>OZ012547.1:25719225-30519225 GCA_963935595.1 Schoenobius gigantellus | reverse complement strand
TATACCGCCGCTGTATTATTACCGTGGCTCGACGCTCCTCGCGACGATACGATGCGTCTTGTGGCGACGCACGCGCGAAACCATTGAGTTCTTCAAGCATCAAGCTGCCCCCTAACCACGATTGCCCAAAATAATGTTAAAGCCGCACTGAGAGCGAGATGGCGCGATAACGCAGCAAGAATCGTGTCTCTGTTTCAATATTGTTTCAACCGTGCTATAAGCGATCATGGTCCCTTAGTCCCAAAAGCGTATAAATAATAAACTAAAAAAATCATTGTGGTTTTATGAAACCACGATGCAAGTGAAACATTTTTCGGATCTTAGGCATTTACTTAACTGATAATTTTCGAAATATTAAAATCATGTTTTTAATCTTAAATCTTTTTCATCTGAAAAGTAAATTATAAATAATAAATTATAAAACTAATTAGTACAAAATACAAAAAAAAAAAACAAATAAACAAAAAGTAATTAAAAAGTAAAACAAAATAATAGAAAAACAAAAAAAACTGTGCTCTACACCAGGATCGAACCACTGCCACACTGATCTAACGCATAGACCAACCTCGACTTATATGAAGTAGTGAAGTAATGCGACATGCGATAGATGGACGAAAAAATTATACCTATGTGATGTAAAAAAGTTTCACTTTAAAAAAGTATTAAGTACTTATACCTACTTATCATGGACGAATATAGGTACTTATGACAAAGGAATGAAGGATTGGAGTGGGAAGCAATAAATATTAGGAAATCAGGATAATGCTTGTCATATCCCTAAAACAATTTAATAATCAAAATCCATTATTCAATCATTCACATAAAAACTACATATAATTTCATACAGAAATACGGTTAAATATATTTTTTCTTAAAACTAAACTACATCCATAATTTCGTGGGTAGGTAATATTTTTTTTACGTTTTTGCCGTAATATGCAATAAATATATTCTTATACAAATCTCATACAAGAAGATACCATAAAACCGTTAAGATATCTATTGTTTTCTACTATACATATCTTTCTTATTTTTATCTTTGATTATTAAACATCAGGTATTCCGTTACTGTAAGATATGATTCACGTTTGCCAGGACGCCTTAGCTTAGGATTTGATACCGATTAAAACACATTTCGATTAAACAATGCAATTAGTACCTACTCGTATAAATAGATTTTTGCATAATTTGTATAACAATCTTGCAGATTAAACTATTAAGAATGGGATGGGAACTTCGAGCAAAATATTCAAAATTAAGATTGGACAATCATAAATATCTAAATATATTTTTTTTTATGATCATAGTCAATTTGCTGAGGTAAGCTTAGAATGGACATCTATTTTAAAGGAAATTATTTAAATTATAATAGATTGAACTATTTTACAAATTTTAAATATAGATTTTTCCGCACTGTCTTCTTGGAATTACAAATGTTCAGACAATTGCTGACAGATTACATAAGTTTACTATAGTACATTTGCACCTAATCAAATTGACTAAAGATCATTTAAAATATACCTATCCGCACATTATATATGCATAACAACAATTTACATTTTTTTTAAATAGACAACTTTTTAATATTTCAAATTCATTTTTAAATTATAACAAAATGTATCAATAAATACTTACTCTTTCAGTTATAAATGCGCTATGTACCTTCTAGAATGCTTCTCACGTCTGCCAATAGTCAATTGATCTTAATCGTCATAATTAATTGCTATCTAACATTCATTGACATAGGGGCGGTGGCGAACACATCAAGAGACAATTCTTTGGACGAGATGTTATAGTTAAATATTCCGTACCTACCCCTAGTGTAGGTTTGAAATGTGCAAACGTAACTATTGCACTGACATTTAATTGTTGACATAATTTCCTTGTCGCTAACCTACCTACCGATCCGTCAAAAAACTACTGTAACAACGATAGCGATAGCAACGATTTACAAACTTACACGGATACCGTTTACCAAACGTTTATAGGTCAATTGACTGTTGGTACACAGTTTTGGACTCCAATAATAAATCATTATTATGTTACAATTAGTTCAATACAATAACAATCATATTATTGTACGCCTAAATTAAATAGGTAATCATGTAGATAATAAGCAAAGTTTAAAAGTTAGGAAATAGGTATAATAAACAATTATAGACACCGTTAATAAGTTGTTTTACAATGGGGGGTGTCCAGACCCCAAGCCCCCCCCCCCCCCCTTACCTACGCCGATGTTACTACCTTCGCCCACAAGTGCAGCATTGCCTGATTATGCTGCGGGCTGAGACACGCATTATATTGTCCGGCGGTGTCCAAGGCTAGTATAAGGCTAGTACATTAGTGCACATTAAAATAATAATATGATAAAGTATACTTAATTAAACAAGGTAAAGTCTGCATAACCTAAATAATAATATGGACAATAAACACGGTAAATTATCTGTGCTGAAATATGAATTTCTTTTTTTGCCTTTTTTACAAATCGTACGGCGCGTTTTAATTTAGATAAAACTAAGGTGAGTCAACGGCCATTAGTCATTATGTTCCGGCTTAAAAAAGTTCATTCCATTTTCAAATTACATTGCCGGAAACAAGATTCGAACAATGTGCTGTGAATTCCTGTAGGGTTACTCTTGAACCATTTCCGATAGATCGGCATTGAGATTGTGATTTTTCGTACGCTTATTTTTGCGCATTGGCTCCAAATTGACGCTGTATTGTGCGCATTTTGGGTGAACCAAACTCAGTACTATTAAATTTTCTCAAAATATGGATCCAATTTGGCGCTAGTGTTGTTATACAAGCGTATGAAAAATCACAATCCCAATGACGATCTATCGGAAATGGTTCAAGGGTAACCCTACTGGTCGCCTTCTAGTTCTGGAAGTACGATTTATTTCAAAGACGGTTGTATAAAAATGGTCGTGTATCGTAGCATGTTTGTGAAAAATATTTTTGGCATAGAGATATTTTAAACAATGCTTAAGTATATCAAAGGTAGAATGATACAACATGATATTACTTATAAGTATTGTAAATCATTTCCACAATCACATAAGAAAATATAAAATCTGTAATAGGTATGAAGACTTCTTATGCTACGACACCACAAAAGCAATAATTTTGACATTTCACGTTGTAACCAACAGCTTAACGCGTTATTTGTATATATGTAGCATTATTAGTGACGTTAGACGTTAATAACGTGCTATAGCAAACTCTACAGATGTCGCTTCTGCACTAAACATAATGGTGGACTACGTTAACGCAAGTGGACAACGGCTCCACCCGCGTTAATTCTAGTGCATGGCATTTTGATGTTTATAACTTTTTTTACACACAAGTTCAAAATGTGTTATCCACTATTGTATATTGTGGAGAAAGTTGGTCATCTCGCGCTAGTGTGTGAAACTTTTCAAACTATTAAAAAATTTTGGCCATACTAAAGATAATATAAAGCAAGCCATACAGCCAATCACAAAGTTTTTATGTTTGACAAATTTAATACCTATTTTTTGTTTCAGCCACTTATCATTGAATTATAGTATATAATGTATTTAAAATAGCATAATTTGACCAATAAAAATATTATACTTTTACTGTCTTTCGATGTACAGGTAAACGTAGTTTTCTATGTGAATATAAATTTGTGACCGAAATATGTAGTTTATTTTATGGCAGGGCAGGGGCAAAATGCTGGGTTCCAACTGTGTTAATATTAATGTTAACGCCTGCGATGTAATACGCGTTAGTCAACACTATAAAATTAACGCCTTAAAACGGTTATTAATGTTTTAACTAAAAAGGTTATCAACATCTAACACTGCGTTAACTAAGCAATTGGCCATATGTGTGATGTCAAGATTATTGCGTTTATTAACGCATTTTTATGCAAGTGGCACCGCAGCATTAGAAAATTAATGCCTATGGTTATAATTTCTCGTCCTATTTTTAAAGGTATTTTTTATTATGATTACCAAACTAATAACAATAATTTTGTAGATTTTAGGACTGTTTGTGCTTAAAATAAGCTGTTACTTAACACGTACAATAATTTTAGTATAGGATACAATATTGTTCTTGTATTTAAGCTACTGCAAATGCTGGATTCCCGTGGCTTTACAAGCAAATTTCTCCTTTACTCCCATCTAAACTAACATTAAGGTAAGTATAATATTATGATAACAAGCAAAAAACAAATCAAATGGTTAATTGAAGCAAGCCAAAGGTACAGTTTCTAGATTAAGAATCTCTACGAACATAGTTCATATTATTATTATCTTAAAATTGATTCATGTAAGTACCTAATACATACAGAATTTTTACAACTTTCAAATCAACAAAAATTATTATGTCGTGTTGGTTACGGCATCCTATAAGAAAGACTTTTGAACAAAAAGTGGGATGAAGACGTGTTACATACAGTTTTCATAGGTACAAAAATTATTTATGCTTCATTTTTTATAGGATGTCGTTTCGACTAGATTAAATCAGAAGATTCTTAAGCTAGAGACGATAAACATCGATGAGACTAATGCAAATATAACGCAATCGTGTGATCCAAATTGTCGAGCGATGCAAGTTCAGTTGTTCGGTTTTTCTTTGTCGTTGCCTTCCTTTTCTTTTTCCTTCTCTTTATCCTTTTCCTTCTTTTCTTGAAGCTGTTGAAGATGGGCGGGCAATGCTTTCAGTATCGCGTGTACCTACAAGTCATAAATATAATGTATGAAACATTTTTTAATAAGTCATCATCATTTCAGCCAAGAGACGCCCAATATTGGGCAAAGGTCTTCCGCAGGGATCGCCAAACCAATCGTTTCTGCGCCTCCCGCATTCAGCGGCTTACCGCGACCTTCACCAGATCGTCGGTCCACCTTGTGGGGGGCCTACCAACGCTGCGTCTCCCGGTACACGACCGCCACTCGAGGACCTTTCCGCCTCAGCGGCCGTCAGTCCTACGAGATGTGGTCCTGCCCACTGCCACTTAAGGTTTGCAATTTTTGGCTATGTTAGTGACTCTAGTTCTTCTACGGATCTCATCATTTCTGATGCGATCACGTAGAGAAATCCCGAACATAGCCCTCTCTATTGCCCTTTGAGTAACCTTAAGCCTTTTTTAATAAGTAGTGAAATACTCTCGTAAATGTACGGGCTACGGTTTTAGTTGTGCAGGTGTAAAGAGTGACCTAACCCCTTAGACAAAAACCACACGCTTATTTTTCCGTAGTCGTTCCACAGAAAAGGTGTATGGAGATGACATTAGCTGCGGAGAAATTACGTGAGGTTGTCATAGGCTAATGTCATTTCCATGCATTTTTTCTGCGGAACCACTGCTAATATAAGCATGTGGCTTTTGTCTAAGTGCGCTGTTGATGACTATACATACACCATGAACTGCAATTTAGTTTTTCTCCTAAAATATGAAAATATTTACTAAAGTCCAAAGTACCAGAGAGACTCGGCACTAGAGTCGTCTGCGTGGGTACTTCTATCTTACTTATTTCTGCTTTCAAACAGTGGTGCTTGCATTCCTGTGTTCCAGTCATTGACGTATCGTTACTATACTTCAATGGTCTCAGTTGGAATGGCTATGTAAAAATAAACCAAAATGACAACTGCCTTTAATTACCACTGCGGGTCTCTTCCTTTACCGACAGTCCTGTTAGGTAAGGAATCAAAATATTCTTTATTTAAATATCACTTGATAGAAAGCTCTTTTGAATCGTCCAAATTTGTTGTACCTATTACCCACTAAGTTATCTGCCCCCTAACCATGATCGCTCAAAACAATATTGAAACTGCACTGAGAGAGAGATGACGCTATACGCAGCAAGAGCGGTGTCTCTGTTTCAATATTGTTTTAACCTTGCTATAAGCGATCATGGTAAGGCCCCTTTATTATTGTATTCTCTTGTCGAGTCTCACCTCCTCTGCGACGGCCATCAGCACAAATTCGAACTGCTGTTTGGTGGCGACGGTGCGCGTGCGCTGGTCCCGGATGTGCTCGAGAGTCGCAGCTATGTCGATTTCTTTCGCACCCTTTGCCATTCGGTTCAGTACCATGTCGATCAAGCAGTACGTTCCGCTACGTCCAGCCCCATCACTGCATTATCAAAGAAAGTAGTAAAATGCCTTTAATGCAATACGTATTGGATTATAATTGAACTAGAAACAGTTATGTAGTTACAGAAACTTTTGACGGAATTTGATGATAATTTTGATTTCAACTTTCAGAAAATAAACCAAGATCATATCAATATAGTAAGAAGTAGTTGTCTATTTTTTTGCCTCTGATTTTACTCTGTTAAGCTCAATCGTAAGTACTTTAATTTACCTGCAGTGTACTACAATCGGGCACGACCGTCCTCTATAAGACTTGTTGACTTTCCTGCAAATAGAAGAAAAAACAAAATAGTGCAAACAGAACAAACGACTATGTGATGTGAGTAGTTATTCAAATTCAAATTCAATATCCTTTATTCAATTGAGATTTTACAATCACTTTTGAACGTCAAAGAAGCTACGCCATTGGTTCACAAGTCTACGGCGGGAGACCTTGTACTGGAAAGAACCAGCAAGAAAACCAGCAAGGGCTATTTTTTACGTAAACGTTAAAAAAACTATCTAGTGATCTAATAGCCTTTGAAATTAACTATCACTGCAAATAAAATCGATTGCAAAATAGAATTTTCGCGTGATCAATAATAATATAAATAATAATCAATGGTTGGTGACAGTTGTTTTCATTAATGGCTGCACTTTTTCTACGTTAATAATAACTGCGTATTGACGCAGCGTTGTACACACACCGATACGCCAGACTTTACACATTGACCTCAAGACTTTATTATGCTCGCAGTAGACGGTTTTTGTAGTTCAAATGAAGCTTGATAATAGCTTTCTTGCAGTCGCAGCCTTACCCGCTTCTAGTTCTCCCGTGTGAATTCTATTTTCTTATCGTCAGAAAAAATCAATAACCTACGTTATTCAGTGATAATGGAGTATTATATTAGTGATTTTATCAGTCTAGTAGTCTTTGAGTTTATTCATTCTAAACAAAAATATAAATACAAAAATTCAAATATTTTTTTTCTTTATAATATTAGTAATATAACATTATTAGCAGAGGCGCGTTCAGCGCCTCTGGGTGTAGTTGTCCGGTTGTTTTTTAACTCGCTCAGAGGTGTTGAACGGATTGCAGCAACCAAATCTTTTATCTCCCTCTTTCACATGGTTTTTTATTTCTCTCTCTTTATAGTAGATGACATTATAGAATATGGCCGCCAATATCATCCAATCACGTAAGAGTATTTCAGTAATAAACGTCAGAGCGTTTTACAACCATCAAATTCGATGGTTGTTCGGTTGTAACTCCCGCCAACACTATAAGGTCTTGAACGGGCGGTTGTTTCACCCGGTTGTCACGCTCGAAGGCATTGAACGGGGTTAGAGCGAAAAGTTGTACTTCGCGCGAAGGCCCTGAACGCGCCTCAGTGCAAGCACTGTTATTATTCACAGTAAAGCAAGGTTTTAACCACATATTACACATATTACAGAGAATCGAAAGATAACAAATTTTATCTGAATTACCTCTTAACATAATATTTAATTATTTCAAAATATAGCAAGCTATTCAACGTCAATCACTGTGCTATTTCAGTCGAATGTCAAGCTACTTTAAACCTTCTTAGACAAAAATTAATATCAGAAAGTCGACAACCAGATTTAAGGAAATTCACATTTAAACCGATTCCAATCCACGCAATTTTATAGAACGTATTGATCGTCTGCTTCAGTTAGAAATATTAGCCACAAACAATTGCATAACCAAATTGATGATATTTAACCTGGACCCACGTTGGGCGCCAGTGTAACGTGGTGACGTGACGGGGGAACATAAGATTATGTCAGTCATTAGGCGGGAATGCAACGAGTGACTATAGCAAAGAATTTAGCACCTCGTAAAGGTAAGTCAGGCAGTATTTATGACCAGAGAGAGACTCAATACTAGAATCTTCTACACGGCTCCCACTATCTATTACCTATATCTACTGCCAAGCAAGCAGTGCTTATATTGCTATTAGCTGTGTCCGCGAACTAAGTTTCGGAAGTAAAAATACAAATATCGCTGTTAAAAAATTGAGGTTGGTGGTGTGAAATATTGAAATCCTTATATTTTAAGCCAGAGCAGCTTTAAAAAGGTAGGCAGTCCGAACTTACCCCGCTATGATCTGGGACCCGATTCTCATGTAATAGAACTTTTCCGCATGGTAAATTCGTATGCGAATTTTTCGATTCTACTGAAAAGTTGGAATGATTCGTATGAACCGTATTCTGGGGTACCCATAGAACAATATTACCAATCGAACTAGGAAGTCAGAAATAGCATTGACAATTTAATGTTTCGTACGACGTTCATGAGGCGTTTTTAAAAACGCTATGGCAACCACTATAATTTACATCTTAAAATAGTTCTTTTTGGTAAAAAAATATTACTAAATCTATTTTAACACAAAATATATTTTTAAAAGTGATCATATTTTCTAAAAATAATACTTATATTACAAAATATAAAAGTTCAATTTTTAATATTTCGTAAAATATATTGATTGAAACGGAACGCTCCAGACAGCACATTCATAAGTTCTGACGTTAAATGTCATTAATTACAACAAATTTTGTCTAAGATAAATATTGAATTGAGACAAATTCTTATTTTAATTATTTTATTTATATAATAATTTGTTATGGAGCAAAATAATATATCCAAAAAATTTGCTAGTGTGGAGCAAAGGCTTCGTCTAGTACATTTAGTAGAAGCCGATCCACAGCTGAAATGTGGCAAACTTGATTGTCCAACTTAGTCCCGAATCATTCACTAAGAATGAAGCTAAAAGGCGGTGGATAAACATCAGTGAAGATATAAACTCCATCACAGGGGCTAAAAAACTTGGGAGGAGTGGCGCAAGGTAAATTTTTGAAGTTATCCTCGATGTTATGTGTATGTGGTTCGGCGCTTGCTGTCTCTAATTCTTCCACCAAATTGGGGAAGAAGTTCACCAAAAACTCTTCCTCATTCATTTTAATGAGACAAAACACAGAGAGAAAACACAGTTTGAGCCAGCTTCGCGGTTTGAGCTCGTTTATACAGAAATAATCACAAACTCCTTGTATTTTTATAATTTTGAAACACTTTTGACAGCTAAATTCGTATACGAACCTCAACTTCGATTGGTCCATACCACTCGATGCGTTCGAGTGATGTTTGTTCGAATTATTTCGATTGTGAAATTCCGAGAATACACAAACTGTGGTTCCTTCGAAAAAAATTCGAATTTCGAACATTTTTACGAATGTGAACTTTTTTCGAATGCATGAGAATCGTGTCCCTGGTCTTTACATGATATTTGCATTTCAGACCGAATCTTCACTAAGATATCTTATGTAAACGATTCTACTAAAATACTGATTGACAGTAAATTTAATCCTAGCCAACGAGAGCTTAATTAAGCTAAACTGTATAGTATTTGAAAATACTATACAGTTTGTAACAAAAACCCAGTGAACAGAATCATGTTCAGAATCGATATATAAAAGATAAAAGTAATTGAAAATTCTATATTGTAAAATTAATTTTCTAATTCCTCTTAGATTTTTTCTTTACAGACATAACTGTTTGTATGGTGGTCTTCAAAATTTATTTTACAATTTTGAATTTTCAATGACTTTCATATTATTATATCGATTCTGAACATGCTCCTAAGAGTGTTTACAGGGTTTTTGTTACATACGGTATAAATAAATGAGGCAAAAATATTTGCTGCAACTTCTTCCACTGACCGAAAATGATCAATAAAAATGTATATTGTGTCCTTTGTAGATTGTATACGATTGGAATACATGTACTAATAGTATTATCCCCTTACCATCAGACTTAGTTTGTATAAAAAATACTGAGTACACTGTGGCCATTGTAGGTTACATGTTTGTGAATTTTACGGGAACAACATTAGATGGCTAGTCTGCTTGTTTGTTAACTTAGAGGTAATTTAAAAAAACTTAATACATAAAAAATATCTTATTTTAATTTATTTATTTATCGACTTAGTTGCAAACGAATTAGACGAATGTCCTATTTTGTATGTAGATTATTTGGTTCCTACCTTCTGAACTCGAGCAATGCTTTCGTCGACGATGGTACACCGTTCTCGGGCCAAGAAAGGAAGTGGAATTGGGTCACGGTGCGGGTCTCTCCGGTGCGTTGGTTCTTCAGATAGAAACTCCTCACCAAGTAATCATCGCACCAAATGTGCTCGCTGACAAGATGCACCTACGTATCAAATAAAAGGGTATTAGATAATCATTTTCTGCTGACGACTTTTTTCTACCATGAATAATACTGAATCACGCTATAAAACCCAGTACTAGTCACGCTATGAAGGAGCCAACTCCAGTACTAGTATCAAAAAGGGGGGAAATTTATTCATATAAATATCTCGTACCATCACCTAGCTGTTGATGCCTATAGGTACCATCTATTAGGTTTGGATAAAGCGAGCACTTCTAGTAAGACTAGAAGGTAATAAATCTCCATACTACTGAAACCTCTAAGTTCTTCATGACAGCACTATCCTAACCCACCTATCTAATAGAAGTTAGCATTGCATGCTTCCTGTGCCAAAGACAAAGTAACGAGGGCAGAGCTACGGTAATTTTGGTGGAGCTCGTAAGCATCACCATGATTAATGATCATGTGCGTAACTATTGGTCCTTCATATAAGACTCGTAAGTATCACCACGATTAAGAAACTTCAACTACCTAATACCGGCTACAAGAAGTACCGCATTCTATTATTTGTACCTACCCTGTGGATGTGGTAAAGTTAGAGGTCTTTTTCAGACCTATAAAGTTTTCATTGCCATTGGTTCATTTAGGCATCACGATGACTAAAAATGCTTTACTATTTGCTACAAAATATACTTCTGAGCGAAACCATGATAAAGAGTATCATAGGATCCACCAAGACCAATGGTGGATTACAGTGAACTTTAAAGCGCTATTCGATCCACTGGTAGATCAAGATGGTGGATCCTAGTGGACAGAGGGGAAAATGTACCTTATGATATGCTACAAGTACTACGGTAAGCATCCCGTAGATGTGGTAGATTGAGGACTCGGAATCCTTCTCAGGCCGATAGCCGTGTCTTAGCTACTGCGGTTCTTTAAAACTTGTAACTATCAGCAAAAGTCGTCTACCTTGCCATCATCTACAAGTAGGCGCTACGCTCTATGTGTACCTCGTAGATGTGGTAGAGTTCGGAGCCCTCCTCAGGCCAGTAGCGGTGGCACAGTTGTTGGCCATTCTCGGTGAGTCGAGTTAACATCACCATGACCACGCTGCCTTGCTCCCACACCATCTGCCAGAAGTCGGGCGCAGTGTGCGCCAGGGGGCCCGCTGCCGCGATGTAGGCCGGGTTGCGGGGATCGTGGTCGGTCTGAAGGTCAGAAATATTTTTTATTTTCCGTTCTTAAATTGAGCAACGTGCATCAGATATTTTTTTGAGTTTGTTTCGTTAAAATAATTTACAGATACATAAAACCCAGAAAGTCTCCAATACGACCTTTATCCATGTTCCAGAATCCACGATTTAATATTTTTTAAACAAGGGAGCTCTTCGCCTTCATCTCACCTGATAGTTATTGACAATAAAGCCGAAGATGGAAGCGAGCTTCACCTATACTCCTTAACTTTTGCAAATTTCTCATTTGCAAAAAACTCTATGAAAGTTCATTGAAAAATCTCATCATTTCATATGAAAGGTGATACCTAGTTAATATTATGATATCAAAGTCACTAATTAGAATTGTTATTTCTTGCTAGACTATTCTGTTAGATCTATAGCTAATGACAGTTCTTGATATACTTAGCTATAAATCGGACAAAAAGTAGAGATTCGTAGGTAAAAAATATAATGGTTATCCAATCCTACTATACTTGGTAAAATTGCGTTGAGGGGAACAAAGATAATGTTATTTTCTTTATCTTTGTTTTTATTCTTCTTTTTGAAGAGCCTTTTCTGCCACGAGAGCTGATAGCAAGTGTTAGTGTTAGATAGTTTGTGAGTGCATCGTGTGGTCTATTTCGATATCAAGTTTTTTTTACTATCCGAAAGTTATTAAGAATTACAGCTTTTAGCGTAATTCTGGAGGATTTGAGGGTATTTACAATATTTCAAAGCAATTTATTAAATATTTTGGTAAAATTCCAGTAGTGGGGAGGAAAAGTGGTACTTTATTCAGTGTCCATATGTTCAGTAGTTTTCATGTTTGGTGTATTTACATTTTCTTTTCCAGTTTTTTTTGGTAAGCATCTCACATACATTTTGTGAGACGCAGGGTTCCACTGAAGTATAATGTATGAAACAAACCAATACAACGAAACCTATGGAATTAAAACAAATGTTCACGTACTATAGTCGAAGCGTTAATGTAGTCAGATCCGAGGTGGTTGGATAGCGTGTTCAGCGTAACTCTGGAGTGGTCGTAGGGAAGGACGTCCGCGTAGCGGTTTTTGCCTGTGTTCTCTGGCTTCAGCGCCGCAGTGGTGGCGCAGGGCTCGGCCTCGTACGCGCACAGCGCCCGCCACTCTTGCTCCAGGCGATCTTTATTGCGAAGGTGATCTTCCATGTAGGCCTATTAAGAAAAACGGTAAATAAATAACTGCCAATATATTCATAGGTCGTCGGTGGCGCTGTGGACTCGGCACTTGCCTTACAATCGGCAGTTCCGATATTCGAGACCGCCATTACCAATGTGTTTTTCGTTTTTACATTTACATTTGTCTGACGCTCCTACGGCGAAGGAAAACATCGTGAGGCAACATGCATACATCTCCAAAGAAATTCAAAGATGTATGTGAAGTGGACCAATCCGCAATGGGCGAGCGTGGTTGACTAAGGCCCAAACACCCTAACTTAGGGTACCTAGGCTCGAGCCCCTCGGTGGGGACGTATATGTGCTGCTTTTATAATTATTCATAGGTTCCGTGTTATTTATCACTGTCATCTCAGTTACAATACACTTTCCACTAAGCGGGCCCACTGTAAATTAGCACGGACTGCTAGAGCCTCGTCTGTTCATCACGACGATGAGTTGAAAATCACGTTGGCTTAAGTCCCATAAATAATTTGAAATACCCCTCATTTAATGTTAAGTCCAAATATATACAGAATGTTCCTAAAACAATGGATAAACCTCTGCATTTGTAGAAATGGCACTATAAAAACTAATTACACTTGGAAACTTTCTAAAAATACGAAAACGATAAATATTTCTGAAACCGTGATATTTTCACTGAGGCCAAAATTTGTGATAAGGGAGGCCATCATGAAGTCCATCTATAGTTACAGGTTTATCCATTGTTTTAGGGACATCCTGTATATGTAACTAAATCAGGGTGGTGATTTTGTAACTCATCGATTGATCGGCAATCGTCATCAAAATGGATGACTTAATGCAGAAAAGCGGAATTATGTTCGTTAGCTCTATGTATTGGTTGATTTATTCAACAACTATACCAAGATCACTCAGACGACGACATTACAGAATGTTAAACATATTAAAAATCAATTTCAATCAATCACAATTATGAAATCTATACGATGGCCGATTGCCGATGAGTTATAAAATCACCCACCAGATCTTTGTGTCCGTCCGTATCACGCCTTTTCCCGGACGAGTATATGATCGCCTATGTAAACGGCATATGATATAGTATCTACGGCTTATAGACCGATTTAACACACCTTGCCTTTTTTAGGGGGGAAATGCGTAGAATTGCCTGGTAGTTTTGATTATAAATGTAATTCTTTTTTGTATCCAAATATGTATAAAGGTAAAACTAGAACATAATAGGTATAATATTTTTTGATTATTCACTACATACTTACATAAATAAATTTAATATAAATGTAGTAAACTTAAGTTACGCACCAAAACCATGTGTCCAGTAGAAATATCCATGTTAGTCAAAGCAGGCTCCTCACTCCTGAAATACCATGTGCCTATTGTTAGTAAAAAATGAGATATCGGTGCTGTGGTTAAATAATTTTAATTCTCCCGCTATATAACGGTTGTTTTGTCTAAGAACAGCTGTAAATATGGTTTTAGTGATATGATTTCTTGACTATTGATGTGGTAGTTAGTTAAAATAAAGAAAAGTTACTTAAAATACTAAGTGATAGTATGAAAACTCTGGGACACTTTCATTTTAGACTCCGTGTAGCTCAGAGACTATGTCTAGAGTTTAGTGTCTAGTGCATACTTACATTACGAACAGTTGTAGACTGTCGGTAAATATTCTAAGGATTTTTATGTACATCGTGCGCTCAGCGAACGATTGCTAAGATTAAGCAACGTTCGCTGTGGTCAGTTCTATGATTGGTGACCAAAATAAGAAAATGCTCAAGCTCCTCTGTGCTTCGGAAGGCACATTAAACAGTGCGGTCCTGCGCCTGATCTCGCCCCGGTCGCGTCGGCTAACCGTCCCATCGTCGCGCAGGACTAGGCGAGTGAAGGAACAGAGAGTGTAATTGCGTTTGCGCAGTCGCATGTGCACTATAATATCTCCTGCGCAGATGGCCAGTCCGTATTGAGATTGGCCGCCGTGACCGTGACCGAATATCGGTTAGGAGGACATTATTATTAATGATGTACTAATCCTCGGAAGTCATTAGGTATGATAATTATCATTATACTAGCTTCCGCCCGCGACTTCGTCCGCGTGGAATAGTTGCTTTGCGCTAACGCTAACTTTAACCCGCGACTTCGTTTATATAGGTGAGTAAGTACTGGGTCTTATAATCTTATATCATGTAGATTGTAGGTTATTCTCAAAAAACTAAACTAATGTTATTTTAAAGTACTTCTGCGTACACAATATTTTTAGTTTTGTTCGCCCCTTCCCTCTCATGACTGCGCGCCGGCTTTGCACATTGTGCGCGCAGTACTCGATCATTATTTTGCTGTGATGTTATTTTAAAACTGCTATATCTCCTAAGATATTCATTTAAATCGAATGATGTAAAGGGCAATTTTGTTTTAAATTAAATACTTGTGATGAATAACGTATTTATTTGAATAAGGATTAATATCATGTTTATAAAAACACCTTCGCAAATAATGCATTATTTTAGAACAAATTTGGTTAGCATAAAAAAGGTTATAGTGAGCTAAACTTAAAAGATAGACATATACTGTCGCAGACTTTTTTTAGAACTTTTAAGGGGGAACAATTCTGTCATACATGATTTTTGCGAAACTTTAACCGTTTACGCAGCGCACGCAGCGGAAGCTCTCAATAGGAAAAAAAATCCCCCGAATTTGAAACATTCTTCATTGGTGCTCCGCTCCTATTGGTATTGGCGTGATGATATATAGCCTATAGCCTTCCTCGATAAATGGGCTATCTAACACTGAAATAATTTTTCAAATCGGACCAGTAGTTCCTGAGATTAGCGCGTTCAAGCAAACAAACAAATAAACAAACTCTTCAGCTTTATAATATTAGTATAGATTAGGTACCATGTAATTTGATAAAAGCTATACTAAAAATTTACAATTAAAAACTATTAAAAATTCTACCTACCTACTACTGTACACTATTAACGAATAATTAATATCAAGGGAAGTCGAAATACTCATAACAAATAACAATTATGATTCAATCAATGAGTGTGAACTACCATCAAATAAATTAATGTTAAATCTATAAACCGATCCTTCTAAAGCGTTCGATAGCCAGTACAGCACTACAAAACTAGTGGGTAACTAAATAATGTAGGTGAGTAAACAGCCCACTGACCACGATGATGTACTAGACCTCGTCGACGGAGAGTTGGCATCGGGCTCTTTGGAGAGCGAGGTGATCCGCTGCGGGGCATCTGCGGGGTGCGGGGGCGCCGCCGTTGTCTGCTGACCCGACCACTTACTCGACATCCGGGCTCGACATAGCTCCTGCAAAAACTGATCGCTATAAAGTCGACAATGAGCTTCTTAAGTCCAGCCAAGAAAGTAGTGAAGGCGCTTTGACAAAATTTCCCGCATAAGCAAAATACTACTTTATTTGTGATATGGAACTGAACTTCATCCTAAAGGAGGAGGCCATATTTTTGGCAGGAGATAAAAATCGTGAACTTATTTCCCCGCAATCGAACCACGAGGGCAGAAAGTGAAAGCAAAGCTATTTAGCATTGCTCTCTCACTTGTATTTTAAATATGACTACTCTTAAGTCTAGTATTTTAAAAAATCGAAAATAAATTTAGGAAATAGATCCTCGTAAAAGTATTGTACCCGCGACTCTGTTCAAGTCGATGCAGATACACATAATTAAAGAATGTGACAGATGCCTTGCCTATACTTAAATGATCAAACGAACTTACCTGAAGTGAAGTTCGATCTTAATTATCCTGTCTTCGCCGAAGAGATTTATTCCTTAACCATGTAGTAGCCCTGCTACGCGCTAACCCTATCGCACAAGTTTTAAAGTCAGAGAAAGAAAACCACTATATCTTCCTCTGTCTAATCACACCTGACAAGCCTCCGCAGTACCGACCTCATTCTTTTTAGAGAAATAGAGCAACATTGATATATAGGGGGATAAGATTCAGGGAGGGAGGGACCTTAAATCTCTTCGGCGAAGACAGGATAATTAAGATCGAACTTCACTTCAGGTAAGTTCGTTTGATCATTTAATTATCCTGTCTTCGCCTCCGAGATTTATTCCTTAACCATGTAGATGTTCAGAGAGTATAAAATCAATGTTGCGACAATAAAAAATAAACAACATTACAGTAAAACATCAAAACATAATTATTACGTATTTCCATTTTTTTTTTTTTTTTTGCGCCACTAGCAAAAATTTCAAAACAACAAAATATTGTGAACAAAAAAGTAATCAACCGACAGTATTATTTTAAGTACTTAATAATAATTATAATTGTGACAAAGATTCAATAAAATTGGTTTCAGAACTAATATACCGGTCTGTTATAAAAATCAGCAAATACAGCTGATCTTTCCGAACATCCTGCGGTCTTTCTAATTACATCGACGTTGAAGCCAGTACGAGACGCCGCCTGATGTTGATGCGTGTCTCGCTCGCTCCGAATATTGAGATGTCAATGCCACTATCGCACATGATCTGCTTTATCCGGCGCCCAATGGGTTGAGATGAAGCAGGTCTACGTGGTTTCTTATGTGTGAGGATCAGGTTTGTTCTGAATCTGAGCGAATTGAAGACGATACAGCAATATATCTTAATACCACTGATGCTGGACAAATACCGGGATATTAAAGGGATAAAAAAAAATAAGTTTAAAACCGGTTGAGCTTTGCCAATTGCTTATGTTTTAATTAAATTTGTAAGTGTTATAATTACTCGATCTTCATATGCTTTATTAATATTTAGTATTTTTGTTAGAGAAATTGTATGCGTCCTTGGTCCAGCTAATAACATGACTAACTTCTTACTCATTTTTTCAAGATTAATTGTATCATTCTCAAATCGTTTAATAGTCTAATACTATAATACCAGGGGACTACTGCCTAACTAATAATGATCACTTGCTATCGTGACATTAGAACAATAGTTCTACCTAAACTTCAAAATTTCAAAACACATTAACAGAAAATCCAACAAAAATGTAGTATTTACATTTTAAAAAATCTGTTGTATTCTTTTTACAAAATTCCCACCATATCTTTAGACTAGAATTATATTATGACCCGGTGTTATGTGATATCGAAGATAACAACATCTAAGGCTGTTTCTGGCACGTCATGAAAGCTTTCCCGGAAAATACACACGCTGGCAGGGAAAGGTGACGGCGCAGATGGTGTACCATCCTGAAAGGAAGTAAGTAGATCTTTCTTGGAGGAAATATCACAATCTCTGTGACACCCAGGGATATGAAAAGGGGATACCATGGTTAAGAGGGCTATAGTTGAAAACGATAATTCCGGTGGCTTAATCAGTAACTATTTTGTTTATCGTTTTAAAAATTAGTGCAAACGGTGTTAAAGCGTAAAAATAAAAGTGCGACTAATCTACTGTTTAAACGCGTCAATATCATAGGCAAAGGGATCCCTTTTCCATGAAATATACGCGGTACATTTTGCATTACTACGAGATGCAAATAAGTCAATAGATGGTTCACCAAAAAAATGTTTTAATTTTCAAAAGTTGTCGAATACCCAACTGCCACTCTGTGTCGAAGTTCATTTTTCTCGATTCACTGTCAGCTTCTATATTTAACGAGTAACGAATATAAGGCGCGAAAATAAATATACTTTTCTCACACCAGTCCCAAATCATTTTAGTAACTTGACTTAAGTGTTGGTATTACACTCTCCCCATTCTATTTATATAGAATATGGCAGTGGTGTTATCGACACTTAAAAGACTACCACAATTAGCGACATTTTTAGCAAATGAAATTAGCCCACAATATACAGCGAGTAGTTCCAGTCAGTTTATATGATTGGTTCGCTCGATGTTGGTCCAGAAACCACCAGTCTTTTCGTTGGCACAAGCTGCACCCTAGCCTGCTGTCGAAGCGTCCGTAAAAATTCCGAAATTGTATCTATGACTTTTTATTCAATTGACTGCCAATGGAATATTGATCTGCCACCAATGGAGATCATCATATTATTATAAAATATCTGTAATTGTAATAAAAACGTCGTAATTGTTAGTATTTCTAAGAAGAGCACTTTTTAGTGATTTTGTGTGTATATACTACCCATATACTACAGCCGACATGCTGCCGTAGAAAACGTTCAAAGAACCTTATTCGAATTCTGTTAGATTTAAATATATTTTTTATGTGTATAAAAAATTTTTGTGGCTTGAATCTGGTAATTGTATGTTATTTTATTAGAGTTTAAAATAAAACCTAAAAATTTACAAAGTTTTTCTGGTATTAGACTAGTTTTTTTTTTTTATTAATAACTAACCCTAATCGTGTCAGACATTAAATAGTTCTTTTTGCGTTCTCTAGGCACTTTCCAGCAGAGTTTGCTAAACACAACATATCATAGATATCTCACTGATAGCAGACCATCTTAAATGAGTAAGAGCTGGCTGTAATATTTTTGTGAAATATATCGCGCGGAACATAGGCTAAACGGGAGTGCTAGAAACTCGTACAAAATGTCATGAAAATAAAAGCGTAAACATGTTTTTTTTTTTTTGATTTGTGAATCGGCAGCAAAAAATAAGCTTCCTTAATATCAATATTAATCACGTATCAGTCTTCGGTCATAAATCGAGTAGCCGTTCTGATATCTTCCATTTTGAAATGAGATACCTACTTCGACTTCGAATTCAGCTTTTTAGATTTAATATATATAGAGCACACGCTTTTAGGAATAACGAAGATATCATAAACGAATTGTTTTGCTGTCGGGTTACATCTCCTAATAGCTTTTATTTCTAATAAATGATTTAATTCGAGAGAAATTGCTATTCACTCACTTTTTGAAAAAGAACGCCGCGCACGGCTGTATGGATTTTGATAAGGTTCCTCAATAAATGAAATCCTTGACACATTGTCTAATATAAACCTATCGCTAGTAATAGTTCACCACTCATTGACTAAATTAATATTTTAAGCGGCCGGCATATACTTGCGGCTGCGCGCTCAGGTAGCGCGATTGTTCGATGACCGTTGTGATGCGACGCGACTGGCTGGTGCCTCGGCGGTGCCAGCGGCCGCGGCGGCGGCGGCGGGGCTGGCTGGCGATAAGCTGGCAGCGGTGCGAACGCGGCTGCTCGCCGTCGATTCGCTTGTTAGTATGACGTCTTTGAGTGTCCCGGCCCACCGGCTCGATGAGGGTAGGATTGGCCGCTGCTTTGCTGTCGCATTCGGGATCGGGACGATGAGCCTTTCAAGTTTAAATGACTCTTAGATGAAATTGGTGTCTGCATCGTTCAACGTAACTACATCTGGAATATTAAGATTTTTCTTTAAAAGACACGATTGTGCCCTTCCAAGTGCTGAAAGTGCTTTACCGAGTTGATTCTGTTGTCTACCAACATAGCACTTACTTCCAAATTAGAGTTCGGCCTTTCGCCATAGGTACTATAGTACATTTTTTTTTTTAATGCTCGTCTTTGGTCACTTTTGGAAACCGTTTTGCAATATGACTTGAAACCTGGCCGCTACATCGTTTGTAAGTCACCAGTTATCACCATATTGGTAAATATTTAAAGAGAATTTAGGCAGCACAAAAAATATTTTTAAATAATTCCGATGAATGCAAAGGAAATTTTTAAAACAGCGGGGAAAAAAGGACAGCCCCTATATTTTCCATTAAGTACATATTACGAGTATTACTCGTTGAATGCAACGAGAACATAATAACAATATGATCCGAAGAATACAACGGACATAAGTGATTTCCGATGAATGCAACGGAAATTTTTAGGCAGCGGGGAAAAAAGGATACCCACATTTTCCATTACGAGTATTACTGCACGTGGTCGCGCCGCGCGCGTACTCTGCGGCCCAGGCGAGCGGTGTGAACCCGCTTACTCGTTCAATACAACGAGAACATAATAAAATATTATCCGAAGAATACAACGGACATAAAAATGATTCCTCGTTCAATACAACGAGAACATAATAAAATATTATCCGAAGAATACAACGGACATAAAAATGATTCCCGATGAATGCAACGGGAATGTAAAAAAGTATTCTTCTGGTTGCACATCATTTTCGCCATCATCTGAGTACAAAATGTGCCTCCGGCTTGCCCCTACGTTTTTCCGGATTCAGTTTTTCTTCGTATCTCTTCATCTTCCTTGGCCATCTCTCTTCTTCGGATTCACAGTGTTTTCTTTTAGGCATACTTAACAAATAAGCAAATAACCGTAAATTCTTTTTTTTTTTTTTTACCTAGGTTACCTACACTCATGCACAAATTATATTACTGTTACACTCGTGCGAACGCCGCGCGCGCACGGACAAGAATGGGGTCGGTACTGCGGAGGCTTGTCAGGTGTGATTAGACAGAGGAAGATATAGTGGTTTTCTTTCTCTGACTTTAAAACTTGTGCGATAGGGTTAGCGCGTAGCAGGGCTACTACATGGTTAAGGAATAAATCTCGGAGGCGAAGACAGGATAATTACTCGTATTCGCCACGCCAACCAACCAATTTATGTTAAAATTATACACTTCTATCTCTAATCCGACTTAGGACGTAAAAATTATATTAGCACAGTGTTTATTTTTTTTTACTATAAGCTTTTTAGAAACGTTTCAGAAAACTGGATCTTAAATGTACATTTTGAATAATTCCTTAATTTTGCATTAGACATATTTCAGCTAAATTATTTCAAATACCTGATAATCTCTGGTCGCCTCCGTGTCGATTTCGTTCGCTGTGGTGAGGCCTTGCATTTTCCCCTTGGAATTGTAATCCTTCTTTAGGAGGATGACAAAGACGACAGCTCCCACAATAAGTACTGAAAGACTCCCCACTAATGCCAACAGGACAGGGAGCTCAAGACCGAAAATCAGGTTATCAGAAGATTCCAAATGACGAATCACTGGATGCTTACTCTGAAAAGAGTGATAATATTTTTTATAAATAGTTTCTAAATAACTACCCTCCCTAATCACTAGTATCCTAGCAATGGCATGATGAATAAGATTTAAGGAAATATATGGATAAGATTTAAAGAAATATGCATAAGATTTATAGAAATATTTTAATTTATTTAACGAAATATACAAGGTTACTGGTGTGTGACGTATTTCTGTTAAGACGTTATAGAAGAGGTCAAAATAATTATTTTGTCTAGTAAGGTGTTTGAGTTATTCGAGACTGTGTTATTTTTTAACAACATCCAAATGTGACCATATAAAAAACAAACATTTTAACAAGATCTTCACAAGACTTATTCTGTGTAGTCAAAATAAACAATAATTTGGCCAGAAACTACAGCTCCTTTCTTATAATATTGGTCTATATGGTGTCTATATGTCTAATTTTTAAAAACAACATAATCTTTTATAACAACAACAATAAATTTTAGGGCACAAGCTTATATGAGAGAATAAGATACTTTTGCCATCATCTGTAACGTCTTAACAGGAATACATCACACTTCCAGTAAGCTTTATATTATTAACTAGCTGTGCCCGCGACTTCGTCCGCGTCAAATAGTAACTTTTGTTGAGGTTGAGAAAAAGTAGCCTATGTTATACCTTATTTAATTATCTATCTATTAGTGAAAGTCCTGCCAAAATCGGTCCAGCCGTTCCGGAGATTAGTGGGAACAAACAGACAGACAGACAAAAAAAATTTAATTGTGTTTTTGTTATTGGAACCCGATATACATTCATACCCACTTAGTAAAAACTTGTTATTTTGACATTACAAACAGACACTTAAATTTTATTTATTTGTATAGATATAGTAAAATTTTTAAATAATACTACACAGACATATATATGTATAAATGTACTGAGATAATGCGATTAAAATTTGAAGAGGAAAGGGGGGGAGGAGAGTCGTCACAACATGCCACAGAATGTATAGAGACACGGACAATAGGTTATATAGATTATAAGCATTTAAATTGAACGTGTTAATCAACACCAGACTTAATTTAGGACAAAGATTCTTTCATAGCGATCTAAATGACGTACCATATCCCCAACACCTGTCGCAAGAACTTGGGCTCCAGTTTCGCGACGTAGATCTTCCTTGATATCGTCTGTAATATTGAAATTCAATTAGCTTCACCTTCACACATATCATTAAATTACCATTATTAGAAAATTATGGTAAGTATGAAAAATCTTACCAACACGTCTGGCTACATCAACAGCGTTGTAGCCTTTGCTATTTTTTTCAACCTTAAAGGTCACTTCACTTCTATCAACACTAGAAAAGAGAAGTTTATTTTTACATAAATAAGAACTCATAATTGGAATATTGCGAAAATACGCAAGCTTACCGAGGATTCGTGAAAGTGTTCTTTTCTAAACCCAGCATTTCTTCTAGTTTTGATATAAACGAAATGCCTTTATCCCAATCTGTTAAAAACCTGAAAATAATAAATAAATACTTTAGAAAAATATCTTAACATACAATTTTTAGTAGTTTTTCAATGATATAGATTGAACGCACGTACGTACCTATTTTTAAATAGTACATACGCGTATGATGGGTCATAATCATAATCATTGTGATTGTGGCTATGTTCTTTTCCGGATTTTTGTGCGCTTGATGACCCTTGACCTGGAATAAAAATCCAGAATAGAACTTTAAAAAATAGAAATAGTGTTTATTTTTAGGTAGCAGTTAATACTCTGGTGTTGCGTAATAAATTTCATAATTATTATTTTTAAGATAATATTTTAAAGTACCTACACTAAAAATAAATAGTAAAAAAGCATAGGGGCTACAATTAACAATAAGATAATGTACAAAAATGACAACAACATGAACGATAAATGTGAAAATTGGCCATCACAGCACATAAAAGAAATAATAACAGCAACATTCATAAGTAGTAGAAAAATAACACAAAAATTGGCAGAATTATTGGACCCTGTTATCATGCTCGTGTTCAAAGAAATAGAGGTGCTCAATCAAGATAACATTTAGTGCATTAGTCTAAAGTAAGAGAGTGCATTGAGTTTTAGGTAAATTAGCTTTTTGAGGTACAACACAGAATATTGTATGAATTGGAGGGTACACTGATATGCTAAAACAGCGATATTAGGCCACCGTGACACTAACCTGTCACTGGTTTACCGTGGTATAAAATCTTAAGCGTGTTCGCGTCCAGACGCGGCCCAGGCTTTTTAACATCGTCCCTTTCCCTACGTTTAAAGCCCCATTCATAATTAAAGAAATCTTGAATATCTTCGGGGTAAAATTTGGAATTTTCACCTGAAACATCTCGGTATTTGTAACACCCTTTAAAACTGGTGCGGGTTTCATTTCTTTATTAAACTGTTTGGGTGTAAAGGGCCTATGTGACAGATAATAAAAAGAAAAAATAATTGAGAAAGGAAATGGGTAATGTCTTGTATAGAAATCCAAAGAATGAGTGAGACAATGCTGTAGCATTGCATACGGCAACTAAAGATTGAAGCAACACAAAGTATTGATTTTTACATGATTAAGCGCATTGCTGATTGATAATTTTATCTTACCCTGTAAATCATCTGCTTTAAATGGACCTCCCTCAGCATACAAAGCTTCTTGAGGTTTCAGCTTAGAATCGATTATTTGCTGCCAATAGTTTTTCAAATATTCCATATTTTTAGAGTGTTTAGCATCAGGGCTTTCAGGACTATTATCTACAAAAATCACGAAAAAATATATGAATAATACTGTAGCCATTTTAATTAATTTTATGATAAGTACTTACAACATATTTACCTTTATAGTGATACGGATCTAGCTCTCCACTGCCAGTGTCGAAAAGAATCTCGTCTAAGCTATCCTCATCGATATAAATACGCTGTTCTGGTATATCACTATTTTCATATTCAAATGGAAAGTTTTTCTCTGCAAAACTTTGTTTATATTTCTCCAAAGCGTTAGAGCGAATTTCAGCATCGAGCGGTGAAACCCTATTACTAGTAATATACTCTGCTGTGTATGGACGTGGTTTGAATTTGATTTTTCGGAAATGCGCACCCAGACGCTCCTCGTCTAAAATAGAGCCGGGTTCATTGGTCTTGGTACCATCTTTGACCGATTTTTTTTCCTTGTCAATGCCTACGTTTGGAATCTCATTATTTTTGTCTAGAGTTTTTGTTTTTTCAGCTTGAATTCTTTCTCGGAATCCCTCAAAAGGTAATATTATTGGGGAATCATCTTGATCACTCAACATCATCAAATCTCGCAATTTATCGCTGGGATTTTCACCATCAAAGTTAGGATTTTCTTTACTTTCTGAAGGAAATTTGTAATAATTATATGTAATATACTATTTCCTCTTCCTTGAGAATATTATTACACAAACAAAACGTACCTTTAGCCATTAAGTATGCTATCGGGTCTTCATCGGGTATCAGCGGAGGTGAATAAATTTCGTTAGCAAAATCAGAGTCCATAGCCGAGTTAGGGGTGAATCGTACAAAAGCTGTTTCGTCAGGTTCAATCTGAAATTATAATTTAAATGTGTTGATAGAGCATCAAACAAGTAGACTGTGGTTTGTATATTTCATATTTTTAAGAGTGTTCTGTTTCACTCTCAATATAGGTCAATTAAATACATATTTAAATGCTTTACCTCTTCGGCATCAACTTCATCTTCAGTACTTATATTAGAGCCTAGTTTAGGATCGGCGAAATGTTCACATATTTTTGGATTAACTGTTGCAGGATCTCTGCAAAATAAAACAAAATATTTTTAATAAAAAATCCCATACTTTATTTTTAATTGACAAATTCATAACCACTTACAAGTTTTGACGCAAAGTATACAGCATAGCTTGCAGTGCACATTGCGTGTAAGCATGCTCCCATCGATACCCAAGTGTGGCTAAACGCTGCAACTCTCCCTCGAACCACTGCAGTTGTTCCGAACTCATATCATACCTAGACATTAGGTTTAAACTCAGATTTATTTCCGATCAATTACTTCACCAATCAAATAAAAGACCGATCAAATATAGAAATAAAACACAAAAATAATCTGATAAATACAACTTAACGCCAGGTTAATTCACGAATCTACTCTTTCACAGAGTTTGTTTAAATTGATTTGTTTTATAAAATAATGTTAGAAAATTTATTATGCATTCCAACAAAATAAAAAGTCACAAATTTAATTAATTTTTTTCGATTAATAACTGTAATAGTGGAACCATCTTAAAACATCTTGCTGGTGTTAGAATGATGAAAAACTATCTTTTTTGAAAAAAACATCATATCACTGTCTTTGAGGGAAGTTATAATTAGGTGATATTCAGTATTTTTAAATAGCGTTATCAACTATAGTATTTATTACAAAACATTAAAAATATAAAACGGAAGGCAATTTACATGTAAATAACAATTTTTGATTTTATCCACCTCTTGATAGTACCTACCAAAATAGAAATAAAATCAATAGAACTTTGAACGTTCTTGTTCAAAGTTCTATTGATCTTTCTTGTTCGTTAGTTATATAAATATTATCACAGGTAAAACATTTCAGGGTTCGCCCTGAATTGTATAAGCAATTATAATTTACCATTTTCTAAAAATCCAATGTAATTGGGAGCAAGTGAGAATATTGCCACTATACCGGGCACTAATTCCAGATTCTGAATGTATACTGAG
The DNA here is from genome assembly GCA_963935595.1 of Schoenobius gigantellus. NCBI lineage: Eukaryota > Metazoa > Arthropoda > Insecta > Lepidoptera > Crambidae > Schoenobius > Schoenobius gigantellus. The sequence continues at coordinate 30,492,861 of OZ012547.1, read as the reverse complement.
AATCTCGGTATAAGAGAAGTAATATGAACAAACTTTTGTCCGCTCTGGAGATCGAACTTTCGTGATAGCTCTATTTACTTGTTCTTTAAGAACAATGATAAGCTCTGAATGATAGACTGTTTAACGGATCGCATATTTTGATGATACGAATCCGCGGACTCAACTTTGTACGTTGTACTTGTTCAATATAAGAAGGTGTAGCATTTTAGTCGGTAGCTATGTATTTTGTATTTAATCTATGTTTAATTAAATAGATTACTTACTTAAATAGAGTCCCTTCGTCCGGTGACTCGTAGACCGGTATGCACCTTCCGAACGCGTTATCTAAATTTTTTTGTAGGCATTAGTGAAATGTTCATTGAACATTATTATTATTATCACGATTCTTTCATGTATCTCAACCTAATTATAAAAACATGACCTACCATCGAAACACCACTCCACGCCTCTCACGCAAAGAGATGCGCCGAATAAGCATCCTGGAAGACCAAATCAACGATTGAGTTAGGTTACATTTTAATTAACGTAACTCCGTAGAAAGTGTTCTACGTTATGATTTATCTGTTAGCTCATCATAACTATAAATTGCTTTCTTGAAAGCGTGAAATACTTGAGATTTACATTTCAATTTCTTTGATATTAACATAGAGATCGAGACAGCCACACAAACTGAAGAAAACAATAATGTTGTATACACCTAGTGACTTTCAAAGCCTATATTTAAAAAATCAAAGAAATTAAAACAAAAATACCTAGCTGTTCAGTTACAGAACACTAATTCAATATTTTCTTTGCGATGTATAACTTCCTATGAACTTTCGATTCCGTCTGCAGTTGTAGTACACTATGCATACACGATGTTATAACTTCCTGGGCAACAACTTCCTACATGTCTTAGACCCCGTAACCGCAATACTTTGTAACGTGACGGTGTAAGTAAACAGACTATTGGAATGGAATATATTAATGTATTCCATGACTTATGTGAATTGTGTTTGATTTTGTTGGTTGCTAATGCTCACATCATATGTATCACTCTGGGAGATACTACATTTTCAGAACAGAGAAACACTTTATTACTGGTATATTTATATTGTTTCCAATTTATATTGTTTAGTAGAAAAAAAAAATTTATTAATTGAATATCAAGTTACTTTTCATTATTTAAAATTATTACTTTTAAGTAATATTGGCAGTTTTATCATTTAATGTCTTATTGTCTTCTCCACTTCATAGATGAGCTTCAAAAATGTTTTCAACCACGGACAATCAAATTTTAATTGTAAATTTTCTAATGTTCTTTTGTGTTAGATAGCGGTGCCCATAATAAAACGATTTCTGTATGTGTGTAATACACTGTAATATAAGAACATGTTCCTTGTTTTTTTTTCTCTCTTTTAGGCGTAATTTCTAATTTACACATAGTGTAAGTTAAATTAATGTTATTAAGATTATAAATCCTTTCATTGTGAATGAAGAGAATTTATAGTTTAACAGTACAGCCGCTTTGAGCAAGAAATAATATTAACACAGTGACACTGTTATTGCAAAATATAGCACTGACTCACTCTCGCTGTCGTTAACGATGGTGTTACACATCTAAGGCCGGGCCATATGAGTAAATAAACGGTAAATATTTGGTTTTTTTTAAATCCGGTATCGATTACCAGATATCCGTCTCATTTCTAATGCAACGCCATGCAATATTGATAGTATTTTATAGTTTTTATCCATAGCATCAAGTTTTATTTATCGAGAGTTCCATGCTCGCAGGGCTGCCCTGCGAGCATGGAACTCTCGATAAACAAAACTTGACAGCTAAGATCGACATACTCGACAAAAATCGATAAATTTGACAGATATTCCTAAGGAGTGAAAAGGACAGATGCTTTTGTCGATCGATATATGTCGATCGACAAGTCCATGCTCGCAGGGCATTTGATTCGTTTAAACAGACTTGATAAGATAAAATACCAAAATAATAGGCCGCTAATAGCATTAAACTGTCGATCTTTTAAATACATTTGTATAAAGTAAAAAAGACAAGATTGTTTAAATATACAAATTGTCAGAATGTTACCTATGTTCCCATCGGCGTGCGAGGGCGCCAGCGAGCTTAACAGCGCCAGCGCCCACAGAGCTTGCCGCCATTGTACGCGGCTCATCACATCTGGCAGACAAGGAGGCTTCAATCAGTCAATTATATTACATCACGGTCTTCTTTATTGGTGTAAAATAAATTTATGCAAAATCAAAGGAGAAATCAGCGCAGAAGCATCATGTATCTGGATCTCACGTCCTATTTCCAGGAAAACCTACTTAAAGCAATCAGGTTCCGTTAACAGTAATAGTTCCTGTGAACTGGCATTTTGAAATACACTTTAAATCCATTACTAGTTTTTGTTTCACCGACATTCATTGTATCAGAAACCATTATTATACGTACTAGCTTCTCCGTTTTTGCAATAACAATTTTATTTAGCGAAAACCATATTCAAAAAATCTGATAAATTTGTAAAAGCTCTGAAAGCGTCCGTCTACGGAATGCTACCGATACAGCTACGAGAAATCTGTAGCATTTTACCTGGCTACGAACACCCAGTACAAATTATTATTCGCAACAATATTTTATCAATTTGTAAAAGCTCTAAAAGCGTCCGTCTACGGAATGCTACCGATACAGCTACGAGAAATCTGTAGCATTTTACCTGGCTACGAACACCAGCCCCCGTAGCATAAACGATATAATAAAACGATAAATCGATATGAACTGTTAAAATGTGTTGTAGATAATGGCTTTCTTGAAATTTTATCGACATTAATATATTAATTTTATACAGGGTGATTGAATCCACCATCAACAATAACAACGAAAAAACTTGCAGAATTTATAAGATTTTTTAACATAGATTTTGACCAGGTTCGATTCCCGGTCATGTATGAGAGTTAAATAAAATTTGAATGCCATTATTATTATTAAATCTAAAATCGACGTCATGGTTCCTAAGAACAGATTTCGCTATCTCTCATAGTTTCTGATTTCCCCCTACTGACCCATTAAATTGATCATCTGTAAGATAACGTTACCAAAAATGGCAATATAAAAATAGCTGATAAAGCCAACTTTTTTAATATTTTATCATATCGTGTTTCGGTGATCATGCTAAGTAGGCAGTACAATTTATTCGTAACGGTATTCTGTGTCAAATAGTACTTTCAGTTTAACGTTCAATACTTTTTAAAAGCTTATTACGAGTACAATTGACTAAATTATGTAGCCTTGATTCAGTCATTACCGAATTTAGTCAAGTATAATAGCATCAGCAAGCTAGCACCCTTAATTCAGAAGCAATAATGGTTTCTGACTGACTAAATCATTCCGACGCCTGTTAGAAACGCATTTAGGAAGGTGTAATAGCATTCAATTTACTGGTTAAATTCATTCAGTCGCTGCGTGGTTTTCCGTATGCGAAGGCTTGTGTTTCCATGCGTAGAAAAGTGAAGTGCATCGTAATTAATGTCAAAGAAATAAAATCGTGTTTAATATTTTAGAGCTTCATTAACATAGAAAAGCGCATGTATGGGATGAGAATAATAGAAAATGAACTTTATTTTCTATAATTCTTATCCCATAGATAGGACATATCTTTGTTAATTAAACTCTTTCAGCATATTTTTATAGTGAAATGGTTCTGTATAACTGGAGCCGTACTCGTAGGTATACAACACGTCCGTTTTCGTCGCGTTCTATTAGTAACTGATTCAGAAACTAAAAAACTATATTTACAAATGATCAGTGCAGAGGGAAAGAACTTGAGGAAGCTGAATAACTATGTGAAAGGATACCTAGTAAAATTGGGTGCTTACCAAAGGAAACCCAGTAAATGTGGATGCTTTCTGGTCGAAATTAGTGACATGATTCTAGATCAGAGTTCCCTAAACTTTATAGTCTTATAGACCACTTGTCATGATTTTCGATTACGGGTAAATCCCCTTTTTTTTCGGGGGGAAATGCATAACCACACCGTACTCACCTTTGGTTAGACGGCGTGTGTAGGGCTCTCCCGGCAGAGTGCTAGGCCTATCCACTAAAACCCCCCGGTGTTCTCCCTGCCTTTATGGGCGCGCATGGTAAAGTTCACACTGCGATACCATTACCAACGCGCCCGGGCAAGCCCGACCTAAGCTTAGGCTATCGCTAAGGGGGGATTGCCCGAGAACACCAGGGCAATCCCCAGATGGAGAGCCTTACGGTGCCGTGCACGGGGCCCGGGGCCAACCGTGCACGCAGGCCTCCATGGCAGGGTTATTAGACTGGCATCGCTTGTACGAATGCCCGCCTTTGCCTGTCTGTCCGTCTGCGGCGGATGGGAAAGACTGGAGGATCATCCTCCCGCTCCCTTTCCGCAACCTCCTTCTGCGAGATAACTTCCTCGCAGAAACGGGTAGACCCCTGCTTCGCTAATATTGAATTTAGTATTTATATTTTTTGTAGTATTTATATTGCAATTATGGAAATTTATCAGCGTCAAATGTGATTTGACTGATTTGTAACTGTAGTGAGGTGTAAAAGAAGAAAGTAAAGACACACATTAATTTTTATACATTTATTAATGAAACTGAAATTAATACGAACCAAATTAAAATTAGGTTATTGGTAATACCTATGTATAATGTTATATATGGAAATTCAAAATTCAAGTCGCGATCTGCTCAAGAGAGGTTAAAGTATCGTAGACCCCCGCTTACATCTCATATACCCTCTCTTTTTCGGACCCCCTACAGTTCCACATTTCGACATTATCGACCACTTTGGGCACCATCGCTCTAGCTAGATAAAGGTGCAAAAAACTAGCATTTCCGTAGTCATCATCATCATCATCATCAACAGCTCATATACGTCCCCACCGAGAGGCTCGAGCCTACCCTAAACTAGGGTGATTAGGCCTTAGTCAACCACGCTGGCCAAGTGCGGGTTGGTCGACTTCACACACAACCTGTAAAGAAATTCTTTCTTCACAGGTGTGTGCAGGTTTCCTCACGATGTTTTCCTTCACCGTAAAAGCGTCGAATAAACGTACATATGAATTCGAAATTTGAAAACACATTGGTACGTAGTGGGGTTTGAACCGCTACCTCCCGATTGGAAGGCGACGGCCTTACGCACTACGCCATCGACGCTTTTACGCTTCAACGCTTTATTTACATTATTTTCCGTAGTCAGTAAGCATCAAAAACGCAGTTTAACGAGTTACTGCGAACTGTCGGGTTCGTCGACCAGACCTAAAAAAATCCAAAATGTTCAAAGCTAGACATCACACCCTGTCCTCTGGTGAAACCCCGAAGTTTCAGGACTCAGGGGCTGAGATCTCGATGGACATACAGATGGACAGAAATATGAGAACATAGACATTTGGGTCACGTTAAAAATTCGCCTAGAAAGGAAGTTGATATTACTCCGTGAAGTGACTAATAACAAATTCCTGTTTCAAAGTAACCCAGAATACCAGTACAAATCAATGCACACTATCCCATTTGGTATGTAGATAGATTTCATGCGGCGGGCTCTCGGTCTTCAAATCGTTTCTAGGCGAGGGCGGCAGCTGTTTGCATAATTGATCGAGTCCGGCGGTATCAGGAGCTATATTTCACCTACTTTCAAAGTTTTTCGATTAAACGAGGACATAAAACATGAAAATTACGTAGCTACGAAGGGATTTTTTACAACAATAAATTCACAGAGTCAATATTGGCCTTTGCTGACGACCTACCTAGGAATAATAACAAGAAATCCAAAACAATGCCAGTTACTACTACACGAAATAGACCAATTTTGTACGTGGACTAGGGGAATGAGAACGAAACCCTCCAAATGTTACTGTCTGTGTCTGGGTAGACGAAATACAAAATGTACATCTTAGAATTTATGAAGAGCTTTTTCCCTTTTAGCTGTGACCGTATTTTGATTATCTCATTTTTAATTACCCACCAATTTTTCATATTTAAATAATATCATTCGCTTATAAAAACTTGTATAAAGCTTGGCTTATAAAGGCTTGTCATTTTTAACAATGTTCTGACATGCGCTGTAATTTTTTTTCATTGTTAATTGAGTGAAATTTTAAAGACCTTGTAAGAGCGATCGCTGGTAAGGAATCAATTGAAAACCTAAAAAAAAACTGTTAAATTTAATTTAAAATTGCCGCTGTCTAAAAATATTTTATTATCTAGGATAAGCAATAAAAAATTATATCTTGAAAATGTTGCAGACTTCATGAAAAAAACATATGCAAGATGGTTGTCGCAAAAAAAACGGATAATATACTTTTTTTTCACGATTTTTAAGCTATTGCATAGCTTTTATCGCGGGCTTTGAGCGCGGCGGCGGCGACCGAATTAAGAAATTCGACGGCGGGTAATAAATGACATAATGTCAAAATGTGTAAGGGGCAAGATGGTAAGAGTGTCAAAATATATTGATGTCAAAATCAAAATCAAAATATTTTATTCAACTTGGATTTTACAATCTCTTTTGAAAGTCAAGGAAGCTACGCCAATGGTTTACAAGTCTACGGCGGGAGACCTTTTACTGGAAAGAACCAGCAAGAAAACCAGCAAGGGCTATTTTTTTCTCCCTGTATTGTTACAGAGTCGTCAATTGGAAGCTGACCTCAAGGCAAAAATTTGAGCTCAACTTCCATAACAAATTTAGATTTATCAGTATTCTTCTTAGTACAACGTTGCCAATACTACTTAATGAATAGTTATACACAACAACACGACTACTTACATTATTATCATTAATAATTTCTTCAAATTAACACCAGGCATTGGCATCTTGTAAATAATCATTGACTTTGTAATATCCTTTACTCATCAGAGTCTTTTTGACATGCGCTTTAAACTTATTAAAAGGCAAGTCAGTTACACTTTGTGGGACTTTGTTGTAAAAAGTTATACATTTCCCAATGAGCCTCTAGTTTTTTGGAGCCTGTACGTTGGAACGGCAAGTTTATTTTTATTTCTTGTTTAAATGGTGAAGTTGGAAATTGGTTTCAAATGTATTATAATTTTTATAGACATAAATAAAATTTTCATAAATGTACTGTCCTGCTAAAGTCAATATGTTAATTTCTCTAAATAAATCTCTAATAGAGTCTCTTGCTCGTAAATTATAAATAGCGCGAACCGCTCTTTTTTGAAGTACAAAAATACTTTCTATACTAGCAGCTGATCCCCACAGAAGTATTCCATATGACATGACGCTATGAAAATAACTAAAGTAAATTAATCTTGCCGTTTCAACATCAGTAAGTTGTCTTATTTTTTTTACTGCATATGCTGCAGAACTAAGTCAGTTTGCCAATGACTCAATATGTGGATCCCACTGCAATCTAGAATCTAGAGTAATACCCAAAAATTTTGTAGAATCGACGAATTCAACAATTTGGTTGTTCATTTGCACGATAGTATCAACTTTTCTTACATTTGGCAATGAGAATTTAATACATTTAGTTTTCCTTGAATTTAATGATAAATTATTTATGGTGAACCAATGCAATACTTTAGAGAGAGTACTATTTACAACGTCAGTATTTCCGTTTCCTCTGTAAACCTTAAATATTAAAGAAGTATTATCTGCAAATAGCACTGTATCGCACAAACTATTAGTGAAGTGTGGGAGGTCGTTAATGTAAATTAAGAAAAGCAAAGGTCCCAATATCGAGCCTTGAGGCACACCCATAATTATGGGTGCACCAGCAGACTTAGATTTGTTAATGACAACTTTCTGGACTCTACAGGACAAATAAGACTCAATAAGTCTAATTGCTTCTTCAGAGACACCATAATATTTGAGTTTGTTTAAAAGAGTCTGGTGAGCAACGCAGTCAAAAGCCTTCGATAGGTCACAAAATATACCAATCACATCCTGTTTACGCTCCCAAGCAGCAAAAATGTATTTAAGAAGTGCAACTCCAGCATCTGTAGCGCAACGACCTTTAGTAAAACCAAACTGATTCATATGTAATATGTTGTTACTTGAAAAATGACCTGTTAGCTGATTAGACATAATTTTTTCAAATATTTTACTAAGAGCTGGTAAAATTGAAATTGGTCGATAATTTGAAGGATCGTTTTTATTTCCCGATTTAAATAAAGGTATTAATTTGCTATTCTTCATAAGGTCAGGGAAGATACCTTCATCAATACATTTATTGAATATAAACGCGAGTTGCGGAGCAAGTTCCTTTATCACAGATTTGATCATGTTGGTCGAAATACCCCAAAGGTCTTCAGTGTTTTTTGTACTGATCATGCGGAATGTTTTCAAGATAGTGTCAGCGTCAATGTGACAGAATGTGAAGCCATTGTTGCACTTTTCTACACTCTGTGACAAGAGGGCCACAGCTGCATCGGGGCACGAGTTGAGACTACTTGTAGTTTCTATGGGTATGTAAATGAGATCGACTGATTCATAGATTTTTATTTACTTGTCGTTACTTGTCAATATTTTCTTTTGAAAGACAACCAATGTCAGGTGTGAATTTTATTGTAAGAAAGTATATTTAGTTAATGATATCTGAATTAATAGCTTTAATTGTTGTTTTTCTATTTTTAGGTAAGTTGCATTTACGTTGTATTTAGATTAATAGAGAACTACATATATGTTAGAGATTATTTTTCAATAGTTGCATTGGTTATTAAATTACTTATATTTTCTATTTTTAGAACAACACAACAAAGACTTTTATTTCATAAAATATTAACATATTATAAAACAACAATTCTGTGGCTATTACAATGGAAAAGTTAAGATTTGAATTTGTTGTAAAGGCTAGCGAAGACCCGAAATCAAACGCAATTTGTATAACTACTATTTCGGATTCTGATAAAAGTAAGTTTTTAATTCCGAAACACCTTCAGCCGGTAAAACTACATGACACATTAATGAAAACACAAGCTATTGAAAAAGTTAAAAATACACTAAAAAAGAGACATGATAAAAGACAAGTTTGGATTTCTATGTCATCCGAATTAAGGAATAGTTATTTTGATGAAGATGGTAATATGCAATTTAATGGGTATTTATTAGAGGAAGTTTTTCCAGAGCAGCAGCCTCTTAATACTAGTAATATTTCTTCGGACACTTTGACAAGAATATTAGAAAACTATATTGACATAAAAAAAGAGATACCTAAAACTTCAACTATTAGGAATTGCATAGACAAATTTGTCATTGATAAATTTTCAAAGAAAACTTCAAATGTAGGCCAATGGATGGACACTTTTGAAAGAGAATGTATTCGTCTAGAAATAGAAGAAGACTCTAAGAAAATAGAGGCGTTAAGACTATTTTTGGAAGATTCGTGTTTGGATTGGTATAGTTCTATGCACATAAAGCATACCGTGAATTCTGATTGGGCAATTTGGAAGAATAATTTTTGTGAAAGTTACGCGGATAAAGGATGGTCACCAATCAGATATGCTTTGTCATTCAGATACAAGCAAGGGCCGTTGATAGATTATGCCGTAAAAAAAGAAGACTGTTGGAGATTAATAAGACGATGGATAAACCAACCTTGATTGACTTGATAGCTACTGGACTTCCAAATAATATAGCCGATAAGATAGATAGAAATAACTTGAAAGAAACTAAAGATTTATTTAATAATATAAGAGGGTTAGAACATTTAGTTATGAAAAATAACACTGGAATAAAGGAAAGGGTATTTGTGAATAAGATTAGAGAAATTAATAAAAAAGATATACCATGCAAGATTTGTGAGCAAGAGAATAAGGGAAACCGTTATCACCATGAATCTGTATGTTGGTTTAAGAACAAAGCTAATGATAAACAAAGAAAAGATCAGATAAGAAATGTAAATAATTCAGAATTGAGAGTAGAATTGAATGAAATGAACCCAAAAAACTTATGATTCCGCCATTAATCAAAGTTAAATTGTTAATTAATGATACCTTAGAAATAATGGGGATTTATGATTCAGGATCTAACGTATCTTTAATTAATTCCAAATTGTTATTGATAAATAATAATTTTGGGAAAAATGATATAAAATATGCTAAGCTGAAAACGATTAATGGCGTGAAAAAAAGTAAAGGAATGGTAATGTTAAAAATAAAAATATTTAATATTGAACAATATATTAATGTTTTTGTAATAGATAAAGAAAATTTTGATTACGACTTTTTGATTGGATTAGACTCTATAAAGAAGTTTAATCTTAACCAAAACGATGAATTAGAGATAACACAAAATACTTACGAACCAAAAATAGATAATGACAATAGTAAAATTATGAGAACTGGAGATAAAATAACTGAAAGATGTGAAATAAACTTTAATGAACATGTTGATGAGAATAGCTTTGACATTTCTATACATCATTTGGATATTGAGAAACAATCGGCAATAGAAAACCTTATAACGAAATATAGATCTCTTTTTGCTAAGGACAAATATGATATAGGCACTGTAAAAGGTTATGAAGCACACATTGATTTAATAATAGATAAATATTGTAGCAAAAGGCCTTACAGGTGCACTATTGATGATAAAAAAGAAATAGAACAACAAGTATCGAGATTATTGCAAGAAAATTTAATAGAGGAGTCTTACAGTCCTTATGCCGCTCCTGTTACTTTGGCATATAAAAAAGAAGAAGGGAGAAAATCGAGGCTATGTATAGATTTTCGCGATTTAAATAAAATTATAGTTCCACAGTCACAACCGTTTCCATTGATTGAGGATTTGGTGGCTAAGACGAGAAATTGTAAGTATTTTTCAACATTGGATATAAATTCAGCATTTTGGGCTATTCCGCTAAAAATTGAAGACAGATATAAGACTGGATTTGTCTCGCAAGAAGGACATTATCAGTGGACTTGTTTACCATTTGGTTTAAAAACTTCTCCTGCTATTTTTCAAACAGTATTGAGTAGTATCATAAGGAAACATAATTTATCAGACTTTACTATCAATTATATCGATGATATTTTGATATTTTCTGACACATTTTCATCCCATTTTAAACACTTATCATTATTATTTGATGCTATCTCAAAAGAAGGATTTAGATTGAAATTTTCAAAGTGCCATTTTGCACAAGATTCAGTCAAATATTTAGGACATATTATACAAAACAATACCGTCACTCCTCTGAAAGACAATTTAATTGCCATAAAGGAATTCCCTGTACCAAAAACACCTAAGAACATTAGACAATTATTGGGAAAAATTAATTTTTATGGAAAATATGTACCAAACATATCGATAATATTAGACCCCTTACATAATTTGTTAAGAAAAGGACAACAATTTATTTGGTCAGAAGAATGCCAAAAAATCTTTCGACAAAATAAAAAATCTTCTTTGTGAGAAACCTATTTTGAGTATATTTGACCCAAATCTACCAATACATATTTATACTGATGCTAGTATACAAGGCATAGGGGCTGTTTTGAAACAACCACAGGAAACTGGAGAAGAAAAACCATGCGCATATTTCTCAAGAAAATTAAATAATTGTCAAAAAAAGAAAAAAGCAATTTATTTGGAATGCTTAGCAATAAAAGAGGCAGTGAAATATTGGCAGCATTGGCTCATGGGAAAATCTTTTAAGGTATATACAGACCATAAACCTTTAGAAAAAATGAACATAAAAGCCAGAACAGATGAAGAATTAGGAGATCTGGCATATTTTCTATCACAGTTTAATTTCGACGTAATTTACTCTCCAGGAAGATATAATTTAGAAGCAGATAGCTTAAGTAGAAACCCAGTATTAGAGCCACAAGAAAAAGAGGATAATTACTTGAAAATTGTGAACCTAATTAAGATAGAAGATATCTTAAATGATCAAAGTAAGAATGAAGATATTATGCAGAGTAAATTGGGACTAGAATTAAAAGATAAAATATACTATAAGAAGATACGAAATAATTATAAAATTAGTAAAACATTTTTTAAAAATATTCATGTAATGTACTGTCACATAGGATATCAACAGATGAGAAATAAAATTACACCATTGTATACAGCAAAAAATTTAATAAGTAATATAAAGAAGATTTGTGATAACTGCGAAATCTGTATAAAAAATAAGTCAAGAGGAAAGTATAAATATGGATTAATGTCATATTTAGGGCCTGCTACATACCCATTTAAAATAATATCCATAGATACAATTGGTGGATTTGGTGGCTCTCGTTCTACAAAAACATATTTACATCTTCTGGTGGATCATTTCACTAGATATGCGTTTATTTTAACTTCGAAAACTCAAAATTCTAATGATTTTATAAAATTAGTTCTAAAAGTGCCATCTGGAAATAAAATTGGAATGATCCCAACTGATCAATATCCAGGTATAAATTCAAAAAGTTTTAAAAGTTTTTTAGATAAAGAAAACATACCAATTATATTCACTGCAGTTAATGCACCATTTTCGAATGGATTGAATGAAAGATTGAATCAAACACTTGTCAATAAAATGCGATGCAAAATAAATGAAACGAAACAGAAATTAGCTTGGACGACAATTGCTCATGAATGTACAAAGAAATATAATGAAACTGAACATACTGTCACTGGATTTTCCCCAAAATATTTATTAGAAGGAGAGAATGTTGATATCCTACCAGAGGAATTGAAACAAAGAAATACTTATAATGACTTATTGAAAGATAGGAAGCTAGCTTTAGAAAACAGTTTAAGATCACACTTGTATAATAAAAAATACTTTGATAAAAACAGAAGAAAATGTGATTTTGAAGTAGGGGATTTGGTATACGTCGAAAATGGAAATCGTTTAAATAGGAAAAAATTAGATGAATTGAGAATCGGGCCTTATAAAATATTAGAGAAGTTATCAAATACTATTTATAAAATAGATACAGGACATAGAAAATGTGAATCAAATTTATTTCACATTACGAAGCTTGTTCCCCTGAAGCCTTACTAGGAAATGTTAATTTTTATGGGGGAGGGGAGATGTAAATGAGATCGACTCATTCATAGATTTTTATTTACTTGTCGTTACTTGTCAATATTTTCTTTTGAAAGACAACCAATGTCAGGTGTGAATTTTATTGTAAGAAAATATATTTAGTTAATGATATCTGAATTAATAGCTTTAATTGTTGTTTTTCTATTTTTAGGTAAGTTGCATTTACGTTGTATTTAGATTAATAGAGAACTACATATATGTTAGAGATTATTTTTCAATAGTTGCATTGGTTATTAAATTACTTATATTTTCTATTTTTAGAACAACACAACGAAGACTTTTATTTCATCAAATATTAACATATTATAGGTATATTTTTAAATAGGAAAAAATTAGATGAATTGAGAATCGGGCCTTATAAAATATTAGAGAAGTTATCAAATACTATTTATAAAATAGATACAGGACATAGAAAATGTGAATCAAATTTATTTCACATTACGAAGCTTGTTCCCCTGAAGCCTTACTAGGAAATGTTAATTTTTATGGGGGAGGGGAGATGTAAATGAGATCGACTCATTCATAGATTTTTATTTACTTGTCGTTACTTGTCAATATTTTCTTTTGAAAGACAACCAATGTCAGGTGTGAATTTTATTGTAAGAAAATATATTTAGTTAATGATATCTGAATTAATAGCTTTAATTGTTGTTTTTCTATTTTTAGGTAAGTTGCATTTACGTTGTATTTAGATTAATAGAGAACTACATATATGTTAGAGATTATTTTTCAATAGTTGCATTGGTTATTAAATTACTTATATTTTCTATTTTTAGAACAACACAACGAAGACTTTTATTTCATCAAATATTAACATATTATAGGTATATGGGAGAAAAAGTCTTGGAATACATTGGCAACTGCAATGTCCGAATTAACTGTAATATTATTGACTTCCAGTGAAATCGGAATTTACTGAGCTTTTAGATTTCCCGGTTTCCTCGTTAATGATATTCCAGGTGCTTTACTTTATTTTTTGATAAGCTAATTTTGTTGGTTATATACATAGCTTTTGCCGACATGCACACTTTCTTAAATGTTTTGGAATAGGTTCTAACAAAATTTATGAAATTAGTATCATTTGAGGTTGCTTTTAAAGCATATAGTTCAAATAGTTTCCTACCGCTTTTATATATGCCTGGCGTAGCCCAGTCACTAAATTTCTTTTTTCCGTTATTGACCTTAATTACTTTTTCCTTAAATATACTATTACATTCATCTTTAACTATATGAAAAAAAATATTATACAGATTATTCGCGTTGTTCCCCTCGAGCAAATTACTAGTTTGATAAATAATATTTCTTTTGAGTTTCTCCATACCGCGTTTGGTTATAGGCCTACAAGTAATCTCACGTATAGAACAAACATGATGGTGCTCGATTGAAGCTAGTTGCCCGCTATGGTCAGAGTTAATACAATTAATAATTAACTTCTCTTGTACATTACAGTTACAGAAGATGTTGTCTAAACAAGTTGCGGATGTAACTGTAATGCGGGTAGGTTCGTGAAATACATAATCCATATTAAATGATTTAAATAAGTTAATAAATCTACTAGATAGTTGTGATTTCTCTAAGATATTTATATTAAAATCGCCACAAACAATATTTTTTTTAGATTTTCTATATACTATTCTTAAGGCATCCTCCATAGCGGACTCAAACTCTTAATAATTTCCATAGGGGGGTCTGTACACATATTATAATGAAGTTATCAAGTTCCACACAAGACAACTCAATAGTTCATTCAATAGCGAGTGAAACAATATCTTTTCTTTCCTTAAATTGAATGTTGTTATGCATAATTATCAAGGATCTATCTCTAATGGCAGTTTTCCTAGTAAATGAACTCACAATCTTGTAATTATCTAAACTTACTAATAATTCATGACTTTTCAGCCAATCTTCTGTAATACAAAGTATATCAATGCTTTCAGAATCTAAAAATAAATTGATTTCTAAGTCTTTACCGGAAAAGCCTTGAATATTTTGATGTACAATCCGTAAATAACTAGGCTTATCTTTGGTCAATCCCGGGCAAGAGGCCACCTCTTTTGTCTCATTATTTAATTTAAATTACTTGGAACTTGTTCCAATACATTGTGTTGCTCAATAAAAGCATTAATAGTCAAGCACAAGAATTAATAGCCAAGTTTTTGGCTAAAGTTAAAAAGAAAAATCTTAGCGAAACTGCTAATTGTTTTTTTGAAAACATTGGTAGATGTAATCTATCTCCTGTCAGATAAAACTTATTACAAACATAAGTCATTTTATTAACATCAATAATATGCCATTTTTCAGAATAGCATGTCAACATATCTAACGTCAAATTTAATTTGTATCTTAAGTTATTTTCATTTTGAGATAATCCCTTATGGTAGGGTAGTGTGAACATAATTATTTTGTTCACATTTAAATTATTTAAATGGGAATAAAACTCTTTTAATTTTAATTTATTTAAATTTTCCCGATTTCCCATTATTATTATTAAATTATCATTAAAATTCAAATTGTTTAAAAACGTCTAATTGTTAAAACGCTCTAATGTAGGAATGCAGTGATGACAGAAATCACAAACGCAATATTGTGTGAGTGATAAAATGTACAAATGTTGGAATGCAGTGATGACAGATATTACAAACGCAATATTGCCTGATAAGAAAATGTATACATTGTGAGATAAATCATCCTTCTGTCCTCTTAGCTAGGCACCTTAACCTAAACATTTGGCGTTAGTAAAACCTTTCACACAGAAAACCTGGCATCAGAGCTCGGCAAACCAGGAGGTTAATCAATGAGTTTGCACATGAGAAATATGAATCACAGAGGCATGAGTTCCCAGAGCAGGGGCTCGAACCTCGGGGTGCGATGTCAGACCATCTCAGACCTCGTGGTGCACCCTGGGCAAACCGGCAGATTTTCTGACGCGGGCTATGAGTCTGACAGCTGCCCCGTTTTGAGAGCGTCGGTGGCGCTGTGGCCTCGGCACTGGACTGTGCCCCGAGTAGAATCGGGAGGCCCTGGAGGGATCGATCCTGCCATGTACCAATTGATGTAAATATATGTTATGAATATATATTTAATAAGTTATATGAAATTAAAGAATTAAAGCAATGTTTGCTGCAAGACGTTTTATTGACAACCAAACTTCTAAATTTAAATTAGACACCTGTAATAGATTACTGTGTCCCATGATAGGTATACAACCTCCAACACGCACCCTTAATCTATTACAATTCTCAAACAACGCACCCTTAATCCATTACAATTCTTAAGTACTATCAAAAGTAACTGTCGTTTACGTAGCGCAAACGTTTAGGTACCGTAACAATGTGCAAAATAAAACATTATTAACATAACAAAACAATACACAGAAAATCTTTAAGTATTCTAATAAATACTACTATTTTTAGTGTATACCTTCCGTGCCCCCTTAATTAAATATTTTCTGTAGACCCTATTAATTTGTAAACATAAATCTAACAAAAAATTTCTTATTTTCGGGCCATGCAAACATTTAGTCATAATATCTGCTATCATTTTTGCCGTTGACATATACATAATCTTTATACGATTATTTAGAATGGCCTCACGAACAAAATGATATTTTATGTCAATGTGCTTTGTTCAATTATGGTTCATTTTGTTGTATGCTATTCTTTGCGCCGACTGATTGTCATTGAAGATGACCACAGGGCTTGCAAAAATATTTACATCATCAGCTAATTCTTTCAATAGATTACTGAGATAAATTGCTTCCTTAGAAGCATGACACAAACCAACATATTCTGCTTCGGTAGACGACAGTGATACGCAATGCTGTTTTTTGCTTTCCCACGATATTATATTTTTACTAAACTTAAAAATGAATCCCGTGAACGATTTCCTGTCAAACGAACCCCCCCAATCCGCATCTACATAACCACACAAGTCCATATTGCCAGATTTATTAAATGTTAGACAAAGGTTTGATGTTCCTTTTAAATAACGAAGAACGCGTTTGGCACAATTAAAATGAGTTTCGTTATAACATGAATTAAATTGCGACAAGACACTAACAACATGTGCTATGTCTGGTCTAGTACTAACTGCCAAATAATTCAAACATCCTATGAAACTTTGGTATGGTAGATCACATTTTGAATCAGTGGCTTTTTCTAGTTTTAACCAACTTCCATCGGGGTAACTGCTGGTTTACAGTCATTCATTTTAAAATCATTTACAACATTCAAAATATACTGTTCTTGATCAAGATAAATGTTATTACTATCCCTTCTTAGTCTCATTCCTAATACATGCCTAGCAGGGCCTAAGTTTTTAACTTTAAACTTATTCAGAAGGCCTGCCAATAG
Organism: Schoenobius gigantellus; assembly: GCA_963935595.1. Classification (NCBI taxonomy): domain Eukaryota; kingdom Metazoa; phylum Arthropoda; class Insecta; order Lepidoptera; family Crambidae; genus Schoenobius; species Schoenobius gigantellus. The sequence continues at coordinate 30,475,481 of OZ012547.1, read as the reverse complement.
CCTCTGCTTTTCATTTACACTATTACCATAGACAAAAATATCATCGACATATATTACTACAATTAACTTACTATTTACACTTAATTTATGGTACAGACATGGTTCAATCAATTGAAGGACAACAAATAATTATCAAAAGCTCGATTGCAAAATTCAGATCCATTATCTGATCTCAGACGTACGTCTCAGAATACGTCTATTTGTATGTTTCTCTACTTCCGCCTTATATATTTTAAACTTGTTCAAAGTTTCACTTTTCGCCCGTAAAAAATAAACGTGGGTTTTTCGTGAAAAATCATCAATAAATAGCAATATGTACCTATATCCAGAAAATGATGGTTCTTCTATTGGGCCACAGAGATCTGTATGGACGATCTCTAATAAATCATTCGCTCTTGTACCTTTATTTTTCATTGGAATTTTGCATGTTTTACCATTAATGCACGCAATACATGGCTCGCTAATATCTTTCTTATTAAAATCAAATCCATATACATTCTATTCAAATGCGCTAATCTTCTATGCCAAATATTGGACAACATTTTGTCAGACAATGTCAGATTGGCAAAATCATTGTTTTCATACATTTCATAAATGCCACCGACTTCTTGACAAGTCAAAATTTTCATGTCATCTTTCTTTATGGTGCATTCCTTTTTATGAAATTCAAATGCATATCCATTGGCCGCAAGTTTGCTTACAGAAATTAAATTCATCGATAATTGCGGAACATGTAGAACATTATTTAATATTATTTTTCTATTATTCTCAATGTTCAAAACAGCATTTCCTCTTCCTGACACATTGATTTCTTGACCATTCGCAATTGTTATCTTTGAATTAAATTTGTTATACGTCTCATTTAACAATTTGCTTCGATCATAAGTCATATGATTTGAGCATCCGCTATCAACAAACCAATTTGTACTATTTCTTTCACCAGTCACATTTAAACAAGTAAACGCAGATGTTTTACAATTACTCTGCTTCCTCTCAGGACATTCTGAAGCCTTATGTCCTTCTTTGTGACATTTAAAACATTTATATACATACTTCTTTTTACGATCTTTATTATTGTTCGATCCCGTATACTTTTCAGCTTTCTTTGTTATCAAAGCTTGTGCTTCGCTTGTACTTCCTTTTTTTTGCCTATTTCCTTCCTGCAGTAACTTTGTCTTTATTTGTTCAAGAGTCATCTCCTTGCCACAGTTATCAACTGCCATTATTAGCGGATTGTACTCTTCAGTCAGACCACTCAAAAGTATAGAAATAATCCATTCTTCTTTCATTTCAGCGTCTATATCAGAGAGCTGTTGCGACAGGAATAAAACTCGAGAAATGTATTTCTCCATAGACTCGAAGTTTTCAAGCTTACATTGCCATAGTTGTAGTTGTAGCATAATACGTCTGCCCCATCCTTTATCCTCATAAGCCTTACAGAGGTTGTTCTACACACTCTTCGCTGTCTTAGCGTTATAAACGTGTGTAAAGCACGATGGTTCTAGCAACAAACATAGTGTGGTTCTGGCTTTACGATCTGCATCAGCCTGACTCGCCTCTAACTTATCGGCTTCTATAACACTCCACCAATTTTTATTCTCGAGATAATTACGCACCTGAAACTTCCAGTCCGGGAAGTCCTCCGTGCCGCGGAGCTTTTTGATACCACTGACGCCAATTGTATCTTCCGACATTTTAAATATTTCTACCACTGTTTGCACACACTACTTTTATGATTATATGAGCACCTGGGCCCATAACCTGATGTAAATATATGTTATGAATATATATTTAATAAGTTATATGAAATTAAAGAATTAAAGCAATGTTTGCTGCAAGACGTTTTATTGACAACCAAACTTCTAAATTTAAATTTGACACCTGTTATAGTTTTAAATTAGACACCTGTAATAGTTTTAAATTAGACACCTGTAATTCCGAATTTCATATGTACATTTATCCGACGCTCCTACGGTGAAGGAAAACATCGCGAGGCAACCTGCATACATCTGCGAAGAAATTCAATGATGTATGTGAAGTCGACCAATCCGCACTGGGCCAGCGTGGTTGACTAAGGCCTAATCACCCTAACATAGGGTAGGCTCGAACCCCTCGGTGGGGACGTATATGAGCTGTGGTGATGATGATGATGATGATGATGACCTGTAATAGATTACTGTGTCCCATGATAGGTATACAACCTCCAACACCAATGTATTTTTCGTTTCACGAAATTCATATGTACGTTGTATGTTATCTGACGCTCCTACGGTGAAGGAAAACATTGCGAGGAAATCTGCACACACCTGCGAAGTAATTCAAAGGTGTATGTGAAGTTAACCAATCCGCACTGAGCCAGTGTGGTTGACTAAGGCCTAATCACCCTAACTAATTAGGGTAGACTCGTGCCCCTCGGTGGGGACGTATATGAGCTGTGATGATGAAAAACCATGACTAAATGTTGTAGGTTACCAAAGACAGACGAAACATTCGCCAACGGATTCGTTGGCCCTAAAACTTTTGTTGACATCCCTCAGGAACCATGTCATATTTCGGGAGAAAAGTACTCTATGTCCGTCTGGATGTCTGTATGGATAAGGTTTTGGTCCGGAAGGGTATTATAAATGTCAAATTTCGCAAAGATCAGCAGAGAAGTTAGAGCGCGAAGGGGCAACAAACAAATAAACTCACTTTCGCATTTATAATATTAGAGTAAGAATTGGCGAGTGTTAAGACCTTTTTCACATGGTTTTAAATCGGTAAATTTTGGATTAAAGCGGTTTTTTTACATTTATAGTTATGAGTGTGTATACTGACTATGCTCATTAGCAATTGGTCATTTTGACTTCAACGTATTTGGTCAAGTGAACATTTTGTCACTTGTGCTGTCTGGCTCTATGGCATTAAGTATCTTGGTAATTTTGCCTTCAGCGTATTTCATTATGTGAACATTCTGACATTTGGGCATTTTGTCATGAGAATTTTGTACATTTTGACTGACTTACCATCTGGCCCCTTACACATTTTGACATTATGTCATTTATTACCCGCCGTCAGAAATTCCGTAACGAAAAAAACCTAACACCTTCCACTCCGACCGGCAGGCCTATTCGCTAACTACGGTTGGTAACTAGAACTGTCATTTTTGAAAGATATTTCATATCCATTACTAGTTAAGTGATCTTATGTCTTACAGCAGCGTTCATGATAGCAGTAATGGATGATAAGTTCCTTTCAAAAATGACAGTAGGTACTAGTTAGCAACCGAAGTTAGAGAATAGGCCTGCGGCACAGCGAGCGGTGCGATATTTTCCAGATATTTAGAGGATATCAAGTCTCAAACTTATGTTTCTTATTTCATACTATAAACCTATAGTTTCAATGATAAAAATTCCTGAATAACCTACATGTATTGTAAGATAATAAAAATATTTTAAACAATATTAACTTCTCATTTATTCAATAAAAGAAAAAAAAATGTTTTCTTATCGGTCACCACGCTCAAAAAGTGTAACTTGAATTAATATCAAAGAAAAACTTAAATTAATATCAAAGAAAAAAAATACTGCATAAATAAAATAAATAATTAATTATAATTGCATAAGTTGATAAAAAATGCTATGCAATAGCTTTACCGCGGCAGTCCCCGAGTGCCACTTTAATTTTTTTGTATAATTAATGCCCTGGCCTAGATTGATGAGGGGAGTGGTTGTGTAATGACAGCTACTTTGGGCCTACTGAATTATTTTTTAGCTTTTAATACTTTATCTACATCATTATTATCTTTATTTTCAATAAAACCGTTTAAGTTCGAAAAAATTTTACTTATTTTATTTTCAAGTTGCTCACTTCTCTCACAGTATTTCTCAAGTCAAGCCCTTTCATTTGATACCCATATTGAGGGGGCTGTGAAAAAATATGTAATCCGCATTTTGTGACTTCGATCCGCATCTTCGATTTTCTACAAATCAAGTTTTTACATTTGATACCCATATTAGGGAGAGTTGTACAAAAATCCACCACTTTGTGACGGCAGCCATCTTGGATTAAATTATTTTTATAATATTCAACAAGCCAAGCCCTTTCATTTGATACCCATTCCTATTGAGGGGGTTATACAAAAATATATGATCTGTCATTATTTTACAGCGGACATCTTAGATTTGAATTTTTGTTCATAAAGTACTGTATTCTGCAAATCAAACTCCTTCATTTTATTGATACTCATATTGCGAGAGTTGTACAAAAAAAATGATTTATATGTTCGCCCGTAACTACTCAAGTCATAACGAATGTAGGATTCAGCTAACGAATTGTAAGCATTAGCTTTACCTTAATTATTTCAAATGTGTAGGTATTCCAAATTTCAGCTCAATCGGACATTGGCAACTGAGTCAAATTTAACTCGCAAGATTTGACCCAAACAAACAAATAAAGAAACAAACAGGGCAAGCTAAATAAACCCGTTCAAAAATACGGTAGCTCTTTAGCTCAGAAGGTTGTAGCTTAACTCTTGATTATTCAAATAGCATAGCGATTTCGACTGTAAGTACTGAATATTATTCGGACAACAAAGGCTGTGAAAATTTTACAAAAGAAGCTATTTTCTGTTTGAAAGCAGTGTGGGCGTAACTTTATTATACCTACCCCTTATTCGTGTGAATGTACTTTATTATTACTTTGCGCGTAGGAGGAGCGACCACTTAGCATTTGATGGTTTTACTCCCAGCTTCAGACCATTATTTCAACTTGAATCCCTTTAAAACCTTTCCACCAAACTAATTACACAAGATTTTAAAAAATGGCGATAATCTGTTTTTAAAAAAGGCTTTCGTGACAGACTGACTGAGGTATCAATGTCGAATACAAACTACTAGAGGAGCTAAAAGTATGAAATTCAATACATGGGTTTGTTGGCTTATGTAAGAAGCTGAGAAATCCCCGTCCAAAATACATAGGGAAAACCGACGAAGCCGATGAAGCAAGGAACACAATACTCCTGCGGAGCGGGCGCAAAATTCTCCTCTCAAATCTGTTACATACTTAAGTGTCACATATGACATGTGACACATTAAGTATTAACACAAATAATAAAATTCACACAATGGAAAATTCCCGTAAAAATTCAAATTGATTTTTTATATCTTTACTGTGGTAAGGCAAAATCTACATAAGCAATCTGTTTAATCACGTTTAATTTTTTTGTTTCCTAATCTATTTTCACGAAATCTGTAAAGTTGCTAAATGGGATGTTGATAGATAGCTATTATTAATTGCGAGTAAAGTCTACTTTGGTTTAAAAAAGTAAACAAATCAATAAAGTTGAAGTTTCGTTGCATAGGTCCTCGGAGGACTTACAAGCTTTATTTGATGAAAATCTGTTCAGCTGTTCAAAAGTTATTGGCCAGCAGTATTTATTGGTTAGTAGGGTGCACTGCCTCTAGGAAAAGTTGCAGTGGGTAATTGTTTTCACAGCGGTTCCCCAACGCTAACGGATAAAAACTAAGGATTATTTTCTAACTTTCGAAGGGCAATAGGTAGGTTTTATTATGTCGGGAGTAGTTCTTTGTTTTTAATGTAGCTAGTTCATCCGTTTTTCTATATAGCGAAACTGGAATGATTTGGAATACTCTCTTTTGGTGATTTTTGGTGATTCAACTTTGGAAATATGGCGTGGGAAGGAGGGGGAGGAGGGAGTGGGCACCGCGGAGTGTGGTAGCGTTTTCCGTCTTTTTATTTACATACAAAGTCGAGCATACAATATACTTAATTTTAATGTTACAAAAAATATTAATAAGTTTAATAGGTTCATTCTTACAACAAGTAAAATTGATTATAGTAATATGATATATGTCTAACATTTGGCAGACAGAGCGATTACAGCCTTCGGAGGGGCAGCAATGGACACCAAAAGTTTCGACACAGCAGATAGTCAATCCTGATTCAGTAAATTTTCTAGTGTCTGGTCGGATTTTACCTGTAAATTAAGGTGTCCCAGCCTATAAAGGCGATTTTTTTTTTCATTTTTAGTATGCAAACCCTTTATATATTTTTTTTCTATTTCACCCTAATAACTAACATAAAAAATATTATTGCAATCGGATAATGATAACCCGTGCCGACTTGATGTCAAACTTTAAACAAAATATTTGTATGAAAACTACAGTTTTAGAACAAGACATTATAGAACTTATTTTTATGTTATTTTATTCAGAAACCAACAGCATATTTATAATACATAATTTACATATTATAATACATTTTAGGATGCCAATAACAGGTTTCGAAAAAAAAACTGTAAAATAACTTAGAACGGACAAAAAACAATGAAGTACAAAATTTTACATAATCCCATACAGGGTACGAATATAAGTTGTGTGTTTTTGTGTATGTGTGTGTGTGTGTGTGGAGGGGTGCGGGGGAGGGATACAGATAAGGAGCCCCAAATGTCCGATGTAATTGTTTTAATACGGGTAGCTCAATGTGTTAATGGATTAAAATTTGTTTTTAATCAGTTTTTGAAATGTCTTAAAAGAGTATTCAAATGGGTCAATATCCGAAAATTGTTTGTCATAAAGTGTAAATATACGAGAAATAGGATTACTTCCTTGCGTATTTTGTTCTACAATATGGTATATGGAAAAGTTTTAATTTTGCATGTCTGCTGCGGCGCAGAGGTACATTTAAGTTAAATTGTTGTACCAGGTAACTGTTGTTTATGTACCCGTTAACAATCCCATGCAGCAATGTCATATTAACTAATAATCTATGATCCTCAAGGTGCATAATCCTATAATCGAAATAGGTTTTATTTCTGAATTGTAAGTACCTTAGGAAACGTTTTTGTGATGATTATATGTTGTATATGTATAGCCTGGTAGGGCGACCAAACACTGCTAGCATAATCCATAGTATATTCCTCACATATGCAAAATATAAAACTCCTAAGCAGTCGTTGGAGCGTCGGTGGCGCTGTGGACTAGGCACTTGCCTTCCAATCGGGAGGTCGGGGTTCGAGACTGCTATGTACCAATGTGTTTTTCGTTTCGAATTTCATATGTACATTTGTCTGACGCCCCTACAGTAAAGGAAAACATAGTGAGGCAACCTGCATACATCTGCGAAGGAATTCAATGTTGTATGTGAAGTCGACCAATCCGCACTGGGCCAGCGTGGTTGACTAAGGCCTAAATCACCCTAACATAGGGTGGGCTCGAGCCCCTCGGTGGGGACATATATGAGCTATGGTGATGAAGCAGTCGTTATCCTTGAGAGGCTTACAAGATCCTTGTATGAACCCTAGATTTCAGTATGCTTTTTTAAATATGTATTCGATATGCATAGTAAATGTAAGTTTGGCATCAAGAATCACACCGAGATCTGTAGTGTCAACTCTTTCAATAGCTGTGTCGTTAAGACTGCATACGAAATTTATTGGCGAACAGCGTCAAGTAAAAGATATGCATTGGCATTTTGCGGAAGTTACTGCGATTCTATTATCTTTGTGGTATTTTGAGAGACATGACAGATCAGCCTGTAATTTAAGACAATCACTAATGTTACTGTAAACAAACAATTTGATTTTTTTATGCATGTGTATATGTCAAAAAGTTAAGCGCAGTAGAATAAAGGTCCGAGGTGGGAGCCCTGAGGAACGCCCGAAGGAATAGATACGTAATCAGACCTACACCGGCCTATTACAAGTGCCTGGGAGCGATTACATAAGTAGGATTTCACCCAACGCAGTAGATCGCCTTGGATTCCGAGTAGTTCCAACTTGATAAGCAGGATGCTGTGATCCACGCGGTCGAATGCATTTTCGAAATCAGTGTAAATCACATCAACCTACCTTTTTTTTTTTTTTTTTTTTTTTTTTTAACGGTGGGAAATGCATGACGCATACCCCGCGCTTGGGAAGGCGCAGAGTTATGTCGGACTCTCCGCGGTCCCTGGGGACAAAGTGTCAGCCAGGGACCGCGGCCTACCGACTAAAACCCACCGATGCCCCTCACATACGCCTTGGCGCGAGCACGTCCATCATCGCCGCATCCTCCTCATCTGAGGAGGATACGCCGAGAAGGGACGCGTCGCTGCCTGACAAGGTCATGGGAACTCGGATGAACACATCCACGACCTCGTCAGCGTCTGCTCGCCTAGGGCGAGCCCCTCTCACCCCCCCAGAAGGGGGAGGCCGGTGATCCCCCGGGGCATCCAGGGGATGCGCGACTGGCGGCAACCTGTGCAATGCAGGACCCGGGCTTCCCAATCCTGGGCCCCGCTGGTTGCCGTCAGGAGGAAGAAGGCGGGCGTAATTCCGCCTCCTTCGCCCCAGCCTTCTGCGGCGGCATGGATCGGCCAAGGGATCCTCCTCCCTGGCCCTCTCCGCCGACTCCTTCTGCGTCATCACGTCCACGCAGAAGGAGTTTACCGTGTCCCACGTCCTCTCTCCCTCCAGCATTGCGCGGACCACGTTCTGGAGGGAGAGGTCATCGCCGATGACGGCGGTCAGCTCACGGCGCTCCGAGGAGAAGGCGGGGCAAACCGCTAAGGTGTGCTGCGCAGTATCCTCTTGGGCGCCACAGTGGTGGCACTCGGGGGTCGCTTCCCGTCCGATGCGGTGCAGATAGCGGCCAAAGCAACCATGACCGCTAAGAATCTGCACCAAGTGGTACGAGAGCGATCCGTGGTGCCGGTTCGCCCATGTGGTGAGGAACGGGTGCATGGCCTCGACGGTCCTGGACAGGGTGTCCGAGACCGAGGCCGAACCCGTTAGCTCCTCGAGCTCCTCAAACCACAGGCGAAACACCTCCACTGTGGCCTCCTCCAAGGCGGAGGCCCTCTCCCTCGGCGCCAAACGCCGGTCGCCGTCCCGAGCGTCTGCGCGGACGCGGTAAGCCGCAGCGAGGACGTGGGCTGCGAGCTCCCATGGGGGAGTGCCTGCAATAAGGCAGGCCGCTGTGTGGGACACAGTACGGTATCCCCTTATTGCCCTTAGCGCCATGGCGCGCTGCGCCCTATGCAGGCACGCGACAGCACGTGGGCTAAGGGCGTCGGCCCAGACAGGCGCCCCGTATAGGGCCATACTACGTACGACGCCTGCGTACAGGCGACGTACACTAGCGCTCGGGCCCCCCACATTGGGGAGCAAACGCCCAAGCGCGTCAGCGGCACTGAGGAGGCGGGGTTCGAGGCGGCGGAAGTGTTCATCGAAACCCCACCGCCCGTCAATCACCAGCCCCAGATATTTTAAATGCCGTTTGAGCGGCACAACGACACCACCGACTCTGACTTCCGCTCCAGCGGATACACCTCTACGAGGCCCGTGAAAAATCAAGGCCTCGGTCTTATGCAGCGCTACCCTGAGGCCCAAGGACTCGATTCGCTGGACGACCACGGTGGTGAACACCGAGGCCAGCCGCAAAAGCTCGTCTAAATCCCTCCCCCGGATGGTCACGAGTGTGTCGTCTGCATAACAGAACAACCTCACCCGGTGGGGGAAGGCGCCACGGAGGACGTAATTGTATCCCACGTTCCAAAGGAGGGGCCCTAAGACGGACCCCTGCGGGACACCGCGGAGCATCACGTGGCGGCCGGCCAAATCACCACGCCCAGCGAAGAGAACCTCCCTGTTCTCCAGATAATCCTGGATTATAAGGAGGAGATATTGGGGGACCCCATGGTAGCGCAGCCCCTCCAAAATTACCCCAAACGGGAGACTGTTGAAGGCATTGGCGATGTCAAGTGACACCGCCAACACCCTCTCACCTCTCTCGGTCGCCTCACTCACCAGCTCCCTGAGGCCGGTGAGAGCGTCGATGGTCGAACGACCGACACGAAATCCGAATTGTGATTCGGAGAGGTCTGGGCCTACTTCAATCAAATGCTGGACGAGTCGGGAGGCTAAGATTTTCTCAAAAACCTTGCCGACCTCGTCCAGCAGAACAATGGGACGGTAGGCGGAGGGGTCGTCCATGGGTCGACCCTCTTTCCGCAACAGGCACAGCGTACCATCCTTCCACGGTTTAGGGAACCGTCCGACGCGAAGACAGGCGTCGAACAGCTCCCGGAGCCTATCCCCGAAGTGGTGGATGCAGAGGTTCAGCACTTTCCCTGGGACCCCATCTGGGCCCGGGGCCGTCTTTTTCCGGGACAGTCGGGATATGGCCCCTGAAAACTCCTCATCGACTATGAGAGGAGGAGGGGAGCTCATGACCGGAGCTAACTCCGCGTTGGGTGGAGCCATACGCGGAGGGGAAAACATTAGGGATAATCGCAGGGGTCAACCCCACCGCAGTGCAATGGTGGAGCCTCGCCCTGGGAGAACCGCCTTCCTGATCACGGTATCTCCTATCTATTTTCATGTACGCAACATAGTAAAAATTGCTTTTGTTCCTCTTCAACAGTAATTTATTTATGGAAATATTGCATTTACTTAACCGCTCTCTCTCTCTCTCTCTCTCTGCTGTATCATTAACAGCCCTTAGTGTCATCTCCTGTTTCTTAACATATAGAAAAGTAGCATTATTAAACTATGAAATAGGACACTCGTTCAATACTAATTCGTAAATGTGATAGCGGCACGCAAAAATAAGCATTTTTCCTATAAATTTTTTGTTCGAGGAGCACACAAGCACCATTAAACGACCTGTACAACAAAAAAATTGTACTTTATCATCGAGATTTCAGTCTGTAACCGCATTCCAAACTGCTTATGCCTGTTCACTTCCAGTAGAGTTTGCGTCCATTTAAAGCCTGCAACAGTTTGCCATCCTAATGGACAGTTACAATATCCGGTACCTCGTTTTGGAGATCGGTTTTTATAGCTTTTGTTCGCTCTTTTTGTTTTTCCGTACGAATTCTTTGAATGGAAAAATCGTAAGTATTGAGTCCAAGTGTCTCAATAGTAGCTTCAATAATAAACACAGAATTTCTCATATGTACTTAAGTAACACCTATCTAAAGCTGCTACTACCTTTGTAGTGATAATTTTTTTTCTCATTGAAGTTTTATTGGTTTCGGACTGAGCGCTCTCGGTTGGTTGAAGCGAACTGACTTGTAAATCCATTACTTCGGAATCAGATGACGAATTTTCTTGATAAGATGACGTCGAAGCAGTTAAGGCTGCATAATAATTAGTCCGACATTTTTGTTCCTCGATTTTGCTAAGACGCATTTTTTCCTATTTATCGGTCAATTTGATGTCCACTCCAGCTAAATTAACAGGTCTGTCTGGCTCTCTTTGGCACTGCAAGAAGATCTTATCTTCATTTATCTTTATTAGTAATTGAAGTGCATTGACATGTGCAATGTCTACAAATTTGTAACAAATTCTTGTCGACGCTGTTCAATGGCTTGTGTTTTGTTCGCATTTTTTTGTAAATCTCTCCAAACTTGGTATAAGGTAACCAGTTTTTTAACACAGTTAGATTTCGTCCGTGTTAGCGCCTTTTCCCAATAAATAATGCACTTACGTATAATTAGATTCGCGCTTTCATTGACACTTAAATTCACTTCACGAATATTATAGAACTGAACCGCTAATACTTGTCCATTACAGGGTAGTTTTGAACCGGTAATTTGATATTTTACATCCCCTATCAAAAATATCCCTTTTCTAGAACTACGTACATCATCTTTTTTGAGCGATAATAATGTGTTTACTAATTGACAAACGAGAAATAACAAACACTTCGATACATACTCCGCCGCGCACTAAAGAAAACAAATCAAATCGGTTAAGACGTTTTTAAATGCATTGAATGACATTTCTAAATATACTACTATGTGTAATACACTAAATAACAAAAATACTAACAGAGTCGTTTAAAATTGATGGTGTTATTAAAATTCAGAATGTTATAATTAATTTTGAAACACCTCACACAAATAGTTGGGTTTGTGAAAAAAAACTAATGGAAATCAGAAAATTTATTTTAAAATTTCGAATTTTGAATGACTCCAAAGACTAGATAGTATTTGGACTACGGTCTTATTACAAAACATGGTTTAAGCTTAGTGTTGGTTTAAACCTGACACTGTCTCTATCTACTCTTACTTACTGACGCAAGTGAAACAGCGTCAAGTTTAAATCAAGACTAAGTTAAGATTACGTTTTGTAGTAAGATCACATGGGTAGGCTTCAGCTTGATAGGGTATGTACTAAATCTCTTTGTAGGTAAGTATATGTATATGGATTTATTGTGGGTTTGTACACCACCACCTTATTCCCTCCCGTTCCCTGGGCACAACCGCGACCTACATAGACTTAGTAAGTAGGTGGCTAGAAAACACATAATTGCTTCAAAGAAGCCATTTGACGCAGTGGTTCTTTTTGAAGGTCCCAGAGGAAAGAGTTAACATTTTAAAGGTTCCGTTTCGAGTATAGTTACTACAATATTATTGTCATGTTAGGTCCTTACATATGAAATCAACGTTTTATATGGAAAAAGTAAAACGAAAAAGAAATTAAAATTATAATTTATTCAATCAAAGTAAGTAAGTAAGTGTCAAAATTCCGACAAAAGTGGCAATCTGTGGAGCAAAAGTATTCCGGAGCGGAGAGTATTGTGGGTGTCGGAGACATTCCAAATGCATCTCCTCTAATTTAGCGATCGGGTGGCGTGTAGTATGAGGTCTAAAGTTGTCGCGTAGTAGCAGAGGGATCGAACGATTGACTAGTCTTAGTTGTTTAACGGCTAGTTTTGTAAGTGCGATCATGGCATCATGGTTTATAATTGTTAACAATAGGGACGAGTGGGGCACATTGGAACGCGGGGTACAATAAAACAATGGTGATAATTATTATTGTAATTTAAAACAAATTCGCGCACTTTTGCTTCGATCAATAAGAGCGTCTCATTCGGCACATGATAGCGCAGTGCGATATGAGCAGTCTTCGACAACAAAATTTTAATGTGAAAAAAATTGTTTTGTTTGTTGTAATTTCGTTAGGAAGAATTTTTGATTTTACAAGAAAAGTATCAATATCAGGTATGTAATATTTTATTGCATGAATTTTAATCAATTTACGCATTAAATGCAGTTACATTACATGTGGAGTGGAAAACATAACCCAACATTTTTGTTACAGATTTTGAAGTAATAATGGTAAAACAGATATTAAGAGCTTGAATAGTAAAACGATGTGCGAGCAGCTGGTTGATCTTGTAGCATGTCGTATGACTTTGCTAACTGCTGCTGACCTAAAAATGCAAAGTCTAGTAAAATTGCATCGATATGTTAAAAAAAACAAAAGTAGCAGGAGATAACGACGCAGGAGTGAATTTAGAATTTTCCATTTTTTTATCTTTATTAGCCTTGTTTCAATGTACCCCAGACACCGTTTCATTCATTTTCACCCCAGACGCGGGGCTCAATGAAACAGAGGAGGCGTTGAGAAAAAACGAATTTTTAAATAGTTTAAGGTTAATTCTTTAACTTATTTTTGTTCTTAATAGGTTGATTATGTACCGTAGTTGATCGTTCTAAACAAATATTATCAAAATATAAAGCACAGTTTAAAAAGAATGCTTTTTTCGTGTCATTATACCCCAACTGTCCCTACAGATAAAAATCAAACAGTAGGAAAACAAGTGAATCACTAAATTCAAAACAGAAATACACGGGCCTAAATTTGAAATATTGAACTCCGAACCAAACGCCAGATATTTGAGATCCACATTCCAAACAGATATTTAAGGACCACAATCAAATCATAATCAACTTAGATAAAAAACGTAGCTACTAAATCCGTTTTACAAGAAAGTTTCCGTAACATTTTCTTCAATTTTTGTTATGGGCTCGGTTGCAAAAATAGAATCTTGTCCCTAATAGTAAGCTTGAAGGAGTATTGATTGGTGGGAACAATATCTTGCCGTGAGGTGGGCGAGCTAACAAACCTACGCTTCGAACCGGGGGAAACATGAATTAATCTCCTCGGTAAGAGGAAATTGTCGTACGTTTGTCGAGTAGCTTACGATGTTGACGCTTGGCTTATCGAGCTGCGTATAGAATATAGACAAATTCCTTACATTAATGTTGTTTACATCAGTAATAAATCGTATACTTTTCTCATCAGGTATGTATAAAGTCTGTGCGGTAGTATTGGTAATGAAAATGTTTACTATTACTTTGTTTGGAACTGATTAAACAATAAGACTAATTGATTATGTTAAATACTTAAATAAAAAAGAGAGATTTAAATGAAGTTAAGACTAGTTCAATTGGTAAAATTATTAAAAGATAAAAGAAGGAGGAATAACAAATGTACCTTTGTAGGTACTTTTTATAAGCTTTTATTTAACTTGAACTGTATGACTATATACGATGTAGGTATGTATGTATGTTTTAGTTAAATCTACTGCCTATGTCTGATTGAACTGAAATTTGAAATAAACCTTTAGTTCTAATCACAATGCAATTATTCATAACTAATATTGTTGTAAATCCAAAATGGTCACTGCAACAAAATGGCGGATTACATTTTTTTGTACAACCTGCGCAATAGATATAGATCAAATGAAAGAGCTTTACCTACTAGCAGAACACGTAAGTAAGTGCTGTGTTCTGCTAGTAAAGCTCTTTCATGAAAAAACCATGTCCAAGACAAAAGCCGCAGCAAAAAGAAAACAGATTATTTTTATTTCTCGCGATTTTATTTTTTTGTCTGATTAATGCCCTAGAGATTTATGAGGGCCACTCCCCTCATCGATTACTGATACCCAGGCAGGACCTACTAAATTGTTTTTTAGCTTTTATTATATTATCTACTTCATTTTTATCTTTATTTTCAATAAAACCGTTTAACTTAAAATATTATTTCTTATTTTATTTAGTAAAGTTCTATAATCATGGAACACAGTAAGAAGTTTTCCGTTAAAAAAGTATTTTAAGTTAAACGGTTTTATTGAAAATAAAGATAAAAATGATGTAGATAATGTAATAAAAGTTAAAAAACAATTTAGTACAGTAAGCTCCCATTCAAGCTATACATTTACACTACGAAAACCGCCACTATTACGAGCGACATAAGAACGGTCCAAAGGTCAAACAGTATAGCTTGATAAGGAGCTTACTGTACGTCCTGCCTGGGTATCAGGAAGCTATAGCTTCTAATTGATTTTTAATCCATCGAACACAACTTCAGGCATGCGCGCGGCAATCTAAAGAGCGTTGTCACTTCACAGAATGCACCTCTGTGATCTGTCTGTGGTTTCCATATTATTCGATAGGTACAATATTATTACCGGACAACGATACGATATCGGAGAAGTGATATTTATGAGTTAATCGAATCATATATATATGTTTAATGAGATACAGATAGATGAAGTAGAGCACATTGATGCTCTTGCTGCCAAACCTGAACCTGAACATGATGGAGACTCGCTGTTTTCCGGATGTGGCTACACTCGTGCTAGGTCGAACCTACAGGACTATCGACTATCAAACGTCTCAGTTGACAGCTGTCAACCATAGCCGATTAGCTCAGAACAATAATTTATTCGTCTGAGCCGATTAGTGACTCTAAAGGTAAACTAGGCGCGGCAGCCGCGCGAGCCAATTTTACAAGCTTTTTTAGATAATAATTTAACAGCACCGGTGCGTAAATTTCCCCACTTCATTTTTAATGCTGTTAAATATCAAATTATATAATAAAAGTATTTTATTTATCTTAATTCTTAACTAACGACTGTGAAAGTACCTCAGACAAAAAAATGTATTTGGCCTTCAGGTCAAACTTCTAAATTTTAGGCGGCAGCGAACCTGTTAAGTAAAATTATATCATGGATTCTGCAGAATTCAGCTTCAGTATTTATAATTGTTAATACCGTATAATCCAACTGTTCGTCATTTTCTACTAACGAAGAGATAAGGACTAGAAAACACATATACATATTTGAAAAACGTTATACAAAACTGAATATTTCTGAATGATTTATATTTTTTATTTATTTTTAAAAATGTTTTAAATTTTAAAGTACCTCCTATAGATATATAAGTATACATTTACATTAATTAAATTCTTCAATCGACAAAATACACTCAAATAACCTACGAGTAAGTAACAAAACATTACCTTCCTATTAAATTTTGTTTGAATGAAAGTCTTCGTACTTGGAAATTTCTTTCTTCATAAAACTTCTACTTGAAACTTTATTTTATGTTTTGTTTTTATGTATTTGAACTTTCAAACTTTGTCATAGTTATTTATAGCAACCGACACCATATAGCGACTACCAGACGCAAATACCTAAATAACTTCAGAATAAAATATTTGACAATAAAATTGCCGAATTTTCACTCATGTTCATCGATCATCTGCACCGACTTCAAAATAAAAACCATAATGTTGTGCTGCGCTTGAGTGTATTCTTATATAATTATGTATATTTTTATCATTTTGTGTTTAAGAAGTCGATTTATATTTCTTGTTAATTTTTTATATTTTATTATTTTTAGTGATTTTTTTTATTTTAATCTTTTCAGTGAATTTTATACCAGCTCAACGAAGTAACTTGAAAGAATACAACTGAGGGTCAATACGTGCCTATCGTATTAAAAACTAACTTCTAACTCCCTAGTGTCAAGGATCCTATAGGCTTCCCCCAAGAATCTCCATACCGATCGGCCTTGCGCCTCCCGCATCCAGCGGCTTCCCGCGACCTTCACCAGATCGTCGGTCCACCTTGTGGTCTATCAACGCTGCGTCTCGCGGTACGCGGCCGCCACTCGAGGACCTTTCCACCTCAACGGCCGTCAGTCCTGCGAGCGAAGTGTCCTGCCCACTGCCACTTACGGTTACAATTGTTTGGGCTATGCCAGTAACTCTAGTTCTTCTACGGATCTCATCATTTCTGATGTGATTACGTAGAGAAACCCCGAGCATATCAGCATAGGTAGCCCTCTTCATTGCCCTTTGAGTAACTTTGAGCTTTCTTGTGAGAACCTTTGTTAGCGGCCACGTCTCAGTTCTGTACGTCATCACTGGCAACACGCACGAATTGAAGACTTTTATAAAGTCCCAATATTTAAGTTTTTAGTAAGTCGGCTAAAAAGCGAAGAGATCGCTTTTTCAGATAACCTTTAATTAATAAAAAAAACGTAGAAATAATAAAATAAGGGGCCAACTATAAAAAGGCCAAATGCGTATCGGGCCACAGGCGAATGATGAATATGTACAAAATTTTCCATCAAAAAGTACATGTTATAAGTTGGTCGACTCTTCAACTCTTTAATTTGTAAACCCTTATTAGCTGTGAATGTTTTTACTCATCCCGAATACTCATCATGTTCTATGAAGTATTTGTCTCATTCCATCATAAAGTTTTCAAAATCTAAAAAGAATAAATATTATTAAAAGGAAAAAATGCCTTAAAATCATTAGCAGAACACGCTGCAATAGTCAAAATATTCGTTGGTTTGTTTGTTTAATCAGAGTCTCCTCCAAAAACCACTGAACAATACAATCATTTAAAAAATATGTCTGTATGAATGAACAGACCACTCTACCAATGTATACTTGACAGGCTGTGGACTGGACTGGGGATCAATGCGCGCCCTCCTACCATGCAACCCCGGGCTTGGCTCAAAGACAGCTGTCGTTTTAAAATGCACTTAGTTGCTATTAAAAGCTACATAGGGGAGGGGACGATACGTGTAGCCTTATTAAATTACTTTGATAATATTGTAATTTTTTTCAAAATTTAATAAAGCACTCGAATGTCTAATACGGTTAAATATGTCCAATATCTGACTACTGATGCCGGAGTTATAAACCCGCACTACTATCTTAAAGCCTACAGTTTTTTCAATTCAATAATCATGATTATTTCTCCTAGATTACTAATAACCCGTTGATTTTTAATATCGATAAAGATTCCGTTTTAACTAAAGATTTCACAACGTAATATGCAGAACTAATTTTTATACAGACATCCAGTAATTGTACGTCATACTATGTTAGGTGATAGCTGGGGTCAAGACCTATCATTCTAACAAAACAAATGTTTTCACGTTATATGGATTTTTTGAAACATTTGGCAAAACTCTACCTCACCTCAATTTTTTAACTACTCGTATCCCACTATGAAAAAATAAGTTTACCCAACTTTATTTTATAGCAAACTGATCGTCCTCTAATTGATTTTAATGTTAATGTTGGGTTGGCGAGCGTCTTTGCCCACCTCTCTCTGTACCAGTTGCCTGATATGGGGCCGATCCTTGCCATCACCCGATACCGATACACTCCTCCTCCTCCATCCTCGACATCCCACGTTGGTGTGCTCGCAAGAACACAGGCTGCTCCATGGGAGACCGTACAATACACTCGCACTTTAGTACGCTGTGATAAACCCGACTGCAAGACGAGCTGGGCCTGCCCAAATTGGGCAGGATCCATTCGAGAGCTGTCGTAGAGGCAGGCAGCCAGGGGCCGAGGAGCTTGAAATACTCCCCGAAATCCCATAGATCCAGGATAAGACAGAGATACTTCATGTGTTCTCTATCGGAACCTGGACCCCCTCCACTCGGACATGGAGCCCCGTTGGGCACTGCAGCGACGCGGGGGCTGAAAAATTACGGCCGTCGTCTTGTCGACGGCCACGTCCACGATGAGTCGGATGACCACTGTCGTGCTGACCGACGCAAGGTGGATAATCTTCTGATACTTCGATGCGAAGCACACGACCTCCATGTCCGGTAGGAGGTCGCCTCGCAGCACCCAATTGTAATCCAGGTTCCAGAGCAAAGGGCCTAGCACTGACCCCTGGGGTATTCCTGTCGTCACCGCCATCTGTGGACGCTTCCGTCCGTTGCCATGTATACACAATCATCCTCCCGTGGAGATAATTGGAGATAAAGAGGTTCGTGGATCTCTAGCGACAACGCAACCACAGCCTTCCCTGCCGATGTGGCCCTCTGTTTAAGTTTATACCTAGCTTTAATAACTACTACCGACTTACTTTAAGACTGTGGTGTATTCCGAAAAAGCATGGGGTAAGACAGCAAGTATCTCTGTAGGTAATAATGGAACCCAGGTAAAGCTAGCTTCTATCTTCGTCTTTACCATTGCTTGGGTATTTACCAAAAATACTTACAAAAGTTGAATACAATACTTAAATAAAACAATATTGTGATTTAGTTGTAGGAGTAAATAGCTGCCGATGTTCGGTTTCTAGTCGCAAGAAAGCAAGTTATATTACTTATGTATAAAACGTTTCTATATGTAACTTCGATCCCTCTGACGTAGGTACCCATGCCCTTTGCCTTCGCCCACGCAATCCGCTTTTCTACCCGCACCCTATTTATACTGTGAATACAGATTTTACAATGAAACCTTTGCGAAGCTTTACCAATTACTATTATCAGATCGAACTAAATACAACTATCAAGCCTATTGCGTTGCAACAACACAAATAACAGATGTAGATAACAAAAAATCAACACGAGTATTAGCTTCGAAAGCGAAGCCCTTGATTAATAATCTTTTCGATGAACCTTCCTCAATCCGATAAACGAATATTGCAATAACTAACATCACAATGAATTATCAACGTAACAGTTTTCAGGAGCCCCATGTTCTATTTCAGACATGGCGATCGCTCGATGTCTGAACGGTGGTGGAAATGTTCCCAACCGCTTACTTATCTGACTAGGGATATATCTACTCACCGTTTAGAGCCGTCGGTAATCCCAGACCATGTCCTCGGCAAAACAGAGCACTTAGAACCCCCTAAACAGATCTGAGGCACAGTTTGAGGCGGTTTAATATGGGACGCGGAGCCAGCTGTATGGCTATGGCGAGCCTGCGCACTCCGCTGTATCGATCCCTCGGCCGGCCATTCACGTGTAGCCACTTCCACCGCCTACGACGCACCAGTCCAATGTTAGACAGCGATCATTTCGATAACGCGATATTAACACTCGGTGCTACCACACTCCAAGCACTTCACCGGGACACCAATTATGTCTGATGCGATAAAAGCTTATAATCGCGATGAAATGTTATCGACAATAAATTGCTTTTAGAGTTAGGTACTCGAATATGGCCAGAAAAAATATGAATAAGTTTTTGTGGGGCATTTACGATTACTTACAATTAAATAACGTATTTGCTGTGTTGTACGACACCCACGCACCAAGTTATCGCTGCTCAGCTCTGAATGCTAATGACGTTATGACGATAGCACGCATTAAGCGGTCGATGTCATGCTCTACATATTTATATGCTCGAAAAATTCTGAAAATTCGAAAGATCTTAGTATGTCTAATGTCTAAAAGTTAGTAAGTATGTTAATTCAAATATTTTACAAAAATAACATCAAAGCACAAACAATCGTTAAGTTTTTAAATTGAAGTCAGTTCCAATTAATGAACTAGCTGTGGGAAGTGTTAAAAATGTAAAAAAAACCGGCCAAGTGCGAGTCGGACTCGCGCACGAAGGGTTCCGTACCATTGACTAGGTAAACAACAGTAGGTACCTAAATTTCATATTTATTATTAAAGTAAATATACAATTGAGTATTTTGTGAGCATTTCAAGTGCCTACCTGTTACCATTTATTGATATCGAGCAAAAAAGGGCAAAACGTCGCGTTTGTTGTATGGGAGCCCCCCTTAAATATTTATTTTATCTTGTTTTTAGTATTTGTTGTTATAGCGGCAACAGAAATACATAATTTGTGAAAATTTCAACTATCTAGCTATCGCGGTTCTT
The DNA here is from genome assembly GCA_963935595.1 of Schoenobius gigantellus. Taxonomy (NCBI): domain Eukaryota; kingdom Metazoa; phylum Arthropoda; class Insecta; order Lepidoptera; family Crambidae; genus Schoenobius; species Schoenobius gigantellus. The sequence goes on along the minus strand of OZ012547.1, from coordinate 30,454,766 downwards.
GAGATACAGCCTGGTGACAGACAGACGGACGGACAGACAGCGAAGTCTTGCTAATAGGGTCCCGTTTTTACCCTTTGGGTACGGAACCCTAAAAAACAGGAAATAAGTAATGGCATCCACTTCAATATAGGTAAATAAGTTTTTTGTAAAACAGTTTTTATTTGATTGTTTATGTGAATTTATTAAAATGTTTAAAAATGCAACTTACTACTAATTCCGCTATGAAATGAACGCTTTTAACGATAGGTACTTAGAAAGGTACTTTCAAAATGGGGATTGCCCTGGTGTTCTCAAGCAATCCCCCCTTGGCGATAGCCCGACCAACTTGGTCGGGCTTGCCCGGGCGCGCTGGTAGTGGTAGTCGCAGTGTGGACCTTTCCATGCGCGCCCACAAGGGCAGGGAGAACACCGGGGGGTTTTAGTGGGTGGACCTGGCACTCTCCGGGTGAGCCCCAACACGCTCGCCGTCTAGCCAACGGTGGGTACGGTGCGGTTGCGTATTTCCCCCCGAAAAAAAGGTACTTTCAGAATCATTTTCCAAATAATTGCGTTGCATAGGATTTCAGGAGAGGACATATTTTTAGCACACTTTACTAATATTATCGGTGGAATCAGTAGGCTTACTCTCGAACTAATTCCGATCGATCGACATTGAGATTGTGATTTTTCGTGCACTTTATTTGCCGCGTATTGGCGGCAAATTGGACCCTATTGCGCTGATTTGAGTGAATCAAACTCAGTGTTATATAATTTTCTCAAAATTCGGACCCGATTTGCCGCCAGTGTGGATAGTTAAGCGTACGAAAAATCACAATCCCAATGTCAATCGATCGGAATTGGTTCGAGAGTAAGCCTATAGGGCCCGCTGATTTGGATACTTCAAAGTTTTCAAACTTGGCTTTAACTTATTAATACATATCGAGTCTATGTTACTCACCGTCGATTTTGCTGTGTCAACAAAATAAGACTTTGTGATGCGATCATTATTAGAATTTGAGCAGGGGGAGTTAAAATACACTACACTTCACTTCTTTGTTGAATGGCAACCGGTCGTAAACACAACCATTACTGCCAAACTCAAGTTATGGATAAAACACGGTTTTTTGAGTTTACTTTTGAAAGGTAGCCAAACATATAGTGAGATTGTTTTGGGTTACCTGAAAAAGGACAAAACAGAACTTCACAATAACATAGACTTAAAAGCACACAAATTATAACATAGTACGGTTAAAGCTTAATATTGTAAGTACATATATATTTACACAGTAATTTTAAAATAGGGAAACTTAAAATAGATAATAGGGTTTTAACATTTGTAGGTCTAGGAATAAAAGGCGGTAAGATGTCATATAAGGATACGGGGTTGTTGGGGCAATTGAACAGAATATGGTCTGTGGTTCCTTCCTCAGTGCCACAATCACATAGTGGTGTGTCTCGAACATGTAACTTGTACAGGTGGAGTGGAGTACACGAGTGACCTAGTCTCAGTCTACACACAATGGATGTAGTGCGTTTGTCAGCAATTTTGTACCGTGAGAACCAGGGCTTTGTTGGGATATCGGGTTGTATGTCGCTATAATATTTACCCTTAATTCTTTGCGACTTTTTCCAAGATTCAGACCACGCCATCATAAGGTCCACTCTCGCCAACGAGCACAGGTCGTACATATAAATCTTATAATGATCGTTGCAGCCCGATAGTATCGCGTCTTTAGCAAAGCCATCTACAGCTTCATTACCCACTATGCCCGAGTGGCTAGGGATCCATGCTAAAGATACAGCTATGTTATTTTCATGGCAGTTTAACAATAATTGCTTCGTTTCTAAAATTAAAGGGTATTTATTATTAACAGAAAAATGGTTGGAGGATAATGCCTGAAGACAACTAAGAGAATCGGAAAAAATTATAGACTTATTAAATTTGTGGTTGAGAATGAACTTAACAGTTTCGAAGATTGCCACTGATTCTCCTGTGAAAATTGATGATTCGGGTGGACATTTGAAGCTTAGGAGAGTGTTATAATTTGGTAAGTAGGCGGCTGCTCCGACACCATTCTGGGACTTAGAGGCATCTGTGAAAAATTGGTACCAGTCTTTCCAATTATCTTCAACTATACCAAGGAACAAAGCATTAGCGCCTGGGAGGTTCTTTTTAATTCCTAAATCAAGAATAATGCTAGGTTTGTACAAAAGAGATTCATAATTAATAGATGCCAAAAGGGGTAGATTTAACTGATATAAAATATGTCTATGGTTGGTCAATTTAAGATAGCTCTTGATCAAGGTGGGTACATCTTTATTTGTCCAATATCTATTATTAGAAATAATAGAAGAAAGATATTGTAACTTTAAAATAAGTGGGTGATTCGAATTTTGAAAGGCTTTGTAAACAAACTTGTCAGAGAGAAAGGCACGACGTAGATTTAAGGGAGGATCGCCAGCTTCAACCTGTAAGGCATTAGTAGGAGAAGATTTCATTGCTCCAAGTATGATTCGTAAGCACATAAATTGAATTCTGTCCAAAGCTAATGAGAATTCTTTGTTACAGGGTTCCAATATTATTGACCCATAATCAAAAAGACTTCGAATTAAGGCGTTGTAGATGAGTCTCTGTGAGCAGGGATGAGCACCCCACCAAACTCCTGATAGACATCTCAGAATGTTAATATTTTTCTCACATTTGTTTTTTATATATTTTAAATGAAATTTGCCAGATAAGGTTTTGTCTAAGATGACCCCTAGAAATTTTACTTCAGAAGTGTAAGGTATAGACTGACCACAAAATTTTATATCAAAATGTGTGTATGATCGTTTTCTAGTAAAAATTAAAGTATTGCTCTTAGATACTGAAATATTAAGACCGTGATCGTTCAGCCAGTCTTCTAAATAAGAGAGAGCCTGGTTTAATCTTTGGGCTGCTTCCTCTAGTGAATCTGCAGCAGCATACAAAACGATGTCGTCAGCATATTGCAGTATACTACAAAAAGAATCAACACATTGTTCTAGGTCATAAGTGTATAAGCTGTACAAAAGTGGACTTAAGACTGACCCCTGAGGCAAACCTTTCCATACTTGTCTTGGAGGAGAAAGAGCACCACCGGAGCGTACTTGGATAGTTCTATTCATCAGTAAATTACATATAAAGTGTACTAACCTCGCAGGGATATTCAGATTGAGCATTTTCTGCCTGAGCACCGGAAGTAAGACATTGTCATATGCAGAACTGATGTCCAGAAACACACCAACGAGATATTGATTTTTGGATAGAGCTATTCTTATATCCGTAGTTAGAATGCTAAGATTGTCCATGGTGCTCATTCCCCTCCTAAAGCCAAATTGGGAAGCGGCTAGAATACCCCTATTTTCGACGAACCATTCAAGGCGCCTTTTAAGTAGATGTTCCAATATCTTGCATAAGGTGGATGATAACGCAATAGGCCGGTAAGAAGCACCTTTTGTGGGGTCTTTCCCAGGTTTTAATAGAGGGATGATTACTTGATGCTTCCAAGAATAAGGAACAGACCCTGACACAAAGCATTTGTTTATAATTTCAAGGAACATTCGTTTGGAGAACACTCCAGCCTTTGTAAGGAAAGAGTATGGTATGCCATCTATGCCGGGGGAGGAGTCTTTTAAATTTTGGAGAACTGACTCAAGTTCTGTCAAAGTAAATAGGTTATTGAAGGGATGTGGAGATATGGTGTTGGGATTGGGATATGGTGATGGTAAGCAGTCAATATTAGGAACATCAGGAGGAGCTAGCTTTTGAAAAAATTCTTCCAACCAAAGATTTTGGTTGTTGGATTGTGGGGGGAGTGTAAAGGAACCTCTAAATCTTTTTATACACTTCCATACTATAGTAGAAGGGGTGCGTGGAGATAGGTTTTGGCAAAAGTTTAACCAGCCTAGTTGCTTCTTTTTCTTAAAAAGTCGTTTTGCTGTTGCAGTAATTTTTTTCAGAGAAATAAAGTTCTCCATTGACATAGAACGACGGTATGTTACTTCAGCCTCTTTACGTCGCCTGTGCATTTCTGTACACTCTGAATCCCACCATGGAGGAGAGATTTTATTACCAACGTTGCCTTTTTTTGGCGGGATATTAGCATCTGCAGCCTTTACCAAAGCAGAAAGGAAAAGATCATATTGTTCCTGAAGGCTGTGTCTAGTGTCACTAGGAATGGACAAAACGTTTAAATCTGAGTCAGTTGCATAGTCATCCCACTTAGCACCACCCAGTCTATATTTAAGTAACGGGGGTAAGGATCTGTACATGGGAGTAGAACAAGACAGTTGTATGGAAATGGCATAGTGGTCGCTACCAAATGACTCAGGTAAAACATTCCAAGTGGACAGGGAAAGGATATCGGAGGAACACATAGAAAGGTCAACTGCACTAGGATTGCAACCAGGTGCGGTGCATCTGGTTGGAGAGCCATCATTTAAGAGGCAGATATTCATTGAATCCATAAGATCCACCAGATCACAAGCTAAGGAATCATAATGTGGACCACCCCAAATAGCATGAGAGAGATTAAAATCTCCCATAACCAGGAATGGCCTTGGGAGAGTGGAAAAGAGACTGTGTAAATCTATAATGGAAATAATATCTGGATTAGGAATATAGAGGGACAATAATGTTACATTGGTGGTTTTTACGGCGACTACATTAATTCCATTAGGGATATTGGGAAGGGGAATGCGTGTAAAAGGAATACAATTCTTAATTAAAATAGCAGTTCCAGCATACCCATCGCTTCTGTCATCCCGCAGACAGCTATAACCTGGCACTCTAAAATGAGAACCAGGTAACAACCATGTCTCCGAGATGGCAAAGGCAGCGGGGTGAAAACGACTAATCATATCAAAGATATCTTGTTTCTTAGGGCGTAGGCTACGAGCATTCCACTGAATTAGTTGGAATTTTATTTACTATATCCATGAGCTGGTTTAATTTTAATGCAACGTTGGGCGGTGGAGACACATCACAAAATTTATCCATCATTTTCAAAATGATAGATAGTAATGAATCTAGATGGTGAATGGTTTGTGAAGAAATTGGGGATTTTGGCATATGAGAGTTAAACATAACCCCATTATGGGGTTCTGGGGCATTGTAGTCACTAATTAACTCATTATGAGCATCCTTATCATAGCCCTTATTTGTTGCAGGACGGTTCCTTACTGGGAGAGTTACAGTTTCTCTGTAAGAAGAATGGGATAAGGGAGAAGCAATTGTCAGTGGGGAAAATGGGGGACGGGTTGGAGTTGACACTGTGTATGAACTTTGAGAAGAATGGTGATGAGGTGGGAGTGATGATTCTCGGACCACATTGGAATAAGAGCGGCGGACTGGTGGAAATCGAGCTGCAGCTTCTACGTATGAAACATTGTCCTGAGACATTGCAAGTTTAATAGACTTCTGTCTAGTATGCTCTGGGCATATCTTGTTAGTAGCAAAATGTCTGCCAGAACAATAAAGACACGTTGCTAAGTCTTCGGTAACATTGCAATCATTTCCATGATGGGTCTTTGAGCATTTACAGCATCTGGGATTGGAACGGCATTGTTTTTGCACATGCCCAAAACGACAGCAATTATTACACTGGATCGTGGGGAGCTCATATATGTCCACTGGAAGAGCCGTGTAACAGCAAAATATTTTAGAGGGCAGACATTGACCACTAAATGTAAGGACTACTGTGCGAGTTGGGATCCAATCTACCTGTCCATCTTTGATAGTTTTTCTATTAAGCCGCCTGGCTTTTAAGATGTGGCCACATTCTTCGGGGATCTCTACAGTTTGGACGAATTCGTCCATTGACCACTCTGGCGGGACACCACGGACAATACCCATGCGAGTAACATTAAATGATGGAATAATCGCTGAAAATTTCTTGGCAGCAAGGACAGGATTTGTGATGAAATTATTAGCATCCACACCATTTGAAAATTGGACTGATATACGATTACGTCCAACACTTTTGATACCCTGTCTAATAATATTTTTAATATTTTCACTAATTAGAAGCTTACCAAATAAAATCGGGTTAATTGTACTTCCAGCCTTCGGATGAGGCTCTACCCGGGATATGTGTACAATAAAGGGACCTTTATCCAAGCGAGTGTACATTTTAATTTCTTTTAGACAAGGATGTTCATACAGGTGTTGAATGGAATGTGATGGTGTGTTTTCCGTGGAGTTGATTTTATTAGGGATGTCTGACATATTATGTTCTTCGCTAGATCTTTTCCGGTTGACACGAGTAGTGGATTCGTAATCCATAACGTCCTGGCTAGTTGAAAGCACTTCATCATCTATGGGCTGTGGCACTGAGGCCAAACCCGGGTCGGGTGGCTCTGGTGAGATCGACGACATTGTCGTCGATCTCACCTCCTATTAAAAGAAAGCACACAAAAAGCACACAAATTACTTACACAGACAGACACAATACACGAACTTGGTAACACAAAGACGTTGATATAAGTAACTAATTCAATAAATTTGGAATAAACTCAATTGTACGTGTTTACACCTTGACAACCGAGTTGACAGTCCGGAGTTAAAATAATCTGCAAATGTCAATTGCATATGTCCGGTCCTGTGTTGCAAGTCTGTTCGTTATATGACATAATACTTGGTATGGAACCAAATTTTTTCATTGACGTGAAATGAGACCGGAAATACTTCGGATTAACTTTTATAGAATTTTCTACATTTTTATTTATATAAACTGCGTAACACTGGGCTTCTAATAATTTGGCTCGTTTATGCAGTATGTCCATACTTGTTTTATCTGATATCATTCCATAGCGCCTGAACTTGCAGAAATATTTATATTTTTCTTTTAATAAGGAGAGATGAATACCAGGGGGGAAATGTACGCCTAAGCCTTTTTTTTGTTGGAACATACTCATCGTGTAATTTTTCGATCACTCAGTAGAAGTAATCAATTGCCTCTTCCTGTATTTTATTGTTCAATTCACTCTGCCAGTCGACCTAAGCCAAATCGATATTGAACAATTCACTCTGCCAGTCGACCTAAGCCAAATCGTTACTGAACGCTTCAAAATCAGTACGCTCAAAGCAGAATTTCGTGCGTGATGCAGGTTTGAGACAGTGTTCAATGTGCTAACACTCACATACGCATTATAATGGGGATCCAGTGGAACAAGGGGATCAGCAATGATACTAACCCCAACTTCTAAGTTACGATAAAATCAAGTCTAGAATACGACCATGGGTGTCGAAATGGAGTTTCGTTGATAAATATCAAGTAGGTTCAATTCATCAATAAGATTTGCCTCATTATGACCCCTATATGTTGGCAGATCAAAGTTGTTAGGTAGCAAGTTTCGTCGAAAACATGCAGCTTTAGTGCGCAAACCACGAACGTTTTGGTAGTATTCCTTAGATTTTGATTAGCCATGATAAATGCAGATCAAAAATATACAAGAAACATTATTTAATACATGTCTAGCTAAGGCTAACCACATAATCAAAGGTTAAATTTAAAAATAGCAAAACATCTAACTATACCTATAAATAAAAGAAAGTACTATTTATAACTCAAGAACGGCTGAACCGATTTGGATGAAAATTGGTTAGGAAGTAACTAGAACCAAAAGACGGACATAGGATAGCTTTTATCGAAGAAATCACCCCTTAAGGGGATGAAAAAGGGGGTGAAAGTTTGTATGGGGAATCATTGAATCAATAACCGCTGAACCGATTTAGATTAAATTTGGTATGGTGATAGTTTGAGTTGTGTGTGTCTCATCTGCTGATGGTAAGTGATAACAGGGCCGAGGGTGGAAGCGAGCTTCACCTGGACTCAACAAGTTCTGAGGATCTGGCTACCTTACTTCTAATTATTATTGGAACACTACAATGCTATTAACATTGTTATTATAGCGACAAACTTAAGTTCTCCTTTCCATTTAAGAACAACACGTGCTGGCCTGCGTTGTCACCATCTAACTGTGACTACCATTCAAACGCGTACCAAGAAATTCGGTAACTCATTTCTATGTCGCACGATTAAGAAATGAAACTCTCTGCCAGCGCATGTTTCCTCCTTCCTATAATCCCGGGTCCTTTAAAAGAGGCGTGAAGAAGCACTTTGCAGGTCGGCAGGTGGCTAGTGCGGCGTTTAACCTCTCTCCCGCACTAGCTATCTTCGCATTTGGACTCTACTTCCACTTACCACCAGGTGGAATGGGGTCATTTGCTTGGCCTTCTATAAAAAAAGTAAGACGGTGGTAGCTAGCCTGGCGGCTCAGAAGCCCTACCACCAACCAAAGCGAACATGAAAATGTCTTCCCCATGGGGAATCGAACCCCGGACCTCCTGATCAATACTTGACAGTGTTAACCACTAGACCACAGAAGCGGTTAAAATGTAACGGTAATGGGTGCTGTTCAGCCGTTATTCCACGGTTACTTCTAATTCTTTTAGTCAACCGTAGAAGTTAAATTTCGTATCAGCTCATAATGACAACTTCTCGAAATGACAACCGGACGTTGTTCTGTCAATAGAACTTAAAGTTGAACTAAATGGAATACAACAACCAGTTTGTTGCTTCACCAACCCATCAACATCAACCATGTAAATATGTATAACATCTAGAGCTCCTGTGTGCATACTGTAACACACTGGTGTCATGCGTTGGCCCCGATCAATCTCTCCCGTCCTTGATCTCGAGGATGGTCGAGAGCGAGGAAGCCTGGATCGCAACACTTTCTCTGTCGAAGTAATGACACACAGAGATGGCAGAGCCCTCCAGGGCAGGCGACCCGCAGACAGATCCATGCCGTTACAGGAGGGTAGGACGAGGAAGGCGGCAATTTGTCCGCCTTCTTCCTCCTGACGGTGACCAGCGGGACCCGGGCTTGGGAAGCTCGAGTCCTGCATTGCACAGAGGCCCAATTCAGCTAATAAACAACTACAGCCGAATCGAAACTGAACCGTTGCGGTCGACCAATCGGAGCGGTTATATTGTCTTTCAACTGCTCGATGACGTGATAATGTGGCGTTCTGATTGGTCGATCGTAACGGTTGTTTCGATTCGGCTGTAGCTTATTAGCTGAATTGGGCCTCAGGTCACTGTCAGTCGTCGATGCTCCAAATAGCAGACGCTGACGAGGTCATGGAAGTGTCCGAAAGGGTTCCCATGACCTTGTCTGATGGCGACACATCCCTCCTCGGCGTGTCCTCTTCACCTGATGATGGGATGTGGCGGTGATAGACGTGCCCGCACCAGGGCGTATCTGATGGATATCGTTGGGATTAAGTCGGTAGGCCGCGGTCACTCTCTGGATAGCAACTTGCCTCCAGAGCCCGCGGAGAATCCGACATAACTAACGCATTTCTCAACGGGGATTGTTGATTTAGTCTACCAACTAGCGACTCTAGCCACTTACCACCAGGTGGGCAGCCCGCTCGTTTGCCAACTTAGTTGTATTAGAAGAACTTCTTTTGCCATTTATTATCCAACTTGGTAGTTGATCTGTTGAATTCAAAGCACTTGTTTTACTTTGCGCTGGAGCCAGCGTATTTTTAACGAAGAGTCGCTAGATTAGCGAAATGTGGATTCGAGTAGATACCGTCTGTTGATTTTTAAAATCAATGTAAATTGTTCAAAATATATATCTGTCGAATCCATGCTATGGGTTTTAATACTATCAACGTTTTTTCCAATTATTGTTTCATAGGTGAAAATCTTAAGTATATTTTAAGGAGCAGCAGGCCTAGCACGGCTCATAGACTATAGAAGAGAAAGTAACTAACCCGCGTCCCATCTCGTTTCGTTGTTATATGAGAGAGCGAGACGAAACATATTATTTGTCTCGCGTCGCGTTTTGTCCACGGTCCGTGCTACGCTTGCTGTTTAGGAGCGATTTAATTATACACAAAGTACTTACAAATCTGTAATATCTTTAGAATACAAGCATATCAGAATTATAGTTTGGTAGTTCTATCAGAACTTCTATAGTAAGATTCAATCTTTGATATACATTTACAATAACTATTTATCTTTAAGTTACATTTACAAATGTACAATTTTAACAACATTATTATGTTGTATGGCAATATAAATCAACAGTTTTTGACGAGTAGGATTAGCGATAATTAAGGCTTGTGCAGACTGCAGACATTTCATCCTTCAATGGTTGAGTCAGGCCATTGAGAACGGAGCAATGTTACATTTTAATCAGGAGCTTAATTTACAAGAGCGAGAATCATAAACATCAAACAATATACACATATACTTATTTCTTTTTGCGAATTTATCATGTCCATGTTAAAACTTAGGTAGATAATAGAGGATTTATTGCTTATCACCACAATCCACAAAACAATCATGTTCTCAGGACTTCTATTTTTCATTATTAAAGTGTAATCTTATTTCAGTAGCCCACTAGCCAAAAAATATTCATCGGAATTTTTATCGATATTGACCCAACCTTATGGTGGCTTCAAAAAAAGTTGTTGTGCCATATTGTCTATTATCTACCTAATCGAAGATACTAAAATATTATTTATTTTTAAAAAATTTCTCGTGTTGAGTGTTGATTTTGTAATTCATCCACTGATCAGCAATGATTATCGTTATTTGAATAAAACAATTTTTAAATCGATGACTTGACTATGAAAAGCGGGGATGAGATCGGCTGTGAGATTGCTTTGATTGATTGATTGCTTGATGTCAAGACTGCTCGAACGACGTCACAAAATACTAAACGTACTAAAAATCAGTTACATTCAAACTTAAAACTATCGCCATTGTATGGCCGATTGTCGATGAGTTGTAATATCACCCCTCTGATTAAAAAGTAACTTGTATGCAATTGTATACATTTCCTAAAGATGAACAGCTATTAGCCGTTATACCAGCGCCACAATGAGCTTCAAAAAGTGCCCAAAGTTGAGTGAGAGCAAGATTAGGCTAGTTCAACGTTTATTTGCTCGAACTCTACTTAACATTAAAATATTTTAACGTGTGAAGGTGGAAAAATATATGCTGTACACATATTTTTCCACCTTCCCACGTTTATTTATGATATAACGAAGAAATCCTCATATTCGGTATGATTGATAGGTACGTGACGGACCCACCATCCCTTGGTCGTATGGCGGATATAAAACCTTAATTTTACAGAGAACATATTGCGAGTTTGCGAGATACTAAAAACTCAAACAATCGCCTAATAATAGATTATGTTGATTAATAAAGACACTGTTTTAAAACTCTGTCAAAGTCAGTTGTATTTCAGCCCAGTCGCATAACGGATACGATATTATATCGTGAGAAATTGTTCGATAACGTAGGTAAAGAGCTCGCACGCTAAGGGAAGATTCAATTCCATTATTTAATCAAAACTAAATCTAAAAAGGAACATTGCTTTCAACCAATTAGTACAAGTTGATTATCTTTAAACGTGATGTTAAACGATAGTTAATCACGTGAATCCTACAGACATTTGTTGGTGATTATTTCGAAGCCCATTTTTGTGTTCGAATTAATTTCGCACGACGGAGCTCCTCTAACGTATAACACAACTAACTCGTAACATATTAAGAATTTATAGGCCAACGCGTCCAGTGTACGTACGTCCTTACAATTGGAAAATAATTTCACAAAGAGCCTATCTCACGGAGTTCCCGAGACGTGGCACAATACGTCAAAACAGGCGTAGGACGGATTGATGCTAGTCTTCTATCTCACATTCAACCGTATTCTATCTCTTTTTACAAGTTAGTTTCATTGAATTCCGCGGAAACTCTTTCGTGAAACAGACTTTACATAATACATTTTACAACACCAAATTATCAAAAAGTCATCTTTATCAAAAATAAGGTATAGTTAAAGAAATTAATATTTTTTGGGTTATTAGATTAACATAAGGTCAAATACAACATAAAATTGACATACCTACAGCTGTAGTAATTCGCGTTACAATGAAGATAACATTCCGCTTACTATTTTAATCAATCATTTTAAAACACAATATTATATAACTTAATACCTGATGATAGAAACTTCAACTTTTAGCTAAATAAGCACCAACGCTAAGCTTCACGAATATAAGGTTTTCTTAATTAAATGATGGGTCTTTAAGGAATGGTCGTTCGGATGTCAAAAACACAATGTTAAAGGATTTTTTACGATTAGATTTACATTTTCGTAACTACAAATTACACCACCACACCACACCAAAAACATTATTAAAAAAATGTTATCAATTAAAAAAATCACAAATAAGTAGGAATTTAATGTGAAAAGTTACAGCGTTTTAAAAAAATCCTTATTTGCCCCGAACGGTGACCTCCATTTTCAAAATTCTTTAATAAAATATTTGAACCAAATTTTTACTTATTGAGTCCTCTACATTTTGAGCAAATTCAATGGGACCACGGAACAGGAAAAAAGTGTATGTGTCCGTCTCGCACAGGCACAGTTATGCTGAGCTCCGCATAATTGAATTAGAACTTTCTTCCCCGAATTAAAGTGAATTCTATCTAATTTATTATGACTACACAGTCATAATAATTAGATAGAATTCACTTTAATTCGGGGAAATTCTGTTCAACGTACCTTCGTTTATAATTTAGGCTAGTTTTTATTGAAATAAAAAAATAAATGAGACGAAACGTTACCGAGTGGTGGAATATGTTAGGTGGTTAGTGGTGGAATAGGTTATGAGTTTTTTGATTGAGATTTTGGCGACTGCGTTCCACGAATTTTTTTTTGTTCCTTAACTGTAACAGACGGTCAAACCCGCGTGATATTATAAAGGCATTCCGTTTTTATTCGAACGAGCGGAACTTTAATAAATCCATTCTTTAGTAAGTTCTTGGTACTCGACCTGATAGTCCTCTGAAAACCAGTCATTTAATATTAAAACACCTTATACTCTCCCATTTCCTAAATATATACTTTTGGGTATTCTATTCAAAGAAACAGTATAAAAATAAAACAATTCGATCTTCTAGGCCAGGGCTGTCCAAAGCGCGTCCCGCGGCTTACACTTGTGCGGCCCGCGTCATGATTCTAAACTACCACAAGTACCCAAATTTTCCAATGGTATTTTTGGTAAAATTACATTCTATTACTTATCTCAAACAAATGAATGTTTTAAATAGTTAATTACACGTCACATTAATTTAAGTACTTAATTGACAAATACTAGTATTTTTTTTTTCTACGGATGGTCCAAAAGTGCTGTAAGTCATTACATTATAAAAAAAATTGCCACTACACTATTTTTCGGGGCATTCCCGAATTACGTTTTCGCGGTAGCCTGTTGCCGTCATCTTTCATTTGTCGTTCGATATGAGAGCTATCGTTTGGACCTTTGAGTAGTTTTATTACGTATGGTGTTTAGTGTTGCACACATAATTTTTTACTAAAATAACAAACATTATGTCTTCGATAAAGCAAAAAGAAAGTGATGAAAATCGTGCATTTAATGAGAAATTGGCTATTTTATTAGCAAAATCACAAAAAAATTCAGTGTATGATTTGTATGCAAGTTTTGTCTGTGAATAGAGTACAATATTAAATGACATTATACTACCTACTTTACATGGCGAAAAGTATATCGGTGAATCAAGAAAAAAATGTTGTGGCTGAGTATAAGAAATAACTTATTAACCAAACAAGTGTGTTTTCGAAAATAAGTTCTGGCAGTGAACAAAGTTTGACTGCTTCGTATAAAGTTTCAATGCAATTAGCCATAAATTTAATTAAACTAGGTATTTGTTCTGAGGCCGTCTAATCTATACAGGTCATTACAGGTGATTTGTATTTGCCCGCGATCGTGTCTGGTCTGGACAGCCCTGTTCTAGGTAAAGCTAGACAAATGAAAAAAATACATTCAACCATACCTGGATAATCAGGCTTAAGAAGCATTTTAACAAAAACAAGCGATCTATTTTAACAAAAATTACGATAATGATCAAAGAAAAACAAGTTCACTGGCACAGACCAAGTACGTTTGGTCGAATATAAAAAAGTTCGAGTTAACTATTTGGGCAATGAAACCAAACAAAGCCAGCTCTTTCGTTTAACAAATGCTGCCAAATAGAACTTAGTTAATTAAAGCTCGATTGTATAGGCAAATAAAAATTAAATTTTTAATAAAAGCGTTCTCTAATGTTGGCACTTCATTTACACATTAGATCGTAATTGCGTATTCGAAATATTTGAGAAATATGTCACAGCATCAACACATGTTCTATTGATAAGTCCGTCGTTGGTATTTCGACGCGAATCAATTAAACCAAATAGACAAAATTTTCAACAACATATTGGCTGTCGCGACATGTCAACTCCATGTATTTTACTTATTCGCTTTTTTACAAAAGTACCACTATAACAATGAACATACAGAGCACGTTTTCCCATCAACACACGAAGGAATCACATTCATTCTTCATTCTAGATATATACGAGTACTTAGCACTAAACAACTAACAATCCGTCTCATAGCCAGCTAGGAAAGACTTAATTTGAAATTAAATATATTTCCGACTTACAAGAAATCAGGCACAGTTTCATGAGTGGCATGTGATTAAACATTTACCCCAATACTCATTAATATCGAATACAAGTCATAAATATCGAATTAAACTTTTAACTTTTTACAAATGAAAGTGGAAAATCTGAGAAGTGGAAGGTAAAACATCTTTTTAATACAGATTCCAAGATTATATGACGATGTGCCTAATCTTAAGTCATACTTGTTATTGTGTACCACATTGTCTGCTTTGGACAAATGTAATAAGTTTACTTGACTAATCATAGGTAAAAAGCCAAATTATTAACAAATTGATGATTATCTCATTCATTCATGAATGATTGACTGAGGTAATCATCTGAGGTAATAATTGATGAATGAATGAGTGAGCAAAAAATACATTATAGCAGCGATCGATTATTATTTAAGCAATACTTGCACACAAAATAATAAAATGCCCTGTCTTTCATAAAAAGTAAACAAAAAACCTGAATTAACTATCTAACAGGTACAAACTGGTGAGGCACCATGCGTTTTTGACACTATTACAACAAACATTATAATACTAATATTTGAGACTGATAAAGGTTAATCACATAATAGTATTAAATCAGTAGAAATAAAAACTAATTATTCGTTAAATACTTGCCTACCTAACTATAAACTAATATATGAAGCCGCTAACATAAAAGTAACATATAAAAATAAGGTCACACTTGCTTTGACGCCCCCATAGACTGCTTTACCACTGCAAGGGCACAGTTTTGGCACCAGCAATTATATGTTATATGTGTTATAAGCAAGCCGGGCCAGTCTGGGCAGTAGAAAACCAGTCATACATAGTACTATCAATGAGTCCATTGAAATTTAAATATGACCATATAAACTATTAAAGAGTCCTTCCCCCCTAGACAAGATGACTTTTTCGATAAACGATATCGCCATCACCAAAAGGAAAATGTATGGGATTTGACAAAAGCCCTCGCTTAGCTTTCGAACGCAATTGTCAAATCTCACACATTGTCCATTGAGATTGCTATAGCGATTACAGAAAAAAACATCATGAAACATCTACGCGGGCTTTTCATTGATCGTTAACTCTGTCACGTGTGGGAAGTCCCAAATTCATGAGAACGATGATTAGGTCACAGAATTTTTATGAGTCTGTTGAGGGGCTGTATATTTTATGTCGTTCACTGATGCGGAAATAAAAGAAACATGAAATATGACTTCATACAAGAAATCAAATGAGTTGCATTCAATTTAAAGGTTCTTAGCAACTTAAAAATCAACTTAAGCTTTAAGATAGTTTTCAATATAATATGTATAATATCACATGTCACCAATATAATGTGCTGCTCAATTTTGTCTTTAGGACAATATTGGTAAGTATTAAAATAATATCCACCTAAGAAATCATATCAATACACAAACTGTAAAAAAATGTGATATGTATACTTACTTAGGCCTGTATTAATAAACTTTTCTAAAGGCTGATTTAGTTTATCTATGTCGTTTTCTCATTCCTTCGTAGAAAATAGCATCAGTTAGAAAAAAAAATTAACTAAGCCAAGCTGAAAAATGTTTATTAATACGGGCCTTTGTAATATAAAATTAGTAGACGTGATGTATTAACAAATCTATATATTTTTATGATGTATAGCCCAATATTTAACATAATCTTTCAAATTACACCTGGGCATGGAATTCTTAACTCAATAGAATAGAATATGATCAGTCTTTAGTTAGTCTGTGCTACTATTAGACCTATACATTTGTTAAAGGATTCATTAATTAATTGAACTACCTAGTTATAGTTAATAAAAAACATTTCAATCTCAATCAAGAATTCACAGGAGTGTATAAACATAATAATAGTACCCTAATTAGGCTCTTAAGAATAAATATTTAGGTGTAGGCTTTCTGATTTCTAGACCTAACGGTCCATATAGTACACACATACACATAAGACATAAAAATACATATTTTGAATATCATTAGTGAAATAAACCTAAAATATTTTATTCGAGTAGTATTCTGCAATTATAATTTCCAAGGCGCAAAGATATATTACACAATTACTTTAGGTAACTATCTTTGTATATTACAAGTTACTCGAGTGAATTTTGCTACATATACAAAAGTATACTTAATCAAATTCAATTTACAAATATACCTTCAGCTAGCTGAGTATAGGGATGGCTTAGCGGAAGCTTTTCCAAATCACAGAAAGTAAAACCGTACCAGAACATTTTTTTTTTATATAAAGTCACTTAGGTTTGGACGGGCAAGGTGGTGCGGGGCGATGAGGTCGGGGCACCGACGCTTCGTAGACCTCATCGTAAATGCCAGCATTTAGCTGACGACTACTGCCATAAACACTCCGACTCGACTCACCTATTTCACTATAAATATTGCTAGCAGTGTCGTTTACCTCGTCGTACATGAACTCGGCCCGCGACGACGACGCCGCATTCGCGCCATAATCGCTACCGTAACTAGAATAATTAGCGTAATCCACATTCTGATATTTCATAGCGGAGTAATTCTTAGAATTTTCCAAAGACTCACAAAAGCTCTGCAGCTTCTCCGCCTCCTCGCCGTGCTTCGGCACGTAAATGTTCTTCTCGTAATCGTTTTTATTCTTCGCGCCGGTCGGAGTGGACAGTTTTGTGTAATAATCCTTCGTCTCGAACAGGAATTGCTGCTGAGCGGGATTCATTTCGAAGTTGCTGTATATCGGTATGTCTTTGTACCTGTCGTTGGCGGCGCTGCTAGTCCCGGCTGCAGTTAAACTAGTATCGGCGTAAACGCCGCTATTCGAGTAAATATTCTCGCTATTTGTATTCTTCGACCTGAGATTCAAGGATTCTGATATTCGGTCATCAAGCGACATATCTGCTAATGACGTAGCGATATTAGATTCATTTCTCTCTGCCGATAAACTGTTTGTGTATGGATTTGGAAGTACACCATAGGTACTCTGGGATGCGCAACTTCTGTTTGGAGTTACATTATTGTAAATTTGAGTACTATCTAAACTTGCAAAGCTATTTGGAGTGTACCTTTGAGATTCACTATTATTCGAGAGGGAAAAGTCTTGCTGTATCTCATAGTTTGGTCGGCCCGGGACGCTTTGATTGGCGATAGGCCAGTACTTAGTGGTGTCAAACGGATCTCGCTCAGTCAACGAGAAATTTGACCCGCCTGGCATAGATAGATTATCTAAAGACTTAGCTCCATAGAGGTTTCCGTGTGTCTGTAAATTTTGACTGTGTGTCGAATATGAGGGTAGACTATCCACATTTGATTCAGCCCAATTGCTTTCATGACCTGCAAAGCAAAGTTTATTTGAAATTATTTACCTATACACATTATTGCACATACATTAATATACCATTTTTTTTATTAACATAAATTTACGAAAGAAAATCACTTATTAAATTAAATTGCACTGATAAACCCCAATTCAAATTCAATTCAGGTTTGCAATTGGTGGACTTATCTCTAACAGGGATTGCTTCCAGTCAAGCCAGGGTAATGGACCTACATAGTAGTATAGTGAGATGACACTCAAGCATACCGGCAACTTAATTATAATATAAAGTACACGACAGCAATAATATATAAACTAAACAAATGACTTGCTTTATGTATACATAACAATTTAGAACATACAGTAGAAATGTGTTCATTTGGAAAAGATAATATTAAGTTAAGCAGAGCCTTGAATGAAAATATAGATGCAAGAATTTGAATCTGATTTTGAGGAGTTTAATCCAGAGTTGAGCTTAGTCCAGGGCAAAGGGAATTCAAGTGTAAATAAAACACGAGTCGGTTGGTGGTTATATTAAAAGATTAATTGAGAATTATGATTTACGCACTCTTCTTATGTTACGATATAATAATTAAGCTACACTTGATTAGATTTGATCATCACATGCAAACTATGCATTTTTTTTCGCAGATAATTTCAAATGTTTCCATTATATTGAGAAATAAGATGTTTCTGTATCTATCGCATCTTGTGATACTCCTGTTAGTGAATAAAGAATAAAAATGACTTCTCTATAGAATAACAAAGAAATCTCTCACCTAATTCTGGAACATCGATAGGCTCATCCAATATGGATGCGTTCTGTGCTGCAGACATTTTGGGTAGTGTAGTCAATCCTGTAGACGGTGGCAAATCCAGGTCAATGAGAAGGTCTTCCTTTACTGAAAACAAAGTGTCTGTAAATATTATTTTATATTATCGAAACCTATCCTTATATTTTTGCCTAATCTATCCTTATTATTATCTTTAGCCTAGTTTTATATAGCTTTATTACAATAAGGCTACAGCCTTATTTGTCTTTATATTTGTACGCTGTATGTAGGATAGTGAAATGTGTTGGACTTAAAAATTACATACAATGAGCCACCTATTTGTAACCATATTTTGTGCAATTAAGTTATTTTTATTATAAAACTATTTTCAATTGTCTTTCTGTGACTTTGAAATATTGCAAAATTGGCCATCCATTAATCACGTGAGGTTTTTAGACATTTTTATTTTATTTAATAAGCTCTGTTGATTTATTAAATCTCCATCTTATGAGTTTAGGTTAGGTTATTTATAAGTTATAAAAAGTGGAATTCTTTTTATTTTAGACCTTCACGGTAATCTTATGGAGATGACACTCGCCTTGACCGACAATTTGACAACAAATTGTGACGTCATCAAGATCACGTGACAGCTTGGAGCGTTTAGGTGCAACATTTAAACAACAAACTTAAAACATGTGATTTTTAATTAAAAATTAATGAATAAATATTTTTTATATATTTTTTCATAATAATTACATGCATATCTATAAAATGAAAATAGTCCTGAAAATTCGTCAACATCCCTATTGCGGTTTACTAAACGTTATCATGTCATATGGCACCTCGCAGCAAGGTATTCTTGGGCATGGTTGCACAAAAATAAACATACACGTAATATGTAACTGCAATCCCCCTCCCCTATCCTTTGCGATGTTTTCCGAAGCCTCCCCTCACGTGATTAATGGATGACCCCAAATCAGTAACTGCTTTAAGTATTAATCTGTTGATTGCTTTGATTTGGTTTATCACAGAAGATACACAAGTACTATGCATTTAATTTTTTTAAATTACAATAACAACTTCTATTGCAGCTTTATTTTGTGCACTACAGTGAATATTATTGAACTGCACTCGACAGTGTTAGCTGAGTGTAATGTTTTCCAGAGTATGTGTTTTAATGAAATCAGAATTTATCCAAGCCCTATATTTTAACGGCGCATAGAAATATACCGGGGTGACTGAATGCCAAAATAATATTTAAGGCGTATATGGGTCAGGTATCAAATGGCCCCTAGGTGCTCGTCTTAAATTTATTTGTTTATTCATTCACAGTGTAAACTTACAGCTAGATCTATTTTTCCGCAGTCGCTCCGCAGAGAAAATGTATGGAGATGACATTAGCTGCGGAAAAAATAGTATGAGGTTGTCACAAGGGGTCTGATCTGGAAACCTAATACTTTCCCAGCTAATCAACTTTAAACTGAAAGCAAAAACTTTCAAGTGACAACTATAGTCTAGCTGACAATGGACTTACCACAAAAGAAATGTGAACACTGAATGAAGAAACAATGTACGCTCGTGTAGGGCTGTCGATACTCAGGATAAAAAAAATATATTTTGTTTATATGGCAATGAGTGTAGCTTGATTATCCCTAATATTTTTCCTACAGAATCTCTTCTTCTGATGTGTAAGTACATTATTATAATTATAAGCCTTATAATTATATATAATCAGACATTTAACATTTACATTACATCCATTAAATTCAAATAATGTTAATTGACATTTAGTTAATGTCATAAAATAAATAATTTAAAATGAAATTGTTATTTTTATTATTATTTCTCGTGTTGTTTATATTCACATATTTGGCGTTTGCTTTGTTACTGCATATCTGTTTGCCAGCTGACAAAGACCTCCTCCAAACTTTTCCATTCTTTTCTATCCCTAGCCACTCTACTCCACGTAAACGACCACCGCCCTCAAACTAAGATGGATACATACATATACCCTTTAATATTATTTCTATGTTCCGTAACTTACGTCCTGTATAAGTAGATTGATTATGTTATTGCGATGAAACTAACCTTGATTCAAGCTTTTCGAGTAGGCATCCCTGACCGAGCGGCTCAACCTCTGAGCTGCGGCGGTTCTGTCGTTGACCAGCTTGTTGTAGTTGAAGTGTTTGCTGCCCGTGTTGCCTGCCCGCGTGGACGTCGGCTGGGTGGACTCTATCGTGCGGCGTTTCCGTAAAGTGATTTCCGCGTCATCAGAGCTGCAGCCGTTCGGTGTCACCGCAAACGAATGTTGCATGGACGCTATGTTGAGGAACAGAACAATATTAATTTGAATCGAGTCTGAGAACGGCGCGAATTAGGATCAACAGTCTTCGTTACAAGATCTCATAATACTACGTAGGATATCTTAGAAATCCTTCAATAAATAAAACATGGCCAATTTATACTGTTTTAGTCTTAAAAAGGTGTATCAACCCGAAAGGGTGAGTAAGTAACTACACATTATGGTGAACAACTTTTATTGTAGCATTTTTTATAAATAAAAATTATTGGAATAAACGATTTTTTATGATTTCAAACAAACTACGTTGTGGCAGCCCTAGCCTTCACCTGTAGTTTGTAGTTTGTACGCAGAATATTTTATGATACTGTAACATAAATTTCCCTACAGGAAATTTCTAATCAGGTTCCTACTGCCATCTAGTGACATTTCCATGTATTAGTTACCTTTTTTTTATCTAAATTCAGAAAACGTTGAACGCGCCTTGGGTTATAATAGTTTTATGTATATCGTGTCTTTGATTATTTTCAAATTTAGTTCAGGAACTTTTAATTCAATAAATATCGATAGTTTACTTGGTTTTTTATCTATGTTTATTAGTCTATGTTGTCTCGGAATAGTTAGTCTGTGGAGTGTGGACTGGCTGAGCCGAGACAGCCATATTTTCTGTTTTGATGTTGACGGTCGAACGCTTGTGTCTGTTGGCTAGATAGCCTAAATTATTTTATTAAAACAAATCTGTAAGTATCGCACCGTGAAATGGTTAATTCTTCATTTTGATTCTTTTAATTGATTGTCTCGTATTCAGCGCAGCGTTTTAACCAGGTATTCCTTTTCAGCAAGCATCGATAAGCGAACACCTAATCTTCCACACGGTTGGATTTACTCAATTTCATATAAGGGCCTCTAACCCATTCTACGTAAGTTATGTTCATGATTATATTATTCCTATGACGCCTTTTCGATATTTCAATCCTTGCTTTCTAAATTTTCAGCCGTTCGTTCATATGATTTCGAAGCACGTACGACATAGTGTAGCGTCATTAAAATAGACAGCCAGCAATCTACCAGCGCAGCCAGGCAGACCCACTTTCCTCCGACAGGTACGTTACCGTTTTCTGAGATCGATTCCTGTGGTAGTGTTTTAAATTTGTTCTTAGATTCCATATTTTTAATTGTAAGGTTATCCTACATGATTGCCAGCCATTCGGTGAACATTGACCTTTCAAATTAACTTGAACCATATTACCATAATATTCCTAATATTCTCATCAGTTACCCCTACTTACTTGTATTGCAATTTTTTATAGTGATTGCTCATACCTATTCGTGTAATATTTCAGGAGGAATTCCCTACCCCGTGGTTATTGAATACCCCGGAGTCAGACTCAACTACTGAACCCGGTTGCCCCGACTTCTCTTCTACCACCAGTGTCCGGTGGCCCGGAGCCTGTGGTGTCTCCAGAGCAGGATCTCCCCGAGTTTCACAGCTGAGTCCACTCCAAATAAGTTTATTATAAAACATAATTCTACCATCCCTAGGTAAAGGCATTTAGGGAGTTAACTAAAGAGAGCGTTATCGATCAAATCGTGCAAAGAACCTGTACCATATTATCTAAAAATATTAGTGATACAAATCCTCACCACTGATTGGCAGCCGTAGGCCACAATCAGTGCGCCCACTAATATTGTGTTCCCTTGGATAAAAAAAAAATCCTTATGTCGGCTTTGCCGGATTAAACCACATATTTTGACATTTCACTCTTTTATTAATCACCTTATATCTATTAACCCTATGCTCATTACCCAAAAAATTAAGTATTACATGGCGCCCGAACATATGGAGATTTGCACGATTTGAATGATCCTATGCTCATTACAATGCTTAGGAACAGTGTTGATTGGTAACGTTTTTTTTTCTTCTTGGACACTGTTCGGTTAGAACTTTTAAAATTTAAAACTTGTTGTGTTGGTGTTATACTTTGTTTATCGTATCCCTGAGGTTACTCACAAACCAGATTGTCAATTTTCTTTAAAAAAAAAATTCTCAATAATATAACTAATAGATAATCATATGCCATAATTAACATTAGGTATTCAGTAACTAAGCATAATAACTATGTTATAACTCTCTCAGAACAATAGATTGATAGTTTTATTTGGTTTAACTACAAGTCTTCTTTAACATAACTTCTGGTATAATAATAATATATTCTCATTGCATAATATAGTATAGGCCAAGATTTTTTCAGTTTATTTTAAACTTTAACTCAATTATTTTTAAGTGTTTGAATAGTAAAACCTATGTTTTATTAATTAGTGTGCAAGGTTATTGATGTTTTTTTAAGTTGATCTTATTACATAAATATATATAAGTATAAATGTTCTGTGCTTTGTAAAGTGGAGATTGCATGACTCTGTTTCTTATATCAGTTATTATCTTAGAACGTTTTTTGTAAGACGCATATAATTTTTTAATATCTAGGTGTTACCTTTTATTACTCGGATACTGTTACATTATTTTAAGTTTAAACCCAATATCGAATGATACCTAATTGCTACAACTACTTTTACCTGATATTAACTTAATTGTTTGGTGCTTGAGATTTGTCAACTGTACTTATATTTTTTTACTACTACTTATACTACTTATACAATCTTAAATATTTTACCTATAATTGTATTTTTTTGTAATTGATCGATCACGCTACACTCTTTCTGGCAGGAAAACGTTGCATACTTGAGACTCAGTAACGGATAATTCTTACAAAGGCGGACTTATCCCCGAATTAAATTTCTTCCAGTCAACCTATACCCAAACATTTTTTTTTGTTTGAAGACTTGGCGACTGAGAGTAAATATAGTATATTGTTGGCAAGGTGGACTTATCCCCGAAATAAATTTCTTCCAGTCAACCTATACCCAAACATTATTTTTGTTTGAAGACTTGGCGACTGAGAGTAAATATAGTATATTGTTGGCAAGGTGGACTTATCCCAGAAATAAATTTCTTCCAGTCAACCCATACCCAAACATTACTTAGGTACATTTTTTAAATATTTTACAACTCGACTTAATAAACATATTTAACCAGTTTGGCTTTGCAATTTGACAATTGTTTTTTTTCTTCTTTGTTGTTTGTTCAGCCTTGTTGGATATTTTTTTGCTTTTTTCGTTTGATTACAATGGAGGAACGTCCAATCGCCTTTAACCTTTTACAAAAGGACGAGCTCGAGCATGAGGTAAGGATTAGGTTCGAAACTCCTGCTTCCAGTGTAGCGGACTTACGTGCTCAAATCAGGAAGCTGTGCAAGGACTTACCAACTGATGAGATAGCCACATTCGACGGAGACGTGACAAAGGAACTCGCGGATATTAAAAACAAGCTTGCTAGCCTAGCAGAGTTATTACAGAAGACCGAGAAACGCAAGGCGTTGAACGTTTTGAACCGTGTCCAAGCCGTCGGCCATCATTTATACCATAGGCTAACTCGAATATCTCCATCCGAATCAGAGTCCAAACTGCACAGTGAGTTGTTCGATGACCTTAACAAGCTCTTGGTTAAGATCGACAACATACTAGTCGTATTCCGTAGCTCTTTAACTACAGTTTATACTTCTACTACTACCCAAGTTGTTGACCCTCAATCAACAACTTCTATTAAATGTTCCGCCGAAAATTACCAGGCTGTTACTAAATTAAATCTTAAATATGACGGAAAATCTTGCGTAAAAACTTTTTTAAGAAGACTCGAACAACTCAGGGTATCGCGAGAAATCTCTGAGAGTAGACTGTTCAGTTCTGCCAGTGAACTATTTACTGGCGACGCTTTACTGTGGTTTGAAGGAATTGGTCATGACGTCTATTCATGGGCCGAACTGCAGGCTTTGCTGATTCGCGATTTTTTACCTATCGATTATAATGAGCGCCTACTCAACGAGATTAGATCGAGAACCCAAGGTGTAGACGAAAACATAGTTATTTACATTAGTGTCATGTTATGTTACTTCTCTCGGTTAGAACGACCCCTACCGGAAGAAGAACAGCTTAGTATTATTTTACATAATATACGGCCATTTTACTCTAAACAGCTGGCTTTAACTACGATAAACAGTATTGATGATTTAAGGTCTTGTTGTCGACAGCTGGAGGCTGCCAGCCAACGCGCTAAACTGTTTATAGAACCCAGCAAAGATGTCAGTAAATCTTTAGCCACAGACTTGGTATTCAAGGGTAACCAGGGAAAAATGTTGTCAGTAATACAGACGGATAGTACCTCTGACTTCTGCGTACGGTGCCGAGTGTATGGTCATAAACTAAGTGCGTGCAGAGCTCCATTTATTATTATTTGTTACCGTTGCGGCGAGAAGGACGTCACTGCCCGTACGTGCCCTAAGTGTAATCCTACAAAAAACTAACTTGCTCGGATCGGAGTATGGCCGATTCGAGTGCTACTCGAAATGATAAGTCTCCTTCTATATTACTACCTACCTGCTATACGATTTCAAAAACCCATACAATACCGGATGTGACTACTACTACTACTACCACCACCACCACTACTACTACTACTACTAACAGAACCCACAATGCTTTACCCGCATTTACATTTCCTGCATATTATTCCGTTTACCATAACTTTCCTACTTATCCTCAAAACCATACTTACTATTCAAATAGGCATTGTTCGTCTAACATTACTTACCCGACTAACGCTTACGCTTTTTACCCTGCTTACCCTACTAACCCTACTTACCCTACTAACGCTTACGCTACTAACTCTACTTACCCTACTAACGCTTACGCTACTAACCTTACTTACCCTACTAACACCGCTTACCAACGTACCGTTACCCACCATTCACCCATTACAAATGTTAACCAGTATTCACCTGAACCAGATGCTGACCAACATTTGCCTTCTACATTACCAGGTACTATGACACAACACTCTGATCGACAGAATTGTGTTACTAAGCCTTTACCCAATACTTACCCTAACGCAACTACTAACAGGAATGTCCTGTTGTCATCCAAATCCCTCCAAAATCGGAATTTAAGTACAAAGACATCGCATAGAATAACTAGCTATAGAACTAAAACTTATTACAATTCTAAACTACCAAAGTGTAACTTACCCATTCCTTCACTGAAGAGACAATCTACTAAGTCAAACAGGACCGCTTATTTTAAGAAAACTGAATCGGCATTAACGACAGGTAACACCGATATGAAAGATTGGCAATCCTGGCTGTCGACAATAAGAGAGTTCTCTCACACAGGTTCTACAACTAAACCAGTCAGTCTTTTTTATGGTCGAGATTTACGACCATACTTGTCGGTAAGCATTTACGGATTACGATGCAACGGTCTTCTCGATTCAGGATCGGAGATTTCTATAATTGGTAGCGATACTTGTAAATATTTTACGGACTTGGCGACGGTTCATAAATCACTTGATGTTGATGAGGTGGTAACGGCTAACGGTTCTTCTTCACCCGTTACCGGTTATGTGTTCCTGCCAGTAACTGTACAGAACAAGACGTCGATTATTAAGTTTTATGTTATACCAGGGGTGTCTACAAAACTGTTGTTTGGAATTAATTTTTGGCGCGAATTTAATATCGCTCCGGATATACTTTCATTGCATAGGTCACCTTGACGTCTTCCTAGGGTGGTTGAGTTCCGTACCCCCCTTAAGGAGGTACCTTCAATACGAAGAGGAAGGAGAACCTATTTTGTCAAATAGTTCGTCTGGCAGGACAGCAAGTACTAGCAGTGACTTCGCAGTGGAGGTGATATGAGTTCGGTGTTATGATTTGGTGTCAGCTCGGGGTCGAGCTGGAATTTTACTCTTTCAGTATACTTCCATCGTAAAATTCTCCCTGGTTGAGGGGGTATTGTAACATAAATTTCCCTACAGGAAATTTCTAATCAGGTTCCTACTGCCATCTAGTGACATTTCCATGTATTAGTTACCTTTTTTTTATCTAAATTCAGAAAACGTTGAACGCGCCTTGGGTTATAATAGTTTTATGTATATCGTGTCTTTGATTATTTTCAAATTTAGTTCAGGAACTTTTAATTCAATAAATATCGATAGTTTACTTGGTTTTTTATCTATGTTTATTAGTCTATGTTGTCTCGGAATAGTTAGTCTGTGGAGTGTGGACTGGCTGAGCCGAGACAGCCATATTTTCTGTTTTGATGTTGACGGTCGAACGCTTGTGTCTGTTGGCTAGATAGCCTAAATTATTTTATTAAAACAAATCTGTAAGTATCGCACCGTGAAATGGTTAATTCTTCATTTTGATTCTTTTAATTGATTGTCTCGTATTCAGCGCAGCGTTTTAACCAGGTATTCCTTTTCAGCAAGCATCGATAAGCGAACACCTAATCTTCCACACGGTTGGATTTACTCAATTTCATATAAGGGCCTCTAACCCATTCTACGTAAGTTATGTTCATGATTATATTATTCCTATGACGCCTTTTCGATATTTCAATCCTTGCTTTCTAAATTTTCAGCCGTTCGTTCATATGATTTCGAAGCACGTACGACATAGTGTAGCGTCATTAAAATAGACAGCCAGCAATCTACCAGCGCAGCCAGGCAGACCCACTTTCCTCCGACAGGTACGTTACCGTTTTCTGAGATCGATTCCTGTGGTAGTGTTTTAAATTTGTTCTTAGATTCCATATTTTTAATTGTAAGGTTATCCTACATGATTGCCAGCCATTCGGTGAACATTGACCTTTCAAATTAACTTGAACCATATTACCATAATATTCCTAATATTCTCATCAGTTACCCCTACTTACTTGTATTGCAATTTTTTATAGTGATTGCTCATACCTATTCGTGTAATATTTCAGGAGGAATTCCCTACCCCGTGGTTATTGAATACCCCGGAGTCAGACTCAACTACTGAACCCGGTTGCCCCGACTTCTCTTCTACCACCAGTGTCCGGTGGCCCGGAGCCTGTAGTGTCTCCAGAGCAGGATCTCCCCGAGTTTCACAGCTGAGTCCACTCCAAATAAGTTTATTATAAAACATAATTCTACCATCCCTAGGTAAAGGCATTTAGGGAGTTAACTAAAGAGAGCGTTATCGATCAAATCGTGCAAAGAACCTGTACCATATTATCTAAAAATATTAGTGATACAAATCCTCGCCACTGATTGGCAGCCGTAGGCCACAATCAGTGCGCCCACTAATATTGTGTTCCCTTGGATAAAAAAAAAATCCTTATGTCGGCTTTGCCGGATTAAACCACATATTTTGACATTTCACTCTTTTATTAATCACCTTATATCTATTAACCCTATGCTCATTACCCAAAAAATTAAGTATTACAATACGTGCCCACAAAGAAAAGACGTAGGGCGAGGACGCGTCGCGGACAGGGCGCAGACGCGGCGCCCGTTTAGTTTACTTTCATACAAAATGTATAGAAGCGTCGCGACACAACACAGACGGGGCGCAGACACGACGCTTACTCATTACTTTTCAGACGGAAACACGATTAATAATATTTCACTCGATAGAAAAAAAACCAAAGATCACTCTGTTCAATATTTTAAAATAGGTGTGAATCAGAAAATACAATAATAAATGACCAAAAGTTTTACCAACATATGTGCATTTTTATTGTTTAGAAAATTGCAAAAATAGTATATTATGCAACTAGTAAAGAAAGGACGAATTTAAAGCGAGGGCCATATATGAATCACGAGCAAGTGAAGGATTCTAACGACTGAATCACGACCGTAGGGAGTGATTCAAGTGTTAGTGATTCATGGCCCTCGGTATAAATCCGCTTTATTCAAGAGTTGCATACTATACTTTTTACCATGACTACGAGAAAAAGAAAGATTTAAGCGAAAAAAGACATTTAATATCGAGTATTTTTTCGAGATCACACGGAAATCCCCTGCGTCATAGGTTTATCATTAAGTGCCATTGATATTCAAGCAAGGCGAGCGTGGTGTAAGCAGACCCGTAAGGCGTGACATGTTTATTAACGTGGGTGCAGTTAACACAACTAAAATATTCACAGCACGCCATGCGATAACAGAATCAATTCGCACATAGATTAACGCCTTTTAATGACACACGTTCAAACATTTGCTATTGACCAGCACAATAAAATTTCATATATTATATTATTTGGTGTTTTAATTTCATATATTATATTATTGTTATTACATGAATATGGCGACTTAACTGCTCATATAGGAAAATTGAACGTCATTATTTTCATAGGGGCTTAGTGAATATTGCATTTATATTAAGAGTATATCGTATTTTTTATAATCGTATTTTTTCTTGATGATACGGTAACCTATTACCGTATCATAAATATCAGCTTATTAGTTTGAAACATAGACGTATACAGCTAGGGGCCAGTCTTTTGTATGATTTATGCCACAATAGATATGATTGTGTGCCCATTATCAATAAGATAAGTTACAGGATACCCACTAGAACTCATACCCGTACTCCTTGTCGACTGTTTGCAGCACCTCTATGTAGAACAAACGCTGGTAAACGTTCTCCTCTACATAGGCTTGTGCACACCTACGAGTTGTTTCACTCAGTCGACATAATGGCCACTAGACCAAGTGTATACAAGAAGTTAATTCTAGATAACATGTGTAATACATAGTATTGTAATCTTATACTGTTAAGTAGGAAGTTCAATATTTTACCCTGATTTTTATAACTTTAAATTTATTTATCCACTCTCAATTGTACTTAAGCTATTAATATGTGGTAAACGATGCTGGTTGCAAAGTTAATAATGTTATATAAGTTAATAGTATATAAATTATATGTACTTTGTTTACTGTTTGTTTTCCCAAATAAAATGAAAAAAAAGATAACCGTATCATCGAGAAATATATATACTCTTTATTGCAAAAAAACACACATGGGGAAACACAAGTAAAAAACAGATGATGCAATGGTGGACTTATCTCTAAAGAGATCTCTACCAGCCAATTTGTATTACGAAAATAAAATCGTATTACAGAGTAAGAAGATCTTACCTCTTCTTACTGGTGATACAGCTTGTGGTTTCTTACTGCCTGCAGTAGTTTTACTTTTAACTGGTGATATTAATGTGCTGAAAAAAATTTACATGGTCAGGGACACATAGATTACATATTAAATGTATCTATTTAGTAAAAAAAAAGTTTCTGCATGAGATCATTAGTTCCTTCATAGATTAAGGACAGTTGGGAAGAGAATTTTACACTTTATTGCTGTATAAGGGAGGGAGAGGTGAAATAGTTTTCTTTATTGTGCTTTTTTATCCAAGTTCCATCTTAGAAATGTTGGGGGTACGTGTGGTTTCAGATCTAGAAGTTTTAATCAACACTAGCTTCACTTTACGCAGCTTCGCCCGCGTTGTTTTTGTATTTCCGTGTGAATTTTATATTTTCCCGTAGGAAAAATAATTTTGTAACCTATGTTAATCAGGGATAAAGTAGCATTCTAATGGTGAAAGAATTTATTTGTTACATACATACATACAAATCTTTCCTCTTTATAATAATAGTGTAGATGAAAACAGTAGGGCCAGCACCAAAATTTGCGTCAAAGTATTGTCATCATGAAATATTTGTTTTTTTTTTATACTACGATGCCGGCAAACAAACTTACGGCCCGCCTGATGGTAAGCAGTTACCGTAGTCTATGGACGCCTGCAACACCAGGGGCATCACAAACGCGTTGCCGACCCTTTAAAAACCTATTTGTATACCTTTGTATTGGAATTATACAGCATCCCAACAGGACGTACTTGAAACTAAAATTCTCATACAAATATTTCACGATGACGTCATTTACAATGTTGAGAAGAACAACACTGAGATTGGTTGGATCCATTTTTGCGCTAGTGTTGCAACTAACTAAAAACTACGAAATCAGAATATTGATATCAATCAATCGGAATTGGTTTTAAGAGTTAGCCTACAGGTCAGATGAAGGTCATGAATACTTATTGTGAACAAGATAAACACAAAACTGCGAAAGTGAAAATATGGTGTCACGAAATCTTCTTGTCATTTGAAGATAAAAAAAGTTTTCATGAAGCCATATTTATATAAAAAAGTAAAAAGACATGATACCTAACTCTAAACAATTTGGAGAAAGAAAACAAAATAACAAAACGTAAGAATATTGTAAGAATACCTTGGGAAAAGACCAACTTCCAATGTCCTTTGGTTTTGCCCTTTCCACCAGTGCAGCTCTGGCCTCTTATCAATCAAAACTATAGCATCTCCTGCTTCTATTGTCATTTGGTCTTGTCTTCTATAACTGCAACCAAATTGTTATTTATTAAAACATATTGTCCTTTGTCAGTATAAAAAGTTTAGTATGACATTTTGAAGATAAACATAAAAATTGAGCTTGCAGCAGTGTGGGAAACATAAAATTGAGCTTGCAGATGTAAGGATAATATTTTGTTACTGTTTTTCTGAAGGTCTTAAGGACTGATGAGAAAAATCATAAGCTAAAATATTACTAAACAAATTCAAAATAGTGTTTTACAAAATTTTAGGTTGAATATGAAGGAATTTAAATTTATTTTGTGAAGAAATGTTTCAAGAAAATATTATTAAATAGTTTTGTGTACATTTTGATATTCTTTTTTAATAATTTAATAGCACATAGTTTACCTAAGAGCTGCTATGGCAGTTTCGGTTTTATTTGTCTCCATGTACCGTTGGATGCCAGCAAAGGTAGGTCTTTCTTTGGGGTTGAGGTCCCAGCATTGCATCATGAGCATGTACACGTCGGGCGGACACGCGTTCGGCGCGGTCAATCGCTGGCCTTCACGCATTATTAGCCGTAATATCTCTGAGCCATTCAAACCTGTACAAGGTTAAATTGTAAAAACTTAAAAGAACAAAGTAATGATAAACAAAGATAAATCAGGACATCTGTTCCTAATTAGGAGATCTTGTTGCTATTTACAGTTGTTGAGTAAGAGTGAATTAAGTGACAACAAGAGCAATGTTTACAGAAACATGAGATAATTAAGTACTTATTTAAAAAAGATTAACACTGAAGGAGTTTCATGGAAATATGAAAATAACATATTTAATAGCTTTCATGTGTATGTTGGCTGTTAAATTGTTAGAGCAAACAAGAAGCTTGAGAGGCTCAATTTCAGCTTTTTGATGAGTGACATTTCCAAATTAGATGGGTATCGAAAGTCAACCCTTTTTTTAAGGTGAATCTTTTTAGGGATTCAACAAGGGGCTAACAGATCATTCTGCTATAAGAAAATAAAAATCTTTTATTCTTAAGCATCAAAGAGGCTCATAGTGTATTAATACAGTTGCTTAAGAACTATGTTAGTAAACATAATCAAATAAAATAAAAATATGTAGATAAAGCTACCACATGGAGATTCACCCATTCAAATCTTCAGCAGCTTGATAAATCTAGCTATGGTCAGACCATCTAGCCACTGCAAATACCTTCAAGATGCTGTTGGTGCTTTCACCTAATCTGCATATTATTGATGCCACCTTGTTACGCATTATCGTGAAGTCATCATCCGTGTGTGCATCGGCGAACATGCCTGATGCACTACAATAAAGTGGAAGCCTGAACAACGCCCTGAAGGCATTATTAAATTGTATTCGCAGGTTGTCTGATTTTTGAGTGTGATTCGCCCAAAGGTTATTGTAAAATGTTTGGCAGTAGGCCTTAAAAATGTAATTTTAACAGGTACTGAACAACCAGTAAACCTTCGAGCCACCATATTACTTCAGAGCCCACACGCTTTGTTCCCTTTCCATATCCAAGTTGTCTTTTAAATCTTCCACCGATTCTTATCTTCGAATCTTAGACCGGAAACTTTCCTTTTCATTTCTGATTATTATAAAATATATAGAAATAACAAACTGTGAGAGCTTTGGTTGTTATTTGATTTTATGACTACTTACCTATCCAAGGTTCTTCTCCAAAAGTATACATTTCCCAAAGAGCTACAGCAAACATCCAGACATCTGATGCATGTGAGAATTGACGAGTGCGTAATGACTCTGGTGCACACCATGGAAATGGAACTCGTCTTCTTTCACTCATTACATAACAATCATCTGCTTCAGGAAGAGCTCTCATCAAGCCAAAGTCTCCAATTTTAACCTAAAATTATGTTGCTAGGTATATTAATAATACAGCAGGAACCTATTTATTCAAATAATTCTAGACATAATTGTAAATTATGTCTTGGATTTCATAGTGTATTATTTCATGCAAAAATTAGAACTCATGAAATAGTGTGACTTACAAAAATTATTTAAGTTATAAATAAATAAAAACAGTTCATTTGTACCATTTCTAATGTTGAGAGCAAAATATTTCTGCATGCAAGGTCTCTATGTAAAAATCTATTTTTCTCTAAATATGCCATTCCAGATGCCACTTGATGAGACCATTTTGATACGAAGTTTAGTGACACTTTCCCATTTTGAGCTCTAAGGTAATCCAGCAAGGCACCCATTGGCGCAAGTTCGCACACCATCATCAAAGGATGAAAAACAACACCATGTAACTTGATTAGATTTGCATGTTTCAAGCAATGCATAGCTTCTACTTCTCTTCGAAAATCATCATAGATCCCAGGTTGTGTAAATGCATCTGCTTTTAATACTTTCACAGCTACTGGTACTGTATGCGATTGATTTGAAACTTTCCATTCTCCCTTTTTTACTACCCCAAAAGACCCAGTTCCTAGTTCATTATGCAGTCTGAAAGTTCAAAAAGTAATTTAGAAGCTGCTTTTGATTCTGTATTAAACTATTTATAATTTATCTTATTTTGAATAGCTCATTACATTTTTAAGACTTACATTATATCTTTCTCTAAAATTATACAGGTGGTTCTTGCTTCTGTTTCAATTGTAGGTTTGAGAGTTAAATCTGTTTTTTCTCTAGCCAGTGATGATGACGATGACCCAAATAGTTTGTTCCAGAACTTCCTATTCCATAGTTGTAATTTCTTTTTTCGTACAGCATCTAATAGCCTTCTAACACCAGGTTTACTAATGCCAATTTTTTCTAAGTCCTCTGCATGTACATAATCAAAATGGGCTAATCTTGTTATCTACAATCAAAAATAACGCAGAACTAATCAATGCTATTAATGAATTAGAATTACTGAATATTATAAACACATTTCAACTGTTACTTCATTGCATTTGCAATTTTATGTATTAAATTATTGTTAAATTAAGTACCTGAAGTTGATCCCTGATTGGTAAATAAAATTGTTCTAATTGAACATTTTGTAATATTTCACACAGCCAATCTGTTCCTGAATCCATCGTTACATTGATAATTTCGCTATGTTTTTAGGATCGAAAGGGGTAATGGTACCATCTAGGAAGTTAAAACTACTATTCTCAGCGTTCGTCATCAAAATATTATTACAAATTGTTTGGAATAGGTACGCAGTTCTATTGCTTCTAAGTTATTTCTTATTTAAACTCAGTAAACACTATCTAAAATATTTTTTCAACTAATATTCGCAACACAAACCACACAACACACACAAACTGGATCACAGATTACAATATAGTTGGATTTTCAGGAAAACGCACAGACTATAGAGAGAATATGAAAACACAAAACATCAAAAACATTTTTTTCACAGACCAATTAGTGGGTGCGCGCACGGGTGACTTTTTGTCACGGCGACAAAAATGTTTTGTAACTGTCACGTCACCCAGGTGCGCGCACGGAGGGCGACAGTGACGAAACTTTTTTTGAAATCGAAGCGTCCAGTGCTGCCAAGTTAGTGAATTTTCCACTAGTTCTGGTGGTTTGTTGGTGGGCATTAAATGTCAACAACTTATGAACTTCATCTAATGATATACTAGTCTGTCAACCCGAAATGTCACACTTGAGATTCCGCCTATCATCAGTTAAAAAAATATTAGAATAGTGTGTCTACACATTATTTGTTTTTTAATTACATATATGTCATTTTTATGGAAAATATTAGTATAATTTAGTTTTTTTATTTTTTAGTATAAATTGTGTATTTTTACTTTCTTTTTTGTTAGGTATTTGAAGTTAAAAAAATTTTTATTTTTAAGAAATCATTTTTTAATGTTCGTTGTAGTGGTTTCTCAATATATTTGGTGATTATGAAGTCGATTTTTTATTATAAAGTACCAAGGGCGTAACCAGTATTCTATGTAGGGGAGGGTGTGGCAGGTCATCATTACTGCATCGTCAAGATGAAAATAATAACCAGAATAAGTTAAACATGCAACATTTCCTTTGATTATTAGGTGTAAGGTGTACCTTGTGGTGGGCGTGCCAGTCTACTAGCGACCACTGGGGGGGCTAGCTGGCCCCTTAGACAAATGCCACACGCTAACTTTCCCGCAGTCGCTCCGCAGGAAAAATGTGTGGAAATGACATTAGCCTACGACAAGCTCACGGTATTTTTCCACAGCTAATATCATCTCCATACATTTTTTCTGTGGAACGACTGCGGAAAAGTTAGCATATGGCATTTGTCTAGGGGTCTGCGGCCGTACCGCCTAACTCAAAGCGATCACTCGCTATCGTTATAGTGACATTAGAACAATAGTTTTAATGTCACAGGTGACATTTGAGCTATTGTTCTTATGTCACGAAAGCGATAGCGAGTGATCGCAATGAGTTAGGCAGCAGCCCCCTGGTCTATTTTCTACTTCTATAATAATATCATTATCAATATCGTCCTCATCTACATTTACCTTTCGTGAAGACGTTGACGCCATTTGCGTGCTTTTATCAATAGTCGCAATGTAAATGATGAAATGACGAACTAAGCGGAGTACAGCATTGCCAAGTCGGATTTCAAAAAATGCGTAGGTACACTCGCTATCGTTATCATGACATTAGAACAATAGTTTTAATGTCACAGATGACATTAGAGCTATTGTTCTAATGTCAAGAGAGCGATAGCGAGTGATCGCTATGAGTTAGGCGGTAGCCCTCCTGATTAGAAAATTACGTAGAAATAGTAAAGCATATGGGAAATTCATAGACCTACGTTTTTTCGAGTATAATGAAGAGTAGGTTAGGTTAAAACAACTCAAAAATGATTTCTCGTTTATACATGATTACTTTTTTATCACCCCGGAAAATTTAAGGGACGCTTCAGAACATGGTAAGTAGTAGAATGATTTAAATATGAATAAAAAAATTACTCACCTATTTAATTTTATATAAATCTAAAATATCCAAAAAAATACTTAAAAATAACATTTATAAAACCACCGCGTTTGGAATATAGTTTCCACAGAAAAAAGAAACTATGCAGTTACTCTTTTAATTTTTTATCCTTGCATGGGGAAGAGCTCCTTCATCTGTCCTTATAATACTTGAAAGAGCTGAAAGAGCCGGTAATCAAAGTTTCCTTAAATAAGAATCGACGGTATCCTACCATTCTGCTGTATGAAGATGCTCAGGTTTTGAGTGTCCGTAGATTTTTTCTCATGAGTCTCCTCCTCTTTATACATAAAGCCGTCTTAAATATGCCTCCATATAGAGAAATGCTTCAGAAGCGTACGTTTTATATAACTACTGCAAGAATAAAAACTTCGTTTGCTCATCGCTTTAGAATATTTTTAGGACCCTACATTTATAATAAAGTGGGAAAGACGAGTCCATCCGTGACACTAGTCAGAGAGCCTAATGTTTACTGCTGAGGTATCTGCTATCCCATAATACTGCCCACCAGAGACTAAAGTGCAGTAACCGCAAAATAACGATTGCGAGCAAACGCCATTTAAAGTTAAGAATTTGTTATAAAAAATAATCAGATGTATAAACAAAAAAAAATGAATCCTGAAATGTTCTATAGGCGTAGGTTCACACGTCTTAGCGATAAAAAAAATATATCCTTATAAATGAATTTATTAATGGCCATTTACTATTTTGGCGCGAATTACTGCACCGCCTTTTTTATAAAAAAAAAACATTTAAACTGATTAAAACGCAGTATAAAGTAGCATTACTGCGTTTGGATTAGTTGTTTTGTCAAGAAACCCAATTAACATGCAGTAAGGTGAAAAAAATACTGCATGTTAGTTGGTTTTATAGAAAAAAAGTGTTCGTTTTACTAGTGCATTAAGAAAAATAGCTAGGTAATATTTTATAAAACGTTTATTTTTACATAATTAATAACAATAATTCAACTTAATTAAATAAAAATCACATATCAAAAATACAAAAACTTCTTCTAATCCAAAAAAAATGTGTCAGTTTTCACATAATAATAACATAAAGATATTAAATGTTTAATAAGTAATAAAATATACTTACTCAATGTAGGTGCGTATTTTTAAATAGTGGGCATTATCTTGAGATCAACGTTACAGTAAATTTAAATCATATACAAAACATCACACGCTTACATAACTACATAGTCTACACAGGTAAGTCTTAAATAATTAGTTTCTAGGAATAACTTGTTACTTTTTAACCGACTTCAAAAAAGGAGGAGGTTCTCAATTCGATGCGTATGTTTTTTTTGTGTGTATGTTACGCGATTACGCCGCCAGTTGTGGACCGATTTTCAAAATTCTTTTTGTATTCGATAGAGTATACTCCAAGGGTGGTCCCATGGTCACCAAAGTCAGGATCTGATGATGGGATCTCATGAAAATCGAGGAAAACCCTTAAATTTTAAGGTGTTTCCAACGTGTTTTGTGTGTATGTTACGCGATTACTCCGCCAGTTGTGGACCGTTTTTAAAAATTCTTTTTGTATTCGATAGAGTATACTCCTAGGGTGGTCCCAAGGTCACCAAAGTCAGGATATGATGATGGGATCCTATGAAAATCCAGTGAAAAAAGATTTCATTCACTAAAAAGTTAAAAATAAAAAATATTTTACAAAAAATAAAAACCGACTTCAAAAACACTGAAAAGTTAAAAATAATATAAGAATAGGTACAGACAACATCACACTTCCATATTGAAGTCGGTGCCAAACAATGATCTCCTAGAAAGTCGTCGAAAGTGAAGTCTCCGACTTCAATATGGAAGTGTGATGTTGTCTGTACCTATTCTTATATTATTTTTAACTTTTCAGTGTTTTTGAAGTCGGTTTTTATTTTTTGTAAAATATTTTTTATTTATAACAGTTTGATATGCTTTAAATAACATTGGTTGAGTTTAGCTTTTGAAGCCTCTTAATATTCTTAATACTAGGTTTAAAATAATAAAAAAGTATGTATCAAAATCTAATGCACAGCCAGTCTCATCATTTATGTATCAATATAAATCAATCTTATAATTATAAAAAGAAACTCAATCGCAAAAATGTACTATTATTGAAGTAATAAAATCTTATTAAAGTTACCTACATACAATTTTCAAAACAGACCAGAAAAAAGTATTAAGTTTTTTTGTTGTACATAATAATAAGTCTTAAGTTACATTTAAGGCACATTATTTCTTAGAATAAACCCGTCAAATCCTTTGAACATAAACAGAAAAATCACAGACTCTTAGTAATAAAATATAACATTAAAAATTCAACAATATTCATCAATATCAAAAAATGATTCTTCTGGTTCTTGTGGTGTAGAACAAACAGAAAGGTTTTTCTGGCAACTGATCAATCATACACAATCGAGCAGTATCCTTTCGGAAGCTCTGTTTCACGCTTCATAAACATTTTAAAACAACCAACTAAAAAGCAGTAATTGCTACTGTTACTACATGAAGCTAGTTTACGAATAAACGTTTATCTATTCAAAACCGATTAAAATGCAGTAACAACGCTTGATACTGCGTTATAATTGGTTTGACCTAGTACTATCATTTGTCAAACTTGATCCCAATTAAAACGCAGTATATAAAACATTACTGCACTTTATCTGGGAATATGTAATAATATCCAACTGTGACGTCATCTTTGTTTGTATTTCAGGTTGCGGTTGCATGCTAACTTGGGTTAACTTATTTATCACACAAGTGGATTATCTCTCTGTCGGTTTGAACATATTTTTCTCCAAACACATGCTAAGTTAAGTCGCTGGCAGAATTGTTGTCAAAAAGATAACACATTGCCATAATCAAAAGAAGAAGAAGAAGAAGAACCATATGTGTGTCACTATGTTATCCAAACTAATCTGCAGTAATGCTGTATTTTACTGCATTTTAGTCAGTTTATAATAATTAAGGAGTGTTAAGTATTCACAACTAAAATGCGGCTAGCTTTGATTTTACTGCATTTTAGTTGGGAGTTCGTGACAATTAATATTTTTTTTCTAATTGTAGTAAAAATAGTATTGTATGGAGGTAAATTTTACTGCATATTAATTAGTTTTTATTTTTTTTTACAAAAATATAAAACTATCTAAAGGGCCGTAAAGTTTGATTGCTTACTGCATTTTAGATAGGAAACCTTAAAATTTCGTCTCCACTATAATATATACTGCATTTTAGTTGGGAAACCACGCTTAATTGTTAATATTATTGGTTTTGCAGTAAGAGTAAAACTGTTAATTAAAAACTATCTAATTGTCCGAGAAAAAAATTAGTTAATTCAGCAGAAACCTTATGAAACCCGCTTTCAGAATCACTAATAAAACGAAAAATCATCCAAGGGCTATTACTGCACTTTAGTGTCTGGTGGGCAGAATAGGCTAGATGACTAAAAAATTTTTTTTACACACTTACAAACAACACACATACTCACTCACACAGACACACATAGGCTCCTTATTAATAATTTGTATTTTTTATTTAATTTCTTCATTTAATATATATAAATTAATATCTTTTAAATAAGCTGATACAGAAAACCCTTGATTTTTGTTAATAAGTATGATCTTCGCTTTACAGGTCTAACTTTCTTGAAAAAATAAATTATTCTTATTCTTTTTAAAAAGTATGTGTACAGCTCAATGCTACTTAAAATTATCAATAAGTAAAGAATCCATTTTTTTTTAAATAATGTAAGCAATAAATTCTTAAAATACGTAGAACTACGTAAAAAGTTTTCAGTTAAGACCTAAAATACGTGGATCTATTTAGGTAAACAGAAATAGAGCTGGCAGCACTTTGTCATCCGGGCGTCACCGGCTTGTCGCCGGCCAAAAAAGTCACCCAACTGTCACATCGTAACGTACGCGCACCTCCATATATTTCCATGGACTTGATGACGATGCAAAACAGTCACGGCGACAAAAGTCACCCGTGCGCGCACCCACTTAGGCCGCGGTCCGTAAATCGCTAAAAGCGATAATATCGCGAATCCGACCAAATTAAATCGTCACAAAATATAAGGGCTATTGAATCAGTAGGTTATGTTGTGACTTTGGTCGGATTCGCGATATTATCACTTTTATCGTTTTACGGACCGCAGGGTTAGATTTTAAGCTAAATTGCATTTGCTGTTTGGTTGCTTGGTCACAAGACTTTTGAGCCATATTTTAGTCGGCTGTGTCTATTCGGACCCAGGTCCCTAATGTAGAAGTCGATGGCTTTTCGGACCCGGAACCTGCAGTTTTATTTCATATTAAGTAACCTTTTTTTTGGGCGGTGGAAACTCATTACGATTCGCAATGGACTGAGACTGACAGGGGTGTTCCTTGGATATGCCGTAGGACTTGGTTAAAAACCCTATTCCAACTTGTTCACTTATTAGTTGTGCCTATATACTCGGCCAAGCCACCCTCTGGTAACTCTCCGCCCCCAGTGGAGGTACACTCAGGATCGAACTAGACTTTTCCCGAGTGCACCCCCTGGGAACAGGCCTTGTAATGTAAATCATAGAATTTATGAGGTTTTGAAATAAAAATGATCTTTCATTTGGTAATTTATAGATGTCTATTTCTACCTACATCCCCCACTTAATCCCAGAGTACTGGTACAAAAAACATACTTAGCAGGGGCAAGGCCCTTTGTCAAACACATCAGCTGGCATAAACTTAGTTTCTAAATTAAATATACAATTTTGACTTCATTATCAATAGCCAACTCTTACATAATGATACCTTATTTTAATATTATGTTTTGACCGTTTTCCTACTACTGATGCACTTTATACTAACTTATTTGCACTTTGACTATCACTAGAAATTGTTATATTGCCAGCCTGAACAAAAGTTCGCCAAAATGGCCTCTAACAGAAACTACTTCCATAGAGCACCTTCATAAATTCCAATATATTCTATTTCTGCAGTACTTAAGGCCTGTTTACGCGCTTGCCAAGAAATAGCTGCACCAGCAAAAGATAACGCATAGCCAGTAAAGTAATACCCATCCAAATTACTCCACCAACCGGCATCAGCATAGGCTTGCAAAGGCTTGCCTGTCTTAACGTAAGTAAGACAATAATCGTCACTACCTTTCAAATTTTTTGACGACACGGTTAGCGAAGAGGTTAAGTGATCGCCTACTGCGCAACGGGTCGCGGGTCCGATTTCCGTACGGGACAAATATTTTGTATGGCCTACAGAAACGGGCCGTGTCGCCGGGAGCAATGCGGCGTTTGCTCCCTACGTGCGACATAGGGCAAATAATGCCCGAAACAGCCGTGCCCGGTCATCATCTGCATTATTCGGTAGGAGAGGCTGCCCTGCCGGCGCTCAACCCACTCCTCTAACGCTGGACGAACTGCTTCGATCGTCCAGTGGCCGGCAGCTGGGTGGCCGAGCGTCTCGGCCCACTGGCGTAGAGTAACTTTTAGTAATCTGTGGTAGAACCTCCCTCTGTGCCAGGGTGCGAACCCGTCGCACTTGTTCTGGGTAGAGTTGCTCCCCCGATACCTTGCTGCGACTCGATGACGACACACTCCGCGAGGATGTGTGCATCGACATCCCACGTTCGTTGGCGTGCCTGCTAGAGCGCATTCCGCTCCATGGATGACCGTGCGATAAGCTCGCACGGCCCGGTAGCGATGACTCTCCTACGGTGTCCGCACTAGGGCCACCGTACGGGGAAATAGGCACTCCGCCCAAACCGGGGCTTCATATATTGCCATCGGCCGTATCACAATACAGTCGATTGCATGACGATTTCGGTCCTCCCAGATTAGAAAGTGCCCGAGTGCTGCTGAGGCAGTATACAGCCGTGGAACGAGGACTTTAAAATGCTTTCATCCGGCCTACGCATTTTTCAAAATCCGAGTTGGCAACACCATCTATGCTACGCCTATTATCTACCTAAAACCTGTCTCACGAGAGAAATCCAGCGGGAATAAATAGAACTAAGTATCCCGTGAAAAAAGATAGTATAGGTATCGTTGAATGCCATCCTGCCTCGATAGTCCATGTTTTGCTAAACGGACAGGTGTGGTATCATTTTTACATACCTTAATCACTAAAGTAGAAGTTCATTGACGACTTGACAATATAAAAAATTGCAATTTCTGAAGTAAGTAGTTTCAGAAAAATCACACAAAATTAAAAATTTTCTACCAATGTTTTTTAAGCCACCGTAATACCTCGGTGAATGTATTTCCAAACAAGAAATATTTCAATAAAACCTATTTAATGCTGACTTGAAAGAATCCGGGGGCACTACTAGGCATCTTTGCTCGAAGTGTTTCGCCATTTTTTGACCTCTAAAACTTGGAACTTTACCCCCCAACCCCTTAAACTAGGAGATGGAAGTTTGTATGAGACTTCCGCAAAATTTTGAAGCAAATATTAATGTAGGGACTCCTTGCTGTAAATAATAAAATACATATTTCAAGAATTTTAGTAAATCACCCTCTTTAAATCAGGGGATGAAATCCTCCTCAAATCAGGGCGCAAAACGACTAATGTATAGCCGCTGTGATTGATGATGAAGCAAATACATCGCGGCGCGAACTTGCCGTCCGAAAAGAAACGATATTGTTGCCAATTATACCACGACGTTGCATCCTCGAGATTTATATATTAACCAGGTAGTCCACATTCCAATGTACCGGGCACCAAGCACAATTTTAGAGCGAAGACATAAAAGTAAAAAGATAGGTAGGTAGTTTTAGTATTATTCACCCGCTTGCGCGATGTTACGTCGTTTGACTCATTCGCTTTCTTTGTGCGGGCATCACAGCATCGGAATATTAAAGATCAAAGTTTTATTATTTTATAACTTTATTTTTAGTGTGTTGTGTAGTTGTTATAGATATCAATATGTGTAAATGAAAACGTAAGTATTCTAAGCAATATATTAAGGAAAAGATTCGTAAACTAGAGAAACGTTTGCGTCACCGCCGCCTCCGCTGCGAGCATTTTGATGGTGCTGGAAGTACCTATGTAAGTTTAAATTATAAGTGTTTATTGTTTATTATATTGTACTATTTTTTCGACACGTTCTCATCTTTGCATTTCGTTCGTTTAAAGCAAAACTTTATTTCGTGTTTGTTCGAATCAGTAGATTATATTTAGCTCACTAATTAATTTCATTTTGAGCAACAAAAAGAGCTATTTGCGCATTGCCTAACGTTACTGTTTAATTAGAAAATATTCTGTATACAGTGTTAAATAAAATGGTATCCGCAGAATACCAGCGTCAAAGCACTCTGTGCC
Organism: Schoenobius gigantellus; assembly: GCA_963935595.1. Classification (NCBI taxonomy): domain Eukaryota; kingdom Metazoa; phylum Arthropoda; class Insecta; order Lepidoptera; family Crambidae; genus Schoenobius; species Schoenobius gigantellus. The sequence continues at coordinate 30,411,302 of OZ012547.1, read as the reverse complement.
TCTGCATGCGGGGCCTATTTGGCCTAAAATCTATCTGAATATATATTTATATTTTTTTGTTACATTGTGTGTTGTATTTTTTGTACCAAATAAACGTCTATTCAAGCAATAATTCATAATTAATTAATAAATAATTCATAATTCATAAGGCCTATGTCCAGCAGTGGGCGTCTCTTGGCTGAAATGATGATGATGAAAGAACCGTGAATCGGCACTTTGAAACGCGCCTTGTACACGTGTTTAAGTGTTATTATTTCTTTATACTTATAGAACAGTGTGCCTTGGAACTATGATGCGATTATAGTCACGCACAGTACTACGATGCGATTGTAGTCATGTTTTTTGGTCAGATTTATTGGTACCGTGACGCGATCACGGTCTCGATCACAACACTTCGTGTCATGATGCGATAATGACCTAGCTTATTTTTTCAACAGAATGTTATTATTTCTTTATATTTTATAGAACTGTGTGCCTTGGAACTATGATGCGATTATAGACACACACAGTACTACAATGCGATTGTAGTCATGGTTTTTGGTCATATTTATTAGTACCGTAACGCGATTACGGTCTCGATCACAGCACTTCCTGTCATGATGCGATCATGACCTAGCTTATTTTTTGAAGGAATGTTATTATTTCTTTATATTTTATAGAACAGTGTGCCTTGGTACTATGACGAGATTATAGTCACGCACAGTACTACGACGCGATTGTAGTCATGTTTTTTGGTCATATTTATTAGTACCGTGACGCGATTACGGTCTCGACCACATCACTTCCTGTCATGGTGTGAGCATGACCTAGCTTATTTATTCAACGGAATGTTATTATTTCTTTATTTTTTAATAGAACAGTGTGCCTTTGTACTATGATGCGATCATAGTCGCGCACAGTACTACCAGTATAGAGAATGGTACTACGATGCGATTGTAGTCATGTTTTTAGGTCATATATATTAGTACACAGGCTGAGGATAGCCTCGCAGAATATGACTCGCCTCGCAGAATATTACTAATGTTACTCGCCGACAAACTACTTCGTAGTTTTGTGTTTATGTTTATAATAGTACATTCTGTTAAATAAAATAAAATAAAAATCTATGGTGAGGATGAATTGGCTTCAGTGTGTTATCATACATCCCATATGTTCAGTCAGTGGTTCATGTGACTGAAACTTGTAATGACTGACAACCTAGTAATGTACAGGTGATGATATCAGAAGCATCAGCCAAGTGTCCCATACCACCCACTAGCTCTCAGGTACGTGTAAATGATGTTAACCCTCCAGCAACCAATTTATTTGAGAATATTTTAGAGGTCTTAGGGACCTCAAAAGGGAAACACGAGCTTTTCGGAACAAAAATCCAGGATGAAATCTCTGAACGTTGGGGTCATATATTGTGCGGAGGCTTAAATAAGGATTAAAAGAAAGAGTTAGAGGGCAACATCTTCATACGTGAAAACTTTCAATTAGTTAAAACACCCAAATCGAATCCTGAAATCACTGCTGTGTTACTCAAAGAAATCAGCTTATATTGGACCTTCATTATAAAAACACGCTTAATCGAAGGAAATTAATAATGTATTCATTAGATTATAAGTTTAAAAAGATATTGCACGTGTACGAAGTGATTCATTTCTCTTTGGCGGGAATCTCACTAATAAAATTAAAGCATCGAAGTTGGCAGAAATATCGACTCCAAATCAAGAAAGTTCCAGCGGCGAGTACTTCTTCTTCTAATAGGCCTTCAGTCAGCCAGCAGGGAAACTGCAAAGCTCCACCGCGTCAAATGCCACGCACGCAGAGACGTGGTTAGGCGAGGGGTCATTCGTACCATTAGTCTGCAAGGAAAGCACCTGTAGTAGATCGATATCAGACAACGAAGTCTCGACCAAAGGCGCCGATCAAAACATAATAAAAAAAAATTATTATTATTTTGGTACTTAAATGAAAATATTTTATACACACTTGAAAAAAAAATACAATCGATCCAGTTCTCTTATGAGTTGTAACGGGTAAAACGGATTACAAATTTCTTTTTAAGAAACCGAATCTCAAAGATGTTTACCTATAAGTTCACGTTTTTCACAGTCAAATATTGTGACATTACGTTATGAAATTAAGAAGTTATACTAAATGAGAGCAGTAAGATGATGCAATGATGAATTAGATCAATTTATATATAAACTAACTAACATAATATTTCCCACCTGTAATGCTCTTTTCTTGCTAATTGTCAAAATTTGGGAAAAGAAAACAAATTTAATCCTTGACTTATTGAAATAATAAGCTTTATATGTTTACATACAGTTTCCTTATGCATAAGCATAAGAGAACAATACAATCATAAGCCAGCCATTATAATAATAGCCAAATACAATCATATCCTTAGAGTTGTAAGTTAAATTAAAGAGAATCAGGTACCTATATTATAATAGATACAGAAATCTATACAATCAAAGGGCAGAATGGTTCGGGATTTTTTATCAATCTCGGTATCAAACTAATATAGCTAAAAATTGGGTACAAATCTGGGTAATGGAATACACCAAATGAAAATGTTTTGTTTCTTTTTTTAAGATTAGCCTTCCCCGTAACGGTGGTTAGTGGATCGTACCTTCGACTTTAAGTTCTTGCGATCACGGGTCAATGATACTGTACTCCAATTCCTTAGATTTTATATGTTTTAGATATGTAATTCCACAGAATTCTTCCTTGTTATACTAGTTGTTTCTTAGTTCCTCCACTGAAAAACCAGACAGTCAAGCCTTAAGGGAACTGCCCTGGAGATTCATAGTACAGTGTTGGGTTAAATATATGTAACATGTCTATGATCATATGGCCCGGGGCTCTCACACTGGGTTTTACAAACATATTTTTTAATAAATTGTTATATTTTGTTATTTGTTGGATTATAAAAATAACATATGGAGGAGAGAGCACCTATTTTGTGTACAACTACTACCATTAATTCAAAGAAGCCTCATACCTCAATTCTTTGTGAGTTATTTGCCAAGGAGTGATCTGAAACTTTCTATGGTGAAAATCTAGAATATTTATAACATGAAATCTGTAAATATTGTTAATTAATCCACCAAGATGCCGCTTACTATCAGGTTTTTTTATGAAATAGGGGATGTAAAAGACGAATTTTGGGAATATAATGTGTTTGAAAAAAAAATCCTACCTACCAAAAAACTTAATAAAATCTGTTCTAAATCAAAAAGAAAATTCAAGTAATTAAGATATACCTAAGGTACCTTGGTAATTAGCGTAAGTACTTAAATTATTATAACAAATTGATGAATCATTCGGAGAATCCTTATTATTTATAGCTAAATATGTATTGCGTGTCCTGAGCCTTGATCTCGAGCTGGAAACGGAACCTCGAAGGTCGCGTGCACTTGATATGTTCCAACGAAACTATTTCGTAATTTTTCTTGAATAAAATGAAAAGCAGGAGAAATGATATACTTCGATTATAACTAGGGATTGATTTTTCTAAGATCAAGGTATTGGTAAAGGAATCACACCCATAATACCCCAACCAGTTACACCACCTATGAAACTCTTGTTATGAACTATCAATTTAGATGTCTATTTTTTAGCCACTATGCATTAATCGTCGAAACATTATCATAGATTTAAATTTGAGCAAATAACTTAAGAATTTCAATGTCTTCCCTTTGCACTTGCTTCAGCTTCATACATTTTCACTAAGCTTTTGAAACCCATATTATCTTATCTTAGAAGTCTAGTTTACTATTATAAATTATTTAGGTGATTTTCTGTGCCTTGGAAATTCTTATCAAGATTCTATCAAGTGTCTATCATGCGTAATAAAACTCTTATTTACTGATTTAGATTTTGTTATAAATTATAAAAAAAAGTCAACATATACCGAATTAACGACAAACTTTCTTTTTTCTCTCTCTCTTCTAATCAAAAATTTCTCAAAATACTCTAAACATCCTACCTGGTTAATATATAAATCTCGAGGATGCAACGTCGTGGTATAATTAATGGTTAAACAAACTTACCTTTGTGATGTTTGACCATAATTATACGAGACGTTGCATCCGAAGAGATTTATACTCCCTCCCTACCCATTATTTGCTGTGTTGCAAATAAATACCCAATGTTTTTGAGAAATTTTGCTCTAAAGGAATGAGTCAAACGACGTAACATCGCGCAAGCGGGTGAATAATACTAAAACTACCTACCTATCTTTTTACTTTTATGTCTTCGCTCTAAAATTGTGCTTGGTGCCCGGTACATTGGAAAGTGGACTACCTGGTTAATATATAAATCTCTTCGGATGCAACGTCTCGTATAATTATGGTCAAACATCACAAAGGTAAGTTTGTTTAACCATTAATTATAGTCTACAAAAAGTCTCCAAAAAAGGAAAGAAAAAATGAACAAAATAAAAAAATTGTTAACATACAAAAAGAAGTGAAATCGCCCAGGGAGGGGCAGCTGATAGAGATTTTGAAAAAGCTTCATGTGCTCTCGACTGTTAGGGCTTGTAGAGTTAGGACGTTCCGTTCAAGGTAGGAAAAATCTCACTACTGATTTAAACATTTACTATTAATTTACATACAAGCAGATTTTTTTATGTTTTATCCTAAAATCAAAAAAATATAACTCAGAACTCTCAGAAGTAAAATGGACAGTCAAAATAATGATAAGATAATAACTTTAACAAAAGCAAAGCATATAAATACACTTAATAGTTGCATACACTAGGATAACCTGTTTTGTAGACAAATAAACCTATTGCTCATACAAATATTTATTGTACGAGTATATGTTATCGCCTAAAAGAATCACAGTTTTATAAAGCAAAAATGCTAATGTAATGGTCATAGCCTAGCAAGCAGAAAGCTAGCGTCGGGCAATTCAAATTCTTGAACTGCACAGACAATTTTTTAAATCTATATGTTATTGAATATTATTATAACCATCATCATAACAGCTCATATACGTCCTCTCCAAGGGGCTCGAACCTACCCTAAGTTAGGGTGTTTAGACCTTAGTCAACCACGCTGGCCCAGTGCGGATTGGTCGACTTCACATACACCTTTTCTTGGTAGATGTATATAGGTTCCCTCACGATGTTTTACCATAGAAGCGTCAGTCAGGCATAGACAAACATAGTTGGTCCATGAGGAAAGCGCGGACAAATATTGGTACATATGAAATTCGAAAAATGAAAAACAGATTGGAAGGTAATTGCCGAGTCCACAGCGCCACCGACGCCCATTATCGGAAGATATTTCAATAAGACATTATAACCATTTTCTTATTGAGATATCTTGCGAATACAAACAACTAGTTTTTTCTCTATACACAACAAGGAAGCTCATGGCCTCGTGTCATCTGATAGTAAGTGACGATAAGGCCGAAGATGGAAGCATGCGTCACTATGATTGTGTAACAAAAATCTATCGCGATCGCTTTTGATTTTGACAGTCAAAGTGCATCCATCGCTATTTTTTTTTATCATACTGTCGACACAGAGTTAGGCAATAACCCCCCAGCAGGCGTAGCACGGGCTGCCAGACTGGAGTCGCATCACGCATTATCTCACAATTTCAGTGACATAATCTCTATGTCTCTATGAGTAGCACGGTGGCACGTATTTAGTGTAACTGACGTAATAGAACCGTTTTTCCCCCGAAGGTTAAAAAACGGATATTTAGGTTTCAGCCGTAGCTTGAACCACAGGTGAGATTACGGTCCTTGTAATTCAGCTAGTTTCCATTGATAACAACGCCATCTAGTGGCGTAAGAGCACAACTGCCACCGCCCGGAGACAGCGCATGGCAAGGCGTCCGCCATATTGTCAGTACCCTTTAAAGCCGGCAAGGCTAAAAGATGTGGTTCAAGCTATGGCTGAAACCTAAATATCCGTTTTTTACCCTTCGGGGGGAAAACGGTTCTATTTAGGTGTTCGAGCCTAACGCTTGAACCACAGGTGAGACGTGTTTGTAGTCTGCCGGCGCTGATCCGGGCGTACTGGATGAGAATTGTGTTTGCAAAAAAGAAAAAAGAAAACACATTTAGAGGAACATTTGTTTCATTTATATTATTTTTATTTTAAGAGCTATCTTAGCACCTTAACCAGAATCAAGAAATTGAGCGTAATGTAATAATAAAATAATCTTATTAAACAAACTCATTTAATGGACTTGTAATTTACTAAAGTAACTAGAATCTTTATTTTAATGCTTATCATGAACACAAACGTAAATCAAGTGTTTTTAAGTATATATTTTGGCTTGTGAAATCCTTCTTGATAAATCAATCATTAATCTACTGGTGTAAAATTATTAAATATACTGTTATTATTTGTATTTGTATGACATGAAATTTCCCTGAAGTAGTGATTAATAAAAGTTTGTCGAGATTGCCAGTTGCCTCTCTTTAGAACTTCTTCTACATCAAAACGTTGGTTCTTCCAGGTATCTGTTGCAACTGCAGCTCTGATACTACCCGCTGACGCCGATATGCCAGCTTCCCTGAAAATAGTCCTAATCCAGCCTCCTATCACACTTCGAGAAGCTTGTTGAGCAGCACCTCGTGTAGTTATAAATAAGTGGTTGATTACTTTTGGCTTTCGTCTGTCTTGAGAAATTTCAACTAGTTTTCTTATCCAATAAACTGGATCTAACTCTATTTCTGGAACCGCTATTTAAACCCCATCCCGATTGTCTGTATGAGAAGCTGTCGGTTTTGGATCCAAATTGAGGCCATAAAATAACTCCATCATCGGTTTCTTCAAAATGTTCCGAGTCGATGCATAGCAAGGTCAGATCATGTATTCTTCTTCCGGATACTAACATGAGTAATATGGCCGTGTGGCGAGAAACTGCGAACAAGCTGTTTTCATTAATTGGATACGTTTCCAAAAAACTGATTAAATCTTCAATTTTCCAAGTGAGTGGTCTCTTAATAGGGGGCTTTTGAGAAATTATTCCTTTTAGAGTCTGTGTCACGATTGGGTGACTTCCTAAGGGCGTCGTTTTGCAAGGATTAGAGAAGGTTGATACCACTGATTTATGTAATTGAATAGACCTAGAAGCAAGCTTTACCTCATTAAATAAATAACATAAGTATCTAGCTAAATCGTGTGGTGTGGGTTCGGTAATGGGTATATCTTGACTTCCAGCCCATTCACACCATTTACGCCATGCCGGGCGGTAAGTTTTAAGGGTAGATTTTCTCCAAGAGGATTCTAACAGTTTGACCTCAGATGGAGACCAATTAATTATTTCGTTTGCCCAGCCCGTACTAGCCAAACCTGCAAATTGAGCTGTGCTACACCTGGAGGAGATTGGTTCGTGCGAAGATCTATAAGGTTCTATTGTAAGTTCGGTATTGACCACGGTTGGTAGAGTGCCCTTCTTTTTACATTGGTCATCCAAAAGGCTCGATCCCATTGTGGAATTATTAATATGTAAGTTCCTGTCGAGATTTCCAGATGCTGAAGAATCTGAAGTATTAGAGCAGGTGGTGGAAAGATCCATCCGAGAGTTTAGTTCCATTGTCTGCTGAATGCGTTTGTGTATTGGCTGCGATTGTCTAGAGAATTCTCGCTGACATACTTTGGCACAACTGCGGAGCGATCCGATGCGAACAAGTCTATTTCTGGAGTTCCGAATTTCTGAAATATTTTGGTCGTAATGTATTTGCTTAAGTGCCACTCGGGGAGACGTTTTGCTCTGGACAAGCTGTCTGCCAGGCCGTTGTAAACTCCCGGGATGTATCGAGCTGATAAATGACAGTTGATTTCGTTGCACAGTTCCCGAATGAGGGTCGCTATTCCTAACAGACTCATAGACCTCGTACCATCTTGTTTTTTTATGTATGCTGCTGTGGTGCGATTGTCTGTTTGTAAAATAACTGACTTTCCTGCCAACTGAGGTCTCAATTGTTTTAGACTCTCGTACACAGCCCACAGTTCTTTGCGGTTGCTGTGCCACTTTATTTGATCTTTGAACCATCTGTCCCAAAGTTTCTGTCCGTTGGCGATTGCTCCCCACCCGAAGTCTGCCGCATCGGTTGTTATGAACACTGTTGGTTCGGCATAGAATATTTGAGAGCTTTGGTGACAGTTTTTGATCCACCAGTCTATTTCTTTTAGGCTCCGATCCGGGATAGGGAATTTTACATGTGGTCTGGAGTTGGGTAGTTTTTTGGCATCTATCTGTAAAATTCTGGTGTGTAGTCTGCCGAGCGGTATCACGAAGGAAGCTAAGCTTAGTTTGCCTAGAATTACTTTGGCGTCGTACCAGCTCCATGTTTTCCTTGTCTCGATGTTCTTGAGGAAGGCTTCCAACTGTTTTTGTTTGGTATTCGAGAGGGTTTTTGCATTTCGTTTTGTGTCCCATACTACACCTAGGTACTCTATGTGTTGGCTTGGCTTGAGACATGATTTTTCGAAGTTTAGACACCAGCCTAATTCTGTTAATTTCTTTACTATGAATTCGGCCTGTTGTTCTCAAACGTTTGCATCTTGATAGCTCACTAGAAAATCGTCTAGATATACTACTACGTTTATGTTGTTCTGTCGAAACCAGTGAGCTAACCAGTTTGTGATTTTTGCAAACGCAGCTGGTGCGCTTGCTAGGCCGAATGGCAAGCGGCGAGACCGGCCACAAAGGCTCAACGTGCAGCGCAGAGCCACGCTACATTGTGTGCGCCTCTGCGAAGAGGCCGGCCAGTCACCTATTGGGGGGCAGCAAGTGCAAGGCCCCCCAAGTGAGAGGGAAGCCCCCCGAAGTTCGTAGAGCTGTGCGTCCGAGTGAGGATCAGGAGGGAGCTGTAATGGAGACTTGATGGATTTAGGTCGTCATTACAGCTTCCTTCAAGGGAACTTGAACCACTGCGCCAGGGCTCAAGACTTGCTGATGCAAGTCCTGGCGGAGTGGTCTGTCGATGTGGGTGTAGCTGCGGAGCCGTATTTCGTCCCCGACCGGCCCAACTGGGCTGGAGACCGGGACGGCTCCGTGGCCGTTGTCGTGCGTCCGGCGCCTGAAAGCTGCCCTCTCTCTGTGGTCGAGAGAGGTGCTGGCTACGTCGTGGTCAATTGGGAGAGGGTCACCCTGATCGGGGTGTACTTTTCCCCCAACAAACCTTTGGCCGAATTTGAGGTATTCCTCGTGGCCGTTGGGGCCGCCGTGAGACGGGCTGCACCGCGTCAGGTTCTCCTCCTCGGGGACCTGAACGCGAAGTCTGTCGTGTGGGGCAATCCCGCGACCAACGCTCGCGGCCACACTGTGGAAAGTTGGGCGGTCACATCAGGCCTGTCCCTGCTGAATCAGGGAACTACCCATACCTGCGTGCGCCAACAGGGCGGGTCGATCGTCGACGTTACGTTCGCGACCTCCCGATCCCGCCGATTGACGGCTTTTCCCCGCCGAGTATGGCCCCGCCGCTCGAGGCAAACGTGGCCTATCACGAAAGCGACGCTCCTACCATTGGTGAGGATGAATTTCGGGAGGCTGTCTCTCGCTTAAGGGGCAAGCGTACTGCCCCTGGCCCAGATGGAGTCCCGGGCAAAGTTTTGGGACTCGCCGTCAACCACCTGGATGACCACCTTCGGGAGCTGTTCGATGCGTGTCTCCGCTCCGGGCAGTTCCCGAAGCCATGGAAAGATGGCATGCTTTGCCTCCTGCGAAAGGAGAACCGGCCTGCGGACGACCCGTCCGGTTACAGGCCGATAGTGCTGCTGGATGAGGTCGGTAAGGTTTTCGAGAGGCTTGTTGCCTCCCGACTCATCCAGCACATGTCTGAGGTGGGGCCGAACTTGTCCCAAGCCCAGTTTGGCTTTCGTTTGGGGCGTTCCACAGTTGACGCCCTCACGGATTTGAGGGCGCTTGTGAGCGACGCCAACGAAAAGGGGGAGAGGGTGCTGGCGGTGTCTTTAGACATCGCCAATGCCTTTAATAGCCTTCCCTTTAATACCATCCTAGAGGCACTCCGATACCACGGGGTGCCTCATTATTTGTTGCGCGTCCTTACCAGTTATCTGGAGCTGCGGGAGGTTGTTTTCATCGGCCAAGGTGATGTGGCTAGCCGTCATCCCATGTCTCGCGGCGTTCCACAGGGGTCTGTTCTAGGACCCCTACTCTGGAACGTCGGGTATGACTGGGTACTTCGCGCTGCCCTCTCCCCTCGTGTGAAACTTCTTTGTTATGCGGACGACACACTTGTCACCGCGATTGACACGCTTGTGACCGCTTGTTCAGGTGCCGCTTCAGCGGCACCTGAAATACTTGGGCTTGGTAATCGACGGGAGGTGGGGGTTCGACGAGCACTTTCGTCGCCTTGAACCCCGCCTCCTAGCGGCTACTGATGCGCTCGGGCGTCTTCTCCCGAATATCGGTGGCCCGAGCGCAAACGTCAAGTCAAGTGGCCATTTTTGTCCGCGTTTCGGGATCAGTCTGCGCACAGCCAGAGCTTGAGGGGTCGTTGCTGCGATTCGTATGGTTTGTGCGGGCTTCCGTCGACCCAGTGCCAGGTTGACTGCGTTGACCCTCCGCCCAGGAAGACCCGAAGAAACGGCTGTTCCGCTGGCCGCCCGTGGTATAGTACAGGGGCCCAAGCGGACCTAACCAGTCCGTGAGGCTGCCCCACCATGCCACGCATAATCTCGGGGTGGTCCGTCGTGCCGGTTGGTGACCGGACGGTGGGTCCCGGCGGCCACTTCCGGGGGGGTTCGGGGGCCCTTCCGTGCGGAGGGTCAGCGCAAATCAGCTGTCGGCTGTTCCCTGGCGAAACAGGCCTACACACATTAACTATGCGAAGCGCAGCAAGGACACCTCAGTTTCACGCCTCTCACTCCAATAATTATGGCAGCGCAAAATATTAAGACTGGTCGTACAGCGGTGCATTATCCCACCAAAACACCATTATTCGAGGTGGGGCTCGCTAACATCCGCGGGCTCCACTCTAACCTCTTAGCTGTCCACCACCATCTCGAGACAGCCCGTCCAGCAATGCTGTTTTTGACGGAGACGCAAATTATCTGCCCGGCCGATACAAGCTACCTTAATTACCCCGGCTACGCTCTTGAGGAGTCCTTCAAGGCGAAGGCTGGTGTTTGCTTGTTCGTCCGGGCGGACGTTTGCTGTCGTCGCCTGAGGTGTTTGGAGGAACCTTCCTTTTCCTTCCTTGCGGTACACGTCGATTTTGGCACTCATTGCCGTGTCTACGTCTGCGTCTACCGTTCCCATCGTGGTGACTTGGAGACAACTCGACTTTTTGAACATCTAAGTCGGGTGGCAGATGACGCGCAGGAGCGATTTCCTTCCGCCGAGCTGGTGTTTTTAGGGGACTTCAATGCTCACCACGAGTTGTGGTTAAGTTCCTCTAAAACTGACCATGCGGGTAGGACTGCCCACGCATTCGCTCTCACGCACGACCTGACACAATTGGTCACCCAGAACACCAGGGTACCAGATATTATCGGTCAAGCGCCCTCTTTATTGGACCTTCTGTTGACAAATCGCCCTGACGGATATCAGGTGGTGGTTCGAGCTCCACTAGGATCTTCGGATCACTGCCTGGTATCCGTCTCAGTGCCTCAGGCGTCACGACCGTCGCCTGTGGTTGCAGCACGCCGTCTGTGGCACTATGCGTCAGCAGATTGGGACGGTATGCGGGATTATTACGCATCTGTTCCTTGGTGGCAGCGCTGTTTCAATAGGATGGATCCGGACTCCTGCGCTACCTCTGTTGCTGACGAGATCATACTAGGAATGGAACATTATATTCCGCATTCCAATCTCGTCAGTAGAGGCAGACGTAACCTCTGGTTCAATCGCGAGTGCGCCTCTGCTGTTGAAAACAAACAGCTGGCTTACCGCGCTTGGATCAGAGGCCGAGCATCTAAGGATCCCAATACAAGCCAACTGAAAACAGCCTACAATAATGCCACTAAGTTGTGTAAGAGGGCTTACATTAGAGCGGATGCTCAGCGCATTGCACAAGTGGGCCAGGAACTGCTATCGCACCCTACGGGTAGCCGTTCTTTTTGGCGCCTGGCCAAAGCTGTGCAATCAAACTTCTGCCAACCCTCGCTGCCACCGCTGAGACTTGCCGATGGCTCACTTGCTCATCAGCCGCAGGAGAAAGCCGAACTCCTGGCAAAACTCTTTGCGGCTCATTCCCGTGTCGATGACTGTGGTACACAACCTCCGAAACTATCCCATTGTGGCAGCACCATGCCCGATATCCGTATCAGACAGCGTGATGTGCGGGCGGAGCTCCAGTCGATCGATACTCGAAAAGCAAGTGGACCAGACGGCATTCCTGCGATTGTTCTTAAGAAGTGTGCAGCGGAGTTGACTCCGGTCCTTACGCGTCTATACCGTCTGTCGTTCTCTGCTGGTTGTGTGCCGAAATCTTGGAAAGAGGCCAATGTCCAGCCGGTTCCCAAAAAGGGAGATCGTTCTGATCCGGCTAACTATCGTCCTATAGCCGTCACTTCCATTTTGTGTAAAATCATGGAGAGGATCCTTAATACACAGCTGATCCGTTACCTGGAAGGTCACTCGTTACTTAATGACCGACAGTATGGGTTTCGTCCTAAACGGTCAACAGGTGACCTTCTAGCGTTCCTTTTGCACAAATGGGGTGAATCTATCGATAAGCGCGGCGAATCGGTGGCTATTAGTCTCGACATCGCCAAAGCTTTTGATAGAGTCTGGCACAAGGCTCTTCTTTCCAAGCTTCCGGCATACGGATTACCCGCGCAGTTCTGTACGTGGATTGCCAGCTTCCTCCACGAGCGTAGAATTCGCGTTGTCGTTGACGGCTGCGCTTCGCGGTTCGTGGCAGTGAACGCTGGTGTTCCGCAAGGCTCCATTCTATCCCCCACATTGTTTCTTCTGCATATCAATGATATGCTTTCCTTGGGAGCTATACATTGCTATGCAGACGACAGTACAGTGCATGGGGGATATCACGGAGCCTCGGGGGCTGCTCGTGGTGATATTGGTAGGCAGAATCTTATCATTGAGCTCAACAGGACGCTGGACCTCGTCTCCGAATGGGGCTCCAACAATCTTGTTGAGTTCAATGCTAAGAAAACACAGGTGTGCGTGTTCTCGGCGAAAAGGTCACCTTTCCTCCCCCTTCCTTCTCTTCAGGGCACAACCCTTCACACACAGAGCAACATCACCTTGCTCGGAATGAACATTCGCTGCGATCTGAACCCCAGAGACTACATCGAATCCGTCATAACTACTGCCTCACGGAAACTCGGTGTCCTGAACAAGGTGCGTAGGTATTTTGCGCCGGACCAACTATGCTTGTTGTATAAAACTCAGGTTAGGTCTTGCGTGGAATATTGCTCGCACCTTTGGGACGGCTCCGCTCAGTACCTCCTCGATGCTCTGGACAGATTGCAGCGTCGCGCTATTCGCATAATTGGCGATGTAGAGGCAACTAACACCCTCGAGCCTCTACAACTTGACATCGCCTCTCTTAGCGCCTTTTACCGAATGTTCCATGGGGAATGCTCTGAGGAGCTCTTTAACCTTATCCCTCCCTCTCCATTCCTTAACAGAAACACGCGTAAGGGCCTACGGAGTCATCCGTACACTGTGTCCTCCTTTTCACACCGTACCAAGAAATTCCAAGATTCCTTCTTCTGTCGTTCATCCCACACTTGGAATTCTCTACCTGCGCACGTGTTTCCTCCATCCTACAACATGGGTTCCTTCAAAAGAGGCGTGAAAAAGCATCTTTTGGGCCGGCAAGGGGCGGGCAGGTAGGAGAGTGGATGTCGTCCCTACTCTTATCTGTCAACTCATTTGGGCCTCTATCACCGCTTAACATCAGGCGGGAGGAGGTCATCTGCCGGGCCATCCATAAAAAAAAAAAAAAAAATGGGTCTTTTTGAGCCGTCGAGCTTGGGTCTTTCGACATGAACCCTGTTTGTTGTGTGCTCAGTTTTATGGCTCCGGAATTTAACATCCTTTCTATTTCGTGGCTCATATTCTCGGATATTTTTGTATGGAGTTTTTGACTGCATGGAAAAAGTTTCCTCGTCTTGGGCTTGGTTTTGAAAGGATATTTGTATCCAGCTAAAATTTTTAAAATTGATTTGGGGGCACCTAAGGAAGCCCATCTTTTTTGATAGAACATTAGTTGACCCGCTTTGAAAGAATTGGAGTCATGCTCTTTTCCCTTTCCACTTGGGTCCTTTGTTAATATTTTTTTCTTGTGCGAATCGTTCATTGTTTCCGGTTCCCCAAATTTTCTCTTTCTTGTTAACTGGTCCTCGTTTATTGGGACGAAATTTGGGATTTTTGTACGTTTCTCTACTGTATCTTTCTTGTTTCTCTCTTGGTCTTGATTCGGGAGAGGACTTTTTAAACGGAAAAAATTTTGAAATACCTCCATGGTCTTTCATTGTCTGGGTAAATTCTGGTTCTTTGAAAATATGCGTTTCCGATGGGGGTATGCCGTGTAAAACATCATGTAATGGTTTATTTTTTATTTTGTATGTATCGCGTCTTTGTTCTATAACTTCCGCTCTGCGGCCGCAAACATACTGAAGCAGAGAATCTGAGTTCTTACGGAATATGGAATCCGATGCCAGGAATTCTCTCCCCACCTTTTGTTTATAATCTTGCGGCAAATTGTCGCATAGTTCCTGGAATATTTTCCTCTGCTGTAACAACCCATTAGTTATAGCACCTAAAGTGAGGTCAAATCTTTCTAGTAGACCCACTGATGACCAAGATGGAGTAATGGCAGCTAAGTGGCTATTGACTTTCAAAGAACAAAATGTTGGAGATGACTGAAATTGTTTTTGTACGTCTTTAAAACGTATATTCCTCCACGCGTCGGAGCAAAGTCTCTGACAGTCTATCCCCTGCTTAGACAGGACGGGATCAGATTTTGAAAACTGAGACTCGCCTTCGGTTGTACGCGGCGTAAAATCGTACGAGACAGAATTTTCTAAATCTTTATTATCCAGTTTTTTACTTTCAATTTCTGCCAAGCATCGTTGAGCATCCATAATTTTTGCTCGTAATGCTTGTTCTGAAGAGCAATAAACTGGTGACCTACTTGCATCATGTTCGCTCTGAGAAGAGCTTTGATAGTTTTCACTTTGTGAGCTATACGGCATGGATTGCACGGAATCGATTGATGTATTTTGTTTTTCCTGAACAGTTCCTTTCTGCAATGCGTCTATTTTTCGGTTTTGTTCTCTTGTCATGTCCATCATTTTTTCGAACATAGCCAGTTGTTGTTGGAAAACTGATACCAGCAAATGTTCTTCACTCCCTTGCAAAAGCACGTTTTGTCGGTGGACTTTGCTCATTTTCGTCGTTTTCGCGCGGGCGTGGCCGCTTCAAGGGTGCCGTAGATGGTGTACTATTTCCACTTGGAATGAACTGCGGGTTCCGATTTATCCCTTTCAGCAGCCTTGCTGTCCTGTCCCGGTTTTTGAGCTTAGGTTTAAGGGTCCTAATCGTATCCATAAAAGCTTATGAGGGCGCGTGAACCTTTTCCATTA
Source organism: Schoenobius gigantellus (assembly GCA_963935595.1). NCBI lineage: Eukaryota > Metazoa > Arthropoda > Insecta > Lepidoptera > Crambidae > Schoenobius > Schoenobius gigantellus. Next base: position 30,395,755 of record OZ012547.1, on the reverse strand, counting down.
TGCTGTGAGGTGCATAAATTAATGACCTTCCTAGTGGCCATGAAAGCAGAACCTTCCTCATATGCTTGTAACTCCTTTCAGGCAAGTCCGATGCATTCGGCGTAAAAGCATTAGCATTCGCTATTTCAATAGTTGGTAATCCAAATCTTAGTTTACTATCAGTTACTGAAGATAACTCTTCTCCAAAAAGTTCTTGAAAAGACAAGTTATTGACTTTCCAGTTCTCCCAGCCTTCAGGATAATTGTTTTGAATTGAGCTCAGAATTGCACGATAAGCTTCACTATCTGTTTCTGGCTCCATTAGCGCCAACTCGCCCATTGTAAAGTATCGTGAAGAAGCAGCCATAGCCTGTAAACAAGTAAGACTTTTTTTTTTAATGCGACGACGTGTCGTCTCAGTTTATATGACAAAATGTCGGCTTTGTTTAAACACATGATTTTGTTGGCTTAGTTTACACGACGCATGTCGTCTTAATAGGATGGATGATCATCATTATTTAGACGACGCATGTCGTCTTAGCTGAGACGATGTATCGTCGTTGCTTAGGTGACGTGTCGTCTTAATTTAGGCGACACGTGTCGTCTTGGTTTATACGACGCATGGTGCGTGTCGTATTAATTAAGAGTGCTGCGCTCGTGCACTTCGAGTGCATGCGCGCGTCGTCTCGATTTGAAAATCGAACACTCAGAAATTTTTTAGACCACAACAACTGTACTATTGAAGTACTGCGTTTCATCGCTGGGCCATGGGCGCCGAGCGGGAAAAGGTCTATAATAATAAGCACATAAAATCCACTAGTTTACTTACGTTATATTTTATTCACTGACTGCACGTGTTAACCCGCTGAATTACAAAGGCGTACTCACAATATGGCGGACGCCCAGTGTTGCCAGGTGGCCGTTTAAATTTCCCCCCCGACCTCACTCAAAATCCTCCCGAAAATTACCATTTTTGACAAAAAAAAACCTCCAAGCACTACTTACTAAAAGAAATACAATTGGGATATGAAAATCAAATGTAAATTTATTTACGAAATTTTGTTTATTATATTTCCGCCGTAGCTTCCAATATTAAATCATATACATTCTTGTCTGTGTTGGTACTACTTACTAAAAGAAATACAATAGGGATATGAAAATCAAATGTTAATTTATCAGATACATACATTTTTTCCCAGGAAAACCTATTTAGCATTCGAGATATTGTAACGAAGTGTGTTCTCATTAATTTCGGTATGTTCTCACATATTTTGATTTACTGGATTTTGATGTAGTTGATATTAAATTGCACGGCAAACCTATATTATAGCTGGCGGTCACTTGGGAGCCAATAAATTTAGACTACCTGCGAATACAATAAATCATTGAAACAGAATGAGTAGGTAAACCAGTGAGCAAGTAATGAGTAAGCAGAGAGAAAGAAAATAATACTGTCTTGAGACGAAACAGTTAGGAACCACACTTTGTTGCTTTTTACCCCTTTGAAATCCCTTCATGTTCTCTTCCCGCCATCAATTCTATTCCAGCCCTTATAGCCGAAATAGTATTGATATTTATAAAATTATTTTATCCTTTTTATGTGTAAATAATATTAAATTGTAAGTTTGTATATATTTTAGTTATTCAGCTCCCTAACGTGATCTTTATCATGATCCTAGATTCTATTCCCATTCCGCGTTCCTTATTATTCCAAACGTTTCCCAAATTTTGTCATGGCCATAATGCAGAAATTGTGTGGAGCCACAAAAAAATTACTTTGTAAAAACCTTGTGAAGAAATCGATTTTTATGGTATCATTATACTGGTACTAGTAGAATGTCTTTGTGTCAGACAGAGTGATCAGGGGGCCGATTACGGATCTCATGATTACAAATGATATCATGATGACATAAAATTTATTTGCCTTTGTACGGATCAACACTTCATAAATATGTCTTTCAAGGGTTATGGCATGATGACATTATCAAAATTATACCCTAGCAATCATATCAGTGGAGTAAGGACAAGTAAATGAGCATTTCTAGACATTCTAAATATTGCAAATTTATACCATGTCATGTCATAAACGATCCGTAATACGGGGGCAGGTTTGTACAGCCAAATCATTAAACAAAACTAAAAATAAATGAATGATCATGTAGTTGAGGTAAGGTAATAGTGATATTTTGGCTTGAAAAAAGTCTCCGAAATTCCTTTAACATTAATATTTACCTCCGAAAATCCCCCCAACGGACTTAACCCCCCAAAATTCCCTCCGACGTTGAAAAAAAACCCCGAATTTGCAGGGAATCCCCCCCATCTGGCAACACTGCGGACGCCTTGCCATGCGCTGTCTCCGGGCGGTGGCAGTTGTGCTCTTACGCCACTAGATGGCGTTGTTATCTATGGAAACTAGCTGAATTACAAGGACCGTAATCTCACCTGTGGTTCAAGCGTTAGGCTCGAACACCTAAATAAATTATCTTGACGCTCGTCAAAGAACACGTGTGACTGAGTTTTATCACATATTTCTAGGCGTGCCTGATGTGCGCCGACTGTTGTGGTTGTAGCAAGGGCTTTAATACTTTAGAAGTAGCAGCAGTCGGAGAGCAAAAAATAAGTGATAAAACTCAGTCACACGTGTCCCTTGACGAGCGTCAAGAAATTTTTATTACGTCAGTCCCATTTAATACACCCCACTGTGCTACTCTTTAAGACATAGAGATTATGTCACTGAAATTGTGAGATAATGCGTGACTCGAGTCCAGTCTTGGCAGCCCGTGCTACGCCTGCTGAGGCCCAATTCAGCTAATAAGTTACAGCCGAATCAAAACAACCGTTGCGATCGACCAATCGGAGCGCTTATATGGCCATGCAACTGTTCGATGACGTGATAATGTGGCGTTCTGATTGGTCGATCGCAACCTTATCGCAACGGTTCAGTTCGATTCGGCTGTAACTTATTAGCAGAATTGGGCCTCTGGACTCCTCAACAAGCGAGGAACTCACTATCACACCTCTAATTCGGAGCAAAAAAATGGCATAAACATTGTTATGAAACGAACTCAGAAACCCTATCACTAACCAAACCGAGCAGACTTCCCGATCAACATCTGGTGATCTCAACCATTAGACCACGGAAGCGGTCAAAACTGCTATAATTGGTTATCAACATTGTGTAGATTTTTTTTCAAGCCAGCAGCACAGAATACGGGCTATATATGAGTTCAATTCAATACAATACATACAAATAGCAGATTTCCATCAAACACAACACGTCCGAAACGTGCATAATTTCTTACCTACAGTATGAGTGTATTTATTTCATAACATTCACAAACATTTTTAAACCGTGTAATATGAATACTGTTTATAGGTAAGTAGGTTTTTGGGAACTTCACTCACAAATCATAGTAATTTAACTAATATAGCCATGACAGTACAATACCTATCTTATGTAGGTCCTTTCATAAAGTTCCATGTTAGGTAGGTAATACGTAATACATAAGTACTTTAATGGCCAATTTAACCAAACTTAACTCCTAAGACGTATGATGTCACTTTTTTTTTATTGCAGCTAAGTTGGCAAACAAGCAAACTGCCCACCTGATGATAAGTGGGTGGTAAGTGGTAACAGTCACATATGTGGATCTTGTGAGATGCACAGCAAAACTGCAACCCTCACAAGAACCACAATGTACGTTGTCTACTTGTGACATAAGTACTCGTAAGATGTAAAGTCACGGTACCCAGTAATTTCACTGCCCTAAGTTACCCTTCAAACCGGAACACAGCAATGCAAGCACAGCTGCTTTGTGGCAGAAATAGGTAAGACGGAGGTACCGAAGCAGGCGACCCTGGTACAGAGTCTTCCTAAAGTAAAAATGTATTTATTGAAAAGAATGTGACAGCATACCACTCACTAAGACCACCCAAGATAAGAGTATCCAAAGCTAAGACAAATACAGACATAAAGGTATTAATATCCATGAATGAAAAATAACAGAATTGATTCATTAAAACTTTTTGGAAGCTTATTATGAAAAATGATGTGATAGGTGTTATGACTTTTGATTGACTCTGGCCCCTTGTTGTTGTTCTTGTTGGCTCTTTGGATTTTCTGATGAAATTGTCAATGGGATTGTTATTTTCAATTCAATTACAGTAAATGCAAAAATAGCATGCTCTTTTAGATAAGTATCAATGTTTATATTATGATATGAAAATGCAGAATTTATCAGACGAAAGCGTGTCATCAATAAGAGTAGTTGATTTTGGAAGTATTTCCATTGATACTTCTTCAGAAAAAACATTGTTGGTTGAAAATGTATCAGATGTAAGTGCTTGTATGGACTTTGCTTGTATCACAATATATAAAAAAAACATATACCAATACCTAATAAATAAGTTTTCTTCAGTCTTCCAGTAAGCAATTACCTATCTAATTTTTCAGAAGATGCTATCATACAGAGTTTCTCAAATTTATGCTATTAATAATATCGATCGAGTTTTCAAACTTAACATTACTACTACGCCTGTCGAGCCCGGTAATTGTGCTGAAGTCAAAATATTATTCAAGCCTAATATATCTGGCCAATCATTTAATGACTATTACGTCGTTGAAGATACAATTGGAAATGTTTACAGGTTGACTGTTTCTGGGAAATGCTTCGGTAAGTTACATTTTCTAAGTTACATACTTAATATCGACGTTTCCGATAGGTAAGTATATACGAGATAATAGGTACCTATATACCTACTTCATTGTTGGTCTGGTGAACTGAGCTTGCCTGGAATTCAAACTATCCAATTGTTTGCAGACACCGATGATCTTTTGACGTCTGCTTCTTTTAATTGCTTATCTTACTTTATTTACGTTATGGTATATATAATTAAGGATGTGATTATTGTCACCTATAGAGCGATATCCGGTGTCCGATATCCGGGTAACGTGTCCCGGTCGGGAAAAGTCGAAGTCCGAATAATTTCTATATGCTTGCACAATTGCACATTCCTCATTCACTTACTCCCAAATACAAATAATTAAATTTGTATACTTTGTCACCGTACACTGTAAATTTAATTTCACGAACGAAACCAAACATTCATGATGCAAGAGACTCCAAGCGATGCGCTGTTTTAGCTGCAGTATACACTTCATAACAGAGTATAGAATAAAATACACTATATTATCCTATACAGGAAGGAGCGGAGGTAGTGAAGGTGAGCATTAATGCATGAATGCCCTTAAGGTGCATAGTGGTCCCAATGACCTTGCGTCGATCGTCCCGCACTGTTTACATAGGAGTGAGTGAGTGAGAGTGAGGGGAATATTTAAGCAAACCTTTACGCGTAAGATGAATTATTTCCATTAAAAATTAATAAAGGCGAATAAGAAAGAATAAGAAGAAAAATCTAAAAAGACCATCCGCTAGAATATTGTTCACTTTATTTATTGAAATCGAAAGTATATGATTTAACCTAATATTTACGACGCGATTAGATTTAAAGTTTTAAAATCAAGGCATGTTTGGGTCACATCATAATCAAGTTTTAATAAATATATAAAAAAATTAAAAAGACCATGCTCTAAAGAATGCGTTGAATAATAACATATCTTTTTTAACGATTTTTTTATTCAATATTTATGAAGAGAACCGGTTTTTTCTGCAGTGATGTTTTTATGATTGACCCTACTATGCGCCTTAAGAGGGCCCTCTCATTGTGACCCAGGTCAGGTGTAGGTTGAGAGGCTCTCAACCTACACCTGACCTGGGTCACAAGTCCCAGGCGCTGCCTCGCACTCGATGGACCCGGCACCCGCACGGTGAATCCATGAAATGCAAAAAAAATTGTCTCTATACTTCCCTACTATACCTATACTAATTATACCTGTTATCAATAGGACCAGATGTTGCACTTGATAAGAAAAAATTGATATTTCGAATCTGCAAAAATGTGTCCGAAAACAGGAAACTATTTATAAATATTGTGAATCATTCTCCAGTAGAAACCACTTACCAGTGGCTCTTGCCGTTCAGCGGGCAAGGATATTTTCAAGTGAGTATGGTAACTTTACATGAAGTACTTATGTTAGCGTTGAATGTATATCGTGCATGTCATATAAGGTATTGAACAAATGTAAGATTCTAACAATAATTGCAGATTTCTACCTGTACTTGTGGCCTTATAAGAGCTTTCGAAACCATCAAAACAGTTGTCTATTTCTCTGGAGTGGCCCTTGGAATTTACACAGCTGAATTAGTTTGTTTAGTTTTAAATCAGGTAAGTAAAATAACCTTCAACTATAGTAGTCGCAAGTAAAGGTATATAGAGCAAAAGCTAATCTATAATATTAGGTCCTTACATAAAAGCAGAAGCTAATCTATAATATTAGGTCCTTATATGAATCTTGTGTTTAGTCAAACTGGCCAGTTTGATCTCCAAAATCTGGCGTTTGGTTTGGAATTCCAAATGAAAATTTATTTTAAATTTGGATTAGTGTTTTTCTGTTTCGAATTAAGTAATTTAGTAACACGTAGTCGCCTATCAATGGCCGGTGAGGTGTTCCTGAGGGGTTTAGTGAGTAGTCGCAGTCTAATGAGGTGTAGTGCAACACACCCTTGCCGTTACCCAAGGGGCTCGGAAGGTACGATAACGAATTCCCGTCGTAAAAAAAAGTTTATTAAATCAGACGAAAAGATTGATGTTTGAGCTTCCAGTATGAGGAAAATTAAGGAAATTACTGTAGACTGAAAAAAAACAATAACCGAAAAGAATATTGACAAAATCTCAATCAACAGATCTCAATGACAAAATCTCATTTCAACGACAGCAATTTAGTTTTATTTTGGTAGTTTTATAGTTTTTCAGTATATTGTTCTAACATAATGAACGATGAGATTTATAATAAATATTCTCATAATTGATTAAACTGTACTAAATATAAATAGCAGCGTTCGTGAATCTAGCGAGGCCACAATTGTAATATGCAGTTAATCAACCAAAACTGTCTCAATGCCTACTTATTTGTCTTTCAAGGAACCTTTATTTTTAAATTTATTGGCAACAGTGGTGTTACCTGGTAATCCATTACCTAATATAAAAGACCACGTTTTCGAGAAATACTGGAAGCAAAAAAGTAGTTATGTTTATTTAATGGAGAACAATTTGAACCGGTTAAGTTACATACCTTCGGCGTCAGTATTCGAAAGGTACTTAGACTTCGGAACCGGCAGCATTAAGGACATCACCAAGAATATTTCACAAACCATTTGTGTGACTAATCACAAGCAGGTCGAAGGTTTTATACAATGGTTACCAGGTACGGAAACACAAACAAAAGGTACGATATCTTATACCGTTGCGATGGAAATAAAATTGGCTTTTTTTGAAATGTTATAGATCCAGATAACGTATTTATAATCGATCCCATGGAAGGTATAATACCGCAAAACGAATCACGACTATTCACAATTAGATTGAGGTATGAAACCACAGTATCTTCTCCTAAGGTTTGAAATACGTTCCTTCAAGATAGATCTTACGGCAGATATCAATATTTGATAATTTTGTATTGTAGGCCGAAAATGGATAACGAAGTCTTTAACTACCTACTATGTGGCGATTTCCAATATAAAAAGTATGCTGAAGATTCTTCAAGTGCATTTAAGGTGGAGCATGCCTGGTTTCGTATACCGTGTGTCGGAAACACGTGGTCACCTTGTACAGAATGGTCATCCGAATGGGACTGCCCTGTCGAGGTCTCAAAATAATTACCTACTTTTGCCCTTGCCTTTTTTTTTTTTTTGGGAGGGGGGAAAATGCTTTTACGCATTCCTCGTGGTCGAGCCAAACCACGAGGATATGTGGGACTCCCCAGACCGTACACGGCCCGGGCCTACCCACTAAAAACCCCCCCAGCAGCTCCTCCGTCCGTCACAAGACAGGGGGAAGGGGACAACAGCCAGGCCTTTTTCCCGCTGACCCCTGCCTGCGACATGTCCGTTGCCAGACTCTCCACCTGGCTCAGCTACTTTGTGGAGCGGCACAGAATTGCGCCGCTCTACACCCCGGTTGGTTTTTTATTGTGGTTGTCTTCCACGCGGTCCGACGCTCAGTGCGCCGAACCCCCGGCCCGCTCAGTGCAGGTAACGGGTTGCCCGACAGCAGATCCCACTGGATCCACCGCCGCGCGTGTGAGCCGAAGCTCTGGGAAACCCCCGGCAGGCGCGAAGCGCCATGGCGAAAAGTCGCCTTCACCCCACTACCTTCAAAAGTAGCCGCCCAAATCAGGCTTCCGGCGAAAGCCACACCTTTTCTTAAGACAAGAAGAGGGGACTTCGCCCTTCCCTCGCATGAAGCGGGTGGCCAAACGAAGTGGCCCGCCAGGTTGAACCCGGCCATCCCACACCCCTCTCTATGGGGTCCTCTCGTCAGACTATTAGCCCGCGGCAGAAAATCTGCCGGGTTGCCCAGGGTGCACCACAAGGAGGTTGTCTGACATCGCACCCCACTTTTGCCCTTGCCTGCAAAAAGCACGCGTAACTTTTACCAAATAATCGGGAATAGGAATTCTATAGTGGACTCGACTATATAGATATTAACTTTTTTAAAAACTAAAATAAAATATTCATTCTACTTTTTAGGTAATCTTTCCTCCAACAGTGCCCGGAAGAACCTCTTTTACGAATTTCATGCTTTCAAACAAATTGGAAATGCCGATGTATTTTAAATTCGAGTCACCACACGGCTCGTAAGTTATTTACATCTAAATGTATACCATGTACCTACAGAAATTTGATTCAAAAAATGTTATATAAACTCAGGAGTTACTGAACTCCTCAGAGTAGTCCTGTTTACTCTGAGCTGAACTCTTATACCAAATCAGCCCTAATATCGATGGTACTATAATATTGACAACCATTGATAATAAGTACCGTAAAAACTATCGAATTACTTTTGACCAATTCACTTTAGCCATATTTTTATATATAAGCTCATGTATAACTGGTACCTAGCTCATTATCATGATCCAAATCCAAATAACAAATAAAATTCAATAATATGATTATTCTGTTATAGGTACTCTTTGTTAAATCCAATGGTTGACTAGGAATGCCATCTAGTATGTCCGCCAATTGTACATTATTTAAACTATGCAACAAGGTTTTTAAAAAAATATTTGTATTATGTGTATTTTAGGAATATTGTAGTTTTTCCAATGTGTGGAATTGTTCAAAGTCGAGGCTGGCAAATAATCTCTGTTGCGCTGGAACCTAAATCGTTTGGTGACTACATTGAAACGTGGGATTTAGCAATAAATCAAGTTCAAAAAGTATGTACAGCCAACTAGCATTATTGATATGAGCAATTTCAAATGTTTATATGAAATTTAAAATGCTTTTTATTATTAATTTTACCCATATAAATATTATAATGATACTTTCAACTAGACCAGGATTTGCTTCAGCGGAAGCGCAGAAATAAGTAAAATTGAAGTTATGTCTAATGGGTACAACCCAGCTGCACATGCGATGTACGAGTTCCCGCCTACTATCACTGGTTGTACAAACTATGTCACCGCTTATTTGCATAATGTCACGAGAATGGAAATACAGTAAGTACATTTTAACTGTATAACTTAGGTACCTTGTCCTTTCCCATGGAGCAATAGACTGTCACGAGAAGTTACTTTGTCTTCCTAAAGAGCGATATCGAGTATAATGAATGGAAGAATTTGTCAGCATGCTTACGTGACTGCATTTTTTTACCAACAGTAAATACTTTATATTAAAATTCAAATAAATACGAAAATTGAAATCAGATGCCGGTGCCATACTAGGATATATGTACACTACGAAGATGGTGGATCCTTACTAAGCCATAATCATTACGAATATAATTGTATAATTTTCGCAAACATTCATCTAATGATTCTAATGGTTTTTTCAAAAAATCAAAAATCAAAATCATTTATTCATTCACAATAGAAAATGGTGGGTATAGTTGCAGATGGTCAGCTTTAAAAAGTTTCAACATTTTCTAGTTATACTACTATAACATGTGAATATGTGTTATAAAAATCTAAAGACTAATACTTAAACTAAACATTATCTAAAAATTCTTTAACAGAATAAAATAATTTAAATAGTAACCATTTATATAATTCAACTTTAAATCTGTTATATGTTAAATTTTTCAAATTTTCTGGTAACTTATTATAAATAGAGATACACATACAGTAACAGTTAATTATGAATTTTGTACAATTTGGCCGAACACCGCGATCAAGTCTATTTATATATCTTGTATATTTATTTGGAAATAATTCTTTTGTACTTTTAAAGAGACCTTTATTTTGTTTTACAAATTTTGCAATTTCAAATATATACAAGCATGGAAGGGGTAGTAAATTAAGTTTCCTAAAGAGAGGTTTACAGGAATCATAAGGAGCAGCTCCATAGATAGCACGTATACATTTTTTTGACAAATAAAAGCTCTTTTAAATTCAGTGCTGTTCCCCCAGATTATGAGACCATACCTAAGAATTGATTCGACATAGGCATGATAAGCAGTTATTGCAGCATTTCGAGAGGCTATAGTTTGTAGATTATATAAAGGATATATAAATTTATTTATTTTATTACAAACATTATGTATATGGCCTTTCCATTTTAATTCTTTATTTATATCTAATCCTAGAAATTTTATATCAACTGTTTAATGTATTGTTTGATTATTATATTGTATTTTAAGTTTGATATTGTTATTTTCTTCTAATTTATTATTAAAATGTATATAATGTGTCTTATCAATATTAGTGTGTAAATTATTATAATTTAGCCATTCTATAATAGATTTAACTGTATTATTAATGTTATGTTCATGTTCATCGTAAGATGTACATTTATTATCAGTTATTATAATAGAAATATCATCAGCAAATAAGATAGATTTATATTTAGTGACTGTTGGGATATCATTTATGTATATTAAGAACAAAAACGGTCCGAGTACGCTACCTTGTGGAACGCCAAATTTATTTATTTTATATGCAGATTTATAGGATTGTATTTCACTATCTTCGTTGACTTTATTAACTGAGACACACTGATGTCTATTCTCAAGATAAGACTTTATCCAATTAAGAGCTACTCCCCTAACACCATATCGTTCTAATTTTGTTAGTAATAAGTCATGGGAAACAAAATCGAAGGCCTTAGACATATCAAAAAATAGACCCGTTGTGTGGTTTTGTGCATTGATACCCAGTAGAATATTATGTACTAATTTAAAAGCTGCTAGTGTGGTCGACTTTTGTTTTTGAAAGCCATGTTGTTCTTCTCTTACAATATTATGTTTATTAAAAAAAACTTTTCAAATACTTTAGATAAAATTGGTATTAGTGTGATAGGTCTATAGTTTTTTACGTCTGATTTTTCACCTTTTTTGTAAATAGGTTTTATTACTGACTTTTTAAGAGCTTCAAGGAAACTACCCTTATTGAATGATAGATTTACTAAATGTGCTAAAATAGGACTAATTTCATCTTTGGTTTCCTTAATAATTTTTGTATATATTTCATCATATCCTGCTGACTGTGTGTTATTTAATGAAGTAATAATATTTGATATATCTTTTTCTGAAACAGGATCTAGAAATATAGACCTATCAACAATAGTACTGGAATTAGTTTGTTTAAGGCTAGAGTTAGGTTTATTTGTTAATTCAATAAAATAATCGTTAAAGGCATTAGCTATTTCAACCGGGTGACAAATATTTGTTTTGTTTATATGTATTTTCTCGATATCATTTATATTATTATTTCTATTAAAAGTGTTTTGTTTTATTAAATTCCATGTAGCGATACATTTATTTTTACTCTGCATAATATATTTATTATTAGAATTTTTTTGTGATAGCGTGATACATTTTCTTAATAATTTAGAAAATTTATAGTAGTTCTGCTTATTATTATCATTTTTGTGCTTATAATATTTATACCTTAAATATCTTTTAGTTCTACAACTTATCTTGAGGCCTTTTGTTAACCATTTTAATTTTGTTTTATTGTGGACTTTAATTTTTATTTTTGGGAAGCATAATTCATAAAGTGTAAGTAAATTTAAATAAATCATAGAATTCATTAAAAGCAATATTTAAATCATCAATAGCTGTTATTTTGGAGAAATTAATACTCTGAAGATGCAGTTTGAATTTTGTTATGTTCTCTATGGAATAATCTCTTTTAAAGGTATACACTGTTTTTGGGGGTGTAATTTGTACGTTCGTTTCAAATGTTAATAACTGAGATGTTTCATGGTCAGAGAGACATAAAGTAAGCGTAGATCCTACTGCATTTTTTATATTACTTATGATATGATCAATGCAGGAATTTCTTCTTCTTATTTCTTCTATTTATGTGTAGTTTTAAGTTATAATGTTTTGTCAAGTCTTGTAAGTTTAAAGTTATTTCATTTGTTTTTAATGTATCTATATTTAAATCTCCTGCTATTATTAACTTTTTTTTATTAATTTTTTTAATATATTTAAATAAAATTAATTCCAATTTATTAAAGAATATTTCTATGAATTTTTATCTTTTGGTGGGGTTCTATAAATGCACATAATAATAATATTCATTGAGACTAGTTCTATTGCACAAAATTCAAAATAATTATTAATAGAAATATCATTAAAGGCATGTATCTCTTTATATTTAATTCCCTTCTTTACAAGTATACAAGTACCACCACGTCTTTTATTTCTATAATAATTTGCAGCTAAGATATAATTATTAAAGTGTAAAAAGTTGATATCATTAGACGTTAAGAAAGTTTCTGTAAGACATATCATTTCAGATATATTTTTATTTTGCTTTAAATCACTCAAAGTTAATTCTATCATTTCCCTTTTGGAAAGAAGGCCAGCTATATTTTGGTGTAGTAATGTAAATAATGTTTTTTTAGGGACGAAAAAAGTTTTTGTTTGAAGTAATATTTTCTTTTATTTGTGTAGTGGGTTTCATTACAAAAGGGCGATTAACAGGAATGAAGCATCGCATCAGAAATGAAGAGATCCGTAGAAGAACTAGAGTCGCCGACATAGCCCAAAGAATTGCAAACCTTAAGTGGCAGTGGGCAGGGCACATAGCTCGCAGGACTGACGGCCGTTGGGGCGGAAAGGTCCTCGAGTGGCGGCCGCGTACCGGGAGACGCAGCGTTGGTAGGCCCCCCACAAGGTGGACCGACTATCTGGTGAAGGTCGCGGGAAGCCGCTGGATGCGGGAGGCGCAGGACCGATCGGTTTGGAGATCCCTGGGGGAGGCCTATGTCCAGCAGTGGGCGTCTCTTGGCTGAAGTGATGATGATGATGATGATGATGATTAACAGGAATATTAATGTATTTATCATTGATGTCGGTGACAGTAGGCAAATTTGTAGTATTATTGTTATTATTATTGCTTTTAGAGCGCTGCTCCTTAAGAAAGTGTAAGTAGGTACTATTATAGTCTAAGGTGTCTATTTTTAGTTTGATTTGTTTACAAAGTCTCTTCAAATATAAATTGGTATTAATGTCTTTAAATTTGGGTACATCAAGTACATTACATCGTGATAAATTATTATTAAAACATAAATTTTTAATTGAGCTATTAATGATATTAACATTTAGGAACTTATTTTGACTAACACTAAGTAGCAATACATTATCGTACTGTAGGTGCTTAAGAGCTGCTGAAATCTCAAATAATAACTGAAATAGGTTCTTATCATTTTCTCCAACACAAAGTATTATGTGGTTATACTTCGAAGGTCTGAGGCTATAACATGTTTTCAAAATCTCTTGAGCTGTAGCAAAAGGTTTTACTAAGGACGTAATAGAGTACTTTTCAAAGCGTGTATTATATCTTGATTGTATCAGTTGTGCTGCAACACCGGTACATTGTTGGCTACCTAGGATAAAAATATGTCGTTTCATCTCTGCGTACTTTTCAGAAGAATTTTCTATATTTTCAATCTTTCTGTATTCGTGGATGTTTTCTGAATTTCCTGTTCCAGTTTCTTGTTGTTTTAGCACTCTTTTAGGCGAGGATTTCCCAAATTTGCCGATCTTAGAACGTCTAGATCTGGATAATATTAGAACCCACAATTCTGAAATTCACACCTTAAACTTGAAGATATAATCTAGTGAACTGTGAAAGCAGAAACACGATTTACTCCATTTCACTCGATAGAAAAAAAATCCAAACATAGGTCTAAATCAAAAACTAAAACCACGATTTGAAATCGAAATATACATAAAACAGTATAAAAGTTATACCAAAACATGTAGTTCGTTATTATCTAGTGAACTGTGAAGACAGATTTTTTGATGTCATATAAAATATTTAGGAAAATGACGAAAATTCTATAATTTCGCTTGGTTGCAATCGCGCTCCATATAAGACAGTACTCGCCAAGTCGTCTCAGGGTATGGTCATGTCGCTTCGTGTCACGGGCGCAAAAAAATATATTACGTGTTTCTTTACGATCGAATTTTAATTTTGCAGTTTGCGTTTATTTTGTTAACTTTCATTATTATTATAGATTAGTGTAGTAATATGGTGAATAGTGTAAATAATGGATTAGGTATTATAAAGGAGAAAACTATTTTAATCCTTCTTCCTAAATTATTTTATGTGTGAAAAAATATGTTTTTCGTTCTTTTTTTCTATAAGTTATTTTATGTGTAAAAATCGCTAATAAAAGAAGTCAAAGACGAAATGTTAAATCAAATGCATACAAAAAATGCTGAAAGAAAAGTGGTAAATATTTATTTCCCAAATGTTTGTATTTTATTGCCGCGGCCATATAGCACAGTGCAGTGTTAATAAACCAGTATGATAATTTCTTCAAGTAAATATGCAACGATTTAAGGGTTCAAAATAATGTTTCCTATAAAACTTTATTGCTGAATTCCTTTAAATACTTAATGTTACCCCCTTTATTCACGACGCCTTGCATCAAAGCTTTAGAAGGTAGAATCAACAGCACATTATACATGTAGCTAAATAATAGAGTTTTATTCGAGCCTATGTATTATATATGATTATGAACAGTAAAACAGTATTTTAGGAATCTTTTAAATTTCGTAACATTTATGGTCAAGTGTGAGTTGATTATAAAAAAGTAAAAAATAATTAACATAAATTTCCGTTCGATTTATGTAAAGATCACTTCATTGTATTAAAAGAAAATATCTGATCAGCGGAATTTTGTGAAACTTTATAAAATATTTGCTTTTGCCCGCTGCTTCGCCCGCATAAATGTCATAGAGGTTCCATACAAACTATTATTTTTTAGTTTTACCCCCTTAGATGGCGAATTTCCAACATACATGTCAAATTTCCGCTTTTTGTGCCTTTTAATTACGGCTGTGCGTAATCTGTCAGTCACTCAGTAATGAAAGATATTGTGTCTCTCTCTGTAGAATGCATAATAGAACTATCATGTATAGAACTTGAGCAATTCATTGTGGTATGTGTATACAAACCTGGTTCCTCAGCCTATGATAGGTTTGAGGAAATCATGGATGAAGCCTTGAACAAATTGGGTAGATCTAAAAAATACTTGATTGTGTGTGGAGATTTTAATATTGATCTTCTTAAAAAGAACACTGAAACCTATAAAATCTTAAATTTATTTAAATCACACAATCTTTCCAACTTATTTATGGAGCCTACTAGATTCTGTAACACAACATCAACCTGTTTAGACAATATATATAGTAATCTAGTACCTGTAAGTAAGAAAATTATTACAAACTTAGATTCAGACCATTGCGGGCAATTAGCTTGCTTCAAAATTGACACAGAACAAGTCAATAAACGTAAAATTATATGTCGACCAGTAACTGCTGACAGATTGAAACGTATTGGAATTGAATTATGTTGTAAACTTCCTTTTTTATCACCGGATATGTCACCAAATGATATGTATAATTTATTTTTTGAGACATTTTGCAACCAATTTAACAAAATTTTCAAAACCAAAGAGATCACTGTTACTGTTAATCCAGTGTTTAGCGAATGGGCCACTGCAGGAATACACAAAAGTAGGCAAAAATTGTATGAGCTGTACTCAGAAAGACAGTTTAATAGAACTGAATCTTTTCAAAATTATGTTAAGTCGTACTCAAAAATTTTTAAGCAGGCTTGTCAAACTGCGAAAATTAAATATATTAGTGCTCAAATTTATAACAGTACAAACAAAGTCAAATCTACTTGGAAAATTATCAATGCAGAGACTGGCCAAACAAAAGCTTCAGCAAATAATTATAAACTTAAAATTGATGGTAAATTTATTAGCTCAGACTCGGATGTTGCTAATGAATTTGAGAAATTTTTTACTCAAATTCCTGTAGATTTGACAAGCACTTTAGGCTCTTCCACCCCCATTGCAGAATCCTTGTTGAAAGAAAATGTTCCTTATTGTAATACTGTATTTAAATTTAACCATATTAGTAAACGTGACATCATAGACACTTTCAAATCGTTGAACATTAAAAAAACTGCCGATCTCTGGGGAATATCTGTATATATGGTAAAGAATGTTATTGAAATAGTTGCTACACATTTAGCTTTAATTTTCAACAACTGTATTGATAGTGGTGTGTTTCCTGATTTGATGAAACTTAGCAAAATAACTCCATTGTTTAAATCTGGTAGTACTTCAGATCCTTCTAACTTTCGTCCTATATCCGTACTATCAACATTCAGTAAAATTTTTGAAAAAACCGCGCTTAAGCAATTACAGAAACATTTTAGTAATAATAACTTACTGCATATCAAACAATTTGGTTTTACCCGCGGACGGTCCACGACTGATGCTGGAATAAAATTGTTAGAGTGCATTTATGAGGCCTGGGAGGAGTCGCAGGATGCCTATGGTGTTTTTTGTGACTTATCGAAGGCTTTTGACTGTGTCCAACATCAGACGTTAATCAGGAAATTACACTATTACGGTATCCGTGGTACCGCTTTGGATTTTCTCACTTCTTACCTAAGTGACAGGATTCAAAAGGTGGTCATCAATGGAGAGCAGTCACCTGGATCATTTGTAAAAATGGGGGTGCCGCAGGGCTCAATATTAGGTCCATTTCTATTTCTGGTATATATTAATGACCTCCCTCACCTTGTAAGACACGACCATGAGATAGTCTTGTTTGCAGATGACACGTCTTTAGTATTTAAAGTTAAACGTGGACAAATTAATATTGACGAAGTAAACATTGCACTCTCCAAGGTCGTTCACTGGTTCGGCGCCAATAATTTGTTGTTAAATGAAAGTAAAACAAAATGCATTAGATTCACTATGCCAAATGTTCGATTAGTTAAAGCCAAAGTCAAGGTTAGGGATGAGGAAATAGAGCTGGCTAATCAAACTGTATTTCTGGGTATAACTTTAGATTCTAAGTTACAATGGGGTCCTCATATTGAATGCCTATCGAACAGACTAAGTTCTGCAGCATACGCCGTAAAAATGATTCGTCAAATAACAGATGTGAAAACTGCGCGGTTAGTCTATTTTAGCTACTTCCACAGTATTATGTCATACGGGATACTACTGTGGGGAAATGCCGCCGATATTGGCTGCATTTTTGTACTGCAGAAGAGGGCTGTTCGGGCGATCTATGGGATGGGCTCCCGAGAGTCTTTAAGAGAAAAATTCAAAGAAATTGATATTATGACTGTACATTCACAATATATTTATGAAAACTTACTGTATGCACACAAGAATAAAGATATCAAATTCAGTAAAAATAGTGACTATCATAATTTAAATTTAAGAAATAAAGACAAGCTAGCAATGCCCACATATAGGCTCCATAAAATAAGCAACTCTTTTGCAGGTCACTGTATACGAATGTACAACACGCTGCCATGTAACATGCATGACTTGTCAGTAAATAAATTTAAAATTTTAATTAAAGCTCAGTTAAGCAAAAAGGCTTATTACAGTGTTAAAGATTTTTTGAATGATAAGGCAGCGTGGCGGTAAAAGAAATGAATTGCTCGTTCTCTGAATAGTTTTGTAATATTCACAATTTGTAAGACATTTGGCGATTTTAAAAGAGTTTTGGCACATGAGTTTCTTGCCCGATTCTTCTCATGTTAGCCCCTACATTCGGAATCGGGTCGCTCTTGGCGATTACATGCGCGGCAACAACTCCGCGGATGTACTTGCCACTAGCGCACGGGTTAGCTTGATTTTAGTCGAATATTTTTTATGTTTTAATAATTTTGTAAAATGTGTAAAATTGACGATTTTAAGAGCCCGCAAGGGCCTATGAAATAAAGTACTTTTGATTTTGATTTTGATTTTGATTTTATATAAATACGTCGGCCCACACTAGGATTTTCAACTGTATCGTAGGTGCAGTTTTTTTCTTTTTGAAAACGTCGCCCCACACTAAGATTTTCTCCTGTGTTGTGGGTGCAGTTACGAACATAGAATATCACATGTACATACACCCAGACCGGAAAAAAATTCTGTAGGCCATACAAAATATTTCTCCCGTACGGGAATCGAACCCGCGACCCGTTGCGCAGTAGGCGATCATTCGACCTCTGCGCTAACCGTGTCATCAAAGTTACAAACATAGAATATATTACATATCACATGCACATACGCCCAGACCGGAACATATTTCTGTATTCCATACATAATATTTGTCCCGTAACTACAAAAAAATATTTTACAAAAAATAAAAACCGACTTCAAAAACACTGAAAACTTAAAAATAATATAAGAATAGGTACAGACAACATCACACTTCTGTATTGAAGTCGGCGCCAAACGATAATCTCCTAGAAAGTGTTAAAATTTGTCACCGACTTCAATATAGAAGTGTGATGTTGTCTGTACCTATTCTTATATTATTTTTAAGCTTTCAGTGTTTTTGGTCGTTTTTTATTTTTTGTAAAATATTTTTTATTTTTAACTTTTCAGTGAATGAAATCTTTTTAGTGAAAGAAGTGTGTTTTTAGTGCTTTCCTCGATTTTCTATGGGATCCCATCATCAGATCCTGACTTTGGTGACTATGAGACCACCCTTGCTCTATACTCTATCGAATACAAAAATAATTTTGGACATCGGTTTAAAAATGACGGAGTTATGAGGTAACAAACATAAAAAATACAACCGAATTGATAACCTCCTCCTTTTTTGAAGTCGGTTAAAAATATTTGGGAATCGAACCCGCGACCAGTTGCGTAGTAGGCGATCACTTGAACTCTGTGCGCTAACCGTGTCGTCAAATGTAAAGTCATCATGGTAAAGAACGCTAGTTGTGTAGTACTTCCCGAGTTTTCTTACAGGCCTAAGGTGGTAGAATATTAATTAATATTTTAAAACCAGTTTGCTTAGAGACTAATACGGTAGCCTGATATTCATAGCGATTTGTGGCTTTCTTCTTGATAATCTTGTTTAGTACATGCACGCCTCTGTCACTCACGCAATGCAGCGTTATAAATACCTACCACTAAGTAGCGCACCGGCGCGCCGACCGCTGCACACACGTGTAAAGAAATTCTTAGGTTGTGTGTGAAGTCGACCAACCCGCACTTGGCCAGCGTTGATGATGGTAGCACATCAAAAACAGGTTTGAGCTTGTTTCGAATTCATCTAATAATAATATGATGGATGACATACCTGCCAGAGATACCTGTCACAAAAATTGGGATATAATTAAAAACAAAAATACTATCGTTTTTGATGCTTGCTAAGGCAAGGATAAAAATATCTCCGTCTTACCTATTTCTGCCGCAAATCAGCAGTGCTTGCATTGCTGTGTTCCGGTGTGAAGGGTAAAATATGGCACTGAAATTACTGGGTACCGTGACTTTACATCTGATGTCACAAGTTGGCAACGTACACTGTGGTTCTTGTGGGGCTTGCAGTTTTACTGCGAATCGCACAGGAACCACATGTATTATAGGTGACTGTTACCACTTACTATCAGGTGGGCAGTTTGCTTGTTTGCCAACTTAGTAGCAATAAAATAAAACACACAACATTACATTTAAAAAAAAATAGCTCTCTAAGTCAACTTGAAAGAATATACCTAACTGAGAGTCAATACGTACCTTTTATATCTAAAGACTAACTCCCTAACTCCTTAAAGTTAAGGATCCGTCGTAAGCTCAGCATAGTGGAAGAATCCTTGAGATGATGTCTTTCAGACGCAAATACCTGAATAGCTTCAGAAAAAAAACAGGAAAGTCGTTGGACGTGCCTATTCTCTCGATTTTCTTGGGATTCTAATACTAGATCCTGACTTGATGGCATGGAACCACTTCGGGGGTATACTTTTCTGAATACAAAAAGAATTTTGAAAATCAGTTAATAAATGAGGAAGCTATGAGGTATGTGTTACCTCATAACTTCGTGAAGTCAGTGAAGTCGGTTAACAAATCAAATCGAAATAAGTTATAGTACTTATTTATTCAGTAATGTATTAAAATACCTACATAAATATATATATTAAAATATTTTTATTGACGAATAGTAAGCGAAATAAGTTATAGTACTTATTTATTCAGTACTGTATTAAAATACCTACATATATCTATTAAAATATTTTTCTTCAAACTACTCATTAATTTTACTCTAATCATCGGAAAAGGTAACACTAAGTAATACATTACTACCCTGGAAAACGGCAGTAGTATTGTATGAAATTTCATTAATGACCTGTTCAACATAATTGCCCTGTTGTTTGTTTTTCTAATTTAAAAAGAAATTACAATTCATATTCATTCAATTCATACAAAATGTAGGCATTTTTCCAAAGAGATTTGAGTGGTTGTATAACATGTCACAAAAAATACACATGCGCAAAACAAGTTAGATAGGACCCTACAAAGCCAATTTTATTTAAAAAAGAGAGGCAATTGGCTTTAATGGCGAAGATTAGCTTTTATTTTAATAAATTAAAAATTGTATTCGAGTGAATATTGTGCAGTGAAAGTGGTGTTTTTTGGTGCACATTCATGTTGACGGCATGAAATAAGGGTTTTGTGGTGTACATGACAGTGAGGTTTTTTTTTGGATTTTCCACTTCCGTCACCACCGTCAAGATAAGGTTTGGTTTCTTAATAAGAACAATTTGCATTTTTTTTTGTCATAAATAAATAAGTTTTTCTACAGTCAACTTCAGTTTTTTATTATTTTTTAATAAGTTGAAGGAAAAGCAGATTACACACCTCGTAAGTGAGCTATTAATGCCCTCGGGTTATTAGTGCCCTCGAGCAAGTGCTCGTGCACCAAACATCCGCGGGCATTAATAGGTCACTTAGCGCTCGGTGTAACAATCTACTATTTCTAAATCAAACCGAATAGCCGTCGAAGTCAAACAAAAAAATTTAACAGTGCTTTATATATGCCGCCGCATCAGTCATATTCTTAGCTTTTGTTTTAAATACTACTTCTAGCTAATCGAGCATTTCTTGTATTCTAGTGATGCATTCTATACTGCACAAAAGAAATATGCATAAAATTTGAATTTACATTTTATTAATAACACATCATAGAAACATTTAAAACCTTTGAAATTGAGAAGAAACGGTCTAATTATGATGAATCTTGAAAAAGTCTAATTATTGATAATTGCTTTACGTCTCTTTCTTATAAAATATATGTTTGTATCGGTATTGTAATGGTGGACGAGTACAATGACGTCACTAGCAAATAAAAGCTTTTTAAATTTTGTTATTTTTTAAGTTATTAAAAAAATCACGTGGTTGTTTGTCAAATAAAAATACTATGTAATGTAACAATTAAAAAGTGTCCATATTTACATACAAGTAAAGATACAATAAAAAATAGCAATGAAGTCATAAAGCTGTATCTTTATTGGTTGTATTACTGTAGGTACTTACCTCAGTTTATAAATCAATACTTATTTGTAACCTAGCAAAAAGTATATTGCATACGATATAAAACGTCCTTGTTGTACTGTTATATTTTTACTGTGCGGCACATAATGTTGGCGCCTGTTCAGTGGCCGCGTCCGCGCTAACGTCATGTACAAATGAATGGTGTGAAGTGCGGAGCATATGGGCTTGCACGTGGAAATTCCTCGCCTTTAGACTGAGGCGCGTTCAGGGCCTTCGCGCGAAGTACAACTTTTCGCTCTAACCCCGTTCAATGCCTTCGAGCGTGACAACCGGGTGAAACAACCGCCCGTTCAAGACCTTTGAGTGTCGGCGCGAGTTACAACCGAACAACCATCGAATTTGATGGTTGTAAAACGCTCTGACGTTTATGACTGAAATACTCTTACGTGATTGGATGATATTGGCGGCCATATTCTATAATGTCATCTACTAGAAAGAGTGAGAAATAAAAAATCATGTGAAAGAGGGAGATAAAAGATTTGGTTGCTGCAATCCGTTCAACGCCTTTGAGCGAGTTAAAAAACAACCGGACAACTACACCCAGAGGCGCTGAACGCGCCTCTGCGATGTAACTTGGTAGTGTTTAGAGCTTTTTGGTGTAAACAATTCACTGTTGCAAGTTGAGATTGAAGATTCGCATGTGTGTTTGAGTCTTTCTATCGTCAACTCGTATTCAGAAAGACGTTGTTTCATTGAAACGTTTTCAATAATCAAATTTTTCATCATATTATATAGATAGTCATCATCGTCTGTGTTTACGGTAGATAAGGAGTGAAATGAATTATCTGTTAAATTATTATTATGCCTGGACCAACATTTATGACATTTCCAATTTGACTTATCATCGACTCTCATTAAGCGAAATCTTTGAAAAGTTACATTTGTGCAGTCTAGATGGTAGCTGACTCTACAATCTTTACATGTAAGTAATTGCCGATTTGTTATCGCTTTATTACATTTTTTGCAATTTTGTGCCCTCTTTGGAGTATTATTTGCGCCATCTTCTACCGAACTATTTTACTTTTGCAGTTTATTGTTGCTATTCGGCGACAGAATGCATTTCTTGGCGCTTCGTTGTGGTAATTTTGATATTTTATTCGTAAATATTTAAGTAAACAAACAATCAATAGTAGGTACCGAACAGTCACTTCACTATGATTATTTACAAACAAAACAAAATGCACAATTAATTATTTAATTATTGATGGAGCGTGAGCCATGCAGCGGTACAGCGCTGAAAGCGCCTTGTTGTCAATAGCAAGCACGCGATGGCATCGAGGCAGCGAGCGATCCGCGGGTTGTCGTAGGTCAGTAATCCAAGCCGTTAATAAATTTAATTTAAAATGTTTTTGTTCATTACTCACGATACAAGTGGAGTCCAGAAAAAACACTAACACTATTAGAAAGGCCGTTTTAAGAACTTTATAATTATATATAGCATTTTACATAACGATTACTTTTGCTGCGCGTAACAGGCTGAAAGTACGGAGCGCAACAGAAACGGTGTTGTTACAACCAACGTTCATAAGACAACTTGCTCATAAAGTGGATCTAATTTGACCGGATACATAAAGGTGCGTCCCCACTAGGGCCGCGCGGCTTACGAGGCCTAGCCGCGAGGCTGAGCCTCGTGAGTGTGGATGTAAAGCGAGGCCCAAGTCGCGCGGCCCAACACAGCCGCGCGGCCGGTCAGTGTGACTATCTCAAAAACGGCAAACCTGCCCGACTTGTTTAAAATCTACCAAACGCGACTCACGATAATGCCAAAAATATGCCATCTTCTCTCAGAACAATAACTAAAGCGTAAAAATATAATTTGTGAAGTAAACTCGAGGATCACGCACACTGTGACGGGCCGCAGCGGGGCGGATCGAGCCGCATAGCACGCAACCACTATTAGTGGCGGAATATGCGGCCCGCTGCGCCCCGGCATAGTACTCGATAGCTCATATAAAATACATACGAGCGATTCGAACTGATTTTTGCGCTGCGACCCGACCCGTTGCGCCCCCTCACAGTATACGCTAACTTTTAAACGATCTTGTTACAAAACCTCTCTGGTCTAAACCTGCGGTCCTACCGCTTAACTCATAGCGATTAACGATGGCGATAGCGAGTGACTCGCTATCGTTTTAATTTTACGAGTTTGCTATGATAAGCGGCGGCCCTACCGCCTAATTCCCTCGTTATAATTTTAGCTCTCTAATATTGTGATTTCGTACCGCCTATCATAGCTTTTGAAATTGAAACGATAGCGAGTAACTCGCTATCGCCATCGTTAATCACTATTAGTTAGGTGGTAGGGCCGCTGGTCTAAAGTTAGTCTTGGTTTAAACCTAGTGCGCTTTCACTTGTGTTGATACTCGTAGATTGAGACAACGTCAACTTGGTCCTAGTTTCAACCAGGACTAAGTTCAGACCATGTTTGTTTTCTAATAAGACGAAAGAAGTTTAAACGTATACACTTTGTGATATTTTAAAGAAATATACAAAATTATGACTTCTGTAAAAGGCTGTAACTTGTAAAAAGCATTGACTGAAGTATTACGGAACCAAAATGCGTACCAAGACGACTTGACAAGTTATAATATTCGACATTTAACGCTTTAAAAGTCGGCTACATAAAGGTAACCAAAAGTAGGTAGGTACTGTATTCCGTAAGTCAACTTTAAATTGAACTTACCATTCTGCCAGCTGTTCGCCGATATTCTGCTATTATACATGGTTATTTTTTAGTTATGATAAAAATTTTGTGTGCTTGTTCAGACAAGCAAACTGAACAACTTTCACTATGGGACCAACTTCGAAATCGCAAAAAAATCAGCTGTTCCATACATTTAGGTTCAGTGAATGTTGAACATTTGTATGGAACAGCTGATTTTTTTTGCGATTTCGAAGTTGGTCCCATAGTGAAAGTTGTTCAGTTTGCTTGTCTGAACAAGCACACTAAATTTTTGTCATAACTAAAAAATAAACTTGTATAAAATTTATGTTATGATTCATTATTATCTATACATTTAAACAAATAAATAAAATTGAAGTGTCTGTTTGTAATATCAAAATAACAAGTTTTTACTAAATGGGTATGAATGTATATCGGGTACCAATAACAAACACTATTTTAAAAATGTTTGTCTGTCTATCTGTCTGTCTGTTTGTTCCCGCTAATCTCCGGAACGGCTGGACCGATTTTGACGGGACTTTCACTAATAGATAGCTAATTATATTAGGTATAACATAGGCTCCTTTTTTATTAACTTCAACAAAAGTTACTATTCTGTGCGGACGAAGTCGCGGGCACAGCTAGTTACAAATAAATGTGAACATTATTGCTACCGCCACTATTATACGACTACTGTCATCTCCTCGCGATAGAACAAATAACAAATAATTGGACAATTTATACAAAAATAACAAAAGGCGGGCTTATCAGATTTCTGCCAGGCAGCCTTTATATATGATATCCATACTAGGTTGGTGGTTAATAAAAGAAAAAAAATCATTAATGAAATACAAATATTTTAAACAAAATAAAATAGAAACAAATTAAAGAAAATTAATAAACAGGGGGTGTGTATGGAAGGGGGTGTCAGAGCTGAAGGAAATGTTGCTTTACGCTTTTATTAAAAGATGTAAGACTTACCATCAGGTGGACAGTTTGCTTGTTTGCCAACTTAGTTGCATTGCAATAAAGAAAAAACTACAATGTACTGTACAGTTTTACTAACATTTTACTAGTCCATACATTTTGTGGTTAGGTATGAATGTATGGATATATGAATTCAAAAAATTTATATTACAAAAACTATGCATCGCCGAGAGGGGAAAGGGGTATCGGGGGGTAGTCCTCCTCTTTCTGCACATCTTTTTCACCTCCCCCCTGCAAAATTTTAGACATTGACAACGACAGAAAATCACATGACAGACACCTACGGCAGCCATTCTATTAAAACATGATATTATAGCTCCAATTTGTAAATAAAATCATTCCTATTCTTCACAATGAACACGTATTTTATTACTCAAACAATCGTCTACCAGATGACGATGAATGATAAATAAAAAAAAAATAAAGAAATATTTTTAAATAAAAAAATTTAATGGAAACAAAAATTGAAAAACTACATTCATTAAACAATTTTTCGCACTGTATATTTAGCCGTGTCTCTTGTTCTGTATAGAAAAACTTTCCACAAAACAACAGATAATTTTCACAAAGTGGGTTTGGGAATTTTTTAATATTATCTGTTAGTTTCGTTTTTTACACAAAGATGCAGTAGTTACCGCTTTATTTATGAATAGTAGAATTTCAAAACATTTCTAGCACAACAACCTAACTGAAATAAAACTACATTTCTACTAAAATGGAAATAATTCTTCAAAATCTGGCCACACTGGGCCGCGCAGCTCTATAGTGAGAATGCGTTACAAATATAGTACACAAAAAGCTGGTGAGGCCGAGCCTCGCGGCTCCCGCGGCCGCGCGGCTCGTAGTGGGGACGCACCTTAAAGCAGCTCATAGAACACGCGTGTGTTATAGCCGAGGCACGCATCACAGAGTCCGGTAATGCTGCACTTGGCGGCCGCGGCAGTAATGTACTATATTTTTTTAAAAGCTAGAGGTAATATAAAAGACCTCAACGAACTACATTATTTTTGAAACGATTATTTTCATACCATTATTTAGTTTTGTCTACAAACTAACAACAATGATTGTGTTATTTAATTCAAAAATTCTGTTATTTAATTATTTTTTCCTCACAAGTGTGTTGAAAATTGTCGTACGATATACGTGCGTATATTGGTTATTTATACACTCGGCTCTATTATGCCTTCGCCTTCGACTCGGGCTGAAATTCCGCCCCGTGAGTTATAACCACCATGCCGCACCTTTATCGTAATGTACTATTATATACAAAGGGGCAGGCATTTAAAATGCCTCACATGGACAATTGAACAAGGCACATTAAACTAAATCAATCGGCTATGACCAGAAAGTCTAACTTGCACAACATCTTTAAATCAAAACGACTACCTACAATGAATGCATAATATCTAAAATGCATAGTCTATTTTTTTGGCAGCAAGCTATTGCGCTTGCGCACCATATCTGCAGATGGCTAACCGACAGGCGTGTGTGATACTCTCCTCGTAGGGTCTAGAGCATACCCACTAAACCCACTTCGACGTCCATTATTCATAGTCAAGATGATCCAGGGTCTGGAAAGCCCCATTTCTCCGGACCATCCCGGGACAGCCCGACAAGCAACTGGCCAGGTCAACACCCGTGGGGGATTACCCTGAACAATCACGTGCATCAGGAGCCACCCTAGCACGCAGGTGGAACCAAGACCAAGGGCGGTCATGGAAGGAAAGTCTTCTACCACCCATCTGCTTGCTTCGGAGAGGAGCAGCATAAGAATCCTTTTCCCGCTCCCACCTTCAGTGAGGTTATATACTCGAAGAAATGGCTGGCAGTGAGAGGTCACCCCCACCGCGCTGCCCAGCGCACCGCATAGCTTCCAGCCTAAACTGCAGAACGTTGTTTCAAGATACGAAATTCAAATCATTACCGAATCACCCTCTTGATAATTGCCCCATCTAGTAACCTTTAGGCCATACTCTCGCTAGATTTTTACTGCATTTTAGTGTCCTCGTTTCTGATAACGATTCGAATTGTTTCAGTGTGCGAGTTCTGAACAGTGTATCTTGGCTCGGCGGTGACAGTTGTGGCTCATTGCTGATACCACCAAAAGAAATAGTTCGATACCACTGGTGGTTCTATCCGAATGTTCCAAACAAAGTTTACGATACGACTATAAGTTGTTCCTGCATTTGTCTCATCAATGGAAGGTTTACACGTATTACCTTTTTTAAATACTTTAAAGGTACCTATTACTTCAAAGGTGCCCATGAAGGTCGTCTACCAGTGTGTGCTTTTTTTCAGACCAATCGGAGAACCGACAGATATTCTTATTCAAATAACTGGTTTCTCTGAATTGCCGGATTTGAGGGTGAGTTGATATGAGTGACTTTGAACAATATTTTCAATAATACGTTAAGTATATTTTTTTATACAACAAAGTTGGCAAACAAGCATTCTGCCCACATGGTGGTAAGTGGTAACAGTCACCTATAGTAGGGGTACATAAATGTTTGATGAAAGGAACATTAATACGCATGGTCTGTTTGATATATTATTGCTTGCTATTGAAATTATCTAAGTCAAACGCGAGAAACGACAAAATTTTCTTTTTAGTCTTTTTCTAACTTTTTACAGGCAGGTCATTGTGGGTCCATTCTAAGTGTGGTTACATATTTTAAAAGCACATTATCAGGTGCAATTCTCTGATAGAGAATGTACTTTCTAATCTATGCCATTATTACCTTATACCAAAGAATTGGTAGAACAATGAAGACAGATTACTATACATTATTACAGGTGTTACCCAAAACAAACAATCTTCACGATATCGTGGTGGGGGACAAATCGACAATAGCCGTCACCCTGTACAATTACGGTACCTGTTTTTTTACATCTAAGCTATATTTTTCTATCGATGGAATGGGGGACGATTTCACAGAAGATCGATTTGAAATAGACTCTACTGTGGTAAGTTTAAGAGCTAAATTGAACGCGTAACTTGATTATAAATTTTGCTATTTTGATATGTGTTGTATAAAAGCTGACGTTAATATTATTTTAAACAGAACAGCTTGAAGCCATCCAATCACTGCGAAGTAAAAATGTCAGTAACGCCGAACAGTGCGGGTCCGCGACAAGTCGATATAACATACACTGTCGTCTATCGTACAGATTTCGATGAAGTAAAAGAAATACAACCTATCAAAAAGTCAATTTGCATCGTTTGGTATGATGGCATTTACCCCACATTAAAGGTTAATATTGAACAAAATGTGAATTTCTTTCCTAGTTTACATATATAATAGAACTCGGGTTTTTTATTATTATTATCACAATTATTAAACTGTAATTTTAACTTAACACAGTGCTACATAAACTTTTATAAGTAGGTGTTACCGAACACTGGGATAAACGACATCGTTGAGTAACGACATCGTTTATGTATGTCGTTGAAAACCAAACCAGCGCCAGACGAATATTTGGAATAACGCTGAACGATAACCTTTTAGACGCAACCATAAATCTATCTAGGTATCTCTCGAGGTATATACGTATAAGATTGTTTATGTTATGCATTATTTTATAGTAATTGTCGTCCAATAATAGTAGATTATGCACCGAGGGATAGAAGCAGTGTCTAATGTCTAATTATGAATGTATACTGACATCCATAGATAATTACTTACAATTTTCTTGTGTTTCATTCACCAGGTAAAACGAACTATATCAGTTAATTGTCCTGTTATATTTAGCGATCACTGCGTATGGAACATCGTAAACGTCAAAGAGTAAGTATCAATGAATTTGGATGGATTACTGTGTCTCTACATGTATCTTACATGTAGAGACACAGTAAACACTGCATTTTCATTTTCAGTCTCAACAAGGCATTTGAAGACTGCCGCCCAAATAAACCTCTAGCAGTAAACATTTACGCACCAGATTTATGTTTGCATTCAGAATTAGCAGTATTTATATTTGTACTAGGGTGCACAAATACTGCTCCAGTAGCCTGGAGCATTCGAAGGGAGAAAATATGCGAATGTGGCATGGTCGAAGTGCAAATTGGTATATCAATGTATGAAATGAAACATAAATGTGTTCATAGATCTTTGGTGGAACTAACGCCACTTACTGGATTGGTTTCGGTAATAATTTAACTTAATGAGATAATTGGCATAAGACCAACTACGTGCGTTCATTGGTGTCTTTTAAACTATTGTTTCAGCCGGGAACTCCAAATCTTTTGCATCTGAAATTAAGCTATTTACTGGAAGGTCATCACGTATTGTGCTATGTTCTGACGCTGCCGAACCAAAGAACAATTTATATGTACATTAACATGCATGCGCATTTGGATAGTAGAGAAATATTAATTCCATTAAGAAGACCCATCGACGCAGAAAACTATTTAGCTGTATTAGACTGTGGACGAGTTCCAATTAATAATCTAGACCCTGTTATTAGGGTTAGTTGTGAAAATTGTTTGAGTTTGAATAAAACTAATACGATTTAAGCTTATATGGTAACATCTAGGTCATTATAACTAACGTTTGGCAAAAGGGATGTGGACTGAGTATGAAGAACCAAAATCTAATTAAGTAGGTAGTCTCAAAAATGAATAAATCAATAAGTTCAAGATAATTTTTGTCTCAGGCGGGAACCGAAGCCGCGTCTTCAACATACCGTGATGACGCTTTATCCACTGGACGAAATTTCGCTCTTATCGAAATTTTAAATTTCAACTGTATTGATCTTTTTTGTACTTTTTAAGCCAAAGTAGACGTTATACACTGTTAATAAATACGTGTCAATATGAAATATAGAAATCATTACAGATTTCTTGAAAATTGATTAGGAATAAAGCAAACTTACTACCTAATTAGTCCGTTAGTGTGATAAAAAAAATATCAGACACGTATTTTTTGTTTTTGAAATAAAGAACTACTGAGATAAAGCAATTCGAAATTTAGGATTGGGGCTTGCTACGCGCTACGTCACAAAAAGGAAAATCAAGGAAAACATTCTGCGACATTTCAAATCAATATATCACTAATTCTAGTTACGTCCTTGTGGTCGAATGTTTTTGATTATGTAAAAAGAAAAAAATCGTGCCCAATATGTTATTAATAAATAACCTACATATAGGCAATTTAAACAATTGTGTTGTCTTCTGCGCTCCACCCTTTTTGGGCATAGACTGTCATGTCGGATGCTATTGGAAGATATAAAACATCGAAACTTACTGATGTTATTTCACAGATTGTTTGGCTGTATAATCCCACAAAAAGTTTTACTACATGGCGCTTACTGCGTGGAAACACAATATCCCCAGATTCTGTACTACGATGCCTCTTATATTTTGCAGAAGTGTCACCTCTTGGTAAACTTGCTATACCATTTGCATTCATGCCTACTGAAATGATTGATTACGAGGTAAGAATATTATACATCAAGATTATAAGATATACGTAAGTATATGTACAATGACGTATATAATTGCTAAAATAGTTATGTTGGTTGAACTTTTCAGACCACATTCTATTGTTCTTATGGTAACGACACGGTTAAGATTCTGGTGAAAGGCCAAGGGGGTCTACCAAATTGCATTGAAACAAGGCTAGATATTCCTTATTTTATGGAAAAAGTGATAAGGTCGGCGTACAGAGAAGATGTGGTAGGTTTCAAATAAGCGTGAATCAACAGGAGTTGATAAGCATGTTACTATTAACTGATCACTTCGTAAATGTTTCAGATTTACTTGTCACTGCAACATAAAACGCTACCACCCATGCCTACACATTCATTATCTAGAGACATTTTAGCTCTTTGCAATAATACTGATCACATTATGCGATTTATATGGCTTCCGTACGTAATATTGTTAGGATCAATATTACTGACACAATTTACCTATATTTGATATAGATTGTATTAGCCTTTTATAATATTCTAAATAAAGTTTTAAAGCATCAGTTCCAGCCTCAGTGATTGCTTTGGCTTACTGTATCGACCCCTATAATTACACTGTTTTGCAATAACACTAATTACAGAGAAAGAATTGATAACATCATAAACGTAGTAATGACTCCTTGCTGGGGCGTGATTCAACCGAGAAGCAGTGAATGGATAACAATGACCGTTTACACGTTGCAAAAACCAGCTACTTTCACGTAAGGCAAATAATTTGCTTAAATATATATTTATTTAACAAAATACTAATACTTACAAATGATTTTAATGTAACTATAAGGGCGACTGTGACCTGCGAAATACTCGACTTAACGGAACGGAAGCGGTATCAGCAAAATGAAACGTTACGAAAAACCAAAATCGAGAAATGTTATCGAGAATTTGTAATCACGGAAGAAGGGCTCAGTCATCAGGTTGGCTTTTTTCATGTATTTTATCAGAACTAAGCTCCACTTGCAGCAATTTTGCTTGCTTTTAGTTAAATCGAGATTTAGCAAATTTGCTGCAAGTGGACCTAAATCTCGATTAATTGATTAATATTATTTATTAATCACTAAAACTAGATTTAGCCCATACAAAAGTGTCAAAGGACATTGCTCTGCGTCCATACATTGTTCGCCCCAATACCAACAGCAGTGAAAAAATGCTTTTCGTATAATTAGACATTAGTAAATACTGTACGTCCACATCAATTACTACGGACAAGCTCGAAATCGAATTACCTATATATCAAAATGAATCAGATTTTGAGGTTAGTAAAAGTAACACTTTATTTCGTTAGAACAATACACATAGTCCATACCTATACAATAATTAAAATAATAATTATTGCAATCAACCAAATAACGTTATTATAGCTATCCTATTAAAGTAGAAGAAATCTCGAAATTATAAAGCAAGTCAAAATCACAACGAACCATCAACGATCTAACAAGCGACAGCGCGTGAGTGAGTGAGTGAGAGTAGTCATTTGACGTAGGTATGTTTTAATTTAATTTACGTTGTAAGTTATGAAAAACAATAGATATGTACAAATAAATAAATGTCAGTACCTACAGAAAATCGACTCAATTCTATTCAGTCAATCAAAGGTAACAATAACCATTCGTATATTTTACTTCATTTGGTTTTGTTTCTGAAAGTACTTTTAGATATTTTTGATTTGTCCGTCAAATACATATATTTGTAATGAGTGTTATAAAATATGCATATAATTTTGACGTATATCAAATCTTTGTTGGTCGTGGGGCGATTTTCGTCATTGTCCTTTTTAAATCTGTAGCGAATGCGTAGAGGGACGCACAACAAGACTACAAGAGGTAATACCGGCGCGCTTGGTTGAGTTTTCCTCAGGACGCTCAACTAAACGCTGTGTAAACTCATAAACCAACCATAATTATGGCTGGTTACGCGCCCTTTTCATGTTTCGCGCCTTGTCTATATTTTGCGCGCAATAGTTAGTGCGTAGGGTTGCCACCCGTACTTTATTATAAAGTATTGTACGTTATTTCGGGTAAATGTACTCTATACTTTATGCCAAAGATAAAGTACGCGAAAATACTTTATTTTGCGCGATTTGATTTCTCTGGGATTCATTAAACATTAAATATATAAAAAATAATTTATTGTAAGAATGTTTGCGTAAGATTATGTAGAGGTTGCCAAAAGCTCATTCTTCTTATAGTTTCTCGTCTATTGGAGGTTAGACAACATCAGGGCAATTTTAATTTTATAAGCTGCTGCTCTGAATAATGAGGTAGTACTGCAGAAAAACCATTCCCGCAAGTTCTTCAACCACAATTGCCGCCTCCTGTCAGCGCTTCTCTTTCCAGCAACTTTCCCCTCAATGATGAGTTGGAGTAGTTTGTATTTATCATTTCTCATTCGCTTGATGGTATTCATAAACTCCATCTTCTTCTTGAGCCTACTTAGTACCTACACGGTGGTGATTCGGTCTCGCCATGAGATTTTCAAGATACGGCGGTATATCTACACCTCAAACGCCTCCAACCTTTTTATCATATTTTGTGTGAGAGTCCATGGTTCTACACCGTATTGTACAGAAGAAATAGCGGACTAGGCGTAGTCTTAAGTCAAGGCTCAGATCTCGATCAGTTCATTCTGAAAAAGGCTCAACGAGCCATCTGAATGCAGACTTTTATCTCCTGAGCATGGTCACCTCTCTCATTAATCCAACTTCCCAGGTACCCGAACTCAGTCACCCTTATTACCAATTCTGTCCCGACATAGAGCTACGAGTCATATTGCGGTGTCTTAGAGATCAACAAGTATTTGGTTTTTTGCAATATTGATGCTCAATCCCATTTCCTTACTTGAATTCATTAACATTATTACGAAGCTCCTGTAATGGCGCCAAATTGACTGAGATCAAGGCAGTATCATCAGCGTTACATATATTATTGATAGGAGTGTCTTTTACAATAATGCCTGTATGACTAGCTGATCAATTCCGGAAAAGCTCTTCTGCATAGATGTTAATAAGAAGTGGGATTGATTTCAAAACTTCGATCAATTTCATATGTTGAACTTTATCAGAAGCTTTCTCGTAATCGATGAAGCAAATATGTAAGTCACGCTTCATGTCACGCGAGTACAAAAGAGGGCGTCCCTATTTCCCTAATGCAATCTATTTCTCTAGCCAGAAGCAGGAATCTATTTCTAAAGCCAAACGGTGTGTCGTCAAGATCTTCACATATTCGGTATATTCTACCATGTACTATTTTAAGGAAGATCTTTAAGACATGACTCCTCAAGCTTATTGTTCGGTAATCACTACAAGTTTTAGATCCACTTTATTCAAGATGGTGATAAAAGTTGATAAGCCGTTGTTCTGGTATAATACTGGTCGTATATATTTTATTAAAGAGGTTTACGAGTAGGTCTAAATAGTCTTCTTCTATGAGTTATAAGTTTCCCACACCAACTTCAAACTCTTCTGGTCTTGAATCGTGAAATAATTCCTGTATATAATTAGCCCAAACTAACAGTTTCTCTTTCATATCTAGAACTGGAAGATTATATGGATGAGGACAGGAGCTTCCCGTTATCGGTGCATCTTTGACCTTCTTGTGAACCAAAGCCAAAAAAAACCAAAAGCTCATTCCTGAACGCAATTTAGCCGCAAATGTCAACATTGTCATGTCAAGGTGCTTAAAAAAATTCGTTTGTAAACATTAAATGCAATAAAGTTGCTAGAAGTAAAGAAACATATATTTAAAGCATGATAATAAAGTGGAATAAAAAGTAGTTTATGTTCCCACAATGTACTTTTTTTTTCAACCTTTTGAAAGCCAATGTACTTTATATGGACAAAAAAAAGGTGGCAACCCTATTAGTGCGGAACTGTCAAAGCATTGGATATTGTGTGAACCCCAAAAATACTTACTTGACTTTTACGGTATACCTTTGGAGATGACTGTGAATTTATTATTTAGTAAGATAATAATGGAAATGTGTTGTGCATTTGTGTTGTTTAAAAAACTATTGAACTCAGCCGTCTGTGTATTCATTAGAAATCTAGATTTAACATTTTGACATTTTTGTATGGGCTAATCTAGTCTAGTTAGATCGATATTTAGCAAAATTGCTGCAAGTGGACTTTAGTCTTTAAAGTAAATTGGCACTTTCTAGCTCAAAAATCTATAAAACTAAAACATGAATTCGTTAACGTGTTTTTACGCAAAACAGGGTATTGAAATGTTAGAATCAGCATAATTATTATCATTTTTATTATGTACACTATCTATTCCCACTAAAGTCACTGACTTATAAGTAAGACTTTGCTGTTTCACGTCATTAGGTGTCTATTATTTTAAAAAAACTCAAAAATCTGTATTCAATATACCTACGAGTTGACCTTTACAGGCGCTTATTGACGTCAAAAAAAGAACATAAAAATCTTAAACCAAGAATCTAATTCACTAAATTATTTAATCCTTGTATGTACATACACACACCCCAACCATAAGATGTGTGCAAATACCTACAAGTCAAATGAAAAAAAGAATGTTGACTACACCTGTTCGGAAATTGGGAGAGCCTTCTCGAGAAGAACAGGCAAGATTATTCACTGTTTAGCACTTCAATCAATAGTGTCAAGTTCACTCACATAGTTACACTCAAAGACATTATAAGAGTAGACCAACAATGCAAACGAAATGTATGAAGTCCCCTTCAACCAATTTTGATATGATAATAGCTAAATAAATAAGCATAATTAAGACTCATCGGTAATAAATAATGTTACAATGTGATTTAGTTTTTATTACTGTTCGTTTTTTACACTACAAAACGAAGTTATTTGGGCATGTTTAAGTATTTTTATAACTTGACGCGCGCTCGACAGTCGAATGCAGTACAAATACAGTATGGTAGCGGCCGCCTGACCGCTGTTGTGGTTGAAGGGGGTTTCTTAGAGGCCGCGAGTATTGTCGGTCTATCTCTTATAATGTCTTTGGTTACACTGTATGCTTTCTTTCGCTCCACAAGAAAATATCTAAAGGCGTAGCGCGCGAGCTACGGCACGGGGCCGCGCTGCAGCTGATCCACCGGTCACCGAACTCTTCAGTGAAATATTCCCTCACATTACGATGGTAATGTAGCAGTACATCGTCTTGCTGACACCACAGTCCTCTCAAGTTCACCAGCAGAATATCATACAGCATTGTCAAAACAAAATCGTGCGAAGTCTAGGGTCCATTAATAAGCACTTGATACTGTGATGTAGGTAGTTAGGCTATAGTACTTGGTCGGTAGGTACATACATTTGCAGAACCCCAGACACATTTTCACCGCAAGGTCCGCAAGGCAAAATATGCACGAACCACCACGACATATTCACGAAATGTAAATTGATAAGCCATGCCTTTATTTCGAGTACGTTACGGGTCTAACGATCGATCGCTAAAAGCGCGCACGCAAACATAGGCGTACCTATATAGAGGGAAGGCCGGGTGGACCGTGCCCACACCAGAATGGTCTAGTGCCCACCCCAGGATGTTAGGCTACCCTTTCAAAATTCTAGGATGGACGCCAAATAGCGATAACATCAAACAAAAATCGAGGGCCAGACCCACCCCAAAAGAAAACTAGATACGCCAATGCAAATCTCCTATGACGGACGAGTACTAAATTAATCAGTCCGCTAACCATGATCACTTAAGAGGATTGTGAAGCTGTAAATTTTCATACAAAAAGCGATAACGCTTTTCTCCCTCTTTACATAGTGCAATTTTCATAATTTTTGGAAGTGTCCTTTAGATATAATGAAGATCTAGGTTTGTACGTTTTGATTTTTAAGTAATATTGCTCAGAATATAAATTATTAGCATCTAAATATCCATATTTTAGACTTAAAAACTACCTCGAGCATTTTTGTCTAAATCATACTGAATTACAAAAAAAGCAAAACGTATGAACATAGATTAAGGTATACTGAATCTAATGAGATTAAAAGTGTCTAATTTCGTAAAGGTTTAGGGGGGTAAAACAGTTATCGCCCGAAACAATATTTCAATAAGAAATGTAGGCACTTGTCTCGGACTTTCAACTCTAAGCGGTGTGCAACAAACTGCATTTTTGAAAGTGCATTCTCGAGCCATGAATTGGCACTTCACAGTCCTCTTAGAACAATATTAAAATCGCGCTGAGAGCAAGATGGCGCTATACGCAGTAAGCAACACATTCTTTGATCCTAGACGACACTTTATTAATAACATATGAATCTTTAAAGTATTATATACAGTTGTGGATTCATTCTAGGGAATAAACGATTCGCCACCATTGGTTGAAGACATACAAAAACCACAGCCTTTTTATTTAGCTATGTCAATATCTGTGTCATCTAAAGGGCAGCGAGATGGATTTCCGAGAATGCTACTGAAACAAATGTGGGAACAAGTAAGACGTTCCTTTATTATATACTAGCTGTGCCCGCGACTTCGTCCGCGTGAAATAGTATCTTTTGTTGAGGTTGGTAAAAAGAAGCCTATGTATCTTCTTATATACAGGGTGTCCCAAAAAATTGTGTCAAGCGAAAGTCCAGAGTTAGAGCACCTCTTGGAGTACCCAAATCACCCCCATGTATGTTCCGCGATTATTCGTAGTTTTAGAGTAATAATTTTTTTTCTGACTTTTTGAAAATTTCGATCTAAAGAACTTAAAAATTTTTAATAAAAAAATGTTGAACATATTTTAATGTTTTTCTTTATGCCACTGAATATCTTTAGTGCTTCTTTTATGTCTAAAATAATCAGCTTCGTAACTTTAGTGGAAATTTAGAAAACAGTAGTGGAAAGTCAAAATTTGATTGTTAGTAAATAATTACTTAAAAATTCATCTTTAAATTAAAAATCTAAACAGGCAAATTCATGGTTTCTAAGTATGTGTAAAAACTTCTCTAGACTCTCTGCTTTCATAATAATTTTAAAAAAAAAGTACTTAATAGGGCTACTTTGGCTTAAATCGGCCATCAAAGACAGCAAGGTGAAAATTTCATAAAACTCGACTTCTGAATATTTTTTTTTTAAATTCCAATTATTTATTAATAAACGAAAAATGATTGTAGAAAAGCTAAAAATTTATTATTTGAAGGTCAAAAATAACTGTTCCTGCTGCCATCTTTAATAACCTTTGAAGGTTTATTATAACTTAATAAATGAAACAAAACATTATTTTCAAAGTATTTATTATTCGATCGCTTAAAGAAAGTTTTCAAAATGACGACCTTCGTGCTCAATACATATTCTACATCGTCTAAAAAAGTTTTCTTTTAAATTTATAAATGCAATTCTGTTGTTTTTTATTGTTTCTTCCGCTTGTCTTAATTTTGTTCTTAACACTGTGACGTTTGTAATGTCCTTGGCGTATACTAATTCCTTGTAGTATCCCCAGACGAAAAAATCTATGGAGTTCAAGTCGGGGGACCGTGGCGGCCACGCAATGGGCCCTCCGCGACCGATCCATCTGCCTGGAAATGTTTCAGACAAATGTTGTCTAACATTTCTAGCAAAATGGCATGGAGCGCCGTCGTGTTGAAAAATCATATTTCTCCGCGTTAATAGGTCTACATCTTCTAATAAGACGCCGAGATCACGTCGTAGAAATTGCAAGTAGGCCTCGCTGTTCAGTCGGTCCGGTAGTTCGAACGGACCAATCAGCTGTCCGTTTAGGATGCCTGACCACAAATTGATACTAAATTGTTCTTGGAAATTAGATTCCCTTGTGAGGTGTGGATTTTCAATACTCCACGAATGGTAGTTATTCGCATTAAACACCCCACATCGCTTAAAATGTGATTCATCAGTCCATAGAATATTTTTAAAGAAATTTTCGTTTTCAGCTTGTCTCCGTAACATTTCCTGACAAAATGCCACCCTTCTCGGGTAGTCTGCGGGCTTGAGCTGCTGAACTTTCTGGATGTGATATGGGTGAAAACGCTCTTGATGAAATATTCGATGTGCTTGTGATTTCGGAATTCCGATTCGACGTTCTATTGTTCTTACACTAACTGATGGATCTCTCACCACTTCTTCGACCACTGATTGGACAGTATCTGGGTCACTCATTTCAGATGGGCGCCCCGATCTTCTACCTGGTAGGCGTCCGTCCATGTAAGAGTTATGTACTCTTAAAATCATACGATGATCAGGCCAAGTTTCAGGCTGAGGTCCACCTCCATTTTGTACTTGCTGCCGGAACAACCTGGCTGCTTCAGAAGCATTTCCTCTTGCATATCCATAAAAGTAATGCATAAGAGCATATTCTTGCGATGAAAAAGACATCACAAAATGAAGAGCTTGAAAAGCCCGTAAGAATGCCAAATTTGTCAAAATCCCGTATTCACACAAAACCAAATCGTAATCGCACTCAAGGTCCGTATAGAAAGCAAAGTTCGTCAAATAATCACAAATGAGCGTATCGTACGTAAGGCGCAAACAAAAGCAGGCAAACGACTGGCGCCAGAACACAATAGGCGCTCGGACTACAACCCCCCGCCTCATCCCCTTGTCACAAAGAATAGCATTCCTCAGTTACAGTTATCCATTTCGCCAATGAGAGT
Source organism: Schoenobius gigantellus (assembly GCA_963935595.1). Classification (NCBI taxonomy): domain Eukaryota; kingdom Metazoa; phylum Arthropoda; class Insecta; order Lepidoptera; family Crambidae; genus Schoenobius; species Schoenobius gigantellus. Next base: position 30,356,136 of record OZ012547.1, on the reverse strand, counting down.
GAGAGAGATAGCAATAATGCGGTCTCTTTCATATCCTCTCACTCGGGCAATTTTTTAGCAGGTAAGTACTGCGTTACATCCAACACTACAACCGATGTGATCCGCGAGAAAAATATTTAAATATGGGTTTCATGTAGTTAATTTTTGCTAAATTGTAATTAATCTGAACCTTAGAAATTATAAAAAGACCAGATATTTTTTTTTATCATCTGATAGGAATTTGGTAAATTTTATGAAATTTTCACCTCGCTGTTTTTGATGGCCGATTTAAGCTAAAGTAGCCCTATTAAGTACTTCTTTTTTTAAATGATTATGAAAGCAGAGAGTCTAGAAAAGTTTTTACACATACTTAGAAACCATGAATTCGCCTGTTTAGATTTTTAATTTAAAGATGAATTTTTAAGTAATTATTCACTAACATTCAAATTTTAACTTTACACTACTGTTTTCTAAATTTCCACTAAAATTACAAAGCTGATTATTTTAGACATAAAAGAAGCACTAAAGATGATTCAGTGGCAAAAAGAAAAACATTAAAATATGTTCTACTTTTTTTTTATTTAAAATTTTTAAGTTCTTTGGATCAAAATTTTCAAAAAGTCAGAAAAAAAATTATTACTCGAAAACTACGAATAATCGCGGAACATACATGGGGGTGATTCGGGTACTCCAAGAGGTGCTCTAACTCTGGACTTACGCTTGACACTATTTTTTGGGACACCCTGTATATAAAAATAAAACGCTGTGTTTGTCTCGCAATAACTCTGAAACGGCTCGACCGATTCTTATGAAATTTTCTGTGTGTGTTTGAATAGGTCTAGGGAAGGTTTAAACGTAACTGGATCCGGTAGGGGGCACTGCAATCGGGCAAGACAACGTCTGCCAGGCCCACTAGTACCTTTTATAATTAGCTATCTATTAGTGAGTCCCGCCAAAATCGGTCCAGCCGTTACGGAGATTAGCGGGAACAAACAGACTGACAGACCAGACAGACAGACAAAAAAAATTGTGTGTTTATTATTGGTACCCGATATACATTCATACCCATTTAGTAAAAACTTGTTATTTTGACATTACAAACGGACACTTTGATTTTATTTATTTGTATAGATGTATATGATTAGCTGTGCCCGCGAACTACGTTTTGCCATATATTTTTTTTTCCCGTTTTTGCAACTTTTTTCATTGATGCTCAGCTCCTATTTGTCGTAGCGTGATTTTATATAGCCTATAGCATTCCTCGATAAACGGACTATCTAACACAAAAATAATGTTTCAATTTCTGGGCAATTTCACTAAATTTGTCTTAGCTAAGGATAATCCTAAGAAGAATGCTATCACTTCTTGTCTTTAAGAAAATGAATGTGACAGCATTCTACTTAAGATCGTCTTAAGCTAAGACATGGTTAGTGTAATCAGTAGTTCCTGAGATTAGCGCATTCAACCAAACAAACAAACAAACTCTTCAGCTTTATAATATTAGTAAGTATAGATGAAGATATGGAGCAAAGTGGAGAACGCATCCCCTATACTTATCTGAGGCAAATACGTATACGTCACTATACCGCTCTTTCTTACAGAATTGAAATCTATCTGTAAGAAAGTACCTACTCCTGAATTTATAAACTTTATCGTATTGGCGCCCAACGAGGGACACAATTTACCATTGCATGCATTTTCTATTTAAACAATATTGTCCTTTTACATCTATAGTTCTTATAATGACACTTAGAGCTGTTCCACGTGGCGTCATGTTAAACAAAGCTAACAGTATCTACATATTTCATATTTATAATATAATAACATATGAAATCAGAGGAACATACAGGTGTAAGTAGATATGCGACCCAAACTAAGTCAGAGGACAGTACAATAGGTGCTTATTTTATTTTTGAAAATGTGATCACGGCGTCTTATACTCTCAGACTAAAAACTATAGGCCTTACTAATAACCATTGTATACACCTGATTTAGTTAAACAGTGTTTTGTCACGTTCACTCGAATGACATTTCAAATTCGATCAAAAGAGACAAAACACTACTTAACTATACAAGGCTTATACAATGGTTATTAGTAAGGCCTTTAGTGTGCAACACAAAACAGCAATATGTATTTAAAACCAGTCTCAAAGGAAATAAATACCGGAGTCTTTGTCAATTACTTAAGTACAATTATGTGAAATGTAATAAACTACACTACTACTACTATATTTAAAAAATAATAATAAATTTATTTGAGATACCAAAGCAATTAAATATTGTCAGCCAGCGGTATTTCATCCAGCGTGTTTGTAGAGTTGTTGCTCACAAATAATAAACTTTGCGGAAAAAACGAGGCCATGAAATTATCAGCCCATATGTTAATCACAGAGTTTGGTGTTCCTCTTTCTGTGAAACATATGTTTTGGTTTCAGTCCGAACATGCGCATCCCTCAGATTCCGTAAACCGTTCCGCGTAAATATGGCTGCAGGGCTGTCCAAACCTGGAGAACTATTTTTGAATGACTTCGTATGCGACATATTTTGGCCTAGTTGCAATGACTTTTTAGCCGTATAATAACCGGTATATGCCGAAAACGGCTACATTCTGCGTAGAACCGAATCCTAACGTACCTATGTGTGTACTTTAATTATGTTGGCAGCTCTGCGTTCGACTTTCAAAAATAGGATGTTTAGGAATTCGTGACCTCAAAGTCATCGCTGACTATTTATTTTAGTCAGCGGTGATTTCTAAATCGCATACGTAATTCAAAAATAGGTCTCCATTAGATGTCCAAAGTCCGAACGACGACAGTATGCTGATGCCTTGTCTCCACGTGCTGGTGAGCAGATGGATGGAGCATAAATATTTGCATATGCGTTGCTTTCCTACATATTTTTTAGAAGGACGTAAACTAAGGTCATAACATTGAGACAATGAGTTAATCAACGAGGGCGATTTTTCGATAAAATGTATTACATTGCGTGCTGACAAGTTTTGAAATCTTGTTTCGATCGCATTTTCACTTACACACTGAATACACACATACTAAAGCTCAAGCCACATAGGATCCTGGTTCAGGCGCGGACGTGGCATGGGCATTTTCCATTACATTTACTAAACTTAACTTAAATAGATATAAAGACGAAATTTGAATACACCGAAAAGCATGGCGCGGATGACCGTATGACGAGACCGCTTGGTTCGGTACCATGTTCAAATTTCGTCTTTATTCGTCTTTAGTAGATTTAGAACGTGTGAATGGAATGGAAAACACCCGTGCCATGTCCGCGCCCGCGCCTGATCCTATGTGACTTGCGCCTAAGAATCCGATTTAGGCCATTTTAATGACATTATTTCAATGTTTTTCAAGATAAAATATGTGCATCAAATTTCATTTCAGACTCCACCATACGATTTACTGTCATCTGACCTAAATATTAATGCAGGCAGTGAAACGTCATACAATAATAATATGACGAAAGCAGATATTATACGAACCATTGACGGAATACTATGGTAAGTGAATATATGTTTTACAAAGTTATCTACATATAAAACAACATATGAGACTAGCTTTCCGCTCGCGGCTTCGCCCGCGTTATTGATTTCCCGTGGAAATTTTATATTTTCCCGCAAAAAAAATGTAGCCTATTATATAGAAAATTGTTATTTATATTTAGGAGCTCGAATAATAAATTTCATAGATATAGGAGCAGATTTTAAATACTTTCCATAGAAACTTTCAACCCCTATTTTACAACCTAAGGGGGTGAATTCCAATAAAACATGACACACGTGTTCAATCAAATATTTTTAAGAGCATGAATCTCAAGTTTTATCAAAATCGTTGCTAATTTAAAAAAAATCCCTACATACTTGCAACCCCTATTTCACCCCTTCAGGGTTAATTTTTTTTAAAATCCCTGCTTAGTGTGCGTCCGCATTTTGAACTAAAACAACTTCACGTTTCTACCATTAGCGGTTACGGCTATAGATGGGAACTTCTCCTTTTATATACCGGGTATAACGGAATACCGAAGTAGGCATATAATTAAAATAGTATAGAAATAGTATAGATACAATGAATAGTCATAAAACATTTTTATTGTTAATCAACAACCTTAAATATTATTTCGGTATTCCGTTACACCCGGTATATACAGGATGGAAGAAAAAGACTGTGGTTGGAGGAAAAGTACCCTTAATATTGATGATGGCAAATTTTACTGAAAGAAAACATTCCTTTATTTTTATAATTAGCTGTATTATTTTTGAAAAATCACCTGCTTGAGCCGGGAATCGAACCAGTGAAATGTGAAAGAAAGATATCTTGTATTTTATGATACCTACCAAAAGAGTAATTCTAAAGAATGACCAATTTCTTTTAAGCAACATAGTATCTTAAATTAAAGAAAGACCAAGAAACATATTTTTTTTATTGTAAATCTGACTCACTATCTAAAGAAAATAGTTCACTAAACGTATGAATTTGCTCAAAATGAGACGTATGCACAGACGTATTCTTCGACAGAATTCTTTACGTGTTGCCTTTTATATTGAGTTGATTGAATATTTAAAATATTAGTTCAACTTTTCTGTGAATGGAACATAATATTTGTACTGACCACTTATGAAAATAATGTAATTGCATTTTGCTATCTGTGCACCTGGCTGTTTTCTTTTTTCTAATGATCAGTTTGAATTTTGAACCAAAGAAAATGAGTGTCATTTTGAGCATATTTTTATTGGTCTTTGTTTAATTTAAAATACCAAACTCACAAGCGGTATTGAGCCTCTAAGTCTGAGGAGAGACTTTGCCTCATTATGTGTGTTCTACCGCTTGTACTATGGGTTGTGTTCTGAAGAATTGTTCGACATGATGCCAACGGCCACTTTTTATCATCGCACCGTTCGCCATCGGCAGGGTGTTCATCCTCACACGCTGGAGCCTAAGTGGTCACGCACAGTGCGGTTTGAGAGAAATTTCCTCCCACGCACGCTCCGGTTGTGGAACGAGCTCCCTGCCGAGATTTTCCCCGGGGAATACAGTATGGGGTTCTTCAAGAAGGGAGTAAATAGGTTCTTAAAGCGTCGGCAACGCGTTTGTGATGCCCCTGGTGTTGCAGGTGTCCATAGACTACGGTAACTGCTTACCATCAGGCGGGCCGTAAGTTTGTTTGCCGGCATCGTAGTATAAAAAAAAACTAGGTATGTTGCTTAAAAGAAATTTATCCTTATGGATGACCCTTTTAGTTGTTATCATAAAATACAGGATATATTTTTTCACATTTCACCGGTTCGATTCCCTGCTCAAGCACGTGATTTTTCAAAAATCTTTAAATGTAGTTTTAATTACTTTTGAAAATAATGAAATGTTTCCTTTCAGTAAAATTTGTCATCATCAATATTAAGGGTACTTTTCCTGCAACCACGGTCTTTTTTTCCCACCTTGTATAAATATTTATATAGATTACCGGCTTGTTTTAGAGAACGGAGTGCTATAAAAGTATTAATATGACTTAAAGTGGTCTGGTCTGTTAGCCTCTTCGCTAGCTACGCTTGCCAAGTCTGTACTGTCTTTGTCAATGAGACGAAAGATTTGTCCCTGTCCCAGCCCCTGGGGAGATTTTGTCATTGTGTGGTGCTAAGCGCTCCGAAATACACTGTTCATTCTTTGCTGCTATAATGAATACCGCTGAACCACCACCTACTTGCCAGTTGCCACCTCAACTAGTAATGAATATCTGTAAAGCGTATTTTAAAATAAGACAGCACTAAGCTAATAACCAGACTTCGCGAATAGACTAGGTACACCAGATAATCAAAATGAGCATTGATTCCAGGGATGCCTTACACGGCAAAATGTTTAGAAACCAAATCGAATTTTACTCAAAAGAAGAGATTCCAACATATCAACAACTATTAAGAGTAATGGAATCTAATATAGCACCTAAACTTAGCAGACGGTAAGTGTACCATTCAACGAATTTAAAGAAGTGTAGTGATCCAGCCATTCTTTGAGCAATTAATTAGTAATTCACTGCTCAAAGAATGACTGGAACGATTCCAACTAATACAAACAATTACATAAATTATCTAAATTCAGTGCTGCAACTATAACTGTGAATTAGTGGCGTCGCCTTAATAGAGACAATAAGAAACGTGTTAATGGACACTTCTTAGAGACATTTATCTTTAGCAAATTAAGACCGAATTAAGTTACTTAATAGCCGTAAAATAGGCTAGATTGTAATATACTTTGGGATGTTAATAAGCGTTCCATAAAAAAAAGTTATATAAATGACTAAGGTCCAACTTCACCAATATTTAAACAGACGGTTAGTTACCTAACAATCAAGTTTTTGACATTTTACTCATACAATATGTGTCAAAACGGTTGTTAGTAAACTTTAAACGCCTGTTTAAGTGTTGGTGAAATTCAACCTAAAGATGGCAATAAAAATAGTTTTATTTTCCAGAGTGACATCCGGTATATGTGATGCGATCGTCAACAAGGCAGTCTTTCAGGTCTACGGCCTGTATCCAAAAACGGACAGCACTGGATTACTAGACGCAGAATAACACAACTGTTGAAGAAAATGTAATGATGAATATTATTTAATATCGAATATGAAAAATAAAAACACCATATTGAAATCTTCTATTTACTTAAATGCTAAGTGGTCACAATAATATTCAACAAATCATATAATAATCACATAAGTATCACATGTCCAAATTGTCACTATAATAATATCTCACACAAAAAAAAAGAACATACTTAATTCAGTATACTTTCGAGCTTCAACTGTACTTTGTTCGCTTTCATAGAAGGAATGATTGTCACAGATACTCGGTCGCCAAGTTTGGGGGTTGCGTTGGCGCCAAGGTTGTTCCTATGTATAAGGCCATTCTCCCCGATACCGCAGTCAACAAAGCACCCAAAGGGAACCACGTTACGAACAACACCTAAAATCAAATTATTCCATTGTACAAATTCAATTTACAAAATGTATTCTGTTTAAGTTTCAAAATTTAGATGCCAACAGCTGTAAAAGGAAGAGATTACAATTTGTATGATGTAATTTGAAGCAAACAAATCATTTTGATATTATATATAGGCATATGTCCAAAAGTGCGCGTCTTTTGGCTGAAATGCAATTGATATAATAATAATGTATATTTCTATAATCATATAATAATCAAAAACACGTGGTGGATACACCAGATAAATTGATGTATCGATTGTTCATGGTAGTTTACAGCCTAAGGACAGCTGCACCGTCAGGCGTGGCAGTTGTCATCACACGCCAGAGTCTGAATGACAGAATCTTATTGCTCTAAATGTCTTCAGTGATAATACTGTGATCTTTTATGTCTATCTTACACTTGATTGCCTTCTTACTATGGGTATATATCATATGGAAAATTTATGATTGGATTGGTCATCACAGTAAATACAGTCAATAGTAAGTCGGGACTATTATTTCACCATCATTAAGACAATCCAAGTTTTTTCAAGACAAGAGTGAACCAATAATTCGCCTTTTCCATCAAGATGATGAGCTCAAGTTCCAACTTATAAGCTATAAAAAAAATATTTTTACCAGCTGTACGCGGCATGCGTTGCAATGCCTTACTTTTTTATTGCTACTAAGTTGACAAACAAGTAACCTGGCCACCTGATGGTAAGTGGTAACAATCACCTATAATGTGGCTCCTGTAAGATTCGTAGCAAAACTGCAGCCCCCACAAGAACCACTGTACGTTGCCAACTTGTGACATCAGATGTAAAGTCACGGTACCCAGTTATTTCTAGACTTAGAAGTGTTGGAATTTGTATTTTGAGCTTTGATTAGGAAAACAAACACCAGAAGTGACCCAAAAATACGCGAGGGGTTGAGGAGAACGTATAATAGGCTAGATGACAAAAAAATTTTTTTTGCTTTAATAGTAGCTCATTCATATAATAAACAGAAAGAAAAAATCGGTTTTCGAATAACTATAAAAACAACCAAGATATAAGGTATTAAAGATTTTTCTCCATCTCTTTCTAGCAAAACGGCAATTTACAAAGAGTTTATATGGCCGTACTCAACAATGACGTCACGGTTGATGTCGGATCTCTCTGTCTAATCGCCTTCAAATTAACAACTTAAAATGCTTGTATCTAATGTATTTCTAAGCCGATTTTAATTCTGATTTCACAGGACTGCATCTTTTTCCGCGGTATTTTAATATTTAATGACGAGACGTAAAAATTAGAATTCAGTCATCATCCCAATTATGTTAATTTTAAAGTTAAATACAGTTTTGGTACTTTCATATAACGCAAAGTTAAAAAAAACCGGCCAAGTGCGTGTTGGGCCACGCGCAGTGTAGGGTTCCGTAGTTGCAAATGCCAACTTTGAGTTCACACACACCTCACAACACGTTGCTGATGGACCAGAAACCATTCGCATCAGCCAGATATCTATCGCAGGTAGTTTATTAAGTAAGCCGGGAAGCCGTCAGCACAGGATAAGCTCCAAGGAAGAATATTCAAACAATGGCCTTCGAGCATTATATGCATCTGATCACATAACGTAATTGCGTTATAATTTACAACAACGCCATCTCTGTGGTCACATACGCACCAATACAATTATATACAGTGGCGCCATCTCTGTCAGCACGTTCAGAACATCAACTTACAGTATTAAGTGTCTGTTGCTACAGTACTAATTTTCAATGAAATTTTATTTTTCCGAGTACATTTTATAAGTTGGTCGTCTATAACTTTTTAGTTTGTACTTAGTACTCAACTCTTGATAGTTTTCCTTTAAACTTCGTTATATATACTACTGTTGTAATTTTTTTCACGTGTCCATATATAACCGTTTAGCAGATAGAGGGGGGAGAGACCTCTAACAAAAATTTGCACTTTAAAACCAAATATTTCAAAAACGGATCCCTAAATCGAAAAATAGTGTTCTGAACCTTATATTATTTTTTAAAGACCTATTCAAAAATACCCTACACAATGGGTTAGTTGAGAAAAAAAATACTCCCACGTTACTTGTATGGGAGCTACCCTAAAAAAATTTTTTTCAATATTTTTTTCTACCACTTTTTTGGCATGAAAAGTATACATACCCATACAAAATTACAGCTTTCTGGTACTAATAGTCTCTGAGTAAAACCGCGGACAGACAGACGTGGCGAAACTATAAGGGTTCCTTGTTTACTACGGAACCCTAAAAAGGGTTACTACTGTCTTACTGTGCAAGATTTAAACAATTAAAACTTGGTGCCATAGCTTGGCTATAGTTATCATACCTGTCAGTGTCATTCCTTCCTGTATTTGGTCTTTGGATTGTACAGCTAAGGAATATACTGGTCTACAAAATGTAATCACATTATCTTCGTATGGTTTCTGCTTGAAGGCGCTTATAATCAGTTCTAATGTACAAATATCTACATTTAACTCCTGAATCATAGATTCTATGGTGATGGCGGAAATTTTTGATTCAGCAAGCCCCGGGAAGTGAGGTTTACTGACATCTTTTATATTGACATCAATTTTTTTCGCAAATCTGGAACAAAGGAAACACGTAAAGATAATCTGGCTGGGTTTTATCTCTATTTATTTCATTTTTTTTCAATAACTATTAAATCAAAGCAACTTACGATTTCGCAGTATTATAGCTCTCCGGATGTATAATTGTACAATCTAATGGTTCGGTACCTCCTAACACTTTTAAAAAACCAGCGCATTGCTGGAAAGTAACTTTTCCGATTCCGGTAACTTTGAGGATATCCGCTCTGCATTTAAATTGTCCATTATCTTGGCGATACTTGAGAATTTTTTTCGCTCTGCCTTCATTTAGTCCTGATATTCGCCTAAAAGCGAAAATAAATGCAATAAATATCAAAAACTGCAATTACACTGCGGCTCCTATTATAATTGCATCTCAAGTTTAAGGTTGATCTTAAGATACGGCTTCTGATAGATTTTCCACATAATAAACGTCAAAACTGTATCTTAAGATCGATCTTAACTTTGAGATGCATTTATCAATACAATAAAAAAAATAAAGATTTCTAATTTCTGTAGTGTGTAGTTATTAACAGTAAATAAAGCTAGCTTAGCAAAATAAAACAGAAATCAATACAGTTGAAATTTTGTACGGGCTATGGTAAGTACTCAGTGGAGCGGAGGCCAAATTGGTCCAGGCATCTAAACTGTATATTGTAAACGTGGGTTGAAATATTTCCTTAATTTTTTCTAATATTGATTTTAATGACATTTCTTTTAAAATGGATTTTATACAAAAATCGAAATGAAATTACCGCGTTATTTGGTCAAATTTCATAGAAATTCATAGTTTATGGTTTAACTGGGGATATCTTTACGAAAAAGTTATGGTCAAGAGTGGCTCCAAGCTCCATACAAACTTTTTTCCAGCTCCTTTACTCGTACCTCAACATTGCCAGTGATGCTGTGTTGATATCTACGCCAACCAAGCTAACAATTTTCTCTATAGCACAGTCTAAAGCTGATTCCAACATTTTTGGTGGTATATCGTGTTGATAAAGGCCAACGCCCAGATTTTTCGGATCTACCTGAAATAAAATATTTCTAATTTCAGAATTTGTCACAATATCCTCTTATAAATTGTGCAAATGTTGATCCTTAAAATATTTTTTAATGCGTCAAAAAGAATTCTGCATGGGTATTCCTACCTACCTATTTCTGCCGCCAAGCAGCAGTGCTTGCATTGCTATGTTCCAATGAATGAATTGAAGGGCAGTGTAATTACTGCGCCTTGACATCTTATGTTACAAGTTGGCAATGTATAATCAACAGCACATCAAGCTACCACAACATGTAATTTTATTTTCAGTCAACTTTGAACTTAGCGGTGAATCGTTTAAGGTTCAAAATTTCCCGCAAATATAATAACGGTTTTTGAACGAATCCCACTAGTTATGTTATCTGTGTTGTTGTTTAATTTTACATACACCCAAAGAGAATAGTATACTACGGGAATGCATACACCGCTGATGGCTGATGCTAATGATGCTTGTAAGCAAACAAACAAATATACACTCGCGAGCAAAAGTTTGGAATCAGTTACTTGAAATTGGTTGCGCGTTATCTTGAGTAGTTAATACTTTTTTAATAATCGTAAAAATGACATCATTTTAAAGGTTCAACTCTTTACTTTTAAACTGATACCGAATTCATTAAAAACAAACCAGTATTTATGGAGCCATTCCGCATTAAGTGAAGGTGTATCGAAAAAGACGTGTTTCAATTGTTTGATACGTCACGAGTTGCGACCTATTGACCCCCTATAAAAGCACCTGTTATCGGGTTTTCTTTATCAGTCGACTTTCACACGTTGACCGGTACACATCTCCGCCACTTTTGACCCTTTACCTTGTACGACAATGGAGACAACACCTACAGAAGCAGCACAAATCGTAGTCCTATTGCAAGAAGGGCTCAGCCAGCGGGTTGTCGCTCGTCGGCTCCACATAAGCCAATCCTGTGTTTCGAAAGTTTATAAGCGCTTTCGGGAGACTGGTAGCTTTATCCCGAGACCAAGATCTGGACGGCGCCGGTGCACATCGGAGAGGGATGACCGTTTTATCGTGTCAACCTCTCTCCGAAATCGGCATTTGACTGGTGTCGACGTCCAACAGGAGCTCCGAGATGTTCGTGGGGTAGCAGCCAGCGAGTGGACAGTTCGTCGACGACTCAAGCAAGCGAATCTGACTCCAAAAAGGCCTGCCACAGGCTCGAAACTCACGGCAGCTCACCGACAAGCACGCCTTCAGTTTGCTCGCACCCATCTTGATTGGGAGGTTGAGCAATGGAGCAAGTCCTGTTCTCCGACGAAAGCAGGATGTGTTAGCACGGTAGCGACAGAAGAGGACGGGTCTACAGGCGGCCTGGGGAGCGATTTGCACAGTGCTGTGTCGCTGAAACAGTGGCTTATGGGGGCGGCTCTTGTATGATGTGGGCCGGCATTTCCTTCGATGGTAAAACCGAGCTTGTTTTCGTGCCTGGCGGGGGACGAGGAGGCGGTCTAACTTCGGACCGGTACATTTCCGATATTCTCCTGGAACATGTCGTTCCCTATGCGGGATACATCGGTGATGACTTCCTCCTTATGCACGATAACGCTCGTTGTCACACTGCCCGTGTAACAACGGAATACCTCGAAGAAGTCGGTATTGCCACATTGGACTGGCCAGCGCTCAGCCCTGACTTGAATCCCATTGAGCACGTGTGGGATGAACTGAAGAGGAAGGTTCGTTCCAGAACTCCTGCTCCTTCATGTCTGAATGAGCTGAAATCAGCGTTGATTGAGGAGTGGGAAGGTATTCCACAAGAATCAATTCAGAAGCTGATCAGGTCTATGAAGAATCGTCTTGGAGCAGTTATTAGGGCGAGGGGAGGGAACACAAAATATTGACACTTATTTTTAAAGATAAATAAAATTTTTATTTAATAATTTTTGTTGTTTTATTCATTCATTATTTTTCCCTATTTCCTTGTTTTCCTACCTCCTTCACTTAATCCGGGATAACTCCACAATTACGGGCTCGATATGAATTAATTTTATATCGATTTAAAGTGGACAGTTGCACCTTTAACATGATGTCATTTTTATGATTATTAAAAATTTATTTAGTAAGCAAGATCACGCGGAACCAATTTCAAGTAACTGATTCCAAACTTAACGCATTATTTTATGTTCAATACTTATGTTTCTTTATTAAATTAATACATAGATATTTCTTTTATTTATTTACATGTCGTATTGTTTGTCATTTACATAATATGTGGAGGTAAATGACAAACAATAGAGATATGGAAGTATGGAAGCTCACTGTAATTAACGCAAAAATTACTTGCTCATGAATAAAAAATGGAGTCATTGTGATTCGAACTTATTGTTAAGCTCATACATTTAAATAAGTATCACCTATTGCATATTTCCCATGGTATTATTACTCAAACAGGAATGAGCTCTTGCTTAAAAAAGTGTGCCGAGCGAGAGATAAATAACTGTACCGTTTGTCTCTTTCGTAAATTTGTGACCACAAATTCAACAAAATAGGGATTTTTTCTTAAAAACAATAACATTCAACCTGAAAGATGCTTTTGAAAATCATAATATGCTTAATAATCACGATTGTTAAGGAAGAGATCGCTTTGAGCGACAAGGTCGCCCTTTGTACAATTAGTATTGTGTATTATTTATACGTTGACTTTAAGCTGGTTGGTGTTGTACAACAAAGAAATATTAAATTCTATTCTATTATTTCCAAATGGGTTGCGCAAAAGAATAGGCTAGTTGACCCATTTTTAAAGTAGGGCTTAAAGTGTTCATAATTGTTGTATTAGACCATAGCACATGAATATTATTTTTTTCGATGGCTAAAAAGTGCAAAAAATCTATTTTAAATTAAGATTTTCAATTTTGGACCGAAAACACGGTCAGCCATGATAGTCTGTTGATTATCTGTGACATACGTCAAATGACGTCAGTCTTATAGTAAACAAAGCACCGAGGCGAAATAACCTCACAAAAACAATGCTTTCTATTAAATATTACAAAATATAGTAAAACTGTATATGGAACGGGACAATAGAAGAGGAATATAGAAAGCACCATAGAAGTAAATAGGTCCAGTTTGGTAAAACTGAAAGATGTTATATCTTCACTGATTAAACCTGCTGCCCACCACCAATCAACTGCAACATCTCCCAATAAATTGTCTGAAGTAAAGTGCTGCAAACCAACTATATCTGGCCAAACATTATTAAAAATTATTATTTCCAAGTGAGGAAAATTATGATAATGACATTTCATATACCTTCACTAGTTGGATCATTACTTAAGTCTTCATCAAGCTATTAAGTCGGACAACTGAAGACATATAAAAAGGAAAAATCACAATAACCAAAAATTTAATCTGGACAGTACTTTTATATATGATAAGGTACAAACCAAGAATATACATAGGGATACCTAAAGAACTTTATTTAATAGTTGATATATTATTTCTAAAGAAATAAAGCTCTTGAGAAAACTTATGAAGAAAAGAAGGAAAAAAGTCAGTGAACTTTCACCTTTTATTAGACCTTTTAACCAAAAGCACAATAAAAAAAGTTACTTCTAGTGTTTCACCATAAGTATAAAAGGGTAAATCATAGATTGCGAAGAAATGAAGTTCATAAACCCAATGAAGTCATTTAACAAGCACTAACTTGGCCTGAGTATAAAAAAGCAAATACTATTGAATATTTATTAGCGTGACTACCTGATGGTTTAGTCAGTTTAATATATACAGGATATGAAAGTATTATTAGTGATAATAACTTACTAGAAGAAAGTAAATTTCAGAACAGCTTACCCAAGAATATGCAAGTTATCTAAATGTGATTGCTGTGTTGTCAGCCTGTGCTCTTCCTAATTTACAAGACCCTTCTTATTAAATAAATAATATAAATAGTTTTTTTTTCTTTACTTTATACATAACTAACATGTAAAGATGACATAACAATTTTTTGTACTACATTAGACATTTTGTTCTTCACAAAAAAAAATGTTGCATGTTTATTTGACAATAATGACTTGTAAAGGTTTAGTTGAATCAATTTTTTTTAATTTGAAATACATGTGTTTTATTTCTCCGTTACACCTTAAAAGATTTATAATATTTTATAGGTTTGTTGTTCATATTTATCATTGTTACTCAAATATATATGTTCCAAAAGTACAAATAGGTTTGAATACAGTTAGATCAAATTTATTAATTTGTCATATATTGCCTTAGGGTCGCAGGTAATAAAAGTCAAAATAATAGTAGTGATTTATTATGAAGTAATACTTTCATATAATTTAGGAAAAATGTAGTATAGTTTCCAAAATTGTACTATTTAATCAATAAGTTTTTTGACATACAGATTGTTAGAACAAATACCTATTATAGCTAATATTGTCACCTTTTGAGTGTTTTCAAAATGACTGCTAGCAACACAAAAGTATATAAGTTTTGCTTTAGCACAAAACATCTGCATCTATACTTGAGTTAAGCATACTGTTCACAGTTTTCCATCTTTGATAATTAGCATTTTCTTCAGTAAAAGAGCATGACAATTTTGTATTAATCTAATTTTATGGATACCGTTTGTTGAACTGACTATTACAGGGTATTAATCAGAAATGAAGAGGTCACATTTTGCAAATTTCAACCCAAATCTTCATCTTTCAACTTTTATCCACATTTCATTATAGGTGTCTGCAAGATTTCCCACCAAAAATCTCCCCAACAAAAGAACCATCATGTGTTATGGACTGGCTGACTTCATAGCACATGGAAGCTGTTTATAACGAAGCTCGAACTAAAGAGCACTTCTGTATTGATGATTCGTGGTTTAGTTTTCTATGCACTTTATTCTTTCTTCATTGAAGAGGTCTTTTATTTTTTAAGAAATATGTCACAATCTGTGTCAGTGAATGTATATGTCACCGTAAAATTGCAAATACCGTTAGATTATAATCTATCTCGCGAGATTGTAAACTATCGAAAGATTGTGAACCGTAACATACTGCTTACAATTTAACGCATTATTTTTCGGTAGATTATAATCTATCGAAGTGAAACTGTTAGATCACAATCTGTCGCGCGTTAAATTGTAAACTGTCCGAAGTCTGTCCCTGATTGGTCAGTTTTACAGAAGATCGTTCTGTGTCCATAGAATTAGGAATCAAACACAAGTGTAAGTCAAATAAAATAAATGCACTTCAAGAATAGTTAATAATATTTCTGACATCAAAATATAGTAAGAAAAATTGTAACCAAATGAGAAAATCAGAAATGTAACAACATTTTCTATTCAAACACAAATTAAGATTGAAAAAATTATAAAAAAATTTCGCCGAAGGAAATTAAACACAAACTAATTAAAATAAAAATAGAAAAGTAACAAAATTGTCTATTAGAAAAAAAACGAAACAAAATCTTGACTTATTGTAAGAGTAATAAAAGTAATATGAAAAAAAATACACCAACAAAAATGTTTCCTTAGCCTACAAGTTCCCAATACGGGAACATTTTTATTGATGCATTTTTCTTTCATATTATTTTTTATTACTCTTACAATAAGTCAAGATTTTGTTTCGTTAATTTTTCTTGCCATATTATGATGTCAGAATTATTGATTAACTACTAAATAATAAATACATACTTGATGTCACTATTCTTGAAGTGCATTTATTTTACTTGACTGACACTGTGTTTGATTCCTAACTCTATGGACACAGAACGATCTACTGTAAGACGGACCAATCAGGGACAGCCTTCGGACAGTTGACAATTTAACGCGCGACAGATTGTGATTAAACAGTTTCACTTCGATAGATTATAATCTACCGGAAAATAATGCGTTAAATTGTAAGCAGTGTTACAGTTCACAATCTATCGATAGTTTACAATCTCGCGAGATAGATTATAATCTAACGGTATTTACAATTTTACGGTGACATATATATATTTTTCCTCCCAGTAATTTTCTTCATGCTTGACAAATGAACAACTGCCAATCTTTCTCTTTTTATGTTCATTTACAAATTCTTGCAGTACTACACTGGTATTTGACACATGATCCTGATGTTTTCTTTTGAACATTTCTCTTGAAGTAAATACTTTTTGTGTTTATTTAACTTTTGAGAGATAGGATTCTATCCAATAGCATTCAACTGTTGTATAAAATAGCTCCTCACTGTGATGGTGCAACCACACCAAAAATGCATGTTGGAACTCTCTTCTGCCGTGTGACAATCTTGAAAAGTACACTTGTAACCTGTTCTTCATTATAACAGTATTGAAACTGTACTTTTATTGTTTAGAGCGATACACAAAGAATCTCCTGACCATCAATCTGTCGATTTTCGGAAGATTTGTACTATCTGCTCTCACAAATCCAACATCAATGGTTGACTTTGCTATCAATACAAATAATTTACGATATTTACACATATAATAATGGAGATTTGGACGATTTTTTGCCAGTTTTAGGAAAGAATAGAGCAAATCGACGAGTTGTTGAATCAAATTTGACACTTCTTTGTTTACTATATGAGTGACGTCACGGCCCTGACCACAGGATATCAAAGCGTTTACGCCGTGAGATAAAAAAAGATTATTTCTAGCATTTTCAAATTAAAATTTTACAGTAATCCTTCATTGTTATTTATTAAAATCGGTATATTGTGGAACCTTATGCCAAATACTGTTAGAAATAAACAATATTTTAATAAATTTTGATATGAGTCAACTACCCTATTTTATATCTGCTTTTCAATACAAGATAGGTTTTATTATAATTATTTAAATAATAATTAATGTCAATGATTGTCTTTCAATAGATGGGTCTTTCCAATCGGTATATTATGTTGAACCCACCGCCACATAACAGATAATCAAATATGTCAACTTGTCAAAAATGAGTCAACACTAAAATCTCTCTGTGATATTTAAATACATACCTAGTAAAAGAATGAGTTATATTTTAAGAAGAAAAGAATTAAAAACACATCAGTGTGAGTCGAATTGTTTCAACAATATTTAAAACTTTTGTGGTTTCGCCAATATCTTGAACAGAATGTTAATGCCAATTCTTTTTTCTAATAACTTAACATCGCATCGTGTAAGCTAAGCAATAAATAACTAATATAAATTACTTTTATTAAACATGTTAAAAATTGCGATAATATTTATGTTATGTACATACCGTGTGGTCACCCTACTACAATGACAACGAAAATTACTGACATTGACATAGAATCGTTGTTGCAATATAACATTTTTGAATACTACCACTAGAATATTTCCTGGACGTAAAATCTTAGTGTTATAATTATTAATAGTAGGCTAACACGATAATTTAATTTATTTCATGTTATAATTATTACAAAAAAAAACAATTTAGGTATTTTGGGCGTTAAAAGTAATTAAAATAAACAATAATAAAAAATCTTCATCTACCAATAGTTGTTTCATAACTACTAAATTATAAAATATACAACAGTAGCAACACTGTGGGAAAGGGATAAAAGGTACAGTTAGTGCTATCTCTCTAGGCACACTTTTGCACTTTCAAGTGTTTAGTCTTTATTCACATAGAAATAAAGTCCAAATTTGAACAACAATATTTTGAAGAGCTCATTCCTGTTTGAGTAATAATTCCATGATATTTCCACTGATATTTGTGTAGAAAATTGAGCGCGTTAATTCCTAACCTACAAAGTATTAATTCGTACTTTTTTAAATTCGTGACGTTTAATGATTAGAAGTGAAAACAGGAAGTTATTCCCGAATCTTGCACGCAATATTTCTGTTAAACTTGCGGTCTATACATAATAAACTTTCATTCTCAGGTTTTCAAATATATGGGATGTGGGCATTGTTCTTTGATAGTTTTGTGCAGCCTCGTGTTGTCGACTGTAAATTGGCGTCCTTTTTTTATTTATTTATTTATTGCATTTTAATCAATATATAATCAGTTTATTATTCTCCACACAATATAACATATCAGTAAATTAACTTATGATAGGACTACAGATTTGAGTTAAATCTATTGTGGAAGACTGGTGCCTGTACTAGGTAAACCTGTATTATACTCGGCTTCGTCCTCGGGATTAGCAAATAATACTTGTAGTAACGCCTAGTGATACGCCAGTCACGCACTTTATTTGAGGGTATAAATAAAATTTAAAATGAGTCTCACGTCAACAAGGTGGGCGACCTATCCGCTCGCTTCATTCGCTTTTTAGTGCTCGCCACGATCACACTCTCGCGTCTTAAAAGTTTTTACTTTAAGTGAGGTAGTGCTTATTTATAATGCCTAAGCGGAAAAGTGAGGAGGATTGTCAAATCTGTTGTGTAAGTTTAAAAAACTCGAAGTGTTACGAAGATGCCGTACGCGGAGTCTCAAGGTTAGTCATTGTGTGAATAAGTGCATTTATTAGTGACTATGGCCGAAAATGTCATTTTCTATTTGCTGCCCGTACAATGCTCGTTTGATAACGGGCAGAAGTATGATAAGTCAGCCATCTTGTTATATTCTCATAAGTACTAGAGAAACTTAATTAGTTAATGACGAATTATACCTATAATAGTAAATTTGTCACGTTTTTATTTTTTACTGGTTTCCTCTGAAATGAAGTTTTATAATCCAATGAAATAGTTTTACGAAAACTGTTAAATAAGATTTATTTCATACCTACCTAGTGGGCTTATTTTGTATGAATTTTTATGACACTATATCTCTAAGAAGAAAGTTTACTAAATAATAGTTATTGCTACAGTGATTATTCACTAAACTGGGCTTGCGTACCTCTCTTTGGGGTTGCACTACCCAATAATAATTTTGCGAACAGTATTTTAGGATTGTTCCTTAACTGATTAGCAGTAATAATAATTATCCAATCGTAACATGCACCTACTTTTTATGATTATATACTAAAGAACAAATACAGTATATACATAGTGGTAATGGTTACCTATCCTGGTTTGCGAACTTCTCTTTGGAGCTGTACTACCTTATGGTAATGGTAACCTCTCCGGGTTTGCGTACTTCTCTTTGGAGCTGTACCACCCTATAAATTAGTCTCGCGAACAGTACTTTGGTCTGTTTCCTGACTAATGGAGATATCGGTGTATTCATAGTGGCAATGGTTACATATCCGGGTTTGCGTACTTCTCTTTGGAGCTGTACCACCCTATAAATTAGTCTCGCGAACAGTACTTTGGTCTGTTTCATGACTAATGGAGATATCGGTGTATTCATAGTGGCAATGGTTACATATCCGGGTTTGCGTACTTCTCTTTGGAGCTGTACTACCCTATAAATTAGTCTCGCGAACAGTACTTTGGTCTGTTTCATGACTAATGGAGATATCGGTGGTTTTCAGAGCAAGAACGTAATAACAACGTGTTAAACCTGCAGGCCTATTACGATCTCACGGTTTTCAAATAATATCATATGATATCATAGTGCAAAGCGAAAATTATGATTTTCGGTCAGATTTTTGATCATTCGTTCGTTATATGATATTGACATCATCGAAATTATGCCATAGTAATGATATCATTGGAGATCGGTAATACGAAATGAAGCATTTCATGATTTATTATGCCATGTCATACGATGAAAGATTTATAATTGGCCTACTGCTCGATGGGATTATTGGTTCTGAGCCACGTTCGGAGATGCAGGTCGACCTCGACCCAGAACCCGCCGAAGTGGCTACGCCCGCCGTTTATATCTTCTGTGCCGTCATGACGGTCACCCCCGTGGTGGTCGCCACCACCGCCACCACCGCCGCCGCCGGCGCGCCTGAGCAAGTGACGGATACCGACGAGCCTGGGTCAGCTAATGCGATGCTAAACACCACAATACTTGAAATATTGGGCGAGGATCCAACTATTTCGAATACTTTTGGAGCCAACATTCACAAAGACTTTGCAGTTAAGTTGGAACACACATTAATGTGAAATACCTTTCGCCGACTAACTGCAAACTAATTAATGCTCCCGTAGGTACTGAATGCCGAAATTAAGGTGGCTATCTCCGATATAAACGCTAAACGTTATAAAAATATCGAAATTAGGCAAAAACAAGTTTCTACGGCTATTTCATGCTTGAACCAAGCTATTAATTCGCCGACCTCGAAAAATAACAGTGACCCAGATTTAATAAAAATGTTGATGGACACAGAACGTATTCTCTGTGACTTACAATACCGGATTCAGTCATACGACGGAATTTTATTCTGTCTTCCCTTAAAAAGGACATGAAAGACCAGCTTCAAAATACTTAACCATTTTTTATTCATTCATTAGGCGAAAACCTGTCAGAAATTATTAAGACTGCAAAGGCGATAAATAAATAGGGTGCAGAGTAAAAAAAAAAAAAAAAAAAAACTAATAAATTTATAAAAGCAGATCATTTAAAAATTGAAAATTTACGCTCAGTGCTAAAATTTAAAACAAAAAATTGTTTCATGACAAAAATAGATTTAAAAGATGCCTTTTGACCTTAATTCAAGAAAATATTTAAGATTTCAAATTGAACAAGAACTATTTGGCTTGAGTACTGCACCATCAAGGCAATAAAACCAATTGTCCGATTACTCCGTTCTGCGGACCTAAAATCAACTAATTATTTAGATAATTATTGGCCAAATATACAAACCAAAAAATTAATTACCTCTCTTTGATTTTAATTAACGAGGCCAAAAGTTTAATGATACCTAGTAATATATGTACATTTTTAAGGTTTCGTTCTAATCTAGACTAAAAATTTCCAGATCACAAATCAGAAATTTAAAAAAAAAAAAAAAAAAAAAAGGTTAACTCTTAAAAGATGTTGAATACGTCAATTCGCACAAATAGTCGAATTACTAGTCTCAGTTTGCCCGGCTGTAGAATACACTAGCCTTATACTAAAATATTCGAGCGCATTAAGTAATTAAACTTAAAATCATCATTAATGATAATTATGATAAATTTATAAATATCCCTAGGAATGACGCAATACAAATACCGTTTTGTAAAATCAAACATGATACACATGATCTGGAAATTTTCTCAGACGCCTCAAATACGGGGCTGTACGTGGCAAAGAGAAGGTTAGCGGGTTGTGGAGCATTCAGGAGAGAACACAATACATTAACTACCTAGAAATTCTAGCTGCTTTTCTAAGATTAAAAGTGTTCGCCAAAAATGTAAGTACCTAGTTGTCAAATTTCTCCGCATCGACAACACTACAGTAATCTCTTACATCAATACAATGGGGGGTATTCAGTTCCCCCACTTCACTGACATCACTCGTCAACTATGGCAGTGGTGTGAATTTCGCAATTTGTATGTTATGGCTTATTACATTAGCTTATCAGATAATATAACGGCAGTTGCCGAATCAAGGCGGGTACATCCTGACATAGAATCGACGACACGTTTAGCGCAAAGGTCGAGTGATCACCTACTGCGCAACGGGTCGCGGGTTCGATTCCCGTACGTGACAAATGTTTTATGGCCTACAGAAATTTGTTCCGGTCTGGGCGTATGTGCATGTGATATTCTATGTTTGTAACTGCACCCACGACACAGGAGAAAATCCTAGTGTAGGGCGACGTATTTAAAAAAAAAAAAAAAAATTGGAGTTAGCGGGCTGGGCATATCAGGAAATTGTCTCATCGTATGGGGCACCTCAAGTAGACTTATTCGCTAGTCAAATAAATACTAAATGCACTGATTATGTCTCCTGGCATAGGGACCCAGATGCATTTCCTGGGCCGATTTTAATTTTTATGCTTTCACCCCGTTCTCTGTCATTGTATAGCGGGGAACTTTATGCGGACGGCGTGGAGTGTACCGCCGATATTAGCATCTATATTCCAAAGTTCTTTTAAACAATATAATGTTTATTTACGGCGCTGGTTCAATTACTGTAACGACAATAATTGTGACTTGTATAATCCTTCAATTCCACAAATAATTTATTTCAACAAACTATTATGAAGAGGGAGCTCAATATGGCACGCTTAACTCCTATAGATCCACGCTCGCCCTGCTTAGGGGAAAATAATTTACGAGAAGATGACAGAGTAAGAAGATATTTTAAAGGAATATTTCGGTTACGCCCTCCCTTGCCCAAATATGTGGGATACTTTAATAGTTATTAATTATGTCAGCCAATTTTACGCCAATGAAACATTGTCTTTTGAAAAACTTTCGAAAAAACTCATCACTCTCATTGCGCTGTTGACAGCACACAAAGTACAAACATTGTCCTAGATTAATATTAAAAGTATTGAAATCTTTCCTTCTCTTCATAAGTGCTAAAAAGCCTTATAATGCTGTCGGTTCCCAAACCTTAAGTCAGTGAATAAAGAACACACTGCGCGATAGCGTTTTTGATCTAAACATATTTACCGCGCACAGCACGCCGCTACATCCGCGGCTCATCACCTAGGTGTCGGCCTAGATCAAATAAGACGAACCGCTGGATGGAGCGGCTCTTCAAGCACATTCTATCGATTCTATAATAGAACCATAAGTAATGTCAATACTAATGGAAATAATTATTTTGCCAGAACAATTGTTAATAATACGAGTAATTCAAATGATGATTGATGTTTATTCTTATTAACATAAATTAATGAAAATTCAGGAATAAACAAAATATTTCACACTATTATCTCTAAAAGTCTACAAGTATTATTTGCTAATCCCGAGGACGAAGCCGAGTATAATTAATGATTAAACGAACTTACCTGTACGTGAAGTTCAATCATAATTATACGAAGGCTTCGTCCGAAGGGATTAGCAACCCTCCCTCCCAACTACAAGTCCCCATTTTTGTGTGAAATATTCCGGATGCGGCTACTCTAAACTAAATGAAGCGAGCGGATAGGTCGCCCACCTTGTTGACGTGAGACTCATTTTAAATTTTATTTATACCCTCAAATAAAGTGCGTGACTGGCGTATCACTAGGCGTTACTACAAGTATTATTTGCTAATCCCTTCGGACGAAGCCTTCGTATAATTATGATTGAACTTCACGTACAGGTAAGTTCGTTTAATCATTAATTATTACTGGTCACCAGTTTCCCACCTCACGGAACCGTACACAAGGTAGGTACGTCCTTGCAGGGGATGTAGATTTGCAAGTTTTACAGGAACCACAATGACATGTACCTACTATAGGCGACTGTTGCCACTTACCGACAGATGGGCAGCCTGCTTGTTATAATGTATGTTTCATAATAATTGTTTATCATAGTTTCTCTATAGCTTATACTAGTAATAATGAATAGTGTTCTACAATAAGGAGCAAAGTACTAGTTATACATACTTTTATTAACTCTCCCAAGGGATCTAAAACTCGTCTGGCAATCGATAATGCTGATATTAGGTTAGGGTCCATGTTCGGATGTTCCTAAAATAAACAAATATGATAATTGTCAAATACGTATCTGAATAATCATTTCATAAAACATGGCATAACAAAAACATTTTCAATTTTACCTTCTGTGCTTCTTTACTTATGGAGTATATAGATGCACCTTGCTCTGGGACAATTATTATGGGTATGTTTTCTGATATTTTATGACTTTTCAACCATAGTTCAGTCTCACGGCAAGCAGTGCCATTACCCAACCCAATCAACTCTACACTGTGATACAAACATATTTCACTTACAAAAAACAAATGACAACAGATGCAATCAAAATAAGCAATGTATGCTTAAATCGGATCCTAACTAGGATAAGTGTAATAAGCCCATAAGTTACTAACACAATTAGATTCAAGCTATAATTTTTTATTTGCTAGCAACAAACAATGTGAAGTATGTTGGTAAGGTCATTAACATGTGCATGTAAGTAAATAATGTACTTGTATTTTGATAAAAGATCCTGTAACTGTTTTACTGCGGGATCATTTTGTCTCTGCATACGTAAATCTGGATGTATTGTGCATGCTTCTAGCTTATCTCCATTGGGATTTATAATACCAACCTAAAACAAATAAATAATAATAATAATCAAATACGGTCAGTTGTAGTTACTGTGTTACTAAGTGATAGTTCAATACATGACATTAAGAGGAGTCACTTGTTAAAACATACTTTACATCCTGCTTTGAATCCAGGATCCAAACCAATTATAGTTCTGTTTTTAATTGGTTCTGTCAACAAATACTTTTCCAAGTTAGCAGAAAAGGTTTTCACTGCTTCCTTGTGAGCTAGATTCGTAAGATCTGTTCGGACTTGTCTTGATAGCCAAGACTTAATAAGTCTGTTATAAGCGTCCCCTAAGCCTTTTTTCACCCAATGACTGCTTTTCCAGAGAGACAAGCAGAATCTGTAAATCAATATAATAATAACATTATGAATAATATTTTAAAACTTTTTTACATTGACAAATACCTATCTTAAATGTATTTAGGATAGGTATGATACTTTTAGCACCTGACATAAATTGAAAATGTGCTCCATAGTACGAACTTTATAAAAATGCCTAATCCTCTAATTTTATTTGTGAAGAAATAAGTAACATATCTCGGTCTAATAACATAAAATATCTAAATAATTTTATAACACACCTTTCCAACTTATTATAAAACCAATCTGGAACATTAACCTTAACAGTAAGTATCTTTTCATCTTCCCCTCTGTTTAACGCTAAAGTCTGGTGTGGTTTGATAAATTGACTAGGGCATTTCCAGTCAAAATACAATTTATATGTCTCCGGATCAGATTTAGAATCAATTTTGCTATTTGACTCTTTCTTGTTTTCTTTTGCAGAGCTTTTAGTTCTATTGCTGTGTATAGTAAACCTCGTTTCTTCTTTTCTGTGAAAAAAAAAATTAAACAAAATTATCAACACAAATATATTCTTGGAGTCTAAATTTTGTTATTTTATTACTGCAGATTTGATTACATCTATAGTAAATGTGACATTGTATTGCTAAATATAACTATTTCTTTAATATCCTTGTTGATACTGCATTATCGCAAAATACGATATTCGCAGTACTGTGTATAATATAATAGCAAAATCTCATTTACTACAGTCTACGCTATTTTATTATTCATTTATTTTGTAGCATAGTGGTAACAAAAATAGCTCTAAAAATTAAAAGTACAATTGGCAACAGTTGTGACTATTCAACTAACTGTTTAAGGAGGTGGAATGTTATTATTACCTATTGCGCACCGTACCAGCAGATGGCTAATCGACGGGCGTCCTCGGACGTCCGGCATGACTAAGTTCGAGATGATCTGGAGACCGAAATACACAATTCTGCAGACCACCTCGCAACTGCTGGGCCATCTACGGGGCGGGGCTTAACGGCTTAATGCCTATGAGGGATCACCATGGCCGTTATGGTAATCCCCAGATGAGGGATAATCGCACGCATCAGGAACCACCAGATGCCTACAAGCAATGCCTGCATCCCTTTCCAGTGGCAACTACTGAACTGTAGGCGAACCCTTGAACGTCCTGTACAGACGTGGAGCGTGAGCTACGAGCAGTGGGGCTGAGCTGGAGCAAGGTCAAAGAAGCGAACAAAAAGGCGAATGCACCTCTGGGGTGTCAGCAACCTAATCATTTCAGAGTTCAGACTACAGTATCAAAGAGCACCAAATTTACAACTCCTAGTACTTGGACGCATTTCTGGAGTTATAGTGGTTATAGATCTAAGAGTATATTTAAGTCTATAATCCTATTAGAGTTCAAGCCACATTTTTTTTATAGATGAATTTAGTCCACTACCTGAAAACCAAGGAATATTTCAAAATTTGTTAAAAAATGTACCACTTCTTTATTCACCTAGATTGTCTATACTGGAGACTAAATGTACACCCACAACAATTAAAGAGTGTAATTCCGAGCACGGTAATAGTATATTACAGTATTTCTACTCCGCCTAGAGTTGCCAACCGTCCCGTGTCAGGCGGGACGTCCCGTTTCCAGAGCTTAAATAATGCGTCCCGTAACACATGTGTGCGGGACGATAATTGTCCCAATTTATGGTGAAGCCAGCCTGGTTAGACAAAAATTTATCAGATAATAAGTACTCATTCAAAAACACAAAATAAGGAGGTACTCTTTCAAAAATAAAAACTGATCGTGATTTTGCTCAGTTGATCGAGAAGTGATTTAATTACTGATTAATGTTCCTATGTGGTGTTATAATTATCATTTTGTAATAACAGTAAGTTTATTTTGTAAATTAAATTTTAAATAAAACTGATTTAGTTTATATTTCGTTTTTTTTTCTTGTTTCTGCATTTGTAGGCAGGTCCCACTTTTTTTGGCCAAGTTCCGCATAAAAACTTGTAATGTCCCGCATAGCTCTGAATGGGAGTTGGCAACTCTAACTCCGCCCTACGTTGAAATTTTAAACCTTACCTTATTATATTTTATAATGTCGCTGTGGTCATTATATTTGTCATAGGTTTCTGTTCTAACTCATATGTGAACAACATTGTAATTCATAATGAATTAAATTTTAAAACTGATTTTTGTGAGCTATATGATTGTCAAATTTCATTAGCCTAAATAATAAATGATTGTTAACTACACAGCTTTTTGTCATCATCGTCATCATCACAGCTCATATACGTCCCCACTGAGGGGCACGAGCCTACCCTTACTAGTTAGGCGATTAGCCCTTAGTCAAACCACGCTGGCCCAGTGCAGATTGGTTGACTTCACATACACCTTTGAATTACTTCACAACTGTAAGCAGGTTTCCTCAAAATGTTTTTCTTCACCGAAGGAGCCTCAGATAAATGTACACATGAAATTCGTGAAAGGAAAACACATTGGTACATGGCAGGATCGATCATGTACCTCCCAATTCTACTCAGCGCACAGTCCAGTGCCGAGGCCACAGCGCCACCAAAGCTCCTCAGCTGACCTCAGCCTTTTGTAATTATGCATAACTACTACAAATGCGCAACTTCAAACCATTTTGTAAGATGCATAGTATGAAAATAATTTCATTGAAAATCTAGTCAATTTTACCCAAACAGAAGCTTAACTACATGAATTTTAAAGTTCACTTGGCTGAATTTGTTGTACATAATAGCAAATATATTAAGTTTTACTATTGAGTTACATGGTTTTCACCAGTGCAAATGTCTTTATGCCATATTGCAGTTTGCTACTTGACTAGATTTTCATTGGTATATAACATTGATCTAGTCTAGATTAAATATGACCCCTTATTAAGGCTTCTAAATATGAAAATTGTGTCATTTTGGAAGTTCATTTAAAAGCAGAAACCGTTTCAGTATTTTCTACATGAAATTTATAGTGCACCCTAAGCCTTAATGCTCAGAAACTTTAATTTGCAACCCACTTATAGTATCATATCACCAAGCAAACTATTAGACCATTCAATTTTGATTCTTTTAATTCTTTGTCAGTCACTGTTAAGCTACTTACAAACTTCTCATTTCAGCAAGAACTCTTGTGTCTTTGTAAATAATGTCTGCAACTATGTGTGTGATATGGGCATCTACTTTGTCAATAGATTTTAAATCTTCATCATCAGTTAGGAGTTGTCTCACATCAATAAATTCACCATTTAATACCTTAATTGCATATGGTTCCAAACCTAACTTGCGAGCTCTTTCAGCCAATGATAATGTGTGTGATTTTAATGGAGCATACTGCAAATTCGGTATAAATTAGTAATTATTATAATTTAAAATTAAAACATTATTACATAGGAAAATTTCTCACCACTAAATCCAATTCTGACAAACTGCAAGCATTTGAAATACTTTTTTCTATTTCTGGAGTTAATTTGTTTGATTTTCTTAATGTTTCAAGAACAGATTTAACTTTTTTTTTCAACTGAGTAATATTCTGATAGCTCTCGTAAAGATCTTGAAGCCTATAAGAAAAAGTAACATTTACATAAATAGACAGCTGTGTATATCTTCAATTGGTTTTTTTTTAATTTGTGGCAAAATGTGTTTTCTTACTGCTAGCAGAAAGAATATAATATCTGACAAATATCAGAGTAATTAAATATTATATAATTATTTATCAGAAACCAACTGAAACTTTAATTTCTTTAAAATTCTGCAACATACCTGTCTGGCAAAAGGTTATCAACAGCTGATTTGCGATATCTAGCAATAAAAGGCAATGTACATCCTTCCGTAAGCAGTGAAATAAAATTTTCGGATAGTATAAGAGGTATTTTTTCATTAACTGCGAGTATTTCCGCAATTTCCGAGACAGGCGACGTGCTATCAACAGGAAATGCATTGTTACCCTTAGCTGAATCGTTTTTGTTATGGGTTTTTTTCCTTAAATTAGTAATTGTACATTTCTGTTCTTGTTGAACATCACCTAGTTCCGAGGAATATGATTTACTTTTTTTGACTTTTGTCGAATCTATGTTATCCTCCAATTTACGTTTTCTTTTGGCTGTGTTGTTATTAGACATGTTTTGTTTTTTTATTTCTTCCTTTTTCATTCACAAATTAAATTATTAATAATTCAGAAGAAAGAAATCACCTAAAAATCATAAAATGACAGTTATTTGAAGGCAGAGTTGCGTTCCGAGGGTCAGAGTAATGCAACCGAGAGTGTTTTTCACACTCGCTCCGAGGTTCAGAACGGGTCGGTTGCTATCTTTTTTTTTAGTTTGTATCTTGCCGATCAAGATCAAGCAAAGGGCAAAATATTACTAATCCTTACTATGAAATTAACAGTCAATATCCATTTTTCTGCTTAAAAATAATTACAACACATAGAAATCACTATATTTCCCTAGTATTAGGCTTAAAAGAGTTCAAAGTAGTATTATTTAATTAAAAAATAAATAATTAGCGTATTTTTGACATCGACATTGACATAAAATCTGTCAGAGTGTTTTTCACCCTACGCTCGAGTTGGTTGTTTGGTTGCATCACTCGAAGCTTCTGAACGGGCACAGAGTGTACTAACCGTCCGTCAGAGCCGTAGAAAGAGTATACAATAGAATGCTGGATGTTTGTCTATTCACTCGCACATAAAAGAGACGAAAATATTGAATTACATGCGTAAAAACGAAATAGACTTCGGCATTTTTTGTCCCTCATCGCGTGCTGGTTTTTTTCAAGGTCAGCACATCATGATCTAAACAAAGTTTGACGTTTGTGACGCGTTCAATTTTGTGCTCTCGGAATTTACTATTTTTTCCTAAAATACAGTGTTTATTTTTGTGCACAACTACGTGAATTAACGATACCAGACTGAAGAATGGTGTGGTGTAGTGTTTTTGGTGCAAAAGCAACAGTAGGACGAAAATTGAGGGATTGTCTTTTCACTTGTAAGTAATTGAAATATTTACTTTATTTGAGTTATCATACCGAGGCTTCACTTGCTAAATTGTCTAACCAATTCACATAGTATATACCCTGACGTGTTCCTAAGATAAAATAAGTGTTTATTTCATATTTTATAGGAAAATGTCTACATAACCTGAAACCTCAGGTTGGCCATCATTTTCCATAAATATTACCCCTAATAAGGGGTATATAGTACGCTGTAGAAATAAATGCAGTTAACATGACTATATTATTATATAATTTATTACCTGAAAACATAAATTAAATTGAAGGGAATCCTTTTAAAATAACATAATCAAAATATTTGTACGAAAAATATTGTAATAGCATAAAAGAATATTTATGTAGGTACACTGAATATATTTAATTTATTATTATTATTATATGTTTTTCTATTGTCAAGTAGGTAGGTATGTGTCAAAGAGTATAATAATATTGGTGTGTTAAACTTACCTTGAGACTAGATGGAGCTGTCTATATTAATATTTATTATTATTAAGGTTGATCTTAAATATAACTTACAGGTTCCCTGAAAGCCCACAGTTACGCAATTTATGGATTGCGGCTACAAGGAGAATTAATTGGGAGCCAAACGCTAGATGCAGAATGTGTTGTCAACACTTTGACAGAAAACTTTTAATGAAAAAAGGCAATAAAACATACCTTCATCCCGAGGCTGTTCCAATTGAGGTAAAATTAACATTTTAAGGAATTTTTTATTAAAAGTATTTCAGCGACACCAATAGAAAATATTTTTTAATTTAATTTGAAAAAAAAACTGCTGTGATATACAAATCAAATTGTAAATTGAATAATTTTTTACTCAACTGTGCCAGATGGTTTTTGAATGTATCTATGTGAACATGTATATTTCTTTGGCACGTTTAGTATGCTTACTAGCATAAGGTGCATAGTGCTCCCAACACAATGATTTACATGTCATTAAACCCAAAATTGACTATGATTTACATGTCAATTTTGAGTTGAATGACATTACGTATAAACAGCTAGCGATGGGACATTTTAATAATGAGTTTTCGATAAAGAATTGATTATTTTTTGGTTATTTTGAAACATAACATTTGTGTATATATATACTTTTTATCACCCCGGATAATTTAAGGGACACTTCAGCACATGGTAGTAGAATGATTTAAACATTAATAAAAAAATTGCATGTTAATTTACTAAAATATCCAAAAATACTGCACTAGTGTTGTGCAATATTTAAAAAAAATAATGGATGTGTTCTGAAGCGTCCCTTAAATTATCCGGGGTGATAAAAAGTAACTGTATATTTGATGTTATACTACTTCTCTTGAAAATAAATGAACAGTATTTTCCTGTGTTTCCTGTTCCTAAAAAAAAATCAGCTGTTCCATACATTTAGGTTCAGTGAATGTTGAACATTTGTATGGAACAGCTGATTTTTTTTGCGATTTCAAAGTTGGTCCCATAGTGAAAGTTATTCAGTTTGCTTGTCTGAACAAGCACACAAAATTTTTGTCATAACTAAAAAATAAACTTGTATACTTAATATAATACATATTATATTAGTATATATAGTCAGTGGTCTAGTGGAGACCATACCGCCCAGAGGTCATGGGTTCGATTCCTAATCATGGAGATTTATGGAACGATCTGTCTTAAATTGCCGTGGAAGTGTTTTCATATGTATACTAGTAGGTATTATACACATGAAAGTTTGTGAGTATGGATGGTTGGATGTTTGTTTGTTATTATTTCACTCCAAAGCTACAAAACGCAATTTAATGAAATTTGGTACACAGATAGCATATAACCTTGAATTAAGTATTTATGAGTGAGAATAAGTTTATCCATTGACTAAAAACTGTACAACAAGCAACAACAAGTTAGTTTATTATGGGACTAGATAGACTATAAATAACTAAAGGTGGATGGCATGTTCTTGAAATTTTTGTTACTACAGTTCAGCCTCTGTAATATTTAAATTATGTTTATATTTTAGGTGGCGTCGCCGAACTACACACCACGAACTCTAAAGAGGAAGTGGATGAAAAAAAAATGAGTTGTCTGAGCAGCGTTTGAAAAAGCTAAGAGCCCTTTGAGAAAAATCAAGAAGATTATTAAAAAAAGTCGCAAATTTGGAAAACATTTTGGTGGACTTACAATCGAAATTATTTGTTAAATTCGAAGATTGCGAATTGTTATCTACAATAGACACTACTAACAAATACGTTAATGTACATGTGTTATTATAACCATTTACTTTTAGTACCTTGCGGTTGAGAGGACAACTATAGTAATAGAATATTATGTCATTATTTTCAAAATGTTATAATTTAAAATTCTCATTATTTCTATTACACGAATTCTCAAAAAACCGACTATGTCTCGAATTAAGTCTCCTTACTATTATCGTTTCTTTCAATTGTTTCGGAGTTCTGTTTGTAGTATTCTGAACCTTTTTGTATCCAGTCACTCGCCTTTACACTTCGAGATACAGGTTAGTTCCTAGTTCGATGGTGGGTGGCTAGTGGCGGGGTACTAACGAATTAATTATACCGTTCTGTAATTAATAGATTTAATCCTTGATTGAAACGAATCAATAAATTATTTTGAATTTTTGAGTCTCGCCCATCGCGGAAAGTAAGAGTGAACACCTCACGGGGTGTTACCCACATAATATTAGATTTCTCTCAAAATATTGATTCTTGTTGGATAAAAATTAGCCTATATCCTTTCTCATAGTTCTATCTGTGACTACACCAAAAATCATCGAAATCGGTTCAGCCGTTTTGGCCTGAAGAGATAACAGATAGTCACTTTCACATTTATTATATTGGTGGGGGTTCTAGAAAAGTGTCTCGCTTGTTGAAAATTCACATCTTCGTTTTTTGCTACACCACTAAGGTGGCAAAAAGGCAGGCGCACGACACACCTGATAGTAAGTGGTTACTGCAGCCTATGGACGCTTGCAACACCGGGAACGCTTGCGCGTTGCTAATAGTAGATTGTTGCACCAAGCGCTATGTGAGCTATTAATGCCCGCGGGTGTTTGATGCACGAACGCTTGTGTGAGGGCACTAATAACCCAAGGGCATTAATAGCTCACGAGGTGCGTAATCTGCTTTTCTTTCAACTATATCTACATATTAAAAATAAATAAAAAGCTGAAGTTGACTTTAGAAAAACTTATTTCTACTTATATGACAAAAAATTAAATTGTTCTTACTAAATTCCTCAAACATTACGTATTACCCGTGGTTCCACCAACATGTCCCACTGGTAGGTCCACGGGTATTTTTTCCCCCGTAGACCTTTTAACCGTGTTCCCACTGCTATGACCCACAGTGGACCCACGGGTAATTCCTCAGATAATTTCTTTCCCCGTAGACCTACTGCACTAGATATGACAATGACGTCGAGTCATAGTGACAAACAAAAGTTTGTGGATTTTCTACCTCGTCAACTACTTTCAAGATTATCTTGAAGGTGGCGACTGATGAGGTGGAAAATCCGTAAAAAAAACTCGCCGTCATGTAGGTACACCACAAACCGTACCGTACCGTTACCGTCAATATGAATGTTTGTGGACCAAAATAACACCACTTTCACTGCACAATGTTCACTTGAATACAATTTTTGAATTAAAAGTAAAAGCTAACCGTCGCTTGCTTCATCAACAGCCACTTAAACCTCTTTGGAAAAATCCCTACTTTTTGTATGAATCTTATTGCGACTTCTTGTTCTATTAGAAAAAAAAAACCGGTTTTGAACAGGTCATTAATAACATTTCATACAACATTATTACCCTCGAGTTTTCCAGGGTAGTAATGTATTGGCGCGCTGGTAGCGGTAGTCGCAGTGTGGAAATTACCATGCGTGCCCACAATGGCACGAAGAACACCGGGGGTTTTCGTGGGTCGGCCTAGAACTTTACCGGGCCAGACGGTACACACACGCACGCCTGCCGTCTAGCCAACGAACGGTGGGTACGGAGCGGTTGAGCATTTCCCCCCCGAAAAAAAAGGGTAGTAATGTATTACGTAGTGGCCTTTTCTGTTGATTTAAGCGTTAAATTAATGAGTGTAGTTGAAAAAAAAAACTTTTTATACTCTTCTTTAAGAACCCAATGCTGTAGTCTCTTGGAAAAATTTCGACGTTCATTCTAAATCCTGAGCGTGCGCTGAAGGTAATTCATTTTAAAGCATACAGTACGAGACCATTTTAGTTCTAGGGTGTGAGGGTTAATTTCTTGCCAATGGCGAGCTGTGCCATGGTAGAAAGTGGCCGTGGGCATAATGTTTAACAGCTCCTCAGCAGGCAGAGGTATTTTTTTTTAACTTGGGTGTGTAATACCGTTTGTGAGTAGGGGATCGTTAACGAGTCTCATGGCCCGTTTGTGTACCGCGTTAAAAGGTACAAGTTGATTTTAAATATAAGAAGAAGATAATAAAATAAGCACGCTAAATAAATAAAATGATATTTAACAATCTTTTCTGCCTTTTTTGTAGACATTAGGTGAACGTATTAAAAACTTGCGATTCGGGGTAATTTTTATAAAGAGGGTAACCCTAATCATCCATGTACTTGTATTTGCTGTCCCTTACTGCGGCACGCTCATCCGCAGTCTATAGTATTATTTGTCTAAGGTCAGAGCGTTTTTTACCCCGAGGCTCTGAACGGGTCGGTTGCTGTCAGAGTGCACTCGGAGTGCACTCGAGCGTAGGTTCTGAACGCAGCTCTGAGTTGCGTTCCGAGGGTCAGAGTAATGCAACCGAGAGTGTTTTTCACACTCGCTCCGAGGTTCAGAACGGGTCGGTTGCTATCTTTTTTTTTAGTTTGTATCTTGCCGATCAAGATCAAGCAAAGGGCAAAATATTACTAATCCTTACTATGAAATTAACAGTAAATATCCATTTTTCTGCTTAAAAATAATTACAACACATAGAAATCACTATATTTCCCTAGTATTAGGCTTAAAAGAGTTCAAAGTAGTGTTATTTAATAAAATAATAAATAATTAGCGTATTTTTGACATCGACATTGACATAAAATCTGTCAGAGTGTTTTTTACCCTACGCTCGAGTTAGTTGTTTGGTTGCATCACTCGAAGCTTCTGAACGGGCACAGAGTGTACTAACCGCCTGTTAGAGCGTTTTTTACCCGGAGGCTCTGAACGGGTTGGTTGCTGTCAGAGTGCACTCGGAGTGCACTCGAGCGTAGGTTCTGAACGCAGCTCTGAGGCGCGTTCAGAGCCTTCGCGCGAAGTACAACTTTTCGCTTAAGGGGCCGTTCGAAAATCCGTGAAGTTTTCACTCGGTAAAAAAGAAAAGGATAGATATATTGCGAGAAAGAGAAGTTTAACTGGTTTTCAAACGCTAGCGAGTGATTTTCGCACTTCACGAGTTTTCAAACGGGCTCTGTCAGTTAAAAACGAAAAGAAGAATTCTTATGTTTTGCAACGCAAACTAGCTTTATTTTACAACTGCACAAAGCTTTACTTAACATTTGTAAACTTTAACTTCAACCAAAAA
Source organism: Schoenobius gigantellus (assembly GCA_963935595.1). Taxonomy (NCBI): domain Eukaryota; kingdom Metazoa; phylum Arthropoda; class Insecta; order Lepidoptera; family Crambidae; genus Schoenobius; species Schoenobius gigantellus. The sequence continues at coordinate 30,320,698 of OZ012547.1, read as the reverse complement.
ACGAAATCAGTAGCCACAGATCACAGAACAGTCAACTGTCAATGTCAGGTATTTAACGCTGACTGGGGGCCGTGAGAAATTCACTCCTGTCAGGCGAAAGTTACTCTTCACTAATGCGTTCAGAAATACGAGCGGAGTAATTGGTCGGTTACCCTCGGTTTCACTCGGGTGGTTCTCGAACGCTATCGGGTGAAATTCACTCTACCCCGAGTAAATATTACTCGTTTTCAAACGTACCCCTAACTAACCCCGTTCAATGCCTTTGAGCGTGACAACCGGGTGAAACAACCGCCCGTTCAACCTTGCGTTCCGAATTGCGATAAAAGCGATAATATCGCGAATCCGACCTGTAATGTACACCATATACTCGATAATTTGGCTCGCCAACGCACACAACACCACCTCTCCGCTCCACTGCCGGACGCTGAATGCCGCCGTTACCGACCGAGCTGTGTTGTGTTCGCTCGAGACAAATCTCTATACACTACATCCCTTCCTTGTTTTAATTTTAAATAATTACACGATTCTTCATGTAATCAACTTTAATTATGCTCCTACATTGAATACCTTTTTGATCATTCACTTTAAATTATTTCTCCATATTTGCTTCCGTTTCTTTATTCTCATTCTGGTTCATTACTTCACATTGTCCTTGTACCTTTTTTAATGCATTACGTTCCTTCTGTATGTTTGTCCAGTTTATTCGTTTTGAACTTGAATATCTCTTCCTATACTTTTAGTCACTGTGTGAGGTGTGCAGTCATAATTCAAACTCAGTTTATTATCTTTGGTCATATTTTTCACATAAACCTTGTATCCTGGTTTTTACTCGCATTCTTTAGCTTTCCTCTTCCTATCAGGGTATATCTTTCCTCTTTCTTTCATTTCTTTATCCCTGTCCTTTGACTTCATAAAGTTTGAATTATGCCCAGCAATTACGTCTGATAGAATTGGGATCTTATCCCTAAGTTCTAGTTCCCCTTTTCGGTTTGACAAATTTTTAGGCATTTTAAAATGTCTCTATTCTGCCTTTCTACCTCAACATTTTGTTGTGGCCAATACGGTATGGAATTGTTTAAGGTGATATTCCTCTCTTGGCAGAAGGATTTGAACTCCTCACTTACGAAATGTTTGTCGTCGTCAGCGGTTATTGTTGAAGGAAAGCCTACCCGACTAAAAATTTCCTTCAGCAAGGCTACAATTTCTCGTAATACGCCGGGAAACTTTGATTTTTTGCTTTATATTTGCTGAAATAATCAACCGTAGCCAATGAGTAATCTCCGTTTGGTAAGGGACTCATTGAGTCAACTGCGATATCAACCCAAGGCTCTTCAGGTAACTCTCTTCGCTTTAACAGATGTGGTGGCTCTGGTGCAGAAACCAGAGTACATCTTTTGCACGACTTAAAAAAGGTTTCGGCATCTTTATCACATTTAAGCCACCAAACCTTCATTCTTAATCTTACCTTCATAGCTACGATGCCCGGATGACCTTCGTGAGCAACACGTAAGGCACGGTCTCGGAGTTTAGCTGGTATTACAATTCTTGATCCCTTATCATTTATGTGAACGAGGACTCCGCCTAACCCTACTGGACTGGCATCAGCAATAACGATTGCACGGTCTTCTACATTGTAATATTCCAGATTTGGAAGGTTTGTCAATGCCGATTTTAAAGAATCAAATTCCTTTTGTTGACTTAAGCCCCAAATTTCTTGGATGTTAGCTCCATTTCCCTTTTGATTTTGTAGCAGGTCTTTAAGGGATTCAGTTCGAGTGGCCAAATCAGGTATCTATTTGCTCACCAAATTTAAGAGCCCCAAAAAGCTTTGCAGTTCTCCAACTGTGGTAGGTGATCTAAATTCCTGGATAGTAGAAATATATTTCTGCAGAGGACGTACTCCTTTTTCTGAAAGTTCGTGCCCTAGAAAATTAACTTTATTGGTTCTAAGTGAACATTTATCGTGTACAGTACCACATTATTGTTTTCCAGGATTTCTAGAACTTTACTTAATTTTGAGTCTTGATCTTTAAGGTCTCTCCCAAATATAATTATAAATTAATCTTTTGGAACCTATAATGGATTCATATATCGGCAAATCAACTAAAACATCCTTGAGCTTCGGAAATGCTTCGGTGTCTACATTATTAAACTTGTCCTCTAAATCAAAACCAATTTTCAATATTCCCAGTGCCACCGCCGTCGTTTTTCCAAGCAAATTCTTTGTCCCATTCGCCATAAAATGTAGCTTTGACTGATTTTTCGCCTACTTGTACAGATGTCTCAAAGGATCCTCTTACAACCAAAGGATTGTTACTGCCGTATGCTGTAAAAGTTATATCTGGGTTTTTTATTTGATTATACACACTACTATATTTTTTTTCATTATCTCCCAGGTGTCTGCGGTAATCAGATTTTGTTTGCAACTAACAATTTAGTTCCTGTATATTATTCACAATTTCAGTTTTTTGTTTTTTTCATTTTATCTTTCTTTCCAGATGTATTTCTTTTTCCTTCCCATTTCCTTTTTGTTGTGTTTTCTATTATTATTCGGCAGTATTGTCGAAAGTGCCCTAATATGCCACATTTATGACACTCCTTTTTTTTTTGGGCAGTTGAAATCCCCAGAAGTGTGTTCACGATTGCTACAACGACCACAACATAATTCTTCTCTTTCTTTTCTAATGAGTTTAGTCTTTAAATTTGAGTCTATTTTATTGATAGTGTCAGTGGTTTTAGTACAATATTTTTCCATTTGCATGTTTACTACTTCCAATGAGTTTGCTTTAGCAATTATTTTATCCAAATAAATTTCATCGCCAATCTGGAGTATTTTTTCCTTAATTCAGTAAAAAGACATCGTTTCATGATTTGATCTATAATGTTTTCATTATTGTCTGCAAATAGGCATTTGCCGGCCTGTTGCCTCAATGTAACAACAAATTTCTCGTAAGGCTCTTGTTTGAGTAGTTAAACATGTGCTGTTCATAGATTTTACTATGCTTCGGTGCGAAGTATTCATCTAATTTTTCTATGGTTACCGAAAAGACGTCATCCCCATCTGTGGGAGATGCATATTGGCTCCTGGTATATTTGAATAAATTTATTGAAGCTCGGTACCTCCAAAGTGTACCTTATTGGGGTGACCTGAGACCAACCAATGGAATAACTAACATTGGTTCTAAATTCCACTGACCCTTGTTTGGATAGCGTTTAGTACTAAGTATCTACTTTTTGTGTAACAATTAAATGTTCAGTATATAGCCATTCAATGTTTGGTATATAGCTGTTCCTATATAACAATGTGTTCTGTTCATAATAATAACAATAATAAACTGTTCAGTATATAACTGTTCTTATGTGACAATTAAATGTCCAATATATACTGCTTTTATATATTTAACAATTAAATGCTCAGTATATAACTGCATGTATGTAACAATTAAATGTTCAGTATATAACCGCTTTTGTATAAAAATTGAATGTTAGATATATCACTGCTCTTATATAACAATTAAATGTTCAGTATATAACTGCATTTATGTAACCATAAAATGATCAGTATATAACTGTTTTTGTATAACAATTAAATGTTCAATATATTACTGCTCTTATATAACAATTGAATATTTAGTATATGACTGCTCTTATGTAACAGTTGAATGTTTAGTATATGACTGCTCTTATGTAACAATTGAATGTTTAGTATATAACTGTATTTATGTAACAATTAAATGTTCAGTATATAACTGATCTTACGTAACGATTACATGATCAGTATATAACTGTTGTTATGTAACAATTAAATGTTCAGTATATAACTGCTTTTGTATAACAATTGAATGCTCAGTATATAACTGCTCTTATGTAACAATTTAATGTTCAGCAAATAACTGCATATAGATAATAATTGAATATTGAGTAAGTACATAACTGCTCTTATGTCCTTAGATACGACAATAATTGAATGATTAGCTTATAGCTACCTTTCGTAAGAAATAATTTCACGTTTAATTTAAAATACATGCTGATAAAACAACATAAGATATTTAACTCCGTTCATATTATTATACGAGTATGTCAACTAACTCTTGATTCTTGTTAACTATACACTGTATTATTTTTTAATTTATTTTCATTCATTGCTTGTATAGTGCAATAAATAGTATTATATCAAATATAAGTAGGTAGATAAATAATACTATGCCAATTCGAAGTAGGGTTTTTTTTATATGGACCGAGGTGATAAGGTGAACCTCTGATTTGTATGGGAATCTATCAAAACAAAAAGCACCACAACTGACACGTTTTTTGTCCAATTTTTTTTCAAATTTGTCACAAGGGTAGGCGTTGACGCCCCGCACACGATGGTAGTAAGTAATATCATCAATAGATAGGCAATACTTAGGCATTATTCAATTTTAAACAAAGGTGTAAGTTCGATGTCAGGGTACCACACTATCAGGTAATATTCAAGAATAATTACGAAATTTCAGATATAAATAGAATAATGTAAACCCATTTACCAAAGATTCTCGGATGTATTTCATTTCTCGGTATAGCATAAATGGTATATCAAACAAATAGGTACCTAAGTAATTACTTTACATCATATTTCCCAATTTAATTATATTTGTGCTTGTATGTGTTATACCAGCTTTATAATGATTCATTCATTGAGGTAATGATTCTATAAAACGATCAAGTTTGTGATGTAGGTATATTTATTTACTTACAGGTAATTTAAGACTCGAGTTACTACAACATCACAATGGTTCTGAATGATTTTGTTATTTCAGATTCATAAATCGTTGAAAAACACCTTTGTTTATAATTTTATCGAACATAGAAACATTAGTACGAAATCATTGAAAATTACATACACTTCAAGATATTTCCAAATAGGCACGGCATTTTATCTAATTGTTTGTTTATAAAGCTGGCGGCCAAATATATTTACGCATTATTTTTATTACAATTTATAGGACTTAATTGCACTAATAATAACTGATTTCACCAACCATAACTTAGCTTAGGAAGCCCCTAAGACGTATTCTGTCACTTTTTGTCTTTAACGAAAAGAATGTGACAGCTCAACACCTAAGAGTATCCTAGGCTAAGAAGAGGTTGGTGAAAATGGCCATAAGTGTTGTAATACTTTGCTACTATACGTAGGTAACATAGATAGAACATAGATACTATTTGGAAAACATTCAACTGCAAATGCTAATTTACATTGTTATGTAAAAACGCAATGAATGATAAATGATTTGTTACTATCATATAACAAGATCGAATGAAACAACCAACAATAGCAGCACGATAAGCCAATAGCTCGTTTTTCAATAATTTGTTGTTTATTGCGGGAAGTATACTACTACTTTTTGCTTTTGAAACCCATACTACTACTTTTTGCTTTTGAAACCCACCACGCTTCGCGTGGCGAACGTTCGAGTGGATAATTGTAATAACGAACGACCATCACCAGTAAACACATCACGGTTGGGATGTCTACTTATTTTGTTTTGATTATTATTGTTTCATCCGATATTTTTAAAATTTAACTTGTACATGTGCCTACTCCTTTTTATACTTGAAAGTAAGTACTCACTTTTAATCCCGTCGCCACATGTAATGTACACATATACTCGATAATTTGGCTCGCCAACGCACACAACACCACCTTTGCGCTCCACTGCCGGACGCTGAATGCCGCCGTTACCGATCGAGCTGTGTTGTGTTCGCTCGAGACAAATCTCTATACACTACACGACCAAATTAAATCGTCACAAAATATAAGGGCTATTGAATCAGTAGGTTATATTGTGACTTTGGTCGGATTCGCGATATTATCACTTTTATCGTTTTACGAAACGCAGGGCACGACCTTATGCTTTGGCTACACGCTCCGTCTTGCCTGCGCAGTCCAGGACTGTGCAGTCATGACTGTACAAAAAGACGGTACACGGTGTAGTGGCCACACGTGCAGGTAAGCTCTTGCAAACTGGACTGTGCAGTCCTAGGATATCTCGTCACGCATCGCGGCAAGATGTGGCCAACAGAGGAGGGTTTTTTATAAAATGACACTCCTAGTGTTATTTTATTGTTTGCTGGTAAAAAAGCAACAAGCCAATAATTCGGCTACGATTTGTAAAGTTATATGAACTGAGTTAAAAAATCCTTTGAATAACCCCTTACATCGGGTTACCTACTCAATATCAACAAGAAAAATAGAAAAAAAAATAGATTCGCGATGTGTATGTACTTATAGCGATGTGTAGTCGAAAATAATTTCTTCGGACTGACGCGCGGCTTGAATGACCGGCCACACGCTCAAGTAAAACCGTGCAAGCCAAGTTTGCGCAGTCCAAATCTTCAGCAATTCATCGATTGCACAAGCCGCGCTTCCAGGACTGCGCGAGCTACCGTCTTGCCGTCCACACGTACGTATTTACCTTCGCAAACTGGTTTGTGCAGGCATGCTCGCAGGCAAGACGGAGCGCCGGGCTATTAGAGTGTTGGCGTGAGTTACAACCGAACAACCATCGAATTTGATGGTTATAAAACGCTCTGACGTTTCTTACTGAAATACTCTTATGTGATTGGATGATATTGGTGGCTATATTCTAAAATGTCATCTGATAGAAAGAGAGAGAGAAATAAAAGTTCATTTGAAAGAGGGAGATAAAAGATTTGGTTGCTGCATTCCGTTCAACGCCTCTGAGCGAGTTAAATAACAACCGGACAACTACACCCAGGGCTGCGGGCGATGTGTACGAACGCAGCCCTGGGCTGCGTTCGTAAACGTCGCCCGACGACGCTCGATGACGTACTGGCCGTTCTAAAACACCCGGTGTGAACGCACGACGATCATGTATAGCCGTTCGTAAACCTCGCTCGACGACGCACCGGTCGCCCCGTGAAAGGGGTGGGTGAAAATCGCCCTGACGTTTATTTGACAGATGACATGTCCGTCAATACGGAGGCGCGTTCAGGGCCTTCGCGCGAAGTACAACTTTTCGCTCTAACCCCGTTCAATGCCTTCGAGCGTGACAACCGGGTGAAACAACCGCCCGTTCAAGACCTTTGAGTGTCGGCGCGAGTTACAACCGAACAACCATCGAATTTGATGGTTGTAAAACGCTCTGACGTTTATAACTGAAATACTCTTACGTGATTGGATGATATTGGCGGCCATATTCTATAATGTCATCTACTAGAATGAGAGAGAAATAAAAAATCATGTGAAAGAGGGAGATAAAAGATTTGGTTGCTGCAACGCGTTCAACGCCTTTGAGCGAGTTAAAAAACAACCGGACAACTACACCCAGAGGCGCTGAACGCGCCTCGGCTATTTTCTCCTTTTTGTAATAATTTGTAAACAATTTCATTTTGTATTATCGTAGATACATAATTACTCGACTGTGTTTTGAAAGGAGATGTTTAATTTTGTATGGGAAAAATGCCAACACCTGTACATGGTATTAAAAAATAGCTAAATTAAACCCTGATCCTATGGTATATGATTTTCTTGAAACAAATGAAAAATGTTTATGTAGGAAGCGTTTGAAATATTCATAAAATAGCAATATTTTTTAAGATGGCGTCAGCTTGTCAATTGATTGCTCAGACTAAGGAAAAAAGATGTCAATGTCAGTCTAAACGTAAACATTGATATTTTGAGTAATATTTAGGTACATAATCCACTCGAACGTTCGCCACGCGAAGCGTGGTGGGTTTCAAAAGCAAAAAGTAGTATATCTCAAATATCAAAGGTACCGCCATTGCGGAATGACTCACCCCGGCGCGTACGGAGTGTTTAAAAAATTGCGGAGAGTGACATATACTGTCTACAAGAGAACAAAAAATACGTATGGAAAGGTAATTTAATATAGAAGGAACTTATAACAGTTAATTAGATAAGGATTAATAATTAAATGAATGAAGCGCGAAAATGTTCGGAAGGTCGCGGAAGACCCGATTTTAAAAAAAAAATTTTTTCACAAAAACTATTTTATAAAACTTTAAATAACAATATATATTATTATAGCCCTATTCTTGAAGATTATTTTGATATATAATAGTTTTGGGAAATATTTTTAATGAAAAAAGAAAAAAATAATAAAATCGATACGCGAGATGCGCACGCGCGACCTCAAATTTAAAAAAAATGCAAAAAATAAATTATAGTGTCTAAAATTAAATAAAAAATACGTATGAAAAGCTAATTTAATAAGGAATGAACTTATAATAGTTAATTAGATAAGGATTCATAATTGAATGAATAATGACGAGAATAGTAACTAAAGTGCTTAAAATTTCAAAAATACTCACTTTTTGAAAAAAACGTTTAGTGTGGCAATGGTATCGATTCTGGCATGATTCTCTAAACCTAAAACTAAATTTGACAACAGTCTCTCCTTGTCATTTTGTATAGAGTATGACAAGGATAGACTGTTGTCAAATTTAGTTTTAGGTTTAGAGAATCATGCCAGAATCGACACCAATATAACACTATAAACTATCATAAACCATACATAATAATGTAGCCCAATTCTTCTAGTTTATTTTGATATAGAACACTCTACGAAAATACTAATACAGACAAAGTAAGTACGCAATAAATCTCATCGGTCATGGAGTAAGAAACGTATGGATACGGCCAAGTAAGTTAAACCGCAGACTATGACAAATTTATTTCAATCTAAGACTAAAAATAAATTGGACATGACCTGTCAACTTATGAAGGAGACTATTGGCAAAGGAATAAAGCCATAGAGAAAATATTTTATTTTTCGCGATTTTTTTATCACACCGCGCGGTTTTACGCAAAGGGAACTGGGTACCATAGTACCCAGGTCGATCGAGAAGCTTACGATTTTTGGGGACTATAGTCCCCAGGACGTTCCAGTGGTAATATAAGGTTGTCTAGGAATTTAAACCTATCTAGTATACGTAGTATCTCTATACCTTGGTGTAAACGAGGGGTTACATGTATTTAACAAGTTTTATGCAATGTTTTCGTTTATTGTTTACACTCGTATACATGTATAAAACTTGTTGAATACAAAACATGTATACAACTTGTTGTATGAAATTGTTTCTGAACTACTAGTTGACTACATGTTTATGATGTCACATTTTATACTTGTTGTAGATAAACTTGTAGAAAATGACACGCCAGTCCGGTAGTTTCATTAATATTTTCTACTCAATTGACTATTCACAATGGAAAGTAAAGATGCTGAGGAACTTTACTTCATGAGTGCAGTATACTTGTTTACACGGTTATTTTTTTATCACTGGAAAATTTTAGGGACGCTTCAGGACACATCAATTATTATAAATAAAATAAAAACAATGAATTTAAAAAAAAAATTTTTTAATTATTAATTTTTTTTTATTAAAAAAATTTGTTTAATAAAAAAATCTAAAAATGCTGCTCTCAACTAGTGCAGCATTTTTTGTATTTTTTAGATTTTTTTTTCTTCTCTTCCCCCCGTAAAATAATACGGTCCGTCCGGTAAAAGTTTAAAACTTTATCCAACAAGCATGGATAGAGTTTAAAACATGTTTTAAATTAGTATGATACATAAATTTTAGTGAAATAAACAAAACTTGTTAAAAACACGATTGCTTTTTGTAAGTGTAAACGCTGTCAATGTATCAGACTAGTTTGAATATGTCATAGATCTAAGTGTAAACGCAGATGTGGTTTATACTTGTTTAGAGACTTGTTGGCAACACAGTATGAACGAAAGAATGTTTGAGACATTTGCAATACATGTATAAAACAAATAATTATGTTTTGACAAGTATTCTACAAGTATTGTATGAAACTAGTATTTTACTTGTTTCTTGGTGTAAACGAGGGGTAAACCCCTCGTTTACACCAAGGTATATTACATGTATTTAACAAGTTTTATGCAATGTTTTCGTTTATTGTTTACACTCGTATACATGTATAAAACTTGTTGAATACAAAACATGTATACAACTTGTTGTATGAAATTGTTTCTGAGCTACTAGTTGACTACATGTTTATGATGTCACATTTTATACTTGTTGTAGATAAACTTGTAGAAAATGACACGCCAGTCCGGTAGTTTCATTAATATTTTCTACTCAATTGACTATTCACAATGGAAAGTAAAGATGCTGAGGAACTTTACTTCATGAGTGCAGTATACTTGTTTACACGGTTATTTTTTTATCACTGGAAAATTTTAGGGACGCTTCAGGACACATCAATTATTATAAATAAAATAAAAACAATGAATTTAAAAAAAAAAATTTTTAATTATTAATTTTTTTTTTATTAAAAATTTTTTTTTTATAAAAAAATCTAAAAATGCTGCTCTCAACTAGTGCAGCGTTTTTTGTATTTTTTAGATTTTTTTTCTTCTCTTCCCCCCGTAAAATAATACGGTCCGTCCGGTAAAAGTTTAAAACTTTATCCAACAAGCATGGATAGAGTTTAAAACATGTTTTAAATTAGTATGATACATAAATTTTAGTGAAATAAACAAAACTTGTTAAAAACATGATTGCTTTTTGTAAGTGTAAACGCTGTCAATGTATCAGACTAGTTTGAATATGTCATAGATCTAAGTGTAAACGCAGATGTGGTTTATACTTGTTTAGAGACTTGTTGGCAACACAGTATGAACGAAAGAATGTTTGAGACATTTGCAATACATGTATAAAACAAATAATTATGTTTTGACAAGTATTCTACAAGTATTGTATAAAACTAGTATTTTACTTGTTTCTTGGTGTAAACCATGAAGTTATAGATCTATAACTTCATGGTGTAAACGAGGGGTAACACAGATCAATAATAAATAACAAGTGATATAGTTTTTATTGGGAATTTACGGCTTTGGACCAATGATTTTTGCTTCTTGAGCTGCCAGATCATGAAAATAATTATAATTTTATTTTATTTTCTACAAAAAAAATAGACAGTGTACAAATATTTTGATAAATACGTATGAATGTACGTAATTTTTACTGTTTTTGTGATAACTGTACATGGTCTTAGCATTTTTATAAACATCTCCTTTCATAAATATGAAGACAATAGAAATAGTTACAGAAAATGGATACATTATTATGGATGAAAATGGCATTGTTTATGTATGAGATGGATATTTGCTTAATAATTTCTATGGGCGAAGTGCTAATTTATCAAAACAAGTAAAACAACGGAAGCAAAATTTATCAATTTTAGGTTATTTTGACATCAAAATGACATTTGACAGCCATAACTTACGATGTCGTTCTAAAACGTCCGACGAAGAGCGTCGTCCTTTCTAGGGCGACTGCCCGACGTCGAGCAATGGTTTACGAACGCAGCCCAGAGGCTCTGAACGCGCCTCTGGCACAACACCACGGACGTGCCACGGACACATATCTCTCTCTATTAAGTCTGTGCACGGACAATCCAAAGTTTACAATTTATAATCTTTACAGTTTCTTTTGTGGACTTTAAAATTTTAATAAATTACAATGATTCCCCTTTCAGATAATAATATTGTTCACTCATTAATACGCCAGTTTTATTGGGGCTCTCTAGATATCAAATTACAAGTATATTTAGAATACTAACAATGTGTTTACATCATGACGTTTGAGACTCCAAATCCATTTATTATTTGATTTTTCAGTCTCCAGAAGTGCAAGCAATTACATGGAGTCAACAGGAAGAATTCGTAAATGCTACATTAAAAAATCCTTTTTTACAAAAATATCCTATGAAGTATGAATTTGTGAGGTTATTTTTAAAGAAAATAATTAGTTATCTGGAAGATACTCAAGAGGTGCATGATGATATATATCATTGATTTACTACCAAACGTAGATAGAGCACTTCATACAAAAACGCGCTTGAAATCTGTCACCTAATCGACTATACATTTGTACGCTGTTAAATAGGAAGTTGAATATGTACACCCGAATTAAAATTACCATAAAGAAAGTACCGTATTTGTCGAATTCAACCTTATTCTTTATTATTACGGCAACTATTTGAAGTACAACCGTGTGCAGTTACATCATTTCATACCTAGCCACATTAAATTTGACGTTTTAGTAATTGCTACAAGAAAATATCAACTTTATACTCTCAAACATAATGCTCAAAATTGCTTATCCAACGCATAGAAAAGAACTGCACGAGACCCGATTGGGCAGTTCTTCTCCGGCCCACTTTTCGAACGTTCATGCGTTATCTACGTTTGGTAGTAAATCAATGATATATATACATATCTATGCAGGACGAACGCCGATGTTGATATGTCTCATTATCGACATTATATAATTGGCAATGATTTGAGTAATATTGTAACAATAAAAGAAACAAACCACATAGTTGTCAATGGTACAACTGGCATGCGTACATGGGCGGTAAATGTTTTTAACACTTGTTTTAAGTCAGTGTTTCTAGAATTGATTACACAAAGAAATAATTATTAATATTAATTAAATTCGTCAATCTTGAAATGTTGCTTTAAATAGTTGCATTTTCAAAGAACACTAATGGCCATTTCACAAACCTTGTCTCGTGCAAGCACTACACAGTAGGCCTTCATGGCCCGCTAGATTGACCCTTCTTGTATAGGGCGTATTTATATATGATGGGATGGTGCTGGAATAGCTTCGATATCATTTTCTCCTCTGCACATCAGAGTAGTGAGCAAGCCATGGTGGTACACATCTACACTTGGCCCATTCCACAGTATTGGCCCCAATGCGGCTTAGTGCGGACATTCGCTCCAGTAACTAGGTAGTTTTAAGACTACCTAGTTACTTGGAGATGTGGAAATTTGAAATGATATTTGTGATTATTAACAACTAGACTTCCACCCACGGCTTCACTCGTGTGGGATTTGGATATATCATGCTCTGTAGGCAACTTTTTTCCGGATAAAATGTAGCCTGTGTTAGTTTAGTGCTTGATTTTCATTGAAATCAGTTCAGCCCTTTAGGTGTGAAAGTGTAACAAACAAACATCCCTTTCTCATTTATAATATTAGTGGGATAATCAACATCCACTATAATCTACACCATTTCTTTTTAATAACCCCGATATCTTTTGTACATGTTAAGCAAATAATGGTAAGTGTACTAAGCAGATATATTCTCGCAGGGGCTAAAGCCTTCACTTCAAACTTGGAAAGTGATGCGATCACAGCTGATGGCTACCCTTGTGTAGTACTGTAACCATCGCAAGACCATCTCCCTAAGCCAGAGCTGGCCCATTGTGTAGAGGAGCTATCAGCTTATGACAATCTTAAGTGGCATGTTGTCACATTCTTTTCATTAAAGACAAGAAGTGACAGCATACTACTTAGTATTATCCTAAGTTAAGACAAGGTTAGTGAAATTTGACGTAAATCTTTTAGGCTTCCTATATTCTCACTGATTGGGCATTATGTCATAAAGAAGTATTCAGGAGTAAAACAGTATTAGAATTGGGTTCTGGAGTTGGTTTTACAGGCATCACTATAACAAGATATTGTCACCCTGATAAGTTTTTTTTTAGTGACTGTCATAAAGATATTTTAAATACAATTACAGACAATATTAATATAAACTTCTCCCATTGGAAAGCTAAAGAAGAAATTGGGGAAACATAGATAACTTTTTTATTTTTTAACAACAAAGTTGCAAACACTGGGTCGTTACTCGTGGTCCCACTACTTTGTTCCACTGGTGGGACCATGAGGAAATGTGTTTCCTCCTGGTCTTACTGGTCAATGAGACCACACAGAATACCATTAATCGTAATAATGCCACTCTTATTACTTATTATGCCATACATACACATGCCTACGTACGCTCCCTCCACCTACCCCAAATAGGGAGAGAGTAATAAGAGTTTGGCACAATTCCTTGTGACAAACATCCTCACAAACTTTCGCGTTTATAATATTAGTAACAATTCTTTTATAATAAAAATAAGAGGTCGTCCGAGGTCTTGTGCTATTTTATTTATATGTATTTTTTTTAGAAAATAATTAAAAATTTACCTTAAAATATCAACATTAATTAAAGTTAATAGGGCAGGGATAACCAGGCAGGGCAAACTATTTTAGGCACAATATTTTAGGCACGCCTCCGATCAAAAAATTCACAGTTGGTAGTATTTAGCATTATTTTCCCAATAAAGAAGTTAAAATTATATGACGGCACATCTATACATTTAACGCCATTAAACATTTGTATGATCCATAATGTTATTGTCATTTTTTTTTGTATTTGTATTTTAATTACTAGTATTTTAATAATTTCTATTGTAATGAATTTGACATGTAAATTATTGTACTATTCATAGTGATTTTTTTTAACTGGACTTGTTGGCGATTTGGTGTCCTACTGTAAGCCAGCAAGTTATACTTATAAATAAATATATAAATAAATTTCTTTACAAAAAATGGCACGTTAATACATAAAGGTTCGCCACCTCTGCCCTAGGGTAATTAACCTTAAAAAATCTAGTATCTATCTGCTGCATATGTGATACATGATAATCTATCATTATTGCTAAAATCTATGTTAAAATAGTGGATAGAGTGGAATAGTGCTATTGCTACATTTTGCAATCAATGAGACATTGAGACATTATTGGCTGACACATAATTGTAACCTGCTGTTTGAGAAGCATATAAAATCTTTAGCCTCTAAAACTAATGTTAGTGTAAAAGTGTTTTGATTTAGGGAATTACTTTAGCTTCATTTACCTTCAAAGCTTTAACAGCAGGCGTACCACGGGCTGCCAAGACTGAACTCGAGTCACGCATTATATCACAATTTCAGTGACATAATCTCTATGTCTTAAAGAGTAGCACGGTGGCGCGTATTAAGTGGGTCTGACGTGGTAAAAATTTCTTGACACTCGTCAAGGGACACGTGTGACTGAGTTTTATCACAAATTTTTTGGTGTGCCTGTGCACCGACTGCTGTGGTTGTAGTAAGGGCTTTAATACTTTAGAAGATGTAGCAGCAGTCGGAGAGCAAAAAATTTGAGATAAAACTCAGTCACACGTGTCCCTTGACGAGTGTCAAGAAATTTTTACCACGTCAGACCCACTTAATACGCGCCACCGTGCTACTCTTTAAGACATAGAGATTATGTCACTGAAATGGTGAGATAATACGTGACTCGAATCCAGTCTTGGCAGCCCGTGCTACGCCTGCAGGGTTAATTTTCGTCTTGCTTAGCTACTGTAAGGCGTGCAATCTACAAACTTATGATTTTTAGTAGCCCCCATTTTTCAGGTGTTAAAAATATTGATTGGGCTGATGCAAACACCTATCCCTTAGATATAAATCCAGATGTTATAATCGGAGCTGATATTGTTTATGATCCCTGCATTTTGGAAAGCTTATGTGGTGTTATCAAATTTTACTCAGAAAGAAATAGAAACATAGAAATTTATATAGCAGGAGTTCTGAGAAATGAAGAAACTTTTGATTTGTTCAGAAGAAATTTAGGTAATTTAAAAAAGAACCATTGCTAGTTACCTGAAAAAAATTAGTTCTTTGTTAATCAGATATTTTGTTTCAGAATTCTGCAATTTACAGTATGAGCAAATCATTATGAATGAAAATGAGTATCTACCCTGGGATAAGGATGCTCAGCAGTATTTACTCAAAATTAAAATTTAAAAAATTTCAGTGTTTTTTTTAACATTGTCAATGCCACTGTAGCTGTCGTTTTGACTTTTGTTTATTGTTTGTGTGTATGTGTGTAACCTTCCTTCCTTTCACAAAATAGTATCTTTTATTTTCTACAGCTATGCTCAGGTTCTTGATTTTACATGTGATTTAAATATTGGCTTGCTAACTGGACTAAGTTTTCTCGTAATTTGAACGTACGAAGTAACCAGACCCAAGAATTGAACAACAAAATGTTATACTTCCAGGTTACAGTCGCACTCCTGATACTTCTCATTTTTTTTGTACCAGAGTGCTATAATTTGGTATGTCGAAGGGTACCATTATATTTAAGAAAGAAGATCCTCGGGGATTGTAAAATATTCGTAAAGTAATGCCAGAGTCTGAAAATCACATGAGTCAATATGATTTTGCATTTTTACGGTAATATAAGTTCACTGTATTGTTTACACCAAATAATTCATGCTTGACTTACTAACAATAAAATCAAAGAACAGAAACTAATTGAATTTGAAAATATAGAAAATTCCACTGATATAGTATGTAAATACTGGACAGGTTTAACAGTCACACAATTTGTTTTATTGTTCTCTTGCTTAACTCAATTAGGTGAGGTTTGTTCAAAGCCTAAAAAGGCCTTAGGTTTATATTAAGTCAGACTATGGGCTAAGGAATCCCTTTGCAGAATTGCTTCTCAGGTATGCATTTCAAAAACTCATGTTTACTTATATAAAAAAGTGTTATTGCTTTAAAAATCAATATGCACCTTTACATTTAGGTATAGCCCATATAAGCAGGGAAAACCTGTCCAGTAGAAATCTAACTATACGTTATACTCTTTGGGTCTGATTCAAACAATTCCATTGTTTTATTAGAGGTTACTAAAATTTTACTTACAAAAGTCCTCTAATTACCTATTTCAAAAGAATTCCACACTTGAATATGTTCCCCGGAATATGTGAAAATATTCAATTTAATTTTAATCAGTCTTGGAACATATTAAATTAAGCAAGCTAAGTCATATTTTGGGGAACATATTCAAGAAAATGATCCATCACAAGACTGCTGATAAGAGGAAAAATCAAATGAAATCCATGAATTTAGGATGGGCTCCGCACCAAACTCATATAACACCACTGGCTCAATTTTGAAATGACGTACTAATGAGGGAAGATGTTGAAATTGAATAAATAAAAATTACATAATTTCTGGGTTTTATTTCATACCTGCAACCAGTTTCTATATTACAACTCTTTCACATAGTTTCCACTATTATAATTATTCAACACTTCATATTACATATTTAGTACCCATGATAAAATCGAGGGTAAGTAGTCATATAGAAGTAAATATTTACACTTTGAATTAGCATTATAGTAATCTTAGAGAATTTTGCACTTAGTTCATTATAATGACTTCATTAATTAGCATTTGTTTTGTAAAAAATCTTTTGTTATTGAAATAGTAAAACTGTAGCATTCTTAAGAACAGACCAGTATATTTTATTTATGTTGATATTTCATTACTGTGAGGAAGGTGCTTATCCTAAGAGTAGGCAGAGTAAAACAGGTATCACACACTAGACACTACAGCCAGGGGCTCATCCTAACAAATGCTGCACAAACACACTGCTACAAAGTAAAGTATAGAAGTCATCTGCCACCAACCAATGCATTTATTGTGCTAGATTTCATTTTAATAGCATGGACCTATTGATTATGTACATGTATCATTTTTTTGGTCAGAGTCAGAGATGCTTGTTCAGTGTTGCCACCTTGAAATATGTTAGGGCGCCAGATCCACGTTAAAATGTCGCCAGTTTCTTAAAATGTGGACAAGAAAAAAACCACCAAATTCCGCTAACTATTTTTTAAATTTAAATAAAATACTAATAAAGTATGTAATGTAGTTAAACAATAGCTAAGCAAAACTGTCCTCTATCTTTTATTAGTTCATCAACGAAATGGGGTGCCAAGACATTTTAATAACTTCAGTACATTTAGTCCGATGCATTTTTAAATCTTCCGTTGCCTTGGAACCGGAGAAAGCCATAGACTTAGAATATACTGGCGTATAGACGTACTGACAGCTCATTATAAAATGAGACCAAAATATTTGAATTGTCAATTCCAATACTATGTGGCTGAATTCCAATATCCAATGTGGCTGATCTGTCCTTCAAAATCGGTTAAAAAGTAGCTAAATGCACTGTCTCTTTCAAACTCTAGAACTAGAGAACTTCATAAGACTATTATACATTCTCGCTCGCACTGACAGTTGGTCTATATCTATACGACAGTATATTTTAAGTCTATGGAGAAAATGATCAATACCTACCGGGCTACGTTCCAAAACATCACCCGGAGTGAGTAGGTGGTGGGGGGAGAGTGGCCGGTTAGGGTGGTCGGAGAGTTGGTTGTTTTAGAACGGCAAGTGTGTTGTCTGCTTTGTTTACATAACCAAATATACAAAAATAAGAAAATATATAATTCATCGGCGCGTCCGTTCGCTTTAATGCATGGATTACATTCCTCTGTTTCATCTACGAAAATACTAAAACCAACAGAATATGAATTCTGTTAAATCGCGGCCTAACCTAGCTTCAGCGGAAATGAAGGCCAATTTTACAATCGTGTCACTTACGATACCTATAGTCTTTGGAATTTAAAATTAACTTATTGTCGACGTTACGAAGCGCATCCTCGCTCTCCGAGATGCACAAATTGTGTGTGAATATGAAATCTTTGTAATCGCAATCACACACAACTTTAAAATCCACACAATTTCCCGCCAAATCCAATCGAGTGAAATTACACCTTGCTATATTGTGCGGGTGAGATTCTACTCGATCGAGTGCACTCCGTAGCGTTTTAGGACACGCCACTCCAACACTCTCGAGTGCACCCGAAATGTTTTAGGACATACTTCGGGTGACCGAGTGCACTCGGGTGATGTTTTGGAACGTAGCCCAGGAAACGAAACTGCTGTTCTGTAATGTAAAGTGGGAGTATTCATAGACTTTAAGCTTATAACTAGGTATAGATTTTCGTGTCTATTCGGAACAATAGGAAATTTTCTTCTCGAAGAAGTGTTGTCAGATTCCATTCCAGAAAACCCCATTAAAAAAAACCGCTAGAAACCACAAAAAAAAATAAATACGCTAAATGATGAAAGAATATCGCTAAAGGTTTTGAAAAACCACCAGATCTGGTGACAAAACCACCAAGGTGGCAACACTGTGCTTGTTTGTTACCAGCAGTGACCTGCAATGCTGCTAATTTGCAATCCAATTCAATATGTGGTCACCTGGGGGTTTATTGTCGAAGGAAAAATCTATAACGTATGCGCTGCCTTTAATTTGACAGTCATTGCAGCAACAACACAAGATTGTGCACTTCTTAATAAAAAGTATTGTGATGTATTGTGATTGCTTAAGGTGCCTCCAGACTCACGCCGAGAACCCCCGAGAACACCCGAGAAGCGTGAATGTGATGGGTTTCTCGGCTTCTCGTTCTCGGGCTCGCCTGTTCTCCGATCGGTGTCGGTTTTTTTGCCCGCTTCAAAGGGTTTCTCGGGCGAGAAAAGAGAACACTATCACACTCTCGTTTGTTCTCAGTGCGACTGCGACCGTGGCGTAGAAGGCGTAGATCGCATGTTATCTCGTGCCAATTATTCTATAAAAAAAATACTTTGTGGTGTCTGATGCATATCAGTATCATTTAGATAACTTCACAGTTATTGTATACTCTTTCATTAACATAGTCTCTCATCTGTGCTATCAGTGCTTAACAAAATAATGTGTGATAAATATTAAGAAAATAATTTAAATTCACGAAGATTTTAATTGTTTTGAGATATTTCGTTAGTCTTTATAGTTCAGTAATTTTAGACATACGAGTAAAAAATGTGGAAAAATGAAACAGAGTTAAAGTTTAAATAATATTTTCACACAGAGCCCATTTTGTGGGAAGCAAAACGTTTTCTATAAAAAAGTACTTTGTCAATAACCACCATCGTTTGAGCCATTTTTTCTTAATATTATTTTTAATTTTCGTGTTAACGAGATTATAATGTGCTAACGCACACAATACCAAGGCAGTAGCACTGTCGTCCATTCCGGATCACGACCGAGAATGTAAATGAGAAGATCGCTGAGTGTGGATAGCTTCTCGGTTCTCGCGCAAGTTCTCGGCGAGACTTCTCGCCGAGACTTCTCGCGTGAGTCTGGAGCCGGTATTAGATTATAAGCGATCAATTCAATTCAATTTTTTAGGTTGTATGGCCTCTGTCAGGTGTGACAATTTTGCCAATGTCGAGTAGCGAAAACACGTTTTAAGTTCATAAGATTTAGCGGTAATACTAGAATGCTGGGTCGGTTGGGCTACCTGTGGGCAAAGCAGAGCTAACATTAAATTGTTAGTAGCGGCTTGAAGCGATCACGATCATTAAAATCACAAAATTAAATGAGGCTTTTTTTGACGCTGTCACTTCTGCAAGAGAAGGCAAAGGGAGCTAAGTTCATACAGCCATGTTTTTCGTAAATCTTGATAAAACATTAAAAATGTAATTTATGTGAATTTTAGTCAGAAAGTCACTATCACATCGTTTGTACGCTTTTGTTACTTATTTATTCGTTTGTGACACGTTTCAGTAACTTGTCATTGGTTTCCATACAAAAATCGCTTTGTTTTACATACTATGAAAGTCAATCAGAAAATTGCTGTTTTTTTGAATTTGCAGGCCTAAAAAAACCTAAATTTTATTCTAAACCCTAGATTTTTGAGTACTCTTTACAATAATACCTGAAACATGTTGGTTAATAAATAATTATATTCTTAGCCCAAAAGAGGACATGTCCTTTATTTGAGACATTTAATAACATTGCGAATCCATTGGTTTAGTTAATCTGAGGGCTGACCCCAGTTGAGCCACAAAAAAACTGTGGGAAATAGATTATTTGTTTTAGGATATGACATTTACTAGGTTCTAGCCTCAGAACAATCACTTATTCTTCTGAGGTTCTAGCATTATTTGCTCTATGCTCCAGATTTTGGTATGCAGAGGCGCGTTCAGCGCCTCTGGGCTACGTTCCAAAACATCACGGCAAGAGTGTTGTCTGCTTTGTTTACATAACCAAATATACAAAAATAAGAAAATATATAATTCATCGGCGCATCCGTTCGTTTTATTGCATGGATTACATTCCTCTGTTTCATCTACGAAGATGCTAAAACCAACAGAATATGCATTCTGTTAAATCGCGGCCTAACCTAGCTTCAGCGGAAATGAAGGCCAATTTTACAATCATGTCACTTACGATACCTATAGTCTTTTGAATTTAAAATTAATTTATTGTCGACGTTACGAAGCGCATCCTCGCTCTCCGAGATGCACAAATTGTGTGTGAATATGAAATCTTTGTTATCACAATCACACACAGCTTTGAAATCCACACAATTTCCCGCCAAATCCAATCGAGTGAAATTACACCTTGCTATATTATGCGGGTGAGATTCTACTCGATCGAGTGCACTCCGTAGCGTTTTAGGACACGCCCACAGAGTACCTAATCACTACGTTTTAGACACGCCACTCCAACACTCTCGAGTGCACCCGAAATGTTTTAGGACATACTTCGGGTGATCGAGTGCAATCGGGTGATGTTTTGGAACGTAGCCCAGGGTGTAGTTGTCCGGTTGTTTTTTAACTCGCTCAAAGGCGTTGAACGGATTGCAGCAACCACATCTTTTATCTCCCTCTTTCACATGATTTTTTATTTCTCTCTCTTTCTAGTAGATGACATTATAGAATATAGCCGCCAATATCATCCAATCACGTAAGAGTATTTCAGTCATAAACGTCAGAGCGTTTTACAACCATCAAATTCGATGGTTGTTCGGTTGTAACTCGCGCCGACACTCAAAGGACGTAGTATCTCTAATAAGTCTGTGCTCAAAGGTCTTGAACGGGCCGGTTGTTTCACCCGGTTGTCACGCTCGAAGGCATTGAACGGGGTTAGAGCGAAAAGTTGTACTTCGCGCGCCTCTGGTGATTCTTAAATAAATTTCTAGAAACTTTAAAAAATCAAAGTTTTTTTTACGACATATTGCGATGCACATTAAAAGTATATACCAAAAGCATATTTTTGATGCATATGAACAAGCTTAATACCCCCAGGAAAGGTAAAAAAAGGGGTGCTTAAGCACGGCTGTGACAGACTGTGCCTCGGTCGTGACATTACTGAACGTGGCTGTGACTCTCTTTACCATGGATGTGATGTTATTGAATTTGTGTCATCTTAAATTAATTGAAATTGATTGAGTAATAAATAAAACGCTGAATTAGTTTAATCAACAGTGTTTATTTGGTATACTTTTTTCTGAACATCAAATAATTAAATCACAATGAGTCACACCAATGATTTTTGTTATCAGCATATCTAAAAAATAGGTAACTCGAAAAAAAAAGAATCTGTTTTTATTATTTTTTTCTATCTTCAAAAATGACTGAGATATTAAACGTTAAAATACGGCTTCCGCGGCAAAATCCGGCTAAGCGACCGCGTCAACGTGTGACGTCACGCTGCGAGCTGCGAGAACAGTAATATAATTTGTGGAGTCGGTGCTTGCGTACACCTACATACTGCGCTCTCGCGGTTTCGCTATAAATTCAATTGTTTTTCTTATAGTGAATAAATGAAATTGTTGAGAAATATTGTATTGTCCCTATGTGTACTAACTCCAGTAAAAAACACCCCAAAATGTGTTTTTTTACGGAATTATATAATAAAAATATTCGGAAAAAGTTTTGAGAAAAGCATATCCTCTCACACCGCGTTTACACATTCGCGCGAATCGCGAGGCGAATAGCGAGGCGAATAACGAACTAGCTGTTTACACATGCGTGTTCGTTATTCGCCTCGCTATTCGCCTAGCAATTCGCCTCGAGATTCGCGCGAAATAGCGCGTTTACACATTCGCGCGAATCGCGAGGCGAATAACGAACACGCATGTGTAAACAGTAAGTTCGCTATTCGTCTCGCCATTCGCCTCGCGATTCGTGAGTTCGCGTCGGGAGCGGTTTTTTGGACGCGAATCAAAGGGCACGAATGGCGAACACGAACTTACTGTTTACACATTCGCATGCATTTAGTTGACTGCTAGCGCCCGACCCAACCGAACGTGTAGACAAATTAGAGTGGAGTAAAGTGCGAATTTTAGAATTCCTAGAACTTTATTATAGAGAAGAGCTCATTTGGAACCCAAAACATCGCAATCATAATTACACATAAAAAATATTTTACAAAAAATAAAAACCGACTTCAAAAACACTGAAAAGTTAAAAATAATATAAGAAATAGGTACAGACAACATCACACTTCTATATTGAAGTCGGTGCAAAACGATATCTCCTCGAAAGTCTTAAAATTTGTCACCGACTTCAATATAGAAGTGTGATGTTGTCTGTACCTATTCTTATATTATTTTAAACTTTTCAGCGTTTTTGAAGTCGGTTTTTATTTTTTGTAAAATATTTTTATTTTTAACTTTTTAGTGAATGAAATCTTTTTAGTAAAAACAAAAACCCTAATTTAATACCAGCTCATCAGTGAGCTGGTATTTCATTAGCGTTTCCATCGATTTTCATGAGAACCCATTATCAGAGAATACAAAAAGAATGTTGAAAATCAGTCCACAATTGGCGGCGTAATCGCATAACATACACACAAAAAAAACATTCGCACCGAATTAAGAAATTAAGAACCCTTTTTGAAGTCGGTTAAAAATAAAAACCGACTTCAAAAACACTGAAAAGGTAAAAATAATATAAGAATAGGTACTGACAACATCACACTTCTATTTTGAAGTCGGTGTCAATTTTAAGACTTTATAAGAGATCAATCATCGTTTCGTACCGACTTCAATATCATCATCATCATCATCATCAGAGCCCATATACGTCCCCACCGAGGGGCTCGAGCCTACCCTATATTAGGGTGATTAGGGCTTAGTCAACCACGCTGGCCCAGTGCGGATTGG
Organism: Schoenobius gigantellus; assembly: GCA_963935595.1. Taxonomy (NCBI): domain Eukaryota; kingdom Metazoa; phylum Arthropoda; class Insecta; order Lepidoptera; family Crambidae; genus Schoenobius; species Schoenobius gigantellus. The sequence continues at coordinate 30,296,978 of OZ012547.1, read as the reverse complement.
TCGACTTCACATACATCATTGAACTTCTTCGCAGATGTATGCAGGTTGCCTCACGATGTTTTCCTTCACCGTAGGAGCGTCAGACAAATGAAATTCGAAACGAAAAACACATTGCTACATGGCGGGTCTCGAACCCCGACCCCCCGATTGGAAGGCAAGTGCCGAGTCCACTGCGCCACCGACGCTCTGTCGCGCGCTGTATATGCAAGTATGTATGTGTATATATAAACACATTCATACACATTACTTACATAACACTTACACACACACACATATACAATATGTATATGTGAGTGTTATGTGCGTGTATGTATGTTTTTTTCTTAATATCATATTATTTGAATATAACAATTATTGTCATTTATTACATTTATTTTCTTATGCCGTCATTTACTTTCTCTCCTTAGCCTAATGGTTGACTGGTAGAGAGCGATGTTTATCGCTAAGTCCGCCATATGTTTGTAACATTAAAGCTTAAATTATTAAAAACTAAAATGTAGCACGCATGCCGCCATTATTTTCACGTCCTCCGTGTTCGTGTGCTAATATCAAAATGAATCACCCGCGAATGTGTGAACAGTAGTTCGCGGTGGCACTCGTAGGTACGAATGTTTCGTCGAATGACGAGGCGAATAGCGAACACGAATGTGTAAACGCCACACGAATGTTTCGTCGAATGTTTCGTCGAATATTTCGTCGAATGTTTCGTCGAATGGCGAACACGCATGTGTAAATGCGACATCACAGCCTCAGTGACGTGCATTGTTGTGAAGATCATTTCGACGTAAGTTTTGTGTTCATTATTATTATATTATTGTGTGTTTCTTTTTAGCAATAGATACCAAATCTGAAACTGTAGTTGAATGTGCAGGTTAATAACTTCGCGAGCGGCGAAGGACGCGCTCCCTGATTTGAGTTGGCGTTGGCGATGACTTTTTGTTTTAAAAAACAAACCCAGGTTTATTAAATCTAATCACAAATGGCTTAAAATGTTAGTTATACCTATTTTAGTAAGTACCTATTACTTGCTATTACGTACCTAGCCACACAAGACTACAGTAGTAGATCCTTACATATTATAAAACAAAGTCCCCCGCCGCGTCTGTCTGTCTGTCTATTCGCGATAAACTCAAAAACTACTGCACCAATTTTCAAGCGGTTTTCACCACTCGATAGCGTGTCGATTCGTCGATTCTCGAGGAAGGTTTTAGTATATAATTTGTTTAGTTTTTGTATTTATTTCTGTGTACATTAACGATATTTGTTGAAGATGTCGGGAAAAAATAAAATAAGGCGAAACGTAGTTCACGGGCACAGCTAGTACTTAATAAAGTTAGTTATGTATGTTGATATTCAGGGATAAAGAACAAGTTATTACTAGGATTTTTGTAATATTAACTATTTCAAAAGTATGTTTACCAAGATCACACCTGAAGCCCAATTCACGTAACTAAAATTTTATAAAAATACAGTTCCGATCTAGTCTCGATATCATTTGCATCAACAATGGCATTCTCGTACACTAAAAGTTTGACGTTGATCTGTCAAAGAATGCAACTAGATTGTAATGCAACCGAAACATGATTTAGGCTAAAATCTGCATTCTGCTAAAAAAAAGCAAATAATGACATGGATTCTGGCCAAAAATTGGTATTCTGAAAATTATTTAATGTCAAAATTGAGCTTGAAAGTTGATCGTAACCATACTGACATTAGATTGTATTGAAGCTATCACAAATTAGTTTTTGTACAGTTCTTGTGGTTTTCTGTGATTCTCATTTCTTGTTTTCTACCTTCCACCATTTAAAATGAGCGATTCCGGGCTTCGTTGGCATTATTTGTTTGCGGCGCACCGAGCTGCCATGGCTGCTGCCACACGAAGAGCCAGGGAACGACAACGTACCCAACGCAATCGTCGTCTTGCTGCAGATGCCTTCAGCCTCAGTGAGCGAGAATTTAAAAAAACCTACAGGCTCTCGAAGAATCTAACTAAAATTCTTATAGAAGAAGTTCGTCAATATATTGGAAATCCAAAAAGAAATGATGCATTAGATGTCTCTTCTAAAGTAAGATTATTACCTATCTAAACAAGGGGTGACAATGACTAGCTATGTTCTCTTCAATGCAATTCTTTTTCCAGGTTTTAATTACTCTTGCGTTTTTCGCAAGTGGCTCCTACCAAACTTTGGTAGGACAAAGTGCATTACACTCTGTTTCACAACCCACTGTGTCCAGAGCTGTGAAACAAGTTGCATGCGCCCTAAACAATAGTAACATATTTGGGAAATATGTCCAATTCCCCCAAACAAGAGAGGATAGAGAAACACTCCGAAGAAGGTAGACTATTACTAGTTGTTAAATATGTTATTGTAACAAAAATATACTTACACTGATATTGTGAATTTTAGGTTTCGTTCAGCTTTTGGTATTCCCGGAGTTCTTGGCTGCATAGATGGCACACATGTCAGCATAATAAAGCCGTCAGAGCGGGAAGAGGCTTTTTATTGCCGTAAAGGATATCACTCACTTAATGTGATGATAGTAAGTAGAATTTTTTTTTCAGAACAAGAGGGGTTGGCTTTAGTATCCTGCTGCACTAGTATCTGTTTGGCTTTAATCGAAAGGTATTAATGCCACAAATCAATCAATCTAAAAGCTTTTAGTGCGGAAAGTGGTCATTTTTGAAATCTGCAAATTTTAATTATGTGTAAAGATTTTTTTTACCACCCAGAACTGACTTCGACTGACACCCAGAGCACTTCAAATATAGTTGGTTTGGTTAGGTTTTATTTTTTTTAAGACCACCCAGACCCGCTACGGGGCACCTCAAACAGATGCAGATAGGTAAATTTTTTTGACCACACAGAAATGACTTGGGGCACTTTAAAGTCGGTTAGATTAAGTTGTTTTGAAACTTGGTTAGGTTAAGTTGTTTTTTATGACTATTCAGAACCAATTCCAGTCAGACACATTTTTGTCTCATTTTTACAATTTCTACTGATTGTTGTCTTTGTTGCAGGCTATAAATTTAGTCTCGGACAAGTTGTAAGCAGTTTTCAGACCTAACCTCAGAATTATTTTTTTTTAACTAAGTTTTCGCATCTCCCCTCTTTAAGGGAGACTTCCCTCGACTCCCCTCCGACCCCTACCCCCCTCCGCGTGCAGCAGGATACTAAAGGAATACCCAGAAGAGCGCGAAACTTACCTTGTTTTGTATGTAAGCAAACAATTTTATGTATTGAAGTTAAGAATTCAATGTTACATTTCAGATATGTGATGCCAATCTTAACATTCTTTCTGTGGACCCTTCGAACCCTGGGAGTACTCATGACTCATCAGTTTGGAGTCACCATCCACTAAATGGTTATCTCAATGACTTAAATGAGAGTGGAGAAACAAATTTTCTTTTGGGTATGCAGAAATATTTGATCTATATTTATAGTCTAATGTATAGTTAGCACTAAAAAAAGATAAGTAGGTACATTCACTGCAAGGAAAATTCTATGTTAGCCCTTCAAAGTCAATCCATTATATTTTGACTTATTATTGCTGCTATTATTGCTAAAATGTTACAGAAATTCAAATTACGTCAACAAAAAGCGTTCTATTGTTACAGGAGATAGCGGATATCCACTAAGAAAAAATGTAATGACCCCAATATTAAATGCAGCAGAGGGCACTCCCGAAGCTTATTATTATAATAAGCATGTGAAGGCCCGAAATGTGGTAGAGAGGACTATAGGAGTCCTCAAATCAAGATTTAGGTGGGTTGCTTATTTAATTAAATTACTGTGGGTAGAAGGGAGCTTGTTGACATAAATGAAACAGCTTGCTGAGCTTTGATTTCAATAACAAACAATAGCACATGGACCAATAGCCAAAAGTAGGTAATCTTCCATGTTTCAGTCGTTCAGTGTGTGTGTATTACAAAGATTTATACAGACAGGCCAAATAAAATTAAAATCAATAAAAAAAACTGTTGTTACTTAAAAAACAATTTAATTTGTGATGTTTCAGGTGCCTCTTAGTTGCGCGACAGCTACACTATAAGCCCGTAATGGCAGGCAAAATTGTTAACGCATGCTGTGTACTTCACAACATTGCCAACCGGGCCCGCCTCGCAGTACCCGAGCTGTCTGCTCTCGAGCGTGAGAATGAGCGCCGCCAGCAGCTGCAATTGCGCCACGAAGAAACTGCCCTTGCGCCCTCAACATTACCGGCCGAATTGGCAGCACCCGCAATTCGCCGCCGTCAAAACGTACCGCTCCAACAGGGCAGAGCCGTGCAAAACGCACTTATAGAAAATCTGTGGGCAAACCGTAATATAAATTAAATAGGGTGCACAACAAATTTCCAGAATTTGGTCACAAAGACCAATATTTAAAAAACAAAATGATGTTGGCTATTAAACACCATACAAGTCAACTGTTTATAGCTAGTTTGCAGAATTCAAATGCAGTTGTGTCAATCTAAGTGATGGAATGTCGTGATGGTCGTCCGTCTACCGCTGTGAACAACGAAAGCATAGATGCTATACACGCCTTATGATCTAAACAGACCAGACAGGCATGGGATCTACCATATTTCAAAATTGGTTTATTCATATGAAGACATTTCTTCATTGAAGCTAAGGGAGGATATTTTCAGAAACAATAAATTCATTAGAGCATTATATGAGGGCCAATTAAGGATATATCTGTTACAGCGAAAGTGGATAAAGTAGTAAAAGAAGTATAGGTGAACCTATACTTGTATGTGAAGCAATAATAATGTTTTTATTTTAAATAGTTTTAATTATATTTTTTTATTGTACATTTTCTTAATATTTGAGTTAATGTGTTATAAATAATCTATATAAATAAAAATCAATGTATGTACAATGTTTGTTTGTCCTCTATGCGTTCCGAAATTATTCATCAGATTGTAATGAAACTTTGGTAGTGTTCTGGGGACGCCCGTGAGGATCCCTAGCAAAAAATGGCATTTACGAGGCATTGCAATGCATGCCGGTTACAGCTATACAATAAATTTCCCTTACATTTGATACTATTTTACTTATAACTGGGGATGAAATCGAAATTTCGTGCACTATTGTTAAGCGGAAGCTAGATGAGTAACTATTATCTAACATCTCTGGCTCGGTGAGATTTCGGTGGGAGGTTTAGCAGTAAACTAAAAGTCTCTAGGTGGTTTAAAACTCCTGAGCCACCTCGCCACTCTGCTCCTGGGTCAGGAACCGAGATCTCGATGGAACGAACAGACGACCGGACGAAAGGAAAGATTATTAATATCTGTAGTGGAATAAGAAGCGGGAGGGGATGCAAGTTGGAACTTTATTTATTACTTTAACTAACTTTGACCTGCTATTATGAATAAAATCTGGATAAAGTGATTAATAAAATTTATCTATCATATTATAATAGGCAGCTATTACGTATAATAGCTATTTAATCACTATGACTAACATATCCACCATTTTAGTGGGTATTAATAGTTAAAGTTTTAAAAACTAAAGTACAAATATTTTTAGGGTTTGAAAAATATTGCAATAAAAGGTAATTCTATCAAAAACTTTCTTTTTGTAAACTTACCAATAAGACATTTGTTAAATCGAAGCCGTAAGATATCTTAAAGTGTGGCATTAGGTTGATTATTAAGGGCATAGAGGTCAACAAACCTCTTGAACTGTGCTACAAAACTCTCTATTGCAGCTGCCTGTCGATTTGTAGCACAGACTAACTGTCTGTTAACCTCTACCCCTTCAGCCTCTACCACAGCTAGATGCCGCCCAGCTTCTTGGAAAGCATCCATTTCTGCAAAACCAATTTATAACTGCATGAATAACAAATCCATAAATCACTTAACATTTTAAGATAACAAAATTACGTTTAGGTGAAGGGGATCGCAGGCGGCGACGCTTGCGCGGCCTTGCAGCCTTCTCCCTGCGCGGCCTTTCAGTTTGCTCCTCGCGCCTTTCAGTCTGCTCCTCGCGAGGCTTTTCAGTCTGCTCCTCGCGAAGCCTTTCAGCTTGCTCCTTGCGAGACCTTTCAGCCTGCTGACTGCAAACAATGTTTACTTTTTGATTCTTCGATACCATTAAGAAGATGGAATGGTGGTGTGGTGGTGTAGCACTGCAAACCCACCACACCACTGGCCATACCCGTGTGGGTAGCTTAAAGGTGGTTATAACACCTGGCATAAGTCACTCTTTGCTTACACCTAATAAAATCAAGAGGAACTATTACATTACCAATTGCCACATATTAAAAAAGAAGAAGAAGAAGAACTATTACATTGACAGAATAAGATACTGGCCCCGATGCTTCCAATACAACACCAGCTGTCTCAATCTGACAACCTTACTGCAGAAACACATCAGTTAAAGTAATTTTATTTGGCTGTGATGTGTCATTATGTTAAGTATGGGTGTGGTGTAAATCTTAAAAATTTGATAATTTTTCTATATTAAGTAGAAATTAAATTTACTCACGTCTGTCCATCCTGAAGTCTTGCTGTTGCTAGAGCATCAGGGTTCCCCGTTATTTTCATTTCAGCCATAAGAGAATCACGGCTATTGTCACTAAAATACAATATGTATTTTTTACTTAAGTTTATATACGATAACAGTACCCTATAGTACTTATATTCATATATGGCCTTATTCATAAAAAATATTTAAACAATTTTTTTTTATGGAGGGCCCGGCAAATGACCTCCTCCCGCCTGATGTTAAGCGGTGAAAGAGGCCCAAATGAGTTGACAGATAGAGTAGGGACGACATCCACTATCCTACCTGCCCGCCCCTTGCCGGCCTAAGAGATGCTTTTTCACACCTCTTTTGAAGGAACCCATGTTGTAGGATGGAGGAAACACCTGCACCGGTAGAGAATTCCAAGTGTGGGATGAACGACAGAAGAAGGAATCTTGGAATTTCTTGGTACGGTGTGAAAAGGAAGATACAGTGTAAGGATGACTCCGAAGGCCCTTACGCGTGTTTCTGTTAAGGAATGGAGAGGGAGGGATAAGGTTAAAGAGCTCCTCAGAGCATTCCCCAATGTTTAAGTTATAAATATTTTTATGAATAAGGCTGATAGTATATAATTATAAAGTATTAATTGATCATACTTAGCTTCTAAACTGTTTTCAATTTCAATATTCCTATAAAGACAAAAATATTTCTTATTAGTGTCAAACTTTTAAGGATCATAAGCTTGTTATAATATTTTTACTATTATTTACAAATGTATAACTTACTCAAATGAATTCTCCAGTGGGTGAACATAAAAATCTCCAGGCTCACTGAAAACACAAAGGAAAAATTAAGTAATAAAGATAATATGTTAATTACAGAATTATGTAATAAATTAAAATATAACATAATTACATAATTCACCTACATTAGGTGAATTATGAGTTTCGTCAAGATATAATTGTATATGTTTATTTTAGATTGATAGTCAGGTAATTAGGTATTTAAATTATGTTTCATACTTACATTGTAACATGCTCATCGAATCTAAAATGTAAAAAAAGTTATAATATGACAAAGTAACGTCTCAGATGTCTGTTGAAGTTGAATTGGTTATTTTTTTCATTTCACATTATAAGTTAGTTGTGCTGTACTCACAAAGTTTCCACATAATTATGGTCATGCCTGGTTTCTTCTCTAGAATAATTTGCATTGTGATCTTCATTCTATGAGTATGAGATAAATAATTGAACAAAATGCTGTGTAAACATAAATTAAAATAAATGAAGTTATCCAAAATTTTACTACACATTAAATTACTTGAAAATAATTTGTATGGTCTTAATTCAAAATAATAAAAAGAAAGGAGCATCTTTGGATAAAAGAAATTGTACCTATGCTTCATTCACAGTGTGTTAAAGTAATATTGCAGATTTGTGAATAAAGAACAATACTTATTGATTTATTTCACAAATGGTTGAAATATCTATTCTTACTGTTAGCTTGGTCTAAGTAGAATGCTTACCAAGCTAGGCAGAGGCACAAACTATATAGAGATACTACGTATCAGACGGCAATCTCACATAGACAAATTTTTGCTTGAAAAAAGAACTGTCAATACTGAAACGATACATGACATTTCTTTTTTTTATTGGTTTTTTTTTTTCAGATATGGCGACTGCTTATAGGCAAAGGGAGTAAACATACATTTATACTTTTTTTCGTCACATATCTTTTTAACTACTTTTGAAGTGAATAATTGTGCAATAAAAGAAGGTAGTATTTATTAAACTGTTTATTTTTACTTTTTTTTTTGATATTTTAGTAAGGTTTTTGCCTTTTACTCTTTTAAATTTTTTGTAACATTTTTTTTGTATCCATTTTCTTCCAAATACCTATTTGTTTCTTTAACAATAGTTCCAGATGACCTCACGAGCTTTTCAGAGGGGTATGTTAACTTCTTTGCTTTCACCGTATTGTACTCCCGGGCACTTAACCAATTATGGATATTTTCAGTTTCAGTGCTCGTTAGACCGCTCTTCCATCTCTACAAAACCAGTTACTTGGTCCTTGCTCTTATTAAAATGAAGCCCTGGAGTCAATGATATCTCATCAAAAACTATTGAGCATAGCTTCTTTTTTCATCCCAGCTCGCAATCTAAAACAAAATAAAAATTTCATTTGTAACTTCAACATCCAATTTACATGAAGCTACGATATGATACATTATAATGTCTTCAGAATATTACCTGTTCTTTCAGAGCTGTAAAAATTTGTGGATTGATTCCAGCTTCCACATTTAAATTTGATGTGAATTTATTTAGTGTTGTTTTCGATGGTAAAATGAAAATTCTATGTAGAAACCTGTAAGCTTTCGGGCTTTGCTTCATTATACTTAAAGCAAGTAATTTTTCTTTTGCAGAGAATCGTCTTCCTTTTTCCTTTCTATATGCTAAATTGATTTGCATTTCAATAATTCTTCTCGCATATGGATTTAATCCTCGAGTAACACTTGCTGGAACATTTGTAAATTTAGGTTTCTTTAAATCTGAAAAGCAATAACAAACAAATTTAATATTTATTACATTTGACGGATCAGTGGTGCAGTGACTGAGTAGTTACAATGTGAGTTCAATTCCTACCAACGACAAACACTTATGTAATAAACATTAGCATTGTCTAAATATGTATAAAGGACATTGAGCAAAAGTGGTCAAAATTTCCACCAGTAACATGACATGTATGTATGACATGTGTATATAGTAAAAAGTACTAAACAAAACTTGCTATTAACTATCTTACATAATGACAAGCCACTCTGAACCAAGTGCTTACTTCTTTGCTTAAAAATTATTTTTGATAAAGAAGTCTGATATCTGACACACTTTTTGTTTAGTAACTAAGTACCAACCTGCACTTGATGTTGTAGGTAGTCGTTCCTGTACATTTAAAGTTGTCTTGTAACACTGCACAGAAAGGCTTGCAATAATTGTGGTCAAAGCGTCTTTTCTGGGAATAAGTGTGGTACTGAGAAATGTTCTCTGTAACAAATAAAAATTATTTATCATCACAAACCATTTTATATGACATCTATTCCTAATTCAGCATCGATTGATGATGTTTGTTAATCTTTTATTAAAAAAATATCTTATTATATTACTTTTTTCACATTAAGATACATATTTTGTCTAAATTATTACTGGGATACGTGATAATTAAGGTTAGGTGCTCACCAGAATCCTCAGTGTGATGACGATATGCCCGTAGTGATTTCTTCACTTGAGAATAGCGTTGGATGAGCAGTTATGAGTAAACGGTTTTTTGGTGTTATAAAACGTTTCTCGAAATGCTTATGACAAACATAATGGTTTCTAGGCTCATTTATACTCAAATCCCGGAATTTGTCACTACCAAGACACTAAATCCACTTTTCAAGTCTTTCCTTGTTGGTAAATGGAAAACGGTGTAAATAAACGTCCTGTCGTACACTATCACACCCTTCAACACAGCAAAAGTAATACATTTTAACAAAATGTTAATACAATTGCAAATATCACAGGTAATTGCGGAGATGTGGTCGGAAATTAATCAACGAAAGCGCACACTTGAACACAAGAATTGAAATGTCAGCCATATTGTTTGTTTGTTTTCGTGCGTGGCGGATAGAGATGAGAGTAACGACTGTTTCCAAATAACGAATAACAGTGCTGTGTTATTTCCATATAGCTGTTATTGTAAACTGCTGTTCGTTATCCTGTTATACTGCTGTTTTGCACAATGAACAACAGTGTATTCACACTGTTACCAACATCGAAATAGTTCCAAATTGGAGCGATCGGTGCTCTTATTCTCGGCATTTTTAATATTTAAATATACTTAACACTAACTATAAAGCAATAATTATTTTCACTTAGGCTAACCTTTAATTACGCACTTACACACTGAAATAAATAAATCGTAACAAAAAATAATCACAATTTCTCTAATTGGATCTGTTGCTGAACTGAACAGAACAGAATTGAACGAACAATGAAATTTTAAACAGCAATCTCATTCAAAACAGCAGTATAACGAATAATTATTATTCACCTGTTATTTCAAATCGTCGCGATCATCAAACATTTTAAAGTGAACTTTACGTCAATGTGAGAAAGCACAAAAATTCGTGGTTTGCGATTATCGTGTCGTGCGTGACTGCGTGACTCGTGCAGTTTATATTGCTATCTCCCGTACACACCTATTGCGCTCTCGCTCTTTGCTTCACTCTCGCTCGCGTTACGTTAGCGGCAACAGCGCGGTGGGTGGAACGTCAGTCATTGCGCTACAACGCTACAACATCAACAGCAGTTTATAATGATAACAGGATAATCCGTTGCTCAATAATGTGTTATTCGTTACGTTCATATAATGCATTATATTATCTGCTATCGTAATAACGACCATCTTTAGTGGCGGACGACGGGCCACAGAGGGGAAGGGAAGGGCAGGGCGGGGAGGGGTAACTGTCATCTGACGATGTAGGGCCCCTTTCTGGGATGAATAAAAAAATAGTATGGAGATTACCGCCCGTGGGCAGAGGGTTTTGCCCATAGATATAGAATGAAATAGATGGGCTATAAAAGCCGTCAAACATGAGGAAAAGAGATAAACTTATACACATTGCCAAAGGAAAGAAGAAGATGCCATCATTTTTTTTTGTCCTTGTCACCGTATATAGGTGAAACTGGTAGTGGGGATTGTTTATCACCAGCGTCTGGTGCTAAACAAATACGTGGAAGAATTTTGTTGTGTGAATTATAGCTTACTGTGTAATTATTTAACACTTTAATTAGTGTAATTGTGAACTATTTGAACATTTAAATCATGGTGTACTGCTCCGTTTTAGGTTGTAATAGTGATAGTGCTAGAAAACAGGAAAATATAACCTTTTACAGGTAAGACCTAAATTGTGTCAATAAAAAGCTCCAAAACTATTTTTTAAATTATAAATACAAGTTATATTGCAATATTTTATCATTCTACTATGGTTCTCAATCATATTATGGGATTAAACATGAAATTTCAAACAAAGTAGTAAGGTTACTGTTAACCTAACAAGCTAGGAATGTCGCCATACAATATGGCCACGTATACAGCCAACGCGTATAACATTTTGCCGGGTTATAATGATACCAGTTACGCTACGACTATTTTTCCTTGATTCGTAGGTAATTTGTTACGTGAAAGGGAACTCACATATTAGTTTCTGTGTTACATTAATATTGACATATTTAAGTATAAAATTTTGAGCATTTTAGATAACAAAGTTAATTCTTTTGAAGTGAGACTTTCCATTTGCTTGTTTGTCTGTATTTAACAGATTTCCTTCGGAGATAACTACTCGAAACCAGTTGGGTTAAAGCTACTGGTCGATTGAATTGGCAGCCAACCAAGCATACCCGAATGTGTTCTAAGCATTTTGAACAACAGTGGATTCAGAAAAACAAAAAAGGCACTTTTCTTAGGAGTGGTGCTATTCCTAAACTTTTTTTACAGATCAGTAACTTATACATATTATATCTACAAGGTACATACCCTATCAAGCCAAAACCTAAATTTATTTTTCACAAACCCAACTATTTTTATGGGGGATTTCGAATTTTATTTTACAGTTTTGGATTAACATGGGTAGGGTAGGTACTAAATCCTTTTCTACTATTTTGATATCATCATCATCATCACCACAGCTCATATACGTCCCCACCGAGGGGTTCGAGCCTACCCTATGTTAGGGTGATTAGGCCTTAGTCAACCACGCTGGCCCAGTGCGGATTGGTCGACTTCACATACATCATTGAATTTCTTCGCAGATGTATGCAGGTTGCCTCACGATGTTTTCCTTCACCGTAGGAGCGTCGGATAAATGTACATATGAAATTCGAAACGAAAAACACATTGGTACATGGCGGGTCTCGAACCCTGACCACCCGATAGGAAGGCAAGTGCCGAGTCCACAGCGCCACCGACGCTCCGACCAAACAAATTATTAATGGCCAAACATATTATTAATGGTTTGATTTTGGTCATTTTCTATTATTATAACAAGTCTGACCATTAGTACAGATACAGTTTAAAAATTTATTAATTAATATTTTTACTGTTGTAAAATTAGAACCTGCTTTTATTTTTAACCTGTATACATATTGTTTCAGGACGCATCGGTGTTGGATTTCGGTTCAAATTTGAATACGCCCCGAAAGAGAAAAATGCGGCTTCAAATGCTGGGTTTGAAACAATCAGCGAGAAATTAAATAGACAATGTTTATTTTATATTATACATTTTCTAAATCTTCACAAATATTTAGTAAATGTGTAAATATTGTTCAAATTCAAGTTCAAATTCAAAAATCTTTATTCAACATAGGCCTTTACAGGCACTTATTGACGTCAAAACAAAGCAAAACATTCTAATTTAAAGGAAACAAATTTAACCTTGTATGTGCATACATCCTGAATATACCTACTCAAAATGTCTGCAAAAACAAGTAGTAATGAAAAAAAAAAAAGTTGAATCTACACCTGTTCGGAAATTGGGAGAGCCTTCTCGAGAAGAACAGGCAAGAAACTCGAAAGGTCAAATTTTTTATCTCCTCTTTTAAATCGCCATTTACAATTTTGGTTTTGTTACATAGTCATTGAAACTTTTTTTAAAAAATACAATCGGTATGCTTACATACACTTTGTAAGCATACCGATTACATTGGATTTTAAATAAACTGCAGAGATAAAGAAAAAACAATGATTATTTCCCGCTGTATTCTTAATCGAGCGACTATCTTCGCAAGGTACCTAGCTGGCAAAAGCTGGAAGCGAGTGGTCGCGGATCGTGCTCAGTGGCGAGCACTTGGAGAGGCCTATGTCCAGCAGTGGACGCGTGTGGATGATGATGATGATTCCTAATATTTTTTCTTATATTTGTAAAAAATGTTTACATAATAGCTTAAGTAAATAATAGTAAAATGTTTTAAAACGAAATATACTCGAGTAAATCCGAAAAGTGTAGTTTTATTTAAAAGTGTAAATAACTTTAGACTGCGGCGAAGGTTGAATGAAGAATTCAATAAAAAAAAATCGCAACTTCGTCCCACTTTTATTTTTTGAGACATATTATTGAGCGAGGGGCGCTCATTAAAATGTTTCAAAAAAAAATACGTAGATCAATCAACCCTACTTTATGTTTATAGTGGTAAAAGCCACTATAAACATAAAGTAGGGTAAAACTTAAAGCAACACTGGTATACCCATCTACTTTAGGCAGGTATGACGTCATCTATGTCTGTCCCTTACGGGTATACGGTCACGTCCTATCTATTCATTCTTTATCTAACATAGATATAGAATGGAATAGATGGGCTATAAAAGCCGTCAAACATGAGGAAAAGAGATAAACTTATACACATTGCCAAAGGAAAGAAGAAGACGGCATCATTTTTTTTTGTCTTTGTCACCGTATATAGGTGAAACTGGTAGTGGGGATTGTTTATCACCAGCGTCTGGTGCTAAACAAATACGTGGATGAAATTTGTTGTGTGAAGTATAGCTCACTGTGCAATTATTTAACAGTTTAATTAGTGTAATTGTGAACTATTTGAACATTTAAATCTTGGTGCACTGCTCCGCTTTAGGTTGTAATAGTTATAGTGCTAGAAAACAGGAAAATATAACCTTTACAGGTAAGACCTAAATTGTGTCAATATTAAGCCCCAAAACTATTTTTTAAATTATAAATACAAGTTATATTGCAATATTTTATCCTTCTACTATGGTTCTCAATCATATTATGGGATTAAACATGAAATTTCTAACTAATTATAAGGTTACTATTAACCTAATAAGTTAAGAATGTCGCCATTCAATAAGGTCACCTATACAACCAACGCGTATAACATTTTGCCGGGTTATAATGATACCAGTCGCTACGACAATTTTTCCTTGATTCGTAGGTAATTTGTTACGTTAAAGGGAACTCACATATTAGTTTCTGTGTTACATTAATATTGACATATTTAAGTATAAAATTTTGAGCATTTTAGATAACAAAGGTAATTCTTTTGAAGTGAAACTTTCTATTTGCTTGTTTGTCTGTATTTAACAGATTTCCTTCGGAGATAATTACTCGAAACAGTTGGGTTAAAGCTACTGGTCGATTGAATTGGCAGCCAACCAAGCATACCCGAATGTGTTCTAAGCATTTTGAACAACAGTGGATTCAGAAAAACAAAAAAGTCAGTTTTCTTGGGAGTGGTGCTATTCCTAGCTTTTTTTACAGGTCAGTAACTTATACATATTATATCTACAAAGTAAATACCCTATCAAGCCGAAACCTATATTTATTTTTCACAGACCCAACTATTTGTATAAGGGATTTCAAAATTAATTTTACAGTTTTGGATTAATGACACCAAATTTTTTATAAGAGTATGTTAACATGGGTAGGTACCAAATTCTTTTCTACTATTTTGAAATGGCCAAAAATATTATTAATGGTTTGATTTTGGACATTTCCTATTTACATAACAAGTCTGACCATTAGTACAGATACAGTTTACAAATTTCTTAATTATTATTATTAATGTTGTAAAATTAGCACCTGCTTTTATTTTTAACCTGTATACATATTGTTTCAGGACGCATCGTTGTTGGGTTTCGGTTCAAATTTGAATACGCCCCGAAAGAGAAAAATGCGGCTTCAAATGCTGCGTTTGAAACAATCATCGAGGACATCAAGTAAAAAACTACGGGCAGTGCGTGAATCGCTTAGACGATTGGGAAAAAAGTAGCCAAACTTGAAAATGTGTTAAGTGATTTGAAGTGTAAGTTAATGATGCAAAATGAGCGGTTGGACATTTTAGATGCTGTAGGAGAAACCAATAGAGATTTTTTGAAAATATTATTAAGTACATACATTCCCTTTTGCACCAATGCTTAGAAAAATTGTTAAATAATTTTTTTTACTGAAGAGTTTACGCATAATCACTACCCGCTTTTGATGAAATGTATTTGTAAAAAATATTTAAATACGCGAATTCATTGCTAATACGCTGTATTCGATGACAATAACGGAGTTATTGAAATCTAATTTTAGAAAATGTTTATTTAAAATTTTATATTTATACATTTTCTAAATCTTCACATATATTTAGTAAATGTATAAATATTGGATTTTAAATAAATTGCAGAGATAAAGAAAAAACAATGATATTGCCCACTGTATTCTTAATCAAGCGTCGATCTTCGCAAGGTACCTAGCTGGCAAAAGCTGGAAGTGAGTGGTCGCGGATCGTACTCAGTGGCGAGCACTTGGAGAGGCCTATGTCCAGCAGTGGACGCGTGTGGGCTGATGATGATTCCTAATATTTTTTCTTATATTTGTAAAGATGTTTACATAATAGCTTAAATAATTAAGTAAAATGTTTTAAAACTAAATATACTCGAGTAAATCCGAAAAGTGTAGTTTTATTTAAAAGTGTAAATAACTTTAGACTGCGAAGGTTGAATGAAGAATACAATAAAAAAATTCGCAACTTCCTCCCACTTTTATTTTTTGAGACATATTGTTGAGCGAAGGGCGCTCATTAAAATGTCTCAATAAAAATACGTAGATCAACCAACCTTTTTACCACTATAAACATAAAGTAGGGTAAAACTTAAAGCAACACTGGTATACCCATCTACTTTAGGCAGGTATGACGTCATCTATGTCTGTCCCTTACGGGTATACGGTCACGTCCTATCTATTCATTCTTTATCTAAGGTTTTGCCTAACAGGAAGAGGTGAACTGCAGCCTCCTTTTTTTTTTTTTTTTATTTTGTTTATCCCATTTGGGAAAGGCAAATGCGTCAACCATACAGCCTAGTCTGTATGCAATAAACTATTGTTATTCATTCTTCTTTTGAATTCACAAATCGCCAAACGTAGAGGTTACATATTCATAAATTGCTTCAAAGCATTTTTCAATGGAAAGAAGTTTTTGTAAAGAGCGCGGTAGATCTTGCTGGTGTTTCATTATTTTTGAAATTTCTTCTAATAAAATGTTTCTTTGCAGGGCAAAAATTGGACATTCGTAAAAAAGGTGATGCAGAGATTGAGGTAAGGTGGTGTTGCACCAGTTGCACGATGGGGAAGAAGTCATGCCTAGCCGGTACAAATGGTCATTGAATCGACCGTGCCCAATTCGCAAACGGCAAATAATAGTAAAAAATCTTCTGTTTATGTAATTGTGTCTATTGAACCAGGGTTGTTTTATTTTATTATTTATTTCTCGATACCACTTCCCTTTTATGAGCAAAGTACTATTCCAGTGTTCTTCCCATAGCTTCAATATTTCTTTCTTGATTAGAGCTGTACAATCAGTATATGAAATTGATATGTTTTTTATAGGTACGTCTAGAGTGTTCATAGTTTTGGCCAGTTTATCTACTTCTTCGTTTCCATATACACCGATATGAGCTGGAGTCCAAAATAATATAATGTCTATTTGATAATTTATTTTTAAATGATGTATCTGATCTCGGATATTATATATTAAATGATTTGTGACTGATGAAAAGGAAGGATTTCTCAAAGCCATCAACACACTCATGCTGTCAGTAATAATAATCCATTTTTTGTATTGGCTGAACTGTTGAATGTAGTTAAGAGCTACAATTATAGCATTCGCCTCAGCAGAAAATATGCTGGCATTTTGGCACATTTTAAAACTATGTCCAGTTTTACTACCTGTATCATACATAGCTACTGCAACACTTACATTCGTCTTTGAACCATCTGTATAAATTGATCGATAATCATTATAAGCCTGTAGACTTTCGTAAACATCATATTTATCTTTAAAATCTTTATGTAGGACAATATGAATGTCACAGAATTTACTAGCATATGAGCCACTATAACAATGTAAAGTAGTACTACAAAATATATTACATTGTTCTTTTAAACTTATAAAATGTGAGAAATTCTTTGAAAGAAAAGTGTTAGTGGAACATACATTTAATTTATTTAAAAGATCATTATTCGAACGTGATAAGAGTTTAAAAAGAAATTTAAGTTTTAAAAATTCAAAGCGAATAACCATTGGTGGTAAATGACATTCGACCTGCATAGAATTTATTGGGGAAGTGTTCATAGCACCTAGTATTAATCGTAAGTTCTTATTCTGTATTTTATCAATAATATCTATGTATTTTGGATCGGAAGCGTAACAAAAGAAAGCATACTCAAAATGACTTCTGACCAAAGCTTTATAAAGCATTAACACAATTTTAGGATCAGCACCCCATTTCAATCCAGTAACGGACCTAATTACATTAGTGGCTTTTAAAGCTCTGCTCACCAAGCAATCAACATATAAATCCCACGTAAGATTTTCGTGAAAAATAACACCCAAGAATTTAACTGAATTATCAATAGGCAAAGTATGATTGCTGTATGTAATATTAATTAGAGGTAGAGAACTGTATTTTGGGCAAAATATTACAACTTTACTTTTTAAAAGGCTAACATTTAAATCAAGTTCTGAGAAGTAATCTGCCAGCTTCACTAGATTATTATTTAATGTTATTTGAATATCTAATACATTAGTACCTTTACAATAAATGACAAGGTCATCAGCAAACTGAAGATTGTTGACTAAATTATTATTAAGAATGGAATTTAGTTTTCTTATATACAAAATATACAGAATAGGACTCAAGATGCCTCCTTGACATACACCTTTGCTCGAAAATCTAGGGCCTAAAAATTTATTATCTATTTTGACATACACTTTTCTATCCGTGAGAAAAGCATATATCCAATAAGCAATTTTTACAGGTAAGAAAGATAATAGAGATTCAAACAAAATACCATGATTAACGTTATTAAATGCACCTTCTATATCAAAAAACACTGCTATTGTATACTCCATATTCTTTTGAGCTGTAGTGACGTCCAAAAAAAAATGTGCTAAGCTTTCTTGAGCCGAAAGTCCTCGCCTAAACCCAAACTGGTTTAAAGGTAAAATTGAGTTCTTTTCTATGAAGAATTCCAATCTTTGTTTGATTAGCTGTTCAAATAATTTACCAGCACAAGACGTTAAAGCGATAGGACGATAAGAATCGGGATGAGATGCAATTTTTCCAGGTTTTAAAATAGGAACCAAGCAGTCCATTTTCCAATTAGGAGGAATTGTGCAATCTTGCCATAAAATATTATAAATTTGTAAAAGCTTATAAAGATTGTCAGTGTTAAGTAGCTGAAACATCTTGTACGATAAACTATCTAATCCACAAGCAGTGTTTTTTCTAGATTTCAGAGCTGCAGTTAATTCGTCAAAAGAAAATGGATCAGTGAGGAATGACTGATTATCTGGTAAACTATTGTCCTTCACAATTGGCCTGTTATTTTGCACAAAGTCAGGCGTGTATTTACGTAAAAAATCACTGACCCACGAAAAATCACTATTTTGCTTTTTATATGTTTTATGTGTAAGTTTTCTCATGTTACCCCATACTACTGAAACTGGTGTCAATCGATTTAATTTTGTACAGAATTCTATCCAACTACTTAGTCTTTCTCTCTTAATGGTAAGTTTTTTAGCAGCTTGTAATCTTTTGAAATTAATATATTTTTCTTGAGAAGGATTATTCTTAAAATCAAGATAGGCTTGCTTGCTTTCCTGGACAGCTTTAGCGCAATTACTATTCCACCAAGGAACTGTTCGATATTTTGATTTTAAGTTTTGAGTAGCAATGTTACGTGATTCGGACCGAGAGGTACGAGAGGGAATTGACTTTTGTGCAGCTGTCAAAATGATTTGACAAAAAGAGTTGTATGAATCTATTGGATTACTAATAGGATTACATTGAAAATTATCTAAATCCTTATTAACAATTGAAGAATACAACTTCCAATCAACTAATCTATGATTAATGCGATTGTTAAAATCATTTTCATCCTGAAAATTGTTTTGAGAGTTAAAACATTGTGAACTACTATTGAATGTAATCTTAGTAAATGTTGGCAAATGATAACTGCCCAATGGATCGTCGTGTACTGACCATTCGCAGCGAAGAGCTAATGAAGGAGATACCATAGTCAAGTCCAAACCATTGGGTCTCCAAGAATGAGAACCGACAGTTGTGACCTGACCATCATTCAACAGGACTAAATTGCATTCATCTAAACACTCAAGAATATCCTTACCTCTGGAATCCGATAACGGACATCCCCAAATTGAGTGATGAGCATTGAAGTCACCAGCTATAATCGTCGGCCTATGGAGAGAATTCAAGAAATGTTTAAACTTATTTTTAGAGAAACTGGGAATACAATTTGTTGGACAATATATACTGGCTATTGAAATAGTGTTCTGATTTAGATCTAAATGTATTACAATTGTTTGAAGAGAGTTGTCAAAATAAGATGTTACTTTTTGATATTTTAATGATGTATGGATTAAAATAGCAACACCATTATGCTTGTTGCCACAGTCATTACGTTCAATATGATAACCTTTGATTTTAAACTGCTTCTGAGGCTTTAGCCATGTTTCACATATAATTGCGATATGAATAAAATGGTCATAAAGAAATTTCGTAAAAATAAGTTGATTGCTTAATAAGCTTTGAGCATTCCACTGTACGATATTCAATTGATTGGGGGTGAATTGTGGGGATTTGATTGCTTACCAAAAGTATTTTTTAAGACCTCTAAAACACTTTTAGAATTTATAGAAGTATTTTGAGTATTATGCAAAGAAACACATTTAGTTATGGTTTCAACTAATAATGAGAGACACTTGCTGTCAGTATTGAGCAGTGTAAACAAATCTACATTATTTTTTGTCTTACTTTCTAGCTTGGGAAAATTTAAAGGATTTGTAATATCTGCATAAGAAGCAGGCTTATATTTATTTCTATTTTCAATGATTTTCTGTTTTTTAACTGGGCATATTGGAGACACACTAGTATGATTGCCATCACAATGAATGCAAGTAGCTTTTTCGATAGAAACTGTACAAGTCTTATAGTTATGATTTTCTTTACATATACTACATTTTTCAGAATTTTTACAATATTTTGCCAAATGTCCGTATCTCAAACATTTGTAACATTGCTTAACTGGTGGTATATATTGAGACACATCATGTCTCCAACCACCAATATCTATATGATTTGGCAAAATGGAAGTGGCAAATGTCACTATTACTGTAGTTGTAGGTTGTAATATAAAACCCTCAGTCACATTTATTTTTTTCATTATTCTTTTTATTGTTATTATTTTTTTTGTACTTGTTATCATAGTAAATATTCTCTTGTTTGATATAATGGTAGGTACATTTCTTATAACTCCGGACACCTCAGTTGTAGCAGCAGGAATACTGGCTTTGAATTTGTATTCTTTCAAGAAGGTATTATTATTTAAAAAGGCATTCGCCAAGTCTGGTTTTTCAAAATAAATACCTATCTTAAACTTATTGATATTTCTTAAAAATTTGACGCCTTTGTTAAAGCGCTTTAAACAAGTTGACAAAGAAAGAAGATCTCTTGTTCCAATTGGTTTCTGGATGTCTGATGACTCAACAAAAACCACAAATTCAGTGCCGCTAATTTCTTCCGGATATCTGCGTATATAGTCAGTAACATAATAAGGCTTGTACCTATCTGCATTGCTTATTTCTTCATCACTGTCCGAAGAGGACATATCCGTTTCTACCAACCTTACCTCATCTGTCTCCCTATCTGCATCACCAGACTCCGGTTCATCCTCCTTTTTTTTTCTTTTTCTCGAACTCCGCTTCCCCATATCTGCTTATAATATTATTTAATGCCTATATGTTATATACCTCTTTTGTTTGTGTTTTATTAAGTAACTGACTACAATTAAAAAATTACAAATAAAATATTTTAAAGAGCCCGCCTTTACTATGTGAAGTTCCCGCGCTTTTTCACTGCAGCCTCCTAAAATTGAAAGGAGTCTCTGCTCGAGACACGGGTGGTAATCTCCATACTATTTTTTTATTCATCCCAGAAAGGGGCCCTACATCGTCAGATGACAGTTACCCCACCCCCCGCCCTGCCCTTCCCTTCCCCTCTGTGGCCCGTCGTCCGTCACGCACGAAAACAAACAAACAATATGGCTGACATTTCAATTCTTGTGTTCAAGTGTTCGCTTTCGTTGATTAATTTCCGACCACATCTCCGCATTTACCTGTGATATTTGCAATTGTATTTACATTTTGTTAAAATGTATTACTTTTGCTGTGTTGAAGGGTGTGATAGTGTACGACAGGACGTTTATTTACACCGTTTTCCATTTACCAACAAGGAAAGACTTGAAAAGTGGATTTAGTGTCTTGGTAGTGACAAATTCCGGGATTTGAGTATAAATGAGCCTAGAAACCATTATGTTTGTCATAAGCATTTCGAGAAACGTTTTATAACACCAAAAAACCGTTTACTCATAACTGCTCATCCAACGCTATTCTCAAGTGAAGAAATCACTACGGGCATATCGTCATCACACTGAGGATTCTGGTGAGCACCTAACCTTAATTATCACGTATCCCAGTAATAATTTAGACAAAATATGTATCTTAATGTGAAAAAAGTAATATAATAAGATATTTTTTTAATAAAAGATTAACAAACATCATCAATCGATGCTGAATTAGGAATAGATGTCATATAAAATGGTTTGTGATGATAAATAATTTTTATTTGTTACAGAGAACATTTCTCAGTACCACACTTATTCCCAGAAAAGACGCTTTGACCACAATTATTGCAAGCCTTTCTGTGCAGTGTTACAAGACAACTTTAAATGTACAGGAACGACTACCTACAACATCAAGTGCAGGTTGGTACTTAGTTACTAAACAAAAAGTGTGTCAGATATCAGACTTCTTTATCAAAAATAATTTTTAAGCAAAGAAGTAAGCACTTCGTTCAGAGTGGCTTGTCATTATGTAAGATAGTTAATAGCAAGTTTTGTTTAGTACTATCTTTTTACTATATACACATGTCATACATACATATGTCATGTTACTGGTGGAAATTTCGACCACTTTTGTTCAATGTCCTTTATACATATTTAGACAATGCTAATGTTTATTACATAAGTGTTTGTCGTTGGTAGGAATTGAACTCACATTGTAACTACTCAGTCACTGCACCACTGATCCATCAAATGTAATAAATATAAAATTTGTTTGTTATTGCTTTTCAGATTTAAAGAAACCTAAATTTACAAATATTCCAGCAAGTGTTACTCGAGGATTAAATCCATATGCGAGAAGAATTATTGAAATGCAAATCAATTTAGCATATAGAAAGGAAAAAGGAAGACGATTCTCTGCAAAAGAAAAATTACTTGCTTTAAGTATAATGAAGCAAAGCCCGAAAGCTTACAGGTTTCTACATAGAATTTTCATTTTACCATCGAAAACAACACTAAATAAATTCACGTCAAATTTAAATGTGGAAGCTGGAATCAATCCACAAATTTTTACAGCTCTGAAAGAACAGGTAATTTTCTGAAAACATTATAATGTATCATATCGTAGCTTCATGTAAATTGGATGTTGAAGTTACAAATGAAATTTTTATTTTTTTAGATTGCGAGCTGGGATGAAAAAAGAAGCTATGCTCAATAGTTTTTGATGAGATATCATTGACTCCAGGGCTTCATTTTAATAAGAGCAAGGACCAAGTAACTGGTTTTGTAGAGATGGAAGAGCGGCCTAACGAGCACTGAAACTGAAAATATCCATAATTGGTTAAGTGCCCGGGAGTACAATACGGTGAAAGCAAAGAAGTTAACATACCCCTCTGAAAAGCTCGTGAGGTCATCTGGAACTATTGTTAAAGAAACAAATAGGTATTTGGAAGAAAATGGATACAAAAAAAATGTTACAAAAAATTTAAAAGAGTAAAAGGCAAAAACCTTACTAAAATATCAAAAAAAAAAGTAAAAATAAACAGTTTAATAAATACTACCTTCTTTTATTGCACAATTATTCACTTCAAAAGTAGTTAAAAAGATATGTGACGAAAAAAAGTGTAAATGTATGTTTACTCCCTTTGCCTATAAGCAGTCGCCATATCTGAAAAAAAAACAATAAAAAAAAAAGAAATGTCATGTATCGTTTCAGTATTGACAGTTCTTTTTTCAAGCAAAAATTTGTCTATGTGAGATTGCCGTCTGATACGTAGTATCTCTATATAGTTTGTGGCTCGAGAGGAGTCAGCTCAACTGATTCGGCAGGGCCTCCGCCTGTCCTCTTAATTCCGTCTTTGATAGCCCTCGCTTTTGCCTTCACTCTACTTTTATATTGGTTGTAGTACTGAAAATGTCATAGAGCTTGTAACAAATGTAATAAAATATATTAAAGAACTTAGGAAAAGTTTATGTTACTTACTTTTTTCCATTCCTGAGGGGATTTTATGGCACCACCTAACCACTGGAACGTCCGTGGGGACTATAGTCCCCAAAATCTCGATCTTCTCGCCCGACCTGGGTACTATGGTACCCAGTTCCCTTTGCGTAAAACCGCGCGGTGTGATAAAAAAATCGCGAAAAATAAAATATTTTCTCTATGGCTTTATTCCTTTGTCAATAGTCTCTTTCATAAGTTGACAGGTCATGTCTAATTTATTTTTAGTCTTAGATTGAAATAAATTTGTCATAGTCTGCGGTTTAACTTACTTGGCCGTATCCATACGTTTCTTACTCCATGACCGATGAGATTTATTGCGTACTTACTTAGTCTGTATTAGTATTTTCGTAGAGTGTTCTATATCAAAATAAACTAGAAGAATTGGGCTACATTATTATGTATGGTTTATGATAGTTTATAGTGTTATATTGCCACACTAAACGTTTTTTTCAAAAAGTGAGTATTTTTGAAATTTTAAGCACTTTAGTTACTATTCTCGTCATTATTCATTCAATTATGAATCCTTATCTAATTAACTATTATAAGTTCATTCCTTATTAAATTAGCTTTCCATACGTATTTTTTATTTAATTTTAGACACAATAATTTATTTTTTGCATTTTTTTTAAATTTGAGGTCGCGCGTGCGCATCTCGCGTATGTAATTACGTAATTAATCGTTTTTATTATTTTTTTCTTTTTTCATTAATAATATTACCCAAAACTATTATATATCAAAATAATCTTCAAGAATAGGGCTATAATAATATATATGGTTATTTAAAGTTTTATAAAATAGTTTTGGTGCAAAAAATTTTAAAAAAAAATCGGGTCTTCCGCGACCTTCCGAACATTTTCGCGCTTCATTCATTTAATTATTAATCCTTATCTAATTAACTGTTATAAGTTCCTTCTATATTAAATTACCTTTCCATACGTATTTTTTGTTCTCTTGTAGACAGTATATGTCACTCTCCGCAATTTCTTGAACACTCCGTACGCGCCGGGGTGAGTCATTCCGCAATGGCGGCACCTTTGATATTTGAGATATACTACTTTTTGCTTTTGAAACCCACCACGCTTCGCGTGGCGAGCGTTCCAGTGGTTATCTCGCTGTTTAAATTATCAGCGCATTGCCTCCACAATCGTTGAGACAGTACACTGCCCTCTTTGCCGCGTACTCGTCCCAGCGCTAGAGAGCGGTGCCCGTCTAAAAAGTCCAACAACACCTCTATTTGTTTCATCGACGTCGCTTTCATTTTAAACAACTTGTCACTTATTAGTTTGTGTTTTAAACGTTGACCTTAAGCGCGCGAAAACAAACGAGCTCAGTTGAAAAGTTTTGACTTTTTCAATTCTTTTGACGTTTTAAAATGCTTTTCTGGCGCGAACATAAGTCTTTTCAGCCAGTTATTAGCATAGGCCATACAAGATTTTTAGCGTAGTGCCAACATTACGACGCACATTCTTGTGCTATAATCTGTGGTAACTGAGAATCGAAATACGTTCAAAAATTGACTATTATGAGATTATATCGAGATGATATTGAAATCTTAACGTGATTTGATTGTAACATTTAGTTAGAAGAATACCAATTTTTGATTAATTCACAATACAATTTCAATATGGTCAACTTTCAATCTTGGTGAATGATGATTACGTGAATTGGGCTTCAGGGCCCCGTTTCACGAAGCAACCAGTTAACAAGTAACAAGTGAACGGATAACAAGCATTGTAATGACAAGTTTACAAGTACAAGTGTTTCACGAACGTTACTTTTTACACCATAATTATTTTACAACCGTAAAATATCGGTTACAAGTAAGTAAGCACATCATTGAAATTAAAAAAAAGTAAAGATATGAAGAGGTTTTTGTGCAGAAATAAACAATAGCAAGGATTAAACTACTCTTCTAGCGAAGAGAATAATAGGTCTCTATAAATAATGGATAAAATGCAAAAAGTAAAATTCAGTTTTTGAAAGAAATTCTTTCTAGAAAAAAAGTTTTATTTGGTCAGTTTTTGGACACTGTGACCAAATCCGAAAAAAACGCGTCCTGGATATCACCAACACAGTGATACTGTGCACCAGACAGACTCCATCCAATGTAAGTTAATGCATTGCAGTTTTTCTAGTAACGCCTGACTTCTTGCAGTTTGATGTTTTAAGAATGTTCCCAATAGAGTGAGAAGGTCTTCCATTTTCACTGAAGGCGAAATCGTTTGTTGAACTCGTACTCCGTACGGAATTGCGTGTAATTCTCTCCCGGAATACTCTTGGCAATGGGTGTCGACCATTATTGTTTTCCGCGATCTCTTCTTCGGAATCTGAAGAAGATTCCCACATAATTTCTCTCCTCGACATGTTACTCAGTAGATAGGTGAGGGTAAGTATCAAAGATTATCTAAGCAATATTAATTTTATTACACTATTTACTTCGTTGTTTAACTATTTAGGCTAAAAAGTTACAAGTTTACCGAGAGGTTGAGGTGAGTAGAATTGTTTAACAAGTGAACAAGATTGTCAACTTGTTTTTGCATATCTTTGTGAAACACTAGTAAAATTAACCGGTAATTGTTAAAATAGTCTATGGTTTGTCTGTGGATTGTAAAACAAGAACTTGTCATAACAATGATACAACTTGTTGCATAGTAGTTTCTTGAAACACCTTTTTCCTGGTTTTTAACTAGTGTTGCCAGTTTTTACCTGTAAAATTGTAACTTGTTGCTTCGTGAAACGGGGCCCTGGTAGGTACCTACCTATAACATAACACTGACTGTAAAGTCAGGTGTAACAAACTTTTAATTTTATTGATCTTACATAAAAAAATAACAAAAAAGTAAATATGATTTATTTATTATTACTAGCAGATGAGTTTAACTTGGTGAGGTCTGAGTGTTTGAAGTGAGGTATGAGGTCTGGGTGTTTTTTTGTGTGTGTTTATTACCTAAGACCATGGCATATCGATACTGGGTATTTTAGTGGAGCGCAATCTTCAAATGCTGCGCTTAATATTATGCACATTTTAAAGACCTGTATGTATTAGCATTAAGCCTTTCAAAGTGAATAAATTTTTCTTATCTTATCTCTTATTTTTATTAGATCTCCAAATCCGAATTTTAAAATCGAATCCGGATTATTTTATCATAAGAAATTTAATCAAAAAAATCGAAACGAGCGAGTTTGCTGTTTGCGCGTCTCGCGTCGCCCGCGAGTGTAGACTTATCGAGTCTATCGGCTCTGGAGGTTAGCGGGGCGCGGCACGGGATGCGGGTCGAGCAAATAACCAAAAAACAAAAAAAAAGCATTTGATTCGATTTTCATGTGCTGTTATTTTAAACCATAAAATCCGTAAAATCCGGATTGGAACAAAATCCGTTCTCAAAAATCTGGATTTTAAAACAAACGAATTTGCATTCCCTTGCCACGCACCAAGCGATGCCGAGCGCCCGTAGGTATGAAATTTCAACGAGTCCACATACTGTAAATTACTATTATACTATTACCGTGATTCGGCTGTCGACTTCATTGCATTTTAAGTGTAATGATATGACTTAATGCCCACACGATGCTCCGGAGGAATACGGCATTTCACAGTGCATTCCTTTTTTATTTCCCTTCCCTTTTTAACTGCACATATGGCTTCATGGTCATAATTTTCTCTCAATGATTTATAATAAATTTTCTGATTATTATTTTTACATAGAAGATACACATACTTTACATCGATCCCATCCAAACTAAAAAACATCACTCAGTTTACATGGTATAAAAGATAAAATGAACTTTTTGTGTGTACCTATTAAAAAAGGCAAAATTAAAAAATTAAATTAAAAAATGTTTGTCGCCCCTGCTTGTTAAACATGAAAAATATAAAACTACCTTTATTATCATTTAATATTTTGGAAGTATATGTCGAACTTTATCTTATCACATTATATGATAATTTGTAGAGTCACTGTATCGGTAACCTAAAATCTGTATAGATTTTAGGTTACCGATCTGTACAAATGTCAACACTGAAGAGAATGACATATTTGCATCCTATAAAAACAGTTATTTTTTTTATCACCCCCGAAAATTTAAGGGACGTTTCAGGACACATCCATTATTATGTAAAAAATAAAAAATATTTTTTTAAAGTAAAAATAAAATTTTAAAAATCTCTAAAAATGCTGCTCTCGACTAGTGCAGCATATTTGGATATTTTAGAAAATTTATATAAAATTAAGGTGAGTTATTTTTTTATTCATATTAAATCGTTCTACTACCATGTCGTGAAGCGTCCCTTAGATTTTCCTGGTTGATAAAAAAGTTACACTGTATAAGGCAATATATAGGGCCTTTTAAACTAGTTTAAATGATACTCTGATTCGTAATAAAATAATTATCAAAATATAGGTACTCTATTCTCTAAACGTTAGAGTTCAAAATTCCATGTTAGTTAGGCTTAAATGTGTACAGTCGGGGGAAGCTCCTGCTACAAACAGTACTAATATAAACGTTGCCAACATAATTGCGGGACGCTTATTGCTTCAAATCTACTGAAATCTACTAGATGTTTAAAAACTACTGCATATCTACTGCATGGTCAAATTTTCATTGAAAATCCGTAAACGGTCACAATGGTTCAGAGTCTTCGCGCGAAGTACATACAACTTTTCGCTCTAACCCCGTTCAATGCCTTCGAGCGTGACAACCGGGTGAAACAACCGGCCCGTTCAAGACCTTAGGCCTCGTTTACGAAGACGCGGGGCGTTGCGCGGCGCGGCCCGCACAGAATTCAAACATATGGCGTTGTATGAGTGCGTTTACGGAGAAGCGATTTTACACGTTTTTGCTTGAAATGGCGCGTTTTTGCGGCTGAGCCCGCGGATGGCACCGACGCGTCACACTTGGCGTTTATCGCGTCGGCGCACGCAGCGACAATTCTCGACGAAGCGATGCCCACCGCGTGCTTCGCTACACGCTTGAAGATGCGCGGCGGGCGCCGCGGCGGGCATCGCGGCGGGCACCGCCACGCTTCCCGTCTCGCATCTCTATGAACAACATCGTATATTGCCTTGTGTTTACGCGTGCGATTATTGAGTGCCGCTTCACGCGCCGCCCCACCGTAAACAGAAAAAACGTCTGATGCGCCGCGAGACGCCACGCCACACGCGACGCGCGACGCCCCGCGTCTCCGTAAACGAGGCCTTAGAGTGTCGGCGCGAGTTACAACCGAACAACCATCGAATTTGATTGTTGAAAAACGCTCTGACGTTTATTACTGAAATACTCTTATGTGATTGGATGATATTGGTGGCCATATTCTATAATGTCATCTACTAGAAAGAGAGAGAAATAAAAAATCATGTGAAAGAGGGAGATAAAAGATTTGGTTGCTGCAATCCATTCAACGCCTCTGAGCGAGTTAAAAAACAACCGGAAAACTGCACCCAGAGGCTCTGAACGCGCCTCTGTAGTTGAAAGTTGTTAGAACAGCAATAAACCAAACTAGATGCCGTCTTAGTTAAACAATTATCTACTTTATGCATTGGTTATAACTTCTAAATTTGAAAAGCTAGAATAGAATGAGTTTTTGCATTATATAGAACCCATACAGAGGAATTTCTTTGTAGTTAATTAGTTCTTGCTTGCTTCTACGTTTTTTTTTTCGTACCTAGTTGTTTCACATTGACGTGTGGTGTGCAAACGTTTAGGTCACGGATTAAATGCCCATCTGAAGCTACTTGCCTCACCCGAGTGTACTCACTTGTCGTCTACGTTTAGGTCACGGATTATTTAAGCCCATCTGCATAGAATGAAGCCAGTTGCTTCACCCGAGTGTACTCACTGCCATCAAAATATTCAAGACCTTAATCACATAATTTTTGAATGTCATGCCTTCAACTTGCAGAGAATTATTTGTAATTGAAGACCTGCTCAATATTTACAAATCACCCGATAAAATACCTCAAGATATGAAAATAATTCTGCAAATTAAAAAAAAATACAAGATATCCTAAATTGTGACGATGGCTGTATGGCTATGCCATTGCCTGTCTCAGTGAGACAAAGACACAAAAAAAAAAACGATAAAAAAGATGTCAATGTCAAACCCAGCAACCTAGAGTTGCGTTCCGAGGGTCAGAGTAATGCAACCGAGAGTGATTTTCACACTCGGTCCGAGGTTCAGAACGGGTCGGTTGCTATCTTTTTTGTTAGTTTGTATCTTGCCGATCAAGATCAAGCAAAGGGCAAAATATTATTAATCCTTACTATGAAATTAACAGTCAATATCCATTTTTCTGCTTAAAAATAATTACAACACATAAAAATCACTATATTTCCCTTGTGTTAGACTTAAAAGAGTTCAAAGTAGTGTTATTTAATAAAATAATAAATAATTAGCGTATTTTTGACATCGACTTTGACATAAAATCTGTCAGAGTGTTTTTCACCCTACGCTCGAGTTGGTTGTTTGGTTGCATCACTCAAAGCTTCTGAACGGGCACAGAGTGTACTAACCGTCCGTCAGAGCGTTTTTTACCCCGAGGCTCTGAACGGGTCGGTTGCTGTCAGAGTGCACTCGGAGTGCACTCGAGCGTAGGTTCTGAACGCAGCTCAGCTGTTGAAAAAAAAGGCGGGAAACGTTCAACTTGGCGGGCGCGTTTTTCAATTAATTGATTTAAATATTAGTTTTTATCTTAATAGGTGATCAGTATAGTATAATTTAAGTGTATTTTTAATAGTATAGTGTTTAGTATATTATTTAGTAGACAGTTAGCTGTAATTTCGGTAAGTTATTAATTTTCATAATATAGGTACTTGTAAGTGATGGAGGAGCCTCCTGATCCGGGGGGCACTGCACCCCCGGCAGGTAACTTTGTCACTATTTCTACCATGTCACATGAATCGGTAATGGAAACCGATAACTCTACATCAGGTCGATCCTTAAAACGAAGCCGGTTACATGTATGTAAGCACTGCAATAAAAGAAGACGCAAACATAACGATGATTCGCGTAATTCTGAATCTAATTGTCATTGTATGGATCAAATTTCACCTAAGAAACAGACACCACTAGAGAAAGAATTATTAAAAAAACCTGATCCTGCGGTTCGAAATGATTTGCATATTTCTCAGAATCAGTCCGTTCCCACACCAATAGGTCGTAAATTGTACAATGAAAATGACATCTCTCCGTTTATCGTTCATATTCAAAGGGTACAATCTACTCCTAGTGATAGCGTTTCCTTGCATCCAGTTACATTTGGAAAATTTTTAAAGAAAAATTCTTTCCAAAATATTGTAAACGGAAGTGTGAAGCAAATAGGTAGGAATAAAATAGCAATGAGCTTTTCAAACTATTCTTCTGCAAATTCATTTATCACAGATAAAATTTTAGATGCTTATAATTTCAAAGCTTTTATCCCAACATTTAGTGTCACTCGAATGGGTCTTGTAAGAGGCGTTCCAGCAGAGTGGACACCAGAAGAAATTATAGAAAACATAACAGTTCCGTTTGGTTGTGGTAAGATAATTAAAGTGAGGAGGGTTAATTATAAAGTGTTTTTAGATGGTACTCCATCATGGAAACCGTCTCAAAGCGTTGTAATAACTTTTGATGGACAAATCTTGCCTAAAAGAATATTCATGTGTTACAATGCCTTGCCGGTAGATTTATATATATATCCCACCATACAGTGCTATAACTGCTGTCGTTTCGGACATACTAAAATTCAATGTAGATCTAAGCCAAGATGTTTCAAGTGTGGTCAAAATCATGTAGGAGACTCATGTCAAATTGATGAGAATGATTCAGTCTGTTGTTTGTGTACAGAAAATCACTTT
Source organism: Schoenobius gigantellus (assembly GCA_963935595.1). Taxonomy (NCBI): domain Eukaryota; kingdom Metazoa; phylum Arthropoda; class Insecta; order Lepidoptera; family Crambidae; genus Schoenobius; species Schoenobius gigantellus. The sequence continues at coordinate 30,265,217 of OZ012547.1, read as the reverse complement.
GCTACCAACAAATATTGTCCAGAATATATCCGTCAAAAAGAAATAAAGCAATATATGGCTCATAATTGTACTTCATATACAGAGGCATCAAAAATAGTTCCTAAAGTAACAAAATCATATGCTGCTGTTGCTTCATCTAATCCCACCAACAATATTCAATCAAAATCTGAACAATCTGTCCAGCCTCACACATCATATAAAAAAACAATATTTATTAAGCCTAAAACACAAATTACAAATACACATGGTTATGATACAGTGGCTCATAATGCTATAGTCAATGATTTTCAAATTCCTACACCTGCAAATGGTTGTGGTTTTAATAAAACTTCTGTTAACTCTAATACACAGATGACAATATCAGAAATATTGTCAGCCCTATTGAATCTAATTACACATATTAATGAAAACCCACAGTCCAACGCTGCTTCAGTTTTGACAAATCTTACACATGCTTTTAAAAATGGCCAACTTGGCGAAAATAATACAGTGGAACTGTCGTAGCATTCATAATAAAAAAAGTGATCTTATTTATCTTCTTAATAAATTTGAACCATTTGTCTTTGCACTATCCGAAACATGGCTTAAATCAAATCAGATATTCAGAATTAATGGCTATAACATAGTACGTGAAGATAGATCTGATGGGTATGGTGGTGTGGCCCTACTCATCCAAAATTCCGTTCCATTCATCCCTGTAAATTTACCATCCCACAATAATGGCATCTCTATTGTAGCTGTAAATGTAAATAAAATATGTATTGTTTCTATATACATTTCACATCCTTCGCTAACAATACTTAGTGAAGTTAATCAAATTTTGTCTAGAATTCCTAAACCTTTCTTAGTTTTAGGTGATTTTAATTGCCAACATCAATCATGGGGAAGTTCATTAACAAATTATTTAGGAGAAGAACTAATAGACATTATTGATTTGCATAATATATGTATTTTAAATTCCGGTGCAAGAACTAGATGTACTAGGCCCAATGAACATAGTAGTGTTGTTGATTTATCTTTGTGCTCTCCAACCTTAGCAGCATCATTGTCTTGGAACACTCTTGGTTCCACGTATGGTAGTGACCATTATCCAATATTAATAACATTTCCAAACCAAAAATCATCATGTTTTCAGTACAAGTCCTTTTTAAAACATAAAATCGCTGATAAAAGCAGTAGTGATTGGGAAAAATATAAACTGTCAGTTCAATCCAAATTAACTAGTCTTCCAGCCATTGGTAGTGTTACTGAAGCACAATCTGCTAAAATATTGTCAAACATTTTAATAGAGGCTGCAAACGACGTCTTTCCAAAGAAAAAATTAGCAGCACAAAAAATTCCATCCCCTCCCTGGTGGGACCAAAAGTGTAGTGAGGCTGTAAAGAAAAGAAAGGAGGCTGAGAAAAAATATAGAACATGTATGACCAATTCTAATTATGATAATCTATCTGAAATTACAGCTGAAACTAGGAAATTGTTTAAAAAAAAGAAGTTTGAAAGTTGGCGCAACTTTTGTCATTCAATTTCACCTGACACTCACCCAACTTTAGTTTGGCATAATATCAAACGTTTTAAAAGTGCATTCAACACTACAAATACATCTTTTCTACCAGATCATTTAGGCAATGAGTTCCTTAATAAGCTTGCTCCTCCATGGGTTCCACAGTATATCAATAAGTCTATCTCCACCTGCTGTTTACAAGGATCAAGTAAATTGACTTCGCCTTTTTTGTTACCTGAATTAAAAGGAATATTGCAGGATATCAAGGACTCTGCGCCAGGTGAAGATAGTATAACGTATTCGCTTTTAAGTAACTCTGGTGATGAGACTCTAATTTATTATTTGGATTTATTAAACACCATTACGATTTCGGGAGAAATTCCTCAAGCATGGAAAAGTCAAACAGTGCTGCCATTTCTTAAGCCAAATAAATTACCATCTAATACTACCTCCTACCGTCCCATTGCATTGTCTTCGGTTCTAATGAAAATAATGGAACATTTAATAAAAAATCGGTTAGAATGGTTCATGGAGAGCAAAGGGCTGTTATCTAAAACCCAATTTGGTTTTCGAAAAGGCAAATCTACGCTCGATAATATAGCAATACTTACTTCAGACATACGTTTATCCTTTTCAAAAAATACTTCCACAATAGCCGTATTTTTAGACGTTAATGCTGCATACGACAATGTGCTTTTAGATGTATTACAAAAGAAACTTGAAGTCTTATCTGTACCTCCTATATTAATCAATTTAATTATGAAAATATTATCAAATCGTATCATTAATCTTTCCCTAACAAATTGTAGTTTCAGTAGAATTGTTTCTAAAGGCTTACCGCAAGGATCGGTACTTAGTCCTATTTTATATAATATATACACTTACGATTTGCAGTCTGAGGTATGCAATAACATTGATGTTAAAATGTTACAATACGCTGACGATCTTTTATTATACACCTGTGTTGAGCCACTTAACAACGCAATTTTAGTCCTATCACAGTCATTACTTAAACTAAAAATATGGATGGATAGCAATGGATTAGACTTATCACCATCAAAAAGTGTAGTTGTTATTTTTACACGTAAGCGCATACACCCTCATATCGAGTTATACTACAATAACATTATCATACCAGTAAAAGATCACATTAAATTCCTGGGAGTTATACTAGATAGTAAGCTATCTGGAGCTATGTATTGCGACTACATTGTAAATAAATGTGAAAGATTATTAAATATGTTAAGATGTTTATCTGGCGTATGGTGGGGTGCACATCCATATTCATTAAAACTTATTTATAACGCTTTAATAAGAAGTGTTTTAGACTATGGTACATTTCTTTTAGAGCCTGGTAATACCACAGCTTTTAAGAAACTTGATAAAATGCAATACAAAGCCCTAAGAATAATAACAGGGGCAATGAAGTCCAGTCCAACTAACGCTTTGCAAATTGAATGTTCAGAACCTCCTTTGCAATTAAGACGGCAATTACTTAGTGATCGATATTTATTCCGTATTTTACAATTTTCTAATCACCCACTTCTTAAAATCTTGTATAAAGTGAACGAGCAATTATCAACTTCGAGTTATTGGAGTAATAAGTCACCTCCATGTCTACTTATTAGCTATAGAAAATACCTGGATATTACCTCTCCTATACATCAATCCACTTTTCTCCCCATGTTTCATGTTAACTATGATTGCTTAGTGCTAAATCCAGTGGTTCACTTAGATTTATTGAAAAAAGACAGTAATAAAAGTAATGTACTTGTCAACTTTACACATATTTTAGAATCAAAATTTTTTGACTACCAATACATATTCTGTGATGCCTCTAAACAGTCTTCTGAGCAGTGTGTGGGTGTCGGAGTATATCACTCTCAATATAATATAGTTCAAAAAATAAAACTCCCACCCGAGTCATCGGTACATTCTGGTGAAAATCTAGGTCTATTAAAAGCTGTAGAATACATTAATTTATTAAAACTTAAAAAATCTGTAATTTTCTCTGATTCTAAAAGTTCTCTTCAGTCATTGTTGAAATTTCCTTTTAAATTAAAGCCATATTCTCCTTTAATTTTTAATATAAGAAGTGAAATACATAAATGTAACTTGAGAGGTTGCATAGTCGAATTTGTTTGGATTCCAAGTCATTCAGGCATCAAAGGTAATGTAACTGCGGACAGATTAGCTAGTGAGGCGGTCTCCAGTGGTGATGTTTATCCATTTTTAAATTATAGTCAAGATTTATTAGCCCTTCCCAAATTATCCTTACAAACAGCTTGGAATGAAGTATGGCATACTGAACAGCAAACTAGGGGTAGATTCTACTCTTTAATACAAACTGATATTCCATTAAAACCTTGGTTTTGGTCTCTAAGGCTAGGTAAAAAAGAAACAACTATAATTACTAGGTTAAGATTAGGTCATACATGTTCACCTGTTCACCTTGCAAAGCTAGGCATAATTGATAGTCCAATGTGTGGATGCGGACTGGATACGGGAAATATTAATCATATTTTCTTTTCTTGCCCTAAATACCAAAGAGATACATTCCTTAACGACCTTTTATCCTTAAAAATTCCGTTCCCGATCAGTATAGTTTCTCTATTACACGGCAAAAATACCAGCGTTTATAAATGTATTTCTTCATTTATTCTTTTAAATGATATAAAATTATAATAAAATAGTATATATTACATAAATAATATTATCATTTAATATCAACAAATATCAGTTATTTGTTCATTTTATATATATCAATAAAAACAGAATACTTTACTGATCTCCTCAACACATTTCCTATTCCGAAATCCGAAGTAAATTCCTAAATTCTCGTTTCCCAAATTTTTACCGTTTCCTACCAAATGTATAAATATTCGAACTCGACATTGGCTAAAATGCACAAACCGTGCGAAGCCAGAAGGAAGAAAAAAAAAAAAAAAAACCCAGCTGTTTTTGGTTTATGAATTTTGTGGATTTTAGGGCGAGTACGAATACCTAAAATATCTTTATTTAGTTTCTGAAATAAATCTGGCGTAAATAAAAATAATTACGTTTTCATCGTTTTGTAGTTGCAGAGTAGTAGTCAATGCTATACTATAGGTACCTGTAGTTTACAAATTGCAATATATTTATGCGGTTCATAGAAAAGCATTTGATATTTGCTATCATTACGTTATTGAACACTACGTTTTCATCGTTTTGTAGTTGCAGAGTAGTAGTCAATGCTATACTATAGGTACCTGTAGTTTACAAATTGCAATATATTTATGCGGTTCATAGAAAAGCATTTGATATTTGCTATCATTACGTTATTGAACACTTAGAGGTTAATTTAATACTCGTTTCGCTAAAGAACACCTCTAAATTCCTAAAACTCAAATGTCTGAAGAAACTAAAAACTCGGAGTCCTCTTCCGATAATGAAATGAATGTTAATGAAAATATAAAACATGATAACGTTGAAGGAAAGCCAAAGCAAGAAGCGTGGGGCTATGACCTTTATCCAGAGAGAAGAGGAACATTTAGACCTACTTTGGGTAATATTCTAATTGGTAAAGAAGGCAAAGAAAACTTGGATAAGGTAAAGTGTGAGAAAAATGTTTACGAATGTGTTAAAAATAGTAAGTATTTGAATAAAATATTTCTGTTCATAATATCGGAAAGGGTAATTTACTAGTGGTTAGAGAGTCACAGACTCCTTGTCATTACAATATAATTTTATAGTGATTTTACAATAACATGGTATAACTTTTTTTTAAATAGAATAGGAAATAGTTGGTTGACTTAGCATTTCCACATATTCATATTGTATTGCATATTGCTACCTATCAAAATACTAATGCACAATATAATATATGTATTAGTTACTTAACAAAAGTAGCAACTTACATGAATTCCTATGTAATCTTACATTCTGCTGTTCTTTGAGCAAAACACATAGTTAATATGATACCTATGTTTTTCAAAAGAGGGTTTGGATTGTATCCCATGAGTTCGGGTTGTATGTAATATTGCTGCGTTACTCATACCTTTCTGCGCTAATGGCTTACAGTTTTTCTAGTTATGTGCCAACCAATAAAATCAGCAATTTATTTCCAGGTCCTATTGTGAAGGTAATGATGGCAGCACTGAAGAGCTCAGGATGGTGTGTACTTGTTTTTGAAATTTTTTTTACAAACAATTAATTGATTTGTATTTTAAAATGGAAGATAAATATGTAATGTTTTTTTGTGTATGATACATATATTTTATTAATGTTGTTCATTTAGTACAAAATTTATAAAATATATGTAACAAAATATATGCATATTTTATAAATGTTGTACATATAGTACAACATTGACTAAATATATGTAACTGGGAAATACAATCCATATAACAGTTATCCAAAAAAATCTGGGTATCAACATATTTATATAAATTTTCACTTATAGGTAACTAGCTGTGCCCGCAAACTACGTTTCGCCTTAATTTATTTTTTCCCAACATCAACAAATATCGTTGATGTACATAGAAATTAATACACAAACTTAACAAATTATATACTAAAACCTTCCTCGGGAATCACGCTATCGACTGGTGAATACCGCTTGAAAATCGGTGCAGTAGTTTTTGAGTTTATCGCGAACAGACAGACAGACAGACGCGGTGGGGGACTTTGTTTTATAATATGTAAGAATGATTAATAGGAGCAATCACATTCCTCTCCTTGGTGATTAAATCAAATTCCATTCCAAATCTTGCTAATCATAAGGTCTCATTTTATATTTCTTCAATTTATTTAGAAGTAGTTGTTGCCCGCGACTTCGTCTGCATCCCTAGCGAACTTATTAACATTTGGGATAAAAAGTAGCTTATGTCCTTTCCCGAGACTCAAACTATCTCTATACAAAATTTCATCTAAATCAGGTTAGCAGTTTAAATGTGAAGAGGTAACAGAGGGACAGACAGATACACTTTCGCATTTATGATATTAATACCTAAGTAAGTATTCATTAGTATAGATAGATAAGCAACATAAATAGTCTATAAAGATATGATTTATATATGATTATATAATATGATTTTATTTCTATAATTCATTGTAACTTTAAGTACAAGCTTTATTCATTGTTTTAAATGCTCTGCATTTTCTTTGTTTGCCACCGAGATTTTCCTCCATATTTACCCATACCCAAATAAGCTCACTCACAACACGAAGGCCAAGAAAAAGAAGATATGAGTTTTAACAAATGCCCAATCCACATTTAGAATGGATTTCTGCAATATCAGGGGTCTACATAGTAATCTCGGTGCCCCCTACCACCATCTCCAAACAGCTCTTCTCTTTATTACTTATATTTTAATGGAGACGTAAATTAGTGCACTGGAATTGGAACACACATTCCAACATACAGCCGGGATGTGTATATTCGTCAGGGTGATGTTTGCTGTCGCCGCCTTCGGGGCCTTGAGCATTGGGACATGTCGTTACTATGGCTGCATGTGGACCATGGTGACCTTACCCGAATCTACGCATACCTTTACAGGTCCCATACAAGTGGAATGGGGTCAGATCAGGGGATTGACTAAGCTTTGCAGCAGTACCCATCTGTGGAGGTGGTGATCCTTGGTGACTTCAATGCTCACCATGAAGAGTGGTTGAGTTCCTGGACCACTGACCTCTCGGAAAGGACTGCCTTCAACATGGCTTTGGCCTATGGCCTCTCAACTGGTGGTACAGTCTACCCGTATCCCAGATATAGAAAGCCATGAAGCCTCCTTGTTAGATCTTCTGCTGACTACATGACCAAGCGGATACAGGGAGCCTAGACAAAGTGACAATTCAAAAATGATAACGAAGTTTGATAAGAACAAAGCTCTTGAACGACCATAAGTCGAATGGGCCAGATGGCATCCCAGCTGCTGCTGGAGTGCTGGAGACGCGCGCCCCTGAGCTGACCCCTGTACTAACGCGCCTTTACTGCCTTTTTTATCAGAACAATAGGGTTTCATCTTTGTGGAAGATTGCTCACGTCCACCCAATTTCCAAAAAGGATGACCGATCCGACCTGTCAATTTGCAAACCAATAGTGTTAACGTCCTTGCTCTCCAAGATTGTCGAGCGGGTCATTAACTCCCGCCTTCTACGGTACATAGAAGAGCACCAGCTGTTTAGAGACCGACAATGCGGCTTCCATCACGACTGTTCAACTGGTGATCTTTTAGTTTACCTGACCTATCGCCGGGCGGTTACTTGGATGGCAAAGGTGAGGCTCTCGCCGTTGGACTGGATATCGCTAAGGTATTTGATAGGGTCTGGCATAGAGCTCTTCTCACGAAGCTTCTATCTAATGGAATCCCCGAAGGACTCTGCAAATGGATAGGCAGCCTCTTCGATGGTAGGAGCATTAAAGCCGTTGTTGACATCTGCTGCTTCGAAACCGTGCCCATAAATGCTGGCGTTCCACAAAGTTCAGTGCTCTCCCCAACCGGTCTTATTCTGCATATCAATGACATGTTGTCAATTGAAAACATATATTGCTATGCAGAAAACAGTACGGGTGATGTGCGGTATATCGACCACCGGAACATCCCTCAGATTTCGTTGCAAGAAAGGCGGTTGCAACTTGTGTCTGAAGTCGAGAACTCTCTAGGTCCTAGAGCCCTAAGGCTAGTCTCCGAATGGGGTGCACAGAACTTAGTTAAGTTTAACCCCACGAAGACAAGACAAATCTCAAAATTTATTGTGTATGCTTTTGCGTTCGCACTGCTGAAAATCGTATTGGATTCGGAACAAATACTAAGATTTTTTGCAGATTGCGATAGGATCGCCTCAAAACTTGTTGTCTGTCAACGTTTTTTATGAATTTGTCAACGATTGCGTTCGCACTTTCAGCTATTAAAGTCTTAATACATGTTTTGCAACTTGTTGTGGTGTTAACAATGGAAACGCATTCTTAAACATTGACACAAACATGTTTATAAAACCTGTTTTTATGTAGATGTTTCGTCAATGCAAACGCACGGTCATACAACAAGTTGTAAAACATTACATGTTTTATGTTTCTCAGTGCAGACGCACGGTAAGAATATACCAGCAATCAAATTTAAGAATTATTAAAGTGAATCAATTGCTATAAATAATATATTTAGTTAAATGCAATGGTGTGTTGCCAAAAGTAGATAACGCTAAACTCGACTGATATCGACTTAAGTGTTCAGACCCTTTAGACAAAAGCCACACGTTAATTTTTCTGCAGTCATTCTGCAGAAAAAATGTATGGAGGTGACATTAGCTGCGGAAAAAATAGCATACATTTTCCTGCGGAACGACTGCGGAAAAATTAATGTGTATGGCTTTGTCTAAGGCGACTGTTATTCTGGTGACCTATTACTGCCATAGAAAAGGGAGCTATTTTAACTAGGGACACTACCGTACTTACCTCAAATCCTAAGATTAATCTTACAAAAGATTCTTCGATATGAGAAGAAAAAAATGCCACGCGTGAATTCGCGACAGGTTGAGCAAACTACCACTTCTAGTTTCTAACGTCCATTGACCCTTCAGGATATGTAAATCTTCTTTCTTCTTTATATATAAAAATGAAACGTTGTGTGTTTGTCTCGCAAAAACTCTGAAACGGCTCAGCCGATTCTTACGAAATTTTCTGTGTGTATTTGAATAGGTCCAAGGAAGGTTTAAACGTACAGTTGGACCCGGTAGGTGGCGCTGTAATCGGGCGGGACAGCGTCCGCCGGGCCCACTACTTTATTATAAATATCGTGCTGTTGTGTGGAAAAAATAATAAAATAATAATATCACACCTGATTGTTTGCTTTGCCGGTAGCCGCCGCTGTGCTGTTATGGTGGTTGATAGGCATTGCTCAAACAAAATCTCGTAACTGTTGCAAATATTTACCTAATGAGAGATACGCAGTTTTTAGATTTTCTTTTTGCTTCCAGTCCTATTGATATAAGAAGACATATATCGTGCGAGGCGTGTGATTATTCTGTTAGCGGCGGATACGATCCGGAGTTAAATCAGGTAATATTTCCGCTAGTCTCTCCATTTTACACAAATTTTATGTAAGGGTTTCTCGGAAAGTAAATTCCGTTTGCTGGGCATATTTTTCTTTATATGTATAAAATCTGTCTATGTAAATTGTATGGTATGCTATATACAGGATGGATTTTTGAGATGGGATTTAAAGGGCAGGTACATTAACCGTTATAGTTACAAGAAAACATTGTTAGGCAACCATTCATAACTTTTGAAGATATTTTGATCTGCATTCACAGATTTTGGAAAAAAGTTACAGTCAACAAAAAAAATGCTGAGATAGCAAAAATCTTTTTTTTGTGCCTATCGATCCTATTTCATGTAGGGATCAAAAGACTCTATGGGACCATTTAAGGTATGAGTACTAGAAACGACAGAAATCGCCAAAAACATTTCCCATACATTTTGTACGGAAAATCCTCGGATCCTATTTCTTACGGTGATCTCTTTAAATCAAAATCAAAATCAAAAGTACTTTATTTCATAGGCCCTTGCGGGCACTTAAAATCGTCAATTTTACACATTTTACAAAATTATTAAAACTTAAAAAATATTCTACTAAAATCAAGCTAACCCGTGCGCTAGTGGCAAGTACATCCGCAGAGTTGATGCCGCGCATGTAATCGCCAAGAGCGACCCGATTCCGAATGTAGGGGCTAACATGAGAAGAATCGGGCAAGAAACTCATGTGCCAAAACTCTTTTAAAATCGCCAAATGTCTTACAAATTGTGAATATTACAAAACTATTCAGAGAACGAGCAATTCATTTCTTTTACCGCCACGCTGCCTTATCATTCAAAAAATCTTTAACACTGTAATAAGCCTTTTTGCTTAACTGAGCTTTAATTAAAATTTTAAATTTATTTACTGACAAGTCATGCATGTTACATGGCAGCGTGTTGTACATTCGTATACAATGACCTGCAAAAGAGTTGCTTATTTTATAGAGCCTATATGTGGGCATTGCTAGCTTGTCTTTATTTCTTAAATTTAAATTATTATAGTTACTATTTTTACTGAATTTGATATCTTTATTCTTGTGTGCATACAGTAAGTTTTCATAAATATATTGTGAATGTACAGTCATAATATCAATTTCTTTGAATTTTTCTCTTAAAGACTCTCGGGAGCCCATCCCATAGATCGCCCGAACAGCCCTCTTCTGCAGTACAAAAATGCAGCCAATATCGGCGGCATTTCCCCACAGTAGTATCCCGTATGACATAATACTGTGGAAGTAGCTAAAATAGACTAACCGCGCAGTTTTCACATCTGTTATTTGACGAATCATTTTAACGGCGTATGCTGCAGAACTTAGTCTGTTCGATAGGCATTCAATATGAGGACCCCATTGTAACTTAGAATCTAAAGTTATACCCAGAAATACAGTTTGATTGGCCAGCTCTATTTCCTCATCCCTAACCTTGACTTTGGCTTTAACTAATCGAACATTTAGCATAGTGAATCTAATGCATTTTGTTTTACTTTCATTTAACAACAAATTATTGGCGCCGAACCAGTGAACGACCTTGGAGAGTGCAATGTTTACTTCGTCAATATTAATTTGTCCACGTTTAACTTTAAATACTAAAGACGTGTCATCTGCAAACAAGACTATCTCATGGTCGTGTCTTACAAGGTGAGGGAGGTCATTAATATATACCAGAAATAGAAATGGACCTAATATTGAGCCCTGCGGCACCCCCATTTTTACAAATGATCCAGGTGACCGCTCTCCATTGATGACCACCTTTTGAATCCTGTCACTTAGGTAAGAAGTGAGAAAATCCAAAGCGGTACCACGGATACCGTAATAGTGTAATTTCCTGATTAACGTCTGATGTTGGACACAGTCAAAAGCCTTCGATAAGTCACAAAAAACACCAAAGGCATCTTGCGACTCCTCCCAGGCCTCATAAATGCACTCTAACAATTTTATTCCAGCATCAGTCGTGGACCGTCCGCGGGTAAAACCAAATTGTTTAATATGCAGTATGTTATTATTACTAAAATGTTTCTGTAATTGCTTAAGCGCGGTTTTTTCAAAAATTTTACTGAATGTTGATAGTACGGATATTGGACGAAAGTTAGAGGGATCTGAAGTACTACCAGATTTAAACAATGGAGTTATTTTGCTAAGTTTCATCAAATCAGGAAACACACCACTATCAATACAGTTGTTGAAAATTAAAGCTAAATGCGTAGCAACTATTTCAACAACATTCTTTACCATATATACAGATATTCCCCAGAGATCGGCAGTTTTTTTAATGTTCAATGATTTGAAAGTGTCTATGATGTCACGTTTACTAACATGGTTAAATTTAAATACAGTATTACAATAAGGAACTTTCTTTCAACAAGGATTCTGCAATGGGGGTGGAAGAGCCTAAAGTGCTTGTCAAATCTACAGGAATTCGAGTAAAAAAATTCTCAAATTCATTAGCAACATCCGAGTCTGAACTAATAAATTTACCATCAATTTTAAGTTTATAATTATTTGCTGAAGCCTTTGTTTGGCCAGTCTCTGCATTGATAATTTTCCAAGTAGATTTGACTTTGTTTGTACTGTTATAAATTTGAGCACTAATATATTTAATTTTCGCAGTTTGACAAACCTGCTTAAAAATTTTTGAGTATGACTTAACATAATTTTGAAAAGATTCAGTTCTATTAAACTGTCTTTCTGAGTACAGCCATAGACGAAGAATAATATAGACTGCCAATGTCATACAATTATAAGAAAGGTCCTATTCCCGCCTTATATCTAGATGGCGCTGACCTATAAGGTTGCTAACTTAAATTTTGTTGATAATTTATACTGAATCATGCCTGAAAATTAATAAAAAGTTGTTTTAATAATAGTAAATTACAAATAATTCTACAATATTCCGCCAGAACAATTTTAATCTTTATCAAAAAGTTTAATCCTATTACACGGTTTCTACGGTTTCGCGCTAGATGGCGAATACAATTAAGCACGGTGCGGTCAGTGCGGTGCTTAGATTGTTATAATACTTTTTTACTAGATGGCGCTTAATTTAATGGATAATTGTTAACATTCAATAATTATTTTTTTTTAATTCTTTCTGTGTATATTATAGGAATTGTAAATGATATCTCATGTACACAAATATTAAAAGAAGTAACAAAAAGTGTATTTTAAGCTGTAAAAAAAAGAAAAAATACACGCGGAGAAATTAACTTCGTTATACCCGATGCTCCGATACATTTTAATCTTAGAATAATAACGCATAGAAACCCAATCGTCGCGCACAATTTGAAGCAATAAGCCATAAATGGCTCACTACGCCGGACAGCTCCGCAGTGTTCAAGGTTAATGTGCTTCGAATGTAGGTATCTCTCGTAAAATAATTAATAATGATGACTTGTGCAGTTGAATGGTATCACAAGACATTTGAAAAGATTATAAAGTGTAATAACATTGTTATCACAGCAAAGATTTAAAAATTGTTTAGTATTTTATTCATATAAGATAAATTATATGAAACTTTTCATTTCAATCGTTGTATTGCCAGTTTGGAAACATAAATGTCCCAATTTAACCGACTAAACAGGTTATGATTAATATGAAAAATATTTAGGTATCTACTTATCCTGTTTATAATATAGGTTTAATTTGAAGTTAAAAAAAACAACGCATCGAAGAGCGAGACGCGATGCGTATGATTATTTTCTAGAGAATCGATTGGGATTTCTAATACAAGCCATATTGATCCTAAAAAAGAAAAAAAAGGTTAGGGTGTAGCAAAGGGAGTGCAGCACTTAGAAAAATTTCACCGTATTTTGTAAGAAGCCCAGGACTTATTTTCGATTGTTTTTAGAAGAAACTAGCTTCTGCCCGCGACTTCGTCTGCGTGGACTTCAATTTTGAACAATTTTCTATTTTCCCTGGGGAACTACTTAAGAAATCGGGATAAAAGGTAGCCTATGTTTTGTTCCATGTCAAAGGCTACATGCATGCCAAATTCATTCAGCCGTTTTTGCGTGATTGAGTAACAAACATCCAAATATCCAAACATCCACAATTTCACATTTATAATATTAGTAGGATTTTCTATTTTCCCTCGGGAACTACTTAAGGAATCGGGATAAAAGGTAGCCTGTGTTCTTTTCTATGTCAAAGGCTACATGCATGCCAAATTTCATGCAAATCCATTCAGCCGTTTTTGCGTGATTGAGTAACAAACATCCAAACATCTAAACATCCAAACATCCAAACGTCCACACTTTCACATTTATAATATTATATAATAATATTAGTAGGATAGTAGGATATTAGTAGGATAGGATTTCAACTTTAATTATATTTCAAGAAAAGTATTAACAATGACATGACAATTATTTCTTTTTAAAATATACGCTTTTTAGTTCTTATATAAACAGAGATTTGGCAACTTTCATTTCATTTCTGTCTTTACATAAAAACATAAAGACATAGATTAGGTACGACAATTGCGACATTCAACAACATGAGCACAAGATGAGTTCCCTCATTTTGGGAAAACAACTCCTCGGTGGCGCGCACTGGCAGCCCCGTCATATCGTAGTGTGCGTGTGTCGCGCGTAAACAACTTCACACAGCGGTGTCTTTTTGCTTCACTTTAATCATCGCGCTCAGTACCGGACTATCCTTCTAAAAATTCGTTTCTGAAATATTTGGCAAATTTTTCTTAGAGGTAAGTGTCCCCCCCCTCTAACTGCTAAACGGTTATACACGGTTATTTTTTATCACCCTGGAAAATTTTAGGGACGCTTCAGGACATATCCATTATTATATAAAAAATATAAAAATGAAATAAAAATTTAAAAAATTGAAAAAAATTAGATAAATCTCTAAAATGCTGCTCTTAACTAGTGCAGCATTCTTTGAATTTTTTTGGGAAATTAATATAAAATTAAGTATGGGAGTTATTTTTTTATTCATAGGTAATTTAAATCATTCTAATACCATGTCGTGAAGCGTCCCTTAAATTTTCCAGGGTGATAAAAAAATAACCGTTTATATGGACACGTGAAAAAAATACAACAGTAGTATATGTATACAAGGTTATTTTTTAGTTATGACAAAAATGTGTGCTTGTTCAGACAAGCAAACTGAACAACTTTCACTAAGGGACCAACTTCGAAATCGCAAAAAAAATCTGCTGTTTCATACATTTAGGTTCAGTGAATGTTGAACATTTGTATGAAACAGCTGATGTTTTTTTGCGATTTTTAAGTTGGTCCCATAGTGAAAGTGTTTCAGTTTGCTTGTCTGAACAAGCACACCAAATTTTTGTCATAAGTAAAAAATCAACTTGTACTTATAACGAAGTTTAAAGGAAAACTATCAGAGTTGAGTATTAAGTACAAACTAAAAAGTTATAGACGAAAAATTAGTACTGAATATAAATTTACGAACCAGGTGAAGTTAAGTAAATATAAAATCATTGGAGCTTTAATCATAATAATAATTACTAATTTAATAGCAACGTGTTGTGAGGTGTGATGTGAGTGTGAACTCAAAGTTGGCATTTGCAACTACGGAACCCTACACTGCGCGTGGCCCGATACGGTTTTTTTAGAAGTCGGTTAAAAAAGGGTTTATTTTTGCCACTCCTAAATTTTTTAGTAGCTCAAAAATGAAGAAAAGAGTTTTTGTGTTTTGCAACGCGAACTTGCTTTATTTTACAACTGTTCTGCGCAAAGCTTTACTTACTATTTGCAAACTTTAACTTCTACATAAAAACGAAAGCCACTAATCACAGAACAATCATCAGGCGAAAATTACTCCACTTTGCTTCTCGAACGTTATCAATTACCTTGTTCTCGAATGAGGAAATGTCTGGCAGAAAGTGTCAAAAATGTATATAGCGCCATCTATCGTGCTCTTGTATAACTACATAAATCTATGTAATCACTGCTGTGCACCCTAGGAGCGTGTGTGCTTTGTTGCTTTTAGAAATATCGACAAATTTCGGATTTGATACAGCTCGCTCCATCTATTGCTCGTGGTTATAACTAATTTAAGAAATGTTAGACATTGACAATCCTTTCTTTATATCATCCTTGGTACAGCTCATACAATTTTTGCCTACTTTTGTGTATTCCTGCAGTGGCCCATTCGCTAAACACTGGATTAAAAGTAACAGTGATCTCTTTGGTTTTGAAAATTTTGTTAAATTGGTTACAAAATGTCTCAAAAAATAAATTATACATATCATTTGGTGACATATGCGGTGATAAAAAAGGAAGTTTATACATAATTCATTCATTTCCAATACGTTTCAATCTGTCAGCAGTTACTGGTCGACATATAATTTTACGTTTATTGACTTGTTCTGTGTCAATTTTGAAGCAAGCTAATTGCCCGCAATGGTCTGAATCTAAGTTTGTAATAACTTTCTTACTTACAGGTACTAGATTACTATATATATTGTCTAAACAGGTTGATGTTGTGTTACAGAATCTAGTGGGCTCCATAAATAAGTTGGAAAGATTGTGTGATTTAAATAAATTTAAGATTTTATAGGTTTCAGTGTTCTTTTTAAGAAGATCAATATTAAAATCTCCACACACAATCAAGTATTTTTTAGATCTACCCAATTTGTTCAAGGCTTCATCCATGATTTCCTGAAATCTATCATAAGCTGAGGAACCAGGTTTGTATACACATACCACAATGAGTTGCTCAAGTTGACTCAACATGATAGTTCTATTATGCATTCTACAGAGAGAGACACAATATCTTTCCGTTCTTTAAATTTTAAGCTTTTGTTTAACAGAATCAGTGACCCCCCATGCACTGTGTTGACTCTGCAGAATGAACTACCAACCTGGTGATTATTGAAACTAAACATGAGTTCACATCCCTTAAGCCAATGTTCTGTACTACACAAAATGTCAATTTGTTTTGAAATCATGAATAATTCCATCTCAAATTGTTACTATTTTGATGCACCAGGTTAATATTTTTTATTTTATTTAAATTAATACATTTATTTTGAGGGCATTTTTGAACACATTTTTTTTATTTGACTCTAATGATAATGTCATATTAAAATCATTATTTATGTATTTATATTTGCAAGAGGATACCTTTTTTGTCTCTATGAATCCTATTTCTTACTTTTAAGGGAAACTGTAATTTAAATAAATACTAAATTAAATCATTTAAACATGACGTATTCGAACCACTTTCTTCTAGATTCGTCAAAAGGTTTTTAATTACCTTGCTTGTTGGTACATGTCTAGTTGGGTACTTATTCGCGTACCACACTAATGCAGCTCTCACGTTTCTATTATTTACAAAATATGCTTCAATTAAGACGACAATTAGAAGACATTTTTGATAAATCTAGAATTTTGTCAGCGCAAACACAAGAATGACGTGAAATTATTTGAAATAAATTCGAAATTTGAAAGTAATAATTTTACTTACATTTTTTCAGCCAGTCCTTCCAAAAATAAAAAGTTAGGCCATTGTAGTGCAGATAGATTAGATATTTTTGCGTTAGTTAAAAATTCATGTTTAAATGATTTAATTTGTTTTTATTTAAATAACAGTTTTCCTTAAAAGTAAAAAATAGGATTCATAGAGAGATCACCGTAAGAAATAGGAGCCGAGGATTTTCCGTACAAAATGTATGGGAAATGTTTTTGTTTCTAGTACTCATACCTTAAATGGTCCCATAGTCTTTTGATCCCTACATGAAATAGGATCGATAGGCATAAGACATTTTTTTTTGCTATCTCAGCATTTTTTTGTTGACTGTAACTTTTTTCCAAAATCTGTGAATGCAGATCAGAATATCTTTAAAAGTTATGGATGGTTGCCTAACAATGTTTTCTTGTAACTATAACGGTTAATGTACCTGCCCTTTAAATCCCATCTCAAAAATCCATCCTGTATATATTTACACATGGGCAAGATGTTTTGCCAGGAGTGTTAGACTTAACAGCATTTAATACAAGTTTTGAAACTGAATTGTGATCTTTGCTTTATTATCTCTACATTACTCGGTATCAATGCGGTGTACACGCGGTCAGGCGTTCGTCACTACACGCTTAGGTACAAGTACCTACCGTTCTGTGCACACAGAGTGTAAAAAGCAGAAGCGCTGCCGCGCTCCTCTGAGTATATTGTTCTGTGGGTCGCGGTATTGGCACAGGTGTATAATATAGCAATGTTTCCTGCGCTTTCTTGCGTGCGCTTGTTTATTTATCATCAGCAACAACCCTATCGCTCGTGCTTGTAGCGACGTGAGGCTTTAGAATAATTACTTATTTATTTATTTATTTATTGCTCAAAGTTAAGCTATTTAAAATGTCGGCCTTTTTCAAGATAAAGGCCTAAGGAGTGCAACTTCTGTACCTTGTATTATTATCTATTCTGTGGAGCGTCGGACGCTTGGCTGCACTGCAACATGGCTTGAAAAGAGGCCTACTCATATTATAACCAACAGCGGAATAAAAAAGACTGTGCTGAAGATCGAATGATTTTTATTAAGTTATCATCAACACTTCTACTAAATACCTATTTCCCTCTGCTCGGCATGTGTTTGTCCTTGGACCCGGAGGAATATCCTCAATACATAAATAAATTAAACAGTAAAATTGTAGTAAACTCCTTTAGTCGGTTTTTATGACATCCACGGGAACAAAGGGAGCTGCCACACATGCATTCTCTAAATCCTCCAATCATTTAATTCATACGGTTGTATTGTAATAATATGATATTGAAACGTATTTCACAGATAGTAGTGTGCCAAAACGTATCAACTAGAAAAGGAATGGTGCAAGGTGTGCTCGCGCACGAAATGATCCATATGTTTGATTACTGTCGCAACGAGCTCGACTTCAAGAACATGGAACACTTGGCCTGCACCGAGATACGAGCCGCGAATCTCACTCATTGCTCGTTCACTAGCGCTTGGTCACAGGGCGACGCCTCGTGGTCGAGAGTCAAGCAAACGCACCAGGTATATATTATATGTATGTATAATAAAATCCTATCTATATAGAGTAATATGTACTTTATAAACGGAAGGGTGGCTAGGAATCACATATGGTCCATCTGATTTTAAGCGGCTACTGTACCATAGCGAGTCACATGCGCATTGCGGCTGTACAAGGTTCTATGTTCAGCGTCCATACAGTGCTATGCGCGCTTATTTTTCCGAAGTCGATCCGCAGAGAATATGTGTGGAAATGACACTTGTAGAAATAATGTATGAGAAAAACACTTTTACAAACGTAAACACATTCTTTAGTCATGCTACTTTTTATATACAACATGGAAGCTCTTAGCCTGCATCTCATCAGCAGGCGGAGCACGGTCTGCTAAGACGGGATTTGAGTCGCGCATTATCTCACAATTTCAGTGACATAATCTCTATGTCTAACCCTTTGGCTCCATATGCGCCTATCGTCCCCAATCAATTCGTGCCGAAGCTCAGACGTTTTGTACGCTAAAAAGTTATCGCGTATATACTGTGGTCCTCTTAACGGCTTCGTCATTTTGCACGAACTATCATCCAATAATCGTGCAATAATCCAAGATGGCCGAAATTTCTAGACGGTTGATTATAGACGACGAATTTCTTTACTTCTACATGTGTGCTAATAATTATATGATGCATTTATCCATCCTCCATTTTATATCATTTACTAGAGGCATTCGCACACGTCTTTAACAAATGAAAGCAACCGCCGAAATGAACAAAGCTAGTGTGACCACGCAACGCGAATAGTTTGATGTACCACCACACGCCCGATAACGCATACGAAGTCCGAATATTCGCGACGATAGCCGAATATGACTGGTCACATCTTCGTGTATCGCGTCATAGCACGAAGCTTCGGGGCGATAATCGCATGTGGAGCCATGACATAAGAGTAGCACGGCGGCGCTTATTTAGGCTGCGGTCTGAAACAGATAACAGTGCTAACGATTATAATCGCCCGGTCCGAAAAGTACACTAAAAGTGCTAACAACGCTTTCAATACATAACATGCTTACGATTTCGCTGCGGGGTTTTAGCGTATCAGTTTGTTAATCCAAAAATGTCGATTTAAAGTTTGGTTAGGGTAGATCATTTAACAAGACAATAACAATATAGATCATTTTGCTTTCGATTGTTTCTCAGTACTTTTTGTGGATTTTTTATTTACAATATTGTTTTCCCGTTGGTCATACAGAACAGGCACATTCATTTTGAATCGAAAACACAATTATCAAACATTTCGGGACGCGTTTGAGCGCGCTAATAGCGACTTTAATTGATTTTCGGACCGCAACCTTAGTGGCACTGACGTGATAGAAATTTCTTGACGCTCGTCAAGGGATACGAGTGACTGAGTCTTATCACAAATTTCTTGGCAGCCCGTGCTCTGCCTGCTGGTGTTAAGTGACGATAAGGCCAAAGAAGGAAGCGAGCTTTACTTGGACTCCTCAATAACTGAGGAACTGTGTCTTTAGCCAAAGTAACATTTGCGTTCGTTTTGTTGGAACGTGTGGAAAAACAACGTATGGGAATGATTCCACATTCTGAATCATTCTCATACATTCCCGTTCGATACGTTCTAACGGAAGGAAAACGATTGATGCGTGGGTTATCTTTCCTCCGATTGTCGGAATACAACAATGTTATAAACATTGTTACTATGGCGAGATTTTTAAGTAAGACGGTGCTAGTTAGCGCCGGCGAGGCGATATTAGAAGCCCTGCCACTAATCAAACCAAGAAGATTAACATCTGCCCCTTCTTGTATAAGTGTTGCAATGCTAAATTCCATCTGACCACATTCGTAACTAGAGTTTCGTTAACCCGTTGCGAAAATAGAACTTTTTCACTGTTACCTAGGTAATCAGTTTCGATTGCGTTTTCCAGGATTGTGTTAAAACAAAAGCCCTGTACTCGGTGTTGGCAGTTAGACAAATCGGAAAGAAGGAAGCTATTGGAATAATTGAAAAAGTATTCCCTAAGTGCTACGCAGACCTGGAGCCAATAGGCAGACGGATACGACGGAATTCTGAAGACATGGAGAGATCTTTTAGGGAAGCTTCTTATTACGGCTACGAATAAATCGTATATGTACGTACTTGCGTACGTATTTAAGTTGTGTATGCACAAACAAAAAAATGTGTTATAGATATGTGTAGATAATGTAATTAATTACTATGGTAGATAAAATCGTATTGGTGTGTACATGTTATAAGTTAGGTATTAAATAATACACATTCGTGATGATTTAAAATAATGTCTTTTATTTCATTATTTACAGTACTTCACTATTACATAATAAATTTTGAAAATTTATAGTATTTAATACTGGACCTTTATATATTATGATGAATGATATTATTTATTTTAGTCTTTAGCAATCTTTTCAAATATGCATTAAGGTCTGTAAAAGGCACATAGGTAAAGAAATATTAAATTTTAATAAATCTTATGTTCTTATACTATGTATAGAATGTTCCAAAAAGTTGTGTTTTTTAAATTAAGGTTACCAGCTCCTCCGTATATTTTAGTCGAGGAGGTCCTGTTGTTTTGTATAAAAAAAAACAGCTGATTTTTTCGCGATTTTTTTCACAGTTGGTCAGGTTGTAAATATTCTTTTTCTTCTTTTGTTAATGGCAATGTGTTATCTTGTGACTACAATTCTGCCAGCGCTGTGTCTCAAGGTTAGTATATGGACTGTCTACTGTGTATTATCTTTAAATGATGTTATCTGAGCAACATCTTAACACAACTTTTTTGAGCATCTCATATATGTACACATATCTAAATGTTAACTAATGCTATAATAGGGTGCTTCTCTTAATATTGCTATAAAGCAATTGCGATAGCAATATGTATAAACAAAACGATTGGAGCGTGAAAAATGTTTTGTGCAATCAAGTAATTTGTGCAATATCCTAATTAAATAAATAACCAATTTGGCCATAAACCAATAAGTACAGAATAGCGTTATGACTAGTGATATACCTAACTCTAAATATGAAATATATATTATTTACCTTAAAAATTTTTCGCTATATTAGGCACATTATTTTGCACCATATTTCGACATGAATCCAGCTTTATATATTATAGATAAAGCTTTAAATAATTTCCTTATGTTTCTGCTGGGCCCTATCACAAGCTTTAAATGTCAATCTCTTTTTGACATATTGTCATCATATTAGAAAACTAATCAAGATATCAGAATCCTATATGCATTTAATAAAAAAATGTGTTTATGTAAAAATTTATAGAAATGGAGTTTCGAAGTAATTTAATATAATAGTTATATGCAGGTACCCAAAACCCGACATAATTCTTACATAGAAAAAGTTGGTTATTAACTAAAATAGATATGTCAGTAAATATAATATTGAATATTAAACGTCATTAAGTACCATATTAAGTATGTAGGTAAGGCACTACTAAGTGATCGTGAAATTTCTAAACACTTGCTGTATGTTTATAGATAACTCGATATTTTGCAAATGCCACTTTTATTAGTATTATTGTGATACTGCTTGTTATGATTAAGTACGTTGATCTTTGATTTTCGCATTGATAAACCATATATTAAGAAAAAGAAATGAATAGGTATCTACCTCGTATCTACCAGCCGTGCACAGAAAGTTTGTCGATGACGCCATGACGTCACGTGATGTCCTGCATGAGGCCGAATTTACTGCGGTCCGCATCGTGCCTAGTGCGAGTTTACTCGATCACACGCATAGAGTGCGTAAACGTGTATAGGATTGAGGTAGTGCTACTAATCTAGTAGCTACTAGATTAGACTGTGCTGCCTCATTTCATAGTAGATACTAGCAATCCCATAACATTCGCGTCTACACGTTTGCGTGTGATCGAGTAAAACTCGCGCTAGGGTTAGGGGACGTTCAATTATTACGTAACGCAATTTAGAGGAGGGGGCTCTTGTTAAACGTTACGATGCATTACAGGGGCAGAAGGTGGGTTCGAGCTACGAGCTACGTAACTTTGTTTTTTTTTATTTCAATAAAAAATAGGGAATTAAAATCTCAAGTTTGCAACTCTTGTTTATGTGTTACAAATAGCGCTGCTATTACAGTGTTAGTGTGGTTGCGGTAGAAACTAGAGGGGTGCAGGACGCGGTCGCCAGAGGCGGGTGCGATAATCATCGATAACTTTCTGCGCGCGGTTAGTAAGAACTAAAACATAATTATAAAAAAATTATAATGTTTTTATCTACCTAGTACGGAAAGGGCCCTTTTGCTATCTAAAAGATTGCTACTCGCAGCAAAAACGGTTTTTATTGCTTAATTCGAATTCCGAACGTTATTAAATATTGTCTTACTTATCTTACCTATATAACCTGACTTTTCAAAATAGCTGAAGATAAAGGTCTTGTTTCACATTGCAGAGTAAATTTTACCACGTGCTTGAAAATATACAATATTTTAAGCAAAAGATAACCTCTGCTCTCTCGTTGAACAAATAACAATAATCAAATTAATTGGCCCTCATCCACTGCCCTGCATGGTTGCTGGCAGTGGCATGTAGCCCAGGCAAATAGCTTTAAATTCCTGCAAGAATCGAATAGCGTATAATTTCATACATTGCTTAGTGGGCAGCCATGCCGTTGCCGGACCGGTGTCGGGTCGTGTCGCTGTAGTGGTAAATGAGCTTTGTCATTTTTAAGGTTCAGATACTTGTTTAAATAAACAACGTACTCATGTTATTGATGCATAGATAACTGTCGTAGATTACTATTAGCAGACCTCACATACTTGTTAAACAAGTAAAAACACTTAAAGTGAAAACGTATCATCGACACTGAATATGTTCAAGTGTTAACTCAATTTTGTAAGATATGAACGATGTATTTCTAAATAATACACATATGCGTTATATTATTATGAAGGTGACAGTTTGGATAATACCAATTTATTGCACAAACGAAATAAATATAAGTACTTAACGAAACAAGTTGATAAGAGTAGGTAATTAATACTTAAACAATGAAAATAAAAATAGTTTGAACAAACTTTAGGTACCCATGGAGAAAATAAATCCTAATATTCGATTCAATTACTCTTACAGCAAAGTTATTAAATATGTTTTTTCATGATTCTTACAAATAAAACTAAATTAACATTAAACTTACCTAAATAGTATTACACTTTACAGTATCTGTGATATAAAATAATATTATTATACTCGAGCAAGATCAAACGGCTATTCGGAAAACTGACTAACAATATAATCTAATATTTACAATAATCACAATTAACAACAAAATAGTCTGAGGCACTCGAATATCCATAGTGATTTTAGTCTATATTGTCATTTTCATAGAATGAGTCTCATTTCATGAACGTTTCATTCATTTGTTTTGTGACGCTTCACTGAGGTACGTGGTCCAATAAATAACATTGAAAAGGAAAAAAGACATTGGGAACAGTATGAGGGCGAACCTGTCGAGAGTCCCATGTTGGGCGCCACAGAACATGACGCCTCGGTCCACCATTGTTGAGACCCGCGCCAAAAAACTGGTTGGCCTTTCACCTGGCGGCATGTCCAGGATCGGTGAATCCTGACGAATCAAACCAATGTGAAACCATCACTCAACCCAAACAACATTATGTACAAAGTTTAGATACAATGTTATTACGGTGATACCAATCGCTAGAATATTGACGTTCTCTCGCAGATAATTGGGTACTTGACATTTTTTATTGGAAATGAAATAAAAGTATAGTTGTAGAGTAATATTATATAAAATAAGTGTATCTGCGGTGGTTTCTTTTTTGACAATATCAGCGTCATGTTTGCGATGTTACCGTGAATTGCTCGGAAACGACGCATATTGAACAACAGTTGCGATATTACAGCTGAGTAGTCGTTAGATGTACAGGTACATAGATGCCTAAACAAAATTACTATTAGCTTTGTTATTTTTGTGATAATGTGAATACTTTTCACAATGTTATATTTTATGTAAAAAAGTTGAAAACATAAATGTTTTAATCAAATTGCTTTATAAACATTATTAATAACATTTTTGCATATCAAATTACATAAACTAATTAGTTAAGTATAAAAAGTAAAGAATTTTATTTTATCACATAATTTATTAAGTTACATGACTCAAATTGTGTATGTACCTGCCTACCTACAAATGTAATCAAATACCCAATTCTAGTATCAACACATACTATCTACTTCACACACGCAGCTAACATGCGCGTAAAGCCGTGCAAATATTATGGTTAATATTTTGAATTACTTTCTCATATTAAAAGCGCTATGTTATATTCATTCAATTAATATATAAATCATTTGATAAATTGAGATAGGTACACTAGAGTTCATTAAGTTTATATAACTTACAATATATTTACGAGTCTTAATTTTTCAAATTTTATTTGGTACATTTGTTTTGGCGCCAATGAAAACAACTAAAAATTTATAAATAGCTCTTGTCACATCGCTGTCTAGTCGCTTACATAATGTCCTCCTAACCGATATTCGGTCACGGGGCGGCCAATCTCAACAGAGACTAGCCATCTGCGCAGGAGATATTATAGTGCACAAGTGACTGCGCAAATGCAAAGTGCATTCTCTGTTCCTTCACTCGCCTAGTCCGATGGGACGGTTAGCCGACACGACCGGGGCGAGATCAGGCGCAGGACCCACTGTTTAACGTGCCTTCCGAAGCACGGAGGAGCTTGAGATGTTTCTTATTTTGATCACCCATCCTAGGACTGACCACAGCGAACGTAGCATAACCTTAGCTATCGTTCGCTGAGCGCACAGGCTAATGCGCTACCAAGCTTCTCTAGTCGCTTACATAATAGTGTACCAACTGATAATTTGCCTAACAGCTTAGCACTAGCCAGTAGCCACACAGTGCAGTGTTCATTTTAAATTTTTCATTACCTTGCTGACGGACCTTGTCTCACAGCCAATCTTATTCTTATTTGGTCTCCAATTCCTTTTCCCCGAGAGGGACGACTAAAAATTTGTGTCCTAATTTTAATTAATGTTACCACACGCAAGTGTTTACCTAGTTCAATAATACGTGCACAACACTATAAACATACAGGATGTTAGACAAATCAGAAACACTGTAGTTCTATCTTATCTATTGATTTACATGTTATTCAGTAACGAACTAGCCTCAATTATTTCTTACATTCATCGAAGTATACTTCTATTGTATTTTTTTTATTAGTTTGAAATGAGCAAAGTTGATTTCAGAAGGTACATACTCGTACATAAGTATCTATTGACAACAATTTGCAACGTTATCGGTGGCCTTTCTCTAACATCCTGTTTATGACATACTTTTATTACTCAAGCTCATTATAAGCTTTGGATTTATTGCATGCTTACCCTTTGTATGGTTTGATGGGAGAACTGCTGTTTCAGGCCTTCGTCCTCTACGCTCAGCTGGGGTGAAAAGACACCGCCTTGGGGTGTGCCTGTTACTGATGTGCTTAAACGCTGTAAATTGTAATGACATTGAGAGAGTATTGAGGCAGATTACACAATAAAGTATAGTTATGGACAAAAAATTAAAACGCAACATTTTGTCTATTTTGTGTGCGACTATCGATGGTAATTTTCATCGTGTATTTCGGATAGTTTGGCCAACTAATGCATGATTTAGGGGCAGGGGTATATAGGTTATTTATAATTTACGATCAAGGGATTCTCTAAGAGATTTAGTTAGAGAAATTATTATATGTATTGAATTTAAACAGGACAATATATTTACGAAAATTAGATTTCATTCTACAAAAAATATAGCACATGTGATACCAATCTTCAAATTCATAATTAAAAACATTAAAAAAAAATTGCCTATCTAATACAATGTGCAAGCTCCAAAATACTAGAGGCTTGTTTATGGGGAAATTTATAACATTTTACAATAAAGTTCCACAAACTGTTACTACTGTCTTGCCTTTTCATAAGTTTAAAGGGCATGTTAAAAAAGACGAATGAGCAAAGGTTATCCTAAAGTCAATGAACATTTGAATGATGCGAACGCTTGGCGTTAATATGTAAACATCACTCGTCGAAATGTAAAATATTATTGTGTATAACTATGTACTTAAACAAATATTATTGTGCATGGTAATGACATTATTTAATGTAGGTAAGTAAATGTCGTTAGCTTCTGATAAAGTTTTTTATCAGCTAAAATGTCCTGAATAGGTGGTAGGTAAAAAAATTTGGACGATTCAAAGGCGCTTTCTATCAAGTCATATTTGAATAAAGATTATTTTGATTTAAGAGCCCACCATCCGCGCGAGTCCGAGCTAGTTTAGGTAAATTTCTCTAGTCTCTGTTTGTGTGCGTCGCTCACGCACACAAGCGCACTCGGTCGCGCAATCGGTACGGCCGCCTAGCAAAATATCGTAGATGTTAATTTTGAATTTAATAGGTGTTTATTATTTACTGTGTTATACTATAGTAAATACAGGAATGTGTTTGATCAACTTTTATTTTTACAAGCTTTTATTTAGCTTGCACTGTATGTATGTATGTAGATTTGACCACTTCTCGGTTTTCGAATTGGCTGAAATTTTGCACATGATAATATGTATATCGTGACAATGCAATGTTATGATAACATGGAGCTGATCTGATGAAGGAACTGGACGGTGGCCATAGGAACTCCGTAATAAAACGACGCAACCCCATCGAGTTTGGGCTCGTTTGATTCATATTGACGAGTACTTTGGTCCTATTTGTTAACCAGGGTCTGATGCTGGAGCTGGGAGGTGGCCATAGGACCTCCGCAATAAAACGACATAACCCTATCGAGTTTGGGCTCCTTTGATTCGTAATGACGAGTACTTTGGTCCTATATGGTAACCAGGGTCTGATGCTGGAGCTGGAAGGTGGCCATAGGAACTCCGCAATAAAACGACACAACCCCATTGAGTTTGTGCTCATTTGATTCATATTGACGAGTACTTTGGTCCTATATGGTAACCAGGGTCTGATGCTGGAGCTGGAATGTGGCCATAGGACCTCCGCAATAAAACGACATAACCCTATCGAGTTTGGGCTCGTTTGATTCGTAATGACGAGTACTTTGGTCCTATATGGTAACCAGGGTCTGATGCTGGAGCTGGAAGGTGGCCATAGGACCTCCGCAATAAAACGACATAACCCTATCGAGTTTGGGCTCGTTTGATTCGTAATGACGAGTACTTTGGTCCTATATGGTAACCAGGGTCTGATGCTGGAGCTGGAAGGTAGCCATAGGACCTCCGCAATAAAACGACATAACCCTATCGAGTTTGGGCTCGTTTGATTCGTAATGACGAGGACTTTGGTCCTATATGGTAACCAGGGTCTGATGCTGGAGCTGGAAGGTGGCCATAGGACCTCCGCAATAAAACGACATAACCCTATCGAGTTTGGGCTTCTTTGATTCGTAATGACGAGTACTTTGGTCCTATATGGTAACCAGGGTCTGATGCTGGAGCTGGAAGGTGGCCATAGGAACTCCGCAATAAAACGACACAACCCCATTGAGTTTGTGCTTATTTGATTCATATTGACGAGTACTTTGGTCCTATATGGTAACCAGGGTCTGATGCTGGAGCTGGAATGTGGCCATAGGACCTCCGCAATAAAACGACATAACCCTATCGAGTTTGGGCTCGTTTGATTCGTAATGATGAGTACTTTGGTCCTATATGGTAACCAGGGTCTGATGCTGGAGCTGGAAGGTGGCCATAGGACCTCCGCAATAAAACGACATAACCCTATCGAGTTTGGGCTCGTTTGATTCGTAATGACGAGTACTTTGGTCCTATATGGTAACCAGGGCCTGATGCTGGAGCTGGAAGGTGGCCATAGGACCTCCGCAATAAAACGACATAACCCTATCGAGTTTTGGGCTCGTTTGTTTCGTAATGACGAGTACTTTGGTCCTATATGGTAACCAGGGTCTGATGCTGGAGCTGGAAGGTGGCCATAGGACCTCCGCAATAAAACGACATAACCCTATCGAGTTTGGGCTCGTTTGATTCGTAATGACGAGTACTTTGGTCCTATATGGTAACCAGGGCCTGATGCTGGAGCTGGAAGGTGGCCATAGGACCTCCGCAATAAAACGACATAACCCTATCGAGTTTGGGCTCGTTTGTTTCGTAATGACGAGTACTTTGGTCGAGTTTCGTAATGGCGGCCATGCGGTTACAAAATGATAAAATATAAAATAATAGTAAAAAGATTTAAAAAAAAAGTCGCCCCACACTAGGATTTTATTTTAAAGCCCTAATAAGACGAAAATAAATTTTAATTTATTACATGATACATCTAATATATAAAATTCTCGTGTCACAGTGTTTGTTACCGAACTCCTCCGAAACGGCTTGACCGATCTTTATGAAATGTTTTGTGTATATTCAGTAGGTCTGAGAATAGGTCGTAAGCTATTTTTTATTACGGCGAAACGTTAGTTCGCCGTTATTATGGCGAAACGTAGTTCGCCGGCACAGCTAGTTTTTAATAAAATACAAAAGCTTGTCGCAAGATTTACCCATTTAATAAAAAACAAATATTTTTTTCTTAGAATTACCAATATTTATTTATTTAAGGCTTACCAAGTAAATACATACGGGCAAGGTACTTAAACAGTTTTTTTATGGAGGGCCTGGCAAATGACCTCCTCCCGCCTGATGTTAAGCGGTGAAAGAGGCCCAAATGAGTTGACAGATAGAGGTCGGAGGACATCCACTATCCAACCTGCCCACCCCTTGCCGGCCTAAAAGATGTTTTTCACACCTCTTTTGAAGGAACCCATGTTATAGGATGGAGGAAACACGTGCGCAGGTAGAGAATTCCAAGTGTGGGATGAACGACAGAAGACTTACCGGAGGGAGATTCTGTAGCAAGGTCGTGTGCTTGGGTACCTCCGTCTTACCTATTTCTGCCGCAAAGCAGCAGTGTTTGCATTGCTGTGTTCCGGTTTGAAGGGTAAGATATGGCACTGAAATTACTGGGTACCGTGACTTTACATCTTAAGTCACAAGTTGGCAACGTACACTGTGGCCCTTGTGGGGGTTGCAGTTTTACTGCGAATGTAACACGAGACACATGTATTATAGGTGACTGGTACCACTTACCATCAGGTGGGCAGTTTGCTTTTTTGCCAACTTAGTAGCAATAAAAAAAAAGAAGAAGGAATCTTGGAATTTCTTGGTACGGTGTGAAAAGGAGGATACAGTGTAAGGATGACTCCGTTGACCCTTACGCGTGTTTCTGTGAAGGAATGGAGAGGGAGGGATAAGGTTAAAGAGCTCCTCAGAGCATTCCCCGTGGAACATTCGGTAAAAGGCGCTAAGAGAGGCGATGTCACGTCGAAGTTGTAGAGGCTCGAGGGTGTTAGTTGCCTCTACATCGCCAATTATTCGAATAGCGCGACGCTGCAATCTGTCCAGAGCATCGAGGAGGTACTGAGCGGAGCCGGAGTGCGAGCAATATTCCACGCAAGACCTAACCTGAGTTTTATACAACAGTCATAGTTGGTCCGGCGCAAAATAACTACGCACCTTGTTCAGGACACCGAGTTTCCGTGAGGCAGCAGTTATAACGCATTCGAGTTTTTCAAAAAAGGGATCATATATGCATTTAAATTTCAGGACTGCACAGCATTGTCATGTGTGTATGACAATGCTGTACAAAACGTTATTTATTATAAAAAAATAAATATAATAATCAAGTTAAATTGTTTTATTGTTTATCCTAATTCTCGGGACAAGCTTTTATATTTTTATAAGAAAATATATCTTGTAATAAATTAAAGTTTATTTTCCTCTTTTAAGGCATTATAATAAGTATAAGCTTGTTTTAAAAAAAACTTTTTTAAACTAATTACTTAAATAATACGAAATATTTTAATGACTACCGAGTTCTTTATTGTTAGTTGTATCTACAAATTATTTTATATAATATACATATAATAATTTAGTAATAAACAAATATGAAATGAATATTTTCTTGTGCTCAACGCACTTTTTAGTGCATTAAAGCCATTCGCTAGGTTGTAATAAAAAATAAATTAAAGTTTATTTTCTTTTTTTAGGACATTAAAATAAAAGCTTGTTTTTAAAAATCTTTTGTGATAGCGGCCATCTTGTTTTAGTTTTTTTCATGGTGTACTGTATTTTACGAACTTTCATTTGATACCCCATATACAGACCCATATTGTGGGGATTGTACATAAAAATAATCTGTCAATTTGTGACGGCGGCCATCTTGTATTAGATTGTCATTCAGAATATACTATATTCTACAATTCAAGCTCTTTCATTTGACACCTAAATTGGGGAAGGTCGCACAAAAGAAATTGATGGGGTTGCGTATGGATATTATCTAGGCTAGGCTCAAAGTACTCATCAAGAAAAATCATATAGGACCAAAGTACTCGTCAATACGAATCAAACGAGCCCAAACTTGATGGGGTTGTGTCGTTTTATTGCGGAGTTCCTATGGCCACCTTCCAGTTCCAGGATCAGACCCTGGTTACCATATAGGACCAAAGTACTCGTCAATACGAATCAAACAAACCCAAACTTGATGGGGTTGTGTCGTTTTATTGCGGAGTTCCTATGGCCAGCTTCCAGTTCCAGTATCAGACCCTGGTTACCACATAGGACCAAAGTACTCGTCAATACGAATCAAACAAGCCTAAACTCGATGGGATTGTGTTGTTTTATTGCGGAGTTCCTTTGGCTATCTTCCAGCTCCAGCATCCGACCCTGGTTACCATGTAGGATCAAAGTACTCGTCAATACGAATCAAACGAGCCCAAACTTGATGGGGTTGTGTCGTTTTATTGCGGAGTTCCTATGGCCACCTTCCAGTTCCAGCATCAGACGCTGGTTACCATATAGGACCAAAGTACTCGTCAATACGAATCAAACGAGCCCAAACTCGATGGGAATGAATTGTTTGATTGCAGAGTTCCTATGGCCACCTTCCAGTTCCAGCATCAGACCCTGGTTACCATATAGGGCCAAAGTGCTCGTCAATACAATTCAAACGAGCCCAAACTCGATGGGGTTGCGTTGTTTGATTGCGGAGTTCCTATGGCTACCTTCCAGCTCCAGCATCAGACCCTGGTTACCACATAGGACCAAAGTACTCGTCAATGCGAATCAAACGAGCCCAAACTCGATGGGATTGTGTCGTTTTATTGCGGAGTTCCTATGGCTACCTTCCAGCTCCAGCATCAGACCCTGGTTACCATGTAGGACCAAAGTACTCGTCAATACGAATCAAACGAGCCCAAACTTGATGGGGTTGTATCGTTTTATTGCGGAGTTCCTATGGCCACCTTCCAGTTCCAGCATCAGACCCTGGTTACCATATAGGACCAAAGTACTCGTCAATACGAATCAAACGAGCCCAAACTCGATGGGAATGAATTGTTTGATTGCGGAGTTCCTATGGCCATCTTCCAGTTCCAGCATCAGACCCTGTTTACCATATAGGATCAAAGTATTCGTCAATACGAATCAAACAAGCCCAAACTCGATTGGGTTGCGTTGTTTGATTGCGGAGTTCCTATGGCCACCTTCCAGATCCAGCATCAGACCCTGGTTACCATATAGGATCAAAGTTCTCGTCAATACGAATCAAACGAGCCTAAACTCGATGGGGTTGCATTGTTTGATTGCGGATTTCCTATGGCAACCTTCCCGATCCAGCATCAGACCCTGGTTACCATATAGGATCAAAGTTCTCGTCAATACGAATCAAACGAGCTCAAACTCGATGGGGCTATGTCGTTTTATTGCGGAGTTCCTATGGCCACCTTTCAGCTCCGACATCAGATCAGCTCCATGTCGTCATCATAATATATTTATACATATGCATGCAAAATTTCAGCTTAATCGGAAACCGGGAAGTGAGTCAAATTTAACTCGCAAGATTAGGCCCGAACATGCAAAAGATAAATAAAAGCTTGTAAAAAGGTTGAAGGTTTTTCGTACGGCAGCCACAAATAATAAAATTGTTAGTTATCAACTTCTCCGATTACTCCGTAGGACTTCGCGTCGTATACATACACAAATAATTACGTAACCGGGAGCTAGCTTAAAGTGACGTGCTCTCACTTCGAGTCTTGATTGCACACTGAATTTCGACGCGCCCGAGCCAAGTATTTGTAAGAAAATCGATAAATGTATGTTAAAAAATTCATATGAAAATCAATGTACGATAATTAAAAAAAATGCCACGGTGTCAGTGTTATGCTTACCTTTGTTCTATATATTTGTTAAACTAAAATATAATAGGGTTAATTAATGAAGCTAAAAATCACGAACGGTATGTGGGTGTAACCTAAATTTTAAGTAAAATGGATGCTATTTTTTAACGAAATGGTATGTAAATTTGAAAAATGGTGACGGTGATTGTGTAAACACATAATTTAAGAATTTAAATTTATTTTTTCCCGGTCAGTTAACTGGAACGTTAACGTAAAATATCAAAAACGCCAACGGCCTTTTTGCTATTTTTCGCGCCATGGGCCCTTAAGGGACCTGCCCCCCTAGACAAAAGCCACACGCTAAGTTTTCTGTAGTCGTATCGCAGAAAAAATTTATGGACACGCATGGAGATGACATTAGCTGCGGAAGAAATAGCGTGAGGTTGTCGCAAGCTAATGTCATTTCCATATATTTTTTCTGCGGAACGACTGCGGATAAGTTAGCGTTAGCGTGTGGCATTTGTCTAGGGCCTCTGTTAGCTATACTTACCTCGCAATTTCTAGTGCAACCTAAATTTTGGAAACACGATACCTGTGAATGGTTGAGGTGCAAGGGCGGGGCGGTGAGCTGCGCCGCAGACGCGGCCCTGCGCAAGTCCTGCCGCCGCCGACTCCAGTTCTTGTCGTACCGAATGCCGAAAAGGACTACGAAGTACTCCAGCAGCGCCAGGAACACGAATATGGTGCACGAAATCAACCACACCTCGATGCACTTGAGCTCTAGTGCGTCTGGGGAATTTGTGCTGTAATTTTGAAAAAAAAAAATAAGTAGAATTGAGACCTAAGTAAATATACCTACTAGTTATGAACCATGAAGAAAATACTAAGCCGATTGTATCTAAGACTGGGGTGTAAGTGTTTCCAAAAGCTATTTGTAAGCAAAAGTCTGTCCTTTTCATCCCTTGAAAGTCATAAGAATCGACTATGGTAGTTTACCACGACCGTACACTACTGCGAAGAGAAGGAAAACTTAAAATTAAGCCCTACCTACTTCAACCCATCTGGCCAGTGTGAATTGAGATAATCTGTTACAATACCAAGAGGACAAGTTGATAGATAGAACTGCCTACTTGGTTTTGTCTTAGGACTCTGTTACATCACTGGTTAATCTAGTGGTGTCGTCTACCCCGGAAATTTCTTTCCGGACTTCTCCGCCCCCTTTGAGTGTTCATTACGGATAAAGAAGGTCCAATCAAGCTAAGCTCATCTGCTTACGGTCCACCATGCCAATTAACGAACAGGGCTCTGGCGCTCCCCATCACTCCCACTGTGTCAGCGAAGTGGGATACAGGAAATCTGCTATGGAGAACCATTCCTAACCAAAGAGTACCCTTTGAGATCAGTAGGCACAATTCGCCTAACAACCAGCCCAGAACAGGCAGCTATAAGAGGGATCACTAGGTTACAGTGTGGTCAGGAAGATATCACAATACTAACCTGGTTGTCACCCGGGAAGGCTACTTCGCACTTCTTCTTAAGCAAGTTGGAGCCGGTCCAGGAAGGCCCGTCTTTTGTCATGTTGGAGTGAAGCAACAAGAGGGTCCTTCTTGCTCCAGTAGACATTTGTACCATTTGGAAGGTGTGCCTGTCTTGCAGGCACCCTAACCAAACTCCTAACAGCAGATGAACAGCCTAGACTGTTCATTGGCCGGCGGTAGTCAGTTGGGCGGGCGTCTCCACTCTGGCGCAGAGGCAACCCTTGCGCCAGCCACCTGAATAGTGAATAATAAAAAAGAAAACAAGCTTACCTGACAGTGTCAAACATAGTGACCAGCGATAGCAGTGTGGTGACCAGCAGAACCATGCGGCCAGGCACGATCTCGGGGATAACGCAGAAGCTACCCCACGAGATGATGACGAACAGAGACGATGGCAGGTAGCTCTCCAGCAGGTAACTTCGGAGCTCTCTAGATAGCTTGATTTGGAGACGAGCAGCCGAATGCTCTCCTGTAAATTAATAGGGCTAAGTTATGTTAAAACGCTTTAAAAATCTTTACAGGGACATTATAGAAAGTTTATGGGCAAACACAAATTTCTATAAATATGTGAATACAAGGATCGTTACATCCCAACTTTAATTAAGTTTTATGCAAAAAGGTTGACTCTATACCGGCTTGAAAATTGGGAGAGCCGTCACGAGAAGAAACGGCAAGAAATTTGAGAAGCCTATTTTTCATAATAGCCAGATCTTTATTCCTTCAATACGGCGTTTTTGTTGCAAATTAAAAATAACTTAGTGTTCCATTCGTAGCTGTACTAGTAAATTTTACCAGAAGGAGACTCTGTACCTACCAGGGTCGTGTGCATGGATACCTCCGTTTTACCTATTTCTGCCGCAAAGCAGCATTGCTTGCATTGCCGTGTTCCGGTTTGAAGGGTAAGATATGGTACTGAAATTACTGGGTAGGTACCGTGACTTTACATCTTAAGTCACAAGTTGGCAACGTACACTGTGGTTCTTGTGGGGGTAGCAGTTTTGCTGTGAATCTCACAGGAGCCACATGTATTATAGGTGACTGTTACCACTTACCATCAGGTGGGCAGTTTGCTTGTTTGCCAACTTAATTGCAATAAAAAAAAATAAGATAGAAAAATAAGTAGCATCGTTACATCCCAACTGTAAGTCAGGCCTGTTTTACACTCTGCCAGCGCCCTAGGCACAACGAAGACTAGCGCCCTAGGCACAACGAAGACTAGCGCCCTAGGCACAACGAAGACTAGCGCCCCTTTTTATACCCCTGCCAGCTGATTACGCCCCCCTCCCCACCACCCAACCATAGCGCCTATTTTTTCCATTTTTTTGCGCCCCCCCAAAAATGCCAATTGCCTAGCGCCCTAGGCACGTGCCTATCGTGCCTTTTCGGTAAAACGGGCCTGCTGTAAGTAAGTGTTCTATTGGCATCTGTGCTATAATTGACAAGATTTCATTATTATTTGAAATAAGAGGAGCACGTATTTTTAATTTTTTCCTAATTTTTATTCTAAGTCCTCTTAAAATTAGTTTGTATAGGTAGTTGGTCATTCTAAAAGAGATTTTGCGCCGTTTAAAGGATTACGGCGGTAGATGCTTTTGAGGACATGAAATAAAAATGTAATATTGATGTAGGTATATTATCTGTGGATTTGGCACAAGCTTACAAGTGGATGTCAAGCGCTGAGAAGAATAACTAAAGGATTGTTCTGAGGTCAAGCGACATTTATATTTTCTTAGGAACTTGTGGTTGGACGCCACGTCTCAGTTTCGTACGTCATCACTGGCAACACGCACGAATTGAAGACTTTCGTCTTAAGACACTGCGGTAGATTGGCCGAGAATATGCTGCGTAGCTTCCCGAACGCTGCCCAGCCGAGTTGGATTCGTCGATTTACCTCTTTCTGGAAGTTGGACTTACCGAGCTGGACTATTTGTCCCAGGTAAACATATTCGTTAACAACTTCCAGTGTAAAGCCGCCAACCTTCACAGGAGTGGGTACTTCATGGGAATTTACTATGATTTTGGTCTTGTCCATGTTTATTTTAAGACCCACTTGTTGGGAAACTCTACAGAGGTCTTCGAGCATTGTGCCTAGATCTTCCACAGTCTCAGCCATGACCACGATATCATCGGCAAAACGAGTGAGTCATGTACTCGCAGTTTATGTTGATGCCGAGTCCTCTCCAGTCCAAAAGCTTAAATACATCCACCAGCGCAGCTGGGAACAGCTTCGGCGATATAACGTTACCCCTTTTTTTTCTCGCGGGGAAATGCGCAACCGTACCCACCGTTGGCTAGACGGCGAGCGTGTGTGGGGCTCACCCGGCAGAGTGCCAGGCCTACACACTAAAACCCCTCGGTGTTCTTCCTGCCCTAATGGGCGCGCTAGGTAAGGTCCACACTGCGACTCCACTACCCACGCGCCCGGGCAAGCCCGACCACCCGGTCGGGCTCTCGCCAAGGGGGGATTGCCCGAGAACACCAGGACAATCCCCAGACGGAGAAGCCTTACGGCGGCGTGTACGGGAGCCGACCGTGCACGCAGGCTTCACGGCAGGGTCATCAGACAGGCATTGCTTGAGCGAATACCCGTCTTCTCCTGCCTATCCGTCTGCGGCGTAGGGGGGGGGGGCGGCCTGAGGATCTACCTCCCGCTCCCTCTCCGCAGCCTCCTTCTGTGAGATGACATCTTCGCAGAAGGAGGCGACAGCCCCCCATTCCGCTTCGCCGCGGAGCATAGCCACGACCATGCTTGGCAACGAAAGGTTTCCGCCTCCCAGTGCAGCGTTAAGTTCGCTGCGCTGGTGTCGCCAAGTCGAGCACACCAACAGGGTGTGCTCGGCCGTATCGTCGGGAGCGTCGCAGTGATGACACTGCGGCGTTTCCTCCCGACGTGCAACTTGGTACAGGTAGTGACCGAAGCAACCATGTCCGGTCAGTACCTGCACCATGCGGAATGAGAGGCTGCCCTGCCGGCACCCAACGCACTCCTCCAATACCGGACGGATCGCCTCGATCGTCCGGTTGCCGGCACCTGGGAAGGCGAGTGCCTCACCCCACCGGCGCAGAGCCTCCCTCTGCGCCTGGGTACGAACTACCTCCAGCTCCTGTGGGGCAGATCGTCCCCCCCGTTCTCGGACGGCAACCCGATGCCGATACACCTCCGACTGGACGCGTGCATCGACATCCCACGGCGTTTGACCCGCAAGTACGCAGGCCGCGCCGTGGCTAACCGTGCGATAAGCTCGCACGGCCCGGGCTGCTATGACCCTCTGCGGACGTCGCAGGAGGGCCACCGTTCGAGGGGAGAGGCACTCTGCCCATACCGGGGCTCCGTAGAGTGCCATTGACCGTTTCACCCCATGATACAGTTGACAGCACGCCGATCCTGGCCCTCCCACGTTAGGGAGGACCCGTCCGAGTGCAGCTGCGGCGGCACACAACCGTGGAGTGAGGAGCTTGAAGTGCTCCTCGAAGCTCCATCGGGGAATATACCTAACGTCACCCTGTCTCACACCTCGCGGAAGTCGTATTGGTTTCGAGTTCTGGTCCTGAAGGCGGACTGACATAGTGGCGTTTTCGTACAATGAATTCAACACTTGGATGTACCGGTAGTCTATTTGGCACCTCTGGAGTGACCTAAGCACGGCTCAGGTCTCGACAGAATCAAAGGCTTTCTCATAGTCCACAAACGCCAAGCATAGTGGCTGATTATACTCCTCGGTCTTCTGTATAACCTGCCGCAGCGTATGAATATGGTCTATGGTACCTACTATATGGAATAGCCTTTACGGAATCCGGCTTGTTCGGGAGGCTGGAAGTCGTCAAACTTGCGCGCAAGACGATTCATGATGACTCTCGAGAACAACTTGTATACATGACTCAGGAGCGTGATGGGTCTGTAGTTCTTCAACTGGGCCCTGTCGCCCTTTTTGAAGAAAAGTGCCACCACACCCCCGTGCCATGCTTTAAGCGTATTGCCCTCGAGTATGATGGAGTTAAATAGCCTCTGCACCGCTTTCCGGACTGGTAGTCCATCCGCTTTCAAAAGCTCAGCTGTAACTCCATCATCACCCGGTGCCTTGTTGTTTTTTAGCTGTTTGAGAGCCACACTAATCTCGTACAGGCTGACGTCCGGGATGTCTTCGGTGTAATGCCGGATCAATTTGGCTCTAGGATCTGTAGCCTGAATGACAGGTGCCTGCGATGTTGTATAAAGCTGTCCATAGAAGCGTTAATAATATTCTTTGGGAACACGTGGAATTTGTTCTGAACTTTCATTCATAATTATATCTTTGCAGTGTCATAAAATGTATAACATGGGGGCTTAGACAATTGGCAATCGTTTCGTAGCGAAACGATAACTAAATACGTCATCGTCTCTGAGATAATAAGCGAAAACAAATTCCTAGCCAACGGAAGGATTAGCGATCGCTGTGTCGGATACTCGGATTGTTCTTTCTGTAAGAAAACAATATACCATTGGTTATCTAAGTACTTAAAACTAAGAAATGGAAAAGAAATGTTAAAAATATGATAAAAATAAATATTTTCATTTCACTTTAATGAGAAATGAGTTGTTTTGATTTGAGTAGTAGGTACCTATATTATGAAAGTTACGAAAACACAATTAGCTACTTCATCGATTCGTCGCGA
The DNA here is from genome assembly GCA_963935595.1 of Schoenobius gigantellus. NCBI lineage: Eukaryota > Metazoa > Arthropoda > Insecta > Lepidoptera > Crambidae > Schoenobius > Schoenobius gigantellus. The sequence continues at coordinate 30,226,249 of OZ012547.1, read as the reverse complement.
ATCAATTTGTCTACCAACTTACAAATCGATGACTTTGATCGATTCGCCACGTTATTTAGTGATGGCATATGTCAATCATTTTGTTCTTATCGAACTTCGTTATCGTTTATTAATTGTCACTTTGTCTACAGGCCCGGTATCTAATAGTTTTCGATTTAAGGTAGGGTACCTTGCTAAAAATAAAAACTTTTCCGTTATATAAAAAAAAAAAATTCTGTCGAGGGTAGTTGCCAAGTAAACATCACAAATTTTTCGCTCCATTTATTTTTGTAATTTATAATATTATTTGTAGTTTTTAATCACTTATTTATGCACAATTTTGAAGCCTAAGTAGTACTACTCGCCAGCAGTGTTTAATCTCCTGTTACATTTCCCACATCACTACTAAATACCAAATCAAAATGAATCAGTCACAGATTGAAGTCAATATGATCAACTTGGAGAAACAATTTGACAAAAAGATGGCGGAATTCCAGGCTGAATTAAAGCAAGCAACACGTAAGAGCCCAAATTCTATTTCAGCACTTAACACTGAATTTCTTGCATTCAAGTCCTTAATATGTGACGGCCTTATGGTCTTGCGGTCTCAAATCGCCAGTCTACAATGCAGCAGAGAAATGCATTTTCGCAGAAAGATGCTTCTTTTCCACGGTGTCCCTGAAAGAGCAGGTGAAGATACTTGTACCACTGTAGTCTCCACTTTATCTACAAAATGTAAGGTACACAATTTCTCTGCTAGTAGCATTGTTTCTAGCTATCGGATGGGCAAACAGGCGTCCCATGATAGTAAGCCACGACCCATAGTTGTGAAGTTCTCCGAGGCTTCAGTAAGGACAGGGCTTTGGAAAAATAAAGCTGTGCTCAAGGGATCCAAAGTCACTATCTCCGAATTCTTGACTAAGTCTCGACACAGTGTTTTTATGGCTGCTAGACAAAAATACGGTGTGGCTGACCATAGCCGGGCCACAAAAAAAACTGTGAAAAATAGATTGTTTGAGTATGTCGCTATAATGTCTAGAGTTTGTCAGAGTTTATCGGCAAGTTTCTGAGTTTGTCGCCTGCGCGTTTCAGAGATCTGTGTGGCCCGGGCCACACAGATCTCGAAAACGAAACGACCTAGTAAAAATCTGTTTGCTGATATAGATAAGCGGCAGTTTGTCGAAGTTTGTCGGACAAGTTTCAGTTTTCATCGGGCTCGCGTTTAAGGGGGCTGTGTGGTCCGGCTGGGGTAACGTTATTCCAGCCGGGCCACACAGATCTCCATAACCAAACGACATAGCGAAAATCTGTTTGCTGATATAGATAGGCGGCAGTTTGCCAGAGTTTGTCGGACAAGTTTCAGAGTTTGTCGACCCACCATTTCAGAGCTCACCTGCAGCAAAGTTGCTGCAACTGAGCTAGCTGGATCTGGAAAACAAAGCGACGTAAAGAAAAACTGTTTGCTGGAATAGTGAAGCGGTGGTTTGTCGGAGTTTGTCGAACAAGTTCCACAGTTTGAGACATGCGCATTTCCGAGATATGTGTCGCCCGGCTGGAGAAACGTTACCCCAGCCGGGCCACCTGGATCTCGAAAACGAAACGACCTAGCAAAAATCTGCTTACTGACAAAGATAGGTGGTAGTTTGTCGATACATTCTTCAAAGATTCAGAGTTTGTCGACTCCTCGATCCAAAGAACGAAAGACTTCTTTATTTGGGTAAATAGTCTAGGAGCCTGGAGTCCCAAATGTGCGAGGTTTCGGTATTTTTTATGTTTTATGTACTTACAATAAGAAGTTAGTGTAAATTAGTTAATTAGCCTTGCTGTAACTAGGTTATCAAAACAAACCAATTTTCTACTAGTTTTATTTTAATGTTTACTTGCTTCGATATACGGAGTGGGTGAAAAGGACAACAACTTTCAACATGAAACAATGAATTCGTAATAAACTTTATGGATACTTTATACAAAAATTATTCTTTTCAGCATCTAACAAAACCTCTTAAAACTTACTTTGCATGCACTTATTAAAATAGATTTTTTTAAAAGAAAGTTGTTCGCGACTACATTACTTCATATAGATAGACAAGGAGACCAGATGCCAAATGTTGCATAAATAATACATTTAAAATATATCAATCACTCATCGAGGATTTACATTAATTTAAATATTAACGGTTACTGTTTCATCACTGAATTCATCATCATCATCATATCAGCCAAGAGACGCCCACTGTTGGACATAGGCCTCCCCCAAGGACTTGAAACTTGGAGGGTGTGTTCTTTGTATGACGTAGGCGTCCGTTAAGAAAGGATTTTCCGAAATTCTATCCCTAAGGGGGTGAAAATGGGGGGAAAAGTTTTGAATGGGACATCGTGATTCCATTTTCGAATCTACTTCAAATTTTGCATAAACTTTCTTTAACAGAATTAATGGAAGATGTGTTTCGTATTTTATTGAAAATAACATCCCCAAACGGGGTGAGATGGGGTGATAAACTGATAAAATGTCAAAATCGACATTGATGCCGTTTTCATGGTTTTTCGGGTCGTAGATTACGAAAATAACATCAATTTCAACACCACATACCATCATCCCTGGATGGGGTGCAATGGGGTTGAAGTAGTTCATATTAAATAAATAGTTTCAATCAAACAGAGATGCGATTCTATATTAATTTTATTACCTTAAGGCGCATAGTAACGTCACTCATAAAAAATCACTGCAGAAAAAACCGATTCTCTTCATAAATATTGAATAAAAAAATCTTAAAAAAAGATATGTTATTATTCAACGCATTCTTTAGAGGATGGTCTTTTTAATTTTTTGATAAATTAATTAAAACTTGGTTAAAATGTGACCCAAACATGCCTCGATTTTAAAACTATAAACCTAATCGCTTCGTAAATATTAGGTTAAATCACATACTTTTGATTTCAATAAATAAAGTGAACAATATTCTAGGGGATGGTCTTTTTAGATTTTTCTTATTCGCCTTTATTAGTTTTTTATTGAAATAATTCATCTTACGCGTAAAGGTTTGCTTGAATATTCCCCTCACTCTCACTCACTCACTCCTATGTAATCAGTGCGGGACGATCGACGCAAGGTCATTGGGAGCACTATGCGCCTTAATCAAATTCCATAAGAAAGGATTTTCCGAAAATCTACCCCTGAGGGGGTGAAATAGGGGGGCAAAGCTTGTATGGGACAACTAGATTCCTTGGTCCAATCTACTTTAAATTTTGCATAAACATTCGTTAATAGAATCGATGGATAACATGTTTCGTATTTTATTGAAATTCATTCCATAATAGGGTGAAATGGGTTGGTAAAATGTGATATCCACATTATTGTCGTTTTCATGGTTTTTTGGGTCGTAGATTACGAAAATAACATCAATATCAAAATCCAACATAGCGGACGCAAATACCATCATCCCTTGATGGGGTGCAATGGAGTTGAAGAGATACGATTCTGTATTAATTATCTTAATCGTATTTAAAATTGAATTTATAAGAAATTATTTTCCAATCTAATTTAAATTTAGCATAAACATTCTTTAACAGAATTTATGGAAGACGTGTGTCGTATTTTAATAACATTATGAGCAGAGCACTTTAAACCTGGCAACATTGACTTAAATTCGCTCAAAAAAAGGCGGATAAAAGTTCGCTTCCAAACCTAGCAATATGGGTATCAAATGATAGGCCTCAAAGAGTAGAGCATTATGAACTTAGGAAAATTGCCATAAATTCAACATGGCCGCCGCTCAAAATAATGGATAAAAGTTCGTTTCCAAACCCAGCAATATGGGTATCAAATGAAAGGCCTTGATGAGTAGAGCACTATAAACGTAGCAACACTGACATAAATTGAAAATGGACGCCGCTCAAAAAAGGTGGATAAAAGTTCGTTTCCAAATCTAGCAATATAGCTATCAAATGAAAGGCCTTCAAGAGTAGAGCACTATGGACCTAGCATTATTGACGTAAATTCGACATGGCCACCACTCAAAAAAGGTGGATTAAAGTTCGTTTCCAAACCTAGCAATATAGGTATCAAATGAAAGGCCTTGAAGATTAGAACTCTATGAACCTAGGAAAATCGCACAAAATTCAATATGACCCCCGCTCAAAAAAATGGATAAAAATTCATTTCCAAACCCAGCAATATGGGTATCAAATGAAAGGTCTTGATCAGTAGAGCACTATGAACGTAGCAACATTAGACGTAAATTCAACATGGCCGCCGCTCAAAAAAGGCGGATAAAAGTTCCTTTTCAAACCCAGCAATGTGGGTATTAAATGAAAGTAGGCCCTGAAGAGTACCTACTACCTAGAGCATTACGAACCTACGAAAATTGTCCTTATTTCGAAATGGCCGCTGCTCAAGAAAGGCGGAATAAAGTTGAATCATTATGGAATAAAATGGAGGAAAAAACTAAACACTGTGTTAAGCAAACGTAGTTTTTGATGGCGAAACGTAGTTCGCGGGCACAGCTAGTTTAAGTATATAGTTTTACACTTCAGAAAACAAAAGTAATAAGTACTACCTAATTAAAATAAATATATATTTTTTAAATAATTATATCACCACAGACTCAAGGTCCGTGCCATTAAGTAGTCGTAGGGCGGCATAATCGGGTTGGGCGCCGGCAGGGCAGCCTCACCTACCGGACGGTGCAGATGATGACCGGGCACGGGTGCTTCGGACATTATCTGCATCATGTCGCACGGAGGGAGCAGACGTCGCAGTGTCACCATTGCGGCGCTCCCGACGACACGGCCGGGCACACCCTCTCGGAGTGCCCGGCCTGGCGACCCCAGCCCTCGCGCTGGGCCTAGGTAGGTGTGCGCCCGTCGCGCTGGCCCACGTAAGATGCTGACCAGCGCGGCGGCGTGGGCGGCTGTTGCCTCCTTCTGTGAGGATGTGATCTCGCAGAAGGAGGCTGCGGAGCGGGTGCGAGAGGATGACCCTCTCGCCGCACCGCTCCGGTGCAGGCGGTTGGGGAGGAGGAGGCGAGCGTTACCAACTTCCCTAGCAAGCTGGGGATTGATACGGCCCGGTCCGCTGACTACCGGTCGGGAGACACTTTTCACCCCTGGCTTGGCCGCCTGGGGTGTCGAATTTGGGGATACTTGTCGACCCCTCCGTAGAGGTAAGTCCTGGCGCTTGCGCCAGGCAACCCTCCAGGAGGCGCAATCGGGGAATGGCTAACGCCGATCCCGATTGTGTCTCTACGGAGGTAGAAGTATCTGGAGGGGTTTTAGCCGAGTATGGGGTCTTCTACCCGAGTCCGGCATATCCTTGGGGTGGCCTCGTCAGTCGGCTCCTTGTCGAATCCGTAAGAAGGATTTCCCCTCTTTAAAAAAAGGGCGGCATAATCGGTATTGCACGCGGGCGATGAAACAGCTAGCGGCGGGCCTGCTCCACGGTCTCAGCCATGACTACGATATCATCAGCAAAAGGAAGGTGAGTCATGTACTCGCCGTTTATGTTGATTCCGAGTCCCCTCCAGTCCAAAAGCTTAAATACATCCTCCAACGCAGCTGTGAACAGTTTCGACGATATAACGTCACCCTGTCTCACACCACGCTGAAGTCGTACTGGTTTCGAGTTTTGGTCCTGAAGGCGGACTGACATGCTGGCGTTTTCGTACAATGACTGCAACACTTGGATGTACCGATAGTCTATTTGGCACCTCTGGAGTGATCTAAGTACGGCCCAGGTCTCGGTAGAATCAAAAGCTTTCTCATAGTCCACAAACGCCAAGCATAGTGGCAGATTATACTCCTCGGTCTTCTGTATAACCTGCCGCAGCGTATGGATGTGGTCTATGGTACTATAGCCTTTTCGGAATCCGGCTTGTTCGGGAGGCTGGAAGTCGTAGAACCTGCGTGCGAGACGATTCGTGATGACCCTCGAGAATAGCTTATAAACATGACTCAGGAACGTGATGGGTCTATAGTTCTTCAACTGGGCCCTGTCGCCCTTTTTGAAGAAAAGTGCCACCACGCCCCGTGCCATGCTTTAGGCGTTTTGCCCTCGAGTATGACGGAGCTAAATAGCCGCTGCAGCGCTTTCCGAACTGATAGTCCACCTGCTTTTAGAAGTTCGGCTGTAACTCCATCATCACCCGGTGCCTTGTTGTTTTTAAGCTGTCTGAGAGCCCCACTAATCTCGTACAGGCTGACGTCCGGGATATCTTCGGTGTAGTGCTGGGTCAATTTGGCTCTAGGGTCTGTAGCCTGAATAACAGGTGCCTGTGATGTTGCGTAAAGCTGTCCATAGTAGCGTTCGATCTCGGCCATAAAAGCTCAGGTCGGGATGTAATGACTCTGCCGTCATCTGTCTTCAGCTTCATCAGCAGACTCTGTCCGAGTGACAGATCTCTTGCGAACACTTTGGAGCCCTTGTTCTGCTCGATGGCCTCTTTAATACGTTCCGTATTAAATCGGAGTATGTCGCGAGTCAGGCACTTAGAGATCTGTTTGTTGAGTCGCCGACGAGCATCTTCAGAAGACTGCCGACCCATTCTACGCCTTTCCTCCATCAGCTTAGCTGTCGGCTCCGAGATCTTACATCGTTGCTTAGTACGGCTGGGTTTGCAAAACTTTGCACTCACCGTAAGGACAGCTTCCACAACCCTGTCATTATAAGTGTCCACATCCGTGCAGTCCTCCAGGCATTCGAAGCGATTTTGCAATTCGAGTTGAAAGCGCTCGGGGTTTTGGATCTGTATGGCTTCGGGACGGAGCACAGACTTCACTAGTCGATACCTTTCCGCTTTTATGTTAAGATTAAACGCCATCCGGACTTTTCCAGGTCCATTTTCGATGCAGCCGTTTTTTGAAGAAAGAGTTCATCATATAGAGTCCCTCTCTCTCCATGTAGCCGGCTAGCATTTGACCTCGGAAATTCCGGATTCCAGCTCTAAATTGCCCCACTTTCAACTCATTATCGCCCCGCTTGCCTAGCCTTGCGTTGAAGTCTCCCATGACAACGGTGTAGTGAGTCTTGGAAGCATGTATTGCCCGAGAAATATCCTCATACATAGCTTCCACTTCCTCGTCGGGGTGGGTCGAGGTCGGGGCGTAGACCTGTATGACCTTCAGCGAATACCTACCCGATACCACCTTGGGACAGTTCTTCGCCCTCCCGGAAATATAGCAGGTTGCCGGATTTAAGGACCATCGTATCCTCACCCTCTCTTAGGACTTCGGATAGTCCCACAAAACTCCAACGAATCCTGCTCAATTCCCTCTCTAGTTCCAGCAGCTTCTCCTCGGTCCGCAGTGTACGCGCATTGTAGGTTGCCAGGGCCAAGGTCGTTTGACGGGGGGTTTTCGCCGCCCGGGGATTTTTCGCACCCCAGGTTCCAGCGCCGGGTTGACGACCGTCACCGCCGGCACGGCCTCCGGGTCCACTTGGGTCTTTTGGTTGGTTTGATTTTTCATTTGGGGGGTTTTGGGCCTTGGTGGGGTTGGTGGGGTTGGTGGGGTTGGTGGGGTTGGTGGGGTTGGTGGGGTGCGCCAGAGCCTCGTCTGTTGAACAGCAGGGTGCACCGCGTGCAGGTGAGGTTGGCTTGGGTTCCGTTAGATAAAGTTCGGAACCCCTAACACCTCTCACTGAATGCAATTAACTATTTTACATTAACTTCTTATTGTAAGTATTCGTAAGTAAGTACATAAAACATAAAAAATACCGAAACCTCGCGCATTTGGGACTCCAGGCTCCTAGACTATTTACCCAAATAAAGAAGTCTTTCGTTCTTTTAACCAGGGGTCAAAAACAGTAGGTTATCGAGCTACGACGGTTTTAAAATTTTTGAGATTTGTCCAAATTGTTACCAAAAAATTATTTTTTTAAAAAAACTAACCATTTACAATGACAAATTGATTAATTGCGGAAAGCTGAAAAATGGGCAGTTAATTTAAATTAAAATTGTTGTCAAAAACTTACATAATTTTGGAAATAAGAGGTTTTGAGGTTACAGCTTTTTGGATAGCAAAGAGGTTTGCTATCCAAAAAGGATTGCAAACCTCGTTCTGCTTCAATCAGTTTAACCAAAAAGGCTGCATAATGACGTAGGTACTGCCATGATTTCTTTTAAGTTGCATGGAAATTATCTAAATAAACTATAGCCTTAGACAATTTTGAATAGAACTTGTAGTATTATTTTGTAATTTAGTATTTTTCATTCTTTTATGTATTAGAAGCAATTTTCTTTATTTCTACTTCGTACTTTTGCCTTTTCCAGACAATTTTTATTCAAAGCTGAAATTATGAATTTTGACCTACAGCGCAACTTTTTGCTAATTTCTGTAAAAACTACTAATAAAAGTAAATAATATTTTTACCTTTTTCAAAAGCTTATGAAACCAGCAAGTTATTTTAGTAGTTTTTACGCCAACTGTCATTCATTTTTTTTTTCAATAATTGACGTTGATTTTCAGAAAGATATAAAATTAATCGATTTAATTGCCAATAAAGACCTCTTATTTCCAAAATTATGTAAGTTTCTGACAATAATTTTAATTTAAATTAACTGCCCATTTTTCAACTTTGCGCAATTAATCAATTTGTCATTGTACATGGTGTAGTTTTTTGAAAAAAAAATTTTTTTGGTAACAAGTCGAAAAAAATCTCAAAAGTTTTAAAACAGTCGTAGCTCGATAACCAACTGTTTTTGACCCCTGGTTAATTGGGCTCTTTTTTTTGTTGCTTATGACCTGTATTATAACCCCTTTCAAGAAATACGTCGACTTTTCCTGTCAACCTGTATATTAATCGTGGTGTACTAAATACATAGTAATATCACATAGTAGACTTGTGAACCATTGGCGTAGCTACATTGACGTTCAAAAGCGATTATGTAATCCTAATTGAATAAAGTATATTGACTTTGACTTTGACTTATCAAGTCAAATAGTGGTCTCAATCAAAACCCATTCAATTTCCCGCGTCCACGCCGGGGAGGCGTGATCGCGGGTGGTGGCCCAAACTACTAACTCATAGCGATCACTCGCTATCGCATTCATGACATTAGAACAATAGTTCAAATGTCACGTAAAACTATTATTCTAATGTCACGATAACGATAGCGAGTGATCGCTTTGAGTTAGGCGGTACGGCCGCGGGACCTGGCCACGAGGCAGGTCGCCTTCAACTAGACTTCGGTGGAGGTCTAGTCGTCGCTTCAGTTCCAGGGCGGACAGCGGCGAGCTCAGGAAACCGACGAGATATTGGAGTAAGGCGTCATTCGATATCTCACGTCGGAAAACCCCCCAAATGTTGAGTCCCTCAGGGTGAGAAAGTCAACAAGTTTTTTATGTATGAACGTTTAAACTAAAAACAATTCGTTACCGTTCCCTCAAAAGAAGTTATTGTTCTGAGACCGTTCCAATATAATTTGACATCTGACAGCTGTAACTTTCTTGGATGCGGTGCAAATTTTAAATTCTTTAATTTTTTTTCATGGACCTACAAAAAAATACGGACGTAGCGTGGCATTTAATAAATGTGAAGCATGCAAGGTAAGACAATTTCGTGTGTTTGTACACGACCTACACTCACACATATGTACCAGGTAAGACAAAAAGCTGTCATTTTACAAGCTTTTATTTAACTTGCAATGTAAGAATGTTAGTATGTTCGGGTGAACTCTTGCAACTCAATTTTGAAGCAGATATCATTAACCGATTGAGCTGAAATTTTGTATGCACATTCAGTTTGGATGACAATGCATGGTTGACTATGTGACGTCATTCTAAATCCAAGATGGCGGCATACCCAAGATTGCGGACCAATTATTTTTAATGCACTCCTACAATATAGGTATCAAATGAAAGGTCTTGCTAAGATTAACTCGAAGAATAATGTGACGTCACTAATAATCAAATATGGCGGACTTCTAAAGCTTGAAAATCAATTTTGAAGTAGATATCTTTAACCGATTGAGTTGATATTTTAGACCTCTATCATTCGATCTCTATCTACGAGTGTACACAAGTTTGCAGACAGTCCAGGAACATACATCACATCTTTCACTCCGAAATGCATTCTCTCATCCTTTTTTACATCTCCAGATCCACGTGCACTCAACTTTTGGCCATTAGCTACACTAATATCTACAACACTATTATAGTTTGTTAGCCAGTCCTCACAGTGGGTCATGTGACGATGCTCCAGAATCAACGATCCATGCATTATCATCTTTGGTCGTGGTTGTGAATGCAGTCAGTAATGATGACTCCTTCTCTTTGTTTGTACTCGGCTTCTTAGGACATTTCAAAGCTTTATGTGGACCTCCGCATATAAAAAATTTGATTGTCTTCTCTCTCTTAAGCTCTTTATCCTTCTCTTTGCCTTTGCTTACTCTTGTGTTGCTACTCTTAGCTTTTCCACGAACAACAAGGGCGTTTTCTTCAGTGGACGTCGACGGTTTGGCATCTTCCTGCTGTAACAGCTTGGTTTTGACGTAATCTGACGTTAAGGTGATGTTGGAGTTCTCAATGGCCATCTTCATAGGATTGTATTCCTCCGTCAATCCTTGTAACATTAGCACTGCCAGCATCTCATCATCTTCCTCTTTGCCGATATCTCGTAGCTGCTGTGCTACTTTCATTATCACTGTGATGCTGTTAAACTGCTCTACTTAACAAGGCGGCCCAACAAGCGGCATCGGTTGGTGACACCCATGTCCTCAAATGCACTGACTAGCTTTTCCCAGCACTCTTTCGTCGATTTTGCCTGTCTCACGTGTACCAAAAGCTTAGGGTTGATCATAAGACAGATCTTCGCTCGTGCCTTGCAATCTTTTTTAGTACCTGCTAGATCTATTGCTGGGGGCGTAGTTGTTACGTAGTCCCATAGATCTTCATTAGTCAGAGTTCCATTTGAAACTTCCAAGTCGAGAAAAGTTAACTGATCCTTCTAATCGTTCGAAACTAGGAAGACTGCTACTGGTACTCATCCTGTGATTGTAGTTTGCGTTTCTCGAACTATCTCCAGCTCCAATCTCTTGTGTCCACATTCACGTATTCCAAGTCCTTGTTGTGGCGCACAGCACCTGTTGTAAAGAGTGGGTGTATCCTCACTCCTACAGAGCCTATACAGTGGAATGATTTGGGAGTAAATGCAAAACACTTGCAAACTATAAAATAATATGTTTATATTATTTTCTCAATAAATGTTTACTTTGACACAGGAATCTTTTACAGGCATCTGATACTGATTGATTAGTAGAACAGGTAACGAATTTTTACCATAGAGCTATACAATGCACCTCTTTCAACAGAAACGTTACGATCGAGTTAGAAGCGTGGTTTTTTACCTTTTTAAAGCTGATATAATGATGTTAATATATATTTGCATAAATCTAGGACGATGACAGAAACTGGTTTTGTCAAAGCACAATCGGATAATCTACCGAAAATAGATGCATTTATGATGTCAGCATATTTTGCATCAAATCTCGACTTTACGAGCGCAGAGATTAAAGAAGTGAATGCTGCAAGGTAATTATTATGTTACTGGTATATTTTAGTCCATAACATAGATTTTTATTCATAAATGTTTAAATAATACTTACAACAAAACATAACCTATACATAACCATTTTTTATTAAAATTGTTTCTAAACTCCTAATTTACGTCTATACCAGGGATCGGCAAGTAGTTTTAAGTGGGGTCCGGTTAGTGTTAAAAAAATTTATAGAGGTCCAGAAAAGGAACTGATCATGATTAAGTACTATTTTATACGAATTATGTAGGTATATTTTACAATATTTGGCGGTCCGAGGTTCGACCTTCCACGGTCCGGATACGGACCGCGGGCCGCCTGTTGCTGACCGCTGGTCTATGCCTTCCTTTTTTCTAGCTCCATTAGTTTGGGCTCTACGTTGATACCTCAGTTAGTGAGTCACCAAAACCAAAGCCTATATACAGAAGATGCGAGTGAGAACAAAAAAAATAGTTTACAAACGTAAAGTAGGTACATGTAATATGTATATACACGGTGTTTCAAAATAACCAATAAATAATTAATTCTTTATTGAAAACTCATTATTAAAATGTCCCATCTCTGTCATCTGCTGTTTATACTTAATGTCGTTCAACTCAAAATTGACTATGATTTAGATGTCAAATAATAACAGTGAGTGTATACCTTGCTCAAAACAAAGAGATTGCATAGACAAGTCTTTTTGCGCCAAATACTTTTTTTTTACTTTCCGTTCGGTTGACTGGTAGAGAATGCCTTGTTGCATTAAGTCCGCCCTTTGTACAGTTTTAAGTGCAATAAAGATTAAATAAATAAAAAATAAAAACAAGTAGCTCAATCAATGTTCAATGTCCATTTCTTGTTGAATCAATGTAAGGCAGGCAATGTACTCTCCCAGGCAGGTATAGTAAGTAGTAATGAAGTATAAGTAGTTCCTTAATCAACGAAACTTTATTTGTTACAAACGTCATTCATTGTTACAATTTTTAAATAACAATGTTTTGCTAGTAACCTAAAGAAAAATTTATAATGAAATTAACTTCAGATATTGTAGTAAAACTAATTGGTCACGTCACGACAAAATAAGGCTCGATTTCATAATTTATTGCGTAATTGGGATTAACAGTACCTGTGTGAATAGATAATCATTAGCAAACTACGGTGATAACGCGTTAAATGGACGACATTAAGCTCAAACACACACTCAAGCACCGTGCAAACGAAATGTTAATCTTTGGGAACGACAATTTTGAACAAATAGATACTATGAAGTTATCGTGATAAATTTTGCAATGGATGCATACTTGGATTACTGAAATCAGTATTTGGGTCAATTTGCAGTGATGCAGAAGGTCTAAAATCTCTCAAAAGATGGTCGAATACAACAGCTCACTTTTTTTCGCATGTCTATGAGTGAAATTCACCTTAATAGACTATTATATGAGCTGGCCGCATGAAAACAATACGTATCGAGGTACAGAATGGGACAATGTGCATTGATATTAGTACTGATATAGACTAATAGGGTGGCAACACTAACTTTTACTAAGTTTGACCGGCTCATATATTTTTGTATCCACTACTTACGGTGTAAGAGGAACCTATGTCAATCCGCAAAGAATGATTTGCACCAAAATGTCCATGGCGCCGTTTTGAAGTTACATGGAAAAACGTGAATTTACAGGAAAAATAGTACTTCCTTCTGAGTGATACACAGTGATTTTAGTTGATACAACTACACATGTGAGAGTAACATAAAAAACTTTATTAGGTAATTGACATTTATAATAAAAAAAATATTCAAATTATGGAAACACAATGTTATACTTTTGCCAAGGAGATTATGCCTTTAATGGGCTCTTTCATGTAGTTTTATCTTTAGACACCTGCACAGGGCTGGATTAACATATTTTTCGCCTATGGGCCCAAACAGCCGCCCCGCTCCCCACCCCTCTCCCCTCATTTACCTACTCCTTATAGAAAAAGTGTTAATACTACTTTCTTTTTAACCGACTTCAAAAAAGGAGGAGGTTCTCAATTCGATGCGTATGTTTTTTTTTTGTGTGTATGTTACGCGATTACGCCGCTAATTGTGGACCGATTTTCAAAATTCTTTCTGTATTCGATAGAGTACACTCCAGGGGTGGTCCCATGGTCACCAAAGTTAGGATCCCATAAAAATCTAGGAAAACCCAAGAACTTTTAGGTGTGTCCAACGAGTTTTGTGTGTATGTTACGCGATTACTCCGCCAATTCTGGACCGATTTTCAAAATTCTTTTTGTATTCGATAGAGTATAGTTCTGGGGTCGTCCCAGGGTCAGGATCTGATGATGGGATCCCATGGAAATCGAGCAAAACCTTAATTTAGGGTTTCTCAATTCACTTAAAAGATATCATTCACTAAAAAGATAAAAATAATTTTTTTTTACAAAAAATAAAAACCGACTTCAAAAACACTGAAAAGTTAAAAATAATATAACAATAGGTACAAACAACATCACACTTCTATATTGAAGTCGGTGCCAAACGATGATCTCCTAAAAGTCTTTAAATTTGGCACCGACTTCAATATAGAAGTGTGATGTTGTTTGTACCTATTCTTATATTATTTTTAACCTTTCAGTGTTTTTGAAATCGGTTTTTATTTTTTCATCATTTGCTCGGGTTTCTTACTAACGTCGGCCCAACGATCCAAAATGTGTCTTGGCCTCCAATACTAACAGGCACCATCTTTCTCTAACGGATTTGGTAACACTAGAAGAGACGAAACCGCAGGGATAACGAGCCGTTTTTGCGGGGACTACAAGTTGACTTACCGCACCGCATTTCGTGAGCTTGTCCCTAAGGCAATGGGCTTATGTTCGATTCTGATTAGTATGCGTAGCAGTGGGGATTTTCACAGAAATAATACTGAAAGGCTCTAGTTGATAAATCTACTTTCTCTATCCGACTTGATATGTGTGCTATGATCTTTAAGGGGAAGGGTAACTAGTCGACGGCAACCTTTTTGCGCACGGCTAGAATGAAACTAATCACCATGCACGTGCATTGGCAGACATGATACGTTTGCGTACATACATTATACAAAAGTGATAATAACACACCACACTTGCACTATACAATACTTATACATTTAAAACACTTATAAAATATATAAATATAATGATGAACTATTTATATTTATGATTATAGCCTGGCACGGATGTTTAGCGATCACCTTACAATAATGATAAACTAATTTCGTTAATTAATAAATACTAGCTGAGACAGTGTTTTTAGACTTAAAATTTTTCTTAGTTAATATTGAATTAAACTTTTAAAAAATATCCAATTAGGGAATGACGTATTTAAGTAGACGTATTGCACGCGCGAGTGTTTAAATATTTCTTAAAGATTTAGGTACATTTGTTTGTAATTGCTTATGTGATTTATTTTTTGTTTTTGTGAAATAAAAATTTATTGTATTCATGTGAGACGCATCTACTAAATAGTACCTCAGAAACACCTATGTCATGAACACAGACACGATGCTTAATAAATGAAGTGAGATGTGATTTGCTTCACTTTTTGTCCCCGTTATCGACACCGGGCGTCAATCGTAATTTTGTAAAATGTTTCATTATGCTTATGTACCCCAAACATATCTTAAGATGTCACGTTCAGAAAAAAAAGTCAATCGCTCTTTTGATTAGCGTTATCTAGTTACATTTATGTCTGTGGTAGTGAAGCAACTTCGGTAAATATCTGTTGCACTGTAAACTTCAAAATCGTATGATATTGTAATCAATTAAATGTTTCCATCCGTGCCGAGCGAGCGTCATGCCAGCGATCAGCGACAATGCATAGCGTTAGTGGACACAGTTAGTACATGCGCAAACTCAAGCGCAAAGCAATAAATATACATTTACCTTCACCAAAATTGCGAATATGATTACTTTTGTCCGTGACGAAGGTGACAACGTATTTGGCGAGGCGGAACTCGCTGCGCTGGTCCCCGACCAGGCCCAGCCCGAGCCACGGCGCCACCTCCCGCCACTCAAATCTCACGTCTTGCGTTGTGTATTTGTCTGAAGAAGGAGCCGTTTTATTTTTTAAAATTAATTATATGTATGCGCTGAGACTTAACTGGGCTGATGCAAGTAAGGCAAGTGCCCTGAGCGCCTTTCGAAGGAAAATTACACTTAAACTAAAGCATAGGCGTAGGTATAAATTTTCGATGGGGGGGGGGGGGGGGGGTGTTCAGATTTGTGTTTAATTTGCCTAATGCATAGGTACACTGAAATCTTCATTCAAGTTGATTTACAATGGGGGGTGTCCGGACCCCAAGCCCCCACCTTTACTTACGCCAATGAACTAAAGGAAAGGGGTCAAAACGAAAGGAAAGGAAATAAGCGTTACACTTAAACAATTGAATGCTAAAATTGAAAAGTCATTCAAAGTGCTTTTTTACCCAGAACAGGGAATCTCATCTGATGAGAAGTGACGATATAGTGCGAGCTTCTTATGGAATTCTCACCAAATGAGAAACTGGCTATCTTACCTTTAATTGTTGGAATACATCAATGTTATTACTATAGTTATTATGACGGACTCAGGTAAGATGGTATAGTAGTTAGCTAGATGGGCTCAAAAGCCCTACCACAAACCAAACTAAACACAAATCTTCCGCCCCCATGGAGAATGGAGTCCCGGTTAACCAGATCAGTAACGGGTGACCTAAACTATGACACCATGGAGGCGAAGGTAGGTAGATTACAATGGTTGTCGAAAACTAGCAGTTAGAGAGTTCATTGCTAAGCAACGTTTTTATTAAGCAAATAAAATGGATAATTAGCGGCAGAAGTCTATAAATTTCAAGTTAGCCATCAGCATTTATTTTAGCCATTTCTAAGGAGTTGCAGTCAACGTTCGCGATAAAAATGACACATACGAGTAGTGTCTGTCGCTATGGATATATATAGGAAATGTGTGGCATTCGGGAAAAGAGCTCTCTTACATAAGCCAAATTAAAAGTCTTTAGTCCAAGTATCGTAACTAAGTTTGTCATAATATTGGTTCTAGAATTAAAAAAAAATATGACTTCTAGAATTAAAAAAAAATTTGAGTAAGTAGATATTACTTGTACTAACAAGGGCTGTTAGGGTGGAAAGGTCTTCGAGTGGCGGCCGCGTACCGGGAAACGCAGCATGGATAGGCTCCCCACAAGGTGGACCGACTACCTGATGAAGGTCGCGGGAAGGATGGATGCGAGACGCGCAGGACCGATCGGTTTGATAATCATTGGGGAAGGCCTATGTCCAACAATGGGCGTCCCTTGGCAGAATTGATGAATGATAATGTATCACTAAGATTTCCGGTAGATAAGTAAGTAGGTACCACCTTGATGCTACTAATTTCGTGTGTTGTATGCCTTATGCAATTCATTAGGTAAACTGAAAGAGTGAGGGGTTTTAGAAGCCTTTTAATATCTAGCTAGCATTGTAAGTTTTCTACGACATACCTCAAACTTGACACAATCAATATAAATGTTCGTTCTAGTCATCAAGACGCTAGGAGAGACCATAGGAATGCGATAGTGTGTTACTAATGCCCGATAATCTAAAGGGCGTTTGTATCCTAATACCTTCTTTACAATTATAATGTCATCTTGTTGACATTGAATACGTATTTGAATTAGTACACAAATAAATTATTCAATACTAGCAGACCCGGCGTACTTTGTATCGCCATGTTTTTTAACTAAATTACTGAAATATTTGTTTAAATTATTGTACTTTTTATAACCAATACATAAAACCAAGAATCATCCAATTTGGTGCAGTCGTTCGAAAGTTATGGGCGTACATACATTTCGAAAATCCATTTTTATTTATATAGATAGATTGTTACTATTAAGTTGAATAGCGATTCCTTAATATATATATATATATATATATATATATATATATATATATATATATATATTATTGAACTTGTTGATCTTGGAGTTGGATATCCTTTTGGGTAAAAGTCACTAAAATGTGGAGTAAAAACATTGATATCGAATAAAATAAAACCAAAACATTATCAGCAATTCCTTAGTAAGCTTAAAAATGTCTCTCAAGAACCGGACTTAATTAGACCAATAGAACACAACAATTTGGATGACAGAAATTAATAGTAACGGCAATATTAGGTGCCATTACTATATATTAAAAAAACATAGAATTGAGAAACATACTTACAGCTACTAAAGTCTATTGCACAGTTCTGTACGTCAAGAGGATATAGGACAAAATCCATTTCGCACTTGATTGTGATTGTAGCACTGGAAATAAAAAAATAAATTATGAACTTTAAAACTTTGAGTAAGCAATGTTCTTGAGCTACGTAATTACATTAAGTTGTAGGTAATAGTAGATTATTAATCAAGGGGCAGTTTTGTTTCAATTACCCGTAGTCCCAATCTGGAGCAGTGGGTCTACGGAGAGAAAAAATTACCCGTGGACCCACTGTGGGTGGTGACAGTGGGACCACGGTTAAAAGGTCGGAAAAAGCAGTCTTATGTCACGGATTTAAGCTCACCTAAGACTAAGACTGCTTTATCCCCAAGGAAAATACTCTATTTTTCACACCACCTGCGAGAAAATAGAGTCAAATACGAATTAAATATAGCATTATTTTATTAAAAAATCATAATCATTTAATATTAAATCATAAACATTATTTTACTTAAAAAAGTCACGAAACTTGTGTATTGAAAAATCTATTCAGAAGTGGTTATGTGTGCTTAAATCCGTTTGCTTTTTTAACTTGGAAAACTAAAACTTAAAAATGTAAAGAACACGTCGAGATTAAATTTTCGTTTGATTTTATCCCTCCGGACCAACCATACCTCTGGCCATACCCCTGGGGGTAGGGTGGGACTTAACCATACCACCATAGAGATGTTAGTGTCTTCACGGATTTTTGAGCATACATATACCTATGTTGTTGTTGATTCAGAATCATTATTTCCTTCGCTTAATAATATAAGGTGGGTTTCTATCAAAATTTAAGTACTTTTTATGTTCCAAATACAAATTAATTCTATCCCTAGGGAAAGAAGGGAAATCAGTACAATATTCAGTCCCTATTTTTATTGGCTTTTAATTAATTTTTCTATGTTGCGTTTACATGACACAGAATGACATTTTTTTGCAGGTGGTGTTAAAATAGTACATTGGTTATACACACTCGGCTCTATTACACCCTCGACTTCGGTTTGGGCTGAAATTTCGCCTCGTGAGTTATAAGTGTTATAACCAACATACGCACATATATCGTACGACGTTTTTCAACACACTTATGAGAGAAATACCGAATTTTTTTTTTTTATTAAATAAAACAAATCATTGTTAATTTGTAGACAAACTAAATAATAGTATGAAAATAATCAAATTGAAATTCAAAAATCTT
Source organism: Schoenobius gigantellus (assembly GCA_963935595.1). Lineage (NCBI taxonomy): Eukaryota > Metazoa > Arthropoda > Insecta > Lepidoptera > Crambidae > Schoenobius > Schoenobius gigantellus. Next base: position 30,207,325 of record OZ012547.1, on the reverse strand, counting down.
TATTCAACATAGGCCCTATATAACAGGCACTTATTGATTTAAAAAACAAAGCAAAACATTCTAATTTAAAAGAAACATAATTATTAACTTTGATATGTGCATACATCCTGAATATACTCAAGATGTCTGCAAATACAAGTAGGAATGAAAAAAAATGTTGGCTCTACACCTATCCGGGAATTGGGAGAGCCTTCTCGAGATGCAAAGCAAGGCAACAGGCAAGAAACTCGAAAGGTCAAATTTTTTTATCTCCTCTTTTATTATCACCATTTACAATTTTGGTTTTGTTACATAGTCATTGAAATACAATCGGTATCGGTTATAAAACACAATCGGTATGCTTACATACACTAAAAAAGTAAAAAAATGCTATAAACTTATACACTATACAATAAAAATCATGTTGTTACCAAACATAATGATAACTTAGTTTAATTCAAAATCAGTGTCAGTTCTATTCTTACTTTACTATCATTTGAAAAATCATGTAGTTCGTTGGTGTATTTTATATTACCTCTAGATTTTGAAAAATATAGTACATTATTATTGGCGCGGCCGGCAAGTGCAGCATTGCCGGACTCTGTGATGCGTGTATTATAGCATAGCCGGGGGGCTATGCTATAATACACGCATCACAGAGTCACGCATCATCACAGATACACGCGTGTTTTATGAGCTGCTTTATGTATCTAAAACCGGTAAAATTAGATCCACTTTACGAGTAAGTGTGTTGAAAAATATGTTATGTATTTTATTTTAAAGTGCTAAGTATTAAAGAAACATGGTCATGGGATGTCTGACGAGGCTCAGTGACGACTTTGTAAAACGTGGGTTTTGCCAACTACCTCTAAACTCATTAATAACTGGAGTTTAAAAGCAGTGCGGGACTTATAATAATCCTCAGTGTGAAGATGTCGTGAATGTGGTATGTAAGTGACGATTTCGATCATCATCATCATTTCAGTCAAGAGACATCCCACTGTTGGACATAGGCCTCCCCCAGGGATTTCCACACCGATCAGTCATGCGCCTCCCGCATCCAGCGGCTTCCCGCATCCAGCGGCTTCCCGCGACCTTCATCAGATCGTCGGTCCACCTTGTGGCTCCCGGTACGTGGTAGCCTACCAACGCTGTGGCTCCCGGTACGTGGCCGCCACTCGAGAACTTTTCTGACCCAGCAGGAGGTACTAGTGTCATGTCGTTTGAGGAGCGAAGGGGTCTGGTTATTGTTGAGGAGTAGAGAAGGAAACGGGATTTGAGATAGTGAGGAGCATACGGACTGGTAAGTATAGAATGGAGAAGAGAAAGGATATGGCAATCTCTCCGACGGCTTATAGGGAGCCACTGAAGTTTGGAGCGATAGTGTGATGTATGATCAAATTTGCGTAGCCCAAAGATAAACCGAATACAAAGGTTCTGCAAACGCTCCAGTTTATTTAACTGAGTAACAGTTTTGATGCGATAACACCGACGATTTTGATACAAATAAAAATCTAAATCATGAAGAGCACGCGGGGATAGTTTGCAAAACCTTACGAAGACGTCGCTGAGCCTCGTCACTCATTCCGTAGCCTGCGTAGCCACGGCCTGATGCAATTCGGCCGAAACGTCGGGAAAAATAAGGTATCGTTTACCTTCATATTACTGTGAGATAGAATAGAATAGATTTCGTTTTAAAATGTGTAGAAATCGCAGAAGTTTAAAAAGTTTAACCTTTTCATCAATAATATTTTTAAAACAATTACTTTTTTATTGGAGTTTTCGGACGTAAACCGACATAAAGCATCTGAATTGAGTCATAAAAAGGCCTTTAGTCTGGAAGTATTGTTTGTTTCTGAGAAAAAGTAGTTGGTAATTAATGAAAGATTTTATTGTGTTTATCTTTTGTCTGGGTTTTTGATTGCATTGAAATTGAGTTGAGGGGTTATTAGAGTTTTGATGCCAAAATAAACCATGCCATTATTAGAAGTAACGGAATTCTACGACTAGTATTACAATAACAATGGGAATTGGGATGATGACTGAATTCTAATTTTCACATCTCGTCATAAAATATTAAAATAGCGTAGAAAAAGATGCAATCGTGTGAAATTAGAATCAAAATCGGCTTAGAAATACATAAGATACAAGCATTTTAAACTGTTAATTTTGAAGCTATTAGACAGAGAGATCCGACATCAACTGTGACGTCATCGTTGAGTACGGCCATATAAACTCCATGTAAAATGCCGTCTTGCTAGAAAGAGATGGAGAAAAATCTTTAATACCTTATATCTTGGTTGTTTTTATAGTTATTCGAAAACCGATTTTTTCTTTCTGTTTATTATATGAATGAGCTTCTATTAAAGCAATAATTTTTTTTCATTCATCTAGCCAATTGTTCGTAGAGATCGTGCAGCAAGTCACTATGCGAAAATTCTTAATAATGAATGACACTTCAAGAAATAAAGAGAGATTGTAGCTGCAATAAATATTTATTCATTGTGTAATGTTGTTTGACATAAATATGAAAATTAACTTTTATCATGAGGTGGCAAACTAAACTTTATGTCAATAGTACCATTGATGGTACTAAGGATGCAAAGTTGTATCACTTGTACCATCAAAAGTACCTACTAGTCAATGGTCCTACTGACATTAAGTGAACTAAACAATAAAATAATATACAATAATCGAAAAAATATTTTTTTTTATACATTTCGGAAAAACAAAACAATTATCAAATTGTTTACCTTTTAGCTAATTATATTTGAAGTTGACTTTATTACGAAGGCGGGTCAATACTCGTAAGTCCGTGACTTTTTGAATACAATACAGTATTTGGCAAAAAAATAATTTTATTTCTCAACATAGTCTCCTTTGAGTTCTATACACTTCATCCACCATTTCTCAATTTTATTTATTCCGTCCAAAAATAAGATTTGTCGAGGTCCTCAAAATAGGTACCTACTCGTATTTGCAGTGAGATGATTTCATCATTGGAGTCAAATCTCTTTCTGCCGAGACACTTCTTTTAGTTTGGAAACCAAAAAATGGCAATCGGGGCTAAATCCGGATAAGAGAGCAATTCGTAGCCCCCAACCCATGAAATTTTGCCCTGGAGGCTACACATGGTGTGCACCCTTGCATTGTCTTGGTTGAAAAGTTGCATTTTCTTGTCCAAATGCAGTCGTTTAGTCTTCAAATCGTCATTAAATCGATCCAATAAGTTGGCATTGATTGTTGATTGTTTGTTGATTGATTGTTCTTCCTTTTTGGAGGTAATCAATGTGGTAGATTATACCGCGAGCATCCCAAAAAACGGTCGCCATGACGATTACAAAACGGGGCAAAAACTCGTCTACATTGCGGTTGAACAACGCCAAACACTCTTTGGAAGTTGTCACACGATTGCGTTTGTGGTCGATTGTGAACAAACGCGGCACACATCTTGAGGACAGCTTTTTCATACCTAAGTGATAATCCAAAATCGAAACCACTGAGCCATGTGATCTCCGATTTCCGATCCGCCAACACCATATTGTAATTTTTTTCAATTGTTTCGGGGGTAGCGACCTCAACTGGGCGCCCAGAACGTTCGGCATCTCTTGTGCTTATACAGCCGCAACGAAAACCAGTAAGCCACTTTTTACCATTGAAATTGATGGTGTAGAGTCCCCATAATATTCATCAAGCTCAGGCTTGGTTTGAGTGATGGTTTTTGCCGGCATAAAATAATACGAAATTCACTTTCTTCCATTTTCTCCACAATTCATATGGTCGTCCGCTATCAATGGCTGACAAAAACAAACCAAATGACGCAGCTTGCAGCTTGTTCAAAATTTAACAGCAGTCAGAATAAGATTCACTGATTTCCAAGTTTACAGTAGTGCATGGAGTAATTGATCTGTTAGGTACCTACTAGAAAATGTTTCGTCCAAGCAACTTATCATAATTTTCAATAATAAATTGGGCGAAATAATAATATTTTGTTAAAGAAAACATCAAACAACGAACCCAATACTGACTGACACGGTGCCGTTGGAGTAGAGCCGGAGAGACGCCATCTCCTGTAGAACCGACAGGATTCTCATAGTCTGGAGCTGCCATATGTACAGGTCGGGGGTCCAGATGAGCTGCCGGTACTCCCAGGGCAGGTCTATGAACGGCGTGTTCTTGGGCACGTGAAGGCGAAGCTCCTCCCATGACACTTGCAGGAACACGTCGAGTGTTATCTCCTGGACAAAGATTTTTATTTGTGAGTTGCGTTTGTTCACTTTTCGAGCTTCGAGCGGATTTAAATTCATCATGAGCAATTATTCTATTTGACAGCTTTGTATGAATATTCGTACAATGCTCCAAAAATGAGACATTGCTAAAGAGCCAATTGGGAACATTTTACGAATATTCATACAAAGCTGTCAAATAGAATTTGCTTGTGATGAATTGCACTCAATCCACAATATGATTATGATTCGTATTATGATTTCGCGATGCGGCCTTTTTAAGTCCGCTGGTGCCGTAAACTGACTTGCATTTGCACTGAGACAGTGTTGTCTCGACAACCATACTTTCACTGGAGGGAGACTCTGTAGGTACATGAGTCAACCGCTCTGGTACCTCCGTCTTACCTTTTTCAGCCGCAAAGCAGCAGTGCCTGTATTGCTGTGTTCTGGTTTGAAGGGTGAAATGAGTGAAAGTGATTTCAAATGGCATTGAAATTACTAGGTAACGTGACTTTACATCTTATGTCACAAGTTGGCAACATACACTGTGACATAAGATTAATGTAGGGGTTGCAATTTTGCTGCGAATTTCACAAGAACCACATATATTATAGGTTGCTGTAACCACTTACCATCAGGTTGGCAGGTTGCTTGTTTGTTTTTTTATTGTATTTAAAAAAGCAGTGAACTCTCTCGAAACCATTTAAATTATGCCAGTATCGGATCAGTAAATCAATCTTTGGGCTTTAGAATTTGCCACGATGACGTCACGTGAATGGAATGGTCGTGAATATTTGATCTTTAGTGGTCTAACTATAAAAAGTTATTGAAAAGATGTCTATAGGTCCCCAAGAATAGTTATCGTTTTAACATGATATTTTATCTGTCTGTTATGATGTATTGACACAAATAAGGCAGCATCATGTTTAAACCATAATTACCCATCGTTTTGTGGTAAGACCGATAATTTCAACCTGGTAAAGCACCGCAGTCATACAGCCTAACGTCATATTGTTTCAGTGCTCAGCGGGGCGATGATGTCAGTACATACTCTTTTGCAGGCGGATTTGGGTTTTGGACTAGTCATAAGTGTCATTAGACTGCAATAATTACTTAACATTAGGTGGGCCGTATGGTCCCGGCACGTGGGTAGTGGAGTCGCAGTGTGGACCTTATCTAGTGCGCCCATAAGCACAATATAGAGAACGATACAGTAGCCCGACTCAGGCGTGTCTTTGAAATTTATACCTAAAGCTGAACTGGGCGCTAGGGTTGGTACCTACAAAAAAATCGGTGAACGTATACGTACTGCTGCGCGTGAGCGGCGCGGCGGCGTGTACGTGGAGCACAACAATCTCGGTCGGCGCGCGGCGTGACACTTAGAGTTATGTAACTCAGGAGTGATTGATTCAAAAGATATATATCTGACGCAAGGAGTGTTTATATCAGTATATCACTTCAGTTTCAAATATATCAATAGCTCTTTCAGTCGCCTGAGATGGCCGAGAGCATTGAAACCGCATTGAATCAGTAACTCTTCTCTTTCACTCGGCAGGATTTTATTAGGTGACTGATTTTTCATATTCACAACAGTATTAAGAAAATTATTCGAAGTATATATAAATACAAATTAATTATAAATCTCTTTATGAATGCTAAACTCCAAATAATAAATAGGATTAATAAAATTTAATTAAGAAATTTAGACACAGAGCACACATTCATTATATCACCGATAAATTAAAGAAACACTGAGTCACTGAGTTAATGATCTAGCTAAAGATATAAATGATATAGTGATATAAAAGAGAGATATATATCAGCAGCTCCAAAAGATAAAAGATATAAGATATCTCTCTTTTCCTCTGAGTGATATACTCTGCACAAGTCTATTGACACTGCGTTGCTATGCCGTTCAGAGCATGCTTGGTGGCGGCCGTATAAACGACTTTTGTATGTGTGCGTGCGCCGATTCGTCTCTTTCTATGGAGTCGGGCTACTGTATCGTTCTCTATATTGTGCCATAAGGGCAGGGAGAACACCGGGGGGTTTTAGTGGGTAGGCCTGTCAGTCTGCCAGGAGACCCACACACGCTCGCCGTCTAGCCAGCGGCGAGTACGGTGCGGTTACGCATTTCCCCCCGGAAAAAAAGGTCTGTCGTATGGTATATTAAAATAGATTATTTATACAAATATCAGTAGAATTTTCGAAACTTTTTTCCTAATCCGCAATTTCGTACTTACACTATAAAAATAAGTATCTGAAAATTGCAACATGGGTGGTTTAAAATCATTTTCTGCTGTTCATATATTACAATGTCAGTTTCTTGAGGTTTCCAAAAAAATTTCTATTACAAAATTGATTCGTAAAATTTTATTATAGTAGTATAAAACACTAATAAATGTTATGATTCAAGTTATATTTACGAAGTAAAATAGATACCTACATACCCCTTTGTTCTCATCGACGGCGGAGACCCGGTTCACGTTGACGCCAATGTAGACAGTCGTGTTTTTACCTGAAATCGTAGATTCAATTTTAGACATTTCCTTTTCTGAATTTTCCTTGAATTATGGCGAAACGGTGGTGAAGTATTTAGCGGCGGCCGGTGGAGACATCGCCGGCTTTGCCGCCGGATTAATATTACATTTGCCTCGAATATGCATGTTTACTTTAAAACAAGTGCCGATTTGCTGAATAAGAAAAAAATGATAAACTGTATCAAAGATTATGTGGCTATTTATAGTAAAGAACATTGCTAGAGTCTAAAACTCTTAACCTAAACATTGTAGACATCCTGTGAGTAATATTAATGACTAGCTGTGCCAGCGAACTACGTTTCGCCGTATATTTTTTACCCGTTTTTGCAACATTTGTCATTGATGCTCAGCTCCTATTAGTCGTAGCGTGATGTTATATAGCCTAAAGCCTTCCTCGATAAATGGACTATCCAACACAAAAATAATTTTTCAATTTTAATCAGTAGTTCCTCAGATTAGCGCGTTCAAGCAAACAAACAAACAAACAAACTCTTCAGCTTTATAATATTAGTATAGATAATCCTAACGAATATTATAAATGCGAAAGTGAGTTTGTTTGTTGGATTGTTACGCTTTCACGCCTAAACCACTGAACTTATTTTAATAATATTTGGTATTGAGATAGTTAAAAACCTTGGGAAGGACATAGGCTAATTTTTATCCCGTATTTTAATGAGTTTCCTAGGAGCAGCAGCTGTATTTTATGTTAAGTGTTAGTTATTTTAAACATGGTAGAGCAGCTGAAAAATTTGGATTGAATTTATTAATAACTAGTGGGCCCGGCAGACGTTGTCCTGCCCGATTACAGCGCCACCTACCGGGTCCAAATAAATTACGCATAAACCTTCCTTGAACCTATTCAAATACACACAGAAAATTTCGTAAGAATCTGTCAAGCCCTTTCAGAGTTTTTGCGAGACAAACACACAGCGTTTCATTTTTATACATATATAAGAAGATTAAGTTTTTCATTGCTGTTAGTGGCAGACGAGCAGACGGACCACCTGATGGTAAACGGTAACCGCCACTAGGGTGCCCCAAAAAAATCAGTTATTTTTCAACGCATACCCTCTTATTTTAGTCGAATGATGTTAAAACACATGTAAATAAAATTTCATGTACTTAGAAACAAAGCAACCCGTGCCGACTTGAATCGAGTATGTCAGTACTTGCATACTTTGGCGCGTCGCGCGCGGCGGAGTTAATGTGGTGGTGCCCCAAGTAGACTCCACCACGTCGGCGTTTCACCGACTTGTATTGCTGAATTTTATTCACCGAATACCAGCTCTTAGAAAATTGGTATTACTTACCTTGGTTCCAATTGTCTCCGTCCGTCTCCTCCGTAGCCGGTGGACTTCCTGAGCTAGCTCGAAGGAAGTCGCGGCTCCTGAAGTTCTGCAGTGGATCCACCGGTGGAGACCGGAGCACTACAAAGGCCTATTAGGCCACCACGACTCACACACGCGATTTTGATACCTTGCACAACAGAAAGCGGGCTTTCGCACCCCGATATTAGGTGCGCCGCGCAAATCACTATTTGCTTGAATATTGTGTATTATATTTTATTCCGGCCCGCACATAACCTCTAAGCATGTCATGACATTTCGACTCGACTCAACTGACATGTCACATGCGGCCGGCCGCATGTGACATGTCAGTCGAAGGGTTTGTTAATTCTCAACAATTCTACTGTGTTAGTTTGTCAATTAGTAAACCCATTATTTTCGTTCAAAGAAGACGGCAGTGGAATTACGGGATATTTTTAATAGGGGATGTAAAATATGAAATTACCGGTTCAAAACTGCCCTCTAATGGACGAGTATTAGCAGTTCTGTTCAATAATATTCGTGAAGTGAATTTAAGTGTCAATGAAAGCGCTTATCTAACTATACGTGAGTGCATTATTTATTGGGAAAAGGCGCGAATACGGAGTAAATCTAACTGTGTTAAAAAACTGGTTACCTTATACCAAGTTTGGGGAGATTTACAAAAAAAAAATACGAATAAAACACAAGCCATATTTGAGCAGTGTCGACAGGAATTTGTTACAAATTTAGACAACTTGTTCGACATTGTACATGTCGATGCACTTCAATTAATAAAGATAAATTAAGATAGGATCGTCTCGATCGTATAACCTGATAGGGTAATCGGCCAAGTGAGAGTAGAACTCGCGCAACAAGGGTATCAATCAATCATTTTATTTGCTCATAAAACATGGGTATATACATAGGTGTTAAATGCAATACAAACAGAGTACAGCCATGATTCGCCATAGGCATATGAGAAGTAAATTACAAATTAACATGTCAAGATTCTAAATACAATAATAATAAATAAATGTCAGATTGGGATAACCACGATCTTCATAATAATTACAGTCACTAAAATATTAATATTTATAATGTCAATGTTAATAAAACTTAATTATAAAATAGATACTAAATAATTTTTGTAGTCAAATTAGGGAATTATGATGTCAAATAAGTTACAATGTCAAATAAGAAATTAATCAATTCTAAACAAGCTTAAAAACATTAATAATAAATGATGTCAAATTAGGATAACCACGATCATAATAATATTTAAAATCTCAAAAATAAAATAATAATAATAATATTTATAATGTCAACGAAAGTTATGTTATAGGTACAAACTAATTTATGTAGTCAAATTAGGGAATTATGATGTCAATGTCTTAAGAAGACTTGGAGATTGTAATACGCTTTAGTAGCAAGAAAACCATTAAGTGTAGTTTTAAACTGATGATTGTCAGATATAGACCTAATGGACAATGGGTGTAGATTCAACTTTTTTTTTTTTCATTACTACTTGTATTTGCAGACATCTTGAGTAGGTATATTCAGGATGTATGCACATACAAGGTTAAATTTATGTTTCCTTTAAATTAGAATGTTTTGCTTTGTTTTGACGTCAATAAGTGCCTATAAAGGCCTAAGTTGAATAAAGATTTTTGAATTTTGAATTTGAATTTGAATGGAATTTTGTTATACACAGTAGGTGCCATACAGTTAACACTAACTTTGCGAAGGGTTGTCTTGCAACTATGTGTTACTTTTAATTTGCCCTCTTGACGGTTTCCGTTGGGATATGCTTCAAAGTAATGCATATCATTTCTCACAAAATTTGCAACCTCACTAATATAAATAGAGGTGACAGTCAATATTTTATGTTCACGAAAAAAGGGTTCACATGAATCTTCCTGCATCAGGCCAAACATAGCTCTTAAACATCTTTTCTGTGCCTTGAATACACTTTGCTTATCAGTACTATTGCCCCAAAATATTATACCATATTTTAAAATGGACGCAACATATCCATAGTATGCTGTTAAAAGTGTTTTTATATTTGTAACTTGTCTTAATTTATACAAAGCGTAACAGAATTGGTTTATTTTTTTTACTAAAATGTCAATGTGAGGTTTCCATGTCAACTTATTATGTATTGTTAGTCCTAAAAATTTTGTTATATCCACTTCTTTTATTGAATTTCCTAAATAATTTATGTCAACATTTAATGGGGAAATATTCCGTAGTTTAAAATTCATCACATATGCCCACCTGATGGTAAGTGGTAACAGTCGCCTATAATACATGTAGCTCCTGTGAGATTCGCAGCAAAACTGCAACCCCCACAAGAACCACAGTGTACGTTGCCAACTTGTGACACCAGGTGTAAAGTCACAGTACCCAGTAATTTCACTGCCATATCTTACCCTTCAAACCGGAACACAGCAATGCAAGCATTGCTATTTGCGGTAGAAATAGGTAAGACGGAGGTACCTAAGCAGACGACCCTAGTACAGAGTCTCCCTCCAGTAAATTGTTATTAATGTCATATTCTATGTCATGCGAATTGTCAAATTTAAATAATATAGTACTGTCATCAGCAAAAATTATCATAAAGTGATTAGTCACACTAGGAAACTCGTTAATATATATATTAAATAGCAGTGGACCTAAAACACTGCCTTGTGGAACACCAAAGCAGACACACCTTTCTTTCGACACATAAGTGGTATTGATACCAGTTTCAGGATTAATCCTATTTATGTGGGTAATTTGCCTTCGGTTATTTAGATAAGATCCAATTAGTTTATTGACATTGCCTCTTATACCATATGCTTCAAGTTTGCTTAACAGAGTTTTATGATTAACATTGTCAAACGCTTTGGTCATATCCATATAGATGGCTACGGTTGGACTTCGTTTTTCTACATTACTAATAACTCTTTCTAAAAATACGTATATTTGCCATATTGATAGACCTATTTTTTCGAAAACCATATTGGTACTTTGTAAAAATTTTATTTGTTTCGAAGTAGTTGTAAAGTTTGTCATATATAACCTTTTCAAAAATCTTGGAAAATATGGACAAAAGAACAATAGGTCGATAATTTTTTAGAAGTTTCTTGTTATCTTTTTTGTGTATTGGAAGAGTAATTGTTACTTTCAGTCTATCGGGAAAAAATCCTTCTTCCAGTTTACAATGTGACTTAATGTGGGTGCAATTATATTTCCTACTTGCTTAATAGCGCTAGTGCATACATTGTCATACCCTACATTGTTAGTGTTTTTTAGGGATTGAATAATTTTCACAATGTCAAGTGGAGAAGTTGGTGAAAGAAATATTGAATGAAGTTGATTATACTGAATATTTTTCAAATTTGGTTCATTATCATTAGAAACATTTACAAAATCTACAAAAAAATTGTTAAATGCATCGGCTATATTTGTCGGTTTGGTTATTTCTATGTCATTATTTAAAATACAAGAGATATTTTCTTTTGGTGTATTATTATTATACTTTTTAATTATTTTCCAAGTGGCTTTTGATTTATTATTAGACTTATTAATATAGTGGTCATTTTGCGCTTTTTGAGTGAGTTTAATTAATTTCTTATACCTTTTTGTGTAATTTTCAAATACTACTTTATTTACTGTAGTTGGGAATATACGGTATTTCCATAAAAGAGCTCGTCTTCTTTTGCTGCACGTTTTGATACCCCGCGAGACCCATTTAGTTTTTCTTTCAGATGAAACTTTTATTCTCTTGTTAGGGAAGCACAGATTATAAAACAGCGTGAAGTAATCGTGAAGAATATTAAAAGCGTAATCTGGGTCAACTGTATCGAAGACATCTTTAAAGGTGAGACTTTTAATACAATTTGTGAACTTGCGCATATTATCCCAAGAGAAATCACGGCGGAAAGTGGACCAGTATTCAAGTCTGCATGTTTTATTAATAGGCACATTTATTATTTGAGATGTAGGTGTAGGTATGAATTTGTAATGAATTAGTAAAGCATCCGTATGAATTTGTAAGTACGATGTTACAACAAATTACGATTTTCGGATTGTTCCCTACATTATAATACACTAGCTGACCCGGTAAAGATGACAGATCCCTTTGAATTTTTCGGCTTTTCTCTACAATATTTCTGTTGGTCTTCCAAATAATAAATAAATAAATATAACATGCTTGTATTATACATAGGTGTCCCTAAAATAATGGATAAACTTATAACTATAGATAGACTTTATCATGGCTTCCCTTACCACAAATTTTGACCTTAGTGAAAATATCACGTATTTTTCAAAAAAAATTAAGTACGTTTAGTTTTCATAGTGCCATTTCTACATTTTCTTTCAAAATTTGTGGTAAGAGAGGCGATGATGAAGTCCATCTATAGTTACAGGCTTATCCTTTGTTTTAGGGACACTCTGTATAAACCTTCCTCTTGAATCACTCTATCCGTTGCTAAAAGCTGCATTAAAATCCGTTGCGTTGTTTAAAGGATCTAAGCGTACAGACAGCAGCAGCGACAATGTTTTATACTATGTAAAGAAGAGAAATTGCTTCTTGCCAAATTTAGTCGACGGGAAGTACCTATTAGGTTTTGATTCTCTCGCGAGTGTCAAAATATACTGCACCACCAGCCGTGTCTTTGATTTAAGTATTTGTTTACAAAAAATTTTAAAGTACGTTCTGTACAAAGGCAGACTTAATGCCATAGACATTCCGTACTAACCAACACAGTGTTCCAGAAATTATGGCTTGAACAAAAAAAGAGTAGCGCATAAGGTTGAGATGAGAATAAGGCGACCAACTTTCTAATAAGTAAGTGCGGGACATCCACCCCTATCCATAAGAAGACTGGGGAGGTTTGTAGAGCACTTAAATTAGAAACAAAGAACACTACTACTGAATCATCATTTATTATTAAAGTCATATTTTTCACATGAGTGGCCTTTTTTACTAGTTCTGGATTTCCTACCTAAGTACAGTATGTCTCGTCTCATCGTTCGTATTTTTGATGTGGAACACTAGTATATGCGAGCGAGACGATAGGATAGGAAACCATTATATAGATCTACAGATAGAAATGCGGGACATGCGGGACGCATTAGACGATTTGCGGGACTATTTTATTAAATATTGCAATGCGGTATTACAACTGTCATTACGGGACGGTCCCGCAGAATGCAAGATGGTTGGCAGCCTTAAATGAGAAGGACACATAAGTAGCAGATTGGACGATGAATGCAAGGGTTTATCATGAGAGGTACACAAGTACTGAAAATAAGAACTTAAGTAAACCGTATTGTAGGAATAAAATGAATAGCGAATAAAGTACTTAAAGTCTCCACGTCTCTGCGTTGCTGGATGGACAACTAATACCAATAGAAGCTGATGTTCAGATATATGGTAAAATTTTCAAAGATTGAAAACGAATTGAATGCGGCTATTTAAAATAAGAGCAAGTATATTGCTTTCAGGTCGAGATAGCACACATCACCATAAACGAAGACAGGAACAATTAGGATCTGTACAAGCATTTTTTAATATCTGGAGGTAGAAAATTATTCAATCGACAAAAGTGATTTGATTGCGTTGACTTAGAAATTTGAAGGAATTGTAGGACTTAATATTCGATAAACAATAATTCCAGCTTGATATCTCTTCGCGTTCCTGAGATAAAAGGTCTCGACAAGCAAATAAATAACGATGTGATATTATAAGGGTTTTCATTTTTCCTTTTGAAGCACGAAATTTTCTTTCTCTTTCTCAAATTTCTCGAAGATTAGACAATTTTACATTTTTATAGAATAACAATTTTTAGAAAACTTTTCTTAGTGAAGTCATATGATAACTAAAGAAAGGCTAAGTTAACTAATGTCACAATATAGTTTTGCTCATAACCAGTGGCTTCAGTGGCTCCAGGGATTTTGATCAGGCAAATATATAGCGAACATAGATTTCAAAGCTACAGAATTTTTCGAACCGACCATTATTAACAATAAAAATCCCAGCAATGACGGATGTTTCTCCTGTCACATCATAGCACGAATCATTCGTCTACGGAATCGGACACACCCACATTAGTATTGGCGAGGGCGAGGAGTAACGTGTGCGTCCCCATTTTTTTATCGTGTTTGTCCCACTACCACTGATATATATTATCGATCGATCACACTGGATTGGTTGGGTTCATACAAATATTTTTTTTTCGATTTAAAGCGGACTCGGGTCGAGAACGACTTTGACGAACTAGTTTGCGTATTTACGCAATTTATTTTTATATTACACTATTATGTGTCAATCGAAAAGTGGCTGCTCGAATCATCGGTAATTCTGGTCTGCTGGACTCATTAGAGTCGTTGGATTCACGGAGGAATGATCCGAGGAACTGTTTGAATTGGTACCAATCAGTGCCGGATTTACGTTTTTTATGAGTGTAGGCCACTTTATTTCCGCCGCCCCATATGCTTTTCTAAAATAATAATTTTCTGAAATCCGTCGTCCCTTGGACGCTGCCGCCCCTATGCCGCGGCCTATACGGCCTATTGACAAATCCTGGACTGGTACCAACGTCGCCTTTTATCACTACACCACTCGATAGCGCAGTACAGTTCATCCCTATTACCCTGGAAGCAATATCGTTCAGAACGGTTTGTTTTCAGAGCTCATTATTACCATGTACAGGTCGGCTTTGGAATGAACTTCCCGCTGCTGTGTTTCCCGAGCACTATAATATATGTCTATTTCAAGCGAGGTTTAAAAAAGTATTACATTCAAAGTAGGCAGCGAGCGCTTGGTTCTGCTCGATATTGGCAAAGTCCATGGGCGGCGGCTACCACATACTATTAGGTCTGCCCTCTAAAGCAATAAAAAAATTATTGAACAGGTACAATACTTTGACAGCAGCCAATCCAATAATAAAAATAAAGGCAATAGTATATAACTAACGAACTATTTTTTTCTTATTCCTTTCTATTTTACAATATAAGTGGCATAATCATTTAAGCAGCCAAGATGGCGAGGTTCAGATCGGCACAAAAAATACCAGACCCTGTCCAGGGGCTTTACCATGATTATTCAGAGCAAGATTAAAACAATATTGATATATACACTGTTGCAGTGTATAGTGCCATCTGGCTCTCACTGCTGCTTAGGGTAAGTATACACGACGACAACAGACACTAGACACTCATGGTCCTATTAATAAAAAAAATCTCCTTGGATCATCCTCGGTTTCGTTATTCGTGTTTTGTCTTATTTTGACATATGACAGCCGACATGTGCGGAAACAAGACAAAACGCTGGGTAACTAAACCGAGAATGATCCAATGAGTAACATTTTTATTAATAG
Source organism: Schoenobius gigantellus (assembly GCA_963935595.1). NCBI lineage: Eukaryota > Metazoa > Arthropoda > Insecta > Lepidoptera > Crambidae > Schoenobius > Schoenobius gigantellus. The sequence goes on along the minus strand of OZ012547.1, from coordinate 30,191,906 downwards.
GATCATGAGTGTCTAGTGTCAGTTGTCGTCGTGTATACTTACCCTAAGCCTCAATGAGAGCCAGATGGCACTATACACTGCAACAATGTATATCATTATTGTTTTATTCTTGCTCTGAGTAATCATGGTAAGGTCCCTGGAGAGGTTGTCGGATAATTTTTTGTGTCGATCTGAGCCTCACCATCTTGGCTGCTTAAATGCTTATGCCACTTATTTTGTAAAAGATAAGAGAAAGGAATAAGAAAAAAATATTACGTTAGTTATTCACTATTGCCTTTATTTTTATTATTGGACTATAGCTTTCCGCTCGCGGCTTCGCCCGCGTTATTATTGTTTTCCCGTGGGAATTTTATATTTTCCCGTAAAATAATTTAATAGCCTATTAAAGTCCGAAAAATAAATTTCGTAGAAATTGGAGCAGATTTTAAATATTTTCCATAGGAACTTTCAACCCATATTTTGCACCCTAAGGGGCTGAATTCCAATAAACCATAAAACACGTGTTCAATGAAATATTTTTAAGAGCATGAATCGTTGCTAATTTAAAGATTTTTCCATACAAATTTGCAACCCTTATTTCATCCCTTCACGGTTAAAATGTTTTAAAATCCTTTCTTAGGTGCGTCTGCATTTTGGATTAAAACAACTGTCCAAATTTCACGTTTCTACCATTAGCGGTTACGGGTGTGCGTGCGTGTATAGATGAGAACTTCTCCTTTTATATACATACTCGTATATATAGATTGGCTGCTGTCAAAGTATTGTACCTGTTGAATAATTTTTTTATTGCTTTAAAGGGCAGACGGCCCACCTAATAGTATTAAGTCGTAGCCACCGCCTATGGACTTTGTCAATATCGAGCAGGACCGTGGACAGAAGTAAAATTTTTATTAATAAGGCCGTCAGTGTATGGACGGGTTCGACGCATATAACCAAAAACGCAAAGGACCATTTGGCCTTTTGCATAGGACACTAAGCGATACCGCCACTACATCGGCAAGTATAAGTGTCGCGGAAATAGACACACGTCGACATTCCAATGTATATGTTACTGTAAAAGCCCGAACTTCGGTAAATCTTAAGATTTTCTGGCAAATCTTAAAATTTACCAACTGTTAATGGTAAAGTCCGAACTGTTGTGTGATCTTTGTCCATTTCGGAGCTATACCATCTCGGTAAATATTGATAATATGGTAATCATACGGGCCGTTTTCCATACAAACCTAGTCCCCTGTATTCTTCCAGGAAAATGGCAATAGTTGCTAAATTTATTACAAAAAATCTATGGGCTTAGTATGTTCCTATGTTTTCCTTTTTTATTAGGTTAATTATTAGCAGTTAATTAAGGACATTTAATTCTTGAAAATCCTAAAACATTGGAAAGATTTTCCGCAGTGAAAACATGAAGCAAACAAAGGACAATGACAGAATAGTATCTAAAAGAATCATTTAGCGTCTACAAATTCCATCATTACAAATGTGCTTAAATTATATCTTATGGTTTTTCCAAAATACACAAAAACGTGATAAAGTCTGGAAAAAAAGTAACATTTATATGTACAACAAATGACTAAAAGTTAGTTATCAGTTCCTGCAATAATCACCGCGGTCCGATTTGCCGATTACCTGGCAATGTCGGTTAGAATTAATATTGCGTTGATAGTAATTAGTACCGCAGATCTCTCACGTCAGCGCGAATATAGCGATTTCGCTTTGCAGCAATATCACTTTACGTGGAAAATTATTATAATATGATAGCGATAACTTAAGTCAGAGCTAGCCTGAGCGCGCTCACACCTGCCCCCCGCGGTTTATCGCGGTGAACTGTCAAAATACAATAGGGTTTCGTCCTATTTTGACAGTTCACCGCGATAAATCGCTTTATCATATCGTGTTTTGGTGGACGTGCTACGGGGGCTGACGAGACGCGTAAAATCAATTCGGACGAATTGTCTATTTGACGACACGGTTAGCGCAGAGGTCGAGTGATCGCCTACTGCGCAACGGGTCGCGGGTTCGATTCCCGCTCGGGACAGATATTTTGTATGGCCTAAAGAAATTTGTTCCGGTCTGGGCGTATGTGCATGTGATATTCTATGTTTGTAACTGCACCCACGACACAGGAGAAAATCCTAGTGTGGGGCGACGTTTTTTTTTTAAAAACCAAAAAACAATTTACTTGATATCCTTCTCGCTTGTTCCGTCCGAATGTGGTCCGAATTTCGCTGTTTTGTTTTGATTGTGCGCTGCTTTTCTGCTGCTGCATGCTGCATCTTCGAGTATTTGCTATTGATTTTCGTACTTTTGAGTAACCCTGGACTGCTACTGTACTACCGAGATCTCATACCATGACTGCTGAGTAGCTAGCCAAAGGATTTCGATTCCTGGCAACGTTATTTACGGTTTTAAGAAATAACCTCTTAAAGTTTACGCGTCTATATAACTATAACTAATATAACTTTTTGTCCAGACTTCGTAGAATATTCATTCTACTATCATTTTACTTAAGAATAACATCTCTTTAGTTTGGCATATTGTTCATGCTTAGACACACAAAAAATTATCAACAAAAATTTGTTAGGGAGTTTGCCATTCTCAAAAAAAAACTGAAACATTGCCCAAGACTTTCTTTATTTTTTAATGGAAAAGTAATTAAATCCACCTGGTTTTAGAGGAGAAAAAAAGGGACTACGAAACGTCTATTTTGTGCACTTTTTGTAGGTATCATCGGTCCGAGCTGCAGTTGTCTCTATCGCGCTCCGGAGTGGCTATTCGGAAAAGTTCGGACCCGATAGCAGTGAATCGAAAAATAACTTATAGGATAAAACTGTAGGTTAGGTAGGTTAGGTTAGACATTGTACGCACGGGAGATGCTGACCAGCGCGACGGCGTGGGAGGCTGTCGCCTCCTTCTGCGAGGATGTGATCTCGCAGAAGGAGGCTGCGGAGCGGGCGCGAGAGGATGACCCTTTCGCCGCACCGCTCCGGCGCAGGCGGTTGGGGAGGAGGAGGCGAGCGTTCCTGAACGCGCGCCACCAAATCGATTAAGCAAGCCGGGGATGAAATGGCCCGGCCGGCTGACAACCGGTCAGGAGACACTTTTCACCCCTGGCCTGCCCGTCTGGGTGGTCGAATTCTAGCATACTTGTCGACCCCCCCGTAGAGGAAAGACCTGGCGTTTCGTCAGGCCTACCCTCCAGGGGACACACTCGGTGAATGGCTAACGCCGATCCCGATTGTGTCTCTACGGAGGTAGAAGTATCTGGAGAAATTCCTGTTAAGAAAACTGTTAAGAAATTCCTAAGACCAACATTTACCAACCGTCATTCGTAAATCGTAGCATATCCCAAACTCTGTGGTAAAAGCCTGAAATATCGTCTATTCTCTATAAAATCCTTACATTTACCAACTCATGTTGGTAAATCCTAAGATTTACCGGCAGAACCTAACATTTACCAATATATTTATTTATTAAATTCTTTGAGTACAAAACTGTTGTACAGAGGCGGACTTAATGCCTGAGGCATTTTCTGTCAGTCAACCTTTGGGTGATGCAGAGAAACATTGTGGTAGCTGTACCGAAAAACATAGCAAGACAAAAACATATTTCAAAATAATCATATAGATATTTAAATACTTTATTGACATAGATAATTATATGTATATAAAACCTTAATACATAAATAAAATATATAAAATACTACTATATATTTGCCTAAAATTTCTTGGAGGAAAGTTTATGACACTATAGCCTACCTAATTCTCAACAGCCTAAGTTTTACTGCTTAAAACATTGGTCAAAGAAAATCTTGCGCAATTTGTTTTTAAAGCCAAGCTTTAATATACCAGTAAAATATAAACAGACTCTTGTATGCTGTTTTGTTAAATTGTATTTCTTGACTGTTAAATATTTTTCATAGACCAGAGCTGAGAAATTGCTCTCAACGCTACTGCTCCACTGAAACTACAAAGATGTGGCCAAAAGCGAAACGCGTTAATTTCTATGCGACATTGTTAGTGGCGTTAGACGTTAATAGGTTGTATATCAAACTCCGCAGATGTGGCCACGGTGTTAGGCCGTCATTTTTAACGCAGAAGTTAACCTCAACATTTACGTAGGTGAAGCTCTAGCATAAGCTAGGGTCATGCCCCCATTTCTCATTTCGTCCATTCCTAGCGAGTGAAGAAGCAGTCGGTGTGCCGCGAAGATGGTTACATGTGTATTATAGAGGTCAGTGCGGTTAGTACAGTTAGAAACATTTACGCCATTATTACTAGACAAACTTTAGTTTTATTTAAAAAGGTGGTTTGAAATTGCATTGATCTGATAGGTTGAGTAATGACTGGCGGGCGTCGGTTCTCGCTGAGTAACGTCCGTCTGTGAGTGGATAGCTTTGGTCGCGGCCTATCGACGGAACTGTCTCGCTATAAATAGCCCGCCCGCGAATGGCCGTCCATATCGTTATTGCCAATAAATATCAATTAAAATGTTCAATTTTCTCCAAAAAGCTTAGTTCATTAGCACCTGCTGATGTGAAACTTTGCGCCTTGCGGGATATACGAGTTAGAAAAAATAACAGTAACTTATTTACCAATAAATATTTAAGCAATGGGCCTATGGACTTATTTCGTTTTTAATAGATACGGCAGACATACATCTGTAGTTTATTTTAAGAGCATTTTTCAAAATTACAGCTGGTTTACTTAGATGTTGTTCAGTAATTAAACTAACGTCAATTTTCATTAAAATAACAACACATATTTAAGGGTAAAATTTGACTAAGGAGCCAAATTAACGCAAAAAAGACTCAGTCTTAATCATCCATATGCTATGTCATATTTGTGAAAAAGTTTTTTTTTGGCCAAATGTAAATTGTTCTAATTGCTTTTTTAAGATAGAATGCCTCGATATAATTTAACATTAATGATAAAAAATGCGTAGTACTATGGAAAAATTAGCTAACTAGAATTGTAGAATCACAAAGATGACATGTTATTTTTTATATTTTAAAATGCATACAATTCAATAAATATTATGATTCAAATAAGTAATTGCAAAGATGGTCCTTTAGATTGATTTCTAGATAATATTTTTATGATTTGGTTCCTGCTTAAAATTGAACTATGTGTGAATTTTGAAAAACAATATTTAAAAAAATGTGTTAAAAAAGTTTTATGGAACCGCTCATTTCATTCTCTTCTACCTTGAATTTTATGTAATTACCTACGCTGTAGGTACACACGATGCAAAAGACACCTGATATCACAATTTCACGATTTGGCAGTTGTGACTTGACGACTGATTGATCAGTTCTAATGTAGTTCTTTATTCTACTGTACTTGTATTAATATTTATTTTATTCGTATTAGAAAAGAGCCTTACCGGGTGGAATGTTCCTATTGTAGTTGGTCGGGATCTGGTAGGTATGCTGGTCCATGTACAGGATCTGGCTGAAAGAAAGTTGAAATTAATTAAGCAAAAATTTTATTTGTATGATTATGGGAAACAGTTTAAAAAGCAAATATAATAATACTCGTAGTAACCGGGGAAATTCGAAAACATTTTATTATTACAGAGCGTTTTATATATTGCATGTAGACCTTTTTTAACTATTTAGAATTTTGTCCTATAGCTGCATATGGCTTGTCGACTCACTACTTTGAGTTTATATTTTGTCCTTATCCTTAGCTATGCACTCTGGATCAATTCGTAGCAACTTCCGATGCTACGAAAGATACAACTGCTACGATTTTTCGTAAAATTGTAGCGCACCTCATCAAAGCGCGTTTTCTCGCTACGTTGTACAGCGTTTATGAAATTGCATCAAGTGGAAAAAAAAGTTCGCTTAGTCCGCTTGATCGAACTATGCGGATTATGCAGTCGAACTACCTGGCCACAGGGCAATCCTCACGTTCGTAACTTTGGTGACGGACTTCGAATGCGAAAGGAACATTGTGTAATACCTGTAATTTTTGTGTTGTCTGAAGTTGAAATTATGTTAATTGCGGCAATGTTATTTCCATAGTCGCAAAAATAACTGTTTTGTGAATTTTTAGTTCCCTATTTTACACATCTACTTGTATACTACCTATTTATACCATTAAATTCAACAATGTAAAACAGAAACAAAGGCGTTGTCACTTTATAAAGCTTTCATACTGTCATAAATATTTAATTAGTATGTAATTTTCACTAGGAACAAATTTTAAAATCGTGAAAAAAAATAATCAGTCGCTCCTTACATTTTAATGAATAGGATAAAATAGCGGTTTCAGAGTTGACCTCATAGTGAATGTTGTTGTGTTTAATGATCTGAACGATCTCTCTAAATAAGTACAGATTTTTGGAACAAAAAGTACTTACTTATACTTTTTTTGCATGAAAAAAAAAACAAATTTGGTAATTCAGTAGGCACCTTAATGCGCAGCAGGCCACGCGGTTCTTAATCATTGAGTTACAACGTACTAGAGAAAACATCATAACTAGATTGTTTGTAACACGCGCTAGCTAGAGCCAGTTCGCTCTCCAACTATCTTAGCTTATTTTGGTCTGTGCTACGCTCTAGCTTCACGCTACGAGACCCACCAGCTTTAGTCATCCCGTGACCACGAAAGCGTTCGAAACGTAGCGCTGAATAATTAGAAAAGTGAACACACCACAGATCATGTATGTCCCCACCGAGGGGCTCGAGCCTACCCTAAGTTAGGGTGTTTAGACCTTAGTCGACCACGCTTACTGACTGGCAGTGCTTATTGGTCAACTTTACCTACATCATCATAATCACAGCTCTTATACGTCCCCACCGAGGAGCTCGAGCCTACCCTATGTTAGGGTGATAAGGCGTTAGTCAACCACGCTGGCCCAGCGTGGATTGGTCGACTTCACATACATTATTGAATTTCATCGCAGATATATGCAGATTGCCTCACGATGTTTTCCTTCACCGTGGGAGCGTCAGACAAATGTACATATGAAATTCGAAAAACGGAAAACAACATTGGTACATGGCACGATCGAAACCCGGACCTCCTGATTACAAGGCTAGTGCCGTGTCCACAGCGCCACCAACGCTCTGCCAAAAAGCTGTATTTAAATGTGAATGTGAATAGATTTTGTTCCTAGAAAAAGCCTTTCATGTTGCTTACATGTTTTAAGCTTCTTTGTTTACATAATTTGTAATCCTAAAAAAATGAAGTATTGTTGGCTTTGAAAGTAGCTGATATATTGTTATCACCTCTCATGTTTTGAAAAATAGTAATTTAGCCAACGACGAACTTAATACTGCTATTTATAATTATATTCTAAATTGAATTTCTGAACAACTCATTACTACACGTGTAGAATTTCATTGTGATAATAGCTTCCAATCCTTCGAATTAATTGATTAACCCGCCCAAGATAGTTTTTTGTTGAAGACAAAGTGGTTTGCTAATTATATTTGCACGATTTATTAGTACTAAATGAAACTAGTATTTATTGCGTTATAATGTTCTTTGTATTTTTAAAACTAAATAATGCGTCTTAATTTGCTTAGCCCACTAGAAAGGGATAAACAGTTTGAATCTTCCTTTACCTAGAACGGACTTTACCTAGATCGATGATTTTACCTAAATGTATGAATAAACAAAAATTTTATTTCTAAGATTAAAGTCTATTATTATTTCTTAGTTCTGCCAGGCCCCGAATTAAGAACTAGCCTGAATTGCAGATAAACAATTCATATCACGCTTGTTAATTTTCCTCGTCCTAAGGGCAACTATCCGTTACTATAAATTCTTGAACGAGCAAAGACAGATTTTTTCTTTTGGTGTTTTTCCAACTCGAGTGTTTGGAACAACTCTTGCTCTTACACTCTTGTTGTGATTAAAACATATTATGTTAAATATAAAGTTTTAAATTAATTGATTGTTAATTTTAGGTGAGCAAAATGCCTCGCAAGTTGACGACACGGTTAGCGCAGAGGTCGAGTGATCGGCTACTGTGCAACGGGTCGCGGGTTCGATTCCCGCACGCGACAGATATTTTGTATGGCCTACAGAAATTGGTTCCGGTCTGGGCGTATGTGCATGTGATATTCTATGTTTGTAACTGCACCCACGACACAGGAGAACAACCTAGTGTGGGGCGACGTTTTTAAAAAAAAAGTATAAGCGAATCGACATTGCATTGGGGAGCCTGTAGAAGAAGCTGAGTCTCATCGTAGTCTCGCACTAAATCAGCGGAACGAAGTGCTTCCAGTAGGCGATCAAGTTCTGATCAAGTCCAAGTGTTGATAATAAAAACGAACAAAAAAGTGTTTTTAATGACATTGAGCAGAATAGCGTGAACTGTAATCACTCACCACCTTTGCTTTCATCATTTTTTTAATTTTTATCAAAACTGTTTAGCTCTAGGAGATAGCGACATCGAAAATTACATTATCAATGGTATTGGTATGAATCACAGAATCTAACCAACCAAAATCTTGAAAAAGAAACACCATCTAAACTTTACATCAATCATCTAAAAGTGCTAATCAATCTGCCTAAATCTTAATTTCTATCTATAATTTAATCTGTATCTATAAAATTTGAATCAGTGAAAATGAAAAAAGTATTACAAGTTCAAAAACATCTATACAGGAAAAGCCACCAAAGGACTACAAATCAAAGGGGTTTTCCCTTGACTAAAAAAATGTCACGAGAAACTAAACAGATATCAAAAGTGAAAAACTATTTAAGAACATAAAATACGAATAAAAAAGTCTCAATTGATGATTATTGTGCAGGATGTTTTGAAAATCAAAATTTTACTAAATCTAAATCAGATTGGATTCATTATGAGATGTGTTGAATATACGAGTAGTTGCATAAAACTTGTTTAACATTCAAAAACCATTGTATGAGATGTAGAAAGATAAAAACCCTAGCTTCTAGTGATGATTAATGCTTATACCAAAGTTGATTGCGATATTAATTTATCTTTAAGATAAATAATAATATTTTATTGATAACTTACCTAATTTAAAGTTTGGAGGCTAATGTTGTTGCATTTTTATAATTAAAAAAAAAACATGAAACCTTATACTGTTTTATAATGTTGATTAATACTTACGGCCTTACAAATAAAAAACTTATACCTCGGAATAACCTCGGAATAGTTATTCCGTGTTTTGTCTTATTTTTACATATTACATCTGACATGTGCTAAAACAAGACAAAACACAGAATAAATTATTCCGAGGATTATCCTCGGTATAAGTTTTTATTTGTAAGGCCATTTGGATCTTAGTAAATAAATAATAAAAACTGATTACTTAAACATTAGTTTCTATTGAAAAAAATATAATGAGGCATCTATCGCCCCATGAGGCAAGTTAACGTTAGGCTACTATCCGCCACGCCACAGTAGGTGACTATATCCCCTTTTTTACTCGAAAACAATATTTATTATGTTTACAAAAATAGGTTTCCGTGACAGACAAAGGATTTTTATTTTGATATACATGTTGCATTATTCTTGGTTGGTATACATATTTTTGAATAATAAAGCTGTTTTGAAAAGTGCGGAAACTATCCGGGTTTTACACTAATGATGGCTGTGTCGAGTTCGCACAAATTCACACCAACTGAACCAGTTTTGTATGGTCACGAGTTCATTATAAATTACACTAATGCTATTACTCTCAAGCCTCTAGGTCATGTAACTGTATAACTGTAACTGTCCTAGGTTAGAATTGGTTGATACATATATGTAACTTGGACTCATGATAGATAGCAGATTTAACTGGTGTCCCCACAAAGACCATGTTTGTAATAAATTGAGATCTATTATTATCGGTAGGCTAACCATACTAAAAAATAAGTTGCCATATAAAACACTTCGAATTTTGTACATGGTCCTCGCTGATTCTGTAATTGCTTACGGATTAAGTAGCTATGGTAGCAGCTTGAGTGCTTATATACGAGTACACGACATATATCTATTATAATACAGATCGTTAAAACTATTGTACCTAAGCACATAAAAACACAATTTTGTAATAATCCCAAAGGCCTATTTGAGCTCTGTAAGGCCGTTGATGTATTTGATAAGATAATTTTTAAAGAAGCAAATAACCCGGATTATTTGATTGAAAAACCAAGACCTAGGTTAAAAACTTTAATAAAAAAGGACATATTTCTGCTGCCTAAAACTAACAACTTATATGGATGTAGAATGTTAAACTATCTTGTCCCTAAGTACATTAACGATCTCCCAGATGAACTTCAAAACCTGTATACAGAGAGGGGCAAGTAAATAAAATTAAAAGGAAATTCTTAAATAATAAAGAACTAATCAAATACGTATAAGTATTTTTAAGAGTGTCTCTTTCTCAGATAAGACCTAGCGGCTTGAGAGTAATAGCATTAGTGTAATTTATAATGTACTCGTATACCCGCAATGTATTAAACACAATAAATAAAGAAAAATGTTCTTTCTGTAAGAAAACAACATATTGGTTATATAAGTACATAAAACTGAAATATCGAAAAGAAATGAGTTGTTTTGAATATAATAGAATGTTACGAAAAAACAATTCGCTGCCAGAGTTCGCTGCTTCATCCATTCGTCACAAATCAATTTTTTTTTATACAACGATGCCGGCAAACAAACTTACGGCCCGCCTGATGGTAAACAGTTAACGAAGTCTATGGACGCCTGCAACACCAGGGGCATCACAAACGCGTTGACGGCCCTTTAAAAACCTATTTACTCCCTTCTTGAAGAACTCCATACTGTATTCCCCGGGGAAAACCCCCCATACTGTATTCCCCGGGGAAAACCTCGGCAGGGAGCTCGTCTTGTCTACCAATTTGTCTACCAACTTACAAATCGATGACTTTGATCGATTCGCCACGTTATTTAGCGATGGCATATCTATGTCAATCCGATACATTTGGTTCTTATCGAACTTCGTTATCGCTTTTGTATTGTCCTTTGTCTAGGCCCCCTGGCCGTTAATCAAAAATGTAGAGAAATGCCCAATTGTGCCGTGTTGAGGTGCAAAAACTTAAAAATAAAAAGATTATCATTTAACGAATTAAGCGCTTTTAGGGTTCCGTAGTAAACAAGGAAATTATAGTTTCGCCATGTCTGTTTGTCTGTCTTTCTGTCCGCGGTTTTACTCAGAGACTATTAGTACTAATAAGCTGTAATTTGGCATGGGTATGTATATTAATCATGCCAAAAAAGGGGAAGAAAAAAATATTGAAAATCATCTTTTTTAAGGTAACTCCCATACAAGTAAAGTGGAGTAATTTTTTTTTTCTCGACTTAACCATCGTGTCAGCATTTTTGAATGGGTCTTTAAAAAAATAATATAAAGTTTAGAGCACCATTTTTCGATTTATGGACCCGTTTCTGAAATATTTTGTTAGATATAAGTGTCCCCCTCATCTATCTGCTAAACGGTTATATATGGACACGTGAAAAAATTACAACAGTAGTATACACAGGGTAAATTTTGAGGTACCGGCAATCTAGCAGGATTAGATAGCAAGCACCGTTTGTTCTACGACTTTTGATAATTCGTTAGATTTCACTTTCATACAAAAATAAATATTCATTTAATATACCTCTAGAATGTTTGTTACTCTACGCGCACAGCGCGCGAGCATAGCGTTGTCTTCCGTCATCGTTTATAAATGAAACATAGACTTATCAATGTCACGACAGTGCAATAAAAAGTTGAAAATTGATTTTTGTTCAATGTATTGAGTTATCTTAAAACTCGTAAAACAAACGTTGTAGTTAATGATGTTAGCTATCTAAAACTGCGAGGTTGCCGGTACCCCAAAATTTACCCTGTATAACGAAGTTTAAAGGAAAACTATCAGAGTTGAGTACTAAGTGCAAACTAAAAAGTTATAGACGACCAACTTATAAAATGTACTCGGAAAAGTAAAATTTCATTGAAAATTAGTACTGAATATAAATTTACGAAGCACGTGAAGTTAAGGAAATATAAAATCATTGCAGCTTTAATAATAATAATAATGCCTAATTTAATAGCAACGTGTTGTGAGGTGTGAGTGTGAACTCAAAGTTGGCATTTGCAACTACGGAACCCTACACTGCGCGTGGCCCGACACGCACTTGCCGGTTTTTTAAAGTTATATTCGGCAAAGAAACATAGACACGCTCGGCTTTCATAAAGATGAGAGGAGTGATGTTGTCTAGTTAAATACATGTCTGAATACAAATAAAATAAAAATCAACAATTGTCTAAGAACTCATTTTCCGATTACAACATTGCAATTTGTGTTATCACATGGATTACTCTATTAATAAATGGTATATACATATATACATGACGTGCCGCTCACAGCACGCATCGAATAGGTACCTAATACAATTATGAACGAAGGTGATCTGCATAGAGCGAATTAGGGACAGACAATGCACATTGGGTAAAAAAACTTTTGTTTAAATTTTGAAACAGTCATTGGCATAATTTAATCATAATGTATTGTATGTATTAAATTCAGTATACTAAAAAAGAAATGAAAATATTAATCCTCCCCATGCAGAGTTTAATTCTGACTTACGAGTACCTGAGGAGATTCTAGAAACTTACATGTTTTACTTTCGATGCGAAACAGTTTCATTAACTTCCCCTATCTCATATAAAACACACTATTATACTCGTAGGCTGCTACCGTTCCAACTAAGGAACGGTAGCAGCCAACGTACACTTGTAAAAGTACGCTAGAGTTTATGCTTAATTGACGCGAAATGAATTTTTTTCGATGTCAATCAAAAATGCATTAAAGCTGCAACTGTATAATAAATTAGTAGCAAATAATAACGTGTTTTATACTAACCTCGTGCACGTAACTTACTTCAAGTTGAGAGCAATTAACAACTTGAAAGTCGCATGTCTCATACGAATCACGAGCGCGTGTAAAACCGGAGGCAAATGCTCGAATGTAACTTTGTCGTTCTAATGTTCTAGGTCACAGAAACAGCATTGCATTTTTATTACCCAATGGGCAAGTTTATAAGTAAAAATGTTGGTTGTTTTTGTAATTAAAATATTTATTGAACATTCATAATACATACGGAACAGAAAAAAACAGTAAGATTTTTTAGGATAAAAGTTTAAAATCCTGACAATTTCAGAGATTCGGGAACTTGGGACCTCATTTCCTCGAACCACGGGGAAATCTTAACGAAACCGAAGAAAGCCAATTCTCTTTCTAAAACTTGTGCGCATTAATTTTTCGCTGGGTCCTTTTTAGGGTTCCGTAGCCAAATGGCAAGAAACGGAAGCCTTATAGATTCGTCATGTCTGTCTGTCTGTCTGTCCGTCCGTATGTCACAGTCACTTTTCTCCGAAACTATAAGAACTACACTGTTGAAACTTGGTAAATAGATGTATTCTGTGAACCGCATTAAGATTTTCATACAAAAATAGAAAAAAGCAATCAATTTTGGGGGTTTCTCATACATAGAACTGTAACTAAAATTTTTTTTTTCATCAAACCCATACGTGTGGGGTATCTATAGATAGGTCTTCAAAAATCATATTGAGGTTTCTAATATCATTTCTTTCTAAACTGAATAGTTTGCGCGAGAGACACGTCCAAAGTGGTAAAATGTGTCCCCCCCCCCCTGTAACTTCTAAAATAAGAGAATGATAAAACATTTACATTACCATGCAAACTTCCACCGAAAATTGGTTTGAACGATATCTACTAAGTAGTTTTTTAAATACGCCATAAATCCTACGGAACCCTTCATGGGCGAGTCTGACTCGCGCTTGGCCAGTTTTTTTGAAAGTATTGCTCTATCTAAAGTCAGCTCTACTAGAATATCTAGATTTTGCCCTTTAGGCGGATGCTAATGGTGTTTTTCTTGTGCAATATAATAATAATAATAAAGTTTTAAATTTATTCCATACAAGTAGGAATTTACTACTAAAATTCTTTAAAAATGTACTCAACCAAATAAACAAAAATGAACCAGCATACTAGTAGATAATTGACGAATAATACAAGCCTCCTCCAAAGTTTTATGTCTTTAGCTATCTCAAGCCATCTTCGACCTACTGCCACCGCGATTTCGGCTGCGCTTCTATTCGTCTTGTGCCTTAATATATCTATGTTATCTAATAACGGTGAAAGTTGTAGTTAAAGGCATAAGTACACCATATTTTTTCTTGTTGTTTGACTTGTAATAAGTTCTACTTCTTAAGCGTATAAAACGATTTAAAAAAGGACTCAGCAAATACATTGTTCCTAAGGTAAGAAATATGTATGGAGACAGGACCCGGGCAGAACGTGTTCCATATTTGATTAACAGGTTACCTGCTGAACTAAGAGGAGAAGTAGATATAAAAAATTTAAGACTAGACTTAAGAAATACCTCCTAGATAGCTTACCTTAATACGTATAGTTATGTATAACTTATTAGACATAGCTCATATAGGTAGTCATAATAAGATGTTGCGAGATCCCTCAGACAAACTGTATTTACACAGTTTTGCAGGACATTAATTTAAATCCGATGTTATTTACATGTACCTTATAATAAATAAATAAATAATAATAATAATATATAGCTACTTGTTTTCTACAATAAAGTGACTGTGAAATTTCTATTCTTTTATAATCTCTCATCCTGAAAGCATGACATACGAGTATGATCTCACACCAATCATGTAAATTCGTATACTTCTTTACTCAAAACTATTTAGCTTTGAGTAAATTATGAAATAACATTTGACTTAATGCATCGAAATGAAATATGATATTGTGGTAATATTACATTTATTTTTTGCAAGTCTTTTCAAATCAGAGGTGACAGAAATTGGTTTCTCACGCAATTTCACTCGAAATCAGACATCGAAATTTTTATATTTCCTTCACACGCACATTCCGAACAATTTTATTCTAAGGGTTGCAAAACTATTACGTGGTGTGGTATACTTTACTCCTTAATTTATATTTATTGTGTGTCGACCTTTCCGGAGTTTTGTAATTAATAGCGTTTCTTTGTTAGTTTGCAATGATTTATAATTATTGTATTTTTGATATATTAATTTACGAGATATCCAAGTTATTTTGTATGATTTCGCTATGTTAGTAGTAATAGGTATGTAGATAGCAATCGTGGGTTAATATTTTTTGATTATTATTATTATATAGACCTTGAAGTAAGTATTATTGTTTGAACCCATAGAAGTCTGTCATATTTAGACACTTGGATGATCTAATTCTTTATTTGTTCATAGTCTTATCATGAAAAAGTATGCCTACTCGTATTTGCTATTAAATATTTATTAAATTTAAGGGCTCCATACACCGAATTTCTGAGGTCGTATTTACACTTATACTTTATCGGTCAATAAGAATCAGTTATTTAAATATGTTGTTGTAAGGATATTATGTATGCATGCATATATTTTTGGGTTTTTATTTCGGTGGCATATCATGAAGCTACATTGCCGTCATGCATTGCGGCAATAACGGAACCATAAAATCGAAAACGTGCGTTCGCAAATGCGGTAAGTATTTGTAATTCTTTATTCATATTCCAAAAGATTTGAAATTCCTATACTTAACATATTTTTAATGGCTGAGAAATTGGTTTCAAGTAAAACAAGTGAAAGACAGTTGGCGCAGAGTCATGTGACATTGTATTAAGGTAGGTAACTAAAAAGTTAAAAGAAAATACTTTAATTAAATAATAAATTTATTATTGTTATGTGCCGATGTCGATGTGGCATAAAGGAATACACAGGGCCTCCCACGGCGGTGCTACAAGGAGGGAAAGTACCTTCAATACCATAGGTCCGGAGATATAATATTTTACCGAAAGAAGACATCATTCTGATTTCAGAAATAGTTCCAAACACATTTTAGGGATGGTAAATGAATCGAATCCGTCTCTGAACCGCGAAACAAACCCGCCAAATGAAAAAAAATACCACACTGTTTCTTATGACACTGCCCAATAGTCCATCACAGGGAAGAAATCTCTCTAATAAACATTACCTCAAAAACTTGAGGACGACCATAAAATCTTACAGTACCTAATGCATAATGGAACAAGAAGAAATACTAATAAAGAAAAAAAGGTGTTAATTTTACTTAAAATAAAAATATTTGTTAGTACTTAGTCTTGTTTCACTATGCATTAGGTACTTAAGTAATGTTATTTTTTTGTCATCCTCAAGTTTTAAAAGTAATACGAGTAATATTAATTATCAGAAAGATTTGTTCACTGTGATCGAATTTATTGATCGGTATCAGAACAATTCAGGATGTTTATTTGAGTTATTCTTCATTTTACCAGGATCGATTCCTGGTTTAGACAGGCGATTATTTTAAAATCTGTGAATGGAGTTTGGATTATTTTTAAAATCAAAATGAAGCCTTCTTTCAGTTAAATTTTCCATCTACAGTATTCTTTCAGTTAAATTTTCCATCTACAGTGGCATCTCCGTGGGACGCCCTCGATAGTTGCTTCGACTACAATTTGTAACGTATAATGAATTTTAAAAAAAACGTCGTTTATCTTTAAATAATATGTCAAATTAATGTAATTAATAAAGAAATAATCTTATTAGCTTTTGCTATTATCTAATATATATGTATAAAAATCTCCATCGAACTCCTCCGAAACGGCTTGATCGATTTTTACGAAATATTTTGTGTATATTTGGTAGGTCTGAGATGAGGCTATTTTTATACTCCTAGATGAAAAGGGTGGCCCTCTCAAAATTTTTTGGACAATTATAATAGCATACTCATACACGCAGCCTAGTGTTCAATGTATTCATTTCAAATATTTTAGGGATAAAATTATCCCAAGATAATTCAATAATTAGTATTTAGTCACTCCTTTATTATGGAAAATTGGTAAATTTTTGTGATCTAGTCAAAAATGGGGTATTTTACGTCCCGATTATGATTAAGTCGGGACATGTCCCTATATCCTCGAATTCGGGATGTCCCGTGTCATCGTTGACTAAATAGTCAGCGGTGACTTTGAGGTCACGAATTCCTAAACATCCTATTTTTGAAAGTCGAACGCTCGGTTCGGTTCCACGCAGAATATAGCCGATTTCGGTACATACCGGTTATTATAGGGCTAAAAACTCATTGCAACTAGGCCAAAATATAAGAAAATAGTGGTCTAAGTTTGTTTGTGACACAAATTTAAAAGATTTCAAACTTATTTATTTACTTACTTGAGAAATTTTAAAATTTTTAAATCCAACTCAAAATCAACACACATCAACTTCAAACTTGTCAATATGTTCTCTTAACAAAACACAGATAAAGTTTCCACAGTTATGACTTGTTTACGAGTGGGTGAGGGCACTCGTAATGAAATCACATCTGTGACTAAGGTAGTCACATAGGTGATATTCAAAAATAAGAATTATTGAAAAGCGGTGATTATTAGTCACATCGGTGATTTCGAAGTCGCATACGTAATTCAAAAATAGCTCTCCTGGTGGGTTATTGTCTAAGAAAAAATCTATCACGATCGCTTATGATTTGACAGCCATTGCGCCGTGAACATAAGACTCTGTGCCGACTTCCTTTTATAAAGGAGTAATGAATGGGCGGCGACTATCAAATTGTAAGCAATCGCGATAGATTTGTTTCTTAAACAATAACCCCCATGGACACCTGGCACTTCTAGCTGCGAATGGCGTTCATAGAGAATGTATGAAAGAAAAGAATAATTATCACGTTGGCGGTACCGCGCTGGAACTATGACTTTACTGATCTATGTGAGATCTATGTGTGCCTTAAAGAGATTTTCATTTTTCATACACTATCATCATTCCTATTGACTTTTATAAAATAACTTTTCATGTATTTTTCATTACTCGTACTCTGAAAGTAGGTCTGAATTTGCCTGAGGACCGGTTGAAAGTAATACTTTTCAGCCCTATGAATAATCGCTTTCAACTGACAGCTGTCAAATTATAAAACAAACTAATTTGAACCATGTTCCAAGTTTCTATACAGCCACTCAATTAAAGCGCGATAAATTTGAAATACCTAAGTAAAGTAAAATTAAAGAATAAGTATATACGTATATATTTTTTAATGATTTTATAATATAATTTATTTTCCACTATTTCTTTAAAATAACATTAATTTCGGCAAAAAATTAATCATTTTTTCAATGATGAAAATGAAAAATAATAAGCTGAATAGCTGGCCGGTCACAAAAAAAAAACAAAATTGGCGGGAAAGCGGCGATTCTATCTTCATTTATTTTTTCGAGTTGAGTTTTGTTTATCCTTCCGTATAGCAGAGAGTTATATTAACACAATGAGTTCATCTGATTCAGATATGGATTTAACGCCTGATTTCATAAGAGAACAGGCTAAAGCAGAAGCTGTCGATTTATGTAATATAAAATTCACTAATTATTTCTTTAGCTAATTCATATTTTTATTTTTACTTTCCTTGTATTCGTAATTAAAAGCACAGTGCTTACCAAGGGTTAAAGGCTTATTTAGTCCCTCGAGCTATTGGCGTCAAACCCCGTCTCGTGACTAAATAAGTTACTTTCACCCCTAAGGTAACAATGTACTATTAGTTTCACTGAACCTTTGTATTGTAGAACACGAATCTGACAAATAAGCATTTGTTTATAGTTACTCAGCTGCAATCTATCTTGGGTGTTTCATCAATGTCAAGATTCTTCTACAACGTTCGTTCGTTCAAGACGACCGAAATATGTGTGAATGCAAATGACGTACTATATTAGTGAAGAGAGTCGTTTGCAGCTATAACGCCACGTGATAACATTGGACATGAGCCAGATTGTCTGCAGAAATCAACCGCTTCTTTGATACAACAAGAAAATTATCATTTCTAACTCAGATAATAATAATAATAATAAACTTTATTTGCAAGAATATGGTAACAAATTATGATGTAACATCCATATAAACCCGACATATCCTATCGATTAATCGACGTGCAAATTTTAATCGTTAAATTAACTTACTTTATGTTCATTAAAAATACATATTAATGTGTCAAAATTGATTAATAATGGTGTTAAACATGTTAGGCTATTTCTAATTACTTCATATTTAATTATTAAATAATTTATGTTCAATATTTATTTTACTTGAATTCAATAAATTTTAATTTGTACTAATAACAATAAAAAGAATATATTTCTAATGTTAATGTGGCATTTCTAGTCTCATAGGTGCATACATGTCATGTTTGATATAATAAAAAAATTGTCAACATGATAATGTGATTTTTAATAATGGCAAAATCAATAAATTGTATTTACTTAATTGAAAATGTTATTTGTAATAGTGTCAAAATAAATTAATTGTATTTATATAATTGAAATTGTTAGTATGTAATTGTATAGAAATGTAATTTGTCATAATGTCAAAATAATTATAATTGTATTTAATTCATTGAAAATGTCAATAATCAGTTAATAAAGATGTAATTTGTAATAATGTCAAAAATATTATATTGTATTTAAATAATTGAAAATGTCAATAGTAATTAAAAGAGAATGTAGTTTGTACCTAGTAATGTCAAAATAATTACAATTGTATATTAATTGGAAATTTTGTCATTCAAATTCAAATGTCAAATTTTATCATTCAAATAATCATTCACTGAGTAGTACATTTTATCTAATAAAAATGTGATTAACTTAGATTTAAATTTATTAATTGTCAAGTTTTTAATATTATTAGGTACTTTGTTGAATATTTTTGTAGCCATGCAGTAGACGTTTTTTGAGTATAAGGCTAATCTTTGATTGGGAACATGCAATTTTAGATTTACTATTTAATTTACAGATTTACTTCCTCTGAGTCGGGATGTAAAGGTATGCAATTTCATTGAGATGTCCTGTTGCAACCTACTCGTATATGCCTGAATGGTGACAAAAAAGTGGACAACTAATTGGCAGGATCGTAAACCCATAACGAGTATAAAGTATCTTTTATCTCTATCATTTTTAGTCTTAAGAGTCTTACTGTGATTACCATTCCAATGCGAACTAACAAATTTGGTAACTCATTTCTTTGTCGCACAATCAAAAAAAGGAATTTCCTGCCCGCACACGTGTTCCCTCCTTATAATCCCGGGTCCTTTAAAAGAGGCGTGAAAAAGCACCTCGCAGGTTGGCAAGGTGAGGGTGGTTAGTGCAGTGTGTATTCTCTCCCTTGCATTAGCTATCTTCGCATTAGGACTTCACTTTCACTTACTATTAGGTGGAATGGAGTCATTTGCTAGACCCGCCATATAAAAAATATATAACTCTAATAAATAATCGATAATATTATTAAAAGTTTGTCTTGAAGTGCATACGGTACACGCATTTTCAGTTATGTAATTAACTGAGGATGTCTTGTATGGCTTCTTAAAGCAACCTTGAAAAGAAATGGAGCGATACGCTTTATTTATTCTTAATCTATTGCCATACAAGACAGCATGTACATGTTATTGTTTTGTATTTGTATAAATATATACGGCAACTTCCGGGTTAACTTTAACTTGCCTGAATGAGAATGATGATAAGTGTTGTGTTTTTGCACAATAATTATTTTAAATATGTTATTGTCTTACATTTTTAGGTACTTATCTCTTTATAATGTGTCACTTAATGATTGAACGATTAGCTCTGTTTTGTTTGGAAAATTTTGCTAGAACAATCCAGTAATTTTTTCTATATCATTATGATTTTGTTTTGTATGGAATCGGTAAACATTATTTAACATCGATTTGATGAAACTAACCAAGACTAAGATATTTACTACTCTTTTTATTGTGACAATTTAGAAAGGAGCTTTTTAGTAATATCGACAAAGTTTTGAGTTGTTGGGTGCATATTATTACAGTACAAACAAGTTTATAGTCAAGTTGTTGTGATTTTCTGATTCAGTTAATGTTTCATATGGTTTAGCTCAAAATTTTGTAGGCAGTAGCATTTATTCCAAATTCGCTGCAATCTATCATCATTTTCAACTTCACAAAAGGAAGAGGATCTCAATTCGACTGTTTTTAAATATTTGTTTAAAAATTCTTTTCATATTTGAAAGAGTACCTATACACCCGAGGTGGTCCCATTGTCACCAAGTCAAGATTTGGTTATGGGATATCAGGAATTTGAGGGAAACCTTTAAATTTCATAAGGAAGTTCAACGTATTTCGCATTTTCTCTTATGCTATTCTGATATTTATGTTGCGTCCATGTTGAGCTTAATGATAAAGTAGTTTTTTAAATATAATATGGCAGGTATTCTACCCTCAGTAAAGTTGTATTCTTTTAATTTGCTTTGGTGAGCTGGTATTCAATTTCCTAAAAAGATTAAAATAAAAATATTTAGCAAAAAGTAAAAATTGACCTCAAAAATGCTAATATAAGAATACACACGCCACATTTTTGACTGTTATGTATTTTTAAAGGCGGATTTTTATTGTAGAACACTTGTTTAGGTTGCGACTTTATCACAACACTAGTTGAGTTCAAGTTTGAATGGCAAGATAACAGTGCGTGCGCGCATGAACGCGACGCGTCAAAATAGTGCACAGATTATGCAACGTGACTAGACAGAAGCGTGTTCGGTATTCGGAACAGTTATTTCAGTTGTCACAGTTACATGCACTTGGTATATTTGGGGTATCGGTGACGCAGATAGCTTTGATAAACGGGGCTAATTTTGGCCACATTAGATTCTATTGTTGTTTCGATCGGAACGTGTTTACTACGAGCTGTGGGCTGAATGGGGATTTGACGCGCGTCTTTTGCAGCCTCGAGGAGTCTCTTGTTTAAGGTCTAATAATAGTAGTATTGTATTTTACTTATTTTAAATGTTTCATACAATAAAGGAAAAAAAAAACTTAATTGTTAGTCAGTTCTTGATTAAATGTATCAAAAGCTACGTAGATACACACAATTAGGATACACAAATAAATATTAAGAGATACCTTTTTTAGTCAATATACTCGTAAAATGAAAAATTTACACCTATCTGGTTGAATATCAAACCCATTTATACTATTTTTAATGTGTACATATATTTATTAATGTTTAATCTCAGGTACTAATACCTACAATACCTATGTATAATAAATATCTACGTATAACTTGACTAGCATTGAACCCAAAGGTTCAAATTGCAAGAGCTACTTGGCTTCCCAGAACTCGATATGATATGATAGAGGTAGATTGTATGTTGGGATAGGAAAGCTACTATTTAAGGTGAAAGTAATAACTGGAGACTTTGACTAAAGATTTAGATTTAAAAGTGAATCTAGTACAAAAGATGCATTACTTTGCAATACAGTTTTGTCCGTAATCATACGTTTCCATAATATTATAGGCATCAAATGTTATGTTTTAAAATGTCTAGATTTTCAACTTTTTGTTGTTAAAAGACCAAAATAGGTGCTGTTAACCTGAAAGTCATATTATATTATTGTTCTTGCAATTGGGAATATGCATGATTTTTTTTCATAAATTAATAATTTACATCTTTATAACATAGAAAAAAATATTAATAGGCTTGAAAATTGTCAAATTATTTTTCAAAGCGAAATTTAAAACATTGAAAACATTTGAGCCGTTCAAACGCCACTATTTTCCGCGCTTTTTTGATGACGTCATTGGTTATGTCCCGTGTTTGTTTACTATAGCGTTTCAGTTACTTCATACTTATTTTAAGTTTTAATTGTTATATAAATCATGAAAGAAGTTAAAAAACCTTCTTACAAGTATTGTAGGATACCGAAGTGCAAAAATACTATTATTAGTCCACCCGATAAAGGTTTTTTTTTGTATTCCACGCGATGCGAAAGTACGAAAAACGATCTTCGATGACTGTGGTGCACAACCTCCGACACTGTCCCATTGTGGCAGCACCATGCCCAATATCCACATCAGACAGCGTGATGTGCGGGCGGAGCTTCAGTCGATCGTTATTCGAAAAGCAAGTGGACCAGACGGCATTCCTGCGATAGTTCTTAAGAAGTGTGCAGCGGAGTTGACTCCGATCCTGTCGCGTCTATACCGTCTGTCGTTTTTTGCTGGTTGTGTGCCGAAATCTTGGAAAGAGGCCAATGTCCAGCCGGTTCCCAAAAAGGAAGAAAAAGTTGTGTAAAATCATGGAGGGGATTCTTAATACCCAGCTGATCCGTTACCTGGAAGGTCACTCGTTACTTAATTAGGTAATGACCGTCAGTATGGGTTTCGTCCTAAACGGTCAACAGATGACTTTCTAGCGTTCCTTTTGCACAAATGGGGTGAATCTATCGATAAGCGCGGCGAATCGGTGGCTATTAGTCTCGACATCGCCAAAGCTTTTGATAGAGTCTGGCACACGGCTCTTCTTTCCAAGCTTCCGGCATACGGATTACCCGCGCAGTTCTGTACGTGGATTGCCAGCTTCCTCCACGAGCGTAGAATTCGCGTTGTCGTTGACGGCTGCGCTTCGCGGTTCGTGGCAGTGAACGCTGGAGTTCCGCAAGGCTCCGTTCTATTCCCAACATTGTTTCTTCTGCATATCAATGATATGCTTACCTTGGAAAGTATACATTGCTATGCAGATGTCAGTACAGTGCATGAGGGATATCACGGAAGCTCAGCGGCTGCTCGTGGTGATATTGTTAGGGAGAGGCAGAATCTTATCATTGAGTTCAACAGGACGCTGGACCTCGTCTCCGAATGGGGATCCAGCAATCTTGTTGAGTTCAATGATAAGAAAACACAGGTGTGCGCGTTCTCAGCGAAAAGGTCACCTTTCCTCCCCCTTCCTTCTCTTCAGGGCACAACCCTTCACACACAGAGCAACATCACCTTGCTCGGAATGAACATTCGCTGCGATCTGAACCCCAGAGACTACATCGAATCCGTAATAACTAATGCCTCACGGAAACTCGGTCTACTGCGTAGGTATTTTGCGCCGGACCAGCTATGCTTGTTGTATAAAACTCAGGTTAGGTCTTGCATGAAATATTGCTCGCACCTTTGGGACGGCTCCGCTCAGTACCACCTCGATGCTCTGGATAGATTGCAGCGTCGCGCTGTCCGCATAATTGGCGATGTAGAGGCAACTAACACCCTCGAGCCTCTACAACAGTAACTTCGTCGTGACATCGCCTCTCTTAGCGCCTTTTACCGAATGTTCCATGGAGAATGCTCTGAGGAGCTCTTTAACCTTATCCCTCCCTCTTCATTCCTTAACAGAAACACGCGTAAGGGCCTTCGGAGTCATCCGTACACTGTATTCTCCTTTTCACACTGTACCAAGAAATTTCAAGATTCCTTCTTCTGTCGTTCATTCCACACTTGGAATTCTCTACCTGCGCACGTGTTTCCTCCATCCTTCAAAAGAGGCGTGAAAAAGCATCTTTTGGGCCGGCAAGGGGCGGGCAGGTAGGATAGTGGATGTCGTTCCTACTCTATCTGTCAAATCATTTGGACCTCTTTCACCGCTTAATATCAGGCGGGAGGAGGTCATTTGCCGGGCCCTCCATTTAAAAAAAATCTTCATTATTGATTATATATTGTTATGAAGATCATTTTCACGTAAGTATGCTATATTTATAAACAGCTTAGTGTGAATTAGAGCTATTAAGCAGTACAAGATTCGGTCTTAAAGTTTAGTTTACAAAAGTTCATTAAAGATTTATCTAAAGAGATATCTAATATTTACAAAAAGTATATAAACATAAGTATTATAGTGAGCTTCAATAATATAATATTACGTGTAAATTATAATGATATAGATGTAAATTAGGACTTTAGGAACAATTTGAATGATAAAAGGTTATGTATAGGTTATATGTTTTGTTGTAAGTATTATTTAAACATTTATGAATAAAAATCTATGTTATGAACTCAAATATACTATGTAACATAGTAATTACTTTGCAGCTTTCACTCCTTTATTCTCCACGCTCGTAAAATCGAGATTTGATGTAAAATATTCTGCCATCATAAATGCATCTATTTTCGGTAAATTATCTGATTGTGCTTTGACTAAACCAGTTTCTGTCATAGTCCTAGATTGACTATAAATATATATTCACAAGAAATCACACAGGAATACAGTTGTAAACAATTTTTCTCACAAACACCACCAATACGGTATGAATATCGACACCGATAAATCCAGTGACAGGACCATTGACGTCACATTCCGTTTCGTCCAATGGTGTCGCGTTTCGCAAGTTTGAATTTCCCTCCCTTAATTTTCACTTTTTATATAATATTATCTGGGCTTTAATAACAACGAATTAAAAAATACCTTTTAAGTATATTGTAAAGACAATAAAGAATCTAGAAAAAAATATTTGAGACAAATTTAAATTTAATGCATATTCCGTGTGTCTGTTTTGTAAGTTTTTTTTTAACTTTAAACCATAAAGAAAATAAGTGGAGACGGTGATGTAGATGAGGAAGGACAAGAGATTTTATTTAGAGATTTTCTATAGGTTAATGTTAAACAATTGCTCTTATAAAACCAAAAAAAAAGGAGGTAATCAGCGGTATTTTTTAAAATATTAACACATAGACTGTGTCAACACGTAAAGCGACAATTGCGTGTAACAGCAAAAAGACTTGATGTCTATGAGCTTAATGTGTGTGTAATATTAACCGCTATTAGGTAAGTGAGTATTTAAAACAAGCAAGGCAGTGGTTCAGTCAATTTCCGCATATAAAATCCGCTTAAGTGTTCAGTGACAGGTCAAGGTTTGTTTACCCTTGACATTGTTGTTGGTTTTAGGCTTTCATTGGGGATATATTTTAGGGAATGTACACAAGAAGCTGATATATAGGTCTCCCAGGCAATGTGCCGATAAAATGAGGTTTAAAGGTAGCATGATTCTTAACTTTTAATCCTTAACATATTTATGTATAGCTAACGATAAATTAAGATATGATGACTTATAAATCTTATAATGATCAACATCTAACGTTGAAAAAAGACACAATGTTGTGTCTACTAATATACTCGTAATGTGAATATCTTTAGCGAATTGTATGTGTATTACAAAAACACGCTGCTATATGAGATCCCTGGATTTCGATGCATTTTGACGAACAAAATATAGTGAAAAGAACATAAGCTTCCAATTATAATTTTCACTCGATCATACCTAAATTTATTTCTATATGTAAAGAAATGAAATCAGACTACATTATATCTGCTATTTGTACAAAAAATTTTGGAGACATACTCTACCAAAGTTTTTTTTCATAGGTACTCGTACATTATTGTTCCATCATTAAAAAAAGATTTAGTAGTATTTCATTATCTATGCAGGATAGAATTGCCTTTATATTATGAATCCAGATTTATTTTAGGATATTATGTGCTATAAGAAAAATCATTTAAATTGTTATTGATGACAGATATTAAATTACCACAAAAATATATATTTTCAGTTAATAAAATTTAGTAGCATTCCTGCATAATAATTTTATCGTGTAACAATTTATAGTGTTGTAAAATTGAATGATGACTCCTTAACATTAATCTTAATTTTAGTTTTTTATTACCTATGACTTTTTTATTTAGTGATATTATTGTTTATTTTGTAGAAAGATTACCAGCTTTGAAAGTGGTACATTGAATGCTTTTATACTGGTCTTGGTTTCACTTTTTTTTTCTAGTTTAGCACAGTTTGTTTGTTGTTCGAGTTGCCAGATCTCAAATTGCAATCTAGCCAACTATTTTAATACATTGATTTCCTGTAGACATCATAGAATTCTTTTGTATTTTGTTTGGTGCTACTAGAGAAATTGACATTAATTGTTTGTAGTATAAGATTAAGTTTCGATATTAAATTACGACATAAAATTGCTTGTATTAAAAATCAAATATGAAATCGAAGGAGTTCAAAATCGTAGTTATGAACCGTGGTACGGACAGTGTTTGAATGTTCCCTTACTTACGAAAAAATATAAGTAATTAGGCAAACTTTTATGAATGTGATACATTGATTTGAAGCTTGCAATTTCGATAGATAAACAATTGCGGTACAAAGCGGTTTTATCTAATCGTTTCGACAATTTTTCTTTGAGAAGTTGAAGTACTGTAGTAAGTCTAGAACAGGCTATTAAACATTAGGATATAGTGACGAAAACCGCGCCGAAAATTGCATCGCGCCAGTGTTTATGTCAACAACGACGATTAGTGGTGCCAAGAGACGTACCGGAGTCTGCTTCATCTCTGCCAGATGCATGTCTATGTGGTAATTATAAATTTCTTTCTGAATGTTTTATTATACATTTATTATACTTCTTTGACGCGTTATATTTGGTCTCTTTGGTGAGCAAATTTGTCTCGTTTTTTTATTTTTATCTTCAATTAACTTAATAATAAATTAGAGGAATTGAATACAACCAGTTTTAGATTTTGCTTTATGTTCTGATTTTTCGATACAGTTATTACCAACGTGCTATTCTCCAAGTCTACGTGTTAAAAATACGCAAAACAATAAACTAAATCTCGGAGCGCGATCGTGTCACATTCGAGCATAATTATCGTTACATTAAAACCAGACGGCGGCGTCGTTATTTTTATAACATCGAGGTTTCAGGATAATTGATGATGTTGGATGTTGCCAGTGCATCACTGAACGAACCTCGCACACTCCAACAGCTCCTTGTTAGGGGCGAAAGTGGCTCCACCGCCTAGCGCGACGAGGGCCAGCGCCTGCAGGAGTAGAGTCCACATAGCTATCGTGCGGGCCGGGGCCAGCAGTCACCTCTCACGCATTTCACAACACTCACTCGCTCGCACATGTCAACGGCACATCACCACACTTCGCCCGGTCGAGGTCCGAGGAGCAGCGAGCGCGACGCGGTACTGCGCGACGGCGCGCGGAACGCGGCGGTCACGGGCGTAACCTTCGTGCCGTGATCTTACCCCGTGACGCGCTGGAGTACTACGTAACCGCTACGGGCCGCGTAGCGTTACAGCGACAGGGTCCTCGAGACACGTCATGACTTCCACATTGCTACAAATGTAGGGCGAGAGCTTATCAGCAGCGGATGACTACAAGAGAATACATTTGCTTCCTTGCTTTGTCTGGATGGAACAAGTTCCAGCTTCTTAGAGCGTGTTGAACGGTTGCTGAGCAAATGTATAAAGTTCAGGAATCATTGTATGTTATACGGTATCTCGTTAGTTGATGATATTAGTCTTTATGATATTCTCGTAGTTTACCGTTTTGGGATACGAGATAGAAAAAATAGGCTTTTGAAGTACGAAAAATCTGAAGTTTTGTAATTAAAAAGAAATATAATGTCAGCTACGTGGATGCGCTAGTGGCCTGGGGATTGGTAGATTTGACAAAGGACCATTAATATGTATTTGGAAACCAAGAACGGTAGCTAACTATATAGAAGTTCCTGGATATTGACAACAACTAAGTGTCCTATGACCCCTGGCTGGAGCAGAGGATGTCTATAGTACTCCTCCATCGCCGTCAATCCTGTGCTAGGCTTTTCGCATTGGACCATATTACCCCTAATGTCTTCAACTCCTCTGCCACGGAGCGCAGGATTGACCCATTTCCACTTTCGGGGCTTGATCTGGTGGGCGATCGGCGTTTCGTGGTAGAGATCCCATAAGTACCTTGTACAATACACTACCAGTAATTTTACTGCTGGTCCCTTAACCAGAATACAGCAATGCAAGCACCGCTGCTTGGTGACAGGAATTTAGTTTTCGGGGCACGAATAAATACAGATACTCGGGAACGAACAAAGGTGAAAAATTGGTGGTGATCTAGGTAATTATGTTAGGCTGTTGAAGCTCCCTGGGCGTTTCGGCGTGTCACACTTGCGTGACAGCTGTGCCGTTCCCCATTGTTTACAACACAACGAGCTTGGCAAATCCACCAGCTTTTAGGGCAACGTCTATTAAAATTATAACAAGTATTCCATGGAACGAAAGGGATATTATCTCTTAAGATTTGATGATTAGTTTAATTTGATATTGAACTCTATCAATTAATGTTAATAACTGTTTATATTTTAATTTTCTATACTATTTCAAATATGCGGTATCTAGATAGATATATAGGTACAAGATTTAACCGTGTCAACTATGCGAAACTGTTGTGTACACTAACTGTTACTAAGATATGTAATGCGGTTCATTAGTAAACATGAAGCAAAGAAAATATTGCACTTTTCTACAGAATAATGGCTTAATACTTACCTGATCATGTCATATCCAAATATTATCCAACAAACATTACAACAGTGTTTTTTCGCTTAAAATTAATCTTAAGTGTATACCGGGAAATCCACGCGACTTATCGCTATCTTGTGTTAACTCTACATTACTTTGTTTTCCCGACAGCTACTTCAAAAAAACCCGGCAAACAAAAGGTAAAATTAAAAGTAACATCCATGTAAGCGGTAGGTACGTATTGATTGTGATAACGTGCTCGCGTGCGCCCGTGACTTTATTAAATTTCAGCAAAACTTAACCGCACAGAAATAGAACGAGTCGCGAATTTGTTTGCGTTCAAATTGAATCGAATATCTATATTTTGATCGGTTTATTGCGGCGTTCACGATTTATTTTTGAACGGTACTCGACAATGATACTTAAGTATTGCAAATGGAACCATATGAATGATGTTACCATATGTATAGTTTATGGGTGAATGGGGCGCCAATGGGGTTTCATTCTTTTTTAACAATTCGTAGTGCCTTCAAATTATGTCTTCGTTTAGGGAATGATTTACTGTTGGTTTGTGGTTTACAATACTTCATGAGGAATCGTTTTATTAAATCTATTGTAGTTTGTAGTTTTGACAATGCTGTTTTACAAATATGAAAAATATGTGAATCCCTCGATGACAAATTATTATTTTCCTTATTTGATTTCCCATTTTTCCAAATCCCGTTTTTATGAAGACACAAAATCCAAATAATAGCTGTAAGTGAGTTTATAACATGTAATTAGCAATTAAAATGCAATGGCCGGTTGAAGTTTCACGCTCCCAACGATTTTATTTATGCTTGATAACTAGAGTGGTGTAATGACTGGTGCCTAGGACCTAACTAATATTTTTTTAGCTTTTAATACATTATCTATATCATCATTGCATCTCTTTTCAATAAAAGCGTTTAACTCATAAAAATACCTAGGTATTTTATTTTCAAGTTATTAATTTTTATTTCATTACATAACATAATACAAGGCTTTCATTTGATACATTTTGAATATACTATAAATCGTAAATTAAAAGAAATGTAATCCGTCATTTTGTTCCGGCGACCATTTTATACAAGTAAAGCCCATTCATTTCATATCCATATTGGGGGGTTATACAAAAATATTTAATCCGCCATTTCGTCGCAGCAGCCATTTTGGCCTACTACGATACTGATTATGAACAATTGCATTGTTATCAGCGGCCCTACTGCCTATCTTATAGCGATGCACTCGCTATCGTCCTAATGTCAGCTGTGACATTAAAACAATGGCGAGTGCATCGCTATTATGAGTTATGGCTAATTGACACTTTGTTAAGTAGCAAGTGCGAGTGCGAAATGACAATTTAACAGCGTAATTGTTAAGTGTGAAGGAAGCGTTCACACAGTGTATAGTATATGTTTCTTGCAAGGCCATATGTACTATGCACTTATCAAACCGATACTGTTTACACACTGTTAAGTGCGGGTTAAACTGCGAGTGCAGGGAGTGCGCGGTTGGGTAGGGTGTCTACTTAACAGTAAAATTTAGAACTCGCTTCTAATCAGTTTACTTCACACCTGCACTCGCACTTAACACTTAACAGCGTGGCCGTTTACACATTGTTTTTACTTGTGACTTCACACCTGCACTTCGCACTCGCACTTGCTACTTAACAAAGTGTAAATTAGCCTTTAGGCGATAGTGCCTTTGAGGTTTGAGCTTAATGTCTGTTCCAAATTTTCAAATTTTGAAGCGAACAATTTGGGTTTTTACATATACGAACAGCACAAGTGAAATAAAAGCTTGTACCTTATAAAAAACATTTACTTTTAAGTAAATAGCTATGCATCACGAACTTAAATTGTTGCTAAAATAATAATACTTTAAGATAACTATTTTACTATGCAATCAGTGTTTTAGACGAGTAGGTTTTTTCAAAGGGAATGCTTTTGGATTTTCAGTTAAATACATACCCATTACGTAATACTTCGTTTTTAATGTCAGCCGTTGGTATAACGCGAAGCAAAACATCATGTTATTATCTTGCACTTTGTAGGATTCGCTTTGTTATAGTGTGTTGGGCACACATCATACTGTTTATGCAACATGTAAGTATATATCAGATCTATTAATACTTGTTTATAATGCCACATTTACTATTGTATAAGACAATATATATTTGATAGTTACATTTTATTGCCTTAAATATTAGTGTTATTTGGATTTTTATAAAAGACTGGCTGTGCCCGCGAACTACGTTTCGCCATATATTTTTTTCCCGTTTTTGCAACATTTTTCATTGATGCTCAGCTCCGATTAGTCGTAGTGTGGTGGTATATAGCTTTCTTCGATAAATCGACTATCCAACACAAAAATAATTTTTCAATTTGAATAAGTAATTCCTGAGATTAGCGCGTTCAACCAAACAAACAAACTCTTTAGCTTTATATTATTAGTATAGATAGATAATAGATGACTATGTTAATACACGGACAAACAAAATGTAAATAACACTGCGAAAGTATAATAATGGTTATAATTAACCCAACTGAAGGCCGTCCTTGATTTCCGTACTCTACTTTTGCTTAAAATGAAGATTTACTTTCTCAATATCAAGCATGAGCATTACCATAATGAACTTCATTAGCGAAGTCGTTAGCAAATAATCGAATGTTATTTATAGCCACAGTTGAACTATTTACATGCCAGTAAAGGTGGGTCGTAAAAATATATAGCGTCGTTTGTACAACAAGAGTCAGCTCGTGAAAATTTGAACGGTTGGCGGCTCTTGTAGAAGTTATTTTCAAATTTATTTAATTACTCTATTATAAGACATACATTGATGCGAAGGCGTGATAAGGTTCAATTGTTTAAATACAATTAATTTAAATCTATTTTTATAAAAATACACATGATAGTCTTTAATTAGATATGTATCTACCTATTTTCTAATTTTTACGCAACTTATCCTAACTTAACGTGAGCAAACTACATTCACTTTATACAAGCAGGGTGCTCGTATAAAGTTAAAGTATAGATTGTGCGGTACTAGAATTGTCGTTAGGGTGCTGGTGTCTTTACGTTGTCGTCTTTGCTCTGCTTAGTTATTTTTTGCCTAACCTACCTAATTTTTACGTAACCTAACCTAATGTCTGTGCTTTCAGGGTGCATCCAGCTGCATATATACAATCCGTCACACTTTAAACTAGGTGCCGTCGGCTGCGTTGCGGATTATAATGACGGCTATGCAGCCGGCTGCACTCACACTTCTAAACAATACAGCGCAGTCGGTTGCCTTCCAGGATTATTGGCTGGCTGCACTAACACACTCCTATAAACGTACAAAGAGCCAAATCAAAATCATGAATCATTCTCATACGTACGGGCTGGGAGGCAGTTATGCAGACAGACAGACGGAAGGACAATAAAATGATTCCGCTTTTTTCTTTGGTGCTACAGAACTTTATAAATGGCACAAAAACAATTTTCGATGTGTCCGTTCTATTACTTTAAAGTACTTATAGTGATACGATTAAGGCGTTTCGTGGTCTTAATCACAGGTTTCTCCTGGAAGAAACAGTTTTTCTTGGAAATTATAATGCAAAAACATATTTTATTCTACAGGAATTCTTTGTTGTTTTGATTGTACTTGATTTCTGAAAAATAGTTCCCAAATCAAGAGTATATTTGCAGAATAAAATATGTCGAAAGAAATGCAGTGATTTACCTCTAGTTATCGAAAGTATTTCATGTGCGCCACCAAGTATTGACATTCGGCCTTTGGGTGATCTATTCTTAGAAGTTCTCCTCGATTGCCATCCACTTCTTATTATTGGCGCCGAATCTATTAGCAAAAGCACTAATTTCGTTTAAAATAAGATTTTAATAGTGTGTTCATTGAACAGTATAAAGCATTATTCGTGATGATGATGAAAAACTATGCGACATAAGTCCCTTTTTAATTGAATATAGTTTTTGTAATACAATAAGAAAACATTGAAGTTTTATCGAATTTAAAGTTTTATAATAATATCAATCGGACAGATAACTCTATCTATATGTTCATATAAGAGATTCAAATATTAATCTGAGCTTTGCGTTTGAAATAGGCAATTACATACATTATACCATTAAATATCGTGAACTGCCAACGTATAGCTAGTGCACAAAAAATATCTGAAAACTTTAAACCACGCTGACCCAGTGCGAATTAGTTGACTTCACATCACATATACCTTTGAATTACTTCGCAGGTGAATGCAGGTTTCCTCAAGATGTTTTCCTTCACCGCGGGAGCGTCAGATAAAACTTATTTGCAATGAATATTATGGATTGACCATTTAACATTTTCACAAGTACTTCGTTGCTTTCGAAATTGTTTAGAGATTTAGAATCAAACATAAAATCTGATCAATCTACTTTTTTCAATAGTACCGACTCCTTTTCATATAATACAACGGCAATCTTTGAAAGGCTAGCGGGACGTATGCGTGTATAGGCGAGTTCCACTAAGCACAGATTTGCAGCATTTTCAACATTTTTAGCATCATCGCGTTTCATTACCTTTTGACGCTAGCAGGGCTAGTATCGTATGTTGACGTAATGCGTTCCATTCAAACAATATCTTGATTTTTAGGTTAGGTTTCCTTTGTGAAAAATAGCGCGGTTCAAAATATTAATATTTCCTAAAAGAAACGCCAACATGGTTAACATTTGACGTTAGCGTGAAAAAATGGTGACGCTTAAATGGAAAACCGGGTATGTGTCCGTCCGTCATTTTGTCCGCGGGCAGCTGTGACGTGTTGATCGCGGCCCACGCGCCGCATCTAGGCCGCGAGACACCGGGATCGCTCCGGTTGTCTGGGGGACCTTGGCGAATTTGTTTATTTATATTTGGTAAGAGCTGCGTGCGCAGACCATAAAACCAGAGTGGCAGTTCGGCGACGAGACGCTTTTATTCTCACGCAATCATCGTGTGTCTGACCTGACTACAGGTAGTAGTGATTTTATTGAATTGTTTGCTAGAGATTTCACCGTTTTATCTATGAGATGACTGTTGTAATAGCGATGATGTAGTAAGATTGATAATGAGTCGAAGTGTGAGTACTCTTCTGCGTGACTAATTATTTTTCTGATAGAAACTTAGAAAAACTGTATACATTTTAATATTTCTATCATTATTAATTCTAGATCAAGTATAAATTAATAATTTCGCGAACTTTATCAGTGAAAGGCTTCATCACAAACCCTTCTTAAGGCACTTCGCATAAAATGCTTTTAACACAAAGTACCAAGCTGTTTTGGCAACAGGTTCAATATCAGTTAGAGTAAATCAATAAATCTGTTCCCTTGTTATGTTATATTGACCGCAAAAACAATATGAATGCTCTCAGATTTTTAACCATCATGTCAATGCCGGCCCCCAGCAGCGGTATGGTATGACGCATCAAGTGGTGTTTCACTAGCTATATCAGGAGCAACAGATACTCTACGTAATGTACCGGGATTGTCTTATCATCAATTTTTGTTATTGTGTTCTTAGAAACACGTCTTGATCGCTTCCGTGGATGTAAATGGGTTTCACTGATACGCACCATTATAAACTGATTAATCTATCCAGCTGAGAAAAAAATTAGTACTTCCGCGAGTTTCTTGTATTCTTCTCATGAAGGCTCTTCTAATTGCTGAAAGATATACTCGTACAATTAACTTTTTCTTCCTTTTACTTTCATTTGCATATATCTTGGTTATGTTTGGTTCGTTCGCTTCGTAATTTTTGTTTAGTTTTTGACGGTCATGAGAGCTCGTAAGCGCCCATCTTGATTAAAGAATT
Source organism: Schoenobius gigantellus (assembly GCA_963935595.1). Taxonomy (NCBI): domain Eukaryota; kingdom Metazoa; phylum Arthropoda; class Insecta; order Lepidoptera; family Crambidae; genus Schoenobius; species Schoenobius gigantellus. The sequence continues at coordinate 30,156,867 of OZ012547.1, read as the reverse complement.
TTGAATTTGATTATAAATTGCATAAAATTGAATAATAATATTGTATAGATTACATACAGCGCAGACAAAGGTTTCAGGTTATAAGATCTTAATTCCTACTATCGCGAACAAATTAATTAATACATTATTGCGTCTAGCTGTAGAATGGGACGATTGCCGTGTACTGCATGTGCGAGTCATTGCCAATTGCAAATAGACTATAAATAAATAATTTGCAAATATAGCAATGAAAACAACGGAACAGGTTGATCACTATACAAAAAGAATTCAAATACTTCCCAAAACATTCAAAAAATTTTATCAAAGCGTCACTATTATTGATCTTAGTCTAAAACGAAACGAACGTGCTCTCATGGGTGTAGACGATTTTTTAAAATTTGAATCGCCGCCAAATGTTTTGGCGGTCTCTGTCAATGTTGAATTTATTAATAAAATGCATTGTTCTAATGCCGAGGTTAGCGACATCATGGCAGGTATGCCCCTTGCAATTATTGAGCGAGTTTAAGTGCTGTGGGTTTGACTTGGTGCGGGTAATTGAAATATGTAATGGAAGTCTGATCTATGTTATTAAAATAGTTCCGTTTATACACGGTATAAGGGCTCCCTGAAATAGATTGTTCCTGGTGTTTTAATTGCGATTCAAGGAATATCGCACTTCTGTCTAGTGGTTGAGGTATCTAGTTCAGGGTCTATTTTAATTGAATAAATTTATTTGAATACTACTGTTCTCCAGGGCTCGTTTTGCCAGTGCCCGTCCTAGTACAGCTGCCGGCTCCGGTAGGCGGCAACGACAAGCGGAAAGCGGGTACAAAATAAATTATAAAAATAAACTTTTTTGAATACAAGCTTTTAGTACTCGTCAATACGAATTAAACGAGCTCAAACTCGATGGGGTTGTGTAGTTTTATTGCGGGGTTCCTATGGCCACTTTCCAGATCCATCATCAGATCAGCTCCATGTTATCATATTATTGCATTGTCACGCGATATACATATGCATGTGAAGTTTCAGCTTAATGGGAAACCGGGAAATAAGTAAAATTAACTTGCAAGATTTCATTACAGACACCGGACAGGTGAAAGTAAATAAAAGCTTGTAAAAAATACACAAGTATAGTAAACCTTCTACGCGAAACAAAAAAAGGGCCGTCATAACATATTATTTGTCCTTTAAGAATTGTATTAGTGTTAGGATAAAATAAATGATATAGGGCCGATTTTTCAATGTCAGATAACCTTTAACTGTAGAATAAATATAGCGGTTTGACAGATTTTCTATATAAAAGCTGTTAAACTGTCATATTTATTCCGCAGATAAAAATTATCTGATTATTGAAAAATCGACCCTTAATATAATAGAGAGTCAAATTGACTTCTGTAAATGACGTTCGAAGACTATTATACGATGCGATGTGATTCGCCCAAAAACGGCCTGTGTGTGTTGCCATCCTACACTATTTGAGAGACAAAAAAAGAGAAAACGTGTCAATGTCAGAATGATATTTGATTTTCTGTTATTTCTCCCATAACGTTTTGTGGAGCGGCCATCTTGAATGTGTTTTTTTTATTGTTGGTCTATTGCAATAATTTTTCGAGGTCTTTTTGTCATGGGAAAACCTAATCGGGAAAACAATGACGATTATTTATGTACAAAAGTAAAGAAAATAGAACGAAAATTTTTGAAATCGCGACAACGTCTTCGTCGTGTCTCTACGTCAATTTCGACTTGGAACGTTTTCTGACCCGTGGAACACCAAAGTGGTACACCTAGGTGTTCCACGGTTAACTTTCTGTACCCCTGATTCACCTAGGTGTTCTGCAATTCAAAATAATGTACCTGTAGTTCAACTATCTGGTGAAATACAAGTCATCCTAAATAATTTAAAAACTAAATGTCAAAATTGATAAAATTAAAGATTTTCAGGACAAGACAAGAAAGAAAACTGCCCTAAGAGCATGGACTTGTCGATTGAAACTATATATTTGCAGCCATCTAAAATAAATTCTTCCGGAAGTAATGGTAATGGTAATTTGTGTAAGCATTCGCAAAAATTCAAAAGAGAGAAAACCTGACATGTCATGAAATGAAAGTAACGTATTCAATCGGCATTTTTGGCTGCGTAGAAATAATCCAATAGATTTTAATATTTAGAGGTACAGAAAGTTAGTCGTAGAACTAGATCAACCAAGGGTACCTACAGAAAATTTACACCTAGGTGAACCGTTGATGTAGTTGTTGCAGCCGCGTGCAAAATGCTGCTTAAATTTAGGCTATTTCTGGTAGGAGTCGTGGAAGATGAAAATGCGTGTTGCGGTGTACTTGCGTATATTCGAAGTGAGCGTTAAAATACAAAATTCGAGGGAGAGGGGTCAGGGAACAATGTATAGCCAATAGCTTCGAACCTAAAATATAACGGTCGCGCCTGGAGACCGCTAATTGGTGCGAGGCTGTGTCACGCTGTCAGATGATTTGTGACGTCGTCGTGACATTGCAGCGACTGCAGTTGCGTAGCTTTTGATGCCTCCGCTTCTTGACACTAGATGGCTCCAGGAGTATTGAAATCAATGCGCGAACACAGGGGTAAAAAAAGTTAACCGTGGAACACCCAGGTGATCTACTTTGGTGTTCCACGAGTCAGAAAGGGAACGGAGGACGAGGTTCTACTATGGGTTATGTACTACGGGTTCGCGTTTATCGTCTAAAATGACGGATCACGTTTTTTTGAAAAATGAAATGAAGCGTTTTGAAAATGAAAAGCGTTTATTTCGAACATCACCATTTTACAATATATATTACTTCTGCCAAACTGCAAAGCAGTTTGTTGGCAGACGTAGCTCCCACTATTACACACACTATTTTCAATTTAATTGCATTATAAGTAAGTATGTACTATATCTATTATGATGACAATAATTATTTAAGTTAATAGACTTAAATAATAGGAATGCAAAGCAAAATTAAATTAATCAAAAATTCTGAGGTTTTCATTGAATTTCTCAAAAAGGAATATTTCTAATTTTGATTTAAATGTTGTTTTTGAAGCACATTTTTCAAATGGCAAGCTGTTAAATATGGTTGGTACTAAGTATTTTTTGCATCTTTGGCCATAGTAATTATTGTACATGGGTACTTCTAGCTTTACATTACCTCTTCTTCGAGACCTATTGCTATTAGGTGCTTGTTTGATTTTATCAACAATATTACTTTATCGTGGACTGGCAGCATTTTACATTTCAAAAACAATTCTTCATAACTACTATTTTTACATAACCTTTTTGTATTTTTATCTACTAATAATATGTCATAAATCTAATTTGTAACATTTTTGTTTTATCTAAGTAACTTTTAAAAGTACGACCATAGCATGACAGACCATACGATATTAAAGGGTCCGCCAGCGCATAGTAGACTGTGTACAAGGTTGCTCTATCCAGCATAAAACTAAGGTGATGGAGTTTTACAAGAACCGATCTTAGCTTGTCACAGACGTGAGCCACATAGGCTCTGTGTTAAGCATTTTAATGGCGAAACGTAGTTCGCGGGCACAGCTAGTAGGTAATAAAACTATAAAAGGTACCCGGTGGAGGCTCTGTGCCTGAGCCGTCTACGCGGCTACTCGTATCCTACCTTTTCCGCCGCCAACCAGTGTTGCTTGCATGACATTGCCTTGTCCACAACACTGAACAGAAAAAAACATAATAATTATGGTACAATGAGCGGCCTTATCGCATTGAGCGATCTATTCCAGGCAACCTTTGGATGGACTCCATTTACGGAATCGAAAAAAAATTGGGGAAGTTGCCAATGTACAACATTAAACAAACTTAAATATAAGACAGAACAAAATACCTCCATACATACAATATACACAAACATATATACACACATTGACACACATAACAAACATATACCGTTGTAATAGATCTACAATGACAGATCACTTAATGACTACTATAGTCATTAAGTGATCTTTTGAAAATGTTTAGTGACTCTGCACGCCTGATAGCTATAGGTAAATTATTCCATAAGCACGCCGCTTGGACTGCAATAGACTTATGTTAGAAATTAGCAGTGTTTTGGAATACTCAGAATTAGATTCTCCTCGGATCTAAGCGCTCGTAAGTGAATATTAAGAAAAGTAAAAAAAATATTAATTCAGGCTAAAGAGGATTATATTGTATTATAGTGTAGCTTTATATTATAGATAGGGCAACCACTTGAGCTTTCTACGAAATTCAGAGACGTGGTCATATTTTCGCAGACCAAATATGAACCGTATGCAAAATTTTTAAGTCGCTCAAGCTTATTGAGTTGCTCCTCAGTGATGTCCAAATAACAGACATCGGCGTAATTAAGGATAGGGAGGAGGAGGGATTGGACAAGGGCGATTTTGGTTGTAGTATTTCACTTGACTGTACTGGCATTATAAGATGTGGACTACATCCGTTCAATGACTGTGTTGCAAAATGTCTACATGCTATGTGGACATTTTGCAAAATAGTCATTAAATGGATGTAGTTAATTAAAAGACCTAGGCGAAATGATATCTAGTAATTTTCATGAATAGCAATAAGTGTAGTCTTAATGCTATCTAGACAACCTGACAGATCGACTAGACAAAATTACTGGGTGCTAAGACAGGATATGTTATTTGTCACAAGTTGGCAACACTCTGGTCCTTATGGGGGCTGCATATTTGCTACCAGGAACCACACATAATCTTTGTGAAGAAAGTCGATGCACCCTTTTGCGCTCATACACGTAAGTACACAGTTTAATAGTAGGAAGTGTGATATTAAAGAAGTGAAAAAAAAATAGTTATTTGTTATACATGAGTGCAAAGTTGCTTTTTAACCGCGTGCTCAACTTTGATGACCGAGAAAGCGAAGGATTCAAAAATTAGAATCCTGAGCGTTAGCGAGGGAATCAATAGAGCACAAGGTGAAAATCTTTGCACTCGAGTGCAACACGTAATTTTTCATCCCCCCTCAGCGAGGAAATGAAACAAAGCAAATTAAAAACAAAAGTACACCAAGGAGGTTCAGAGTCTTGAGTTTTAAACAAATTTAAAAAAGTTGTATGATAAATTCGGCACCATGGAGATGGAAGTAAATAGGTTTAATGATGTTTTGAAATCACATACCTAGTGCACGCGATGTTCTAAATTCAAATTTACTTTAAGCGGATAAAAACGGCTTTGGCGGTCAGATATCGAATAGCAAAAATACTCTTTCCGAGATGGGGGGATGAAAAATACATTTCTTCTAATAGAAATAAACTTGCAGTTCTAACCATGTTCTAACGTACAGGCTCCCACCAAACTGATACAGGAGACCTGTGAACAAGTCATCCCGAAGACATCGGCAAAGGGTAGGAAACCAACTCCTGCTTGGTGGACAAAAGAACTGGAGTTAAAAAAGGGGGAGGTACTCAAACTAAAACGCAGGATCAGGAACGCAGCCCCTCACCGGAAAAACCAGGTCTGGCAAGAATACCACACGGCCAAGGCAGAATATAACGAATTGGCGGGTTCCGAGCAAACGAGAAGTTGGAAGGAGTTCTGCACGAAGCAGGAAAAGGAGAGTATGTGGGACGGAGTGTACCGCATCCTAAGGAAAACATCGAGCAGCTCTGAGGATGTACTTCTAAAAGACCGAAACGGATGCACCCTGACCCCACGGGACTCGGCAGAACTCCTCACCAACACGTTCTATGCGGACGACATGCTCGAGACCGACACGGTGTACCACAAAAAGATCCGGGCGGCGACGGAGAGTCGGGGCTGGAGGGACAATCGGCTGGTACGCGATGAACCACCGTTTCACCAGGGCAGAACTGGAATCTGTACTTAAAAATCAAAATCCCAAAAAGGCACCGGGACCAGACGGACTGACAGCCGACGTGTGCGTTACAGCAATCCGGAACGACGGGGGCGTGTTTCTTGGAATAACAAACAAGTGCCTATCTCTGGAACATTTCCCCGACAAATGGAAAGTGGCACACGTGATCATCCTGAGAAAGCCGGGAAAGGACGATTACACACACCCAAAGTCCTACCGACCGATCGGCCTCCTGTCGGTGCTCGGAAAAATAGTTGAAAAACTAATGATCAATAGACTGCAATGGCATATTCTCCCCACATTGAGCGCAAACCAATATGGTTTCATACCGCAGCGCGGGACCGAGGACGCCCTCTGTGACCTAGTAGAGTACGTTAGGATGAAGCTCAAGGGGAAGAAGCTCATTCTGATGGTATCGCTGGATATAGAGGGTGCTTTCGACAACGCATGGTGGCCGGCGCTCAAAAAACAACTAATCACTAAAAACTGCCCCCGAAACCTCTACTTCATGATCGAATCATATCTACGAGATCGAAAAGTAGAGGTAAACTACATGGGAGAAAAAGCAGGGAAAGATACTACCAAAGGATGTGTCCAGGGATCAATAGGAGGTCCCACCTTCTGGAACATAATCCTCGACTCCCTGCTCAAACAGTTGGAGGGGAGAAACGTGCACTGCCAGGCCTTTGCAGACGACGTGGTCCTTTTTTTTTTTGTTTTTTTTTTTCGGGGGGAAATGCGTAATCGCACCGTACCCGCCGTTGGCTGGACGGCGGGCGTGTGTGGGGCTGGCCCGGCAGAGTGCCAGGCCGACCCACTAAAACCCCCCGGTGTTCTCCGTGCCCTTATGGGCGCGCATGGTAAGGTCCACACTGCGACTACCACTACCAGCGCGCCCGGGCAAGCCCGACCAGGGGTCGGGCTATCGCCAAGGGGGGATTGCTCGAGAACACCAGGGCAATCCCCAGACGGAGGGCCTTGCGGCGGCGTACACGGGGCCGACCGTGCACGCAGGCCTCCACGGCAGGGTCATTAGACGGGCATTGCTTGTGCAAATGCCCGCCTTCGCCTGCCTGTCCGTCTGCGGCGGATGGGAGCGGCTTGAGGATCATTCTCCCGCTCCCTCTCCGCGGCCTCCTTCTGCGAGATGACGTCCTCGCAAAAGGAGGCGACAGCCCCCCATTCCGCCTCGCCGCGGAGCATGGCCACGATCATGCTCGGCAGCGAGAGGTTTCCGCCTCCCAGCGCAGCGTTGAGTTCGCTGCGCTGGCGTCGCCAGGCCGGGCACACCAACAAGGTGTGCTCGGCAGTGTCGTCGGGAGCGTCGCAGTGATGACACTGCGGCGTTTCCTCCCGACGCGCGACTCGGTGCAGGTAGTGACCAAAACAACCATGTCCGGTTAGTACCTGCACCATACGGAATGAGAGACTGCCCTGCCGGCGCCCTACCCACTCCTCCAACACCGGACGAATCGCGTCGATCGTCCGGTGGCCGGCAGCTGGGAAGGCGAGTGCCTCGCCCCATCGACGCAGAGCCTCCCTCTGCGCCTGGGTACGAACCCGCTCCACTTCCTCAGGAGCGGATCGTTCCCCCCGTTCTTTAATGGCAACCCGATGACGATACACCTCCGCATGGACGCGTGCATCGACATCCCACGGCGTTTGGCCCGCAAGAACGCAGGCCGCGCCGTGGCTGACCGTGCGATAAGCTCGCACGGCCCGGGTTGCTATGACCCTCTGCGGACGTCGCAAGAGGGCCACCGTTCGGGGAGAGAGGCACTCCGCCCATACCGGGGCTCCGTAGAGTGCCATTGACCGTATCACGCCGTGATACAGACGACGGCACGCCGATCCCGGCCCTCCCACATTAGGGAGGACCCGTCCGAGTGCGGCTGCGGCGGCACACAGCCGTGGAGTGAGGAGCTTGAAGTGCTCCTCGAAACTTCATCGGGGGTCCAGAACCAGGCCGAGGTACTTGAAGTGGGCCTCGACCGGTATACGGACCCCCTCCACTCGGACTCGTAGCCCCGGTGGGATTCTGCGACGGGGGGCGTGGAAACTCATGGCCCTCGTTTTGTCGAGGGCCACGTCCAGGCCCAGGAGGCGGATGCGACGGACAACCAAAGAGGCGCAGACCGACGCAAGGTGGGCCGCCTCCTCCCCCGTTTTGGCTCTCGCCGCAACAAGCGTGTCGTCGGCGAAGCAGACGACCTCCGTTCGTGGCAGGAGGTCGCCTCGCAGAACCCAATTGTACCCCAGGTTCCATAGTAGAGGACCTAGTACGGAACCCTGGGGTACACCTGCCGCCATTGCCCACGTATGGACGCGACCATCCGGTCCCTCGTAGAGAACTGACCTGCGTTCCAGGTAGCTCTCCACGAGAGCGCGGAGGTACGGAGGCACCCGGTGGAAGCGGAGTGCCTCCTTTATACACTCGTGGGGCAGGCTGTTGAAAGCGTTGCGGATGTCAAGAGACACCGCAACAACAGTCTCCCCACGAGCTGTGGCCCCCTCAGTCCACCTCTTGAGGAGGGCCACCGCGTCCATCGTAGACCGGCCGGTGCGGAAGCCGAACTGGTTTTCAGCCAAGTCCGGCCCCCGGTCCTCTAGGTGCTCGACGATGCGGGAAGCGAGAATCTTCTCGAAAAACTTCCCGGCCTCGTCGAGCAGCACCACCGGCCGATACCCAGTCGGGGAATCCGCGGGGCGGCTCTCCTTTCTTAACAGGCAGAGCCTGCCCGCCCTCCACCGACTGGGGAAGCGGCCCGAGGCGATGCACAGGTCAAGCACCGCCCGGAACCGCTCCTCGAGGTGTCCCAGGGCGAGAGCCAGAACCCTGCTAGGGACACCGTCCGGTCCCGGCGCTTTCTTTTTGCGCCGGAACCGGTCCCTCACCGTGTCGAATTCCACTTTCGACACAGGAGGGATGACGGCAGCCACTTCCACTGGAGGAGTGTCCGGGGGAACCATTCTGGGGGGCTGGAACGGACCGGGATCGGGGAATAAAGTCCCCAACACCCGATCTAGCAGCCCCCTGTCCATAGCGGAGGTAGGGGGAGCGGAAGATTTGAATTTCCCCCTCACCATCCGGTACGGACGTCCCCACGGATCGTCGTCCAGGAGCCGTATAAACGACTCCCTGGACTCCTCTTTGGCCCTGCAGATTTCGTTCCGCAGGGCTTTCTTGGCTGCGGTATACACCCGACGAAGTTCAACTTCCTCTTCGGGTGTAGTTCTGGTGCGCCTGCGACAACGCACGTAGGCGCGCCTGGCCCTCATGCTGGTGGTACGCAGGTCCGCAATCTCCTGCGTCCACCAGTACACCTGCCCCCTTTCGGGGCAGGCCTGCGCCCTAGGCATGGCGGCTTGGCAGACAACTTTCATGTCATCTGCGAAGAGCTCCGCCATGCCGTCGACATCCCCGGCGAGGTGGGGGGGCACTTCTGCCCACGCCCGCACCATCGCCGCCTCCACCGCTACATCTGGGCGGAGCTTGGTGAGCGCCCATCGAGGGAAGGCGCTCACCGCGGAGCCCCTGCGGTTCGGGGCCCTCTGGGATGCCGTAGAGACCTCGTATCGAACGTACAGGTGGTCCGATAGGGTCTCTACATCTTCCTTCACTCGCCAGTCGTTGATTCGACGGGCGAGGGAGGGGGTAGCGAAGGTCACGTCCACCACGGACGTGCCCTGCACCCGGACGCAGGTAGGGGTGGAGCCCCTATTCAAAATCTGGAGCCCCAGGGACAGAACCCAGGACTCCAGATCTCCACCCCTCGCATTGGTGCGGGAGGACCCCCACGCGGTAGACCACGCGTTGAAGTCCCCCGCAACTAGCACCGGCACTGGGGCCGTCCTGCGGACGACCCCCTCTAACGCAGCCAGGAAGGCTTGGAAGTCCACCCGGCTGCGATTGGGGGAGAAGTATGTTGAGACGATCAGCATTCCCCCCCACATGGCGGCAACGTAGCCAGTGCCCCTCTCTCTAAAAATGAGAGAGGGGGCTGTGCCACGCGCCACCCGCATTATGGCGGCAGAACCATCCGCCGCCACCAACCAATTTGACGACTGTGGCGGAACGTAGTACGGCTCCGACACAATCGCCAAATCCACTCTCCACTCCGCCGCAGCCTGACACAAGAGGTCCTGTGCCGCGGCGCAGTGGTTAATGTTCGCTTGAAGGAGCTTAATAGGACCACTAAGCATTGGTGGTCTCCATGGGCTCCTCCTGGGCCGCAACTGCGGCCGGTGCTGCCTGCGATGCCGGGGGTGCCGGTGACGCCGGGCTCCTTGGGGTCACGGTTAGTTTCACCGGGGCCAAACGGCCCCTGACCGGCGGGGGACTACAATTAATCCCCCCCATGCGGTGGCCGGCCGGCCTCTTAGCGTCTGCACAGACGGCGCAGTTAAGCGCCGCTGTGCAGTCCACCGCTTTGTGGCCCTCAGACCCGCAACGGAAGCACAGTCCGCTGCGGTCTTTGGCGGAGGGGCACCGTTGGATTGGGTGACCTATGCCCATACATCTGAAGCACCTCATAGGCTTCTGCTCCAGAAGTTGGATGGAGGCAGAACTCCATCCAACCTCTATACACCCGGCGTCAGCCAGGCGTCTCGCCGCTTCAATGGGGACGGAAGCGAAAGCCGCCCCGATCCCCCGAATCCCCGTGTGCACTCGGCCCACCATAATATGGTGGGCCGGACACTCACCGACACGCGCCAGGATCTGCCCCAGCTCCTCGGCGGAGACCGAGTCGTCCAAACCGACAACCCGGATGTCCGCCGTTTTTACGGGACGCGTCACCTTTGCCGCGTCCCCCAGGGCCTCTCCCAGCTTCGCCGCCAGGGTATCAGCCTGGGACGGCGACGTTTCCTTAGGGAGTTCGATGATGCGAGCCCCGGTGATCCCCGTCCTAAATTTGGCGGGCCCAATTCCCAATGCGCCAAGGCTTACGGAAGCCTTGGCCTTGGCGATGGCCTCACCATAAGTGAGGCCTTTTGCCACCGCCTCTGGCTTGAGCGCTACGACCACCGCCAGCGAACGTGGTGCCTTGGGTAACTTTGGCGCCTTTTGCGCCTCGGGAGCCCTCTTGGGTACCGCCTCACCTGCAGCTGCCTTCTTGCGGCCGCGCCGCACGACTACGGTCCAAGAATCCTCGGCCAGTGCCGCGACCCCCGATGAGGAAGGGACCGCCTCAGGTGTTGCGAGCGCAGCCCTCCTCTTGACCACTCTTGCCGCTTTTGGCATATTAGCCGGCGGGACAAGAGTGGTATTGCCAGTCGCAGTGTTCGCTGGTCGCTGCTGTTGAGGTTGTGACTGCGACGCTTGATCCGCCGCCAGCGGTGGCCTTCGAATCTGGGCAGGCATCAGCCGCCCATCTACCTCAAGGCCCTCCAGGCGGGCCGAAACCATGAAACCCACCTGGGCCAGTAGCTCTCGCTGCATAAATTCAATGCTCTCCAGAAACTCCGCTCTGGAGAGTGCTTCAGTAGCGGGGGCGGCTTTAGTCGCTTGAGCCTCAACCGGCTGGGCCTCTGGCAGCAACACCTCCGGGAGCTCTACCTCCATTTCATCGTCGGAGGCAATGTTCTCCACAACGGCGGCCACCGCGTTACGGCCTCTGGGGCGTTTGCCCCCCCGCTCTGAGAATGCTCGGCGAAGAGCCTTCATTTCTCCCTGAAGAACATCCAGCTGACCCCGGAGGCGTTTGTTGTCGGCCTGAAGCCGACGCACCTCCTCTGAGGTCTTTCTGGAGGCCAGAGTCCTTATCATATCAAGGAGCGTGTCGGAGGCGTCATTTATCTCCTTCGCGCAGGTCCCTTTGAGGTTACGGGACTTGCGTGCCACCCCTGACAGCGTTTTCACGCTTTCTTCGGCCCTACTTAATAGGAGCTCATCCGTGGGCTCAGGGGAGCGCTTCCCCTTGCCCTTCCCCTTTTTTACGGGGGCCGCCACCATCTCCGGCTCTTCGTCGCACTCCGACTCGAGGTCGGTGTCGACCTCCGACTGTAGGAGCTCCCGTCTGGCCTGGGAAAGGCCTACTGCATGCGACATGCCTCCTCTACCCCTACGGGTTCTGGGAACTTTCGGGGCGTACGGCGCAGTCACCTCCTCTGCCTCAGTTGTTGCGTCCAGGTCCGTAACCAACGGATCCTGGAAAAAGCGGCCCAGGTTCGACCGTTTCCTCGCAACAACCTGTTTCAGGCGCTCGATTTCCCTGTAAGCAGGGCGAGTCTCGGGCGTGTTGTCGACGCTTCGGCGGGACGCACTCCCACCCGTGCTCTTCAGGGACAATACGGGGGACAACCCCCCAGCAACCGCTTTATTCGCACCACCATTGGCCTGCGAGCGGCTTTTCAAATTGCTGGATTCCCCAGGGCATACAACTTTAATTGGGTCCCCAAGGGGACCCCCCTCTCCAGACGACGTGGTCCTGGTTTTCTCTGGTGAAACATCTCAACAAGTAGATATCGCAAATGAGGTCCTGGAAGATGTCGTCGAATGGGGAAGCCGTAACAAACTAAAATTCGCACCGCATAAGACCAAGGCGATGCTGATAACGAAAAAGTTGAAGTACGAACCCCTCATAGTGACGATAAACGTCGAACTGGTTAGCGCGATTAAAGTGCTAGGACTCACCATAGATAAAAACCTGAACTTCGCCCAGCACGTCTCAGAACAGTGCAGGAAAGCAGCAAACATATATAAACAACATGCTTGCGCGGCGAAGGTAACATGGGGCCTAAACGGTGAGATCATCAGGAAGATATACGTGGCGGTCATCGAACCCATTATCCTCTACGCCAGTGGAGCATGGAGCCAGGCCACGGCCCTAGAACTGGTTAAAAAACAGCTGGAGTCGGTCCAAAGGAACTTTGCCAAAAAGATCTGCAAAGCGTACAGGACTGTGTCGCTAACGTCCGCCCTGACATTATCGGGATTACTTCCGCTCGACCTACGTGTGCAAGAAACGGCTACCCTCCACAGAACTAAAAAACGTAACTGTCGAGACCACATACCACCCGGCCGAACGCTCGAGAAAGAGGTTCCCTTTCTGAAAAGACCCCACCCATCAAAGCGAGTACTAGTCGAGTACGAATGTATAGAGGATACATCCACAGAAAACCTCCAAAAGCACAACATCCGAGACCCACAAATTTACACTGACGGCAGCAAAATCGATGAGGGAGTAGGAGCTGCCATCTCGTGGTGGGAAGGAGGTAAGGAATCTGCCAGCTATACATTCGGACTTGATTCGGCCTGTACGGTCTTCCAGTCGGAACTGTATGCTCTGCACAGAGCAATAGAGATGGTCCAGAGAAGGAGAATAAGCTCAGCAACAGTATTGAGCGATTCCAGATCCTCTCTGGATATAATCGCTAATCCTAAAGCTGACAACCAGCTCGTGCAGAGGATACACGAAGACATAAGAAGCATCAGAAGGAATGGAGGGGAGGTGAGACTGTTCTGGCTGAGGGCACACGTGGGCACAGCGGGAAATGAAAGGGCGGATGAACTGGCCAAAACAGCGGCTCGGGCAGTAAACGGGACACCAGACTACGGCGAGGTTCCCGTGTCATACGTGAAGAGGAAAATAAGAGAGGAGTCGGTCCGAATATGGCAAGACCGTTGCTCAACCTCGACCACAGGAGAGGTAACCAGGTGTTTCTTTCCGGATCAGGTCAAGGCATACGCCTGGGTCCGGAAGGAGAGACCTTCGCCCCTCCTAGTACAAGTCTTCACGGGGCACGGGGGCTTCGGAGAATATCTGCACCGATTCAGACTCAAGGATCACCCGCATTGTGAATGCGATCCTGCGGAGATTGAATCGGTGTGGCATCTGATCCTGGACTGTCCTAGGTTTGCCAGAGCTCGCTTTGAAATAGAAAATAAACTGGATGGGTTAGTGTTAAGAAAGGACACCATCCATGCTCTGCTGCTGAACAATAAAACCAAAGACATCACCCTAAAGTTCCTGGAAGCAGTGGCAGAAGTGGCCATAAGAAGGAACAAGAATTGTACACCACCAGCGCATGGAACTGAGTAAACGCAGAGCCAAACAGAGTTCCCCGTGTGGCGCCAACAATAACGCGGGATCGCTGGTTGAGTGGCGGAGAAAGGGGGAAAATAGGCCTTATCAAAAGGGGTGTGGCGATCTTCATGAATAGCCCAAGAGAGAGGATTGGCATCAGTTTTTGCATGTCAGGAACGAGGAAGCACGTAGCCATATCACCAGGCTTAGCAGTACTGCTCAAAGGCAGCACCACCAGGGCGACCATTAAGAAAAAAGTTTTTGATGCAATGCCGGAGATAATGCTTGCCGGACAAAAATGCAGGATCGTGCATGCCAGAAATAAGTCCATCCTACTCTTAAACTGGGACATGGACGATAAGTCGCCCTTCATAAAAGCTGGGGAATTGCTGTCATGCTTTGAAGGAGACCCGAGAGTCATCAGCGTGGACGTCATGAAGGTGGGCTTCGAGAAAGGGAACGTGTCGGATTACACTCCTTTGCTGGAGTCCGCCCGAAAACACGAAAGGAGCAGACTCCACGCGACGACCAGATGGAATGCGGCTCAGCAAGGGCTCAAAGGCGGCATGAGGAGGCGGTGCAGGAGGAACATGAAAGGGGACGCCTCCAATCTCAAAGGCCATCCCCGACAGACGACCTCGTCAGGGGGATATGTGCCGCCTTGGGCCACGTCCATCCTCGGAGGCTAGGGTGCGTGACAGCAAAGAACACGGACCCCAAAAATAAGGCACCCTCCCTACATAAAACCACAAAGTCCACACTAGCTGACATGGGTAGGGTGAGACCGCCGCCAAGACTAACATCAGACCGAGACGGAGACGACCTAGTCAACGCCTACCTGGAGTATGTGGAGACACTACGGGCGACGTTACAGGTAAAACACACCACCTGCAGCAGGATAATTGAAACATTTCAAGCAAACGCCCGAGTGTTGCTGCGAGAGCTTCTAGACGGGGCGAGGGCTGTGGTCTACGACAACAACTCTGGGACGGTGCTGGCGGGGAATCACCCCATAACTGAGGGACAGATGGCGGCGTACAGTGGCACGTCGGGAATGGTGCTGGTGGATCAAGAAGCGACAGAACAAAGAGGAGCCCTCACATTCTATGCACCAGTCGATGACCCAATAGTGGTGATTGCTAAGTGCACTCGCTTCATGCTGGAGAACCGGATTCTGGAAACGGCGAAAAACGTAACTGGAACCTGGATCTCAGAGCCATGGGGTAAGTTGGCAATCAGGTGGGTGGATGGGGTGCCGGGGTGTGGGAAGACCACATGGCTCCTTAAAAACTTCCAAATTAAGGAAGACTTGATCATCACCAGCACACTCGAAACGGCAAAGGAGCTGTCGGACGAAGTGACGAGTCGTCTAGGGGCGGTCGCAAAGGGGAAAATAAGAACAATTGCCTCGGTCCTGATCAATGGGGCGAGAGCTTCAAAACGCCTTTTGGTAGATGAGGCTCTCCTGGTCCATTTTGAAGCCATAATTATGGCATCAAGGCTGACCGGGGCAAAGGAACTGGTTCTCATGGCTGATAGTAACCAAATCCCCTTCATCGACAGAAACGACCTATTCGAAATGCGTTACGAAAGTCCTGCCGCCATTACGTCAATTACCGAAAAGCTCCTCTGTACACACCGAAGCCCGATGGATGTGGTGTACGCCCTCCAAGATATTTATGAGGGTATTTACACATCTCGGCAACTACTGAGGTCCTTAACATGCGGAATGGCTTCGGGAGCGAGACTAAGAAAGTGCGACCCCAATACTCTCTTCCTGACCTTCACTCAAGATGAGAAAGAAGTGCACAAGAGGGATGGATTTGGCACTGGAGTTAAGTCTAGGCTGCTCACGATCCATGAAGCTCAGGGGCTAACGTACGACCACGTGGTTGTGCTCAGAGGAGCGGAACCAAAGAATCCAGTTCACGACAGCGTTCCTCATGCGGTGGTCGCCATAACAAGGCACACGGTGACCTGCACCTATTACTACCGGGAGCTGAAGGAGGATGACGCCATTAGACGCCTCGTTGCCTTTTCTAGCACGGCAACGGATCATGAGGTCGTCGATTACAATGAAAAAATGGCTGTCAGAGCTCAGATATGCGCAGCGACTTAGATGCGGAAACGAACCACTTCACCCCGAATCCCTCTTGCGGTAGTCCCTCTAGCATTAACCTGGGCTAAGCCATAAGTTAAAAAAAAAAATGCTACAAACATATGGACATAGTTGAGTTAATAGTTAAGAACACGTATAAAAATATCGAATATGTACAGCCGGCTCCGAGAGTGGATAGCAATCTTTTAGCAAATTTGGTGCCATGTCACACCAACTATTAATTTTATTTAGTATGGTTACACCTATATTTCATTGTTAATGGTTGGTGTGACATGGAACTAAAATGTTTGTCTACTTTTTGAGCCGGCTGTACAAACAAATTAATAATAATAAAAATACAACATATATAATATATTTTAATGTTAAAATATAATGTAATATATAATTAATGTATGTTAAAACATAATATAAATAATAACAAAAATCTGTAATATGTAAAGTATACAATGTAATAGGAATATAATAGGTATGTATGAGTATAAATATATATATGATGTATAAGCGTGTGTGTATTATATATTATATAAACATGTAGGATAGTTACACTTTAGGTGATGCGCAACTCACCCTAGATATAGAGTAGAGTAGTCGGATTTATTAAGTTTATAAAAAAAAAAAAAGATCAAAACGAAAATACAGCCTTAAAAGGGCACGGACCACGAGTCTGTGGTGATATAATTATATAAAAAAAAAAACGTACAGGCTCCAAAAAACTGGAGGCTTGTTTATGGAGAAATGTGTAACTTTTTATAATAAAGCTTTACAAAGTATTACTGAATTGCATTTTCTTAAGTTTATAGCACATGTAAAATAGTAGATTTTACAACAAGTGCACAAAACGAACCATTTTTATCCGAGACTTTTAGCAGCCCGAGCCGAGCAGATGATAGTAATGTCGAGGATAAAATGGTTTTGTGGACGAGTTATAAGCTTTGCTTTTCACTTCGATTGCGAGGAAATAAAACAGTAGTATAAAATTACATTTTTATGTCTTAAAAACACATAAGGCAAATAAATTAAAGTAAATATAATAAAATAACAAATTCTATCTATGAACTTCTTATTGCGTTTGGCTGTATGGCTCATTTTCTTTGCCTTAATATAGATACATTTATGTATGAGGTAGATACGTTAATGCACTTCTGCACGAAATTCGATTTTGTGCAGCCTATATCCTGCACAAATAAGCACTTTTAGAGCATGAGAAGTGAAAAGATTATTTTGATTATGATTTTAAAAACCAATGATTACGTTATCTTGTTGTTACCTTGTTGCTATGAGTCCCAGACAAGATTTGTCTATGATAGCTGTGTCAATTGAGCTTACGTAACGGTGTCTGGTATTTATAAAATGTAATTATTTGGGTGTTAGCTGCGGGAAGCCAAAATAAAACGAAAAAGAGGTGCTGCCAACATTTCTCTGGTCGCGCGGTGTCTACACTGTCATATAGTGGGTTTTATAAAAAAATGTTGATAAGGGCATTTCTATTTATGAACAGGATTTTTCGTGGATACAATATATAGTTTTAAATAAGGTTGCTTTCGCAGGTAATGTAATTTGGTAGGTGGGTAATGTAAGAATTAAGCGTATAAAAACACGTCTATATATTTTTTCAAATAATGCCTGTATTTAAAAAACTTTATAATCTGATAAAATATTTCCATGATAAATATTTATAGTGTTTTTTTTGATAATCATCTAATAAAATAGCAAGAATATTATTACAGTATTTTATTTTAAATATTAACGAATACCTACTCATCTCATTAATTTTTAATAATTAGTAACATTGTAATTTAAAGTAGTAAAAACTAATATATTATTTTTTTAATGCGAATGTTAATGTGATATTTAATTTTGTTTAAAAAGGTCAGACCAATTTCTGTTACAAAAGGCGAGCTCACGATCATTCTGATAATACATAATACACTTCTGGACACATCTATTGGCCCACCTTGCATTTTCAGTTTCGTTTAGTCCTAGCTAAAATTTTATATTAGGTCGAGCAAAAAGTTTTTATGCAGTTTTGAACCTGGCACATTCATAATTATATTCAATAGTCTTTTTTTGAATTTCGAACACAGAATTTAAAGAAACAAAAGACAATTTGGAGCCTGTTCGTTGATATCAAACAATCGAATACTAAGAAAACCTGATTTTATTGGTTTACTTGGATTTAATTCTTGAAAGTGTGATTTTTCTCTTTGGTTTTGCAACAAACATTACTTATTCTTAACATTAAGGTGAGGTTCTATCAATAATCTATGGATACTTCGCCTGAAGTTGCAGCCCAAGCTGTGGCACTTATCGGCCGGACACAGCCAAAGAAATGTGAGTGCTCAACTTAATTTAAGTCGATCTGCGGTCCGAAATGTTTATCGGAGGTACCTAGAGACTGGCGGCTTTGTTCATCGCCAAGGAAGGCCACGATCTCGGGTCACAACTGAAAGGCAGGATCGATTCATCGTGACGACCAGCTTGAGAAATCGTCACCTTACCTCCATTGAGATACAAAACCAACTTCGCGACTTCCACGGAGTATCTGTGAGCGCTCGAACTGTTCGGAGAAGGTTAAAAGAACGCGATATGGTACCACACAAGCCAGCTAATGGCCCCAAACTAACGCGAGCCCACCGAACAGCGCGTCTTCATTTCTCGCGCACTCATTTAAATTGGACTCAGCAGCATTGGAGCTGTGTACTCTTTTCTGATGAGTGTAAAATTGCTTTACATGGCAATGATGGAAGGAAGAAGGTCTACCGACGTAAGGGAGAGCGTTTTGCACAATGCTGCTTTGAAGAGAGGGTTGCTTATGGCGGTGGCTCATGGACTGTCTGGGGCGGTATATCCGCGAGCGGCAAAACTCAACTTGAGGTTGTTACGGGCCCACGGCTGCCAACATTAAATGCTGAAAGGTACATTCGTGAGTGCTTAGAACCTCACGTGATGCCATACGTGGACCATGTGGGCCCAAATTTCCTTTTTATGCATGATAATGCAAGAGCCCATAGGGCCGGCATCGTCAGGGAATATCTTCGGGATGTGAACATCACAGTTATGGACTGGCCAGCCAGAAGCCCAGACATGAACCCGATTGAGCACATGTGGGACGAGCTAAAAAGACGTGTTAGGGCTCGTCAGCCAGTTGCCCAGACGATGCAGGAGTTGAAAACTGCCATAGAAGAGGAATGGGAGATGATCCCTCAAAATTTCATAGAGCGGTTGATAAACTCTATGCATAATCGTATGAGAGCTGTCGTAGATGCCAATGGAGGCAACACGCGTTATTAAATTAAACCTTTATTTGATAAAACATGTTTTTTATTCAAAAATCAACTGCCTTTATCAAGGCGCATACCCGACTTGTTAGGCGTAGCTCCATGTCGTGTGGTATTCTGAATTCAAATTTAAAACAATACGATCGAAAAAGATAGTAATATGTATCTGGTTTAAAACTGCATCAATAGTTTTTGTTCAATCTAGTAATCATATTTAGGTAGGGGCCATCGAAACCTAAACTCTAAGGTGGGCCAATAGATGTGTCCAGAAGTGTATTTTAAATGTCCTATATTAATAATGATGCACATATTAAGCATGGTCATACTATCGTGCATGCGACCACGCATCGGTAATCCGTGACATAAAGCTGTCACTAATTACGTCAGATATATTTGCAGAGTATTTGCCAAATATATCTGACGTAATTGTGAGAACCAAATATTATTTGGTCAGGCCAATTTTCACAACATTAAATTAGATATAGGTTTTATTTTTTTTGTGGCTCCGCACGATTTGTGCATTAGCCATTACAAAGTTTGGGAAACGTTTGGATTTTAAAGGAACACGGAATCGGAATGGGAATCTAGTATCATGATAAGAAACGGTTAGGGAACTGTGTAACTAAAATATATATACAGGCTTACAATGTTATATTATTTACACATAAAAGGAATAAGTAATCTTATAAATATCAGTACTAATAGGTTTTATTTGTAATTTTGGTACAAAATGACATGCAGAGGCATAAAGGCTTTAACCATGAAGGACTCATATTCATATTAAAGTGTTCCCTCGGAACTTTCTCCATTTTTTAAACCCGACGCAAAAAGAGGGGTGTTATAAGTTTGACATGTCTGTCTGTGGCATCATAGCTCCCGAACGTATGAAGCGATTTGCATTTAGTTTTTTTTTTGTATTAAAGGTGACTTATGTGCGAGTGTTCTTATACATGTTTGATGAAAATCGGTTTCGAGCCGTTTATAAGTTGTGGGGGTGAAAGTGGGGAAGAATAACCGAATGTCTGCAAATATACTCGAGTGGGTCACAAATGAAAGCACATCACGGGCACATTATAGAATAATATGTTAGGCCGTTTAAAAAGTATGAAATAAAAATTAAATTAAAAATTTTAATACCCTCGACAAAATACCTCCAAAAAGTAATAAAATAAAATGTGTTGGTTGGCCCTTTAGTAGTCACGTCGGGGGACCGCAATTAATATATCTAGTAACGCTGTACGTATTCGGTCAGTAAATAATTAAATAAATAGATATCGTCGCCGTAGAACGAAAAATCACCAAGTCGGTCAAAACATGTTTTGAGTTATGAAGGTTTAAAGTTTTTTAAAACAAAAAAAATCATAACATAGTTTTGGTATGAGATAATTCGAATTTTATGGTTTCATGTCTTAATTATGCCCATAGGATGACATTATTACTTTTAACGAATCACTTATAATTACTGAGATAATGAAAAAATACAAACAGTTAGTTTTACATCCTCAAATCCTGTACGAACATTTTTTGTTATTGAATTGTAAATAGAGTTAGTGACTTTTCACCCGTATCTGGACCCGTTTTAAGAAGAATAACTCTAGTATAACTCTTGTAAGAATAACTCGAATATGCCTTTTTTTGGACATCCAATAGATCTTTTAATGATTATTCGTAACTTTCTAATTTGAATTGTTTTTTATATATTATTTACTAATTTCATTATCAATACAAAAAAGAGTGAATGAAATGCATTATCGTACTTCTTCAATTTATTGATTAAAAAAGATAAACAGAAATATTATAAATAAAAATCATAATTAAATTAAATTTTCTGGTAGATCGAACACAAATATCACGTTCGTGCTGCATTGCAGTTACTCGATATCCGGAAAGCTACCCCCTCCAGACCAGATGGTATTCCGGGGATTGTACTCAAATTACGTGTTACCAACGTGCCTGTACTACAAACTCTCTCGTACTTTTCGGGACGCGTGCCGAAAGCCTAGAGGGAGGCTAATTTGCAGCCAGTGCTGAAGTAAGGGGACCGCTCGGACCCGGCCAACTATAGGCATATAGCTAAAATAAATAAAAATGCTTTATTTCGTTTCACAATTTCAATATACAATTATTGTGTTGGGACCAGCCCAGTAGGCATTCGAGAGCTTGTGGCAGGCAGCCCCGCTCTTCTGACGAGAGGACCCCTATGGAGGGGGGGCGCGGGATGGCTGGGCTTAGCCCGGCAGGTCACTTCGTGTGGCCACCCGCTTCATGCGGGGAAGGGCGAAGTCCCCTCTTCTTATGTTAAGAAGAGGTGTGGCTTTCGCTGGAAGTCGATTTCGGCTGGCGGAGGTGAGGCGATTCTTATCGCCATGGTGCTTTGCACCTTCTGGGGATTTTCCCTGAGCTTCGGCCTCGCGGCGGTGGATCCAGTGGGGTCTGCCGTCGGGCAACCCGTTACCCGCACTGAGCGGGCCGGGGGTTCGGCGCACTGAGCGTCGGACCTCGTGGAAGACAACCACAATAAAAAACCAACTTCGGGGTGTAGAGCGGCGCAATTCTGTGCCGCTCCGCAGAGTAGCTGAGCCAGGTGGAGAGTCCGGTAACGGACATGTCACAGGCAGGGGGTCAGCGGGAATAAGGCCTGGCTGTTGTCCCCTTCCCCCTGTCTTGTGACGGACGGAGGAGCTGCTGGGGGGGTTTTTAGTGGGTAGGCCCGGGCCGTGTAAGGTCTGGGGAGTCCCACATATCCTCGTGGTTTGGCTCGACCACGAGGAATGCGTTAATGCATTTTCCCCCCTCCCAAAAAAAAAGGCAGCCCCGCTCTTCCATATCATATTTTAGTTGTATTACAATAATAATTATACATAAACTAATAAAAAAACCTGCATTTTTATTTATACATATTTTTTACATCAAATGAAATACCTTTTATTTTCATAAGTGTGGGATTATGCTAATATGTAAGTGTGAGTATGTGTTTTGTGTGTGTGTATGTAAGTATGTGTGTGTGTGTGTGTGCGTGTGTGTGCGTGTGTGTGTGCGTGTGTGTATATTTGTGTGTGTGTGTGAGAGAGAGAGAGTATGTACGTGAGGACATGTATGTAAAAGTATGGTGAGTTTAATTGCCTTACAAAATACGTTCTAGCTGTCATTAATTAATTTAGTTCTGAAAGTTCAGAATATTTTCTGTTTCATTGTAGGTAATCAAGGTCAAATAGCCAATTTGTCAGCTGTCACCTCAGTTCTATGCAAAGTCATGGAAAGAATCCTGAACAACTAACTGATCCGTAGCTTGGAGGACTTTCTGATTAAGGGTCGTCAATATGACCGAAACAATCGACGAGTGATCTTCTATTGTATGTGATGCATCTTTGGGGTGAAACTTTCGACATGCACTGCAAAGCACTAGACATTAAGCAATAGTAGAGTGTAGTTAACATTCTCATATGCCTGCGCTGCCGTATAGGCAACCATTTCAAGCGAAGCTGATATTCAGATACATGATCAAACTTTCTAAAATTTCAAATGGGGCACAGAAAAACTTCACCGTTCCTTCCCCTTCATTCTCTTCAGGGCATAAGACTGGGGTTGCAAAGCAGTCTTACATGCTCGATATGAAAAGCACGTTAAAAACAGCTTCACGAAAACTCGGGACCCTTAAACAATGTGCGGCGATTCTTCATGGCTGAGCAACAGTGCTTGTTAAACAAAACGCAAGTACGGTCTTGTGTAGAATATTGCTCACAGCTCTGGGATGGCTCCACCAAGTACTTATTTACTTGACATTTTGGATAGGTTATGGAGGTGCGACATGCATCATTAGCGATATAAAGGTGACCAACAAACTCGAACTTCCTAGCAAACTTGAATTACCTCGTAATGTAAGGTCACTAATAGTGCTCTATCGAATTTACCATGGCGAGTGTTTTCAAGAGTTTTTTCCCTAGTCCCTCCCTTTCCTTTCCTTTTAAGGGCGATACGTGATGGCCTGTGTAGTCACCGTCTTACTTTGATTATCATTCCAACGCGAACTAAGAAATTTGGCAACTCATTTCTCTGGTGCACAATCAAAGAATGGAACTCTGTGTCAGCACGCGAAGCAGCACGTTGCAGGTCGGCAAGGTTAGGGGGGCTAGTGTAGCGTGTATTCCCCTTTCCTGCATTATCTTCGTATCCCTCCTTTGTGATGCCAAGCAAATGACTCCGTTGTATCTGGATCAACAGATGGAATGGAGTCATTTGCTTGGCACATTATAATAAATTGAAGCAGTTCTGAGGCAGCTCTGAGGCAGCTCAAAAATGGGAACATGATATCAAAACAGAGCTTTTTATACCAGGCAGGGCTTTCGTTTCAAAAGAATCAGCATATATTCAACGCTACTTTTCTCTGGGAGGACTTCAAGGGCGTGGAACAGAAGCGTGGTTTATCTTGATCTTCAGAAATTTTTTAAAAACTATAGAACGACATTACTCCTATGCCACGTCTATAAGCTATTCTCAAGGGACGTTTCAAATCGCCTGGCATACAAACTCGATGAGTTTCAGCCCACGGAATAGTCCCGGTTGCGAAAAGGTTACAGTACAATAGATTGAATCCACACGGTGTGACAAATTATTTAAAAATCGAAAAATACAATCAGCCACTCCAACTTACATTTAATTTTAAGGATTATGCGAAATCATTTAACTCTGTTGAAACCGTTGTTGTCCTGGTGTTCTTGCAACGCTGTCTAGTCGATTGGCATTACATTTAGGTGTCGAGAAGTTAATTGGCGACCGCATCTTGGCAAACATAGTGTAGGATGCCTCCCGGCAAGTCATTAGTGGAGCTACGACATCCGTAAAGTGGCTGGTGATGATTGGATGAGGACGATCGGAGATAGGGGTAAATGGCGTGCCATGGGAGAGACCTGTGACCAGCAGTGGATGAACACGAGTTGATTATTTTTTTATGACTATAAAGGTAGGGACGTGTACCATGTGTGAGATGCTTGGGGTATGATACCCTTGCTACAAAGACCAATAAAGTCTTTTTTTAACCGACTTCAAAAAAGGAGAAGGTTTTCAATTCGATGCGTATATTTTTTTTGTGTGTATGTTACGCGATTACGCAGCCAATTGTGGACCGATTTTCAATTTTTTTTGTATTCGATAGAGTAAACTCCAAGGGTGGTCCCATGGTCACCAAAGTTAGGAGGTTCTCAATTCGATATTGAGAACCTCCTCCTTTTTTGAAGTCGGTTAAAAACAGTTATCCTGCACATATTTCCGAATTGAAGGGCGATTACTGGTCATGTTCTTTAGCTTAAAGGCAGTTCTGTAGGTTGTTGTTATCATAATAGAACTTAGCCTACGTCAGTAAAATTCCGCGTCACGCCGGTAGTGTTCGTTATCCGTCTCCGGAAACACCTATTCACCACTCCATTCGGCCAGAAGTCCTTATTGAAGTAAAGGTGTTCAGCGCGGTGTTTGGGACACGCACTACAAACGCTTTACAATTGACATTGTGGCACATCTCCAGTAGCTGTACCCTCAAGACGAAATTGGTCTTCTTCTGAACTGTCCTAAGTCCTGCTCTCTGCTTGTGTAGTGCAGGTGGGACAGGTATACGACAGTGGTCGGCGTCGCGGTCCGCAGTGCGGTTTTGTCTAGAGTCTGTAGAAAATTATTGTTCATTCAAGAGACACTTATGTAGGTTTATATACAGCTCTTGACGAACAGCTTCGCGATGACTGTGATAGAATACATGTGGCCGAAAGTGCAGAGTACTGAGTAGTACTGAGTAGTTTCAAAAATAGATATTGACATATTTTCAATTCCGCTAACCTTGACGCGTGGTTCTTGGTATATCATTTTACAGCTGTAGTGCGATTCTGTAAAACCTCACTTTAAACTTCGAATCTGATTCCGCAGTGAGTTCTTAGATTGGCATTCTCAAAATTCGAATGTAGATTCGAAGTTACTAGTAATTTGTGCTACAGCGCTACACTTGCGAGCGTGGCAGCGAGTGGAACTAGAGTGACCGTGAGATTTTGACATTCTACGTATGGGATGGCGTATGAAGTGGCATTCCGTAAAGGGAATTCCTTTATCACTTCGTAGCTCACTTCGCACACGAACTCGAAACAAAGTGTCAAATAAAACGTTGCTATTTTGTGAGTGAAAACAGGCAAAGTTTATTATCATAGTTTAAAAATACATTTAAAATTATTTCTGAAGGTGATAAAAACTAGTTCTGAGGTATTTATTAGAATTTTATCTCTACTAACTCGTGATAATTACTATGTAAGGGTATCTTGTATCTTATGCGAAGTGAGCGTGAATATCGAAGTGAGATGCGAGCTATTGTTCGAATTTTACAGAATCGACATCCTGCTGTTCAGTACACACCACATGCTTTTATTTCTGAACAGATTTAGAGGAATTAATTAAATACGGTTTATTATAAAAATGACTTGACGGAATTATAACCTTAACAGCATTAGTCATAAACTTTCAGTTGCTTTTTTTGTTTCATGCTATTTCTACTGATCCCAGTTTAATTGCTGAAAATCAGGGTTTTTCCTATTTTTGGGCAAAATATCCCCTGAATCATTCAGAGTTTACATTCTCTTTTGGCACACAATAACATGCTTATAGTTTTTATTATTTTTCATCGTTTCAAATAGTCTTATATCTTGCTTTTTGTTAATATGTTGTGCGTTTTGTATTGAACTTGTAAACCTATTTTATCTATCCAACATTTTACTTTTTGCTGTTTACATCGAAGCTTTAATAGGTATGCTCTTATATGCATACTAACTACCTAACACCTATGAAAATAGTTGAGCCAACAAAAATACGTATTATAGTAACACGGTAATAACTAACGAAATAAAAGTTTTTATCACATTTTAAGTAGGTCAAGTTAAGTCGCAGTTCTTAACACAAAAACTTTATGGTAATACTTGATATTATTTGAGTTGATGTTTACCTTTACATTAAGGCGTAGCTTTGTGACTTGAAAAATATAAAAAATATACAGTAAATAAAATGTTTTTTTTTATTATTAATGTCAGTGGGCCGATTTATAATTGAAAATTTATGATACAATTGCATTATTGCCTCAGACCACGGGCCTTATGCCCGAAATGACAAAACAACGCCCTGAATGGCGAAAACATATCAGGAGAGCCGACCCCGATAATGGGATGGAGCGAGGATGATGATGATGATGAATTGCTTTATTGGGAAACAATATTTTACAAAATGTTAAATCATTGGTACAGTGTGCGGGTGCGCCATGTCAAGCTATACACTATGACAGTTGTACTGCTCTTTTGTTGCTCATAATAGCGACTGTTTTCGTAGTGTAAATATAAAGCTTGAGTGGCTGTCATCGCTTTACCTGCCAGTATAAAAGTTTCTAGTTTTGGTGATTTGTTCCTGATTCGTCATATTTCTGATTGGTCATATTCCTTATTCGACACTTTCCTAACTGGTCATATTCTTAACTCGTCATATTCCTGATTCGTCATATTCTTAATTCGTCATTGTACAGTCAAATGAAATCGCGAACTCGTGCGAGGTAGTTATACTTTGTACTACGATTACTAGACAATCATTTACTTAAGGCGAAGTCCCATGTTAATAAATTTGTATGACTTGGCACATGAGCAAAATTATTTGTCAAATTCGTTATAACTCCGTACTGGGTATATACACCACCCACCCGTGGGAAAGTCCAGTGGATGTAGACGGGTCGTGACCCCAAATACTGAATTTGTACCCAGAATGCAACAGTAACTTTTTTCATCTTTCACTTTCGATAAAATGCATTTCTTCGTCCGCATCATTATTACAAGTCTGCAAGGCCATCTTCTCCGATTAAAATTATATGACAATATCATTGACTCGATATAAATACTAATGTGATAATGATATTAGCTTCATAATAGACAAGTAACATTCATTCAATTATTAATTATCTAAAGAGGTTCTTATCATTTATCAGGATTTCTATAATAAGTTTGTGAAGGCAAATGTACATGGTATGACGAGTGAGGAATATGACAAATCAGGAACGTGATGAGTTAGGAATATGACCAGTTAGGAAAGTTTCGAATAAGGAATATGACCAATCAGGAATATGGCGAATCAGGAACAAATCGTTTTGGTAAACTAACAAAAATAAAATCGAGCTCGAAATTCTTAATCAATGTTTTTTTCAACGGTAGTCCTATTGAAAGTCTTTGATAACAAGTGATTTACAACGGGGGATAAAATGTTTCTTTGTCTAATTCCATGAATATTTTTATAGTATAACTATGCCACCTTAAGCGGAGTCCTTGGCTGAGCTTCCGTATTAAGCACATTTCGCGTGTTCACAGGAATCACATTAGAATTTCATAATACGTATTACATCAAGCTCTGAATTAATTGTTCCCCGTATCTTGTTGGCGACAGTTTGTTTTTGTTAAGTAGCTTTTTTTATGTCACAACTTCTTAACTAGCTTGCACGAAGTACGGCAAGGACGAACATGTTAAATGAAGGTTAAACAAATATATGAGTGGTTATTCCATATATTTGAATATTTAAAATCATATAAACAAGGACTTTATGATTTGGTATTCATTAATAAAGCGGTCATAATATGAAATTGTCGGTTTATTTTGGTGCGCCGCGCTAGCAATTCATAGGAACATTAATATATATGCAGTAGGAGCAATTACTGTGTAATATTGTACTCATTTTAATTATAAAGTATTATGTGCAGGTAATTAACTCAATATATGAATTTGAAAGAACTTGGAAAATGAAATCGAGCTTCTCCTGGAATCGTCCACCATAAAGTAAGTTACGGAGAACTCTGAGTCCTGTTACAAGAAGTTTCTGTTCTACCTTCTGGGGGGCTATTGTTTAAAAAAAATTCATCGCGATCGCTTACAATTTGACAACCGCAGTACATCCATCACTGAAAATCCATCCAACCATAAAAGGAAGTCGGCGCAGAGTCTTGTATTGACCGCGCAATGGCTGCCAAATTAAAAGGGATCGTGATAGATTTTTTCATAGACAACAACCCACCTGTTTGAGCATCCGGGCTTCACACTCATTCACGTAAGTATGAGCCTCCCTACTTAAGATCGCTGACAATACGAAACTCTTCTGTAAGAGGCCCATTCACTGTTACTACAGCCGTGCTCTCCCCCCGTGGTAACTTCGATTGCTAAATTTACCATTTAAACTATTTCCAGACAACTCTGAAACATTGCAATCAATAATACAAGACCTTGCCATAAAAAGCAAAAAGATGGGGCAGACAATTATTAATAGATCAAAAACCAAAGCCATGACAAACAGATTGGATACCGACATCTACGCCAATGAATAAAAGATAGAATATCTAACATCTTGTATCTACCTAGGACAACTTACATCATTTACAAGACCGAAGGCACAAGAAATTGACAGAAGGATTACAAATGTACGGAAGAGATATTGGTCTTTAAAAGTTACTATGAAAAACATCCACTATACCATACCTATAAGTGAAAAAGAAACTCTTTAACTCATGCATCTTACCAATATTTACATATGGTTTTCAAAACTCAAAAGTTCCGCGGGAGGGGTAGTGCCCCGCGCAACAAATAGTTCCCAGCCCCAAGGCATCTAGTATCGGGACGATTTTGGGATGTGAAGCGGCGCACAGCACCTGCGCCGCACAAAGAACAGCAGAGCCACGCGCTGTTGTCCCCTTCCCCCTGTCTTGTGACAGACGGAGAAGCTCCTGTGGGATTTTTAGTGGGTAGGTCTGGACCGATATGGCCCGGGGAGTCCCACATACCCTCGTGGTTTGACTCGGCCACAAGGGATGCGTAAAGCATTTTCCCCCACCCAAAAAAAATAACACGTGTTACAAAACAAACTAAAAACCTGTCAGAGGAGCATGGAGAGAAGCATCCTTTTTTTTTTTTTTTTTTTTTTTTTTTTTTTTTTTTTTCGAGGGGAATGCGTGTCCGCACCGTACTCGCCGTTGGCTAGACGACGAGCGTGTGTGGGGCTCTCCCGGCAGAGTGCCGGGCCTACCCACTAAACCCCCCGGTGTTCTCCCTGCCCTTATGGGCGCGCGTGATAGGGTCCACACTGCGACTACCACTATCGACGCGCCCGGGCTAGCCCGACCTCACTGGTCGGGCTATCGCCAAGGGGGGATTGCCCGAGAACACCAGGGCAATCCCCAGACGGAGGGCCTTACGGCGACGTGCACGGGGCCAGCCGTGCACGCAGGCCTCCACGGCAGGGTCATTAGACGGGCATCGCTTGTGCGAATACCCGCCTTCGCCTGCCTGTCCGTCTGCGGCGGATGGGAGCGGCTTGAGGATCATTCTCCCGCTCCCTCTCCGCGGCCTCCTTCTGCAAGATGACGTCCTCGCAGAAGGAGGCGACAGCCCCCCATTCCGCCTCGCCGCGGAGCATGGCCACGACCATGCCGGGCAGCGAGAGGTCGCCGCCTCCCAGCGCAGCGATGAGTTCGCTGCGCTGGCGTCGCCAGGCCGGGCACACCAACAGGGTGTGCTCGGCAGTGTCGTCGGGAGCGTCGCAGTGATGACACTGCGGCCTTTCCTCCCGACGCGCGACCCGGTGCAGGTAGTGACCAAAACAACCATGTCCGGTCAGTACCTGCACCATGCGGAACGAGAGACTGCCCTGCCGGCGCCCTACCCACTCCTCCAACACCGGACGTATCGCTTCTATCGTCCGGTGGCCGGCAGCTGGGAAGGCGAGCGCCTCACCCCATCGACGCAGAGCCTCCCTCTGCGCCTGGGTACGAACCCGCTCCACTTCTTCAGGAGCGGATCGTCCCCCCCGTTCTCTGACAGAAACCCGATGTCGATACACCTCCGCATGGACGCGTACATCGACATCCCACGGCGTTTGGCCCGCAAGAACGCAGGCCGCGCCGTGGCTGACCGTGCGATAAGCTCGCACGGCCCGGGTTGCTATGACCCTCTGCGGACGTCGCAAGAGGGCCACCGCACGGGGGGAGAGGCACTCCGCCCATACCGGGGCTCCGTAGAGTGCCATCGACCGTATCACCCCGTGATACAGTCGACGGCACGCCGATCCTGGCCCTCCCACATTAGGGAGGACCCGTCCGAGTGCGGCTGCGGCGGCACACAGCCGTGGAGTGAGGAGCTTGAAATGCTCCTCGAAACTCCATCGGGGGTCCAGAACCAGGCCGAGGTACTTGAGGTGCGCCTCAACCGGTATACGGACCCCCTCCACTCGGACTCGGAGCCCCGGTGGGATCCTGCGACGGGGGGCGTGGAAACTCATGGCCCTCGTTTTATCGAGGGCCACGTCCAGGCCCAGGAGGCGGATGCGTCGGACCACCAAAGAGGTGCAGACCGACGCAAGGTGGGCCGCCTCCTCCCCCGTTTTGGCTCTTGCCGCGACGAGTGTGTCGTCGGCGAAGCAGACGACCTCCGTTCGTGGCAGAAGGCCGCCTCGCAGGACCCAATTGTACCCCAGGTTCCACAGTAGAGGACCTAGTACGGATCCCTGGGGTACACCTGCCGCCATTGCCCACGTATGGACGCGACCGTCCGGTCCCTAGGGTACCACAGGAAAGACACGAAGAGGGCTGCTGATATTAGGAAAGTCGCTAAGTTTGAGGATGTAGTTCTGAAAACTAAACATCTAACATGGCAGTGGGCAGGACACATAATAAGAGAAACGAGGGAAAAATGGACAAGGAAGACCACAGATTCAACATTAAAAGAAAACGTGGGAGACCACTCAAAAGGTGGTCGGACGACATACTGAGGGCAGCAGATGGCAAGAGACCGATCTGAGTGGAAAAGGCTGGAGGAGGCCTATGTGTCAACAGGACACGCTAATGTGGCTTTTTCAGGACGTCCTGTTTTTACCTATGAATTTGACCATGTTCCTTAATTTACTAATGGGATGTGAATATGAAAGTGTCAACCACGAAGTCGTAGTGAATTCATTGCTATTTTTTGCATGAATTGTGCCTCAGGAGGAATCAGAATTTCTGCTATTAACTTATCTAATTAGTGTGTGTAATAAAAGCAGACACATTCATTTTCCTAGAAATTCCATTGTCTTGTTATGTTACGTAATTGATTCAACAATATCAGTGTGAGCTTTAAAATTTTAGTACCTAGGGCATTTTCTTTTGACATGACTGACGCTTGACTTTTAGGTATTGATTTACTAACTCATCTAATTTTCAAAGCAAATAATACATTCATGGAAAGCGATGGTGGCGAAATAAGTTGTGTAGCCAATTTATTTATTACACTAGAGGTGTGTGTGTAAAGTCAAGTCAGTTAAATTCATCGATATCAAAAAAATCTTATGGGCTCACTAGATAATTACACATTGTTTGTTAAGCACGTTAAATTCACGGGCATCTCAAACCATTTTGATAGTTTCGATTTCACGGATGTCATTTACGTCATCGGTGAAACGTGGAGGTGAAAAAATCAAAATGAAGGTTTCGAAAACCTTGATACCAGCAGGCCTAGCACGGCGCGTGGAGTATGAAAGACAAAGTGATTAACCCTCGTCCCATCTCGCTTCATTGTTATAGGACAGACCGAGAAGAAACATGTTATTTGTCTCTTGTTTCGTTTTGTCCACGGTCCGTATTACGCCTGTAGCTTTCTAATTTACGCTTGACGTCTAATATGTTCGACGTTGCGTCAAAAGCACATGTGTATGGTGGTTTGGAATAGAAACCGTCACAAGAATTAATTAAATTAATTGTAATTACTAATAATATTAGGTCTTTACCTATGAAATTGGAGATCTGTATGAAAATTTTAAAATATACAAATTTTGTTTTTTTTTTATTTTAGCTAATCAAAGTACTGGTCCAAATTATCTATACAATTTTGCCATTTTGATGGCAGTTTGTTTATCCCTTTACTGTAGAAGTCTGCCGGGACGTGAGGCGATGAAGTCAGCGAAAGCGTTTTGTACTGCCTCTTAGGCGTTAAACTTATTTCCACTTAAAAAATTGTCAAAATTTTAAAAAAAGTAAAAATCTGTTGGGGCAAGTTCCGGTGAGTACGGTGGGTGACGTAGAGCTTCCAGCTGCAACTCTTGTAGCTTTGCGATGGTCTGTTGTGTGAGCTTGCGCGTTGTCGTGGAGAAGCAGCGAGGAAGAGCGATTGACCAGTCTTGGTTGTTGAATTGCGAGCTTCTCCGTCATTGTTTGCAATTCTTGACAATAGACATCTGACGTCATTGTTGTGCCATTCGGTAAGAAGCTGTGATGTACAAGTCCGGCACTGGTCCACCAGATAGTCACCCTCATTTTCCTATGAGTAATTTTTTTTTAGGCACTAATTAGGTGCTTTGCCCGGGTCACTTTTCATCGCAGGTAACAATTCCATTGAGATTTTCCCGTTTCTATGACGATTCAGTAGTGCTATATGCATACTTCGACGCGCAAGCCTTGCTGTTGGTCGTTTAGTTCTTGTGGCATCCACTTATCTATAGGCTATTCAAGATAAGAAGGTTCCCGTGAGAGGTCGTAGTTTTCCGTTCCTTGCAAACTAGTTTTTATGATTAAAAATATTATGTTTTAAAAATATAACATCTCTTTAGGTCAACTATGCATAACTCACTAAAACATAGTTTTATAAAGCATGATAACTGTAAATATCCATAAATCTTATTTGACATAATCTGGAATGATTTTTTTTCCATAGAAGGACTACTAATTATTAAAAAAACAAGAGCTATTTAAAACCGACTGAGTGAACCCCGACTCCGCGTAGTCTTGTCTGCCTTTCTTCTAGAGTGTTATTCAGAATCGCGAAGGCACGAAGGGGTGAGGCGGCCTGCAGGCCTATTACCGATCTTTAGAGACAGTCTTTTCCGGGATAATAAGTAGCCTATATATTTATCCGTGTCGTAATCCGTCTACGTACAAAATTTCATTCAAATCCATTAAGTAGTTTTTGCGTGAAAGAGTAACAAACATCCATACATACTCACAAACTTTCGCGTTTATAATATTAGTTCGAATAAGTTTTTCAATTAAAAATATAGAAATTTAGAAGCTAATAAAGTTATAGTTATGAATTCATAATTGTTGGAAATGAAGAAATAATAAAAACTAAGTCCCTACATATATTTTAAAGATATATTATACATGTATTGCCTATGCTATAACTTTAAGCTTCTAAATTTCTATATTTTTAATTGAAAAACTTATTCGAACTAATATTATAAACCCGAAAGTTTGTGAGTATGTATGGATGTTTATAAAAGCTTCAGCCTCATAATCCCTTATTGTTTACATTACTTTTTACGAAATTGTTAAACAAAACTTGCTACAACCGGTTTTGTAGTTCTTTTTTAACATGATGTGAACAACGCCATCTATCGCTTTACGAGGACACGATAATGAAAATTTTCAGGTGCTGCTACAAGCGGTGAAGTCTACACTCTACAGTCGAATAATGGTTCGTGAGATATTCTCAAGGTGGCGCCTATTGTAATATGTTTTAAATAGGAACATGCTGCTTCGCAACACCATTGAAGCAAATGTTGCAAAATTTTTCATTAGAAATTTTTACAGATTAGAGGCAACATACAGATTGTTTGTACTTATTTGGTTATAACCAAATGAGTAAAAACAATCTGTCAGTTTTTTGGAAATCTACGTTTTGTCTTCTATTTCACCCCCTTGCTTATATCGTGATTTTAATAACTAAATTTTTAACTATTTCGTATATTTTTTTTATATAAAGTAATAATGAAATTATATACGAATAGTTTTACATTTAATCAAGAGTCAAATTAGAAAAATTTATTATCAAGAGATTATTATAGGACCGTTTTTACGATTATTATTTTTAATGATAATATTTTTCGAATAATATGTACATATTTCAAAATATAAAGAAATTGCAATAACGGCTTATATTCGAGCCTTGTGCCGTATGTGTTATTTCATGCATTGTGAAGTTCGCTTGTTTTCTGTATTTCAGCGTACTTCAATTATGCAATCAAAGTATATCCACGCATTCTATATTTAACGTCGAATGTAAATAATTAAATAAGATAAATAACTGTTCTTACATAGATTGGTTATATTACTGGTCTTCAGTCACTCCTGCATATTCGGCTCTTTATTTCATCATAACAGCTCATACACGTCCCCACCGAGGGGGGCTTGAGCCTACCCTAAGTTAGAGTGATTAGGCCTTAGTCAACCACGCTGGTCCAGTGCGGATTGGTTGACTTCACATACACCTTTGAATTTCATCGCAGATGTATGCAGGTTGCCTTACGATGTTTTCCTTCACCGTAGGCGCATCAGACAAGTGTACAATAAGTTCCTTGTCAACCTATACTGTTTGACCTTTGGACTGTTCTTATGTCGCTTGTAAAAGCGGCGGTTTTCGTAGTGCAAATGTATAGCTTGAATGGGAGCTTACTGTACATATGAAATTCGAAACGAAAGACACATCACCTGATTGGAAGGCAAGTGCTGAGTCCACATCGCCACCGACGCTCTTTATTTAAATTCAAAAATAAAAACCGACTTAAAAAACACTGAAAAGTTAAAAACAATATAAGAATAGGTACAGACAACATCACACTTCTATATTGAAGTCGGTGCCAAACGATGATCTCCTAGAAAGTCTTAAAATTTGTCACCGACTTATAGCACAATATGGAAGCACATGCTAAGGAATAATTCTGAAAACTGTGGATATGTAGGTAGTTATTATGAACTTATCACTAAGATATAAGATTGTACGAAACCCTCGATGGACGAGTCTAGCTTGCATTTGGCTGGTTCTTTATAAAATCGTTACTTTTCCCAATAATTGTAAAGTCATTTAAAAGTCCAAAGATGTATTCCGATTGGTCCAACATCCCGTCCCCTGTTTCGTTTCAATTCATTATTGTTGCGATCCCCAGGAATATGGTACATTGGCAAATGCTCTCGGCGATACCATTGCTAAAGTAATGCTACATTAGTCGTGGCCAGGAAGCTGGGGAATGCTTGGTTGGGGAGAATTACCTGATTTCACATGGTCGGGGCGAACTATCTCGAGACTATGAAATGAATTTAATTGATTAAGGCATAAGATAATATAAGCGAGAAAAAAATAATCCTGTCAACACTGAGGAGAATTGTAAGTGAAAAGCATCACCAACAATATATCGGAATACCAAATCCACGTTGAGGTGTTGCCAATGCTATTACCGCTCCGCATCGATGGTCGCAAGAGCGGTTACTCTCTACGCTTCTTATTTAAGTTTCAGACGGTAGTTCGTTATACAACGCTGCGGGAGCAGGGGCACGTTTAAACGGGCACGGTGTTGAACGGGGTAAGAGTGAAAAGTGTAAGAGTGAAGAGTGTAAGAGTGAAGAGTGTAGTTAGAGCGTGACATTTGGGTAAGACAACCGGCCCGTTCAATACGTTAGACTGTCAGAGCAAGTTACAACGCAGCAATCATAGAATTTGATGGTTAAGAACGCTTTGCTGTCAAACTCTAAGATTATTGGACGATATTGGGGCTACCATAATCTGCTAGAAAAAGAAAGAAATGAACAATTTATGTGACAGAGGGAGATAAAGATGTTATCGCTGCAATGTGTTCAACACCTTAGTAATATAATAAGTGGTAAGCATATGCCCCGTCTAGAGTTGTTAGTTGGTTGGAATTTGTTTGGCTAATCAGATCAGCTATTTTACTAAGCCTATCTTGTCTAGTAACCTTATTTAGGTGCATCTGATGTTGAGCGGTCAACGTAGCCACGTGGCTAGAGACTAGGTACTAATGGAGTGAGTCTCGAATGGCGCTAGCGACTAGCTGCATTTAGGACCGTGCTAATGCAGAAACACGACTTAATTGGTGGCTATTTTCTGTAAGCTAGAGATACTCCCTCGGTTGGGCTTTCTTGCAACGATTAATAATATACCTCTATTATACTGAAGAAGACTCATACTAACTAGCTGGCCTGTGATCTGTAGTCTTATTGGGCGGCTTTCAGTCCAAAGTGTGTATTACCCATAAATTAAAACGGTTATTGCCTGTTGGTAATTTCGGCGGCTATCAGGTTGAAGCCTGAAAGACAGCTGTGCGTATGTATTTTTACGATTAACTGATATTCTTAGACCGATGGTCTCCTTTATACTTGCCCAACACCGATAGGAACAACACCCAGAGCGACTACGTATTTGAAATTGTATTTACGGGCTTAGAGAGTAGCCCGTGCCACGATGGAGGGTAAACGGATTTGTCTATTGACCCAAAAACCGCAGACCGCGCGGTGTCCCTAAACCTACAAACTAAACCTTCCTAGGGGCTTGAAGGGTAACAAAACATTTATTTTTACAGTAGGTAACTTTATTTATTTTCCGGGCAGGTCGAGAGAAAAAGTGAATGATGAGGGAAGATGTTGAAGTATCTTGTATTTAAGGAATCTTTCATTGTTAGTAAGAAAAAATGGTATTTTATGGTCATTCGTCCGGGAAGTGACGAATAATGAATAGATTTATCTCTCTCGCTCTCTTTCTTAGCGCGGATAGAGCCGCTTAAGGGAGTTTACCGTAATAACATGTTTGTTCCCGTACTATGACCACCAAAACTCCCAAAGTAGTATGACCACGAGGAAACTGAGAGTTTATCGCGGTGATCTGTTAAAATTTATTACGTTTTTATAATATTTTGACAGTTCACCGCGATAAACCGCTTTATCATGTCGTGTTTTTGGTGGTGATGCTACGTGGTTGTGAAGAGATGAAAAACTCGAAACTAGGCTCTACAACAATGATGTATTAGGCTAAGGTCGAATTTCACCGACACTTAAACAGACGGTTAGAGTTAACTAACAACCGCTTTTGACACTTATCGTATGAGTGAAATGTCAAAAACTTGTTTGTTAGTTAACTAATCGCCTGTTTAAATGTTGGTGAAATTGGACCTAAGGGCTTATTCCACAATACAAGTTATGCACCGAGAAAGCTAACCATTGATTAAAGTGACGAATTTTGGAGAAATGACATGACATTCAACATTAATCAATGAATAAGCTTACTTCTATATGTATATAAATTTTGCCCGCGACTTCGTCCGCGTGGAAATCCTTTTTTATTGATTTCCTTTAGAAATTTTGATTTTTTATTCGATCGTTTTATTATTTCCCATAAAAAAATGAGACCTTTTCGGCCATATGACATGTGCGGAAACAAGACAAAACACGGAGTAACTAATCCGAGGATGATCCAAGGAGTAAAATTTTTATCAATAAGGCCGGAGTTTCTTACCTGTTTTCTCGAGAAGGCTCTCTCAATTTCGGAACAGGTGTAGAGTCAACCTTTTTTCATTTTACTTGTATCTGCATACATCTTAATCATGTTATGGATGTATGTACCTACATACCTACAAGGTTTAAATAATACATATTTATCTTAGTTTCTTACATTTTTATTAATTTGATGCTTAATTAGATTCTTGTCATTTGTTTTGACGTCAATAAGTACATTTGAATAAAGATTTTTGAGTTTGAGTTTGAATGGAGTTCAGAATAAATAAGAACTTTCTTTATTCACATTTAAAATAAGCCAAAAACAAAAACTTTCTTTATTGATATTTAATTAACTTTTGCTTACTCAGACATCTTTTGTAAATTTATGGATACGTTTTTTCCTACTTGTATTTACAGAAATCTTGATTATATTCAGGATGTATGCACATACAAAGTTAATATGTTTTTTTAAATTATAATTTTTTGCTTTGTTTTAATGTCAACAAGTGCCTATAAAGGAATATCAATTTATACATTGTGAAATAAGCCCTTATTCTTCTTCTAAGCGATGCCCGTGTAATGACCCTGCCGTGGAGGCCTGCGTGCACGGTTGGCCCTGTGTACGCCGGTGTAAGGTCCTCCGTTTGGGGATTGCCCTGGTGATCTCGGGCAATCCTCCCTTGGCGATAGCCCGACCAGTGAGGTCGGGCTAGCCCGGGCGCGTTGTTAGTGGTAATCGCAGTATGGACCCTACCATACGCGCCCATAATGGCAGGAAGAACACCGGGGGGCTTAGTGGGTAGGCCTGGCACTCTGCCGGGAGAGCCCCCACACACGCCCGTCGTCTAGCCAACGGCGAGTACGGTGCGGTCACGTATTCCTCTCGAAAAAAAGGCCCTTATTCTCCTGAGTTTCATCGAGCTAAATATTTAGTCCATATTAAAAAATTACATGAAATATTCTTCATTTGTGTGCGCTACATGCCCAGTGAACATCGATAACAAATGAACTAACTCACCTCGCCCTAAATTATTTTGTACAATAACAGTTCTTTATCAATAAACCAACACTTGTTTAGAAAACTAATAAATTTCCGTTACACAGCTAACTTGCTTTCTTATTGAGAAGCTTTTTAATTACCAATGCTATTTTATTATCACACTGGTAGAATTGAGACAATAAAGCCTTTGATGCGCGCTATGGAGTCTGTTTGATGTGAGGTAGTTTTTACGGCACTTTCTAGACTGTTTTACTACCGTTCTATTTTAAAATTTTCTTCGTGGAGCTATAGCAATAAAAGAATACGGAAGGTACTTTTGAAGATTCATAATGCAACCTGGTGTATATCTCCACCCATGTGCATGCATGACATGTACTCTAATCCTTCACCGCGCAAATAATGTCCATACGAATCGTTTGTTGCTGCAAGTTTGTTGAATTTTGGTCTTATGCAATCTTATGCTATTGGTCTTATGACCAATAATACAAAACAAAAAATCCTAACATAGGGTAGGCTCAAGACCCGATGACGAATATAAGGTGTGGCGATTGATATCCGTTTCGACCAACAAAACCGATCAAAATCGATCAGTAATCAATTGATACTCTAGTAACTGATAAGGCTACGTTGATGGTTTCATCAGCCATTTTGACAACAAGGCAGTAAGGTTACCTCTGCTTTTGATATAAGCTATACATATACCATACCAGGTGATTTTAGGAGACACATAATAAAACTTATATGGAATTAGAACACCCGGGAGATTTAAGGAAACAAAATAAATAAATTAAAATCATGTGGAATTTCATCACCCAGGTGATTTGTTGTCAGGTGATTTTAGTACACAAAAATGTAGAATTTGATCACGTGGGTGATATCACCCAGGAGCTCAAAGTAGAATAATCCGTTATTTATGGCAAAATCAGGTACACAATTCTAATAGAAGATTAGAATTATGTACCTGCTTTTACCCTTGTATATAAATACATCCCAACCATTACCAATATATCTGCAAATACAGGAAGAAGGAAAAAGTTGATACTACATCTGCACGGAAATTTATATAATAGGTTGGGGAAAAAGTTTCTTCGCATTTTTTAAGAAAATTCAAAACATTTTTTAATATAGTTTATTTACATTTAACTAAAGTATGTAGGTACCATTTTGTTCGATAACTTTTTGCCATCTTGTAGGTAGGGACATGATCCCATTGCTATAGAAATTTTGGGACTTCTGGTCAAAATACCGCGACAAGTGGTTTTGGCAGTCCTCTCGTGATGTTAACCTGACACTGCCTAAAGAATTCTGAAGAGACCGAAACAGGTGGAAATCTGAAGGTGCAAGGTCAGGACTATACGGCGGATGCATTAACACCTCCCAGCCAAACTCTCTTAATTTTTGCTGAGTGGCTAAAGATGTGTGAGGTCTAGCGTTATCATGATGAAAAACCACACCCCTTCTGTTGATTAATTCCGGCCGCTTTCTCTCAACTTCTTGCTTTAATCTCATCAGTTGTTCGCAGTAGAGTTCAGAATCGATGGTCCTGCCTGGTGGTAACAGCTCATAATGAATAATGCCCTTCCAATCCCACCACACACAGCATCACCTTGTTGCGAGTTAACCCGGGTTTCGCCACAGTCTGTGAAGCCTGACCGGCCTTTGACCACGACCTTTTTCGCACGTTCTTGTCGTACGTGATCCACTTTTCATCACCAGTTATCAGCTTCTTCAAAAATGGTTCGGTTTCATTACGTCGTAATAAAGAATCACAAATGAGTACACGGTTCATTAGGTTTCTTTCAGTGAGCTCGTGAGGTACCCAAATGTCGAGCTTTTTTGTGTACCCAGTTTTTTTCAAATGCGCCAAAACTGTTTTGTGGTCAATTCCCAGTTCTTCAGCTACGTCGTAACTACTGACATGCCGATCTTGCTCCACTTTTTCAAAAATGGCATCCATTTATCTGTAATAGGGCGACCAGAGCGACGTGCATCTTTGACATCAAAATTTCCGGATTGAAAACGCTTAAACCAAATTTGTGCTACTCTCACAGACACTGCACTAGGTCCATAAACATCGCAAATTTTTTTCGCGGCTTGCGTTGCATTTTTACCTTTTTTGTAGTAAAATTTTAAAATGTATCGAATTTCTTCATTAGATTCACTCATCTTGGCGGTACGAAAAACAAATGAAAATCACACATTTTCTTAATTTGAATTTGGAATTATATTCTTTAAAATTTAAACTTTCAATGATACCAAAACCAGCCAGATACAAATAGTATAGCCAAAGAGATTTTATTACAAGTTTATACATACTATAATGCGAAAAGACTTTTTCCCCAACCTAATATGTTTTTTGTCTCCTCTTTTACATTGAATGTCACTTTAGAACATTATACTCGTACAATAAATTAATCATGATGTTACCAAACATAACTTGAATAACAACTTAATTTAGTTCTATATTGTGTGATCACATAAATTATTTAGTTAAAATTACCTTTACTCACGAAGTCTTTTCCACGGTATCCATAAATTTACAAAAGATGTCTAAGGCCCGTATTAATAAACCGCACTCAGCTCTGAGATAGAACTTGAGCGCAAGCTTAAGATACTGTGCTAATTAATATATCATACTTGAGTTTACACTTGAGTGCAAAGTATCAGCTGAGTAGCGACGTATTAATAAAACGATTTCAGGACTCAAGTGCACTCTCAAGATGCTACTTAAGTTCCTGTTTTCTGAGTGTGGTCGAACCATGACTTAAGTGCGCGTTTTGGCGGTTTATTCACATGTCATTTGGACATTGGGTATTTTACTGTGGAACATTTACCCACGGCGAACAAAAATAAAATTTGGTTAGATGTAAGTATAGGTAATTACCTACATCTAGATTATAATGGGATAGTTTGCATATCTGTGGGTCGTGGGATTAACACGAAAATTACCATGAAAGTATAAAAACATAGTAGGAATAGTATTTTTTACTTGTTTTCTTGCAAAAATCAAAAAGATATAAAGGTAATATAAAGGAAAAAAAAATTTTTCGATTCATTTTTATTCTGCTGCATCCAAACACAAGGCACAGGGAGATAACAGTAGTTAAACAGATCACACAACGGATGACAAAGTGACAGCTTTTAGCTTTTCGCGCCAGTCGTCGCGTCGATCTCGCGCCCACTCATAATTTTTTTGTACATACGACAGGGAAGCTCTTGGCTTTCATCTCACCTGATGATAAGCGAAGGAAGCGAGCTTCACCTGGACTCCTCAACAACTAAGGAACTGGCTTTCTTACCTCTAATTGTCGGAACACAACAATGCTATTAACATTTTTATTATGGCGAAGAACTTAGATAAGAGGTCGCGGGCGGTAGCTAATCAGGCGGGCTCAGAAGCACTACCACCGACCAAACCGTACAGAAAAACTTCTGCCCCCATGGGG
The DNA here is from genome assembly GCA_963935595.1 of Schoenobius gigantellus. Classification (NCBI taxonomy): domain Eukaryota; kingdom Metazoa; phylum Arthropoda; class Insecta; order Lepidoptera; family Crambidae; genus Schoenobius; species Schoenobius gigantellus. The sequence continues at coordinate 30,114,870 of OZ012547.1, read as the reverse complement.
AATTAAACCCCAGACCTCCCGAGCAACATCTGGACCACAGTTTAGAATACGTTCAGGAAGCACGAAATTTGGGTATCTTATTTGATGACCGCTTGCGTTTTGAGAGTCACGTCTTGAATTTAGCAAGAAACTGTTTCTATCGTTTGAAGATTTTGTATAAAATACATGATTATTTAACGCAGAAATCACGCATCACTGTATGCGTATCAGTAATATTATCAAAATTTAATTTTGGTGATCTTGTATATGGACCGCGATTACTATATAAAACTAAAAAGTTAATAGGTACAAAGGGTTCAAAATGCCTGCGTGAGGTTCTGCTTTGATATTCCGCCACGTACCCATGTGTCCCCTCTCATTGATGGTGCTTGTTGCAGCAGATGTAAGTAGCCAGCGAAGAAGTGTGAAAAGTCATAGAATCCATATAAATAATTATATTTCGGTAAAGTCTTATTTTACAACCATCGTTTTATTGTTGCGTCGTTGCTAAGATACAAACAAATCATATCCAACAATTATCATAGAGTAATAACAGCACCTCTATAAGGGCCAAGATGATGCAGAATACATTGTTTTCCCCGCAAAAACTAAATACTCGTTGGCAGCGGGTAAATGCCGCCAAATGACCGTCGAACAATTCCGCTCGCTGTCTTGATGTCGACGACTCTTGTGACACCATCCTTGCAAGATCTTTCCCAGTGTCCAATGGCACGGTGGTAGCCTGTCTTCCCTCACGAGTACCAGAGTTCCGGAAGTAAGGGCGGGGCCCTTAGAGCTGCGCCACTTCACTCGCTCTTGTAGAAGGCTCACATAGTCTCGTGACCACCGTCGCCCAAAATCCTGCTGGATCTGCTGGAAAACCTGATACTTGTTTAATGCAGGAGTGTCGCTCTCATACTCTATACTCAGAGATCACCGTAAGCGCTCTCCCTACGAGAAAGTGAGCTGGCGTCAGAATAGGAAAATTATCGTCATTACCACAAGGTATAGGGCACAATGGTCTGGGATTTAATATACCTTCTATTTGTACAATTAAGGTTAGAAAGCCCTCAATAAGTAAATAAAGACCGAGCAGCGACCCTTTTTAGATGAAATTTAAAACTCTTTACGGCAGCTTCATATTATTTATATGGATTCTCTGACTTTTCCTACACTTCTACGCCGGCTACTTACATCTGCTGCAACAGTGCTTCAATGTTAAATACGGAGTCATGAAGAAAAATTCATTTTGCTGTTCTTATGTTCGACATAATGAAACACAAGATTCCCGAATTCAAAACTAAATTTCTCAACTATTCGCCATCATTACGGTTCTGGCATACCTAGAAACGATCGGGCTCCTTTAGCTGTCTATAGGCATAAAACTGTAGTGTTTGAGGGTAGTTTTCGTCACCAGGCGAAATTTTAAAAAAAGGACTTTAATTTTGGAGCAACAAACATTAGGAATTAGCAGCATTGGTCACATAGGTGTCAAACAATAAATTATGATTGAAACCTTGAATTATAATAAATAAAATTAAAAAAAAAACATACGGTTTAATGTGCATAGGTAGGGCGTGGTGCAGTATTACTATTCTCTTTGGCGTGGTGTATAACGGCATCGTGTGTGTGTGTAATGGTTTATGCAATGGCACAGATGAGTAAATAGTTACTAGCAACGGTGTGAACGCATGGGCGGTTAAAGTTTTTTGTTATTTTTTTATTAAGTCCTAAAAGTAGGTAGGTTTAAATAGATATTTATTTATTTATTATTATTATTCTGGCAACGCTGTCAACTGGCGCAAGCGCACGTGACACAACCCGTTTTATGACACTATGCGAGAGAGAGAGAGACAGAGGGAGAGGGAGTGAGACGAACAAAACATTCCGACCGCATTACAAGTATTATTCAGTTGGACATTTTTGTCAAATACTAACTAAACGCTCGCAGCTTCGCCCGCGTTATTTTTGTTTTCCCGTGGGAATTTTATAATTTTACTTGGGAAAAATAATTTTGTAGCCTATGTTCATTAGGAATAATGTAGAATTCTAAATGTGAAATAATTTTTCAAATCGGTCGAGTAGTTTCGGAGCCTATTCAATGCAAACAAACAAACAAATATTTTCTCTTAATATAACGAGTAGTAAAAATTAACGAAATACTCGCATGATATAAACAGTAATAAACACTGATAATTTCCGTTCCCATTGGTCTGAATTAAAATAACTACAGAAAATGAAAGCTGAATAAAAGCAGCAGGATCACAGAATAGATAATAGTGCAGGATCTAAAAGTACTTATTTTGGTTTATGTTCGCGACTTTTCAAAAACCGGGTAAAAATGCCCAATGTCCATCACGTTTGACGACTTTTGTTGTTTGGTTAAAATGGACATTGAAAATATTATCGACGAAATCGATCACTATGACAAGATAGATTATTAGGTATGAGTATATCTTTCAGATAAAGGAGCATCGAAATCCAAAAAAATATATAAGAAATACTCAGAATACTTTGAAATACGAAATGAAGACTTTTTGAAACGATATAGATTTCACCAAAACCTTCCACCATCAGCTCAGTAACATGACATGATGACTACCATACGCAAATAACTGAATATCTTTAATAAAACCGGCCAAGTGCGTGTCGGGCCACGCGCAGTGTACGGTTCCGTAGTTGCAAATGCCAATTTTGAGTTCACAGTCACACCTCACAACACTTTGCCACAGATTACTAAATACGTTGCTATTAAATTAGGCATTATTATTATTATTAAAGCTGCAATGATTTTATATTTCCTTAACTTCACATGGTTCGTAAATTTATATTCAGTACTAATTTTCAATGAAATTTTGCTTTTCCGAGTACATTTTATAAGTTAGTCGTCTCAACTCTGATAGTTTTCCTTTAAGCTTCGTTATATATACTACTGTTGTAATTTTTTTCACGTGTCCATATATAACCGTTTACCAGATAAAGGGGGGGGGGGGGACACTTACCTCTAACAAAAATGTGCATTTTAAAACCAAATATTTCAGAAACGGATCCCTCAATCGAAAAATGTTGTTCTGAACCTAACATTATTTTTTAAAGACCTATTCAACAATACCCCACACGATGGGTTAGTTGAAAAAATTTACTTCCACTTTACTTGTATGGGACCTACCCTAAAAAAATATTTTCAATGTTTTTTTCCACCACTTTTTTGGCATGATTAATATACATACCCATACCAAGTTACAGCTTTCTAGTACTAATAGTCTCTGAGTAAAAGCGCGGACAGACAGACAGACAGACATGGCGAAACTATTAGGGTTCCTTGTTTACTACGGAACCCTAAAAAGACATAAAACACGTTGGACGTGGCATTCAAATTTAAGGGTTTCCCTAGATTTGCCCGGGATTCCATCATCAGATCATGACATGGTGACAATGGGTCCACCTCGGGAGTGTACTATTTCGATTACAAAAGGAATTTTGAAAATCGGTCCTCAAATGGCGGAGTAATCGGTGAACATACATAAAAAATAAGAAAATAGATACAGTCGAACATAGAACCTCCTCCTTTTTAAAGTCGGTTAAAAATTACGTTTACTTGAGATCACGCTCTTAAGAGCGCGATCTTGATATTATATCTCAAGTGATACGCTGTTGATGTAGGTTTATTAATTAGCGACTATCTTAAGTGCGTGATCACATCTTGAGAGTGACTCGGCTGAGTTCGCACTTGAGAGCAGTTTTGAGATCGCTTTATTAATACGGGCCTTATGAACTTCATTCAAACTCAAACTCAAAAATCTTTATTGAAATGCACTTATTGACGTCAAAACAAATTACAAGAATTTAATTAACCATCCAATTAATAAAAAATGTAAGAAACTAAGATAAATATGTATTATTTAAACCTTGTAGGTATGTAGGTATATACAACCTTATCATGATTAAGATGTATGCAAATACAAGTAAAATGAAAAAAGTTGACTCTACACCTGTTCGGAAATTGGGAGAGCCTTCTCGAGAAGAACGGGCAAGAAACTCGGTAAGTAATTTTTTTTGTCTTCCTTTTTTAAAGTGCTTTCATTCGTTGCAATAATGTCAACACATAAGAAGTAATATGTCTTTCCGTCCGTTGCCGGCGGTTAAACCAAATGGAAGTTGTAAGCGGATTACTAGAAGTAACTTAGAACCTGTTGACTTAGAAATGAATCAAAGCGAAATACCCGCTACTAATAAAGGAGGTGAAACACTTTAAGTTATTTTTTGTTGTTGTAGTAGGTACTTATACCTATTACAAATATCGAATTAGGCCTTATATATTTTGTTTGCCTAAGGTCTAAAATATAAGTCTCACTTGACTCAGTAATTAGTTCCTAACTATGCCAATTACTTCGAAAAAGCTTATTAAAAATTGTTCCAGAAACTTTTTTGGAAATTTTGAAATCTTTCGCTTTATTGCCCAAGAGGAAGAGTAAAAAGCGTGGCGATTCAGAAAGGGTGATTAAGAACACTTCGTGTAATTAAAAAAATGTCGATGTACAGTTCCCTTTGGTTTTATTAGTATTTAACAATCACTCAACCTTTTGGCAGTCTTCTTTTCAATGAAATAATTTATGTTTTCCAGTAAAATTGGAATTATACGAAAGGATTTTCAAATCACCTGTGGACAAGGAGGAAATCGTACAGTTTTTCCATACAAACGTAGTCCCCTGTTTCCTTCCTGGATAATGGCACTAGTTGCTCTATTTTTTCTAACAAAATCAATGGCCACTATAAGCATGTTCCTATGTTTTCCTTTTTTTATTAAGTTAATTATTAAAAGAGATTATTGAAAAAATTAAAAAACCTAAAAAATCGACCTAATTGTCTGCTGTGTTCAAACGTCCAGCAAACAAATTGAACAAGGTTATATCAAAAAAGCAAAACACAGAAACACAGAAATAGCCTTGCTTAAATTTTTAGCGCAAAAAGTAATTAAATCGGCCAATTTTTCGCGGAGAAAACAGGGGACTACCAAACGTATATTTTGTGTACTTTTCATAGGTATTTTCGGTCCCCGCTGCAGTTGTCCCTATCGCGCTCAGTTCAGTTGTTCGGACACACAGCGCGACAGCAATATTATACATTTTACAAACACCTATTTTTGAATTCTCTCGACCTTGGTGTTTCCTCTTAACAGCGCAAGCGAAGCCAAGGCGGCTTGCTAGTCGATTAAAACAATTATGTGAAAAAATATCGGTCATCAGGAACCTTGCTCGTACTAATGTCACTTTTCATAATCATGAATTATTAAAAACAAGCAACCCGCCCGCGGCTTTGCCAGTGTGCATAACTTATATTATGGGCCCACCATCCGCGTGAGCCCGAGCTACTCGTAGCTTTCACGTACATTGTGGTTCTTGTGGGGGTTGCAGTTTTGCTGCGAATCTCACAGGAGCCACATATATTATAGGTGATTGACCACTTACCATCAGGTGGGCAGTTTGCTTGTTTGCCAAGATAGTTGCAATAAAAAAAATATCTACACGCACACAAGCGGACTCGGTCACGCAATCGGTTCGGCCGCCTAGCAAAATACCGTACATGTTACTTTTGAAAAAAAAAGGTGTCTATTACTGTGTTATACTATAGTAAAAACAGGGGTGTGCTTGATCAACTTTTATTTTTACAAGCTTCTATTTAGCTTACATTGTATTTATGTATATGTTTGGGTCAAATCTTAAATTTGACCCACTTACCGGTTTCCGATTGAGCTTAAATTTTGCATGCATATGTACATCGCGTGACAATAAAATATTATGATGACATGGAGCTGATCTGATGAAGGAGCTGGAAGGTGGCCATAGGAACTCCGCAATAAAACGACACAACCTCATCGAGCTTTGGCTCGTTTAATTCATATTGACGAGTACTTTGATCCTATATGGTAACCAGAATCTCATGCTGGAGATGGAAGGTGGCCATAGGAACTCCGCAATAAAATGACACAGCTCAATCGAGTTTGGGCTCGTTTGATTCGTATTGACGAGTAGTTTGATCCTATATGGTAATCAGGGTCTGATGCTGGAGCTAGAAGGTGGTCATAGGTATTTCGCAATAAAACGACACAACCCCATCGAGTTTGGCATCGTTTGATTCGTATTGACGAGAACTTTGACCCTATATGGTAACCAGGGTCTGATGCTGGTGCTGGAAGGTGGTCGTAGGAACTCTGCAATAAAACCACACAACCCCATCGAGTTTGGGCTCATTTAATTCGTATTTATTTATTTATTGATCACCAACATAATGTACACCATTAATAACAATAGCATGTAATACTTAAACAATTATAGGCGATGACAGCATAAAATAGTAACAAATTGCATAAAAAAGGACAAATTACATTAACTATTAGTAATTAGTAGAATATTCCATTAGATTGAATTTCGAAAATATTGTTAATAATAATATAAATTGAGATACATGCATATTATATTCGTAAGTTCCGTCTGTGATTGATAACGCAGTTTATTCCGTAGCTAACAGGCGTTTTTTAAGTTCGCCAATTGAAGTATTAAAGATATTTAATAATTTCGTACGTGCTACAACGTTAAACTCTCTAATGATTCTGTTGAGCGGTGCATTTTGTCCAAGATTTGAGTTGCTTAAGGATGCATTTAAGATGGGGTGTGATGTCAGAACACCTCCTCGTGGTGCACTCTGGGCAAACCGGCAGATTTTCTGCCGCGGGCTAAAAGTCTGACAGCTGCCCCGTGGAGGGGGCGTGGTGTGGCCAGGCTTAACACGGCGGGCCACTTCACGTGGCCATGTGGGGCGTCACCTCCCCTTCTTTTTGAAGATGGGGTTGTGTGTCGCCTGGGGACCCGCTCGCGGGTCATGGCGCGTTGCGCCTTGTACCGTTGCCTCTTTGGTCGGGTTGGTGCGGGTCCTTGTTGAGCTTCGGCATGTCGTTGTTCCGAGTCGGTGCAAGCTTGTTGAGCTTCAGCGTGTCGTTGTTCCGAGGACTGAGGCTGACCCGATCACCGTGTGGCTTCGGCACACTTGTGCGGCCCCCATGAGGGGGGCGTGGGATGGCCGAGTGCTACTCGGCGGGTCACCTCGTGTGGCCACCGTGGCCGCTTTTTGCGGTGGGTCGGCGCTTTGGCGCCGCTGAGCTTCGGCTCGTGTGCGCGGCGGTGGATCCAGTGGGGTCTGCCGTCGGGCAAGCCCGTTACCCCGCACTGAGCGGGGCCGGGGGCCTGGCGCACTGAGCGTCGGGCTGCGTGGAAGAAAACCACAGTAAAAAATTACCACCCGGAGTATGCCCCGGGAACTCCTCTCCATTTCCATCTTGGAGAGGGCGTGAGGGGCCCGCCATTGGTGGGCAGGTGCCGCGGACGGGGTTATGGTCGGTCCGTAAGGGTTCCCACGACCCCGTTCGGCAGCGGCGCGTCCTTTGGACGTGGCTGCGCAAGGCACCAAAGAGGGCATATCGAGGGGTTTAACACACCCACACACCCTTGCCCCTGCGGGGGCTTGGACAGTGCGCAAACGCATTCCCCTCGTATAAAAAAAAGGATGCATTTATGATATTAAATCTGGAAGCTCGCGGGAGCCGTAATTGCCACCCAGAAAACCAATAGCGAGTCTAACCAAAAAGACAATATCCAACATGAGTCTTCGACTCTCGAGAGTATGTAGAATGTGTTCCAGGACACACTACAATATTCCAACGCACTACGCACGAGAGAGTTGAATAATAATATTTTGGTAGTAGGATTGCTAAAATCCCTACTGTTGCGCAAGACAACACCGAGACTTCTAAATGCTTGAGACACTATATTGTCGATGTGTTCATTGAAGCGCAGCTTAGAGTCAACATGCATGCCCAAATCCCTGTCATTCTGCACATCAGCTAGCTGACTGTCTCCAATCATGTATGTGTAATGGTCTGTGCTTCTTTTGCGAGAAAAGTGAACACAAGAGCATTTGGAGACATTCAGGTCCATATCGTTATTGTCACACCAATCCACAAGACGGTGCAATACCTGCTACATTAATATGGGATCAGAAAGTGACTTGATTGGTCTGTAAAACATCAGATCATCTGCGAACAGATAATTAGTTGATTCTTTAAAGCACGACCCAACATCGTTAACAAATATGTTGAATAGCAGAGGCGCAAGGTGTGAACCCCGAGGCACTCCAGAATATACCGAATAGGGTCGTGACTTATAGACGTTGACAACCACGCAAAATTGTCTGTCTGAGAGACACGACCCACACCAACTCAGTATAGGCCCAGTAATGCCGTGTGTGGACAGTTTATGTAAAAGGATTCGCTGATTTACTCGATCGAATGCCTTGCTGAAATCAGTGTAGATCGCATCCACAGATGAACGGTGGTCGAATGCCCGAGATACACTGTCAATTAATGCCGTGAGATTAGTTGCTGTGGACCTATTCTTTATAAAGCCATTTTGATTGATGTCGATCAATGGCTTTATATGCCACGCTATAATCTGATATATGAGTTGCTCGAGTATCTTCGCGAATATTGGAAGAATGGATATGGTCTTGTAGTTATCAATGAGTTTGCGTTGCCCCTTCTTGTGTAATGGGACAACCAATGAGTGTTTCCAGAAAGATGGAAAAATACCAGTGGCTAACGATTTGTTGTAGATGAGCGTCAAAGGCTTAGCTATTGCAGCACCGCATTTGAAAACAAAAATAGAAGAAATCCCATCTGATCCAGACCCCTTATGTAGATCAAGTCTCTTTAAAACCTTAAGTACCTTATCGTCCTTGAATTTGATTACGGATAAATAACTGCTTGCCAGGCTGGTTCCCTTCGGTGTAGGCAGATACATTGTGTATTGTGTAAGCAGCAGAAAAGTTACATGCAAAAAGGTGTCATACTTCTGTTCTTCTCAAGGCTTTGCAATCTCCCATTGACATAGGGCAGGATAGTGACCGTCAATACGAATCAAACGGGGCCAAACTTGATGGGGCTGTGTCGTTTTATTGCGGAGCTCCTACGGTCACCTTCCAGCTCCAGCATCAGACCCTGGTTACCATATAGGATCAAAGTACTCGTCAATACGAATCAAACGAGCCCAAACTCGATGGGGTTGTGTCGTTTTATTGTGGAGTTCCTATGGCCACCTTTCAGCTCCAGTATCAGACCCTGGTTACCATATGGGATCAAAGTACTCGTCAATACGTATCAAACGAGCCCAAACTCGATGGGGTTGTATCATTTTATTGCGGATTTCCTATGGCCACCATCTAGCTCCAGCATGAGACCCTGGTTACCATATAGGATCAAAGTTCGTACATACATAAGCTAAAAAAAAACTTGTAGAAAGGTACGATGGTTTATGAAGATTTTTTATACGGCAGCCAATAAAAATAAAATTGTTAGTTCCCAACTTCTCCGGTATACATCACATCGTATATACACACGAATAATAACGTGGCCGAGAGCGAGCGCAAAGCGACGTGCTCTCACTTCAAGTCTCCATTGCACACTGAATTTCGACGCGCCGCGCCTGAGCCTCAAGAGACAAATTCACTCTTTCTACCATCATTTACCTTGGAAATTGAATTACTTTTGCTACTGGCCTGTGGGCCGTAAAATACCTTACTATCAATTGTACTGTCGTCAGAGTTGCAAATAAAACAGACCTCTGAGGTAGGCTTGCGTTGATGGTGAAAATATCTGACTCAATCATCAACAACTACGAGTACCGAGCAACTATTAAGGAAGTCTGTAATCCAGGTACACTGGCCGGGAGGTGTGCTGTAAGATGAGGCCGTCGTGCGAAACCCTATCGAAAGTATTGCAACGAAACTGCAATAGCTTCACCATACTTTTCGATGGCTTCGCCCCAAAAGTGGGTAGCGTGCACTAGAAGATCGGCCACGGCAAAAGCCGTATTAACAATAGCTAAGAAGCTCGTTATCTTCAAGGTAGCTAAGAAGGTAGATGTTTTATATACGAGTGCGTTCCATAACCTTGCAGAGTATGGAAGTGATAGCTGACATTAAATGATATTATATTGTATGTGCGCGTTCCAGGACTTTATCAATAGGCTTAGATGTATATGACTGACCTTTGATTTAAGTAACTGACAACCTAAATGGGCATCAATAATATTATATTGACATTAAATGATATTGTATTGTATGACTTATATCAATAGGCCTAAAATTTAATGATTATACATAAAGTAATATAGAATTGTATGTTCTAGGACTTATATAAGCTCATAATGTATTATGACTTACCTTGTATAACATCAACTGTTATAAGGTCAAATAAATACAAATACAAATGCTATAGGTCTGTAATTCAATGGCTCTTGAAAATGGGTTTAGTGGTTTAGGCGTGAAAGCGTACAAACAAACAAAATATTGAATTTCGAACACGAATGAACTGTCAAAATCTTACACTTTTATGTAATGTACGAGTATGAGCAGGGTTCGAGCTCCGTAAAAAATAACCGTAAAATGTATCGCAAATGTGTGGTATAACTATGTTTTACAAGATACGTTAACATTTTACGAATTCGTAAAATGAATGTTTTGGTGAAACCAGCTGTTATAGTTGCAGTAGATAGTAGTAGTTAATGTAGGAAAATTATAAATGTACGAGTATAATGAAAATCGATTAATAAATCTCATATTGGTAATTCTATTTATTGGATTTCTATATTGGATTTCTATATTGGATATTTTTAATGGTGTCTTTAAAATTCGCGTATTTAGTAGCGGGTGAAGGCGTTATACGTAGTATCTCTATATAGTTTGTGGGCGTTACTACAATAGTTATACCTTGGACTAATTACGAATGTAATAATGCATTTTTAGAATTAGTATTGTGTTGAAACGCGGTTGTATTGTTTGTGAAGCGATTCGCGGTGCTATTTTATGTTTATCACGACAAATTTATGACGACGTTAACACCTACTGTCACGGATTTGAACGAGCCAACGAATATTTTCGAAGATCACGGCAAAAGGCTAAAATTTTAATTCCAAGCCGTTTGATTATCAAGAGGAAATACTTGGAAAAACTGAAATCGTGGAAAGTATCCGTGGTACAGAGCTAGCAAGAAATTCTTCAAGCTAATCAGTGACGGCAGTTTTGGTGATTGACGGATTACCTACTCATACATAAACCGGGGAAGTATTGTATTTATTATTACACATTCAGTCCTCATTTAGGCAAATCTTAGAACATAGGCACCTATCTTACTCTCCAACATAGGCAGCACACTTATTAAAAGCTATTGAGATTTATCCAGTTTTACCTTAGAACATTCAATTTTCTGTTACACGTTGATTGTTTCACTTTACATACAGTGAAAGTAGGGTTCAGCTTTAGTTCAGACATAGTGACATTGGTCAAATGTTTTTATACCTACCTACATTTACAAACAAATTTTATTAACTACTTAGTAAATTAACTCAATAATTCTCACGTAAAGTGAGACACGTCCAGTATCACACTTTGGCTAAGTTGTGTCTCTCTTAACTTGACATAAAGTGGAAGTTAAAGTTGAGACTTGTCAACGCCTACAGCCTCAGACATAGCACCCTCTACACACTGCACAGATATTTTTCTGCTGAAAACTTTATTAGTATAACAATATAGTACATATAATATATTATAATTTATATTTTTGGGTAACCATTATAATTTTCAATCATACTTTGATTTAGATAGTTTATTCATGAAGTTTTTTTTTTCTTAATAATTCTAATACAAATAGGATAACGGTGACTTACTATACCTTACAAATGTAATTTGTGATTATGTATACAGTGCTCAGCGGCTGTGACAAACTGGGAACTGATATGTTACATTTTAACTAATTATTAAAAATAGGCTAAAGAGTGACTTTTCATAGTTTCATAGTATAAACTGATTTCATTATTATATCTAACCCTAGATTCTATTGCTAAAAAGTCCTAGTTATTTTTTGTCATTTTTTTTCTTTTTCCTTTTCTAACTTTCAATAGTCTTGATTTCTCTCTGTGTTTTTTGCATCCCTATTTCTTTGCACAGTTTATACTTGAACTTAAACGTATTTGTACATTTTTAGGTTTTCTTTGCTGAAATATCAAAATGTTGACCCGTAAAGCTGCTGCACAAAACACTGAGGCAAAGCTCAGACAGGCTGTATTGGAATTAAAAACCCTAAAGGATTCCCATGAACGGCTACTACAGGAACGCGATGACAGTGAAGATGAGATGGAAAAGATTATCGACAGAAACACCACTCTCAAAAGTGAGCTCTCAGCGCTTGATGCCAAATTTCAAGAAGTCTTAGAGGAGCGGCACCAGTTACAAGACCACATCAATGACCTTACTCTGTGCAATAGTATGTATGAGGCAGCACTGAATAAAATCTCTGAACTGGAACGGGAGCTGAGTGATGCAAATGGAAAAATCGGTAAACTTGAACAATCTATGCAAAATAGTGAAATTATACATACCCATAGTCTTTTTGAGGAGCTAATGCAATCTCCTGGTGGACAAAATCTCACACAGCAGTATTCAGGTACATCAGTTAAGTCCATACCTTTACATTTTAGTAGTAAAAATAAACTCAAAAAATATGTTAAAATTAATAAATTAATTAAGAAGAAACAAAAATTAATTAAGAATCATAACTCTTTTAAAAGTAATATTAAATTACGAAAGCAGCGTGCTTGCTTAATAGATTCGTTGGACATTTTTGACTCAAAATTGAGAGAGAGCAGAAACATGTATGAAAGGGACATACAAGAATTAAATAATGTCATTAATAACTTGCAAAATTCTTTAGCAAACATGACAAAAAATTATTACAATGCTCAAAATGAAATTAAGGAGCATATCCAATCAGTCACAGAGCTAGCCACACTTTGTCAATTTAATGAAGACAGATATCAGGCCTTACTGGACAAACACTCCTTAAGTTCCACTAACGATAGCTTAACATTGGATAGCCAAATAATTTATAATGTTGTACCTGATCATGCGTGTCCTGCTCTCAACATGGTATCTCAGCCACCAGCAGCTGAATATGCACAATTACTACAGACTTCAGTGGTCACAAGTGACAATATTGTTATGTTTAGTGATGACATTGGCATAGGTATGGGCCAACTTCTAACAAACATGGGACATTCAATAATGAACTATTGCATGCCTGGTGCTTCGTACTGTGACATACTAAAAAAAGTGATCGAATGTGAATTTAACCAGTCTACTACATTGTTGTTATTTATTGCAAATAGAGGTAATATGAACAAAAAAGTCCTGACTCATTATTTAAATAAATTAAATAATTTAAATGTACAAAAAATTATTTTGTTCACATTACCTTATTACAACAACTTGTCACAAGAGGAAAATAGTGTAAGATATAAATTGAATTTAAAGTTAAGTACCTTATGTCATAATAATAAATTTCATTTAATTGACATCAATAATTATGTAAATAGATTGTATTTGACTAAAGATAATAGATATTGTCTATCAAATTATTATAAGAGACGAATAGCAAAATCGCTATCATATTATTTTTATATCTCAGCCAAGAACTTGGCTACAAAAATTGCTCCTATTGAGCAACGTAGAAGTAGGATGACTGTCAGTAATATTACTGATGTATTAGTTAGTAAGTCTTTAAATTAGGTATTGAGACAATAGAGAAATCCTCTTGCATAATGTTAAATAAAGAACAAAATGAAAATTGTTTATTAGATAATGTACTGGAAGACCCATTTGAATATAATAAACATGTAAATTTTATCAACCTGGTGCACCAGAACATGCAAGGAATGATGGGCAAAGATCTGGAAGTTGAGTTATTCATGAACAGTAGTAAAGTAGACATTTTTTGTATAACCGAACATTGGCTTAAAAGCTACCAGTTCATGTTTAATTTTAGCAACCACCAGGTTGGTAGTTCGTTCAGTCGAGAAAATGCAATTCGCGGTGGCTCATTAATCATATTAAATAAAAAGCTTAAATATAAAGATCGTAAAGATATTGTGAACCTCTCAGTTGAACGAACAATAGAAATTGCCTGTGTAGAGTTGGACCAGATTATTGTAGTGAGCGTATACAGGCCTCCTTCGGGATTGTATGACCACTTTGAAAATATAATGGATGAAGTTTTAAATAAAGTCTGTAAGCAAGGCAAACAAATATTAGTCTGTGGAGATTTTAATATTAACTTATTAGAAAACTCTAGTTTATGTATGAGAATTAAAAATTTGTTTCAGTCATATAATCTTAAAAACTTATTTCTGGAGCCAACACGAATTACTGAGTTTTCTGCCACATGCATTGATAATATTTATACTGACATAGAACCATTAGCACAAAATATTTTTAATAACTTAGAATCTGACCACTCTGGTCAATTTGTTACTATACCTTACAAATGTAAGCTTATGGCGAAAAAGAATATCACTGTTGTACCAAAGACTGCTGGCCGCTTGGAGCGTTTCAATAATAATCTTGGTATTAATTTAAAGTATATTGATTATGACGAAGACCCAAATAAATTGTATGAAAACTTTTTTAACACATTTTGTTGTGAATTTAAAAATATCTTTGTTCCAAAAACCATCTCAGTCAATTGTAGATTAGCTTTTAGTGAATGGGCCACACCAGGTATTCACAAAAGCAGAATAAAACTTTATGAACTTTACAATGAGCATTCATTAAATACTAGTGATCAATTTAAATTGTATGTAAAAACTTATTCCAAAGTATTTAAAAAAGTTTGTAAATTTGCAAAGTCCAATTATTTAAGCTCTAAAATAAAAAATAGTAGTGACAAAATTAAAACGACATGGAACATTATTAATAATGAAACCGGAAGAGTAAAAACTAATAACAACAATTTTTGTTTAAATATTGAAAATAAGAAAGTTACAGTAGATATTGAGGTAGCTACAGAATTTGAAAAATTCTTTACTGACATTCCAGTTTCAATCACAAAATCTTTGGATTCCTCCCCCACTGTAGTCGAATCTATTCTAAAAGATTATGTTAAAACTTGTGATGATAAATTTAAATTTGCCCATATTTGTGCAAATGATTTAATAAAGTCATTTAAAACGCTGAATAAAAAGAAAACCGTGGATCTGTGGGGCAACTCTGTAGATGTTTCCCAATCTGTAATAGAAACAATAGCTCCAATACTTGCTAGTATTTTTAATGATTGCATTGACTGTGGTGTGTTTCCTGATCTAATGAAACTGAGTAAAATTATTCCATTACACAAATCTGGTAGCACATCAGACCCCAATAATTTTAGACCTATCTCTGTGCTACCTACTTTTAGCAAAATCTTTGAAAAAATAATGTTGGAACAAATGCAAAGCTTTTTTAACAGAAATTATCTTCTACACTGTAAACAATTTGGTTTTAGAAAGGGTCGCTCAACAACTGATGCTGGTGTTGAGTTAATACAAAATATATATGAGGCCTGGGAGGACTCACATGATGCGCTGGGCGTTTTTTGTGACTTGTCCAAGGCGTTTGATTGCGTTCATCATGACACCCTGATCAGGAAATTACACTACTATGGATTTCGAGACACTGTTCTGGATTTACTCGTCTCCTATTTGACTGAGAGGATTCAGAAAGTAGACGTCAACGGGGAGAGGTCCCAGGGCGCCTCGGTTAAAATGGGAGTTCCGCAGGGTTCAATTCTTGGTCCTTTTCTATTTTTAATATATATAAATGACTTGCCTGCTTTTGTACAAGACAGGCATGAGATTGTATTATTTGCAGATGATACTTCACTTATGTTTAAAATTAAAAGACGATTGCAAATTTATGACGATGTAAATAGTTCTATCTCAAGAATAGTTTACTGGTTTAATGCGAATAACTTGTGCCTCAATGAAGGGAAAACTAAATGTATAAAATTTGTTTTACCCAATGTTAAAGAGGTTCACACCACTGTTAACATAAAGCATAAAAATGTGGACCTTGTGGATACCGTAGTATTTCTTGGTATTACTTTAGATTCAAAGCTTCAGTGGGGCCCACATATTGATAAATTGTCGAAGAGACTTAGTTCTGCAGCCTACGCTGTATGGAAAATACGTCAGCTGACTGATGTTGATACAGCAAGACTTGTATACTTTGCCTATTTTCATAGTGTGATGTCGTATGGCATTTTGCTGTGGGGAAATGCTGCCGACATTCAGACTGTTTTTGTGCTGCAAAAAAGGGCTATTCGTGCTATTTATAACCTTAAAATAAGAGACTCTTTGAGAGAAAAATTTAAAGAAATTGGTATTATGACCGTCGCGTCGCAATATATTTACGAGAATATAGTATATGTTCATAAAAATATACATTCGTTTTGTAAAAACAGTGATATTCATTCAGTAAATACTAGGCAAAAGAATATGTTAGCGTTACCAAATACTAGGCTTAAAAAAATTAATAATTCTTTCAAAGGCTTTTGTGTACGTTTCTACAATAAAATCCCAAATAATATTAAAGCACTTAACTTGAATAAATTTAAAGTCGCTATCAAGGGCGCACTTATGAAAAAAGCATATTATAAAGTGTCTGATTATATGACAGATAAAACTGCTTGGGATTGACAAAAAATGTGATAATTGACGTTTAAAGGGTGTTAACACTTTGTGATAGTGGGATAAATTTCATTCGAGTAACTGTTCCACTCACACCGACAGGCATTTCTATATTATTTAAAAAAATGTTTGTGAAATATAATATTGTAATGTTGGCATTTTAAAAGAGGAGACAAAAAAAAATACAAGACCTTCCGAGTTTCTTGCCTGTTCTTCTTGAGAAGGCTCTCCCAATTTCCGAACAGGTGTAGAGTCAATTTTTTTTTTTCTTTTCATTTGACTTGTATTTGCACACATCTTAATAATGGTTGGGGTGTGTGTACATACAAGGATTAAATAATTTAGTTAATTAGATTCTTGGTTGAAGATTTTTATGTTTTTATTTTGACGTCAATAAGTGCCTGTAAAGGTCTATATTGAATAAAGATTTTTGAGTTTGAGTTTGAGTTTGAGTCACAGCCAAATGAATACCTAATTTGTTGCAGGAATATAACACAATGAATTCATTCATATGACTATAAATTGGAAGCTTGAAAAGAAAACACAATATTTATAAAAATATACTCGTATAACAACGTATTTTAATATAAGCCCAAACGGTATATTATTTTTCTGAATGGTGAATATTGACCCAATTACTTAATTTTCTTTGTTTATTTAACGATCGAGATTAATATTAAATATTGCGAACCTACAATTTCTAATATAATTATTCATTTGCATCAAATCACGAAACACAATAAAGTTACAAATTAATTTTCACTGAGAAAAAGATTTACGAAATGGCAGTTGCGTGCGTAAGTACCGGAAATTTTTTGATTCAATTAGTAATTTATGAAATGCTGAAAGCCGAAAGCTGTTTGGTCAATTAAGGCATTACATTAATTCCGAAACGCCCTGGATGTGATTATTCAGGTTTCCTTTTCTGAAATAAGCCACTGTACTGTAATATTTATTTACATAATTCATTTTTGTAATCACTGCGAGGAATGATCTCGCATGATAGAGATAATTTTAAAAATTAAACCAAGTATGAATGCAATATTACTAGCTTTCCGCCCCATAGCATCGCCCGCTTAATTTTGTTTTTCCCTTGAGAATGTCTTCCCATGGGAATTTAGTATCTTTCTCTAGTTTTTTTTATACGGACGTAGTGTGGCATTATTAAAACTATAAAGCAAAAGCTTTAAAAAAAGTTCCATTAAAATACGTCAAACAGTTCTTTAGATATCCTCAAACAAATAAAAAAAATCCAACCTCTCATTCACATTTCTAAGGTTCAAAAACGGTTAGACAAGTGTTCACTCTTATCGCTTAAATTCAAATGTTCATGTTTCTAGCTTCAAAAATGACGGAAATTCAGACTAACCTACATACGTACTGACAACTCTGTTTCATTCCTTTAGAGGTAGAATTCCATATTTCAATTCCATATTTCCATATTTCAACATCTAGGGGTAGAATTTCCAAAAAATATTTTACTTAGTGACTATCTACTCAATAAAATGACCCAACTGATCAAAGTTCGTGAGCTTACCTCAATAGTTTACACTCGGCGATGATGAACCAGTCAGTCAGTCAGTGAATCAGGAGATGCTGTTTTATAAGTACCTAGATAGAAGATAATAACTTATTGTGCTAGAAATTTCGAACATCTAACAGTCAGATTTATCATCTTTCGTGGTCAGATAGTAATTTTGGTCATGATCAAGTGATCACGAGATTTATTTTCTTTTTTATTTTTACAAATATCACAACATTCATTTTAAAACAGCTTGCCAGTATCACAATCAGAAACTTACTGGAAATTTTCCCTATACCGTCATTCGTCGTGGTTATTATTAACCAAGGGGATGAAGCGGTGTCTTACGTCACGGGTGTAGACTTGAATCGCGAGCCTTAACGAAGGTCTCTATGCTTAACTCCGGAGCGCAGCAAGGGTATTAAATAAAATTAAATTCTGAGCGTAGCAAGGGATTCAAGACTAGAGTCCTGAGTGTAGCTATGGATTTAGGCTCACCCAAGACTGATTGCTTTATCCCCGAGGATTATACTCTACTTTTCGCACCACTTGCGAGAAAATGGAGACAAATACGTAAGAAATACAACATTTATTCAAAATCATATTAATTTAATATTAAATCACACAATATTGTAGTGTAATCAAACTCAAACTCAAAAATCTTTATTCAATATAGACCTTTACAGGCACTTTTTGACGTCAAACAAAATACAAAAATCTAATTGTCGCGTGATTTACCTAAGTATATAAACAATAAATACAATGCCTATATTACTTGATGTTCATTTTGGTAAAGAAAGAATATAACTAATATGATTTTATGAAATAGGCAAATCTCGCGACAAGGTATATTATCCACTTTTAAGAGAATTTAAATAAAAGCTTGGTTTTTTAATTTTCTATGCGTTTTTTTTAATTTGTGATGGCGGCCATCTTGGATTTAATTTTTTTAAAGTGTACTGTATTTTACAACTCAAGACTCTTCATTTGAAAGCCATATTGTGGAGGGTGGACAATAGTACATTGTTACCCCAGGGGTGAAAGTAACTTATTTAGTCCCGAGGCGGGGTAATAGTTCGAGGGACTAAATAAGTCTTTAACCCGAGGTAAATACTGTGCTTTTCATTACGAATACAAGGAAAGTAAAAATAAAACAATGAATTAGCTAAAGAAAAAACGTGTAAATTTTATTTTATTTAAATCAACAACTTCTGCTTTAGCCCGTTTTCTCTTATAAAATCAGGCGTTAATTCCATACATGAATCAGATGAACTCACTGTGTTAATTATTATTTATTTATTGTATATTTGTATATAAAATGTTATACAAATATAATTAACAGTTAATACAAATCTCTGCTATACGGAAGTATTAACAAAACTCTACAAATGGAAAAAAATGAAGATCGCATTGCCGCTTTTCCGCTTATTTTTTTTTCTGTGGCCGGCCAGCTATTCAGCCATTTTTTTTATTTTCATAATTTAAAAAATGATAAATATTTTAAATAAATAGTTGAAAATAAATTATAATGAAGTCATTTAAAAATATATTCTATAAATACTCAAGATTATGTTATTTCAATTTTACACCGTGCTGTAATTGAGTGGCTGTATAGAAAGTCGGAACGTGTTTCAATAAAAATGTGAAAAAAAGAACTAGTTTCTATTTTAAAATTTGACAGCAGCTGTCAGTTGAAAGAGATTCTCCCTAGGGCTGAAAAGTATTACTTTCAACCCGCTCCTCAGGCAACTTCAGACCTACTTTCAGAGTATGAGTAATGAAAAAATATGTAATCCGCCATTTGTGACGGCGGCCGTCTCGGAGTTTTTTAATGTACTGTATTCTACAAGTCAAGATCTTTCATTTGATACCCATATTGGGGACGATTGTATAAAAATATGTAATCCGCAATTTTGTTGCAGCGGCATTTTGGATCTACAAAAATACTAATTATGCATAATTAAATTGTTAATTAAGGTGTATTCGAAATTTAAGCTCAATCGGACACTGGTAAGTGGATCAAATTTAACTTGCAAGATTTGTTTCCAACTCACATATATACAGTCTACATACACTGCAAGTTAAATAAAAGCTTGTAATAAAGTCGTATCAACTTCTTATAGTGAGAAATTTAATAAAAATTTCCACCTTAATTGATTTTCCACTAACAAGAAGATGATAGTTAATTAAATCAAGTAAATTTACTTAGCCTAATTGTGTTCCCGTTCGACAACACATACTTATGTCATTCGAGTAAAATTAGAGAATGTTCCTTTTGACACATACTTGTAGAACTAGGTACTTGAATGAATCAAGTCATGGACCTATAAAAAAATACGGACGTAGTGTGGCATTAAACAAATGTGAAGCATGCAAGGTAAGACAATTTCATGTGTTTGTACACGACCTACACTCACACAGACGCACCATGTAATACAAAAAGCTGTAATTTTTCAACGAACAAGACACGCACTCATACAAAAATGTGCTAGGTAGTAATAAAAATATTGGGACTAATCAAGCTACTTTTTTTCATACAAACTAAATAACTTACTTTCGAGCGCTCGTCGAGCGTCTCGTTTAGGTTCGATTCCTACTGATTTTACTTTTGCTTTTGACGAAAATCAAAATAATATTGATTTATGCTGTAATGCTCTATTAATTTTCACTGTAAGCGACAAGAAAATCAATGACAAAAAAGCGTATAAAAAATGAAAATCTAATTCTAGTCCACCGTATTTTTTGCTTTGTCCAAATAACAAAAAAAAACTAGTGAGATAAAGCGAACTAAAGTTATGAAGTGAAAAATTTACCTTCGTATGACGTTATGCGACATTTCAAATTAATGTATCGTTGTAAGTTGTTGATTACGGAAAAGGAAAAATACATGTGATATATTCTTAAGTAATCTGGCAAGCAGACAATAAAAGACATTTCTGCTTCCCATATAGCCGTAAAAAGTAGATTGTTTTATAAGGGTTGAACAATACCCATTACAGTCGAAAAAGAGTCGCGATGTAAAATTTTCAGCCCTTACCTAGGTAAATACTGACCTACTTTCATAATATGGGAAATGAAAAAGATTTTTAATTCGTCATATATAATTATATAAAAATTGAACTCATTGATAGTCGCTAATAGTCGCACTCGCTAATCAGATTAGTAAATGATACGCTGGAACACGAAAAACTTTACTGAAAACGCAACGGAATAATGATCACACAAAAATAAGGTGGATTCTTTTGCAGTTATTTGAAATATATTACAATTTAAAATAATAAACATGAATACAGTCATTTGGATGCTTAGATAACATATTTAAAATTTCGCTTGTGACTAAAATTTAACCCTAGTTAACAAAAAGCAAATTTTTCATTTAACGGCATTCACAATGGCAGTGACGTCTGTTATCTGAAAATGGCTTTGGAGAATCATTTAATCAGGGAACGTTTTGTACGCCCCGGTTTGTTTGGTTAGGATGAACTGTTAAATATTCTTTGTCAAATTTAACGTTAATTTATTTCAATTAGAAGCTTTCTAGCGTTTCGCCTGTTAAGATTTTAATCATGATATTAAGATGTTTATCCTTTTTAGTATATTTAGGGCGGCTTGCATAACAGTCACTAAATGCGATTAATGCTTAAACGTGCTGAAGCAATTATTATGTCATCATTTGTTTAAAGTTATAAACACTCACAATTCACGGAACAAGAAAATCGTTTTATCTTTTCTGTGGTATAACTAAATCTTACTCTACAAGTTGATGAATCTTTTCATTCCGCGGGAGTGTCCACTACTCGTGCGTGTTTCAACTCACTGATCGAAAGTTTTCACTGTCAGAGTTAGAATGTACGAGTAACATGTCCTTATTTCACAATTCAAGGCGCGTAAAGGTCGTCTGAGAATCTTCAATGAGTCGGTGCGAGGTCACCCAACCATGAACACCCCTAATGCTGCCCATGACCGCATCCGCCTTTGATGTTCAGTTAGGTTTGGATGAAAATTTCATATCTACGTTCGAACGCAACAGTCTGAAATAATTTAAAAAATTAGAGCTTTAATAACGTTACTTGATTTATTAAAAAATAGGCGCAGCCTTTACAATCTGAGGTATCAGAGGTTATACGTAGTTCGTATTTTCTATAAGTGGTTTTTTTCCGAGGTTGGCGTTTTGCGTTAAGTTGGTATTTTGCGTAAGTGGTTTTATGCGTCTAAAGGGTTTCAATAACATTCGTCATTGAAGACTTATCAAGAAGATGTAGAACAAATTGGATCTCGAAAGCGCATAAAAATTACAAAAAGCAATTTTACTGATGCGCTATCGAGACGATTTTTCCCCTTACGTTAGCAGAATTGAGGCCCTGGCCACAAGATTGATGATTGAGCTTCCAGTACAAAATTAACTATGTGGTTTGAGTGTGAAGAAGCAATGTAGAATTCTACAACATAACAATTCGTCTAGATTAAAACTGGAACAAACACAATAATGGAATAGAATATTGAAAAATGGTAATTCTCCAAAAAATCTTATATACAAATAAATAAAATTGAAGTGTCTGTTTGTAATGTCAAAATAACAAGTTTTTACTAAATGGGTATGAAGGTATATCGGGTAACAATAACAAAAACACAATTTAAAAAATGTTTGTCTGTCTGTTTGTTCCCGCTAATCTCCGGAACGGCTGGACCGATTTTGACGGGACTTTCACTAGTAGATAGCTAATTATATAAGGTATAAAATAGGCTACTTTTTGCCAAGAGTTACTATTCCACGCGGATGAAGTCGCGGGCACAGCTAGTCCTAAATACATATATTCATCAAAATAATCTTTCATGTTAACTATTTCGTCATTTTCAACGAACCATATTTTTTTTGTACAAAAAGGAAAGCTTGTTTAACTGACTTCACAAAAAGGTTTTCAGTTTTATTGTATGTTCTTTTTATGTTTTTTACCTCATAACCTTGTCATTTATTAACCGATTTGGAAAATTCTATTTATGTTTGAGAGGGTATACTTCCCGATTAGTCCCATTGTAACCAAAGTCTGAATCTGATGATGGAATCCCAATAAAATCGAGGGAAACCATTAAATTTTCTGGGCACGTAAAACGTGTTTCATACTTTTTCTAAAGTAATTCTGGTATTTGCGCCTGGTAGTCATGTGCCGTAGGAGCCTCGGTGGCGCTGTGGACTCGGCACTGACCTTCTAATTGGGAGAACCGTGGTTCGATCCTACCATGTACCAATGTGTTTTTTCGTTTTGCGAATTTCATACGTACCTACATTGGCTGATGCTCCTGCGGTGAAGAAAAACATCGTGAGGCAACCTGCATACATCTGCGAGGAAATTCAAAGGTGTATGTGAAGTCGACCAATCCGCACTGGGCCAGCGTGGTTGATAGGCCTAATCACCCTAACATAGGGTAGGCTCGAGCCCCTCGGTGGGGACGTATACATAAGCTGTCACGATGAGTCATGAGCTGAGCTGACGGTGGAAGGATCCTTGACTTTTAGGAATTAGAGGTTAATTTAATAAAGAAAGGCCTATATTGACCCTAAGTTGTATTCTTTCAAGGTACCTACTTCGGTGACCTGGTATTAAATTCACTAAAAACATTAAAACAAAAAAAATTTACAAAAAAAACCGACTTCTAAAACACAAAATATCTAAAGGAGCCAAATTTTAACATAATAATAACATGATCATCGATCATCCGGACCGACTTCAAAATAAAAAACGTGATATTAGTATTCTTATTCTATTTTTGACTGTTTTGTGCTTTTGAAGTTGGTTTTTATTTTTTGTTAAATATTTTTTTATTGTTCTTACACAATAATCGGTCAGATTTTTTATAAATAATCTTGTAAGAAATCCAATCCAGAAATCAATTAAAATGTACTAAATAGTAATGTTTTTGTTTGCGAAACAATTGAAGCAGGCGAAGCGATAATAATCGAAGATATGCAATAATCAACCATATTACAATGCAAAAAGTAACCCACGTAAAAGAGTGGATTTCATGAAGTGACCTTGCCCTTATTCTAGGGCTCCACCTGCGTTAATGTTAGTGTTAAAGCCTGAGTCGTAATACGCCCTATTGAATGCGTTAAAAGTAACAAGCTTAACGTGATGGTCACATCTGCGAAGTTTGATACAAAAGCTACCAACGTCTAACGCCCTTATCAATGCCGCATAGAAATTAACGCGTTACGCTGTTGGCCACATCTGTGTAGTGTCTACGCGCAAGGACGCAGGTGTAGCCAAAGCATTAGATTATAACAGTCACTAAAATATTACAAAGTGTCAAATGACAGATTTAAATAAACAATCTTGTAGTGTACCGTCATCTTCCATATAAAATTACCATTTTTACTTTATATTATTTTAATCGCTTTTCTTTAGGATATAAATATAATAAAAATAACAGTTACATAATTGAAAAAAGAAAAGTATAATTGAATTCTTTTATCTTTTTTATCCTAAAACATCCCCAAATAATCTAAAAACGTCAAATCTTATGAAATTATAATTGACGTCAAAAATGCTAATAAGTATGAAAATCAGAATTACATAATTTTCATTGAGGAGCGGCTGTGGAGCAATTGGAAACAATATTGCTTGATGGAAAAAGTTTGAAGACTTTTTAACACGGTAATTCCTTAAGTCCAGTTTCCGTGATATTATTTATAGATCCACAAATATCAAAAGTTGTAAAAGTCAAAAGTAGCACTCTGTAACTGTTTTTTATTTTTCTGCCTGGATAATTTATTAGTAACTACTTGTTATCCAAAAAAATTGTTAAGAAATTACAGAAAATATAAATCATGAGCAAATAACTGAAAATATTAAACTCCCTTGAATGCAAATTACTTCAACATTTGAAATGATACTAAAATAGAACACATGGTGCAAGTCTGTCCATAGCCTTTGTAGATATTTACAAATGTGATTTCTTCTTGTGGCAGCGAAAAAGATTTCTCCGTTCTGAAATTCGCATTTCATCGTCGCGTCGTTCCAATGAAATTTGCATTTACAATCTGATATGATTCTATGAATGCTCGACGATTTTTTCATTTTTTCATGTTTCGCAAAGTGAATGCTTTAGAAACGTTAATACCGTTAACGTGAGGGTCGTGTATCTTTATAGTGAGACACCGTTGGATTGAAACGATCGACCGTGAAAGTTTTTTAAGACTGTTTTGTTTTAAAGAGCATTAGTCACTTACGCCAGGATGGACCTTTTACTGTGGCTATCATTCTAACGCGAACTAAGAAAATTGGCAATTTTTTTTCTGTATGTCAAATCGGTCTGAACTCTCGTCTTAAAATGTTTTCTGTAAGGTGAGATTATCTTTCTGAAATCTAAAACGTAATGCAATTCCTTCTACCATATTTCTGATCTTAGCGTTGAAACTATCCGAGTAGAATTGAAAGTTCCGTTTCCAGTTACCGCAGCAACTGTTTTGTTCAGTTCAGCTAGTGGTAGGATTTCTTAAGTTCGTCTCGAGAACAAGTCCAAAGTCTGAATATGAAATTGGTAATTTGATCTAAGACAGTCAGCTACGTTCTGTGAACAAAGAACTCGGATGAAGTTTGCTTTTAAGTCCAGCCCTATTATTATTATTTATAACGCGAGATGCAGGTCAATAGCTTCATATGAATAGAAGTAATGTTAAATTAAACCATCCTTTTAAGTATTCTTTATAATATGAACATTTTCAATATTTTCGTTATAATAAAGTCAGGTAACAAAAAGCATAACGTCTTTGCTAACGGAAAAAAGAGTGACAAACTAAAACAATACTATTTTTACGGAAGTGGGTTTAGGGCTTGGAAGAAAACCACTCTCTCCCCTCAAAAGTAGCGTTTATTCTGCCGCTGGAGCCTTGGACTAGCGACGGGCAACTCGGGTTCGTCATCCAGCTCGAGTTGATTTTCTCATCTACCGAGTTGACTTGGTCATTCATTAGGGACTCGGACTACTACGGAGCATGGTGCCGCTACGCGTAGCAGTGGGCGAGTCGAGTTGAATAACCCGAGCCCGGGCATATTCATATCGGTATTTTTGGATAAATAACGTAGTTCCGTTTTATTACAAAACACACAAGAATTAATTCGACTTCGAATCGTCAGTCGGTCGAATCAACTCGACCTGAGTCAGCCCGGAATACAACTTATTCAACTCGAGTTACTCGAGTTGAAAATATTGCGACTCGACCCATCACTACCTTGGACACTTCACGGGTGCGTCGCGAGAGGTCGCGAGTGTTCTCGCAGATGGGTATGTCGGTCACAGTCATTTATGCCCAACATTTGCTCACTACACTGTCATCCACTTTTGAATTTACATCACTTTTCACTTCTCTTCTCCTTTTCTTCTTCTCTTCGTTTCCTCGAACTTCCTCTTACTGAACTGAACTTACGGTGCTTAGTTGACTTCTTATATACCCCGACGATTTTTCTGGACTTCAAGCTAAATATCGAAATTAATTTTCTCTACTGTTTTATCAAATGGCAAAATCTCAGAAATGTATTTTATTCAAAATCTCTCTTTCCCTTTTTTAAACTAGAGTGAAGTCTAATGAAGTCACGTAATTCAGAAAACCTAAAAATGCAAAAGTTATATTGGTGTTCGAACCACGGACCTCTGGCACTATAGCTTATTGAGTCCGTCTCATAGACTAACATGCCTTCGAAATTGTGAATCTTTTATTTATTAAAATAATGTGAGGTGACAAACATTATGGTTGTATTCTTTTAAAATTCTGGTATTAATTCATCTATAATCCATCAATCCGCTATTCATTTTAAACATGAGGAAATAGCGTACCACTAATCAACAATCTTCACAATCTTAGTCAAGATTTTTATTTCCTTAAGTACCTATAAGTTGAAAAAAATACATACTACTTAGAAAATAAACAGTTTAGCTATATACCGGGTGGAAGAAAAAGACAGCGGTTGGAGGAAAGGTACCTTTAATATTGATGGAAGCAAATTTTACTGAAAGGAAACATTCCTTTATTTTCAAAAATAATTAAAAATGCATTTAATGAATTTTTAAAAATCACCTGCTTGAGCCGGTAATCGAATCGGTGAAATGTAAAAAAAAACATGCTGTAGTTTACGATACCAACTGAAAGTCATTCATAAGGATCAACTACTTTTTAAACAACAAAGTGTCTAAAATTAAAGAAAAACCAAGAAAACTAATTTTTTTATTGTAAAGCCCATTTTTTTTATAACCCTTTATGTACAATCTAGTATACAAAGGTGAACTTAATGCCTGAGGCATTATCTGCCAGTCAACCTTCAGGTGATGCAGAGAATAAAGAAGTAGATGTACAAGTGATAACGATAAATTTTGAACATGTTAATATGTGTATTTGTATATATATTATATATATGTAAAAATAATATATATTATATATATAGATTATATATATGTAAAAAATATATATATATAAATAAATTGCGAATAAAATATAAATACCTAAATATAACAAGTCAATAGAGATACCTAAATCTAACCTATAATATTAATTTGATGTTGACGAATACTTGTAGCTTAAACCTCAGCCTTACTATGTTTCCGAAATTCTTTTCTGGTACAGTTTCCTTAATTTTTTCTTAAAACTTAATTTACTAGACGATTTTCTGACATCTAATGGAAGAGCATTCCACAATTGGATCGATTGGACTATAAACGAGGAATGAATGATCTCAGACCGGTGAGCGGGACATATGAGAAGAGCATTAAAAGTAGAGCGGAGGGATCTATTGTGAGAAGCACTAAGATATTGAAGGTGATTTTTTAAGTAACTAGGGGTATTTGGATCATTAAGCAGGGAATATAGGGTTGTTAAAGTCCTCATGTGTCTTCGCTCCCGTATTGCAAACCATTTCAAGCGTAACCGGTAAGCAGAGATGTGATCATACTTCCTTAAATTGAAAACGAATCGAATGCAGTTATTTAGAAGCCGGTCTAGTTTATTGAGAAGATCTGTATTCAGGTCGAGATAGCACACATCAGCATAGTCGACAATAGGGAAAATTAAAGTCTGTACAAACGTTTTCTTGGTGTCAACAGGCAGAAAGTTTTTAAGGCGGTACAATGACCTTAGTACACCTGTTACCTTGTGACATATACTGGCAATCTGTGGTCTATAACTAAGACTGGAATCCAGATGTAAGCCCAGGTTCTTCACTGTATTGCTCAGGGGGATAATTTTGCCGTTATAAATAACAGAGCGGATTCTGTCAGGGGCCACACGCGACATAGTTCTGGAGCCACCAATAATTATGGCTTGGCATTTTGATGGGTTGATTAGGACTCCAAACTGCTCAGACCAACTCTTAATACTGTCAAGGGCCAGATTGATTGCCTCAACAGCATCATTTATATTATCCACCTCTGCCTGAGCATAGAGTTGCAAGTCATCGGCATACAGATGGTACGCGCAGCGAAGACTGTGAGTGATAAAGTTTATGAAAATTGAGAACAGAAGAGGGGATAATATGCCGCCTTGAGGGACACCCGCTACAAGGTTATTCCATGCGGAGGAAGACTCCTCACAAGTAACCGATTGTTGGCGTCCCTTAAGGTAGGAAGAGAACCACTCCGGGGTGCGATGTCAGACAACCTCCTTGTGGTGCACCCTGGGCAACCCGGCAGATTCTCTGCCGCGGGCTAATAGTCTGACGAGAGGACCCCCATAGAGGGGGGGTGTGGGATGGCCGGGTTCAACCTGGCGGGCCACTTCGTGTGGCCACCCGCTTCATGCGGGGAAGGGCGAAGTCCCCTCTTCTTGTGTTAAGAAGAGGTGTGGCTTTCGCTGGAAGTCGATTTCGGCTTGCGGAGGTGAGGCGATTCTTATCGCCATGGTGCTTTGCACCTTCTGGGGATTTTCCCTGAGCTTCGGCTCACCGCGCGGCGGTGGATCCAGTGGGGTCTGCCGTCGGGCAGCCCGTTACCCGCACTGAGCGGGCCGGGGGTTCGACGCACTGAGCGTCGGACCGCGTGGAAGACAACCACAATAAAAAACCAACCGGGGTGTAGAGCGGCGCAATTCTGTGCCGCTCCACAAAGTAGCTGAGCCAGGTGGAGAGTCCGGCAACGGACATGTCACAGGCAGGGGGTCAGCGGGAATAAGGCCTGGCTGTTGTCCCCTTCCCCTTGTCTTGTGACGGACGGAGGAGCTGCTGGGGGGGTTTTTAGTGGGTAGGCCCGGGCCGGGTACGGTCTGGGGAGTCCCACATATCCTCGTGGTTTGGCTCGACCACGAGGAATGCGTAAATGCATTTTCCCCCCTCCCAAAAAAAAAAAAAAAAAAAAAAAGGAAGAGAACCACTCCAACACAACACGCGAGACCATAAGATGAGAAAGCATGGACAGAAGTATTTTATGGTTCACAGATAAATTGAACTAATATTTTAAATATTCAATCAACTCGATATATAGGCGACACGTAATTCAGTCGAAGAATATGTCTGTGCATACGTGAAAATGGGTCTTATCTAGAGTAATTCATAAGTTAAGTAAACAATTTTCTAAGGTACTGAGTAAGCTTTACAATAAAAAATAAATATTTTTCTTGATCTTACTTTAATTTAAGATACTATGTTGCTTAAAAGATATTGATCCTTATGAATGGGGATTGGAGTCGCTCACGTCCGTAGGTTTTACCCTCGAGACCCTACACGTGATCCCCGGGTGGTGCTAATCGAGTGACCAACTTCTGGTGGTAGGGCTTGAAAAACCCGACTGGCTAGCGACCACCGTGCGCATGATGTAAAACCCGTCAAGTGGCCATTTTTGTCCGCGTTTCGGGATCAGTCTGCGCACAGCCAGAGCTTGAGGGGTCGTTGCTGCGATTCGTATGGTTTGTGCGGGCTTCCGTCGACCCAGTGCCAGGTTGACTGCGTTGACCCTCCGCCCAGGAAGACCCGAAGAAACGGCTGTTCCGCTGGCCGCCCGTGGTATAGTACAGGGGCCCAAGCG
This sequence comes from Schoenobius gigantellus, assembly GCA_963935595.1. NCBI lineage: Eukaryota > Metazoa > Arthropoda > Insecta > Lepidoptera > Crambidae > Schoenobius > Schoenobius gigantellus. The sequence continues at coordinate 30,084,762 of OZ012547.1, read as the reverse complement.
GACCTAACCAGTCCGTGAGGCTGCCCCACCATGCCACGCATAATCTCGGGGTGGTCCGTCGTGCCGGTTGGTGACCGGACGGTGGGTCCCGGCGGCCACTTCCGGGGGGGTTCGGGGGCCCTTCCGTGCGGAGGGTCAGCGCAAATCAGCTGTCGGCTGTTCCCTGGCGAAACAGGCCTACACACATTAACTATGCGAAGCGCAGCAAGGACACCTCAGTTTCACGCCTCTCACTCCAATAATTATGGCAGCGCAAAATATTAAGACTGGTAGTACAGCGGTGCATTATCCCACCAAAACACCATTATTCGAGGTGGGGCTCGCTAACATCCGCGGGCTCCATTCTAACCTCTTAGCTGTCCACCACCATCTCGAGACAGCCCGTCCAGCAATGCTGTTTTTGACGGAGACGCAAATTATCTGCCCGGCCGATACAGGCTACCTTAATTACCTCGGCTACGCTCTTGAGGAGTCCTTCAAGGCGAAGGCTGGTGTTTGCTTGTTCGTCCGGGCGGACGTTTGCTGTCGTCGCCTGCGCTGTTTGGAGGAACCTTCCTTTTCCATCCTTGCGGTACACGTCGATTTTGGCACTCATTGCCGTGTCTACGTCTGCGTCTACCGTTCCCATCGTGGTGACTTGGAGACAACTCGACTTTTTGAACATCTAAGTCGGGTGGCAGATGACGCGCAGGAGCGATTTCCTTCCGCCGAGCTGGTGTTTTTAGGGGACTTCAATGCTCACCACGAGTTGTGGTTAAGTTCCTCTAAAACTGACCATGCGGGTAGGACTGCCCACGCATTCGCTCTCACGCACGACCTGACACAATTGGTCACCCAGAACACCAGGGTACCAGATATTATCGGTCAAGCGCCCTCTTTATTGGACCTTCTGTTGACAAATCGCCCTGACGGATATCAGGTGGTGGTTCGAGCTCCACTAGGATCTTCGGATCACTGCCTGGTATCCGTCTCAGTGCCTCAGGCGTCACGACCGTCGCCTGTGGTTGCAGCACGCCGTCTGTGGCACTTTGCGTCAGCAGATTGGGACGGTATGCGGGATTATTACGCATCTGTTCCTTGGTGGCAGCGCTGTTTCAATAGGATGGATCCGGACTCCTGCGCTACCTCTGTTGCTGACGAGATCATACTAGGAATGGAATATTATATTCCGCATTCCAATCTCGTCAGTAGAGGCAGACGTAACCTCTGGTTCAATCGCGAGTGCGCCTCTGCTGTTGAAAACAAACAGCTGGCTTACCGCGCTTGGATCAGAGGCCGAGCATCTAAGGATCCCAATACAAGCCTACTGAAAACAGCCTACAATAATGCCACCAAGTTATGTAAGAGGGCTTACATTAGAGCGGATGCTCAGCGCATTGCACAAGTGGGCCAGGAACTGCTATCGCACCCTACGGGTAGCCGTTCTTTTTGGCGCCTGGCCAAAGCTGTGCAATCAAACTTCTGCCAACCCTCGCTGCCACCGCTGAGACTTGCCGATGGCTCACTTGCTCATCAGCCGCAGGAGAAAGCCGACCTCCTGGCAAAACTCTTTGCGGCTCATTCCCGTGTCGATGACTGTGGTACACAACCTCCGAAACTGTCCCATTGTGGCAGCACCATGCCCGATATCCGTATCAGACAGCGTGATGTGCGGGCGGAGCTCCAGTCGATCGATACTCGAAAAGCAAGTGGACCAGACGGCATTCCTGCGATTGTTCTTAAGAAGTGTGCAGCGGAGTTGACTCCGGTCCTTACGCGTCTATACCGTCTGTCGTTCTCTGCTGGTTGTGTGCCGAAATCTTGGAAAGAGGCCAATGTCCAGCCGGTTCCCAAAAAGGGAGATCGTTCTGATCCGGCTAACTATCGTCCTATAGCCGTCACTTCCATTTTGTGTAAAATCATGGAGAGGATCCTTAATACACAGCTGATCCGTTACCTGGAAGGTCACTCGTTACTTAATGACCGACAGTATGGGTTTCGTCCTAAACGGTCAACAGGTGACCTTCTAGCGTTCCTTTTGCACAAATGGGGTGAATCTATCGATAAGCGCGGCGAATCGGTGGCTATTAGTCTCGACATCGCCAAAGCTTTTGATAGAGTCTGGCACAAGGCTCTTCTTTCCAAGCTTCCGGCATACGGATTACCCGCGCAGTTCTGTACGTGGATTGCCAGCTTCCTCCACGAGCGTAGAATTCGCGTTGTCGTTGACGGCTGCGCTTCGCGGTTCGTGGCAGTGAACGCTGGAGTTCCGCAAGGCTCCGTTCTATCCCCCACATTGTTTCTTCTGCATATCAATGATATGCTTTCCTTGGGAGCTATACATTGCTATGCAGACGACAGTACAGTGCATGGGGGATATCACGGAGCCTCGGGGGCTGCTCGTGGTGATATTGGTAGGGAAAGGCAGAATCTTATCATTGAGCTCAACAGGACGCTGGACCTCGTCTCCGAATGGGGCTCCAACAATCTTGTTGAGTTCAATGCTATGAAAACACAGGTGTGCGTGTTCTCGGCGAAAAGGTCGCCCTTCCTCCCCCTTCCTTCTCTTCAGGGCACAACCCTTCACACACAGAGCAACATCACCTTGCTCGGAATGAACATTCGCTGCGATCTGAACCCCAGAGACTACATCGAATCCGTTATAACTACTGCCTCACGGAAACTCGGTGTCCTGAACAAGGTGCGTAGGTATTTTGCGCCGGACCAACTATGCTTGTTGTATAAAACTCAGGTTAGGTCTTGCGTGGAATATTGCTCGCACCTTTGGGACGGCTCCGCTCAGTACCTCCTCGATGCTCTGGACAGATTGCAGCGTCGCGCTATTCGCATAATTGGCGATGTAGAGGCAACTAACACCCTCGAGCCTCTACAACTTCGTCGTGACATCGCCTCTCTTAGCGCCTTTTACCGAATGTTCCATGGGGAATGCTCTGAGGAGCTCTTTAACCTTATCCCTCCCTCTCCATTCCTTAACAGAAACACGCGTAAGGGCCTTCGGAGTCATCCGTACACTGTGTCCTCCTTTTCACACCGTACCAAGAAATTCCAAGATTCCTTCTTCTGTCGTTCATCCCACACTTGGAATTCTCTACCTGCGCACGTGTTTCCTCCATCCTACAACATGGGTTCCTTCAAAAGAGGCGTGAAAAAGCATCTTTTGGGCCGGCAAGGGGCGGGCAGGTAGGAGAGTGGATGTCGTCCCTACTCTATCTGTCAACTCATTTGGGCCTCTTTCACCGCTTAACATCAGGCGGGAGGAGGTCATTTGCCGGGCCATCCATAAATAAATAAAATGACTCTTTCGGTTGTTACCATAAAATACAGGATATTTTTTTTGTCACATTTCACCGGTTCGATTCCCGGCTCAAGCAGGTGATTTGTAAAAAATCTTTAAATGCAGTTTTAATTATTTTAAAAAATAAAGGAATGTTTCCTTTCAGCAAAATTTGGCATCATCGATATTAAGGGTACTTTTTCTCCAACCACGGTCTTTTTTTCCTTCCTGTATATTTCATTGCTCTCCATTACTTCGCTACAGCAGGTATTATCATTCTACTAAGTATATTATATTAGCGCAAACCAGAACAATTAATGCCCTATCATGTACAGCTACACACCTACGATGTGGGCATAGGGCATAAGTGTAATTCAGACATACTTATAGTCAGGGGCCAATCGGACTATTTACAACGTTTTAACTAAAAAAGAAAGGTTTTCGTTCCCACATTCGTTTACATTTTGACAACACCTTGACAGCTGTCAGTGTCAAAACATATGTGAACGGTGCCGATTTGGTTTTAGTTAAAACGTACATAAATATTGCTATACGGTTCCAGAGCATTAAGAGCAACCACCGCTGGTCTCACGCCATTCAGCGAGCATGCAAATTCCTTTCTGTCAAATAAATTATTGTATCGGAAGTCTGTTTGCATTCATAATGATCACACTTAATCCTCCGTACGTTTTGAGGGTCGCTCTCACATTTATTTATTGTTTCATGCATATTTTAAAAGTTCTCGTTGTTGTTGGGAAATTGTTATTGTGAAACACTCAGTCGCTCCATACAAAGCAATTAAGCTTTGCCTTGTTTGATTTGCACATTTCAATAGGCCACTTGATTCGAGTTTGCCATACAACATTTTATTTCATATATAGTACCTATTTAAGCTTGAAAGACTAAAATAATAAAAAATAGTAGACATTTCAAAGTCGATTGTGATAGTATTTCTCATTTTTCTTAATTACCTAGCGTGAAATTCTCGCGAGATTCATGGTCTTTAAAAATGATGACTTTTATCTCTATTTCGCTTTCTTCGTAGCGGTATTTAAAATCTTTCAAACCAGTATGTGATAATGGGCCCAGGTGCAAAAAAAAACACAAATATAGATGGGACGATATGTGAATTCGATAAGGTATGATCGATATTATGTTACCATTGAATAATAACTACGTCCTTAGTTTTGGGAACGGGACTGTCTGTGTTATCTCCATTTTCGCAAGTTCCATCTGTTACTTACTATATAAAACCATGAAATAATTTACATAATAATGTTATGAAACTTCTTGACCTAATTTTATAATTTCGAATAATACATGCATGCATTATTAACATTACAGTTTTCTGGGCTTATTAACCCGACTTCGGCGAAGCATAACCATAACCGTCCTGGTTTTGAGTTTGACCGGTATGTATCTGCACCTTTTCTTTTGGCAATGCTTTACAGAGCTATGATCGTTGTTTTAACCTAATTCGGTATCAATGCGGTGTACACATAGTTTCGATGAGTTACCGGTGCGGCGCATGCGCAATATTCATTTGTATACAGAAACGCGCTTTCCGGTGCCGGCACCGGTGCAACTCCTTCAACATGAACAAGAAGCCTGCTTCGTTTCAAAAATTGGAATGATGACAGAATTATAATTTTCACGTCTTGTCATAAAATATTAAAATACCGTAGAAAAGATGCAATCATGTGAAATTAGAATTAAAATCGGCTTAGAAATACATAAGATACAAGCATTTTAAGCTGTTAATTTGGAAGCGAATTGGACAGAGTCATTCTGTCTGTGACGTCATTGTTGAGTACGGCCATATAAACTTCATGTAAATTGCCGTTTTGTTAGAAAGAAATGGAGAAAAATCTTTAATAGCTTATATCTTTTTTGTTTTTATAGTTATTCGAAAACCGATTTTTTCTTTCTGTTTATCATATCAATGAGCTTCTATTAAAGCATTTTTTTTATTCATCTAGCCTTATTCAGCGCTCTGTTATCGGCACCGATCGTCAATAAAAATTTGAAAAAATGTCAAAATGTTCCGTATTGAGCGCTGCACTAGCTCTAAAACCAAAAAGACACTGTAATGTTGGCAACTTCTAGCGTTTGAGCCGCTCTTTTTTTGACATCAATTTCGGTAAAGCCAAAGTGATTTCGGTAAAGATGATGATGATAAATGATGATAATTCATACAGGAATTGACGTTGTCAAGCTTAATACTATCTGTGCATGCTAACTATAACAGTCAGGCTGTGCCAAAGTTCAGCTATTCACAAATTGTTTCGACCTTTGTTTAAAAACCCACACCAAGAACCCTCTATATCTCAATATACCCTTAACGCTAACAAAAAGTTATCGACGTGATTTATATTAATGAACGTCGCCGTCCGCCAGTGATCGACATTTTAATTGCCGCGTCGCCGTCGTAGCAAATCACAAAGTTATTTTTCAATCGTAACTTGGAGGGAGATTTTTATTTAGGGTGATTCAAACCAATGCCCCTGGAGGGCAAGTATCCTCAGTATTGAAAGTAGTAAATTTTGCTCGAAGAAAACAAACTTTTAGTTTTAGATGAAATAATTACAGAAAAGTTTTTTTTATGTCTCTTACTTCGGTTGGGAATCTAATTTGTATTGGGATTGTATACAGGGCGTACTTGAAACTAAAATTCTCATACTAATATTTCACGAGGACGTCATTGACGATACGAAAACTGATCTTCCTATTCCATGCAGTTGTGAGACACTCTATTTTGCTAAGCAATTATTAGTATCTTGTCTCCCCTCAGTGTTTCTGATTATTTTTTTGGATTTTTTCTGTTTGTGTTGTGTGTCTTGTTTCTGCATGTAAGTAAAATTTTTATTTATTTATACATTTGTTCATTCAAACATTGAGCCTTCGCACTTCAACCCACCTTGGATATTTTGTATTACCCCAGGTTTTAGTCCGTAAAACCATCGCCACTAATGGTCCAGTCTACATGCCCATGAGCTCGATCATATCCTTCGGTGGCATGACCCCGGATTCTTCCGGTTTTGGGTATCCCATTCACGTCAGCCTTAATCTCTCGCAGGCTAGTGAGCACCTGCTGTGCCAGGGAAAGGGATTTAATCGACCTCATTCTGACATTGACAAGTGACAACGTCAAAGCAAAACAACAGGGGTCGATCAAGCCGCAACTCATGCACCGCAAATACTCGATACACTAATTGAATGACGACTTATTATATAGGTAAAATACTCCATACATAGAGTTAAATATAATAATTAATTAAGTGTCAGGGGCGGTTCACCACCATGATGGGAAAATAAAGTGAAAGATATACACTTACTCGATAATACGATATTTCTTCTAAATCAATACCGCGCGCTTACTCCACAAATGATAAAGATACTTAAATATTCTATCCACAGACTAAACATTAACCATCATACATCATAGACTTTCATAAATCTATGTCCTACCTAAACTATGGAAGTTATCACGCGAAGCGCCAAAGTGTCTTTCTAAATATGGTAATATTATTAAGAGGTTTAAATATCTAATTAAAAACTACTTACTCAAATATTACAACTTGAAACGAGACTAAAACATCACGTAATATATTTATTACTTAGAAGTGGCAGAAGGTTTTCGAGTTCCTTTGCCTATTCACAAAAGAAACGTCCACAGGAATGTTGACAATGACATTTTATTATCAGGGACACATTTTATGTAAACAAATTAATGTTTTTCGAATGAAAATTGGAATTATATCTCTCGCGACCGAAAATGCTGTGATTGTGAATTTATAGAGTTAGTTACACATGTAACTTACCAGTGCAGAACCATTTGAAGCATTCGAAACGCCAGAAGCATTTGAAATGCCAAATACGAGTATTTGCCTTGCGCATTATAAAAACCTATAGGTTACTATTTTTACGAATTACGGCTAAAACGAAGCACGTAATTCCAAGTAGAAACATTTTGGATTCCTGGTGATTATTTTATTTTACGCCAACACCTTACCCTACTTGTTTTATGTGTCACAGTACAAATCATTACCTACGCGAGTGTCCCAAGTTCCTTAGTTTACCTGTGCGTGATCGAGTTGGCTATGTGGGAGAGGCAGGCCTGTGTTACCGGTGCTTGGACGGTTCATTGTCGTCATGTCGCCGTAATTATCGTTGTTATACCTGTCGTCGTTCTTCCCACCACACCACATTGTGTTATGACAATGAACGTAATGTTACATTTCACGACAAAAGTATTCGGTCCCCACGTTCATCATCACCCGGCTCGGGCGGGCGATATTTAGTTCCCCGTTCGGTTGTCACAACACCCCGTCGGACTTATCAATATTCACCCCCACAAACACCTCCCCGCTCGAATAAATCCTTACCCCCAAATTCAACCCCCCGAGCGACCTTCAGAAATCATCCACGTGATTCACGTACACCTCCCCGCTCCCGCTCTCCACCTCCTGGCACGCACACCCCTCAACAGCAGTCATCCAACCGTGATTATGACCCTCGAACCCGTATATTTACGCGCAGAACATCCATCAGGCACATGTTCCGTCCATCTTGTAATGGCTAAAACTAAGATTGCCAGTTCGAACCCGCTTAACAATTCCCAAGTTGGAATTGTTGGAAGCTACACTCCTTTCAAAATTAATGAATCACGTCGCTCTCTGTCTTAAGAAATCGATTGTGTTTGATCAATAACTTCCTGGACGGATAGCATGATAGTACTTACCTGGATTAAAACGCCTCTTCATTACCTTCAAACCTTCGAGGCAAACCGTGTCTCTCAAATTGTTAATTCAGAAACGGTTTCTGAATGGAGACATGTCCCTGGACCTATGAACCCCTGTGATTGTGCGTCACGTGGTCTTCCTGCCTCTCGTTTGCTCAATCACCCCCTATGGTTTTCCCCTCCGTGGTTAAAGCAATCTCATGACCTGTGGCCTTTGACCAAAGAGCCAAGTCACCCTGCCAACCTTCCAGGACTACGCTGTTTGATGATGACCTCCGATGCCCCTCCTCATGATCCTTCCCCTCTTCTAGAACGATTTAGTTCGTTGAATAACTTAGTGGGCGTCGTTAGTTTCATAAGAAGATTTCATCATAATGCAAAACATCCAACAAACCGTATTTCGTCTCCCTACCTCTGCCCTAGCGAGCGTAAAGATTCCCTCTTACACCTGGTAAATGTAGTTCAATCAATATCCTTCCCAGATGAACTAGATCGTTTACATCGTGGTAATCTTATCATTAATTACTTGAGACGACTCAATTTATTCCTAGACGATAAAGGCCTTATCAGAGTAGATGGTCGATTACGTCACTCTAATTTAACGTTTAACGCGCGTCATCCCCTACTTCTACCTAAAAGTAGTCATTTTACGACTATTTTAATTCAAAAGTACCACCATGAAAACGCTCATGCTGGAGTCAATACCTTGCTGGCAATGCTCAGCCGTGAATTCTGGATCTTGTCCGCCCGCCGTGCTATTCAGCATGTGATATTGATAGTGTCTTACTTGTTATCGACTAAAAGCTGTCACTTCCCAACCTCCTACGGGTGACTTACCCAAATACCGTGTCACTGCTGTTCGAGCATTTGATGGTGTAGGCACTGACTTTGCTGGACCTTTCTACACCAAAGTTCAAAAACATCGTAACCGTACCTTGGTCAAGAGTTACTTGTGTGTGTTCGTTTGCCTTTCCACCAAAGCCGTCCATCTTGAAGTTGTTTCTGATCTCACAACCGAAGCCTTTATTGCTGCCTTTACCCGTTTCGTAGCCTAGTCCGATCTGATCGTGGTCGAAATTATATAGGTGCTAATAATTACCTCAAAGAGCTAATGTCCTTCTTGTCCAAAAACTAAACTGCAATTGGTTCTGAACTTACCAAACTTAATATCAACTGGATGTTTGATCCCCCAATTGTCCCAATTGGGGTGGTCTTTTTGAAGCGGCCGTCAAATCTGCCAAATCTCACCTTAAGCGTGTAATTGGCGATACTCCCTTATCCTTCGAAGAATTTTTATTTTTTTTTAATTTATTTATTTATTAATAGCTTTACAATTATCTTAGTTTTATACATGTCACCCAAAACTGCTTGCGCAGTTTGACTGCAGGTAATAGTCTCTTCTAAACAATATAGGTAGTACATAAACAAAATTTTACTATATTAGAGTGTCTCCAATAAATATTTTTTTAATAAACTTTTAAATCGGCATAATCGTGGCTCCAGTCTGATGTTTTCGGGTATATTATTTAGCAGATATGGCACACGTTTTTTTTAATGTTCTATCACCAAAATAATTACTTACACTAGGGACTTCATATTTTCTCGTGGACACCGATCTGGTGCCACACTCATGCTGAATTAATTTTAAATTAAGCTCTTGATTGCTATGGTTGTTAACTGCCAAAAGGTATTTATGTTTTAAGCTTACCGGTAAGATTTTACAAATTTTGAAGAGTTTAGTATAATCACCTTTACAATTATTTTTTATTTTTTTTGTTAACCATTAATTTTAAGAATCTTATTTGTAGTGCTTCTAATTTAACAACTGTCTTCGCGAAAATCGAAGCAGTTCTTAATTCACGTCCCATGTATCCTGTTTCCTCAGACCCTAATAATATGGAAGTTCTAACCCCTGGTCATTTAATTATAGGTCAACCCCTTACTGCCTTACCTGAACTCCCATTCCAAGATGTGAAGGTGCACCGGCTGAGTCGTTTTCAACTGGTGCAACAAATTACTCAGCACTTTTGGTCGCGCTGGCACCTGGAGTACTTTCACACCTTACAGACTAGATCAAAGTGGACCTCTCCTATGAATCCTCCTCGTGTAGGTGAACTAGTCTTAATAAAAGATGATAATCTCACCCCTTTACAATGGCGTCGTGGCCTTATCACCAATTTATACCCCGGACAAGATAAGGTTGTAAGAGTGGTCGATGTCCAAACTCCTACTGGTTCCTTGAAAAGATCCCTAACAAAATTAGTTCACCTCCCTGTTGATTAATCCTATTTCCTTGCCTCCTTATAAGATAACGTAAACATGAAGATGTTTAGGGCGGGCGATGTGTTTCGAATACCTACTTCCTTTCCGCGCGCCGGGCGCGCCCTCTTATTATTTATAACCGAAACACGATGAGAGTTCGAGTTGTTGCCCTCCCGACGCAAGACTTATACCTAACTGCCACGGTACTCGCGCACCTACCTAGAAGTGAAGTAATACATTGGATTTGTTCCTGATTCGTGCCTACAAGACTGCCTGGAGAATAGAAGCCTGCGTATATCCTATGGTCGACCTAGGTAACACCGAAATCCAGGAATAGCGGTAAAGTACCAGACTTGACTACATATATAACCTTACAGTTACAGCCCAGCGTACTATCATTTAATTATATTGTTGTTCCCCCTTAACATTTATATTTGATATTTCCCCAACAATGCTTGTCCTAAAATCTGTAGAACCTGCAAGGAAAAAGGAGAGAGCATAGAACTTCTACTGTGCCATTGCAATGCTGTACCCTACAGGAGGTAAAGCTGACGGAAATTGGCGGCTGGCTTTGTTATATTCCAGTTTTTGGTATTCAATTTCCGTCAGCTTGACCTCCTGTAGGGTACAGCATTGCAATGGCACAGTAGAAGTTAGCTCATGTGCACGATGGAATTGAAAACAGGTGATAATGGCTAAAATGGCTTTACGGCCTCTAGCCCAAAAAAGCCTTATGTAACAACACTAAGATTTTATATTAGGTTTTCAACCATTTGCTAAGACTTTTTTTGGAATGACAAAATGCGTATACACAACCCTCGTGATCGAACTTAGCCACGAAAGTATTAAGGACTCCTCAGATCATAATGTCCCAGACCTACCAACTAAAAACTCCCCAGCAGCTCCTCCATCCGTCACAGCGAGGCCTTGTTCCCGCTGACCCCTTGTTCGTGGATGATTCGTTGCCGGACTCACAGTGTACGCCAAAGGCAAGTGACTCTGCTGCTTTGTCAGCGGCGCAGGCGTTGTGTGCCGGTGTTTTCCCCGATATCCCAAAATTAAATGGTTTGAGGCTGGGGAGTATGTCTTTCGCTGGGAACTATCCCTCCCGCGGCCGCCTCCTGAATGTTAGGGTCCCTAATGTTATCCTCGATCACCTCCATCGCTGCTCCGCCTAAGGTCTCGGGTGGCTGGCTTGGCGCTGTCCTCCTCCTTTTCCTGCCTATGGGTGTCTTGGGGCAGAACAAGTCTTATCCCCAAGGCGGTGGTCTGCCGGCTTCCCAGCCACCGTACAAGCGGCCTTCGGGCTTTGACGAATACGAGGAAGCCAGCGGAATATCTTCAGATATAGGTCGCTATCTCCTCCCCGTCACATCTTGTCTGTCTTCCGATGCAGGGAAGGGACACTCGCGCCGCTATCCCCGCTCATCAATGAGGCTTCGGACATAACTTCCAACTCTCCAGAGATCGAGAACATATCTGGCGCGGCGTATAGTGGAACATCAAGTCGGATAACCCGACCCTTCTTCTCCCTTATTTGCATTCGGTCGCATCTTTATCCCTCGATGGCCTGGGAACCACTGTCGGGGTTGGAATTCACCTCCAACGCCTCGGTTAAAGAGGTGGAATTTCCGCCAGGTGGCCCGGATACCAGTGGTGGCCTGCTCTCAACGGGTTTGAATTGTTTACCCGTAACATCACTTAAAAGGGTGGAATATTTTAATTATAAATAGATTAATTCACCTATGATAATTTAAGATTTACTATTTGTAATTATTTTGTGAAATCATTAACATATATTACGTCAATGGGTGAAATAGAAATAGTTCTGTATTGTTCTGTATCTAATTATTATCTTGTGTATGCGTCTGTGAAGATAGATTTTTGGTGTTCTTTCTTTGTATGCAATGTGATCTGCATTATGTACCTGAATTTCATGCACAATAAAGAATAAAGAATTAAAGAATTAATTTGAATTAACTCGTTTCAGCTAACCCCAGATACGCCTGACTGCCTGCATCCGCCTCACTAAGTCCTACGGGGTGGGGGAGAGGAGATTGATGATTGATACCTAATTGGTAAGACCCAAGTAGACACAAGTAGTGATCTGGGGCCTAATTCTACTAATAAGTTACAGCCGAATCGAAACTGAACCGTTGCGATCGACCAATCAGAACGCCACATTATCACGTCATCGAACAGTTGAATAGCAATACAGGATGTCCCAGAAGCCGACGTCAAGCCGAAAGCAGGCGGTAGACTAACTCATATATGTTATCAGAAAAATTAAAAAAATCTAAGTCACCTATTTAAAAAAAAATTGACATTTAAAAAAATCGATATAATTTACACCCTGTGACGGTTTTTTCACTCTTGTTGCTACAAATCTTGCCTTTTCTAAACATTTTCTTTTGTTTTGTAGTCCTGAATAATGTTTCTGTATACTCTAATCTAAAATTTAAAGCCAGCTGCTCCAAATTAGAAGAATATGCCATTTTTGTCTAAATTAAATATTCAAATTTTTCGCATAGCTTTAACAAGCTGTACTGAAAATAAATGTACTATGCGAGTTTGGCAAATAACTGCAAAAGTTGGCGCATTCAATAAGGATTCCAAAATGGTATGATACTTGGTAGATAATTTCTACGATTGCAGACAATATTTTTTTTTCCAAAAACAGGCAGTTTTGAACAAATTTTTCTTACGTACTTAAAATTTATTCTAATGTACCTATGGTTTGCTTTAAAGCTGTAACTTTAACATTCTAGTTTGAGTGAGACCGGGAGAGTCATTTTACGAAGTGTGAGAAAAAACCGTCACAGGGTGTAAATTTTATCCATTTTTTTAATGCTAGATTTTTTTTAAATAGGTGACTTAGATTTTTTTTATATTTTTCTGATAACTTATTATTATATGAGTTAGTCTATCACCTGCTTTCGGCTTGACGTCGGCTTCTGGGACACCCTGTATAAGCGCTCTGATTGGTCGACCGCAACGATTCAGTTTCGATTCGGCTGTAGCATATTAGTAGAATTTGGCCCCTGATGATATAAACGCAAGCCAACTTAGACTTAAAACAATAATTTTATTGAGCATTCATTACCGGTGCCAAGGCACGAAGTTCGCAATCGCTATGAATAGTTAGTTATTTATAAAAAACGTGGAAATCTTTTGTTCATAATTTGCTAACTCCATAAATAATTTATACGGTGCGCCTAAGCAAAATATTACGACATTGAAAATAATTTATAGCACGCGGCACAACCTTTTGGAGAAACGAACAAAAAATATTATGGCTTATTATAGGACTTTGCTCTGAAGTTAATAAGGGATTTTCCGTGTGGGCTATATTTGAAGTTCGCCCTTCCGCAATCGCCATTTTTATATTCTACATAATATCGTTATGTAGAGCGGTCATATATAATACAATACTACCTAAATGGTGCGGCTACATTGTAAAGATCGCAAAATGAAATAAAGGTTTAGCTTGTAAATGTCGAGTGACTATAATAATATATAGAATTTTGTACATACTGCAGGAGATGAACGTTTTAGGGTGGAAGAACAAAACTGACTTAGTACAATTTTAAATTACCATTATACATTTATTAATCCTTTTTAATTTGAAAATTAATTTATCCAAAACTTTGAATTAATTCTTCGTAGGTCCTTCATTTGTTATGTGAAAATTTATGGTGGCTTTTATATTTTGAAGCAAGGAAGGCCTCAGATGGTAGCCATTAAAAGATGACTTAACAATCAAACAAACAAACATCCATCTTGTCGACGCAAGGGATAAATTACTAAGTACCCTCGGACACATCTGCAGCCAGGATTTTCTAATTTCAGCGTCATATATTCATTTGATATGTCATACGAATAAAGTAGTCTTTTCTCATGTAAAAACGGTTCATAAATCTCTCCTTGTCAGCGGTTTTTGACAGACAATGTGTTTATTTCGTTTACATCCCTTTTTGTGTTATCTCTCCCTTGTTACGGAGCTTTTAGATGGATTTAAGTAGCGACTGGATTCAAAGAAAAATATAAAATACAGGTAAACGCAACAAATAGTCCTAATTGGACGGAATAAATATAAACTGACGGTTACGGCAATGTGAAAAAGCCGAAGCCAACATTAAAAAGTACAGTATAAAACCTCATAAGATCATTTCTATTCTCTTTCAGTCATCCTGAAGTGACATTTTTTAAATAGAAATATGTGTGTCTATTGCGATGACACCTAGGTGACGTATCATTTCCACAATTTTTTTGTGGAAATGATACGTCACCTAGGAATCTTGTTGTTCTTTAAATATACTCAAAAATGTATTTCTATAATGTTGTACGGCGAATGTAATGTCATTGCTAAAAATAGGCGTAAGTGTATACTCCTACGTTGAAAAATGATAAATAAATCAATAAAGAAAAAAATTTCGTCTCGGGCGGGATTTGTGCCCGCGTCTCCATCATACCGAGTTGACGCCTTGACCAACTAGACCACCGAGCTCTTACCCGAGGCCCTAGACAAATGCCACATGCTAACTTTTCCGCAGTCGTTCCGCGGAAAAAATGTGTGGAAATGACATTAGCTTACGACAACTTCACGCTATTTTTTCCGCAGCCAATGTCATCTCCATACATTTTTTCTGAGGAGTGAGGAACGACTGCGGAAAAGTTAGCGTGTGGCATTTTTTTAGGGCGGGGGCCAGTTCCGACGGAATTCTTAGCTGTATTGATCTTCTTTATTCTTTGTTAAGCCAAAGTATAATTTATTCACCGTGAACCTTCTGTGAACCATGTGGACAGAAGTTACGTCCTGCACCATGTGGGGTTTCCTGAACCCCATTATTACCTAATATTTTTATAGGTACCTATATACCTATTTTTAATATTTACATTGTATATATGTATTATTATTGTTTTTGGACTATTAGAGGATAAAAATAAAATAATTGTCAAATATAATCAATATTTTAATATCTTTAGGCCATATAACAAAAATAGTACTTTTTTACTAACTAAAAAAAAACAGTCTTCTTTGGAACAGCCTTCTTAAAAAAAACTATGTTATATCTTCTTTTTTTCCTCGATTTGAGGGCTTAATAAACTAAAAATAAAATAAAAATAGATCTTTATATAAAAATAGTCATATTTCACCATAGCAATATATGTATACTACTTGCTTTTTAACGCGACGTCCCGAACTACGTGGGTTTTGTGACACCCGGCCGCACTTTGCTGTCGTCTGTTCACTGCGCCGTGACGTGACTAACAACAAATTTTCTTTTCAAATGAGGACACTCCTAAAGTGGTCTTATTATCACCACGTTAGGATCTGATGAGATCTCAGGTGAATCGAGGGCAACTTTTTAAGTTTATAGGCACATGCTACGTGTTTGATAATTTTCTTGAAGATATTCAGGGTATTTGCACCTGGTATTGTCATCGTCTCACGTTGTTGAGATGATGATTGAAGTTTGGGTTTCGTGGAGGGTTAGAAGTTAGAGGATAGTTCTAGGAATATTATATTATGGACTAAGTGTCCATAATATAATAATTATGGACACAATAATCCATAATATTAACCCTAAAGTGTATGTAAGTGATTAAGATGAGCTTATATGGAAAGTATGTAATTCCTTAACGGTTAAGAATTAAGTTCCACTGTTTAGTGCGTTTTTGTATTATTAATCCCATTAAAACATTCTTTCTTAAAAATGATGCCAAACCTCGCGCTCATTCGCTGTCAAATGTTGAGAGATGCGAGGTGTTATGTGGAGCTGCTTCGACTATTGTACGTAGATACATTTCACTGTCTGACAACTAGCTACCCGATAGTTGACTTCCTTCGACAAAATACTTGATACCAAAAAATCATTACTTACAATTCAAACAATTTTATCTGGCTTTAATTAACATACATTTTATCACCAAAGATTAGTGACTTAGCAATCATGTTCCACAAAGAAACTAATGCGTGTTAAACAGAGAAGACATTACCATAGTAGCACAGAGAGGACACATTAGGTTCCAGTTTTCTTTGCTGAGCACGAAGTTGATATGATTTTATACTATACATTATAGAGATACCTACTTACTATATACTTACTTTTTTTTTACTATATATAGTTCGTTACGGCTACACTTTTCATCAGACCCTGGACATAACCTAAACAAATCCCTGTTATTCTGCTGCAAACCCGAAGGACCAGTGAGGTCCCAAAGTGTCACACTTAATAAAAATAAAAGAAAAAAGTAAGAAAGTTAAATAACGAGAGGAGAGGATTCGTCAAAATTAAGAGCTATATATACATGCATTTAACTTAAATATACGTAATATATATGGCTATATACACTAACACACAGCGATTCATTGTTATATATAAGAAAGAAGAAGATATAAAAAACCGGCCAAGCGGTCGGACTCGCCCATGAAGGGTTCCGTAGGATTTATGACGAATTAAAAAAACTACTTACTAGATCTCGTTCAAATCAATTTTCGGTGGAAGTTTGCATGGTAATGTACATCATATATTTTTTTCAGTTTTATCATTAGATACCCATACGTATGGGTTTGATAAAAAATTTTTTTGAGTTTCAGTTCTTTGTATGGGGAACCCCCAAAATTTATTCCTTTTTTCTATTTTTGTGTGAAAATCTTAATGCGGTTCACAGAATACATGTTTCAACAGTATAGTTCTTATAGTTTCGGAGAAAAGTGGTTGTGACATACGGACGGACAGACAGACAGACATGACGAATCTACAAGGGTTCCGTTTTTTCCATTTGGCACTAAAAAGAGAAGAAGAAGACTAGTAGGCCCGGCAGACGCCCTGCTAAAACTTACAGCGTCACCTACCGGGTCCAATCCTATTAACCTTCCCTGGACCTATTCAAACAGATACAGGGAATTTCATAAGAATCGTTCTAGCCATTTAAGAGTTTTTCGAGACTATTCATTTTTATATAAGGGTCTATATTTTTATATAAGGGGTATATTTTTATATACCGGGTCTAACTTTACGTTACGTATTACATTGCTACTTTTTGTAGTGATACAAACGCGCGTTTGACAGTCACGCGATTGAATCGCGATACCCGCGATCAACAAGTATTTCTATCGATTCATGCCCATGTTTGTATCGATGGAAACGCGCGTTTGTATCGATGGAAACGCACATTTGTAGCGCGGCTGCATCGCGTTTGCATCGAAGCAGCCGCGCGTGAGTAGCGATTCACACGCACGTTTGCTTCGATTCAGGGGTAGAGGGGGATTTCTTGAAATCACAACGAAACAAGCGAACTCATCGCGCTGTGGCTGTCGACGAAATACTGAACGTTTTGCGTCGTTGCGTTTGTATTGATTCTGTATCGCGTTTGCACCGCGATTGTATCACTACAGTCTATGCGGCTAGCTACTGAATCGCGACTGCAGCGCAATTGTATCGCTTCTTTGAGTAGCGCGTGTGTGTAAAGGTAGACGATTTGCGACTGTATCGATGCTGTATCAATGCTGCATCGCGACTGTATTACTGGAAAAAGTCGCAAGGGCCCTAAGAGAAACAGAAGAAGACTAGCTGTCCCTGTGAAATTCGTATCCCATTGACAGATGACAGACCTAAATAAACAATGGCGTAGTGTACCGTCATGTTCCTTACAAATAATGTTTATTATTTTTTAGCTTTTCTTTAGGATTTTCTTTGTTAATTTTAAACGATCCCTATATTAAGTCGTCAAGTCGGTCAAGTCGTTTTTGAGTTTTAGCGAGATTAATGAACGACGATTCATTTTTATATATAAGATAAGAAGAAGAAGAAGACGTGAAGAAGAGTGGGTCCGGCAGACGTTGTCCTGCCCGATTTCTGCACCACCTACCGGGTCTAACTTTACGTTTAAACCTTCCTTGAACCTATCCAAATACAAACAGAAAATTTTGTAAGAATCGGTCTAGCCGTTTTTGAGTTTTAGCGCGACTAACACACAGCGTTTCATTTTTATATATAAGAAGAGAGAGAAGAAGAAGATAAGAGAGAGACTAACAGGCCTGGCAGACGGTGTCCTGCCCGATTACAGCGCCGCTTAGTTGGTTCAATTGTAAACATGTAAACCTTCCCTGGCCCTATTTGGATACACACAGAAAATAACGTAAGAATCTGTCGAGCCGTTTCAAAGTTTTTGCGAGACTAACACACAGCGTTTTATTTTTATAAATAAAGAAAGAAGAAGACTAGTGGGCCCGGCAGACGTGGTCCTGCCCGGTTCCAGCGCCACTTGCCGGGTCCAACTGTACGTTTAAACCTTCCTTGGACCTATTCAAACGCACACAGAAAATTTTATAAGAATCGTTCGAACCGTTTTCGAGTTTTAGCGAGACTAACACACAGCGTTTCATTTTTATATACATATAAGAGAAAGAAGAAGAAGATATAATTACAAAGTTATTTTATACACTCGAAAACGGGACTGAAATTGCAGGGTGTCTTTATTTTTCCATCTTATAAGCAAAACACTGTGTTCTTTCAAGTCGATGTGTCTTCTAGAAGTACCTTAGACTTTTGATGATCGCTGCGTGAACGAGTGACAAAATTTGAGTATTTCTCAAATTACAGGTCTTAATTAAATAGGTACAATTCGGAAATATATCATGTTCTTGATCACTGAAAATTCAGGCTTCTAGGCTTACCCACAACGGGTGTCGAAAATATTCTGAATCGCTTCGAGAAAAGGATAATTAATGGTTAAACAAACTTACCTTTGTGATGTTTGACCATAATTATACGAGACGTTGCATCCGAAGAGATTTATATATTAACCAGGTAGTCCACTTTCCAATGTACCGGGCACCAAGCACAATTTTAGAGCGAAGACATAAAAATAAAAATATAGGTAGGTAGTTTTAGTATTATTCACCCGCATGCGCGATATAACGCCGTTTGACTCATTCCTTTAGAGCAAAATTTCTCAAAAACATTGGGTATTTATTTGCAACACAGCAAATAATGGGTAGGGAGGGAGTATAAATCTCTTCGGATGCAACGTCTCGTATAATTATGGTCAAACATCACAAAGGTAAGTTTGTTTAACCATTAATTATACTACGACGTTGCATCCTCGAGATTTATATATTAACCAGGTAGGATGTTTAGAGTATTTTGAGAAATTTTCAATTAGAAGAAAAAAAAAAAGAAAGTTTGTCGTTAATTCGGTATAAGTTGACTTTTTTCTTATAATTTATAACAAAATCTAAATCAGAAAACTAAAGAGTTTTATTACGCATGATAGACTCTTGATAGAATCTTGATCAGAATTTCCAAGGCACAGAAAATCATCTAAATAATTTATAATAATAAACTAAGACTTCTAAGATGAGATAATATGGGTTTATGGGATAATATAGCTTAGTGAAAATGTATGAAGCTGAAGCAATTGCAAAGGGAAGACATTAAAAATCATAAGTTATTTGCTTAAATTTAAATCTAAGATAATGTTTCGACGATTGATGCGTATAGTTACTAAAAAATAGACATCTTATAAATCGATGAACGCCATATAACAGAATTTAGACATCAGCTTAATAGCCGTTCGAATGTCTTCCATTTTAAAAGGCAACTCTGAACAAATTCATTAAAAGGTTTGACATTGAGAATAAATCTATTCTAACCATCAGTTTTACGAATTGTAACACCGTTTGTTCTTAAAATTTAATTAAACACAAATTTTGCAAAAAAAACTTTTTCGTTTACTGTTGTTTTTACATAAAAAATCACAACTTTTTTTTTTACTACAATAATTCTTTGTCAATTAGTTTCACAATATCCATTTCAACGTCATTTTTGCTCATGACAATTGCAAGTACCTTTGATCATTGTGCTATTTGTGCATAGACAATATTAAAGAAAATACGGGTTTATCTTGGCATAGTCTACAAAGATAGTTTTTTTTTTTTTTCAATTTCAAAATGATTAAATTTGACATTAAATCCGTTTGTTTTGATAACTTTTAGAGACATTTAACAAAACATATTTTAAATTAATAGATCAAATTAAATGAAGACATTTAACACGAGATATATAAATTGATAGTTTATAACAAGAGTTTCGTCGAGTGGAGTTTTTAAAAGCTTTTATATTTTTGTTTATTGTTAATAAATTATGTAATTAATTATGACCTTCTGCCTTTTTAACCAAACATTTTTTACTTTCACTTAGAACACTGATTATATATTATAGAACTTCAAAAATTTCATATGTTTACTGGTGACGGTGATAAGCGATAAGTCCGTCCTTAACACTTCTTGAATCACAATGAGAATTTCATAGGTTGTGCAACTGGTTGGGGTATTATGGGTGTGATTCCTTTACCAATACCTTGACCTTAGAAAAATCAATCCCTAGTTATAATCGAAGTATATCATATTTTCTGCTTTTCATTTTATTCAAGAAAAAATATGAAATAGTTTCGTTGGATTATATCAAGTGCACGCGACCTTCGAGGTTTTGTTTCCAGTTCGAGATCAAGGCTCAGGACACGTAATACATACTTAGCTATAAATAATAAGGATTCTCCGAATGATTCATCAATTTGTTATAATAATTTAAGTACTTACGCTTATTACCAAGGTAGGTACCTTAGGTATTTCTAAATCACTTGAATTTTCTTTTTGATTTAGAACAGATAAATTTATTAACTTTTTTGTTAGGTAGGGTTTTGTCAAACACATTATATTCCCAAAATCCGTCTTTTACATCCCCTATTTCATAAAAATAAACCTGATAGTAAGCGGCATCTTGGTGGATTAATGAACAATATTTACATATTTCAGGTTATAAATATTGTAGATTTTCACCATAGAAAGTTTCAGATCACTCCTTGGCAAATAACTCACAAAGGCTATTTTCTTTGAATTAATGGTAGTAGTTGTATACAAAATAGGTGCTCTCTCCTCCATATGTTATTTTTATAATCCAACAAATAACAATTTTTTTCAATTTAATAAAAATTATGTTTGTAAAACCCAGTGTGAGAGCCCCTGACCATTTATAATCATAGGCATGTTACTATGTACTTATTAACCCAACACTGTACTATAAATCTCCAGGGCAGTTCCCATAAGGCTTGGCTGTCTGGTTTTTCAGTGGAGGAACTAAGAAACAACTAGTATAACAAGGAAGAATTCTGTGGAATTACATATCTAAAACATAAAATCTAAGAAATTGGAGTACAGTATCATTGACCCGTGATCGCAAGAATTTAAAGTCGAATGTACGATCCACTAACCATCGTTACGGGGCAGGCTAATCTTAAAAAAAGAAACAAAACATTTTCATTTGGTGTATTCCATTACCCAGCTGTGTACCCAATTTTTAGCTGTATTAGTTTGATACCGAGATTGATAAAAAAATCCGAACCATTCTGCCCTTTGTATAGATTTCTGTATCTATTATAATATAGGTACCTGATTCTCTTTAATTTAACTTACACATCTAAGGATATGATTGTATCTGACTATTATTATGATGGCTGGCTTGATTGTATTGTTCTCTTATGCTTATGCATAAGAGAACTGTATAAAGCTTATTATTTCAATAAGTCAAAGATTAAATTTGTTTTCTTTTCCCAAATTTAAATTTACAACCAAATTATGACAATTAGTAAGAAAAGAGCATTACAGGTAGGAAATATTATGTTAGATATAAATTGATCTAATTCGTCATTGCATCATCTTACTGCTCTCATTTGGTATAACTTCTTAATTTCATAACATAATGTCACAATATTTGACTGTGAAAAACGTGAACTTATAGGTAAACATCTTTGAGATTCAGTTTCTTAAAAAGAAATTTGTAATCCGTTTTACCCGTTACAACTCATAAGAGAACTGGATCGATTTTTTTTTCAGGTGTGAATAAAATATTTTCATTTACCAGAATAATTATTAAATTTTTCCTCTATTATGTTTTGATCTGCGCCTTTGGTCGAGACTTTGTTGTCTGATATCGATCTACTACAGGTGCTTTCCTCGCAGACTAATGGTACGAGTGACTCCTCGCCCAACCATGTCTCTGCGTGCGTGGCATTTGACGCGGTGGGGTTTTC
The DNA here is from genome assembly GCA_963935595.1 of Schoenobius gigantellus. Taxonomy (NCBI): domain Eukaryota; kingdom Metazoa; phylum Arthropoda; class Insecta; order Lepidoptera; family Crambidae; genus Schoenobius; species Schoenobius gigantellus. The sequence continues at coordinate 30,062,389 of OZ012547.1, read as the reverse complement.
CAGTTTCCCTGCTGGCTGACTGAAGGCATATTAGAAGAAGAAGTACTCGCGCAGCTGGAACTTTCTTGATTTGGAGTCCCGATATTTTGCCAACTTCGATGCTTTAATTTTATTAGTGAGATTCTCGCCAAAGAGAAATGCATCACTTCGTACACGTGCAATATCTTTTTAAACTTATAATCTAATGAATACATTTATTAATTTCCTTCGTTTAAGTGTGTTTTCATAATGAAGGTCCAATATAAGCTGATTTCTTAGAGTAACACAGCAATGATTTCTGGATTCAATTTGGGTGTTTTAACCAATTGAAAGTTTTTAGGTATAAAGATCTTGCCCTCTAACTCTTTCTTTTAATCCTTATTTAAGCCTCCGCACAATATATGACCCCAAAGTTTAGAGATTTCATCCTGGATTTTTGTTCCGAAAAGCTCGTGTTTCCTTTTTGAGTTCCCTAAGACCTCTAAAATATTCTCATGTAAATTGGTTGCTGGAGGGTAAACATCATTTACAAGTACCTGAGAGCTAGTGAATGGTATGGGACACTCAGCTGGTGCTTCTGATGTCATCACCTGTACATTACTAGGTTGTCCCTCATTACAAGTTTCAGTCACATGAACCACTGACTGAACATACGGGATGTATGTGAACACACTGAAGGCAATTCATCCTCTCCATAGATTTTTTTATTTTATTTTATTTAACAAAATGTACCATTATAAACATAAACACCAAACTACGAAGTAGTTTCTCGGCGAGTAACATTAGTAATATTATGCGAAGCGAGTCATATTCCGCGAGGCTATCCACAGCCTGTGTACTAATATATATGACCAAAAAACATGACTACAATCGCATCGTAGTACAAAGGCACACGGTTCTATAAAAAATAAACAAATAATAACATTCCGTTGAAAAAAATAAGCTAGGTCATGATCACATCATGACAAGAAGTGCTGTGATCGAGACCGTAATCGCGTCACGGTACTAATAAATATGACCAAATAACATGACTACAATCGCATCGTAGTACTGTGCGTGACTATAATCGCATCATAGTTCCAAGGCACACTGTTCTATAAAATATTAATAAATAATGACATTCTGTTCATAAAATAAGCTAGGTCATGATCGCATCATGACAGGAAGTGCTGTGATCGAGACCGTAATCGCGTCACGGTACTAATAAATATGTCCAAAAAACATGACTAAAATCGCATTGTAGTACTGTGTGTGACTATAATCGCATCATAGTTCCAAGGCACACTGTTCTATAAAATATAGAGAAATAATAACATTCTGTTGAAAAAATAAGCTAGGTCATTATCGCATCATGACACGAAGTGTTGGGATCGCGACCGTGATCGCGTGACGGTACCAATAAATCTGACCAAAAAACATGACTACAATCGCATCGTAGTACTGTGCGTGACTATAATCGCATCATAGTTCCAAGGCACACTGTTCTATAAATATAAAGAAATAATAACACTTAAACACGTGTACAAGGCGTGTTTCAAAGTGCCGATTCACGGTTCTTTAGTAATTACGAGTATGAATTATTTCTTGAATAGACGTTTATTTGGTACAAAAAATACAACACACAATGTAACAAAAAAATATCAATATATATTCAGATAGATTTTTGGCCAAATAGGCCCCGCATGCAGAGCCACAGTGCTTTGATGCTGGTATTCTGCGGATGCCATTTTATTTAACACTGTATACAGAATATTCTCTAATTAAACAGTAACGTTAGGCAATGCGCAAACAGCAAGGCTCTTTTTATTGCTCAATAAATTTCAAAATGAAATTAGTTAGTGAGCTAAATATACTTTAAACGAACGAAATGCAAAGATGAGAACGTGTCGATAAATAGTACAATATAATACACAATAAACACTTATATTTTAAACTTACATACTTCCAGCACCATCAAAATGCTTGCAGCGGCGGCGGCGGTGACGTAAACGTTTCTCTAGTTTACGAATCTTTTCCTTAAATATTGCTTAGAATACTTACGTTTTCATTTACCCATATTGATATCTATAACAACTACATAACACACTAAAAATAACGTTATAAAATAATGAAACTTTGATCTTTAATATTTCGATGCTGTGATGCCCGCACAAAGAAAGCGAATGAGTCAAACGGCGTAATATCGCGCATGCGGGTGAATAATACTAAAACTACCTACCTATCTTTTTATTTTTATGTCTTCGCTCTAAAATTGTGCTTGGTGCCCGGTACATTGGAAAGTGGACTACCTGGTTAATATATAAATCTCGAGGATGCAACGTCGTAGTACTGTGTGTGACTACGGCTGTACTTTTTTGTTCGACTTGGCACTGCTTTGCACCCAGGTTTAAAGCTATTCAGGTGTTTAATGCGGGTTACTTTAAAACTTAGTTCAAATTTCAATACGCATATTATTACAATTAAATTCACCAAATAGTTTAAAATGGATATATTTTACATAAAATAGAAACCACTTCCATTATTTTAATATTGAGCTTTAATCCCTTTTGATTTGTCTGCGGTTTGCGCATCGCACTAGAAAAATGCTCACTTTAATTTGAAGAATGAATTGTTGGAACAAAATGCTTTGACGCAAAGCCAAAAAGGGAATTACGAGCAGTAATTAAATTACTAGCCACTGCAATACAGCAGCACGTTGGAATACTGATTTTTATTGTGTGTACTCAACCATATAAAGTTTGGAGTGCACTCACTTTGTCCCGATTAATAAAGTTCATCAGTAGTAGGTATAATCAATCGATTTTCAATTACTTTGCTGTTATCCAGGAATTTATATACCTATATATGCAACTGAAGGGTTTACTACTACAAAATTTTCAAGCCAAAAGAGAGGTTCTTTTTATTCTGTGTTCCTTTTTGACGAATGTTGGTCGAAATTATTGGCTGCGATTTTGTTTATGTCAAGCAGATGACAATAAATTTTAACAAAAGAATGAGAATTACCTAATAATTAATGATAATATTTACTAACAAAGCTTTAATTTGGCAAAGGTACATAGTATATTGACAGGCGAAGGCAATCAGCAATGAATTGTCTTGTAATACGGGTGTTATTTTCTTAAAAATCATAGGTTTGAATACACTCCCATATAAAGTAAAATCTTTTAAATAAAAGTTTCCTCAACTGAGAAGATAATAATTACAAAAATGACCTAAGAATAATTATAATTAGAATTGCAGTATTAAATTTAATTACCACGTTCATAATAATATTATGCTGAAAAGTAAATCTCAAAGAACATAATTATGCTGCAATTAATTTTCTTAGTCGGTGAAAATTCTCCCCAGCTTCATTTACAAGGCAGTTGTGTTCAACTAAAATTATATTAATCACAACATTTTGGGTATAATTATTATACCTTTTATAATTTAATGCTAGGGCGTACTCAACCCATTTATTATTATGACATAAATGTTCAATGTTAAATTAATTAGTTTAAAAATGTTCTTTTTGTAATATTATGATGATGATGATGATGTCCTCCTTGACGTATCCGTCAATGGCGAAAAACTGGCTAATTATGTTTTGAACGGAGATGGCTAGCAAATCCAAATTTTATTAATATTAGGTGTAATATTAGATGTATTAGTGACTGTGTAATCGTGATGAGGATTTTCCTTATATCGCACATGCAGTGATACAGAGCCTGAACTGCAAAAACACGAAAATGGCTTAAGGGGGCCATTATATTTAAAAAGTGTAAGATTGTACGAGGAAACAAACACGCATAATAAATTCCTTCGATTTGCGGAACATTACGCCTGTCTGTTTACGGTCTTTGTAGCTTTAATGTAAAATTGCACTGTTATTGGTGAGATAGCGTCTGATCAGCCAGTTGCGCGGGGCAACTTTGAGCATGGTAATAATATATATTATTACCGTGCTTGGTAATAATATATATTATTACCGTGCTTTGAGTATGGACGTCGCTGGGACATGGTTCGTCGCAACTTTAAATGCCATTTAGTGGCAACCCTGAAGTTTGTTATGTTTCTGATATATTTTTCGTACATTTTTTTTTTGTAGATGTGTATTCAGAGATCAAGCTAATAGAAGCTAAGAATTGTTCCATTATAAAATAAAGTTAATAAAATACGTGAGATGTATTATTTTCAAGTATGTTACCCACTTTTGGAGAAACAGTGATGCGACTGGGGAGATTTGTATAAAAAACGCTTTTTTGGGGGACGGTACCCCCTTTTTTTCTCTGTAAGTTTTTTGTTATAAGACGATATCTGAGCTATATTCACCAATTTATCGGAACGTTCTAGCCGTCGTAATTTGCAGCAAATGACTCCCAAGTAGCAAAAAAAAACTAAATTGCATGTCGCTACAAATTAACAAAATGTATATTAGGTTACTGTAGCATCATATGTGCGATATATGGACCAACCTGAGCCATCTTGAAATTTTTAGTTCTTACATTTTATTTTCACTTGGCGTAGATAGTGAGTCGACAATAAATACGTGTTTGTATCTGTCGCAGGCTTGTCGCAGGCTAATAATGAAATCAGGTTTCTGATCTGAAACTTTGGGAAATAACAAGCAACGAATGGAGAACACAAATTATTGCTTATTATTCTCAGCTAAATAAAACTCCGCTTTTATAATTAAAAAAATCAGGATTTTTTGGTTTACGATAGAGTCGGTTGCTAAGTACCTACAGTTGAAAATTTCATCGCGGCCTGTAAGTGCTCGGTGGTCCAGTGGTAAAGGTGTCAACACGGTATGTTAGAGATGCGAGTTCGGAGTCCCGCCCGAGACGAAATTTTTTCATGTATTTGAATTATTTTTTAAAAATTATTTCGCATTTTTAATAAAAATGCAATGTCACAAATATATAGGGTTTATTCTTATCCCTCCAATATAGCTTGTGTCGTGACATTACACCTCTTGACACCATATTATATGATAAGAAGAGCTCAGGGATAAATGTTTCATCCTTTATTCTGTTAAGTGGTAAATAAAAAGGCGGTCCAAATATTTGCCATGTTGGGATCCTCTCGATTTATGACGATATTAATCTTAATAACGTTCACGTCCCGAACAATGCTTTTTGTATCGTCGACGGGATTTATTGCTGAAGCGATTTTGTAAATATAACAATTATTAACCGTTAATATCTTTTAAAATTACGCACGTTTACAGCCTTGTTTGTTAATGACTAAACACAAATGTGCTTTAGGTCGATTTGGCTGATTGTAGTCCAGTTTACAATACAAGAAGAAAAAAGATTAAAATAATGTAGTCTATTGCATACACTGAGAACGTTTATAACTGCAGTGAGAATAATTATGAATGTAATCTCCTTATATCCTAAAAGAAATTAAAAAATATATATATACCTAGAAATTTACATAAATTTTATGGCCTTTTTATTTAAATGCATTTTATTGAATTTGCATATCTTTAAGAAATAAATTACTGTTTTAAAACTTAAATTTATCTTAAGCTTATCGAGTTTTATCGACAAATTTTGTCAAAGCACTGAATATAATAAATAAATAAAAAAATGTTTATTAACAAAATACAAGAACAGGATATTTGACGAGGTAACCATCATCATCATTTTAGCAAAAGACGCCCACTGTTGGACATAGGCATCCCCCAGGGATCTCCAAACCGATCAGTCCTGCGCCTCTCGCATACAGCGGCTTCCCGCGACCTTCACCAGATCGTCGGTCCACCTCGTGGGGGACCTACCAACGCTTCGTCTTCCGGTACGCGGTCTCCTCTCGAGGTCCTTTCCGTCCCAATGGCCGTCAGTCCTGCGAGATATGTGTCCTGCCCACTGCCACCTGATTTGCAATTCTTTGGGCTATGTCGGTGACTCTAGTTCTTCTACGGATCTCATCACTTCTGATGCGATCACGTAGAGAAATCCCGAGCATAGCCCTCTCTATTGCCCTTTGAGTGACCTTAAGCCTTCTTATGAGACCCATTGTAAGCGGCCACGTCTCAGTTCCGTATGTCATCACTGGCAACACGCACGAATTGTAGACTTTCGTCTTGATACACTGCGGGAGATTGGCCGAGAATATGCTGCGCAGTCGCCCGACTGCTCCCCAGCCGAATGGATTCGTCGATTTACCTCTTTTTGGAAGTTGGATTTACTAAGGTGGACACTTTGCCCTAGGTAAACATAATCATCAATAACTTCCATTGTAGAGCCTCCAACCTTCACAGGAGTGGGTACTACATGGGAATTCATCATGATTTTGGTCTTGTCGATACTCATTTTAAGACCCACTTGTTAGGAAACTCTACAGAGGTCTTCGAGCATTGTGCCTAGATCTTCCACGGTCTCAGCCATGACTACGATATCATCAGTAAAACGAAGGTGCTCGCCGTTTATGTTGATACCGAGTCCTCTCTAGTCCAAAAGCTTAAATACATCCTCCAGCGCAGCTGTGAATAGTTTCGGCGATATAAAGTCACCCTGTCTCACAACTGAAGTCGTATTTTGGTTTCGTTCTGGTCTTGAAGGCGGACTGACATAGTGGCGTTTTCGTACAATGACTTTAACATTTGGATGTACCGGTAGTCTATTTGGCACCTCTAGAGTGACCGAAGCACGGCCCGTCTCGACAGAATCGAAGGCTCCCATAGTACAACCAACATAGTCTCATAGTCCAAAAGTCATTGAGGAGGTAAGGAATTCGTTATTATAAAGAAAACAAAGAAAAACATCTGATAGATTACCAAAAATAAACAATAAATATTTAGCTGAGTTCATTTCGCGATATCACAAGAATTAATAGGTATCTTGTTGTTTCAAAACACGGAAGTTAATGTTCTTTTAATTTGGAAGTATTCTTGTCGTGTACTCGAAGAAAATGAAACCGGCTATTATCATGAAAATAGAGCGCGGCAAAATATGTAAACAGTGAATTCATTATCTACGAAAAGCCTTTGTGTCTGCTTTTTACGCTATAATCTTTTTTTTTTAATCTGAAGCTTTTCGCAGCGGCACTGAAATGGTGGCTCCTATTGAGAGCACTTCAGCATGGCAGTATTAAAGAGACTGTTTAATAAAAAAACGCTTTATTTTGAAGATGTAAATTACTTTTTTATTTGCTATAGTGATTTGATTCCAAGATTGCCGCTAATCCTAAGTACGTGAGAAAGTTGTTCAAAAAATAAGCACTATTTTAAGAATTTATAAGTAGTAATCTGAATTTTTTTTTGGAAATGTTAAGAAAATTATTGATAAATAATAAAAGAAATACTATTCACTGAAAAAGAAAAAAAGTTGTAGATTTACGGTTCCTTTAGGATTATGTATTCCCCGTGATATTGTATGACCCATGCTTGTATTCTTTAAAGTTGCTTCGGTGAGCTGTTCTTAAATTCACTAATAACAATAAAATAAAAATAATTTAGAGAAATAAAAACCGACTTCAAAAATACTATTTTGAAATTGGTGCCAGATTTTAACTAGCTTTATTAGTTAGCTTTTAAATTTTATAGAATTTTCAGGAGATTATCGCTTGGCATCCGTTTTAATGTGATTTTATGTGTATCTTTATAAAAAAATAGTGTTTTTGAAGTCAGTTTTGAATGTTTTTCCAATATTTTTTATAAGAAAATGAAAGTTTCTTCTACACGACTAAGTTGGCAAACAAGCAGATTGCCCACCTTATGATAAGTGCTTACCGTCACCTATAGTACGCCTATAGTCGCCTGTAGGTTTTGTAAGATTTGCAAATATACAACCTACACAAGGACCATTGACCTACAAACACATGGACGTCAGGTCTAATACAAATTTCAAGACAAAAGCAAAAAATTTCGAAACATTTAATGCATGTATAAACAATTTAATTTAAGTCGTATTGCCGTCAGTGTGGTGTCCAATTTCACTTGCACCAATTCTTCACCATATGACTAGCGATTGGATCTGAATAATTTTTTTTTTGATTTTGGAGCGCGGACGCGAAGTCCATTTGTTTGTAGGTCAACGAAAAGGGTCCAATTATCAATTAACGTTGCTAACTTTAACTTGTGACATAAGATGTCAAGTCACAGTACCCAGTAAGTTCACTACCTGCTTATCCTTTAAACTGGAACACAGCGATCTAAGCACTGCTGCTTGGCGGCAGAAATAGATCAGGTACCCATGCAGACGACTCTAATACTTTTTTTTATTAAGGAAACAAACAGCATGAATTATTACATGTGATCTTATAAAATACAAAATAACTTATACACTATAGCCTAATTAGTTTCCACAGATAGGTATACCATGTGATCTGTTGATCGAGAGATCGAATCAGGTACGCTATAAATAAAGCAATAATTGAACTGACTGAACTGTACAATGCTTAGTTACATTATTTTTAAGAAATAAATAAAATACAGGAAAGGAGAAACCACTTTGGCAAACAAACACTGCTTTAAAAGCTATTATGCAGATATTCGATCCTTTAAACACCGACGAAATTGGCCTAATTTCACATGAAATATATCGATGTCACTATATGTGGTATTTTACTGGAGGGAAACTCTGTACCAGGGTCGTCTGCTTAGGTACCTCTGTACGTCTTACCTATTTCTGCCGCAAAGCAGCAGTGCTTGCATTGCTGTGTTTCGGTTTGAAGGGTAAGATATGGCACTGAAATTACTGGGTACTGTGACTTTACATCTGGTGTCACAAGTTGGCAACGTACACTGTGCTTCTTGTGGGGGTTGCAGTTTTGCTGCGAATCTCACAAGAGCCACATGTATTATACGTGACTGTTACCACTTACCATCAAGTGGGCAGTTTGCTTGTTTGCCAACTTTCAGCAATAAAAAAAATAATAGCTCTAATAAAACTTTACTTAGGTACTTTAATACTTAGTCTTTCTGTCACTTGACAACTCTGCAAAACAATCCTAAATATTAAAATAAATTAATTTTAAATAGTGATATGATTTCCTGATATGAAAGATAGGAGACTGCGGCAGTTATAATTTTATTAAATGATCTAGTACTCCGAAAATAAATCAAAATGTACTTAATAGAGCAGTGACTAGTAACCGGGTTTTCCGCGGACCACTGGTGGTCCCTGGAAGCAGCCGAAGTAGTCCGCGAAGCCATCCGAAAACTAATATTATAGATATAACAAACAACCCTTTATTCATATACTGCATATAGGTTTAGAGTTGGTGGTCCATGGTTAGACAGGTATTTGTAAAATGGTCCCTCGACACTAAAAGTTTCAGAACCACTATAATAGAGAAATATAATGTTCACGTTCGTGAACCTGCCTAAGCGACAAGTGAAGCTATGCAATAATAAGCTGTATTGCAATGCCATAAGCGACTAAAGCGACCCCTGTGAAAGAGCAGATTTGGTGACCTGGCCTGTCCTTAACTGCAACGCTCAATTGATAAAATAGTGCTAAACCCTCGCGCGCCTGCGAATACGATGTTGTCGCTTAGCCGATAAGAGGTGAAAGCGACAGAGTTAATTTAGGGTCCACTCGAAATCCCACTAGGTTTTCACTTTATTGCGAGCATGAGAAGTTTAAATAATTTTGAAACGCGAGCGAGTGATTTTCGCAATTCAGGAGTTTTCAAACGGGTTCTGTCAGTTAAAAACAAAAAGAAGAGTCCCTTGTTAAAGTCGACGAAATCAACGGCTCTGCAACTCAAAATTGCTTCACTTTACAACTGCACAAAGCTTTGCTTATCATTTGCAAACGTTAACTTCGACTCAAAAACGAAATCAGCTAGCCACAGATCACAGAACCACCCTCAGGAACCACCAACTGTCAATGTCAGGTAAAATTTAACGCTGACTGGAGGCCGCGAGAAATTCACTCTTGTCAGGCGAAAATTACACTGCGTTTACTTTCACGAAAGCGTTCAGAAATACAATCAGAGTATTAGATCGGTTAGACAAAACCGAGGCTAACCGATCTATTACTCTGATCACTGATCGTATTTCTCGGGTGTTTCTCGAACGCTATCGGGCGAAATCCTCTCTACCCAGTAAGAATTACTCTTCGAACGAGTTTGAACTTGAAGCTTTTTTAGGGTACGTTCGAGAACGTACCCTTAAAAAGCTTTGTTGTTGAAAATTTAATTTTGAATTAAATCTGACCCATAGTTTTATGAGTATAAGATCCTACTCTCGATTCTAAACAAACCATATTCAGGTTTTGTGCAATTTTATTGACACTTTGTATATAACGAAAGATCTTTAGTTTGCTTATTATTTATAACCCGAAATCACTTTACAATGTAGAAGTTGGCACAAGCCACAGTTCAATTTTTCTTATTTCATCAATACTAATCAGCTACCAGTCAAAACTTGTCGAACCTTTATTAAATTTTCTAGGAGAACTGAAAAGCCCTTAAACGCAATTATCGTCACGACTTAGATTGGAGTTCACCAACAAGCGATTAAAACTTAACCGTTTTTTTTGACATTTACAGTATGGAAGAATTGCTGAAAACAGATGGTTAACAAGAGGATAAAACATAAAAATGGAATGGAATAACTTAGGTTTTTGCTTTTTTTGTTGTGTCCTATATGCGTATTCGGCCAAACTTTGACTTGTAGAGTATGTTTTTGTGCCGGGAAGTGAAGTCTCGTTTTGATTTGCTGAGCAAACCAAGCTTCTTGGAAGCTAGTTGAACCTTGTTTTCAGGGTTAGTATCGAATGATCGCAAACGTAATTGGTGACTGTATCAACTCGTCTCAAAATCAATTCGTACACAATGCGTTTTATCAATTCGTCTAAATCGTTTTTGGTCAGAACTGATATTTTGTCTAAATTGCAACCAGTTCCAATGGCTACTTAGTCTACGCTACAAAAGGTCTAACTGTAGAACTCGTCTATAATGTAAATGGTCAAAAATATTATTTCGTCTAAATTGTATCTGGTTTTTGAAATTTACTTTTATTTCGTCTAAATTGTTTTTGGTCAAAATATCATGTGACCAAACAGCTTCATAACAAACAAACTCATTTCCATAATTATAATGTTAGTAGAATTTACTAAAAAAGTAATATTTTTCCTTAATTAATTATTTATTCACTTATTATCAAACTTAAACTGTGAACTGTCATTTAAAAAAAAACATTTAACTGCATTAAAATAAAGTTTTCTTCTAACACCTTACAAATCATAGGCAACTGCGTAATTAATATTCATCGCCCAAGTTTAAAATTCTTTTGATTTCAGAAACGTTTTTCAAAAAAACAAATGCAGATACTTTATCGTCCTCCAAATCTTTTAATTGTTTTCTGTATTTCATGTTGAAAATCTTGTCCTTTTTCTTTTTGTTCGCCTCATTAAAAATATTTTTTATCAGTTTTAAATCTTGGATTTTGGACTCATTTCTCAAAATTTGTAGGAAATGAAGAAAAGTAGCCTTCGGTGTAGTACTTTTGCATTCGAGACTTTTTGGGCCCAGCTGATCCGCAGCATTCTACGATAACACCACATCTCAGAAGATTCCAAGAATTTATGCGTGTTAGCTTTAAGAGTCCATGCTTCACAACCGTAAAATACCACGGGCCAAACGTAACACTGGAGCATTCTTACCCTGAGCTTAATGGACAATTTGCGGCTGCACAAAATTTTTTCCATCTTTTTAAGGGTGGCTCGGGCAATTTCTATTCGGGTACGAATTTCTTGTTCACTGTCCCATACTTCACTGACCCAAGCACCAAGGTACTTGTACTTCCGCACACGCTCTAGATCTCTAAAAAAACGCTATATTGAGTCTTGGGTTGAAGTTGTTATTGGATATGACCAGGTATTTAGTTTTAGACACATTCATACACAACCCTGCCCGCTCACTGCATTCATTCACTCTATCCAGCAGTATTTGCAAGTCCTGTTCAGTCGATGCTATAAGCACGGTGTCGTCGGCATAACGTAGATTATTTATCACTTTGCCGTTTACTTTGACTCCGACTTCCAGTCCCTCTAGAGCCTCAGATATTATCGCTTCAGAGTAAAGATTGAAAAGCAGAGGCGACAAAATACATCCCTGTCTGACTCCCCGGCAGATTTGCACTGCTCCGGTCTCTGAATGTTCAACTCTCACTGTTGCTTGCTGGTTCCAATACAAGTTTTTGATGATTCTGATGTCCTTGCCATCCAGACCGGCATCACGCAAGCGCTCCAATAGAATGTCATGCTTTACGCGGTCAAATGCCTTCTCGTAATCAATGAAGCATAAGATTACATCGGTTTGCATATCCCTGCACTTTTGCACTAAAACATTAAGGGCGAACAACGTTGAACAGCCCAAACTGACTCTCTCCTAATTGCTCATCACATTGCGGACGTATTCTGTTGTGAATGATGGATAAGAATACTTTGAGAACGTGACTCATAAGACTCAGCGGTACTCAGTGCATTTCTAAGCTTTAGCCTTTTTTGGCAGGGTGATAAAAGTGGATTTCAGCCAGTCCTCAGGGAGGGTCCCGGAGTCGTAGATCTTATTGAAAAAATGAGTCAAGGCATCAGTAGGTGTATATTGGGCATTCTAAAACAGTTTTCATCAAAACACCGCAAACGAACGGAGTGAGATTTGAGCTACGCTTCGCTGCGCTCTAGCTCCGCTACGCTCCGCAAATCTCACTGCGTTCGTTTACGGTGATTTGATGAAAACAGTTTGAGATTGCCCAATATACATTATACAGGGTTAAATTATTCATACCATTAAATTGTAATTTTTGATAAATAAAGAGTTATGCGAGTATATTGAATCACCATATTTGTTTTTATTAATAAAACGCAGAAATTTTTGTTAAAAATATTTTTTTTTATTTTATTATAAAGCAAGTAACAAATATCATCATAGCTAAACTAGAACAATACTTTAAATACAAATTTTCATTCAAGTACAATTTACTGAAGTCATAAATTACATGTGCTTAAGTACCACTTTTTTATGAATAAAACATTCCTTAGAGCGCACTCTTTTTTATGAGTTATACAATTGAAGTTAGCTCCACCTTTAGCATAACTATTGCGCAATGTTGCAAAATTAGGACAACCTTTGCCTTCAACATTTATCAAAAAGCAGTCAGAACACAAATCTTTAATCCATTTTTGCTTTTCAACACCTTTCATTATTATGGTTTGGTCCTTTAAAATTGGAATAATTAATCTCTTAAATTCTCTGAAATCTATATTGCCTTGACTCCAGTATATTCCTCTGTTGCGTTCAATCCAATTGACTGCTCTTTTTTCTTCGGCAGATAATTTTAGATACGAATATGGAGGTTTTATTAAAAAGACTTGCGTAAACTCTTTTGTGGCTAACGCAAATTCCTTAATAATAAAATTATTTTTGCAGTCTTTGAATCCTTGAACATCAACAAAAAGTATCGAACTCTTATCAGCACTCATTGTTTCGTTGTATTCCACTGTTTAACATAAAGTTGAAGTTTGTTCTTTCAAATACCTTTTGATTGCATTTTATTTAGTTAAGATATTTTCTTCACAATATTGCTCAGAGGTTTGTACTCAAAAATGCAGTCATTTAAAATCAAGCAATATGCTGCTGTCTGATCCGGGATTTCTTGGTCTGTTTCAATCTCCACTCTGACATCGATTGATCCCTTTATCATTTCTTGTTGGTGAGAACAATCAATAACAAATAATGGGGCAACGTCTCTGAATTCCTTCAAGCTCATCAACGGCTCTGGTCGCCGTCCATGATAAGACTGTTGGAATCTTGCATATTGTTCGTATAATAAATTAAATTTATCCTCTGAGAAACTGACATTCAATCCTTCATAAGGGTAATACGATGAATTTAAATATACTTTTACATCTCGTACATTGCAGTGATCGAACTCTGCCATTGACATTTCCGCATTGTGTTTGCGATTGGTTTGCAAGACTATAATAACGAATCTTGGTTTCTCTATCTGTGACGAAGTTTTGATAGACCAAGTGTGTTTACGTGTCTTCGGTAATAATGGATATTCATACAAATCCCAATTTCGAAATGCTAGTGTAATAGGCCTGTCCTTTTCTAGATGTTTCAACAAATTGATTCTTTCACGATCTGATACTTTAACGTGCGGAACTCGCCAAACAACTTTGCTAATAGTTATATCTTCGACCACCTCGACATTTAATTTCAAAGCATTGAGATTCGTATTGCTTCTTAATAGCACCAATTCATGTTTGGAGTTAATTATAACTTTTTCATAATCTTCTGCAAAACCTAAAATTTTCTTCAACGGCACAGAAGCCGAAAAAATTCCTCCGTTAAGATTGTTTGTACCAGAAGTTGACCATCCCCATACACGTGAGCATTTAGATTCATTATCATTTAACGAGAGGTACGATTTTATTGTTGTAGTTATGCCAGCATTTTTTATTTTGTCTATTTCTATTCCGTTTAACTCATATCGAATATCTTGAAATAAATATAGTATTGGATTGTTGATAAAATACACATTTGATATTTTTTCTTTAGTCGAACTATTATAAACATTGGCTTTACCCTCAATATACAAAGTGCTGAGTGAGGGTAACAGACATAGATCTTGTTGATTAATAGGTATTCTTATTTCATCATTCTTGTTGAAACTTGTTACGTACGGTTTATAAGAATGATATTCGAAACTTTCAATACTATTGTCGTATGATGTTGATTGAGATATATTTAAAATATTCATTTTAACAAGCCAATCAACTTCAAAAATTCCTTATTGTTTTTGGTGAGCTTCTTTTTTATGTGAAGTGGTGTGCTTTTATGAGGTGATCTTCTAGTACTAACTTGAATGCAAGCTGTGTCATGATTTTTATTGAAATTTATCATTTTTACGAAAATGTAGATACAGTTGTACTTCTTCGTCTCGTAAATTGATTTGTTTATTCTCGGCGTCTAATAATTGTATAGTTATTGCACTTATAGAACTTTTATTTACAGGAAAATATATTAGATTTTTCGGCACTTCAATGATCCGATAACCAGGTGGTACGTTAGGAACAAACTCGTGAATAATATGACTTGCAGATCCGTTCACGAATGACCCACTAACTACATTGCATTCAATGCGCACAATGGTTGTTGGCAATATACTGACAGGATACAGAGATTCGGTCCTTTTTAATGCATTTATTGTTTCTCCACCAAAACCTAAAATCCTTCCAAGTGAGTCACTTTTGTTGAAATGAACATCTTTAGTACAAAAAATTGTAGTTTTTAAAGTATTATTATTACAAGTTAATTTTAACATTGCATTTCTAATATATGTCTTTAAATAATCACAGATATCTTGAAGTTCATAAGCTCCTTCAGGTATTTCGATTACTTCGTTATCGTCATAGTAGAATTTATTATTTCTTTTATCTATGTTGGGTATAGAATTAAATGTTGAAAAATACAACAATCCACACTCATAGTATCCACTTAATTCCAAAGTAGGTGAGTAGTTTGTTATCAGAGAGGATCCTTTTCCAGTTATAGACACAGTGAAAGACATTTTACTACTGATAAAGAATTTTATTTCAAGCTTTATATAAATGTGTTTTCCAATACTCCTTTAAAAATTTTATACAAAGGTGGCCGCAATTAACAGAGTCAAATGTTTGATATTGCTCATAGTTATAATTTAAAGAAACATTTCTTAAGTAATCAAGTAGTTCTAACGGAGGTTTCAGATTACCAAAACTATCAAAATATTCAGCATACTTATTTTCTTTCACGTAGGCTACCCAATGTGTTCCAATGTTATTTGAAGTATCTAAATTTATAATACCGCATTCTATCTTCCTAGGTTTTGAGGGCAACGTATCCCTCATGAAAACACCACGAAAAAATGGAATATCACTAGCATGTTCTAATATATCCCAATTAGTTAATGCCCGCCTAGGTAGCCGCTTTATTAGTTTTTTGAGGGTTTCAAATATAGACCTGCACCCTTTTTATAAGGTCTAATATATAATCCTTTTCCGAGAGCAACCGCCTCCATCATCTTATTATGTCGTTCCGATTCTTGAAGAGCTTTTTGAGCTGCTTTTGAATCATTAACCGCTTTTGCTATGCCAGCTGCTCCACCAGCCAGTGAACCTAAAGCTGATAATCCCGCGAAAATAGGAATTAACGGTAACAGTCCTCCACATTTTGGAATAGGAATACAACGAGGTAAACTCATTTTATTTTTATTTCTAAATAGTTTTTTTGCAGCGGCGACCGCATATTTAATAGTAGAATTTGTGTCTTTAGATTTTATTTTTTTTAATTTAGATTTGAGTTTTTTCACAGCCGTCATAAACGACCGAGCACCTGCACCAGCTCTTAATTTGGCCTTCATAGCATTTTTTACTATCCATGAAGCAATTTTTTCTTTCTTTCCAGCGTCTTTTGATTTCAATCTTCTTTGAGCCATATTTAATAGATCTAGATCAGCTTTGTGCCTTACGTTAGCGTCGTTGTTTATGTAAGCAATATCGTGGTGCATACAAGCGTTATCCAATTTATTAATTCCTCGCTGACCCTTAAGTAATCGTTTCTGAAGCTTTGTGCCGGGTCCGCAATATTGGTAGCCCGGTAAATGTAACTCAAACGGAATCTTATTTATTAAGCTGTTTATGATACCACTTCCTTTCTTCATTGATAAACAAAAAGTGAATCAATAAAGATATCTTGAGCTATTTTATATCATAAAACCAATTTATTCTTATCAACCCAACTATTTTCGCTATTACTTAATCCTAACCATTTTACAAACAATTTGTTTCCTTTTCTTTTTATAACCTTTTCAATGAGGTATAGGTCTGGAAACTTAGTTTTTTGTAACTCGTATGCATAAAATGAGCCGAGGATTCTTTGATTGCGTCTGTCCTCTATTTGATAAGTTGTTGGGTTAGTGTGATTAACTTTTACTATACGAAATATTTCGGTGGACCAGTTTGGCGTATAGCCTTTGTAAAAATCTGCTTTATATCTACTTATGCGAACATAATCACCAACACGAAATGTATATCCCCGACTTGTTTTATTCTTTTGAGAATTCATAATATAACCTTTGACTATAAGCTCATTTACTTTGTTAACTTCCACAGGCTTAAATTTTGTTATTCTATGCAAAGTGTTATTGTAGTGTTCTACAACGTCCTTTAAAATATTTTTATACCATTGGTAATTTCCGTTCAAACTAAATAGTTTGTAAAGGTGAGATTTAATTGTTCTTATAACTCTTTCTACTATAGATGCTTTTTTAATAGAATATGTTGAATAATGATTAATATTATACTTTTTCATTAATTGTTTAAAATTATCATTGTAGAATTCTGTGCCTAAATCAGTTTGTAAATTTTTAGGTTTTCGTAATGATGTAGTTAAAATACTTTGCATTGCATCTGTAACATAATTTTTCGCTTTTGATTTTAAAGGTCTGATCCATACATATTTTGATAAAGTGTCAATTACGATAAGAATATATTTATACCCTTTATTAAACTGTGAATATTTTTGCAAATCTATGAGGTCGGCTTGCCATAAATCATCTATTCCTTTTATGATCGTACATCGCCGGGAAAAATTCCTTCTTGCTGCTTTGTGAAGCTCATTCACTATGTCTTGTTTGCTCATTATTATCTGGTTTCTCTTGAAGCATATGATCAATTTCTGTCCTTGTGTAAAACAAGGTGGCTAGCTTATTAAGTATTGAACTTTCAAAATCATTTAAACGAATATTTACATCACTTAAAATATTAGTTCTTAGTTCGTGTGTCTTTTCATCCACGTAAGCTTTATTGGCAGCTTCGTCATCATTGCCTGGCGATATAAGCCCTTTTAATCTTGATGATTTTAAATCATATTCACCTGTTTCTGACTTCACTAATGTATCGTTGAGATTTCCAATATATTCCTCTAATCGTAAACGTTTATGAACGTGATGACCAAATTTATCTACATTTATTCCGTATCTATGCGGTGTTTGCTGTATAACTACTGATCAGTTTTAAAATTAGGTTCCTTATATTTGGTGTTTTTAATGATGCCTGCTTCGTACAGCTCTTCTATAATCGCAATAATTTCATTATCTAAGCCGGTATTGCCAGCATCACGAGATGCAAACAGTAATTTCAATCGATCTACTAATTCATTTGGATCATCCCAATAAACGTAATCTATATCTTTCTTTACACTTTTTAAAAGATTTATTCCTTTTCCTACCGTAAGACTTTCTGTGCTGTCATACTTATTTCTAGAGAACTTAAACAGTGGTTTAATAATATGCATGTACTTAAACCCTTTGTTACTATTAATTGGCTTGCGTGGATCACAATTACGCCTATGTGCATTCGTTTCTATTAGAAGCTCTTTATAATTTTGCAAATCTTCATCTGTGATAACATCCAAATTTGGTGTCTTTTCAAATAGTAATTCTTTTAATCCAAGAGTTTTGTTTAAACTTCGATTTCCAATTTTTATAATTTTTCCGTCGTCGAAAACACGTGTTTGGCCGAGCATAAGTTTTCCTCGTTCATTTTTTATTCCAAAAGGGATATTTGCGTCGGGTGAAGCACACCACGATAAACTATTAAGTGAAACATTTGGTGATGATTGAAAGGACTTAAAGGAAGCATCACTCATATTATTGTTGTCAGAAGGTGATACGACAAGGGTTTTTTCGGAATTAAATTTTTTATAGAACTGTTGTTCCTCTTCTTCATTAAAATCGTCATCAGAAAAATTTGTTGCCTCGCTGTCATTATGTTTATTTTTTTTTATTGTATAATGTTCAAACTCATCCTCATCTTCATGAGAAATTTCATTGTTCTTAATGGCTATTTGTTTCAGTGGATCGGTTATAGGTTTGAATATGGATTCCAGAGTGGCATCATTTGTATTTTTCATATCCTTTATCATTTCAACCTTTCTTTTTACAGCAGCTGCAGCTTTTACAATTTGTTTTTTAAGTTGCTTTTCCATTTTGACAAGGATTCCGTTCAATGCAAAATCCAGAGTAATAGTGATTGTGTATTGATGAAACAATAACTTATGTATATTAATCTACTACTACAAAAGTATCGAATGCCATCCTATAACATCCTTTATTTCTTTCGCAGTCTTTATTGATCACAACATAATTAAATGGTTTATTCCAAATAGTTGAGCACATTTCACGGAACTGAGACCACGACATATCTGAACCTACATGCTCATCGTAAACGTAATTCCGAGATTCGATAATTCAAACGTTTGCCAGACTTTTTTTGCATGATCATAATCTACTTTAGATATATTACTATTGCGTAATTTGCTGAAAAAGAACTCCTGAGGCGGAAGTACTTTTTCTTCGTATGAACTCCAAGTAGTCATGTATTCATATGGATACACCCCTTTTCGTTTTATTAAAGCAAAATGCTCACGAGAAGGAAAATAACGCCGCAGATGTTTAAAGTCGTCATTTTTTAAGTTTGCGACAAGTTTCTCTAGACTTGTGCCTAAAAATTTAAAAGAATCAACAAATCGAACAGGTATGATATCTTTATCATTAATTTGAAAAAAAATTGTAAAAGATATGTAGTTTTCCTTATTTTTTGCTATTACTTGTATTTTTCCTGATAGTTTTCCCAACTGTCGTATAAAAAGATGACTGTCATAACCCGCTAAATTATGAAAAAATATAGGAACAAACTTAGGCAAACAATATCTAATATTGCAATAAGAATGAGCTGCACCACGATACCGTCCTGTAAGATGGCAATGATCTTTAACTTTATCGTCAAACAATATTTTATCACAAAGAAAACAATTTGTAGCCCGAGCAAAGTTCGCTTTGTCTTCATTTGTTAAACAAATAGCCACTGGCGACTGCAAAACGTTATAAATATCGGTTATATCCAATAATAGACTTTCTAAAAACTTTTCTACACAGGCTGGACCTCGATAAGATACATATTTATTACGCGACTTATCATAAGAACACACAACGTAATAAGCAAATGCTGATGGTACGTGTTTTTGCAATATCTTTGTACAGCCTGATCCAGAATCGAGTTCAGTTGGTTTTAATAATGATTCAAAATCTGCGTATAAGACGAAGGGCATGTCATGCATTCGCTCGTAATGATTAAATTGAATTCGTGTTCCATCACCGGGTAATATTGTCGATACACCACCACAAACATGAGCTTTCAGTTTATCATTACTATCAAAGAATATCATACAATCCTCGCATAAATATATTTTAGAATGATGTTTAGTTAATTGAAGACGAAGTAATTTAGATAAATCTTTAATAAGACAGTAATGGGTGCGTTTTCTGTTTTCCAGGAAAAGCATATTAATGTGATGATCTTTGCGAATCTCGCTTTTGTATAAAGGTCCAACAATGTTACCATTCTTTTGAATGCCGTAAATATTAATACTTATGCGAGGATTATTCTTTTCAAAAACTTTGATGTCCGCAAACCCAACTGGAAAAATCATATTTTTGATATTGAGTATATTTTTAAAGTGTGGGTAAGCTGACGTTCGATGTGCGTTTCTGTTTATAGGAAATAGTGCTGCCATGACACACCATAAAAAACAATAATTATCAGAATTTTGAATGTTGATACATGCTCGTTTACATTTTATGGACTTTGGTAATTCTATAAAACTGGAGCCTCTTAACGGGTTATATTTGTTTATATTTACTTCTAGATATAGGCTTTGTAAATAGGCCCACCCACTATCTCTTTCTTCAAATTCTTCAATTTTTTTACAAATTAAGTGAATAATTTTTGAAAACATATCTTCAAAATTGAAGTTTTGATGCAAGATGAAGTTTTCCGTTGCAAATGACTTGATTGAAATCGAATCATACTTACTAAGCAGAAAGAATTCACAGAAAAGTTCAAAATTAGCTTTAACATTAGTGTGAGCTTGAATTTTCGCTATGAGCAATAGGCGTACGCGAGAGCGCAAGTGCCATAAAAACTCGGCGGGCGGGCGAACACGCGCACTATCATGACCCTCATCTTGATATCGAACACGGTACGATGCTATACGATTACGAAAAGCGCTATGAACTTTTTCAACCCCCTCACTATCAACGACCGAACTGTTGTTCTTATGTAAAATACTTTTCAAATGTGCAGAGAAAACTTTGTTATTTACGGATACGTCACAAACTGAACAGAAAGTAGACCTCGACATTATGATTTGGACAGTACAAATTCTCAAAGTTAAAGTAATAAAGGCTTAAGTATGTAAGTACCTAATCTTTGAGTTTGCTAACGATAAACAATAAGTAAACCAGCTAAAACATAATTTACGCAGAGAGAAACAAAAGAGAACCTATTTTTTAACTTTATCTTTATAAAATATCCCCTCTGTGGTAAACTTTGCCTTAGCTAATTTTACAAATGAGATTTTTTGATGAGGAGGTACTGAAGCACTGTTAGTGGTCAGAGATAGCACTGGAGTGTACTGTGACTACAGTTTTTCCGGATTTTATATAAGAAAAGTGCAATGCAAGTAATAATTTTACTGAGGTTCTCAACCTATACCTTATCTTTATAATCATTTTTATTTAACATGACTAATCTAAAAAAGAATGCTCATTAATTTTTATATTGTTAAATAAGTAAGTAATATTATAAAATATTATATATATAATCATAAAATTATTAATTTCCGTCCAAATCATATCCACACAAAATATTTATAAGAAAACAAATATGCATTCACGGATATGATGTCTATACGTTATCGAGAATCCTAATGCATTCACTTCCACTTCCATGGTCAGTGTTCGTTTTTCAAACACTAAAGAACTGACACTTTATTTAGAGAAAATATTTTTTTTTTCGTGATTTTTTTATCACACCGCGCGTTTTAGGCAAAGGAGACGCGAAGCGCTCTGGGTACTATGGTACCCGGGACGTGTGAGTGGAGCAGTTCTCAGGTCTGCAACAAAATTTTTGATCCGCAGTTGCGTATGATCCAAAAACGGTCCGATCATCGGCTGAACTTCGTCAGCTATATAAAAAAAAAAGTACTTACGTAGCAAGAAAGAAACAAAACGACGAACTGACGCAATTACGTGTATTGGATTTTTATTTTCGAGGTAGTAGTAGATCGTTATTCAGCATCACAACATCTAAGAGAAGATTATAGTTTGGTAGTTTACTTCCAAAAAGTCGGTTCCATACTCGAAATATAAAACTTAATAACGTTTTGCACCTCTGACTTTCATGATATTTAGCAAAATTTGATATTTACCCATAATTCTACCAATGTGCAATATGACGCGGAAATAATCAGCAAATTAATTGTTTGTCGTTTATTTCCACAAACTTGCAATACAATACTGTGCATATACAGCAAAATAGTTGGTAACCGTTTAATTCTGCTGATGCAGAAATCTCGTGTAAGGCTGCATGCTCCAAATTTTTTTTCATTTCGGGTTTATTATATTTATTTAAATTATACATGTACATACATATTTACAATTACTAACGAATATTATCTCCAAATTAAAAAGTCTTCTTTATAATAACGGATGCGATTTCTAATTTTAATTTTTCGATACTACTATTTAAAACAGATAAACAATAGGTATATCGTTCTATTAGGCGAACCGAATGTATTTATAGCATAACGATATTGATACGACATGAGGACAGAACCATAGAAGTTTATGAAAATTATTGTAATAATACATAGGTGGTATTCATCGGCAGCATCTCATACACGTTCCCACCGCACTACCCTATTTAATTAGGATGTTAAGACCTTAGTCAGCCAAGGTAGGTAGTTAAAATGTTCTTAATATTTTTTATATTTTCATTTTTTAAATTATTGGAATATTTATTTTCTATTTTTTATTCGTGTGATGACTGGAACACTTCTTTCAGGGATTAGCCCGCCCTTTTAAATATTTTGTAAAAATCAACAATTTTATACTTTGTTTTATAATAAAGAATATATTTAATTGAAGTAATTTAATAAACAAATAAAAGTATTAACGTGTGAAAGAAGCCTTATTATTTGAGTAAGCACTCGTAACTGGATATATGAATAATGTGCAATAAATTTATTGCTGATAAATGAATTTCGTGGGAATGCTTTGAAACTGTATGGCAGGCAGAGTGTAGAACGGTACTTATCCGAGAGTTGAGTCCTGAAGCTACGAAACCTCAACCTGTTTAATTTCTGTTGTTATTGCACTGCTACCTAGTTGAATGCCTTAATATTCTGAGATAGAAAACCTTGAAAATGTGTCTAGTAAATCGCAATCAATCAAAAGTATACTGTTTACAGTCAAACAACACAACACAATAGAAACATTATGAAATGAAATGAAATAAAAAATCTTCTTTTCCATTTAACCCTATATAATGTATATTGGGCAATCTTAAACTGTTTTCATCAAATCATCGTAAACGAACGCAGTGAGATTTGCGGAGCTAGAGCGCAGCGAAGCGTAGCTCAAATCTCACTGCGTTCGTTTGCGGTGTTTTGATGAAAACTGTTTTAGAATGCCCAATATACACCTACTGGCATCCACATAGCCATCCTCAAGGAGCATTATCACCTCGACAGGTATGTTGTCCGGACCAAGTGCTTTACCTGTTCTTGCCATTCTTAAAGCTTGCTTTACCTCTGATGTTAGTATGGGTGGGCCAGACTCATCTGTCACATAACCACTCTCACATCTGGAGAGATCGGCAAATATCTGGGTTATATAATTGCTCCAAGCCCTTTTTCTGCTATCCAAATCTAAAAGGAGTCTTCCCTGATCATCACACAAGGTATTGGAACTAGGTTTTTTGTTCAGACCAGCTAGTTCCTTTACCTCTTTATGAAGATTAAAAGTATTATACTTCTGTAACAGCTCTTCTAAACGTTTGCACTTGCCCTCGTAGAACATATCCCTGGTATATCTGATTGTTTTGTTGATGAGTTTGTCTAATTCTGCATACTTGTCTGGTTTCGTGTTTTTATAGGCTCTGCGTTGTTCCATCAGGTCTAAAATTTCATCTGTCATCCACTGCTGCCTGTTGACAACATGGTTGGGCTTCAGCAGTGACTGGCATATGCCACTGACATTCTCTTTTAGTGATGACTACGTCTTCAGAATTGTAGATGTTTTACTCAGCTCATGTTCCGCCCAATGATTTATTTTGCTTGAAACACATGCTTTTATGTTTTGTTCTTGTATCCTTTTGGTATCAACACGAATTTTCCTAGTACACTTAATTGTACGTTTAAGTGTACATTGCATTGTCATAACAACAGGATTATGATCCGACTTAATGTCTGCTCCTGGCTAAGCAACGGCGTTTTTGATAGAGTTCCGAAACCTGTTATTAACAATAATATAATCTATCTGATTTCGCATTATACGACTTGATGTATATCTAGGTGATGTCCAAGTATATAAGCGGCGCGGCGGTAACTTGAACAAGGTATTTGTTATTGTAAGTCACTTTTCTTGGCAGAATTCAACAAGCATATCGCCCCTCTCATTTCTGGAACCAAGTCCATATAAACCTGTAACACCCGTAATAGCCATATCTCCCACTTTAGCATTCATATCTCCTATTAGTAGCGTTATCTTGTGATGTTTCGTGTGTTGCATTAAGTTCTCTATTTGAACGTAGAACTCTTCGATCTCTGCCACTGGCTTGTCTGCCGTAGGGGCATACACAGCAATTACATTTATATTCACTGGGGCAGCATTAATTTTAATAAGCATGGCACGGTTGGACAGGGGCAGAAAGTTGGTAACCGAATTAGACACTTCTTTACCCATAAGCACACCGACTCCATATTGTTCATAGTTGTTGTCTCCACCTGAGTAGTATCCATTCCATTGACTTTGCCTTCAGCAGTCAGATATTTATCCTGACCAGACCATCTCGTGTCACTTATACCAAGTATATTAATACATAATCGATCCATTTCCTTTATTATATTGGGTAGTTTACCATGTTGCTTCATACCTCTCACATTCCATGTTCCTAATATAGCTTTGTAATTTTCTGATGTTAGGAGAATCAAAAGCAGTTTCTATAATACCTATAAAAGCGTTGTTAATATGGTTTGCAGGTACCAAAGGCAAATTTGCCATTAAGCGGATGGTCTGACGTCCTTCGGCCATTGTATCGAGATCTAAATCTTTTCCCTTTTTCCAAACAGCTTTATTAAGGTGAAAATAACATCCAGTCAAATTGGAATTAGGATATACCATTTTGAATGTATTATATTGAGCTGTTTCGTAATCACATTTGTAATTTGGTATATAAATATTTAGTGTATTCCTGATCACCTCGAACAATTTGACGTAAATCTCCTGACATTTGTTAGGTAGGAGAGCGAATAAAACCGGTACCACATTTGATGATTGGTCGTCGCTGTAAATATCCATATGAAGTGTAAACAAGGAATAAAATGGCGACGGAACTCTTTTGTGTGTGCAATCACCGAAGAATTGGATGCATTTGTTTAATTTTGCCTTATCCATTGTTTTCATACTCATATTTGAAGAAAAAATGAACATTCTATCTTCATCATGATTAGTATCCTCGTAAACAAGAAAGTTTGTTGCAAACATATTTGGGATGTTAATTTCTTTGCGACTGGTACTTTCAGTTTTTAAAACGTCTAAAAATTTACGTCGTGTTCTGTATAATGTGTCTTTTTTAGATACATACACAGGTAGTTGTCTTACTATCTGTGTGGCATCTTGTTCTGTCTCCTGATCTATTTTACTCAAACAATTCTCGTAAATCTGTTTGACTGGTTTAAAAGACATACAGACTTCTTTTTTGCAATTATCAATGAGGATGTCGATGTAATTTTTTGCTAAATTTTTTATACACAAATGCAGCCTGGTGTATAAAACTGCTTTCTTATCTTGTTCTAATTTTATTGACGAACTGCACTGATCTCGATTCGAGCAACGCCACAGAGTAGTATTGTCCTTACTTGTTTTATTTAAATTGTATCGGTAACCAGAGTATAATAGTGCAGGTTTACCTCTTTGGGTTTCGATGAATACCAGCTTTGATCCCACCGTATCATTTTCCTCCTCTCCTTCACTAGTTAACTCAGCTTCATCGTTATGCATTTTAATTTGTATTTTACTTTATTACAATGGGAATAAATATCACTAATTAGAATGACTATTGACAAGCTTGACAGTACCAGTCAACTTTCAATTGTTCTATAATTCTACACTTCAAATACAGTCCACTTTTGATGACATTCCTCTTTATTATATCTATACTTTCTTTTTAATATATATAAAAAAGTTTATTTACATATAGTCAGTTCGTATCTTCGTGCCATAAGTATTCCTAACTACTAATCTGATAGCAATGAAACTTAGGTACCATATTATGCTATTCATTAATGTATACCTGACTGACTTTTGCCTGTGACTTCGTTCGCGTAATATCGGGATAAAAAGTAGCCTATGTGTTAACCTAGGTCCTAATCTATCTACTTAACAAATTTCATCCAAATCTGTTGCTCTGCCGTTGAAGCGTGAAAAGGTAACAATCACACAAACAAACAAAATCACAGCGGCTGTGTGTGCCACTGGCGAGAATCGAACCCGCGAACTTTGAATCAGAAGGCAGGGTCACTACCAACTAAGCCAAGAGGCCAGTCATTAGAAAACTAACAATAGACCACCTCCTATTTAGACGAAATATTACTTTATACCACCTTGTTTTTCGACGAGATTTAGACGAGACTGAAATTTAGACCGACACATTTGATGACGAAATATTACTATAGACCATTTCGTGTTTAGACGTAACTAAATTGTAGTCCTTTCGCAAAAATTACGTGCTTTAGACCATCTCATATTTAGACGACATTGAACTTTAGATTGGCTGCTATAAGGACGACAATATGTGTTTTTGGACCATATAATATGTTAGACGAGTTGATACAGTCACCAATTACGTTTGCGAGCATTCGATACTAACCCTGTTTTCAACATGACTGCAAAAGTGGATGTCACGAGAAATGTCGAGGTCAGTTGGCTCGTAATAATAGTCGATTCTCAATTCTGAGCTCGATCTCGAGTAGCAGTTTTGACGATTAATGTATGGCACATCTGTCAAAAACAACAGCTCAAGATCGACCTCGTACTTGAGATACGATTATTTAACGAGCCTAAGAAATTCAATAATAAGAATCACTCATGTTTATGAAATACAATCAGCCACTTGCATAAAAGAAACAATGTTATCGTATTGCGATGAAAAAAAGGAAAGATGCCCTTCTTTTTAAATTTTTTCTCCAATAGATTTTTCTAACGGCCTGTATTGCAACCTCTTTAACAGCATTTGGCCTGACACGCTCTTGTAAAAACAATCAATGATTAATTATTAGGATCTTGTTATTGATATTTTAGAATTTATAGGGGAACCAAATAGATCCCTAGATCCTATAAAGGGGTCAACAATCTATAATGCAGTCAGATTTAGAAATAATTATTGCTGGCACCTTAAAAGCATATCAATGAATATTAATCTTTTCTGTGCCTCAAAACATAGGGTGGGCTTTTGCTCTATATTGCTCGTAAATCAATAGTAATTTGCTTACTTCTTTATGAAGAATATTTAAGGAAGCAAATATTTAATAGCAATGGGAAAATAAATAACTAGCCGAGCAGAAGTAAAGAGAGCGCAAATAAAAATCCCGTTGCAAAGGAAATTGCGAGTCGACCCACCTGCCCGCCGTATTGAAAAACATCTAAAGAAATATAGCTTTCCAGAACACCGAGTTGGTTCTTAAACTAATCAGTGTCATAAATAATCATTACTCTTAATCTCGGTTTTGGTTAAAATTAAATATGTTTAGAGCCTAGAAATGTGTGTATTAAAAATGGGGTAAACAAGGGCAAAGATAAGCACACAAAGTACTTATATATATAGCTCAGCTAACTAAGTTTTTAATATAGTTAATAGGTTCCTGTAAAATATCATGTAAAAATTGTATTATTTTTTATATAATTCCTTAAGTTCTAGGTAAAACTACATTTGAAATGTGTGTTAATTTAAAATAGTTGAAACATCGACATACGTACATACACCTTTTGTAGAGATACAGTGTCACATAGACATACGCAGACCTCAACTGTAAATTATTTATATGTATATCCCGTTTTTGATGGATTAAAAACTGATTAACTGATTAGCTATCCCACTGTTTTCCTTGAAATAGCACTCAGTAGTATCCATTAGAGCGGAAAAGCATTTCTCGTGTTGAAAATAAGTAGCACTCACATCGCTAACTTTGCTGCTTGCTTCATTATTATTTTCTCGTATTAACTTGAGTTACCAACATTGTTTTTAGAGTTCTGTTTGTATAGACGTGTATCACGTTGGCTAAGCAAACTTGTTTTAATTGTTTGTCACCAAATCTTAATATAATATTTTATCAGGCAAGGTAATTATAGTCAACATAAATTCTAAGATCAGACGATTTTTATTTTGTTTGAGAAAAATAAATAGTTTTTACTCAAATTAATTCTAAACGAGTCGGGGGAGACTAAAAATTAAAGCCTTAATATTATTCTTTTTATAATATAAATAAATTAGGATGGTAGAGAAACATATTTGAGTGTTTTAGTGCTCATAAATGATTGGTCTCAGGTTGTCTAGATAACACTTATACTACAACACTACCTACACTATGACTTTTTTTTATAGTAGGTCAAGAAAATGACCCCATTCCACCTGGTGGTAAGTGGAAGTAGAGTCCAAATGCGAAGATAGCTAGTGCGGGAGAGAGGTTAAACGCCGCACTAGCCACCCTCACCCTGCTGACCTGGCAAGGTGCTTCTTCACGCCTCTTTTAAAGGACCCGGGATTATAGGAAGGAGGAAACACATTTGACTATATTTCACTCGACTGTGCAAGCATTATTAGATGTGGTAAAACATGTTATG
Organism: Schoenobius gigantellus; assembly: GCA_963935595.1. Classification (NCBI taxonomy): domain Eukaryota; kingdom Metazoa; phylum Arthropoda; class Insecta; order Lepidoptera; family Crambidae; genus Schoenobius; species Schoenobius gigantellus. Next base: position 30,033,465 of record OZ012547.1, on the reverse strand, counting down.
TAGTCATTTTACGACCTAGTCATTGAACGAATGTAGTCAATTAAAAGATCTAGGCGAAATGATACCTCGTAATTTTTATGATATAGTCATAAGAGTAGTGTTGTCTAGAAAACATTAAGAGTATTAAATAATTTTAATATTCTAAATGTGCCAATGCCTAATAGAATTTATTGACATGTTCTGATTATTATTTTATATTATTAGGGATTAATTATTATATCATTTTATCTGACATTTATTTTAAAATTTAATATCGACTGACATGTGCTTATTTCTTTTATTTTGTTTTTGTATTTTCATTTTATATTTTTTTATGAGTTAATTGTATTATTATTATATTTTTCAATTTAATTTAATGTTATTATGTGGACATGTATTTTATAATTTAATATGGACTGGTGTAAAAAAAATGCAATTGTATTACTTCAATTTATTATTATTAATTGTATGGGTGGACATTACCTGAAATAAAGAATTATTATTATTATTATTATATTAATGCTATCTAGACATCTAGAGACCGACCCCTCATAAAAATGGATATGTTATTGCTTATGTAATATGTTTAGAAATAGGCGAGTTTTAACTATAATTGTTCAAAAATATTAAAACTTCAAATAACTGTGTTGAGTAAAAACCAATTTATAATTTTGATAGATGCGGTCGTGATATTCACTTTTAGGGCCGTACAGTACAATACTTTTTTTTTTTAAGGGGGAAAATGCTTTTACGCATTCCTCGTGGTCGAGCCAAACCACGAGGATATGTGGGACTCCCCAGACCGTATTCGGCCGGGACCTACCCACTAAAAACCCCCCAGCAGCTCCTTCCATCACAAGGCAGAGGGAAGGGGACAACAGCGAGGCCTAGTTCCCGCTGACCCCCTGCCTGTGAGTCGTCCGTTGCCGGACTCGCGCTACGCCAAAAGGCGCGTGGCTCTGCTGCTTTGTGAGCGGCGCAGGTGTTGTGCGCCGCTTTACACCACGGAAGCGTCCCGGCACTAGGTGCTCTAGGGCTGGGGACCACTTTCATAGCGGGGAACATCCCTTCCCGCGGCCGCCTTCTCCTGGATGATGGGGGCCCCAATGATGTCCTCGGTGACCTCCATCTCCGTCCCGCATGAGGTCTCGGGTGGCCGGTTTGGCGCTTCCCTCCTCCTTCTCCTGCTGATGGATGCCTTGGGGGCAGAGCAGGTCTTACCCCCAAGGCGATGATCCGCCGGTTTCTCGGCCGCAGTACACAATGGGCATTTGGGCTTCGACGAGCACGTCGATAGCACAGCGTGCTCCGGTCCACCTCCGCCCTGCAATCGACCCTCAGGTGCCCTGATTCGAGGCACCTGTAGCACCTCATTTCACGAGGCTGAAGAGCTTCGTCTTTGCGGCGGACCAACCCACCAGCAGTCTCTTGGCAGAAACAATCCTCTTCGCCGCTTCCAACGGGCAGCACACCCACGCCGTACCCATTGTGTAGCGGCCCTGGCGGATTTCTCCCACCCGGACCTCCTTGACCCGGCACTCGTCGGTCTTAGCGAGTGCCTCCTTTAGTTCCTCCGGCTGGACGGACTCGTCCAATCCAGAGACCAGCAACTCCGCGGTTTTTGTTGGGATGGTGACCCGCGCGATATTGGGATCCACCACTCTTTTCAGGGCGACGGCCAGGTCCATGGCGCTCCCCTCCTTTTCATCGTCCGTGACGAGGATTATGGCTGCCCCAGTCAAGGACCTGCGGAATTGAACTCCCTCTATGTTCTGCTCCGCGAGGCTAACCTTGGCTCTGGCAGCCGCAATAACCCCGGCGTATGAATGGCCCTTCTCCTCGGCGTCTGGCTGCAGTGTCAGCACCACCGCTGCCGTATTCGGCGCACGCAGCTTAGGTAGCCGAGGAGGTGCCTTCTTCTTCATGGGCGGAGGGGGCTGCTTCGGCATAGTGTTTCCCGGTGTGCCGACCTCTTTCTGTTTTCTACGCTGGCTGCGCTTTACAACTGTGGTCCAGGCCCCTTCCGTGTTGGATGAGGCTGGTGGCAGCGGATGTGACTCCATCGCTGCGGATTTCTCCGCAGCAGTTTTCCTCTTTGTTTGCCTGCGACCCTTTTTTGGGGGAGCCGCGGTTCCGGGTGCAGAGGGAGCATTTTTCGCCGCAGGCTTCCGGGCTGTGGGCGCAGTGGGTGTCTCCATTTCTTGGATGGCCATGGGAGTGGTATACCCAGCTCGCTTCTCATGATTAAGGGAGGGGCGAAGGCGCGGCTCAGGGTTCAGCCTAGGCTCCAACCCTTCTAGTCTGGCGTTGAGTCGAGCAACCATGCGCCCCATCAACCTATTTTCTAGCTACTCGATGTTAGGAGGAGCTAGAGTCCTATCCATGTTTGGAGCTGGAGGGGGAGGTGGTGGTCTATTCTCCAGAAGGTCCTTCATTTTCACCTCCAGCTCTGCTATTTTCTCCCTCTGGACCTTTAATTCACCTTCAAGTCGGGAATTCGCCTGCTGCAGGCGCGAAGTCTCTTCTGAGACAGTGCGCGCCGCAAGCACTTTGGCGTCCTCCCGAAGGCTCTTAACCGCCTCCTTTAATTTTTTAATGAAAGTCCCCTTTAAATTTGAGGACCTTTCTGCCACATATTCAATAATATGGAAAGCGCGACCCATGCGCTCGGTGACGGTAAGCGTTGGGTCGTCACTTCCACTCTCCTCAAGAGGAGACAACACCTCTACAACCGCTGCTGTTGTTGCGGTAGGCGTGCGCCTCGTGTTAATTGGGTCCCTAGGCATCTCGAGGAGCTCCCTTTCGGCCTGGAGTTGGAGCTCAAGGCGCTCCATCCTGAGATACTCTGCCTTCGCTTTGGCGAGCCCCACGTATTCGCCGGTGGTTGGCGGGCGGCCTCTTCCTCGTTTTCCCTTTGGTTTTGGGGTTCTATGGGAAGAACAGCGGAACATCTTCTAGCGAAGGATCGTCGCTGCCTTCCTCCCCGTCTCCAACTTCAGTGTGGCCCCTCTTCCGACGAGCGGAAGCGGCGTTCGTACCGCTGTCCGTGCTCATCATGGATGACGCCTCAGACAGACAGTCCGACTCTCCTGACACCGGAAACATATCTGGAGCATCATAGTCAAGCATGATGTCCGATATGCCGGCCCTTCTCGTACCTCCTTTGCGTCCGGTCGCATTTTTACCCCTCGACGACCCGGAAACCGCCGTCGGGGGTTGAAGCTCTCCTACTAACGCCTCGGTTGAGATCTCGTCAGACTATTAGCCCGCGGCAGAGAATCTGCCGGGTTGCCCAGGGTGCACCACAAGGAGGTTGTCTGACATCGCACCCCCCGTACAGTACAACCCTCATATGAGCAACATCAAGTAAAAATTAATCACATAACATTAACTACGTGATGTATCTATTAATCGAGTAATTGCTTGCTGAAGAATATATAATTTAGTGACAACCTGCTATTAAGGCACTTTATTACTTTATACTTTATTATATTACTTTATTATGGTCCAATGAAAATACTTAATCGAACAGTTTACAAATTACGAAAAGTAAAACAACTAATGAATTAAGATGCCTTTACGAACTTAAAATAAATGCCAACATTCTCGAGTAATTTTTTAACTGTTATTATGACTGTCTTATCTATAATATTGTGTTTTTCATCTTTTTAGTGAATAAGTGAACAAGCTCACTAAAGTAACTTGAAAAAATACAATTGAGGGTCAAAAAACATGCCAATTGAATCTTCTAACTTCTAAAATTTAACGATCCTTTCATGATCAACTCGGTTTATGACTATCAGACGCAAATAACTGAATAGATTCGGCAAAAACATGAAACACGTTGAACGTACTACAAAATTTAAGAGGTTCCCTCGATTATTCTGAGACTCCATCATCAGTTCACTCAGGGACTACCTCAGGAGTACATAAACAAGGAGTACAAAAAAGAAAGAATGAAAATCAGTCTGCATTTGGCAAAGTCATCGCGTAACATAAACAAAAAAAAACATACGCATCGAATTAAGAACCTCCACCATTTTTGAAGTCGATAAAAAAATGCAGTGTTTTTCATAACAAAGTCTCATTTTTACAAACCCATCAGACTACGTTTAAACGTTGATTAAAACAAGAGCAATCTGTTAAAAGCAACAGACTGTATTTGTTTTAATCAAAGTTTTGTAATATTGTCTTTTTTCTCATTAACTGTTTTATATAGATACAGAATACAGACATATTTAATATGATCCGTCCACCTTAATTCATCTGAGACCAAGTTTGTTTCACTTTCTCCTGGTCACAGATAGTTCGTGTTGGCTTAGGTGGGGGATTACAATATATTTGCTAACTGGCAATCCCTCTGGGGTTGAGCGTTGACGCGAGTATTAGCAATACACTGCAAGTATTAATATCTGGTTGCTGAAGTCCTAATTCCTTTGGCAGACACGTCCTACCGCCAAAGTTTTCCTTCCCTTCGTGTTGCGAGTTCATATATTCCTCATATTATGTTTCCTATTTGTCAGTTCTATATAATATGAAAATTTTGCTTTGTTTTTGTCTTCATGGTATCTCTACATTATAATCCAAATTAAAAATGTATATCGTTATTGTCTGCTAGTGCAGCATTAAATCTTTATAACACAAAAATCGAATTAATAATCTACTATAGTACTCTTATTACAAATGTTATGATAAAATAGATTGATAAAAATTAATATTACGTACTGTTAATGATATACTTATGTATCTTTCATTGTTAAATTAAACTGAGAAGATTTTCAATTTTAGTTCCCAATTAATTTTCCTGACCTTTGACTGACCTCTTATTTGTACATCAAATTTTTAATTGTTTTCGCAATTCAATTGTAACTACACCTACATTCTTTTAATGCTTAACGTTATATTTCCGTAATTACCATGTAATTAAATGTTAAGTATTATCAATTTCGTACCCTCATCTCGTTTTAAGCTTAAGCCATTTACGGTTCGAGCAATATTAATTCGAAGGAAGATTGTTGAATTTTATCAATTCTCACTCAAAAAGATTTTATTTTTATAAGAAGAAGCAGTCTGTTGTTAACCCGTTGGTGGACTTAATTCTAAATTCTTACAGAATTATGAATGAATTGCAGATAAAATGCGAAATTAAAGTAAAAACTGCTAATTTCTCTTCAAACTTAGACCGTTTGTCTAAGTTTGGTCGTTTCAACTTCTCAAGCATAGAGTATTTAGGCGTATTTAAGGACTAATGTTTTACATAAATCACAGTAGTTTTAGCGGCCGAAATAGTCACCTAGAGCTTAAAGTCATTAGAATTCTGATAATGATTGTAGTTCAGGGATGCAATTTTTTACAGCAACATTGCTAATGGTACTTAAGAGTTAAATTTTGTCCGTAAGGTTCAACAAAATAAAAATAAATAATTCCGCTTATATCACCTTTTTTTTTCCTTCTTACGGATTCGACAAGGGGCCGACTGACGGGGCCACCCCAAGGATATGCCGGACTCGGGTAGAAGACCCCATACTCGGCTAAAACCCCTCCAGATACTTCTACCTCCGTAGGGACACAATCGGGATCGGCGTTAGCCATTCCCCGATTGCGCCCCCTGGACGGTTGCCTGGCGCAAGCGCCAGGACTTTCTCTACGGGGGGGTCGACAAGTATCTCCAAATTCGACCCCCCAGGCGGCAAAGCCAGGGATGAAAAGTGTCTCCCGACCGGTAGTCAGCCGGCCGGGCCGTTTCAATCCTCAGCTTGCTAGGAAAGTTGGTGGCGCGCGTTCAGGAACGCTCGCCTCCTCCTCCCCAACCGCCTGCGCCGGAGCGGTGCGGCGAGAGGGTCATCCTCTCGCGCCCGCTCCGCAGCCTCCTTCTGCGAGATAACATCCTCACAGAAGGAGGCGACAGCCTCCCACGCCGCCGCGCTGGTCAACATCTCACGTGCGACGCTGGCCAGCGCGACGGGCGCACCCCTGCCTAGGCCCAGCGCGAGGGCTAATGCATCACGCTGGGGTCGCCAGGCCGGGCACTCCGAAAGGGTGTGCTCGGCCGTGTCGTCGGGAGCGCCGCAATGGTGACACTGCGGCGTCTGCTCCCTCCGTGCGACATGGTGCAGATAATGGCCGAAGCACCCGTGCCCGGTCATCATCTGCACCATCCGGTAGGTGAGGCTGCCCCGCCGGCGCCCAACCCACTCCTCCAACACTGGACGAACGGCCTCGACCGCTTATATTACCTATCTCAACACACATGCTAAGCACTAGTTCTTAGGTATAGGTAAGAACCTGTATTACTTTAAAGTTTTTCATAATTTATGTTCTCCCATTACTTGATAATCTATCAATCTTACATCATAAGTGAAAGGAAATCATTGACTATACTCTAGCCAAATCCTATGAAGAATAATAACAAAACTTTGCCTAGCAACACTGACAGGCATGTAATAACAACCTTTTTCTATCAGACAACAGTATACAATTTTAATAAACATTTTAGCAATGTGTTTATTGGTTAATTACTCGTATAATGTTTTCTTTATGAAAAACTAGCTGTGCCCGCGAACTACGTTTCGCCATCGAAATGCTTAACAGTGTTTAATTTTTTCCTCCATTTATTCCATAACCTCCCGCACGCGCACCCCCCCGCCTTGGTGACGCTCACTTAGCAACGGGCCGTGCAGCAGAAATCGTAATATTTTAATTTCGCCATAACTTCAAAACCAAACGTCCCTTTTTAATCATTCAAAGATCAAATATTATCTACATAAATTGTACTTAGTAATGAAATAATTTAATTTGATAAGAATTAATAGCATGAGAAAAATAAATGCTTTTAAATGTAGTCCAAAAAATATTCAAGATTTTTAAATAAAAAAATGGTTGTTGTGCCTCACTCGACATAGATAAGTATAGTGTGTTGCAGACTTTTTTGTAGATATATATAAGATCTACAATTAATTAGAACATTTTATGGTTCTATCTTTTATAGTTTAGGCAGCGTACGCAAAATAAGCTACTTTTCTGGTTAATTTTTTACACCTTGCGTCCGAAAAATTAAAATATCTTACAGAACCCTATTTTTTTCCAAAATAAAATTTTGCCTATGTTACTCGTGGATTTCGACTTTTCGATTTCGTGCTTTCGAATGGTGAAAGAATTTTTAAAAACGGTCCAGTAGTTTTTGAGCCTATTCATTACAACCAAGCAAACAAAGTTTTCCTCTTTATAATATTAGTGTAGATGAAAATGCCATTTTGTAAACAATACGAGTATAATACGACCAAATTATATTTTCACGTTTCGTTATTCCATTCAGTAAAATACTTTTTATTAAAGACGCGATATTATTAATATAATTTCATTAAATAATTAAACAGTTATTCATAAACTTGTTATTTAAAATAATAAAATAAATTCAAAATGCTATATTGCTTCGGAAACATAAGTAGGGAAAATAAAAAATAAAAGTGTATGTCGTGTTAAATAGTGAAACGAAACGAAGGACTTCCAAACGCGTTCGGGTTATAGTGCAATAATTACGCGACCAATTTCAACAGTAATCAGGGTAAAGGAACACGAAAGAAAGTGATTGCCAAATTCATGGAAGGTTGGTATAATAAGTGCGAAAATGTTCAATATACCTGGGTTCTTTTTGGTTATAGGGCTGTGTACTAAAATTATGCTTTATTTATTTTTTCGTTTTATTACTAAAATATTAACGTTTTGCGAGTGTTTCTAGTGATATATTGCAGAAACAATATATTACTTAAAGTATTATTAAATAATGTGCAGTAATCTAGTCAGAAATACGACCTTTAGAAAAAAAATGTAACCTCAGTTGTAATGACCCAAAATTGGTTTGTTTACATTAATTCGTCATCGGATTTGGCTGGAGTATAATCACGAAATCTCAAAAACTACTTAACCCGTGAAGACGAAACTTGGTATTAGAACGGAATGAAGATCAAAGAGAATGAAAAAATTTAATAAAGAGAAAGCGAGAAGAAAGTATAATACGCGGAATTTCGTCATATGTGGACTTAAAACTGGTAACATTTTGAAATTAAAGCCTTTTAGGTGGTGTAAATGAGAATGACGCAGTTTGTAAAGGAACTTCAAACTTTTTCAAATTGTACTGCTATAGGAGTTGGTTTTACAAAAAAAATAGAAAGTGATTTGCTGATAAGATAAGTGAGGTTATTCAACATATTAGATATTGAAAAAAATCTGACTGTTTGAGTGAAAAAAGTACTGTGCTGATAAATTCTGTTCGATAACTTGTTAAAATTTTGTTATTTGGTAACATTTCCTTTGTATTTTTTTTTAAAAAAGCGCCCCGCACTAGGATTTTCTCCTGTATTGTGGGTGCAGTAACAAACATAGAATATCACATGCACATACGCCCAGACCGGAACAAACTTCTGTAGGCCATACAAAACATCTGTCCCGTGCGGGAAGCGAACCCGCAACCCGTTGCGCAGTAGGCGATCACTCGACCTCTGCGCTAACCGTGTCGTCAATTGTCATGAAGCATGTATTGTCATGAAGCATGTTATATAATTTTATTGCAATTATAAAAACTATTTTTTTTGCGAAAGAGGCAGTTGTCATCATCGGCAGTTCGAGTCTGTTAATCTCCCTTGACTTGCTTTAGTAAACTTAAGGCGTGTTCGGGTAGCCTGTGGTGGCGTTTTTAGCATTATCAAAATTGGCGTGTTGATGTAAAGCGTTCGGTTAGGAGATTATGAAATTTTTGCTATTTTTGCTCCACACCCTAACCGAACGCTACATTATCAATATGTCAATGTCATAAGCTATTATAACCTAAATTTATTTTCAGTTTCCAGATTCAGTTTCAGAATTATGACGTAATAAGCTCGCTTCATGATTAACGATCATTAATTTCCATAAATAATGAAAATAAAATTTATTTCGTTAAAACTTATTCAATCGTGTCAAAAAGTTTACGTTTAGTAAACGTCAAAAATCTTAAATGTCAAAAACTTCCACTTTTGACCCTCTTCGAGAGCTGGGGCGAAATTGGCAGTTCACAATGCCATTTTTTACATTTTTTCAGCTATCCGAACGGTTGACGTAATGTAACGTTATATTTACTTATTTACAATAATTAATAAACGTTATTTAAATTGAGAACTCAAAGCACTATTTAAATATTAATTAAAGTCAATTAAAAGAAATATTAAATAATTTTTATCGATAATAATTTTTATCGATGTCTATAACAGGCCGTTATCGACTAGACCCGCTTCCCTAACGATACTGGTCAAGTAGCTGCGTCACTATGCGGTGTGTGGTGTGTGCATGCGCAGCGCCGCCAGCATTCGCCTTGGAACTCGGGAGTTGAGTAGCCGCTGCCCCTAAATCGTCCGCGCTCTCAACCTTCCGGTCTTACGTTCTTCGTTAATAAATAGTTTTCAACATTTCTGATAAAATATATATATATATTTACCTAATATTTAAACAGTAGTAATCAGTGAGTGTCTTTCCCCCGCTTATTGGGGTTCACTGTACGAGTACAAACTGAACTGGGAAGTCTAACGAGGTGGATCGCTGAGCTGCCGTGTCATCCAACCACCAGGGCAGTACCATTCTGTGTGGCAATCCAAGTCCCTGAACTGGTCGAACGACCCACGCCAATTCGTTAGGCAAAAATAAACACAACCCCAAAAGCCGGAATAATTTTATATGTTTACGACAATAAAACTTATAGAAAAATTGTAAGCGTTGCAATTTCTTTTATTAAAATTTCCACGCTACAAGTGGCGCCTTCAACGCGGTTTAAGTTCAGTGGTTACTTATATTTTGGATTGCCTTATAGTTTGTTTTGTGAGCGTGCTATATGTTAAGCTTTGTTTTTTTTAGCTACCCATTTTTTATTTTGTGCTTTGTAACTAGGGTCTAGTGTGGAGAAAAAATTTATCGATAGTCGATAATTTTGAAATTCCTTATTTTGTTGAAAATAATTTTAAGCCAAAATTGTTAATCTGTCACACTAAGACACTAGTTACTGTTTTTATTTTTAGTTCTGTGCTGTATTTTGTTCTTTTATTTTTTGCTTTTACGCCTTTTTTTTTTGCTTTTTATCGTGTTTAGACTGGGTGCTTCTAGAAAACAATTCTGTTTTTTGTCGATTCTGTAACGGGACGGAGAAATAGTAATTAGTAGTAGTTAGTCGTATTTATTGCGTTCACATTTACCCAATTATCAATTTTCCATAAGTGATCATGGCACACAACATTAAATTTTTATCACTTCATAAATCCGAACTTGCTTACAAAGTTGAAATAAGAGGTGAGAGCCCAGCTGACACGGTTCAGGATCTTCGTAAACAAATCGTGAAGCTGGTCCAATTGTTTCCTTCTGAGGATATTTTAACATCACCCTTCGAACCTATTGATGATATTAAATCAATAAATGAAAATCTAGACAAAGTCTACAAAAACATTAAACAGTTAAGTGTTGGTCTGGATAAAAATGTGCTGGGAAGAACTAATAATCTAATGTGTCACATATACCACAGATTAAATAGAGTAGATTGTTCCACTCAACCTGAAGCATTGGACTCTTGGAATAACTGTGCGAAGCGCTTCGAAGCAATTAAATTAACACTATCTAAAGAACCATCATCCGTGTCAGCTGATCTCTCTGAAGTTACAACGCAGGTTGTTACGGTTAACTGCGATCGTGGCCTGTCTTCAGAACTTTCGAAACTTAAATTCGATGGCAAAACATGCGTGCGCGCTTTCATCCTTAATGTTGATGATTTTATAAAAGCAAGAGGTATTTCTTCTAACAAAATTTTGTCTTTTGCAACAGAAATATTTACAGGTGATGCATTACACTGGTTCCGCAGCACTCGAGACAAAATAGGCTCATGGGATGAGCTTTGTGTACATCTTAAATCTGATTTTAGCCACTCCGATTATGATTATCGGTTTCTAGCCGAGATCAGAGCACGTACGCAAGGTGAACGCGAAAATATAACAATTTATCTATCGATCATGTCAGAAATGTTTGCTCAGCTTGACAAGCAGCTTTCTGAAGAGGATAAACTAGAGATCATACTTCACAATATTCGTCCTTGCTACGCTAATGTGCTGACATCTTGCCCAGATATAAAGGATATAGATACCCTGCAGTCTCTATGTAAAAACTTCGAAAATGTTCAGGCACGTTTGTCACAGTTTCGGGAGCCCCCTAAAATTACAGCGGATACCCTTGCACCTGAATTCGCTTATTCTCAGTCCCAATCTGGTAATAAAACAATAAAAACAACAAGTAATGATCAGACCTATTTACAAAAATCAAATTATCCTAATTATAATTATAATAAAAACTATTCACAAAATACAAACCAGCAAAATCTAACAATTATTCCAATCTAGATAAAGTAAAATCACAATGGAATGCGGGAAACAACCCAAAACCTGTTCATGCCATTGGCACTAGACTTAAATTTTGTCCTCGCTGCCGGGTAGATACTCACGGACTAAGAAATTGCACAGCCGAACGTATTATCGTCTGTTTCCGTTGTGGTCGTCCTGGTTTTCGTCATTTTGACTGTCCTGACTGTCAAAAGCCGTCTTCCTTCGAAGAAACAAAAAACCAGTAATGCAGAATTGCAGTTACACAACTAAAAAGGAATGGCAAGAGTGGTTGTCATTCATTAAAAATTTCTTTAGTATATATAAAGTAACTTCAATTCTGCAAGCTAAACCCAATAATGATATGCGCACTTATGTTACAATTGATATTAATAATGTTGATATTTTTGGATTACTAGACTCGGGCGACGCAATATCAGTTATTGGTGACAAGTTATATAAAGATTTCCTAAATATGGGCCTTGTTTTACATACTGATGATAAACTTCATATTATCGCTGCTGGTGGTCAAACCCTTGGTAGCATTGGTTACATTGAGTTGCCGGTAACCTTCGAAGGCTGTTCCCACATCATTAAAGGATATGTAATTCCAGATATTGATACTCCACTCATACTCGGTATCGATTTCTGGCGTAAATTCAAGTTATGTCCCAAATATATTGGCTCTATGAACATAACTCAATCTTCTGCAACAAGTGCCTGTATAAATATTCATCATATTACCCCCTATAAAAATTTAGATAACTCTCAGCGTACTATCGCTGATGAATTGGTTAACGAGTTTAAAAACATCTCATTTGAACAAAAAGGCTTAGGAAGGACTAGTCTTATTAGTCACCGAATAAATACTGGAAATTCAATGCCAATACGACAACGTTATTATCGTATGTCGCCTGAGAAGGCCAAAATTATAAATGAACAGGTCGATGAAATGCTACAGTTAGATGTCATCGAACCATGTGAGAGCGCTTGGTCTTCTCCGGTGCTAGTCGTAAATAAAAAGAATGGCAAACCGAGATTTTGCCTAGATAGCCGTAAGTTGAACTCGGTTACCATCAAAGACGCGTACAATTTACCTTATATATCGGAGATACTAGATAACCTTAAAGACGCTAAATTCCTCACTAGTATCGACCTGTCGAAAAGTTTTTGGCAAATTCTTATCTGCCCAGAGGATAGAAATAAGACCGCCTTCTTTGTCCCTAATCGCGGCACATTCTGCTTTAAAACTATGGCCTTTGGACTAACTAACGCTCCGGCTACTCAACAGCGATTAGTAGACAAGTTGTTCGGGCCTGAATTCGATCTAAGAGTGTTCTGTTATTTAGATGATATTATTTGCGTAAGTACCTGTTTTGCTAGCCACGTTACCCTCTTGCGTCGCGTATTGAGTAAACTACAGGATGCGAACCTCACAATAAATTTTGAAAAAACACAATTTTTCAGAGACAGTCTAAAGTATTTAGGTTACGTTGTAGACTCTCAAGGGCTGCGTACTGACCCTGAAAAGGTAACAGCCATCTCAAATTACCCCACTCCAACATCTAAGAAGGAGGTAAAACGGTTTCTGGGCACTGCTTCCTGGTACCGAAGGTTCGTACCAAACTTTAGTACGATAGCTGGGCCGCTAAATAAGCTTACTTCAAACAGAAAAGGTGCCCCGCAATTTTCTTGGACAATTGAGGCGCATATTACTTTTGCAAAACTTAAAAAATTGTTAACTTCCACCTCGGTTCTCTCTTGCCCGGATTATAGCTTGCCGTTCGAAGTGCATACGGATGCCAGTAATTATGGTATCGGGGCAATGCTTTGTCAAACTATTGACGGCCAGGAGCATCCCATTGCTTACATGAGCAAATCTCTTTCAGGTCCAGAGAAAAATTATAGTATTACCGAAAGAGAGACATTAGCTGTGCTCACGGCCCTTGAACATTGGCGTTGCTACATTGACAACGGCCAAACTTTTATTGTCTACACCGATCATTCTGCGCTCAAATGGTTCCTATCGCTTAGTAACCCAACAGGTAGGCTCGCTCGTTGGGGCGTCAGATTGTCATCTTTTAATTTTATAATAAAACATCGCAAAGGTGTAGACAATGTAATTCCTGATGCTCTGTCACGCGCCATTCCCGTAAGCACCATAAATAGTTCAAACGCTTATTCTGCAACTAATGATGACTGGTACAAAACTAAATATAAAACTTGTTTGAATTCCCCCTCTAGTTTGCCTAATTTTTGCATTAATAATAATATTTTGTATAGACTTTCAAAGAATAAGTGCCGTCTTACATCAGAGTTTGCCTGGAAAGAAGTAGTCCCAAACGAGCTACGCCAACAAGTAATCTCAGCTAATCACTCTGAGCCCACAGCCGGTCACTTAGGAATACACAAGACCTATCACCGTTTGGCTCTACGCTATTTCTGGCCGGGTATGCACGCTGATATTGTTAAATTTATATCTAGTTGCCCTACTTGTCTTGCATACAAACTACCTAACCATGCAACATTAGGAGTTATGGGAAGACCAAAACAATGCTCTCGTCCGTTCCAGATGATATCGATAGATTTTATCGGACCCCTACCGACGAGTAGGAAACAGCATTCATATTTACTCGTAATTGTTTGCTGCTTTTCAAAGTATTGTCTCGCATTCCCTCTTCGTAGAGCCAATGCTGATGCAGTTATACGTCACATGGAAGATTCGGTATTCTTGGTTCATGGTGTTCCCCAAACTATTATTTTAGACAATGGTAGCCAATTTATTAGCAGAAATCTAGAAGTTTTTTTTAATAAGTATAAAATTCCAAATATTTTTTTTACACCTCGCTAAACACCTCAGATTAATACAGTGGAAAGGTATAATAAAACCATCATAACTTGCATCTCCACAACCATTGACAATGACCAAAGAGCTTGGGACGTGAAGCTGCCTAAAATACTGTTCGCTATCAATAACTCAGTAAATGAGGCAACAGGCTATACACCCGCGTTCCTAGTGTATGGGAGGGAGCTTGTCAAGTGTGGATCACATTATTTAGATTCCGATCTTGGAGATGAGGTTATATTTCTTCCACGAGACCTGTATGCTGAAAATGTTGGTCATCTAGCTACAATCTTTGATGAGGTACAAAAACGTCTCTGGGAAGCGCATTCTAAAAATACAGCTCGGTATAACTTGAGACGTAAGCCTGCGGAATTCCAGGTTAATGATTTTGTATGGAAAAAGACGTACTACCAAAGTGACAAAGATCAGTACTTCACTAAAAAACTTGCTCCTAAATTTGTGAAATGCCTTATAACTGGTAAGCTTTCGCCGCTTGTCTATGAATTATCTGATATGACTGGGAAAGATCTTGGCGCTTGGCATATTAAGGATTTAAAATTATTAAACAATATTGATTATTACATGACGCAATAAGTGAATTATATTCTAACTTGAACTATTTACTAATTACTATGTTTTTTTTACGTGCATCTAGATCAGCGTTAGTAACAAGTTCAACGGATTTTTTATTCGAATTTAGCAAAAATCCTTCATGAGCGAGCGGGGTACTTGTAACGTTATATTTACTTATTTACAATAATTAATAAACGTTATTTAAATTGAGAACTCAAAGCACTATTTAAATATTAATTAAAGTCAATTAAAAGAAATATTAAATAATTTTTATCGATAATAATTTTTATCGATGTCTATAACAGGCCGTTATCGACTAGACCCGCTTCCCTAACGATACTGGTCAAGTAGCTGCGTCACTATGCGGTGTGTGGTGTGTGCATGCGCAGCGCCGCCAGCATTCGCCTTGGAACTCGGGAGTTGAGTAGCCGTTGCCCCTAAATCGTCCGCGCTCTCAACCTTCCGGTCTTACGTTCTTCGTTAATAAATAGTTTTCAACATTTCTGATAAAATATATATATTTACCTAATATTTAAACAGTAGTAATCAGTGAGTGTCTTTCCCCCGCTTATTGGGGTTCACTGTACGAGTACAAACTGAACTGGGAAGTCTAACGAGGTGGATCGCTGAGCTGCCGTGTCATCCAACCACCAGGGCAGTACCATTCTGTGTGGCAATCCAAGTCCCTGAACTGGTCGAACGACCCACGCCAATTCGTTAGGCAAAAATAAACACAACCCCAAAAGCCGGAATAATTTTATATGTTTACGACAATAAAACTTATAGAAAAATTGTAAGCGTTGCAATTTCTTTTATTAAAATTTCCACGCTACAGTAAACATATAAAAATGCAACTTTTGTTCACATTTCTTCTAACCGAACGCTCCTTGTGTTAATTTTGTCATTTTTAACAGTTATTTTTGACATCGCGATGCTATCCGAACGCGCCTTTAGTTAACTGCTATATTATGTTTCCGAACAAAGACACACATGTGTCATGTGTCATTATGACACAAAGATGTTCGCATATCAACGTCCCTTTGCACTTATATATACATACTTTCTGAGCGCTAATTTGGCTGACATTATCTCATATCAAAAAATCATATCTCAGAATTGAGCCGACATATCCCCGATATGCCTGATAGCTGTTGAGAATAGCCACCAAGAGCCACAGTGCAAAACATGTGATATTCCCATGTCCATTATTAATCTTAGTTTTAATCATAATTATAATCCTTTATTCATCCATAAACATAGGTACAGAGGGTGATATTTGATGGTTATGAGCTCTATGCTTCATCTATTTAGGTATATGAATGTTACTTAATTCAATAAATTTAAATGGTCAATAACAATAATTAGATTATAGTAGTCAAACAAACAATTAATAATAGTATTAGTAGGTCAAATCGAAAATTTAAATATGAAATAATTAAAATGTCAAGTTATCATCAAATGCATAATTCAATAATTTTAAACATTTCTAAATGGTCAATAGGTAACAATCAGAATATAGTCAAACAAATGATTAATAATATTAGTATGTCAAATTGAACATTATATAAAATTTGAATATAAAGTAATTAGAATGTCAAGTTATCATTAAAGTAATCGTTAATTGTATAATAGCATTTGTCAATGAGTAGTTTACATAATACATTTTTGAATACATTAGTAGGTAAATTTCTTATGTTAACTGGCAATTTATTATATAGCCCTGGAGCCATAAGCACAACACTTTTCTTTAACATAGCAGTTTGACAGATTCGAGTGCGGATAAAAGGTTTCCTGGGGCGAAGGCGAGAGTCTTTTGCTGATTCAACAATTTCAAAAAGATGTGGATTGCATTTAACAAGCTTGCAACATTCATAGATGTAGAGGCTCGGAAAGGTTAACAAATTTAAAGATTTAAAGTAGGGCTGACAGCTTTCTGATTGTTTTAGCCAGCAAATGGCTCTAATACACTTTTTTTGTGCTCTAAAAATAATGTCTCTATAGGAAGAATTGCCCCAAAAAATGATGCCATACCGTAATGTTGCAACTACATGTCCGTGATATGCCATTAAGAGGGCTTGTTGATCGACTATTTTCGATAACTTATAAAGTGCGAATGAAAAGCTATGTAGTTTTTTACAAATATTTATAGAATGAGACTCCCAAGACATATTGTTGTCCACGTTGACTCCCAAGAACTTAGCAGTTTTTGTATCATTAATATTTATGCCTTGTATATTAATATTCATATACTGATCCGGCTTTCGCTGAGAAAAATATATTATATTTGTTTTTTCCAGATTTATCTTAAGATTGTTGTCATTTAACCAAACTATTATATTATCAATTGTATTAATTATGTCATTATTAAAATTATTATTGTTGTCAGCTTCAATTAAAATAGTGCTATCGTCGGCAAATAATATCAGTGGATGTGCAGTACATGTATTAAAATCATTTATATAAATTAAAAACAATAAAGGCCCAAGAACACTGCCCTGTGGCACGCCATACTTTACTTCTCTATATATAGACCAATACTTCTTTTCTTGCTTAGATTCTACACAAATTTGTGTTAGTTCAGTATATTGGATTCTGTTTTCTAAATAGGATTTTATTAGTTTGAGACAGTTACCGCGGATCCCATATTTGAACAGCATATCTATTAGTATTTTATGATTTTCTTTGGTAATACATACTAAGAAAGTTTGGTGGTTTTGTTAAATAATGTTAACCAATTGTTTTTTACCATTCTCTAAAAAATAAACGTTGTTTTACCTAAGTTAATTTTAAAATTATATTTATATATTCATAAATTCATTTACAGCTATAGTTATTTCATGATTGTAGTATTCAACATTTCGTATGAAACAGTGACACTGATACCATCTGCAAAAAGAAGGCCTACAAAGTTTGTTAACTCTTGGAGATCGTTAATAAATAACAAACTGTTGTTATAAAGGAACAAGAATAATATACTGCGGCCAGAATTGCCACTTTTACAGAAAATTTATAAGCATTTATTTCCATGTTATCTTGTTTCATTATTTCGACATGTTGTTAACATTTTGTCAGATATCAAGTACCAATGTAGCCATTTCTGAGCTACTCTTAAATCGTTAAGTTCACACTTTGTAGCGGTTCATGAGCCACAAGAGTGAAAGCTTTGCTCATAACTAAGAATATTGCAGTAACAAGCTTATCAATATCTTCAAGTTAGTTATTTTGATATGATATTTCGTAAAGTTTTTGATGTGTTTCATAACACATTGAACATCGTCACGATTATTTGCTTTGTATTGTATTGTATGAAATCTTTATTATATAAATAAGCAATATATTAATTAAAAACATTAAACACGCTCTAAATATAACACGTTTATACAAAAGGCGGACTTAACCCGTAAAGAGATCTCTTCCAGTCAACCATTGAAAGGTGTTATTAGTTATATTACTACCAATTTATAGATGGTAAAAGCTTTATATTAGAATGTGACATACTATTTTATCGTTTACCTCTGATAAATTCCTAGGTTATCTTACATTTTTTAGACGAGCGGAGATATGTTGCCAACTTTTGACCAAAAATGTCTATACACGGTAACCAGTAATTTTTTTGCCTGTTCAGCTTTGCTCCTTATCACAGTTGCTTTGCGGCTGAAATATAGACACAGATAATATAATACGGTAAGATAGATGTACCCACGCCGACGACTCAGATACAGTCTTCCACTGGTTAGAACCAACTTCTATGTTATTTATTTCGCGTATTACCGAATACGGATCCAATTTGGGGCAATCCGATGGGAAATGGTTTTAAGCGTAAGCTTTCAGAGAGTGCACCATGTAATGCACTAATATTTGTGCACAACTATATCTTTCATGCAGATGGAAAGTGATTCCATGAGGTATACCGCCGTAACCGAAAATCGGTTTTCTCTTCTGAATTTGAAAATTTACAGGTAATGCAAGATAAATAAAACTGAACGCGACGAACTCATAAGTAACACCAGTAGTAAAACAAACGGAAGGACGGAAAAGGTTAGAAATATGTCCTTTGCTATATACTGCGTGTAGTAAGTATTTTGCCTGAGAGATTAATGAGGCAGATAGGCGGTCCTCCGGCTGTGGTCAGGAGGCTAATTTACTAGGCGTAGCTCGGTTCGGTTAGCGCTACGAAATAGATTTGAGAGCGCCGGTTTTTCACTGAAGTTGTCTCATAGAATTAGTTACATCGTCACAGTTTAGTCTCAAATTTTATTTAAAAAAGTAACAGCCTAGTTTGTTAATGAAACTCAATGATTGCCATAAAGACAATTGCTATGAATATTAAGATTACTGCTATAACTTAATTGTCAAAAGTCTTCATTGATCCTCCTTGTGCAAAATTTATTAATAGTTAAAGTTTACAAAAATGTATAACTTTTTTCTGCATGAATTGCCATTTCCAAGATAGGTATAGCGATTCAAAGAATTGAAAAAAAAAACATTTTCTTCGTAATATGTAGTAGGTAGCCTGCTTGACGCTATTTTCAGGGCTAAATGACTCAACTAATCATCTAATAGAATTTTGACTTTTTTGAATGTGCAATGTGCATGTCATAAGTGTTTTAAATCAAATTTAATGCCGTCCCACTAAATCATTGAAATAAAAATATTTATTATGTAAGAAAATGAAACTTAAGAAATAAGAACATTCATATTGAAGTCTGTGCCTACTACTAATCGAGAAGCTACTGTCATTCGAAAAATGTAAGGAAATTTGGAATCGACTTCAATTTAAATAGTATTTGTATTATATTTTTTGACAAATATTTAATTTAAGCAGCATAATTTTAAAATCACTGTCGTATCTTTTGCCAGTGGGAGTACAGAATAAATGTAGCAGTTAAATAACGTCCTGACATCTCTTTATTGTATCACCAAACTTATCTCATCGTGCTCAGTGACGCGGCAGTAGGACTTACGGTCACTGGGCTCCAGCAATTTGCTTCACCTGGTTGCGCACGAAACCATTGACATATTACCAGAATAGCTGCATAATGCCACATTGTAATGAATTATTATAATTATGTGTTACGCTCACTTGGCTTATAATATATAAAGTGAACTAATACAAAAATAGGTGATTTCTTAAATCTCTTTTTTCTTAATTATAGGTTTGTCAACAGTTGTTACAACAGGTAAATATTAAATAGAAATTTAAGCTTAATATGTATAGGCTAATTGTACAACCACTTACAGACAAACACAAACATTCACAGTTAATAAAGTGCTTAGAACTAAAGAAAAAAATTCTAATTTTAAATACTTAGGTGGAAAATGAAAATCTTATAAATCTAACTCTTTCTTCACTCTATGTATAGTTTTATGTAATATTAAACTATGCTTGCTTGACGTCGCCGCTAGTCGCTGATCCCCTGGATGCCCCGGGGATCACCGGCCTCCTCCTTTAGGAGGGGTGAGAGGGGCTCGCCCTAGGCAAGCAGACGCCGACGAGGTCGTGGATGTGTTCACACGAGTTCCCATGACCTTGTCAGGCAACGACGCGTCCCTTCTCGGCGTGTCTTCTTCAGATGAGGAGGATACGGTGATGATGGACGTGCTCGCGCCAAGGCGTATGTGAGGGGTATCGGTGGGTTTTAGTCGGTAGACCGCGGTTCCTGGCTGGCACTCTGCCCCCAGGGGCCGCGGAGAGTCTGACATAACCCCGCGCCTTCCCAAGCGCGGAGTATGCGTAATGCATTTCCCACCGTTAAAAAAAATGGTTGCTTGACGTCGTCTTTTAAGAATTTAATTCCTCTTCTTCCTCTATTGGAATGGATAATCTAGTGCAGAAAGGTGTAATGGAAAATGTCAAGGTAGGTTTGAGACGCTTTGCTCACATGTCATGTAGAGGTAAAGGATGTGTAGGTTGCTAAAGCCTCTGATAATATTTTGGGTACGCTGAAAAAGATAGGTCTCATTAAATTAATGCTGTATTTGAAGCCTGGTAGTTTGGGTGGATGTCTCGATACACTTGCTCCGTACTTCATTGTTGGAATAATCTAGATGTATAGCATAAACTCCCAAGGGTTAGCCTTAACGAGCCGACCTGAATCTAGGCAAGTCGGACACGCACAGGGTATCTGCTATTTACTGAATAAAGTAATGAATAGAATCTGCAAATTGTCTCGATGCAAAGTGGACATTGAAGAATCGATCCAGTGACTTGAATTTGTCTCTAACAGGCAGTTGCATTAACGTTTATTATTTTTCATACCACCTGCTCGACAATGTTCAATTAGATCCCCCTTAACTTCAACTTAAAGCAAGACATTATATCCCAAGGGATATAATTTTGTATGAAACTCCCAAGAGATTAAAGTGTTTTAATTATGGAACATAAAATTCGTATAAAAATTTAGCATAGATGCTAGCTTAGGAAGGCAAAGGTTCTACGCCCATACAGCAGTAGCGTGCATCCACTAGAGACAAAGACATTCTACCTGTGTAAATAATGTTTTTATAAAATCTAAATACATAATTTCTTTACAAAAATTATAAAATATTTATCTAAATAATACTGCAAGCTCAAAAAAAACAATTACGTTTCACTTTATTTTTTATTGATAAAATACTTTTTGTACAAAAAGCGCCATCTTTTGACGGCCACCATTAACTATCGATAAAAACGAATAAAAAGCAGAGTAAAGCAAGAACACACGCTGCCGGCGGATAAACAGCATTTGGAAAAATTACGCGACATATTTAAAAATAAAGAATGTTTCTACAATTTGTTCCATAATTTGCACCGACAGTATTCCGTTGTATTGTTTTCATAGCTAAAACTTTGCCGCCAACGCCATTACGTATTTCAAAATTGTAATATCTTGTTGCTTACGTTAATAAAGTGCTTAGTGGAATGTGTTTTGTGGCATCAACAATACAGTCTTTTTAGAAGTTTATTCAGTGTTTTATTGATAAAGTTAAAAAACGTAAGTAAATGTCCAGGTGCTTCAGCTTTTTATTTTATTTGGGGTCAATAGGCTGTCGACTATTTGAGATTTATTTCGACAGTTGTGTGTAGTAATTAATTGCTGTTTCAAAAGTAAATATGCAACGAAGTTGAAAAATAAAAGAAATTTATTTGAAACCATTTTATTGGTAACAAATTAACATTCGTCCTGCGTGCTATTAAAGGTCATTGACAGGGTCCAGCAGCTGATCGTATCGTATTGTAAATCGATGGGTAGACTAAGTTCATAAGTACTTGTTATATTATTATTAAATATGTTTTAAGTTTTTGTAATGTTTTAAGCTTTACTTAAGATAAAATTATTGCGTGGCGTGTTCGTGCTTGAGAAAAATAAATCTTTTTTTAATTTATGGTTTTCATGATAATATCATAATTTTAACCATAGTTATAGTGATAATGATAATGTGATAGTGTTTATGATGAAAATTACCACCTAAGTAATTGGTTATAGAGCCCTGAGTTTATTGTCTCGCAGATGGTATGAAAAGTAGAGTATTCACCTCTGGAATAAAGCAGTGTCTTCGTCTTAGGCGACTTGAACCCCTCGCTTCACTTAGGACTCTACATAACTCCCTCGCTTCGCTCAGGAGTTAAATTTTAACTCCCTCGCTACGCTCGGGAGTACTCTAGACTCTAGAGTCCTTTGTTGCGCTCGGGGTTCAATATGGCGCCCGTGACGTTAGACACTGCTTTAATCCCTTGGTGCATAATCTACTATTAATGCTTCTATAAGTAGACACCAAGAAAGAAAGAGTTAATGTTGTCTTGTACTGACAATATGTGAAAGAAAGTAACAGCATCAGCTTTAATAAAGCATTGAATTTAATGAACCCTTGTGCAAGTTACTGTAAGCCGTACTATCTCACAGCGATATCAGAAAAACGCCTGACAACGATCGTGGTTTAGTGGGTGCTCTCCCCTCTATCTTGTGCAGAGGTGTCCTACTTACGCTATTTTAACAGTTGGTCTCATTGCTGGCAGCTGAAAAAATGTATCATAACCCAAAATTTATTGTTGTGACTAAAACGTAGTGATTATCTTCTCTGTGGTTGTTGTGACTTGTAACTTATGAATGTTGATTTTAGTAAAACAATGGTAAGTCAAGACTTCTGCTGTCTTATCAAATTTTGTTGGTAAATGTAGCCGTATTTACTTACTTGTACTTAATTGTAACCTGTAACTAAATATATTTGCTTTCGTACCAAAGAACGCTACGCTTTTTTTTTCTTTTGTCTTTTTTAACTTATGTAAGTTATTTAATGTTAACTTCGATTTGATAGTTTAGTATTTACCGTTTAGAATGCGGGTCTACATACGAGTAGACCTTTAATTGGTTTCTAATTATTATTTAAGAAATCTATTGTGATAACACAGATGGTTTTCCAAAAATAAATAAACAAATAAGCACGCAAAATTGTCTTTCCATACATGTCCGATGCTAAAACCAAAACGAAAATTACTTAAAATATATCATTTAGATTATATCCCGGCGACTAATGGTTGGGACAGCCGTTGACCGGCCTGTGGTTGCCGGCGGGGGCCTAATGCTCAACACCTGTGCTGTTCACTCAGATAAATATATATATTCATGGAACGCTCATATATCTGGTGATTACAATTTAGGCAGCACATTTATATTAGTGTACAGACAGTGAGCGTCGGTGGCGCTGCCGCTGTGGTTTCGGCACTTGCCTTACAATCGGGAGGTCCGGGGTGCGAGACCGGCATATACCAATGTGTTTCACGAATTTCATAATGTACATTTATCTGACACTCTTACAGTGAAGGAAAACATCGAGAGGCAACCTGCATACATCTGTGAAGAAATTCAAAGGTGTATATATGAAGTCGATCAATCCGCACTGGGGCAGAGTGGTTAACTAAGGCCTAAACACCCTAACTTAGGGTAGGCTCGAGCCCTTCGGTGGCGACGCATATGAGTTGTTATGATGCTGATAATTAGAATTCTTTATTGTTGTATCCTTATCACAAAATAAAGTGTTTTTATGTAATAAAAAATAAAAACCGACTTCAAAAACACTGAAAAGTTAAAAATAATATAAGAATAGGTACAGATATCACACTTCTATATTGAAGTCGGTGCCAAACGATGATCTCCTAGAAAGTCTTAAAATTTTTATTTTTAACTTTTTAGTGAATGAAATCTTTTTAGTGAAAGAAACCCTAATTTAATACCACAATAGAGTCGGTGGCGCAGTGCGAGCGTCGGTGGCGCAGTGGACTCGGCACTTGCCTTCCAATCGGGGGCTCGGGGTTCGAGACCCGCCATGTACCAATGTGTTTTTCGTTTCGAATTTCATATGTACATTTGTCTGACGCTCCTACGGTGAAGGAAAACATCGTGAGGCAACCTGCATACATCTGCGAAGAAATTCAATGATGTATGTGAAGTCGACCAATCCGCACTGGGCCAGCGTGGTTGACTAAGGCCTAATCACCCTAATATAGGGTAGGCTCGAGCCCCTCGGTGGGGACGTATATGGGCTGTGATGATGATAGAGGGAAACGCTTATACGCGGGAAAGGCTAATAATGTACTAAATTATTAGCCTTACCCGCGTATTAGCGTTTCCCTCGATTTTCATGGGATCCCATCATCAGATCCTGACTTAGGTGAGTATGGGACCATCCTAGGAGTATACTCTATCGAATACAAAAAGAATTTTGAAAATCGGTCCACAATTGGCGGAGTAATCGCGTAACATACACACAAAACACTTTGGAAACACCTTAAAATTTAAGAGTTTTCCGAGATCCCATCATCAGATCCTGACTTTGGTGACCATGGGACCACCTTTGGAGTATACTCTATTGAACACAAAAAGAATTTTGAAAATCGGTCCACAACTGGCGGCGTAATCGCGTAACATACACACAAAAAAAAACATACGCATCGAATTGAGAACCTCCTCCTTTTTTGAAGTCGGTTAAAAAGCTATTTCACGTAAAAATGTGACGAGAAGATAATCTAAGTTATTATTACGTAGAAAGCCGGTCTCCACGTTTTTCTTTATGTCGTAAACGTCGAGTGAGTGCTTTCATATTGACCGCTGTGCGCTCTTTATTAGCAATGCAGTGGTCGGGAAACAGCCAATTGAACGTAAAAATGATTTCGTTGAGAAAACACAATTATATGGAATAAATGGGATTTTTTGTTGCGAATTCGAACAAAACCCCTTTAGTGATTTGAATGCAAACATTAAGTCTTGGTAGAAAAACATAAAAAATAACAGTCTGACAGCTCTTTTTTTGTGAGTATGTTACACGGTTACTTGAGTTCGGTCCCAAGTAACAATTTAAGTTATAGAAAGGTCACAAATAGGTTATATAACCTTTTTATGGATTTCCTCAAAGAAATACGATAGGTCCTAATATGTTCATAATAAACTCCGCATAAACTCTTAATAACCAAAAAGGCCCTCCATAACAACCTAGTGTAGACCTTATTTTTACTCTTTACTGACTAGACAAATTACCTAAAGGCATGCTTGATAACCTAGATGTAACTGTAAATTAACCATTTTATAACCTGGTTAAATTCAGTATTACCTAATTATAGCCTTTATGAAGTCTCAGCTTAGTCATGGACTAGTCATAATCAGTTTTTATCGCAGCAGTCATTTTCCAGAATTAGGTTATTGTTAAGTACCAGCAAAAGCTTATTAGTAAGTTTTCAAAATATTTTATAAGAGACTGGTTATATATTAGTTAAAACTTATTTCATATCAGACAAATGGCTTCCATTTGTAATACTATTTTTTTATTATGACTTGGGTATTCATATACGAAGCAAAATGTCTGTAAAATTCACATGTGCTTATAAATTCTATTGCGAATACCAGTTTCCTGTTAAATTATGGGATAATATGCTTATAAAATACACGCGCCCTAATTATCAGGCATATTTAAAATATTTAATGGTAATACGTAGTGTAAAAAAAATACATTAAATACATTTTTAACCTCCAATCTGGCACACAATTATTTATAAACCTAAAAATGTATTTTAAATTTGTTATCATTAACAAATAAAATAAATAAATTGATATTTTCGAAAATTCTTGCCACAATAAACCTCTTAAAAATGGCTGCCTTCAATGAAAGGCTTACTAGCTTTACAAATAACTCTTAAATAGCCTGAATTACTATTAACGCACGAAATTTACTTAAAAATAACCTCTAAGTAATTTAAATAACCTTATCACAAACTGTTAGTTATTTTTGCAACCCTTTACGCATTAAATTTTCTCGTAAGATTTGATAGTACTTCTATATCACCGCGGACGGACTAAGTAGTAATTTCAGATGCCAAGAGCGCTTAGATTACATTTTATTAAAAAACAACATTTCGCGTGGTGTACCTACAGAGTGTTTACAAAACCAAAGGATATGTTTATTATTATTCTTCTATTAATAAACATAACATATTATTTTTCAGATTCTATTTGCACCTACTGCTAGTTAAATAGGCACCTACCTACTTAAGTTTTATATTCAATTTGCAATGCAAATAATATATTATTTATTTAATTATTTACATTATAGATATTAATTGCGGTCCCCCGACTTGACGATGCTAAAATCAAAATATTACTAGATCATCATCATCATCATCATCTCAGCCGCACGACGCCCACTGCTGGGCATAGGCCTCCCCCATGGATCTCCACAACGATCGGTCCCGTGCTGCCCGCATCCAGCGGCTTCCCGCGACCTTCGCCAGATCGTCGGTCCACCTGGTCGGGGGCCTACCCATCGTGGTAGCCACTCAAGAACCGTTCGGCCCCAGCGACCATCGGTTCTTCTAGCTATGTGTCTCGCCCACTGCCACTTCAGCTGAGCAATCCTTCGAGCAGTGTCGGTTACTTTAGTTCTCCTGCGGATCTCCTCATTTCGGATCCGATCACACAGGGAGACCCCAAGCATTGCTCTCCCCATTGCCCGATGAACGACCTTGAGCCTTCGGACGAGACCCATAGTGAATGGCTACGTTTCGCTTCCGTAAGTCATCACTGGCAACACACACTGGTCAAAGACTTTGGTCTTGAGACACAGGTAATTTGGACGCGAAGGTTTTTCGTAACTTCCCAAAAGCTGCCCATCCGAGCTCGATTCGACGAGAGATCTCTTTCTCGAAGTTGGACTTACCTAGCTGGACTATCTGTCCCAGGTATACATAGCTGTCTATAATTTCAAGTGTAGTGTTCCCAATATTAACTGGAGTGGGTACAACATGGGCATTCGACATGATTTTTGTCTTATCCATGTTCATTTTAAGACCCACTCTTTGGGAAGCACTACTGAGATCTTCGAGCATGGTGTTCAGGTCTTCCAAGGTCTCAGCCATTAGAACCACATCATCGGCAAAACGGAGGTGTGTTAGGTACTCGCCATTAATGTTAATGCCGTATCATTTCCAATCCAGAAGCTTGAAAATATCCTCCAATGCAACGGTAAAGAGTTTTGGAGAGATAACGTCTCCCTGTCTTACACCTCGCTGCAATTGGATGGGATTAGAGCTCTGGTTCTGGAGTCGAAGCGACATAGTGGCATTTCCGTATAAGCACCTCTTTGTACCTGTAGTCCACTTGGCACCTTTGGAGAGACTGCAGCACCGCCCATGTCACCTGTAGTCCACTTGGCACCTTTGGACAGACTGCAGCACCGCCAATGTTTCGATCGAATCGAAGGCTTTCACAAACGCCAAGCAAAGTGGCAGATTATACTCCTCGGTCTTCTGTATAACCTGCCGCCGCGTATGGATGTGGTCTATGGTACGCTCTCAGAAGCTCTGTAGCGATTCCGTCATCACCAGCCGCCTTATTGTTTTTTAGTTGTTTGAGAGCCATACTAATCTCGTACAGGCTGACGTCCGGGATATCTTCAGTATAGTGTCGGGTAAGCTTGGCTCTGGGGTCTCTAGCCTCGCTTTCAACAGGTGCTTGCGTGGAGTATAACTGTCCATAGAAACTCTCAATCTCCCTTAGGATCTCAGGCTTCGACAAAATGAGGCTACCGTCGTCAATCTTCAGCTGCGTCAGTTGACTTTGCCCAATAGACAGATATCTCGCAAATACTTTGGAGCCTTTATTTCCCTCGATAGCCTCTTCAATACGAGCCGTATTCAATCGGCGAAGGTCGCATGCCAATGACTTTGATATCTGCCTATTAAGCTCCCGGTAACGACTAACATCCGTTGAGTTCTGCAGCCTCATTTCGTGTCTCCGATCCATAAGTTGGAGGGTTTTGTCGGAGTTTCTTTATTCTGGGACGGCGAGTTTTAAAGACCTTAGACCCTACCGTACGGACAGTATCCACCACCATGTTGTTTAGATCGTCCACATTTAAGCTGTTCTCAAGGGCTTCGAAGCGGTTCTGGAGCTCGAGTTGAAACCTTTCGGGGTTTTGGATTTGCGCAGGTATTGGTCGGAGCGTAGACTTTATCAGTCGAGATCTTTCCAGCTTAACATTGATATTCAATGTGCCTCGTACCAGTCTGTGATCACTCCCCGTTTTGACGGCATTGATCACGGAGATATTATTGAATATGTGCCGTTTTCGTCGACATGATAAAATCTATCTCGTTTTTGACATTACCGTCCGGACTCATCCAGGTCCATTTTCGGCTTTCGGACTTCCTGAAGAAGGAGTTCATCATATAGAGCTTCTCCTTCTCCATGAAGTCCGCTAGCATCTGGCCTCTGGTGTTCCGGTGCCCAAATCCAAATTGCCCCATTCTCAACTCATCACCGCAACGTTTCCCTAACCTAGCGTTAAAGTCCCCCATCACAACCGTGTAGTGGGTATTGTGGCTACGTATGGCTTCAGAGATCTCCTCATACATAGCCTCCACTTCGTCATCTGGGTGTGTCGAGGTCGGAGCGTAAACCTGTATGACATTCAACGAATATCGTTTCGATATTCTGAGTATCAGATATGCTACCCTGGTGGACACACTCCCGATGGTTATTACGTTGTTGACGACGGACTTGTGGACGATGAACCCGACACCACCTTAGGACTGTTGATCGCCCTCCCGGTAGTACAGCAAGTTGCCGGAATTGAGGATTATCGAGTCCTCCCCCTCTCTTCGGACTTCAGATAAACCAATGACATCCCAGCGTAGCTTACTAATAGCTTCATCCAACTCCGTTAACTTCGCGTCCGTCCTCAGTGTACGCGTGTGGTAGGTTGCCAGGTCGAGTCGTCGTAGATGATAGCCGGATCTTACCCGGGGATTCTTCGCACCCCCTGACCTACTAGATATATCTAAGTTAATGGGCCAACCAACGCATTTTATTTTTTACTTTTTGGAGGTTTTTTTTTGTCGGGAGTTATTTAAATTTTATGTTTAATTTTTATTTCAAACTTTTTAAACCCTAAGCCTGAACACCCTAACTTAAAAATGTAATTCACCATTTTGTGGTGGCGGCCATCTTGGATTTGTGATTGTCATCATAGTGTATAGTATTCTACTAGTCGAGCCCTTTCATTTGATACCCATATTGAGGGAGTTGTAAAAAAATATGTAGTTCGCCATTCTGTGGTGTCGGCCATCTTGGATTTTAAATTTATCATAGTGTGTAGTATTTTACTAGTCAAGCCCTTTCATTTGACACTCATATTTATTTATTTATTTAAACTTTCGCAGAGCCTAAATAAAGTGTACAGGGGCGAACTTAATGCCAGGCATTCTCTACCAGTCAACCCGTATAATGTGAGAAAATCTTTGTTGACGGTGTTCGAATTGGAAAAAAACAAGAACTAAACAAACCTTGACACAACTAAGTAACAACATACTAAATAAAGATAAATACTAAGTACACAAATATATAAATATTATATACATAAATATTATATACATAAATATAGATATATAAATATATATTGAGGGAGTTGTGTACAAATATGTATTCTGCCATTTTGTGGCGGCGGCCATCTTGGACCGATGGTCATTAAACATAGCTAAGAATACTTCCGACTAATTTACCTTTCAAACAAAAAAAATCAAAATCGGTTCATCGGTTCGGGAGTTATGATGCCACAGACAGACACACACAACACCACCATAAATAAATAATTTGGAAAATATTGAAAAAAATACAGGACGTAACGTTGATACTCAAACAAATTAATATGAGGTAGATCGCTCAAATATTATGAAGCTTCTCATTTTGTATTTGACCTAACTCGAATGAATGTTTATAATATAAGTTACTGTTCTGTTGATTTATCGTCATTCGCAGTCAGTCACTCGCTTAGTACAATAACCCAAATTAATCATGTCTTAAAATTTTAATTTATAGTCACTCGTTTAAATACTCCCCTTTAGTTATCGACACAATCTCTCCTCTCAGCCTTATGAATCGGTATGAGAACAGACTTTTTCAGTACATCAGGAAATTTTGCAAGTCTTAAGCAACTGTTAAATAGATTTGTTAAGGTCGGAGTAATTAAAGTACTTAAATGCTTTAAAACCTGGGCAGGGATACAATCATAGCCCGTGGATGGGCTTGCCTTGAGGCTTCTGATTGTACTTTCTATTTCTTCATTATTTGTATTGGCTAAAAAGAATGAACTATTTTGTGATACAACTGGTAAAAACTCATAAGGAAAGGATGGAACATAAATAACAGGACTTAGATATATTCGTATACGTACTTAACCAACGTAAAACTAACTTTTTTGTGATGATTCGCTGTACTGTTTTTCGAATTTCTTTTATAATGTTCACTTCTCGCAATTTTTTGTTAAGACATACTGTATATTTGTAAGCGGGCATTCCATATAACTTTGAAGTTCGGTGATGATTGAGTAGTTTCTTTATGTATTTAAAGGTTATAATAATTAATAAAAGCTTATAAATTATGCTATAAAGCTATCTTTTACGCCTTAAAGTGATTTTCCTAACTATATGTAGCCACAAAATGCTATTAAGTTATTAAACAGTTTTTGAGATAGCTAATAAGGTATTAGTAAAGTAGGTTATGAAAGAGTCCCATTTGAGATATAACAATGCGTTTCACGTCATATTTTGACATTTGATTATCCTAAAAACAACCCAATTATAACCTTTTCGGAACTTAGAAGACTTAGGACTTATAGCTCTGGAAAACAATCTATGATTGCGTTATATTAACCTCTTGAAAAAAGCTTTTAGGTTAAAGCAAAAACCATATAGTTCTAAGACCAAGGAGCTCTAAAATTAACTGACATAGAACTTACAAGATATACAAATTCCTTATTATAACTTTTTTATGACAAAAAGGTATTTTAAATAACTATCATAAAGGATAAATGCTACTTGGGGTGTAAAATGTTAATCAAACGCGAATAGTTTGGCAAGACTTCATAAAATCTTATTATTTCGTACCTACAAGATAATACTTTGGTTAAATGAGAAGAACATATTGAAGGAAGGCTCTTCTGATGGATAACATTGACATTTAATCCTACATGTATCATAAAAAGATTCCTTACTCTTTTAATGAGTCGTGTCATGAAGAGTAACAGCCAATTTAAAATGTACAGCGAGCTAGCGACGGAAAGTATTTACCCCAAGTTTACGTTGCAGCTGCAGACGACATTTTCAATAACAGCTCCAGTGCCAACATTAAATTTGAAATAAGCTCATTTAGATCTGACTCTCAAAATTTTAGGAGTTTACATTTTTTCTTTAAATTTTGAATAAACATATTTTTTTTACATAACGGGCAAACTTATTATGGCATTTTATCTCACCTGATGGTAAATGAGTATAAGACTGCAGATGGAAGCGGGTATCACCTGGATTCCTCAGAAACCGAGGTACTGGTAATCTTACCTCTCATATGTAATTATTGTAACAAACTTAGAAAAAACAGTAGTAGCTAGCCAGGGGGGCTCAGGGCGTACCACCAATGAAATCGACCACAAGCAGAAAATTTCAGCCCCCACGGGGAATCGGATCCCTGTTCTTGAGATCGATACCTGGTGACCACTGACCATTTGCAGCCCATTTGGCGGGCCAACGGGAACCATATCAGGTATCCTGTCATATCAAATCAATTTTGTTGGTATACAATGAAGGCTGAAATGGTTGAAGTGTGGGGTGTGAAGTTGGGTGCTTTAAGCAAATCTTAATGCTGCATAAGAACTTATGGCACGCACTCACTCACTACAGCTCATATTCCTCACCGAGGGGCTCGAGCTTACACTAAGTTAGGGTGCTTAGACCTTAGTCAACCGCGCTGGTCCAGTGGGGATTGGTCGACTTCACATACACCTTTGAATTACTTCGAAGATTGTCTCACGACCCTTATATTAAGGTTTTAAAAAATGTTTATTTATGATAAATACATATTGACTATAACAATAATATAAAAATTCAATACTTGATTAATTGTTATTAATAATTATATCTTTAATCTATACTGAATTCGTAGCGTCGGTGGCGCTGTAGACTGGTCACTAGCCTTATATCGGGAGGTCGTGGTTCGTGACCGCTATTTTTCGTTTCGAATTGCATATGTACATTTATCTGACGCTTCTACAGTGAAGGAAAACATCGTGAGGCAACCTGCTTATATCTGCAAAGAAATTCTAAGGTGTATGTGAAGTCAACTAATCCGCACTGGGCCAGCGTGGTTGACAAAGGCCTAATCGCCCTAACAGGGTAGGCTCGAGCCCCTCGGCGGGGACGTAGCTGAGCTGTGATAATGATCATGATAGGTAAGCTAATTATATTTCGCCCATGAGTTTTTCTTTATCCGTTCTTAGCGGAAGTCTGTATTATAATGACTATGTACGAGTATGTTCGAAAATGAAGGCTTTGGTTATGCATGATACAATTATTAGGTTGTCCAGCGGATGCCCAACCATCATTAGGCGGCGATGCGGTAGATTCACATTATGGTGATAGGAGAAGCGCAATGGGTTTTGTATACTGAAAACTTATAATCTGTTGTAAGCCGTCGGACAGAAGGAAGTGCATTAGGCATCAACGTCGCAATAAAACAACGCAAACCCATCGAGTTTGGGCTCGTTTGATTCGTATTCACGAGTACTTTGGTCCTATATATATTAGTAACCAGGGTCTGATGCTGGAGTTGGAAGGTGGCCGTAGGAAATCCGCAATAAAACGACACAGCCCCATCGAGTTTGGGTTCGTTTGATTCGCATTGTTTTTTTTTTTTTTTTTTATGAATGCTGGATAAGCGTTTGGCCTCCATCTCACCTGATGGAAAGTGATGATGAGGCCGAAGATGGGACACGCCTAGCCAGAAGGTGCCTATTCACTCTCATCTTGAATAACTCCAAGTTATATTGCTCAGGGAACAAATCCGCGGGCAAAGAGTTCCACTCCCTTGCCGTTCGCCATATGAATGAGGAAGCGCATCGCTTCGTGCGTTTAATTGGAATATCAATGACAAAAGGGTGGAACCCCAGCCGCCGTCTGGTTCCCCTGAGATGGAAAGGAGAAGCCGGAATTATTTCATGTAATTCCAAAGCACACTCTCCGTGATATATCCTATAAAATACCGATAAACATGCCACCTTACGACGATGTTCGAGGCTCTGAAGCTTGGCCCCCGTTAATTTGGTGTCACCAATGAGGGTCTTAGCACGCTTATCAATAGAATCAAGGGCCGCTAGTTGATATTTGGCAGACCCATCCCACAAGTGGCAGCAGTACTCCATACAAGATCGAACTTGTGCTTGATATAGTTGGAGCAACTGTTCCGGTGTGAAGTACCGCCTGACCTTGGAGAGAATGCCGAGCTTCATAGCCGCAATTTTGGCAACGGTTTCTATGTAAATACCAAAGTTGAGATTGTTAGTTACTTGCATACCAAGTAGGTGGAGATGATCAGTTACCGGTATGGATATACCACGGAAAGTCGGAGTCAGATAGAAAGGACTCCGTTTAGTGGAGAACAAACACGCCTGCGTTTTGCTAGTATTAAACTGGACCAAATTAGCGTCACCCCATTCAGAGACCGCCCGGAGTGTAGAATTCAAACGGTCCATCATCGACTCCCGACAAGACCGGATCTCCTCTTTATTGGCCTTTGCATTGGAGACATATCTATCAACGACTGTGGTGTCATCGGCATACCCGAAGGTTCCAGGCACCAACAAGTCGTAGACGTGCAGAAGAAAGAGTGTTGCCGAAAGTACGGAACCTTGAGGAACTCCAGCATCAATAGTCAGTTGTTCGGAGCAGCAGCCATCTAATACTACTTGCATGGAACGTTCACTCAAAAAGTTCGAGATCCAATTGCAGAGGTTCTGGGGTAGACCATACGATGGAAGCTTGCCTAACAGGCTAGAATGCCAGACCCTGTCAAAAGCTTTGGATATGTCTAAAGAGACTGCGAGAGCCTCGCCGTGCCCATCAATAGCTTCTCCCCATATATGTGTGGCATACACGAGAAGATCTCCCGTTGACCGGCCCTTTCGAAAACCGTACTGACGGTCGCTGAGGAGGTCATTATCTTCAAGGTATGCGAGGAGACGGTTGTTTAGAACACGCTCCATACATTTACACAGCATGGACGTGATTGAGATAGGTCGATAGTTAACTGGATCGGCTCTACTACCCTTCTTAGGTACTGGTTGTACATTTGCTAGCTTCCAAGACTTGGGAACCACTCCAGTCGCAAGTGAGAGTCTGTACAGGCGGGTCAATACGGGAGCCAACTCGGGCGCACAGTTGCGCAGCACAATAGCCGGTATGCCATCAGGTCCGCTGGCTTTATTCACGTCTAGATTTCTTAGAACCTTAAGTACCTCTTTTTGGTGAATGTGAACTGCTGACATGGAGCAGTCAGCTTGAGGTAGAGTTGGAGGAGGTTTTCCTGCAGAGTCCAAACGTGAATTCTCAGCAAAAAGAGAGGCAAAAAGATTTGCTTTCTCTTCTGCCGTATGGGCCAGTGAGCCGTCAGGTTTCAACAACGGTGGTAAGTTCAGTCGACAGAAGTTAGCTTCGGTTGCTTTGGCCAGGGACCAGAAAGCTTTGCTGCCCGTTGGGTATGAGGCCAGCTTTGATCCAATGCGGCCGATATGAGCAAACCTTGCCCGGCATAACTGCTTCTTGCATGCCTTAGCAACTTTATTATAGGCTTTCTTCAGGTCATGGGTATTTGGAGCTTTGCATCGTCGGGCTTCAGCCCAAGCCTGGTATGCCGCCCGCTTCTGGACTTCGGCGTGGCGGCACTCATTATTGAACCAGGGACGTGCTTCGGTGCCATTTGGGACGTCAGAGTAAGGAATGAAATATTCCATACCCAGACGAACAATCTCCACGATAGCATCGGCGCAGCTCGAAGAATCCCCAGAAGAAAAGCAAGTACGCCAAGGATACGATGCATAAAACTGGCGCATTCCGTCCCAATCCGCTAGCTTGTATCTCCACACCCGTCTCTTACCTCGAAGGCCATGATCGGGTGGAGAGTATACTGACACAGCTTTCACCAGACAGTGGTCGGAAGTACCTAGAGGGGCTTCAACCGTCACGGTATAACGGTCTGGATCAGAAGTCAGCAATAAGTCGAGACAGTTGGCCGTGTGTGAATCAACGTCGGGAACCCTAGTAGCGCAGTTGACAAGTTGGGTAAGATTAAGTACTATCGCGAGATTATACGCCTCCCTCCCTGCAAGATCGGTTTTTTGGTGTGGGAATAGCCATTCCTTGTGGTGGGCATTGAAATCACCGAGAAAGGCCAACTGCGCTGACGGATACCTACACTGAGCTTCAATAGCCGTATCATGCAGATATTGGAACAAGTTGGTAGTTTCTTGATCTCCACTGTGCGAACGGTAGACACAGGAATATATGATCTGTGCATTACCAGTATCAACCAAAAGCCATAGAACGGAAAAACGAGGAGCTTCAAGGTGCTTGAGACGCCTGGCACAGATGTCGTCGCGGATGTACACACAGACACCGGCACGAGAAAGAAACCTATGCTCAAGCGTGTACCCAGGATAATAGAGGTACGCCGCGTTACTCGGACATTTAATCTGCGTTTCGGTAAGGAACAGCAGATGCGGCTTAACGGTTTCTAGTTGGTGGTGGACCGGGTTGAGATTTGAGTGCAATCCACGTATGTTGGTGAAAAGCACTTTTAATGGGAGGACGTGCAACCGCTGTTTAACGTTTTTCCTTTTCGTACTTTTCATATTTTAAATTTTGAAACTGGAGTGAACAGGCACTAGGATGGAAGTTGGACGAGGCTCCTCACTGTGTCGAACCCAACTAGGTACTCAGACTGCCACACAAAATAGTCACTCGACTCGGAGACTGCGGGGACGCCCGAACCCCCCCGGGAGTGGCCACCTGGTCCTCCCTTCCGGTCGCCAACCGGCAAGGTGGAGCACCCCGGGATTTTTCGTTGGGTGGCGGGGACCCCGGGATTTTTCGTTCGGATCCCGCTAGCCTCCAGAGCCGGGCGTTGAGTGTGGCAGCACAAGTAGCTGCAGACTACAGTTTAGTGTAGAGCAACTATCCAGACCCATCCTCTGCTATGGCTACTCTCAACTACGAGCCGGAACACGGAAAATCCGCTTGGCGACTCGGCTTAGTCGGGAGGGTGGTGACCAGCCACGGCCGAAGCCTACCACCGGAAAGGTTGTTGTTCGTTTAGCACAACCCGGGGATCACTTGTAGGGTATCGAGAGTAAGACCTACGGAAGCGAACAACGTCGACCCCTAAGAATTGACGAGTACTTTGGTCCTATGTGGTAACCAGAGTCTGATGCTGGAGCTGGAAGGTAGCCAAAGGAACTCCGTAATAAAACGTCAGAACCCCATCGAGTTTGGGCTCGTTTGATTCATATTGACGAGTACTTTGGTCCTATATGGTAACCAGGGTCTGATGCTGGAGTTGCGAGGTGGCCATAGGAACTCCGCAATAAAACGACACAGCCCCATCGAGTTTGGGCTCGTTTGATTCGTATTGACGAGTACTTTGGTCCTATATGGTAACCAGGGTCTGATGCTGGAACTGGAAGGTGGCCATAGGAACTCCGCAATAAAACGACACAACCCCATCGAGTTTGGGCTCGTTTGATTCGTATTGACGAGTACTTTGGTCCTATATGGTAACCAGGGTCTGATGCTGGAGCTGGAAGGTGGCCATAGGAACTCTACAATAAAACGACACAACCCCATCGAGTTTGGGCTCGTTTGATTTATCTTGATGAGTACTTTGATCCTAGCCTAGATTATATCCGTATGCAACCCCATCAATTTCTTTTGTGCGACCTTCCCCAAACTCGATAGGGTTGCGTCGTTTTATTACAGAGTTCCTATAGCCACCGTCCAGTTCCTTCATCAGATCAGCTCCATGTTACCATAATATTGCATTGTCACGCGATATACATATGCATGCAAAATTTCAGCCCAATCGGAAACCGGGAAGTGGTCAAATCTCTGTAGATTTGACCACTTCCCGGTTTCCGATACATACAGTGCAAGCTAAATAAAAGCTTATAAAAATAAAAGTTGATCAATCAAACACATGCCTGTATTTACTATAGTATAACACAGTATTACACAAGTTAATATTTTCCAAAACTAACATTTACGGCATTTTGCTAGGCGGCCGCACCGATTGCTCGACCGAGTGCGCTTGTGTGCGTGAGCGACGCACACAAACGGAGACTAGAGAAATTTACCTAAACTAGCTCGGGCTCGCGCGGATGGTGGGCCCTTAATTTGTGAAAAAGTCAATTATCCTATTGTTGTCATGCTATTCCTAATCTTTAATATTACCCATGCGAAACCGAGTGGGCACTAGTGTCAAATATATAGTTATCTACAAAAGAAGTAAAAGTATCGAATTATCTACATTTAATTAGTAATTTGGTCATTAGCTTATTTAACTTAAGAAGTTCGGTGGATTGAGCTTCCGATCCCGTACCTCCACCGGGGGCGGTGAGATTCTAGAGGGTGGTTTAACCGGGAATGGGTATACCAGCTAGTGGTGCCCAAAGTTGGTCTTGGTCTTGAAGTCTTGTGAGACTCTTGCTGCAAGACCGAGACCAAGATTGACCTAATTGTAACAAGACCAATGTGGATCATCATCATCATCATCATTTTAGCCAAGAGACGCCCACTGTTGGACATAGGCCTCCACCAGGGATCTCCAAACCAATCGGTCCTGCGCCTCCCGCATCCAGCGGCTTCCCGTGGCCTTCACCAGATCGTCGGTCCACCTTGTGGGGGACCTACCAACGCTGCGTCTCCCGGTATGCGGCCGCCACTCAAGGACCTTTCCGCCCCAACGGCCGTCAGTCCTGCGACCTATATGTCCTGCCCACTGCCACTTAAGGTTTGCAATACTTTGGGCTATGTCGGCGACTCTAGTTCTTCTACGAATCTCTTCATTTCTGATGCGATCACGTAGAGAAACCTCGAGCATAGCCCTCTCCATTGACATTAAGCCTTCTGATGACCCATTGTAAACGGCCACGTCTCAGTTCCGTACGTCAATATGCACGAATTGAAGACTTTCGTCTTAAGACACTGCGGTTGATTGGCCGAGAATATGCTGCGTAGCTTCCCGAACGCTGTCCAGCCGAGTTGGATTCGTCGATTTACCTTCTTCTGGAAGTTGGACTTACAAGGCGGATACATGCAAGATTTGAGCAAGAGTCTGCCTAAATATTGCATGGGTCAGTTTTGGTGTTGGTCTAGGGCTCGGTCTTGCAGCAAGAGTCTCGCAAGATTGCAAGAACAAGACCGATTTTGGGCAATACTTATACCAGCGGAAATGCCGTTGGTGAATCGAGTCCCGGCATATCCAAGTGGGCAGTCTAGTCAGCTTAGCCCCTTGGCATCGTAAAGAGATTCCCCCGCCACAAAAAAAGGTAAACAAATCCAATGCAATGTAAGTAACCATTGCCCACGAATGCCTATTCTGTATGCGTATGTTTATGGCGGACTATTCAGATCCACTGACCTGTGACAAATGACATACATATTCCTCGTGGAAAATTCATTGGTGTCCATTGAAGACGAAAAGTATTGTAATATGGTGTTACGACATATACTCGTATTACGTAAGTTACGTTTATATTAAGTTGATAGGAGCGTCATAATTTTTTGCAATATTTTATACAACGATGCCAAAAACAAATTCAGATTTATAGAAGTGTTTGTAATTGCTAAAGAAGAATTTAGTTGTTGAATTAGATAGATACTCATGATTTTTAAATTAATTTTACAATGGGCGCAAGCATAATGATTGCACTAGTGAACCCATGGAATTGCAGATCTTTTGAAGATTTGCATTTCAAAAATTCTTCAATTAAACTGAATAATTTACGATGTTAAGTGAATTCTTTATATACCTACCTACCTGGTTCCAGGGGCCTTATTCTGCTAGCGTTATCGCATTTGTGGCGTGTGAATAACGCTTCGATAGCATCTCTTTTTAACCGACTTCAAAAAAGGAGAAGTTTATCAATTCGGATGTATTTTTTTTGTATGTTTGTTACCTCACTCAACTCCGTCATTTTTAAACCGATTTCCAAAATTCTTTTTG
Source organism: Schoenobius gigantellus (assembly GCA_963935595.1). NCBI lineage: Eukaryota > Metazoa > Arthropoda > Insecta > Lepidoptera > Crambidae > Schoenobius > Schoenobius gigantellus. The sequence goes on along the minus strand of OZ012547.1, from coordinate 29,994,118 downwards.
TATTTGATAGAGTATACTGCAAGAGTGGTCCCATGGTCACCAAAGTCAGGATCTGATGATGGGATCCTATAGGAAATCGAGGAAAACACTAATTTAATAACCTTCGGTGAGCTGTTATTAAATTAGGGTTTCTGTCACTAAAAAGATTTCATTCACTAAAAAGTAAAAAAAAATAATTTTATTACAAAAAAAAAACCGACTTCAAAAACACTGAAAACTTAAAAATAATATAAGAATAGGTATAGGTCATCGTTTGGCGCCGACTTCAATATAGAAGTGTGATGTTGTCTGTACCTATTCTTATATTATTTTTAAGTTTTCAGTGTTTTTGAAGTCGGTTTTTATTTTTGTAAAAAAAAATTGACACAGTTATTGTTGGTTAACCCATTACTCACTAAAACATTTGTCACTATTAACTAATCAAGAAATTGTAGTACAAATAAATTGCACTAGAAAATGCGCATAAAAGCGATAAAAACAGTTTTGTTGAAACGCTATCACGACGCGACAACGATGTTAAGATTAGCGGAATTAGGCCCTAGGACGCATGAAATATTCACCAAATCTAAGGCGCATAACACATTGCACCGGACACCGCTGCGGTGTACGGAGGGACGAAAACCGTATGCGGCTGCGGCGGCACGGAACCGTGCCACCGTACGGTTTGCTCCGTATCACCGTCCGGAGCTGCGGTGCACGACGACGCCCCGCATCACCGCATTATCTATGTTGAGATCTATTACGCGTATGCACGTCCTTTCTACGCAAAAATCCGTACGATACTGCGGCACAGTGTGGCATATCCCGCGGACCGCACCGCATCACCGTCCGGGAGTGCGGTGCCGTCGCGTGCGCCGCACAACCGCACGGTGATGCGGGGCGAGTGTGTTATACCCTGCGGTTTTTGTATACAAATTAAGATTCTCCAGTCAAAATTAAAAACCGCAGCACCGCACACCGGAGCGGTGTCCGGTGCAATGTGTTATGCGCCTAACGCTCGGCTTAACATCATTAAGCGCGTGGTGACGCGTGAATTTGTTAGAGCACCGGGAACAGCTCAAAGCGCGAATACCTATAAGGAGATTACCAAATTATTGCAAATGCATTGATGTGATTCATAAAATTTTACCTTAGCCACATGCATGGAGTTGTAATCTAGAAGTGTACATAATGTGGTGATGGTAAAGCGTGAAGTTATGCGCCAGAATTTACATAAATTAAAAATAAGCATTACCTTAAAAATATATCTACCCTAGCTAGTTTTTAGCAAATTATCATAAAATTTAACTAAAAAAAACTCCATCTAAAACTTTGCTGTCTTATCGGAAATGCTCCAAAAAATATTTATTGTATTCCCTATACGCTAACTGTCAATATAAGGCAGTCAATAACTTCAATTTTGTGCACTTACACATCATCCTTTCTTGTTCTTTCATTTAATTCAAATTAGTTCGTAGCCCAGACGCAAACACCCGCGAAGAACTTTCACCAAGCTTCGCTTCAGAAAACTTGGGAGCTCTCAATCAATGAATAACATGTATGAGTTGAACTCTAGAATACGCTCTTACCGAATGTTCATTAAGGCGCATAGTGTTCTAATGACCTTGCTCGATCGTCCCGTACTGATTACATAGGCGAGTGAGGGGAATATTTAAGCAAACCTTTACGCGTAAGATGAATTATTTCAATTAAAAATTAATAAAGGAAAATAAGAAAAATCTAAAAAGACCATCCCCTAGAACATTGTTCACTTTATTTATTGAAAATGAAAGTATATGATTTAACCTAATATTAAGGTCACATTTTTACCAAGTTTTAATTAATTTATCAAAAAATTTAGAAGACCATCCTCTAAAGATTGCATTGAATAATAACATATCTTTTTTAAAGATTTTTTATCCAATATTAATGAAGAAAACCGGTATTTTCTGCAGTAATTTTTTATGATTGACCCTACTATGCGCCTTAACATTATGTAAATCAAATTTAACGTTTTCAAAGCTACCCACATGGCCCACTGCATTAGCAAGTTGAAATAGCTGGTCACATCTGTCGCAGAGTCGACGAATGATGGATTGAGCGTGTTCTGTAGTGAAAACTACGTCTTGGCGAACGTAATATAGAACGCCCTCCGGCAAGGTGGAGCGATGATATTCGTGTAATTGCTGGTGGCGATTGTATGAGGATGATCGAGATCGAACTGAGTAATGTATGCAAACTGAGAACATGCCAAAGTCTAGCAGTAAACGAACATGGGCTGCCTTTGACGCTGGTCATATTTAAATTTATTATTGCCGAAGAAATGCCATTTTTCACGCGATGAAAGGTTAGTTTACTCATAATCAGTTGAGGGAGAGAAATACTTTTTCGTCAGTAAAAAATACTGTAGTCAGTTGTACTTTCTGCAAAAACTTAAATAATATTTTTATTGTATGCTAGATATTTAAAAATATAACGCAATAAAGTATAAGTGCAGAATCTCATAAATATTTTCATCGTGTTTTCATACTTCGGTGCAGCCAAACTATTTTCATGGCAGTCTTTATGCTCCTAGGATGTCGCTTAATCAAGTTTATGACGTGTGCTTTAGCGTCTGCTGATATTGAAAAATTGAATTTTAGAGATTTATGTTTTATGTGTGTATGAAAAATGCATCTGAAAGTTAGATTGTTAAATTGCTTTCATTGTTTTAATATTTTGACATCCTTAAGAATTCTTAATAATCCATTTCTCTGACTTGAGTTTTAATTACATATACGAGTATTGTGGTATTCATTATTAAGGGGCCACAGTATTACCTACTACTAGCGCCGCCATTCGTTTTTTTATTAATTATGATAAATTAAAGACGAAAAATAGATCAGTCAACTAGTCAATACAGATATTTCAGATTTTTTGAGCTATTCAGGCATAGATTAAATGTATAGGAATAATCATAATCCGAATTATTGCTAAAAGTGGCCACTTTGATACAGTTCTTTGGGAAATGAAATTTGACGAAAAGTATTTTGCCCAAATGGCAGTTTACCAATGTCTGAAAAAATGATGAAAATAAATCAAATACTTACTTACAAGAAAAAAAATTCATCTCGGGCGGGACTCGAACCATTTTAAATAAAATGCAAAGTCACAAATATAAAATTTGTTAGTTTCTTTATTCTTAATAATTTCTCGAGAAATCTGTAAAGATTCCTGCACTGGATGTTGATAAGTAGTTATTAACAGTGAATAAAGACTACTTTGTCTTAACAAAGTATAAAAGGGATCAGAACATTTGAAGATTCGTCACGGTCGGTAGGTACTCGGTAGCCCAGTGGTTAAATATTTTGGAAACGCGGGTGCGTGTCACGCCCAAGACGAATTTTTTTCTTAAATTTGATTTATTTTCATCATTTTTTCAAATTATTAAGCATATCTAAATTAAATGCAGTCACAAATATAAAATGACAAAAACAGCATGTTAAGATCGATCTTATTCTTGAGATGCAATCATTATTACGAACCCAACTGTCAATTGCACCAACCTTATCTTAGCTTAGAACAACCTGGAGTATAAGCTGTCACTTCTTGTCTTAAATTTTATTTTATTTTATTTATTTAAATTGGCAAAGAAGGAAACTGCCCACCTGGTGGTAAGTGGTAACAGACACTTAAAGTAAATGTGGCTCTTGTGGGATTCGCAGCAAATCTACAGCCCCTAGATAGCCCCCTTAGATACCTAAGCAGACGACCCTGTTACAGAGTCTACCGCGGTTTACTATAATTATACATCTACCGCCAACCAGCGTGGTATAGTAGGCTTTTCTCCCTCGTCTAAGGAGAGACACGGGTCCAGCAGTGGAACGCTTATGGGTTAAAGCAGGGGTTCCCAAGCTTTTCAAGTTTTTTTATGGCACTCTAGTAATTTTCTTCTATTTATTTTTCTTATTTGTATTGTATCTTCTTCATACACTTAGTTTCGTACCACAGAGTTCAAGATGCCACATCCGCATCCCCTCTCCTCTGCCTCTTACCCAATCCATTCATAGAGCATGAACCGACCACGCAGGTGATTTTCCAGGGACGCCTCGCGGCACCCCTGATCTCTCTCCGTGGCACCCCAGGTTGCCGCGGCAACCTACTTTGGAAACCTCTGGGCTAAACTCATGATGATGATGATGCTTTTCACAGGTAATAACAAGGGGTAAGTAAAGTTTTTTGCCACGTAATTTAACTATTAATCTTTCTTGCGTGAATTTTTTTTAGATAATATTTGGTCGGGATATATCTTTAGGGCATTGTAAGGCGTAAACTTCGAAAGGCTTACCTTCGTCGAATACTGATCCCAATGGATTGTTGTCCGGTCGGGTATAGTATTACTGACGTAGGTATAACAGGTAAATACGGTTATAAGGAGGGTCACAAGGCAGGTGAAGGTGAAATATCCAAACTTGTTAGTTATCAGTTAATCAACTCCAATTAAACTTAGCTCTCTCTGAAACCTTATAGAGTATTTAGTCCCTTCATTTAACCTACATTACGCTTGATATAGATAAAGCAATTAAATTTAAAAAATACCTTCGTGGATATGTTTTAAACGCACGTATTTATCGCCTGTGACTTAATTTCGGTCTGCTGTTGTCAGACTTAATTGGCTAGGAATATTCTGAGCGAGAGTATTTTCATTCTGCCTTTGTCAATTAAAATTAAAAAAAACTCCTTAGCCGACAATGTGTATGAAAGTATTTAATGAAACTTGAGGAGGCTGAAGAAGAAATTAATTGTAGAAAGTAGACATGCTCTCTGCCTATCTCCACCTCTAACGTTGTCTGAATAAAAAAAATACTTGACAATTCAAAAAATTGATTAATAAGACAACATATACCTATACGTTCGTAATAACGTTTGGATGATCACAATATCTACCTAAAACACTAGCCGTTGTCAATAACCAAAATCTTTGAATAATTTGCATTGAGGACAAAATGGCGTGATATAATGTTATAGCTCTTTTTATTGAAGCTAAATTTCCTTTATCGGCGAGATTGGATGGCTCAAAGGACACTTAAAGCTGGTTTTGAACCGAGCTATTTTATTGAGATCCGATTATTTTACTTATCGATTACTTGGTGAGTTATTCATTTATATGCTTAACGAATTTAACGTATAAGCGCATAGCATTAAGAGAGTCTACACAAGTACGAGTTCATTGTATGTAGAGTATAGACTCTATACTCTACATACACACTCTATATACAAAAAAATCTAACGTCTAAATATACGCTTACTAATTAAAGCAGTAGGCTGTTAACCAATGTGGGTTGTCAAAATTATTGCATTTTAATGCGTTACGATGCAGGTGGAGCATTACAATATTTTAAAGCACCCGTCATTTTCTTTATGCTACAATAAGTAACGGTGGCCATCGACGCATTAGTAGTCGCATTAGCATTATAAATGTGTCGATGACTACCGTCGATGTGTGTTTACAGCTCAATAGAAATGCCTCTCATTTGTATTACGCTCTTACTATACCTTAGGAGAGATTGAAGTATTGTTAAATGAGCCAAAACGTTCGCCAGTTTAATTGTGGAAAAATATACTACAATTCGACAGCTACTCAAATTTAATTATTGTCTCATAATTCAAGAACCAATACTTATTATCACATCATAAACTTTTCTATTCTTCTTTCTTTGCCAACAATATAATGTGAGGAATATTAGCACCACAGTTGATCCCAAAGTCATGTCAGTTACCAATATAGGGATACCTAAATCAATACAAGTTCCATCAACTCATATTGTCTTCCAAGTTTGCATTCCGTGCTATGAATATCAACAAGACGATCATGGCCCTGATAACAAACAGATCAGTGTGATAAGTCAACTTATACAGAAAGTTGTTTGTGAAGTATTGATCAATTAATTGTTGGTAAAATAATTTGTCGATTTATGAAAATATAGGCAATTTATTAGCTCAATTTGTTAGCTTGTTTTTTTTCAAAAGGTTGTCTTTTCTTTCCAAAAAAGTGTATCATTTAAAAGCGAAAATCCTATATTTTACAAGCTGGAATGAAGCAAGAAATGAAGAAAGAACAGAAAAAATTATGAAGAAGAAATTATAAATTACTCCTAAGATATATTTCGTAACAACCCAAAAAATGTTGGTGACGCTCAGAAATTTTCACTTTTGACGTGCAGATCTACCACTAACTGTTTTTTTAATAATTTGCAACACCTCTATAAACTCTAACGATTCTATTCAAACGCATAACAAACAAGGACTGGAAAGTTTGATAATGTGTCCAAAGTTGTTAAGCTCCGAGAATGGCGGACTTTATAATTTTCGATTTCATTTTCCACTTGGGCTTGTGGACTCATCTCGAACTCTGTTCTGTCTGACTAAAATTACTCGGACTCTGTTGAATTCAGCAATATGATCATTTTCTCTTTGTGCGGTCTGAAAATCATTCGGTAATATTCATAATATGAATTGTGCATATTTGCTCAATAAGGTTTAAACTACATGAAATCGATATTCAAAGTGAAATCGAGAAAAACTGCTAGATAATTTTATTATAATAATAATTTGACCCTTCAGCTAATAATCAAATAAAAGTAAATAAAAATCATTCCGGTTTTAAAAATAATTGTGAGTATTTATGTAGGTGATTTACAGAAGTACCTACAAACAAACGTTAAAATGAAATGGACAACAAAAATAATTGTAACCATTTTTAAAAGCTAAGCGTAACTCGAGAGTCTCGAAATACTTAAACGCTGACTAAAATCAAGATTTCGCACAATTTATTATAATTGTGTCTTGAATACAATTCAATGAGCGTCTGTTATTCCAATTTTCGAACTTGGAGTTTTTAATAATGTACAGTCACCATAATATGAACTTAAAAGGTGAATTTGTCTATGTATTACTCTTTGACGTCTCAGTTTTTGGTAACTGAGTTAAGTATTAACCATGTATTAACCAAAATTAAATAAGATTCTAATAAAGAATAAAAAACAAAACCGGCTAAGTTCCGTACTATGATTATTATTAAAGCTGTAATGGTTTTATTTTCCATAATTTCACATGATTTGTTAATGTAGGTATACTGATTGCCTATTTTACTTAACTCACAACTTTATCTAATTTTCAATGGGATTTGTATGAACGTTTCCTTCACCAAGTATAATTTATTATAAGTTGGTTGAGTATAACTCTTTAATTTGTGATACTTTTCCTTCAAGTTTCGTAATGTATACTAAAGTCATGATTTTTTTATGTATCCATAAAGGACCGTTTAGTTGGCAGGGAGGAGGACACACACCGTCTGTCAGCGCTTGACACAAAAACAAAATTTAAAACTTAATATTTCAGAAAAGCATCGCTGAATCAAAAATTGTGTTCACACAAACACAATATTTTAATGACTTTTCCAATGACATTCCATACAATGGAATCAATTAATCAATCAATAGACTTAAGAGCATAGCTCTTATCGGTGGAGTATACGCTATCTATCTTTGTTTTCAGCCAGTGCCTTGACCTCCGCATACGACAAGACGTTCACCTTCTCTTTCATTTGGTCCACATATGCTCGTCTTCTTCTCCCTCTTCCTCTCCTTGCTTCGAGCTTCCCTTCTACGATGGAAGGAATACAATGGAATAGGCGAGAAAAATTTATCCCCACTTTACATGAAGTACGGGGAGGTACCTTACATTTTTTTTACTTCTTTGTTGGCGTGACCCATGGCAAATTATAGCTTTCTAGAACTAAGTGTCTCTGAACTAAAACGAGACAGACGGACATGGCAAAACTGTTCATTACGGAACCCTAAAAATGATTGGACCTTGGGGTTGAAAATGAGATATTATTTGCTGCGCGAATATAAAATTTGAAAGTGATAATAATAAAGAAGAAGAACATTACAATTAAGCATCAAATGTTCTATGAAAATTTCATTTCGCACCAAAAAAAGACAGTTTCGTACTATCAAAGTTTTTAGACTTCCGCGATTTGTACACATTTTTAACATAATAAAAACCGGGGGGGGGGGGGGGGGGGGTACCGCCTAACTCATAGCGATCACTCGCTATCGCTTTCGTGACATTAAAACTATTGTTCTAATGTCACGATAGCGATAGCGAGTTATCGCTTTGAGTTAGGCGATAGGGCCGCGGGTCTATATCGCGGTAAAATAGTAAGTCAACTTACTCGTAGTTCTTGTTTTGCCGCGATATAGACCCGGTTTTTTTTGTATTTAAAATGAGTTTCGTATTATTAAACCTTGTACAAATCCTAGGTACAAGGCTGAAATAGTTTATTAAGTGAACTCTCCAAATCTAGAATCCAAGAACCTAGACTTGATTCTTACCTTTCGTTCTTATTCAGTTTTACAATATTTGGAATGAGTATTAGGTAATTTAGTTTTGGAAGCCGAGAAAAACTTTGAAATCACTTCGTCGTGTGTAGGTGCATAACGCGACTTAATACATACAAAAGTATGAACATTTTAATAATGGTGATAGGATTTCATTCAGTTTATAAATATAAACATATTTGGAAACCACTAATCTAATTTAATTACATGAACAGTCTAATTATGTAAATCTAACTAATATCATGTTGATAAGCTTTTATGTTGGCTGACTCAACCTCATTTAGTATAACATTATCTCATGAAACGACTAAGCTGTGTGATGTGAGTCAACATACAAACATCGACTGTCACAGCGTCTACTGTCGATGAAAATCGAATAATCGTCTTGCAGGCCTATTCTGTAACTGCGGTTGCTAACTAGAACTTTCATTTTTGAAAGGAACTTAACATCCATTACTGCTATCATTAAAGCTGCCGTAACACACATAAGATCACTAAACTAGAAATGGATATAAAGTGTGTTTCAAAAATGACAGTTCTAGTTACCAACTGTAGTTAACGAATATGCCTGCTGGTTGTTCACTGCAGAAGCTGTAGGAGCGACACAGCCCCGTCTATTTACTTTGTGGTTCTATAGTGTCACAGGGACTGCACACGTTGCAACATGTAAACAGTACGAATTTTCGATAGTTAGTGATGTCCAAGTGCTAATGGAAAAGTTCGATGATTTATAAGAGACTAGTGAAAATCGGATTTGTAGTGTATGGAACTCGTAGTAACTGCTCAGAGTTCATATGACGATAAGTAAGGAGAAATGGTTAATTATTGTAAATATTTTACATGACAAAGTTGCCCAATAATCAGTCTGACCATTTGATGGTAAGTGGCTATAGTCATCTATAGAACCTAAAGTTCCTGTAAGATTTTAACATACATACAACCCTTAAAAACCATTATGCGTTGCTAACTCGTGACATAAGATTTTGAGTCACAGCCCCTAGTAATTTCATTGTTTGTCTTACCCTTAAAATCGGAACACAGCAATCCAAGCACAGCTGCTCGAAGATGACTTTAGTACAGGTATGCCTCTGGTAGATAATAAAATAACACGTTCTTACTATAAAAATCAGGAAACAAGCTCCATTTCAGCGAGGTAAGGAAGTTCATAAATATATGATGATATTCATTGTCGTCTCAGCGGATGGACGCCCACTACTGCCCCCCTAGACAAATGCCACACGCTAACTTTTCCGTAGTCGTTCCTCAGAAAAAATGTATGGAGATGACATTAGCTGCGGAAAATGTCATTTCCATTAATTTTTTCTGCGGAACTACTACGGAAAATATTGCGTGTGGCATTTGTCTAGGGCCTCTGGTGATAGGCCTCTTGCCAAGACTACCATTCGTCACAGTAACGCGCCGCGCTGCCTGCAAACAGTGACTGCACGTGACTTTTATTATGTCGTCTGCCTGTCCGCTTGGTTGAGGTTGGGGGACACCTAACCCTTTAGAGGGTGAATTTTAAAAAATCCTTTCTTGGTGCACCTTAACCTTATAAGGAACCTACGTGCCAAATTTGAATCTCTAGGCCCAGTGGTTTGGGCTGTGCGTTGATATTATCAATTTTCATACTTTGACACCCCATATCTGCCGATAGTACTTTGTATTTCGGTGTGGTCGTGGAGACGCTGAGGTGCGCGAATGACTACCTACTACAATATATACCAATAATACTACCCATAGCTAATTTGACTTACTACTGCTTAATATCAATTCCTTTAAAATTTGGTTATTGCTTTCGCTTGCGCTATTTTCCTCTTCCCCTGGAAGCTTTATATTTTCCCGTAGTACAAATAATGTTGCAAAAACTTCCAAACAAGTTCCGTTAAAATACATTAAGTAGTTTTAGTATGATACGCTTGTAAAGAGTTCTGAAATAAAAACTAAAACATGCGTTTACTCTTTTCTATATTTATCAGCCCAAATACAAAGGTTCATGACCTAAACTTCAAAACTTACAAAGTTCCATTAACACTTTTGACAATTATTGTATATTTTATATACCATTAGTGCGTACTAATTATGAGGCAAATGATTTGACTGTTAGATTACCTAAAACATACAATAAATTCTTTTCTGATATTGATTTATTTAACACATCTAAACTTAGATTTAGGACTGCAATTCACAGAGTAACATTATCTGAGAATCGGAATTGATAACCTGACATTTTTAACATTTTAATATGTAATATTTTTAATATGTAGTAATATTTTTAATTTAATTTCTAATTTCAATTTTTAATCTAATTTTTAATAAGTACTTGACATGTTTTACGTAATAAATAATTTATTCAAAATATTTTTTTATATATTTTCTAAAATTCTATCTCCATGTAAACCATCCTTATGGCGAGGTTTCCCAGGATAACTTTTTGCGCATGGCAGCTTCATTATTGCAGGGTGAATAGTTGATAATTGCATGACTTTTAATGCCACTTACACGCTTTGTGTGACCGAACTAAAACGTTACTTTTTACACGTTTTAATCATTTTTTAGAAGGCTGGAGTGGAAAATGAAGGATGTATTTTTGCAATTTTCTAGGCTATAGAATTGCACGTATATTTATTATTGTATTTTCTGCAACAACACACACACACACACACACACACACACACACACACACACACACTCGCACTCACTCGCGCTCACTTACACACAGACACACCGCACGCATCATTAAATAACTATTTCATGCGATGACATTGAATTCTGTCTTGTTATTTTTAGGTACTTGTAGTTTATAGTAGGTAGTAACTGCCTGCCATACCAAATATTGTCTTCATTGATTGTTTTCTTTGAGTTTTTATTTTACCTGTTTAAATAACTAAATTTATTCTCACAACTACCAAGTTTCTGTTTTTACTGGAAGTATAATGTGTTTCATTAATTGGCTTATGTTTGGGTAATTCTGTAAAAAAAAAATATATGTATAATGTATGCTGTTGAAACAATGTTTAAATAAATAAATAAATGAATAAGTATAAATTAGGAAAGTAAAGTTTCGAAGTAATTTCGTTTTTTTTTGTTTTGGTGCATATCTTGCAAATTTAAAACCCTATGGTCGCGCTCGCGCGCCTACGAGTACGATGTTGCCGCTTAACCGTAGCGCTGCTGCCCCCTAGACAAATGCCACACGGTAACTTTTCTGCAGACGTTCCGCAGAAAAAATGTATGGAGATGACATAGGCTGCGGAAAAAATTGCGTGGGGTTTTCATAGGCCTAGGGTCATTTCCATACATTTCTTCTGCGGAATGGCTGCGGAAAAGTTAACGTGTGGCATTTGTCTAACGTGGGCCTGTTAGTCATCAGCATAATGAGAGTTAAGGACGATAGACTTAAGTAAATTTAAAAAGCGGCGTGGTTGAAAAAAATTGGTTTGGATACAATATGAGCCATGTTTTTTATTGATGGAATCATCTCGATTCTGAATAAACTAATTTCAGGTTTTGAGCAATTTGACGTTGTATACTCAGTTAAAAATAAAAATGTGTCGTTCATAAAAAAACGCTAGAGTCTGGAAATGCAAATGGAAAAACTATCTGAGTGCGCAGAGCAAGCGAGTAATATAAAGCTTTGTATGCTACTTACTGTAGCATACAAAGAAACTTAGTTGAATCCTTTATTGTGATTTTTAAGAATATTTCGAAATGTATGCTAATTCAAACTTCTACAAAAAATTAAATTCATTAGCATAAAGTAGGTAGTTCATATTGCTCTTTCGTTATATTTCAATTTTGGCTCTTGACTGAAATGTAACCTCGTAGGAGGTTCCTAGTATTCTCGAAGAGCTCTACTTAAATTGCGTTCAACAGCTTACTACTCGATTTCAATTACAGTCTGTTTGTGATCGTCGTACAAAAATCTTTTATAGCAAATACTAGCTGATCTTTCCAATCACCAACTGACAAAATATATTTTCTCAGCAACAATCTTCTGTGATCAACATAGATTGTGCTCGTAGTTTTTGTTACACGAAACGTGAAATATAAAAAGATTTTATTTTCTTTTTATCTTTTAAGTAATAAGTTTTTCTCTGTTAACAAAGCAGGATTACGGCTACATCAAGTTCCCTAAAATTCTATTTCGTTGTTAGGCATTCAATACCGCGAATGTGAAAAATTTACAATATTTTTTATTTGTGTTTTCGGTAGTAGAATTTAGAACTTATAAAACATTAGAATATTTTTTTTTTACATTTCAGAAAGTAATAATACTAATACTTCTTAACAATAATCTGAGAATTATTATATTTTATATTTACTGAAAAATGCATGTAATGTGGTCATTAATTTGACAACCTTGTTTGAGCAAAGTTGACCTTGCCGTTCTGTTACAAGGAAGTTTTGCTGGCCGCTCTAACAGGCCGGCAAAACATTGCCGGCCGCTATTTCGACGTTTCAACGTTTTAAAAAATGAAATGCAAAAAGATTTTATTTAAAACACAGCTGTTTGTATTTATAGAGATAGGTACAAAATAAATGAAGTAATAAATGATGAAAAAATACAGCAGTCAAACACCGCAAAAGAAAGCAGAATTATCGCAAACTATTAGTAATATCAAACCGGGAAAGTCGGTGTTGAAATTTAATAACTGTACTTTTCATATTTGTCATTATAATCAAAATTCTAGTTAATTAATACATTTTTTATTTAAATTACTTGCTGGTTTTATTTAGATTAGGTACTTGCATTTTTGAGTAAATCACTATAACAAGCCTTGGTCTACAATGACTGCTTCGCTGGTCACGCTATGATTGCCTCGAGCTAGCCTAGCTACGCTTTAGGCCTTCCAGCTTGGCCATCATTGCAGCCCTTGCAATGATGGCAGGCTGTATGGGCTTTGAAACAAAGCCCATACAGCCCAATCATATTTTACGCAAAAAATGTAATACTGCAGATTATCTCCCAGTTTCTGAAAGGCTTATCAAAATATTGTTCAACTAAATTCCATGTCATCTTAACACCAGTGTCAAATCAATTGGAGTTTCCAAAACGTTGGTCAGCCAAAATTTACTTACCTTTAATAATTTGATTTCTCATGAGAAATATTTTTAGACACTGTCACATTGATAAAATCATATATTTTGTTTTATTCATATGTATTTTGGAAACTCAAAATGGGTGTTTACTTAATAATTTTGAAATAAATTTGACAGCTGTGTCAACTAACACAGTGCTAAGTTGATTTAGTTTTCAGTAATTCAATTCATAGTTAGCATCAGATTTGACAGCTTGTTACTTCATTTTATCGCTGAACAGCCTTCCGGAAACTGGGTGTATGACTTTTTTCTCTCACAACGAAAATTAAGCATTTTTTCGTGTGATTTCATACCAACATTTTAATAAAATTGTTGTCATATTCATATACTTACAACGTGTCTCATAATAACTACCCATAAAAATTATAATATTTATTTAACCGAAAAGTATGTGTCAACTTTAATAACTTGTCATATCAATCGAATTTAATTGTCAAATTTATGAAAATTCAATTTTAGAACAGTTTTAGGTTGGCACTTTTGATTGGAGCAGCGGTCAAAAAAACATTGGAGCAGCGGTCAAAAATGAATTTTCATACTTACTTTCCTGGCCTAGGCCGATAAAGTAATGCATGAGCCAAGAATTACAAACTTTGTGTCTTCTATTTACTACAATAATGCCTACATTTCCGAGCATGTTTGAGAAAAGTACTGTAAAAAGACTAACAAACTAAAAAATCCCATGTAGAGATGATGATAAAGTGTGAATTGTGTATTTGTGTGTGCAAGTGTGTGTGGTGTATGTTTGTGTGAGTGTGTGTGTTTTTATGTGTGAAAGGGAGAATACCAGCGCATTAGGTCCTACGAGTAATGCTGGGTAACCAAAATGTTAATATCATCCCACAATCCGTATAGTAAGTGATGCACAGTTTAAGGTAGTGGTAAGTAAATTGAAAATAGATTTTATTTTGTCTATAATAAATTTTTGAAAAATCTTATAGAAGTGTTCAATCAATTCAATGATACTGTATAACATAGCTTTAACAATACAACTCGCATTTACACAAACGATTTTCGTGGCGTCGTTGTCGCGCCAATACATTCCCCAGCGAAGTAAAAAGGAAGGTTGCCTTACATTTTCCATAGAAAAGAGTAATAAAGGCTCCAATTCTTGTCTGGTAGTGGATTGAAGGTGTCGCGTCTGAAGGCAGCGGATTGGTATCGATCTTGTCCTGCGCAACAAGTGACGCCTCGCGGACACACTGCACGGCCGCCTGATGACGAGTCACCGATTTTTTAAAATAAATATAATGCTGTTTTTATTTACTAAGTGTGTGGTGTGTGCATGTGTGCTAGAGATAGTGTTAATAGTTGAAAAACATATTAAATGTAAGTTGATAGTTGAATAAAAATATCAGATAGGTAATTTTAATGGTTGAAAATATCACTTAATATTTTTATTTAAATGCAACATATTGATATTTTTATTACCACCGTGGCGGGTAATATTTTTATTAGTTCGGTCTTTGATTGAAATTATTCATTACGATAATTTTATCAGTCGATTATATTTATAAGTGCCGTGTCCACAGCGCTACCGACGCGGTTGATTGATCGGCGCTCCAAAATTACCTTACAGTTCGTGATGATGACTCTAAAAAAACCGAAGGATCGTCACATGGGTATGAGTTTCATTTAAACTCTTAGAACAAATACACATATTTTTTTTTTAATTTTACCTACGTGAAATGGCAAACAGACAAGCCATGCGCTATAAAATACAGAAAGCCATTTTAAAAGTCAAAACATAAAGTGCAAGACCTTCTGTGATTTACAATTTCAAACATGATCTTTGCCGCGTTTTTAATTGTGTAAGACGATTGAAAGTATAATGCATCACGGTGGCTGTGTCGTTTTGAGTGGTTCTAGAAATTTCCTATGTGTACCTCCTCGAAGTCTGAGCTTAAGAAAATAGCATTCAATTTTATTGGTTAAAAATTTATCAATATTTCGGAGCTAAAGAAACGGATTAATTGAATTTTACCGTATATAGTTTAATTTGAAAAAAAGATATTTTGTGTGCTATTAAAATATACCTAATAGTTGTTTGAAATATTGTGTTTATTTATACTGTTTGTTTAAATGATTAAGTCCTCTGAGCACTTAGATATATGGCGTTAATTACAGATAATAATGTTGGACATGTGTAGCTTGAGTTTGAGTAAATGTTATTACTGTCTAAATAAGGTTTCATTTATCGTCGTATCGTGAAGGAAAGTACGTAACCAAATATGGAACAGTATCCCTAATGTGAAATACTACCATTTCTCACTATAGAATACTCCAAGTAACAGTGATCTTCTATCTACGAGTATTTCACTCATTATACTCAAGTATGTCAATCGAGCGAGTGTTGTACCATGTTTGTGGTGAGAGTAGGTACTCGTATTTCGTTTTATAGGTGGGATACATTTTTTAAAGTATGTATAACGCAAGAACAAAGTATTTTGCGATGTGTGATTAATGTATGTAGGTAACACAAAATTGTTATTAATGTAAGTGCAAATTAAGTGCAAATGTGTGACTGATTATAATTATACACAAAAGTTTCTGATTTATTGTTTAATATTAGAAAAACAAAATGGTAGGTACCTATTCTATATTTGGTTACTTTTCTCTGAAAAGGAAATAATAGAAACGTTTCATGTTATATGTATCTCTTATTGCTAATGCCAAGGCATATAATAAATGTTATTTATTTGTAAATAAACATTAATGGTAATATTCAGTATTAGATTATTTTAATGAAGATCACTCAAGGGGGCTATTGAAATTTACTTAAGAGTTGTAACCAAGGGTTCTAAACATATACTTACTTAGGTACTAATATTATAACGCTTAAGAGTTTGTTTGTTTGTTAGTGTGCACGCTTATCTCAGGAATACTGGTTTGAATTGAACAAGTCTTTAAATGCCGTATAGCCCATTTATCGTAGAATTGTCAATTTTTTTAAAATTACGGTACGACCAAGCTGAATTTCACGCAAGCAAATCTGTGGGCAATGCTTGTGCCTGATATTTCACAAGACGCAGGACAAGCTCTTCGGCTCGTGATATACCAGAACCTGCTGTTCAACGGACGAGGATCTGGTACTCCCTTCCAACTCGCATGGGGCTAGCGTGATGGGAGTTGGCGAAAATCCCCCCTTCTTGTAGAAGGTCTATATGCAGCAGTCAGAATAATCAAAGCCGTCATGATAATCATGAAAATTACTCATTCACTCCACCATCGCTTCAGCTCATATACTTATGTACCCACCGAAAGGCTCGAGCTTACCCTAAGTTAAGTTAGGCCTTTGAACTCCTTCACAGATGTATTCAGGTTGCCTCGTGATGTTTTCCTTCATCATAGCAGCGTCCGACAAATTTAATATACATATAATGTAATTAGAAATACGAAAAACACATTCGTACATACATGGCAGAATCAAACACCGGACACCCCGATTAGAACGCCAGTTCTAAGTTCACAGCACCACCGACGACGCTCCTATTTCTTTATATATTAAATTTTAAGTAACATATTTATATGAGAATTTGGTTTATCTAATCTCTTACATGTCAAAAAGAATTTCGCGTTATAATCACCATTTAACTTTTACACTCATAAGAACTACAAGTTATTTTTCCGAGAATCAAACGGAAGGGTTCGTTGGTTCCGACGTTGGATTCGTAACAAGAAAAAGTTTGGGCAACGAACTATCGGAATTTACATCTAAATAGTTTTAAAAGTTCGCAGGCACTAGGGTGGCCATCGATCGCGTACTGCGCAACAAGTAACGCTCGCTTGCGAACGGACATACTGCACGTGGAATCGGTTCCACAAAAAATAAACACGGAACTATTTTGATTCCCTTTATACATCAAGTATAAAGAGAATCAAAATATGGAATTTTGTGGTAGGATTTGATTATATTCTTTATGTGTGATTCTTTTGTAGGTTTTAAGGATATTGTAGTATTAATTGTTTATTTAAAAATTTTATTTATTTCCTTGGTATCGATATGGATAATACTCATACATAAAAGTATTTTAGTTAAGTACGAAGTATATAGGAATTTTCAACGCTCACGGCTTATGAAAGGAGCTTTATTAAATAGAATAGGCTTACGCTTGACCACCATATCGTTTGATGTTAAGCGATGATGCGGTCTACGGTGGAGCGCGCTTGCGGTAAATCCGATTTAACTATCGATATGAAGACACCCAGATTGTATCCATCGTTTGGCGGTTCGCATGATTACTCATATTAACCGACTTCGAAAGAGGAAGAGGTTCTATGTTCGACTGTATCTACGAGTATTTTATTATGTATGTTCACCGATTACTCTGCCATATATGGGCCGATTTTCAAAATTCTTCTTGTTATCGAAAGAGTTTACTCCCGTTGTGGTCCCATTGTCACCATGTCATGATCTGATGATGGGATTCTATGAAATTCGAGGGAAATCATTAAATTTCATAGAAACTTCCAAAGTTTTTCGTGTTTTTGTTGAAGATATTTGGATGTTTGCATCTAATAATCATCATATTATTATGATATTAAACGGATAATGAAAGGTTTCTGGTAGGTTAGGAGTAAGGAGATAGTTATTTCAATACTGTTAAGGGCGAAAGACGGTTTTAATTTAAGTTGTTCAGGTACTTGTCTTGGCTCAAATTCTAATACCACCATGCGCATGATGTAAAACCCGTCAAGTGGCCATTTTTGTCCGCGTTTCGGGATCAGTCTGCGCACAGCCAGAGCTTGAGGGGTCGTTGCTGCGATTCGTATGGTTTGTGCGGGCTTCCGTCGACCCAGTGCCAGGTTGACTGCGTTGACCCTCCACCCAGGAAGACCCGAAGAAACGGCTGTTCCGCTGGCCGCCCGTGGTATAGTACAGGGGCCCAAGCGGACCTAACCAGTCCGTGAGGCTGCCCCACCATGCCACGCATAATCTCGAAGTGGTCCGTCGTGCCGGTTGGTGACCGTACGGTGGGTCCCGGCGACCACTTCCGGGGGGGTTCGGGGGCCCTTCCGTGCGGAGGGTCAGCGCAAATCAGCTGTCGGCTGTTCCCTGGCGAAACAGGCCTACACACATTAACTATGCGAAACGCGGCAAGGACACCTCAGTTTCACGCCTCTCACTCCAATAATTATGGCAGCGCGAAATATTAAGACAGGTCGTACAGCGGTGCATTATCCCACCAAAACACCATTATTCGAGGTGGGGCTCGCTAACATCCGCGGGCTCCATTCTAACCTCTTAGCTGTCCACCACCATCTCGAGACAGCCCGTCCAGCAATGCTGTTTTTGACGGAGACGCAAATTATCTGCCCGGCCGATACAGGCTACCTTAATTACCCCGGCTACGCTCTTGAGGAGTCCTTCAAGGCGAAGGCTGGTGTTTGCTTGTTCGTCCGGGCGGACGTTTGCTGTCGTCGCCTGCGCTGTTTGAAGGAACCTTCCTTTTCCATCCTTGCGGTACACGTCGATTTTGGCACTCATTGCCGTGTCTACGTCTGCGTCTACCATTCCCATCGTGGTGACTTGGAGACAACTCGACTTTTTGAACATCTAAGTCGGGTGGCAGGAGCGATTTCCTTCCGCCGAGCTGGTGTTTTTAGGGGACTTCAATGCTCACCACGAGTTGTGATTAAGTTCCTCTAAAACTGACCATGCGGGTAGGACTGCCCACGCATTCGCTCTCACGCACGACCTGACACAATTGGTCACCCAGCCCACCAGGGTACCAGATATTATCGGTCAAGCGCCCTCTTTATTGGACCTTCTGCTGACAAATCGCCCTGACGGATATCAGGTGGTGATTTGAGCTCCACTAGGATCTTCGGATCACTGTCTGGTATCCGTCACAATGCCTCAGGCGTCGCGACCGTCACCTGTGGTTGCAGCACGCCGTCTGTGGCATTATGCGTCAGCAGATTGGGACGGTATGCGGGATTATTACGCATCTGTTCCTTGGTGGCAGCGCTGTTTCAATAGGATGGATCCGGACTCCTGCGCTGCCTCTGTTGCTGACGAGATCATACTAGGAATGGAATATTATATTCCGCATTCCAATCTCGTCAGTAGAGGCAGACGTAACCTCTGGTTCAATCGCGAGTGCGCCTCTGCTGTTGAAAACAAACAGCTGGCTTACCGCGCTTGGA
The DNA here is from genome assembly GCA_963935595.1 of Schoenobius gigantellus. Taxonomy (NCBI): domain Eukaryota; kingdom Metazoa; phylum Arthropoda; class Insecta; order Lepidoptera; family Crambidae; genus Schoenobius; species Schoenobius gigantellus. The sequence continues at coordinate 29,974,502 of OZ012547.1, read as the reverse complement.
TCAGAGGCCGAGCATCTAAGGATCCCAATACAAGCCTACTGAAAACAGCCTACAATAATGCCACCAAGCTGTGTAAGAGGGCTTACATTAGAGCGGATGCTCAGCGCATTGCACAAGTGGGCCAGGAACTGCTATCGCACCCTACGGGTAGCCGTTCTTTTTGGCGCCTGGCCAAAGCTGTGCAATCAAACTTCTGCCAACCCTCGCTGCCACCGCTGAGACATGCCGATGGCTCACTTGCTCATCAGCCGCAGGAGAAAGCCGACCTCCTGGCAAAACTCTTCGCGGCTCATTCCCGTGTCGATGACTGTGGTACACAACCTCCGAAACTGTCCCATTGTGGCAGCACCATGCCCGATATCCGTATCAGACAGCGTGATGTGCGGGCGGAGCTCCAGTCGATCGATACTCGAAAAGCAAGTGGACCAGACGGCATTCCTGCGATTGTTCTTAGGAAGTGTGCAGCGGAGTTGACTCCGGTCCTTACGCGTCTATACCGTCTGTCGTTCTCTGCTGGTTGTGTACCGAAATCTTGGAAAGAGGCCAATGTCCAGCCGGTTCCCAAAAAGGGAGATCGTTCTGATCCGGCTAACTATCGTCCTATAGCCGTCACTTCCATTTTGTGTAAAATCATGGAGAGGATCCTTAATACCCAGCTGATCTGTTACCTGGAAGGTCACTCGTTACTTAATGACCGACAGTATGGGTTTCGTCCTAAACGGTCAACAGGCGTTCCTTTTGCACAAATGGGGTGAATCTATCGATAAGCGCGGCGAATCGGTGGCTATTAGTCTCGACATCGCTTGATAGAGTCTGGCACAAGGCTCTTCTTTCCAAGCCTTCGGCATACGGATTACCCGCGCAGTTCTGTACGTGGATTGCCAGCTTCCTCCACGAGCGTAGAATTCGCGTTATCGTTGACGGCTGCGCTTCGCGGTTCGTGGCAGTGAACGCTGGAGTTCCGCAAGGCTCCGTTCTATCCCCCACATTGTTTCTTCTGCATATCAATGATATGCTTTTCTTGGGAGCTATACATTGCTATGCAGACGACAGTACAGTGCATGGGGGATATCACGGAAGCTCAGGGGCTGTTCGCGGTGATATTGGTAGGGAAAGGCAGAATCTTATCATTGAGCTCAACAGGACGCTGGACCTCGTCTCCGAATGGGGCTCCAACAATCTTGTTGAGTTCAATGCTAAGAAAACACAGGTGTGCGCGTTCTCGGCGAAAAGGTCACCTTTCCTCCCCCTTCCTTCTCTCCAGGGTACAACTCTTCACACACAGAGCAACATCACCTTGCTCGGAATGATCATTCGCTGCGATCTGAACCCCAGAGACTACATCGAATCCGTCATAACTACTGCCTCACGGAAACTCGGTGTCCTGAACAAGGTGCGTAGGTATTTTGCGCCGGACCAACTATGCTTGTTGTATAAAGCTCAGGTTAGGTCTTGCGTGGAATATTGCTCGCACCTTTGGGACGGCTCCGCTCAGTACCTCCTCGATGCTCTGGACAGATTGCAGCGTCGCGCTATTCGCATAATTGGCGATGTAGAGGCAACTAACACCCTCGAGCCTCTACAACTTCGTCGTGACATCGCCTCTCTTAGCGCCTTTTACCGAATGTTCCATGGGGAATGCTCTGAGGAGCTCTTTAACCTTATCCCTCCCTCTCTATTCCTTAACAGAAACACGCGTAAGGGCCTTCAGAGTCATCCGTACACTGTGTCCTCCTTTTCACACCGTACCAAGAAATTCCAAGATTCCTTTTTCTGTCGTTCATCCCACACTTGGAATTCTCTACCTGCGCACGTGTTTCCTCCATCCTACAACATGGGTTCCTTCAAAAGAGGCGTGAAAAAGCATCTTTTGGGTCGGCAAGGGGCGGGCAGGTAGGAGAGTGGATATCGTCCCTACTCTTATCTGTGAACTCATTTGGGCCTCTTTCACCGCTTAACATCAGGCGGGAGGAGATCATCTGCCGGGCCATCCATAAAAAAAAAAAATAATACGCATGTATTAAATTAACTTAAAAGATTGAAATAATTTTTTTCTAAAAATAAAACCTACTTCAAAAACACAAAAAAGTCTTTTTTTACATACGGCAGGGAAGCTGTTGGCATTCATCTGTGTCCTCAACAACTGAGGAACTGGCTATGTTACCTCTAATTGTTGGAACACAACAATGTTATACCTAAACATTTTTATTATGGCAACAAACCTAGCTAGGCGGGCTCGAAGCCCTGCACCAACCAAACCGAGCAGAAAATTTTCTGCCCTCGTGGGGAAATTAATCCCGGACCTCCCGATTAACATCGGGTGGCCTTAACTACTAGACCACAGAGGTGGTTAAAAAACGTCATAAATAATCACCCAAAAAGTCATAAATAATATACAGGGTAAATTTTGAGGTACCGGCAACCTCGCAGTTTTAGATAGCTAACATTATTAACTACAACGTTTGTTTTACGAGTTTTAAGATAACTCAATACATTGCACAAAAATCAATTTTCAACTTTTTATTGCACTGTCGTGACATTGATAAGTCCTTGGTTTGTGTTTCATTTATAAACGACGACGGAAGACAACGCTACGCTCGTGCGCTGTGCGCGTAGAGTTACAAACATTCTAGAGGTATATTAAATGAATATTTATTTTTGTATGAAAGTAAAATCTAACGAATTATCAAAAGTCGTAGAACAAACGTTGTAGTTAATGATGCTTGCTATCTAATCCTGCGAGGTTGCCGGTACCTCAAAATTTACCCTGAAGAAATACATACAACTTTACAGTTTTATATTGAATTTGGTGCCAAGCAATGATCACCTGGAAAGTCTTAAGATTGAAAGTACAATTAATTTAGTTAGTTAAAATTTGCTACCAACTAATTTTAGATTTTACCAGATAATTTTTGAAAAAAATAAATGCTGGCGAATTATGCATGAAAAATTTATTCGAGTTGCAAAAAAGCATGCGTACCTAGTGAAACGTTTATTGTCTATAATAGTTATGTTAAATTAAGTCATAAATCCTCAGTTGATCACAGTGACGACTAAAAATCACTCACTAAACTAATCAAAAGTATTGTGACGCCAATGGTATAAGAAACTTCTAGCGTAGTATCAGGTGCTGACAGGCAGGCAGGTAGACAGGCAGGCAGATAAGCAGGGTCCGGCAGGCAGGCAAACAAGCAGGAAGTCTTAGGTTGGTCCCTGGCTGGGAGAGTCGGTAGCCCATAGGTAGGTAGGCGGGGGCTTTCTCTTTTCTCATAATACAAGTACTTTGTTTTCTTTTACCGTAGCCTCCCGCTACCCGACAACTTAAAAAATGCCGAAGTGTGGATGCTTGTACACTTCTGATTAACCTTTAGAGATAGCAGCGGTGATAAGACTTATTTTTATTTTAACTTCTTGAGCATTGTGTCAGAATCGATAGTGGCTACGCATTTTATGGGCTTTAGATATATTTAATGTCGAACCCGGCCCGGAAGGAGGCTCGCGAGCATTTTCCTGTAAAAAGTTTTACTGACGCAGGGTAACTTTCTACATTCAAGTCGTAAGGGATGAATCCGAGCTTAGGCTGTATTACCCCTGATTTATTTCACTAAATAAGCCCAAGATCTTTTTAGACTAAATTCAGGGTCGGTTTCGGATGTATATTTTATTATAATTCGTTCTTGTTTTTATGGAAATGACTTTGAGATTTAAATTTATTTAAGATTCGTGGTTTTGCTTTCTTTTGTTTCAAATTTAGGTCCGGATTGATCCAAATTAATTCGTATAACATGCATTTACATTTTAAACTTGCTCAGCCATTACGGATTGTTTTAATAAAAATGTTATGCGATAGACAATTACCACTAAGACACACGTCTTAGTTTTAACTTTGTAATACTTTAATATAATTCCACAAACTTAGAAAGCAACAAAATGGTCATGGCTATATCATTTTAAATTAACAAGTCATAGCAAATCCGCAGCTCCAACCTAACACATAACTTGTCAGTCAAATAAGGGAATTAAATCTTGGCGTTTATTTCAAAATGGCCAACTTTCGGCACCTATTCAGTGCGTCGTTGATTTTTGATTGGAGCGGTGCCTTTGCCGTGCCATAATAACGCACCTTTTAATCTGACAGTCGTGAATTGGGATGATGACTGAATTCTAATTTTTACTTCTCGTCATTAAATATTAAAATACCGTGGAAAAAGATGCAGTCCTGTGAAATTAGAATTAATATCGGCTTAGAAATACATTAGATACAAGCATTTTAAGTTGTTGATTTGAAGGCGATTAGTCAGAGAGATCCGATATCAACCGTGACGTCATCGTTGAGTACGGCCATATAAACTCCTTGTAAATTGCTGTTTTGCTAGAAAGAGATGGAGAAAAATCTTTATTACCTTATATCTTGGTTGTTTTTATAGTTATTCGAAAACCGTTTTCTTTTCTTTCTTTCTGTTTATTATATGAATAAGCTTCTATTAAAGCAAAAAAAATGTTTTAGTCATCTAGCCTATTGTATGCAGACATGGAACTTCGAGATATGCTAATTATGTCTTCATTATTCGGCCACTGGGTACATCCCGCACACGTAGAACGCTGACAATAGCTAATCTTAGACTCTCGATGCAGAATTTAAGCGCTTTTGCGAGCATCTTTGTTGCTAATGGCAGCAATTTAGTCAAATAATTTAACCTGATTTTACATGTGATAATAATATCACGCGGTCAGCGAAAAACGCGTTTTGGATCAAACGTCTAGTCAGGAGGCTACTCTCCTGGTCGGTAATCAAAGTCCTGTAAGTACTCGTACCACGCAGTCACAGTAGGCGAGAGCTTTGATAACAAGGCAGATTTTCGAACTCTATTTTATTATTTCTATTTTAATCACGAACTAAGAGAATATCTTGTTGTTGATGCAGCAAATCACTAAAACAACGCATTGGCATATTCACTGTGGCTACAAGTGGTGTGTTGAGCACAACGTAATAGCACGACGCCTGTTCATACTAATCTCTATTATTTAATTATTTTACAATTTATGTACACACATAAACAGCAACAAAAACATATACACATGGAAACACTGTACAAAGGCACTGCTCTTTTCTTAGCGAAATGTCTTCCAGCAGCCCCGTCGTTAATATAAAAAGTATTTAATATGTTAGTTATGTGTGTAAACACAAACAAAGAATAAATATGTGTGTAAACATAAACAAGGCAATAATAATAGCAAAAAGAATACCTACTTAAATTAATTAAATAAAATACAATATACTTACTAAAATACGGATATAATATTTTAAACCAATTGTCGATATTTTAAACCAACTACATTGTCGAAAGATAATAAGCTTTTACTCGCTTCTTGAATAGATGTAAAGTTTGACAGTCGCGAATGTTAGCCGGTAGATCTAACTGGTCTATTAGTTCGTTTACTGTATGATAACGCATCACTCACAAAATTGTTGTGCTACACCGCGTCGCAAAATTTTGCCTACCATCCTTGAAGAATCCATGCACTAGCAGTTTGTGCCTGCTTGTAGACGCACAGCGTTACTATACGTCCGTCGTTCAGCACAGGGACCTGTGCGAGCCGCGGGGAAAAAGCATCCCGCGTCCTAGGACGTCAGTGCTTTAAAACATAGAACTTCTGTCACGTGCTCTTAGCAGACCATCTCTGGGTGTCGATCTTTTTTGTATGAAAAACGACACGACATCGAGTTCAGATAATGGCATGTCCACGTGAACGTGTTAAACACAGTGTTCAGCCAAAAACTCTACATTTGAGAGGACATTAAAATAAAAGCAATCACATTCTTCTGAAGATTATTTATTGATTCATAGACAAGATACATCCAGTACAAATGAGAGTACACATCAAAACATCGCCAGAGTTGTAAATAAACCTTGTAGCTTAAGCCATCAAATACCAACACACTACAGTCATTAGTCGATGACCAAATCAACATCTACATTTTCAAATCCTTCTGTGCTAATGCTTACAACTTGATACGTTACATCATAAATTTGTATTGAAAATAAACGTAAATCATTAAAATGAAAAGGTACCCATACAACATGGGGTATATACATTACGGTAAATATAAATAGTTTTTAAATACTTAAGAAGTCACAACAATGATCTATGCTTACTTTATAGAATCACTACTTTCAAAAACTATCACCATAAAGATTTTCTAACTTCACTTTCTATAATACTAACACACAGCCTAAAAATTATTTGAAGCAAAGGGAACACAGGACAGAGGAATCACAGGAGAGAGGAATAATAAGTAGACACTAAAAAGATATACACAGAAGAATACATTATAAAAACTAAATCTAACATCTTTGTTTAGAACTAATAGTACTACATTTTGTTAAAAAAGGCACATTCACAAATTTGAAACGCTTAATAATTTTATCATAAGAAAATAAATAATATTTTGGTTAGACTTCGAAATATTTACGTACAATAAAATTAGTTATCTTTTAGACAACACATATAATTGATTATAACCACAAGGAAATCTATTTAAGAGGTAGTTTAATATAATCTTAGTTTTGGACACGTCATATATATATATAAAATGTTAATACTTTATATTGTATACATTCATAAGTCAATACATGATTATTATCATAAAAAGAGTAAGTAATGTGATTATAACATACATTGATTTACATGCTAGTAAGATACAAAATGTTTTGTAAACTGACTCAAATGCATAGTAACTAACGCTTAATAGTATACAAAAGTTAAATAAGCGATTTTGGTGCAACAAACATCTTAATGTTCACACAGAGCAGGTTACATTATAATTTTTGGACATCTTTGTGCGTAGTCCCTTTTGCTCAACAAAAAATCATTTCAGCTAAGAGACACCCACTGTTGGACATAGGCCTCTCCTAACTACAATAATGAATAGTAATCAATAAAAAAATGTATTGTTAGGCAAGATCTCAATGATAGTAACATCCTATGCATCTGTTCAAATGAAAACACATGGAAAAGCTTTCAGCTTGTTTAACCTATCTGTAATATTTCTGGACATTATCAATATGAATACATTTCTGATCTGATATCTTACTTGTTGTAATTGTTTGGTACAGTTTAATATAAGCAGGGGGCTTAAGTGTCAGTCAGCGTGAGTAAGTAAGAGAAACCAGAGGCTCAATTTCACTAATAAGTTTCAACCGAATCGAAACTCATCCGTTGCAATCGACCAATCAGAGCGCATACATTGACTCAACTATACGATGACGTGATTATGTGGAGTTCTGATTGGTCGAACGCAACGACTAAGCTTCGGTTCAGCAATGGTTTATTAGCAGAATTGGCCTTCAACTCCCTAACCGTGATCGCCAAAACAAATTTGAAACCGCACTTAGGACGAGATGGCGCTATACGCAGCAAGGGCGGTGTTTCTGTTTCAATATTGTTTTAACTTCACTATCAAATGAATATCGAAAAGTCTAGTCTTCTGTACTACTAAGCAAAATAGTTGTACAAAAGAGACTTTTAAATTGATTCTCTGAACTGTAGAAGACCAGATACATGTTAGTACAAATGTTGTTCGGGGTCACAATTGCGGGGCAAGTTGCTTCATACTATGCCTCATAATTATGATTTTACACGTTACATGTAACGTGTAAAACATATTAGAATAAATAAGAAATATTCTAAGCTTAGAATAGTGGTCTATATCCTTGCCTGTGTGGGACATGCATAATAAAAGTAGTAAGTAAAGATAATTTTGATTACAATTTTTAGTAATCGACATTTTTTCAATCCATTCGGTGTTGATTGGTGTTTTAAATATTTGAAAATAATTGAAAATGATGAAGTTGACTTTAAATAAATATAGTATGAAATCTTCATTATATACATACTTTAGTACGAGCTTAAAATATACGTTAGTAATTTTCTAATAACGTCTCCTAACAAATAGAACACATTATCTCTAATTTTAATTAAAATTTATACACGATACTAAATCTACGCAAGTAATGCCTTACGTTAGCAACATCTGGTGTTTCATTTACTTACATATTAATTTTGTTAGAATGTTATAGAGCGTAAATTTACGACAGGCTTTGTGGGTGTTGGGATGGTTTGGTGTTTTCATTTCGCAATAATACACGTCAAAGTTGAGTCAACGCAAGAAGGAAGTTACCAGGAACTTATTTTGGTACAGTTATAACACACGCAGTAATTAGATCACCTTCCTAAATCGATTGTGACAAAACACAGAGGATTCGGGAGGAAAATTGGTGCAATGGACGAATAAGCAAAACTGAGATTTATCTCGGAACCTCTTTATCTAAAGAAACATTACTAATAATATAATTATTATAATTAATTTTCACGTTACGATAATGGGATATAATCCAAATGAATGTAAGTGAAAAAAACAAATTTGGTATAAGTCCCGATAGCTATAGATTCCACACAGGAATTACACCTACGAACTGAACCCTGCAACTAATTTTGTTTCAGTAATGTAAAAAATATATTTTAAAATAATTAAAATAATACATATTTTGAACTTCTTTTCTTAACAGAGTGAAAGAAACTTTTGAATGATTAACTTTCATTTAAATGAAACACACTTTCCAAATATCAAATGATTATTTAAAGTCATCTCGTGTCCACGAAAGCTGAAAAGCGTTCGATGGGCTGGGCACAATAATTAAAATGTTTATAACCAAACATAAGAATGTGTAGCACTCATGCAAATAAAATATAGTTTTATAAAAATCTATATATATAACAATTTCGCGTCACGATGTTTGTCCGGGATAAACTCCGAAACTACTTAACTGCAGGCCAATTATGACCTTTTATCGTATGACATGGTATAAATTTGAAAAAAAGAAGTCATGGATTTCTGCATTTCGTATTACCGATTTCCAATGATATCATCACTATGGCATAATTTCAATAATGTCATCATTAAATAATGAACAAATGATTAAAAATCTGACCGGAAATAGTATTTTTCATTTTGCACTATGATATCATTTGCAAAACCATGAGATCGGTAATAGGCCCTCTGATTTCGCTGAAATTATGTTATTGGCTTGCTGTATGTTATTTGATCCAACTCAAAAGGTAGGATAGTTTTCAATTTCGACTATTGACCTCAAAATTTATACCTGCAAATTAAATAGTTTGTAATTATTTGTAAGTTTCATACAGATGGAAGCTCCATTTGTAGATTTAATTTATAGACAACACTTGGTTATCTGGGTTGGGTACCTAATCATCCCGTTGGGTTTCGGTTTCCTTAAATGCTACAGTCTATTCCAAGTAATGTGTTTTTTACGACATTATCGACTTTCTTCAATGTTTCATGTATTATTTGTAATTTAATTTGTTTACATTAGGAAGTTGAGTACAATATTGATCTAACGTACAGTAAGCTCCCATTCAAGCTATATACATTTGCACTAGGAAAACCGCCACTATTACGAGCGGCATAAGAACGGTCCAAAGGTCAAACAGTATAGCTTGATAAGGAGCTTACTGTACTACCTTCTGATCCACAGCACCGCGTGACCGGGTCAGCTAGTAATAATATAAATTTATTGCCGTTTTCATACACACATAAAAACTTGATACAATTTTGAGTAGCTATATAAAAAATACAGTTACAGGCTTACGTTCGTAGGTACAGCTTGAACTTTTGGGGATGGGGAGGGGCTGGCTAGTCCCATGACTTTGTTCGGCAACAAGGCCTCCTTCCTCGGCGTGTCCTCTTCGTCAGATGACGAGGAGGACACGGTGATGATGGACGTGCTCGCGCCAAGGCGTATGTGAGGGGGCATCGTTGGGATTTAGTTGGTAGGTTACGGTCACTGGACGGTAATAACCTGCCTCTAGTGACCGCGGGGACTCCAACATAATCTCGCGTTTTCCCAAGCGCGAGGTATGCGTAAGGTATTCCCCAATGATAAGAGAAACGTATAGCTTATAGTACCTATATTATGACCTAACTATTGGGATTAGTCTCTAAGTTTTTTGAAAAACTATGTGTGGAAATTGTCTGATGTCCTTTGTGGACGATTCGTTAATTATGAAAACATTCTCAATTCGTATGTATAGATCCTTAAAATGCTGTTCGTTGAATTGGGACTACTTGATGCCGAATAACACTCCAAAAAGTAAAAGGCAAATCAGGGAGGTTTTAGGGAGGGATAAACGCCTTAGTGGGTTAGCCAAGCCAAACCCGAGTCCCACATATCTCCAACGTCGACTAGTCATCGGCGTTGGAACAGCTTTATAAGCTAATCCTTACTTATACAGGGAACTTTATATCTGCAATCTGGAATTTGAAAATTAATGCGAAACATGTTGACTTATTCTAAAGCAATATAGAATATCTTTCAGAGTTAGAATAAGACTAAACTGAGCGACATCCAAATATTTGATGTTAAATGGATAGTAAATTACTTATCTATCAAAGATGAACGGACATACAATAGTATTAACTATACTTAAACTACGAGCCAGTCACAAGGATAACCATCATTCTACGATATCACTTCTTTAGTTACGTCATTCCACAATTGATCAATAAACGCTAATTATATTTAAGTCTTAAACGTTACTCATGTATTGTATAAATACTATGACGATTTGGAATAAGGTATATTGTATATAAGAAATAGCTTGAACTGTAGCTTAGTAAATTTTGCTTATGTCTTTTACAAAATAGTGTGCCAAAATTTACATTAGGTAAGTATATGGACATACGAGTAATTTAAAAAATATGGGGATCAGCATAAATGCCATGTGTTTAAGATTATTCCTTCCAGTTGGGATATTTTTGAATGATGTGCATTTTAAAATATCAGCAAAATATCAATGACGGCTACAGATTTAGTGCGCTACAGAGAGTAGCGTATAGTTTTATTGCAGTGCGTTAATTTTTCCCCATTACAGCCGCGGAGTAAAAAGAAACTTTTTATGTGCTTCGTAATTCACCAGAATATTTTTCTGAATGTGGTGAGTAATGAAATAAATAATACCCATGCGTTTTATTTTTAACGGCCGGTAAAAACGTTAAATATTGATAAAAATGTGTTAGTTTTCAGGTAGAAAGATTATATATACACATATTGACTAAGTCGTTCCTGTGAATTAGATTCCATATTTATATAACCCGTATGTGTTTAATTTTTTTAATAATATTGTGCGTTCACTGACAAATAAAACGTAGGTATACTGGTAGTATGAAATACCGGCTTAGCTAACAAGAAATATCTTGAATAAAGAATCACAGTTTTAAAGCACTACATTCTTTCATTCTTAGTTGCGTAAAGTTAATTCTAAGCCGAGCTTAAAAATAATAAACGACATAATATTATTATTTGAAGCCATTTTGCAACTACTCTTGATCTAATAAGCAGCATAGCTATAATTTAATGAATCGCCAGGTTTATAAAATTAAATAGGTAAGTATTATTCCTGAAATGAATACAGTTAATTACCATGAGTATAGTAAATGCTTTTAATCATTATATTTTTAAACAATTGGCACAACATTCCGAAAGACATTGTAGGTCTAAGTTACATAAGTGATGTTTTATTTGAGTGACAATTTTTGTATTTGGATTTTTTTTGTAGGTAGGTACAGTCAGCAACGAAAGTCCATGAACACATCCAAATTTTCAAAACACCTGCACACTATAAAGGTTCATATGTAACTGAACAGGCTGTTGGACAAATCCCTGTAGACATTTGGGAATACCAAAAGTCGATGTACATTATTTTTACAAAAGTTGCTGAACATGTTTAAGTACACAATTAGCCTGATCTGTAAAATATCAAAATTTGCTGAACAAGTCTGACTACATAAATCCACTGATATGCATACTACTCAAAACTTACTGGACATATTTAATTACATAATTAGCCTGATCTGTTAAATAACAAAATTTGCTGAACATAACTGACTATATAAATCCGCTGATATGTGTATAAATTTGTCGCCGGACCGGGGTCCAAAAGAAACGTTCTGAGAAACTTAAACAGGAGGTCGAGTTAATGTTTGTAAGTATTTCTGTTTTTTTTCTATAGAACAAAAAAAAGGGACTGCCGAGACCACCTAGGCAGTATACTGGAGAAGGAAACATCATTTTCTGGGAGACCTCATCCATTCGAGCGGGTGCTGATAGAATATGAATGTGTAGAGGATACATCCGTAGAGACCATACGGAAGCACAAAATCCAAGACCCACAAACATACACAGATGGCAGTAAAATTGATGAGTGGGTTGGAGCCGCCGTCTCGTGGTGGGTAGAGGGAAAAGAAACCACCAGTTACACATTTAGTCTCGATCCCGCCTGTGCGGTCTTCCAGTCTGAACTGTATGCTCTGCATAGGGCGATAGAGATGGTCCGGAGAGAGGGTGTCACCTCAGCAACAATACTGAGTGACTCCAGATCCTCATTGGAGATCATCACGAACCCCAAAGCAGGCCATCAGCTAGTTCAGAGGATACGTGAAGACATCAGAAGTATCAGAAGGAACGGTGGAGAGGTCAAACTGTTCTGGCTGAGAGCACACGTAGGCACAGCGGGAAACGAAAGAGCAGATGAATTAGCCAAAAAAGCAGCGCGGGTGGTAGACGGAACGCGGGACTACTATGAGATCCCCGTGTCGTTCGTGATGAATAAGATAAGGGAGGAGACGATCCGAAAATGGCAGGATAGGTAGTTACCTCCTCTACAGGAGAAGTGACAAAATAGCTGGGTCAGAAAAGAAAAACCATCACCTCGTATGATACAAGTCTTCACGGGGCACGGGGGGTTCGCAGAATATCTGTACCGATTCAAACTCAAGGACAATCCATATTGTGAATGTGAATTGTGAATGTGAATGTGACCCCGGAGAGATTGAATCGGTATTGCACGTGATCCTGGACTGTCCTAGATTTGCCAGTGCCCGCCATGACTTAGAACATAGACTAGGCAAAATAGTGATAAGAAAAGAGAATATCCATGCGCTACTGATGGATAAAAAGGCAAAACCACCCTTAGTGAAGTTTATAGAAATAGCAGCCGATCTGGCGACACAGCGTAACAAGAACTGTACTCCACCAGCAGGGAGGTGATGATGAGTCGGTAAATATGGCACCACGAACGCGGGAACCTTACGTGGCCCCAACGATAACGCAAATGCAGTGGTTGAGCGACGGAGAAAAAAGAATAGTAGGTCTCCTCACAGGGGCTGTGGCGTTGTTCATGGACAGTGCAGGAGAAAGGATTGGCATTAGTTTCTGTATGTCCAGAACAAGGAAGCACGTTGCCATATCACCTGGCTTAGCAGTCCTGCTAAAAGGCAGCACTACCAGGGCGACCATTAAAAGAAAAGTGTTTGATGCAATGCCTGAGTTGATGCTCGCAGGGCAAAAATACCGGATTGTACGTTTCAGGAATAAGTCGATCCTACTCCTGGACAGACACATTGACAAGTCATCCTTTACTATAGCGGGGGAACTGCTGTTAAACATGGACGGAGACCCAAGAGTCATCAGCGTGGATGTCATAAAGGTAGATCTCGAGAAAGGGAAAGTGTCCGATTACACTCCCTTATTGGAGGCCTCCCAAAAACACAAAATTATCGTGTACGAAGAAAGAGGCCAAAACCTCGACTTTCTGCTCAAAGACCACGAGCAGACTCCACGCAATGAACCAGCAGAAAGTGGCTCAGCCCGGGCACAAAGGCAACACGAGGAGGCGATGCAAGAAGCAAACGAAAGAAGACGCCTCCAATCACAAAGACAATCCCCGACAGACGACCTCGTCAGGGGCATATCTGTTTCCCTGGGCCAAGCTCGTCCTCGTAGAACAGGCAGTGAGACAGTACCGGACGTGGTCCCCAAACATAGAACGATCTCCTCACCCAAAACCACACAGATATGGGCAGGGTGAGACCGCCATCGAGAATAGTCACTGGCCGGGACGGAGATGACCTAGTCAACGCCTATCTAGAGTACCTGGAGACACTGCGGGCGATGCCGCAGGTAAAATTCGCCACCTGCAGCAAGATACTTGAGGCATTTCAGATAAAAGCCCGCATGTTACTACAAGAACTCCTGGACGGAGCGAGGGCGGTGGTGGTCTATAACAACGACACCGGGACTGTGGTGGCGGTACTCGCCCTATAAATAAAAAGCAGATGGCGGCGTACAGTGGCACGTCAGGCATGGTGCTGGTGGATCATGAAGCAACTGAGGAAAGGGGAGCACTCACATTCTGCGCACCGATCGAGGACCCAATAGTGGTAATTGCCAAGTGCATCCGCTTCATGCTGGAGGACCGAATTCTAAAAAACGGCGGAATCCGTAAGTGGAACTTGGATCTCCGAACCATGCGGTAAACTAGCAATCAGATGGGTTGACGGTATGCCGGGGTGCGGGAAGAACACGTGGCTCCTCAACAACTTCCAAATGAAGGAAGATATGATCATCACTAGCACACTCGAGACGGCAAAAGAACTTGCGGACAAAGTGACGACTCGATTCGGGGCGGTCGTGAGGGGGAAAATAAGAACCATTGCCTCAGTCCTCATCAATAGTGTGGAAGCATCAAAACGCCTTTTGGTGGACGAAGCTCTCCTAGTCCATTTTGGAGCTATCATCATGGCAGCTAGGCTGGCAAGAGAATTGGTACTAATGACCAATACAAATCAGATACCCTTCATAGACAGAGACAACCTGTTCGAGATGCGTTACGGAAGCCCCGCCGCCATCACGTCGGTAACAGAAAAGCTCCTCTGCACACACCGAAGTCCGATGGATGTGGCGTATGCCCTCCAAAACATCTACAAGGGTATTTACACATCACGGCAAGTGCTGAGGTCCATGACATGCAGAATGGCATCGGAGGCGGTGTTACGAAGGGGCAACCCAAATACTCTCTTCCTTACCTTTACTCAAGACGAGAAAGAAGCGAATGGGAGGGAAGGGTTCGGCACCGGAGAACAATCCAGACTGCTGACGATCCACGAATGACAGGGACTAACGTACGATCACGTAGTTATGCTCAGAGGAGCAGAAAGGAAGAACCCTGTCCACGATAGTGTCCACGTAATACCAGACACACGGTATCCTGCACCTACTTCTACCGGGAGTTGAAGGAGGACGAAGCAATTCTCATTGCCCTTCCCAGCATAGCAACAGATGAAGTGGTCATGGAGTACAATAAAAAATGGTGCTCAGGGCCCTATCAAGCAGAGCGACCTTGGTGTAACCAAAAAAAAAATAATAATAAAAAAAACAGACGTAACATTATGCTAAATATATTAACTGACCAAATCCTGTTAGGAGTACTGGCATAATAATTATAATGATGCAAAAATTGTGAAATAGTCCATAGATAAAGAAAAATGTATAATATTATTAAGATATACACGGTGTTTCATAATAACCAATAAATAATCAATGCATTATCTAAAACTAATTATTAAATTGTGTTTACCCGTAATGTTCAACCCAAAATTTTCATGTAAGTCATAGGCATGATGATGATACTAAGATGATGATGATATGGATACGTATTTCTGAGAACACGATATCTAGGAAATAAATTTAAAAAAAATACTTTTGAAATTATGTTATAGACGTAAGTAGGTTGAATGATTGAATTCAGTCGTGTTGTTATCAAATATTTCAGTGATTGTCATCAGTTTTAATTCGAAAATTAGTCCGGTCATGATCTAACAAATCACTTTTAAACGATACTACGTCCAGCAACTTTTGGAAGTTTACTGTCCAGCCACTTTTAAAAATATAATGTCCGGCCACTTTTGGAAATATATTGTCCAGCAACTTTTGGAAGTTTACTGTTCAGCCACTTTTGGAAGTTTACTGTCCAGCCACTTTTGAAAATATAATGTCCGTTCACTTTTGGAAATATACTATCCAGCAACTTTTGGAAGAGTACTATCCAGCTACTTTTGGTAATTTATAATGTAAATGGAATTTTGTTTGTAACTATGATCAGTAACTTATGTACAATTCATGTGTCTAGTATCTTTTGTAACGTTATTTTGTTCGGCAAGTTTCGTTGCTGACTGTACCTTGTTTTTGAAAGTTTTCATACTTTTTTTCCAGAGCATAGATAATTCATTGTTAAGCTGAATTATTATATATTTGCTTCGGTAAATAATCGACGATCAACGACCAACGATCTATAAAATACTGCCGTCTTCATTGTAATATATGTAATTTATTGGTTACATTAAATATTTTAGGAATAAGGACATGAATGAAAACTTTCAATAAATGTGTTATTAAATATTCATGACGTTTCCTTGCCATAGTGCTGGAGGCTTACGTTGCTATGACAAAAGAATAGTCATGATAACATGAAAAACTGTTATCTTACATATTTATTACGGCAAAGAGTATCCGTATGTGTAACGAGGAAGCACTGTAGAATACTAAAAGACCAAAACCCGAGTGTATTGAAATGACATAAAAATTTTCAGTCATGTCCTTAGAGGATTGATTATTAATTTAGGAGATGACACAGGAGTTCCTTTTACTGTGTCGTTCCCTGATCTGCTGGAGGTGGGCAAGCTGCGCGGGTGACGGCACGTGGGGCGGGTTGGAGGACGTGGGCGGCGTGGGGCTGGACCCGGGCGGGCCTTGGGGACCCGTCGGCAGCGATTGCCGCCGCCGCCGACGCAGCGCGGGGGACAGGTTGTACTTGACCTTCGCCTGCACCAACAGCTCCTTGAATATCTGCGACACGTTCACGTTGTCCTTGGCAGAGGCTTCCACGAACCCGTTCTCCCAGTCGACTGTAACCACCGATTCGGTGGTGTGGAACTCTACCTGTAAGAAACGTGGCGTTACCCAAAAAGGTTTAGGTATTATATATATTACCAATTCAGTGTGTAACAAAAATCCTGCACAATGATTCTGAACATGCTTCTAAAAGGGTTCACAGGGTTAATGTTACACACTGTATGTATCCTAACTGAGTGACATATTAATTTGGACTCCTTTTTATGATGCCCTTTAAACTTTTTTCCATTAAAAACGGTTTTCAGAAATTCAACTCGTAAAGGGGTTCAAAGTTGGTATGGAACTTTAAACACGCATTTCAGATTTTTGAAAATTGCATTTTTTAAATGTTGATAGTTTGGTTATTGTTTGTATATACAAAAACGACCATTTATCGTGTTTTAAAAGGACTTCGCCTTTTAAGTTTTGGCTTTATATTTTGAATTAATTTTCCTACGGTAAAGTATAGAATTTATTAAAATATAAAATAACTCGAGAAAAGCTTTGGGAGAAAAAGTATAAATATTGGGATAAAAGGGTTCTAAATAAGATCTAATAGCAGCGTGTGTTATGTGGTTGAGATTTTTTGACAAGTGATATTCACCTGGACTCCTCAACAACTGAAGAACTGGTTATCTTACCTATAATTATCGGAACAGAACAATGCTATTAACATTGTTATTATGGTTGCTAACTAGGCGGGTTCAGAAGCCCTTCCACCAAGCAAACCAAACAGAAAAAAATATAATTATTGATGGCTGTACATGATGTGTATGTTTTCAATGAAACCTTAAATATAATCTTAAATTTTGTTGAGTTGCGAAAGACAATTTGTTGGTATTCACAAGCTTCATAGAAACAATCTCCTCATAAACAATTTTACAAAATCGAATTGCTTGTGAACTTTAAAATTGAAAGGGGATACACGTCAAAGAATGAGAAAGTGCCAGCCGTAGGCGGAATTAATTTGTAATTAATATGTCACACGCAATCACAAGTTTCAACGATTTAAATTGTAGGAGTTGGGAATGAGATTTATTGCTTTTCTTGGATAATTTAAAATTACAACGGTGACATTTTTTTATATATTATGATTATGTCACAACTTGGAGTTTTCGTAAAGTATTTTACAAGAAATGCATTAAGGGAATCATTAACATATGCAGAGTACGCAATCTGCTTACTTTAAACCAAAGCTCTGTCACATAAAGCTTACGATGAAATGTATTGTTTCGATTAAAGTAGGGTTCTTAACCGGCGGTTCGCGGACCACTGGTGGTCCTTGGAATAAGCCAAAGCCACCCGAAAAAGAATATTTTGGATATAACAAACAACGCTCTATTCATATTGTATATTGGTCCAGACTTGTTGGTTCATGGTAAGACAGATAGGTATTTGTAAAATGGTCCTTCGTCACTAAAAGGTTAAGAATCGCTGGATTAAAGGAATATAGAAACTACACACAGCATAGTTATTTAGAATTTTAACATATTTAAGGTACATTTAAGGCAGATAACTTTTATTCCTTTTAGTTTTCAACTAAGGTTGAAGTAAACCACCAAAACAATGTCCCACAATAGATTCATCCGCACCTTTTTGTACATTATTTATGTAGATTAAAGGATCTAGCCCCCGTTTTTCCCAAGAGTGACCTTTTGCCTTTCCTAAATTATACGAACTCAAACTTGTGTTCTCAGCGAATTGTAATCATTAGGATAAATGCCCTTCACTCGTGCAAAAGAAGCTAAAAGGGCCTACTCCGATAAAATCCGTTTATTTAGGTTAACATGCTCAATTTGCTAACAGAAAAGTATAAATTAAAAATTACTATCTTTACTGAAAGCGGGAGTCATTAATTAAGTTAAAACGTTAAGTCTTGTTAAGAAAGCGAATGGCCGTTACTCAAGAGCGCAGTAATGAAAATTAGTTTGGCTTTTATTAAGATACTAAACTCTTGACCTGTTTTAGTGCAATGGATCTCGAATTTATTGCGGAACAAAATTGAAAGCAATTAAGAGACAGACGCGTGAAATGTTAGTTACTAACATGGTGTGTAAGTTTAAATAGCTTTTTCTTTTCTCTTACTCGGAAAGTAGGGCTGAAGTTGCCTGAGGAGTGGGTTGAAAGTAATACTTTTCGGCTCTAGGGAGAATCGTTTTCAACTGACAGCTGTCAAATATAAAGAAAAAGTAGTTCTATTTTCACATTTCTATTGAATCATCTTCCAATTTCTATACAGCCACTCATTACATCGCGATGTAAAATTGATATAACATAAAGTTAAGTTTTAATTAAAGAATATTTACTTTAAAAGACTTTATTATAATTTACTTTCAACTATTTCTTTAACATAACATAGATTTTGGCAAATTATTAAAAAAAAATCAATGATGAAAATGAAAAATGATGGCTGAATATCTGGCTGGCCACAGAAAAAAAACGAAATAGGCAGGAAAGCGGCAATCCGTCCTTCATTTGTTTTTTCGAATAGAGTTTTGTTTATACTTTCGTAAAGCAGAGATTTGTATTAACACAATGAGTTAATCTGATTCAGATATGGATTAAATGCCTAATTTCAAAAGAGAAGAGGCTAAAGCAGAAGTTCTTAATTTATGTAAAATAAAATTTACTAATTTTTTCTAAGCTAATTCATGTTTTTATTTTTAGTTTCCTGTTTACCTCGGGATTAAATAAGTTACTTTTACCCCTAGAATAACAATGTATTGAATATGTGAGATACAAAGACAGCTTAGAGAAAACAAGAATATCGCAAAATAAGTACTTAATTCGCATAACAACAGAATCGCCAAATACGGTACGCAAAATATCAGATTCTCAAAGCGTCATAAGTTCAGTACTACTACCTACTATGTACCAAGTACTCCAATTAACTATAACAAATTATTTTTTATATAATGTGCTTACTTTTGCTGTTTGGATATATTTAACATTACATTTTTCGGGCATTTACCTATTATGTACCTAAGAACTCCAAATTCATCATAACAGCTCATATACGTCCCCATCGAGGGGCTCGAGCCTACCCTAAGTTAGGGTGTTTAGGCCTTAGTCAACCACGCTGGCCCAGTGTGGATTGGTCGACTTCATATACACCTATGAAATTCTTCGCAGATGTATGCAGGTTACCTCACGATGTTTTCCTTTACCGTAGGAGAGTCAGACAAATGTACATATGAAATTCGAAACACGAAAAACACATTGGTACGTGGCGGTCTCGAACTCCGGACCTCCCGATTGGAGGGCAAGTGCCGAGTCCACAGTCCATTTAACTATAACAAAACATTTTTATATTATGTGCGTACTTTTGCTGTTTGGATCCATTTTACATTACATTTTTCGGGCATTTAAGCATAAAAGTAAATGTTATACAATGTTTTTATTCAGTAAACATAAATATTCTATCTATTGAAATATGAAACTGGGTAACTAGTACAACTACAACGATAGTTTGACTGCGATCCCTAGTGGAGATACCCATAACAAGAAAAAGTTGTTTTCAACGATACAGCATCTGTTGTTTTTGGGAATCTTATATTTTGCATGTCTGGTGTTTTGTAAATCGGTGAAGGCGTTTTAGAGTTTAAGCGAGACTAACGAACGGCGATTCATTTTTATATTTAAGAAGATGAAAAAGAGGAAGATTAAAAAATGTTTTTTATAGTTTAGAAGCGCTTGGAAATATAACAAAACTATTTTAGAAGCAAAACATATTTTTCATTTCTCATATTCGGATAGTAGTGTTGTTTTGATCTGATTATTGGTGGAAAATGCTGCTTCCCTCCATAGGGAGGGAAAAACTCATACAAATTACTTCCCACCTAAGGGCCGGAATGAACTTTAAAAAAAGAACTGCTCTCAGCTGTAAAGAGTTTTATGCAAAAAAAATACTGCGGCCATGTGAGTTTCTAAACAGCCAGTGTGAACTTAGCGCAAACTTCTTTGAGCGGAATAAGCCGCAACAATTACGCGGTGAGTTCCATATTTAAAATTTAAAAAGTCGACATAAATTGGCGGGATACTAATCTGTTATGTATCTGTGACGGAATTAAAAAAAAATAGGTAAAAATCTCTTATGCTAAGATTTGAATATTAAAAATGAGTTCAAGCGATTCTGAAATGTTGACACCAGATTCGATTAAAGACGAGGCAAATTGTGTTATTGAAAATCTTTTGCCAGAAATCACAAAAGAAAGATAATATATCAATAAATATTATATTATCAATAAATAGTTTAGATAAACAACTAGTTTTATTTTCCTCATATTCGAAATGAAAAGTAGAGTGCTTAACACGGGTAAAAGTATCAATTCCTACTCGGACTATAGCCTCGGGGATTGATTCTTTCGACCCTCGGTTAACAATCTACTATTTCATTACTCATACTCTGAAAGTAGGTCTGAAGTTGCCTGAGTAGCGGGTTGAAAGTAATACTTTTCAGCCCTAGGGAGAATCACTTTCAACTAACAGCTACTGTCAAATTTTAAAAAAGAAACTACATCTTTTTTCACATTTTTATTGAATTATGTTCCGACTTTCTATACAGCCACTCAATTACAGCGCGGTGTAAAATTGAAATAACATAATGTTAAGAATTTAAGAATATATTTTTTAAATGACTTTATTATAATTTATTTTTAACTATTTCTTTAAAATAACATAGATTTGGGCAGAATATTAACCATTTTTTAAATAATGAAAAGTAGATATCTTTAACCAATTGAGCTGAAATTCTGTATAGACGTTCCGGCAAACGACATTGCAGCAATGATGCGTTGAATTAGATGAACAGACTGAGAAACGTATTCAGTGATATCTAGAAAGTAAAAAATAAATTAAATGTAAAAAAACCTTTTTAAAAACAAGCTTTTATTTAAATGCGCTAAAAAGAAAAAATAAACTTTTACTTATAACGTTATTTCACATTTAACACAATTTGTATGAGATAAAAGCTTGTCGCGAGATTTACTTTTGTAGATAAACAAGTAAATTAAATAATTTGATGTGAATAATTTTATACATTACACTTTTCAAACTCAGTAAATACGAGTAGGTACTTAAAAGTACTCTATTAAGTATTTTTAAGTTACTACCCATAAGCAAATCTCGCGACAATCTTTTATGTCATATAAATTGTGTTAAATGTGAAATAACGTTATAAGTAAAAGTTTTAGTGTAAAAGTTTATTTTTTCTTTTTAGCGCATGTAAATAAAAGCTTGTTTTTAAAAAGGTTTTTTTTAATAGATGAAAATCATGTGTCTGATGTTAAATAGGATATAATCAGGACCATACCACTAGTGCCAATTAGTATTATGAAAGACAAGCTTTCCGCTCGTGGCTTTGCCCGCGTTATTTTTGTTTTCGCGTGGGAATTTTTTTTCCTGCAGGAAAAATAGCCTGCCGCTCGCGGTTTCGTCAGCGTTACTGTTTTCCCGTGGGAAATTTATATTTTCCCGTAGGAAATTTATATTTTCCCGTAGAAAAAATAGTTTTGTAGCCTATGTTAATCAGGAATAATGTGGCATTCTAATAGTGAAAGAATTTTTGAAATCGGTCCAGTAGTTTCGGAGTCTATTCAATACAAACGAAAAATACAAAAATACAAATCTTTCCTCTTTATAATGCTATTGTAGTATAGATAAAAGAGTACAAGTTTTCAGAGCTAGTCGATGTATTTGAAAAATAAACAGTTGATTGTTTACTATAATATAATAAAGTTGTGCCGAAGCAAAAGTTAGTGAGAAAGTTTAATGTAGTGCGGCAGTTTATAAAGATGAAGTTAATCTCGTTATTCAAACTTTATTGACTGACTGACTTATTATTCTTTATTATTATTATTATTTCGGTTGAAAGTTCATTATTCATTATATTTTCATGTAGAATTTTACTCGCAGATTATAAAAACTTAAAGCCTTGCT
Source organism: Schoenobius gigantellus (assembly GCA_963935595.1). Taxonomy (NCBI): domain Eukaryota; kingdom Metazoa; phylum Arthropoda; class Insecta; order Lepidoptera; family Crambidae; genus Schoenobius; species Schoenobius gigantellus. Next base: position 29,951,757 of record OZ012547.1, on the reverse strand, counting down.
TATAAGTTTTTTGATATTTATTCAGGGAATTAAAATTCATTATAGAGTAACGTCTGTTATTTTTAAGACAATTTTATTTGTTTAAATTTCATATCTGGCTCCTATGTAGGTATACCTATTTTGTAGGCTAAAATTAGTTTCTTCATTTGATTTGGGTAATTAAAACTAATAAGTACTTAATGTCATTTCATTTTAAATCTGTTGAAACTGATTGTAATTAAAACAGTAAGTAACTGTAATTAAAGTGTAAAATTGAACTATTAACGTTTTGTTAAGCAATGGAGTAAAAAATAAGATACTTTTTTTTAAATCATGAATTGTTTTAGCTAAATATAGGGGAAGTAACATACCTCTACATTGGACTACTTCTCATTTATCCATTTAAGATATAACAGTCCAGCTAGACTTTAATAGATATCTGGTATAGTAAGTATATGGACTCATTCTTATAATTAATTTGCAAGTATGACAAAAAAAATCTCAGTTACTCAAGGATATACTTAGGTTCCCCGACAACAGCCCCCCCCCCCCCCTCCCTCCCCAAGCAAGATGTCTTTCGATAAAAATCAAATCTATACTAATATTATAAAGCTGAAGAGTTTGTTTGATTGTTTGTTTGGTTGAACGCCAATCTCAGGTAGGGACAAGTGGGGCGCATTGGAACACAGGGTACAATAAAACAAAGGCGATAATTATTGTAATTTACAACAAATTGACGCACTTTTGCTTCGATCAATAAGAACGTCTCATGCGGCACATGATAGCGCAGTGCAATATGACCAGTCTTCAACAACAAAGTTTCAATGCGAAAAAAATTGTTTTTAGGGCTACAAAGCTGTAATTTCGTTACGAAGAATTTTCGATTTCACAAGAAAAGTATCAATAAGAGGTGTGCTATATTTTTTGCATGATTTTTGATCAATTTACGCATTAAATGCAGTAACATGTGGAGTGAAAAACATAACCCAACATTTTAAAGATATTTTTAAAAGATTCAGATACTGTATGGGGCGTAATGGAACGGGGTACTATGAGACAGTGTTCATTGTACTCCGTTATTATATGCCCGGGATAGATTATTGAAATTTTATTACAGATTTTGAAGTAATAATGGTGAAAAGTCGTAAGAAAAAGACAGATAAGAGCTTGCATAGTAAAACGATGTGCGAGCAGCGCTATTGAACTGGTAGGATGTGGTACGGGTTAACGAACTGCTGCTGACCTAAAAATGCCAAGTCCAGTAAAATTGTATCGATATGTTAAAAAAACCGAAGCAGCGAGAGATAGAGACGCAGGAATGAATATTGAATTTTAATTTTTTTTACTTTATTAACCTTGTTACAATGTAACCCAGACACCGTTTCATTGTACCCCAGACCTGGGGCTCATTGAAACAGAAGAGGCGTTGAGCAAAAACGCATTTTTTTTATAGGTTACGGTTAATTTTTTAACTTATTTTTGTTCTTAATAGGTAGATTATGAACCGTTGTTGATCGTTCTAAAGAAATATAATCAAAATATACAGCACAGTTTTTCTAAAAAATAAAAATGCTTTTTTCGTTTCATTGTACCCCACCTGTCCCTACTACTGAATCAAATTAAAAAATTCTTTTTGTATTGGAAAGTTGAGATGTATGTGGGTAAACGCATATACACATCAAAAGTCCATTTATCGAAGAAGGCTATAGGCTATATAACATCATGCTACGACTAATAGGATGAAAATCATGTGTCAATCATGCGTTAATAAAAAATGTTGCAAAAACGGGAAAAAATTATTATGGTGAAACGTAGTTCGCGGGCACAGCTAGTCGCTAAATATAATCAATGAGATTTGATATAATTTGCGCTCGCAAGCTAAGCGAGGACTTATGTCAAATACTATACATTTTCCTTTTAGCGATTGTGATTATCGAAGGTCATCTTGTCTTAGGGGCAGGTGTCTTAAATCAGGTCACAGGGTTCTTAATATAAATTGGGATGATGACTGAATTCAAATTTTTACATCTTGTCATTAAAGATTAAAATACCGTGGAAAAAGATGCAGTCCTGTGAAATTAGAATTAAAATCGGCGTAGAAATACATTAGATACAGGCATTTTAAGTTGTTAATTTGAAGGCGATTAGACAGAGACCGACATCAATCGTGACGTCATCGTTGAGTACGGCCATTTATAAACTCCTTGTAAATTGCCGTTTTGCTAGAAAGAGATGGAGAAAATCTTTAATACCTTATATCTTGGTTGTTTTTATAGTTATTCGAAAACCGATTTTTCTTTCTGTTTATTATATGAATGAGTTTCTATTAAAGCAAAAAAAAAAATTATCATCTAGCCTATTACTAGCTGTGCCCGCGAACTACGTTTCGCCATATATATTTTTTCCATTTTTACAAAATTTTTCATTGATGCCCAGCTCCTATTAGTCGTAGCGTAATGTTATATAGCCTATAGCCTTCCTCGATAAAAGGCCTATCCAACACAAAAATAACTATTCAATTTGAATCAGTAGTTCCTGAAATTAGCGCGTTCAACCAAACAAACAATCAACCAGACTCTTCAGCTTTATAATATTAGTATAGATTGAGCTTATATTATATATAAGCCCAAGAAAAAAAAATAGTGCCAACAGAATCTTAAAATAAGAATACACCAGGCTTGAGCTGAACTTAAGAAGATTAAGAGCGTGTTGCGCTGTGGAGTCGACACTGGCCTTCACTTCGGGGAGGTCTAGGGTTCGACCCAGAAAATCATATGTACCTACATTTATCCAACGCTCCTACGGTGAAGGAAAACATCGTGAGGTAACCTGCATACAGCTGCGAAGAAATTCAAAGGTGTATGTGAAGTCGACCAGCTGATCGACGCTCACTGGGCCAGCGTGGTTGACTAAGGCCTATCACCCTAACATAAGGTAAGCTCGAGCCCCTCGGTGGGAACGTATATGAGCTGTGATGATGATGAGTAGCCATCAGGTGGACAGCCTGCTTGTTTTTTTAACTTAGTTGTATGTAAAAAAATATATGCTTTTATTTAAACCAATTTTACTATATCAGTATTATTATAGATAGATAGATAAATTATTTATTCATTTACAGAGTACATATACAAGGCTTTTGACATACATATCGTAATTATGATAAGCGTCTAGGTTAAATACATTATAAAAAATGCTGTAATCAAATAAATATTGTTTTATGAATAAAACACATTGAAGTTAAACCGTTACAAATGTACCCTTTACGATACTCGCAGAAACTTTCACTTTCTTTAGTTATTATTTAGTTGTCGAGACTACTCAGATTTCCAGTCCAAGGGTAGGTGTCTACGTGGATAGAAATTCCTTGAGAGCGTTTTCCTTTTAACCCTTTCAACTTACTTTTTGCTCTAAGACGTGACATTATAAGTATACCTAAAGTTGTAGATAAGTTAAAAGCGTCTGAGTGTGGCACAGCAAAATTGAGCCAATTGGCTCACTTTGGTTAAAGTGGCGATTTATCATCATAATCATCATAACAGCTCATATACATCTCCACCGAGGGGCTCGAGCCTATCCTATGTTAGGGTGATTAGGCCTTAGTCAACCACGCTGGCCCAGTGGCGATTCGATACAGTAGGTATAACACAACTGGTTTTATCGACAGTCTCTCTCGACCCACAGTACATGCAGAAGAGACCTGGATACTTGTTGCGGTCTTCTTTCTCTGTCTTCGATCACGGTTTCCTGTCTTTTCTCGGCGCAACCTTTACAGTTTCGCTTCGAGACCGTACTTTCTCGCTTCTTTTCATACCGTGTAGCGCTACGGAATCTCATTATGTCATAGATTAACCTACCTGCACCTTTTCAGTTAATGTCATAGTTCTAAAATATGGGAATATCAATAGAAAACAGAAGAGATTACAATAAATAATATAAGAATATGTAGACACAACATCACAGTTCTATATTGAAGTCGATGCCAAACGATGATCTTCTAGAAAGTCTTAAAATTTGTCACCGACTTCAATATAGAAGTGTGATATTGTCTATACCTATTCTTATATTATTTTTAACTTGTCAGTGTTTTTGAAGTCGGTTTTTATTTTTTGTAAAATATTTTTTATTTTTAACTTTTAGTGAATGAAATCTTTTTAGTGAAAGAAACCCTAGCAATAATTAGCGTTTCCCTCGATTTTCATTGGATTCCATCATCAGATCCTGACTTTGGTGACCTTGGGACCACCTTAGGAGTATACTCTATCGATGTTTAATAAAACAAACTATAACTTTAAACGTACTGTTTTTATATTTTATTATAAATAAATTACAAGACACGATGTGACTACGGTGAAATACAAAAAGGAAGAGAGCGATAATGTTGCCAGAATCGAATCGAATACAAAAATAATTTTGAAAATCGGTCCACAATTAGCGGCGTAATCGCGTAACATATACACAAAACAAACATAGGTACGCATCGAATTGAGAACCTCCTCCTTTTTTGAAGTCGGTTAAAAATTGAGACCTAAAGGTATTTATTTTAAACGTAACATTAAACAAATATTCACGTTTTCAAATCAGAGAAATTAAACAAAATAAGCACTACTGTGCTGTTATTAAAATCGACAGCACACAGGAAAATTTACTGCCATGCGTCCTCTTTAGGAACCGAGAGAAATGAGTTCGCAGTTCCCACGGGATAACGAGCGGGAAATATCAACCGTTTGCTGACTGCATAAATTTATAGGAAAATAATATTTCTGCCAATCACGCTTCCACATAAAAAGAAAATGCAACTCCACCGCAAGGAAATTCTTTTGTTGTTTACCATGGTAACTGTTTTTTCTGTCTTCAATGAAAAATTGCCTCGTTTTCTTAGACAGTGGCGGGGAGGTCATTGTCTGTCACTGTGCCAAACGGTTCGAAAACAAAATATTACTTTCAGCTCAATGGGCGGTAAATACAATGTTAATTACTGGCACCAATAAATTTTATTTTAATGTTGAAACGAAAAGTTTTTGTTCATTTTATCTACGATTTCGTTAGTCTATTCCTATTACGAAATTTATTGTAAATTGGTTGCTTTTAGTATAAGCGTTTACTGTAACTGTAAAAAAAGATAAGCAACAAAACATGTTTCATAAATTAATATTTGTAGCTGAAAACACATGAGCTCTCTATTTCTCTACCTATTAAAAGATCTTAAGAAATCTAGTTTAGCTATTATCATCACGTAAAATCTAATATATAAAACTCTCGTGTCTCGGAGTTTGTTATCGAACTCCTTCGAAACAGCTTGACCGATTTTTATATTTTTTTTGTGCTTATTGGTAGGTAGATAGTGTAGTGCTTTTTCTTGCTAAATTGTAGTAATATAGGGAAATCTTAAAGTTGAAGGAAAAAAAAACAAACTTATTCCTTTAGTCCGATACAAAATGAAAAGCTTTATTCTGGTAGGTACATGGTTGTAATTCACTTATGCATAATGTTACTGAAGTTAACAAAATACCTCAATGCAAAGCACTTAACTTAATGTTTAATTAATACAAGCCAAGGGCAGGATGGTTCAGGTCTGTTTGATCAATCTCGGCAGGTAAAAATCGGGTACAAATTGGGTACAAAATTACAAAATGAGGGGCAATAAAGTACACGAACAAATAGTTATAGGTTTCCTTTTTTTTTATAAAAGAAATTAGTAGCCTTCCCCGGAGCGGTTGTTAGTAGAGCGTACCTTCTGCTAGATGCTAAGTTTCCGCGATCACGGGTCAGAGATATACTATTCCAATTCCTGAGATTATTTTTTTTTCTCTATATATGTACAATTCCACAGAATTCCTCCTTGTGTTAGGTTAGTTTGTTATGGTTTCTAGCTGTAAGGCCAAGCAGCGGAGCCCTACGGCCTCCGGTAACTGCCCTGGAGATTCATAGCACAGTGTTAGGTTAAAAATATAATTAAATATGCCTATGATCTTAGGGTCAGTGGGTCTCACACTGAGTTCTGAAGGAATCCCAGTCAATACATTTGAACTTCATGTAATAAACATAGCAAATGAATTCTAAAACATAATTTTTAATAAATTGACAAATTGTCTTATTGGTTAGTGAATAAAAAGGACATATGGAGGGGAGAGCACCTATTTTGTGTATAATTACTGCTATTAATAAAAAGAAAACAGCTTAATTTGTGAGTTATTTGCCAAAGTATGATGTGAAACTCAATATAGTGAAAATCTAGAATTTAACATGAAATTCACAAGTGTTACTCAATATATGCATTAATCCCACTAAAATGCCGCTTACTATCAGGTTTTTTTAATGAAATAGGGGATGAAAAAGGTGAATTTTGGAAATGTGATATGTTTGATCTAATAATCAATATACCCACTAATAAAAATAAAATTAACAAAATCTGTTTTAAATCATGAAATATAATAAGTTAATTAGATACCTTAGTGTGGGCGGAGTATTATCTATTGATATAATTTATTTATTCAACTAATTCACCGAATCGCGCGCCGGCGATTATAAATATGATTGAGCTTTTACTCTTCAAGCTGAAAACAAAAATAACTCACTTTGTTAAATTCAGGGTGGCTTTTCGAATTAAATTCACACGGAAAACGAGAGAAATACCTACGAAATAAATATATAAAAACTTTATGATCTTCAAATCAATAACAAATTACTTCGATCGATGTCTCACAGACTAGTCATAACCTAGACGATAGACTAAACCAACGCTCCACTTGCGCGCAGATTTGCGTTTATGTGGAAGCGACGGAGCCGAGGTCCGTTTGCTGAATGTTAAGCGCCGTATTGGCGACGGAACCTCTCCTAAAACCAAATTCATTTCATAACACTCGTAAGACTCTTTACTTGCTTCAAGATGTGTCAAGTCAACATACGGATCTTTCGAAATTCTACAATACCTATGCAATAAGTATTTCCAGCTAAAGTTATGTTTAGTTGAAAAACAAAACGTAATGAAAAATTAACCTTAAACAAATTGTGAATGCTTTCCAAATTCTATTCGACGAAACTATAATTATATGATCTATAAGTTTAAGTGTATTTTATTAAAATATGTCTATAGAAATGATCAAAACAAACGGTCCAAATGTCAAATTCCGAATTTTGAGAAAATCAACCCACCTAAATGGAAGCACGGGATTTTGGGCGAAAAAAAACTATCTTTGTAAATAAGGCCAGGATAAACGCGAGATTTATTTTGTTTATGCAAAAAGTGAATAATGACCAAAGATAATTGCAAATGTCACTGACGTGACGTGAAACGACGTTGACGTTGACACTTGACATTGATATTGTGAAATTAATTGACAAAGTTATTGTAATTATGATTTTAGTTGTGAAATTTGTGTTAAAACTACAGTGAAACCAAAGTGTTTTTGCAAAATTAGTGTTTTATGAAATTTTAAGAAAAAACAGTGTTACAATAGGTAGGTCTTTAGAATTTTTATTGGACAATTATTATGGCGAAACGTAGTTCGCGGGCACAGCTAGTAAAATATAACTTCTAAACGCTGCTATGTAAGGTTTTCCGTATTGCATTTTATTCCTTTGTTCTACACTTTTTTAAAGTTTTTAACCGACTTCAAAAAAGGAGAAGGTTCTCAATTCGATGCGTATGTTTTTTTTTTGTATATTACGTGATTACGCCGCCAATTGTGGACCGATTTACAATAGTACATTGTACCCTAGGGACTAAATAAGTCTTTAACCCGAGGGTAAACACTGTGCTTTTCATTACGAATACAAGGAAAGTAAAAATGAAAGAATGAATTAGCTATAGAAAAAACGTGTAAATTTTATTTTACATAAATCAACAACTTCTGCTTTAGCCCGCTTTCTCTTATAAAATCAGGCGTTAACTCCATACCTGAATCAGATGAAATCATTGTGATAATTATTAACACAATGTTATACAAAATAATTAACCGTTAATACAAATCTCTGCTATATCACAGAATATATAATAGTAGGCTATTATGGAACTATTAACAAAACTCTACAAATGGAAAAAACAAATGAAGATCGCATTGCCGCTTTCCCGCTTATTTGTTTTTTTTTCTGTGGCCGGCCAACTATTCAGATATTATTTTTCATTTTCATAATTTAAAAAATGGTTAATATTTTGCCCAAATCTATGTTATTTTAAAGAAGTAGTTGAAAATAAATTATAATAAAGTAAGTTAAAAAATATGTTCTTAACATTAAGTTATTTCAATTTTACATCGCGCTGTAATTAAGTGGCTGTATGGAAAGTCGGAACATGGTTCAATAAAAATGTGAAAAAAGAACTAGTTTCTTTTTTAAAAATTTGACAGCAGCTGTCAGTTGAAAGTGTTTCTCCCTAGGGCTGAAAAGTATTACTTTCAACCCTCTCCTCAGGCAACTTCAGACCTACTTTCAGAATATGAGTAATGAAAAAATTATTTTTGTATTTGATAGAGTATACTCCTGGGGTGGTCCCAAGGTCACCAAAGTCAGGATCCCATGAAAATCGAGGAAAACGCAAATTTACCAGCTCACCTTGGGTGAGCATTTAGTTTTCGTGCCGTCCAACTTTGGAACAGGCTGGCATTCAGCTCTATCTGTCCAACCTCTCCACCTCTTCCTAATTTGATATGTAGGATATTTATATTATAATATTTAGTAGGATATTTATATTATATTTATATATATTTGGGTATGCTATATGTATTATACTATATTTCTGTTTATTATATATGTTTATTGTAGTTTTTGTAGTTAAGTCTTTATTGCTTTGGCGCTTCGGTGTTACCTACAATTTTAATCTCTCCAATAAGTTCACAGGTTGTACCGTTTTTCTATGCAATAAGAAACCCTAATTTAGGGTTTCTTTCGCTAAAAAGATTTCATTCACTAAAAAGCTAAAAATAAAAAATATTTTACAAAAAATAAAAAGACGACTTCAAAAACACTGAAAAATAAGAATAGGTACAAACAATATCACACTTCTATATTGAAGTCGGTGACAAATTTTAAGACTTTCAGGAGATCATCGTTTGGCACCGACTTCAATATAAAAGTGTGATGTTGTTTGTACCTATTCTTATATTATTTTTAACTTTTCAGTGTTTTTGAAGTCGGTTTTTATTTTTAATCAAATCACATCATCATCATCACAGCTCATATACGTGTCCCCACCGAGGGGCTTGAGCCTACGCTATGTTAGGGTGATTAGGCCTTAGTCAACCACCCTGGTTGCGTGCGGATTGGTTGACTTCACATACACCATTGAATTTCTTCGCAGATGTATGCAGGTTGCCTCACGATGTTTTCCTTCACCGTAGGAGCGTCAGACAAATGTACATATGAAATTTGAAAAAGGAGAACACATTGGTAAATTGGTACCCGATTGGAAGGCAAATACCAAGTCCCCAGCGCCACCGACGACGCTCCAATAATAAAGTGATCCAATTCTATTGTTTGCCTTCTGGCGGGTCAAATTTTAATTCAACAAAAAGAATGAAAAAAAATATTTTGTTAAAAATCGACTTCCAAAACAATGAAAAGTGAAAACAAAATCTCAGAATACACACACCATCACATTTTAATATTGAAGTCTTAAAAATGTAAGAACTGTATAACTAATGTAAAAGTAAGTAAACGACTTTAATATCAGAATATGCTATTGTATGTATTTTTGGTGTTTCTGAAGTCGTTTTTTTTTTGGTAAAATATTTTCACATTAATATCATCTTAAATTATAAATAAGTCCTTTAGCTTTATGGACAGGGTACGAATCATGTACGAATAAATAAAAATGACCGTCACACTAGTAATATGTCTGATTATTCTGCCGTGAAATTGCTTCTGGTATCACCTAGGTACCAAAGTAAAATACATATTTTACATGGGACCTATTTTTTTAGAATAAGTTGGATCTTTGTTTTGATTATCGCTGATAGAAAGAAAAATGAAATACCAAAAGCATTATCATAAATTATACTACTATCATATACATGACTTGCTCCTTATTTTACATGATGACATTTTTCGTAAATTATCTTAGTTCACTTTTACATAAACTATCATTAAAAGTCTCGATAGAATAAGCAACTGCCTTATAATAACGAATCGATCAAACAAAATGAACTATATTATCAGAGTAGGTACTTAACAACGAAATTAGACACGTCTCACCGTGACCACTCTCATAATTCATCGTTCATTTTATTTTGCAAAATGTGATAACCGTTGAGCGGGAATGCGTTAAAGTTTTAAAAGCTATCCCCCTGGAATAACAATTCTATATTTTTATCGCCGACGAACAATGGGAGCAAGCAGCATGTGCCCGGAGCTCAGCGGGGCGGATATTGGAGAAGGCTATTTTCCGCCGCGAGTGACTCTAACAATGTTGTGCCGTTTGACCCCTTTGAAGCAATTATTTCCATGCGCATAGTTGAATTATAGTATAAGTGTTATCGCCATCTTCGAGTGATGACTGAAGGTTTTGCATTCAAATGTCATTCTTCTGTCAACCATACATGTATCCAATCGTCACCTTACGTCATATATTCATTCGTCAGATTTAAAATTGTAACGCACTTTTATGTGCAATAAAGTGTTTATTCATTCATTCATTCATTCATGTACCTATATCATTCTTAAATAAATAATAAAAAACAATAAACTGCCCTAATAAATATATTTAATGTACAAAATTAATCTAAGAGACCGTTGCCAATGGGTAACGTTCCCAAAATGCTGGCAGCATTGCCACGCACTATTATTAGTTATATTCGTTCTTTCATTAAGAAATATATAATCGACTAATTCAAATTCAAATTCAAAAATCTTTATTCAACTTAGGCCTTTACAGGCACTTATTGACGTCAAAACAAAGCAAAACATTCTTTAGCCTTGTATGTGCATACATCCTGAATATACACGTACGTATCCGTACACTGTGTCCTCCTTTTCACACCGTACCAAGAAATTCCAAGATTCCTTCTTCTGTCGTTCATCCCACACTTGGAATTCTCTACCTGCGCACGTGTTTCCTCCATCCTACAACATGGGTTCCTTCAAAAGAGGCGTGAAAAAGCATCTTTTGGGCCGGCAAGGGGCGGGCAGGTAGGAGAGTGGATGTCGTCCCTACTCTATCTGTCAACTGATTTGGGCCTCTTTCACCGCTTAACATCAGGCGGGAGGAGGTCATTTGCCGGGCCATCCGTAAAAAAAAAAATAAAAAAAAAATATACCTACTCAAGATGTCTGCAAATACAAGTAGTAATGAAAAAAAAAAGTTGAATCTACAACTAAAGTACATATATATTTTGAATTATATTAATACGCGAGATATTTAGAATGAGGTCAAAAGCTATCGAACTATTAAAAATATGCACACTTTCTTATTATTATATATTACGGAGAAAAGCTTTATATTAGACGGATAACTTCATCATCATCATCATCATTTCAGCCAAGAGACGCCCACTGCTGGACATAGGCCTCCCCCAGGGATCTCTAAACCGATCGCTCCTGCGCCTCCCGCATCCAGTGGCTTCCTGCGACCTTCACCAGATCGTCGGTCCACCTTGTGGGGGGCCTACCAATGCTGCGTCTCCCGGTACGTGGCCGCCACTCAAGGACCTTTTCGCCCCAACGGCCGTCAGTCCTGCGAGCTATGTATCCTGCCCACTGCCACTTAAGGCAATTCTTTGGGCTATGTCAGTGCCTCTAGTTCTTCTACGGATCTCTTCATTTCTGATCGCGTAGAGAAACCCCGCTTCATTTCTGATCGCGTAGAGAAACTCCGAGCATAGCCCTTTCCATTGCCCTTTGAGTGACATTGAGCCTTCTGATAAGACCCATTGTAAACGGCTACGTCTCAGTTCCGTACGTCATTACTGGCAATACGCACGAATTGAAGACTTTCGTCTTAAGATACTGCGGTAGATTGGCCGAGAATATGCTGCGTAGCTTCCCGAACGCTGCCCAGACGAGTTGGATTCGTCGATTTACCTCTTTCTGGAAGTTGGACTTACGATCGTTCGATTTACCTCTTTCTGGAAGACGGATAACCGCCAAATTAAAAAGCTTTTAACTTTCCAGCTAGACAGAGAAATCTGACATCATCATATAAAATTCATACAAAAATCTGTTTTGCGACAAAGAGTTGGAAACAATATTAAATGAATGAGTGAAAATTATTTAGACCAAGCACACAGTTAATTAAATACTTAAATTATAGGTACATAAATTTTCTATGCGAGGCCCAAACAAGGGTGGAGCGTCCAGCTTTGGCGCCCGGGGGTCAAATAGTCGTGGTCAAGTCACAAGAAGTTATAATTAAATTTTGATAATAATAGATACAGGTAAAACGTAGGTATTTTATTAAATTATGTAAGTACTGTATTTAAAAATACCTATATTTAAATAACAAAATCAATTTTTCTTTTACGTCTTCTCCCGAAACGAGTTATCATTTCATCTACTTCGATGTGTACGCTTTTATGGACGTGGAGAAGTGCCAGTCCGGTTAGACGTTCTTCAACCATTGAAGCTCTTAGCCACGATTTGATTTTTCATAATGTAGAGAAAGATCATAACGCTGTCGCTACACTAACAGGTAGTGTAGCTGTAATACATAATAATTTTCTTATATTAGGATACATCTCAATATCGCAATTTTAAATAAGGTCAGAAATCGACTGTGGTATGTCCTGACTCCGCTGCCATTTCAACATCCACAGCCGATATTCGTTTACAACGACAGAAACTGGAGTATTACTCGTATCTACTCGAAGTAACAATGTATAATCGATTGCTACTTGTTTCACAGTTTCAATATCTTGATTACTCTATTTGCTTTTTGGCATGAAAATGCTAAGCTGAAACAAAGGATTCAATATTAGATTGATAGGGTTAATAGGATTCAATAACAAGGTCCTGTAGGTCACTTATTATTGAATCTAGAAGAGGGATGTTATGTTATAGCTCTGCGGAAATACTCTTCAGCAGATTGAGCAGGTTGGTTATTGGCCCTATGTATTTACCTTACATGACACTATTCTGGGACATTTAATTTCTACATCCAGCTATTCAACTTCTTATTTATGTATAACTATGGAAAAAAGAATATTACTTACGAAAGTGCACAGCTTTATAATAAATTGCCTAAAGAGATTAAGGAAGCTAAGAATATGTTAACATTTAAAAAGATGGTTAGAAATTACCTACTTGCTGAGTTGTAAATAATAGTATAACTACTTATAAAATAAATATTTTAATAAAAAAGAAACGGTTATAAATAAAATAAAAAATTTATAGATTTTATTAAAATAATAATTATTTTTGCTAAAAATGTTAAAGAAATAAACATAAAAAACAAAAATGTTAATAAAACTTGGCTTGTAATAACCAATGCCGCATCCAGTTGACTAACTTTGGATCCGTGTCTCTTGTGGTCGCCCGCTTTGTCTAATTGTTTTTGTTACCTGTGTGTCTGTGTTTATTGTACGTTAACTGGTCATGTTATAGTTGTTTCAAACGTACCCTCATTTTAAAATCAATTTAAAAATAAATTATTGTTTTGTAACTTAGTATCTAAACTACCTGGCACGCTCGGTGATTTTTGTGATTATAGTATGTTGTTTCGAAGTATTTCTCATGTAAGTGAATTATAAAATTCTTATGAGAATAAATATCTTAAACCTATTTAGCCTCTTCAAAAAGCTGTCGGTAAATAACGTCCGCATTTTCAAATTCTAATTTTAGATGCGTTCGTTTCCGAATAATGCGTTTGCCATCATACAAAGTATTATATTAAATTAAAAGGTACTTACATAAAATGTATACTGTGACAAAAAATAAATAAAAGCATTATGTTTAACAATTTTAATTAGTGGCCTACCTAGGTCCTGGATCCGCCCTTGGGCCCAAAATGTAAATTTCAAGCCCAACAATTTCATTTGACCTAGATGTTGTTGATGTTATTTTTTGTTACTAAATGTTATTTAAGTTGATTGTGTGCTGTCGTATGATGTTAAAATAAATAGTTTTTCTTTCTTTCAAAAAGGCTCTGCCTCAGCGTGTGCTCTTGCGGAGAGTTCTTGCGGAGGGCCTTGTCATAATTTACCTATGACAGGCTCCAGGACCGCGCACGACACGACAAACAACAACAAATAGCCTAATAACTTGTTTATTTTTCCTCGTAATTAGATCGTTTCTTAACAGTTTGTTAAAGTTTGAATGTTTTATGATGTGTCATTAATAACATTAAAATACGAGTTCTATGCATATTATTACTCTCTATTAGTAAATAAGTTGCCTACCCAAGTAACATTTTTTTCGGGTCTCGGTTGTAAACTTTACCTCAAGGTTTTAAAACAGTCATAAAAAGGTTAACGTTTTGCTATATGGTCGTATTTAGTATTTCAGAAAGATTAATAAGTCCTAAAACTAATTGACTATTATTACAACCTTGGAACCGCTGACAAGAGTTTAAATTAACGTTATTTTTACTTAGGTTTTAGGAGCATATAGTCCTAAGATCTTAAAGTTGTCGTAGACTCCTGATTCAGTTCTAGAAAAGCTATCATTATACTAAAGTGAGATCTAAAGGTTAATTTTTTAACTTATATACAGCTATAAAGTAATGGAATTTGAAAATCACCTGTAAGTCATTTCTAAAACCTACATGAAACCTTTAGGCTATATTAGAGTTATCCAGACAAACAAATTAGGATTATGTGGTTAAAACCCAAACCAGTAATGCTATTATATAAGCTTACGGCATGATTTAAGTCCTACGAGAATTTTTGAAAGCTTAAGAAGCATCCTCAAAAAATTTTAGTTATCTCCGCGAGTTTTAAGCAACTGCAAAAATAGCCTAGTAGTTTTAACTAGCCCCGCCAGATAATCTTTAGATCTTATTTTGGCAAACATAATTATCTTTTAGCTGTTACAGTTCTGAAAAGGTTAATTTAAATTCTTTCTAGTAATTTCCTAACGGCAGCCATATTTTTTATTGAAATAAAAAATCAATCGGAACAAAAATACTGTTTTGATAAATTAAATAAGGCAAAATTAAGTAATGTGTGCTATATATTTAAAATGTATGTTTTATATGAATAGAAGTTTCATTTCTAATGCGATTTATCACCAACCATTGTATTTTATAATTTTTATATTATTAAAATATCTTCAGAATTTTAACTTACGAAGGGCCCACCTCTTATACAGCTCTATTATCATAAAGTTTTACAATAAAGTGCCAGTCGCAGTATTTTTTAATTTTTCCTGACGTCAGCAAGCTACTTATTATTTTTATGAATACAACACTTACCTTATCTCGCCATTTTAAAACAAGGAATCGCCATTATAAATAAAGATTTGAAATTCACTTGTTTCTGTGTAAAAAATCTTGAATAGAAACATTTTAAAACCTGGGAGTCTCGGAAAAGCATTTATTCATGTCTAAAAACGGTTTTAAGTTATCATAAAGATACATCCAACAACATTTTAGAAGGTTATATTAACCTTACATAAAGGTATTGTGATTTAAACTATAGGTTTTGCTGTAGCTCTCAGAAAGGTTCTAAAATGTGGGCCCTTTTTGCACTCAGGGGGTTATTATAAGGTTAATATAACATTATTGAGTCTATTAAGACTTAGTAGCAGATATCCATATATAGGTTTTAGAACCTTTTCAAAACCATTCTAGAACCTAAAATGTTACTTGGGTACTCGTTGCCGCTCGCACACAATGAAAAGGCGAGGTTTCCCGGTGACTGTTTTATTGCGTGACTAGCTGTGCCCGCGAACTACGTTTCGCCATCAAAATACTTAACACAGTGTTTAGTTTTTTCCTCCATTTTATTCCATAATGATTCAACTTTATTCTGCCTTTCTTGAGCATCGGCCATTTCGAAATTAGGACAATTTCCGTAGGTTCGTAATGCTCTTTTTCTAATAGTCCACAAAATTAAATACATTACATATTACTATAAACACTAAGTATAATTATTGTTTTAGAGACATTATTGATATTAATAAATTCTTCTTCTGTAGAAAGAACTACACAGTTGCAAGAATAATCTTTATCATATTCATGTTTCGAATTAAAATAAACAATTGTTAATAAATTAGATCTGTATACGAATAAAGTTTAGATTTTATAATGGGTGTTGGTAACACCAACAAAATATATTTTTTGGATATGACAACTTGGCCAATTTTGACTGGTCGTACAGTACGCTCCTTGTCAAGCTATACTGTTTGACCTTTGAACCGTTCTTATGTCGCTCGTAATACTGGCGGTTTTCGTAGAGTTAATGTATAGCATGAATGGGGGTGTTACTGTACAAATACGTTTTCCGTATCGATATCCGATCACGGAATACAGACACGGAGTTTCGTGAACGTAGCGCAGACGTTCGTTTCTTCTCATTCGGGATTTACCATTCTACCTAAACGTACGTACAGAACGTGTTCCGGTTCGTAATAAAAACGAACATGTGCGGCAGTCAATGAGTATTTTGTATAGATTTGATGCATTCGGATGCCCGCATTCAGAAAACGAATGCGAAAAAACGTATTTATGCGGTTAGCCTTAAAATGTATTGAGACTTCCGTTTTTGTAACGTGTACTATACGATATAGTGTTGCTGGCATAGTTCGGCTAGCAAACTCGCCGTGATGACTAACATCCAACACACAAACTTGGAGTTATCGTTAGTAAGTTCACGATCATTGCATTATCACGGTCTTGAAGGACACTAAACACAGGTAACATCTAATATCGAACATCCAATAGGCCCCGAAGCGGTTCTCAAACTTTTTTGGTGACGGAACCCTTTTGGAAAGCGAAATACTTGACGGAACCCTAAAATAAAACAATAGTTTTTAAAAGTGTATTCTTTATTAATAAGCATAATAAAAGTACGACCAGAGAGGGTGTTTTGATTTTTCTAAATTATTGTGGAGCCCTAGGGCTCCGCAAAGCACACTTAGAGCATGGCTGCTCTAGGTACCCTTCAGGGCCTACTTTCATTTAATACCCCTATTGCTGGGTTTGAAAAGCAACTGTTATCCGTCTTTTTTGAGCGGCGGCCATGTTGAATTTACGTCAATGTTGCTACGTTCATAGTGCTCTACTGATCAAGGCCTTTCATTTGATACCCATATTGCTGGGCTTAGAAACGAACTTTTATCAGTTTTTTTTGAGCAGCGGCCATATCGAATTTACGTCAATATTGCTAGGACCATAGTGCTCTACTCTTGAAGACCTTTCATTTGATACCTATATTGCTAGATTAGAAAACGAACTTTTATCCACCTTTATTGAGCGGCGGCCATGTTGAATTTATTTATGTGTTGCTAGGTTCATAGTGCTCTACTCATCAAGGCCTTTCATTTTCTGGGTTTGGAAACGAACTATTATCCATTTTTTGAGCGGCGGCTATGTTGAATTTATAGCAATTTTCCTAAGTTCATAATGCTCTACTATTTTAGGCTTTTCATTTGATACCCATATTGCTAGGTTTGGAAACGAACTTTTCTCCTTTTTTTTTGAGCGGCGGCCATGTTGAATTTAGGTCGATTTTGCTAGGTTCCTAATGCTCTACTCTTCAAGGCCTTTCATATTGATACCCATATTGATGGGTTTGAAAACGAACTTTTATCCTTTTTTTTGAGCGGCGGCCATGTTGAATTTAAGTCGATTTTCCTAGGTATCTAATGCTATACTCTTCAAGGCCTTTCATTTGATACCCATATTGCTAGGCTTAGAAACTAACTTTTATCCACCTTTTTTGAGCGGCGGTCATGTTAAATTTATGTCAATGTTGCTAGGTTCATAGTGCTCTACTCTTCAAGGCCTTTCATTTGATACCCATATTGCTAGGTTTGGAAACTAACTTTATTCCACCTTTTTTGAGCGGCGGCCATGTTGAATTTATGTCAATGTTGCTAGGTTCATAGTGCTCTACTCATCAATGCCTTTCATTTGATACCCATATTGCTAGGTTTGGAAACTAACTTTTATCCACATTTTTTGAGCGGCGGCCATGTTGAATTTATGTCAATATTGCTAGGTTCATAGTGCTCTACTCATCAATGCCTTTCATTTGATACCCATATTGCTGGGTTTGGAAACGAACTTTTATACGTTTTATTTGAGCGGCGGCCATGTTGAATTTAAGGCGATTTTCCTATGTTCATAGTGCTCTACTCATCAAGGCCTTTCATTTGATATGCATATCACTGGGTTTGGAAACGAACTTTATCGGCAGTCATGTCAAATTAAGTCAACGTGGCTAGGTTCAATGTGTTCTACTCTTTAGGTTCTTCGTTCGATATCCATGTTCCTTGGGTGGATCCAAAAAAATGTGATCCGTCATTTTAGACATTAGGATCAAGAGTCCCGTCCCGTCCCTCTACGCGTATCCCAGAACATTGCAGTCAGATATTTTTTTAAATTATCAATATTAATCTATTACTTTTAATAGTTTTAAATGGATGAAAGAGTTTGATTCCTTAGTCCTAATGTAAAAACATATAACATCTTTCAAAATACCTTGAAAAGAGTATCTACATTTTTCAACATTTCAAATATTTCAAAAATTGTACCGATTTTGTGAAAATTAGTCAAGAATTAAACCAATCTACAAATTTTATGGTCACTCGATAAGTATTATCATAAAAAATGCTTTATACATTGGTTGTATGGCTTGATCTTTTTGCCTTACCACCACGGTACGACATAAGAAAAAGACAATTTGGTTGGCGAAATCCAGTTGGGCACAGCCATTAACAGAAAATATTAAATTTTATTTGTACTATGTGAAACACTTCATTCCTGCCTTACAATTTTCGAAATCCAATTACTTAAGATCAGGCTGTATGGCGTAGTTCCATTGCCTTTCCTTCGTGGAAGAAAATACCTTCTCTCTGTACTATGTGACAGACTTGTCAAAATAATTTCACGTGCACCATGTTGTTTTTCTACCTATAGCCAATTCGAAAATTTTATATGGTATTTTTTCACTAAAAATAAAAAGTGAATTTAAACAAACGAAATTATGCCTAAATGTTCTTCCGGGAAATTCTAAGCATTGTGGTGTAAGCCATATCAAATTCTGTCCAGTAGTTTCGGAGATCTTTCCGGACAAACAGACAAACAAACAAACAAACAAACAAACAAACAAACAAACAAACAAACAAACAAACAAACAAACCAACAAACAAACAATTTTTAAAAAAACTATTCTATCGTGTTCTGCTAATGATTTTAAGGCGACCTGTGTATTTTTTTTCTTAATATTTCGCAATTACAGATTTTTGTACCCCTACGATTTTATTATATATAGAGATAGTTGATAATGGCGTCTAATGTCGCTTACGCGCTGTGACCGAACTAAAACGTCACTTTTTACACGTTTTAATCAATTACCTATTGGAAAACTGGGGTACAAAATAATAAATATATTTTTGCAGTTTTCTAGACAGTAAAAATGCGCGTCTATTGGTAAAACTTTTGTCATTTATTATTGTATTTTTTGATTCACAACTGTTTTAAAATATTGAACAAAGTAATCTTTAGTTTTTTTCTTCTATCGAGTAAAATATTATAATTCATGTTTCTGTCTTAAACAATGTTTAGATAAAATGATCAAGAATATTATATATGAATTTAAGAACTGTAAGTTTTATATTTGTAGCGGTACAGTAAATCGAAATTGATCGAAAACGGGAAAGGCGCTACTTTAAAACGGATAAAGAGAAAAGAGCCTGAAGACGCATTTTTGAAACATTAGAAATGAATCTTGAATTCGAACACGAATGCAAATCACGCGCGAAATTATTTTCTACTGTTCCCAATTTTAAAGATTTTTGAATCACTCGAATTCAGTATTGTCATTAAAAACAAATTCTGTATTAGAAACCGTTACACACAGAAAAAATAAAATTCGATACGCAATAATCATGGCAATAACTCATTAATTTAAAAAAAACCCGACGAATTGCAAGTAAAACGGAAGGTACAACCTGCGTATATTCTACTAGTAGAAATCAGAAACGAGTGGCTAGGACCGCTCGTTGCAGAATTCACGGAATGAATACTCAAAAATAGTGAATTTGGAAATTCGTATGCGAATCTTACGATTTCGAATGCGAATTTGAATTCTATTATTTCAAAAATGCATCCCCTGTCTTGTTGGAAGTCGCTCTATAATAAATTCATTAACGTGCGGTTTCAATACGAGTATATACTATCCATGGATGCATGTAAGCTTACTATAGCTTGATTGCTAAGCATTTAATATTTTATAAAAAAAAAAACAATGGTCGCCTATAGTACATGGTTTTTTTATTTATCAATCATCATCATTATCACAGCTCATTAATCCCCAAAAAGGTTTTCGAGCCCGGTGCGGATTGGTCAAGTTCATTATACACCTTTGAATGACATCGCAGATGTATGCAGAATGCCTCACGATGTTTTTCTTCACCGTAGGAGCGTCGGACAATTTACAAATATAATTCTTAAAACGAAAAACATATTGGTACATGACAGGATCGATCCCGGGCCTTTCGATTAGAAGGCCAGCGCCGAGTCCACAGCGCCAGCGACGTTCCTATTTACCAATACCTATATGAAATATTTTTATGTTGTTTTCTTGTGTTTATACATTTAATTACAGTTTTGAATGTATTTTTTATTACGTACTGGGGCTGCTGGAAGGCATTTCGCTACGACATAGAAGTGCCTTTGTACAGCGTTTCCATGTGTCTATATTTTTTGTAATTATTTTGTGTTTATACATTGTCAATAAATAAAAATATTTTACATGAAATAAAAACCGACTTCTAAAACAGTGAAAAGTTAGAAATAATATAAATATAGGTGCAGACAACATATTATTTTTGGGTTTTTTATGTTTTTGAAGCCAGTTTTCTTTGTTATTTTTTTATTAAGGGGAAATAAACATTATTGGTTCCGAATGTCCGTCCTTTTCATATTCCTTTTCGCTTTGTATTGAAAAGAATATTTAAATTGGTAGGTCCAGTTTGGATGGGAAAATTTGGTTTAGTTTTCTTGGGCGATTTTTTTAATAACTCTTCAAAAGAACCGTTCGCGTTCGCGAACTTCATCAAATATTTGAAAAATAAGCCAAATCAGAACAATCGAATTTAGCGCTAAGCAATCCATTTGGTGATTCATTTTTGTTTATAAACTGTATACATTTTTCGTCAAGAGCCGCTGTTTACCTACCTCATTTGGTAAGCTGTTCGAAAGGACAGCGGATTCATGCACTTTTAAGGATATATAAAAACTTTAATGTTGGTTTTGGGCTACACATTTGTTATATTTAGTTAAGTAATTGTTTACTTAGGTATAGGTTTAGTTTGCACAGTAAATTAAGAAATATACGAAGTGGCTAATCTTCTTCTTCTTCCTATATTTAAAAATGAATTGATGTGTGTTAGTCTCGCAAAAGCTCAAAACGGCTCGATCGATTCATACAAAATTTTCTGTGTGTGTTTGAATAAGGTTTAAACGAACAGTTTGATCCGGTTCGTGGCGCTGTAATTTAGCAGGACAACGTCTGCCGGGCCCCACTAGTGTTATATATTTTCCGAAACAAAGAATCGACCAAATCAACAAAATAACAAAAAGATCATCAACACAGCTCATATACTCGTACGTCCCCACCTAGGGGCACGAGCCTACCCTAGTGATGTTAGGGCGATATCAATAGGTAATGTACTCTCACAATGTTAGAATGAGGAAATTTCCATATTTTGTTTAGTGTTTTAGTGTAAATATAATAAACATTCGTTATTCCGAGAAGGATATAAATAAAGTAGGTATAGTAAGTATTTATTTCATGAGAAACAGGACAGATGTTGGTTTCTTTTAGATCTCACCTTATCTTAAAGTGACGATCTTCACCCTGGATATGTCAATCATCATGAAATTAGCGGCAGTTGTACTATGGTTAAAGCACTATAGTAGATAGCCAGGCGGACTCAGACCGTGTAAGTACATCAACCTGATCTAGCTTCTCCTATAGAGTGTGTAACAGAACTTAAAGGGGCGTATAAGTTTACTTATAGGCTTACCAAAAAAGAAGTTACAATAAAAAAATCATTCTGTGCTTTTATGGAACTATTAAGAGCGTCGGTGGCGCAGTGGACTCGGCACTTGCCTTCCAATCGGGGGGTCGGGGTTCGCGACCCGCCATGTACCAATGTGTTTTTCGTTTCGAATTTCATATGTACATTTGTCTGACGCTCCTACGGTGAAGGAAAACATCGTGAGGCAACCTGCATACATCTGCGAAGAAATTCAATGATGTATGTGAAGTCGACCAATCCGCACTGGGCCAGCGTGGTTGACTAAGGCCTAATCACCCTAATATAGGGTAGGCTCGAGCCCCTCGGTGGGGACGTATATGGGCTGTGATGATGATGGAACTACGACACGAGTGAAACACTAGGGCAGTCTCTTTTGGCAGTGAAATTACTGGGTACCGTGCCTTTACATCTGATGTCACAAGTTGGCAAAGTATACTGTGGTTCTTGTGGCGGTTGCAGTTTTGCTGCGAATCTCACAAAAGTCTCATGTATTATAGGTAACTATTACCACTTACCATCAAGTGGGCAGTTTGCTTGTTTGCCAACTAATTTGCAACATAAAAAAAAACTTTTTTCCGATCGTAGGATTTAACTGAAAATTTTCGGAAAATTAATTAGGCTATTAAAATCGCGTTTTTAATCTTAATTCTTTCTTTTCTGAAAATAAAATTTTAAATAACAAAAAACTAATTAGTAAAATAAACAAAAAAGCAATAAAAATCTTGGCGTGATATTTGATAAACATCTGAGCTGGAGGGATCAAGTGAATGAGGTTAGTCGGAAAGTGTTTCATTCTTTTCACACTCTTAAGTCACTGCAGTACTATCTACCAGTTCCGACAAGAATATCTCTGGCACAGACGTTAATTCTTCCAATTTTGGATTACGCTGATGCTTGTTATTTGGATATTACAGAGGAACTATTAGATAAGCTTGAAAGACTTCAAAACCTCTGTATTCGTTTTATTTTTGGGTTGCGTAAGTATGATCATATCTCCAAATTTCGTACACAACTCAAGTGGCTTCCTATCCGACTTCGTAGAAACTCTCGTATTCTCTTTCTTCTTTTTAATATCATACACAACCCTACAT
This sequence comes from Schoenobius gigantellus, assembly GCA_963935595.1. Taxonomy (NCBI): domain Eukaryota; kingdom Metazoa; phylum Arthropoda; class Insecta; order Lepidoptera; family Crambidae; genus Schoenobius; species Schoenobius gigantellus. The sequence continues at coordinate 29,928,553 of OZ012547.1, read as the reverse complement.
ATCCACCTTATCTTCGTGAGCGCTTTGAGTATGCTCGTTCCCCTCATACGCTCTGTAGACCTCATTTACGCACACTCCTAAAGTATACCTGTCAGCCTTTTCAGACGAATTTTCTGAAATACTCTTTCACTGTTCACGCTGCTAGACTGTGGAACTCATTACCGTCTTCAGTGCGAGATGTGCAAACACTGATTTCGTTCAGAAGGCGTTTGAGGGAGCACTATCTGTCACAAATTTAAATCCGTTTATCCTGGTTATCCATAAGAAGCTATTTTATTCTTGGTGTTATATATATAGAACATATATATGTATATATATTATTTATACATTACAATATTTAGGTATGTATGCAGTTTATTTCATTTCTAGTTTTTTTTTTTTTTTATATTGTACGCGGACATCTTATATATCTATGCACTTCTCCCATTGCGGGTGAGTTGGAAGAGATTTCTATGTGAAATAAGCTCACCTTTTGTACTGTCTTCACTTAGTAATATTTCTACATATATTTTTAGTGTACAATAAATTATTAAATAAATAAATAAATAAATAAATAAAAAGGCAAAATAATGAAAAAACAACTTTATGAAAAAAATAACGTTCTACCCCAGGATTGAACCAAGATCTAACGCATAGACCAATCCTGACCTATATGAAATGGTGAAATTAAAGATCTCATTTTTTTGTGTAACGCAACATGCGATGAATGGACGAAAGAATTTGAGGCGATGTAAAAAAAGTTTCACTTTAAAAAAAGATTGACCGAATAATGTCAACTTTACATTGTTTTTAAAATTGATACATTTGAAAAATGTTTCTGACATCATCATTTACAAGTAAGTAATCAATTTATCGGCATTTGACGAGTGGGCGCTGCCGGAGCACAAAGTGGTGAGCAATAGGTATTTTTTTTATTTATTAATGATTAAATGTTTATTTTGATTTTTTAAGAGTTTTAAAAATGTTATATATAAAAACCACCGTATATCAATTCTAAACATACTCGTACTCCTAAAAGGATTCACAGGGTTTTCAGTTTCTGAAAATTCCAACCAATTACTTACTTATCTATTCTATTATAATTAAGGGCTTCTACGAGAAGTCGACAAATAAGTTACATATTTTGGGTCATTATACTAAATTCATTGATATTCCATCAATATCATTAAATTCATGAGACACTATTACTGTTGGCAATAAAATTGGTCTGGACCAAAATCTAAGTTCATGTGCAACAAGCATAGATAAACTGTAAGTAAACAGCTTTAACCAAACCAACACAGAGCGTTGTTCTTAATTAATATTGCTCTAGGGCCAATATAGTTTGAATAATGCCCACCTAGTTCCAGAGCATGTGTTTGAGCCGTGTAAAGTCTGGGTACATAGCATGTTTGTGAACTAGAGGTAGAAGGGGATCGATAGGCAACTTGTCAACAAACTCTAATGAAATTGCTTCTGTAGTACTATTTTATGCATCTACCGATAAAATGCTATTGGCCATAACACTGAAAGCCTGGCATTGTTTTAATGATAAGTAGGAAACGACATTGTAAACCTTAAAACGTTCTGTCGGCCTTAAAAGTTCAGCTCATTCAGTATTTTCAACGCATGATTGAAAATTTAATAGTACCACAACGAAACAACAAAGATGTCAAACGTCAAGACCACTGTGTGGGTTAGTTTAGGTTTTACTAGAGTTTTATACGGAGCTTTATACAAAAATTGCAAAAGTATGCATATAACTATATTTAAAAAATTTCGCCACTGCGGTATCTATATAATATAAAGCTCGATTTGTATTTTCCTACCTCCTACCTAACTTTTAATATTATATTAAAGGGAAGGGTAGTCCAACCAAACCGCACGATGTTTTCGGAGAATTATCAGATTTTTTGTATCTATGGCAAATATTATGTTAAACAAAATATCGGCCAATAATGCTCGTCAAGGCTTCGGTGGCATATCTCTATCCCAATTTGGGATGATGACTTAATTATAATTTTCACGTCTCGTCATAAAATATTAAAAAACCGTAAAAAAAGATGCAATCGTGTGAAATTAGAATTAAAATCGGCTTAGAAATACATGAGATACAAGCATTTTAAGCTGTTAATTTGGAAGCAATTGGACAGAGAGATCCGACATCAATCGTGACGTCATTGTTGAGTACGGCCATATAAACTCCATGTAAATTGCCGTTTTGCTAGAAAGAGATGGAGAAAAATATTTAACACCTCATATCTTGGTTGTTTTTATAGTTATTCGAAAACCGATTTTTTCTTTCTGTTTATTATATGAATGAGCTTCTATTAAAGCAATACATTTTTTTCATTCATCTAGCCTATTGAGATACAATGTCATTAATGTGCCGAATTATATCACCCTTAGCTCTTGAATTGTTCTTGGCTGATTGATGTACACCTTTTTCTTTTAAATATATCCCCACGGAAAGAAATCCAACGATGTCAAATCACATGATGGTGGCGACCAGTTGTCATCGCCACGACGTGAATTAACACGGTCATTGAATGTTATGCTTAAGATGTATGTCATCGAAGTCGTGGCGAGCACATGGCCCACAGACATACAAGGTTATTTTTTAATTATCACAAAAAAATTGTGTGCTTATTCAGACAAGCAAACTGAACAACTTTCACTATGGGACCAACTTCGAAATCGCAAAAAAAATCAGCTGTTCTATACATCTAGGTTCAGTGAATGTTGAACATTTGTATGGAATAGCAGATTTTTTTTGCGATTTCAAAGTTGGTCCCATAGTGAAAGTTGTTCAGTTTGCTTGTCTGAACAAGCACACACATTTTTTGTGATAATTAAAAAATAAACTTGTATAATTATACGTATGTGACTTGGCCGATATTTTGTTTCACACATAATAATAATTGTCATAGATCCTTCTATCATAATAAAAAAATTAAGATAATTCTCCGAAAACTTTTTGTTTTATTTACAATTAACATCGTACGTTTTAGTTGTTGTACCACTCTTTACTTGCCAGGAAACGCTAATAGAATTTCTTCTCATTATAAATAAAAAACTTTAATACGTGTAACATGGTAAATATAATTTTGGGATGTACTGTTTTTATTTATATACACGGTTCCGTACGTTGCAATATGTCGGCTCGTAGGTTTGCACGTTGCAATAACAATGTTGAAGTGTCACTTATCGAGCTTTTTAAGGCTTATTGCCAGATATTTTACACGTGCATCTTATGGGTTAACTTCACGCAGCAGGCGTACGGTGCACTAAGGGTCCAGTGTAATAATGGGTTCAGGGTAGTGCTTGGTCATCCGCGATTTTGCAACGCATCGAATATATTCACCGAGGCGCATATAGACGGCTTCCACTCGTTGATCGAAAACGGTGCACTTCGCTTAGGCACACCCCGGACACTCCATATAACGTTCGCAAATCAATTACCTATTACTACTACATAAACAAATGACGTTCGTACACGCGCAAATGTGTGCGTGAAATCTAGTAGGGCTGAGTGCGCGGTTATCAATCGAAATGACGCGGGAACTGCAGCGACTGCCTTCTCTTTCACCCGCATAGCGCTGTCTCTGTTATCGGCCGGCGCTCGCGTCTACTCGGCCGAGCGATCGCGCGCGCCCTTGTTTATGTGTCAGTGATGTCTACAACGAAGTGCCGGGTAGGACGAGGTATTTGAAATGAGTGCGGGGAGGTGAGTGGCCGTTCTGTACGTAGTACTATTATCTATTCTGTGGCTTAGGGTCGTTTTCGCAACAGCACAAACAGGACTCTCCTATGATGAGGCGCTGGGTTCACCTGCACGCCAGCATCGGTGTGTAGATGAGCGCAGTTTTATTTATTTTCTTTAAGAGGATTGTGAAGTAATCGTGCGCGGCGCGAGTAGGTATTTTCTAAAATGCTATCTGTTTCACACCGCTCGGCCTCCCGTCTGGCGTTTACACCACAAATACAACACGCGCAAATTCTCACGCACACAACGACAGCAGCGCGCGACTCCTCGGCGCGAGAACTCGAGATCATTATTTTACCGTTTGTAATGTTTTGCGTTGCTTAGGTATTCCTGACTGCCTTTCCGCTCGCAACTTTGCCTTCGTTATTTTCGTTTTTCGTGAGGGAATTTTGTTTTCCCGTATGAAAAATTATTTTTAACCTTATATTACTCAGTGATAATGTAGCATTCTATTAGTCTTTTTTTTTAATCAGCCTAGTAGTTTTTAAAAATAAAAAATATAATAAATAAAAATAGCTTTATTTCTAAAAATCATTTTAACAATTATTACGCCGAGACTTCCCAGTGAGCTAGTTTTTGAGTTTATTCATTACAAACAAAAATACAAATCTTCTTTCTTTATAATATTTTAGTAGATAAGTTTCGTAAATTATTTCAGTATTCCTTTGAAATTTATTAGTGTAGGCACTTACTTGGTATCCCTACCAAGTCCTACTTTATAGGACTGAGCTGTTATTTGTTATGAAAGTACCTATCTATCGTACATTTACCTGTCTAAAGAAAATGACTTTTTGTAAGATGAGTGTTATACTGAATTAAAATGATTTTCATTTGAGATGTGAATCAATAATGGATCCTTTTATGAAAAAAATAAACACTAAACATAAAATGACATTTACAATTGTTTAAACAAGAACAGACCTCTTGTTAACTGAAAAATAAATAACAAAAAATCTATTATTTTAGATAGATAAATTAATACTTTTACATACAAACTAAATAGGAGCAGAGATTTAAAAAATATAAAGTAATAATTATGCATCAAATAAAAAATACCTTTCAATTTTATACACTAATCTTGGTTAGTTATACTAATAGTCTTAGAATTCTAATTTTTACCACCTCCGTGGTCTAGTGGTTGAGGCCACCGGATGTTGATCGGGAGGTCCGTCCGGCGGGGTTCAATTCGTCGGGTTCGTCCGGACTATAAAAACACTGAAAAGTTAGAAATAATATAAGAATAGGTACAGACAACATCACACATAATTATTGAAGACGGTGCCAAATTTAAGACTTTCTAGGAGATCATCGTTTGGCACCGACTTCAATATAGAAATGTAATGTTGTCTGTACCTATTCTTACACTATTTTTAACTTTTCAGTGTTTTTGAAGTCAGTTTTTATTTTTTGTAAAATATTTTTTTTGTTTAACTTTTTAGTGAAAGAAACCCTAATTAAATTAGGGTATCCCTCGATTTTCATAGGATCCCATCATCAGAACCTGACTTTGGTGACCTAGGGACCACCCTAGGAGTATACTCTACCGAATACAAAAAGAATTTTGAAAACCGGTCCACAATTGGCGAAATCGCGTAACATACACACAAAACGGTTGACACGGTTAGCGCAGAGGTCGAGCGATCGCCTACTGCGCAACACGTCGCGGGTTCGATTCCCGCACGGGACAGATGTTTTGTATGGCCTACAGAAATTTGTTCCGGTCTGGGCGTATGTGCATGTGATATTCTATGTTTGTAACTGCACCCACGACGCAGGAGAAAATCCCAGTGTGGGGCGACGTTTTTATAAAAAAAAAACACGTTGGACGCACCTAAAAATTTAAGGATTTCCCTCCATTTTTATGGGATCCCATCATCAGATCCTAACTTTGGTAACCGTGGGACCACCATTGGAGTATAATCTTGAGAATACAAAAAGAATTTTGAAAATCGGTCTGCAATTGGCGGCGTAATCGCGTAACATACACAAAGAAAACATACGCATCGAATTGAGAAACTCCTTTTTTGAAGTCGGTTAAAAAATGGGTGCCTACGAAGGGTGCCTTCTTGCCACATATGCCTACCCTGCCTACCCTACATACTCGTATATTATTTAGGTACTTTTATTTTTCTATTTAGGTCGTTTGTATTTTTTGTTTGTATTAGGTCGTTTGTATTTTTTATACAATCATAGATTCCATAACGCGAGTAAAACCTTAGAGCCCAGCTTTAGAGGAATAAAATTCAAATAAAATAATATTAAAAATAACGCTACTTGCATAGTTTTTAGCTGCTCCAACTTCATACATTGCATAACAAATACCTATCACAAGAAACAAAACACCAATTTATTTTGAGTTTGTGTCTTTATGGCACATATTTATTATAACAAACAACTACTTACATACTTACATTTTTTTCCTTTTTTGGTTTTGGGAATTTACAGTAAAGTTAACAGGCTACAGGCTGCTAACCCTTAAGGAAATTTGTATTGAAATAAAATCTTTAAAATAAAACACTAAAATCAATAAACGTATTCAAAAAGATATTTACTTTTTCGTGTATAAGGTATTTATGAAGATTAATAGTTCCGACTTGAGTAATAACTTTCACTATTGATCGATATATCGATATTACTTTCTCCTCCCTAGGCGACAATAACTACGATAACATTATGTCACATCACTATCACTACATTGTACCCCTGCCCCCGACCCGTATCGTGCGATAGAGAGAGTTGCAAGAAATGGTCGAAATTGCCTACAATTCCTGTTTGAAATATTGTTTCGGGCGATAACTGTTTTACCCCCCTAAACCTTTATGAAATTAGACGCTTTTGGTCTCATTAGATTCAGTATACCTTAATCTATGTTTGTACATTTTGCTTTTTTGTAATTCAGTATAATTTAGTCAAAAAAAAAACAAAAATGCTCAAGGTAGTTTTTAAGTCGAAAATATAGATATTTAGATGCTAATAACTTATATTCTGCGCAATATTTCTTCAAAATCAAAACGTACAAACCTAGTTTTTCATTATATCTACAAGATTTCCAAAAAATATGAAAATTGGACTATGTTTAGAGGGAGAAAAGCGTTATCGCTTTTTGTATGAAAATTTACAGCTTCACAATCCTCTTAATTTTGTTTACATTTACTACTAATATATGTTAAGAAAATTGTTACTAGCAAAGATATGGACTCCGTTTGAAATAAATGTATTTATTGTTATAAAATTGAATCGCCGTTCGTCTGTCTCGTTAAAGCCCAAATACGTACAGCTTGACCGAGCTGAATATTTCTTTCTGTTGTTTGTTTTAATAAAGATCCCATCAAGAACATTAAGACATGTAAAAAATTTCAAGTCCCGTAAGGCAGTTCTTTTTTTTATAGTTCTCTAATAAAGAGAAAGTCAAATCAGCACTAGATTGTCGATGCCGAGCGGATTAGGTTTGATGCTCCGCCACTGTCTATCCTTTAGAATAATTGTCTAACAACTTTGTCATAAATTGTTACCTAATAACAATTATTTAAATAACAACATGTTATAGTGACCGTAAAAATATAAAAATATTTTTTTATTCTATTTTATTACTATTGTTATATTAAGACTCAACCTACATAAGTTTAATAAACTCAGTGTTGTAATGTTACTCTTATACCTATATATTATACTATATAATCACTATATTTATACTAACATCGTTGTGCACTGAAGCTTCCTTCTTACTACATATTTACAGGACCTACATAAGTATAACTTTGTAATCGCATGTATTTGTAAGCATAGGTACCTAAGTCTTACGTCTTACCTATTTCTGCCGCAAAGCAGCAGTGCTTGCATTGCTGTGTTCCGGTTTGAAGGGTAAGATATTGCAGTGAAATTACTGGGTACTGTGACTTTATATCTTGTGTCACATCTACACTGGTTCTTGTGGGGGTTGCAGTTTTGCTGCGAATCTCACAAGAGTCACATGTATTATAGGTGACTGTTACCACTTACCATCAGGTGGGCAGTTTGCTTGTTTGCCAACTTTCTGCAATAAAAAAAAATATACCTACATACGTAAGTTTGTAACCTATACTATAGTATGAGTTTCCAAATTTACTTATGCAGTTTGTATATCGCTAATACGTGACTAAAATTGTTTTTTATGATTGATCGTCTAAAAACTAATTATGATAATTTGGAGCTTGTGGGTCTGCTGGAAGTACTTTAAAATTCTGATGATCAGTCAGTGACAAAACTAAGGAACTTTGACGGGCAATAGTTCTTAAACTAAATGTTCAAATTTGATGTAATTGAGAATATATCGAAGCCATATTATGCCCTGTATGTATGTCACTGAAAATTCAGGGTTCGAGCTTTAGCCAGCACAAAATTACAGGATGATGAAAATGGCCTGAATGGCTTCGAGAAAAGGATGGTACGGCCGTGCCGCTTTGTTTTGCTCGACTTGACCGGGGCGCTGTTTTGGCACGCAAAGTATAGTCCATCAAAAAAAGGTTCATCAGCCAGTTTAGCATTATAAAACAACACAGTTGATTTTACTTTGCAATAACACACTGATAGTTACTAAGGCTACCTTAAAGATGTTTTGTCTTTACGCAAAGTATGGTCAAAAGTGGTTAACCACTTTTGTGGTCGACTATCCGTAGTTCGTATCATTTGCTCTTTTAAGGCATTTCATCCTGTAGGTAGAAGCACGACTCTATATTGAATGTGTATTAAGTATTCTAATAAAATTATCCTTTGCTCTTTATGTTGGTACACCGAAGTTATTATAGACTACTTGAGCTTTAAGCTTCGGGCCCTTCTGCAAACGTGACCGGAATCGTCGGTTAAAATAAATAATGTGTGAATTTGCTGGGTTATTGTTGTAAATTGTGTTACCTAATCCACTTTATTAAAAATAAAAGTGAGATGGAGTGTAGTAAAGTTTTACATTTTCTTTTTATTCCGTCTAATAACTAAGAATTTAACGAAGCAACCTTTAGAAGAGTGCCTACCTACTTTTCAATTAGTTAACCGTGAATTCATTGGGAGGGGTAAAAGCTTGTTATGATAAAACTTTTTCTAACATAAAATCAATGTAGCGATTCTAATTTATTCTCCCTTTCCCTGTGGAGGGGCGAGTGTATGAAATGACCTATTTGTGATATGTAGGTCATATTTAGTTCACCCTAGAGATCGCGGCTTAACGTAATATACTGTGGTCCGAATTATATAAGGATATAAATAACACTGAATGAATGATCGATATTTATATTAGGTCCTTACATATGAAATTGGCGTTTTGGCGTACTGGCCACTTTGATATCAAATATCTCCTCTATGGTTAGGAATTCCAAATTCAAATTTATACAGCTATTTACTCATGTATTTGTGTTTCGAAAATTATAATTCACTTGTTTTTTCCTTAATTATTTTGGACTTTTCAATCAATTGTTTTGTTTTTTTGGAGTCAATTTTTGCTTGGGGCATGGTTTGGCTGGTTCGGCAGAGTGCAGCCATTGCGATGAGCGCTTCCGATTATCGTACAGGACCCACTTTTCATCACAAGTAATGATTCGATTTAAAATCCCTTCATTATTGTGCCGGTTGAGTAATGCAACTCAGCAGTCAACGCGCGTTTGTTGATTTGCTTCACTCAATTCGTGAGGTACCCACCTTTTAAGCATTTTCACGTTCCCAATTTGCTTCAAGTGGATTAAAACAGTTTTATCACTAACACCGCAGCCTGCAGCTAACTCAGACGTGGTGTGCGATGGATACGCTTCCACAAAAGCCTTCAATTCTTCATTGGGATTGGAGTCGCTCACGTCCGTAGGTTTTACCCTCGAGACCCTACACGTGATCCCCGGGTGGTGCTAATCGAGTGACCAACTTCTGGTGGTAGGGCTTGAAAAACCCGACTGGCTAGCGACCACCGTGCGCATGACGTAAAACCCGTCAAGTGGCCATTTTTGTCCGCGTTTCGGGATCAGTCTGCGCACAGCCAGAGCTTGAGGGGTCGTTGCTGCGATTCGTATGGTTTGTGCGGGCTTCCGTCGACCCAGTGCCAGGTTGACTGCGTTGACCCTCCGCCCAGGAAGACCCGAAGAAACGGCTGTTCCGCTGGCCGCCCGTGGTATAGTACAGGGGCCCAAGCGGACCTAACCAGTCCGTGAGGCTGCCCCACCATGCCACGCATAATCTCGGGGTGGTCCGTCGTGCCGGTTGGTGACCGGACGGTGGGTCCCGGCGGCCACTTCCGGGGGGGTTCGGGGGCCCTTCCGTGCGGAGGGTCAGCGCAAATCAGCTGTCGGCTGTTCCCTGGCGAAACAGGCCTACACACATTAACTATGCGAAGCGCAGCAAGGACACCTCAGTTTCACGCCTCTCACTCCAATAATTATGGCAGCGCAAAATATTAAGACTGGTCGTACAGCGGTGCATTATCCCACCAAAACACCATTATTCGAGGTGAGGCTCGCTAACATCCGCGGGCTCCATTCTAACCTCTTAGCTGTCCACCACCATCTCGAGACAGCCCGTCCAGCAATGCTGTTTTTGACGGAGACGCAAATTATCTGCCCGGCCGATACAGGCTACCTTAATTACCCCGGCTACGCTCTTGAGGAGTCCTTCAAGGCGAAGGCTGGTGTTTGCTTGTTCGTCCGGGCGGACGTTTGCTGTCGTCGCCTGCGCTGTTTGGAGGAACCTTCCTATTCCATCCTTGCGGTACACGTCGATTTTGGCACTCATTGCCGTGTCTACGTCTGCGTCTACCGTTCCCATCGTGGTGACTTGGAGACAACTCGACTTTTTGAACATCTAAGTCGGGTGGCAGATGACGCGCAGGAGCGATTTCCTTCCGCCGAGCTGGTGTTTTTAGGGGACTTCAATGCTCACCACGAGTTGTGGTTAAGTTCCTCTAAAACTGACCATGCGGGTAGGACTGCCCACGCATTCGCTCTCACGCACGACCTGACACAATTGGTCACCCAGAACACCAGGGTACCAGATATTATCGGTCAAGCGCCCTCTTTATTGGACCTTCTGTTGACAAATCGCCCTGACGGATATCAGGTGGTGGTTCGAGCTCCACTAGGATCTTCGGATCACTGCCTGGTATCCGTCTCAGTGCCTCAGGCGTCACGACCGTCGCCTGTGGTTGCAGCACGCCGTCTGTGGCACTATGCGTCAGCAGATTGGGACGGTATGCGGGATTATTACGCATCTGTTCCTTGGTGGCAGCGCTGTTTCAATAGGATGGATCCGGACTCCTGCGCTACCTCTGTTGCTGACGAGATCATACTAGGAATGGAACATTATATTCCGCATTCCAATCTCGTCAGTAGAGGCAGACGTAACCTCTGGTTCAATCGCGAGTGCGCCTCTGCTGTTGAAAACAAACAGCTGGCTTACCGCGCTTGGATCAGAGGCCGAGCATCTAAGGATCCCAATACAAGCCAACTGAAAACAGCCTACAATAATGCCACTAAGTTGTGTAAGAGGGCTTACATTAGAGCGGATGCTCAGCGCATTGCACAAGTGGGCCAGGAACTGCTATCGCACCCTACGGGTAGCCGTTCTTTTTGGCGCCTGGCCAAAGCTGTGCAATCAAACTTCTGCCAACCCTCGCTGCCACCGCTGAGACTTGCCGATGGCTCACTTGCTCATCAGCCGCAGGAGAAAGCCGAACTCCTGGCAAAACTCTTTGCGGCTCATTCCCGTGTCGATGACTGTGGTACACAACCTCCGAAACTATCCCATTGTGGCAGCACCATGCCCGATATCCGTATCAGACAGCGTGATGTGCGGGCGGAGCTCCAGTCGATCGATACTCGAAAAGCAAGTGGACCAGACGGCATTCCTGCGATTGTTCTTAAGAAGTGTGCAGCGGAGTTGACTCCGGTCCTTACGCGTCTATACCGTCTGTCGTTCTCTGCTGGTTGTGTGCCGAAATCTTGGAAAGAGGCCAATGTCCAGCCGGTTCCCAAAAAGGGAGATCGTTCTGATCCGGCTAACTATCGTCCTATAGCCGTCACTTCCATTTTGTGTAAAATCATGGAGAGGATCCTTAATACACAGCTGATCCGTTACCTGGAAGGTCACTCGTTACTTAATGACCGACAGTATGGGTTTCGTCCTAAACGGTCAACAGGTGACCTTCTAGCGTTCCTTTTGCACAAATGGGGTGAATCTATCGATAAGCGCGGCGAATCGGTGGCTATTAGTCTCGACATCGCCAAAGCTTTTGATAGAGTCTGGCACAAGGCTCTTCTTTCCAAGCTTCCGGCATACGGATTACCCGCGCAGTTCTGTACGTGGATTGCCAGCTTCCTCCACGAGCGTAGAATTCGCGTTGTCGTTGATGGCTGCGCTTCGCGGTTCGTGGCAGTGAACGCTGGTGTTCCGCAAGGCTCCGTTCTATCCCCCACATTGTTTCTTCTGCATATCAATGATATGCTTTCCTTGGGAGCTATACATTGCTATGCGGACGACAGTACAGTGCATAGGGGATATCACGGAACCTCGGGGGCTGCTCGTGGTGATATTGGTAGGGAAAGGCAGAATCTTATCATTGAGCTCAACAGGACGCTGGACCACGTCTCCGAATGGGGCTCCAACAATCTTGTTGAGTTCAATGCTAAGAAAACACAGGTGTGCGTGTTCTCGGCGAAAAGGTCACCTTTCCTCCCCCTTCCTTCTCTTCAGGGCACAACCCTTCACACACAGAGCAACATCACCTTGCTCGGAATGAACATTCGGTGCGATCTGAACCCCAGAGACTACATCGAATCCGTCATAACTACTGCCTCACGGAAACTCGGTGTCCTGAACAAGGTGCGTAGGTATTTTGCGCCGGACCAACTATGCTTGTTGTATAAAACTCAGGTTAGGTCTTGCGTGGAATATTGCTCGCACCTTTGGGACGGCTCCGCTCAGTACCTCCTCGATGCTCTGGACAGATTGCAGCGTCGCGCTATTCGCATAATTGGCGATGTAGAGGCAACTAACACCCTCGAGCCTCTACAACTTCGTCGTGACATCGCCTCTCTTAGCGCCTTTTACCGAATGTTCCATGGGGAATGCTCTGAGGAGCTCTTTAACCTTATCCCTCCCTCTCCATTCCTTAACAGAAACACGCGTAAGGGCCTTCGGAGTCATCCGTACACTGTGTCCTCCTTTTCACACCGTACCAAGAAATTCCAAGATTCCTTCTTCTGTCGTTCATCCCACACTTGGAATTCTCTACCTGCGCACGTGTTTCCCCCATCCTACAACATGGGTTCCTTCAAAAGAGGCGTGAAAAAGCATCTTTTGGGCCGGCAAGGGGCGGGCAGGTAGGAGAGTGGATGTCGTCCCTACTCTATCTGTCAACTCATTTGGGCCTCTTTCACCGCTTAACATCAGGCGGGAGGAGGTCATTTGCCGGGACATCCATAAAAAAAAAAAAAAAAATTATCAACTTTGGTCTCCGGCCGTCCACGGGGCTTGTTCTGCAGGTCGAAATTTCCAGAACGAAAACGTTGGAACTAAAAACGCACAGTGTTTTCTTTTGCGGCACCCCGTCGCCATACACATCATTAATCCTTCGAGCCGTTTCTGCAGCAGTGGTGCCACGGTGGAACTCGTACTCGTAAATAACGCGATATTTCAAGTTTTCCATTTTGTAAACTGAGTGACGCAAAGAAAAAAAAATTGAGGACAAAACAAGTGAATTATAATTTTCGAAAGAAAAATACATGAGTAAATAGCTGTATAAATTTGAATTTGTAATTCCTAACCATAGAAGAGATATTTGAGATCAAAGTGGCCAGTACGGCAAAATAGCCAATTTCACAGGTAATAAGGACCTAATATCAAAAGCGAATTTCACACCGTTATCAGTTATACTTTTCTCATATTTTATATGCGAGTTTAACTATACCAGGAAGCTATTTAAAACAAAATAATTATTACATTGTTCTAGTTAAAACACTAAATATATTATACTAGCTTGCCGCTCGCGGTTTCGCCCGCGTTATTATTGTTTTCCCGTGGGACTTTATATTTTCCCGTAGGAATAATAATTTTGTAGCCTATTTAGACCCGAATAATAAATTTCATTTAAATTGGAACAGTTTTTTCATAGAAACTTTAAACCCCTATTTTGCACCCTAAGATGGTGAATTCAAATAAACCATGAAACACGTGTTCAATTAAATATTTTCAAGAGCATGAATCTCAAGTTTTATCAAAAACGTTGCTAATTTAAAGATTTTTCCACACAAACTTGCAACTCATATTTCATTCCTTTAGGGTTAAATTTTTTTAATATCCCTTCTTAGTGTGCGTCCGCATTTCAAATGTCCAAATTGTACGTTTCTACCATTAGCGGTTACGGCCGTGCGTGCGTCTGTAGATGGGAACAACTCCTTTTGTACATATATTATAAGAAGAAGATGCTTGGAGATAAGAATAATGTTTTATTATAATAGTAGCCCAGTTCAAGTCTATACAGACAAAGTCATGATAGCAAACAGTTATTTATTGTATCATCAGTCATTTTGTATACCATCTTATTCTAATTCTTGACAGGTTACAACTCACATATTATAAACTACTCGAATAATGATATGTGAGTTCTCTGTATGTATCAATAAAATGTAAAAGAGTCTGTAAATCTCATCATTTTCCTTTCTGCCTTTATTTAACTACTTCAATAATGATATGTGTGTTCTCTGTACCTATGTATATACTGTAAAAAAAGTAAATCTCCTCATTTTCCTTTCTGCCTTTATTTAAAAACTAGCTGTGCCCGCGAACTACGTTTCGCCATCAAAATACTTAACACAGTGTTTTGATTTTTCCTCCATTTTATTCCATAATGATTCAACTTTATTCTGCCTTTCTTGAGCATCGACTCGTAATAGGTTCGTAATGCTCTTTTTCTAACAGTCCACAAAATTAAATACATTACATATTACTATTAACACTAAGTATTATTATTGTTTTAGAGACATTATTGATATTAATAAATTCTTCTTTAGTAGAAAGAACTACACAGTTGCAAGAATAATCTTTATCGTATTCATGTTTCAAATTAAAAAAAAACAATTGTTAATAAATTAGAACTGTATACGAATAAAGTTTAGATTTTATAATGGGTGTTTGTAACACCAACAAAATATATTTTTTTGGATATGACAACTTGGCCAATTTTGACTGGTCGTACAGTAAGCTCCTTGTCAAGCTATACTGTTTGACCTTTGAACCGTTCTTATGTCACTCGTAATACTGGCGGTTTTCGTAGAGTTAATGTATAGCATGAATGGGGGGGTTACTGTACAAATACGTTTTCTGTATTCGATATCCGATCACGGAATACAGATACGGAGTTTCGTGAACGTAGCGCAGACGTTCGTTTCTTCTCATTCGGGATTTCTACCATTCTACCTAAACGTACGTACAGAACGTGTTCCGTTCGTAATAAAAACGAACGTCAATGAGTATTTTGTATAGATTTGATGCATTCGGATGCCCGCATTCAGAAAACGAATGCGAAAAAACGTATTTATGCGGTTAGCCTTAAAATGTATTGAGACTTCCGTTTTTGTAACGTGTACTGTGCGATATAGTGTTGCTGGCATAGTTCGGTTAGCAAACTCGCCGTGATGACTAACATCCAACACACAAACTTGGAGTTATCGTTAGTTAGTTCACGATCGTTGCATTATCACGGTCTCGAAGGACACTAAACACAGGTAACATCTAACATCGAACATCCAATAGGCCCCGAAGCGGTTCTCAAACTTTTTTGGTGACGGAACCCTTTTGGCAAGCGAAATACTTGACGGAACCCTAAAATAAAACAATAGTTTTTAAAAGTGTATTCTTTATTAATCAGCATAATGAAAGTACGACCAGAGAGGGTGTTTTGATTTTTCTAAATTATTGCGGAACCCCTTATAGGGGTAGTGTGGAGCCCTAGGGTTCCGCGAAACACACTTAGAGCATGGCTACTCTAGGTACCCTTCAGGGCCTACTTTCATTTAATACCCCTATTGCTGGGTTTGAAAAGCAACTGTTATCCGTCTTTTTTGAGCGGCGGCCATGTTGAATTTACGTCAATGTTGCTACGTTCATAGTGCTCTACAGATCAAGGCCTTTCAAATGATACCCATATTGCTGGGCTTAGAAACGAACTTTTATCAGTTTTTTTTGAGCAGCGGCCATATTGAATTTTGTGCTATTTTCCTAGGTTTATAGTGCTCTACTCTTCAAGGCCTTTCATTTGATACCTATATTGCTAGGTTTGGAAACGAACTTTTATCCACCTTTTTTGAGCGGTGGCTATGTCGAATTTACGTCAATATTGCTAGGTCCATAGTGCTCTACACTTGAAGACCTTTCATTTGATACCTATATTGCTAGATTAGAAAACGAACTTTTATCCACCTTTATTGAGCGGCGGCCATGTTGAATTTATTTATGTGTTGCTAGGTTCATAGTGCTCTATTCATCAAGGCCTTTCATTTGGTACCCACATTGCTCGGTTTGAAAACGAACATTTATCCTTTTTTTGAGAGGCGGCCATGTTGAATTTAGGTAGATTTTCGTAGGTACCTAATGTTCTACTCTTCAAGGCCTTTCATTTGATACCCATATTGCTAGGTTTGGAAACTAACTTTTATCCACCTTTTTTGAGTGGCGGCCATGTTGAATTTATGTAAATGTTGCTAGGTTCATAGTGCTCTACTTATCAAGGCCTTTCATTTGAGACCCATATTGCTGGGTTTGGAAACGAACTATTATCCATTTTTTGAGCGGCGGCAATGTTGAATTTATAGCAATTTTCCTAAGTTCATAATGCTCTACTCTTTTGGCTTTTCATTTGATACCCATATTGCTAGGTTTGGAAACGAACTTTTATCCTTTTGTTTTTGAGCGGCGGCCATGTTGAATTAGGTCGATTTTGCTAGGTTCCTAATGCTCTACTCTTCAAGGCCTTTCATTTGATACCCATATTGCTAGGTTTGGAAACGAACTTTTATCTATCTTTTTTGAGCGGCGGCTATGTTGAATTTATGTCAATGTTGCTATGCTAGGTTCATAGTGCTCTACTTATCAAAGCATTTTATTTGATACCCATATTGCTGGGTTTGAATACGAACTTTTATCCATTTTTTGAGCGGCGGCCATGTTTAATTTAGGGCAATTTTCCTTAGTTCATAATGCTCTACTTTTTTAGGCCTTTCAGTTGATACCCATATTGCTAGGTTTGGAAACGAACTATTATTCTTCTTTTTAGAGCGGCGGCTATGTTGAATGTATGTCAATGTTGCTAGGTTCATAGTGCTCTACTCATCAGGGCCTTTCATTTGATACCCGTATTGCTGGGTTTGAAAACTAACTTTTATCCTTTTTTTTTGAGCGGCGGCCATTTTGAATTTAGGTCGATTTTCCTAGGTACCTAATGCTCTACTCTTCAAGGCCTTTCATTTGATACCCATATTGCTAGGCTTGGAAACTAACTTTTATCCACCTTTTTTGAGCGGCGGCCATGTTAAATTTATGTCAATGTTGCTAGGTTCATAGTGCTCTACTTTCAAGGCTTTTCATTTGATACCCATATTGCTAGGTTTGGAAAAAACTTTTATCCACCTTTTTTGAGCGGCGGCCATGTTGAATTTATGTCAATGTTGCTAGGTTCATAGTGCTCTACTCATCAATGCCTTTCATTTGATACCCATATTGCTAGGTTTGGAAACTAACTTTTATCCGCCTTTTTTGAGCGGCGGCCATGTTGAATTTATGTCAATGTTGCTAGGTTCATAGTGCTCTACTCATCAATGCCTTTCATTTGATACCCATATTTCTGGGTTTGGAAACGAACTTTTATCCGTTTTATTTGAGCGGCGGCCATGATGAATTTAGGGCGTTTTTCCTATGTTCATAGTGCTCTACTCATCAAGGCCTTTCATTTGATATGCATATCGCTGGGTTTGGAAACGAACTTTATCGGCAGTCATGTCAAATTAAGTCAACGTGGCTAGGTTCAATGTGTTCTACGCTTTAGGTTCTTCGTTCGATATCCATGTTCCTTGGGTGGATCCAAAAAAATGTGATCCGTCATTTTAGACATTAGGATCAAGAGTCCCGTCCCATCCCTCTACGCGTAACCCAGAAAATTGCAGTCAGATATTTTTTTTAATTATCAATATTAATCTATTACTTTTAATAGTTTTAAATGGATGAATGAGTTTGATCCCTTAGTCCTAATGTAAAAACATATAACACCTTTCAAAATTCCTTGAAAAGAGTATCTTCATTTTTCAACATTTCAAATATTTCAAAAATTGTACCGATTTTGTGAAAATTAGTCAAGAATTAAACCAATCTACAAATTTTATGGTCACTCGATAAGTATTATCATAAAAATTGCTTTATACATTAGTTGTATGGCTTGATCTTTTTGCCTTACCACCACGGTACGACATAAGAAAAAGACAATTTGGTTGGCGAAATCCAGTTGGGCACAGCGATTAACAGAAAATATTAAATTTTATTTGTACTATGTGAAACACTTTATTCCTGCCTTAATTTTCGAAATCCAATTACTGAAGATCAGGCTGTATGGCGTAGTTCCATTGCCTTTCCTTCGTGGAAGAAAATACCTTCTCTACTATGTGATAGACTTGTCAAAATAATTTCACCTGCGCCATGTTGTTTTTCTACCTAAAGCCAATTCGAAAATTTTATATGGTATTTTTTCACTAAAAATAAAAAGTGAATTTAAATAAACGAAATTATGCCTAAATGTTCTTCCGGAAAATTCTAAGCATTGTGATGTAAGCCATATCAAATTCTGTCCAGTAGTTTCGGAGATCTTTCCGGACAAACAGACAAACAAACAAACAAACAAACAAACCAACAAACAAACAATTTTTTTAAAAACTATTCTATCGTGTTCTGCTAATGATTTTAAGGCGACCTGTGTATTTTTTTTCTTAATATTTCGCAATTACAGATTTTTGTACCCCTACGATTTTATTATATATAGAGATTCAAATTCAAGTTCTCTACTATGACACCCATTTAAAGACAACAGTATTACTTTTAAAATGAAAGATCACGACGAAAATATTTTGCATTTGCATAAAATGCATAAAATGAAAATTGATGCATATTTTACAAAATAATCTGTTTTTTCTACAACTGTTAACACACATTATATAATTACTCAATATAAGGTCTTATTACGATTATATTGAATCACTACATGGAATTAACTACCTAATGGTAAAAAACTTTTAAAATACTATTAAAATATTTAAGAAAAAGTTCTGATGTAATTTATGAAAAGTGAAACAGTGGTAATTATTTTTATTAATTCAAATAGGTAGTTGAAATAGCTTAAATACGGCTTTGTATATGCCTAACTATAGCTCACTCACTCAATTTTTTTCCTCCCACTATTTACATTAACTATCATTTTGTTTAAATATATCGCGGGTTTCAAACCAAAGAGGCGTATGAACAAAAATGTCATTTTTTATTACGTCAATCTTATACAAATTGATCAATACAAATACTCTTATATTATTTTTAAAGATATCTAAATTACTTTTGAAGATATTAATACTTTTAGACGTATGCTGAAGTCAGATATTATTTTCATACCAGAAAGACGTAAAACAGTCGTAACCACGAATGAATAAATTGGTATCAAACCACAAAGACGTATATGCATACGACTATCGATTTTTATATGACGTAAATATAATGGCGAGCCATATATGTAGACGTATAGGTATACGAGAATAGATTTTCCTACGATCTACCAATATAATAGCGTACCATATAGGCGTATGTACATATGACTATTGAATTTTATTTTAATTGACAGTGAAATGTCATGCTTGAAAGATATCGCCGGCCCCGGAGAATAAAATGATAACCGCTATTATCATAGTTTTAATGTTATTGCATCCTAAATTCTAATTTTTTTCAGATTATTCCTATGTTTATTTCAAAAGTTTGAAAATATTATTTTATTTAACGATTTTTCTGATATGACAATACACGGTGTTTCAAAATAACCAATAAATAATCAATTATTTATCGAAAACTCATTATTAAAATGTCCCAGCTGTAGATGTTTACATTACACGTAATGTCATAATGTCAAAAATCAATTTGAAGTATTATTGGAACAGAATTTAGACGTGGACGCACTGAACGATGGTCTCTGCAAAATTATTGTGGATACCACAAAAAAACATATAGGAGGGAAAAACTAAAGGAAACAAAATTGTCACCTCAAACGCTATCCTTGATGGAAACTAGGAGAAAAATGAACCAACAGACTCAAACAGATTTTGATCAATTGCGGAAAATAAACAAAACTATAAATAAGG
The DNA here is from genome assembly GCA_963935595.1 of Schoenobius gigantellus. Taxonomy (NCBI): domain Eukaryota; kingdom Metazoa; phylum Arthropoda; class Insecta; order Lepidoptera; family Crambidae; genus Schoenobius; species Schoenobius gigantellus. The sequence goes on along the minus strand of OZ012547.1, from coordinate 29,908,420 downwards.
CTATAAGAACAGATCTAAGGGCATTTAATACTAGAGTTATAGAGGATACTATAAAACAAAATAGAGGACCAAAAGTTTTTAGACGCAAACTTAATAAAAATGCACTAGAAATAAACAAATTGAAGGACAGTGCAGGAAATCTTGTAACAGACCGAAACCGTATCCTCGAAGTTGCACAAGAGTTTTATCAAATTCTCTACACATCAAAAGCAGCTGAACCTGATACACCTAATATCGCGGATCCAAGGGCAAAACTGACAGAGCAATATTGGGACGAAGATCTACCTCTCATAATAGAAGAAGAGATCAATTTTGCTTTGAAACAAATGAAAAAGGAAAAGGCGGCTGGTGGAGATGGCGTAAGCATTGAAATGCTGCAAGCTGGCGGTGTTCCTGTTATTAAAATTTTGATGGAACTCTTTAACAAAGTTTTGAGTAGCAACGCAACACCAACTGCGTGGAAAAAAGCATTAGTGACCATCTTGTTCAAGAAAGGAGACAAATCTTTTCTTGGAAACTATAGACCTATAAGTCTTTTGTCACAGGTTTATAAGCTTTTTGCAAAGGTCCTGTGTAATCGGTTAACTCAAGCGTTCGATGAGTTCCAGCCAGCATAACAGGCCGGCTTCCGGAGAGGTTATTCCACCATAGACCATATCCATACTGTGAAGCAATTGATGGAGAGAGGAAGAGAGTATAATCAGCCCATGTGTTTTGCTTTCGTAGATTACGAAAAGGCTTTCGATAGCGTCGAGCACTGGGCTGTGTTTCACTCTCTTCATCGTTGTGGAATTGACAAAAGGTACATTGATATCCTCCGGGAGCTATACAGCTCCGCCACCATGCGGGTCCGATTACATGAACTTACGGATCCCGTAACGCTAAACAGAGGTGTTCGTCAAGGTGATACTCTTTCACCTAAGCTCTTCACGACCGTCCTTGAAGACATTATGAAGACTATTAACTGGGCAGATAGAGGTATTAAAATCAACGGCACCTACCTGTCACATCTGAGATTCGCGGACGACCTGATCCTGATGGCAGAAAACACAACAGATCTCCAACATATGATGGAAGAGCTTAATACGGCGTCACTGCAGGTTGGCCTTAAGATGAACATGTCCAAGACCAAAATAATGACTAGTCATTCTTCCGTACCAAACATAACAGTTGGTAACTATCCAATAGAGGTAGTAAAGGACTACGTATACCTTGGACATTGGTTATCTTTTGGCAGAGAAACGCAGATGAAGGAAATTGCCAGAAGGATTCAGCTGGGTTGGGCAGCCTTTGGAAAACTAGAAGACATCCTGAGGTCACGCACGTTCCCTCAAAGCCTAAAGACCAAGGTTTTTAATCAGTGTGTTCTGCCCACGTTAACGTATGGTTCCGAGACATGGACGCTTACAAAAGAGGCTATGCACAAAATAAAAGTTGCACAGAGAGCCATGGAGCGCGCCATGCTCGGTATCAAGCTTCAAGACCGTATAAGAAACACTGAAATCCGAAGTCGTACCAAGGTAGCCGACGTAGGTGAAAGGATTGCAAGGCTTAAGTGGGCGTGGGCAGGTCACGTGGCGAGGCGGGATGATGGAAGGTGGACCAAGGCGGTCACGGTGTGGCGACCAAGGAACGAAAAACGCTCGGTGGGTAGACCACCGGCCCGCTGGTCAGATGATATTGTCCTGAGTGTGGGGAGACTCTGGACTAGAACAGCTCAGGACCGTAAAGTTTGGCGCAAAAAAGAAGAGGCCTATACTCAGCAGTGGGTAAATGTGGGTTTGATAGATAGAGATAGATAGAGAATGTCATTCAACCCAGAATTGTCATTTAAATCATAGACAAAATTATAATAGTCTAATAACATTAAAATACTTTTTATTTTTTATTTGTATAACAATAATTTATCATTATATTAACGACTTTTTCATTTTATGTCAATAAATCGGTATTAATATCTGGTTAGCTCATAAAAAAACACCTTTAAATCAATAGAATGTGTAACATGTAGTAACATCGAATCGCACTGATTTGTTTAAACATACACTATACCTACACTCATAGTCAAATATAATATAAAAATACACACATGACATTTTTTTAATACGTTAGAAAGAAATAATCCCTTGGGAAGTCTTAAAAAGTGATAAAAATAACTAATGCTAGCTACATTAGTTATTGAAAATTTATTATAAAATTTGGTACAGACTTCCATATAAAAATGTGATGCTGTGTCTATTCTTATATAATTTTTTACCTTTTTATATTTTTGAAGTCGATGAGAAAATGAGTTGCTTCATTGTTTGCTATTCATATAAATTCAGAACTGAATTTCAAACACGCGCGAGAATATTTCCACTTTGAAAAGTTTGTACTACCTGCATGAGTTGCAAATCCCATTGGGATTGCTGAAATAGTTCGGAGGCGGTACCGCGGTCCTCATTTCCATGTTTTTGTTCAAATATAAGTTAGAAATTCTTTAGTTAGGTCAGCAGGTTTAAAGTTTGGAAATTGTGCAACTTAAATTCTATTTTAATTTCGAATGAAAATAGTATTGTTATTTCAGTCGAAAAATTGATTGCAATTATTGACTATAAAAGTAAATAGAAACTATAACGATGTTGTAACTGTAAGAAGTAATATTAGTTTACATCTCTCATGTTTGGTAAGTAGGTCCTTATTACCCCCAAATGGGGCTTGTAGGTGACCAATAAGCGCTCTAGGGTAATAATGTAGCTAGAAAAGCCCTGAGGCTGTAAGTAAGTTATTGCCAGTATGATGGTTAGATGTACGCGAACTTTTTGAAATAGTGAAGTGTTCTTTTTTACTCCTTACCGCCCTAGGGCTTTCCAAGCCACATTATTACCCTAGAGCGCTTATTGGTCATCTACAAGCCAGCCCCATTTGGGGGTAATAAGGACCTACTTACCTCACAATCGAGATGTAGCAGAGTAGTTAGCTCGGGTGTAAGCACCAATTGCACCCTCGAAATATAGGCACCCTCGCTGCGCTCGTGCGCCTAATTATCTCGGGCTGCAATTGATGCCTTACAGCCCTTAGCTACTAATCTACTATTAATAACCAAGGGGATAGAGCTACAATGTCTTATGTCACGGGTGTAGACTTGAATCGCGAGCGTAACGAAGGATTCTATGCTTAACTCCCGAGCGCAGCAAGGGTGTTAAATAATTAAATCCTGAGCGCAGTCAGGGATTTAAGACTAGAGTCCTGAGTGTAGCCCCTAGAGAAGGATTCAAGCTCACCTAAGACTAAGACTGCTTTATTCCCGGGGATAATACTCTAATTTTCGCACTACCTGCGAGAAAATAAAAACAAATACGTAAGAAAGGCATTTATTTAAAATCATATTAATTTAATATTAAATCATAAATTATTATATTCGTTGAAAAATTCACGAAACTTCTGTATTAAAACTGTTATCTGGAAATCTAATAGTAGATTATGCACCAAGGGATTAAAGCAGTGTCTAACGTCACGGGCGCCATATTGATCCCCGAGTGTAACGAGGGACTCTAGAGTTAACTCCTGAGCGAAGCGAGGGAGTTATGTAGAGTCCTAAGTGAAGCGAGGGGTTCAAGTCGCCTAAGACGAAGACACTGCTTTATTCCAGAGGTCAACTCAGGGCTCTATAACCAATTACTTAGGTGGTTAAACACTGTCACATTATCATTATCACTATCACTATAACTATGGTTAAAATTATGATAAGTATTATCATGAAAACCATAAAATACAAAAAAAAAGATTTATTTTTCTCAAGCACGAACACGCAATAATTATATCTTAAATAAAGCTTAAAACATTACAAAAACTTAAAACATATTTAATAATAATATAACAAGTATGAACTTAGTCTACATATCGATTTATAATACGATACGATCAGCTGCTGGACCCTGTTAATGACCTTTAGTAGCACGCAGGACGAATATTAATTTGTTAGCAATAAGATGGTATCAAATAAAATTCTTTTATTTTTCAACTTTGTTGTATACTTACTTTTGAAACAGCAATTTATTACTACACACAACTGTCGAAATAAATCTCAAATAGTCGACAACCTATTGACCCCAAATAAAAAAAAGCTGATACACCTGGAAATTTACCAACTTACGTTTTTTAACTTTATCAATAAAACACTGAATAAACTTCTAAAAAGACTGTATTATTGATGCCACAAAACACATTCCACTAAGCACTTTATTAACGTAAGCAACAAGATATTACAATTTTGAAATACATAATGGCGTTGGCGGCAAAGTTTTAGCTATGAAAACAATACAACGGAATACTGTTGGTGCAAGTTATGGAACAAATTGTAGAAACATTCTTTATTTTTAAATATGCCGCGTAATTTTTCCAAATGCTGTTTATCCGCTGGCAGCGAGTGTTCTTGCTTTACTCTGCTTTTATTCGTTTTTATCGATAGTTAATGGTGGCCATCAAAAGATGGCGCTTTTTGCATAAAACGTATTTTATCAATGAAAAATAAAGTGAAATGTAATTGTTTATTTTAGCTTGCAGTGTTATGTAGATAAATATTTTATAATTTTGGTAAAGAAATTATGTATTTAGAGTTTATAAAAACATTATTTACACAGGTAGAATATCTTTGTCTCTAGTGGATGCACGCTACTGCTGTATGGGCGTAGAACCTTTGCCTTCCTAAGCTAGCATCTATGCTAAATTTTCATACAAATTTTATGTTCCATATTTAAAACACTTTAATCCCTTGGGAGTTTCATACAAAATTATATCCCTTGGGATATAATGTCTTGCTTTACGTTGAAGTTAAGGGGGATCTAATTGAACATTGTCGAGCAGGTGGTATGAAAAATATATAACTAAATCTACCAATGCATAAAACATGGCAAAATTAAATTTTTGTTTGATTTTTTTATATTTAGGTGTCTTCATGCATTTTTGAGCATATGATGTCGATTCAGAATCATTTTTTTTTGCTTAAAAATAATAAGATTGGAGAAATTATAAAATGGGTTTCTATCGAAAGTGTGAATCCACTGTGATTTGAATTATATTTGCATTCGTCAATATTATTATCAGCATGGACTTAATATTAAGTCCATGATTATCAGTCACTGCTGACATCCAAACTAACACACTGACAAAGCTAATCGTTTGACGTTTTCTTATTTAGTGAGAAAGATTATACTAGACGTGACACTACGGTTGCATTTCCTTCCATACAACAATATCACGTTCTACGGCGTAGAATAACATTTTCTAAACCTTTTTTAACCAAATTTTAAGACTTTCTAGGAGATCATCGTTTGGCACCGACTTCAATATAGAAGTGTGATATCTGTACCTATTCTTATATTATTTTTAACTTTTCAGTGTTTTTGAAGTCGGTTTTTATTTTTTGTAAAATATTTTTTTTTGTGTATGTTATGGGATTACGCCGCCAATTGTGGACCGATTTCCAAAATTCTTTTTGTATTCTATAGAGTATACTCCTGGGGTGGTTCAAGGTCACCAAAATCAGGGTCTGATGATGGGATCCCATAAAAATCGAGGAAAAACCATAAATTTTTAGGTGTGTCCAACGTGCTTGGGTGTGTATGTTACGCGATTACTCCGCCAATTGTGGACCGATTTTAATTTTTTTTTTGTATTTGATAGAGTATAATCCTAGGGTAGTTTTAAGGTCACCAAAGGCAGGATCTAATTATGGGATCCCATGAAAATCGAGGGAAACCCTTAAATTTTATAGGTACGTCGAACGTGTTTCATGTTTTTTCCGAAGTTATTTACGTATTTGCGTCTGGTAGTCAAGAACCGAGCTGATGATGAAAGAATCCTTAACTTTTGGACTTGACCTGACCTGACCTTGGACCTGAATTTAAATTCAATAAAAGATTTCATTCACTTAAAATATAAAAATAAAAAATATTTTACAAAAAATAAAAACCGACTTCAAAACCACTGAAAAGTTTAAAATAATATAAGAATTTTAGGAGATCATCGTTTGGCACCGACTTAAATATAGAAGTGTGATGTTGTTTGTACTGTTATTATATTATTTTTAACTTTCAGTGTTTTGGAAATCTGTTTTTTTGGTAAAATATTTTTTATTTTTTACTTTATCGTCATTTATTTGAGGAAATTATTTCACGCCTACCTGTGAACATAAGAATATTTTTGTTTTTAACCTAAGTTTTTATATTGTCTTATTTTGCCGTAGCTGCTAGCATAAGTTATTACTTATGTATTATATTCTGTTTCTCATTTTAGGTGAAATGTATAATTTATTTGAGAAATAATAACAAACCTCTTATTCTCACTATACTTATTGTATTACAACACATAGTGCAAGGCCACTAAAAATATTGATGTGCTTACAAGATATAATTAATAATCATCATAATAAAGTACAAAAATAAACAATTTAATAAAACCACTTCAACTGCGTTCAATTTAGCCAAATTTTAATAATCCATTCTATATGATCATGATCACCTGGAAATTTCAAATCCAAACATGCAATCATCTTCAAAGCAGTAGCATACAATGCGTGATTTTCAGATAAATATATTATTTTTTCTGCGTAGCAGCACTGCAGCGGAATAGTGCGTCAGAAATACAGCACCTCCAACAAGTTCATTTCAATCCAAGGTGGCATTGTGAATAAGGGCGATGAATACCTACATTTTAGTGTTGCAGCTTCATCTGAACAGTCAGGCTGCCTTAGAATCGAATTTCCGTGCTGTCAACGCTACGTGCAGCGGAAAGGCTCCACATGTCATCGAACGAGAGTAGCTCTTTCACAAGTTCTGATAGGTCCCTGCAATGATTGGAAGCATGGTGTTCTATTATCATTCTGCTCGGGACGTAATAGATTCATGCAACTGTCGTGTAATGAGGGGTAATGAAACATGAATTTTGGATTTATCACACGAAGCGTAGCCGAGTATAAGTATCACATCAGTGTTTTAATAGATACCTAATTACAGTTGCATACAAGACTTTATCTACACCAATAATGTTAATCCTCTATAAAAGGTTTTGACACCAAAGAGTACAGAAGAGAAGAACAGTGGTGTAAGAAGTCTATGTCGATTTAAGGAATGTTTAATAAATTGCTGATTATCTTATACAAATTGTAATGAACTAATAGCACATCTTCAAAAAAATATATATTTCAGTTTTATGAATTCTTAGTATGCCTTTTTATATTGTTTTCTAATATATATTTGGTTAGAAATATCCTTTGCTACATTAGAAATATATCTGGTACTGTGTCATCAAAGCTTATATCACAAATTTTTATAGACAATGTAATACATTTTTACAAGATCAAAGCTGTTTAATTTAAAAGCAAACGAATTGTCTAATGAAATTGAGTAAAACATTATAACACTTGTTTAAATTTATTTATTTATTTATTTGTAAGGTACACAGAACAGCTTACAGTCATAACATTACATAATATTTACACATTATATTCAGATCTGTATCTAGACAGCAAGCCAAAATATGTGCACACAGCAGCTTACAGTGAAGAGTGGAACACACTCGTAATTCCATAGAGCATTTGATCAAATTAAGGCTGGGTTGCACCATCTTACTTCAAATTTATATTTTGTCAAGTACCATTATTAAATTAAAAATATATTTTTTTAACAAAACTAGTACTATGGTGCACGCCACCCTGTACACACACATTATATTTGAGCTAGTTTATTTTAAAACCTTTACGTAGCAGAGTAGAGAGTTGATATAACACATCGTTTAAAATGAGTGAGCTTAGGGTTAAATATGTCAATGTCACTATCTTTAGTTGATATATCATTGAATAAACGACACATTCTAGACAGGGGGTTAAAATAGGAAGTGTTGTTTTTAAAAGTTTCTAAAGCAAACGGCTTGGGAGCCCGGGACCTGTAATATGTGTTGATGTTTATGGACGCAAGAAGTGTTATGTAAATGTTACTATAGTAACTACGACACTGGTTGTTTTAATGCCGGGAATAAGCTTTTTCAGAAACTTTTATAGATAATTTATTGCATAGTTGTAGATAGAGATGTCATTAATTAAGCTCACTGGCATTTGGCCATCTATATCATATTAACTGCGACGTATTTTAATTATGTTCATCATAGTGTCAAAAATGCCATGTCATTACTTCCACACATGTGAAAACTTGTAATTGGTTACTGGCTATCAGCAAAGTTATTTATCTAGTATAATTAAGAGTAGCTGTAAGTTATATTTAAAACAAGCTCTAATAAAAAAAATCTCTAAATCTCTAAATAAATTAATATCACATCTCAACCATTTAGTATTTTATAAATACCCTTTTCGTGAAAATAATGCAGTAAATAATAATTAAAATTAAACTACTGTTCTATATGAAAACCTAGTTTTATTTTCATTTCAACCTCAGCTTAATAATGAATTATTAAAAAAACCCTTTTACAATGTTAAACAATATATTTAGTAATAGGTTTATAATTTGTAACTGTAATGTATTATAGGTACTTAAATTTCTAAGTAGTCTTTGAGCACAGGTTTCCAACCCAGTTGATTCAACTTGAATAATCGGTATGCACGAGTGTGTGTCTCACGCCTATGTGTTCATAAACTTTGAGATACAGTGGAGCCAGTAATTGAAAAGTTTTCTAAACTCTATTTGCACACAAACTCATTGAAAGCATAAAAGTACTCAAGTTTTAATTAAAAATCAAGCTGATAAATAAATAAGTTTGTTTTTAGTTTTTGTGGATATCATAACAGCTCATATACGTCCCCACCGAGGGGCTCCAGCCTACCCTAAGTTAGGGCGTTTAGGCCTTAGTCAACCACGCTGGCCCAGTGCGAATTGGTTGACTTCACTCACATACGTCTTTGAATTTCTTCGCAGATGTATGCAGCTTGCCTCGCGATGTTTTCCTTCACCGTAGGAGTGTCAGACAAATGTACATATGAAATTCGAAAAACGCATTGGTACATGGCGGTCTCGATCCCCGACCTCTCGATTGGAAGGCAAGTCCCGAGTCCACAGCGCCACCGACGACGTTCGTTGATATATCTATCCATAATTATGAGATTTTCCTATACTGCAGGATTTCCATAATACTACCAACTCCAAGAATATGCTGTTACCGACGCTGAGACTGCTGTTATCATGGCTAAAGCAGTGGACAAGACGCTTGGAGGAGTGGGCACCGACACCGTGGGCTCACTTTTCGTTTCTCTGCGGCGGCGAGTACCTATTCGGTTATCACGGAATTATCGCGCATAGTTATAATTAATTAGTAGTACTATTTTTGTCTTCTTTATTTTGATAAGTAATTAAATAATTGTGTGGGTAGTGTGACCACTAGTTTCTTTTTAAAAAATAACCTAATCTCTGATATTTCAAACTATAATAATCGAATCTGTCACAATTATAACTTTATTTTTGATACGTAGGCGCAATTTTTGACCCAGTCGCGGAATATTTGATTTATATAGCTTACTTTCATATTCACATTATTTCAGATAGTGTTAATTTTCTAACGATTTTTTATAATTTGAATCATAATAAGACCTGAAAGAGGAGACAAAAGGATAAAATCTTCTGAGTTTCTTGCCTGATTGTTCTCGTGAATTCTCCATTTTATAAATATGTGTCAACTTCTTTCATTTACCTACTTGTATTTGTTGATATTTTAACAAGTATGGTAATGTATAAGTAAATATTTTAGCACTAAGTTTTGACATTAATAGGTAAATGCCCGTTTAAGGTCTATGTTGAATGTAGCAATTTTTGTATTTAAATTATTCATCATTGTCATGCTAATAAGTCAATTATTACTATTGCTCGGTGAATAAGAACACTATTTAGCGTTTGACAATTTCTTTTGATCCTAGATATTAGCATTACTATTACAGAAATTGTTTTGTTGATTGAAATTGATACGTTTAAGTCTTGTAAAATTATTCAATTGATATCATTATATCGCTTTATCTTTATATTCGGAGCTTGGATTTTGTTTAAGAACCAACACACACAACTTATATGTATTCAAATTTTCTTTATTTATGTTGATTCTTCCAACGTTATATTACGCCTGGTTAGCATTTTGTCGCCTGCTAGGAAGCAAGTACCAATAAATCAAATAAAATGATCTTATAAATAAAACTTAAATTATATTATTTGTCATTACGAAGTTCCTAGAAACCACAATATTATCTTTAAGTGAATATTTTTAATTCAAGGAAAAAAGACGGTAATATTACTTCAGAGCTCATTTAAAATTATTAATAAACGTTACTTATTATTAATACTTAGCCACAGTTGGAGCTAAGAATAGAGTAACAGTTAATTTCATATGATTTTTAACTTAATAACCAATCGTTAGTTATGAATACTGAAATGATCCACCATGTTACAATAATTTCTAATAATTTTTATGTTTGTGATTTTGGATTTTCTTTAAAAATGCTAAATAATGTGACCCAGTGGTTAAGGCGTCAACAAGGTATGTTGGAGCCGCGGGTTCGAGTTCCGCCCGAGACGAATTTTTTCTTGTATTTAACTTATTTTCATCATTTATTCAAATTATTTTTAATACGTTAATAAAAGTTTTTTTTTTCAAATCAATTATCAGTTATTATTAGGCTTAATGCGCTCTCTTCACAATCGCCCATGACGGGCAATCGAACAATTGGTCATAACTGCATGTTGATGGCTGTTCTGTCAATAAAATGTTTATATGTTCATTTATCCGTTGAAGATGGATATCGACGTGATAGGTAGCGACTGCTATCTTACTATTATCCTAATATACGTCAAAGCAAAGTTATACATAAGATAGAGCAAGAGATTATCATCAGTTCATATACGTCCCCACCGAGGTGCTCGAGCCTACCCAAGTTAGGGTGTTTAGGCCTTAGTCAACCACGCTGGCCCAGTGCGGATTGATCAACTTCACACATACCCCTTTTAATCTCTTCGCATGTGTATGCAGGTTGCCTCACGATGTTTTCCTTCATTGTAGGAGCGTCGGATAAATGTCGGATAATGATACATAAGAAATTAAAAAAACGAAAAACACATTGGAACATGGCAGTCTCGCACCCCGGACCTCCCAATTAGAAGACACTAAGTCCACAGCCCCACCTGCGCTCCTAATCAAGAGATGGTAGATGTAAACTACTAAACAATCGTAATTGCCATTACTCGCCTAACATGGCCGAATGTGGAGGGACAGTCAATAGTTAAGAAATCACAAGGCTAAAGGCGTACATTTTTCTATTATTCTTGCACAACTAAGTTGGCAAACAAGTAGACTGCACACCAGTGGTAAGTGGCCACAGTCCCCTATTGCTCATGTGGTTCCTGGAAGATTCGCAAATCTGCTACCACTACAAGGAATACAACGCACGTTACTAACTTGCGACATAGACAAGCTGTTTAATCAAACTACTTTATTGAGAAATCTCTTTGCTATTCCAAGGGGCTAAGCTGACTAGACCGCTCACTTGGATATACAGGGACTCGGTTCACAAACGGCTTTTCCGCTGGTGTACCCGGATGAACCACCCTCCGAAATCTCTCCACCCCTGTGGAGTACGTTCAAGCTCGGAACGTCAATTCACCGAACCCACCCCCTAGAGACAGGCCCAGCAATATGAACAAGTGAGACTTCGCCAAGGGAGTTGTCAACAGGTTGTTAACTCATTTGTGACCTCCCAGACGGGCAACCAGGTTAGAGCTATAATATCTCCCACTCGGATGTCGGTTCGACTGGGCTACCTTAGTCACAGTAAAGCTGTCCCTTGGATATACCGTAGGACTCGGGTAAAAACTCCATACCCGGCTAAATCTTCCTCTCCACCCTCGGTGGAGGCACGTTCGGGATCGGACTAGGCAGACAGGTGCCCAGGTTGGAAACGTCATAGCTGGTTTGGTTGGGTCTGAATCCACTGCCTGGCTGCTTTGTGTAGTCGTGGCGCACCTAAGGCGCGCCTCCTTCTGCCCATTAGTCACAGTGCCGAATAATTTCATTGTCTGTTTAAACATTCGAACCGGAACATAGCGATGAAAGCAACGCAGCTTTAGAGCAGAAACAGTAGGTAAGATAGAGGAAACGCAGACGATTTAACACGAGTTTCTCTCTAGTTCCGTCAACATGAAATATTTTCTATTTCATATTAATGTAAGGCTTAAGATATTTAATATCAGTTCATGGATTTTCAAGTTATCGAAATTTTTTTTTAACGCTATCAGAAACCCACCCAAAGGCTTTTTTATGATTTCCAATCAAATATATGTGCTATATCTCTAATAATACCTTTCAGTTATTTATAAAATATTTCATAACCCATTCAGCCATGAGATGGCAATATCTTTAACGAACAATAAAATAATATCACTCTTTGATGACAAATAATATCACGTGATATTATGATGTTTTTATGTTATGTGACGATTTCAATAAATACTTTTCTTTTGTTATCGAATACGTGTCGAATACACGCTTGACGGATACGTAATAGGTACTCGGCCTATTAATATTTAAGACATGATTGTCAGAAAACGAATAACTTAGTAAATGTATGACATCAGGATAACCCTACTGTTGATTTCATTATTGATGAACTATTGTAAGCAGTGATATCATTGAACTTGCTTTTATTCATAATGAATATGCAAAACTGCGATGTTTGTATTTGTTTGGTAATGTTTTTCTTTATTATTACTTTACGTTTTTCGATTGAATGAGAAACCCAAAAATACGCAAGAACTGATTTTACTCCGCGTAAACAAAGAATTCAGAATCATTTTCAAATGAAAATATAAATATTACCTATTCAAGATAAGGTTCCTCTGACAGGTGGAACTTTTCCGTTTCATGCATTCTAGTTTCCGTTGATTAAAAATATTATGTTTTAAAAATATAACTTATCTTTTTAGGTTATTTTTATGAAAAATGCAATAATTAATTCCACAATAAATAAAAACAAGAATATCAGTCCAGTTAAATAAAATTACAATTATAAAAAAATATTTGTTTAAAGTTTAAAAATAAAATATTTGTGTAAAGTATAAGTTCCGATCCGATTCAAATACGATTCAAATACATACTTAATTAACAAATATTTTTCAAAATTACAAATAATTATATTTAACTGGACTGATATTCATATTTCTATTTAATGTGGAATTAACTGTTGCATTGTTGACAAAAATAACCGAAGGAGATTTTATATTTTTAGAACATAATATTTTTAATCGGAAAACTACGACCTGTCATCGATACCTTCTTATCTTGAATAGACTATAATATCTTCTAAAGCAGTTACAAACTACACATTGGAAAAATTTATAAATATTTAAATTCGTATTGATATCTTGATCTCGTAAAACGGTAATTGTCCCAAGATACCTTATGATTTAAAACGAAACTAAAATCAACGATGTAAAAGTTCTTTATCTATTGCCATTCATCAATTTTACATATAAGCGCCCTCAACCATAAAGGTCGAATTTATGGTTAAGGGCATGTTATAAAGGTTGAATTAATGTCCTGACTGACTTATCGTCGACGAGCTTAAACTATTAGGGCTAGACATATGAAATTTGGCCAGCAAGGTCCTTTCACGAGTAGGTATAACATCACTAAGAAAGGGTTTTTGGAAATTAGAACGAAAAATTGAAAATTAGACGTAAATAGTTTGTATGGAACTCCGTCATTTTTGAAAAGGTAAAAAGGTAAAAGCATAAAATTTCGTATTTAAGCAAATAAAAAGAAATGAGAATACACGTGTTTAAGCTTTTCTTTAAATTCATTAAAAAGGAGAAATAGGGGTTCAAAGATTGTTTTTTGATTAGGTATCACACAAAACTACTTAACGTATTTTAAGGAGACTTTTTGAAAAGGATCGTGTTTTAATATGTTTTTTTAAATGTATATTTTAACGTGCTTTCACTACGGAAAATATAGTATTTATCACGGGAAAATTGAAAACAAAGTGGACGAAGATCATTATTAAATTAACGATTCGAAACATAACTATATACTTACTTGCCTCGCTCCAGTTTCCGCCAAATCTACTTTATTGCCGACCACCACAATTGGCACTGCAGTACTCTCCTTTGTCTCATGAATTTGATCTCGTAACGCTCTTACTTCGCTGAAGCTGTCTGCGTCTGTGATGTCATAGACCAGTATGAAGGCATCTGCAGATTGCATCGACAAAGCTCTCATCGCTGGAAACTCATAGGCTCCTGACGTATCCAAAATATCCAAAGTAAGTCTCACTCCAGAAACATTGAAGTCTCCGTGGTGCATCTCTTCAATGGTTCTTTTGTATTTTGTTGAGAATGTCCCGTAAAGGAACTGTGAAATCAAGGATGATTTGCCCACTTTTGCACCACCCAACACGACAATCTTGTGGCGCACCGCATTACTACTGTTGGTTAGGTTTCCGCTACTAGATACCGTGTCTTCTGTTCTGTCAGTCCTGAAACAAAGACATTGATATTTTTAGGTAGGTACGTCATTCTCGTAACCCATATTTGAATAAGATTGGGCATATTACATTGTCTTAGGGATTCAGTGTCTTCGAAGGTTTCGCGTTCAAGGAGAGAGTCAAATATTGGATCAGCTTGCTTCTTACAAAGTCACAAAACTTCAGTAAATGGATCCGTTTTATTTTATTTTTATTTTATCTATTAGGAAGACCAATAGCTTATTCAAAGAGTGGTAAACAATTATAATATATGACATAAAGCTAGTTTTGCTTATTTCATAATCCGAATTACATGTGACCGACGTCATTTTTACAATGTATATTTTTGGCAAATTTTTAGACCATCGAAATATTATTTGTGAAACGTAATTTTGTAAAATGATACTTACTCGTAGTAAGTATCATTTTACTAAATTACGTTTTACCGATTTTCAAAATAATTATTACTATTGACGAAAGCCTATACCGATTTTCAAAATAATTATTACTATTAACCACAGCATATTTTTTTAGTGTAAATTTTTTTTTCAGTACACTTGTTAAACATGGCATACAAAATATTTTTTTTTGCATTGACATCTTTATTTTATGCGGTCGTACCTTTTTACGAGTTCGATCATTACTTTTGCTTATATTTTTCGAGGTGTTTGGTGAAATGAAAAAATTGTTTTGGCTGAATATACTTCGGTAAAAATGAAAAGTCGACGTCGGCGTAACGGAAATATCAAATTAATAATAATAGGTCAACTAATACAGTAGCAAAATTGATTTTTACGAAGTAAAAATAACGGAACAAAAATAGTCGAAACGTATTATGTTATATAAAATTCCCTTTCGGTCACATTCGTTACCAAAGTTTCATAACCAGTTTCGAAAACAAAACTACACTTTTCGGATTTACATACTCGCGTTTATTGAGTTTTAAAACATTTTAATTACTTAGCCCGAAGACGATCACGGGATATCTGAAGCTGGTGGGTGTCATAGAGTAACATCAGATTTTTCGGATTTTGTTTCGGATTTTTTTTCGGTCAAAAAATTTTCGGACTTATGATAGGTAAACTACTTGTACGTAATGCCGTGTTATAGACGTTAATATGAAAACCTCCTTTAATAAGGATTAGCTAGTCGGTATATTATTATGTTTTGTAACTGAAACACAAATTATCTAATTATTTACATGGTACCCAACGCTTAACAAAAGGCCCAAATGAGACATTATTTCGAATCCCCACTGAGTTTGTGAGATAATGAAAGTCATTGTCTAAACAAAACAATAACAAGCATTGCCCAAGGTTTTTCTAAGGTAAATAAGCTGGTTTAATAAAATTGATGGTGTCAGGCGTTATTTTTCGGAAGTCCATTACTAATTGTTAAGGAATAGGTATATAGCAAAACTTCCGATAAAAATGTCGGTAGTTGGTACTAACTACGCAGGCCAATAGTGCACCGCCCGCCCTCCCTCAATCGCATGCGACAAAGGAATATCAATAATTAGTACCACACCAACATGCAAATACTTAAATTCGACGCGTTTCGCCACTCCACGTGGCATCATCAGGATGTTGTCGCCTTCGCTGCGCTCGGACGACTGAGCAAGCTGTGAACGAGCCGGCCTTTTATAGAGCGATCACAACAACCGGCCGAGTTGTGTCGGTATAGGCGCACGTGGCCGCCATTGTAACAGCGCGCACGTGGCGCAGGTGTTGTTTACAAATTAAAAACACGTGGTTATCGGGTGCTGCTATGATCGCATCTATTTGAAAAAATATTAAGTAGTGGGGAATAAGTAAAACTGACCTGCTCGTTCAGCAATGTAAGCGAACTATCCCTGTTGTGTTTTGAAATTTCTAATTGTTCCAACACGGACAGTTTTAGACCTTTTTCACACGTATGTAAAATGGAATATGTGTGATTGGAAGGAATACTATGTCCTGTATCTAATAGATGTTTAGCAAAATGTGATTTTTCAGGTTTATTATTTCGATATGCGGATATATGTTCTTTATAACGTGTGTTGAAACTACGGCCGGTCTGTCCTATATATGTAGAGTTACATGCATTACAATCTAATTTATAAACACCAGATTTTTGGTGTTTATCCAACTTATCTTTACCATTACAAAGCCTTCTTAGAGAATTATTTGTGTTGAACGCTGTAAATATATCATGCTGTCTTAATGTTTTTGATACCCTCTCTGACACTGGACCCAAATAAATCAAACTAGCACCATACTTCTTATCCCTTTCTCTAGGGACAGAGTACAGTAAACCAGTTATGATTTTCCGGGTCTTATTGTTAATAAGACTGTCAATCATGCATTTCTTGTATCCATTTGATATGGCAACGTATTTTGTATTCGGAACTATCCTTTTCTTTACACAATATAGAATTTGATCTTTTAGATCATAAAGCTAGACTTCTTGCTTCTCAAGAAGCTCACGATAAATATCTTATTCAATCCAGAAAATTGCGTGTGTTGAGACACGAGTCGGTCAATAATTCTAGAAATGGTAATGGTATGCATCGGGATCTCCACGATCAAATTTCCAATTCTCATACGTTTTACCCGCGAGTAAAAAACTTTTCAGATATTCAGTTATCCAATGACGAAGTTTCGTTATTAAATAAAGGGTTAAACTATAACCTACGTCCATCACTTAATCAGAAATCAATAGAAAGTTTAGCAGTTGACGTGGAGATCGCCGTTGTAAGTAGTAAAAAAGATCAGCATGTAAAAAGTTTAACTTCCAACATAACAGCGAATCAAATTAGAAACACTTTGAGGCAATCAAATCGTAACTCACACAATCCTGAATACATAATTTACAAATCGCTTTCTCAAAAAATCACAGATAATGATTTGATTGTCTCCAAAGCTGACAAAGGTAATACGGTGGTGGTAATGGAACGTAACACTTACATACAGAAGGTAGAAGAAATAATCCGGAGTGACGATTTCGTTTGTTTACAATCAGACCCAACCAAAAGATTCGCTTCCGAGATTAGAGAAGCAGTCTCTTCAACTCAGTTTGTATTCCCAAATTTATCAAATAAGAATAATGTATTACAAATGAACCCAATAAGTCCTTGTTTATATGGGTTACCGAAAATTCATAAAGAAAACGTGCCGATGCGACCGGTAGTATCTTATATCGGTGCACCGGCATATAAGTTAGCCAAAAATCTTAACTCTATACTAAAAACGAAATCGTCATTCCAACCTAGATATTCTCTTTTAAATAGTCTGGATTTAATTAATAAAATCCAGTCTGTTTCACTTCCTAGGAATGCAAAGTTGATTTCATTAGATATAGATAGTTTATTTACAAATGTACCTTATAATGAAACTTTAAATATTTTACAAAAACACTTAGAGAAACAACGTTTGCATCCAGGTGAAATTAATGATCTTATGTCATTAACAACATTATGCATGAAACAAAATTATTTCCGGTTCAACAATCAATATTTCAAACAAAAGGAAGGATTGGCAATGGGCTCTCCTTTGAGTCCATTGATGGCGGATATATTTATGGATGATTTCGAAAATAAATACTTAGTTAACGATAAGAATATCCTCTATTATCACAGATACGTCGATGATATATTGATTTGTTGGACCGGAACAAACCGTCAATTAACTATTTATTTAAATAAAATTAATAATTTCCACCCCAAAATTAAGTTTAAACTAGAATTAGAAACCAACAATAGTATCAACTTTTTAGATTTAACAATAACGAGGGTTGAGGATAAACACAGTTTCCAAATCTATCGGAAACCAACTCATACGGACACTGTCATTCATGCATCTTCTTGTCATCCATGGCAACATAAGGTGGCAGCTTTTAATTCATACATTCATAGATTACTCACAATTCCAATGAATAAATCAAATTATCAAAAAGAATTAAATATACTATACAACGTTGCCATATCAAATGGATACAAGAAATGCATGATTGACAGTCTTATTAACAATAAGACCCGGAAAATCATAACTGGTTTACTGTACTCTGTCCCTAGAGAAAGGGATAAGAAGTATGGTGCTAGTTTGATTTATTTGGGTCCAGTGTCAGAGAGGGTATCAAAAACATTAAGTCAGCATGATATATTTACAGCGTTCAACACAAATAATTCTCTAAGAAGGCTTTGTAATGGTAAAGATAAGTTGGATAAACACCAAAAATCTGGTGTTTATAAATTAGATTGTAATGCATGTAACTCTACATATATAGGACAGACCGGCCGTAGTTTCAACACACGTTATAAAGAACATATATCCGCATATCGAAATAATAAACCTGAAAAATCACATTTTGCTAAACATCTATTAGATACAGGACATAGTATTCCTTCCAATCACACATATTCCATTTTACATACGTGTGAAAAAGGTCTAAAACTGTCCGTGTTGGAACAATTAGAAATTTCAAAACACAACAGGGATAGTTCGCTTACATTGCTGAACGAGCAGGTCAGTTTTACTTATTCCCCACTACTTAATATTTTTTGAAATAGATGCGATCATAGCAGCACCCGATAACCATGTGTTTTTAATTTGTAAACAACACCTGCGCCACGTGCGCGCTGTTACAATGGCGGCCACGTGCGCCTATACCGACACAACTCGGCCGGTTGTTGTGATCGCTCTATAAAAGGCCGGCTCGTTCACAGCTTGCTCAGTCGTCCGAGCGCAGCGAAGGCGACAACATCCTGATGATGCCACGTGGAGTGGCGAAACGCGTCGAATTTAAGTATTTGCATGTTGGTGTGGTACTAATTATTGATATTCCTTTGTCGCATGCGATTGAGGGAGGGCGGGCGGTGCACTATTGGCCTGCGTAGTTAGTACCAACTACCGACATTTTTATCGGAAGTTTTGCTATATACCTATTCCTTAACAATTAAATAAGCTGGTATTGTGGGCCCCGCACAACAAAACACTGGTCCCTTAAAGTAAGTATTCAAAGCACTCACACCATGGGGGTTAAGATAAGGTCGTGTTAAGTGCTTTGTAAATGAAGTAAGTATGTTAATTGTAAGTAGTTTATTTGATGGGATATAGGTAATATTTTCGGATCATACACGTGTCATTGTTGAGATAACTTATTTATTCATATTTGGATTTATTTTGTGCAAAAGTAAATACAATAGTACAATTCATTAGCAATCAAGACGGGTTGTTAATACTACTTAAATTAATTTTGTAATAATATACCCACCTCATTATAAAGTAAGCACTATCAAGATAAGTTAGAACCTCACATCACCTTAATTGATAACTAAACCCTTCACATTAATCAAATATCAGCTTGTATACATTATTCATGTTTAAGCCAACAGGAATCAACGTAGAAACTATACTTGCAGATAGATTGTATGTTTGAATATACCACAGAATTGGCCTTAATAATTTGCCCGGCACACACTGTCACTTAATTAATCAGTGATACTGTAATTACATTAGCTATAACCTTGTTTAGTATACATAGATGCATTCAAATTGTGATGCTACAATTATATTGTCGGGACGCGGTAATTCTACGATGCCTAATGAGCTGTCATGCATGGATTTGTTAGAACCTGCATTATTTTAGCTAATATCCAATGGCTGAACTGAGCGAAACTAAAAAATGAAATGTAACTGTATTGGTTTGTCCTCGCTGATCTTTCATTGGCTAAAATGCACCTAAGTTCTTGGAACTGTAAGAAATCCTACCATTTACCTATATGCGTTGAACAAATACTGCAATATCAATATGGGTCAAGCACATTGATTCCTCGTTCCTGCCATCGGAAGTTATCGTAAGTGATTTGGGAGTACTGAAAACGTTGATCCGACGTAGGTAATAGCGAACTGCATCCCTGAGGAATGCGTTTCATCTGAAATTTCACTAGCAACATAAAAGCCATTGCAGTCTACGATGACCCTATGATTTGCCGCGAAATTCGATTACGCAGAGGCATCAGTTTTATAATATATTATAGGTATTTGTGACTTTGCATTTTTAAATGCTTAATTAAATTCCAACCATTTCAAAAAAAATGAATATAAGAAAAAATGTAATCTCAGGTAGGATTCGAACCAGTCATTTTTTTATTGCTTTCCTTAAATCTTTTTAAGCAAAAGTAGACCTTATCCACTATTGATAACTACTACGATTACTTACACATTTTATTTAGAGATTTTCATGAAATTTTGCAAGGTTCGGGCTTAATTTACTATTGAAAGGCTCTTTGTTGATGTAAAAATTACCGACTTACGAAACCGTCAGTCTAATCTTTTTGCAAATAACGCCCAACAAATTTTAAATCGTAGAGAGAAGGTACTATCAATACACGTGAACTTGAATGCCATGGCAATTCTATCCCATATTCAGTGGGTGCCGATAATAATGCAAATCGTGTTTCCGTTAACTTGACAACGCACCCTCACCGAAACCTTGGCGGAATAGGCGAATCGCAATTTATGCTTCGCAGATAAATTTCGTGTACACAGGCGTGTATTCAAAATAAATACGTATACCTAAGAAAATGTTGTTAAGGCAGTAAATTATATCGATGTTACCTATGAAAACTTACTATATTTGACGATAAAGTGTAAAATAATTAAAATCATACCGCACCAGGGTGATTTTAGGAGACAATAAAATTAATGTGGAATTAGATCACCCAGAAGATTTAAGTAAACAAAATAAGTGAATTAAAATCACGTGGAATATGATCACCCAGGTGATTTGGTGCCTGGTGATTTTAGTACACAAAAATGTGGAATTTGATCACCCGGGTGATATCACCCAGGTGATCAAAGTGGAATAATTCGTATTTTCTTGCTAAATGTCCAATTATGGTAAATTTTATAGTGGGTATAAGAAAACACATAGACATATGGAGGGAAGAGCACTTATTTTGTTTACAATTATTACCATTAATCCAAGAAAAGTTTAGGTCGTAATTTATCGATGGTACTTACTATATTTCATTATAAAGTGTATTTTATATGTCAAAATATGATAAAAATTAAAGTGGGTAAAATTTCAAGTTAAATTTGGAATTTAACGCGAAATGTGTAATTATCATTCAATTCACGTTGATCCTACCAAGATGCCGCTTACTGTCAGGTTTTCTAACAATATTAGGGATGTAACGGACACATTTTGGAAAGATGCGTTTGTAAAAACCCTAAAAGCCTTTAATCATAGTACTATAGAAATATATGTACGTAAGTATATTATTTATGTCATTTCAGCTAATTATCGTATATATTCGGGGCACAATATCCTCCCTGATACTTTACAACAATTTAAAATAATTTACTTGTAAAAGAACAATGTCTATGTATTTCCACCCCAATGTTCGAACAGCAATGTCGTGAAGCACTCAAAAGACAATCGTACTCCACTTTGCTTCAATACTACTTGAAAACCACAAATAATATTTCATAACAGAACTATGAGTAGGTAAAAGATCATTGATCAATAACTACTTAGTTATGTTTACGAATTTACACGCTGGCTACTTGACCTCAAATACTGTAATGGTGGTCGTTATTATGTTCATATCGTTGACATTGAGGTTGTTTTAACATAATTAGCTCAGTCACAGACAGACAGGTGGATGAGTCGTTTTTGTTTTCCGTTTTCGGGGAAGTGTTATTCAATAAGTCGAAATATCTTAGCATTTCCACTAAAAGGTTAAGAAATTATGAATTGCTATATATGAAACGTGTGCCTAGCTATTGAATTAAAAGCTCGCCCATTATTGCATGAAACTTATAATTGCATTCTGTAATTTTGCACTCATTCTGTAATAGTAAACCTGATATTTAGGCTTCTAAGGATGGCTTATGTAAAATTATTTGTTTTTTTAAGGGCAGCAATTTAGCTAAAAAATGTCATTAATGATCTGGCTACAGCTCCATAAACTAATTTTATTAAATTTATAACAAATAGCTTTGTCTATCTAACTGATGTTATATCATATTTGTAGTTACGTAACGCAGAGCATTTAATGAAACAAAATTAGTTTTACCTATGCTTCTTAGAAATTATAATGTTTATAACTTCCAAATCTCGATCATTTACAACATTTTACATTTGCAAAGAGACCGATAAGTAACAATTATAAAGTCACGCGCTCTTACAAGCGTAAGACGGCTGGCTTATATCGGTTAATTGGCAAACAGGTCGTTAGGAGAGCAAGGTACATCATACCGTTAACGAATTCATTTGAATTATAAACGTTACGTTCCCCATTTACGTTAATGTTTAACTTGCAAATTAGACAAATTTTTCAGGCGCGTGCCATGTTTTTATTTACATTAACGGAGAACACGTGTATGGGAGGAATTTAAATTAAACGTATTACTTATTATGTTTTTTTACCCAGTTGTAGGGTTTATTTTTCGGTCGGCGAACTCATTAAAATGTATGGTCTTGCAACATGTTATTTACACTTTAACCACTTCCTTGTTTACTGCATTCAAATTTTTTGTTTAATTGAAGTAGTTGGCCATTATTTTCATTTCACAAAGACCACCACAAAACTAAGGCATACAATTGTTGAAAGCCATTATCTTTTATTACTCAATTTTGACACCATGAATTTTACCTTTTATATTATTAATATTTAAGGTAATATTAATATAATAATAATATTGATTTGTAGTATGCGACAGTGGACCACAGCTCTTCGTCAACCATGCGGCGGCGTCAGTTATCCCGATCCGCAAGACTTGATTAAAATAGAGAGAGGTATTTTTCAGGGTGACAGTGTGAGTCCCTTGTGGTTTTGCCTAGCACTGAATCCTTTCAGCACTCTGTTGAAGGATTCAGGTCTAGGCTGTCAGCTCCGGAGATAGGGTCAAGTCATTAGACATGGACGATCTCAAATTGTTTGCACCGAAACACCAAGATACTCGTATATAGAGTTCGATGTAGACAAATCGGTCTTGCATGTACAAAACTCACCGAATGTACAACTTTCCGAGACAATGACACCTAGATCTCAATCCGATGCCGACTCATATCAGGACGTCAAGAAGTCGGTTAAGATACGCTTCTTTTGTCGCCTAGCAAAGGTACTTAACAGTCTTTTGTCTGGCGGCAATAAGGTGCGTGCCTAACAGAGTGCCAACAGAGGCATCACCCAACCGTTGAGGTTGGGTGATGCCTCTGTTGATATACTCCTTTGGCATACTGAGATGGACTTATACTGAGCTGGATGCCTGTGACAGGAGAGTCCGTTAACTGCTCACAACACATCGCATACTTCACCCTCGCTCGTTTATTATGAGACTGTACATTCCACAGAAGTGGGGTGGTCGTGGCTTTCTAAATACCAAAAACCTCCACAACCGTGAAGTGTGCAGCCTTAGAAATTACTTCCTTAACAACGAATGCGGGATACATCGTGATGTTGTTGCACAAAGGACTAACCCCTCTTGAAGACCGCAAGGAAGCATGGAGGGGCAAAGAGCTGCACGGGAGGTTTTATTGGGCCTTGACTGGGCTTAATGTAAACCTATACTCGCTTCAGTAAACTGACTACGCTTCGGGGACCTTTTTGGAGAAACCGAGGGTTTTGTCTGTGCAATTGCAGACGCCGTCCCGAAGAGTCCCTCAGGCATATTATCTTTAGTTGTTCTCATCTAGCTAACGTAGAGTATTTGCACAGGCACAATCTAGTGGCCAGGATCACCCATCAGCAACTTGCCATTCGATACGGCCTTATCGAGTCTGAGACGCTGTACAATAAGTACGTACCTGTGTCACTTCTTGAAAATGGTCCTGCGTTGCTCTATTGCGACTGCTCTATCATCACGGACATGACTATTATTTGCAATAAGCTTGATATCGTGGTGATTGGCCTGTGTCAACGCCTAGCAGTGCTCGTCGATATCACTATCCCTTATATCGAGAATCTCGTGAAAGCAATAAGTATCCAATAAGTATCTTGACTTGGCTAACGAGGTAACCGACATGTGGGATGTTGATTCGACGATCTTTGTTCCAATAATTGTTTCTGCGAACGGTTTAATAGCGAAGAGTTTCGACCCACATCTTAAGAGGCTCTCGCTTGACGGATGGGTCAAGGGCCAGATCAGAGGACGGTAATCCTTGACACGGCACGTATTCTCCGGAGATTCCTCTCCCTTTAACCCAAACCACCGGTAGCTTGGGCCGTGCTCCGCCGCCAGTGGAACCCTAGATTTAAGTACATATTTTATAATATTTGTGTTTTTATATGTATCTATTTTAAAAATCTTTACTTTTAACAAAAATATAAACACACTGTAAAAACCTATTTACATAAAAAGTTATGTATATAATGTGATGCAATTTACAGAATGCAGACGTATTCGAAAAATACATACTTCCTTTACTCTTCGCACAGTGCGATTGCGATCAATAAAACTGTACTCATAAGAGCTCCCATGGATTTACAAAATTACGTGTAAACAATATCTGGTTGATAAAATATCATTATCTGTTCACGTTATCGGCGTCCGTATGTCGCCAGCCTTATCGGTGGGCAAATAAATCACACCGATCAATAACTTTGACGATTGAAACGTATTCATCGCTTAAAGCTTATTGCATGCGAGTGAAGGGTGAACGCAAGGGAATGATTGGAGGGACGCGTCTATTACTCGTAGATGTCACACTAAAGGTGCAAACATACTGGGCTTATGTGATGCCACGCCACGTTATGTGATTGGTCGCGTTAACGACGTCACATCACTACGAAGAATGGATGTCATGAAATTGTTTTACAGTTGTACTAGTGGAATAAATCAGTGCCATTAGTACCATCAATGGTACTATCTAATGGTACAAGTGGTCTAGCGGGATACTTGGGTACCATTTGTACAATCAATTGTACTAATGGGATAAATTTGTGCCATTTGTATCATCAATGGTACTGTCTAATGGTGCAGGTGGTCCGGCGGAAAGCTAAGTGTATCACATAAGCCCAGTTTGTCTGCACCTTAACACTCACGCATTTGTGGACCGTTTGATTTGTGTAGGTGTGCTAAGGTTACTTCCATGAAATTGAAATGAAAGCTCTGTGAGTGCATTCAGTCATTCAAAATCACAGTGTTCGATAATCGAGTGCTGCAATGCAGAGATGGAATGTGACGTAAAAGTTGGTCTTTGGATGATTGTTAAGTGTAACATTATCACTATCATTCATAGTACGCTAAAGATCATCATCATGATCGCAGCTCATATAAGTCCCCACCTAGGGGCATGAACCTACCCTAACTAGTTAGGGCGATTAGGCCTTAGTTAAACCACGCTGGCCCAGTGCGGATTGGTTAACTTCACATATATTATTCACCTTTGAATTACTTCGGAGGTGAATGCAGGTACCCTCACGATGTTTTCCTTCACCGTAGGAGCATCAGATAAATGTACATATGAAATTCATGAAACGAAAAACGCAATAGTACATTTTTTTTTCTTTTTAAAAAACGTCGTCCCACACTAGGATTTTTTTCCTGTGTCGTGGGTGCAGGCAGGATCGATAGCGAGCCTCCCGATTCTACTCGGTGCACAGTCCAGTGTCGAGGCCACAGCACCACCGACGCTCCAGCGCCACCGACGCGCTAAAGATACGAGCACATTATGCCTCTTAATACACTATCTTCCTTAGTCCTGTACTGCGCCAACCTTATTCTGGTTCGACCCGTGATTCTCTATCGCAGTTGATCACGCTTTGCTTTGACCCATCTTACAGCCCAGTTGGCAAACACTCAACTTGCCTTGCCTTGGCCACCTCTCTTATCTAGAGCTTTCTTCTTTATTAAGCATAGTAAGTTTATGATAATGCATTTGGAAGATGTCATGGAAGCTCAGTGATATTCCCAGTAATCCCAGTAACGCTTTGGTGTCACAGGATATCGAATACACTAAGAGCAGTTTTGTTTCAGAACTTTGAACAGCCTTTCACAAATTGGAATCATTCGGAGGCCAAATAAATCAGATAGTGACGATTTGTTTTGAAAAGACTTTTATATTGTTATAGCATTCATTTTCTACTCTTCGATCAAATACTTAGATATCAAAGGGCATTTATTTGGACAAGCTATGATTTAGATGGTGTTACTACGAGAGAGCCTCCGTTTAAATGTAATTTCCATAGACTCTGTGATTATTTTGTTAACTTATGCTAGTTTAGAACAGTATCCAAAAATTTTCTACGGTATTTTTAAAATTCAATATAGTCTATATGTCCGTCCAACCCAACCCAAGTTCTTTTTCTACTCTAAAATATAATTCTGTTTCTTGAAACAAATGACAGGGGCAAAGCCATTGTTTAAAGTTATTTAGCGTAATTGCATATAATATTTACACACCTATCTAACTACCTCTTGAATGAATAATGAACTAACCCATATAAACAAGAGGTGGCCTTATATTTACATCACATCAAAAGAATTATCTGAACTTTACACCCAAACCGTTAAGGTAATCAATTTATTAAACAAGAATTAATTCAATGGCAAATAAATTGAGCCAATATTAATCAAAATTGTAATAAAGTTAACTTTAATGAACGCGAATTTGATAAATCATGAATATTCATTTATGACAATGTGAGAGTTACTCCGAAATCAAATCCAGGGCTGCGCGCCACGTCAAATCAAGGCTAGTTTGGAAACTGTTGACCATAATGATACACAAATACACAGCGTAATCACGACCATCGGCAAGCAAATTCGTGCCAAATATTAAATCATAAATAACAGGAATAGGGTGATATTTTAAAACTTCGCAATTTGGCAACAGTACGTATTCTAACAGTTAAGTTTAAACAGTTAAAAAAGAAACAATGCAATAGAAATATTTGATTACCACAGCTCTATGTCCCCACCGAGGGGCTCGAGTCTACCTTAAGTTAGGGTGTTTACTGTTTAGGCCTTAGTCAACTACGCTGGCCCAGTGCGGATTGGATATCGACTTTACATACACCCTTGAACTTTTAAAGAAAAACATTTGAGGCAACCTGCAAACAATGTATGCAGGTTGCCTCAGATGTTTTGCTTCATCGTAGGAGCGTCGACGGACAAATGTATACATGAAATTCGAAAAACGAAAAACTCATTGGTACTTGACAGGATCCAACCCCGGACCTCCCAATGAGAAGGCCAGTGTCGAGTCCATAACGCCAACAACACGCCGGAATGTTTAATACGTACATTTTTTGACTGGATGGCATGCATTGCATCAGAAATCTATCTACTGGCGTGTATGAGACTCTTTGGACCTACCCAATAAACCAACCGCAATATTTGGCAAGGAGATCCAGGATCAGGGGATAGGGAGGACCCAATTCGCCGCATCATCTCTGAACTAATTAGGCCGGTAAAGTTGACAGGCCGTTAAAACTCTAAAGAGGGATTTCCAGAACAGCGTAGGTAATCCAGACTGAAGAGCTTTGTGGCACAAGAGCGCTCACGGCAAGTGAGCCAAGAACTGCCTTCTACCGCTTAACTGTCTGTGCCAGAAGAAGTTACCATGAGGAGCTCCTTTCCATTACACTCCTTTTTTCACTGGCGCTGAGCAGCTTCTGCGACTATCTTCGGTCTTCGCTCGGCGAACGTGACAGCTCCGTGCTTCAGTGTAAGGTCTAGGTCGTTGTGCTGCGATCACCAGATCGTATAGTTATAAGCGCCGCAGTAAAGGCATCGCGGTGTACGCTCCTGTCGAGAAACATTATGCTAAAAATAGCCAAAGCACCGTGTCTAATCACCTGCATCATCTTGATATACATCTTTTCTTGGACGGATAATTTGTTACGATGCCAGGGCGCTTAGTTGACTAGACCACCTACTTCGGTATGCCATAGGATTTTGGTCCACCACCGACGGTTCCGCTGGTGTCCCTGACTCAACCTATCTTCGGAGCCTCCAAAGCCCCGATTCGGGACCATCATCATCATCGTCATCATCACAGCTCCTATACGTCCCCACCGAGGGGTTCGAGCCTACCCTATGTTAGGGTGATTAGGCCTTAGTCAACCACGTTGGCCCAGTGCGGATTGGTAAACTTCACATACACCATTCAATTTCTTCGCAGATGTATGCAGGTTGCCTCACGATGTTTTCCTTCACCGTAGGAGCGTCAGACAAATGTACATATGAAATTCGAAACGAAAAACACATTGGTACATGGCGGGTCTCGAACCCCGACCTCCCGATTGGAAGGCAAGTGCTGATTCCACAGCGCCACCGATGACTCGGGACCAAGAAGTGCCAATTCACCTTATGATATTTATACCTAGTTTGAAATAATAAATATTGTATGTTATTATGCCCGTGATCGCATCTTAAAACTTCCTTCAACTGCCTGATTGCGTCAGGAACTTCCTTAGTCGGCCTTTACGATATCTTGCGAAAGAGAACGGTGACACTTGTATTCTTAGCCCGTCATTGGTAATGCTTTAATATTATCCATTTTTACTCACTTTAAAAAATTTTCATCATCACACCACCATCACCACAGCTCATATACGTCCCCACCGAGGGGTTCGAGCCTACCCTATGTTAGGGTGATTAGGCCTTAGTCAACCATGCTGGCCCAGTGCGGATTGGTCGACTTCACATACATCATTGAATTTCTTCGCAGATGTATGCAGGTTGCGTCACGATGTTTTCCTTCACCGTAGGAGCGTCGGATAAATGTACATATGAAATTCGAAACGAAAAACACATTGGTACATGGCGGGTCTCGAACCCTGACCCCCCGATTGGAAGGCAAGTGCCGAGTCCACAGCGCCACCGACGCTCCTTAAAAAATTTTAATCAATAAGAATTAATCCTTATTCACTTTACTGTAAAAAGCCAAGTTAATGAGGGTTGGTGAAGTTTAGTGATATGATGGACAGATACCTTTTTTTTTAGCATTCCATGGACTCATCGTGCGGGTGCCGGGTCTATCGCGTTGCAGAGAAAGAAGTGCGAGGCAGCGCCTGGGACTTGCGATCCAGGTGTAGGTTTAGAGGGCTCTCTAAATATGCATGGTTTAGCATTCACATTTACTACCCCCGCTCCTTCCTCTGCCTAACCATATCTGGTAAGATCCTACAAGTGCCGCTTTAGATATTCTTTGCAATAAAGGATTTACAGTTGATCGTGACAGGCCTAGGTATTTCAATAGGTTATAAAGAGACTTGTATGATTTTTAAATGAAAAAATTATAATACTATTCAAAAGGGTGAAATGGAAAAAACAAATTTCTGTTGAACATTTTAGTCTAAAACCGCAGTTATTATGATAATTTCAATACTTAAGACTATGAGATTATTATGATAGCGGCAAAGTATGAAAACTGCCGAGATATCTGCGTCGTTTAGGTTGAACATTAGCTCTTTCGTGCGTACTAATCCTTGTGTTAATTTTAATCATCCCAAAGGCTTAAAATATTACGTAAAGTAGACATAATTATAAGGTATCTCCGTAGAGGCTTATCACCTTCAGTATAACAAAGTGTCCTTTACCGCACTGAAATTATTTTGTAAAATAAAAAAGTATATTAGGGAGAAAAATTGTAGGAAAATGCCGGAAAAAATAAAATAAAACGCATTATTTAATCAAATACGTCGATCGAAAACAATCTATCTAACGCTTTTGACAGAATAGACAGCTAGCTTTTAATTAAAGTATACTTTACCCTAAACTCAATAGGTACCTACTGAGCATTACCAACGACTTTTAGAACATGTTATAGCACAAAACAGGACCTACTAGTTACAGAGAAATACTCTTCGTATAAAGTGAAATAAAGGGCTCTAGGTCGGTTGTTTTCTGCTTCTAACACCTGACACGGTCACCTAAAAACTCTAACAAAGGGCTCTACACAAAGGAAAGATACTGAGTGACATTTACTTCGATTACACTCTTAGATGGTCCAATAAAATTAATATGACACCACCCGCCGGTAAATGAAGGGGATCGATCGTAAACCACCATGTAACTGTGGTGAGCTCTCGGTTCTAATACGGGAGCTTATACGTGTAATTTTGATGTCAACAAAAGGTGCTATGATTTTTTATACAGCGCATTTATAAAAAATCATAGCACCTTTTGGTGACATCAAAATGACAATAAAATAAAAAAGTATATTAGGGAGAGAAAAATTGTAGGAAAATGCCGGAAAAAATAAAATAAAACGCATTATTTAATCAAATACGTCGATCGAAAACAATCTATCTAACGCTTTTGACAGAATAGACAGCTAGCTTTTAATTAAAGTATACTTTACCCTAAACTCAATAGGTACCTACTGAGCATTACCAACGACTTTTAGAACATGTTATAGCACAAAACAGGACCTACTAGTTACAGAGAAATACTCTTCGTATAAAGTGAAATAAAGGGCTCTAGGTCGGTTGTTTTCTGCTTCTAACACCTGACACGGTCACCTAAAAACTCTAACAAAGGGCTCTACACAAAGGAAAGATACTGAGTGACATTTACTTCGATTACACTCTTAGATGGTCCAATAAAATTAATATGACACCACCCGCCGGTAAATGAAGGGGATCGATCGTAAACCACCATGTAACTGTGGTGAGCTCTCGGTTCTAATACGGGAGCTTATACGTGTAATTTTGATGTCACCAAAAGGTGCTATGATTTTTTATACAGCGCATGTATAAAAAATCATAGCACCTTTTGGTGACATTAAAACATTTGTTTGTTCTACAGAAACGTGCAGTAAGAGCAATTTATATAAGCTACTTACTGTGCCCGCAAAATAGGTTGCGCCTTAAATTCAAAGAAAAAACTGTAACTTTTCGAGGATCATAAGTAGCCTATTAATCTTTGTCGTAGTCCGCTTATCTGCAAAATTTCATCCAAATCCATTCAGGACTTTTTGCGTGAAAGGGTAACAAACATCCTCACAAACTTTCGCGTTCATAATATTAGTAAGGAAGTTTTTAAGTATGAACGTGGTAATATTAAATCCTTTTACAAGCATAGTGATGTACATAATCTAAATACGAGACACAGAGGTCGGCTTTTATTACTTAAAATGAGACTCCAAAATGTTCTTAGATCCTTTAAGGGGCAAGATGTAAAGTATTTTTATACATTGTCAATTATACAGCGAAGTCTTAGTAATAGGGTCCCGTTTTTACCCTTTGAATACGGAACCCTAAAAACTACATAAAATCAACACTACTCAAGAAAGGGTTTAAAGATTATTTGGGTGATAAAACTATTTGGACGTGAAGCCAGCTCCACACCTGATAATTTATTTTGAGTAATATGTTAATTAAGTCTGATGTTGCGTAAATGTATAATGTGAACTGAAAACACATTTAATCTTGTAATGTAAGTTGAGCTAAAACTTTTGCTTTGAGGTCAGTTTCCAATTGATGACTCTGTAACAATAGGTACAGGGAGAAAAAATTGCCCTTGCTGGTTCTATCCAGTACAAGGTCTCCTGCCGTAGACTTGTAAACCGTTGGTGTAGCTTCTATGGCGTGCAAAAGTGATCATGTAATAAGCCAATTTGTATAAACTATATTGAATCTGAATTTATATTTGATACTATGATGGGATGACAAGCGTGGTAAAGATAGTGGGAAAAGTAAACATTTTAATTCTAAAAACAAAAAAAATATACTCTTTATTAAATCATTAATTAAATTTCATTTACTTAAATGATAAAATCACTTTACATAAAACATTTAAATATTAATTATACAAATATGTTTTGGATTTTTTACTTGTTTCTAGTCCATTGACACTCTGAACATTTATAGAATTTAGAATAAATCACATTCTTCAACAAAAAAAAAACATTTTTTTGTCAAACAACTACCGCATTGTACAACATTTTCAAACACACAAATATTGCACTTATCCGAGATGTGCAATACGCCATCTACTTGAAACCGCGACGAGAAGTTATTCGAATTTTTAAAAACATCCGTTCTCACAGACATCCTACATATATGCTATTGGATGACGGGTGAATTGAATTTATCTGTTACATCCCAGAGATACTATCTATAATATATGGGCATAATAGTATATTGTTACCCTAGGGGTGAAAGTAACTTATTTAGTCCCGAGACGGGGTTTGGCGTCGGAGCGTATTGAGGGCGCCAATAATTCGAGGGTCTAAATAAGTCTATAACACGGGGTAAACATTATGCTTTTCATTACGAATACAAGGAAAGTAACAATTAATAAAAACAGGAATCAGCTAAAGAAAAAATGAGTGTATTTTATTTTACACTAGCTGTGCCCGTGAATTACGTTTCGCCACAATAATTGTCAAAAAATATATCACCTAGAGAGGTATAACAAATAGCCTACGACCTATTCTCAGACCTACCAAATATACACAAAAAAAATTCATAAAAATCGGTTAAGCCGTTTCGGAGGAGTTGATAACAAACACTGTTAAACAAGATTTTTATATTCTATTACATAAATCAACAACTTGTGCTTACGCCTCTTATGAAATCAGGCGTTACCTAAATCCATATCTGAATCAGTCGAACACTTGAACTCAATCGGCCGGTTGCACCAAAATTGCTATTTTTTGACAAATTCAGTTATATGTTATACTTATACCAATCTATGACAGATTGGTATAAGTATAACGTATAACTATTACGAATTCGTAAATTTATGTTGCACCAAAAAAATACCAGTAAAAGTAACCGTAAAATTCCTTGCTACACGAATGAAGCGTTAATTCTACCATTTTAGCTTAGTAGGTTTTTACTACCATGAAAGTTTTTTTTACATATAGTAAGACATGTTATTCATTTGTCAAAACGTGACGTTGATAGTATTTTTTGTTTACATTGGCCATGGACTTATCAATCAAACAATACTAAATTCATGACATTGGCTGAATTTGTAAAAACATGGTAAAAACGTCAAAGCTACGAAAATAAGAGGAAAAAGCTTTGTTGTGTGGTGATTGATATTTTTATGCCTGAGTAATTTTAATAATGCATCATATAAAGAATATTCTTTAAATGACTTTATTATAATTTGATTTCAACTATTTCTTTAAAATAACATAGATTTGTGCAAAATATTTACAATTTTTTAATGATGAAAATGAAAAGGAATGGCTGTATAGCTGGCCAGCCACAGGAGAAAAAAAAAACAAAATTGGCAGGAAAGCAACCCGTTCTTCATTTATTTTTTCGAGTTGTAGAGTTTTGTTTTTACTTCCGTATAGCAGAGATTTGTATTAACATAATCAGCCGGTTGCACCAAAAATTAATTTAACGAACTCGTAAAAAGTAAACGTATATCGTAAAAAGATGTTGCACTACGCTTTTGCGATACGTTTTACGGTTACTTATACGAATACTTTTTACGGAGCTCACGCTTTGCTCATAACGTAAAAGTATAAATTTTGACAGTTCGCTCGTATTTGTAATTCATGTTTAAGGATAGTTTAAAATACAATTTAAATTCACTTTTCACTACACCATTCTCTATTCGACAATGATATTTAAAATTATCCATTTATTGGATAGTTGCCGTCGTCGAAGAACAAACATTAGAGTAGGTCAAATGCTCACTAAAGGCAGCGATTTTAACACACAGATACAAAGATATATATGATTATTTTTATTTTGGTTTCATGTCATACAAATGACAACATTGCGGACATATTAACTAAACTAAACATATATTATATATGATGCATTATTAAAATTACTCAGGCATAAAAATATAAATCACCACACAACAAAGCGTTTGCTTCTTTATTTTAGTAGCTTTGACGTTTTTAAGAATTCAGCTAACGTCATGATAAATTCATTCATTCATATTGTTTGATTGATAAGTCCATGGCAAATGTAAACAAAAACACTATCAACCTTAGCTATCAACGTCACGTTTTGAAAAATGAATAACATGTCTTACTACGTGTAAAAAAACATTCATGGTAGTAAAAATCTTCTAAGCTACATACGTGAAGCAAGGAATTTTACGGTTACTTTTACTCGTATTTTTTTGGTGCAACCTAGATTTACGAATTCGTAATAGTGACAGATTGGTATAAGCATAATGTATAATTGAATTTGTAAAAAAATAACAATTTTGGTGCAACCGGCTGTAATTCTATCAACTTGATTAGTTGTATCAATTTCACTAAATGAGCTTATACTCATTTAGTTGTATTAATTTGCATCAAACCGCAGTTGTTTCTAAATACCAGTCTGAGTTCATACAAACCTAAACTGTTTGTTGGTGCATTAATTTGGTATTTGGCGTGTAGACAAAGATAAATAAAAAAAACTTACCTTTTTGGTTTTAGGTTCGATTTTTGTATTTTAATAACATAGCCTTTATTATTTATAACTTACAACTATCATAAATATTTATGATAGTTTTTAAGTTGATAATACTTTAGAAAAAGCTGTAAAAATAAATAGATTTTTGGTTTTGGTAAGTATACATCTTTCTTCCAATTCACTGGGTTTTTTTTTAAATCAAAATAGGACTGACACATAATAGCAACGATGTGTGATATCTATGTCCAATAAGCAAAGCATTTTTGCCTCGGCGTTCCTGTCATCTGTTCACAGCACTTTACACCTATGCAGTATAATAATGTTACACCCGCTATCGATAGTTTCCAAGTAGGTGTGTAAGTCTGGTCTTCACTTTCCTCTAATGTTGATGTCCCCACGGAACCGTCAGCACAAAAACGTTGGGACACACCATTAGTAGAAGCTACTCATGCCACATTACAACAAATTCCTCTAGTAAACGTGACCGTGCTCGGCTTCTTGCCGTTTCATGCAAAGATTCCAGCTACTGGCTCCACACCATCCCGTCTATCAATATTGGAATCCTCTTGGATAGCCTTAGCTTCCGCGTGGCTGTAGGACTCCGACTGGGTTGTGCAGTGTGTGTCCCTCACACATGCCTTTGTGGTAGTGAGGTCGACCGTTTTGGTCACCATGGTCTCTCGTGCCACCTTAGCGCCGGTAGGCTTTCGAGGCACAGCTCTCTTAACGACCTCATTAAAAGGTCTTTGGCACCATCGACATTCCGTCGATCCTTGAACCAAATGGCATTGCCCGCGATGACGGTAAGAGGCCAGATGGCCTAACTCTCATTCCTTGGGAGCGCGGCCGTCCTCTTATATGGGATGCCACTTGTGTCGATACGCTGGCAGCCTCTCATTTAAAGGTCACGGCTGTGAGAGCGGGTGCTGCGGCAGATTCCGCCGAACAGGCCAAGCGACGCAAATATGAAGCTCTCTCCGGAAATTACATATTTGCACCGCTTGGTTTCGAAACTCTAGGACCATGGGGCCAATCCACTCAAAACTTCCTCAAGAAAATCATCCCAAAAGTAATTTCATCGACTGGTGACAAGAAGGCTGGCTCCTTCCTCGCTCAAAAGATCAGCATCACAATACAGCGAGGAAATGCAGCCAGCATTCTTGCCACAATGACCCCAGAGCCCGACCTTTTCGACCCCGCCCCTCCCACTCCACATATTTTTACTACATTTTGAATTAATGTACATATAGAATAATTACTAAATTGTAAATATTTTAATTATTATTAGAATTCTTTGTTAATATTTCTAGTTTTGCGTAACCGAAATAAATTTTAAATGACTATTCCACCTTTATGTACTTGTATAAATCACTGATCAGACCACATCTCGAATATGCTGTGCCCATTTGGAGCCCTTTTTATCAGAAATGTTATTAATGACATAAGCAAACCATACGTGGCTATCCAAATTCACCGTTTCTTTAAGAGAAGTCCCTTGGACTCTACGATATAAATTGTGTGATTTTGTTTCATCAGCTGAACTAAGAGATTAAACCTTACGCAAATCCAAGCAAATCCCTGGGACTTATCTCAACTTAATTATGATAAAGTTACAGCAAGATATTACAATAACCAGTCACCGGTTTAGAATATTCAAATTACAAATTGTAACTCATTTACCACTGTCGTTATGATTAAGAGGTATCTCGTGGTCTAATAAATGCCCAAGGCGGGGCCGAGTGGGCTATACGTTTAGTTTTGAGGAATAATATCTTCGAAAGACGTGTTCTATTTCGTTTCCGTTGGCGTTTCGGAGATCCCTTTAGGTAAAGCAATAAAACGTGACTTTATTATTATATACGAGCTATTCAGTGATACAATTCAGTAGTTCAACAAAAAATATATTCGTGAAAAATAGTGTGACTTTTATTTCGTATATGGCGTCTAGGATTGATGTTATGCGTGGATTTAAGAATAAGCATTAAGTATACCTAATAAGAAATGTTTTTACATTTACCGTAACCAACCAGCCCCACTAGCATAACCACTGAAACACTATATGATAAAACGATATATCGATATGAACTGGTAAAAAAAGTAGTAGTAGTTATGAGTATTAGTTATTGGCTGACTTACCCATGAGATGTATGGCCAGTAAAAGAACAAAATAGGAGTATGTTTTGGAGTACTATTACTATTGTGGGCATTGTTCATATATTGACGTCGATAAAATTTTAAGGTAGCCATTATATAGGACATATTTTGACAGTTGACATTGATTTTTCGTTTTATCATATCGTGTTTCTGCATTCATGCTACGGGGGCAGGTGGTAAAAGATGACCAGGACGAAAATGGAAGCGAAAATTATCAGGAATTCTTAACACAGAGGAATTGGTTATGTCATTGTTGGAACACAGCAATACTATTACCCATAAAACCAAACGTAGAATCCCAACTGTTATATAAAGTCTTAACGCAGTTTCAAATAATTGATTTTTGAACTTGGATATAATTGATTTTTGACACGGTTTTTAAACATTATTATGTCAACTTATAAAATATCAACAATAAATACAATGTTCTTTGTCTAATAATGTTGATTCACTATACAAGTTTATTTTTCGGTTATGACAAAAATTTTGTGTGCTTGTTCAGACAAGAAAACTGAACAACTTTCACCATGGGACTAACTTCGAAATCGCAAAAAAAAATCAGCTGTTCCATACAAATGTTCAACATTCACTGAACCTAAATGTATGGAACAGCTGATTTTTTTTGCGATTTCAAAGTTGGTGCCATAGTGAAAGTTGTTCAGTTTGCTTGTCTGAAAAAACACACAACATTTTTGTCATAATTACAAAATAACCTTGTATAACAGTTCTCTGTACCCTCAATCGAAATGAGCCCCCAAGGGAAATCAAACCCAGCACGTCCAGATCCGAACTAAGTGGTCTCAACCCTATTCCACGTACGCGGAATTCGTTTCAGTTCAACTTTTGTTCTATAATAATAACAGTAAAGAATCGGTGGGTCTTTTTTCTTTATAAAACAAAATACGCAAACAAGCAGGCTGCCTGCCCAAGTAGCCAATTTGTGACATAAGATGTCAAGTCACAGTACTCAAAAATTTCACTGCCTGTCTTACTCCTCAAACCGGAACACAGCTATGCAGCACCACTGCTTGGCGGCGGAAATAGGTAAGATAGATAAGTACCTAGGTACCTGCGCAGACGTCTCCAGGGGCTCTATTTTTGAATCATTCTTCCGGTATCAATCGCTGACGTTCAATTTCTACTTTTTTTTCATTTCATTTTCGACGAAAATCAAAACAATATTGATCTTCGTCGTAATGTTCTATCGATTTTCATCGCAAGAAAAACGAAAATCAATAGGAATCGAACACAGATGACGCTTGAAAAGCGCTCTATGCCGGACGAATGATTCAAAAATAGAGCCCCAGTACTGCAGGCCTATTACCGATTTCATGGTTTTCAAATGATATCATTATGAAACCATAGCAGGGGTTTCACTTCGCAGTTTAGGTACGTTCGGCGCGGCGGACCGACCGGGCGGTATGTGGCAAAAGCTCGCCGCTCGGCTCGCACGCTGGCCGCGTCGCACGTAATAATTGAGGTCATTTTTGTAACGATAACTGCATATCGGTGAGTGGTAACCCTGCGCTCTTATCGCCAAATCGGTATCGGGACAGCGATGCGTAAAGGAATAGGAACACTCGTGTCATGCAATAAATTTCAATTTCCCGTGCAGTCAGATGAAGGTCGTAAGAGTAGGTAAATTTTCATAACTAAACTTGGCTTTTCTTCGAGAGTGATCCATCTGTACTTTAGTAGGTACTATTATTTATTCTGTGATCATAGTGCGAAACGAAAAATAAGATTTTCGGTCAGATTTTTGATCATTCGTTCATTATATCATGATGACATCATTGAATTAAGGCCATAGTGATGATAACATTGCAGATCGGTAATACGAAATGAAACAATTCATGACTTCTTTATCTTAAAATTTATACCATGTCATACGATGAAAGATCCATAATAGGCCTGCTGATTGCGCCAGACTTATAGTCCGCTGTAAACACAGCACGATTCGCGTTGCACTGTTATAATATAGGTATAATTAAATTAAATTATATTGTCTGTCTACATAAGTTATATAAGTGAAAGATGAATATAACATCTCCAAGTAAGTTTTAGCACGATAAGAATAAACTTAGTATATTTTATGTGCGTGAGAAAGAGGCGTGAGACAACTTCAGAGCGGACTAGAAGTTTGGCGCGGACTATACTGAGCTTACCTCTGGTAGAAGCCGGGTGTTGGCTGGGCTTCTGACAGCTTAAATAAAGTGAAGAGAATAAGGCGTGAGACGTATGAATGGTTAGCGAAAAAAGTGGTGTACCAGTTTTGACAAAACGTCGTGTATAAACAAAATATCGTTCAGTAGCTGTCAGTATATTATTATTAGTTTATTACAAAGGAAAGGCAATTCTGTTGTTTTATGACATGAAACTGGATTTCAACCTTCGAGTGGTAAACCACTTTTTTGGCCGACTGTACATACGAGCGCAATATCGATACGAACAGCTAGTTGAAAATATTTTTGTATTCAGAGCAACAGAGGGCCTATTACTGATCTCATGGTTTTGCAAATAATATCATATGATATCTTAGTGCAAAACGAAAAATACGATTTCCGATCAGATCTTTGATCATTTTTTCATTGTTTAATGATGATATCATTGAAATTATGCCATAGTGATGATATCATTGAAGATCGGTGATACGTAATGCAGCATTTCATGACTTCTTTTTCTCAAATTTATACCATGTCATACGATGAAAGATCCATAATGGTCTGCTGGTCAGACTTCACATTTTGATCTTGCGCCCTTTAGTTTCTGGTATTAACGGCGTTTTCCATAGTGCAAGTTTAAAGCTTGAAGTATTTTTCATTCTACCTATTTAAATATGTTAAAAAAGGAAATCCGCTCTGACCGCACAAACTTTAACGCTCCCGCATAATCCGAACAGTAAATAGGATTGCCCAACGAAACTCGTATTTTTTACTCTTTATTTACATCAATTTGCATTTAGCGAGCCCATTTAGAGTTGGGCAAAAATTTTAATGTTGAGAAATGTTTCGTGAAGGGTTGTTTCGTTCGAATTTTGTGCGTCGAAACACGTGAAATATTTCATTACAAGGAATCTGGCAAGGTCGATTCAGGGAGACATCGAAGAATAACGGTCTATTTTACATACAGCTCAGCTACAGTCTCTCTAAGGCCGTAATACAGCTGAATAGACGTTCGTTTTGTTCACGTTTCGTTCATCGTTTCCACCTAATCAATTTTTTAAATAAACTAAGCTAGAGGTCATGTTCTATCATTAAGTGAACACTTGAAGACTAGGTAGACCAAGGGCCGAAATCTTGATGCAACAGACGGACGCAAACATAAGCATATAGATGTTACCAAACAAAGTTTGGGTCGTACTAAAAAGTTGAGACTTCGCCCAAGGTTGACGTCAATCCATCTGGCTAGTGTGGTGCAGTAAGCCAAAACCTCCTCATCCAAGAGAGGCTTATGACTAAGTGTAGGACGTGTTGAATTGGTGGTTAAATACGAGTACAGCCATACAAAAATGGTCCCATTTTATCGTTTAATTTCGTTAGTAAAAACAACAGTGTTTATGAATGTTGATTTACTTTATAGCTTTGTACCATAAAATATTTATATCAATACCGTGACAAAGGTCTTAACAACCGCTGCAGATTTTTGACTAAGTTAGTTAGCCTTTTTTTTTTTATCGCGGGGAAATGCGCAACCGCACCGTACCCACCGTTGGCTAGACGGTGAGCGTGTGTGGGGCTCACCCGGCAGAGTGCCAGGCCTACCCACTAAAACCCCTCGGTGTTCTTCCTGCCCTTATGGGCGCGCTAGGTAAGGTCTACACTGCGACTCCACTACCTACGCGCCCGGGCAAGCCCGACCACCCGGTCGGGCTCTCGCCAAGGGGGGATTGCCCGAGAACACCAGGGCAATCCCCAGACGGAGGGCCTTACGGCGGCGTGCACGGGGCCAACCGTGCACGCAGACCACACGGCAGGGTCATCGGACAGGCATTGCTTGAGCGAATGCCCGCCTTCTCCTGC
This sequence comes from Schoenobius gigantellus, assembly GCA_963935595.1. Classification (NCBI taxonomy): domain Eukaryota; kingdom Metazoa; phylum Arthropoda; class Insecta; order Lepidoptera; family Crambidae; genus Schoenobius; species Schoenobius gigantellus. The sequence continues at coordinate 29,867,448 of OZ012547.1, read as the reverse complement.
CTATCCGTCTGCGGCGGATGGGAGCGGCCTGAGGATCTACCTCCCGCTCCCTCTCCGCAGCCTCCTTCTGCGAGATGACATTTTCGCAGAAGGAGGCGACAGCCCCCCATTCCGCTTCGCCGCGGAGCATGGCCACGACCATGCTCGGCAGCGAAAGGTCGCCGCCTCCCAGCGCAACGTTTAATTCGCTGCGCTGTGTCGCCAGGCCGGGCACACCAACAGGGTGTGCTCGGCCGTGTCGTCGGGAGCGTCGCAGTGATGACACTGCGGCGTTTCCTCCCGACGTGCAACTCGGTGCAGGTAGTGACCGAAACAACCATGTCCGGTCAGTACCTGCACCATGCGGAATGAGAGGCTGCCTTGCCGGCGCCCAACCCACTCCTCCAACGCCGGCAGCTGGGAAGACGAGTGCCTCACCCCACCGGCGCAGAGCCTCCCTCTGCGCCTGGGTACGAACCACCTCCACCTCCTGTGGGGCAGATCGTCCCCCCCGTTCTCGGACGGCAACCCGATGCCGATACACCTCCGACTGGACGCGTGCATCGACATCCCACGGCGTTTGGCCCGCAAGTACGCAGGCCGCGCCGTGGCTGACCGTGCGATAAGCTCGCACGGCCCGGGTTGCTATGACCCTCTGCGGACGTCGCAAGAGGGCCACCGTTCGGGGGGAGAGGCACTCTGCCCATACCGGGGCTCCGTAGAGTGCCATTGACCCAGTGCCCATGATACAGTCGCCGGCACGCCGATCCTGGCCCTCCCACGTTAGGAAGGACCCGTCCGAGTGCGGCTGCGGCGGCACACAGCCGTGGAATGAGGAGCTTAAAATGCTCCTCGAAGTTCCATCGGGGATCCAAAACCAGGCCGAGGTACTTGAAGTGTGCCTCGACCGGTATGCGGACCCCCTCCACTCGGACACGCAGCCCCGGTGGGATCCTGCGACGGGAGGCGTGGAACATCATGGCCCTCGTTTTGTCGAGGGCCACGTCCAGGCCTAGGAGGCGGATGCGTCGGACGACGAGTGAAGCGCCGGCCGACGCAAGGTGGGCCGCCTCCTCCCCCGTATTTGCTTTCGCCGCAACAAGTGTGTCGTCGGCGAAGCAGACGACCTCCATTCGTGGAAGGAGGTTGCCTCGCAGGACCCAGTTGTACCCCAGGTTCCATAGTAGAGGACCTAGTACGGAACCCTGGGGCACGCCCGCCGCCATTGCCCACAAATGGACGCGACCATCCGGCCCCTCGTAGAGGATTGTCCTATCGTCCAGGTAGTCCTCCACAAGGGTGCGGAGGTACGGAGGCACCCGGTGGAAGCGGAGTGCCTCCTTTATGCACTCATGAGGTAGGCTGTTAAAGGCGTTGCGGATGTCCAGCGACACCGCAACTACAGCCTCCCCACGAGCCGTGGCCTCCTCAGTCCACCTCTTAAGGAGGGCCACCGCGACCACCGTGGACCGGCCGGTGCGGAAGCCGAACTGGTTGGCAGCCAAGTCCGGCCCCCGGTCCTCCAGATGCTCGATGATTCGGGAAGCCAGAATTTTCTCCAGGAACTTCCCAGCCTCATCGAGCAGCACCACCGGCCGATACCCAGTCGGGGAATCGGCGGGGCGGCTCTCCTTCCTTAACAGGCAGAGCTTGCCCACTTTCCACCGACTGGGGAAGCGGCCCGAGGCGATACTCAGGTCCAGCACCGCCCGGAACCGTTCCTCGAGGTGTCTCAGGGCGAGGACCAGAACCCTGGATGGGACACCGTCCGGTCCCGGCGCCTTCTTCTTTCGCCGGAACCGTTCCCTCACCGTGTCGAATTCCACGTTCGACACGGGAGGGATTACGACAGCCACTTCCTCCGGAGGAGTGTCCGGGGGGTCCATTCTGGGGGGCTGAAACGGACCAGGATTAGGGAACAGAGTATTTAGCACCCGGTCCAACAGCCCCCTGTCCATAGCGGAGGTGGGTGGAGCGCAAGCTTTGAACTTCCCCCTCACCATCCGATACGGACGCCCCCACGGATCATCGTCCAGGAGCCGCAAGAACTGCTCCCTGGACTCCTCCTTGGCCCTGCAGATTTCGTTACGCAGGGCCTTCTTGGCTGCCGCATACACCCGACGGAGCTCAGCTTCCTCGTCGGGTGTAGTTCTGTTGCGCCTACGACATCGCACGTAAGCGCGCCGAGCCCTCATGCTGGTGGTACGCAGGTCCGCAATCTCCTGCGTCCACCAGTACACCTGTCCCCTTTCGGGGCAAGCCTGCACCCTCGGCATAGCGGCTTGGCAGACGACGTTCATGTCGTCCGCAAAGAGATCCGCCATGCCGTCGACATCCCCGGTGAGGTGGGGCGGCACTTCCGCCCACGCCCGCACCATCGCCGCCTCCTCCGCCACATCCGGGCGGAGCTTGGTGAGCGCCCATTTTGGAAAGGCGCTCACCGCCGAGCCCCTGCGGTTCGGGACCCCATGGGATGCCGTGGAGACCTCATATTGGACATATAAATGATCCGACAGGGTCTCCACATCTTCCTCGACTCGCCAGTCGTTGATTCGACGGGCGAGTGAGGGGGTGGCAAAGGACACGTCCACAATGGACGTGCCTTGCACCCGGACGCAGGTAGGGGTGGTGCCCCTATTCAAGATCTGGAGCCCCAGGGATAGAACCCAGGACTCCAAATCTCCACCCCTCGGACTGGTTCTGGAGGACCCCCACGCAGTAGACCAGGCGTTGAGGTCCCCCGCGATCAGCACCGGTACCGGGGCCGTCCTCCGGACGACCCCTTCTAACGCAGCCAGGTAGACCGCGAAGTCCGCCCGGCTGCGATTGGGGGAGAAGTAGGTCGACACGACCAACATTCCCCCCCACATGGCGGCTACGTAGCCAGTACCCCTTTCTCTTAAAATGAGAGAGGGGGCTATACCACGCGCCGCCCGCATTATAGCGGCGGAACCATCCGCCGCCACCAACCAATTGGGCGACTGCGGCGGAACGTAATACGGCTCCGCCACAGTCGCCAAATCCACACCCCACTCCGCCGCGGTCTGACACAGGAGGTCCTGTGCCGCGGCGCAGTGGTTCACATTTGCCTGGAGAAGCTTTACGGGACCACTAAACATTGGTGGTCTCCATTTGCTCCTCCTGGACCGCGGCGGCGGCCGGTGCTAGCGGTGGTGCCAGTTGTGACGGGCTCTTAGGGGCTACGGTCACCCTTATCGGGGCCAAACGGCCCCTGACCGGCGGGGGATTGCAATTAATGCCCCCCATGCGGTGATCGGCTGGCCGCTTTGCGTTCGCACAGACGGCGCATTTTAGCGCCTCTATGCAGTCCACCGCCTTGTGCCCTTCAGACCCGCAGCGGAAACAGAGTCCACTGCGATCCTTGGCGGAGGGGCACCGCTGTATGGGGTGGCCCATGCCCATACAGCGAAAACACCGCATGGGTTTCTGTTCCAGAAGTTGGATGGAGGCAGAGCTCCATCCAACCTCGATGCGCCCGGCGTTAGCAAGGCGCTTTGCCACCTCCACGGGAACAGAGGCGAAGGCCGCCCCGACACCCCTCACCCCCGTGTGTACCCTGCCCACCTTAATGTGGTGGGCTGGGCATTCACCGACCCGGGCCAAAATTTGGCCGAGCTCCTGTGCGGACACCGAGTCGTCGATGCCGACTACCCGGATGTCCGCCGTCTTGACGGGACGCGTAACTTTGGCCGCGTCCCCTAGGCCTCCCCTAATTTGGCGGCCAGCATGTCCGCCTGAGACGGGGATGTCTCTTTCGGGAGCTCGATTATACGAGCCCCTGTTATCCCCGTCCGGAACTTGGCAGGCCCGATCCCTAGGGCGCCCAGGCTCACTGAGGCTTTGGCCTTAGCAATAGCTTCACCGTAGGTGAGGCCCTTTGCCACCGCCTCCGGCTTAAGGGCCACCACCACTGCAAGGGAACGTGGCGCCTTTGGCAGTTTAGGCGCCTTTTGCGCCATGGTAGCCCCAGCAGTTCCGGCCTTCTTGGGCACCACCCCATCTACCGCCATTTTTTTGCGGCTCCGCCTAACTACTGTCCAGGGAGCCTCGACGGGTGCCGTGGCCCCCGATGAGGAGGGAACCGCCGTGGACGTAGAAGGCGCAGCCTTCTTTCTGACCACTCTTGCCTCTTTTGGCATATTGGCCGGCGGGGCAAGAGTGGTGTTGGCCGTTGCAGCCTTTGTTGGCTGCTGCTGCTGAGGCTGTGACTGCGCCACACGGTCCGACGCCAGTGGTGGCCTCCGGACCTGAGCCGGCATCAGGCGCCCATCTACCTCTAGACCCTCCAGTCGGGCCGAAACCATTGTGCCTACTTGGGCTAATAGCTCCCGCTGAAGGAACTCAATAGACTCCAAGAATTCTCTCTTGGAGATCCCTTCAGCGGTGGCGGTCTTCGGCGCTTGGGCCATCGGTAGCTCCACCTCCGGCAGTTCCTCCTCTATGGCGTCATCGGAGACGACAGCCTCCGACTCAACGTTGTCTAAAATCTCAGGGGCCGCCACGACCCCACGGCCTCTCTGGCGTTGCGCCGTCCTCTCCGAAAAGTCCCGACGGATGGCTTTCATTTCGCCTTCTATGGCGTCCAGCTGACCTCGTAGGCGCTTATTCTCAGCTTGAAGCCGACGCACCTCCTCAGAGGTCTTCCTGGACGCCAGAGTGCGGACAATCTCGAGGAGAGATTCCGAGGCGTCTTTTATTTCTTTCACGCAAGTCCCCTTTAAGTGACGGGACTTGCGTGCCACTCCCACTAGCGCTTTCGCGCTCTCCTCGGCCTTGCTACACAAGAGCTCGGCAGAGGGCTCGGGGGAACTCTTCTCCTTGCCTTTACCCTTATTAACGGGGGCATCTGTAGCCTCCGACTCCTTTTCAGACTCCTCGGAGTCGGTGTCGGCCTCCAGCTGTTCGATTTCTCGCCTCGCCTGCGACAGCCCAATACCGTGCGTCAGTCCTCCTCTACCCCTTCTAGTCCGGGGGACCTTAGGGGCGTATGGCGCCGTAGCTTCCTCTTCTTTAGTTTCCAGGTCTGTAATGAGCGGATCCTGAAAAAAAAGACCCTGAACCGACCTCTTCCTCGGTGCTGGTTCCGTCCCACTAGCGATTTCTTTGTAAGCGGGACTAGCCGTGCTTACACGTACACGTGAGCTCCGACGGAGCACTACCCCCCCGGCGCTTGCCAGCGGCAAAACTGGGGATACCCCCCCACGACGAGCTTTTGCCGCGCCACCGTTGACCGACGAGCGGCTCGTTTCCCTAACGGGCTCCGCGGGCACTTTAAAGAATTTGGAGGCTTTAGCAGCCCCCCCGTCATCAGCACCATCCGTTTCGGACATATTGTCCGATGTCCGATTCGGACATGCTCCAGTTGTGGGCCCTGCCCACCACAGACTCCGTTGGAGAGAGCAGAATTAAATCTGTCTTCCACCCAACGGAACACAACACAACACCAAGCGGTCAAACACAACACGTTTATATAGAACAAAAATAATAATAATATGTACAACAAACTTACTACCTACTTAATATGAACGTTTAACTACTAGGTACTTAAAGTTCTTAACTTAGCACTAATAAAGTCAATGTCTTATTCCTAACTTATTACTATCACGCACTTATCTTGTCTTTAATGTGGTACTCCTCGTCGATCCAGTCTTCGTGCTGTGCTCCCGCACAGCTTAGGGATCTCGACGCCGCGCGCCGCAGCGCCGGAGTGGCGCAATATCGGATAACAAACGGCAGCGTCGATGTCAATCAGATACGCCACAGGTTTTTTATTTGCAAGTCGCAACAACAAAACCAAAGCCACAACCACTTTAACAGCGTCACTTTCGCGATTATAACATCCTGACCCGAATATCGGATATGTTGTGTAAACAAACAATAGCCAAATATGAGATCGCACACTGACCGAACGACAAAAACAACACGATCACGCGGAGCTCACGTGAACGCGTGCGCACTCGACGGCGGCTCGCACCGGACCCAAGTTAGTTAGCCTAAAGCTTGAACAGTTTGTATTGGTTAGGAATTACGTCACAGTAATAATGTCAGTAGCGCAGCGGGATATCGGCCGATGACGATGAAATGCTGGCTGCTCTAATGCCGCAAGGATTGACTGAAACTTTTTAACCAATAAGGCTCGCGATTGAAAACTCAGGAGTAGAGCTGACTACAGATTATATAGAGAATAAACTACTACAGATGGAAGACTCGTATATCGCTGGTCCAAGTAGTAATGATATGGCACTGCGTGTTCACGCACATCACAAGGTCAGGAGGTTTCCACAGAAGAAGTCACACAATATCAAAATGCTTTATTTGTAATGAACCTCATAAAGTAAGAGATTGTCCAGAGAACTCTAAAAACATGAAGGCTACGTTAGCGTTAGGACTTCAGGAGAACCAAATGAGTGGATTCTTGATTAGTTGATGGACTTTAGTTTGTATGATAAGAAAGTGGAGATTAGATGTGCGAATGGTAGTAAAGTGTATTGGAGCACGGTCAGTATGTTAGAAGAATGTTGCGGGCGTGAGTGAAGCTATGTTTGTACCAGAATTAGTAACGAACTTGTTGAGTGTGAGTGCTATTGTGAAAATCAATATAGTTGTTGTCTTTTCAGCGAAAGGATTTCAACTGTTGAAAGCTGATGGATGCAAGGTTACAGGTGATGTCTCACATACAGGTGTAGAGAATAATAGCGTTTACAAACTTAAACTCTGTTCACAGAAACAAGCAGTGTCACCTCGACTATCAGTGGAAACATTGAGTTTTGACATAGACGTGTGGGACATCTTGATATACGTAACCTTAAGCTGTTAAGAGACAAATTGACCATTGGGGTAAGTTTTACTAATAGTTCAGTTGACTTTCAGTATAGAGCTTGTCTGATAGGAAAGCAGACCAAACAACCATTTAAAAGAGGTTTAGTAAACAGAGCTAATGACATCATAGGTTTAGGTTCATTCTGATGTATGTGGGCCGATGAGCAAAGACTCGATGACTGGCTTTAGATACTTCCGGACGTTCATTGATGATTATTCTCGAAAAACTTTTGTATATTTTATCAAAAACAAGAGTGAAGTTTTCAAATTTTTTTTAAATTCAAGGCATTTGCTAAGAATCATTCTGAAAAAAAACGAATCATTTTTCGGTCGGATAATGACAAGGAGTATGTCAGTGATTAGATGAAATTTTTTTTAAAGAAGTGTGGCATACAACAGCATCTAACAGTACAGTATATACCCGAGCAGAACGGAGTTGCGGAACGTGCAAACTACACAATAACTGAGAAAGCTAGAAGTATGCTTAGGGAAGCAGAACTAGATGAAAAGTTCTGGGCAGAAGCGGTGAACTACGCTGTCTATTTAAAGAATAGATCACCGACAATAGCAGTCAAAGGGAAAACGCCGGAGGAAGCGTGGACTGGAAAAAAGCAGGATTTAAGCATGATAAGGATTTTTGAATGCAAAGCGTTTGTACACGTACCAAAAGTTAAACGAACGAAATGGGATGCTTAATCTAAAGAGTTAATTCATGTAGGCATCTGTTACGAATCGAAGGGCTACCGCTTGTTTGAGCCATCAACTGATAAATTAAGCAAGGCCGGAGATGTTGTATTTTTCGAAAATGATAATATCAACTGTAAGGAAATAATAAAAAAAGGTTGAAAAGCTAGTACTTATTAGTCTTAAGAATAATGATAGAGAATATGAAGAACAACACACAGATTTTCAAGAGGATACAGAAGGTCGAATAGAATTTTAAGATGAACCTGTAAATATTGTACATAGTGATGAAGAAGATATTCTCAATGAGACAGAGATTGGGTCTATAGAGATAGAAAGAAATGAGAATTTTGTAAACAGAAGATATCCTTTAAGAGATACAGTAGCTGAAAGTAATGATCCACAGAGTGTCGACGAGGCATTGTCTAGAAGAGACAAAGGCTTGTGGAAAGCTGCAATAGGCTAGTTGACCCTTTTTTAAAGTAGGGCTTAAAATGTTCATAATTGTTGTATTAGACCATAGCACATGAATATTATTTTATTCGATGGCTAAGAAGTGCAAAAAATCTATTTTAAATTAAGATTTTCAATTTTGGACCGAAAACACGGTCAGCCATGATAGTCTGTTGATTATCTGTGGCAATGACGTCAGTCTTATAGTAAACAAAGCACGGGGGCGAAATAACCTCACAAAAACAATGCTTTTTAGTAAATATCACAAAATATAGTAAAACTGTATATGGAACGGGACAATAGAACAGGAATATAGAATTAAGACTCCAGGAAAGCTGTGGATTAGACGTACCCAGTGATATAGACATGCGAAATATTTGGTTAACACTCGTTTCAAGAAATCCTGTAACTATCTACTGAAACTCAAATGTATTTTCGCAGAAATCACATTAATGTAAGTACTATAACTGAATAACTCAATCTGTGTAGGTACTTCAGTTTCAACTTAAACAAAATAGAAGTTTTTAGGTTGTATGTAAAATCATTAATTAAATTTTTATCTTTCAGTTAGAATGAAAACTGACTGCAGCCGACCAACCAAATTTGAACTTGACCAGAAAACTGAGAGAAAACTTGACCATTCACGCCTTTTTGATTTAATCTAAGTTATACACTGACACTAGATGATGTTTCAAAGAAAATAATATGTACTTATGTCCAATTAAATAATGATGAAATTGAATATTAATTAAAAAGTATGTAATACAAACAAAAATATCAAAGTTTCATAATGAATATATTTATCTAAACAACTTTTACTTGAATTTATTGAGTACCTAATTAAAATTTGTTGCTTTCAGAGGTTACGTAATGAGAACAATTGTGTACTACTCTGTTCTCCTCTTGACAACGAGATTGATAAGGCAGTAAAAGTTGTGCAACATAATACAAAGCAGTGCATGCACAGCCACAACATCAAAATGTGACCCATCAACAAGAACAACATTATGTCAACAAAATAACTCAAGTATTCATATACCAAAGCACCATAGAAGTAAATAGGTCCAGTTTGGTAAAACTGAAAGGTTATATCTTCACTGATTAAACCTGCTGGCCACCATGGCTGGTAAATTTCAGAACAGCTTACGCAAGAATATGCAAGTTATTCATTTTAAAGCCGTATACAAATATATTAAATGTGATTGCTATGTTGTCAGCCTGTGCTCTTCCTAATTTACAAGACCCTTCTTATTAAATAAATAATATAAAGAATTTTTTTTTCTTTACTTTATACATGACTAACATCTAAAGATGACATAATAAATTTTTGTACTACATTAGTCATTATGTTCTTCACTAAAAAAAATGTTCTATGTTTATTTGACAATAATGACTTGTAAAGGTTTAAGTTGAATCAAAATATTTTAATTTGAAATACATGTGTTTTATTTTTCCGTTACACCTTAAAAGATTTATAATATTTTATAGGTTTGTTGCTCATATTTATCATTGTTACTCAAATATATATGTTCCAAAAGTACAAATAGGTTGAATAGAGTTAGATCATATATTGCCTTATTAAGGTTGCAGGTAATAAAAGTCAAAATAATAGTAAAATGATTTATTATGAAGTAATACTTTCATATAATTTAGGAAAAATGTAGTATAGTTTCCAAAATGGCACTATTTGATCAATAAGTTTTTTGACATACAGATTGTTAGAACAAATACCTATTATAGCTAATATTGTCACCTTTTGAGTGTTTTCAAAATTACATACTGCTAGCAACACAAAAGTATATAAGTTTTGCTTTAGCACAAAACATCTGCATCTATACTTGAGTTAAGCATACTGTTCACAGTTTTCCGTCTTTGATAATTAACATTTTCTTCAGTAAAAGAGCATGACAATTTTGTATTAATCTAATTTTATGGATACCGTTTGTTGAATAGACTATTACAGGGTATTAATAGGAAATGAGGTCACATTTTGCAAATTTCAACCCAAATCTTCATCTTTCAACTTTTATCCACATTTCATTATACTCGTAGGCGTCTGCAAGATTTCCCACCAAAAATCTTCCCAACAAAAGAACCATCATGTGTTATGCACTGGCTGACTTTATAGCACATGGACGCTGTTATTGTTTATAACGAAGCTCGAAGTAAAGAGCACTTCTGTATTGATGATTTGTGGTTTAGTTTTCTATGCACTTTATTATTTCTTCATTGAAGAGGTCTTTTATTTTTTAAGAAATATGTCACAATCTATGTCTGTGAATGTATATATATTTTTCCTCCCAGTAATTTTCTTCATGCTTGACAAATGAACAACTGCCAATCTTTCTCTTTTTATGTTCATTTACAAATTCTTGCAGTACTACACTGGTATTTGACACATGATCCTGATGTTTTCTTTTCAACATTTCTCTTGAAGTAAATACTTTTAGTGTTTATTTGACTTTTGAGAGATAGAATTCTATCCAATAGCATTCAACTGCTATACAAAATAGCTCCTCACTGTGATGGTGCAACCACACCAAAAATGCATGTTTGCAACTCTCTTCTGCCGCGTGACAATCTTGACAAGTACACTTGTAACCTGTTCTTCATTATAACAGTATTGAAACTGTACTTATATTGTTTAGAGCGATACACAAAGAATCTCCTGACCATCAATCTGTCGATTTTCGGAAGATTTGTACTACTATCTGCTCTCACAAATCCAACATCAATGGTTGATTTTGTTATTAATACAAATAATTTACGATATTTACACATATAATAACGGAGATTTGGACGATTTTTTGCCAGTTTTAGGAAAGAATAGTGCAAATCGACGAGTTGTTGAATCAAATTTGACATTTCTTTGTTTACTATATGAGTGACGTCACGGCCCTGACCACAGGATATCAAAGCGTTTACGGCGTCAGATAAAAAAAGATTATTTCTAGCATTTTCAAATTAAAATTTTACAGTAATCATTCATTGTTATTTATTAAAATCGGTATATTGTGGAACCTTATGCCAAATACTGTTAGAAATAAACAATATTTTAATAAATTTTGATATGAGTCAACTACCCTATTGAAGAGGAGCTTAATATGCTCAAGAAGAACAAAACGTGGATACTGGTCATACCCCCAGAATCTTGCAACATCGTTGATTCTAAATGGGTAGGTATTTAAAATCAAAGAAGAGGCGGGGTGAAATGAGAGATATAAAGCACGCCTAGTTGCAAGAGGCTTCAGCCAAAGGCAAGGTATAGATTATTTTGAAACCTTTTTCCAAAGACATTATAAGAGTAGACCAACAATGCAAACGAAATGTATGAAGTCCCCTTCAACCAATTTTGATATGATAATAGCTAAATAAATAAGCATAATTAAGACTCATCGGTAATAAATAATGTTACAATGTGATTTAGTTTTTATTACTGTTCGTTTTTCACATTACAAAACGAAGTTATTTGGGCATGTTTAAGTATTTTTATAACTTGACGCGCGCTCGACAGTCGAATGCAGTACAAATACAGTATGAGTAGCGGCCGCCTGACCGCTGTTGTGGTTGAAGGGGGTTTCTTAGAGGCCGCGCGTATTGTCGGTCTATCTCTTATAATGTCTTTGCCTTTTTCCTGTTATCAGACACAGTTCTTTGAGGACATTAGCAGCTTATATGAATCTCAATATAGACCACAACCTCAATATCGAACATGGATGTATAAACTGCATTATTTAATGGGAACTTGGATGAGGTGGTTTATATGAAACAACCAGAGGGTTTCGTTGAGAAAAGCAGATCTCACTAACAAATTTGAGATGAAGGACCTGGGCATAGCGAAGTTGATGTTAAGAATTCGGATAGTGCATGATGATAGTGAAACTGGATCAGAAAGGATACATAGAGAAGCTTATTCGTACATTTGGAATGGAGCACTGTAAACCTGTTGCCACTCCAGCAGTATCAGGACAAAGGCTGGAGAGACCTCAGCCTGACCAAGAGTTTGGTGATAAAGTATCACATCGGGCATTGATTGGTTCGTTGATGTACCTCTCTGTATGTACGCGTCCTGACATAGCACATACAGTAATTTAACTCAGTCAGTTTGACAATTGTTATGGAGACGAACATTGGAGAGCTGCAAAGAGAGCGCTCCGCTATTTAATAGGTACCAAGGATCTAACATTATTATTTACAAGAGGAAACCAACACGATCTTATAGTTGGTTATGCTGATGCAGACCACGCCGGAGATTTTGATAGAAGCTCAAATTCAGGTTGGGTGTTTTTATCCCAAGGAGGAGCTATTTCTTGGGAGAGTAACGACAGTGGCATTATCGGTGGCTGCAAAAGAGGCGATATTCATTCGTAGGCTTATCGCAGAATTGAGAGACGGACCCAATCCCTCAATCTCAGTTTTTAGTGATAGTCAGTCGGCTATGGCGATAGCTAAAAATCCTGTACATCACCAGCATACAAAGCACGTGGATATAAGACATCACTTTATACGAGAGGCGATTGAGAATGGTGACATTCAACTGAGGTACAAGGAGACTGTTAAAATGATAGCTGATGCTTTGACGAAGAGTTTATTGAGAGGTAAGTTTGAATGGTGTGTGAGAAGTTGTTACCTCGGTTACGGTATTTTGTTGCTCATGTTTTCTTTTTAATGTAAAAATATATATTAAGTTAGCAGTAACTTGCATTCTTTATTTATACGTGTATGATCGAGAATATCTAACTTCAATCAATAACTTATAGGAACGGTAACGATTTTGTTTTGGTTCGTAGATAGTGCGATTGCTCCTCAGGAGTGATTTGCAATACTTTCTTTTAGTGATTCATAGTCGTACAATCTACACGCTTACAAGTCGCGAGCAAAGGCCAGTACGTAATAAAAGTTAAGGCTACGCTTAGTGAAGGATCATTAACGCAGCCGACTGAGTGGTTGGTGTACTAAGAGTATATCTGAAGTCAAGGTCTATTTTGAAAGTTGGTAGCCAATATTTTGGACCCTTCATTTAGTATAACATGCTGCGGGAGATCGTTCTTTATTGACGTGGTAGCAATGCGGGTTTGAACAGCAAACGACGAGCGAAAGTTTCGTAATCTATTCCAAGTCCAGAATAGTCCCTCACAGGGTACAAGCACCTGCCGTTAGGTAAACCATTCACTCGGCAAATAGGACTTGAGCTTTCTAGCAAGTACTTTGTACAATTATATTTACTAAAGTTACCTCTTGCCGTAAAGGGTGTAATGGGTGCAATAAATCTCAAGAAGGGTAACGGTTTATTTGCTGAAGCACTCGCGTCCACAAAACACATTCATCTTATATTACAATTTTGCCTTGGAACATATTGTGTACTTACTAAAACGACGTTTTTATACTTTTTTTTCATTCAACATAACTAGGTAGTTTTAGGGATTGCTATTATCAAAATCAACACTTCGATAATATTTAGCATGGCAGTAATGGGACTCATGGTCCTATTTTCGGTAAAAGTTTTTTTTATCATGTTTTTGCGATGATGTTAATATAAATTTTGACATTGTGAGGGTATTTCTGATTGTATTTGAACAATAAAACACCATTTGTGAGTATTTGTTTATGTTTTTCCTCAAGAGGTAATATTTTTTCGTAAAATCTTTTCCCTTATTGTCTCTTACCATCAGGTGAGATGAAGGCCAAGAGCTGGACGTAGGTAAAAAAAGACGTCTCTTATGACTGACTCTAACAATCGGTATTATAAAAATACAAAATGCTAATTTTAAATATTTCACAGGCTCAATTCGAATGCGAATTTTGTAAAATCTTTGATACAATTACTTACATGAATTTTTAAAAATAAATGATTGTTTCCTTCGAGTATTGATTTGACTCATTCTAAAACTCAATAAAAGCTTCGGGCAACATAGTGTGATGTCGATTGTACGAGAAACACGTAGGTCCGATTAAATAGTGCATTTCTCGTATACGGAAACAATATGCGAATATAAATGTGGGCTTTTGAACATTTGCCAGTTTTATTTGAAAAGTTAATCCTTAAATTTTTATGAGTTCAACAACTTCTTGGCCTTCTATTCGGAGTAGCGGTGCTGCCAAATATTGTCGAAAACTTCTCTGTAAATATTTAAACAAGTTTCCGTGCTCGAATTCATGTATCCTCTGTTTTGTATATAGGTACAAGTAGTTACTTGGAATGTTTGCCAAATCTGCGACTTACAAGAAATGGCAAAATGCCGCGAGCTTTTCACTTGGTTCTATCACACTCGTATTTAAACTTTTATTCCGAGATATATTCTTTGTGATAGAAAGTAATATAACAGTCAACATGTTATTGTAAGTATTACATCTGTTGTAATATAGGTTCCAAATCGTAATTCCGATACCGTAATCATAAGCTTCATCATAAAAATTATAACCTGCCAGTAGGTATAAAGTATTTATTTCTAATATTTAAGAAAAATTATAATAAACCTTTTTACTAGAAAATATTTGGTCACAGATTATTTAAATGCATATCCTTACTTATATTATAAACGCGAAAGTTTGTGAGTATGGATGTATGTTTGTTACACTGTCACGCAGAAACTACTGTACCAATCTGTTTTTCGAGGTTGGATATCTGTTTTCGAGAATGGATTTGGATGAAATTTTGCAGGTGGACGGATAACGACAGGGATTAGCATATTATAGGCTACTTATTATCCCGGAAAAGTAAGTAGTTCCCGCCCGAAAGTAATTTTACAGTTTTGTTTAAGGCGCAACATAGTTCGCGGGCACAGCTATTATAAACGCGAAAGCGCGATTTTGGTAAGTGCATCCACAGCTGATTTCACTCCAAAAACTCTGTATGTATCAGTACCACGGACATTCTTATGTCTCTCACAAGCCTGAATATTGTCTTCCATTTTATTGAGAAAGGTAGCGCGTGCAAAACATATTTTCTTGATATTGTGTATCTCGATAGACAAGGATACCAAGTAACATCTGGTAAGGCCATCTGCTGTTTAGCACTTTTACATAAAACACGCAACTATTATTTACCTGAAGTAGTATTAGATTTTTGATGCTGAGTATGGAAATTCGGTTAACCGGACTAACAAACGAACTACTGCCACTAGAGGGAAACTAGCACCCGAAGACCTACACCTGGAGTCATGGGTACCTTCGTCTTACTTATTTCTGCCGCAAAGCAGCAGTGCTTACATTGCTGTGTTCCAGTTTGAAGGGTAAGTAAGATATGGCAGTAAAATTACTGAGAACCGTTACTTTACAATCTTATGTCACAAGTTGGCAACGTACACTGTGGTTCTTGTGGAGGTTGCAGATTGGTACATGGCAGGATCAAACTACGGACCTTCCGATTAGAAGGCCAATGCTGAGTCAACAGTGCCATTGACGTTCTTGACTAAGGTCATTAATTCTGAATTTGCTGAAATTTGATATGTCTTATTTTTACTAGGTTACCTTAATCCCGCACACTTAATTTTTTTTCTCTATACCTACTGATCCATAAATATGTGTCACGCACGTGGCAATACTCATGTTAGGGGTTTTGTTTTGAAACATTTTTAAATTTATTTTTGCTTATATTTGCATTTCGCAATTAGCGCTATACCTACCTAATTAAAAAAAAGTTTCGATATAGCAAATATTTGTTACCGAGCCGATGTCAAGACTTCTTATTTTAATAAACAACAATAATATGCACACGAGCATAATAAATGAGTGTGTACCTTGTAATTCATGTCCTTTAGCCAATTTAGCTACGCTCTTAGAGGCAGGTTGCAAATTAGATTTGTTTTATGCACCGTTAAACTTTTTTACCTTACACAATTTCGCGAAGACATAATAACAAGAGCCGCTCGTGTCGTTATTAAGGCGGCGAAGGAAACATCGATTTAACTTTTTAATTCTCTGAAACGAAGGCTAAGTCACTTACTTAAGTGCAAAAAGTTATTCAACAGGTAATTTCTAAGTATAAAACATTATCCTCGCAACCGAGATGTAGAGGGCAGCATTTATCGCCCTAATGAGCAACCTGAGCAGGGAAGTCCTCCTTACAGAAGACCGTAGCCAAATGGCGTCTTTGGGCGATGCTGCCAGTAATTGGGGCCTGGGATTTTGGAACGACAACTCAAACTCAGAAATCTTTATTCAATATACACCTTTACATGACGTCAGACAAAATACAAGAATGTAATAAACCAAAAATGTAATAAACTAAGATAAACAATGCCTTATTTAAATAACATACACCCTAACCATAATTAGGATAAATACAAATGAAATGAAAACAGTTTTGACTCTACACCTGTTTGGAAATCGCAAGCTCTGGTGAAAGGCATTTTTACAAACGCCGTATGGTTGTTTCCATGTTGTATAAAAATTCCTTATAGCCTTTTAAGGCTATTCAAACCAGCAGTCGCTGTAGCCCAAATCCGCAAAGACTAATTATAATTAAAAAATGGAGACTGCGGAAACGCATCACAATATAGTTTCATCATACTGCTCGTCAATTTTGACATGGACTGAAGTATTTTTGCACCTCCAATAACTTCCGTCTTTGTAATCGGTATTTTTATAAAATTGGCATCCACTGAACAATAGAACCCTAGCCTTGCCGCGAATCACTATTACAAAATCTGGTATCTAATGTATGTACGTCGTCATCGAACTAATGAGACTGAAAAGTCTCAACAGTTCGGTTACCGGACTAAGGCTCGTATTAATAAACGCATCTCAAAGTTGAGATCGATCTCAAGATACAGTTTTGACTTTTAATGTATGGACTATCTGTCAAAAACAATATCTCAAGATCGCTCTCTATCTTGAGATGCAATTATTAATACGAGCCTTATTCACTAAACTACTAAGACTAGAGGAGATACGAGTAATACGGCCCAATTCATTACATGGGAGCCTATCGTGTATCTGCCTTTTTTATAGTAAATAGCATTAGTTTTGCCACACTCATATTACGCATTTGTGAAGTACGAGTACCTATTGAACCATCGGTAGACAAAGACAATATCTAACCATTTTTCCTCGGAATGGTTGAATGCAGATGATAATGACTGTCGCCGGAAAGCAATCAGCTTATCGCGTTCGTAGAAAGGAAGAGCCTTAAGCTCGCTTGGCTGCGTTAAGCATCTTCGCATAGAACAAGATCACAGAGTTATTTATATACGAGAAAACGAGTGGACGGAATGTTAGGAGGTATGAAACTGTGTATTAACTGCCCTAGACTCGTTTTGCTTACTATCCAAACTGTCCTTTGATTATATAACGTTGGAAAATAATCGCATATACAACTTTAAGCTTTTCTGTATGTCACATTGAAAATCTAGAATTTATCATGAAATGTGTAATTGTTATTCAATATACATTCATTAATCCTATTAAAATGCCGCTTACTATCAGGTTTTTTTAATGAAATAGGGGATGTAAAAGGCGAATTTTGAAAATATAATGTGTTTGAAACAAACCTACCAACTAATAAAAAATTAACAAAATCTGTTTTAAATCATGAAATATAATAAGTAATATAATTAATACCTTAATGTGGGCGGAGTATTATCTATTGATAAAATCTATTTATCCATATAATATAATGAATCGCGTGCCGGCGATTAAACATATAA
Organism: Schoenobius gigantellus; assembly: GCA_963935595.1. Taxonomy (NCBI): domain Eukaryota; kingdom Metazoa; phylum Arthropoda; class Insecta; order Lepidoptera; family Crambidae; genus Schoenobius; species Schoenobius gigantellus. The sequence continues at coordinate 29,849,845 of OZ012547.1, read as the reverse complement.
TTTTCCTGAAACTGAAAACAAAAGTAACTGACTTTTGAAATCTCACTGTAGACTGAAAATTGAATGCACACGGAAAACGGGAAAAATACCTATGGATTTTATTCGCAGAAATTAAGATAAATATTTCGCAAATCAATAACAAATTACTTCGATCGATGTCTCACAGACTACCCAGTTCCGAGATCATAGCATAGACGCGTTCACAGACTACGGTGAGATAGGGCGCGTTCCATTTAAGCACAGATTTGCATTTATGCAGATACTAGAACCGAGGTCCGTTTGCCGAATGTTAAGCGTCGTATTGGCGACGAAACCAAATTCATTTCATAACACTCGTAAGATTCTTAACTTGCTTCAAGATGTGTCAAGTCAACATATGGTTCTTAAAAATTCTACACCATTACAATTAATATTTCAAGCTAACGTTATGAGTTTGGTTGAAAAACAAAAGGTCATTAAGAATTAACCATAAAGAAAAATATGAATGCTTTCAAAATTCCGTTTGACGAGACTATAATGTTATGAGCTATAATTTATGTGTATCTTATTAAATTACTCCAAAAGTGATCAAAACAAATGGTCTAAATGTTAAATTCCGAATTTTGAGAAAATCAACCCACCTAAAGGGAAGCACGGGATTTTGGGCGAATAAAAACTATCTTTGTAAATAAGGCCAGGATAAACGCGAGATTTATTGTGTTTATGCCAAAATCGAATAATGACAAATGCAAATGTCACTGACGTGACGTGAAACGACGTTGACGTTGACACTTGACATTGACATTGTGAAATTCATTGACAAAGTTATTGTAATTATGATTTTAGTTGTGAAATTTGTGTGAGACAAACTACAGTGAAACCAAAGTGTTTTTGCAAAATTAGTGTTTTATGAAATTTTAACAAAAAACGGGTGTTACATTAGGTACAAATAATTTTCGAATTTTACACCACATAAAAGCAGAGGTTTAGATGTTTAGCGGCTTTAGGAGGAAAAGCGCAATAACGTTTGACGTTTTCCAGTTGTTTACAATGAATAACACCACGAACATGACCACAACTGTGTTTGTATTATGTATTTAAAAATTATATAAAGGTATATTAGGTCCTTAGATATGAAATTAGCGTTTTGTCAAACTGGGCTCTGATCACAAATATCTGGCGTTAAGTAATATGAGTTGGAAGGAACACTTCAGCGCTGCAAAAACAATTCAAAAGATTTATAATGTGAATGGGGAAGTTACTGCAAAAGGAAACACGGTACGTTTTTGGTAGTACTAATCAATTTTAGTTAGTCACAAACCTATTGCAGTTTTGGTCAATCGCGTATTTCAGTTTTGGTCATTTGCGTATCTGGCCATACACGTATTTGGCCATTTGCGTATATGGCTAAATGCGTATATTGGCCGCATAATGCATCGAACCCGTTTCAACATATTCATACAGAAACCTTAGGTGACGTAAGGAATAATTAAAGGTGATCGTAGAATCGGATCCATCGCAAAACACGTCAGAGGATTCCTAGCAGTGGGCTGGTGCTGGGCAATATTATTCAGCAGTGGGTTGGTGCTGAGCATGATTCCCAGCAGTGAGCTGATGCACAATTACCAATAGTGGGATGGTGCTGGGCAAGATTGTTCAGCAGTGGGCATGATTTCCAGCAGTGGAATTTTGCTGGACACGATTGTCCAGCATTGGACTGGTGCTGGGCAAGATAGTTCAGCAGTGGGTTGGTGCTGGGCAAGATTCCCAGCAGTGGACCGGCGCTGGGTATGATTCCCAGCAGTGGGCTGATGCTGGGCATGATTCCCAGCAGAGGGATGGTGCTGGGCAAGATTATTCAGCAGTGGGCTGGTGCTCGGCATGATTTGCAGCAGTGAAATTTTTCTGGACAAAAATTTCACTGCTGCAAATGACAAAATAACAACAAAGGTTTTAGTGAATTCTCAATATTTTTATATAGGTATTATAACATAGAAGGCAAGCAGTAGGTAAAGAACAAAGGAGCTTTAAAATATAAACTTATTACCTTTATCCTTTACATTTGTTCATTGATTACGATAAGGATCCAATCGAAATCCAGAAGTTTCAGAATTCCATTTTTTATTAACGAGTCATCGGGTTCGATTACGATTACCGATTTTAATCGACGAGTTACAAAATCGCACCTCAGAGCTAGCGGCAGGCAAAACAAATTTAATTCACTTGAAACCAAACGGAAAAGTGAAAAAGATCGAGAAATGGGTACGGCATGAATTAAGTGAAGCACACCAACAAACACGCATTGAGTGCTGCGTTACATTACTCAACCGTCACAATAGCGAGGGAATTTTTAATCGTATCGTTACTTGTGATGAAAATGAAGCCTGTACGATAATCGGAAATGCTCATCACAGTAGAACCAGGAAAACCGGCCAAATCCTATCCCAAGCGAAAGTTAACTCGGAGAAAAGTACTGGTGAGTATTTGGTGGTCCTGTGCAGGTGTCATACACTACAGTTTCCTAATATCTGGCAGATCTGTATTGTCGACAATTACAAACTAAGACGGAAAAGCCGTAAATCAACCGAGACTGGTCAAACGCTCAAGCCAACTGCTGCTTCTTGTCTACGTTAAACCCTATACTTCAAGTCTTCAAGACAGATGGTGGCTAAATTAGAGGACCCGCCATGCTCCTAGGACCTTGCCTTGGAATTTGGACAAATTCTTGCAAGAGAAAAATTCATTTCCGATAAAGCAGTCACAAACCGCCTTCAAAGATTTTATTGATTCTCACTCTCACGATTTTTTCAGCAATAAAATCAATGAGCCACCTATAGAGTGTCGAAAATGTTTAGATAATTCTACATACTTAGTATCCTTAGATACAGTATAGTATAATTTCAAAAACTTAAAACGTAATTTGATATTCAAGCACCTATATAATACTGTATTTTCAAAATTAATTTCAATTTTACATATCATATCGATATAACTCTCATGGTATGAATAATCATTATACAATTTTGAAACGAGTTACCCAGCTTTTTTCGCTAAAGTTCATCTCAATAAATAAAAATTCTCATAAACCATCCAAACAGCTGTTGATTTTATGTAAAAAAAAATATGATAACAATTTTAATGAATTAAAAATGAATCCCTGTTTTCCTTAGTCACGCTATAACTTGAGAACGAATTTACCGAATTCATTCATCTTTTTTTAAATTTTTCTAATACTTTGTAGACGGTACTGACGAAAAGTAAAACTCAGAAAATAGCGCAAAATATTAGAAAATTTCAGAAAACTTAACGACTATTTATTCTGAATTGTCAAACGCACGATGCGTTTGACAGTTCTCGCGCTTTTGACAGAACTATTCGCCATGACTTCTGTCGGGACAGCTAGTATATTATAAACAGCTTGTGAATTCACGATCATCATTATCATCATCATATCCCCACCGTGGAACACCAGCCTACCCTAACTAGTAATGTTAGGGCGATTAGGCCTTAGTTAAACCACGCTGGCTCAGTGCGGATTGGTTGACTTCACATACACCTTTTGAATTACTTCTCAGATGTATTCATTCACGATCAAATTACGCTAAAGCACGTAAAAATCACACATGCTTTTATAAAGAAAAAAAAATACGTACGCCAAGGTATGTCGCACATCTATAACACGTCATGTATCTTAGAAGTTTTATCGATGATCAGAAGTTTCGACTCTTGTTCACACAAACTTGTAGTGAAGAAGTGCCTACGAATTTGCGCACAAACTTACTGAGGCTTTGTTCATTACGAAACAATGGAGGCACCAACCAAACAACAATTTACCTAAGTGAATTAAAGTAGGTAGGTATAAATTTCACTGTGTATGTAAATATACTTACAGCAGTTATACAATGTGTAACAGAAATAACGCACATCCAGAAAGTAGTTTGTTATAAAAATGCAAATGAATAGATTTTATTTATTACTACTTTTTTTAATTTTTAAAATCAGAATTATCAGAGGTATCTTAAAAATTAAATTTTCTCATTATTATTTTCTCACCAAGGTCTACACATCGACCGGGCAGCGCGGTGGTGAGCAGAGCATGACGTATGAATGACCCAAACAGCTTATAGCGATAGCGCACACCGCGAAACTTTGCCTATAAAAATAACTGATATCACCTTGTGTTATATGTATCATATTCTTTTGTTTAGAATGTTGACCGAACGGGTGAGAGTGAATAAATTAATTTCAATTTCTTATTTACTAATTAATAAAATACTGTTACGACGAATGCGTAAACATGTTCGTTTTCGCGCTCCGAGTCATAGTTCTAGAACATTCCAACAAAATCGCGAGACTTCGAGAAAGTTCCAGAAAGGCGTCGAATGTTCTAGCTTGAATGTTCCCGAACCTACTAGAAAGTTCTGAATCCTAATTGAAAAGTATCGAACCTCCTGGAACTTTACGAACCCATGAGGATTATGAACCTGTGACGAAAATTCTGAAAGTTGCGCTACTCGATTTGAGTAACAGCTGTCTCCGAGGCGGTAACAGCAGAGTCGGCAACAGCATATTCTTGGAGTCGGTAACACTAGGCTATATGCGCATACCTACCTACTCGTATATTAGACTATATGCGCTCGAAATCGATCGGGAACCGGAGTGCGCCGATCGTATCTGATAGGGGTCGACGCACGGTCTTTATATACAGTATATATGTTACGGGTAATGCTAGAAGATGGAGTAAACCTAGGTTTACCCGGGTTGACTTAGTACTACCCAAGCTTCTTGGGTAAAGTCCGAATAATAAGTAAAATAAATTTTAATCCGTGGTTACTGTTAGCATGGGTAAACCCCGAATGGGTAAAACCCGTAACATATACATTAAATAATTGAGCATGGGTAAAACCCGTAACATATACATTAAATAATTGAGTGGGTAGTGTAACCACTAGTTTCTTTTTAAAAAAATAACCTAGCCTCTGATATTTAAGACTAGTATAATCTAGGGCAGCGCTGCATCGCCCCCTTTCCTGAGGATATAAACCCTTAAAAAATGTCATCGAATGAAGCCTTAATGACCTTCGGGTTAAAGACGAAGGGCGGAGTTTAGTCGGTAAGAGTCCGACATAACCTGTTCGGCCGGCCCTTCCAGGTATCCATGAGGATTATCCGCCACTACTCCCGCATGAGTAGGAAAAAAGACGCCTATAGACACAGCTGACTCGAAGAGATCAAAGCGATAACTAAGAGTGACAATAAGTGCGATCTGCTGTGAAAATCGAAGTTGTGTTGTGTTGTTCCGTGTAATTCGAGGTGAAGTGCTTGTAAGTGATTTAGTGTGCTTTTGTTTTAGAGTGCTCACTGTTACTGGCGTAACGAACGTTTTCTTTCGAGGAAGTTGGCATTTTTAAATACCCTTACCCGTAACAATACTTTAAGAGTGTGCGTTTTCTCTGTGACTCGTTGTATATTTTTCTTGGGGAGTGTCAATGTTTGAAGCAGGAAAAGTTCAAGAAAAGTACGTTAGAACACTTTCAATCCTTCTTCGTATACCTATATATCCGACTCAACCAAAAGCTAATCAATACTGTCAGATTTTTTTTACATACGACAGGGAAGCTCTTGGCCTTCAGTCCTTTATGTCATCTGATGGAAAGAGACGATAAGGTCGAAGGTGAAAGGAAGCGAGCTTCACCTGGACTCCTCATGCTTTAAATTCATTTTTGAAATTATGAATTTATAAGTCGTCGCACCAACATTTTCATTAAGGCCAGTTTGTTCGACCGGATGTTAGGATGAAAAGTGCATATATATTTTATAGAATACAAATTTACAGTAATTACTCAATGATATCCATCTCTGTTTAAATTGATACCGTAATCAACATTGGAAGTCATAAATGTCATTATTTTAGCGAAAATCTTCACGTGTACGCAATGTTAAAATAGATATAAGACGACATTTTGCTCCTTCACCCCAACGTTAACGCTAAACGGAAATATATTAGGCCCGGGAAAACCGATCCGAGGCTTATAACAACAAAAAATTCGAGATTTAAGGGGACCATAAATTACTTCTGCCTGCGTCGCGAGATATCACACTGTCGTTTAAGCTGCGACAACGTACAGGCTGAAGAGTAATTTTACACTCTTATACTCGTGCCCACGGACCTGTAGGTCCATGCTCATGCCACGACTTTTGTATCGTTTAATAAAATTTGATTCGAACTTGAAAGTGTTCAACTCAAATTCATTGCCTCTTCAGTTTGATTTTTATATATATTATACTCTTTATTGTACACGAAAGAAACATATAGATTTACAACATAGTCAGTTACAATAAAAGCAAGTATACAAAGGTGGACGTATTTCAATATGAGATCTCTTCCAGCCTACCTATGGTGGTGTGTGTAACACATATTATATTTCTCGTGAGTAGCGCCTCTAGTCAAGGTTAAAATAGTTATAAAAATGTACACATGCATCTAAAATATATAAATAAATCTTTTCATTCATATTACGCTAGCATTAAATATGTAAGCAAATTCACAGCACAGACTCTGTATCGGTAATATAGCCTCATTACGTAAAAAGCCGACCAGGTGCGAGTTGGACTCGCGGACCGAGTTCCGTACAAACTTGCCTAAGTATACAGAATGTTCACCCGTGGGAGAGCCATGCTTCGGCACGAATGGGCCGGCTCGACCGGAGTGATACCACGGCCTCACAGAAGACCGGCGTGAAATAAAGCTTGCGTTGTGTTTCGTCGAGTGAGTGAGGGTACCGGAGGCCCAACCCCCCTACCCCCTTATGATGGCGCAGTTAAACAGATTGTTACCCCAGGAGGGTACCAACTGCGCTAGCGTTGGAGAATCCCTCTCTAGACGTCCACTTTCAGGACGCAATATACCTGGGCGTGGACGCCTAGGCCACCCCTCGTATTCTGGGGGGGGGGCAAAACGTACGTACGTACGTTTGGCGTTTGGCGTATGGCACAAAGCGCTCCTCTCAAAACTTCCTTAATACGGGCTTCCCGAGAAATTATGTGGATGGGTCACTAGCTTTCTAGCAGACAGAAGCATTAAGGTCTTGATTGATGGTGAATGCTCAGACCCACTGTCTGTAAATGCTGGTGTCCCCCAAGGATGTGTGCTTTCACCTACACTATTCCTTCTGCATATCAATGATATGCTGCAAATCAGCAGCATTCATTGTTATGCGGACGACAGCACGAAAGACACCTTCTATAACGGCCGTGCGAACTCTTCTCGGGAAAACGTCATTGAGTGCCGGAATAAAGTTGTGTCTGAAATCGAAACTTCATTAGAGAAAGTTTCTAACTGGGGTCGTCTTAATTTAGTCCATTTTAACCCCTCAAAGACACAGGTTTGCGCGTTCACCGCAAAGAAAATACCATTTGTCGTATCTCCTCGCTTTCAGGGCATTCCCCTAACTGCCTCAGCCAATATTGGGATCCTTGGTGTCGACATATCGAGCGAAGTCCAGTTCCGTGGCCACTTAGAGGGTAAAGCTAAATTAGCTTCTAAGAAGCTTGGTGTGCTCAATAGATCGAGACAGTATTTCACTCCGGCGCACCGCCTTCAGCTTTACAAGGCGCAGGTTCGGCCTCATATGGAATACTGTTCTCATCTTTGGGCTGGGGCACCCCAATACCAACTTCTCCCACTGGACCGCATTCAACGGAGAGCGACTCGAATCGTCGACTGCCAGGAAATTTCAAATCGGCTTGATACCTTGGCGCTGCGTAGAGATGTCGCTTCGCTATGCATCTTCTATCGTATTTATTACGGGGAATGCTCCGAGGAATTGTTCGGACTTATACCTGCCGCCTCTTTCCGCCATCGTTCCACGCGGCAAAAAATCCATGCCCATCACTTAGATGGTTGGCAGTCCACAACTGTGCGTTTCTCTCGAAGTGTCCTGCCTCGCACAGTCAAACTTTGGAACAAATTGTCGCCTGCGGTATTTCGGGACCGATACGACCTTCAAACTTTCAAAAAAAGATCGTATTCCCACCTCAAAGGCCGGCAACGCACTTGTAACTCCTCTGAGGTTGCGGGTGTCCATGGGCGACGGTAATCACTTACCATCAGGTGATATGTCTGCTCGCTTGCCCCCATCCCATAAAAAAAAATGTTCCAAGGCTATGCGACATGAAGGGAAGGTACCTTAAATATTGTAGACAGGATATGTGGCTGAAAGGAGACTTTATCTACCTAGAGGTAAGCAGGCAGCCAGCGTATATGCCCTATGTCAAAGGAGTGACAGATAAAATCGGGACCGTGTTAAGAACCTACTGCATACCTACTGTATTCATACCCGGTATAAGGGTAAACAACATGGTGGGTACACCGAAGGATGTCTTGCCACTACAAACTCCAGGTGTCTACAAAATTGATTGCAGCTGTGGTAGTTCTTATATAGGCCAAACGAAGCGGTCCATAGCTGAAAGGGTCAAGGAACATATCGCGGCTGTGAAAAACCGACAAACCAGCAAATCGGCCATTGCGGAACATCTCCTCGAAGCAGGCACCAACCATTGGATAGAATTTTATCGTACGCAAGTCCTCTCCGCAGATCGCCACTTTTATTCAAGAGTAGTGCGTGAAGCGATTGAAATCAAAAAACATCCAAACAATTTCAATCGGGAAGATGGTTTCAAATTATCAACTGCGTGGAATCCAGTGGTGACCAAAACACAACCTCGATTTGCACAGTCGGTTGGTTCGGGCTCGGCAGTCGATTTTCGAAATACGGACACTGTGAGTGTAGTGTGTGACGGTACTTGGATGACAAAAAATATGCCGGTGGTACGAGAAGAACGCCGCATCACGGAGACCTGACAGCGCAGCTCCAGTCCGCCTGCGACCACGGCTGGTGCAACCTAGCCGAAACGTCAGGCAATAAAATAGGTATGTAAATACCTCGTGTTTATCGTGTTAATTCCCGTTTATATGTTTATATTGATAATGCAACACGAAAGTTTGAAAGTTAGTAGTGAAAGTTAGTTTATCTACCTCGTCTGGGAATCGAACAGACTCAAATGTGAAAAAGAACATCCCGTATATTATGATACCAATCGAAAAAATTGGCAAAAAAATAATTTCTTTTAAGTAACATAGTATATTAAAAGAAAGGAACAGCTTAAAATGTTTCATTGAAATTTCATGAAAATTATTTATTGACGACGTTCGTACTTCTAAAAAGAGCGATATTATCATTCCATAGATAGCTTTGATTATTCGCAAATACGAGTACCTAAGTACTGTTACAACAAAAATGGAACTGTCCTAGAGTAGAACAGATTTAGGTATTATTCTTGATTCTGAAATGAGATTGAAGAATCACATTAACAAATGTCTGAGAATGTCAGCTTTTTATCTTTAGGAATACGAGAGTTTAAATCTGTTCAGGCTATGAAAGTTTTGTATTTTGCCTTAGTGCGTAGCCTCGTCGACTACTGTAGTTCAGTTTGGTACCCGTTTTATCAGAACAATATTCAGCGTATCGAAAAGATTCAAAGAAAGTTTCTTAACAGATTATCCTATATCAACGGTACTTAACGTTTTAATTTGCTGTCACTAAGGCAACGTATAGAACAGATGTCCATAATTTTTCTATATAAATTATTGAACCACGAACTTGATTGTCTGTCTCTCTTAACACAAATTAATATAATGGTTAGAGTTTCGGCACGTCTTCACAATTACAGGCCGTTTTCAATAGATTTAAGAAGGAATAATTTTGATCCTTCTCCTGTTTATACAATGTTGAGAAACTTTAATCATTTGTATCAAAGTAACAATGCATTAGATGTTTTTTGTGAAAATAAGGCTCCTTTATAAGGCTATTTGAAAGTGTTATGTCGCTCATTTTTAATTTTTTAATGTTTAATTTTTTCTGAATTGTATTTTTCTAATGGATATATTTTTTTGTAACAAATAACATATTGTTTGTATAACAATTCTGTGTATACCTATCGTTGGTCATTTTTCAGTTTGGACATTAATCATTTAAATGCATATAAGATACCTTTTTTAAAATACTGTTTAAGTATCTTGCCCGTATGTATATAGGGCCATACTAATAATAACCATTGTATAAGCCGTGTCTTGCCTAGTATAGTTAAGCAGTGTTTTGTCTCTTTTGTTCGAATTTGATATGTCATTCGAGTGAACGTGACAAAACACTGTTTAACTAAATCAGGCTTATACAATGGTTATTAGTAAGGCCTTTAGTTGGTAAGCCTTATTTAATAAATAAACAAATAAGTACCCACTTAATAAACGACTCTCTGGCACAGTTTTTCTTATGATGAGTGCACGTGCAGCAGATAAACTCATAAAACCTTATACAAGAAGGATCACATTTTGAACGTTTAATTTATGAATATCCTATCTACAATATTTAAGGTACTTTTCCTCCATGTCGCATCGCCTTGGGACGCCCTGTATAAGTTTCTATATCCATATTTACGGTTTTCAGATTTTTTCCCAAACAAGTGCTATAAAAATATGCTACGTGGCAAATTTCATAATTCTAGGTTAACGGGAAGTAGGTACCTTATACTTAGGTTTTGATTCCCTTGTGAAAGAGCATTTGCGAATTAAATGCGACATAAACAAACATCTTTTGATCGCGGTAACTTAAAAGTGTCTTTTTTCACAGCTGATCGAGACTATAGACCCGAGTATTTGATATACTCGTAAATTTCAGTTTGATATTTGTACGCATTCCCGAGTAAGAGGTCTTGACATACGGACAGACAAACAAGTGATATGTGAACAGAGAAGTGCCGGATAAGGATTTCAGAATATTACCTATGATAGTATCTAAATGTTTTTATTTTTTATTTTAATTGTTTTATGATATTCGCCCGCGTTATTTTTGTTTTCCCGTGGCAATTTTATAGTTTCCCGTAGGAAAAATAATTTTGTAGCTTATGTTACTCGGGGATAATCTAGCATTCTAATGGTGAAAGAATTTTTCAAATCGGTCCAGTGGCTTTGGAGACTATTTAATACAAACATACAAAAATACAAATCTCTCCTCTTTATATAATTAGTATAGACAAGTTACGAATTACGATTTAATATTACTGTACGATTCAAAATTACGATACGATAATATTACGATTTAATTTTTTAGGCAGCGTAGGCATGAAACTGCCCATAACAGATTACTTGCCATACCGTAGTATATTACATGAATACATTGTGGAGCGCAACAAAGTTATCAACATTAAGGGCACTTTGGCAGGCCCCCGTCACTCGCGCAATGCAATGCAGCGTTATAAATACCTACCGCTAAGTAGCGCGCCGGCGCGCCGACCGGCAGAGGGCCGCCGCCACCCGCCGCGCCGCACGCGAGACTTTATTATAGAATTTTGTAATTTTTTTGTATTTTTTTATTTTGTTTTTATTGTTTTTTTTCCTTTATTTTATTGCTTTTTTGATTATTATATTAATTTGGTTTTAAATTTCTTTTAGTTTTTTATCAATTATTTTTTTTTTTATAATTTTCTTTTCAGCACTAAAAACGGGATTTTTATACCTAAATCGAATAATTTGCCGAAAATTTTCAGTTAAATGTTGATGCGAAAAAAGTACACAATAATTTTAATTTAATAAACTTGATTAACAATACGGTGGTTAATTTATACTGTGAAGCTATTGGATGTCGTTGTTAAAAGACAAATAAAAATTTTGATTTTTTTTAATCGGCTGAGATAAAAGCCAACAGCTTCTCTGTTGTTTGTATAAAAAAATAGGCAGCCTGCTAAATTGCCTACTTAGTTTTATAAAAAAATAATAAAGTCTCGATGAACCGGTTATTTGATTCCGTACAAAAAAAATATTTCACCTTACTCCTGTTTTTAAAAGATTGCCTATTTATCACAATTATTCATACGATTCAGGATATTTTCCATAGTAAAATTTAATAACCGTGAGTTCAAACATGAGAAAAAAAACATCGATCATGTATTTTTCATAATAATTCGTAATTTTTTTAATCGTTTGTAATTGGACAAATCAATGACGAAAAAATTTCGCCTTGGGTCGGATTGGTAATTTTTTCATAATTTGTATTTTTTATAATTTATCAATGTATTAATGACGATAAAGTGGATAAAATTCTATTCTCTTATTTTTTAACATATACTATTTTAAATTTTTAAATATATGCGCACTGCCAATTTAGAAGTAGATTATGAGGAATAATGTAATGATTAACACCAATCATGTATTTTACCATATTCTTGTAAATTAAGTAAGTACTATTATTATTATCATTTATCATTTTATAAAATTAAAGCAGATTTGAGTTAGGGGCCTTCCTCGCAATCACTTTATTTCATTATAAGAATAAGAATCATTTATTTTACCAAAATATATAGTACAAAATAAATTTACTATGATTATCACACTAGGTTAGACCGGTTACGCGAAGATCATACTTATTAACAAAAATCAAAGATTTTCTGTTCCAGCTGATTTAAAAGATATTAATATATATAATATATTAAACGAAGAAATCAAATCAATTATAATTATAATCCTACGTATATCAATAAAATAATAACATTAAAGTTTTACTTTGACTATTTTGTTTATGTTCTTTGTACAACCCTTAAGTTTTTGCTCGATGACGCAATCACGCGGTGTACGCGGGAATCTCGACTCTCGGCGCGCGTTCATAGATACCTTTTCTTCTTGCAGCGACTTTTGTCTGTCGGTTTTGGCTATTATTATTACAACGATTCGAGCATTTCTATGGGAGTGATGTATCTGTTACGTAGTAACTATAATCTAATCTGTGACTTTGGCCTCAGCTCGCTCAATAATAATATGTTCACAGTCATTCGTTAATGAAAATGCACAGGATAGTACCATTTTTAGGGTTCCGTAGTAAACAAGGAACCCTTATAGTTTCGCCATGTCTGTCTGTCTGTCCGCGCTTTTACTCTAGAAAGCTGTAATTTGGTATGGGTATGTATATTAACCATGCCAAAAAAGTGGTGGAAAAAAACATTGAAAAAAAAATTTTTTAGGGTAGCTCCCATACAAGTAAAGTGGGAGTAATTTTTTTTTCTCAACTAACCCATCGTGTGGGGTATTGTTGAATAGGTCTTTAAAAAATAATGTAAGGTTCAGAACACTATTTTTAGATTTAGGGATCTGTTTCTGAAATATTTGGTTTTAAAGTGCACATTTTTGTTAGAGGTAAGTGTCCCCCCCCTCTATCTGGTAAATGGTTATATATGGACAAGTGAAAAAAATTATAACAGAAGTATATAAACGAAGTTTAAAGGAAAATTATCAGAGTTGAGTACTAAGTACAAACAAAAAAGTTATAGACGACTAACTTATAAAATGTACTCGGAAAAGTTAAATTTCATTGAAAATTAGTACTGAATATAAACGAACCATGTGAAATTAAGGAAATATAAAATCATTGCAGCTTTAATAATAATAATAATGCCTAATTTAATAGCAACGTATTTAGTAATCTGTGGCAACGTGTTGTGAGGTGTGAGTGTGAACTCAAAGTTGGCATTTGCAACTACGGAACCCTACATTGCGCGTGGCCCGACGCGCACTTGGCCGGTTTTTAAATTTAATTTTTCATTTCAATTGGCATTTATAAGCGGCTATTAAATTTTTTGTTTTAGTCTGTCGCTGTTAAAAATGTTACTAGCACCAAAAATGAAAGCTGTGTAAAGCAATTACTATTTAGTTATTGAATTTAAGAAAAGTTACCACCTTAGGTCATCAGTTTTTATCGAGTAAAAGATGTCTAGAGTTTTCTTATTCTAGATAATACAGTCTACAAGAAAAATAATGTTTATTTACTTATTGCCTACATAGTGTTACGACGTACGAGTAGACAACGATAAACGTCTTAAATATTTAAGACTCTGTAAGCTGTGATGGGATCAGTAATTTACTAGCTGGATTGATTTTTTCCGTCCCCAGATATGTTGTTACTTCTTCATGTTTATAAGAAACTATTACTTCTCTGCGATTTTCTCTTTTGTCCGACTGGCCACCGGTAAATCTACATTATTCATTGCCTTTAAGCTATGATTGCTTTACTTAAATTTTTACGATTATAGAATTATTTTTCCACCCACTCTACTCGCCTTACACACCATGCTTTATTGACTGCAGGATTTTATGTGTATAGGATTCCCACAGCATTGCCGTGAAACAATCTACTTGATTTAGAGGCGCCTGCAAAGAACAGTGAATGAATATCACACCAACTATTCCTTTTATTTTGTACTAGTCCGCGTGGAATAGTTACTTTGCGCTAACGCTAACTTTAACCCGCGACTTCGTTTTTATATAGGTGAGTAAGTACTGGGTCTTATAATGTTATATCATGTAGATTGTAGGTTATTCTCAAAAAACTAAACTAATGTTATTTTAAAGTACTTCTGCGTACACTATATTTTTAGTTTTGTTTTCTTCCGGCAGAAGTAGATAGCTAACTGAGGCCACCGCCCTTCCCTCTCATGACTGCCCGCCGGCTTTGCACATTGTGCGCGTAGTACTCGATCATTATTTTGCTGTGATGTTATTTTAAAACTGCTATATCTCCTAAGATATTAATTTAAATCGAATGATGTAAAGGGCAATTTTGTTTTAAATTAAATACTTCTGATGAATGACGTATTTATTTGGATAAGGATTAATATCATGTTTATAAAAACACCTTCGCAAATAATGCATTATTTTAGAACAAATTTGGTTAGCATAAAAAAGGTTATAGTGAGCTAAACTTAAAAGGTAGACACATGCTGTCGCGGACTTTTTTTTAGAACTTTTAAAGGGAAACAATTCTGTCATACATGATTTTTGCGAAACTTAACCGTTTACGCAGCGCACGCAGTGGAAGCTCTCAATAGGAAAGGAAATCCCCCGATTTTGAAACATTATTCATTGGTGCTCCGCTCCTATTGGCCTTGGCGTGATGATATATAGCCTATAGCCTTCCTCGATAAATAGGCTATCTAACACTGAAAGAATTTTTCAAATCGGACCAGTAGTTCCTGAGATTAGCGCATTCAAGCAAGCAAACAAACAAACAAACTCTTCAGCTTTATAATATTAGTATAGTATAGATTATTACACCAATAATTGCATTGTTAACAGTTGGTGTGACATGGTACTTAAATGCTTATCTACTTTTAAGGCCGACTGTAAATTACATCATGTATTTCGAAAAAGAAGATTCAAATGCTCTAGGGTATTAAGCCCTCGCCACACACTTGTGATAGTGAGAGGCTATAGAGGACTATGTGTGGACTAACTTATCACTTTATTGCGACAGACCTTACTTCCATTTTTACGATGACACGAAAATAATATAATGACTCATTTGGCACATACTGTAGTGCTTTTTCTTGCTAAATTGTAGTAATATAGGGAAATCTTAAAGTTGAAGGAAAAAAAACAAACTTATTCCTTTAGTCCGATACCAAATGAAAAGCTTTATTGTTGTAGGTACATAATTATAATACACATATGCATATGTTAACACAATTCCTCAATGCAAAGCACTTAACGTAATGTTTAATTAATACAAGCCAAGGGCAGGATGGTTCAGGTCTGTTTGATCAATCTCGGCAGGTAAAAAACCGGGTACAAATTGGGTACAAAACTACAAAATGAGGGGCAATAAAGTACACGAACAAATAGTTATAGGTTTCCTTTTTTTTATAAAAGAAATTAGTAGCCTTCCCCGGAGCGGTTGTTAGTAGAGCGTACCTTCTGCTAGATGCTAAGTTTCCGCGATCACGGGTCAGAGATATAATATTCCAATTCCTTA
This sequence comes from Schoenobius gigantellus, assembly GCA_963935595.1. NCBI lineage: Eukaryota > Metazoa > Arthropoda > Insecta > Lepidoptera > Crambidae > Schoenobius > Schoenobius gigantellus. The sequence goes on along the minus strand of OZ012547.1, from coordinate 29,834,012 downwards.
GATTATTTTTTTCTCTCTTATATATGTACAATTCCACAGAATTCCTCCTTGTGTTAGGTTAGTTTGTTATGGTTTCTAGCTGTAAGGTCAAGCAGCGGAGCCCTACGGCCTCCGGTAACTGCCCTGGAGATTCATAGCACAGTGTTAGGTTAAAAATATAATTAAATATGCCTATGATCTTAGGGTCAGTGGGTCTAACACTGAGTTCTGAAGGAATCCCAGTCAATACATTTGAACTTCATGTAATAAACATAGCAAATGAATTCTAAAACATAATTTTTAATAAATTGACAAATTGTCTTATTGGTTAGTTAACAAAAAGGACATATGGAGGGGAGAGCACCTATTTTGTGTATAATTACTGCTATTAATAAAAAGAAAACAGCTTAATTTGTGAGTTATTTGCCAAAGTATGATGTGAAACTCAATATAGTGAAAATCTAGAATTTAACATGAAATTCACAAGTGTTACTCAATATATGCATTAATCCCACTAAAATGCCGCTTACTATCAGGTTTTTTTAATGAAATAGGGGATGAAAAAGGTGAATTTTGGAAATGTGATATGTTTGATTTAATAATCAATATACCCACTAATAAAAATAAAATTAACAAAATCTGTTTTAAATCATGAAATATAATAAGTTAATTAGATACCTTATTGATTTTTTGCACTTATTGATACGATAAATCCATTTAATTTAATAAATCGCGTGCCGGCGAGTAAATATAGTATTTTTTTCTTAGCTTTACTCTTCAAGCTGAAAACAAAAAGAACTGAATTTTGTAAATTCTTTTCAAATTAAATTCACACGGAAAACGAGAGAAATACCTATGGATTTTCTTCGCTGAAATTAATTTAAATACTTTATGATCTTCGAATCAATAACAAATTTCTTCAGTCGATGTCTCACAGACAAATTATAACATAGACGATAGACGCGTTCAAAGACTAAGGTGAAAAATGGGCGCGTTCCATCTACGCGCATACTAGAATCGAGGTCCGTTCACCGAATGTTAAGCGTCGTATTGGCGACGGAACCTTCCCTAAAACCAAATTCATTTCATAGCATGTGTGTCATGATGTGTCAAGTCAACGTACGGATCTATCGGAATTCTACAATATGCTATAAGTATTTCCAGCCCAAGTTATAAGCTTGGTTGAAAAACGAAACGTAATGAAAAAATTAACCATAAACAAACTGTGAATGCTTCCCAAATTCTATTCGACGAAACTATAATTATATGATCTATAAGCTTAAGTGTATTTTATTAAAATATGTCTATAGAAATGATCGAAACAAACGGTCTAAATGTCAAATTCCGAATTTTGAGAAAATCAACCCACCTAAATGGAAGCACGGGATTTTGGGCGAAAAAAAACTATCTTTGTAAATAAGGCCAGGATAAACGCGAGATTTATTTTGTTTATGCAAAAATTGAATAATGACCAAAGATAATTGCAAATGTCACTGACGTGACGTGAAACGACGTTGACGTTGACACTTGACATTGACATTGTGAAATTCCTTGACAAAGTTATTGTAATTACGATTTTAGTTGTGAAATTTGCGTTAAAACTACAGTGAAAGCAAAGTGTTTTTGCAAAATTAGTGTTTTATGAAATTTTAAGAAAAAACGGTGTTACAATACACACTCCCGCAATGCACAGCCTGCTTATATAAAGTTTGGTGGCCCTTTCGAAATTTCACTTTTAAAAGAAAGAACGATATTATTGCCTCTGTATCTAGTAAGAGCAAACATAATAAGAATTGGAAATTACTTTCTCGAATTAAATAAATACTTCTGATTTTATAAGGCAAAATGGGCTTTATCGCGCTCCCCTTCGCAGAAGTGGCTATTAGGGCACCACTAAAAATAGCATTCCCGTATTGTATATCACTTCAATAGTGAAAAATAAATTGAATCCGGCTCACTTTCACTTCGTTCGCGAACTGATCATCGATCAAACGTTTGAGCCCCAAGTCTTTTCTTTGACCACAATGGTCTATTTTTCGCCGATGGCTTATTTTAATGTACTTTCCGCTACCAATGAATACCAGTTTTTATTATGTATGCCCACTTCATCTATATTGTTTGTGTAATTTGTACTGTTGCAGTTAACACCACTTAAGTTAAAAAAAAATTTTCACTGGGTTTTGAACCTCAAAAGAAAAAAAGACGGAACCATTGCAAGATCACTTTGTAGTATGTCTGTCCGTCTGCCTGTCTGTCAAGACCCTTATTCTCGGGAACGCGTAGAAATATCAAATTTAAATTTATCTATTACTAATATTATAGAGCTGAAGAGTTTGTTTGTTTGGTTGAACGCGCTAATCTCAAGAACTACTGATGCAAATTGAAAAATTCTTTTTGTGTTGGTTAGTCCATTTATCGAGGAAGGCTATAGGCAATATATTATCACGCTACGACTAATAGGAGCTGAGAATCAATTAAAAATGTTGCAAAAACGGGAAAAAAATATATGGCAAAACGTAGTTTGCGGTCACAGCTAGTATCAAATATTTAGATCTACAGTCTCTTTCAGCTGTGAAAAATAAGTAAAATTATTAAAAAAAAAATTCTAACATATACAATACAAGCAGATAGAAGGGGCAAACACAATTCCAAACATTATGCGACAAACGCGTCAGATTTTGGAGCCTTTACACGAAATATGTTGTGTATGCGAGATTGTCAAACGTCATATAGCGTCGATAATAATCGATGCATTTCTGTATGTAATACGATAAATCTTTAGTTCGTATTGCAGTTATTTTGAGTGCTTGTAAAGTCAAAACCTCTTATTGACATTGCAGCTGCTTTTTTACTGTGTATTTTGTTGTTTTTTTTGGAAATAGAATTGCTTTGATGACATTTAAGACACCTTCAATTACGATTTATAAAATAAAAAAGATTGTTACTAGTTAATGTATAACATAAAATTTTGAGCTCTATAAGTTCTTATTCTTACTTACTTACTATAAGTTCTAGTGTAACCGACCGTTATTGAAACCACATAATTAAAGATTTAACTCCCTGTCGCAGAGACGCAGAGAGAGGGACAGATTCAATTTGCTTGGTAAATATGCTGGCTGCCATTTTTTATGCATAGCCTCAGAGTTCGTGGGTTTGATATCAAGTAATAGAAAACATGTGTAAATTTTACTCATAGTATATTTGACGAAAAGGAAATGTTTGTATTTCTCATATTTACCTTACATAGAACATATATTTTAACATGCTTTTCCAATAAAAACTAATATTTATTAGGCTGGAGTTGTTTTGATTTCATCAAATATTGTGGACTAACAATTTTTCATAGGAATTTGAAGTAGGTTGACATTACTGTATATAGTTCTATGATAAAGATCCTTACTAATATTATAAACGCGAAAGTTTGTAACTATGGATGGATATATGGATGTTTGTTACTCTTTCAGGCAAAAACTACTGAATAGATTTGGATAAAATTTTGTAGGTGTGTCTACCTACAAAATGTCATCCAAATCCAAGGATTAACATATAAGCTACTTATTCTCCCGGAAAAGTAAGTAGTTCCCGCGGGAATAGTACATTACGATATAAGTGGGGTATTTTGGTTATAACTCACGTAGGCGTAATAGAACTGAGTGTCTATAGCTATAATACGCACGTATATCGTACGACGTTTTGCAACACACTTGTGAGGAAAATTACCTAATAAACTGAATTTTTTGATTAAATAACACAGATCATTGTTAATTTGTAGACAAAGTATAAATAATTGAATGAAAATAATCATTTGAAAAATCATGTAATTCGTTGATGTCTTTTATATTACCTCTAGTTTTTAAAAATATAGTACATTACTAGCGTGGTCGGAATTATTTTACTTTGACAATTAAAAAAAAATATTTCCCAAATTTACATTGGGATCATTTCATTCTGTGTAGTGATTCTGTAAAACCTCACTTTAAACTTCGAATCTGATACCGCAGTGGGTTCTTAGATTGGCATTCTCAAAAGTCGAATGTAGATTCGAAGTTACTAGAAACTATTAAGTAATCTGTGCTACAGCGCTACACTTGCGAGCGTGGTAGCGACTGGAACTAGAGTGACCGTGAGATTTTGACATTATAAGTATGGGATGGAGTGGCATTCCGTAAAGGGAATTCCTTTATCACTTCGAAGCTCACTTCGCACACGAACTCGAAACAAAGTGTCAAATAAAACGTTGCTATTTTGTGAGTGAAAACAGGCAAAATTTATTATCATAGTTTAAAAATACATTTAAAATTATTTCTGAAGGTGATAAAAACTACTTCTGAGGTATTTATTAGAATTTTATCGCTACTAACTCGTGATAATGACTATGTAAGGGTATCTTGTATCTTATGCGAAGTGAGCGTGAATATCGAAGTGAGATGCAAGCTATTGTTCGAATTTTACAGAATCGACATCCTGTTTTGGCATAATATCAATAAAAATATGTAAAAGGCAAATAGAGAATGTTATTATTAACGTTTTAAAATTAACCTATCTTAATGTTTTTAATATGTAGGTCGTGATGTAGGCATGTAAAGTAACTATATGAGCATAAAAGTAAGTATATGAGCATAATTGCCCTAAACCCTGCATAATTAAATTCAATGGCCTTTTAAGTATGATGTATGTGATTTTTCTACGGCACTTTGTTGCTGGCCCTTCCGCTTAACCCATAACGTTTCAGGCGTAAACCTTTCAGGGCTATAATTTTTGAACGTTACACATAATACATCAGGATAACAATGGCATTAGCAAAAACAGGTGCGGAACGTTTTAAAAATAGCACTAGACAATACAAGTATGTAGTTTATAACGTAATAGATAATTGAATAAATATAACGAAACAATTGTATCTTATTCGATTTTCTTTTTATATTAATTTCATAACAATGCAAATAATGTTGCCAAATATATTGTTATGAGGTGATGTGTCCTGCTAAATATTATGGGTTTGGAATTTATGGTTTGTTTTTAATCCTGTTTGTTGTAGCCAATTTTGTAGATTTGTAAGTGCCGATAGCCTTGTAACTCTATTTGGTCGATTTGTGATTGACCAAATAGAGTTTTTACTTTATTCATTTTATTTATTTAGTATTTTTAAAGAAAATGCAATAATCAATATAAAAAATGGTGTAGTTTTGTTTCGTGATTCTTGTATCTTCGCAAAGGTAGGATTGCGGCAATCTCCTTTGGTCTTATAACAAAAAATTCTAAATGATTTCGATGTGATTATTAATTTTGGTTTTGGAACATCTACCACAGTTGCTCTCTGCACCACCCGAAGGTCGACTTTTTCACAAGCCTAAATCCGCCGTTGTACACAATGTACATAAAGCATTAATAAAATAAATAAAATAAATGTAAGTCGTTAATCTAGGCGAAGAAATGGCAACACACGTAGGAGGTATTCTGTACTCTTCATCGCACGGACAAGTTGTAGTAGGAAATTAAAAGATCTATAACTTCCAATATAAAAATTTTACCAAATAATTTCAATATTAAACCCCATCTTAAAAAGTCTACACAAAGCAAGAAAATTTAAGACTTTTTCTTTATTTCAGTAAAAGTAAAGCTTCAAACGGCAGCGCGTGATAAACTGAGAGTAAATGATTTTTTTCAACAACAAAGGAGACAATTTTCGTTAAAGTACAATATTGAATGTTGTCAGCCGTTGTTGCAGCTTTCATTGCCTCAGATTCAATACGTGACGACCTGACGCCGTAGGCAAATAACAGGGCTTTAATGTAGCGAATGTAAATGAAAGGATATTGAAGAACACCTATACACAGTGATACAATCTTTGATAGCGCTTATATAAATTGTCAGAAAGCTCGCTTCCTTTGTGTTTGAACACTCGCTTTTACACATACAGTAGCACAAAATGAGTCAATAGAGACATGCTTTATACATAATTCTCATTCTTATAGTAATATAGTATTCCTTTGTTTTCTAATAGCCTATTTAGACTAAAAAAATTGGGTGAAAAAAATATGTTGTAGAAGAATGGATTTACAAAAGAATAATGTTGAAAACCCTGTTTATAGTATGTATTAATTATTTTAGTACGGTGATTTGATTTAATTTCGTTTTATATAATCGCAATTTCATATAAGTACCTACCTACCATTTGACATAATATTATATTATTTACTGTAAGGATCAATTCTTATATTATTTTTATATTACTTACAATTAAATTCGAGCGTCGGTGGCGCTGTGGACTCGGCACTTGCCTTCCAATCGGGAGGTCGGAGTTCGAGACCGCCATGTACCAATGTGTTTTTCGTTTAGAATTTCATATATACATTTGTCTGACGCTCCTACGGTGAAGGAAAACATCGTGAGGCAACCTGCATACATCTGCGAAGAAATTCAATGGTGTATGTGAAGTCGACCAATCCGCACTGGGCCAGCGTGGTTGACTAAGGCCTAGTCACCCTTACATAGGGTAGGCTCGAGCCCCTCAGTGGGGACGTATATGAGCTGTGATGATGATGATGAACAATTAAATGATTTTATTGCTTATTGTTCCTCATACAAATTATAAACGTATCTCTTAAAAATTCATATGAATGGTAATTTATAGATAGGAATTAGTAACATTGCATTAATTGTAAATGCTTTTGAGATATGTAAGTACATAATATGTAGATTGTCAAAATGTAATATAAAAAATTAGGCTTAACGTTATTTTTCAGCCATCCATTGCGTCATAAGTTAAAAAAGTCATTAATCATAACAATTTTACCTTGCTTCTGCCAACGATCATGTAAAAGTTAACAAATAAGTGAAAATAGCCTAAAGCTTTTTCAGAACCATTTGTTTATTAATTTTTATATAGTTATACAGTTGTAGATTACTATGATAAACTATTACCACCATCAGGTGAGACAAAGATAACCGCTTCTTTTTCATAGTTAAAAAATAAATATACATCAACTCCCCTACTGTATGTAGGTAACATTTATATTATATTAATGCTATAAATGCGAAAGTAATTCTATCTGCCTGTTACGCTTTCACGCCTAAGGCACTGAACCGATTTTGATGAAATTTGGCACAAAGATAAACTAAAGCTCGAGAAAGGTTACTTTTTAATAGCGAAAAAAGCTCAAGACTAAAGCGCGAGAAAGGTTACTTTTTCATAGCGAAAAAAGCTCAAAGGGGTTAAAAAAGGAATGAAAGTTTGCATGGATGTTCGTCATTGTGAAAAATCAAATCATGAAACTTTGTATTAAGGCACTTGATAAGAAATTAATAAATATTTGTTCTAGTGTTTTTGAGATGTCAACCTGTGTGGGGATGAAATATATAGGGTATAAAAATTCGTATGGAAACAAATTCACGCTTTTACGCCTAACTCCGAAACGGATTTTAATAAAATTTGGTACAAAAATATACTAGATCTCAAGAAAGGACATATACTGCGTATTGTTGTAAAAAAGCGCAAGAAGGGGTTGAAATAAGTGATGAAAGTTTGTATGAGAATGTGTCGTTATCGCAGATTAAACCATTAAACATTGTAGTAAGGCACCTGATACGAAGTAAACAAATATTTGTTTTAGCGTTTTTGAAAGTTCGACCTGTGTGTGGTTGTAATGGGGGATGAAAAATCATTTATTATGAAGACAAAGTCACGCCTATCCCCGAAACCGAATTTGATGATAATCTTGGTGTTTCAGTCCTGTTAAGTCTTGACACAACTAGGCTATGTAATGATACACGGCAACTAATCACTCATTTGGGATGCGACATTATAAAAGCTAATAATGACTGGAATGGCAAAATGAGAAAATGTTTAATTTCCTCGTCCTCGATTTAAAACTTCAAAGTGTAGATAGGTATGGCAGCGACGAGTTTCTTTAGAAATTTAAAAAAGTTCAAATAAAGTGTCAGAGGAATTTCAGAGAGCGGGAAATCAAAGAGATTCTCATTATGCCTGCCAAAGCAATTTTTCGATACTCAAGTGCATCCCTTTTTAAAGGTAACATTAATTAGATTTTCAACGTTCATAAGCCGGATCAAGAATTTAATTAGAAACTCATCGAACACAATAAAGAAAATAAACATTAAATCAAATTGAAGATTGAATTTAATGTTTATTCCGTTTTTTTTAATAATTAAAAATAAAGACAAAAGCACGACTGTAGTGTGATTCTGTAAAACCTCACTTTAAACTTCGAATCTGATTCCGCAGTGAGTTCTTAGATTGGCATTCTCAAAATTCGAATGTAGATTCGAAGTTACTAAAAACTATTAAGTAATCTGTGCTACAGCGCTACAGCGCTACACTTGCGAGCGTGGCAGGCAGCGAGTGGAACTAGAGTGACCGTGAGATTTTGACATTATAAGTATGGGATGACGTATGAAGTGGCATTCCGTAAAGGGAATTCCTTTATCACTTCGAAGCTCACTTCGCACACGAACTCGAAACAAAGTGTCAAATAAAACGTTGCTATTTTGTGAGTGAAAACAGGCAAAATTTATTATCATAGTTTAAAAATACATTTAAAATTATTTCTGAAGGTGATAAAAACTACTTCTGAGTTATTTATTAGAATGTTATCGCTACTAACTCGTGATAATGACTATGTAAGGGTATCTTGTATCTTATGCGAAGTGAGCGTGAATATCGAAGTGAGATGCGAGCTATTGTTCGAATTTTACAGAATCGACATCCTGCTGGCCGTTTTTTTAAACAAGCACGCTGGACCTTTTTTTTAAAACCTATGAAAGGTTTTAAAAAAACGTCCAGAACTAACTAAAATGACAATGTGTTATAAGTAGTGAAATATTAATTTATCCATTGTTTTCATTTATCATAATTGATGCAATTACATTGAGATACAGAGCTACATTTTGGCATTCGGTATTTAAATTGTATTCTGTATTGCTTTACTTCCATCAGTTCTTCCATATTCATTAATGTTCACCGAAGTTCAGTTTAAACCAGAATTACCTGCGGAATGTAACTGTCTGAATTGGAATAACTTTAATTAATAAAAAATTACTGAAGGCAAGGATGACCATGCTGAGAGCGGTAGAGGGAGTTCGATTGAGAGTTGGAAATCCCAAACCATGAGGAAACTACATGGTAGCCTCATGGTAAATCCTGTAATGGCAATGTCAGCCGATGCCATGCATGGAACTTTAGAGTTCAAGAAAAACTACAAAGTTACGATTCCTAACAGGGAGGAATGGGATAAGCAAATCCCTGAGCCTTTTAGCAAAGCCAACCAAATTTGGTACACTGACGGCTCCAGAAAAGAGGGCTGATGAGATGCAGGTGTCTACGGAGGTAGTACGAAATCCAGGAGGACTACGCGCCTGGGTGCACATGCCACCGTTTTTCAGTCAAAAATGTATGCCATCATCGACTGCGTTCACGCAAACCGGTCGAGAGAGGGTAAAAACATTGTTATTCTGTCGGACAGTTAAGCTGCCTTAAAGACCCTGGCTGCCGTGGAGTTCAAGTACAAAATCACCTTAAAGTTTTTTTATTATTATTTATTTATTTATTAATACAACAGGGTTTATACAATTTTTAAGCCAAAAGGTCCACAAAACTATTTGAACAGTTTGTCTGTGGATTCAGTCGAGTCTCATATGCTTAATCAATTAAAATTTATTTTGTATGTGATATAATACATATACACACACATACACACACATATATACCGAGTGTAACGGAATACCGAAATAATATTTAAGGTTGTTGATTAACAAAAAAAAATGTTTTATGACCATTCTTTGTATTTTTATTATATGCCTATTTTCGATTTAATACGCTTAACAGTTAAGCGTATTATATCACCATTTCACATCCTCTGTGAATGCTATGCTCTCATCCACACAAGGAGCCGAGTTCTGGGCGGACCTAGTCTGCCACCTTATGAGGCTCTGTTTCCAAAAAAGGTCATCGGCTATTTGAACGCTACAAGCCTATTTGGAGACCTTTAAAAGAGGGTTCGGCCACAATATAATATCTGTACAGGTCGCAGTGGCTCGCTGAGGCTCGTTACTCGTCGATTAGACTTAGATACTCGTAGATAGAAGCTAGCAGCCCGGACAAACGCTGCATTGACTTAGTAGTTGAACGTTGGATCAATGTTATACTAAACTTCCTCATGTACCTACTCAAATTAAAATTTATACAAAACGATACCCAACATTCGATATGTATATAAATATATACAGGGCGTCCCACGCTGACGTCACATGGAGGGAAAATGTCATTTTTCCTTTTATTATTCCTTTTATTAATAGCATTAATACACAAAATAGGTGCTCTCCCCTCCATGTGTCCTTTTTATTAACCAACAAATAAGAAAATTTGACAGCTTATTGAAAATTATGTTTGTAATTCATTTGCTATGTTTATTACACGAAGTTCAAATGTATTGACTGGGATTAATTCAAAACTCAGTGTTAGACCCACTGACCCTAAGATCATAGTCATATTTAATTATATTTTAACCTAACATTGTGCTACGAATCTCCAGGGCAGGTACCGGAGGCCGTAGGGCTCGGCTGCTTGGTTTTTCAGTTGAATAACTAAGACTTTATTACTGAATAGCAAGGAGAATTTCTGTGGAATTATACGAATAAAATAAAATCTAAAAAACTGGAATACTATATCACTGACCCGTGAATACAGCCACTCCAAAGTCGAAGGTACTCGTACAATCTACTAACCACCGCTCCGGGGAAGGAAACTAATCTTTTAAAGAAAAAGAAAAAAGAACTATTTGTTGGTGTACTTTATTGCCCCTCATTTTATAATTTTTCTACCCAATTTGTACCTAATTTTTGCCTACCGAGATTGATCAAACAAACCGGAACCAATCTGCCCTTGGTTTATATAGCTTTTTGTATACTAAGTTATCATTAGTTTAAACCCGTATACATTTATATCATTCAGGTCTTGGCTAACTATAAGTTTCAAGTAAACATTTGAGATTTGTAAGTCAACTGAAAAACTATATGAACAAGAATAAAGCCTATTGTTGTAATAATCTAGGAATAAATTTTTTTTCTTTTCCCTAATGTAAATTTCAACATATTTTGGTAACTTAGCTAGAAAATACATTACCGAAGTTTTATTTTATTTTTGTTACCTTTTTATGTTCATCTTTTTAGTGAATTTAAAACCAGTTCAACGAGGTATCTCGAAAGAATAAACTGAGGGTCCATGTGCCTATTGTAAATATTAAAAAAACTAACATCTAACGTCTAAAAGTCAAGGATCCTTGCATCATAAGCTTATCTCATAAGTCATGACTACCAGAAGCAAATACCGCTGAATAGTTTCAGACATTGGGTGTGCCTATAAAAAAGGGTTTCCCTCAATTTTCCTCGGATCCTATCACCACACTGACACACACCAATCAGGAAGTGGGTATAACCTCGTATACAAAAAAATATGAGATTACAAACATAGGTAAAAAAAATATTTAGATGCAACACACCAACACGCAAATTTGTACTTAGATTCGACGTAGCGATGGCGATACTTCGGCGCAGCGAAGGCGATAACATCCTGAAGATGCCACGTGGAGAGGTGAAACGTGTCGCATCATTGACCTGTGTAGTTAGTACCAATTACTCACATTTTTGTCATATTTTTTGCTATATACCTAGTTACTCAATAACAATTAGTAATGGATTTTTTGAAAAATAACGCCTGACACCATTAACTACACGTTTATTTTTTTTACAGTTGAAACCCATTTAATATAAATTTTAGCTGGATATCTGTACGCGCTCCCGAGAAAAATGGTTTTGAGAGACAGACAGACAAACGTACAGACAGACAAACAAGTGATCCTATAAAAGTTGTTTTTTCCTTTTGATGTACTAAACTCTAAAAAGCGTACTAATACTAAATACTAATACTAAAAAATATTTTTTTAAAAATATAAAAGTTCCATGGAACATTTAACATTAATATTTTCTTCTTACTTTTGCAAGGATACTAAATAAGGTTTTTGTACGATTGAGGATTTATTCTGGTATTAAATTTAATAACCGACATTTTAGAGATGTAAAAATGTGTTAAATAAAAGTAAGACAAATGTTAATTATACTCAATTGTTTATTTTAATAGACGTAAGACAAAAAATTTTGGGAGGTTCTGCAATTCTGAAATTCTATCTTAACGCCTTCCAGATGACTTTCCCAGACCAATGTAATCTAACAAGATGGGCAAAAGCCACAGAAAAAATATGCTATACGTGTGGCGAAGCACCTGGGACAGCTTAGGTACATACTGGTGGGATGCAGAGTTCATTACTCGCGACGTCGTGATAAGGTTTTGGGAATCATACGGGAAGCAGTCAGTCAAGTGGTCGCAAGAGCCCAGAAAGGGATGACAACAACCACAAGCCCCATCCAATTCACCAAAGAGGGCTCTAAAACAAAACCAATAAATAAACCCTATTCGATCATAGGCTCGGCACTGGATTGGATCCTTGTGATGGATACGCATGATAAACAATACAAGTTTCTGTCTGACGTAGCGATGACCCATCCAGACCAGACATTTTGCTTTATTCTCGGATACTAAAGCGCGTGCTACTCATCGAACTCACCGTGCCGTGGGAAAATAACATTCCCAAAGACACACATTTAAATTGAATAGATACTACGATCTTACCAACGATATCACAAAAAAACGGTTATTATGTTCACTTATACACTTATATACTATACATATTGCTAAAAGATCTAGGCTTATCGAGAACGTCCGTGAGCTCAATATTAAACCGCGTAACAAAGGCGGCACTGACGGAATCATATCAAATATGGTTAGTTAGGCAGAGAGAGGACCCGGAGTGGTGAACGTGAATGTTGATGCATTGTGTATTGTAGCTACATAAGCCTGCACCTGGGTCGTAAGCCCCAGGCACTGCTCTTGGCTCTTTTCTCTGCCACACGATGGACCCGGCACCCGCACGGTGAATCCATGGAATGCTAAGTTATCGTCTCTCTTTTTACCGTTAGCGAGAACCTTATCGCTCGAACTTATAGCGACGTGAGGTGTCACACTGCTCCCTGGCCCGGCTCAGACAGTGAGAGTGTGAACACATTATTTTCTTAAATGAAAGAAAAATAAACAATGCAAACATAAAATATTTAATTATATTTATACAGGAAGTTTTTTCTACGACTTGGAAAACATAAACTAATAAAATATAAAATTTTACATTACTTACAGCATTTTTAAGTACTTACCTAATTAAATATTACAAACGCTAAATCTAGAAATAAAAAAAACGTCGATAAGCCTATCTTTTACTCTCTCAATATGGAAAGTTTAGTATTAATTAAAAGGCAAGGCTTGTTACACCTTATTTTGTGTAGTTAGAGAATGCGGCAAAATAAAATTGTTTACCGCATCTCACAACTTCTTGGCTCGTCGACGCCCAAGGAGCTGTTAAGCTCAGCATAGAAAATTCTGACCTTCAACCGGAACGGCAAGTAGAGAAATAGATCTCGTTAAATATCTGAGTTAATGTACACGAAAATAGCGTAGAAGTAAGATATGTGACGTGACGTAGTGACGATCCGTGTGACGTGTGACTTAACTGTTACTATTTAACTTAACTTGAGATGACTATTTTTGAATTGACTTGAAACTTAAATTGAGACGATTTGACTTAACTTGAACTCGAACTGATATGTCGTAAGAAAAACTAATAAAAAATAATTTTATGACTACATAATGCGAACTTACTGTGAGCTTTGTTACAAAATTATAAAAAATGAGTATAAAAAAGGCTTATCAACGTTTTTTTTTATTTCTAGATTTAGCGTTTGTAATATTTAATTAGGTAGGTACTTAAAATGCTGTAAGTAATGTAAAATTTTATGTTTTATTTGTTTAAGTTTTTAAAAGGCAAAACGTCAATATTTCTGTACAAAGTTACAGTTAGGAATATATTTAAAATATCGAAAACTTTTTATGAAAATTGCAGTCAACGTTCTGCAAGCTTCATAAATAGTAAGGAACAAAACAAATGAAAATCTATTTGAATTTTTTCACTCGCGCCGTCTACGCATGCGCGGGCCGCAGATCGTCAGATTTTCCGCGGGAAACTCGACAACAGCCAAAACATTGCGGCGCGCGAATGTAGATAAAACTAATACTGCCTGAATAAAAGTATAAGTTTTTATATGTGTAAATATACTAAATAAATATTTTGTATGAACATATTGTTATTAATAGATAATTTAGTAAATAGAAGGCTGATATTAACATATGGAATAAAATACACAAATATTTTATATAAACACAGTAATAACAAAATACAACGCTAAAGAGGCTTCAAAATGACTCATAAGTTCATAACATCCACTTACGCGTGGCTTTAAGTTGCGATTTAGCTTAGTTACTTGATGGATACTTAGTTATTGAAAATTTCAGCATCTTTCAAGATCAAATAAGTGCAACTTCTGTATGTAAGTAGTACTATTATCTACTTTGTGCCACTAATGTTAATGTATGCGTTCAACATAAGGTATCCAAAAATATGAACGTGCACTTAATGGGATAAAGATAGCCCTTTAAATAAAGTACGTACCTATTTATCTCCTGCTAAGCAGCAAACACTGGTTAAATACCAATCAAATTAATCAAAGGATTAACTTCATTAGTTGTATAAAATCCATCATTACAACCTACGGAAACATTACCCAACTAAGTTTTCGCCAAAAGCATGTCATGTTTGCTTTCTTGACATAGTAAGGCCAAAGTTTCAGCTTTTCGACTTAAAAGCTTGGCATTTGTTACGGATGTTGAAACTTTGCGTTTTAACTTTATAAGCTAGCTCCTTGTACATCACAGATTAGGGGCAGTGCAGAGTTTGACGTAACTTTCTTTTAATTGGCAACAGCAAGTTGGATTTTGATCCCGCTCTCAGCCTCATCGCAAATTGATTCACTCTTGGATCACTGATTATTTAATAGTAAGTTAGGTATCAGTTTAACTACCAGTTTTGGCATTGCAACCACTTACAACAAACTTGTAACTTTATTATAAACAGACACTGTTTTACTGTGAGTAAACTTCCTCATCCACATGGATGACTCATAAACATACGGCCAGCATATTATTGCGAGAGAACTATATATACTATCAAATAATCTTTTAGATGCCTGTGTATACGTTTCTACAAAAAAAAATCCAAGTTGTAGGTATACAAGAACTTAGCTTAAATAAAATGCAAAAGTTGCAATCAAAGATGTACTTTTTAAAAAAGCATATTTTAAAGTGTCTGATTAAATGACGGACAAAAAAGCCTGAGTTGAACCTCTAATTCTAATATTTAACAATGTTCTGCGTTTTGTTTTAAAGAACGTGAACTGAGAGCAATTTATAAGCTAAGTTCATGCACTTCTCTCAGAGAAACGTTTAAAGAGATTGGTATTATTAAATATTATTTGGATGATAAAACTATTTGGACATGAGGTCAACTCTACATTTTTTTTTATTCATATGTTAAAAGTCTTTATCTTATAATATTAACTGACACATCTAATCTTGTAACGGAAGTTGAGCTCAGCCTTTTGCTTTGAGATCAGTTTCCAATTGGCGACTCTGTAACAATACACGGAGAAAAAAATAGCCCTTGCTGGTTTTCTTGCTGATTTTTTCCAGTACAAGGTCTCCCGCCGTAAACTTGTGAATTGGCGAGCTTCTTTGACGTGCAAAAGTGATTGTCATAATCCAATTTGAATAAACGATATTGGATTTGGATTGACTAGCTGAGCTGGCAACGCGTTGCCGTGGCTCAGTAGTTATAGAAGGTCATCATCAGCACAGCTCATATACGTCCCAACCGAAGGGCTCGAGCCTACGCTAGTTTGGCCTTAGTTTAGGCCTTAGTCAACCACGCTGACCCAGTGCGGATTTGACAATAATTTATTCACAGATGTATGTAGGTTGCCGCACGATGTCTTCCTTCATCGCAGGAGCGGTATAGTATTGTATAGTATAGTAATTAAGTACTTGTTTAAATTAAATAAACATCGGGTCAATGTTATACAAATATCCTAGAGGAATAGACCGTAGCATAGAGAAATTATCAAACACAAAACGCTATTTACTGAATGGTTACCCAATACAGATAACCAGGTGTGTGTGGACAAATTAACACACATCGCCATCTATTAAAAACGTATGGAATGTAGGTACATCATACTATTAGAAATACCTGTGGTATATGTGTGAGATTTTTACTAATACCAACACAAGTACTAATTCTCCCACGACATCACACTACCTTAACTAAGGCTATCTTATCTTCGACGCAATTTATAAGTACCTGACAATGTAATTATCTAGCATGGTGTCTTCGCGAATTAGTGGTGAAAGCCTTAGAGCTATCTCCTTATTAAGTCTATTAGGGCAAACCCAAACTTGTTATAAGTTAACTATATAATTAGATGAGCAATCTAAGACCGAGAGTTAACTCACTTTACAAAAAATAATACTCGTGGCTGTAAAATGGTAAAGTAAAATTCGTGAACTCCAAATTATTTTAGGTTTAATAAGAAAAATAAAAGGCAAACGTAATAATCACAATTAACTGTAAACTCTCACAAAAAGGGTTTCCCTTCAAGTGAAATGAAATGACGTAGATTAGACAAACGTACATTTTTTTGTCTGGGAATGTTTTCGTTAGATTTATTTGTCTGAAATTCACTGTTTTAGTGATACTGACAAGAGCAAGGCAAAATGATGGAGGCAACCCCGACTAGATTGCGTTGAACGGACATTTTTAACGACGTCAAATTGATGAATTCAGTTTCGGCTTTCGTATGGAAAGTGTGACTATTCCGTTAAACCAAATCAGAACGAAACGTTTCAACCAATCACCATCCACCGCTTGTCTGTCAAAATAATTTTCAGTGACATATAGACGACGCGATGTGATTGGACTGAAACGAGCTCGTCTCTTTTCCAGATTGTCTCACAGTGGCGTTTAAATCCCCCAGTGGCATAGCTCTGCCTGGCCTGTACGATCCGGAGATAAAATTAACTCCGCAAAAAAGTGGTCTGTTAGGGACAATTATTCAACCCGAGTGGGAAATTAAATTTGACTAAATAAGAACATTTCTTTTAATTTTTACACACTTAACAATAACAAGAATATTTAAGTAATTTAGATATTAATGTATACACTTATATCATTGAGGAGAGACAATCCATTCGATTTCAGTAAAACCAAAACTCAAAATTATTGGACAGTGGACTGCTTATCGACCTATCAGATCTCCCACCGCTTATGTATTTCTGTAAACTCAACTCCAGAGTTATTCGGTCATTGTCATCGTCGAGTATATCAAAAATAGATTTTGCATTTAAATAGAATTCCTCAATGTTGTATCCATTATTTTGTCTCCATGAATGTATGGTCGTATGTCATCGTCCGTCAATATTAGGGTACTTAGGATCACGTCTTTGTTGGGCATGGACATGCTACGGAGGCTTAACGTGGCATATTATGAAATCTGCTCCCCTAGACAAGATGTCTTTCGATAATCGCTAACGCAATCGCTAAATGGACAATGTATGAGATTTGACAATTGCGCTCGAAAGCTAAGCGAGGGCTTATGTCAAATCGCATACATTTTCCTTCTAGCGATTGCGTTAGCGATTATCGAAATGCATCTTGTCTAGGGCTGCTGTTCCGCTGCTACAAAATTGGAAGACGATACCAACACAGACGATATAACGCCGTCATTAGAATATCACTAGGTTCCTGATAAATGTTCCAAAAAATCTATTTTCAAACAGCACAAAAATTTCAATATCAATTTCTCTTAATCAATGCTTTTAAACAGGCGCAATGAATAACTGTTACCTACATTAAGTGCAAAATCATTTAAAAATAGCATGTAACACACATGTTTTCAAAATATACACTAGAATAATGATTATAATTCATTTAAATAAATGAAGAATAGAAAACTTATGTTTCAATTAGAAACTAACAGGTTTTGTTTCTTATTTGGGATGATGGATAAAGTACTAGCGTAAACATTATTGTGTAGGCGTGCGCAATACACCCAGAATGTATTCATTAACGAACCTTCAGCGCCCCCAAAATACTAACTTACACGTGGTACCAGCCCCTCAGCATTGTTACGTTACATTGTCCTTTGAAATACAATTCCATTTATATAGCGCGATGTCTGCCTTTCATACGCTAAACATTTAGAAAAACACGCTAGAGCATTGTTTACATTAACTTTTTAAATAAATTATTCACGATGTCACTGCAAAACCTTGATTAACAGCCTTCAGCTTAGTCACGGTTGAAACATGGTTTTGTCTCTATCGAACTTATCAACAAAAATGAATCAGCACCATGTCTAAAACATGACTAACATTAAGCGATGCATTATAGCAAGACCGTTCATTTATTGCAATATAAATTCCACAAAAATGCGCAAATAGAAGAATTTTGAAGGTAAAAGATACACCTATCGTGCTTATTATACTCGTACCTAACTACCTGTGCCCGCGAACTAGGTATTTAATTTAGTTATTAAATTCTTTATGTACAAAACTGTTGTATAGAGGCGGATTTAATACCTGAGGCATGGGTACGTACGTACGTAAGGTATGGGTACGTTTTGCCCTAATAAGGTATAACGCTGTAGATAGTGTTGAACCCTATTCCAGCCCTTAAAGTTTTAATTTATTAGGTGGTTTTGATAGGTGCGAGCGTGGGCAGCAGTGCCGCCTCATCTCGCCGGGGATGTCGACGGCATGGCAGAGCTCTTCGCAGACGACATGAAGGTCGTCTGCCACGCCGCCATGCCGAGGGCGCAGGCCTGCCCCGAAAGGGGGCAGGTGTACTGGTGGACGCAGGAGATTGCGGACCTGCGTACCACCAGTATGAGGGCCAGGCGCGCCTACGTGCGTTGTCGTAGGCGCGCCAGAACTACACTCGACGAGGAAGCTGAACTTCGTCGGGTGAATGCGGCAGCCAAGAAGGCCCTGCGGAACGAAATCTGCAGGGCCAAGGAGGAGTCTAGGGAGCAATTTATACGGCTCCTGGACGATGATCCGTGGGGGCGTCCGTACCGGATGGTGAGGGGAAAGTTTAAATCTTCCGCTTCCCCTACCTCCGCTATGGACAGAGGGCTGCTGGATCGGGTGCTGGGGACTCTGTTTCCCGATCCCGGTCCGTTAAGTGGTTGCGGTTATCCCTCCCGTATCGAACGTGGAATTCGACATGGTGAGGGAACGGTTTCGGCGCAAAAAAAAAGGCGCCGGGACCGGACGGTGTCCCAAGTAGGGTTTTGGCCCTCGCCCTGGGACACCTTGAGGAGCGGTTCCGGGTGGTGCTAAATTTAAGCATCACCTTGGGCCGCTTCCCCAGTCGTTGGAAGGCGGGCAGGCTCTGCCTGTTAAGGAAGGAGAGCCGCCCCGCGGATTCCCCGGCTGGGTATCGGCCGGTGGTGCTACTCGACGAGACCGGGAAGTTCCTAGAGAAAATCCTGGCTTCCCGCATCGTCGAGCACCTAGAGGACCAGGGGCCGGACTTGGCTGACAACCAGTTCGGCTTCCGCACCGATCGGTCCACGGTGGACGCGGTGGCCCTCCTCAAGAGGTGGACTGAAGAGGCCACAGCTCGTGGGGAGACTGTTGTTGCAGTGTCTCTTGACATCCGCAACGCTTTCAACAGCCTGCTCCACGAGTGCATAAAGGAGGCACTCCGCTTCCACCGGGTGCCTCCGTACCTCCGCGCCCTCGTGGAGGATTACCTGCAAGGCAGATCCATCCTCTACGAGGGGCCGGATGGGCGCGTCCACACGTGGACAATGGCGGCGGGTGTACCCCAGGGTTCCATACTAGGTCCTCTGTTATGGAACCTGGGGTACAACTAGGTCCTGCGAGGCGACCTTCTGCCACGAACGAAGGTCGTCTGCTTCGCCGACGACACGCTTGTCGCGGCGAGAGCGAAAACGGGGGAGGAGGCGGCCCACCTTGCGTCGGTCGGCACCTCACTGGTCGTCCGACGCATCCGCCTTCTGGGCCTGGACGTGGCCCTCGACAAAACGAGGGCCATGTTATTCCACGCCCCCCGTCGCAGGATCCCACTGGGGCTCCGTGTCCGAGTAGAGGGGGTACGTATACCGGTCGAGGCGCATCTCAAGTACCTCGGCTTGGTTCTGGACCCCCGATGGAGTTTCGAGGAGCATTTTAAGCTCCTCGCTCCACGGCTGTGCGCCGCCGCAGCCGCACTCGGGCGGGTCCTTCCCAACGTGGGAGGACCAGGATCGGCGTGCCGTCGACTGTATCACGGGGTGATAAGGTCGATGGCACTATACGGAGCCCCGGTATGGGCGGAGTGCCTCTCCCCCCGTACGGTGGCCCTACTGCGACGTCCGCAGAGGGTCATAGCAGCCCGGGCCGTGCGAGCCTATCGCACGGTCAGCCACGGCGTGGCCTGCGTTCTTGCGGGCCAAACGCCATGGGATGTCGATGCATGCGTCCATTCGGAGATGTATCGGCATCGGGTTGCTGTACGAGAGCGGGGGGGACGGTCTGCTTCACAGGAGGTGGAGCAGGTTCGTACCCTGGCACAGAGGGAGGCTCTGCGCCAGTGGGGTGAGGCACTCGCCTCCCCAGCTGCCGGCCACCGGACGATTGAGGCAATTCGTCCGGTGTTGGAGGAGTGGGTTGGGCGCCGGCAGGGCAGCCTAACATTCCGCATGGTGCAGGTACTTACCGGGCATGGCTGCTTCGGTCACTACCCGCACCGAGTCGCCCATCGGGAGGAAACGCCGCAGTGTCATCACTGCGACGCTCCCGATGACACTGCCGAGCACACACTATTGGTGTGCCCGGCTTGGCGATGCCAGCGCAGCGAACTCAACGCTGCGCTGGGAGGCGGAAACCTCTCGCTGCCGAGCATGGTCGTGGCCATGCTCCGCGGCGAGGCGGAATGGGGGGCTGTCGCCTCCTTCTGCGAGGACGTAATATCGCAGAAGGAGGCCGCGGAGAGGGAGCGGGAGGCAGATCCTCAAGCCGCTCCCATCTGTCGCAGACGGATAGGCAGGAGAAGGCGGGCATTCGCACAAGCGATGCCCGTCTAATGACCCTGCCGTGGAGGCCTACGTGCACGGTTGGCCCCGTGCACGCCGCCGTAAGGCCCTCCGTCTGGGGATTGCCCTGGTGTTCTCGGGCAATCCCCCCTTGGCGATAGCCCGACCAGGTGGTCGGGCTTGCCCGGGCGCGTGGGTAGTGGAGTCGCAGTGTGGACCTTACCTAGCGCGCTCATAAGGGCAGGGTGAACACCGGGGGATTTTAGTGGGTAGGCCTGGCACTCCGCCGGGAGAGCCCCACACACGCTCGCCGTCTAGCCAACGGCGGGTACGGTGCGGCTACGCATTTCCCCCTGAGAAAAAACAAAAGGTGGTTTTGATATGAAAATGTTACAAATTGACAAACACATGTAAATTTAGCATGTACCTATCATTATTTACATAGGGTGTTTAAAATAGCATATTTATTATTAAGGATACTGTCAAAAGCGTAAATTTTCTTCCGATTTTTTTTTAGTTTTTTGTTCCGTAAGAATGTAACACCGTTTTTTCTTAAAATTTCATAAAACACTAATTTTGCAAAAACACTTTGGTTTCACTGTAGTTTTAACACAAATTGCACAACTAAAATCATAATTACAACAACTTTGTCAATTAATTTCACAATATCAATGTCAAGTGTCAACGTCAAAGTCGTTTCACGTCACGTCAGTGACATTTGCAATTATCTTTGGTCATTATTCAATTTTTGCATAAACAAAATAAATCTCGCGTTTATCCTGGCCTTATTTACAAAGATAGTTTTTTTTCGCCCAAAATCCCGTGCTTCCCTTTAGGTGGGTTGATTTTCTCAAAATTCGGAATTTGACATCTAGACTGTTTGTTTTGATCATTTTTAGAGACATATCGTAATAAAGTACACTTAAGGCTTACAGATCATATAATTATGGTTTCGTCGAATAGAATTTGGAAAGCATTCACAATTTGTTTATGGTTAATTTTTCATTACGTTTTGTTTTTCAACCAAACTTATAACTTTAGCTGGAAATACTTATTGCATATTGTAGAATTTCGAAAGATCCGTATGTTGACTTGACACATCTTGAAGCAAGTTAAGAGTCTTACGAGTGTTATGAAATGAATTTGGTTTTAGGAGAGGTTCCGTCGCCAATACGGCGCTTAACATTCAGCAAACGGACCTCGGCTCCGTCGCTTCCACATAAACGCAAATCTCTGCGCAGGTGGAGCGTTGGTTTTTAGAACGCGTCTATCGTCTATGTTATGAGTAGTCTGTGAGACATCGACCGAAGTAGTTTGTTATTGATTTAATTCTAAATCGAAATCTAAAATTCTACATTAACTTAATTTCTGCGAATAAAATTAATAGGTATTTCTCCCGTTTTCCGTGTGAATTGAATTTGAAAAGCGAGACTACAAAAATCAGTTCTTTTTGTTTTCAGCTTGAAGAGTAAAGCTAAGGAAAAAATACTATATTTACTCGCCGGCACGCGATTATTTAAATTAAATGGATTTATGGTATCAATAAGTGCAAAAAATCAATGAGGTATCTAATTAACTTATTATATTTCATGATTTAAAACAGATTTTGTTAATTTTATTTTTATTTGTGGGTAAATTGATTATTAAATCAAACATATTACATTCCCAAAATTCGCCTTTTTCATCCCCTATTTCATTAAAAAACCTTGATAGTAAACGGCATCTTAGTGGGATTAAGGCATATATTGAGTAACACTTGCGAATTTCATGTTAAATTCTAAATTTTCACAATATTAAGTTTCACATCCTTCTTTGGCAAATAACTCACAAATTAAGCTGTTTTCTTTTTATTAATAGCAGTAATTATACACAAAATAGGTGCTCTCCCCTCCATATGTCCTTTTTATTAACTACCCAATAAGAAACTTTGACAATTCATTGAAAATTATGTTTGGAATTAACTTGCAATGTTTATTACATGAAATTCAAATGTATTGACTGGGATTCCTTCAGAACTCAGTGTTAGACCCACTGACCCTAAGATTATAGGCATATTTAATTATATTTTTAACATAACACTGTGCTATGAATCTCCAGGGCAGTTCCCGGAGGCCGCAGGGCTCCGCTGCAACTAACCTACCTGATAACCTAATATCAAGGAGGAATTCTGTGGAATTACACAAATAATATTAGAAACAGAGAATAAGTTAAGAAACTGGAATATCATAGCTCTGACCCGTGATTGCAAGATTTAGCATAGAAGGTACGCTCTACTAACAACCGCTCCGGGGAAAGCTACTAATTTAAAAAAAAATGAAACCTATAACTATTTGTTCGTGTACTTTATTGCCCCTCATTTTGTAGTTTTGTACCCAATTTGTACCTGATTTTTACCTGCCGAGATTGATCAAACAAACCTGAACCATCCTGCCCTTGGCTTGTATTAATTAAACATTTAGTTAAGTGCTTTGCATTGAGGGATTTTGTTAACTTCAGCAACATTATGCATAAGTGAATTACAACCATGTACCTACCAGAATAAAGCTTTTCATTTTGTATCGGACTAAAGGAATAAGTTTGTTTTTTTTCTTTCAACTTTAAGATTTCCCTATATTTCTACAATTTAGCAAGAAAAAGCACTACAATTTGGCGCCCGAATATACAGCAGGTTTTGTGGCATTATATGGCCCATTATTCTGGTCAAATGCTCAGATAGTGTTGATCCATCTCGGTATGTATCTTTAATAATTTTCTTTTTTTTAACGTTGTGTGTTAGTTAAGCTAAAACTCAAAAACGGCTCGACCGATTCTTACGAAATGTTATGTGTATTTGAATAGGTCCAGGGAAGGTTTAAAAGTACAACTGGACCCAGTAGGTGGCGCTGGAATCGGACAGGAGAACGTCTGCCGGTCTCACTAGTTATAAGATAAATAAGAATTCTAGGCAGGTTTGGTTCAGATAGGTATAAATAAAAACAAATTTTAGTTACATTTGAATAAGGTGAATATATTTTAAGATTTTTTGTTCATAGTTTGAGTATATAACATAAATAATATTGTAAAATTAACTTCTCATATAGAATAGAGCGTAGTATATTTTTACAAAAATGGAACAAAGACCAATTAGTTTTAATTTACTTAACAAAGATGAACTAGAATATGAGGTGAAAATCAGGGGTT
This sequence comes from Schoenobius gigantellus, assembly GCA_963935595.1. Classification (NCBI taxonomy): domain Eukaryota; kingdom Metazoa; phylum Arthropoda; class Insecta; order Lepidoptera; family Crambidae; genus Schoenobius; species Schoenobius gigantellus. Next base: position 29,809,742 of record OZ012547.1, on the reverse strand, counting down.
CGAAACCAGCTGACACGGTGATGGCTCTGAGAGCACAGATCCGCACTCTCAATAAAGATCTGCCTTCTGATGAAATACTGACTTGTGATCTTGATGTCAATATTGAATTAAAAGTAATTCAAAAGAAATTAGATGATCTTGAGAAGCTCATCACAAGCGCTTCAAGTAAGCTGTCATCACTTAAGATGTTAAATAGAATTCAAACTCTTGCACACCACTTATTCCACAGAATTGGTCGCTTGTTTTATCGGAGTATGATGATAATAATCTTACTTCTTTAATTACTTCTCTGAATAATAGATTAGATAGCATTCTTGTAAAAATAGATAATATTTGTCATAATTTTAAAAGTAGCTTGGCACCTGAACAACCGATTGAGCACTCCACTGCAACTACACACAATACAGCTAATGATTGCTCCGTGCATAAACTAAATTTACGCTTCAATGGCAAGACATGCATTAAAGCCTTCTTACAACGCCTCGAAGAGTTATGCTTGTCTCGTGGCCTTGCAGATTCAAAGCTTTTCTGTTCTGCGGCTGAACTTTTCACTGATGAAGCGCTATGCTGGTATCGAGGAGTAAAGTCAGACGTTCACAATTGGACTGAGCTGAAGACCTTGCTTCTCGATGAATATTTACCATCTGATTATGACCATCGCTTGATGCAGGAAATTAGAAGTCGTACTCAGGGCCCCGACGAAAGCATTGTGAATTATCTCAGCATTATGCAAAATTATTTTACTCGATTATCAAAACCAATCTCTGATGATGATAAATTGAACATAGTCATGTTTAATATTAGACCATTTTATACTACTCAGCTTGCTCTAGCCCCAGTGGAATCTTGGACTGATCTAAAGAAAAAATGTAGGTTGTTAGAAGGTGCAAAGGAGCGATCGGTGCATTTCAGTGAACCTCCTAGGGTCACCACATCTTTTCTGGCTCCCGATTTGTGTTATAAAAGTAGTAATAGTAGTAGCAGCACTAGCAAGGCGCCACCAAAAGTCTCTTCAATACAGCCAGCAAATAATACACAAAATAATCTTTTTTGTGTCCGCTGTCGGAAAAATGGTCACAGCTTGAGGTATTGCAAGGCGCCTTGGGTACTTATTTGTTATCGTTGTGGAGAAAAGGGGTTCAATGCAAATAATTGTCCAAAGTGCACTTCTTCAAAACCTTCAACCGTAGAGATTCCAAAAAACGCCAAGTAGTGAACCGATGGCATAAAACAGTATATTTTTATAATAAACATTGTAATTCTGAACAGTCAAGGCAGAAATACAATGAATTCTATAATAATGTAAATAAAGCTAGTAACATACATACGCATAAAGGTAAGGTTACATCGGTTCACGCTACTACTAACGCCACCTATAATGATACCAGAGCTTATCTGAAGATTAATATTTTTGGCTTGGAATTCAGAGGATTACTAGATTCAGGATCACAGATCTCCATTGTGGGAGGGCAAGCATACAAATATTTTAAAGATTTCGCTACTTTACATAAGTCTGAGGACTTAGACTTTATAAAAACTGCAAATGGTTCTACTTCACGGGTAACTGGATATTTATTTTTACCTGTATCAATAGAGAATAAAACTCGTGTTATTAAATTTTACGTCGTCCCTGGAGTTGCTACAGAGTTGTTATTTGGCTTAAATTTCTGGAAGGAATTTAATATTGCGCCAGATATTTTATCATTGTTAGAGGATAGCGGACATTTATATAAAAATAATAATCAGGTGTACACATTTATGTCAGGCAGCCGTGCTTTACATGATTTTGAAACTTTATCTAAGCTTGAGCGTAGGCTGGTCAATGACGTCATAAAGCAATTTGATGACATTTCCGCAGAAAAGATAGGCCTAGGTAGGACACACTTAGTGAGCCATAAAATTGATACCGGTGACCACCCACCTATTAAACAACGGTATTATGTAGTCTCACTCGCTAAACTGGCAGAATTAAATAAACACCTAGACCAAATGCTGAAGGATGATGTTGTGGAGCCTAGCGGCAGTGCATGGAACAACCCCGTTACTTTGGCGGTTAAATCAGATGGGTCATCACGTTTCTGCTTGGACAGCCGAAAACTTAACGCCATATCAAAGCATGACGCTTACCCTATGCCTTATATTAGCCATATTCTGGACCAGCTCAAAAACGCTAAGTACTTATCTTCTATTGACCTAAAGTCTTCATATTACCAAGTTCCTTTGGACTCTATTGAGTCCAGAGAGAAAACTGCTTTTACTATTCCCTGCAGAGGCTTGTTTCACTTTAAGGTCATGTGCTTTGGACTTACTGCAGCTCCAGCTACGCAGCAGCGGTTGATGGACCGCCTCTTTGGCCCCGAGTTTGACAATAAGGTGTTCGTATATGTTGATGATTTAATTTTACTTACCCCTGAAGGCCCAACGGCCTTCCAGGATCACCTCCAACTCCTACTTAGGGTAAAGGAGAGACTTAAACTAGCCAACCTTACTGTCAACATGGGTAAATGCCAGTTCTTCAGGAGACAGCTGAAATTCTTGGGTCATGTGGTTGACGAATATGGTCTGCGCACGGATCCTGACAAAATTAAGGCTATAGTAGACTTTCCTATTCCCACCTGCAGGAAAGACGTCAAACGTTTCTTGGGAACTGCATCTTATTATAGGCGTTTCATAAAAAATTTTAGTCATAGAGCTGGTCCCCTTAATGCTCTTACTTCTACCCGTAAGAGCGCGCCCCCTTTCAAATGGACGACCGAGGCAGACGAGGCGTTCAACGACCTAAAACTCGCACTGTCTACTTCTCCGGTTCTGGTATGTCCTGACTTCTCGAAAGATTTTGCTGTCCACTGTGACGCTTCTGATTTCGGGTTAGGAGGTACCTTAACCCAGGTTGTAGATGGACAAGAACATCCTGTTGCGTACTGTAGCCGTTCATTAACACCCGCCGAACGTAACTATTCCGCTACAGAGCGAGAGGCATTGGCCGTGGTACATGTCGTTGAACACTTCCGCCCTTACCTTGAAGGTGGTCGACAATTTAAAATTATTACCGATCATGCTAGTCTAAAGTGGTTTTTAAACCTTAAGAATCCGACAGGACGACTAGCGCGTTGGGGGTGTAGGCTATCGCCTTATAATTTCATTATTGAGCATCGTAGTGGATCTCAAAACGTCGTACCGGATGCACTATCACGTTCTGTACTAGTGGCAGCCGTAGACGCATTTACTTCCAGCGATGCTTGGTATAACAATATATTAAAACGTTGCACGGATAGGCCGCGCGCGTGTCCCAATTTTCAAATTATTGATGGTAGGCTTTTTAGATTTACAAAAAGCACTAACAAACTCTGTGGTGACTACCAGTGGAAAGAGGTTGTACCAAAGGAGCTTAGGGAGGATATTATTACAAGTAACCATTCTGAACCAATTGCTGCGCACTTAGGCGTTGCAAAAACATATAAAAGATTAAAATTACGGTATTTTTGGCCCGGTATGCATAAAGATACCGAGGAATTTATTAAAAATTGTGCCACTTGCAACTCATATAAACATAGCTCACTAGCGCCACCTGGCTTTATGGGGGAACCCAAGGTCTGCTGTCGACCATTCCAGTGCATCAGCATTGATCTCGTTGGTCCACTGCCGATGTCTCGACAGCAAAACACCTTTTTACTAGTAGTTGTGTGTTGTTTTACAAAATATTGCTTATTATTTCCTATACGGCGTGCAACGGGCAAAGTTATAGCGCAAAGGTTAGAAGACCATGTATTTCTGGTTCACGGAATACCACAGACTGTGATGTCTGATAATGGCTCGCAGTTTATAAGTCATGAGGTTCAGGCATTATATGAAAAATACAATATTCCGCAAGTACATTTGGGTCCAGTATATTGTCCACAAGTTAATACGGTGGAACGTTATAACCGCACAATAATCACTGCAGTTTCCTCGTTTGTTGAGAACGATCATAGAACGTGGGATATTAACATACATAAAATACAATTTGCCATGAACACCTCAGTAAATGAGTCTACTTCTTATACTCCTTTCATGCTAGTACACGGTAGGGAAGCTGTCACAGATGGTAGTATTTACCGTGGTTTCGAAGATCTCCAAGAGTTGGTTGTGGTACCACGCGATACTCATGCGTCTAATATTGGCCACCTCGGTGACATTTTCATCAAAGTCCGAGAGTCGTTGCGTAAGGCCCATGAAAGGAATATAAAATACTATAACAACAAACGCAGAGATATATCATTTAATGTCGGTGATTTTGTGTGGAAGCGTACGTACAAGCAGAGTTCTGCTAATAAATATCGAATGCCTTATTGACTTCAGTAAGGCATTCGATATTTTAAAATATAACACGATATTTGAAAAACTAAGCCAGAATGGTATACAAGGCCCCATGCTCCAATGGTTTAAAAATTACCATCAGGGAAGGTGCACGATGGTTAAAGTAGGCGACGCATTCAGTAACAGGGTAACGACCGACGAAGGCACAGCCCAAGGCTCGATAATTGCACCAATTGAGTATTTGCTGTATGTGAACGATATGTGTAATGTAACTAAAGAGGGCTTAGTATTGCAATTCGCTGACGATACATGCATCGTGGCTGCTCACGCTGATTTACAAACCGCTGTGCGCGAAGCGCAACGGAACTTTGACTTATTGTGTAAATGGGCGCACGACGCTGGCCTCGTCATAAACGCGGAGAAAACTAAAGCAATCCACGTCCACTCCGCACACAATAAAACCGCATACACACCCTCTATCGTTGCACATGAGCACGCATGCCTGCACCAAAATACATCGCAGTGTTCGTGTTCACAAATAGAATTCTTATCCCAGCACAAGTATATAGGCCTTATTATTGATAATAGATTTAACTGGCGACCCCATATTGAGTATATTGGTGACAGGTTGCGGGCTTTAGCTTCTAAGCTTTCAATTCTACGTTACAAACTCCCTTTTTCCACATTGAGAATGTTATATTTGGCATTAGGTGACAGTATTATTGGCTATGGTATAAGTAGTTACGGCAGAACATTCAAAACATATCTGAAAATTGTTTATAAGCTGCAACTGAAATTACTACGATTAATTGTCCCAACTAAAATTCAAAATAAATTAACTGACAACGAAATTAACTTATTCAAGCATTGCAGAGTTTTAACTGTTTATGATAAATTAAATTCGGCCATTTTAAAGGACGAGCATAAAAATTGTCAAAAAATTATCACCCACAGACGACCACCAAATTTAAGAAATTTACATCACAAAAAATTTATAGTACCCAGATATAAAAATTTCTACGGCAGCAGAAATTGGAAATGTTTATTGCCAAAATTGCTAAACGAAATGAATGACGACTTCGTTCAGAATTATATTACTAAAAAAAATGTTAAGCCAGTTATTAAAAAACAATTTTGTACTAAAGCTAAGAATAGAAAGATGTACCTACCTAAGTCATGCAATTAGAATAAAATCAAAATACTTGGCATGCTAATATATAAAAATAAAAAAATAAACCTGTACTCCCCGTCACAGTTAAAGCCAAAAAGGCTTTTGTAGCGGTGTTTTTTTTTTTATTAATATGTACTTTTTTTTATGATTTTGCACAATAAATGAAAAAAAAAAAAAAAAAAAAAATATTTTACTGCTAAACTTGCCCCTAAATATGAACGTTGTAAAATTACGTACCTAGTAACATAATACATACTTAATTTTCATTTTTATACTCTTATGAAAATAGCCATATTTTTATAAGCATTTAACACTTAGGCACCGCGGGTGCGGCGGTCACAGAATACCCACCCCGCCATTCTTCCTGGCGTCTCGTAGAACCCGAGTGTAGGATAACGCGCCATATAACATCTGGCGGCGTTTTTGCATGTGTCTGTTCCTGTCGTTTTTTATTGATTTGCCTTGATACTTAAGTTTCCATATACCTAACATCTTCAAAATTGATATTACCATTACATAAGTACATAAAGATCTAAAACACAAATATTATACGTGTCTTAGTTCATACCATTATTATAAATATATTATTACTACCATTATATAAAATGGATGGATGGATATTACTTCTTTAGTATCTGATACCAGAATTAAAGAACAAGTATGTACTTATTATAACTGTTATGTGGATAGATAGATGCATTGAGCACAAGATCACAAATATAAACGTGTCTTGATCATTATTTTTATATGTATTCTACTCTAATCAACAAAATTAATTTTGAATTCCTCACAGGAGCGGTTTGCAACTCTAGAAATAAGCCTTTGCTATATTCTTATAATGGAGGAAGTTACATCTAGCTGGAAACGTAGGAAAATCAATATCGACGATCAGGGGCAACGACACATGCAACTCATTTTTTTATTATTCCCTTTATATTGTTTTTTTTTACTTATTATTTGACGATTAGAGTCAAAATGTCTGTAATAACGACATCTACCGGTGGTTGTTGACATTACATGCTATACTCTGTTAGTGTCAAGATATACTTATTTAACAACGCCATCTCGGCGCCAGTCCTGACACTACAGTTTTTTCTTTATTACTTACTTATATTTGATGGGCATAGGATATAATGCCTTTTACCTATTTATCACAGCCATATAGGTGCTAGCAGAAGTGGTTTCGCTAGATTTTGCCACCTTATGGGTGAATATTTTTTTTAAAACCATGTAGGTGCTAGCAGCAGTAGTTTCGCGCTAGATTTTGTCACCTTATTGGTGAATGTTGTTTTTTTTTATTACAACCTTTAACATACCATATTAATGGATTTACGTAGATTTAAGGTGCATGCATGCATAAATACTCTTTATTTACACACGTTTATATTTAAAGCTTTATTTTTTATCTTATACAAATAAATAAACTTATATAAAAAAAAAAATAACGTTAGGCGTAATTGGGTACAGAGTTTATCACGAATGAATAGTTTTTAAGTACCTAATTGATTCTATTTATGATAATTCTGTTTGGTTGGTTAGGAGGTTTTGAGGCTGACGGGGCGTCAGACGAATTCCCTACGTGAATTCTATCGTGGTTGGGGGGATACTGTAACACCGTTTTTTCTTAAAATTTCATAAAACACTAATTTTGCAAAAACACTTTGGTTTCACTGTAGTTTTAACACAAATTGCACAACTAAAATCATAATTACAACAACTTTGTCAATTAATTTCACAATATCAATGTCAAGTGTCAACGTCAAAGTCGTTTCACGTCACGTCAGTGACATTTGCAATTATCTTTGGTCATTATTCAATTTTTGCATAAACAAAATAAATCTCGCGTTTATCCTGGCCTTATTTACAAAGATAGTTTTTTTTCGCCCAAAATCCCGTGCTTCCCTTTAGGTGGGTTGATTTTCTCAAAATTCGGAATTTGACATCTAGACTGTTTGTTTTGATCATTTTTAGAGACATATCGTAATAAAGTACACTTAGGGCTTACAGATCATATAATTATGGTTTCGTCGAATAGAATTTGGAAAGCATTCACAATTTGTTTATGGTTAATTTTTCATTACGTTTTGTTTTTCAACCAAACTTATAACTTTAGCTGGAAATACTTATTGCATATTGTAGAATTTCGAAAGATCCGTATGTTGACTTGACACATCTTGAAGCAAGTTAAGAGTCTTACGAGTGTTATGAAATGAATTTGGTTTTAGGAGAGGTTCCGTCGCCAATACGGCGCTTAACATTCAGCAAACGGACCTCGGCTCCGTCGCTTCCACATAAACGCAAATCTGTGCGCAGGTGGAGCGTTGGTTTTTAGAACGCGTCTATCGTCTATGTTATGAGTAGTCTGTGAGACATCGACCGAAGTAGTTTGTTATTGATTTAATTCTAAATCGAAATCTAAAATTCTACATTAACTTAATTTCTGCGAATAAAATTAATAGGTATTTCTCCCGTTTTCCGTGTGAATTGAATTTGAAAAGCGAGACTACAAAAATCAGTTCTTTTTGTTTTCAGCTTGAAGAGTAAAGCTAAGGAAAAAATACTATATTTACTCGCCGGCACGCGATTATTTAAATTAAATGGATTTATGGTATCAATAAGTGCAAAAAATCAATGAGGTATCTAATTAACTTATTATATTTCATGATTTAAAACAGATTTTGTTAATTTTATTTTTATTTGTGGGTAAATTGATTATTAAATCAAACATATTACATTCCCAAAATTCGCCTTTTTCATCCCCTATTTCATTAAAAAACCTTGATAGTAAACGGCATCTTAGTGGGATTAAGGCATATATTGAGTAACACTTGCGAATTTCATGTTAAATTCTAAATTTTCACAATATTAAGTTTCACATCCTTCTTTGGCAAAGAACTCACAAATTAAGCTGTTTTCTTTTTATTAATAGCAATAATTATACACAAAATTGGTGCTCTCCCCTCCATAGGTCCTTTTTATTAACTAACCAATAAGACAATTTGTCGATTTATTAAAAATTATGTTTTAGAATTCATTTGCTATGTTTATTACATGAAGTTCAAATGTATTGACTGGGATTCCTTCAGAACTCAGTGTTAGACCCACTGACCTCAAGATCATAGGCATATTTAATTATATTTTTAACATAACACTGTGCTATGAATCTCCAGGGCAGTTCCCGGAGGCCGTAGGGCTCCGCTGCAACTAACCTACCTAATAACCTAATATCAAGGAGGAATTCTGTGGAATTACACAAATAATATTAGAAACAGAGAATAAGTTAAGAAATTGGAATATTATATCTCTGACCCGTGATCGCAGAAACTTAGCATTGAAGGTATGACCCACTAACAACCGCTCCGGGGAAGGCTACTAATTTCTTTTAAAAAAAAGGAAACCTATAACTATTTGTTCGTGTACTTTATTGCCCCTCATTTTGTAGTTTTGTACCCAATTTGAACCTGATTTTTACCTGCCGAGATTGATCAAACAAACCTGAACCATCCTGCCCTTGGCTTGTATTAAATAAAAATTTAGTTAAGTGCTTTGCATTGAGGGATTTTGTTAACTTCAGTAACATTATGCATAAGTGAATTACAACCATGTACCTACCAGAATAAAGCTTTTCATTTTGTATCGGACTAAAGGAATAAGTTTGTTTTTTTTCTTTCAACTTTAAGATTTCCCTATATTTCTACAATTTAGCAAGAAAAAGCACTACAAGAACATTTTGCAAAGTATTAGAAAACTTAAAAATGATGAGTGAAATCGGTAAAATCCTCAATTTACGGCGTGATCAAGGAAAATAAGGATTTAGTACAAACGGTGACCTAAATCTATTCTTGTTTAGTTAAAATAATAAGTTTTATTTACATTTTTATCCGTTAATCAAAGTTACTAAGTAAGAAGCATAAGAAGTCTATTTTTCGCTCAACGTCAATAAATAACACAATAATTTTATTTTATGACTTAATGCCATGTTCGTCCTACGTCTTTGTTGTATCGACATTACTATAGAAGTTTATCACCTCAAAATTACGTCAAGCTTCAAACCTGTTCTACTAAAGAACATACGAGTTAACCAACCCTTATAAAGAGTTATTATAACAAACTAAAATAAAACAATTTTCAACGTCACACACAACGAAAATTTCGGGATTTTGTTCTAGACCTTTGTTTAGGTTTACATTGTTTTAAACTGAAACAAAAGCACAAGCTTCAATAATATTGTTCCTATCTTAATTATGAGGTGTAAATTTTGGGAGTGTTAGGGCGGCGATGTTCAATGTGGAATAGTTTCTATATTTAGGAGAATTTGCGATGTAATGAACAGGTAAGACACGTATTGTACTCTCCTGATAATCATCGCGTCTGTCTGTCTTTCTGCTCGTAATAAACTCATATACGAGCGCACAAAGGTGCATGATTACAGTAATAAAGTATAGTTGGTTGGCCGTAATAAGGTTACTTTTTGGATGTCAGTATGATTTTTGTGGATTTTATTAAGAACTTGATCACTTTTTTGGCAAGTCGCATTGCTTGAAAGATTTAATCATTTTATCTTATTAGAATTAACAATTATAATTGTTTACAAGGTGACGTCACCAAAATTAAATAAGAAAGTTTATTGTTTTGAAAATGTTTTACTTATTAAGCGTTCAATCATTTCAAATTGATTTTCATAATCATTTGTGGTTTGTAGTTTTAAAAATGTTGATGATTAATTTTATTATATTTTACTCAAACAAGCAAAATTTCAACTTGATAAGCTACCATTTTTTTCAGTGTAGTTTTTGTATCTCATCGCGTATAAAGTCCAGCTATCTACTTACATAAATCCATTCGAAGTCAGCCAACAGAATTTCCACAAAGATTGTTTCAAGCATAAGTGACGAACCCGTCGTTTTCTATCCAGTTTTAGTGTGGACCATTAATCTCGCAGACGATATATTAACGACAAGATGCGAGTTATCGCCTGCAGCCCCGCCACTGTTTGCGCTAACTGGAGCCGATATATCTATTTGTCTTCTAAACGATTGACCCGAAGGAAGTTTTTGCCGGAACGTTGTGTAAGGAATCTACAGTGTAAGCTTCGGCAAAGGGAAGTATTGTTTGTGACGCAGACTTGATCAAACACAAGCAAGGATGTAAAAGCATGCAGCTGACACGCTTTCAACGCGCCACATAGCGACAAAACTAAACGTGAAAGTGCTTGGAGGTGAAATCGTTTAGTAAAATATTAGTGAAGTTAAACCTCATAGGAAAATAATCGTGATTAAATTTATTTCAAATTAATTTATCATTTAAAATAATTGCATTAAGTTGTATACAGCTAAGAATCATGTAATATAAACACATTCCATTTTTATATATTTCTAATTTTATTACTAAACATTTATTATTATTTCTTTGTTCATAAACTCCAAACAACATCTAGCTAATAAAAGTAAAATTTTGAGTCGAAGTTCAAGAAATCATTCCTAAATATAACATCTTTATTTCAACCAAGTTGTTTCTCTATCGAGTAATGAAAAGGCCTACGCTGCGATATTATCATGAAAAGTTGACATGTATTAATGATTGCCTGTAATAGATTTTCACGGGAATATATTAGCGAGTGACTCATCACTACACGGACAGGTTCCGCGAAGATTATACGAGTATGTTAACAGTTTTAAATGTTTTTGAAGTTACTTTTCAACATACTAATTATGTTGATCTTAGTACTCATATCACGTACAAATAATTTAATTAGTAAAATCGAGTAATTGAGTGTTGATTGACAAATTTATTCCAAAGTTCCTGTTTTTAAGATGATATATCGTCCGCTAAAAAAATTACGCGATGCTGTCTTCTTAAGAGAATTGTTTTATCTTACCATAACTAAAAACATAACTTTTGGTAAATTTTATTTTATTTTACTTTACTTTTATTCACTTTTCTTAATTTTACTTTACATTTACTTTAGTCTCACAGAAATTTCTATGAGGCATCCAAGCATGAATAGTAATTCTAACTGTTGAAAATAAGATATTTTCTATAAACAGTTATTCATTCTTTCCACTAAACATTTTATTTTTGCTTTACTACACTTCTCTTAACTTTACTTCACTCTACTTGATATTACTTTTTTTTACTCTAGGGTCCCAGAAATGCTATGAGAATTCGATGCAAAAATAGTAATGTACGGCAGCTTATTACGATTTATTGATTTCGGTAATGAAATGCTTGTTTAACAGCAGTATTCCAGTTTTGAAAAATAAAGAGTTCATTAGATAACGGCAATAGAAAAGCTCAAAAAGAATATATAAAACTGTATGGCTAACGCCATTAGTCGAGCGTGAACCAATCGCGAAAAGAACAAAACATTTCAACACTTGGCTATAGTTTAATAGGATAACATAATTTTCGGTATTTTATAATTTAGATTTAGTTTTCTTATATTCAACAAATTGTCAAAGTACGTATCGAATTTCGAATTCAAGTCGGAGGAACGAGAAAACAGGAAACAATTATCATGAATAATAAGTAATACGATAAATGTATCTAATAAATGTATCTAATTAGATCACTGAAGCATGTTTTGGAGTAAAGCAATCAACTCAACTTCTGTGACACCCACTACGATTAAATGCTCATTTAATTGAGGTAGTACGTGGGCGTGTTTTATATTGATTAATGAAAAAACATACATTTGTATCCCAGTTGGAGCCCATAGACGAAGGTGATTCAGTGTGTTTTATTGCGTGACATAATGATGATACTTTCATCACTAAATCCCATCCGAACTCTATCATGTGACTACGAGGCGTAGCACAACAGTTTGTCTACGACGCTACGTGACTACGAGGTGCTACGTACGTTGATAGTATTTGAAAACAATTTTCAAACATTCATTCCAAGTACTTACGAACTAGAAACATATTTATAATGAATGATCAACAATAGTTTGAAATGCATAATACAATAGTGTTTTAGCATCGTTGTTTTCGTTGCAGAAACTTCTTTATGGTGAGGAATGGTTAAAAATAAAAAAGAATACCTGTGAGGTCGCCTCTCCTCCTCGTGATCTTCTTTCATGAAAGAGGGCTGCAGGCTGAAACGGCGACGGAACTGGTGTCGGCCCTTCATGTTTACGATCTCACTGAAACATGCTACGTCGGAATACACTCGGTCGTGGGTACGTGCGCGGCGCGGGGCGGTCGGCAGCCGAGTGCCGCTCGCGCCCCTCCCAGACGCGCCTAAAACATTTGTTTTATTAAGCGCCTGTTGGACGTTTGATTAGATACTTACGAGTTTGTTGCGGCGTGTGATTAGCCGTCGCCATTTAAGTTTTGTATTAAATATGGAAGGCAGAGGCCGACGTGCGGTTAGTTCAGTAAGCTTGTTTCACTTAATGTAATTTCATTTAAATTAATTACATTTATGCGCTTTTGAACTGTTCGAAACTAATGAAAGCTATGCAAACAGTTGCGAATTCTGTAAATGTTTGAGAGGCGCTACATTTTTATGCTCTAATTTTGTAACACTTACCTTATTTTATCTTAATTTTTCAATTGCGTGGCCTAGGGTAATCTCATTATATAAATATTGCATTTGATCACGCCTTATCAAGTCATCTTTTATTATGTACCTTTTCTTACGTTTTTGTTTTTCGTCCTTCATCAATACAATATCACGGTATTTGTCAACGATCAAAAGGACATTTAATTTTTTTAGTTAAAATGTAAAACTGCACAACTGGTTATGCCGTGGAGAAGGATGTCAGATTAGCATTCTCGACCGCACAACTAGTTGTGCATGCTAGTTGGTCGGTGGGGTAGTAGTGGTTTGCACGCAGTCTCTTCAAATGTTTTGTCAACTGAATACATGGTACTTTCACTAACACTTCCAATCTTATAAAAGTGGGTAAGAAAAGTTTTACATACATACATTCATAACACTTTATTGCACATTATTACAAAACAGAAAAAAACATAATAAAAAACAAAAGCAATATGCGGCCTTATTGCTGCGCAGCAATCTCTTCCAGGCAATCATAGAAAAAGGGATAATAGGAGGTAAAAAATAGCAGAGAGGTGGAATAGTGCACAATTTTTTAAGATAGTAATAGAAGTTAGAAAAAGACATTAAACTATATAAGTATCATAAGTGAGACATATAGTGCTTCTTCACCAGTGCCTTGAAGGATGTCAATGTACGCGTCCTCCATATGTTGACAGGCAAAGTATTCCATAATCGGTCTGCCTGCACAGTAAAGGAGTAAAGAGAGGAACTGTGTTGAGTAGGAAGGTCGTGTTAGGATGTTCTATTGGTTAAAGAGGAACGAAATGAAAAATACTCTTTCAGATATGAAGGAGAGTTTTCTACTTTCTATCTGAACTTTACATCACTTAATCACGTTTTTTGTTAAAATGTTAAGCCCACAAAGTAACTCTAAATTACTAATGTACATTTCAACATTCAAGTTTGAGGTGATATGCAATTGATTCCACAAAATGCTTAAGTAACCACATAGATGTTTGATGTTTGGGGTGTACCTCATCAAAGGTCAATTTTGCTGACAAAGAAGTGCTCTGATTAAACTAGAAAGGGTAGTATCATACCTTAATAACTAAAGTGTTTCGTTAGAAGCCTGTCCATTTTAAATTGATAAAATACTAAGAAACATTTTCACACCGAGCAAGTTTAGCTTGATTTACATATTCAAAAGTCTATGATTAAACCCTAGTGGATCAACAATTTTCCGACGTGATCGCAACTCGCCGGGAATTAACGGTTTTAATTAAAAATATCGGATTTTAATAAGCCAGTGGCCGTACGTAATTGTGTTGTTCAAATTAACTAAACTTCATTCATTACGTCGCAGCTTTATTGGGTTACTGGAAGGACCTAATTTTATACATTGTGAATCTTATAATGGTCGTTATTCTATTGGAGTTTTGGTGAACTATTGTTTAATATTATGAAACTTATATCTTTTTTTAAATATTACCTTCACAACTCGTTTCGTTCTTAACTTTCACGCAAATTTATTTATTCCCTAATGAACATTATTTTTTTTATGAAATAATTATATGCATAAAATTTTAATTTGTCTCAAATATTCTCTAGGTTCTTTATTGTCTTTACATTATACTTGAAAGGTTTTTTATTTAGTTACTTGAACCCAGAAAATATTATATAAAGAGTGAAAAATTTTATTTCAAATGTTTAGTTAGTGCTTAGGCGTATAAATAAAGTTTATTGTTTTATCGATGTGGAGGGCCTCATCGGAAGAACAGCGCTTCGGCGGCAAAATGCCATTGAAGCATATGCTGAGATGGGGACCTTTTTCACCCAATACGGATTTTTTTTTCGTCTTTTGTTTTGTCTCTTTTTATGCTGTTAATACTGTACTATATATTTCTCTTGGCTCTCTAAGTTTTTGTGGTCAAATAAATACTTATACATTTTTTCATTAATCCAAAAATAAGGGAGGGAATTTCAAATTTAAGCTCACTCAAGTATGATATGTTTATATTACTTTTTGTGAATATTAGATAAATACGATATTCCGATTTAATAAAGAAATGAGGAAGCTCTTTAGATAAATATTTAATAAACTTATAACAACAAGTAAACAAAGTTAGGTTAGTTTTAGACCGAATCAGCTGTATATAAATATAGCATAGGTACTTACGTTGAAACGATCTCACAACAAAATACAACCGATAATAGAGTTACATTATCTCTTCTCATCATCTTTTTTTATTGCGATAAGTTGACAATCAAGCAAACTGCCCACCTCGCCGACTCAATGCAATAATGGCACATTCCAAAATTTTGCAAATTTGACTTTTTATTAAATTTCGAACCTGATGACTCGATTCGCGGCACGGAGGGACACGCTCCATACAAGGGCGGTCATAAATAGTTAAAGTCCTGTTACTATCAATACATTGTATTATTTTAGTAACTTATAGTTGTAAAAGTGTTTTAGGAACATTAAAATGAAAGAAGTACATGTATTTACGGAATAAAAAACGTTTACTTCAGTAAAAAACAAATATAAACAATAACATACTTTTACCTAAATTTATCATGAACAAACACTTAAAAATTGGAATGTAAAACATATATTTTAAATAAAATAAGAGTCAAAACATTGATAACATTATTTAATTATAATAAAATAATAGAAATAAATAAATTAAAATTAATTAAATACAAAAAAAAACAAAACAACTAACAAAATACAAATAAATTATTCTTATTCTAACAATATTAAACATGTAACAATTCTATTACACTTTGTGACAGAGTATTTTTCTTTTTAGGGGGAAGTTTCCGAAGACTTGTAATATAAGGATCTGAATGTAATAATAGTCGTTGTATTAAATCTTGATTGGTAACTTCACGTGACATTTTTCGAGTGTGACTTCGTCTATAAATTTTGATATACTTATTTGTCGCTTCAGCAGCTTCTTCGGAAAGTTCTCCTATAGATAACAATGCATAACTTATAATATCTGATCCATGTACGAGCACCTTGTGGACAGAAGCAGGAAGACTATACCACGGATATTCCTCGACCAGGCTGTATGCTGTTTGTAATGCATAGTCTTTAAACTTGCGTTCATTAATTTTATGTCCAGAAGATAACGTTTGTAATATTACACAACAACGATCTATGAGATCCTTATTCAAACCTGTAATTTCAGCAGATACAGCTGATTCCAAAAAAAACTTCCTGGCCGTGTTTCCGTCGTTAGACGTCCCGCTTCCACCACTACGCGGCTTGTCAACTATTAAACCTAATCGTTCCCTAAACTGGGACTGTACATATTGTTTTTTATTTGATAACAATTGTTTATCACTATCTAGCCTAACTTGCCATTTTTTTATGTCTAATCTATATGAAAGATGAATAAAATATTCGAAGAAACGTATCCAAGAATGTAGTGGTGATAATTCAAATTGGTATCTACTCTCTATTACAGGTTTTTGTAAACATTCGTCTATTTTATTCACCTCTTTAGGGGTAGCATTACATATATAACATCTACTTGTAGATGTTTCACTTAAAGCACTACAAATTTTACCATCTACCATTGAAAGCTGCAACTTATGAGAAACGACCAATTCACGATTGTCGATCTGAATAAAAGTAGGTTGCAAACTTTCAATTTTATCCTTAAAATAATCTTCCTCTTGCAAAGACACTGCTGAGCTTTCTTTCAAAAATTGAAATCGAATAGGACGGCAGTACCTAGTGGAAGAGGGTCGAGGATTTTTCCATAAAATTTTACAATTATCTTCAGCTAATTTTACAATAATTTGAAGGGGTACATAAGATGTTACAAACAAACTACTATCTTCTAAAGTTGAATCTGAAAAAAATTGTTTGTATTCACTATGTCCAGTGCTGCCATCGAATCCCCATTTCCCAAGTAAAGAGATATTAGACAAACAATCATCAGGAATCTGATCTAAGACCTCTTTTTGAGATTCAAGGATTCGAGAAGCTGTGTGATCAAAAAGACTTTGTAATTCAACTTCAGCTGAAGACTCGGAAACAGTTATATTAGAAGGGTAACATCTCTGTTTCGCTTTAGTAATTTGTTGGTAACATGGTAATACATTAGGAGAAATCTTACTATTAACAAAGTTTTTAATTAATAAATACTGATGTTTTGTCAACTGAGCATCAGTCACAAGTGACAAGACATCATCAGTGCTAACTCTAGATATACACGAATCGAATGAACAGTCTGAAACATCAAGCAATGCACTCACAGTAGAATCATCAGACTTTGACAAATCAGCTACTCTCCGACGTTTAGTCCTTTTACTACATTGCGTAAAAGGTTTTCGAGGACGACCACGTGAATGACACGGCGACGTTTCAGACGGAGTACATTGCTTATTGTTTTTCACAAGTTGAATTTTTTCAATAACATTAAACCAATCGGAATTCTTATATAAAAGCTTGGTTTTATCCCTATTACATTTTTTCCAGAATCGAGCAATAGCTTTACATAAATTATTAACAATTTTCTCTAAATAATGAATATCAATGTTCTCAGCATCGTTCAGAGTAGTCAACAAACTTTGTAGGACTTGACGACACTTTTCCGAGTCATTATCGGTATTGACAGTTAGCCATATTTCAAGAATATGCATTCTTGAAAACGAGCATATATATAAATTACCTAAAACAAAAAAAAACCGGTTAAAATTCAGTCACAAAACCTACACAAAGCACTAAGACTAAATAAACTAATTTCGTAGCAAATGCTACGAGATAATCTGGCAACCGTAGCACCCTTGTCATCGCCAAAAGGGCAGATAAGGGCAGCCAAGTTTTAATTTTCCTAAGATAAGAAAGTCTAAAGATTATGGTGCAATATACCTCCATAGTCGGAGCAAGTGGGAACATATTTAAAAGTTTATTCAAACTTTGAATATTAAAATATAATACTCCAAGAAAAGTCGCCTCGTAGCAATGACATACTAAAGAAAATATATACTAAGATACAATTAAAATAAAAATATTAATTATTACATACCCTGTTCTTGGATATCCATTTCAGAAAAAACTCACACAGCACTCACAGGTCCCGCAATGACAACAAATGACGTCACGCTTTTTAATGACTCACTGATAACAGTATTTACGATTGGCGATGCGCTCTCTTTGAATGCACAATAGATAATGAAGGCGCACTCTAATTACTGACCTATTTATAGTTTCAGAAGGTACCGCAACTATCCAATGTAACGACAAGGAATAAAATGTAAAACAAGAAAGCAGGTTTTTAAGATTTATGACCTATGGATGTCCCACAGTGGGTTCGATTCCCGCTCGGGACAGATATTTTGTATGGCCTGCAGAAATTTGTTCCGGTCTGGGCGTATGTGCATGTGATATTCTATGTTTGTAACTGCACCCACGACACAGGAGAAAATCCTAGTGTGGGGCGACGTTTTTATTAAAAAAAAGAAAAAAAAAAAGAAAGATGACATTCTTTTAAGTTATGTAATAAAGACACCCATATTTTGTACATTCCCTGGCAAAATAGTGGCGCTAGGTGTCAGTATTGCACAGCTCGAAATCCTAAATACTTAGTGCAACAGTTAATGCAACAGTGACCCTTCGGTGTTGTGTCGTTATTGTCCAAAGTTTTATAGTGTTTTTTTAGTTGTACCGTTGGTGATTGTTTATCACGGAAATTGGTTAACAAAAGAAAACTTAATTAAACAAAACATTAAACAAGGTAAAATTGTTTAATTATTTATATTCTAACTGGATATACTACGAATCAAAAACAAAATACCTCTTTGTTCTGTCAATTTCTTTATTATTACAATATTACTACGTACTTTATAGTGATAAAATTTCATTGCCTACGTTTTTACAGCAAAACTATCTCGCACTGAAGAACAACTACAGTGTCATCATGTTCTAACGTCGACGTATCGACGAAGAATATTAAAATCAGGTTCTTATTAATTCATATTGATTTAAGTAATAGTTTTCTAAATAATAATTTCAATCAATCGATGCCTTTATTCAATTTTGGTAGGTATTAATTAGTAATACCTAACTAACTCTAAAAACTACACACACGCTTCATAACATATTATAACGCTAAGCTCAGATGTTTATCGTTTGTACAGCACGAAACGACTTCGTACTGAAGAACAACCATTCACACCATCTTGTTTTTCTGACATCAACGTAAAATAAAGTGTTTCTATCTATCTATCTAACGTATCACCGAAAACGAATAACTGGTTCTTATTTCATAGTATCTATACTTATTTCAATGATCTGGATGTCCTTATTAGTGGATATAACGATACTTATTAACTACTTAGCATCGAAATATAGTAGTAAGAAAGTAGTAGTAGGTAGATAATTAACTTCTATGGAATTTAGTTTGTTGAACGATACCAACACGTCTAATTTTAAGTTTAATTTTTGAATGATAAGGCAGCGTGGCGGTAAAAGAAATGAATTGCTCGTTCTCTGAATAGTTTTGTAATATTCACAATTTGTAAGACATTTGGCGATTTTAAAAGAGTTTTGGCACATGAGTTTCTTGCCCGATTCTTCTCATGTTAGCCCCTACATTCGGAATCGGGTCGCTCTTGGCGATTACATGCGCGGCAACAACTCCGCGGATGTACTTGCCACTAGCGCACGGGTTAGCTTGATTTTAGTCGAATATTTTTTATGTTTTAATAATTTTGTAAAATGTGTAAAATTGACGATTTTAAGAGCCCGCAAGGGCCTATGAAATAAAGTACTTTTGATTTTGATTTTTGATTTTGATTTTCTAATGCTGTCCCGGAAGACCCAGCACAGAGCTCCTTCGATTTAAGAGCTAATTCGAACTTTTCAGAAACAAGGTATCTTCGATCCAGTGCTTCACCAAAACCACAATCAACTGGCCTAGAATAGAAAACATTATTAACAATGCTGTCCTATAGTTGGGTCAAATAAAATTCATAAAGAGTCTGAGATATTACCCGTACTTATTCCTGAGCAAAAACTTACTTCTATTTTGGAACAAATTAGTTTGAACGAAATTCTTGAGAATATATAAAAAAATGAATTTATTTGAGATTTATACACTTCTCCACAACAAATGGGATCGCTAATCTTAGCCAAACAAGTTTCTGATAATTCTGAGCTATGTACGAGCGTAGAGGATAATAAACCAAGACCGCTAAGCATCTCTTCATTACCAGAAATTGATTAACAGCAAGAGAACCATATTTATGTCCAGTCAGATAAAGATCTGAAGAAAAGTGTGCTAATAAATCAAGTTCAGTTAAGTTACTAGCACCCATTACAGGGCTTTGGAGGGATTCAATAGAAAAGTCTTCATATTCATCAAAGCATGCATCTTCGGCTTCTAAGTGTGTACTTTCACCAACATCGGGTTTATTAGTTAGCATACCAGAAAGTGAAGATACTTTGTCAAGCTGTGATGATTCAGTGGCAGATGCAAATTAGGAAGAAATCATCGAAGATTACTGGGTACCATGACCTTCCATCTTATGTCACCAGTTGGCAACGAACACTGTGGATCTTGTGGGGGTTGAAGATTTGCTGCGAATCTCACAGGAGCCACATGCATTATAGGTGACTGTTATCACTTGCCATTAGGTGGGCGGTATGCTTGTTTGCCAACTTTGTTGTATAAAAAAATGGGATCAATAAAAATAGCGAAGATACAGATTTTGTTGGCTAAGAACGTGAGTTGGAGTTAGACAAAACCATTTCGGAGGAAGAGAATATTTCTTCTTACACAAGAAAATAGAAAGGTAAGTGGACAAAAAAGAAGACTAAATAACTTCGAAAGCGACAAAGCTACACTTCACTAAAAAAAGGCAAACAAATAGCAGACAGAAGAATGAGCCCTACGTGTAATCCATTTTGCAAACTCAAATGCACACAAAAAAATCTAATGCTATTTTTAAGACATTATTGTTTTATTATTTAAAAAATAGAACTTAATCTTTGTATAATGAATATTACAAATTACGATAATAATAATCATGTACCTATTTGATAGCTTTGATTACCTTAGCCTGAAACTGATTGGAGAAAGTAATTTTAATAATAAAGAGACTGATTCAGTAAATTATTTGAAGAATTTTTAGGAATCTTAGCAAAAAAAACAATTTGGGATTTTATTTGTGATGCCATTAAACTTGCATTGCAATATTTAGCTATTTTTCAACCAAATTCTTATTTTAAGCTACAAAGATAACTTTGATTTATGTCACACGGTGTTTATTAAATGTAAACATTTTGTGTCATAACTCAAAATTTGACACTTAAATTTATGCAATACTAGCATAACTCTGAATACCTAAGTATGACCTTGAATTATTTAAAAAATCGAAGCCTTAGAAGAATAATAATTAGTCTACTGTAATCCTAATATCCTGTACAGTCAATATATACCACAATCGTACAAACAAACACATTTTATCACAAGCTATTTTAACTTTGTAAGTTTATACGCATCTACGTCAACTTTCAATCGCGTTTTCTCCGTTTTGCATGATTTTGAGTTGTGTCATTGTTGTATTGGGTCGGCGACCTGATGGTAAGTTGTAACAGTCACCTATAATACATGTGGCTCCTGGCAGCAAAACTGCAACCCCCACAAGAACCACAGTGTACGTTGCCAACTTGTGACATCAGATGTAAAGTCACGGTACCCAGTAATTTCACTGCCATATCTTACCCTTCAAATCAGAACAATGCAAGCACCGCTGCTTTGCGGCAGAAATAGGTAAGACGGAGGTACCCATGCAGACGACCCTGGTACAGAGTCTTCCTCCCGTGTACGAGTACATCTGACACCATTTTTTTCGTACTTTCGCATCGCGTGGAGTACGAAAAAACACTGTATCGAGTGTACTAATAATAGTGTTTTTGTGTACTAGTAATAGCGTTTGGACACTTCAAATTTGAAGTATTTATTACTCAAATATGCAATAAAGATTGACTGCGTATAAAACCACATTCCAATACTGCAAATATAATGTGAAGTAATACCGCAGAAAAGAAAGGCTTTATTGTATTTGATAAAGTAATATTGTGAGCCATGAAAAAGCACACTATTTCTTCAAGGTTGTAGGTCGAGGACCCTGTATAATAATGGCAACGTAGTGAAAGACGGAAATGATAAGACAAAGATAACAATGCTAATAGCAACATAGGCAATGTTACTATGATAATAAGTACAAAAAAACCGTACAAAATAATACTTGACAAGTAAGCCAACTACAAAAAACAATACCTAAAACATATATAATTATGAAGTAGGTTTCCATTACCTAAAACAGTCGCATTTTTTGCGGATTCGGCACTGGCCTTCTAATCGGGAGGTCCGGAGTTCGACCCTGCCAAACACCAATGTGTTTTTGTTTTTCTAATTTCATATGTACATTTTATCCGAAGTTCCTACAGTGAAGGAAAACATCGTGAGGCAACTTGCATACATCTGCGAAGAAATTCGAAGGTGTATGTGAAGTCGACTAATCCACACTGGGCCAGCTTGATAGACTAAGGCCTAAACACTTGGAGTAGTCTCGAGCCCCTCGGTGGAGTATATGCGCTGTGATGATAATAATGACATACTATTATTTTGTGATGCTAATGAAATCAGTTAACTCACGTGTTATTAAATTTGAATGGATTTGTGTAATGCAAAATTTCTGTTTTTTTTGTTGCCGAATTAATACTTACACACTGAACACCTCAAGACCGACATCATTATTTCCACTTTTCAATGGAGTATCGTCCAAAAACTAACAAGTTTTGTTGTACAAGTCAACAACGTACACTCTGATCCTTGTATCGTCGCATATTTGCTAACGTAAAAGCAGTTGACACTTATCATCGGATGAGCTGTCTTCTTGTTTGCCAACTGTGTTGTCTAAAGACAAAACAAAATTCCCAGACAGCAGTGCTTAGTTTCAATTTCAGCGATGATATGATGAAATTTCACTTCCTACTTCACATTTAACTTATTTGTGGAAAATCAAAATATATATCGATAATAATGATTTTCCTGCCTTTTGTGTCTTATTCTGATTCTATTCTTACCATACTAAATGTCATACATGGATATAGATATTGTAGCAGGATACAATACCTGAAATTATTTTAAGTGATTTTTTTTATTGCAATTAAGTTGGCAAACAAGCAAACTGCCCACCTGGTGGTAAGTGGTCACCACTTACCACCAGGTGGGCAGTTTGCTTATAATACATGTAGTTTCTGTGAAATTCGAAACAAAACTGCAACCCGCACAAGAACCACAGTGTATACGTTGCCAACTTGTGACTTAAGATGTGTCTGTGTATCTTACCAACGCTTTTATTACTCCAAATAGCTTAGTAAAAAGTGGTTTCATTTTTACCACAAACATAAGTGTAATTTCAATGCCATATCGTACCCTTCAAACCGGAACACAGCAAAGCAAGCACTGCTGCTTTGCGGCAGAAATAGGTAAGACGGAGGTACCCAAGCACACGACCCTGGTACAGAGTCCCTTCTTTTAATATTGGATTTTACTTCAAAAGAAATCCAATAAAATTATTAAAATTTATATCATGGCTTGGGTCATAAAGTGCTATACAAATAACATCTACTTCAATGTAGCAATATTTGCCTCACCAGAAATTTGTAGGGTTGTCGATCATCGAAGATTATTATTCATATTTTAATTATAATGTATGTAGTAAACGTTAGCTATATCTTACTAACACAATATATATATAAAAATATTGTCTCGTGAAAATGATCTATACAACTTTCATGTAATTATTGTATTATTATAGTATATTTTGTATGTGCGTTTAATAGTATAATAGTATGCACAGATTATATCTTATCTAATATATAAAATTCTCGTGTCACAGTGTTTGTTACCAAACTCCTCCGAAACGCCTTGACCGATCTTTATGAAATTTTTTGTGTATATTTGGTAAGTCTGAGAATAGGTCCTAAACTATATTTAATACCCCTAGGTGATTATTGTGGCGAAACGTAGTTCGCGGACACAGCTAGTAATATATATTATGAGGGATTCTTTTTTTAACAAAGTGGATCCTGGGATGGCTGTCATAGACGAGGAATAATTGGCGCCACGTCACGTCGTTTGGCTTGACTGGATTTTTGTCGCCTTATAATCTCTTCGTAGAACCATGATTGCGGTAAGCTCTCTTGTCAGCTCTTAGATCCACCAGAAGAAAGGGAGTGGCGACTCAAGTATTATGACACGTTACAGCACGGTATTACTTATAGTACGAGTGCATACGTATCTACGACCTTACGTTGTCTGACCTGAGAAAAAAAATAAAATGAAATAGGGTGAAAATGTTGGTTTGGTAATTGGGCTAGCTTCCACCATACTTAAGTTTGTCGCCATGATAACAATTATAAAAGCATATTCACCTTCCGACAGTCAGTTCCTTCATTTTGGAATCGTGGAAAATTTGGAATTATGGTGTGATGAGTTAGAAATTATATTGAAAAATATGACTTGCAAAGTAGCAACCCTACGCTGATCCACCTGTGAGGCCGCCTGTTGCGACGCCTTTGCGTGAACATTCGATAAAACGCTTTCACCGTGCTTTTGGCGACTTTTTCCTACAAATGTTTGGGAAGTCCCGCCTCTCTCGACTCAGCCTTTCGCTTGAAAGATTTTCAATAGACATCAGTTATGTCTGCCTAGCAGTTCCTACACAATAAGTATTAGACGTAATATCTTCCCGAAATCACCTTTGTCGACAATTTGTATCTTACCAACGCTTTTATTACTCAAAATAGCTTAGTAAAAAGTGTTTTAATTTTTTACACAAACATAAGTATCTTTAACTTTAAAAGACTATTTCCAGCATTGTTATACAATGCTGGAAATAGTCTTCAAAAGTCTGTTTTCTTTTCTGTTTTATTTTTTCTATGATGCATCATTTCCATTATTGTCCAAACTAACGGATTTCATAATCCATTATTAGGCTACATATTTCCCTAATTCGAGAAAATTAATAAGTATATAATATTAGGTTTGTACATATAAAATTATTTTTTTATATGGAAAAAGTAAAACAAAAAAAATATTATTTATATATTGTATAATTAATCAATCGAAGTATATATCATTATTATCTATGTACTTTCGCTATTTTATAGGTAGATAGTGATAGCATTGCTGAAATAATTGTGCGAGCATCAATAAAAGCTTTAGGCGGTCGGACTGCCTCATAGGAATTGATTTGAGATTCGCAATTCGCAACTCGGAACTCGAATTGCAATTCCTCTAATTTAGCGACCATTTTTCGTAAATTATGGGGTCTAGCGTTGTCCTGAAGCAGCGAAGGGGCTAGAGCGATTGACCAGTCTCTGTTGTTTAACAGGTAACTTTGTCATCTTGGATTGTAATTGTTGACAATGCCTGCCAGACCTTATGAAGCTGTAATATATGACACCATCACTGGTCAACCAAACACTACCTTTTTCTGAGTCAGCTTTCGCTCGGGACAGGATTTGGCCGGTTCTCCTGGGTTCAACTACTGTAATGAACTTATCCGACTATCGTACATGATCGTTTTTTTTTCATCACAACTAAGGTTCAAAATTTCCTCGGTATTGCGACAGTTGAGTAATGTTACGCAGCACTTAAAACGTGTTTGTTGGTGTACTTTACTTTATTCATGCCGTATTGTAACACCGTTTTTTCTTAAAATTTCATAAAACACTAATTTTGCAAAAACACTTTGCTTTCACTGTAGTTTTAACGCAAATTTCATAACTAAAATCGTAATTACAATAACTTTGTCAAGGAATTTCACAATGTCAATGTCAAGTGTCAACGTCAACGTCGTTTCACGTCACGTCAGTGACATTTGCAATTATCTTTGGTCATTATTCAATTTTTGCATAAACAAAATAAATCTCGCGTTTATCCTGGCCTTATTTACAAAGATAGTTTTTTTTCGCCCAAAATCCCGTGCTTCCATTTAGGTGGGTTGATCTTCTCAAAATTCGGAATTTGACATTTAGACCGTTTGTTTCGATCATTTCTATAGACATATTTTAATAAAATACACTTAAGCTTATAGATCATATAATTATAGTTTCGTCGAATAGAATTTGGGAAGCATTCACAGTTTGTTTATGGTTAATTTTTTCATTACGTTTCGTTTTTCAACCAAGCTTATAACTTGGGCTGGAAATACTTATAGCATATTGTAGAATTCCGATAGATCCGTACGTTGACTTGACACATCATGACACACATGCTATGAAATGAATTTGGTTTTAGGGAAGGTTCCGTCGCCAATACGACGCTTAACATTCGGTGAACGGACCTCGATTCTAGTATGCGCGTAGATGGAACGCGCCCATTTTTCACCTTAGTCTTTGAACGCGTCTATCGTCTATGTTATGATTTGTCTGTGAGACATCGACTGAAGAAATTTGTTATTGATTCGAAGATCATAAAGTATTTAAATTAATTTCAGCGAAGAAAATCCATAGGTATTTCTCTCGTTTTCCGTGTGAATTTAATTTGAAAAGAATTTACAAAATTCAGTTCTTTTTGTTTTCAGCTTGAAGAGTAAAGCTAAGAAAAAAATACTATATTTACTCGCCGGCACGCGATTTATTAAATTAAATGGATTTATTGTATCAATAAGTGCAAAAAATCAATAAGGTATCTAATTAACTTATTATATTTCAACAATTCAGCAAGAAAAAGCATTACAGTATCCATTGTAATAATATTTTCATACTAATATAACTCTATAAACAATTTCAATCAAACACGTTTTATATGTTCCTCACAGGTGTAGTATCAAGCACTATGTAGCACTTGGGAGAAAGTCCGGCCCCTACCTCAGGAGTTTTGTGGACAAACTACTCCCTCGCTGGTAATCGGTCGCTTTCTTCCCGCGGTGAACAGTCTACTATTATCGCTTACACCAAAGCCTGCCGTAAACTCTGTCATTTTGGATTCTTTATTATTAACAATTTCTCCGGCCGTTCACGATGTTTTTTCTCTATATCAAAATATCCAAAACGAAAACGTTGGAAGCCAAAAAGAAACGTGCTTTTCTTAACAGAGACTTCTCCATACACATCATTATTCTTTAAAGCTGTTCTGCAGCGCTGGTGCCTGCCGCGTTGGAACTCATATTTATAAATACGCGATATTTTAGGTTTTCCATTTTGATGTGAACAGAATAATGAATAGAATTGCGAACAAAACGATCAACGTCAAAACGAATGTGAACATGTGAATCACTGAATTCGAATTATAAATTCACGAACCTAAATTTGAAACAAAGATTTTGGAATTCTGTATCATATAATTTTTCTTTTACTTTTCTTTTCAATTCATGTATAATTTCTCAACTGACAACTCTGGAGCACGGTAAACCTTTAAAAAGTTTATGTTTGTACCTTTGTAATCAAGCTAAAACATGTTTTCACATTAGAATAAGTATTTGCACGTCGAAAAATGACAAAATATGTTGGATTAGCTTCTTATATTAACTCTGTAACCATATTTTTGGAAATAAAATGATTTATTATTATTATTATTGTAATAAATAATAATTAAAAAATATGTAGGTAAGGAACTAATATTTACGGTCAAAGCTCAGAACAACAACTAATGCATATTCTTCTGAGGGTCAAAGAATTAAATTCCCGACCCATTTCGTTGGTATATTGCTAGACACTGACAATGCATTGAGTTCGAAAATGTCACAATTTCGAAAAGTACGCAGTGGATGCAGAGTCGTCACAGCAACATTCTTATAGCTCTTATGGTGCCATATTGCTTTACAATATTCAACCTTACGCGGGTCGCAAAATAAATTCCTTGACTGTACCTATATTGTTTACGATCAATTTAAGCATGTTCTAACGCATCACCTTGCGATATTTACCAAAACAACTGCATTAAATTGCAAAACACCTGAGGTATTTCAAAAACTCGATGAAATCAATAACAGTCACTGCGAGCAATCCTTCGGCTCGCCCGGGAATTGCAAATTACATGAGCGGGCGAGGGAGAGCTGGGAAGGTGTGAGATATACCACTCAACAAGTGAAAGCCGATCCTTAACGAGGCTTGCCACATGTTTGTTTGTGACTCGAAATCCTTTTTCCAACAGTGACTTGATGTATTCCTACTGTATTTGAATTTCGCAAAAACAAGACATACATTTAGTTTTTCACGAAATTGCGTCTTAAGTAACGGATAGTAAACCTATGTATACACGCAAATTATAAAATTAAATTCGCTAGCTTATCATTAAAAAAAATCAATCATAATGAGTAAGTAGTTACGTTTCACGAAATCCATTTGGTACCTTTGAAATTTATGTCGATTCACCAAATGT
Source organism: Schoenobius gigantellus (assembly GCA_963935595.1). Taxonomy (NCBI): domain Eukaryota; kingdom Metazoa; phylum Arthropoda; class Insecta; order Lepidoptera; family Crambidae; genus Schoenobius; species Schoenobius gigantellus. The sequence goes on along the minus strand of OZ012547.1, from coordinate 29,781,350 downwards.
GGTTAAAAAGGGAAAGCCATCAAGTTTATTGGTAATTAATAAAGTATTTTCATTTACTTATTCTTTTTTTTTATTGCAGAAAGTTGGCAAACAAGTAAACTGCCCACCTGATGGTAAGTGGTAACAGTCACCTATAATACATGTGGCTCTTGTGAGATTCGCAGCAAAACTGCAACCCCCACAAGAACCACAGTGTACGTTGCCAACTTGTGACATAAGATGTAAAGTCACGGTACCCAGTAATTTCACTGCCATATCTTACCCTTCAAACCTAAACACAGCAATGCAAGCACTGCTGCTTTGCGGCAGAAATAGGTAAGACGGAGGTACCCAAGTAGACGACCCTGGTACAGAGTCTCCCTCCAGTAGATATTCACAGCTAAAAGTAACTGTTAAGTTCTAACTCTATGTTACTCATGCTTGGTGTTGTTTTCACAAGCATCCACTCAAGCCTCCTACTATACCAGCCTATTTTGAAATATCTTTCGCCCGGCGCCGAGCGCTCACCGAGCGTAATCCGCTCTCGATATCTACTAATTCTTATTTCATTTTTGACAAAAATCGAAATTATATTGATTTTTGTATACTCTTTTAATTTCCGCCGAAAATTTTAAAAAAATAGAAATCGTGAGTAAACTATACGCTTGACAAGCGCAAACTACGCTCGATGAGCTCTCGGCGCCAGACAAATATCAAACATAGGGCCCATGCCCATGGTCTTTATCTACAAAATAACAAAGTTGTCAGTCAACTGTTATGTATCAGGTGTGCGTAGCTCCATAATTTATTAATTAAAAGAATTATATTAGGAATTTTATTTAAAAATATCCGTCGTTACTAATAACACGGACATATTCAACCAGCTGTGGATGTATGTACTTTATGTGCCAAGAGGAAAAACAAGGCTTAACTTTAAAACTGTGTAAAATCATAAATAAATACATCAATATAACAACAAATCCCACGTGGAGCAGGATTTTGCATGGGATATTTTCATTTATTGATTTGTTTATAAATTAATGTATTATTTAAGAAAGTGCAAGGTCACGAATAAAAACTGCTTCATTGAATCAGTGCTTGACCAATATCGGTATCGGGTTTTAATCAAAATACAAAAAAAAATCATAGTGAGCAGTATAGAGCTGCAAAAACTCCAATACTAAATATGGATTTGCCTCCTTGTGCGTGGTTAATCGTTTATACAACGGAGTGTGTTCTGCAAAATTGTTTGACTGATGCCAACAATCATGTTTTACCATTGCAATGCTTACCATCAGATGGGAGTTTATCATTAGAACCAAAATGGTCACGTGCGGTATGGTTCGGGACATTTTCTCCCACGTTACCCTCTAAACTTTCTTTAAGGACTATAACGTGGGGTCCTTAAAAAAGAAGCGTGAACAGGTACAAGGTTCAATCAAGGTCAGCAAGGTGTGAGTGATGATACTGTTGTTGCAACTGTCCATAGGCTGCGGTGAATACTTACCATCCTTGCGTCCGCACATCACTTGGGGTTCACACTGACAACCAGTACTGTGTTACGTCTGTGTCATAGCAAAGCAACAAGCTGAGTGTGGACCTTATCTTCACAGCCTGCGACGTGCGATCACAATAATTCTTGCACTACCATTATGTACAATGTTATATTTTTATATTTACTGTAACTTATAAGTTATTGTTTTATTTTTTTTAGTACTTATTGTTTGTGTAAGGGCGTCGTTAGTGTTGTGAAAATAAATTTATTTCTATTCAAGTCTAGCATCAGGCGCCCCACATACTTACTTGTTTGCCACCTTTGTGATATAGGAAATATTTAATAAGGTAACTTTAAACATGTGCCCTTTTTATGTCACACGGCAAAGAAAAATTGCTACGCTCGGTTTTCAGACAGATTGTCGTTGTCTAGTTGAATAGTCTACGTTGCCAACTCAAAATGAATAGAGAATAATCTGTTATTCGCTCGTGTAGGTACTCGTAGTATTACAGCGATCGTTATATCATCATTATCCTTCCCATTACGTTGATTATGTTTCTATTTTATCCAATAACAGTAAACAACTGTGTGTATCTCTCATAAATACAAAGTATAGAAAAAAAATATGTTTACGAAAATTTACGCAACGCTATCACTGAGGGCAATTATAGAGACCGTAATAAATTGTGGCTTATCGTGAAAGTGAGGGTGGGTGTGGCCATATAAAGCTGTTCGTGATTCGGCCGAAGGTGTAATGGTCGAAAAATTATATTTTGCGTTATTAATTGGGCGATGAACTATAATCGAGCTGAGCAAAAAATGAATCCGTAATCAATGGCAGAATTCTGTTCAACGTTATGTTTTATGTTTTAAACTTCTGATTTAACATTCCCTATCTGGGGGCACGGTAGTGCCCCCGCCAAGTCGAGCGCGAAGCAAACACTGCCGTACCATCTTTTACTGGAACCATTTCGCCGCATTTTCAGGCCCCTATGAACCTTTGGATAAGACCAGAACGCAGAAATTTTCGTCATTCAGCAAGCTATAATCACATACTTAAAATCCAAAATTTCAAGTCTGTAGGTCATTTAGTTCCGGAGTTAAGCGAAAGCAAAGTTTCGCATTTATGACACTCACTCACTCACTCACTCATGATCATCAAAATAGAACTAGTACTTCCCATAAACTCAGAGAGCTGAAATTTGGTACAGAGTTAGGGTTTAATGGCCACATAAAGGGAAAACTATAAAAACTAGGATAATCGAAGATCTGGAGTACCTGGTGACCCTGATTAGAAAACACAAGAGCCCAACCAAACTATTAGAGATGTCGACATGCCTTTACAGAAAATATTCAACTTGGTGGGCCGCTTCCAATAAAGAAAAGAAAAAAAGAAAAAAGAAAAGAAAGATTTGTAATAATAAAAAAACTACCCCTAAAAAGAAAAAAAACTGTGTCAAATAAGAAAATCTAATAAAATAAATAAAACCGATTAGCAAGATTCTGCAGGCATTCCATTTTATTTAAGGATTCCTCTGTAGCATCCAAGTAGCAGACATCGGCATAGTCGATAATGGGAAGAAGAAGAGACTGTGCAAGCATAATCTTAGTTTTAAAAGGGAGAAAATACTGAAGCCGCTTGAAAGAGTGAAATGAGTGATGCATACGCCTACTGATTTCATTAATGTGAGCAGACCATGACATGTTACAGTCCATTATAAGTCCTAGATTTTTGACGGTTTCGGTATATTTAATGACTACATTGTTGTACATTACGCACGGGACTGATTCCAAGTTTAATCTAGCCCTCAGCCTACTGCTGCCCAAAATAATGGCTTGTGATTTGGTAGGATTGACAAGAAGACCAAATGAGTTAGCCCAATTATTTATTGCAGCTAGGTCGGATTTAAGTCGGATATGGCCCCTGAAGCGTCAGAAATAGAACGCCACCATGAGGTACACCCGCTGTTAAATCAGACCAAGTAGACGATATTGATATTTATTCCATATTTGTAAACTTTTATCTAGTATTTCTAGGGCTTGTGACTCATTGATGATACTTAGATGCTTAAACTGGGTAATTTCTGCATCATTTAAATATAGGGTCATAAAAGATGTAGGTAGAAGTACAACTTTGTAAATTTTTGGGGGAATACAATTAGTACTTTGTCAGAGGGCTATTTCTTAGTCGAGACAGAAATGCTAGTAGAGATGATATAGAATATAATTATTGCTATAGGTACCTCCAATACGCGGAAAGTTCTAAACTGTGATTTCTACCAACATATATTCAAATATTATTCGGTTTATTATAAAGCATGGCGTCATTACTATTATTTAGAGAGCAATAACATATTGCTTCTATGAAAAATATAGATCTTGAAAAAATTACCTACTTGCTGATGAATTCATCAGCAACAATCACCATTTCGATCAGCTTTCATCGGTCGTCGTCACGGGTTGACTCATTCTTAACCATATTTCAATAAATCAGTAAAGAAATACTACTTTGGCTTAACAAAATTAAAAAAAAATCAATAGTTTAGTAGCTAAAGATTTCGCCGGGGCTGGTAAAAGCTCGGTGGGCGAAGTGGTCAAGGCGTCAATACGGTATGTTGGAGAGGTGGGTTCAAATCCTGTCCGAGGTGATTTTTTTTATTGATTTAGTCATTTTTCAATTTATTTAGCATTTTTAAAGAAAATGTAAAAATGCTAAATATATTCAGCATGCATTAATAGCACTTAAATATTGTGCGTGAAAAAAGGCGGGAAAGTTGAATGTCATCGAACACGAAAATAAATATTGCTGTACATCTATTTTTCTTTTTTTACGTTATCAACAACTTGCAACGATACATTGACTTGAAATGTCGCATGACGTCATACTCGTACGTAGGGAAATTTTCTACTACTAACTTGTGACGTAGTTCACATAACTTTCATTTCTCAGTACTTTTTAGGGTTCCGTAGCCAAATGGCAAAAAACGGAACCCTTATAGATTCGTCATGTCTGTTTGTCTGTCTTTCTATCCTTCCGTATGTCACAGCCACTTTTCTTCGAAACTATAAGAACTACACTGTTGAAACTTGGTAAGTAGATGTATTCTGTGAACCGCATTAAGATTTTTACACAAAAATAGAAAAAATGCAATAAATGGGGGTTCTCCATACATAGAACTGAAACCCAAAAAATTTTTTTTCTTCAAAAATTATATTGAGGTTTCTAATAGAAAATCAAACGAACTTACCTGTAAGTGACGTTCGATGATTATTAAACGAAGTGATTCGCCCGAGAGATTACACCATTAATAGTTTTATTTACTTGTAGTAGCACGAGTATGTGCTGCCATCTTACACGATTTTAGAGTAACATTTCACTTTTAAAAAAAAAAAGTGAAAATGTTAACTCTCAAATGAAGGTACTTTCATACACGTTTCAGTACCATCTAGGCCTATCGTAACTGCTGTTTCGTGATGCTCAGGGATGACCGAGCCTGGAGGTCTCGGTTTGGGAGGGAGGGGGTGTAATCTCTCGGGCGAATCACTTCGTTTAATAATCATCGAACGTCACTTACAGGTAAGTTCGTTTGATTTTCTATTAAACTTCAGTGATTCGCCCTTCGAGATTACACCATTAATAGTTTTATTTACTTGTAGATGTTTAGAGATTATCACGAAACAGCACAAATGGAAATATTACAAAAGTAGTTTATAAATATAAGCAAAGAAACGATATAATTAGTGTACAATCATTATTTATTCTTAATTATGATGTTAAGTATATCTAATAATCTAAATTAAGTTAATCATCAGAGTGATCTAAGCAATCCTGTAACAAAGAGCGAGCGAACTCATCGGATCTATCAGCATCAAGTTCTCTATTATAGAACCGTGCGAAAGACTTAGAGGTGCCAGTCCAGCCTGCTGTCCTCTTTATAATGTCAATATTCACGCCGAGCCTGTTGGCCGCGGAAGTCGAAGCATGCCGTGTACTGTGTGCGTTAATTATGAATTTCTCATTAGCTGTTCTCCTTATATTAGAGAGTCTGATAAGGGAGAGGGTTTGCACGCGGTGTGCAGTGACAAGAGCCAGTAAGGTCACTAATTTCTTAGACAAAACATTAAAAGAAAGGGTCTCATTTGGATAGTAATTGCTAAGAAAATCCAACACTATTGTAGGATTCCATGTATAATTATAACGTGGAGTGGGAGGTCTTAATTTATATAGCCCTTTCATAAATCGTCTTATCTGTGGGTTATTCATAATATCAGCTCCAAGTATAAGTGATAATGCTGCTTTTGCGCAATTAATGCTACCATATTTTTGACTTTGTTGATACAATGTAAATAAAAATGAAATTATGTCTGGTACAGAATTACAAAAAATATTCAGATTTTTTCTTCTACATTAAGAGTGCCAATATTTCTGGCTAGTGTTATACTGCTTTAAAGTATTTTTTGTCAAAGAAGCATTACATCCACAGCATCAAGAGGAGTGCCCTGCTTTAAGAACGCCTCCCTGACAACACTCCGGCAACCAGGGTAATCAACAATTTTTGGAAAAGGGGGTACCAGGGCTGAGTGGGCCATAAAGGGACCACGACTATCCCTGTCGCTTTATCTGTTTGGATTTTTTGCAATACTTTTAAGATAAGACAAAATGGGGGAAATGCGTAGAAATAGTACGCAAGCCAGGATATTGTAAATGCATCCACCTTGTACGCTTCAGGGTCACGATGCCAAGAGACAAATTTAGTACATTTGTTATTCAAGCGGCTCGCAAATAAGTCTATCTGCGGTCGGGTAAATTCTTGACAAATTCGATCGAATGCGTAATCCGCGAGTTCCCACTCGACATCGGCATGTATGCGACGAGATTCCGCATCAGCCCTGAAATTATCGGCTGAGCTTACATACGAAGCAAAGATAAATATGTTTCTTTTTTCGCACCACTGCCATATGTGCCGAGTCAAACTATTCAAGTGGGGAAACTGAACACCACCCATTCTATTTATATATGCAATTGCCGTGGTGTTATCAATTCTTAATAAAATCTCGCAATTCCGTTGATTTTTCGCAAACGTTTTTAAACCGAAGAAAGCGGCTGTCAATTCAAGGTAATTAATATGTTCGGCTTGTTCTTGGCTAGACCACTGCCCATTTGCTGTGTTACCGGAACAATAAACACCCCAGCCCGATCGCGAAGCATCCGAGTATATTTCAAGCTGAAAGTTACCTGACCGTAAAGGGTTACCTGGTACTTCTATATTACGAATCCACCAGTTAAAATCTGAATTTAATGAATCGGGTAATTGTATGTATTGATTGTAATCGTCTTTTTGTTCTAAACAAAGAAATTTAAATCTCTCAAAGTTTTTTGTATATAACCAACTGTAAGGTATTGCTGGGCAAACTGAGATTAACAAGCCAATCAAATGTGCAAAATTTCGAAGCTTACACCGTTTTATGGAAGAAAAATATAGAAGTTCCTCTTTAATTTTTTGTCTTTTATTTTGCGGAATGCTGAGTAGAAGATCGGCAGAATTAAAAACAAACCCTAGGTACTCAGCTGATTGACTCGGAGTAGATACCGATTTTTCATAGTTTATCGTGAAACCGAGAGAAATGAGTAAGTCTTGAGTCACATTGAAATTATGTTTACATTGTGAGTATGAGTTTGCGAGTAATAAGATATCATCTAAATAGATTACTGATAATAAGCCTTGACTGCGTAAGGATTGCATGACAGGCCGCATCAACTTAGTTAACACATAAGGAGATAGGTTTAGCCCGAAAGGTAGTACCTGAAATTCATATAGCTTTTCTAACCACAAGAAACGTAAAAGTTTTCTATAATCCTTATGTATACTTATAGAAAAATACGCATCCTTTAGATCTATAGAACACATGTATGTGTTTTTTGTTATGAGTCGCATTGCAGTCCTATAATCCTCAAGCTTGAAATGTGAAGTAGGTATAAACTTATTCAGAGCCTTGAGATTTAAAATAAATCTATTTTTACTATTACTCTTTTTTACAAGAAATATACTTGACAGAAATTGACCTTCGCAAGGCTCACACTCTCTTATAGCACCGAGTTCAAGAAGGGAATGTATCTCTTTAGACATTTCTCGTAGATGTGACTCTGACTCTGGATTATTCATTGGAATATTACGTTGCGTGAGGTCACCCGAAGTAGGGATCCGTAAATCGGACACCCATGATAATATAACGGGGTCGTTGCAGATTTTTAACCAATTATTATAAAAAAAGGTAATTTACTAGCCTGTGGGGTGACGTCATCAACTTTAAGCGATGGGAGGTCCGCGGAGGATGACGCGGGGCTCGGCGGTCGCTCGGTCGTCGCGCCCGCGGCGGCGGCTGCCTGCGCCCACCAGCCGTCGAGCTCGGCCTCGCGGGGGGGTGGCGTCGAGGCGGAGCTGGCGGGGGTGGCGGGGGTGGCGGTGGGCCCCTCCAGTTTAAAGCTCGTGATGTTGTAGGCTCCGTTTTCCTATTCTTAGGCGGTGGTTTTGCTTTTTCAGAGACTGGTTTAGCAAGTTCGGCTCCTGTTCTCGAAATCGCTTTCATGGATTTTAGATTCTCTTGCAAATTGCTACCAAAAAGTAAATCATCTCTTTTTAGGTCTCTAATATTTTCTTTTACGTCCTTACTGAGGCAGGCTAAAAGGAAATTTCGTCTGACTTGAGTCTCAGAAAAATGAATGTGACATAGGAGCCTTCCTGTATCGCTGAGCGATTTCAGGGCATTGATTTTTATGTCAACCGACTCGGCGTTGGATGATAAAAAAGCTGACATCGTAGATGCAACCCCCGTGATTGCAGTGGCAAGTAAATTTTGTTTATCAACAAGTATGTTATCTCTTTTAAAAACGTTCTCATTAACAGCTGCCTTGATTTCAGGGTTAATGATCGGAGCTTGGACAATCTTGAAATTCTCGGGTATGTTGTTATCTTTGACAATGGCTTTTTTATTCTCCTCCTGTAGCCCATTCACTAAGATATCTGACCATCTGCTGGCAATATCCTTTTGGATAGTTGGACCAAAAATCTCCTTAGCAATAGGTTCATCACCTAGAGTACATAGGACACTGGGATCTAACTCAGTAGCAGGCGAAATATCTTCTTGCGTGATGTCATTACTCAGCGCAGGAACCGGTATCACCACGGAAGCCACGGCTGGTCTGGGTGGTGAGACGGGGGACTGCCCAGACTTATCTTGGCCTGACTGTGTAGGTGGTATGTTGCACAGATTAACAAAATCATCATCGTTATCGACAGGGGGCGCTCCTGTAACCAAAAACAAGGGCCATTGTGCAAAAGAAAACAAAATCACGATGCAAGCCTCACGGACTGCACTCTAGATAGGTATCTATAAAATGCACTGACCAACATGTCATGACGTAGCCTCTCGGACTATGTTCTAGACAATAAATTGTGTGCAATACTATTTTAAGATACATACAATGATCAACCTCCCGGATTAACCTAATGTATTATCACATTTATGTGGCCGGTGACTATAATCATTGCATTACGTTATGTACTTGAGATATGTAAACTGACATAGCCTCTCGGACTATGTTCTAGATAATAATTGTGTGTAATACTATTTTAATATACAACATGTAAGTAAATAGACGTAGCCTCCCGGACTATGTTCTATATTACTTGTGTGCAATACCATTTTAAACAATGATCAATATCCCGTATTGAACTAATGTTCCATTGGTAATGTAATATCATTGGCCGGTATTAGCCTTACAGACTATACTCATTGCACCTATATTATGTACTTAGGTAATTAAAAACCGACCGTACCTTTACTTGTTGAAGTATGTTGGTCGTAATCATCATCATAGTAATAGTCACTTTCACTCTCGTCACTATAAGAATGTTCCGATGGTGATCTTGAACGATGACGACGGCGAGAACGTCGCCGGTCGTATCGATCGTCGTGTCGTTCACGGCGAATCTTAGCGCGTTTTTTCTTTAGTCTCCTTATCTTCTCTATGTCGTCCTCCTCTGCTGCATAGTATTTACGCTTTCCCATTATCAATTATCACACACACAAAGCTAAAATTACTGGAAAATAATACTTTTAGAAGCAAAAAACCGATATTTAAACTTCACTAGCGTGTCGATGGCCGCCACACAAAACGTGTATGAAAGTACCTTCATTTGAGAGTTAACATTTTCACTTTTTTTTTTTTAAAGTGAAATGTTACTCTAAAATCGTGTAAGATGGCAGCACATACTCGTGCTACTACAAGTAAATAAAACTATTAATGGTGTAATCTCGAAGGGCGAATCACTGAAGTTTAATATCATTTTTTTCTAAACCGAATAGTTTGCGCGAGAAACACTTCCAAAGTGGTAAAATGTGTCCGTAACTGTCTGTAACTTCTAAAATAAGCAAATGATAAAACTAAAAAAAATATATGATGTACATTACCATGTAAACTTCCACCGAAAATTGGTTTGAACGAAATCTAGGAAGTAGTTTTTTAATACGTCATAAATCGTATGGAACCCTTCATGGGCGAGTCCGATTCGCACTTGGCCGGTTTTTGTTATTTCGACAAAGCAAAATTTATGTCTGATTTTTTTTTATTATACACGGTTATTTTTTTATCACCTTGGAAAATTTTAGGGACGATTCAGGACCCATCCATTATTATATAAAAAAAAAACGAAATAAAACATAAAAAAAAATCTCTAAAAATGCTGCTCTCAACTAGTGCAGCATTTTTTTGGATTTTTTACAAAAATAATATAAAATGAAGTGTGTTATTTTTTATTTATATTTAAATCATTCTAATACCATGTCGGGAAGCGTCCCTTAAGTTTTCCAGGATGATATAAAAATAACCTGACGGACTGATAAGATTTCGAAATTTCATACCTAGTCCTTTCTCTAATAAAAAAAATTATTATTGTATATAAACAATAAATAAAAATAGTGACTTGAATGTAAACAAATCCACATAAGCCTTTGCTCTTTCCGAACCCAAAGGTCAAAGCGTGAGGGTTCAACACGCGAAATCAATAACAAATCCTTCGGCATCGCTTATTTGATTATATCTCATCTCAAGTTGTCCATTTAAGCTTGCTTATGTTACGCCTACAGAAATTTTCATAAGTAAAATTTATACTATTGCTCTTGTTTGCCTCACATCTAATATTTTTATTTGTATATCATAATTACATGAACACTTCCTTCATAATTTAACGGAGGACTTAGGTAGGTATTTGCATTAATCATCGCGACGAAGGCGCAATGTCTTCCTTCTAAATAGATTTATGGTCTGATGTTACAGTTTGAGAGACTTTTAATCGTAAATTTCGAAGTAAGAAAATAAAGTGTAAATATATATATTTAAGTAGCTCTAAAGTTTTATTAACGCGATGAATGATGGTGATGATGAATGGCCATATTAATAATTGCAGTTCTGATTGAACTTAGATTAACAAGTTTGAAAAAGATTTATTGTTAGGCAAAAAACAAAAAATATATTTATACCATTCCCCCTCTAAAAAGCTTATTTTATTTACCGAAAACAGTGAATAAAAAGCACTTTTAATAACAATTTTGTTCCATAACAATTGTGATTCCATCTGAATGCTGTACCTACAACCTACTTGCTCAAATAATATTCGATATTAAATGTCTATTTTCGCTTAAATCTTTCTTTTTCTCGTGCATGGTCATGGTATATAGTAGGTATAGTATGCAACTCTTGGATAAAAAGGATTTATACCGAGGGCCATGAATAATTCGCGTCGCTTAGGATTCTAACACTTGAATCACGGGCGTAGCGAGTGATTCAATCTTCATGGATCACTCCCAACAGTTGTGATTCAGTCGTTAGAATCCTTCTCTTGCTCGTGATTCGTCTATGGCCCTCGCTTTAAATCCGTCCTTTATTCACTAGTTGCATAATATACTATTATACCGTTCCCCTTTATAAAGCTTATTTTATTTACCAAAAACAGTGAATAAAAAGAAAAAGTTTAATCACTATTTTGGTGTTTGAAATAAGAACACACGAATATATTCGACCTCCATCTCAATGCTATACAACCTCCTTGCGCAAAAAATATACGATACAAACTACTTGTGCAATGAATATACTCGACATACAAACTCCTTTACACTGGAAAACACAATTATCCTGAAAAGGAATCGAATTTTCACTATCAAAACAATTTTTAAAACACTTATTAAAACCTATGTGCGATAGCCGTGCGCGCACGGAAACGAATGAGTGGTCATCGAGAGCGCCGGTATAGGGAGACATGTGCGTCTTTCTTTTTTTAGGCGCTAAACTATGTGCGAGTTAGTTGAAGCATAGCGGGAGCTACTACATGGTAAAATAAATCTCGAAGAACGAAGACGGAACAATTAAAATAGTTACAACTTTCAATAGCACTTGAATATCGATTTTTTCAAATCAAAGCCCAGCACAAGTCTCGAAAAGCGATCAGTTCGAAAGGACAGCAATTTAACCGCAGGATTACATGCCAAGAAGAAAAAAAGCTATTAAGATTCATCAATTAAAACTCCGTTCCTCCACTGGATAGAGGTATCTTTAATCTTTTAGAGTTCTTTGTTGTTGTCCCTTCGCAATTTGTCTTTGGCTGTGTAATTCAATACTCTCGGCGAGATGCTGGGGCGGTAATGACGGGGAGATACTGGAGCAATACAAATGAACATCGCCGCGCCGCGTCATGTTCACACTTCAGCCTCGCTCAGTGGCCGTGGAACTCTAGAATAATATTGGTATAACATTGCGATTAAACCCACAAAAAGTATTCTTACGTATTGCTTAAAAATGGGAAGTTTTTGACAGCATATAATGTTTTTTGACGGCTACGGTACTAAAGTACCTTTTGCCAAACGCGCTAAAGAAATTGGGCAAGTGCATGTCTGACCACGCGCACTGTAGGGTAAAGCTTTTATGGATTTTCTTTATCCATCATTTGATACGATTCGTTAATCTATATAACTTCTACCTGTTTTACTTTACTTACAACTTTATTTTCAATGGAATTTGTAGATTTTATAAGTTGGTCTACCATAATTATTTATTTTGTAAACCCTACTTAGCTATGATAGTTTTCCTTTTTATTTCGTTTTGTATACTACAACCGAAATTTTTTTACATATCCCATCATAAACCAGCATTTACATAGTTGGCGGGGGGACACTCGACTCTAACAAAAATTAACAATTTAAAACCTAATATTTCACAAATGAATCGCTAAATTGTAAAAAGTATTGCCACAAAATGTTTTAAGCGCCTCTATAACGTACCCCACACCATGGGATAAACGAGAAAAGACCATCTCAACTTTACATGTAGGGGAGATACCTCAAAAAAAATTATTTCACAATTATTGAATTTAAAGCTACGAGTATGTCTCAACCTCTACCAATAACTTTAATGAATCATATTATGAAAGATGTGTTCGAATTATTTTTAAGGATAACATTTTACTATTTTTACACGTCAGATAATATTAATATTTCTATCACGCAGGTTACGGAGTTTTCGATATAACCTGCTTATATCGTATCAGTTCGTGGACATTAATGTGTTTTGTATTTTTCTAAGAACCTAACCTAAAGTACTTATATGAAAGTATTCCTCCATGTTCATAATATAGATTGATATCATTAGTTAAGCTTAATAAATCTTCTCTGAAAACTGGGTCTGTTAATTTATATGCATTTTGATTCCAATAAAGTTTTATAAAAGGTTATTTGACTTGCGCAGCGTTTTTTAAATAAGTTAAAATATATACGTTTAAAATTAATTTGGTAACTGTAAATTACAAATAAATGAATATAACAATTCTAAAGTAGATCAAAAAAGAATAATACAATTTAATTAATGTAGGCAATTAAGTACTGGGGCAATAGAAAATAATGATTAAAAATACCATGTGATATGGCATTATTGGTAACACAGATATTATACAATTTTTTTTCTTTATCATGCCATCTAAGCCTTCATGTGAAGTAAAATCAATTTCAAAATAATTCCGATGTGTTGGATTATTAATCCGAAACAAAAGGAGCTCATACGAAGTCTATTATTAGGATTCAATTTGAATGGAATTATTCGCTCACATTATTCGCTTATACGACAACCAAATGTGTATTTTAGATCCCATTGTGCTCTCGAGCTTTCTATGCAAACTAATATTATGATTCTGGTGAAAGAACAGCAATGGTAGGCAAATGTTAAGAAAATACTGCGTTCTATGTTATAACAAGTTGATATTTTATATTTCCTTCAGATCGATGTGACTTAAGAAAAAGACGTAACTGAACTATTCATAGTCTTAGGGAAATGTTTTTGAGTGTTACTCCGTTTCAGTTAGCAAATAAAGAATGTTATAACATTTAATATGACTAATTAATACGTTGATTGTCAAACTGAAAAGTTGGATTTCATAAGTACCTAAGCCAAGCAATTATTTTTATTTAATTTTGTTTTACTGTGCTTAAATATGTAATAACTATTGTCTTTGGTGTTATAGTGTTAAAAAAAGGCAGCATTACACCATATCGCGTGAACGGCGATAGATGTGCTAAGTAGCTTCTACCCGAGACTTTGGCCTTTACCAAGTTCTTCTTAGCTTAAAGTATGCTGTACATTGTTTTCATTAAAGTCAAAAAGTGACAGCATACGTCTTAAGGCCGATTTACATCAGACGAGTGAATGCTCATTCTATCCCCACTCTATTAAGTTCTTTTAGTGTAAACAGATGGAGAGCATTTTTCGTTGTTCGTTCGGCGTCGTCGGCGCCGGTCTACTATCGCGATCTCGTGGGGACGGAGGCGAATTTCTTGAAGCTACGGGACTTCACAATCACAATCTCAATGACGATCGATTGGAAATGGTTAGAGAGTAGGCCTACAGGAGTGGGCTTGAGAGGTGAAGCGAGAAGAGGGCAACCGCCCGAAGAAAGAATATTTGATATCAGGCAGACGAAGCCGGCGGTATCACATCACACAAAACTTTTTCTCAACATTGCAGTCATATAGAACTAAGTTTTAATGACAGGCTTCCTGGTGCAAAGTCAAGGAAAATTTGGAATTAGAAATTCGAATAAATATGGATTAACCTTAACGAACATACAACATTCCAAAATGTAACGACTGGGAAACGTTAGTAGCTTCAGAGATTTTTAGTACGGTTTGCAACTATCTGTGCTTTTAAGACCAAAAATGGCTCTAACACATCTTTTTGTGCTCTAAAGATAATTTCTCTGTAAAATGAGTTTCCCCAAAAAAATAATTCCGAAGTGTAAAGTTGCAACAACGCTACCGTGAGAACTGCATTATATTTGTTTTTTTTTGTAGATTATTTAATTCTAAGATTATTTTCATTTAACCAATTAATGACTTATTAATATTTAAATACGTATCTTATCTAAGTTACAGAAGTTACACAACATCTATATTAATAAACATTGGAGATCTCTGCTTTATTGATCGAGGCGTAGGTATTATTCATTTCCCACATAAATCTAAAGAAGAGGAAAATATATAAACAAAAACAACAAAGATTGATGAAGTCCATATCCTCGTTGCATACTTTGACATACTGCATCATATTTCTCTGCTACCCTTATTATATCCAGTTGCTTGCAGAGATAACATTTTCCGGCTTAAAAATGTTATGCGATTTAATATCTTGTGTTGCGGCGCTCAAACAGTTTGGGTACTCCGTAAGATAAACATACAATTCATTATTATAATATCATACAGCTTAATAAAAATATTTTCATTATCGTATTTATTAGGTCCTTACATATGAAATTGGCGTTTTGCCGTACTGGCCACTTTGATCTCAAATATCTCCTCTATGGTTAGGAATTCCAAATTCAAATTTATACAGCCATTTACTCATGTATGTGTGTTTCGAAAATTATAATTCTCTTGTTTTTTCCTCAATTATTTTTTTTCTTTGCGTCACTCAGTTTACAAAATGGAAAACTTGAAATATCGTGTTATTTACGAGTACGAGTTCCACCGTGGCACCGGTGCTGCAGAAACGGCTCGAAGGATTAATGATGTATATGGTGACGGTGCCGCAAAAGAAAACACTGTGCGTTTTTGGTTCCAACGTTTTCGTTCTGGAAATTTCGACCTGCAGAACAAGTCCCGTGGACGGTCAGAGACCAAAGTTGATAATGAAGAATTGAAGGCTATTGTGGAAGCGGATCCATCGCAAACCACGTCCGAGTTAGCTGCAGGCTGCGGTGCTAGTGATAAAACTGTTTTAATCCACTTGAAGCAAATTGGAAAGGTGAAAGAGCTTGAAAGGTGGGTACCTCACGAATTGAGTGAAGCAAATCAACAAACGCGCGTTGACTGCTGCGTTGCATTACTCAACCGGCAAAATAATGAAGGGATTTTAAATCGAATCATTACTTGTGATAAAAAGTGGGTCCTGTACGATAATCGGAAGCGCTCATCGCAATGGCTGAACCCTGCCGAACCAGCCAAACCATGCCTCAAGCGAAAATTGTCTCCAAAAAAGTTGAAAACAAAACAATTGATTAAAAAGTCCAAAACAATTGAGGAAAAAACAAGTGAATTATAATTTTCGAAACACAAATACATGAGTAAATAGCTGTATAAATTTAAATTTGGAATTCCTAACCATAGAGGAGATATTTGAGATCAAATTGGCCAGTACGGCAAAACGCCAATTTCATGTGTAAGGACCTAATATTTGCACGTGTAAATAACGATCTGTGTTTTTATTAAACAAGCTAAATTGCATATCTACAAGATATGTACGCTTTAAAGCAAAAATACGCGACCGGTTTCGGATTCAAAATATTTACCTACACGTGTCACAGCTACCGTTCAACCTGTGAATATCCTAAGACCCAATTTAGGTGATTATTTCACTGCTCCGAATGAAATATTAATACATAAGTTATAAAGGACAATGTCGAAAATCGCCCCACGACCAACAAAGATTTGATTAACGTCATAATTATATGCATACAGCCTTACAAATAATCGTGGCATAAAGTTAAACTCGAGAATAAATTAAGAATAAGCAAAATGTCTACAAATAAACCAAGAATAACTTATACTGAGTATAACATTGACATTTCTATTGATACAAACGTTATTCCGAAGTTAAACCAGCCCGCACCCTTGTATAAACCTAGTATAACTCGATTTGTACTTGTTTGCTGTGGTCATTTGAGGTTATTATATTTAAATATAGTTAATGGATACACTAAAGTAGTTGTTATTCACTGTTAAAAATTAACAAAGTTCAAATGAGATCAATCATCATCATCATTTCAGCCAACAGACGCCCTCTTTTGGACATAGGCTTCCCCCAAGGATCTCCATACCGATCGGTCCTGCGCCTCTCACATCCAGCGGCTTCCCGCGACCTTCATCAGGTCGTCGGTCCACCTTTTGGGGGGCTTACCAACGCGGCGTCTCTCACGGATCTCATCATTACTTATCGTTCACGTAAAGGAACTCCGAGCATAGCCATCTCCACCCCCCACCCCTCCTCCCCAAATTAATGAGATCAATACAGTTAAATATTTCGTCGGAGCTGATAAGAGCTCGGTGGTCGCAGTGATCAGCGTACACCAAAAATAATAAAAAGCGTCAATACGGTACGTTGGAGACACGGGTTCGATCCCCGCCCGAGACGAAATTTATTTATTGATTTATTCAGCATTTTTGAAAAAAAAACAAAGTTCTTTATCGAAATTTAACTATTTTCAAATTAATATAATTATTTACACCAAAGTATAAACAAATATAATGAAACCAATCAACAAAACGGTCGCCCGGTCGAAAAACTGACAGCTTTCACAGATAAAATGTTACTTTTTTGTACATTTCTCTTTGATTGCGCTGTTGCCATATTTTGCATTTTGATAGATCGGAAGAATAGCTATACCGAAGATAAACTTCGTTTATTTGTCAAAAAATATTTTAGAGTTATTCTCGTTTTATACTAAGTATAACTATACCTAGTATAAGGGTGGAATAAATGTGGTATAACTCATTTTTATTTGTAAGAGTGATAGTTTATAACACTGATTACAAATATATGTATTCGACGGACAAATCAAAAATATTAAAAAGTACTTTCAGAAACAAAACCAAATGAAGTAAAATAAACGAATGTTTATTGTTACTTTTACTTGATTGAATGGAATTGAGTCGATTTTATGTAGGTATGGACATATTTTTATTTGTATAAATTACGTTTTTCATAATTTATACAAATAAAATTTGAATTTACAACATGAAGACACGTCAATTGACTACTCACGCGCTGTCGCTTGTGAGTTTGTTGTGTTTTTGACTTGCTTTATAATTTCGAGATTTCTTGTTTTTTATTACGTGGCTATAATAACGTTCTTTGATTGATTGCAATAATTATTATTTTAATATTTATATAGGTATGGACTATGTGTATTGCTCTAATAAAATAAAGTGTTACTTCAACTAACCTCAAAATCTGATTCATTTTGATAAATAATTCGATTTCAAAGCTTGTCCGTAGTAATTGATGTGGACGTACAGTATTTACTGGTATCTAATTATACGAAAAGCATTTTTTCACTGCTGTTGGTGTTGGGGCGAACAATGTATGGACGCAGAGCAATGTCCTTTAATAAGCAGTAAACTTCCGACAGTAATGTTGAAGTTTTGTGTTGCTCATGAGTTCTCCAAGCGTTAGAAAATGTTCATCTTATTTCTTATAAATAAACGCCGGATTATAGGGAAACAAAACAAAGAAAGCAATAAATTGCTTCAGAAAGCTGCAAGAATAACCGCTTTCTGTCCAAACAGCCTAACTGGTCGCAATCTATCAAACGGCGGACACTTACAAGAATGGGAGAGACAGTGAAAGGCGGCGGTTCACTCAGTGCAATGGTTCTGATGAGCTGCGTAATAAGTCTTCGGGCGGCGACGTTAATCCTTGCTTAGAAATTGGTCCGAACTCTCAGAAATCATCTTGGTATAAAAGCATAAAAAGAGTTTAGAAATGACGTTAGGTATGTTTCGAGAAAAAAAACATGAAACATTTGTAGAGTCGACCAGCGGTTTACCACCTTAAGGGTTAAATTTACTTTTGATTCATAAAACTATACAGTTGACTTTCTTTTACAATAACATACCGAAAGTGTCTAAGGTTATCTAAAAGATGTTTTCACTTCTCATGCTCTGAAAGTGCATATTTGTACAGGATATAGGCTGCACAAAATCGAATTTTGTGCCCGAGTGCAATAACGTATCTACTCATACATAAATGTATCTTTGTGCAGGATATAGGCTGCACAAAATTGAATTTTGTGCACAAGTGCATTAACGTATCTACTCATACATAAATGTATAGGTATAATATTAAGGCAATGAAAATGAGCTATACAGCCCAACACAATAAGAAGTTCATAGATAGAATTTGTTATTTTATTATATTTACTTTAATTTATTTGCCTTATGTGTTTTTAAGACATAAAGAAATGTTATGTCATACTACTGTTTTATTTCATCGCAATCGAAGTAAAAAGCAGAGTTTATAACTCGTTCACAAAACCATTTTATCCTTGACATTACTATCGCGACATTACTAGCCAAAATATTTTACAAAAAATAAAAACCGACTTCAAAAACACTGAAAAGTTAAAATTATATAATAATAGGTAGAGACAACATCACACTTCTATATTGAAGTCGGTGCCAAACGATGATCTCCTAGAAAGTCTTAAAATTTTATTTTAAAAATTTTAATGAATGCAATCTTTTTAGTGAAAGAAACCCTAAATTAGTGTTTCCCTCGATTTTCATGGGATCCCATGATCAGATCCTGACTTTGGTGATCTTGGGACCACCCAAGGAGTATACTCCATCGAATACAAAAAGACTTTTGAAAATCGACCCACTATTGGCGAAGTAATCGCGTAACATACTCGTACATACAAAACACGTTGGACACACCTTAAAATTTTAAGGGTTTTCCTTGATTTTCATGGGATCCCATCATCGAATCCTGATTTTGGTACCTTGGGACGACCCCAGAACTGTACTCTACAAAAAGAATTTTGAAAATCGGGTTTCTCAATAAATTAGGGTTTCTCAATTCACTTAAAATATATCATTCACTAAAAAGATAAAAATAAAATTATTTTACAAAAAATAAAAACCGACTTCAAAAACACTGAAATGTTAAAAATAATATAAGAATAGGTACAAACAACATCACACTTCTATATTGAAGTCGGTGCCAAACGATGATCTCCTAAAAGTCTTTAAATTTGGCACCGACTTCAATATAGAAGTGTGATGTTGGTTGTCCTATTCTTATATTATTTTTAACTTTTCAGTGTTTTTGCGGGAAGCGATCACCGAATGGTGAGAGGCGCATTGAATCTTAATGTAAAAGCTGAGAGGTATCGACTGATGAAGTCAACGCTCCGTCCTGGAGGCATCCAGATCCAAAACCCCGAGCGCTTTCAACCCGAATTACAGAATCGGTTCGCTTGCCTGGAGGATTGCACGGATGTGGACACATATAATGACAGGTTTGTGGAAACTGTCCTTACGGTGGGATCGAAGTTTTTCAAACCAATGAATATACTCGACATACAAACTCCTTACGGGACACGTATTAAGGAAGACATCCAGCGGAACAAGGGCTCCAAAGTGTTTGCAAGAGATCTGTCACTCGGTCAGAGTCTGCTGACGAAGCTGAAGACAGAGGACGGCAGAGTCGTCACGTCTCGACCTGAGCTTATGGCTGAGATTGAACGCTTTTATGGACAGCTTTACACAACATCGCAGGCACCTGTCATTCAGGCTACAGACCCTAGAGCCAAATTGATCCGGCATTACACCAAAGACATCCCGGACGTCAGCCTGTACGAGATTAGTGTGGCTCTCAAACAGCTAAAAAACAACAAGGCACCGGGTGATGATGGAGTTACAGCTGAGCTTTTGAAAGCGGGTGGACTACCAGTCCGGAAAGCGCTGCAGAGGCTATTTAACTCCATCATACTCGAGGGCATTACGCCTAAAGCATGGCACGGGGGTGTGGTGGCACTTTTCTTCAAAAAGGGCGACAGGGCCCAGTTGAAGAACTACAGACCCATCACGCTCCTGAGTCATGTATACAAGCTGTTCTCGAGAGTCATCACGAATCGTCTCGCGCGCTGGTTTGACGACTTCCAGCCTCCCGAACAAGCCGGATTCCGTAAAGGCTATAGTACCATAGACCACATTCATACGCTGCGGCAGGTTATACAGAAGACTGAGGAGTATAATCTGCCACTATGCTTGGCGTTTGTGGACTATGAGAATTCTGTCGAGACCTGGGCCGTGCTTAGGTCACTCCAGAGGTGCCAAATAGACTACCGGTACATCCAAGTGTTGAAGGCATTGTACGGAAACGCCACTATATCAGTCCGCCTTCAGGACCAGAACTCGAAACCAATACGACTTCAGCGAGGTGTGAGACAAAGTGACGTTATATCGCCGAAGCTGTTCACAGCTGCGCTGGAGGATATATTTAAGCTTTTGGACTGGAGAGGACTCGGCATCAACATAAACGGCGAGTACATGACTCACCTTCGTTTTGCCGATGATATCGTGGTCATGCCTGAGACCGTGGAAGATCTAGGCACAATGCTCGAAGACCTCTGTAGAGTTTCCCAACAAGTGGGTCTTAAAATGAACATGGACAAGACCAAAATTATGGTTCCCATTCCCATGTAGTACCCACTTCCCATGTAGTACCCACTCCTGAGAAGGTTGGCGGCTCTACATTGGAAGTTGTTGACGAATATGTTTACCTGGGACAAATAGTCCAGCTCGGTAAGTCCAACTTCCAGAAATCCAACTCGACGAATCCAACTCGGCTGGGCAGCGTTCGGGAAGCTACGCAGCATATTCTCGGCCAATCTACCGCAGTGTCTTAAGACGAAAGTCTTCAATTCGTGCGTGTTGCTAGTGATGACGTACGGAACTGAGACGTGGCCGTTTACAATGAGTCTCATCAGAAGGCTCAATGTCACTCAAAGGGCAATGGAGAGGGCTATGCTCGGGGTTTCTCTACGCGATCGCATCAGAAATGAAGAGATTCGTAGAAGAAATAGAGTCGGCGACATAGCCCAAAGAATTGCAAACCTTAAGTGGCAGTGGGCAGGACACATAGCTCGCAGGACTGACGGCCGTTGGGGCGGAAAAGTCCTCGAGTGGCGGCCGCGTACCGGGAGACGCAGCGTTGGTAGGCCCCCCACAAGGTGGACCGACGATCTGGTGAAGGTCGCGGGAAGCCGCTGGATGCGGGAGGTGCAGGACCGATCGGTTTGGAGATCTCTGGGGAGGCCTATGTCCAGCAGTGGGCGTCTCTTGGCTGAAATGATGATGATGAGTGTTTTTGAAGTCGGTTTTTATTTTTTGAAAATTTTTATTTAATAAGGGATCCACTTGTTTTTTTAATGTTAATGTCGAAGCCTGCGTTGTAATACGCGTTATTCAACGCGTTAATATAACGCCTTAAAACAGTGACTCCATCTGCGGAGTTTGCTACAAAAGTTATTAGCCTCTAACCAGTAATGCTAAATACCAATTTACGTACTAATCAGTTGTCCTCGTATGTACGTGTGATGTCAAAATTATTGCGATTATTAACGCATCACGACGCAGGTAGAGCCATAGCATAAATAGATAAGTTCGCGTGTTTTTTATGTTTCAACTACTTAGCTGTGCTCGCGATCTATGTTTCGCCTTCAAAGTTCAAAGAAAAAACTGTAAATCTACTTTTCCGCGGGAAATATTTACATTTCCGGGATAATAAGTAGCCTATATGTTAATCCCTGTCGTAATCCACCTACAAAATTTCATCCAAATCCATTAAGTAGTTTTTGCGTGAAAGAGTAACAAACATCCATACATCCATCCATACTCACAAACATCCATACATCCATCCATACTCACAAACATTCGCGTTTATAATATTAGTAAGGATAAGCAATGTTTTTTTTTTCACTTTTTTAAATATAAACAAGGCATCATCACCAGTTACCAGAATTAAAAGCAATTACCAAATACCAGAGGGAGACTCTGTACCAGAGTCGTCTGCATGGGTCCCTCTGCCTCACCTCGCTATGTCTGCCGCCAAGCAGCGGTGCTTGCTTTGCTGCGTTCCGGCTTGAAAGGTAAGATAGGCAGTGAATTATTATTATTACCGGGTAGATACTTTACTTGTTATCTTATGTCACAAGGCGACGAATATTCAATTGGCGTCCTTGTAGGAGTTGTAGGTGTTGTTGCGAATCTTACAGTAACCGCATCTATACTATACTTACTTACTTACTAATATTATAAAGCTGAAGAGTTTGTTCGTTGGTTTTGTTGAACGCTTTAATCTCAGGAACTACTGATTCAAATTGGAAAATCCTTTTTGTGTTCGATAGTCCATTTATCGAGGAAGGCTATAGGCTATACTCGTATAACATCACGCTACAACTAATCGGAGCTGAGCGTCAATGAAAAATGTTGCAAAAACAGGCAAAAAAATATGGCGAAACGTAGTTCGCGGGCACAGCTAGTATAATATAATATTATAATGCTGAAGAGTTTGTTTGTTTGGTTGAACGCGCTAATCTCGCTAATAATTTTTTTGTTTGATAGTCCATTCATCGGGGAAGGCTATAGGCTAAGCATCACGCTACGACTAACAGGAGCTGAGCATCAATGAAAAATGTTGCAAAAACGGGAAAAAATGTACGACATGTTGTTATTTTCCACGTGAACGAAGTCGCGGGCACAGCTAGTGTACTATAGGCGACTGCAGCCTGCTTGTTTACCAATACAATTATACATATTCAACAACTCATCTATTTAGTGTTTAAGATAAACATGTGACTTATAAAATTATTATTGCCTAGTACTTTTTAATTGATAGATGTTAAATTATACAATACAACGATAGCTCTTTAACGTACTGCACGTAGGAGTGGACGCAGCCTTAACGAAACATTTTAACACTGTTTGGTTAAGTTTGTGGTTTTTATTACCTGCCATTTGTGAAAATTAACCAGCTTACTTCATTTCACGGTACACTTGCTGTACGCTTTCTAGAAATGTGATACTTTGTTACAAGGCCGAGAAAGTATTATTGTTCAGTGAAAGCACTACACTGCGGTACAAATCTTCTAGTTAATCTAGAAATTTCCGCCAAAAAATACATTTTAACTAAAACAAAATAGTGTGTTATATAAATTTTTACTCAAGTCAACAGTAATTCTTATAAATCGACGGCTCCTAACTGAGTCAACTGTACTTCTGATAACTTTACAGGAAGGCCATTTGAAAAGCAAAACGTTATATTTCAAATGTAAATACATTCAAGAAAAAATTACTTATCATGATGAATTAAATATATTAAGGCCTTTCAAGAGTAAAAAATAAAATTCATTATTTTTATTAATTTAAGAGATAATGTAGATACAGTAGTTTAAGTTGATTAAGTACTTGTATGTTAAAAATGGATCAACTGCCACTTATATTTTTATATGTCGTATCATTAAATCTACGTTTTAGAGAAATATGATTTAGTAAGTGTGGTAAAAAAAAATTCATACATATACTTATTGGATTTCTTGTGTATTACAATTGCCCTGTTATGGAATATATTTGTTTAAATATAATAAGTTGACTCACTATACATGCACATTATTTTAAAATTGAACCATCCTTATATTGAGTCGGTAAAATAATTAAAATCTCCGATCATTGCTCAAAATTATTGTTCTAATTAAAGAGAGAGATTAATCACAAAAAATGATATACCTAACTAGATATCAATAACAACGACTTAGGTCTTAGGTAACAAATTGATTCTTTAGTATATCAATTGTCCATTTTTTTATTGTAATAATTGGCAATAATTCTATGATTAATTATTAAATGATTAATGAATAAAATCACAATCATTCAGGAGCAATCATCTTAAATACTTATTTTGAAAATCACATTAAGTTTACAATAAAATTCTAAACATGATACCTAGTAATTATTGCTAAGAACAAAATCAGTCTCTAAAATTTACTTGTGGTGTAATTTCATAATTAAGTAAAATATATCGATAAAATAAAAAAAATATTTTTACTAATTCTGAATTAATTTCAACCCTATTGCTGTCAGTTCTAATCAAATTAGATAAAAATCGTTTATAGTTAAATCTGCTAACATTTCCATGAGGTATGTACACATCTTTTTTAGGCTTGTTTAAGATTTGTTGATAATACCTATCACGATATTGCCGCAAGCTAGTTACTTTATTTGTTTTTTTTTTTGTTATTGAGATTAAACCATTCTTGACACAATTAATCGAAATGAAACGAAAGAGATCCGTCAAGATACTTTTATCTTTACCAATATAATATGATTACACAGGTGAAAAGGGAATTGTTCAGTTTGTATGGGTGCTTTGGCTTAACATGAACAGCAACCAAACTTATGAAAAATTGTCAGTTTTAATTCTTTGTATCTAAAAATATGTGATTCCTGTAATATAATCGCGGGAAAGTCTAGTGATATGCCTAAATAGGCAAACGTTATATTCCAGTAAGAAGTTGCTAATGTTTGTGACTATAATCGTATGTTAGTCTAAAATTATATTATTAGTAATGAAAAAATATAATTGTGTACATTACCAACCACTGTTTTCATCACATTATTTATTTTTATACATGCTTGGGGCAGTGTACCGAGGTAACAGTATGAACATCAGACGCAGGTTCGGTATCCAAAGCAGTGCCAGGGATCAAAAAAAGAAGCTTCTGTGTCCAAGGGTATAGCCGGGTTCTCATTTCGAGCAATATCGTTACTTATCCATTATAAAAGCAAATCGGGTTCAGAGTAAGAGTCGAAAAAATAACATTCACTTCACTGTACTGTACTACACTGTCTACACTGTTTACAAATGCGAAGCTAATTCTTTTTCAAAAGCATCCATTTAGAACAAATGGTGCTAATAGTTAAAAAATCGATCGATTTAAAACATAAAAAGTGTTTTGTGTGTTTAATAAATAAAAGATTTTACAAAAGATGCAGTTCTTTATTGTATTGTACATGTCTTATGGGAATTAATTTTAATAAAGTCAAATAACAGCTATCGATTTTTGTTAGCAATTAATGATTTTTCAATGCATATTTTACGTAAAAGGCACACAGAAATTGATGGTTTCACTTTTGTCAATAGTGCTACTTAATTAAAATATATTATTTTGATGCTTTCTTTCCGGCGACGCGGATGTAAAAAATATTTTTCTTACATTTAATTATACTGTATAGTAAAAATATTTTTTAGAAAATAACTTGTTCA
This sequence comes from Schoenobius gigantellus, assembly GCA_963935595.1. Taxonomy (NCBI): domain Eukaryota; kingdom Metazoa; phylum Arthropoda; class Insecta; order Lepidoptera; family Crambidae; genus Schoenobius; species Schoenobius gigantellus. The sequence continues at coordinate 29,755,455 of OZ012547.1, read as the reverse complement.
CGAAAAGCCGAAATTGAACAATACCCTTTGCAACATGGTCAAGAACGCTATGCTTCATGTCATTAGTATTTTTTTTCAGATGATGAACATGCTTTTCTTGCTGATTGTTCAACTCCTTGACCTTTTTCAACTTTTTCAAGAGCTTTTTATAGGAAATTGAAACTTATACGTACGGTTTCTAAGAATTTAAAGTTCAAGTTGCACCAAAACGGCCGCGTTTGCGTCCCGTGTATACTGCTATGGTACCAGTTGACTCAGTGTACTACGTGCGAAAAAAATGATTATAATACTTGATTCAGTATACGTAATTTTTTTCAAGTTGTTTATAGAAATATGACATTTTTTCATGGGAAGATAGGAAATGATATAATTCTTTTTTATATATTAAAAAGTGCAATTGAGAAAATTTGTTAATTAACTCAGTATACTTAGGAGCCAAAGACATTATAAGAGATAGACCGACAATACGCGCGGCCTCTAAGAAACCCCCTTCAACCACAACAGCGGTCAGGCGGCCGCTACCATACTGTATTTGTACTGCATTCGACAGTCGAGCGCGCGTCAAGTTATAAAAATACTTAAACATGCCCAAATAACTTCGTTTTGTAGTGTAAAAAACGAACAGTAATAAAAACTAAATCACATTGTAACATTATTTATTACCGATGAGTCTTAATTAAGCTTATTTATTTAGCTATTATCATATCAAAATTGGTTGAAGGGGACTTCATACATTTCGTTTGCATTGTTGGTCTACTCTTATAATGTCTTTGTTAGGAGCCATCGAAATAGCCCCTTAATGAAATAAAGCGCATAAAACTGCACATTCAATTAACTTATTTCATTCTTGACAAGTTGACCTGTCAGACATTGTCCTGCCCTGTCCTGCCCAATTACAGCGCCACACTGAAAAAAAAAACCATTAAATAAAATTGAAAAAACGTTGGTTTGTACTGCTTTGCGCAATACTATATGTGACAACTCACCGAAACAATAAGTTTTACTGGTCCGAAAACAGTAAAACATGCTACTGTTTAGACAGTTAATTTTACTGCTTGAAATTCATAAAACATCATTAATGTTTTGAACATTAAAGTAGATTCGCGTGTTAAACATTAAAATAGTTTAATGTTCTGCACATTACAGTTATTTAATGTCTTCAACATTAAAATAATTTAATGTCTTAAACATTAAAATAACTTAATGTCTTAAACATTAAAATAATTTAATGTGTAAAACATTAAAATAATTTAATGTGTAAAACATTAAAATAATTAAATGTGTAAAACATTAAAATAATTTAATGTGTAAAACATTAAAATAATTTAATGTGTAAGACATTTAAGTAATTTACTGTTTAAGACATTAAAATATTTTAATGTTTAAGACATTAAATTATTTTAATGTTTGAAACATTAAAATAATTTAATGTCTATAACATTAATATAGTTTAATGTTTTAAGCGATAATTTCTACCATTTTGTCACAGTACCGCCTAATGCATCAGCTCAGTCAAACATACAGTCATTCCAGTAACTTTTAATGTTTAGACACAGTGGTTGGTATTGTAAAAGACAGTATAGTTTAATGTGCCGACACAGTAGTTAGTACTGTAAGTGCATAGTAAGAGGCACTGGAATTGCACAGTATACTTAAATGTGCAACCACAGTAGTTGGTACTGCAAGTGCACAGTAAGAAGTACTGTAATTGCACAGTATACTTAAATGTGCAATCGCAGTAGTTGGTACTGCAAGTGCACAGTAAGAGGTACTGTAATGGCACAGTATACTTAAATGTACAATCACAGTAGTTGGTACTGCAACTGCACAGTAAGAGGTACTGTCATTGCACAGTAAACTTAAATGTGCAATCACAGTAGTTGGTACTGCAAGTGCACAGTAAGAAGTACTGTCATTGCACAGTATATTTAAATGTGCAATCACAGTAGTTGGTACTGCAAGTGCACAGTAAGAAGTACTGTCATTGCACAGTATATTTAAATGTGCAATCACAGTAGTTGGTACTGTAAGTGCACAGTAAGAGGTACTGTAATTGCACAGTATACTTAAATGTGCAATCACAGTAGTTGGTACTGCAAGTGCACAGTAAGAAGTACTGTCATTGCACAGTATATTTAAATGTGCAATCACAGTAGTTGGTACTGTAAGTGCACAGTAAGAGGTACTGTCATTGCACAGTATACTTAAATGTGCAATCACAGTAGTTGGTACTGCAAGTGCACAGTAAGAGGTACTGTCATTGCACAGTATACTTAAATGTGCAATCACAGTAGTTTATACTGCAAGTGCACAGTAAAAGGTACTGTGCAATTACAGACTTCTGTGATTGCACATTTGAGCATAGTTGAATATGCAGTCACAGTACCTGTGTGAAAAGAAGGTTATGCTCCATAGCAAGTCTAAAATGAACACAAAAATTGCGTAATAGAATTCTTTATTAAACGTAGTTTTGACTTTTACAGAACTTTTACTCTCACTGCATAAAAGCATATACACCGAGCGGTGGCGCCATCTCGCTAAAAATATGTAAAATATACTTTTCCATTTTTTTCTCTGATAACTCCTTATATTTAGATCTAATGATTTTGATAGTGATTAATTGAGAAGCAAATTGTACCCTGTAGGCTGGAGTTACTATCGATATTCCTGCCAAAAGTGGCCGTTTTTAGCAATAATTTCGATAGTAACTGTCTGGTACGATTTGCTTATCAACTTATTACTTCCAAATAAACCTTAAGTCTAAATCTAAGGAGTTATCAGAGAAAAAAAATTGAAAATATCTATATTTTCTGAGTTATGGATTTTCAACGAGGGAGGGAGCCACCGCTTATTGTATACACTCTGAAATTAAAGAAAATTATAACGAAGTCACTACGGGGTTACAATTTGGCTTACATTTATGCAAATTTAGACTATTTATCCTCTGTCTAGAATTTATAATATAATAGTGTGCAACTTAATTATACCAAAACATGTCATGAAAATGACAATATAAGAACTCATTTATACAAAATAATTGGAACTGATTTGAATGTTCAGACCAGACCACCAGCCAGCCAGTTTGTCAAAGAGGATATAAACTTAATGTTTTAGTTTTATATTTAATCATTCTTTATCTATTTGACAAAAACTTAATTATTCCAAAGCATGCCATGAAAATGACAATAACATAAAGACTTATTTATACAAAATAATTGGAACTGATTTGGACGTTCAGACCTTGACCACCAGGGCCCCGTTCCACAAAGCTACAAGTTGACAAGTCTTGTAAAATTAAATAGCAACATTGAGCGAAAGTGCCAACATTATAGCCTATTTGTACAATTTTGTAAATACAAGCGTTTCTGAAACCTTTTTTTTTACAATTTTGAAGGTTCAAGCTACAAGTCACAATTTACAAATCACAGAAAAATATTTAATATTGTTTTTAAGTGGATAAATTGCTTAAATCGAACAAGTGTTTCACAAAGTAACAGAGATTTGTCAATTTTTAACTGTCAATGCGCCCTCATCAGTAAAAAAATCATAAATCAGTGAAAACGCAATAAATGGAAAAAAATCTGCGCTAGATTCAATAATAGGTAGATGTTTGTTATAAGCACTATAAACTTATGATTCAATGTTTACAGCAGTTACAGATAACAAGAGTGCTGAAAGTGGCCATTTTTAGCACTTTTGCTATCTGTAACTTCTGTGAACACTGAATCGTGAATATGTGGTGCTTTAAACAAACTCCAGTACCTATTATTTAATCTAGCTCAGATTTTTTGCGTTTTCAGCCTTATAATCCTCTTTGTGAATAAGTTATTGTTTTAATTTTCTGTATTTAAAATTATAATGTAATTTCCAAATGAGCAAATAAATAATCTAATCTAATTTTTTTACTGATGAGGGCGCTTGCATGCACAGGGGATGCCCTTAAATAGCCCTAGCTTTAGAAAATATCTCCACCTTAGCCTATTATATGACAACGCCGGCACAGTGATTAAAAGTTGGATTAAACAATGAATAAAGGAGCGCTTCTCTATCCATCCAATTTTATTTAGTATTTTTATGACAAAAGTTCTATTTAACATGTTTATTTTTACATGTACCTAAGTACGATTAATTTTGACAAAAAAATAGTAAACTTAAATAGGACTACGCAATGTCACCAATAACCTTTTACACGCGGACACTGTAGTATTTAATGCATGGGGCGTCTTGAAATGAAGATCATTCAACCGAACAACAACTCTCTTTTCCGTTTGTTCTACTTCATATGCGTAGTAATGACAATCAAATAGAATCGTCTGTAACAGAGACCCTGAGAAAATGACTTGCGAGTCATTGTAAACATATATCCTCTCCACCTTTATAAAAGTCACGTCATTGAGATCGCCTTGAGTGCTATACACAAGAATAGAACCACTCTGGTACCGTATGGAAGACATGGAAACCCAACTGACACATATCAAAGATTTCCTACTTCTTAAACCGAGATAAGACTGAATAAGAGTCACATCAGAATGTACTAACTTAAATTTTTTAGTGCCCCAAGTTAAAATGGGATCAAGAGAACCTCTTAAAAAAATTTCATTAAGTTTAAGTTGGTTTTTGATGGCTAAGCTTAATGTCAAGTTCCTTCTGTTACATGAAGCTCTTGCAGATGTTTTTGCTAGCCTATGTTTTGCTTCATATCTCATAGATGAAAAGAAAGAAAGTGGACCAAAATTAATCATGGCAGTATGGTAGTGCGTAAGGTGGTGAAACTTTGGCTTGAGTGGTTCATTAGAGAGGAGCAAATACATCTCATTCAGCTGACCAACACTGTCTTGCATGACCGTATGAAGACCTTCCCAAACTGAAGTCGACATAACCAGCTCTACAACTTCTCTTAACTTTAAGTAAAGTGTCCAGTACATGTCGCCACCAGGAATTTTGTCTCCAATTAGAAGCGAAAAATATCGAATGAAAGTTAACATTTCGGATGCGCTCAGCCGAATATTAGACTTTTTTATGTGGATCATACATAATTCAACAGGTCTATTGCGCGAATCTGGTCCATAATCGAATGTTTTTAGCCTGATGTTAAGCAGTTCCAAGGAAAAATATCCAAAACGGTTAATATACTTATCGAGAATAAGTCCCATGACATATTTGCCAACTCCTTCGAGAATATCATGCATTATATCGACTCCAACTTGTTCGAATAATTTGAACCCATTCACCTTCAACCAAACACATCTTTCCTTAACACCAGAATTTGAAGGATCACATTCTATAACGTCAATTTCATAATCCGTGTCACATCTGAGGAGAGCCTCATTTGCTTTTGATTGAACTTTCATTTCTTCTTTACCGACACGGCAAATTCTGCATGGGTAATTGGCCGAAAAGCTTTCTACAAAGCCTGTAATGGAATGGATGCCTAAGTTATCTCCGACAATTAAAGCCAGTTCAAAATATACAACTCCATCAAAATTTGGAACGGAAAATGAAATGCCAGTGGAACTCAGATAATTAATCTCATCTATTATAGGCTGAAATATAACATTATTGCCGAATTCTAATCTGTCAGAGGAATGGAACAGCAATGTTAAGAAAATATTCGACAGTACACTACAACGCCACGGAGGTAGACATGGGACTGATATATATACGGCACCTAATTTATGGATGCCAGAGTGACTGCCTAGAGCGTTTGAAGTCTCATAGTCGTCAAAATATAAAAACAACGGAATTACATGTTTTCCCATGTGGGCTCTTCTTCTTGATTGCCAAAAGTGACCCTGAATAAAGTTTTGAATAACTGTGACATCTTCGTAAAGATCCGCCATATATTGCAATGTATCAACTAATATATTAGCTAGAGAGAAAAAAATATGTAGTACTTCTCTTAATGGAATAAGCTGCACATTGCAAGTAACAGATGATAGTGTATGCACACCTCTTCTAATATTCGAATCGTAGCGATCACCAACGACTACTGTTTTAGGCGGAACGTAAGTCTGGAGGCCTTGAAAGTATTGAAACCTACGATACTCCGTGGACAACGAACTGAAACTCGAAGTGATTTCAGTAGTTATTACACGGTGAATTTCCGAAACGGATACTTCACCGTTATGAGTCAAACTCTGTAACAAGTTACCTAACAATGGAATTAACGAAAAAGAAAAAATGTTTAGAAGCTTATCGACAATCGTTTGGACAATATTCCTTGGCAAATTTACAGAACCATACAAGGATGCTATTAGCGAAGCTAGAGCCATTTCTAGAGGAACGTGAGATAAATTTATATCCATTTGTGGGCTTTCAACAACAGGCGTAGTATGATGAGGCTGAATAAGAGGTTCTTCAGAAGACGAATGTTGCTCTGGTCTGGTATGGTCAGACTGACTAATGATTTCTTGAGGCAAATTGTTAGCCTCAAATATAATTTCGTGATCAGATGCTGCATTTTTTTCATTCAGATTAGCACCTTGGCTAAAATGCTCCCGAATATAGTGTCTACGAAAGGAATTAAAAAGGTGGTACGACCGAGAACAATCGCCTTCTACGCAGCGATATTGTTCAAAAATGTGGTGTTGATGAAAAAAATGAAAATGAGTCTTGAGAGTTCGCAAGTCTTTTACAATGGTGTAACAAATAAAACAGGTAACCATTTTTTACTTAGTCAATATACCACAGTCACTCAATAAACTTAAAACAGATGGTAAAAGTTTGTTTTTTGAACCAGTGTCAGTAAAATTATAAATAGCTCTTTCAAGAAATTGCCACACCGGTAAACATTCACCAGGATATTCCAAGTTCAAAGCCCATATGATTTTGAAACATGTATCTACAGTTTTGCTGATGTTCGGCAATTCATAGATAACGTCATCAACAACAACGTAACGTGCAGTTATTTTTTTCAGAGAACCTGCCACTACTACATACGGTTGGATAGTTATGCCTAAATCTTTGTACTTATCCTTTCTTTTTTTTATTTCCTCAAGCAGCTGTCTTTCCTCTTCAATATGTAAAATGAAGCTTTGACGCACTTCCGCCGCAGAGTGTCTCTTCCTTTTTATGTGAACTGGTCCAATCAAGTGCGGAATAAGAAGTAGCGCAGCGAGGTTACTTGTTTCATGATCTTTGTCTGTCAAGCAATAAAAACGAAAAGTTAGTGATCTAGAGTCTAGACAAATGGTCAAATTATATTTCTAGATGAGTATCGAAATTAGGGGCGCACCTTAGAGAAGACATATCTAGCACTGGACATTTTTCAAATTGGTAAAACCCTTTAGTGCAGGCAGTGTGGTTTCCGGCAGAGCAGAATTAGAACCACCCTCATTCTTACCGAGGTGTCGTAAGGCCCCGGCTACGAAAAACGGTCTTCGGTCTAGACGTCTTGCGACTGCGGCGGAGTGTGCGTCCGCGACCGAAACAAATTCATACATTTCTATGAAGCCGGGCACGAACGAAGCGCGGCGAGCGGTATGTCTTGCGTCTTGGCGCGGAGAGTCTTGTGACCGGCGGTGAGGGGACGGATCTAGTTGCGACATTTTTTTTATTTTTTTTAATTAGGTAATTTAATACAGCATAATTGATGAAATATTTTTAATAACTACTTTATTGTTTTATGGTGTTAGTAGGTAAGGGTATGCAAGAGTTATTAGAGCATAGGTATGTAAATACGTACTTTTTTGGATCTAATCGGCGCTAAAAAAACAAAGATTTTATACTTTCGTGCACATCTTATACCTTCTTTTAATAATAGGTTGAAAATTGTAATCAAAATAATATAAGTATGTATTATAAATCCCTAAAATATATTATATTCTTTTCTATACATAGATACTCGAATTTTATTGTATTGCATCGTTATAATTTTAAAATTTCTTGAATTTTAATCCAATAAAGAACTGTTTCAAATAATTAAATATAATATTTTTTTATTTCTAAATACGTCCCCTTTCCGCTCACCGCCGCCGCCGCCGTACGTGGCCGGTTTGACGCGCCGCAAGACGCAGCGCAAGACTCTCCGCTAGACTCCTAGACCGATTTCCGTGGCCAGGGGGTAAGAGGCGACTAAGGTAAAGACGTATGCAAATCCATCTGCACTCGGAGAAGGAAAACTCTGCGCTCTTATCAAGACCCTCGCCAACCCGTTTGCCAAGCGTGGCGAGTATGGCATTTACTTCTCACATCGTTGAGGGAGGCCCGTGCCCCAGCAGTGGGGAGGTTTATGGGCTGATAAAGAAGAAGAAGAAGAAAACCCTATGAAATTTTTTATCCACCATTTACAAAAAAAGAATTTTATGCAGTAAAAGCGGTGCGGTATTACTTATTACTGCTCTAAATTTTCAAGTCGATAGCTGAAGTAGGATCAGATGTCCATCTGTGACAGACCGACACAGAGACAAAGTTGCACCACCATAACGGTTCCTTATTCCCCGACGCAAAAGAGGGTAACTCATCAATTAGGTCGTAATTGGTAACATGTTTTAGCTAATATTTACCTTGCGCAAGTTGCTTCAGTTCCTCTACGAATGGCGATCGTCTTGAAGTGGATTCAGATGCCGACAGTAGTTTGCTCTTCAGTAGTGGTAGTTTATTTTCAAAATTATATTTATTTTCGGGATACCAGGTATCGAAGTCTGCAATAAGCTAGAAACGAAATACGTAGATAGTTAAAAACCGTAATAGTTTACAACTTGAGTAATACTTAAAATCAGGGTTCAATGATATAATACAAGTTGATGATAAAGTTGCGTTTAACCGAACCAATACATTCGTCCATCCTAAGTTAAATTATCTGTGTGCCAAATTTTATCTTAATCGGTTCAGTAATTTTCACGTGATGCCACGGCTGCAGGGCTTCCAGAGGCGGCTTGATCGAATCTGTGATAAGGGGTGGGCCCTCACACAATAATAAGAGACATAAAAAAAATGTCAGAACGGCTGATAATACATATATCATAAATATCAGATATTTTGATATTTATTATAAATCTGTTTAAAATGCTAATAATTACCAATTCGTATCCAAAGGAACGTTTCAGACATGGGAACTCTTGGAGATATGACTGTTTTTCATTGGAGTGCACTCGTTTCTTGCGTACCTTATTGGTATTTTCCCACTTTTCGGCACACAAAGCATAATCGTCAGAAGAGCAACGTAACCACTCTATGCACTCCTCTTCCTCTTGAGTGGTGGTTTCTTCAAAACCCTGGTTACTTGTAGATGGAGTCAAGGTGATATCTAGAGAGCGTCGTGCTCGCGGTTGGTATACTTTGTGTCTTCGGTACTTAGCTTTTAAATTAACCACCGCGTCGAAGAGTCGGCCGTGTGCTCGGTGTACCCCTGTTTTCGGTTTGGTATAGTAACATTCAAGATTTTCTGCCGGAAACAACAGTTCTGAAAAAAGAAACAATCATTAGGGGCCATCCATAAAGTACGTCACACGTAAAAGGGGGGGGAGGGGGTCGACAAAGTGTGACATGGTGTGACAAGGGGTGGGAGGGGTCCTAAGTATCGTGACATCACATTTCAAAATCTAGAGGTACTAATCGCGTAATTTGAAATATTAATTAAACTAAAAACTATGTCCAACTCTATCTTTAGGGCAATACGGTTTAAATTGTTATTTTTTTGTTATTGTTTCAAATATTTGTTATTATGTTGATTTCATAAAAAAGTATTTAATTTAAATAGAAATAAAACTAATTTCGGAACTGCTGTTTTAATTTAATAATTTTTCGATGTTTCATTGCAAAACATGTGACGTCACACTAGGGAGGGGGGGGTCTCAGAAATGTGACCACCTGTGACAAGGACGGGGGGGGGGGGGCTGAAAAACTCATGAATTTAATGTGACGTACTTTATGGATGGCCCCTTATCATGATTGTAAAGGTATTAACTTTAAGTAATCCTATGGCAATTACACGACATGTAGTTTTACCCCAAAAACCTAGAAAATTACTTAGGTACTTACTTATCTTTTGTAACCAATCCAAATAAATATCTGCAGTTACATGCGCCTGTGGGTTTTTTCTTACAATCTCTCTTGCAATGGCGCGTACTAAAATTTTTCGATATTGTTCCCCCAGTGGCTTTTCTACATCATGCGTAAGTAGCAATTTAGTATCTGGGGTATTACTCAAGAGCAAGTCGAGATCCTGAAAAAATGGGTAACATAAAGTTCACAAACCCCAATAACCAGCTCAAACAAAATAAATTGTACGTCGCGGCCCTACTTCTCGATTTGTTCTGGTAACCGAGAAATTATAACAAAAAATTATCAAAAGACATTTAATAATCGAATAATACTGTACTAAAATCCGCTTATTATTGACATTTATTCATTATAAGTATAATATGTAGTATATCAGTTGTCTAGCATCCATAGTACAAGCTATGCTTAGTTTGGGGCTAGATGGCGCTGTGCGAATTGTCCTACAGTATTATTATTATTATTTATTTTATTAAATTGACATATACATATAACAAGAATTAATTATTGTACATTTTCTCAATGAAAATGTAATATTATGTTAAGACAAAAATAGTTGAATTTTGCCATGCCCCGTAGTTTATGAATAAGATCATATAAGATTATATCATATAAGATCACAATGTGATAATAGTACCTATATAAGAATAAGATCATGTTAAACTTATGACTGCAATAAATGAATTACTACTTACACACTGGGTTTCTTGTAAACGCAGAGAGTTTGAGCACTCTGATCTTGTTGAGGAGGTACTTGGGCTTCCTTGGCTGAATTTATCGAAAGAGTCGCAACTTGAAATAATCTCTTCTAATTCTTCATCTTTTGTTGATATGAGATCCTCTAATGCCTTACGTTCTGCCTGCAAGGCAAAGTTAAACATTTGATAACAACTGGATATGATTTTTTGAATTCAACTCTTGACTTTGTTACCTTTACCTTCCAGTCTGACAAGATTTTCTTAAATTTAGCCTGCGGACCAATCGAAGGAATGAGTGCCTTCACTTGCTCACTATCCAATAGTTCCAAAGCGCTTATGTCCACTTCATTCTCTGAAAACAGCAATGAACATAAAAAACTGGCTGGACCTAAGCTGAGGTAAAGGCATGCGTTTGTCAGGGTGCACTTATAGGCTGCACGCTGCGCTCACAGCTTGAGCCTTTTCAAAGTTAGACCCTAACATGGTTATGTTAGGGCTTAACAATTACTAACAAAATCAACAAACACATTCCACAAACAACATAGGTAACAACAAAAAATAAATAAGCAAGATTCCATATGGGACTATGTAATGCAGAAACCAAAAAGCATGTAGAACTAACATACAAACAAACATAGGTACATAAATATGTACGTAAACAAACAAGTCTGCACACGATTAAAAATAAAATAAATTTACGTAGTAGTAAAAACTAATGCTTGGAACAGTAAAATTTAATAATTGAAACATAATATTTAATAGTCAACGCACACATTTTTTGGGAAACTTCTCCCTCACTCTCACATAGTAGGTATTCCATATTATGCTGATATGAAGACAGCATGAAAAATTATCAAACCAAAAATACATATCTAGGTTAGTTACAGACGTGCCCGTTCAATATTCCATCTTGCGAAAGGGATTATTCAGACAGAACATCAAAATGAACACACACATGGACATGCGTTACAAAAACCATTATAATCGCCAAAAGCATGCTTAGGTTATATACATGTTAAACGAAACACACACAGTTGGTACCGCTTTTCAGGTACCTACCTGCTACCCACTCAATTCTGAGAACTCAGAACTGACTGTAGGTACCTACGGCAAATAGGCATCCTCATCTCATCATCACACTGAGTCCATGGAAAAGAAAAAAAAGTGATCCATTTATATTCCCTGACTAGGTACCTACTTATAAGATGAAGAAGTGGTTTGCCGGCAGTTTATCAAGAAATTAACGAATTAAGCTTACCTTTAAATATGTGGACGTACGCCTGGAATCCCCACTTTAAAAGTAGGGATTCTACTTCTGAACTACTCATCCTTGACAATAAAACCGTTACTATACGTTATTCTTTTTTAAGTTTATTGTAGGTAGGTACTTTTACCTTTTACAGTCACTTTACGCCAACTTTACGCTTAGAGGCACTAACACTAACTTCAGTATATAAAAAAAGTACTCTGTGCACTAACGTCTTTATGTACACCACGGACGTACACTGTTGTAATATTAAACCACCCGTTCGCTACGGCGACTGAAGCAGAAAAGACTAGCTCGCTCTGCTCTGCCGACTTGGCGTCATGGCGCGGCGTGAGCGCATTAGGGTTGTAAACACTTGCATTTAGGTAGTATCGATAAATCACAAAATGCAAATTACAAAAAAAAAGTCTTAGGTAAGAATACATTAGTTAATCTTACTGTAATGAGGCTGCATATTACTACACTTTCCCAATTTCTTTGTCGCATAATAGAAAGTTAATATGGTAGCAGTGCTGCGAAAAAAGTTATCCGTTTTTGGGCATACGTCGAGTAAGTACGGTCGGCCAAGAAAGTGGTGTATCAGTTTTGAATTGGTTTCCTAGGCGTCGAAAATTATAACTAGGTTCATATACCTACCTAGATGAGAGACTGAAACAAAGATGCAATATTAATGACGCAAATCTAATTGAAAATTATTTATACGTCATAGGTCACTTATACGTATATAGTGCAAGACATTTTTACCTTTATTAAAAACTAGCTGTTGCCCGCGCAGCTACGCTCGCGTGGTATCCCTATTTAAACCTATAACCCTTTTTCGTCGCATCGCAATCGGTTAAAAAGTAGCCTATAGCAGTCTCATGAGTTCCAACTATACATATTATGTCAAATTTCATCACAATCGGTTCAGTGGTTTAGGCGTGAAGGGAAGACAAACGAACAAACAAACAAACACACTTTCCCATTTATAATATTAGTATGGATGGATAAGACATTAATTTCAATATTTTTAAACAAAAGTAAAAAAACCTATTCAAATTCTTTTTAAAGAAAATTGGAAATTGAAAATTGGTTGACATTTGTCAAATATCATTACTTCATTTTATTTGTAGCTGTTGCCCGCGGCTATGCCTGCGTAGTATTTAGGGTCCATTTTACCCCATTCTCTTATTATTTTCGCAACATAAAGTATAATTAGCAATCCCAGAAGTCCAAGGTAAATTTCGTGAAAATTGGTTCAATAGTTTAGGCGTTAAGGGAGGACAAACAAACACACTTTCGCATTAATATTATAAGTGTATAGATTTATCAAGTTCAAATTTCAAATCAAACTAAAGAAATCAAACAGATCAACTGTCACATAAAACAGTCATCCTTAAATAACATAGGTGTCAATAATCAGACAAAGATGGCAATAGAAGTTGTCAGATTGATCTACAAGCTAAAAACAACTTTATCGTCAATGAATCTACAACCGGCATTCAACCTTAGGGTGGTAAATCAATTTTTTGGCCGACTGTACGTACTTACTACAAAATATGCCCAATATAAGGATAGATCCCCTCGCATATGTAGAAAAACCTTTGGCAGCTGACCAAGAAAGAAAGAAATTCAAAAAGAAAAAGAGTGATTATACTCCACTACTTTTTAATTGGTGCAAAACATTTGTATGGTTGATTAAAGAATGTCTCAGTCCAGTATCACATTAGTTAGTGGTTATAGGTACTTACATAATTTTATGATATTAATTAACAACTAAAATAATACCGTTTCTTTTTATCCTAAAACTCTGCCAAAATGCACGTAATTTTCAACCAACAATATACCTAAACTATAGATTGTTTTAATATCGATACTTCGGCAACACAGTCATATTTTTGATACATTGAGCACTTTCTTATTTGGACTTATCGTGCGATGTGCCCAGCCCTACCCGCGCGCGACGCCGGCGCGGGACGAGGGAATGGCCACTAGCTACTAATAATAATAGTAGGTACTTTTACTGTGTTAAATATTAAATTTTACTGCGTTGGTCGTTTGGGAGGTGATCTGTGGTCGTTTGCAATATATGTAATTGCTTGTGTCCGGTGAAGTAGCAAGACTGAGGCCCGCCTGCCAGTGGCGGCGCTAGGCGTGGGCCTGTGCCTTCTTATTGCCTATTTTGTTTGTACTTTCTTATAGCCTAGGTAGGTATTTTGAAAATTTTCATTTTGCCAGGGACAACGGTTTACACATTTTTGGTAGTTTCGGTATAGGTATTTCAGTATTTTTCTGAAGTGCTTCGTTATTTTTCTATTTAGATTTCATACAAAGAATTCTAATGCGGAGACTGCAGGGACTGCGGTGGGGGTAATTGTGCGTTCACCATAAGCGTTGCCATACACAGATTAGCAAAATATAAAATCACCCAGTCGTAAAATTACTTAGGGGGAAGGCAGTAATTTTGATGGGATTCTTTTTGTTTGACTGAGTGTTATCTAGACCAAATCTAGACAGACACGTAGCGTAGGTACTAGGTAAGGAAACAGAATCGCGCCACCGTACTTAGGTGGTAAGCAATTTATTTACAACTCAATATTACTAGATAGCATCAAAGTAGGTATATTCAGCCGCTGTTTTTGGTTGATAGGTAAGTAAGTATTTAATAGTACATTGTTACACGAGGGTTGAAAACACCTTATTTAGTCCCGAGACGGGGGTCAATGGTTCGAGGGACTAAATAAGGTTTTCACCCGAGGTAAACAGTACTAATGCAAATATGTATAGGTAAACTAGTAGGTAGGTAGGTTAAACCTATTATTATTGCAAAATACATAGGTAGGTCAATGCATAGTTTGGTAGGTTCCTAGTCCTGATAATCGCTGACGGTCAGATAGGTAGGTAGGTACCTAATCTAGTTTCTTATCATACCTACTTAATTAATTTCTTGTAAGTATGTACTTACGTACTCTATACCTACTTATATAAGTACTACCGCGGCGCCGTGCGTGAAACAAATAGGTAGGTAGGTAATTAAAAATAAACCTAGGTAAAGGTAGGTATAGTACGATTTTTATACATTGACTAGCGGACCCGGCGAACCCTGTTTCGCCTTAGCACCTACACTACACCTACCCTACACCTATCCTACACCTACCCTACACCTACCCTAAACCTACCCTACACCTACACTACACCTACCCTACACCTACCCTACATCTACCCTACACCTAAAAAAAAAACAAAAAAAAAAGTATCCTATGTCCTTCTCCTGGCTCTAAACTACCTCCCTGCCAATTTTCAGCTAAATCGGTTCAGCCGTTCACACGTGATGCCGTGACAACGCGAAACGGGTTTCATTTTTATATATATAGATGGAGTGGCTTATTCCCAAGAGCTCCACGGAACAACAAAAGATTTTCATATTTCGATTCCCAAGAGCTCCATAATATTAAAAAATGATAATTTTAATTATTTTATTTCCCAATAGCTCCACGACATTGACGGTACAGTCGGCAAAATAAATGCTTAATATTTTGTAAAATAAAACAAATTTCATTTTTAAGAATTCTTTATTTATCACAATTTGAATAAAAATGGTAAGTACCTAAATAAAAAAAAAATCACATAGGTACCTACATTAGCAACAGTGATGTATGTAGGTACCTACTTATTCTAAAAATATATAGGTACAGGGTGTTGCTTTGTAAACGTAATTCCTGCTTAAGGATGGTTGTAAGGGTAGGTACCTGATTATGATTAAAAATAGTATAATAGTTACAGTTATAGAATAGAACTCAATGTCAATAGTAGGTATGTGCTAAGTGCCTTTTCACATTGGCGGCTCAGCCGCGCGGGAGCAGCGCGACAATCGCCTACCCGTTCACACTATGGCGGTTGTGCAGCGCGGCTTGCCAGCCCGTAAAACGCGCGGCAGCAGCGCTGCTAAGTCGCGCTGCTGCCGCGCGTTTTACGTAGGGTGGTCATCCTCAGTTGTTTCAAACCTACTTACTTGAACTAAACCCATACAGCCATGTCTTAAATAATAATTTTAACATGCCTTAAAATTAAATTGTTGACTATACAAAACCAAAAATACAATCAATTATAAAATAATACTTATTATTACATATTACAAATTTTGAAACTCAAAGGCTTTCTTTATGCACTAAGTCTAAAACTAATTAAACTATATTAATGACATACATTATTATAAA
This sequence comes from Schoenobius gigantellus, assembly GCA_963935595.1. Lineage (NCBI taxonomy): Eukaryota > Metazoa > Arthropoda > Insecta > Lepidoptera > Crambidae > Schoenobius > Schoenobius gigantellus. Next base: position 29,739,295 of record OZ012547.1, on the reverse strand, counting down.
CTAGAAACATTTAAAAAGGCCGAAGCCACGTCTTTAGTAATTTCAATTTATAATCACAATATACAACAATTATTGTACATACAAATATAATGAAAAGGCCTAAGCCACGTCTTTAACAAATCCAATTTTTAATTACTATCTACAACAATATATTACATTATTTGTACAAGATTTGAACTTTGTTTGTTTTTTTTTTTTTTTTTTTTTTTTTTAAATTCTTCCCAACTTGGGAAAGGCAAAGGCAGAGCCATGCAGCCGTCGTCTTTATTTTAGAGTTATTCAAAATATAAATATTTTGTCAAGGCCGAAGCCAATTCTTCAATATTAAAATAATTTCTTAAAATCTGTTATTTCATTTAATTTTCATTATTTTGTCTTCTTCCGGGATTATATAACTCTTTTTATATTATTTTTGTTATTCTTATTATTATGTCAGTCATTTTAATTTATAGTTCTAAGTCTATAGAAACTATAAAGTTATATACGTATTTGTACGATTCTGTATTCATCACAATATCATGGATGTCGCGCGGGATGTTATCATTTGTCTTGTATAATTTAATTAAACCATCAGCTAGAACCAGTCTTTGGATATTAAAAGCAGGGCATTCAAAAAATATGTGGTTTAGGGTCTGATCAACATTTAAATTACAGTTAGTACATAATGGGGAAGTTACAATATTCATTCTATGTAGATGGGATTGAAAGCGTCCATGCCCAAATCTCAATCGTGTTATGGTGGTATAATATCTTCGACTATGATATTCAGCTGATTTTGTAAACCATGGACGTTGACCAATAACATTGTTTATTTTATGATACCATTTTCCTTTACTTTTAAGTGTTTCCTGCCAGTTAATTAGCCAATCTTGTTTTAACATTATTTTAAGTTTGGGTAATAAGTCGGAATATGGTATGGCATTATTTTTAATGTCAAGATCAATATGTTCTGTGGTTAACATGTGTAAATCTATTCTGTGGTCAACCTGATCTGCGAGGTCAACGTCCTCGCTCGTATTTTGATTTAAAATAGCTCTTGCTAACGTATCAGCTTTTTCGTTCCCAAATACTCCTATGTGCGATGGAACCCACATTAAAACTATTTCTATATTGCTGACTTTGAGTTTAAAATACATTTTTTTAATATCGTGTATGATAAAATTACCCCCGGAATCAAATCTATTATTAAGTAAAGCATGAAGACAACTCATGCTGTCCGTCAACACCAACCACTGAGTGCATTCATGGATGTTCTCATCTATATATTGTAAAGCAGAAAAGATAGCAAGACACTCTGCAGAGAATATGCTCATCTGGCCTGGAAGTTTGCTCCCTAAACTCTTTTTTGAATGAGGTATGTAAATTGCCATTGAGACATTTTCATCATTCTTGGAACCATCTGTATATATATGTCTATGAGTTGAAAATTTATTTAGTTTTTCGTAAACATCTTCTTTAACTTTCAAGTCAGGCGATATATGAATGTTTATATCACAAAAGTGCATATCATATGATCCTTTGTAACATATCCAATTATGCTCAGTTTTATAAATATTGTACTGCTGATTGCAACAAATATATTCTGAGAAGTCATGGAGTAAGAAAGGAGTCCTAGATGTATTAGTTTGGGAACATATTCTGTACAAAAATTGAATTTTTTTAATTAAAGGATGAGAATCAAATGACATTAATTTAATAAGAAACTTCAATTTTAGAAATTTAAACCTTAATTCTAGAGGAGGTGTATTGCATTCCACTTCCATGGAGTTAATGGGAGTGGTTTTCATGGCACCAGTAATACATCTTAAGTTGTGATTCTGCAAAACTTCTAATTTTCTTACTAACTGAGAATCAGATCCAAAACATAGAAAGCCATACTCAAAGTGACTTCGAACTATTGCTTTATATAACATCAACAATATTTTAGGGTCAATTTTCGACAAACTTTTTATTATGTTGTAAGCTTTATAAGCTCTCCCTAAAAGATAATCAACATATTTGTGCCAAGTAAGGTTACAAGTAAAAATAACACCCAAAAACTTTACTTCGCAGTCCATTGGAAGACTGGCATTATTGTACTTAATATCAATGTCTATAGTATCACAATCACCAAATATAACTGTTTTAGATTTTTCTGGACTTATATCTAAGTTTAAATAAGAGAAATATTCATGCAATTTTAAAAGAGCTGTATTTAAAGTTAATGAGACTTGTTGAACATTTAATCCTGAATAGTAGATGACTAAATCATCAGCAAATTGCAAGTTTTTGACTTCTGGACCTAAAATAATGTTTAATTTGTGAATATATAGTATATAAAGCAATGGAGAGAGAATTCCACCTTGACATACTCCTTTATATGAATAACGTGGACCTATTAATTCATTATTAAATTTGACATAAACCTTACGACCATGCAGAAAGTTAAATATCCACTTAACAATTTTTTCAGGAATACCAAGAGAAAAAAGTTCAGAAGCTAAAATATGAGGATTTACATTATTGAAAGCACCAACGACATCAAAAAACACACCAATGAGGGTTTTATCTTGTTTAAGACTGTCAAAAATGTCTAGCTGTAGATGTGCGATACTTTCTCTTGAGGATCGACCCCTGCGAAAACCAAATTGATTGGAAGGTAGGAGATTACAACTTTCTATGAAAAATTCAAGTCTTTGTTTAAGGAGCTGCTCGAATATCTTACCCATACATGATGTTAAAGCTATTGGTCGATATGAATTTGCTAAAGTTTTATCTTTATTTAATTTTAAAATAGGGACCAGGCAATCTGTTTTCCAATCCGGAGGTATAACGCAAGAAGACCAAAGCAAATTATAAATTTTTAAGATTATTTTTTTCGTTTTGTCTGTGGTATGTTTTAACATCTTGTATGGAATACCATCGAGGCCATGAGCTGTATCCCTACGTGTACAAACTGCAGTTTTAAATTCTTGCAAGTTAAATGGCAAAAGCAGGTAGTTACTTGTATTTATGGAATTTTTATTTGCAAATGACAAAGGGGCCTCTACGGTATCTGGTGTATATTTTTTTAAAAATTCAAAAACCCAATCACTATAGACATTTTGAAATGGAACAGAATGACCATTAAATTTCTTAACTGTCCTCCAGATTTTTGATATAGGAGTACACCTATTCAGTGATTCACAGAAAGACAACCAGCTTAAGTTCCTTTCCTTTTTTAAAATGAGTTTTTTCAAAGCCTGCAACTTTTTGAACTTAAGATAACTTTCCTCTGAAAGGTCATGTTTAAAATCAGTATATGCTTTTCTACAATTATCTACAGCTGTTTTGCAGTTTTGGTTCCACCAGGGCATTGGTACGTGTTTTTTGGAAGCTTTTAAACCAGATATTTGTGATTGAACAAAATGTGTACTTCTATTATTAGTAATAGATTGCTGTACTGCTAGATTCAGCAATGATATGAGATCTGAATAACATTTTAAAGGATCAGACTGATCATAATTTAAATTATTACTAAGAAGAAAATCAAGAGTTTCACTATACTTTTCCCAGTCCACTAACCGGAAATTAAAGTGATTAGGAAATGTTAGAAAATTTAAAGAGGGGTCTTTACTATTACTAACTTTTACTTTTATAATTACAGGTAGATGGAAGCTGCCCAAAGGGTCATCAAAAACAGACCATTCACACTTCAACGCCAAAGAGGGTGATACTAACGTAAGATCTAAAGCATTCCTTTGCCATATACAAGAGCCAATAGTTGTTAATTGACCATCATTCAGAAGTACTAAGTTGTTGTCATTGATGCTTTCAATTATATCACGTCCACGTGAATTAATAGAACTGCAGCCCCATGCTGTGTGCCGGGCATTAAAATCTCCAGCAATCAGCATAGGCCCAGGAATACTATTGATTAAATGATCAAGTTTTGATTTAGAGAACAAAGGGCTACAGTTACCAGGACTGTACAAAGACACAAGAGAAATTTCTTGGTTTCCATAATGCAATCTTATAGCTATATTTTGAATTGAGTCATCAAATGTAGTATTTACCTTATGGAATTGCAAGCTATTATGGACAAGAATGGCAACACCATTATGACGATTACCTGAATCTAATCTTATTATATTATAACCTTTAATACTAAACTGGATATGGGGTTTTAACCACGTCTCACAAATCAAAGCTACATGAATTTGATTCTCTTGAAGGAAATTTAATAATAAGTATCTATGCGCGGGTAAACTCTGAGCATTCCATTGCATTATATTTAAAAAATCCATAAAGTAGAATAGACATTAAGTATTTTGGGTCTTATTTTTAATTGTATCCAAGAGAGTATCTTTTATACTCTGAGTAGAAATAACAGTCTCATTATTTTTGTTCATTGTTATTAGTTTGACCATTGACTCTACAACCATATTCAGGATTAGATCAGACTTCAATAATGAAGCTAGCATATCGACGGGATTTTGTTTTAAGGGAGGGTATGACTTCTCATCAACAACAGCAGAGTATGTTTTATTTTGAGCTTTCTCTCTATTCAATAATATTTTTTCTTTTTTTACAGGGCACTGTGACGAAATAGCCACGTGATTGCCATTGCAATGACAACATACAGCATCCTGACTTGATTTTGTACATAGTTTGAAATTATGTGACTCACCGCATATGGAGCATCGATCTGCATTCTTACAGAATTTGGCTATATGTCCATACCTCAGGCATTTAAGGCATTGCTTGACAGGGGGTATATATGGTCGTAGCTCAAAGCGCCAGCTGTTGAGATCAACACTCTCCGGCAGCACTGGGCAAGAAAATGTAATAGAAACAGTCTTCTCATAAAACGTCGAATACTTACAATATTTTTTGTAGAAGTCAATGCAGAGTATATCTGTTCATTCGAAAGTTCTGTGGGTACATGAGTGATTACACCTGTAACTTCGCTAGCTGCTGCTGGAATCGTTGCTGACAAGTTATATGCATCCAAGAATTTCTTATTCTGTAATGCTGCGTTAGCAAGGCCAGGACGTTCAAATACTACTCCGATTTTGTATTTATTCACTCTGCGTAATTGCTTAACTCCTTTATTGTATCGCTTCAAACAGTTCGCTAGTCCCATCATGTCTCTATTTCCAATAGGCTGATCAGATTTAGTACTTTCTATAAAAACCACATATTCAAAACTGCCACCTTGTTCGGGATAGAATCGTACGTAGTTTGGAATTCTAAAATCTTTGTATTTATCGGCATTTTCTTTTTTTTCTTCCAGAGACTTCATGGAGGAGGCGTCACTGAAGATAGAATCCCCAGATCCATCACCACCCATGTCACCTTCCTCATCTACTCGTTTTTTCCTTTTTTTAGTCTTTCTACTCCTCATCTTATGGTATTTTTATATGTACTATATATACACTTATAAATAACGTCTATTTACAAAATTATTTACAATAAATCTATACAAAAATAATTAATTTCGTTTTATTATTAAAAAGACCGCCAAGTTCGGTCAAACGTTCCCGCGCTTTTTTTGAACTTTGTTTGTTTACAATTAGATTTGACACTGACGTTTTGTTTGTCGTGAACATTTATTCGTTACAGAGTAGAAAAGCAAAGGAATTTAGTTTTATACTTTCATTGTTTTGATTGTTATTTCTTTATAATTTTCAGATATCAACTTTTAGATTATGTATAACTTTTCACATGTATTTCTATTTTAACATTATGTGTGTATGTCACTCGCCTTGTTTTTCTTTTAAGGCTGTAACTGTTTTTTTTATTATTTCTTTGAGTCAACCTATGCATTGGAAGGTTTCGCTTGGTATAGATTTTTTTGTTTGTTTAATTATTTTTACTTTATTTTTTTATATATCATATATATTTATATTATATATATCTATATTCATATTTAGTTGTTATTTTACATATTTAAATTATTATTATGTCAGTGGATAACGTATATTATTCATGTTCTTCTGATGAATACGAAAGTGCTGAAAGTAATGAATCTCTGCTAGACTATAAACCTTTAGAAAATAAACTGATGGACACTTTTGGAAAACACTCCAAATACCTATCCTTGGTGCACATTAATGCACAGAGTATACCTGCTCATCACACAGACCTTCTGAAGTCTTTTAGCGATGGCGTGGTCGATTGTGTTCTTGTTACAGAGACATGGCTTAAACCTGCACTACCGTCAACCAGTTACTCTATTCCTGGTTATAAATTGTATCGCAATGATCGTACCGGCGTGGGTGGTGGTGGTGTAGGTATATATCTTCGTGCCAATATTTCTGCTACCGTCATACTATGTTCTGCTTCTCAGTACAGGAATACACTCGAATACATATTTGTGGAAATTATTGTTCACCATAAAAAGATTCTCCTTGGGGCAGTTTACAGTCCAAATGAACACGTCGACTTCTTCAAGGACTTTCATTCGGCACTTGAGAACGTGATTCCTGAGTATGAACATATAATCTTAATGGGAGATTTCAATACTTGCTTATTAAAAAATGAATCTAGGGCGGGGAAGCTACTAAGTCTTCTCACGTCCTTAAATCTTAGTATATTACCATTGTCATCTCCTACTCATTATTTCCCTAATTCTAAGCCTTCACAAATAGATCACATTATAGTTTCCAAACCCAATTTATCTATTTGTCACGGACAAATGACAGCGCCTTTCTCTCATCATGATCTGTTATATTTATCATACAGAGTGCGTCCACCTAAAGCTGCTCGTAAAACATTGCCACTGCGCGATTTTAAGCACATGGATCTAGACCGCTTGAGGGAGGATGTGAGGGGTGTAGACTGGTCTGGTGTTTTCGAATCTAATAACATTGACGAGATGGTTGATTTCTTTACTTCGCAATTGATTGAAATATATAATACTCATGCACCTATCAAGTCAGTGCGCATCAAACATTTTCCTTCTCCATGGCTAACTGATGATATCCGGAGAGCAATGGCTAAACGTGATAAGATCAAGAGTCGTTGCAAGAAGTCACCAACCCAGATCAACCTAGATCTGTATAAACAACTTCGTAACACCTGCAACAAACTATGTCGTGATGCCAAGCGTAGCTACATCCATAACAAAATAGAAAATCTAGGGCAAAATAAAGTTTGGCATTTTCTCCAGTCATTAGGTGTAGGGAGGCACGCGGAGGTTTTTTCTAGCCCCGTGGATATCAATAACTTAAACTCTCATTTCTCAACACCTCCCATCTCATTAGATTTACCTACTAAAATGGCTACTCTTGCTTCACTTAAAAGTCTTCCCACACTTGACTATCCTCCTTTTAATTTTACTGAAGTTTCGGATGATGCCGTTCGAAGGAGTCTCCTCTCCATTTCCACAAAGTCCATTGGTAGTGATGGCCTCAGCTTGGATATGTTGCTTCCTGTGCTGGATGACATTCTGGCAGTTATCACACACATTATGAACTTTTCACTCTCCCGGAATGTCTTCCCAGCAAGCTGGAAGAAGGCATATGTTATTCCACTCCCAAAAGTCTCTAATCCCGTACACCCATCCCAATATCGTCCTATATCTATTCTTCCAATATTATCCAAGGTTCTTGAATCGGTTGCTCATAAGCAGCTCTATTCATTCCTCGACTCCAACTCCCTTCTCTGTCCCTTCCAGTCTGGCTTTCGACCATCTCACGGCACAGTTGGTGCTTTGCTGAACGTTACTGAAGACGTTCGGTTAGCTATGGATAACACCAAGCTTACGATCTTAGTTCTGTTGGATTTCAGCAATGCATTTAACTGTGTTGACTTCGATATTCTCCTTGCAACCCTCCGTTCGGCAAACATTTCGAAGGCTTCAATTGATTGGTTTTCTTCATACCTGTATGGTCGTCAACAAAGTGTTAGGCTTAATGACATCTCATCTTCTTGGTCTGATTTAACAGCTGGTGTTCCTCAGGGAGGCGTTTTATCCCCTTTACTCTTTTCTATGTTTATTAACAATATTTCTTCTATTATCACTTCCTCTTTCCACCTTTATGCTGATGACCTACAGTTGTACAGGCACTTCGAAACTTCAAACGTTTCGGAGGCTATTTCTGCGATTAATGCTGATCTTGATGCAATTAACAAATGGGCAACATCTTTTGGGCTTATAATTAATCCTAACAAATCACAAGCTATGATTATGGGTAGCGGCAGGTTGAGGACTAAATTAAACATGGCACCGGTCCCTTGTGTCATATATGACAGTGTAGTAATCAAGTATTCCAACACAGTAAAAAACTTAGGTCTCATAATGGACTGTAACATGTCTTGGGCTGCACATATTAATGAAATTAGTAGGCGGATGTATCATTCTTTTCACTCTCTCAAGCGGCTCCAATACTTCCTCCCGTTCAAAACTAAGATTATGCTTGCGCAATCCTTACTGCTTCCCATTCTCGATTACGCAGATGTCTGCTATATAGACGCAACAGAAGAGTCGTTAAACAAATTGGAACGCCTGCAGAATCTAGCCATTCGATTCATCTTTGGTCTTCGTAAATATGACCATGTCTCCCAATTTCGAACGCAACTAAAGTGGCTTCCTATTCGGCTTCGGCGTAATGTGCACATCCTTTCTTTTCTTTACAAAATTCTGAAGGATCCCCAAACTCCTGTCTATCTTCGCTCCCGTTTCCAATTGCTACCACCTCCTAACCGTCCTAAACGTTCTTGTATAACAAGAATGCTTGAGCTTCCCGTTAGTAACTCCCGTTTCTTCTTTCACTCGTTTTCCTCACTTGCCGCTCTACTTTGGAATAAACTCCCAACACATATACAGAATTGTCCATCCATATTCTCGTTTAAACGTCAGCTTAAAAATTATTATCTTTCGCAAATCAACACATAAGGTATATCATTACATTTCCAAAACTCCATCGTTTTGTACTGATCTGTAGATTCATTGATATAATTCTTATTTATTATAATATATATGTATGTATGTATTATATGTATTAATCTTTTTGTATATATAAGTATGTATCATATTGATATTGTGTATGTAGTGTATTATATTTTATATATTTATTTCTTTCTTTTTAGATGTGTTGTTAATAATATATATACATTCACTTTCAATACACTTGTGTTATCTCACCATTAAACTACTTACTTCCACTCCTAAGGGCTGACTGGAAGAAATCTCATATAGAGATAAGTCCGCCTATTGTTGTTTAGTGTTTAATAACAATGTCATTTACTTTAAGTACAATAAAGTGTATAAATAATAAATAATAATAATAAATACTTTTCGGTAAATTTCGAGTAGGTACGAAATACTAAAATGATACTGAAATGAACTTTTCACAAGTCGTATTATCATTCTCATTTTTATTTTTTTACCTTTACGATAATTTAAACGTAAGATGACAGCAGCTGACATTTAGTTGATAATAACGGCGCAATCGTATGGTAGAGTACGATTCACTTCTACTGTCCCTCGGCGAAATGGTGTATTCATACATTCTGAGGTTAGAATTTAAAAGCGCCACGGCAAAGGTACTCTATATATTGCTAATATTTAACAAATTTTAACAGCAGAATTTAACAAGGTTTCATTATTTTATAGATTTTGATTTACTTTTATGTTAAACATTTTTGTTTTATAGGCAATTAAGTACTTAAGCTAAAAATAAAGACTCAATTTATTTTATATTATAGTTAATCTTCAGTACCTAGTAGGTAATTTCAGTTGCTAAGTTTGCAACACTTACCGAATGACAGCAAAACGCCGCGATTAAGCCGCGGCTCTGCCGCGCGGTTGCAGCGCGGCAGCCGCGCGACTGTCAAATGTAAGGATTTGACAGTCGCGCGGCTGCAGCGCGGCTCAGCAGCGCTGCAACCGCGCGGCTAAACCGCCAATGTGAAAGGGCACTTAGTGTCCATCTGTGCGCCTTTCTTTGATTAGTCTATGATTTGCATACAAAATATTGTCTTCAAATTGGATTAATGTAAAAAATAGTTTTGTTTACTAATATGTGTACTTACCTACGTACTATACTTCTTTCTTAGCTACGGTTCGATTTTTGCACGTTTTTCATGCACAAGAAGGCATTTTTATGTTTACAAAGTAGTAATCAGAACGAGTGCTGTATGTCCGAGCGTTCACTGGTCTTGATTGAATAGGGAATTTTTTTTTATGTTATTCTCGTTGATATTATTCGACATAAACGCAAAGCATACAATTCATACTCATAACGGCTCGGTTTTTATACAACGCCATCTATGGAGAATTTTTGAACTATTTCTTTTACTCTTCAATTAGAGCTGTCTTAATATGGTTTAATATAAAAAAACGTCAAATAATAATTCTATTTTTATCGTAACCTACTTTTCTTACTGACTGTACTTTGAATTTATTTCGTGGAGCTCCTAGGAATGCTTGTATGTAAAATTATATTTTTTTTGGCCGTGGAGCTCTTCGGAAACAAAGAACAATAGATCGTGGAGCTCCTGGGAATAAGCCGATTGATGGCAGAAATGGATTTTAAGGTCTCTTTGGTGGTGCGGGTGGAGGGCGGCAGGGGCACGCTACATATCGCGCGCCCGATTGGTAGATCAACTGACGTTAGCCCTAGTAGAAAATGTAATGCGGTTAGTAGGTACTAACCGCATTACATTTTCGTTACGAAAATTATGGATTCGGTCTCCACGCTCAAGGCCCGTGATAGAAGCTATGCAATAGCTTAATAAACATATAGGACAGTACACACAGCGCCATCTAGTCCCAAACTAAGCAGAGCTTGTACCCATGGGTACTAGACAACTGATAAACTACGTAATATTATACATTAAAAAACACCCCGACACAAGGCAAACACAAATGCTCATCAAAACATCGTAAAACCATCGAGCTTGGACTCGTTGGATTGGTATTGACGAGTAGGTTTTGAGATTCCTTGGTCGCCAGGGTCTGATGACGGAGCAGTAAAAGCTCGGTTTAAAAAATATTTTTGTATTTGTAGTTGTCTTGCTAAACTTACTAAGTACCCTTCAGGTGTATTGTCGAGTATTGAACCGTATTTTACGGCTCGTTTTAAGTAAAAAACGGTTCTTTATTGTTTTATACGGTATTATACGTTTTTTTTGCATCCCTAACTGGGAGTGAGAGAAAAACATAGAATGTGCCAGCTGCATAATCATCCCGAGCATGCTGTAAAAATCAGCTAAGGGATTAGAGGGGCTCAATAAGGCGATGGGCTGACAACCCTCAAAGTCAGACGTTGGTGGCGGAACGACCTGTGTTGTGATCGTTCTTGCTCTGCCTACCCCATTAGGGTTAAAAACGTGATTTTATGTATGTATTTAGGTAGGTATGTAGAAAGGTCTTGTAATGAATTAATGACTGATGAAGAAGTCGGAAGACAGGAACTGGCATTCTAGTTTTACTAGTTTTTCGGACTAATCATTTATTAGTATTGTGATTTCAGTTAAATGTTATGGTCATTTACTCCATTTTTAAACATTAGTTGTTACTATTTATATATAACGTTGTTAAATATAACGTTTGAATCATTACATAATTAAACAAATTGTTTCGGTCATTTGATACTAACGTTTGAATCATTAAAAACTGCTTTCACACTACGATTTCTTTAAATGTCGTGGTCAGTTAGTTCTATTGTTACTGCTTTTTACATTTTCCGATACGATTCCAACCATTAAAACTAACTGTTACTACAGTAATGTTTGCGACTCATTTTTTAGTATTGTGATTTCAGTAAAATGTAATGGTCATGCAGTTAATGTGACTGTTTTATGTTTTACTGCCTTTTTAAACATTAGTTATTACTATTTATAACTAGTAAGTCTTACTATGACCTGCTATTATTTTTAATGTTGCTCAGTTTATTGTTTGTAGTAAATTAAACAAATTGTTTCGTTCATTTGATACTAACGTTCGAATCATTAAAATTTACTGCTTTCCCACTACGAGTTTTTGAAATGTCGTGGTCAGTTAGTTCTATTGTGCTACCATTTAAATATCATGTTTCAATCATGTACTTTTACTGTTCCATGCAGTAGTTTTCACTATGGTAAAATTTGTTATGTAAAACAGTTCATTTAACTGATTTGTTAATTTTCCGATACGATTCCAACCATTAAAACTAACTGTTACTACAGTAATGGTTGCGACAAAATTTTTAGGTATTGTGATTTCAGTAAAATGTAATGGTCATGCAGTTAATGTGACTGTTTTATGTTTTACTGCCTTTTTAAACATTAGTTATTACTATTTATAACTAGTAAGTCTTACTATGACCTGCTATTATTTTTAATGTTGCTCAGTTTATTGTTTGTAGTAAATTAAACAAATTGTTTCGTTCATTTGATACTAACGTTCGAATCATTAAAATTTACTGCTTTCCCACTACGAGTTTTTGAAATGTCGTGGTCAGTTAGTTCTATTGTGCTACCATTTAAATATCATGTTTCAATCATGTACTTTTACTGTTCCATGCAGTAGTTTTCACTATGGTAAAATTTGTTATGTAAAACAGTTCATTTAACTGATTTGTTAATTTTCCGATACGATTCCAACCATTAAAACTAACTGTTACTACAGTAATGGTTGCGACAAAATTTTTAGGTATTGTGATTTCAGTAAAATGTAATGGTCATGCAGTTAATGTGACTGTTTTATGTTTTACTGCCTTTTTAAACATTAGTTATTACTATTTATAACTAGTAAGTCTTACTATGACCTGCTATTATTTTTAATGTTGCTCAGTTTATTGTTTGTAGTAAATTAAACAAATTGTTTCGTTCATTTGATACTAACGTTCGAATCATTAAAATTTACTGCTTTCCCACTACGAGTTTTTGAAATGTCGTGGTCAGTTAGTTCTATTGTGCTACCATTTAAATATCATGTTTCAATCATGTACTTTTACTGTTCCATGCAGTAGTTTTCACTATGGTAAAATTTGTTATGCAAAACAGTTCATTTTACTGTTTTGTTCATTTTCCGATACGATTCCAACCATTAAAACTAACTGTTACTACAGTAATGGTTGCGACTGATTTTTTAGTATTGTGATTTCAGTAAAATGTAATGATCAAGCAGTTATAGTTACTGTTTTGTGTTTTACTGTTTTTTAAACATTAATTGTTACTTTTCATGGGTAGTTAGACTTGATGAAATCCGCTTTGTTTTTAATGTATTGCAGTTTAATTACAAACATTAAACAATTATTTTTTTCAGTGCACTTACTGGGTCCCATTGTACGTAAACCTTCCCAGAGCCTATTGAAATATACATAGAAAACTTCGTAAGAAGCGGTTGAGTCGTTTTTGAGTTTAAGCGAGACTAACGAACGGCGATTAATTTTTATATATTAGAGAAGAAGAAGAAGATGTCCTCCGTTGTTTTCTGTAAAGAGAATGAGAATAATATCTGACAAATTATTAAAGTTTATGACAAAATAGTCTTAGAAAAGCGAAGAAAAATAAATGTTAATCTTTGAATTTGTATTGAATATTATTAACATAGAATAAGATTAGGTATTAAAATAATTATGAATTATAAACATCTACATCTTTGGGGATTGGAGTCGCTCACGTCCGTAGGTTTTACCCTCGAGACCCTACACGTGATCCCCGGGTGGTGCTAATCGAGTGACCAACTCCTGGTGGTAGGGCTTGAAAAACCCGACTGGCTAGCGACCACCGTGCGCATGACGTAAAACCCGTCAAGTGGGCATTTTGTGTCCGCGTTTCGGGATCAGTCATCGCACAGCCAGAGCTTGAGGGGTCGTTGCTGCGATTCGTGTGGTTTGTGTGGGCTTCCGTCGACCCAGTGCCAGGTTGACTGCGTTGACCCTCCGCCCAGGAAGACCCGAAGAAACGGCTGTTCCGCTGGCCGCCCGTGGTACAGTACAGGGGCCCAAGCGGACCTAACCAGTCCGTGAGGCTGCCTCACCATGCCACGCATAATCTCGGGGTGGTCCGTCGTGCCGGTTGGTGACCGGACGGTGGGTCCCGGCGACCACTTCCGGGGGGGTTCGGGGGCCCTTTCGTGCGGAGAGTCAGCGCAAATCAGCTGTCGGCTGTTCCCTGGCGAAACAGGCCTACACACGTTAACTATGCTAATCGCTGCAACGACACCTCAATTTCACACCTCTCACTCCAACAAACATGTCAGCGCACAATATTAGGACTGGTCGTACAGCGGTGCACTATCCCACCAAAACACCACTATTCGAGGTGGGGCTCGCTAACATCCGCGGGCTCCATTCTAACCTCTTGGCTGTCCACCACCATCTCGAGACAGCCCGTCCAGCAATGATGTTTTTGACAGAGACGCAAATTATCTGCCCGGCCGATACAGGCTACCTTAATTACCCCGGCTACGCTCTTGAGGAGTCCTTCAAGGCAAAGGCAGGTGTTTGCTTGTTCGTCCGGGCGGACGTTTGTTGTCGTCGCCTGCGCTGTTTGGAGGAACCTTCATTTTCCCTCCTTGTGGTACACGTCGATTTTGGCACTCATTGCAGTGTCTACGTGTGCGTCTATCGTTCCCACCGTGGTGACTTGGAGACAACTCGACTTTTTGAACACCTAAGTCGGGTGGCAGATGACGCGCAGGAGCAATTTCCTTCCGCCGAGCTGGTGTTTTTAGGGGACTTCAATGCTCACCACGAGTTGTGGTTAAGTTCCTCTAAAACTGACCATGCGGGTAGGACTGCCCACGCATTCGCTCTCACGCACGACCTGACACAATTGGTTACCCAGCACACCAGGGTACCAGATATTATCGGTCAAGCGCCCTCTTTGTTGAACCTTCTGCTGACAAATCGCCCCGACGGATATCAGGTGGTGATTCGAGCTCCACTTGGATCTTCAGATCACTGCCTGGTATCCGTCTCAGTGCCTCAGGCGTCGCGACCGTCGCCTGTGGTTGCAGCACGCCGTTTGTGGCACTATGCGTCAGCAGATTGGGACGGTATGCGGGATTATTACGCGTCTGTCCCTTGGTGGCAGCGCTGTTTCAGTGGGATGGATCCGAACTCCTGCGCTACCTCTGTTGCTGACGAGATCAGATTAGGAATGGAATATTATATTCCACATTCCAATCTCGTCAGTAGAGGGAGACGTAACCTCTGGTTCAATCGCGAGTGTGCCTCTGCTGTTGAAAACAAACAGCTAGCTTACCGCGCTTGGATCAGAGGTCGAGCTTCTAGGGATCCCAATACTAACCTACTGAAAACAGCCTATAATAATGCCACCAAGTTGTGTAAGAGGGCCTACATTAGAGCGGATGCTCAGCGCATTGCACAAGTGGGTCAGGAACTGCTAGCGCACCCTACGGGTAGCCGTTCTTTCTGGCGCCTGGCCAAAGCTGTGCAATCAAACTTCTGCCAACCCTCGCTGCCACCGCTGAGACATGCCGATGGCTCACTTGCTCATCAGCCGCAGGAGAAAGCCGACCTCCTGGCAAAACTCTTCGCGGCCCATTCCCGTATCGATGACTGTGGTGCACAACCTCCGACACTGTCCCATTGTGGCAGCACTATGCCCGATATCCGCATCAGACAGCGAGATGTGCGGGCGGAGCTACAGTCGATTGATATTCGAAAAGCAAGTGGACCAGACGGCATTCCTGCGATTGTACTTAAGAAGTGTGCAGCGGAGTTGACTCCGGTCCTGACGCGTCTATACCGTCTGTCGTTCTCTGCTGGTTGTGTGCCGAAATCTTGGAAGGAGGCCAATGTCCAGCCGGTTCCCAAAAAGGGAGATCGTTCTGATCCAGCTAACTATCGCCCTATAGCCGTCACTTCCATTTTGTGTAAAATCATGGAGAGGATCCTTAACACCCAGCTGATCCGTTACCTGGAAGGTCACTCGTTGCTTAATGACCGTCAGTATGGGTTTCATCCTAAACGGTCAACAGGTGACCTTCTAGCGTTCCTTTTGCACAAATGGGGTGAATCTATCGATAAGCGCGGCGAGTCTGTGGCTATTAGTCTCGACATCGCCAAAGCTTTTGATAGAGTCTGGCACAAGGCTCTCCTTTCCAAGCTTCCGGCATACGGATTGCCCGCTCAGTTCTGTACGTGGATTGCCAGCTTCCTCCACGAGCGTAGAATTCGCGTTGTCGTTGACGGCTGCGCTTCGCGGTTCGTGGCAGTGAATGCTGGTGTTCCACAAGGCTCCGTTCTATCCCCAACATTGTTTCTTCTGCATATCAATGACATGCTTTCCTTGGGAAGTATACATTGCTATGCAGACGACAGTACAGTGCATGGGGGATATCACGGAAGCTCAGGGGCTGCTCGTGGCAATATTGATAGGGAGAGGCAGAATCTTATCATTGAGCTCAACAGGACGCTGGACCTCATCTCCGAATGGGGTTCCAACAATCTTGTCGAGTTCAATGCTAAGAAAACACAGGTGTGCGCGTTCTCGGCGAAAAGGTCACCTTTCCTCCCCCCTCCTTCTCTTCAGGGCACAACCCTTCACACACAGAGTAACATCACCTTGCTCGGAATGAACATTCGCTGCGATCTGAACCCCAGAGACTACATCGAATCCGTTATAACTGCTGCCTCACGGAAACTCGGTGTCCTAAACAAGGTGCGTAGGTATTTTGCGCCGGACCAACTATGCCTGTTGTATAAAACTCAGGTTAGGTCTTGCGTGGAATATTGCTCGCACCTTTGGGACGGCTCCGCTCAGTACCTCCTCGATGCTCTGGACAGATTGCAGCGTCGCGCTATTCGAATAATTGGCGATGTAGAGGCAACTAACACCCTCGAGCCTCTACAACTTCGTCGTGACATCGCCTCTCTTAGCGCCTTTTACCGAATGTTCCATGGGGAATGCTCTGAGGAGCTCTTTAACCTTATCCCTCTTTCTCCATTCCTTAACAGAAACACGCGTAAGGGCCTTCGGAGTCATCCGTACACTGTGTCCTCCTTTTCACACCGTACCAAGAAATTCCAAGATTCCTTCTTCTGTCGTTCATCCCACACTTGGAATTCTCTACCTGCACACGTGTTTCCTCCATCCTACAACATGGGTTCCTTCAAAAGAGGTGTGAAAAAGCATCTTTTAGGCCGGCAAGGGGCGGGCAGGTAGGATAGTGGATGTCGTCCCTACTCTATCTGTCAACTCATTTGGGCCTCTTTCACCGCTTAACATCAGGCGGGAGGAGGTCATTTGCCGGGCCTTACATAAAAAAAAAAAAAAAAAAAAAAAAAAATCTACATTGCTTTGGCTCTGAAGCAGTGAACGCAATTTGTTTGTGGTATATCTCAATCCCAGTAGAAATACTATGCGTGACAATTCAGTTCTATCTCAAAGAAATACCCAATAGACAAAATATTTTGAATATGAGAAATTATATCATAATCAATTATTCACAAGGACAGTAATTGGATAAATAAAGAACCCTTTTTAATTAATTGACTGAATTTACTAACCTACACCATATTTAAACGTAGTCGTGACGGGAAGCTGGTACATAAATAATAAGTTTCAGGACAGCGAGAAGCTTTTTGCAAATAAAACCCCCCTTGCCATTGAAATATGTATGTGCCATCGTAATTATATGCATTTGACACGGAAAACCTCTTTGTTTCAATTGCAAGCCATTTAGAGGAGCTAGCGGTAAATTATTCCAGAAAAATCGGTTTTGACTGCTTTATTTGTTTGTCCAGTCTCCTGAACACCCACCGAAGAGGATTATTCTTCATTTGTACTACTCGTTCGTTCTCCTTTGCAAAAATATCAAATTTTTATCCTTAAACACATAGCTTTAAGTTTCAGCATTATAAGCACAGAACCATAAAGCGATTATGAGATTAACGAATAAAATATCTTTTTAACTATTTTTTTAAGTAGTTTGCGACAGTTATATTTTAAATTAATTTCTTTTTAATCAATTTCTCGTTCACAATCCTATTTTAATTAGTAAGAAATAATTTTTTTTCTCACTGTAAAGAATGTTCGCAGCTTTTAGCAATGCGGTCAAACCACCTGGCCACAGGCAATCGTAAGATAATAAATTCTGTTGATACTCTAAAATCTAATCAGAATAAGAGAGCTTGTTAGCAATATAATAATGACGATAAATATAAAATTATAAATTGTCATCTGTAATACCTTAGATCCATTGGCGCTAAGCCAACTCAAAACATCTATTACACATCTCAAAACAATATCACTCGAAGTATCCTTGCCAAAAAAAATTCGTTAGAAAATTATATTTCAACGAGCACTAAGAACAACTTGCAAAACCATTGTTGGTACTACTTTCATGCGCTGTGAGTAAACTTTACTTGACGCGAATCACTTTGCACAAATAACTTGCACCCTTGGCACAAAGCGAGTATACAGATAAAATAAATAATAGCTTTCGTACAATATCAAAAGAGCAACATGAATAATAAAAGCTATGCTTTGCTACACTCTCAACTCACTTCCTCTAGTGCCTAGTTATCCTCTGCGGAGAGTAAGCGGCCACACGAAAAATAATTCCAGGATTTATATTTTCACTTCAGTGAATTCTAGTTTGAATAACAAATTTGGGCTTGTTAAAATTCTTAGAAGCACATCACCATACATTTACTGCCTCCGTAGTCTAGTGTTTGAGACTACAGTATGATGTGAAGGTCTGGGGTTCGATTCCCCACGGGCAAACATTGTTCTGTTTGGTTTGGTTTGTGGTAGGGTTTCTGAGCTCGCCTGGCTAGACTGAGGCCTAAACACCCTAACTTAGGGTAGGCTCGAGCCCCTCGGTGGGGACGTACATGAGCTGTTATGAAAATGATGATGATGATATACTACCTGATGAAATACATACATATATTCATCGTAATGAGATCAATACTGTACTAACCATATTAAAGTTGTTCTTGTATTTTTTAAACATTCAAATGTCTTCATTTGCTACTTAGTTCCAAAACCTTCTGCTGTTAAGTGACTTATTATCATACCTACCTATTGTTTCTAATGAAAGTTATAGGAATAAAATAAATTATTGTTAATGAAACGATAAGGTACTAACGATTACCATTATGGATTTCAACTTTATCATCGATAAGTTTAATCGCTACGCAACAGCAATGGTGCCATTGTACCTGCATCGTATAGACTGACTGGAGCTTCATTGTCCAGGTAATAACTTAAAATCCATGAAAGTTCTGCTAAATACTTCCTTAATGGGAGTTTATATCTCTTGCGTATTTTAATGCAGATTTAATGTGGGCAAACCATACCATTGCGAGCGCGGTTATCTCCGCAGTTGTTGGTTAACGACTGTCTTTGGACTTTTTATTTCATCGTTTATTTAAGTGCCTGCAAACCTTAGTTACTGTGCAATGGATCATTTGGTAAACAAATATAATAATAATATATTTGTTTACCAAATGATATATGCTGACGCGATGTACAATTTTTTTGTGCATGCGCTTGTTACTTTATCGTTTTTTATTGTTGCTTTGTGGAGCAAAAATAGTTATATGTTTATGCCGAAATATTACAGTTAGATGTGATTTTTTATATCATGGTTCATAGCCAATCAATGCAACAATTTCATTATAAAATAATATAACGGAGATATGTAGTTGCAACAAGTTCGCTCAAAAGGTGTACCGTGATTTTAAGTGCTTATTTCAAATAAACCCGAATCAATTTACCCACATTACGGTACTGCCTATATGCAATGTTACTTAACAACGTTCATCCATCATCATTTTCTGATATTAATATTTAATGTGACAGATCTTGGACATTATTGATCAATTTGGTCGTGGTTGGTTACGCTACCTTAACGTTAGAGAGGTACCTACTGTATCCAAATAAATCCGTTTGCGATTTTCGATCCTAGAAATAAGTTACTCTCTGCTGTATAAATGGGATCCCTTTTTCACGGACCACCCTTGGCTTGGCCACTCCACACAAGCTGTCATATGTGTGGGAATAGCCGGATTGGACTCAACGGCGTTATAGGGAACACATTGTGGCATTTTCCTTATATGTCAACGTTCGTTGAGCGGTTCTCTTTACCCCGATAATATTTCTTTGATGCCGTAATAGTGCGTACTCTGTTGTAATCCGTGCGTAAGTGTTGATGTTACGATTGTTATGCCAGAATGTTTAATTCTATTGGTAATATTTTCTTGTTATAGATTTAAGATATTTTAGGAATAATTACATTTCTTGCCTGACAGTACAACTATTATACTTAATTGTACCCATGGATCTTAAAAATAGATCCATGATTGTACCTTTAAAATATGTGTGACTTCGAGATGATGTATGATTTCTTTTATTTGAGTATAACAATTCTGCTGACGTCAATGTAATAAATAATGTCGTTATTATTTAATTTTCTAAAACATTTTGTTTATAATCAAATTAAGATTTAAAGATACCAATCACCTTTTACCTACAGGCGTCTAGAAATAATCAAAAACCTCAGCTGCACGCATAGCACAAGGATCGCGAGAGTATTTTCTCGGCCTGTTTTTCTCTACATGAAATGTCACTTTTGACAGTACGAAATAAGATAGCTTAGTGTCGAGAAAGTGACATTTAATGATAGACATATTTATCTCGGCGTCCTTGTGCTACACGTGCTGGATTAAATAACTATCATATTCATATTCAAACTCGAAAATCTTAATTCAATATAGACAAGCACTTATTGACGTTAAACAAAATTCAAAAAATCTGTTTAACTAAGAAAATGACTAAGATAAATAAGACCAATCCGCACTGGGCCAGCGTGGTTAACTAAGGCCGAAACACCCTAACTTAGGGTAGGCTCGAGCCGCCTCGCGGAGACGGAGATGGAGGTCACCGGGAACGTCGTTGAGATCCCTATCCTCCAGGAGGAGGCGGCCGCGGGAGGGGAATTGCCCTGCGTAAAAATAGACTCCATCCCCAACGCACTTAGCGCTGGGACGTTTCGGGGCGAAGAGCGGCACACACTATCTGCGCCGCTGGCAAAGACCGCACACTATCTGCACCGCTGGCAAAATAGACCCCAGCCCCAACGCACCTAGTGCTGGGACGTTTCGAAGGCGAAAGAAGAGGCGAAGAGCGGCGCACACTATCTGCGCCGCTGGCAAAGCAGCGAAGACACGCGACTTTTGGCGAAGCGCGAGTCCGGCAACGGCCGACAGGCAGGCAGGAGGTCAGCGGGAACAAGGCCTCGCTATTGTCCCCTTCCCCCTGTCTTCTGACGAACGGAGGAGCTGCAGGGGGATTTTTAGTGGGGAGGCCCGGGCCGAGTACAGTCTGGAGAGTCCCATAGTTCCTCGTGATTTGGCTCGACCACGTGGAATGCGTAAGAGCATTTTCCCCTTCCCAAAAAAAAAGGCTCGAGCCCCTCGGTGGGGACGTATATGAGCTGTTATGATGATGATGATGACTAAGATATATAACAATGAATTATTTAATCCTTGAATATATGTGGATTATACATACACTCCAACCAAAAAAGATGTATCCAAACAAAAGTAAATAGGAAAAATAAAGTTGACTCCACACCTGTTTGGAAATTGAGAGAGCTTTCTTGAGTTGTGTTTTTAGGCTTAATACTTTATGCGAGTATTAAACACAACAATAATTTCAATGAAATCACAAAGATTTTAAATTCAGCTCCCAGGAGCTGTTGTCGCAGCTCTTTCATTTAAGCACTGACCGTGTATCACTTACAAAGTTCTGTTAGTGATCCCGTAAACGAAACAACACGCTTACGCTTTATAAAAATGTAAGCTCTATCGTTTCGTCCTAGGTATCAAAATGCTTTGCTTCTTGTAATTCGCTCAAGGAAAAATAAAATAATCTGTTAACTGAATTGAAATTCAATATTATCCGCTATTGGCAAAAGTTGTTAGGTACTGATAAAGTGCTGTTTTCAAAAATATATGAAACAAGTGTATGTTTTCTACTTTTTAAAACTATTTATCACCGATATAATACAAATATATGAAGAGTTAAATATTTTAACTCTTGTACTTTAATACAAATTTTTACTTTTTCGTACAATTTTTCGAAAATTCATTTATACAAAACCTTGCCCAGACAATTTACAGAAATGATGCGCTCGTCCGAGTAAATACAAAGCTGCGTCGTTCCGTGACGTGGCAGTAATCTCCCGCTCCGACACTGTCGAACTGTGGCCAGGGCTCATCCGGGTCGTTGCGACAGCATGACCCGTCTCGTTGTGGTGTATTTGAGCGTGTCTATGTTGCATCACGTGTAGGGTACACATACTCCGAATCTTCGCCCTATATTCCTGGTGCGCCGACACTATTAGACGACATTACTTTCGCGCTACCTTGTACGGTGGCGCGAAAGTAATGTCATAATGTGAATGTGCCATAATTTTTTCAAATTGAATCAGATTGTCATTAATTGTGCTTTGACGTAGATGTTATAGACAGATACAGAATTAGTTGACATAAGCCACGAAGCGATACACACCCGAAGAACGTGGAATTATTGTTACTGCTTATTTGACCAATTCTTATTGGGATCTCCCGTTTTCGAGATTTAAACTGACCGCACAGATCACCAGATCTAACGGATCCAGACTTCTTCCTTTGGGGCTCTTTTAAATCTCGCGTTTACTACAACAAACCACAAATCTCGCAAGTCTTGAAAGCAAACATTGAAGAGGAAATCTCCAATTTGGAACCAGTTGTTTTCGAGACACAATTTAAAATGCAGTAAAACAAGCACAATTGTGCAACAGCTCTGGAGGTGGTCACTTGAGCGATATCGTTTCTTAATCTTAAATAAACTTTTCATGAAAACAGCCAATTCACATTATCGTCGCCCCAGTGCTTATTTATTCTATCTACCATTGATTACTTTTACAGGTAGACATGTTTTTTCTCTAGTTTCAAAAAGAAGCTATAGTTTTAAGGTTTGAACATCTTTCATAATACATTGGTTACCTTAAAATTGATTTTTATAATTATCATATTTGGATAGTAATTAATTATACCTTATTTTACAGTTTTTATTTGGAGTTAGAACAAACATGCACAAATATAATTACGAATGTGGAGTTAGAACATTCCCTCATTAGAGATAGACCAAAATGACAGTTCCGCTTTTGCGTGCTTATGTGTTCGATATGCCAAACGTATATACAGGATGTATATTTTTTTTCGCATTCCCATCACAAGTATCCACTGATAACTTTCAGAGAAGCCCTAGTAACGAACTTGTAATAGATACTGAAATAAAACACATTTAATTTTCTAGCTCCATCATCAGACCAGCTTTATGATACTATAATATTGCATTGTCATCCAAACTTAACGTGTACACAAAATTTTAACTCAATCGGTTGAAGATACATATATACATATCGTCACCGTCACCAGCCAATAATATACGAGCCACTACTAGGGACAGGCCTTCCTACATGGAGAAACACATCAGGAGTATGGGCCGTGACACTCTGGCCCGGGTGTAATACGTAAATTCGACGCACGAAAACGCGACAACCCAATGCGGAATGGAAGGTAGAAACGGTTGCAATAGCGACCGGGACCAACGGCTTAACGTGCCATCCGAAGCACGGAGGAAGTCGAGATCACAAAGTTTTGGTCACCCATCCAAAGACTGACCATGACGAAAGTAGCTTTGTTTTCAATATCGAAAGCTAAAGCGTACGAATCACTACACCACCGAGATCCTCCTTCAAAATTTATAACCACTGTGTAATTCAAACCAATTTTTCTAACAGCCTTTGTAAAAATACTCAAGCACGAAGCCAACAGATCGTTTATGCACACAAGAGTTGGCCTCGACAGCGCACCGAACCCAGGACCTTTGGATCAGGAGGCAGGGTCACTACCACCTGAACTAATAATTTAATAGTATACAATATCGTGCAATACAATAATATTCGGTTTTAGAACAAGGGAGCTAATATTTATACAATCAGTTGCCGAAAAAACTAATGTACTGGGATCATATTACAGTAACACCTTGAACCTTAAAAAACGGAAATCAATCCTATCCTTCTTCGTTTAGGATGACACACTGTGTTAAAAACAACACCCTGTTTCAAGTTCATAAGGGAATCGAGTGTAAATTAAAAAGTAGTTACTGCTCAGTTTGCGGCATCGTCTACTTGTATTTAGTATTGCGGCTGGATGCAGACATATTTAATTAATTGTTTGAAACAATTCAGGCACAAACACACAACAATTTAAATGTTTTTTATTGTTTTTTCTGAGAGCGACGATGTGGTCTCCGTGATGACTTCTCACACAATGATAATGCAAACAAAATGGCGGACATGGCGTCACGGACTGTGATTGGTCAATTGAGTGGACTTAGAATACTCAAGCACTTAACTTCTAATACGAAGTAGTATATCAAACAAACGCTGGACTTGGAACAAATAAGCACAAAATTTTCTTTGCGGTGCTGTGTCACAAATAAAATTTTAATTACTTTTTTGTTGTTTTGTAAGCAAAAAGTTGAAAGTCTTTCTTTACCGCCAGGATTGAAATTTAAATCTTAACAATACTGCATTTAAAGTTCATTTTCGGTAAATATGGTCGATAGAACAAATAAGCACTGAGACGACGTTATGACATTACTTTTGGGTCACCTTATATAACCTTTCTCTGCTTGTACTCGTAGTGCCCGTAGACTTAACTTAGATTTCTTAGTATAAGACTGTTTGCTAATTCATCAATATCCGTGTGATATATTGAATTGATATCGGTGTTTCCTTTGACACGTACCAATAGCTAGGTAGATCTACCCAACCGAGCTAGGTCAGGTACTCAACCCTTCAGTGTGACACGTACAAATGGTTGTGAATACTAGCGTAGCAACGAGGCCAAACCGCCGACCGAAGCGCTACGTTAGTTTTGGCGCCCAACGTGGGCCTAATGTGATTCAATCGGCAATTGATTTTAAGATGAATGAAAAACTTCGTAAGCTGAAATACTTGTTACTTAAAAACGACTGAACTGATTCGAAAAAATTTTTTTACAGTTTATTTCGTTATTGGGTACCTATCGCTATCGTTTTTAATTTGACGACCATTGCGCTATTAACATAAGCAGTGATCCTGAAGTACATACACAGTATTTATATTATAGAACCCATATTTTATAATATAAAACTTGCGTTCACTGAAACTTTAGGAAGACTTCAAAAACATGGATTTCTAAATTTGGCAGTGCATTCGTATGTACTTCAGTTTCACTGCTTATGCTTATATTATTATATTATAATAATATGCTGGCAAGTTTTTTTTTGAAACCTAAGAGAAAACACTAAGGACGAGAGAATTGAAAAATGGGTTTTTGTAAAATGTATTGCTGTCGCGCTGTACCCCCGTAAAAATGAGCTGAGCTCTATTGAGACAACTGCAGCTCGAACCGAAGATGATTTATGAAAACCAAAGAAGAAACAAAGATGAAAAGTTCAGAAAAAGGACGTTTCGTAGAGGCAAGTTCTCCAGTTTTAAAGAAGAAAACAGGGGACTGTTTTCTCATCTAAAACTAGACCGATTTAGCAATTTTTTTTCGTTAAATAATAAAGAAAGGCTTTGGCTGTGTTTCTATGTTTTGCCTTTTTCATATAATCTCGTGTTTGTTTGTTTGTGAATAGGTATAGCAGAAAATTTGGCGACTTTCTTAGGTATCAAAGCTTTAAATCTTTTTTAATAATTTACTGAAAGAATAGAGCAACCATTGCCATTACCCGGAAAGAAAACAGGGACTACGTTTGTTTGGAAAAATGGTCCCAAAATAACATCTATGAGTAATAATTAACTAGGAATTATTACTTTTAAATTTACAAATTAGGAAGTAGTTTTGTTCATATTTTTTATAATTTTTTTGCTGATTTTATTGCACTAATCATGTGCACTGACATCACAGTGGGCTCACTAAAACAAGAAAAGACCTAATTAAGCTTTGCTCGCACCGTATATTTACATAAACTTATACCTAACTCTTTATAGTTTAGTTTCTCCTTCAATCATCAGGTCAGTATATCGGAAGAATCCTTAAGATGCTGACTACCAGACGGAAATACCTGAATGCTTCAGAAAAAAAAACATAACACTCGTTAGACGTGCCTATGAAAAGGGTTTCCCCCGATTTTTCTGACGTTCCATCACCAGATCAAGACTTGGTGACAATGGTACTACCTCAGTATACTGAGTATACTCTTTCGAATACAAACATAATTTTAAAAACCGATTAACAATTGAATTCTGTGAATAAACATAAAAAAATAAATACAGTCGCACACAGAACGTTTTTTTTTAGTCGGTTAAAAACATTAAAGTGATGTTATTTGAATTCCCGAGTGAGCAAATTCTGCAGTCAGCTCTAAATTGAAGAATTATGTAAACGAATTCCCATCAAAAAGTAACATTATCGATTTAGATGGGTTCTTAGGTGAGCAATGAAATAAGAAATGAATGATGGAAAAATCAGTCACTAGAGATCCTATCGACCACATGTGAAGAGTTTGTCTTCTTTTTGTTTTTCGCAATTGACGACGCGGTTAGCGCAGAGGTCGACTGATCGCCTACTGCGCAACGGGTCGCCGGTTCGATTCCCGTACGGGACAAATATTTTGTATGGCCTACAGAAATTTGTTCCGGTCTAGGCGTTTGTGCATGTGTTTGTAACAGCACCCACGACACAGGAGAAAATCCTAGTGTGGGGCGATGTTTTTATAAAAAAAGTAAGTTACAATCGACATTTGTAGTCTACATCTGATTAATTAAAATCCATTGAGATCGATAGTCGATAGGCTGGTTATTTAAATCCAACGCCTTAAAAAGAAACACTCAAGTCGAGGGAATCCAAAAATTTGTATAAAATTGTAATATGTGTTTATGTCGCGACTGAATGAGCGTGCGTGCGGCGACGGCTTTTCGTAGTAAGTATTTATTTTAACAATTAAATTACAAAGGTAAGCAAAACAGTATCTTATAGGCTAAGTACATAGGTAAGACTTTAGGTATAGCTAGGTAATACGTAATAAAGTAGCTATTTCAGTATTTTTAATATCTAGGTTTTAAGTTTTAACTAATGGTAAGTATTTAAGATCTGTTACAATTTTGTATTGTAAAGTTAATATAGGTAATATTTTTCATATAGGCATAAAGATAAACAACAGGTAAATATATTACTAAATGGTAAGTGTGATTGATGCATGTGTGCGTCGCCTACAACATCTCTTTTTTTATAATTAACTGAATAATAATAAGATGCTAAAAGTGGCAATAGATTTAAAAAAATAGAGCAACAATTGCCATTATCCGAGAAGGAAATAAGGAACTGCCTTTGTATAGAAAAATGTATGATTTCCTCTTAATAAAAAGAAAAAACAACAAATCATGCGTGATTCGAAACTCAGATAAGTACTTAGTCATAGAATGGTCATAGATGAATGCTGACACGTTAAGTCACATTGACAACATATTTCATTTGCTACTATCTTAGAACAATAACTAAAATGTGTTATTCTTCTGAGGCTTCTATTAGGCACATGAATACTGGAATTGGAAAAAGAGACAACTAACCAGTAACCATCTATATTTTTGTACGTCTGGGTACAAAAAGAAGCATGTGTTATATGCATACACGGTGTTTCATAATAACCAATAAATAAGCAATGCGTTATCTAAAACTAATTATTAAATTGTGTTTACCCGTAATGTCATTCAACCCCAAAATTTTCATGTAAATCATAAACATGATGATGATACTATGATAAACATGAAAATTTTGGGTTGAATGACATACGCGTAAACACATTTTAATAATTAGTTTTAGATAACGCATTGATTATTTATTGGTTATTATGAAACACCGTGTATATAGATCGTCATATCTTCTGTATGCATTATAAATCGATCATGAGCGAGTCCATACTCCGACTCACACTTGACCAATTTTCGAGTGGCTGTGACTACAACCTTTTCTTAAGGAGCTGTATCCACGCCTGCCAGTAGTGTTAAATACTGTAAACCACAGAACCAAAAAACGGAATAAAGTCAAAGAAACAAATGATACGGTCTTTCAAACACCATAATTACATTGTTGACTCTCGCGAATTCGTATGTTAACCGATAGCTTTTTGCATGTCACCGTAGAGAGAGAGACAAGCCATTTACACTGGGTTTTGTTTACATTCACCTGTATTATTCACAAACACGGCTTGTTTACGACACGCTGACATACTTTTGAATGTATTGCTGTGAGAAAATTTTCGTGTGTAATGTGTCTTTGTCTTTGGATCGAGCTAATGCAAAATTTTATTAAGATTATCCTACTTCAAATTGTTTTACTTAAATCCGTGCCAAGAAGCAACTATACAAGAAGGAATAAGGAATGTTACTAAAACTAACACATTACAGCCACTGCCGGGGTAAGGAGCACTTAATTACAACTAATGAACCTGATAACATCTCCAGCAAATATTCCGCAACCTACTAAGATAATTATTTACCGACTAAAGTCGAATTCACATTTCTCAGGAGGCTGATTTATCCCTAAAATGTTGGGCAATTAAAAGTAATTACTCGCTGTTATATTATGTAAACCTAAGGCAACTACACGAGTAATTCCGATCCTGGAATGACCATAAATCTCACGATCCGCTCCCGCCACGACTTTTATCAACAAATTGATTAAATCCCACCGAGCATTCGATCTCTGAGACCGCACCGACCTTTTCCCTTGGAAGCACTGAAAAACATTTTTATTGGACATAAGCATTTCGAATAAAAATATCAAACCTTTTAATGTAAGGCTAACAAGCACGATAAAATTTATGAATCGAACATTTAACGAATTATTTATTGTGATTGAGTATAACTGTATAAAACCTACCATTCCACCACCTTTTAAGAACTTTCTTATAATATCTTGAATTCTGGTCATTCTTTTATAGAGTAAATGAAACATTTTGCGCCATCGTAAAATCTCTGATCAAAATGTGACAATCTTTGCATTAACTACATCTATAACATATTTAGATTGTATATACATATTTAGGAGTAAGTACTCAACAACTGCCGTCGTATATTAATTTAAAAAAAAATATAGTCATGTCTCCACCATGTTAAGATTCTCTAATACTAGGAAATGATTTTATTTATTAAATAAAAGTTACATTTTGTTCTTATAATTTACTACTCGCCTAACTGGTGGACCAGTTTGTTGGGGAGATATACGCTCATCAATTAAAATAATAACAGGTACACCCGGCATTACCTACAATAAGTATTACATAAAATTATTAATAACTATAATTATTATACGCGGATGGTTATATAAAGATAGAATGTATATAAAAGCTACACAATCTTTCTTAATAACATTTGTTTAGTTTCCTTTTTTAAGGCGTATTTACTTAATGTTGTTATTTTTCCAAAAAGTTCATTTCAATTCATTTCAATTATTAGGTCAACTAACAACTCTTACAACTATGTAAACTGATGATGATGATATCAACTATTTTTTAATAAAGATTTTTCGATATCGATAAAAGTAATAAAATTGATCTGATAGCAACTTCGTGATTTAGTGCACAAATAAAAAGCTTATTTACAACAATACAATATAACAGAAATGTGTGAATGAACTCAGGCATAGTTCGCCCACTGGGCATAGTTTCATATCAAATACTCGGGTCTACGGTCTACTACGGTCTCTTTCAGCTGTGAAAAAATCAAACTTTTAAATCAATGCGATCAAAAGGGATGACCATTTACGTCACATACGAGTATTTTTGCAAATTTAGCGATTTCACAAGGGAATCGAAACCTATTGCGTAGGTACTTCCCGTTGAACTAGAGAATTATAAAATTTGGCTAAAAGCAAGGTCTTATAGCATATATTAAGGAAAAAACTGAAAACCGTAAATATGTAGTTAGAAACTTATTAAATTACATAATTTGTACGGAATTTTCGGAGCGCAAGTCCAACT
Organism: Schoenobius gigantellus; assembly: GCA_963935595.1. Classification (NCBI taxonomy): domain Eukaryota; kingdom Metazoa; phylum Arthropoda; class Insecta; order Lepidoptera; family Crambidae; genus Schoenobius; species Schoenobius gigantellus. The sequence continues at coordinate 29,709,340 of OZ012547.1, read as the reverse complement.
CGTAGTTGGACGGTGGACTTATTTATGTTTATTAGATTTAATATGAGATGATCCCGTATTTCTCTCGATTTTTTATTAAAAAAAATATTTATAGATAATATAATTTTCGACACACTTGCTCGTAAAGTGGATCTAATTTTACCGGTTTTAGATAGGTACATAAAGCAGCTCATAAAACACGTGTGTATTATAGCCGAGGTGCGCATCACAGAGTCCGGCAGTGCTGCACTTTCCGGCCACGCCAGTAATGTATTATATTTTTTCAAAAGCTAGAGGTAATATAAAAGACATCAAAGAACAACATGGTTTTTCAAATGATTATTTTCATACCATTATTTAGCTTTGTCTACAAATTGACTATCATCATCATAACAGCTTATACACGTCCCCACCGAGGGGCTAGAGCCTTGTATTCCAAAAATTCAGTTTATTAAGTATTTTTCTTCACAAGTGTGTTGAAAAAGATCGCACGATATACGTGCGTATATTGGTTATACACACTCGGCTCATTACGCTGAAATACTAAAATTCCGCCCCGTGAGTTATGACCAACATACCGCACTTATATCGTAACGTACTATTCATATCCCAGTATAGGCCCCAGATATCAAAACTGGGGTACTACAGTACCTACCTTCTAAAATTATTAAGGTACAATGCTTTTATTAGTAATGCCAGAACGAAATCGGAGTATTGTATAATTAACTTCCCACTAATTTCAGTACGTCAACTTAGTCTGCTAACCTACTTCCTTTCAAACAGGCTTAGCACACATACTAATACTATATTAATAAATCTATCCTAAATTATTTTGACTTAATTAAATTGGATGCCGAAAATAAACCGCAAATCATAAAGTTATTTCGCTAGCCTATATTAATCTCTCGTTTGCCGATCCGTTGTGAATTATAATAAGTGAATTAACAGAGATCTGATACATTTGATTTAAGCATACAATGTTTAATGTTCTACTTATTTAAATAACATGTCAAAAAGTAATTAAAGAACTCTCATTGATGAATGAACGAATGGTGTTTTTGTTGGATAAGAAACGTTGTAGCTAGTTTGCAGTGTACTAAAGAATCAATCATTAATACTATATATCATGTACTTACTATGAACCACACTGCAATAGTTGCTTGGACTGTACATAGAATAGTCCAAGGGAAAATATAGGAAAAACGTACAAAGTCCATAACAAACCAGCTGCTAGTGCTTGTTATTATGCTAATATTTCTGTTGGAAAACTTTTTGCCATCGCAAGAATAGACCTTGTTACAACAAGTCAGTGTACGCTTGTCTACGGACTTGGAACTAAAGTTACATTACTTTCGACGCGAAAAGGATTGGAAAAAGGTGCGATCTTAGTAAGGGTGCGATATAATTTTAAGTTAGGCCACCACAAGACCCCAGCTTAACAAGCAGAAACTGTCTCTCAGAACTTATCTTCCAATAACAAAGACAAACTCTACTTTTCATTTCATGACTGAAACTACATTTACTTTTCGCATAAACCCTGTTCACATAAATCATCCCAAATTAATGTTTCCTTTGGCAGGAGACGAATTATTCAAGCCGTTTAGATTTTATCATTTCCCCATCAAGACGACGCGACGGTTCATTAGACGAAATATTCAGCGACTTGTCTTCAAAATTTAAAAAGCGGACGAAAATACCGTCATATCTTCTGGATTTCTGTAGTTAGATTAAATAATAATTACATTACGCCACAGGTTATTTCGTTCTTTAACTTTTTCAAATGAGATTTAGACAAAGCTCGGGACATGTTTCTGTCCCTTCTATCGTGACTGTACATAGACTTCATTAAGTTAAAAAGAAAAGTGTCATACATACCTACAAGTTTGTATATTTTCATGCTATAGATATTTGGTTTTTGGTTTGGTTTGGTTTTGATTTTGGTTATTAAATTGAATAGTATATATATATAGATACTCTTCAATTTAGTAACCAGTCTTTCAAGTTTACTTCTAATACTCTAAATATTTTCAACAACTTTAACATTTTATAAGTCGGATAGGAGATATAACAATCGTTTGTCTGATATTATTATATTATATATATTTCTGAGACATTCCTATTAACATATTACCACAGCTTATAATGTCTCTACCGAGGGACGCGAGCCCGCCCTAAGTTAGGGTGTTTAGGCCTTAGTCAACCACGCTGGCCCAGTGCGGAATGGTCAACTTCACTCACACTTTTGAAATTCTTACAGATGTATGTAGGTTGCCTCACGATGTTTTCCTTCAACGTAGGAGCGTCAGTCAAATGTAGGTACATGTGAAATTCGAAAAACGAAAAACATTGGTACATGGGTCGAAACTCCGACCTCTCGATTAGAAAACCAGTACCGAGTCCACAGCTCCACCGACGCTCTATTAGGCTGAATCAGCCCTATTCATTGAACCAGGCAGCGGTCCTATTTTGAATCAGTCGAGCGTTCGTTGAGCGTCCTAAAGAAAATAGAGCCTCTGAAGATGTGTGCGTGGCGGACGCTCTATCAATGTGTACGAGGGATGAGTGCAACGAACAAGAAGACTCACACTGTCTCCGCTCCCACCGCATCGCACCCCTCATAATAAAGAGTCCGCTAGGCCTCTTCGCTGCACTTCTTTGTCTTTCTTTTTGATCCAGCCATGGCCTCATTATCTCTATAACTTTTCAGTGAAAGCAATGCCTTTCCTACTCTATTTCTGTACAGGCTGCCCGATTGTGGAATGCTCTGCCTGTCATCATCCAGAGGACGCGTACTTTCAGTAATATGCTCCAAGGCACTGGTGAAGAGGGACTATACCTCCAACATTTGATACTGTTACGGGTGGGAGTATGTAAAAAATGCCAATATCCACAAAAGAAAACATTTATTAAACCCTCGACAACAAATACTCTAAAACACACTTCACTTCGTACAACATAACCTAAAACGCACAATTTCACAGTAGATCGCACTTATAGGTATTGTCACTCGGAGTTATCACTTTGATCGCTTCGAGTCAACTGTGTTCAGTCGTCTTTTATTTCCCTTTCCATGCGGGGAAACAGGCGGAGAATCCTCATGGATACCTGTTCAGCCGGCCGTACTGGTTATGACGGACTCTTATCGACTAAACTCCGTCTTTCGCCTTTGGCCTTGCGGTCATTAAGCCTTCATCGGATGGCAATCTTAAGTGAGGGGACGATGTTCAGTCGTCACACGTACAGCCATTATATGCGGCCTCCGCGCTATTCAAGGCGAGAAGCGCGGCCTTCCTGAACTTTCCACATAGGTTCGTTAAGCTCCAGAACGTTTTTTTACATAACTATTTAGTGGGTCCATAATGATAACTCTGCATTTCTATCTCGAGCCGTTCCGCGGACTCTGCATTTTATGTTACTTATTTTAGTGGCTACTTGGTAAGATCCATGACAGTTAGAATCTGGCACTCGCGGAAAGCGGTGGTAAAAAATCTTATAGAAAACAGTTCACGTTAAGTGTCCGTTAAATAAAGTACAAGTATGTGTTTAAAGGTCGTCCTAACAGTTCGATTATTTTCTATTAGGTTCCAGAACTGTCCAGTAGGTTCGTTCCAGAAAGATCTACGCCTTTCTGGAACTCTCTAGAAGTCTCGTGATTTCACCGGAATGTTCAAGAACCTTTAACGACATCATTCACAAAATCTACGACTGGGGAGCGCGATAACGAATGTGTTTACGCGTCCGTCGTAACAATACTTTTATATTCCAAACTAGCTATATTGCCATTGTTTGCGTAGAATTCAGTTAAATCGTGACTTGGTTATATCACGTCTTCGGGATGACAATAGTGTAGATATTGTCCTTCCTCGGTCTTTATATCTACGTAATTAATTACATTTAAATATATTTAGCAGTTTAGGAATACAATCGTAACAGATAGACAGAAATAATTTCGCATTTATAACATAAATATTAAGTAGGGATACTAGGGATTCCTGTTTTATTCCTTACTTGTTGTATTCATATAAATTTCTTATATTATATGTTTTCTATTACCATACATAAGGTATATTTTGCAATATCCCACCTTTTTCTGTTTTCTCCCTTTTATTATCCCTCTTCAATGGATAGCTGGAAGACATTGCAGTGTAGCAATAACGCCGCCTATTTTTCCTTTTATTCGTCATGATGTGATTATGTCTCTTTATCTAATAAAGTATTGTATATGGTTGTGTATATTGATTGTATAATATCTGCTGACCATTCCACACCATCCTCTACGCTTTGAAATCTTGTCTTCGTAAATAGTACTACCATTAGACGGCACCTACACACTTAATCATTTCAATGGCCTTCTAACCAATACGAGGCACACTGGAAAGGAAACTTAATTCAACCAATCAAAAGAAAATCCTAAAAAACCTACTCTAGATTCAGGCTACATCCTCGCTCAATATACGAGTATGTATAAAACCGCCAAATGTTCTGTACAAACATATCTAAGTACAAGTTCCTTATACATATTTGCAGTTATCAGATTTCTTCCTTAACATGTGCTATAAGTCCTTGCTTTCTACCAAATTTCATGATTCTAAGTCAACGCGAAGTACTACATTATAGGTTTTGATTCCCTTCTGAAATCGCAAAATTTGTAAAAATGTTTATTTATTTATTTTGAGGAAAACCAACAGCTAAACTTACGTATCATAAACTAAAAATAACAACAAAAATCCAATAAAAGATTCTCACAAATAAAACCTCATCCTTATTATACATACACATATTATAAAGGTGAAAGTTTATATGTATGAATGTTTGTTACACTTTCACGCAAAAACTACTGTATGGATTTAGATGAAATTTTATAGGTAGACCGATTACGACAGGTTTTAATATATAGGCTACTTATTATCCCGGAAAAGTAAGAAGTTCCCGCGGGAAAGTAGATTTACAGTTTTTTCTTTGAACTTTTAAGGCGAAACATACATAGTTCGCGGGCACAGCAGCTATCGCTATGCATTCCCAAGAATAGGATCTTCACAGACAGACGGACAACGGAATGATCCTGTAAGGTCCGTTTTATCCTTTTGAGGTACGAAACCTTAAAAAAATAATTTCAAATAGATTCCAATTTCCTAATACTTTTACGACTGTACTATCATTCATAAATCTAATTAACCTAATTTCCACCCTTGCGAACATTAACAGGGTCCTCCAATAACACGCAAACAAGAGCACCTCGCCCGCTGTTATTCCGCTGTTAGATACAAGGCAATTGATTAACCAGAAATCTGTTTGGGATTAATTGAAACTCCTGAATTCGGCAAGCTTCTGTTGAATACGAAATCGGAGTGCGCAGTAATTCTGTTACTGGATCTTGTGCTGATTACTTGATACTAACGCCGCCGGTACAAGATAAGAGGTATTCAGTCCTCGATGCTAAATAACCTACAACACCTACAGGAGAAATAATTTACTGTTCGCAAGAAAAATCATCGGATGTCCTTAGTTGATTAACTTATATACGTATCATTATTACTGTCTTTTATTTGCACGAGTACAACACATTTAAATAAAACGACACTTTTCGGATTTATTCGCGTATATTTGGCGAGGCTATTGAGATTCAAAAGCACCCGAATTTCAATACAGATAATGGTTGGAGTATTCCAACTGCTTGGGACCCTCCTATGAAAATAATAAAATCCCAAGCTCGTCCACAAACTGCCAAAACAATAGATTGATACCATGAGCTCCTATTGTGTGAAACGGACCACATAATTATATGAGTTATTGGTAGTAAAAAAATAAATCTGATGTTACTCTTTGACACCCACAAGCTAGGCCAAAGATGGAACCGAGCTTCATCTGAACTCCTCAACAACTGTAGAACTGGCTATCTTATATCTCACTAGCTGTGCCCGCGAACTACGTTTCGCCATATATTTTTTTCCTGTTTTGGCAACATTTTTCATTGATGCTCAGCTCCTTTTAGTCGTAACGTGATGTTATATAGCCTATAGCCTTCCTCGATAAATTTACTATCCAATACAAAAAGAATTTTTCAATTTGAATCAGTAGTTCCTGAGATTAGCGCGTTCAACCAAACAAACAATCAAATAAACTCTTCAGCTTTATAATATTAGTTAGTTATAGGTTATCGGAACACAACAATCAACAATGTTAGTAATATTAAATTACTTTTAGTAACATTACATTACGTGTGAGTTTACCCACAGAATAAATAATAGTACTAAAGTACAAAAGGAGCACTCTCGAAAAAAAGCTAGGTAGGTTTAGGTATGAAAATTTACCTACTCTTACGACCTTCATCTGACTGCAAGGGAAATTGAAATTTATTGCATGACACGAGCGTTCCTATTCCGTTAAGCCGGGGCCCACGGCGTGCTTTCTCGCAGGCCAGATCGCGCCAAGCCAGACCAACAGGCCGTGGGAACCGTCACATCCGATGAGGCCTGTGGTGGCCCGTTGGCGCCCGTCCGATCCGTCGGGAGTCGGTAAGTTCAAAGGTGCGACGCAATGCTGCCAGTGGTGGCCTGTCCAGGCGCGTCTGCGTCGGTTCTAACTCATTCATTTCACCTACGGCGGCGTTTGCTCGTACACAAACCGCAGCCATGCGCTCCGTATCACTTATCATATTGGACTGGCGATAACGACAGGCACAGGCCGACACACGCCGTGGGAACGGCTCGGCGCGAGACGCAATCAGACGCACAAGCATCCACAGGCGTGGCGCGATCCAGCCTGGCCTGTAATAACACGCGCCGTGGGACCCCAGCTTTACGCGTCGCTGACCCGATACCGATTTGGCGATAAGAGCGCAGGGTTCCCACTCACCGATATGCAGTTATTGTTACAAAAATGACCTCAATTATTACGTGCGACGCGGCCAGCGTGCGAGCCGAGCGGCAAGCATTTGCCACATACACATACCGCCCGGTCGGTCCGCCGCGCCAAACGTACCTAAACTTTAAAATCAATTTGTACACCTTTGATTGACAATAAACAAATTTAATTGAATTAAATATTGTAATTATGGCGACAAAGGAAAACAGTGGTAGCTAGTCAGGCGGGCTCGAAGCCTACCCACCAAGAGAGGAGGGAGCAAAAATACTGCTGACCCCATGGGGAATTGATCCCTCCAGACCACTGGACCACAGAGGCACATAAGAAGAGTAAAGCCACATTAATATTAATTTCATGATTGTCCTTCCAGTTGCACGCATAGCTAGGAAACGAAACATCGTCGCCTCATATCGAGCTGTTTTGTATTATTTGAAAGAAATTACCTACTGCAACTGCTTATGCTTATGCTTGGGGTCTCCCTGCGTGATCGGATCCGAAATGAGGAGTTCCACAGGAGAACTAAAGTAACCGACATTGCTCGAAGGATTGCTCAGCTGAAGTGGCAGTGGGCGGGACACATAGCTAGAAAAACCGATGGCCGTTGGGGCCGAACGGTTCTTGAGTGGCGACCACGATCCGGACGACGCTCAGTGGGTAGGCCCCCGACTAGGTGGACCGACGATGTGGCAAAGGTCGCTGGAAGCCGCTGGATGCGGGCAGCACAGGACCGATCGTTGTGGAGATCCATGGGGGAGGTCTATGCCCAGCAGTGGGCGTCGTGCGGCTGAGATGATGATGACCTACTGCAATGTTCACCCAACAAATCTGTAAACGGTCTTGCCTCGTCTTGGCACAAGATTATGAGCTGTTTCCCAGGAAATTACTCGTGCACGACGACTGCTTTATTGCAAGAAAGTACAGTTGATAATTGTATAGCTTCTAATGTGACACGCTTCGTAAAATCGATTATTTTTGGAAAAGTGGAGAACAAAATAAAAAACGTATATTTGAAATTTTCTAGACAATAAAAATGCACATCTATTGGTAAAACTTTTATGTCATTTATTTTTGTATTTTCTGATTCACAGCCGTTTTGAACTATTGAACAAAGTGATCTTTGGATTTTTTCTATCAAGTGGAATATTATTAATAATGTTTCTGTCTTTAAGAATGTTTGGATAATAAATGGTCAACAATATCATATATGAATTTGAGAACTGTATGTTTTTTATTTGTGGCGGTACTCTAAATCGCTTGAAAACGGGACAGTAGCGTAAGCGTGGCTGTCACGCGCTTACGTCTCTCCGCGCCATCGCTTTTTTCACCTTTTCGGTGCCTCCGTTTTTGAGGAACCCAGCTGAAGCCCACTTCCATCTTTGCCCTATCATCACTACCATAAAGGTAAGAGCTACCCTGTCATAGCTATGTAAAACCCCTTTTGTAGAGATAAAAAAGGTATCGCCTCACAGTAAGCTAATCGTAGCCAAGTTGCCATAGCGTTGGGCATTATTTTAAAACAATCGTCCGGCGTTGGTGCGCGTGATATTGTTTTGGCCCTTTTTTCGGGGAGAAATGCGTGACCACACCGTACCCGCCGTTGGTTAGATGACGAGCGTGTATGGGGCTCTCCCGGCAGAGTTCACGGCATACCCACTAAAACCCCCCGGTACTCTCCCTGCCCTTATGTTATTTATTTATGTACACAAAACAAAAACATTACAAAACAATGAAATGTAACTAATAAGGTACATAGGTTGAATAGGTTCTGCTTATTTCCAGAAAAAATTCTACCAGCAGACCTGCGATAGGAAAAAAAAATATTAAATTTTACGGGCGTTTTGTGAAGATTCAATGACACATTATATATATACTACATTGATACAAAATTATAAACTACATAAACTAATAATATACTATTTATATTATTCAGATATTGTTATACGTACATACATGAATTTAAATAGTGCTCTTTAACACGGCTCTTAAATATTGATGATATTGATGTGACCCTACCAAAATCAATAGATATCAGGCACTCAATGCCTGACGAATTAATGATTCAAGAATAGGTGTCATTTTTTACGAGGTGGAATACCATTGCACACCGTACCTCAATCAACCTTGATGTTCATCTTGTCCATAGTGATTCTGATCCAGGGTCTGGACTACCCCAATTGTGAAGAACACCATGGGCCAGCCCAGTTAGCTACGGACCGGGTCTTCACCCCTGTGAGGATTATCCTGTTCATGGGGGTAATAACCAGACAAAGGCGGGGGTATGATCGGTCGAATCGCATCAAGAGAGCGCCGCGCGGTCAAGGATGGTGGGCTGCAAAGACCCGCTTTCTACTATCCAACTTTCTACGTCGGAGAAGAGAGGAATTTAGGGTCGTTTTATCACTCCCTGTCCACTACCTCCTTCTGTATCATTACATTTTTGCAGAAGGAGGCGACCAGCCACCCATTCCCTCTCACTAACCAGCGTCTTACTTAAGGCCCCTAGTGTACTATTTTGAGTCATTCTTCTAACATCGAACGATTGTCGGATGTAGTCTGTGCTCGATATCTATTGAGTTACGATTCTGATTCCATGAAAATCAGTACAATATTACGATGAAAATCGATATTGTTTTGATGGGGCCCAAACATGTCTTAAAATGGAGCTCCTGATCCGCTACGGCATTTCGCTTAGTTTTGGTCACAATTGATATAATACGACTGGCGACGTGATTAAAATAGCAATGACGATCTGAATCCTTCTTAAGTGCTGCATCAAAAGTATATTTTTCTACTCCAGCATTGTAATATGCCAATTACTAATACGGTACGGCTGACAAAAATATTCAAGGTATACACTTTTCGTGATTGTACTAAAGTCTATGATCTATAGATTTCATAAGAACACTCCTAATATTATAAATGTGAAAGTTTGGATGTTTAGATGTTTGGATGTTTGTTACTCAATCACGCAAAAACGGCTGAACGGATTTGGACGAAATTTGGCATGCATGTAGCCTTTGACATGGAAAAGAACATAGGGTACCTTTTATCCCGATTCCTTAAGTAGTTCCCGAGGGGAAATTTAAAATTGTTCAAAATTGAAGTCCACGCAGACGAAGTCGCGGGCAGAAGCTAGTTATGAAATAAAGTTCTAGCTGTCGTAGAAAAAGTACTTACTGTATGCAACGGTACATAATTTGGTTTAAAAATTCTCGAACCATTAACATTGACTCCCGACTTTTACAAGTAAGTACCCTTATTATCTAATTATTGCATAAAATACTATTTTAAAAGTCACCAAAATGTAATAAAAACAATCTATAATAATTTGCTCATAGAGAAGGTTATTTGTTTGAAGTGAATGTAATCTGCTGTAAGCAATCACTTCCCATTGAAATGAAACGACCAATTTATTTCAATCGGTAAGTAATTAAATCAATTAATCTTCAGATCCCAGATATGAAGCTATTCATGAATATTAATCAATTTTAGGTACTTAATACCTGTTGTTAATCAATTGTACTACAATACTAGATATAACAGCTAAATTCATTCGGTACAAGCAAAGTCAAAAGCATGAATTCAAATAGATAACGAAGGGATTGGGGCCTACTCGACATTTGATACTACGAGCAGAGGGTTAATTCCATAAAAACAAGTTGACCAAAACGGAATCATCGGGCTCAAGCAATCCGAACGCTCCATTATTACGTCACTAAATGTTTGAAATAAAATGTATACTCTGGGATTGGCTGCACGTAACATTTCGTTTTTGGTTTGAATTTGATTGGACCCTCAGTTCACATTTGACGAGGGTATCGCAAGCATTGAAAAACGGTATTATCTTATCTTATTCAATTCAACAATAACGTATAGGACATGACTTATTTTTATTTTAACATAAATTTGAGTTCTTGTAATGTTGGTTACCACCATGTTACCACAAGCCAGTCATATTAAAATCGAAGTATAGCATTATTTTTATTATATCGTTGGGCCTTACCATGATTGCTGCATTTAGCACCATCTCGCTCTTAGTGCGGTTTTAATATTGTTTTGAGCGATCATGGTTAGAGGGTTGAAATAAACTTAGGTTGAGGGTTGAAACAAGTACAAAAAAAATTATTAACAAAACCAGACTTTAAGCAGACTTCTCACCTTACGGCTAGTGACAACAGTAACGTGTTGTTCTTGTAAGATTTGCAAATGTAATGTAATGAAATGTAACCCCCTTTTCTCCCTCTCCGCCCCCTATGAACGGTTCAGTCGGGATTAGATAAGCTCAATTCATCGAATAGCCCCCCGCTAGGACAGACCCAACAGCATAAGTAGGCTGGGAATTTGCCTCGTAGAGGTCACCAGATTTTAAACTCGTTTATGGTCCCAAAGGGACCAGGTCAAACCAATTTCTTCGAGTCAGATATCGTTCAATTGGGTTAGCTCATCCCTGGCTGCTAAAAGTAGTTGTAAATATCCTTCCATTCATTTTTTATGCACTTACGCACCGTCCAAGCCGTGTGGGACTCCGCAGCAGAGTGCCGCAACTACCCACTAAACCCCTCGATGCCTTCATTGATGCTAGCGCAAGCAAGTCCACCGGGCGCGCCGTTACTGGACGAGATCGTGGGCGCTAAAATGCCGATCCACCGCAAAAAGCGACCACACAAGGTGGCACGCCAAGTAGCTGTCGGCCATCCCACGCCCTCCCCTCGTGAGCGCCGCACAAGTGTGCCGAAGCCACATGGTGGTCGGAACAGCCCCAGTCTTCGGAACAACGACACGCGGAAGCTCAACGAGCTTGCACCGACTCGGAACGACGACATGCCGAAGCTCAACAAGGTCCGCACCAACCCGACCGAAGGGGCAACAACACAAGGCGCAACGCACCATGACCCGCGAACGGGTCCCGGGCAACACACAACCCCACCTTAAGTAAGGAGAGGTGTCGGCCCACATGGTCACATGAAGTGGCCCGGCAGGTTAAACCCGACAACACCACGGCCCCCTTCACGGGGGCAGCTATCAGACTTTTAGCCCGTGGCAGAAATTCAACTGGGTTGCCCAAGGTGCACCACGAGTATATGATCTGACATCGCACCCCCAGTATCCTTCGACCCTGCCGTCAAATGTATAACCCATACAAGGATCTTGTGACAAATCTACTACCAACTTGTGATATTCTAGAGTCAGTTCAAACCATATACAGCAATATACACTGCTTTACAGCAGAAATAGGTACGATAGAGTTACTCTCGCAAACGACTAAGTTTGGGAACTCAGCCTCCTTCAAAATTGTATATAATAAATAAACTAATTTTCAGTAAACAATAAGGATAACAGCTACCTTTTTTGACTTTCTTTTCCTTTTATGTTTTTTATAGTACGATTCCTGCGAATAGTTATAGTTATTATCAGAAATTTTTACTTAACTTCATTTACTAATACTATCCTATCACTCGCATAAACACACCCCATTAAGCTGTCAACTAGAACACAGATAAACAAGAAGAATGTAATAAATATTTTTCGGTTTCAACTAATATATTATGTTTTGGCTAAATTGGGGTCCTGATCGTTATTCGGGCCCTAAAGCCATTACGCCGCAGGGATTCCGTTTGTTCGATGCGCCCTCCTATTGAGGCCGAGGGAATCCTCCTTCCTCCTTTAGACTCTTAGCATCGATTTCATTTTCAAATTCCCATCTTATTTTGCACCTGAGTAAATAGATTTGAAAATGTGTATTTCTGTAGATATTGAACCCGATAACAAACTTTGAGGTGTTGAAAGCAGAAGTAACAATAACAATCTCTACATATTTTTTCTTTCAAGCTACAAATTAATGAATTAAATAATATTTAATTCATTATTTTGTAATGTTGCTGCTTGCTGCTTTTACCATAAATATTACTATAAATATCATATATTACCATAAATATCGACGAACTAAATATGCAACTTAGTAAGTAACAACAGTCTTTGTTTAAACTACTACTCAACGTGATACGTAGCGACTTAAAGTTATCGTTCGCCTGAAATGGATGTACTTACCAATATTTTATACAAAATAACAACACCCAGTATGATACAAAGTTGCGAATTTGTAATAAATTCTCTATAAACTCCAACCATAGTATAAGCAAAATAAGAAGATCGTTTAAATATCAAGCGCTGTTTGGTCGTCACACGCACACAATGATAGCGTGTGCTACTGAGGCCGTGTGCCATGCTTATCAAAATCAAAAACCTTTATTCAACATAGACAACTACAGGACTTAACTCAGAAACTATTAAACAATTCTATAATAATTTAACCTTGTTGGTAGAGTCTTCACAAGAAGAACACTCAGGAGACTCTGAAGATCTACTTTTTGTATTCTCTTTTATTGAATTGCCATTTACAGAGCTGATTTTTTTAGGATTTTGTACTTCAAACGAAGAGAATGAAACTCTTATAGGATCACTTTGTTGTCCATCTGTCTGTCTCTCAAAAACCCTTTTTCTTAGAAACGCGTAGAGGAGATATGAAACTGAAATTTATATCAAACACTTACCACGGCTATAAAACCTTAGACTAAGGAAACCAAAGGACATGAAATACCTACAAAAAGGAGTGCCAATAATGTATGTTGGTGTTCTAAGATGGCGGAAAAAACTAGGGACGCCGCTGCCAATATTCCACACTTATAATGTTTTTCTTATACAATTTATTTAAAAAATCAATGAAAAACCTAGATCTGTAAAATGCACTCACAAACAACGCTCACTGACTGATATTTTAGCATAAAAACATGGTGCTTTGTAATGGCGGACTGAACGAAAATTTATTCGTGCTATAGTTAATATATTGCAAGTCCAATGGTTTTTTTGGTCTGAATGTGAAACAATCACCTGTAGATACGCGTAATCAAAAGATATGACCGTTTATGTCACATATTTTGGATTTCACAACAGATTCATTTAAAACCTATAGTGTACTTTCTGTTGAGCTAGCATCGTGTAATTTAGCAAGAAACAATGTCTTACAGCACATATTAAGGAGAAAAAACTGAAAACCGTAAATATGTAAATGGTTAGGAACTGATATACTTAGATAGTAAGTTTGTACAGATCCCTCGATTCAAAAGTCCAACTCTCATTTGGCCCGTTTATTATGTACTACTAGCTGTGTCCGCGACTTCGTTCGCGTGGATCTCGGAAAATACCAACATGTCGTACATTTTTCCCGTTTTTGTAACATTTTTCATTGATGCTCAGCTCCTTTAAGTCGTAGCGTTATATAGCCTTCCTCGATAAATGGACTATCCAACACAAGAAGAATTTTTTAATTTTAATCAATTGTTCCTGAGATTAGTGCGTTCAACAAAGGAAACAAATAAACAGAGCTTTATATACTATAGATAGATAAGTATAGATAGATGCTTTTATCGTGCACATGAAATTCAAGGCGGCACACTGTTTTCCTTATACTATGACTATGACTCCAAACTAGTGAAACAAGTTCCGCGGTGCATGAAGGTACACTGAAGATGTAAGCGTACATTGTAAATTTGTAACGAGGGTAAATTAAACGTGAAGGATCAATATGCTTGAAACTTTGGACTAGTAATGCAAGACGTTAGCAAGCGAACACTTGCTTTACCTCGGTTGTTTTGTATGCGGAAGTAAGTAACTATAGTTGAGATGTAAGAGAAATAAGAGAAGCTAAATCCATACATACATTTAGGAATAAATTAAAGCTTTATCTGATGAGCAGCCAGAAGCATTTGGGCGGTATAAATATGAATATGTCATACATATAGCCTAATGAGCATGTGAACCAACCCTTATAAAAGCGTAGTTATCGTTGTGTGTATATACACGGTTATTTTTTTATCACCCTGGAAAATTTTAGGGACGCTTCAGGACACATCCAATATTATATAAAAAATAAAAAAAATTAAATAAAAAAATAAAAATAAAAAATAAAAAAAAATAAAAAATCTCTAAAAATGCTGTTCTCGACTAGTGCAACATTTTTTGTATTTTTTAAAAAATTAATATAAAATTAAAATAAAAATAAGAAAATTTATTTTTTTTATTTATATTTAAATCATTCTAATACCATGCCGTGAAGCGTCCCTTAAAATTTCCAGGGTGATAAAAAAATAACCGTGTATATGCATCTGTATGTATGTATGTGTCTGTATGTGTTATTGTGTGTATTTATGGATGTGTGTATATGTGAATGCATGTATTGTAATGCTTTTTCTTGCTAAATTGTAGTAATATAGGGAAATCTTAAAGTTGAAGGAAAAAAAAACAAACTTATTCCTTTAGTCCGATACAAAATGAAAAGCTTTATTCTGGTAGGTACATGGTTGTAATTCACTTATGCATAATGTTACTGAAGTTAACAAAATCCCTCAATGCAAAGCACTTAACTAAATTTTTATTTAATACAAGCCAAGGGCAGGATGGTTCAGGTTTGTTTGATCAATCTCGGCAGGTAAAAATCAGGTTCAAATTGGGTACAAAACTACAAAATGAGGGGCAATAAAGTACACGAACAAATAGTTATAGGTTTCCTTTTTTTTAAAAGAAATTAGTAGCCTTCCCCGGAGCGGTTGTTAGTGGGTCATACCTTCAATGCTAAGTTTCTGCGATCACGGGTCAGAGATATAATATTCCAATTTCTTAACTTATTCTCTGTTTCTAATATTATTTGTGTAATTCCACAGAATTCCTCCTTGATATTAGGTTATTAGGTAGGTTAGTTGCAGCGGAGCCCTACGGCCTCCGGGAACTGCCCTGGAGATTCATAGCACAGTGTTATGTTAAAAATATAATTAAATATGCCTATGATCTTGAGGTCAGTGGGTCTAACACTGAGTTCTGAAGGAATCCCAGTCAATACATTTGAACTTCATGTAATAAACATAGCAAATGAATTCTAAAACATAATTTTTAATAAATCGACAAATTGTCTTATTGGTTAGTTAATAAAAAGGACCTATGGAGGGGAGAGCACCAATTTTGTGTATAATTATTGCTATTAATAAAAAGAAAACAGCTTAATTTGTGAGTTCTTTGCCAAAGAAGGATGTGAAACTTAATATTGTGAAAATTTAGAATTTAACATGAAATTCGCAAGTGTTACTCAATATATGCCTTAATCCCACTAAGATGCCGTTTACTATCAAGGTTTTTTAATGAAATAGGGGATGAAAAAGGCGAATTTTGGAAATGTAATATGTTTGATTTAATAATCAATTTACCCACAAATAAAAATAAAATTAACAAAATCTGTTTTAAATCATGAAATATAATAAGTTAATTAGATACCTTAGTGTGGGCGGAGTATTATCTATTGATATAATTTATTTATTCAACTAATTCACCGAATCGCGCGCCGGCGATTATAAATATGATTGAGCTTTTACTCTTCAAGCTGAAAACAAAAATAACTCACTTTGTTAAATTCAGGGTGGCTTTTCGAATTAAATTCACACGGAAAACGAGAGAAATACCTACGAAATAAATATATAAAAACTTTATGATCTTCAAATCAATAACAAATTACTTCGATCGATGTCTCACAGACTAGTCATAACCTAGACGATAGACTAAACCAACGCTCCACTTGCGCGCAGATTTGCGTTTATGTGGAAGCGACGGAGCCGAGGTCCGTTTGCTGAATGTTAAGCGCCGTATTGGCGACGGAACCTCTCCTAAAACCAAATTCATTTCATAACACTCGTAAGACTCTTAACTTGCTTCAAGATGTGTCAAGTCAACATACGGATCTTTCGAAATTCTACAATACCTATGCAATAAGTATTTCCAGCTAAAGTTATGTTTAGTTGAAAAACAAAACGTAATGAAAAATTAACCTTAAACAAATTGTGAATGCTTTCCAAATTCTATTCGACGAAACTATAATTATATGATCTATAAGTTTAAGTGTATTTTATTAAAATATGTCTATAGAAATGATCAAAACAAACGGTCCAAATGTCAAATTCCGAATTTTGAGAAAATCAACCCACCTAAATGGAAGCACGGGATTTTGGGCGAAAAAAAACTATCTTTGTAAATAAGGCCAGGATAAACGCGAGATTTATTTTGTTTATGCAAAAAGTGAATAATGACCAAAGATAATTGCAAATGTCACTGACGTGACGTGAAACGACGTTGACGTTGACACTTGACATTGATATTGAGAAATTAATTGACAAAGTTATTGTAATTATGATTTTAGTTGTGAAATTTGTGTTAAAACTACAGTGAAACCAAAGTGTTTTTGCAAAATTAGTGTTTTATGAAATTTTAAGAAAAAACAGTGTTACAGTATATACGAGTATGTGTATATTTGATATCCAAGCGTAAGATTGCAAATGGGTTTATTAGCTTGCCATGTGTAATGCCATGTCTGGGTCAAGGCCTCAGATTAACTAAACCAATGGATTCGCAATGTTATTATATGTCTCAAATAAGTTTGCGTCCAGTTCAGTCCGCCATTACAAAGCACCAAGCAAGCAAGTGTTTGTTGTTGTGCTAAAATATCAGTCGGTGAGCATTATTTGTGAGTGCATTTTACAGTTATACGTTTTTTATTGATTTTTTTAATGAATTAAGAAAAACATAAAAAGTGTGGAATCTTGGATGCAGCGTCCCTAGTTTTTTTCCGCCATCTTAGAGCACCAACCCAAATCTTGGCACGCTTTTTTCGTAGGTATTTCAGGTCTATTGGTATCTATAGTCTAAGGTCAAGGCTAATGAGTATTTTTTTTTTACCCTCCTTTTGACTTTTATATTTTTGTAATGGTGCACACTTTAATAGATAATGTTCGTTTTGTGTCTAGATTTAAATTTCATGTTTAAGTATCTTGTTTTAATATGATGACTAGTGTTATATTTATATGATATCTGTGGCACGGAAGGTGGTCGATGAAAACCAGCGCCAGGTTTCTAACTTGGCATAGTGCTGATCGGCTTCCTTTTGTTGCGTACTGCAGTGCTTGTTATAAAAAGGACTACTTTTTTCATCTGTATCATGCTGTACGCAATAATAAATTTTCTTTCTTTCTTTCTTTCTTTCTAGATGTAAAACATCATCTCGTAGAGTAGTTCAGAGCAGTGATGTTCAGTGAGTGTTCAGGCGATGGGGGCGTCTTTATCATTATCTAAGGTTTTGGATTTTTAATTTTTCAGCCCTCTATACTGTCAAATTAACATTTCAATCTCTTGATTAAAATGCTGTTACATAATAAGCTTTAGTCGATATTGAATTCTTTTCAATATCGACTAAAGCTATTTGAATATACATGCTATTCTTTGATGTGCAAAAGTGATGATGTAATAATTTGAATAAACTATATTGTATTCGAAATATTTTATACCTACACTAGCTGTGCCCGCAAACACGTTTCGACAGTAAAAATACTAATATCACTATTAAAAAATGGGGGTTGGTGGTAGCTGAAAATTTAGGGTTATAAGTAATTATTTGTTAATGCCAAATCATAAAAAAAATCTGGAGAGGGCACATTTATCACCTAGGAGTCTAAATAAAGACCTACGACATATTATCAGACCTATCAGTACACAAAAAAAATCTTAAAAATCAATTAAGCCGTTTCAGAGGAGTTCTAAAACAAACACTATGACACTAGGTTATTATATATTAGATAAAAAGAGAATTACATAACTGGCTCCTGTTAAAATTCCCTGTTTTCTCGTGGTCCCAGGATTTTGTTCCATTAATGGGACCACGAGGGAGAACTGTTTCTCATAGTCCCATTGTTGTGTACCTACATCTTGTATATACAAGAGGTATGTGGTTACCAAAAAAAAAACCACGATAATGAATTTGATAATGACAGATCATAGGTAAATAACATAATCTGAATTACTTAAAAAACTCGTAAACGCTTTTACAGTCCAAATAGATGAAGGTTCTAATTTTTTTTTCATGTCCTTTTACTTATTTGCAGAAATGTCAATTACAGTTGGGATATAAACAAGATTTAATAAGTCCCGCTTTGCTTAATTGGTCAAGAAAGCTACAGGTGCGACTGGATCATTTCAATGAAATAAATACTTAATATGCCGGGTATAATTAAATTCATTCAAGGTATGATATTTATAATACTATTTTAGGGGGGTGAAAGGACAGTTCACAAAAAACTAAATTTGTAAAGATAGTCTAGACGCTACAGAACAATAACAATACAATTTGCCGGGTTGAAAAACAAACAAAAATAGACAAACTCTACTTAGTAACCGCTTGGGTTTATGTCCTATTGCTTTCAAATTAGAATGAAAATACCTCGGCTTTTCTCTTCTATTCCAGCGTAGGTATTTTTCTACCTGAGCTAATGGAAACCAAGCCTTACAATGTAAATCTGTTACCTTAATTGCTCGAACGACGTAATATGTTTTTTCAGAACCATTAGTATGCCCCATTAATTAAACAAACAAGAAGACTATGTCGAAATCTTAAACGGTAAGCTTAATGATTGTTTCTCCTATAAATAGGCAAAAGAATATGTTGGCCTTACCAAATACCAGGCTCAAAAATTTCCTAACAATTCTTTTATAGGAGGAATCAGGAGTTTATTGCAGAAACAAACACAAGTGCCCTAAACTATTTTAAAAGATTTTAATAATATAACACTCACTATTTAAATAATTGTCATTAATGTTAGCGTTTTTATAGGGGCCACAAAAAAGTTTCAGTCATGGTTTAGCGAGCTGCAAACAGAAAATGTTTAGATCGACGGTCAGCAACAGGCGGACCGCGGTCCGTATCCGGACCGCGAAAGGTAGAACCTCGGCCCGCCAAATATTATAAAATATACCTACCTACATATATTACTTAATCATGAGAAATAGTAGGTACTTAATCATGATCAGTTCTTTTTCTGGATCTCGATAAAATTTTTCATCAATATCCGGACCTCACTTAAAACTACTTGCCGACCCCCGGTTTAGATCTTAATCATCATCATCATCATCGTAGCTCATAAACGTCCCCACCGAGGGGCTCGAGCCTACCCTAAGTTAGGGTGATTAGGCCTTAGTCAACCACGCTGGCCCAGTGCGGATTGATCGACTTCGCATACACCATTGAATTTCTTCGCAGATGTATGTAGATCTTAATAAAAAACTTAAACCAAATAGACGATATTAACAAGTCATCACTATAAAACAAATTATAATAATAATAACATACATTTTCATAAAACTCTATAACATAAGGTTACCATACGATATTGATCAAATTTTGTATTTATATTAATCAAAAAATTTTAAGCTATTGTGAACCTTAATGTGTATGTAGGTATATGGTACGACCACAATATGTACGACTGTACGAAGCTCGCACGGATCGAGACGAGCTGCTCCGAAATCGGACGAATAAGTAAGCAGCTGTTTGTGAGAAAGTATATAGGTGTATAGGTATCTATCATCTATGTATGTACAACAGTGAATAGCTGTACGCGTAAAATTTGTGTATAAAGTGTTTTAAATATGAATAAAAAATACTGCATAAATAAAATAAATAAATACCTAATTATAATTGCATAAGTTGATAAGAAATGCTATACAATAGCTTTACCGCGGCAGTCCCCGAGTGCCACTTTTTTTTTTATAAAAAATATCAACCTAAAAGTAGTCAATATCGCTTAAATCTCGCGATAAAGTCATAGTTACTTTCGATAACCCAATTTCCTTTATTTGGTACTGGTAAACACTGTTTTTGTTTATGTTAGTGTACCCTCATTTAAAAATATAGAATAATTTTGTTTCAATCACATCCAGTTTTTTTGTGACAGTTAAATATTCATTTCTGACCTCATATACGTTTCTTTGTTTGAATCACTTCATTTAGTCGACTGTATAACTTTTGCATTCAACTAACAATTACTTATCTAGGTTAGTTACATCGTAATTATTCCACGAAAGTGTTCTAACAGCCCCGACAGTTTTTCTTATGTGAGTGGATAATTAATTTTTACTTCTTAGCGTCA
Organism: Schoenobius gigantellus; assembly: GCA_963935595.1. NCBI lineage: Eukaryota > Metazoa > Arthropoda > Insecta > Lepidoptera > Crambidae > Schoenobius > Schoenobius gigantellus. The sequence continues at coordinate 29,688,485 of OZ012547.1, read as the reverse complement.
CTATTTCACACCATTTATTTAACAATGATAATGAGACTATTTTGGATTTCCTGTGAGGCATCAAGATAAATCCTGGGTTCCACATACATGTTGTGTAACGTGATACCCCTATTAGGTTGGGCTAAACAAGAACATTTGCCATTTGCAATGATTTGGAAGGAACCAAAGAATCGTCTAAGTAAGTGATTATTATTTGACTCAAACAAAAGGTATTACAACCAAATCCAAATACATTATCCAGTATCCAAACTTGTCTTCGGCCAACAGACCCATCCTACATAGTGCCGAACTGCTGTACCAAAGCCTCCAAATCGATCAGAAAGTCAGAATTCTAGTCAGGAATTTGTTCCAAGTTAGCCAGCATGATAAGGTGGTGACAAGTGACCCAAGTTATGAACCAAATACGGCAACTGATAAAGGATAAGAGCTTTGAAGGAAAACTGAATGACCAGGAAAAACTCGCCTGGTAATGTTTTGTGAATGTTGTCCAAAATTTTCTCTGAAACCATAAAGCGGAAAATAACAAAGACTTAATAAATAAACTTACAATATAATGTCATATAAAGCTTTGGGGGTGTAATATGTCCTTACATAAAAAACATATGCTGGACTCTCATTTGGATTTCTTTCCGGCAAAGGGTGCTGTGAGTGACGAACAAGGTGAGAGGTTCAATCAGCACATTTCCTTAATGGAGAAGCGCTATCAAGGGAAATGGAGTCCAGGAATGCCAGCAGATTATTGTTAAAGAATTAGAAGGGACCTTTTTTTTTTTTTCCTCGGGGAAATGCGTAACCGCACCGTACCCGCCGTTGGCTAAACAGCGAGCGTGTGTGGAGCTCTCCCAGCAGCATGCCAGGCCTACCCACTAAAACCCCCCGGTGTTCTCCCTGCCCTTAAGGGCGCGCTAGGTAAGGTCCACACTGCGACTCCACTACCTAAGGGACCTACCAAAAACCATATATTCACGAAAATCATAAGTATTTATTTTACATTAAGCAATAAAATTTCTGTAAGTGAAGATTTTTAGATTTATTAAGAAAATAGATGTATGATGTCTAAGAAAATCCTGATGTGTACATTTTTTTTCATTGATATATTATTGTTTGGTGCTCTAATACATTCGAAATTTGGTAAGTTTTCTTGTGATAAAAAGAAGTTAAAATTTGCTAACCAGTGAATAGTTGTGTTAGCATCTTTTATATTTAAATACTAAAATGTGCTATCATTGTTAATTGGCAATGTTCTTGTTAGCAATTCTTTATGCTGAACAGATAAAATGCTTTATAAATTATAGTAAAACCATGCTTTAAACAATCATAGAAGATTTTAATAATTTGTTTTATTAATTATAAATTATAATGATTGCGTTTTAAACTACTTCCGATGTTTCTAGTTCGAATAAAAAGAACTACGAGCGCTGTTGTCGACGGAAGTTGTCTGCGATAAACCGAACGAACGAACGAACGAACCGCCACGTGTTGGCGGTAAAAGTCGATGATATTAGCTTGTCAGTGAAAACAGACTCACTTGTTGCCGGGCTTTCGAGCTGGAAGCATTGGAAGGTTTTTCTTGGTATTTGTATCAGTGTTTGGTAGTACTGTTAATATTATAACTGTGGATCAATAAATAATTGTTGTGTAAGTGTCGAGTTTCACTCCACGTTCCCATTACCGCGTTAACATGGGCAGTTCTACGGCTGAAATCAAAATATCACCAGATGTGTCACCCAAAAAGACCGAGCGGGCTGTAGGTTGAGAATAGCTGATCTAATATAGGATCTGTAGATTCAAAAATGAATGTCTCTGTTCAAAGTAATCGCCTTATCTTCTAATATGTAAAAATATCGTGTTATAGTGTTTGTTATCAACTCCTTCGAAACGGTAGGTCAGAGAATAGGTCGCAGGCTATTTTTATACCCTTAGGTGATAAGAAGGGTGGCCTTTTCCAGATTTTTTTGTGTTGAGCTTTATTAAAGCAAAACATAGTTCGCGGGCACAACTAGTCAAGCTATTACTCAAATGACAACCCATAATTCCCTTAAAAACTCATCGAATTAATCTGCGAATACTTTTTCTATTGTATTACTATTTTTTTGTTATTTTTAGCCACAGACTGGCTTATCGCCGGATAAAGATCCAATGAGGAGAAACCTCAGTAGATCTATTCTGGGATTGAGGGAGCAAGACATGGTCACAGTTTACACTGATGCACATATTGACTATGATACCACGATACCAGCTTAAGCCGTGGTTAGTGACGATACCGAGCCGACATAGGACCGGTCGTCAGTCATCTATGTATTACCACAGAATAAATAACGTAGGTACTACGGATTTTTATAAAAGCGTCCCGGGCGCAATATGCAGCTGTGCACTTGTCGGCTCGGAGTGCTTCGCTGGGCTCATGTTTACACAATGTTATTTTTTTACTTTATGTACTTTTTAAACTTATTTAACTTTAAGTACCTACATGCGGATCCATGTCGTATGTGTCGAGTCTGGATGTGCATTTAGACGTAATATTGACCCTCATATTTCTAATGGTAATTCGTCTCTGGCTTAATGGGGGACTGGGTGATACTCGATTCCACTTTAGCTTTATCATTTTGTCATTGAAGGCCAAAAAATTCCGTGTAGTGTTGCAGTATGGCCGTAATCCTATGAATTAAAGTAAAAGACAATACTTTTTCAGTCATTTTTATATCTTGTTAGAACATTTGATTAGTGCTCAAGTGTCTAGTGAAAAGAGGACACTTGATAAATGCAAAGTATGTCAATATGCTAATATAAGGACGTAGCTAGGCGACATTAAAATGCTAATGCGATGCTTAAAATATCGAGTAGGTATGCTAATGTATCAGCGGCTGAATGACATGTGGGAATATAGCGCATCGCTTAGTTTCTAACATAAGGAAAGTAAGCGTAGGTAATTGCACTTGTATTAAAAGCCTGCGCGGACGGAGGCTTTTGTCGGCAAAGGACAAAAATCCCTGAATTGTGAATGAAATGTCCGCCGAAAACGATTATTATCGACCCTATTGTCTTAAGCGGACATCGATATCATCGATACAATCTCTCGATTGTTACAATCTCTTTTGAACTTCAAAGCAGCTACGCCATTTGTTCACAAGCCTTCGGCGGGAGACCTTGTACTGGAAAGAACCAGCTAGAAAACCAGCAAGGGCTATTTTTTTCTCCCTGTATTTTTTTTTTTTTTAAACGTCGCCCCACACTAGGATTTTCTCCTGTGTCGTGGGTGCAGTTACAAACATAGAATATCACATGCACATACGCCCAGACCGGAACAAATTTCTGTAGGCCATACAAAACATTTGTCCCGTACGGGAATCGAACCCGCGACCCGTTGCGCAGTAGGTGATCACTCGACCTCTGCGCTAAACGTGTCGTCAATTGTTACAGAGTCGTCAATTGGAAGCTGACCTCACAGCAGAAGTTTGAGCTCAACTTCCATTACAAGATTAGATGCGTCAGTTCTCTTCTTTCTACTATGTCATTACCAAAACCAATATTTGTTTAAATTATACATAACAACACGATTCATAATCTGCAAATTAACACCAGGCATTGGCATCATTCAAATAATCGCTGATTTTATAGTAACCTTTACTCATAAGAGTCTTTTTTACATGCGCTTTAAACTTGTGAAATGGCAAGTTAGTAACACTTTGTGATAGCTTATTATAAAAGGTTATACATTTCCCCATAAACGAGTCTCTAGTTTTTTGAAGCCTGTATGTTGGAACGGCAAGTTTATTTTTGTATCTTGTGTATCTCTTAGATGGTGAATTTGGAAATTGGTTTCAAATGAATAATAATTTTTATAGACATAAATCAAAATCAGAGTTCTATCGATTTCAAGGTTATTCAGGGTGGATATAATCGGAGAGCGTCGGTGGCGCTGTGGTTTCGGCACTTGCCTTCCAATCGGGGGGTCGGGGTTCGAGACCCGCCATGTACCAATGTGTTTTTCGTTTCGAATTTCATATGTACATTTGTCTGACGCTCCTACGGTGAAGGAAAACATCGTGAGGCAACCTGCATACATCTGCGAAGAAATTCAATGATGTATGTGAAGTCGACCAATCCGCACTGGGCCAGCATGGTTGACTAAGGCCTAATCACCCTAACATAGGGTAGGCTCGAACCCCTCGGTGGGGACGTATATGAGCTGTGATGATGATGATGATAATCGGTAAATTCATAGTCGATTTTCGGCAACACTAACTCAAACTCATCAAAAGTTTGGCTTCCAATCGACATTTTAAATTTTTTGAGACATCTTTGGGTATTGTTAACTGAACATGCTTCCCATGAAAATATCCATTCATTAATCGATCCGAAATAAATGGATAGGCCGAGTATACTATTTTAAATCGTTTTCTCTATTATTAAACTTCATGTACCTAAATAACAACAAAACAAAATCACAGAATATTTGCTACCATAGCCTGCGCTTCACTAAACCCAGCAACAAATGATCAAACACCGTATGCATTGAGTCTGTGGCAAGTTCACAGCCGGCGGACAGTTTTTTCACGATTCAGGGATTTTGGCCCTCTGCGGTTAACACAAAAGTCCCTCCTCTGCGCAGGCCTTAAGACTTTGGCGAGTCTGGTCTAGTCCTCTCCACCCGCGAAACTGGAGGTCACCGGTTCGATTTACAGTTGAGGCAAATGATTGTGTGCCTAATAAATATACATTATTGATCTCGGGGTATGTAATGTACTCGTATGTGTTAAAAACCTGAAAATGGATTAAAGTTATATTAGTTTTCTAGGATATCAAATTAAAACTATACAAGTTTATTTTTTAATTACCAAAAAAATTTTGTGTACTTGTTCAGACAAGCAAACTGAACAACTTTCACTAGGGACCAACTTTGAAATCGCAAAAAAATCAGCTGTTCCATACAAATGTTCAACATTCACTGAACCTAGGTGTATGGAACAAATGATTTTTTTTTGCGATTTCAAAGTTGGTCCCATAGTGAAAGTTGTTCAGTTTGCTTGTCTGAAATAGCACCTTTTTTTTGTAATTAAAAAATAACCTTGTATATCTACTAGCTTTCCGCTCGCAGCTTCGCCCGCGTTATTATCGTTTTCCCTTGGGAATTTTATATTTTCCGTAGGAGAAATAATTGTGTAGCCTATATATTCAAATTCAAATTCAATATCTTTTATTCAAATTGGATTGTTACAATCTCTTTTGAACTTCAAAGCAGCTACGCCATTTGTTCACAAGCCTACGGCGGGAGACCTTGTACTGGAAAGAACCAGCAAGAAAACCAGCAAGGGCTATTTTTTTCTCCCTGTATTGTTACAGAGTCGTCAATTGGAAGCTGACCTCACAGCAGAAGTTTGAGCTCAACTTCCATTACAAAATTAGATGCGTCAGTTCTCTTCTTTCTACTATGTCATTACCAAAACCAATATTTGTTTAAATTATACATAACAACACGATTCATAATCTGCAAATTAACACCAGGCATTGGCATCATTCAAATAATCGCTGATTTTATAGTAACCTTTACTCATAAGAGTCTTTTTTACATGCGCTTTAAACTTATGAAATGGCAAGTTAGTAACACTTTGTGGTAGCTTATTATAAAAGGTTATACATTTCCCCATAAACGAGTCTCTAGTTTTTTGAAGCCTGTATGTTGGAACGGCAGTTTATTTTTGTATCTTGTGTATCTCTTAGATGGTGAATTTGGAAATTGGTTTCAAATGAATAATAATTTTTATAGACATAAATCAAATTTTCATAAATGTATTGTCCTGGTAAAGTCAATATATTAATTTCTCTAAATAAGAATAGCTAAAGTCAATATATTAATTTCTCTAATAAGACTAATCTCTATATAGAAGACTGTTATTTATATTTATATTTAGGAGCTCGGATAATATATTTCATGGCATTGGAGCAACAGCTTTCAACCCTTATTTTGCAACCGCGGGGTGAATTCCAATAAACCATGAAACACGTATTCAATGAAATATTTTTAAGAGCATGAATCTCAAGTTATATCAAAATCGATGCTAATTCAATGATTTTTCCATACTAACTTGCAACCCCTTTCATCCCTTTAGGGTTATTTTTTTTTAAATCCCTTTTTAGTGTGCGTTTGTATTTTGAATTAAAGCAACTGCCAAATTTCACATTTCTACCATTAGCGGTTACGGCTGCGTCTGCGTGCGTCTATATCTCAGTGGAAACTTCTCCTTTCATATTATATAGATAATCGATATCGGATTTTGAAACTATAGAAGTAATTTTTTCCCAAGCAACATTAGTTGTAATACTTCGACGATTCGATACTTGATATGATTCACTGCGTATGATTCTATAACGGTTTAGTAGAGATATTTTTGCTTAAGTTTTATTTTACAAACATCAACTGTTATATTTATTGGAAACGTTAAAATATCTTATCTGTAAAGTGTTTTTTTCCGTAAGTTAACGTACAAAGGTTTAACTGGATATCGATGCCAACTCAATGCGATACCCGAAATTGCCCGATTGCTTGCGATATTGCTACGAAATATAGTTCCAAAAATACGAACGGCGCATATGACCCGTTCCTATATTTATTTATATTTAAAGTTTGGCGGCGATGACAATGAGCATATTATGTTTGACCCACTTTTGCCCTATGGTATGTGCAGCTGCTTAAGTTCAAAGTTTAGTTTCCCTTAACCAGGCAACATCTTAATTTTTTCTAATTGGCTTATTTTAAATCTAATTTCTTGAATTTGTTCCAGGTTCCATCCAATTTAAAGTTTCAGTTCCAGAAAATATTTCTAACTAAGTTATTTGGTTAGCCCTCTTGAAGTTCTTGAATTAAGCAATAAATTTATTCCACAAGGTTTCAATTACACAACAAATAAACTTTGAGCAAGTAAGTTGGCAGAAGTACGAGCAGTAGTACATCAAAACCAAGTCTTATTGGTAAAAGTTAGAGTACAAATTTCATTTATTGCCACTAATGAGAATGAGTATATTACCCTAGAGAGTACCTTGAACAAAGATGTTTTTTGTTTTTATGAAGAATGGTATAAGAAAAAACTGAATAAAATTAAAGTGTAATAGTGCTAAAAATAATGATAACTAATTATGGAAAAATAATGTTAAATGCTTGGTTAAACATATAAAATGACTACATACAACAAATAAAAAATGGTTACATAAACAAAAGAGGTCGCAGATTCGACCTCATTTTGTAGTACAAAAAAAGAGTTGTTTCTATGAAGCCTAATCCTTCTTGCTTAGAGTTCGTCTTGCTTAAAGAATGAATTTTTTAACCAATTAGAAATTAATTTTCATCTCTGAGCTTGTTCATTTTGTCGAAGTGACGTCTCAAATACCAAGTACCTGTTTATAATGAAAATTCTTGCAGCACGTGTATCTGTAATTAGAACAGTATACACACATATAGTGTTACAACAAACACAAATAGAGTAGATCCTATATCCACAAAGAGACAACACATTTTCAACAATTGTACCGATATAACATGAACGAAATACTCGAGCGCTTTAATTACGGATTGGTTAAATTTAATTTGTCAAATATAATTGAGTTCGAGCTCAACATATATTCAGTTGCTTGTCTAGAGTCAAAACAAATAATTATATTTCACGCTCGCTGGATATCAAAGTCAGAAATACGCGAGCAATTTTTTTTTTATTCAGTGCAATATTTTAGTCGTTACGATAAAATAGCACTAAACGAAAATACTCGTACATAGGTACATAAAGTAAGTATTCCGTTAGCATCTAATCCGCCTAACGTTTCAGTACTTTGTGAAAATGTGACAAGATATCATTATTATATTCATAAGCGTTGAACACATAGACAGAAAAAGCTTAAGTGAGATCTTTCTATCTACAGGGAGAAAAATCTTTAAGATAACAATTCGCGATTTCTGTTCAAGCCTTACAATCATATTCCTTCTACCGAAGTAAGAATAAAACGTTAGTTCGTTCAGTGTTCTATATCTTACAACAAACCGTCTAAGTTTTTGTGACATTTTTTTTATTTTCAATAACTAATGAAAGTCTGAAGCAAGAAATATGTAATTCAGTTGGTTCAGTTGGTTATAAGGTTAACGCCCGTTTTATGTCCCGTTTCGAGTCCCAGGTCGTAACATTACAGATTTTTTTTTATTTCACAATTTTCAGCAGTACTAATGAATCTAAAACTCGAGCCCTAATGCTGATTTACATTTGGCAAGTCGCTGGCGTCCATTGAAATTCAATGACAAGTGCCTATCCGTTAGAATAAAAGACTGAAAGTAAAGTAATCAAGGATATGCATCATTTGACATTCATACGAATGTGAAATAAAAAGTTTTTATAGATTCTGACATACACAATACGAGACCCGAATATTGTGTATTATGGGCTATTAGTTCGCCCCCATTACACTGACTAAAAGTGCCTGCATTTTATATGCCCTTAACTATTTAAAGAGAACAGGCGATAATAATCTTCTGTTACTGTCCTACGAAACCCTAAAAGACTCGTTAAGATCCCGTCATGCCTTTCTGTTCATTGCAAATTTTTCGGCCTCAGTCCTTCGCTTAGAACACGTTTAAAACATCCTAACTGATATCGGTCACGGCTAGGGGCAGATCCAGGAAGTCATATTGAGGGGGCTATGCTGACAAGGTTCCTACTCGACGCTAGGGTTAAAATCACAAGACCAAGACTGACAAGCTACTTACTCGGGACTATCAAAAAATGGAGTTTTTATTATCTTGAATATAAAATAAATAAACCGCGCCTTGTGCCGCATTATGGAATTCCTGGTCTTTGAGGGGGGGAGGGGTTATGGCCCCCATACTGTAAAATTAGTTAAATTTATCAGCTACCCCATTCAACCGTTTAATATAAATCCATTTTATTAGTTTGAGTAATACGTTGATGACAACGCTTTTTGTTTTGTTATCGCGAAAGTTATAGTGAAGTTTACTTATGTTAGAATGTTGTGTTTTTCTAAATGTTTTTTGTATTTTGTAATATAAAGTTCGTTTATTGTTAAGCGAGCTTTTAACTTTTAAAGTGATTCAAGTTGAAATTTTAAATAATTCAAGTTTAAGAGTATTTAAAATAAAAACTGTTCCCAAAAATAGCCAGTCTTAAGCCTGGAAAAGTATGAAGAGAAATATATTTCGTTTTACCTATAGTCTAGATTCATAATTCATTTCAGCTGCTCTCTCAAACAAACTATGTTAAAAACAAATATGTTTCTGTTGAGGTAACGTCTATTACTTCATAGGTACATAGACAATTTCTTCTAATATTTATAACGTTTAGATCAGTTGACGTTTCTGCAAAACGTTAAGTTTTTCAACTAGTTAACCGTTTATAGAAAACGGTTTCGTTTCATTAACGCAAAATCTGCCAATGACTCACACCTCAGCTCGCTCTCTAACTCTTCGTTTCTACGTCTCTGTACGTAGGCTAGAATAATATGTCCACGGGCTTACTATTTTTTTATTTTTTTAGATTTGTTTAATTAAATCCTGAATAGTAGGAAATTTTAAAAGTATGGTGGAATAGAATAGAATGCCGGATGGCATATGTAAAACAAAATCCTATTTTATCTAACATATTAAGATCAAATCAAACTAGCATAGATGCCGCCGTGCTACTCTTTAAGATATAGAGTCCATAGAGATTATGTCCCTGAAATTGTGAGATAATGCGTGACTCGAGTCCAGTTTTGGCCGCCCGTGCTACGACTGCAGGCTCTCTTTGGTGCTGCAAGAAGATCCTATCTTCATTTATCTTTATTAATTGGAGTGCATCGACATGTACAATGTCGAACAAATTGTCTTGTAACAAACTCTTGTCGACGCTGCTTAAATATGGCGTGTGTTTTGTTCGCATTTTTTCGTAAATCTCTTCAAACTTGGTATAAGGTAACTAGTTTTTAAACACAGTTAAAGCTTTAGTCGATGTTCACGCCTTTTCCTAATAAATAATGCACTCACGTTTCGTTAGATTCGCGCTTTCATTGACAATTATATTCACTTCACGAATATTATGGAACAGAACTGCTAATACTTGTCCATTAGAGGACAGTTTTGAACCGGTTGAAAAAATGGCGTTTGATTTTTTGGGACTCCCTCTGTCTACATAACCATATCTACGCTACATAAACTAAAATGACTAACATGACATCCAATTTTTGTAACAATTTTATGGTCACATAAAATTAAATGTCCTTTAATTTAAAAGGCTTCAAGATTGAAGGCAGTGACGTGATTACACTCTCAGTTCACGTCCTGTTGATTGGCACGTTCATTAGTTCACTACATTCTATGTTCGCCATCAACGACGCTATTACAAGGGAACGTCATAGTTTTCCTTCTGCACAAATATAAGAGACCAATTAAAATCACAGCAATAAAAGTATTTCGCTAATAAAATGTCCTGACAATATAATAACAAAACACTTTGATGTGTTTTTCTCAAATAATATTAATTAATGTAACGTTGTGCTGAAGCAACATAAACAAAATAATAAACTTAAATTAACATACTTACTATAATTTTATAAAAAGTACTAAATCACTTTTTTTAATTAAAATAAACTACTTATTATGGTGGTGCCCCAAGTAGACTCCACCACGTCGGCGTTTCACCGAGTAAGGAATTTTGGGTTGATTGCGGATGCCCTACTACCCGCTCATAGAAAGTATTGTGGCTTACCCCGATTCCCGTTGTCTCCGTCCGTCTCCTCCGTAGCCGGTGGACTTCCTGAGCTAGCTCGAAGGAAGTCGCGGCTCCTGAAGTTCTGCAGTGGATCCACCGGTGGAGACCGGAGCACTACAAAGGCCTATTAGGCCACCACGACTCACACACGCGATTTTGATACCTTGCACAACACAAAGCGGGCTTTCGCACCCCGATATTAGGTGCGCCGCACAAATCACTATTTGCTTGAATATTGTGTATTATATTTTATTCCGGCCCGCACATAACCTCTAAGCATGTCATGACATTTCGACTCGACTCAACTGACATATCACATGCGGCCGGCCGCCAAAAAAGCTGTCACTGCACAGACTAGAATGCAGTGCCGCCACTCGCTCTTCCTCGAGCGTGAACATCCCCCCGCTCCGGACAGTCCCGGACTGTCCGCCAAATCAGTCTAAGGGGAGGCGAGAAAGAGTAGCGACCGCGCGCTTCAAAACAGAATCCCCAACTAGGACCTCGGCAAACCTGGGCACACCATCAGACCCTAGAGTAAGTTGGACAATGCGTCCGCGACGCCAACGTAAGGGTGGCAGGTTTGGGTCCTTCACTAACACGAGGTCTCCAACCCTCGGTGGGTTTGTCTTATCTGACCACTTAACGCGCTGTTGCAAAATGTGTAAATATTCAAGGTGCCAGCGGCGCCAGAAACTCTGGGTAAGCTGCTGGAGCAACTCAAACCGCGAAAGGCGTCCGGGATTGATATCTCTATAAGGATACTCGGGCAGGGCGTTAAGTGGTCTGCCTATCAAGAAATGGCCCGGCGTGAGGGCCTGCAAATCGTTCGCGTCGGTAGACAACGGACATAACGGACGCGAGTTGAGAACCGCCTCAATCTTATGAAACACCGTCGCGAGTTCCTCAAACGTGAGAATAGTCTCCCCAATAACGCGGCGAAGGTGAGTCTTGGCGGCCTTTACAACAGATTCAAAAATCCCTCCCCAGTGAGGGCAAGACAGCGGGGAGTATCGCCATGTTACCCCCCTACGGGAGAGTGTGGATCCGATCTCAATATTATTTTTATCTAAAAATTCACAAACTTCTCTTATATGTCTATCAGTGCCCTTGAAGTTCGTCCCACAATCGGACCGAATTAGAGAAGGCAGTCCCCGGCGGGAGACAAATCTGCCTAACGCTGCTAAGAAAGCGTCCATGGTGAGTGCACTCACCACCTCCAAATGAACGGCTTTAGTGGCCAAACAAACAAACACACACAAATAAGCCTTTTCAGTCTTAGCATTACGGAGTCGCGACGTTTTTATAGTGAACGGTCCCGCGAAATCAGTTCCAACTCCTAAGAAGGTCATCGATTCATTCACACGATCAGCAGGCAAATCACCCATTTGGGGCTGCATCGTCTCGGGGCGTAAACGATAGCAGGGCAGACATCGAAAGATAACAGATCGGATGATTCTTCGCGCTGACAAAATCCAAAACTCCCGTTGGAGGAGCGCGGTCAATGCATTACATCCGGCATGAGCATTCTTCACATGGCGATCAATGATCAACAATCGCACCAATGGTCCGTCCTTGGGGAGCAACAGGGGATGACGTGATCTATAAGGCAAGTTAGCGTGCCTCAATCGGCCTCCTACACGCAACAATCCCTTATCATCCAGAAAGGGAGTCAAACGCACCAAGGGTCCCTTTAATTTGGACGTCCCGGTACGGAAAACCTTAAGTTCCGGTTCAAACGCTCTAGACTGGGTCATACGCACCCAATGCAGAAGAGCATCTTGGCGCTCCTGCGGTGAGAGGACCGGACACAAATCTTTGTCCTGAGGCCGGCGACAATTTCGAATAAATCTTCTTATCCAAGCGGTCACGCCGAGCAACTTGTCCAGAGAACTGTAGCGGTCTAATAAAAATTCCCGCTCTGGAGCCGCCATAGTCTCGACAGCGTGAACACGCAAGCCCGGATTTGGTACCTTCACCACAGCTGGTGTGGAAGGCCAAGACGGCTGTAACAACCATTCGGGACCCCACCACAGAGTGTGGTCAATAAGCTGAGGGGCTTCGCTGCCACGTGACGCACAGTCAGCAGGGTTTATTTCACCTGGCACGTGGCGCCAAATCAACGTGGCCTTCGAGGCCTGTATTTGGGATACCCGATTGGCCACAAATACTTCCAGGGAGTGGACGGAGTTCTTAATCCAACACAGGACAACCTGACTGTCGGACCAAGCAAAGAGCGACTCAAAGTCCACACTACGTCCCAGGGTGTCAACAACGTGGTTCATCAACCGAACCAGAAGAGTAGCTCCAGACAATTCTAACTTCGGAATCGTTAATCGAGTCCGAAGTGGAGCAACCTTACTCTTAGCAATTAGCAAGTGGAGCTTAACAGCTCCTCTATCATCAACCGTCCGGATATATACGACGGCTGCGTATCCACTCTCAGACGCGTCACAAAAGCCATGAAGGCTGGCCGTAAACCGTCCCTTAGGCAGTATATGTCTAGGGATACTAACACGGTTAATGTCGGGGAGAGACAACATGAAGGACTCCCAATCTCGCAGCAAACGGCCCGAGAGGGGCTCATCCCACGACACTTCGGCTGACCAAAGTTCCTGTAGGAAGCACTTCATCCAAAACACTACGGGACTAATCCAGCCATTTGGGTCAAAGGTACGAGCTACTGTAGACAAAACCAACCGTTTCGTCCAGACCTTGGGGCTTGGCAGCTCCAATCGATAGGTGAACGTGTCCTGGACAGGTCTGTATTGCACTCCCAAAACAGACAGTAAATCTGGAGTGTTGGCATTCTCAAAAATATGAGGCTCCTGCTGGTGGTCGTCTGGCAAGTCACACAAAAGCTGAGGTGAGTTGGACATCCACTTCCTCAGTTCATAACCACCAGCCCCGAGAAGAGCAATTAGTTCATCTCGCAAAATCAAGGCTTCCTCGACACTAGAGGAGCCCGTACAAATATCATCAACAAATGCATCCTCCTTGAGAACCAAGGATGCGCGAGGGTATCGTAATCGTTCACGTTCAGCGAGTTCCACAAGTGAGCGAATTGCCACAAAGGGGCTCGAACGCAAACCGTATGTATTGGTGTTCAGCTCGTAGACCAGCATGGGATCCCTGGGATCCTCCCTCCATAATATGAGCTGATATCGTCTATCGTCCGGGTGAATCACAGTCTGCCGAAACATCATCCGGATATCGGTCACAAAGACGACGGCATGGCGACGGAAGTTGGTCAATACATCACCCACCTCGTGGTGAAACTTCGGTCCAGCATGCAGACATTGATTCAGCGAAACTCCGGTAGACGTAGGAGCTGACCCATCAAAAACAACGCGTATCTTCCCGGTGGAAGGTTTCAAAACCGCGTGGTGAGGAAGAAAATTATGTTCCTCGTTTCGCCAGTCCAGTCGCGAGACCGACATGTGCCCCAGTTGCTCATATTCTCGCATGAAGTCGACATACTTCTGTTTGAGGTCGGAGTTCCTACTCATACGACGCTCCATGGACAGCAACCGCTTCTCGGCCAACGGCCGGGAGCTGCCAAGTGAGGGGCGAACTGACAAAAAGGGCAAACGAGTGATCAGCCGTCCCGAGTGAAGGCGACCTGTATTGTTCTGGTAGAACAACTCACACTCCTCGTCCAAGGGGTTCACTCGCTTCACGGTAGGTGGCTCTTCCACCTCCCAAAACCGTTGAAGGACATCCGATAAGGTGGAGCTAACAGTTATGTAACTGTCCACCGATGGAGATGGTGGGTTATGCCTAACTGGTCCCATCACTACAAACCTAAGCGATGTAGATAAGGCTACCAGCCCACCCTTCTGTAACTCTCTCCTCTTCCCACAATACACGCGGCCTAGAACATCGGCACCGAGCAATAAGTGAATCGGACCGGTTCGGTGGAAGGAAGGGTCAGCCAAGGTCAATCCTGATGTCGCATCAACGACAGCGCGCGAAACGTGCTGTTGCGGAAGCTGACCAACAACCTTCTCATAAACAATCGCGGTAGCGCCAATTTTGGGCGCTGAAGAGAAGTGGGGGGAAAAGGAGAACAAAACCTGACCGATGGGATCCGGGATCCGCAGGTCTCCGATTCCTCGTACCGATTCAAGGTATGGAGATGTGTTCAAACTCAACTGCCGGACCAGCCAGCTGGAGGCAATGCAACCCTGAGCTCCCGTATCCAAAAGGGCGCGAACTAAAACAAGGGTGCCCCTCGGGCCCCACACCTGTACGGAGGCTGTTGGTAACAGCACCTGCTCCTGTGGGGGGGTTGCAGCAGACAGTTGGTTTAGTGAAAATCCTCCCGCATTCCCCGCAACGGGGGGGAAGGGGGGTCCGAAGAAAAATGCGTGCGCGGCGGAGGAATAGGGCGCTCAAGGCGCTCGAGCGGGTCCCAATCCAGCACGTACTGGCCCCGATCAAAGCGGCATCGGGGGGCCGGACGGTGCCCATGATGGGCGAAAGTTGGGGGAGCCCGTGACAAACGGGGTCTCTCCATCAGAGGGGGAGAGAAGCGTATCGGCTCCCGGCGTGGCTCCGTAATAACCGCGGCCCAATCCCGCGGTGGCGCCTCATAAGCGGCGCGTCGATCCCCCCCGCCCGTAGGGGGGGTGGGGCGCCCAATCCTCTCACTGGAGGGGGGGCGCCTGTCCAATCTCCGCGGAGGGGTGGCACGCCCCTCCGATCTCCTCGGAGATGTGGGTGACCTACGAGGGCCCCCGCCCGTGTGCGAGTCCCTCTCTCTCACCACCCCACGAGTGTCTCTATTGTTGAAGCACAAAAGGGGGTGATGGGCCCCTCCACAACAGTGGCAATCTCGTGGGTGGGGGCAAGCCGATGCCATATGGGCCCCCAGGCAGCGGTAGCACCAATTCCGCTGTTTGGCCATATTTCTACGCCCCTCGGTGCGTAGGCCAACAAATTTGGGACAGGCCGGCAAACGATGGCCATCGCGCTTGCAACACTTACAAGGCAGCGGCCTCTCCCCTTGTGGAGAGTTGTGCCGCACGGCAGTATATTGCTTGTACGGGCGGCGCTCTCTCCGTGGTGCTGCCCGGGTCGCCTCATAGCGGCCTGTACTCGGTCCCGGTATAGGAGCCAGATCCAAGTGGTCGGTCATCCGACACTCATCCTCCAAAAATCTGAGGAGATCCGAAAAGGGGGGTAGGTAGGAGGCACTATTGCCCCCATACCTCTGTTCAAAGCGCCCCTTCATCTCCATGGGAAGCTTATCGAGGATGAGGTGGAGCAAAATAAAGGACCACTGGTCCACCGGTAGATCAAGTCGTTTGAGCGCATTAATAGCGCTTAGCAGCGGGTTCAAAATCTCCTTCCTCAATGAGGAGACCCGCGATACTCGTGGCAGCCCTAAAATGGCAGCCACATGTGTGTCCGCTAGCAAGCGAACATTCTGATACCGGGCGGTCAACAACGCCCTTGCAATATCATAACTGTCATCATTGACAGGTAGATGCTGGACAAGTACACCAGCCTCTCCACGTAAGGCAGAGAGCAAATAGGCCAATTTCTGGCTAGGGAACAGGTCGTCCCTCGAGTGAACCAGGCTATCAAAGAGGTTAATGAACCCCATCCAAGAAGCCAAGTTCCCATCAAAGGTTGGGATGTCCAAAGTGGGCAGTCTGCCCAGCAAGCCGGCCGGGGTAGGCTTGACCTCCCCGGGCGTGCACGACTCACCCCTCCGGACGGATAGGATTGCCTGAGCCTTGTTTATAATCACATCCGCCTGTTCAAAACACTGATCATAATCGGCATTAAATTGGTCGACTGCCCGCAACTCAGCGGCACCCTCGGCTGGGTGGTCGAGCAGATATTGTTGATGAGCAACGAAAAGCTGCTCCAATTCCTTCAAGCGAGCCGGTACTCCCTCATGCCGAATTAACAAGGCCTGTTCTCGGTCTGGTCGGTCTACCAAAGCGACGGCACTAGCAAACCATCTCAAAATCTTTTGTGCACCCGCGCGGGCACCACTAAGCGGGCTGACTGGCGGGACCATTTTGCACCAAAATTAATAAACACTATAATAATACACGGACAAACAGACCGACAACCGCAGACAACAAAACAGATCGGGAGGAACTTCAAAGGCAGAACAAAATATATAAACAAACCAAAATCAAGTATAAATGCTAGAACTTAACTAGAACAACAAGGCATTTAACAACAGAATTTTTCAAACAAATTAAATTCAAGTATTAAGTCAATAACTTAACAAACATAATATTCAAGGGCAAACAAAACAAAATCAAATGTAAATGCTAAAACTTAACACAGCAAAATAGTGTATTACAACAACAGCAAAGTCATTTAGCAGCAAAGTTTCTTAAACAAATCAAATTCAAGTATAAGTTTACAACTTAACAAACAAAATAGTCAAGGGCAGAACAAAGATATGAAAAAACAAACCAAAATCAAATATAGGTAAATGCTAGAACTTAACTAGAACAACAAAAGACATTTAACCCCAATTTTTCATATACAACGACAATTAGTTAAGGAGATCGGTCCACAAATGAGCTGGTAGTCGGTTTAAAATCAGCAATCAAAACCAATTAATATGTATTGCCCGTTTGGACAACCAACAAGATTACAATATAAATTGTACAATACTAATCAAATACTCAAATCTAAGAACCACTCAAATCTAAAAACCACGCTCTGCTACCAAGAGATGGTGGTGCCCCAAGTAGACTCCACCACGTCGGCGTTTCACCGAGTAAGGAATTTTGGGTTGATTGCTGATGCCCTACTACCCGCTCATAGAAAGTATTGTGGCTTACCCCGATTCCCGTTGTCTCCGTCCGTCTCCTCCGTAGCCGGTGGACTTCCTGAGCTAGCTCGAAGGAAGTCGCGGCTCCTGAAGTTCTGCAGTGGATCCACCGGTGGAGACCGGAGCACTACAAAGGCCTATTAGGCCACCACGACTCACACACGCGATTTTGATACCTTGCACAACACAAAGCGGGCTTTCGCACCCCGATATTAGGTGCGCCGCGCAAATCACTATTTGCTTGAATATTGTGTATTATATTTTATTCCGGCCCGCACATAACCTCTAAGCATGTCATGACATTTCGACTCGACTCAACTGACATATCACATGCGGCCGGCCGCCAAAAAAGCTGTCACTGCACAGACTAGAATGCAGTGCCGCCACTCGCTCTTCCTCGAGCGTGAACATATTAATAAATAATATAAACATTCAAAATTATCTCTTAAGGAGGTTTTCCAGGAAATCGACTCGTGCACGGCGACTGCGTTATTGCAAGGTATACTAATTAATTATTATTTGATAATAATTAATTAGTATAGCTTCTAATGCGCTGTGATCGAACTAAACCGTTGCTTTTAACATGTTTTAATCGATTTTTTCAAAATTGAGGTAGAACATGAAAAAATGTATTTCTGCAATTTTCTCACAGTAAAAATACACGTCTATTGGTGAAACTTTTATGTCATTAATTATTGTATTATCTGATTCACAGCTGTTTTAAAATATAGAACAGAGTGATCTTTGGATTTTTTTCTATCGAGTGAAATATTATTACTCATATTTCTGTCTTTAAGAATGCTTAGATAAAATGCTCAACAATACCGTATATGAATATTAGAACTGTATATTTTATATTTGTACGAAAACGGGAAAGTAGCGCCTTAACTACTTACATATTTTTATAAAATTCTAAAAAATAAATTAAATTAAACATTTTCATTAATTAAAAAAAGTATTAGTCTACAGATCCTTCAAGTACTACGCAATCTACCTGCGATAAGGAAGATCATCGGAAATGCTGCCTCTCCACTGCTGACGCTAGCTACCCATACCTTTCTTCTGCTGCTGCTGCTACCGTGACCAGCCAGGACAGTATTGTAATTTCGGAAACCGATTGAGTGATTCACCGAATTCACGATTCACCGAACCTCGCGAGCCACATTCTGCCTCAATTATGACTCCACTAGCTGTGCCCGCGACTTCGTTCGTGTGGATGTCGGAAAATAACATGTCGCACATTTTTTCCCGTTTTTGCAACATTTTTCATCGATACTCAGCTTCTATTAGCCGTAGCGTGATGTTATATATTATAGCCTACTCGTATAGCCTTCCTCGATAAATGGACTATCCAACACAAAAAGAATTTTCAATTTGTGTAGTTCCTGAGATTAGCGCGATCAACCAAACAATCAATAACAATAGTAGTAATAAGTATATTTATGTTACTGTTAGGTATTTTTATAAACATAGTCTGTCTATTTCATTTACCGTTGCAAATTGCCACATTAAGGCGAGGAATTTCCACGTGCAAGCCCATATGTTCCGCACTTCACACCGTTCATTTGTACATGACGTTAGCGCGGACGCGGCCACTGAACAGGCGCCAACATCATGTGCCGCACAGTAAAAATATAACAGTACAACAAGGACGTTTTATATCGTATGCAATATACTTTTTGCTAGGTTACAAATAAGTATTGATTTATAAACTGAGGTAAGTACCTACAGTAATACAACCAATAAAGATATAGCTTTATGACTTTATTGCTATTTTTTATTGTATCTTTACTTGTATGTAAATATGGACACTTTTTAATTGTTACATTACATAGTATTTTTATTTGATAAATAACCACGTGATTTTTTTAATAACTTAAAAAATAACAAAGTTTAAAAAGCTTTTATTTGCTAGTGACGTCATTGTACTCGTCCACCATTATAATACCGATACAAACATATATTTTATAAGAATGAGACGTAAAGCAATTATCAATAATTAGACTTTTTCAAGATTCATCATAATTAGACCGTTTCTTCACAATTTCAAAGGTTTTAAATGTTTCTATGATGTGTTATTAATAAAATGTAAATTCAAATTTTATGCATATTTCGTTTGTGCAGTATAGAATGCATCACTAGAATACAAGAAATGCTCGATTAGCTAGAAGTAGTATTTAAAACAAAAGCTAAGAATATGACTGACGCGGCGGCATATATGTTATAAAGCTCTGTTAAATTTTTTTGTTTGACTTCGACGGCTATATTGTTTGATTTAGAAATAGTAGATTGTTACACCGAGCGCTAAGTGACTTATTAATGCCCGCGGATGTTTGGTGCACGAGCACTTGCTCGAGGGCACTAATAACCCGAGGGCATTAATAGCTCACTTACGAGGTGTGTAATCTGCTTTTCCTTCAACTTATTAAAAAATAATAAAAAACTGAAGTTGACTGTAGAAAAACTTATCTATTTATGACAAAAAAAATGCAAATTGTTCTTATTAAGAAACCAAACCTTATCTTGACGGTGGTGACGGAAGTGGAAAATCCACAAAAAAAAACTCACTGTCATGTACACCACAAAACCCTTATTTCTTGCCGTCAACATGAATGTGCACCAAAAAACACCACTTTCACTGCACAATATTCACTCGAATACAATTTTTAATTTATTAAAATAAAAGCTAATCTTCGCCATTAAAGCCAATTGCCTCTCTTTTTTAAATAAAATTGGCTTTGTAGGGTCCTATCTAACTTGTTTTGCGCATGTGTATTTTTTGTGACAGTTATACAACCACTCAAATCTCTTTAGAAAAATGCCTACATTTTGTATGAATTGTATGAATATGAATTGTAATTTCTTTTTAAATTAGAAAAACAAACAACAGGGCAATTATGTTGAACGGGTCATTAATGAAATTTCATACAATACTACTGCCGTTTTCCAGGGTAGTAATGTATTACTTAGTGTTGCCTTTTCCGATGATTAGAGTAAAATTAATGAGTAGTTTGAAGAAAAATATTTTAATAGATATATGCAGGTATTTTAATACATTACTGAATGAATAAGTACTATAACTTATTTCGATTTGATTTGTTAACCGACTTCACTGACTTCACGAAGTTATGAGGTAACACATACCTCATAGCTTCGTCATTTATTAACTGATTTTCAAAATTATTTTTGTATTCAGAAAAGTATACCCCCGAAGTGGTTCCATGCCATCAAGTCAGGATCTAGTATTAGAATCCCAAGAAAATCGAGAGAATAGGCACGTCCAACGTCTTTCCTGTTTTTTTCTGAAGTTATTCAGGTATTTGCGTCTGAAAGACATCATCTCAAGGATTCTTCCACTATGCTGAGCTTACGATGGATCCTTAACTTTAAGTAGTTAGGGAGTTAGTCTTTAGATATAAAAGGTACGTATTGACTCTCAGTTAGGTATATTCTTTCAAGTTGACTTAGAGAGCTATTATTAATTTCACGAAAAAAATAAAAATATTTTTTTACAAAAATACCGACACCACTTCAAAACAAAAACTACTTCAAAATAAAAATGTAATGTTGTGTGTTTTATTTTATTGCTACTAAGTTGGCAAACAAGCAAACTGCCCACCTGATGGTAAGTGGTAACAGTCACCTATAATACATGTGGTTCCTGTGCGATTCGCAGTAAAACTGCAAGCCCCACAAGAACCACAGTGTACGTTGCCAACTTGTGACATCAGATCTAAAGTCACGGTACCCAGTAATTTCAGTGCCATATCTTACCCTTCACACCGGAACACAGCAATGCAAGCACTGCTGATTTGCGGCAGAAATAGGTAAGACGGAGGTATTTTTATCCTTGCCTTAGCAAGCATCAAAAACGATAGTATTTTTGTTTTTAATTATATCCCAATTTTTGTGACAGGTATCTCTGGCAGGTATGTCATCCATCATATTATTATTAGATGAATTCGAAACAAGTTCAAACCTGTTTTTGATGTGCTACCATCATCAACGCTGGCCAAGTGCGGGTTGGTCGACTTCACACACAACCTAAGAATTTCTTTACCTGTGTGTGCAGCGGTCGGCGCGCCGGCGCGCTACTTAGTGGTAGGTATTTATAACGCTGCATTGCGTGAGTGACAGGGGCGTGCATGTACTAAACAAGATTATCAAGAAGAAAGCCACAAATCGCTATGAATATCAGGCAACCGTATTAGTCTCTAAGCAAACTGGTTTTAAAATATTAATTAATATTCTACCACCTTAGGCCTGTAAGAAAACTCGGGAAGTACTACACAGCTAGCGTTCTTTACCATGATGACTTTACATTTGACGACACGGTTAGCGCACAGAGTCGAGTGATCGCCTACTACTGGTCGCGGGTTCGATTCCCAAATATTTTTAACCGACTTCAAAAAAGGAGGAGGTTATCAATTCGGTTGTATTTTTTATGTTTGTTACCTCATAACTCCGTCATTTTTAAACCGATGTCCAAAATTATTTTTGTATTCGATAGAGTATAGAGCAAGGGTGGTCTCATGGTCACCAAAGTCAGGATCTGATGATGGGATCCCATAGAAAATCGAGGAAAGCACTAAAAACACACTTCTTTCACTAAAAAGATTTCATTCACTGAAAAGTTAAAAATAAAAAATATTTTAACAAAAAATAAAAAACGACTTCAAAAACACTGAAAGCTTAAAAATAATATAAGAATAGGTACAGACAACATCAGACTTCTATATTGAAGTCGGTGACAAATTTTAACACTTTCTAGGAGATTATCGTTTGGCGCCGACTTCAATACAGAAGTGTGATGTTGTCTGTACCTATTCTTATATTATTTTTAAGTTTTCAGTGTTTTTGAAGTCGGTTTTTATTTTTTGTAAAATATTTTTTTGTAGTTACGGGACAAATATTATGTATGGAATACAGAAATATGTTCCGGTCTGGGCGTATGTGCATGTGATATGTAATATATTCTATGTTTGTAACTTTGATGACACGGTTAGCGCAGAGGTCGAATGATCGCCTACTGCGCAACGGGTCGCGGGTTCGATTCCCGTACGGGACAAATATTTTGTATGGCCTACAGAATTTTTTTCCGGTCTGGGCGTATGTACATGTGATATTTTAAGTTCGTAACTGCACCCACAACACAGGAGAAAATCTTAGTGTGGGGCGACGTTTTCAAAAAGAAAAAAACTGCACCTACGACACAGTTGAAAATCCTAGTGTGGGCCGACGTATTTATATAAAAACACTTTCATTACTGAGTGACTGACAGATTACGCACAGCCGTAATTAAAAGGCACAAAAAGCGGAAATTTGACATGTATGTTGGAAATTCGCCATCTAAGGGGGTAAAACTAAAAAATAACAGTTTGTATGGAGCCTCTATGACATTTATGCGGGCGAAGCAGCGGGCAAAAGCAAATATTTTATAAAGTTTCACAAAATTCCGCTGATCAGATATTTTCTTTTAATACAATGAAGTGATCTTTACATAAATCGAACGGAAATTTATGTTAATTATTTTTTACTTTTTTATAATCAACTCACGCTTGACCATAAATGTTTCGAAATTTAAAAGATTCCTAAAATACTATTTTACGGTTCATAATCATATATTTAATACATAGGCTCGAATAAAACTCTATTATTTAGCTACATGTATAATGTGCTGTTGATTCTACCTTCTAAAGCTTTGATGCAAGGCGTTGTGAATAAAGGGGGTAACATTAAGTATTTAAAGGAATTCAGCAATAAAGTTTTATAGGAAACATTATTTTGAACCTATAAATCGTTGCATATTTACTTGAAGAAATTATCATACTGGTTTATTAACACTGCACTATGCTATATGGCCGCGGCAATAAAATATAAACATTTGGGAAATAAATATTTACCACTTTTCTTTCCGAATTTTTTGTATGCATTTGATTTAACATTTCGTCTGACTTCTTTTATTAGCGATTTTTACACTTAAAATAACTTATAGAAAAAAAGAACGAAAAACATATTTTTTCACACATAAAATAATTTAGGAAGAAGGATTAAAATAGTTTTCTCCTTTATGTTAAGATTTAAGATCTTTGGTAAAACTATATGTTATCTATGATAAATGCTATCTCTCTGTTCTGTGGTCTCGCCGCTATGAGTACACTGTTCTGTGCCTCGATCTCTCTCTGTGAAAAGGAATAAATGAAAATGCAAGTGATTAATTATAATTGTTTTATTACAAAGTCCTAGTGATACAAAAAGGAATATAAATGATATCCAAATTTAACAGCAGAGCGTGGTTGCTATAGTTGATACAGTAAGTTGAAGAATAATGGCTTCGTCAACAATAAATTTCGTGAAGCTGGGTGATGGCGTCAGCTTCTCAAACTGGAAGTTTCGCGTTAAACTGTTATTAGAAGAAAAAGGATTGGGACAGTTGCTTGTCGAAAATGAAAGCACACAAGAAAAAGAAAAACAATTAGTATTAGAAGCGAAAGGGAAATCGTTAGTGGTGCAATGCATAAATGACGAATACATTGACATTGTTAAAACATGTCCGACAACCTTGCAAATGTTAAACAAACTCGAAGGTGTGTTAGAACGAAAAAGTGTAATGAATAAACTACATTTGAGAAGAAAATTACTGTCGATGAAATGTAAATTTGATGAAGGGTTACAAAATCATTTTATGAAATTTGAAAGTATTGTATCAGATTTGGAAACATGCGGAAATTCCAAAATGGAGGAATCGGACAAGGTATGTCATCTTTTGTTAACGTTGCCAAAAGAATATGACGTTGCTATTGCAGCATTGGAGACAATGAATGATTTGACTATGGACTTTGTAAAATCACGGCTACTCGATTCAGAATTAAAATTAAAAGAAAAATACGGAAATGAACAAATGAATAGAAATGAAGCTCAATCTTTTTTGACTTGTTTTTCTTGTGGCAAGAAAGGCCACATGTCTTTTCAATGTAAGAAGTCCAAGGAACGAAAATATAACAGAGGTAGAGGAAATAATTCTATAAAAAATTTTAGAGGAAGATTCCAAAGAACAGCTAATTGTGCAGAGAATACAAATGAGAAAGAAAATGAGAACAGCTTGTTTGTTGCAATGTCAACAAACCAAAATAATGTATATCAAGAATTTATTATAGACTCAGGAGCCACACATCACTATGTTAAAGAAAGCTTAGAAAAGTATATGACAGATGTGGAAATTTTAGAAAAGCCCATACATATAAAGATAGCTAATGGTGAAACAATAATATCTGAAAAGAAAGGAAAGTTAAGATTACATTATAATAAAACTCGCTCAATAACGATAGAGTGTCAGATTGTTAAGAATTTGAGTAATAATTTAATATCTGTAGAAAAATTAATATCAAGAGGCTTCACAGTAGAGTTCAAAGACCGACAAGTAAAAATATATAAAATTCATGAAATATTCTATGGTGAGAAAAAAGGAAAATTATATGTACTTACATTATTTCATAATAGACCTGAAAATAATTATTGTCAATATATTAGTGATGAATTAAAAAGAAATATTTGGCATAAAAGGCTAGGCCACCTAAACAGAAGAGGGTTGAATATATTACATTTAGATTCAGATAAAACAATATGTGATACATGCATGAGAAATAAAAGTACAAGATTACCATTTAAGCGAATTACTTACGCTCAATCAAAACACATAGGTGAACTCATTCACTCCGATGTGGCAGGTCCAACAAAAGTACCTACAAAAGATGGTCACAAGTATTTTCAAACCATCATAGACGATTACTCTCATTTCACTCAGACGTATCTACTTAGAAATAAATCGGAAGCTGAAAATAATATCATTAATTACATAAATGAGATTGAAAGAGAAAAAGAAGTAAATATAAAAAGGATACGCTGCGATAATGGTGGGGAATATTCATCAAACTATTTTAAAAAATACTGTCAAGAAAATGGAATTAAAATAGAATATACATTACCTTACAGCCCACAAATGAATGGGAAGAGTGAGCGAATGAATAGATCTTTATATGATAAAGCAAGAACAATACTTGATGAATCGAATTTACCTCGACATCTATGGGGTGAGGCGGTATTAACAGCTACATATATTATAAACAGATGCCCCTCACAAGCAATAAACTTCAAGATTCCAGCAAAGTTATTTGGAAGAGAATTTATACTAAATAAACTTAAGATATTTGGAAGTAAAGGCTGGATGGTAACACTACCTAAGAAGGACAAATTAGACTCTAAAGCAATACCTGTGAGAATGGTTGGTTACGCAAGAACAGGCTACAAAGTATGGGATCCTTCAACAGATTCAATCATAGTTACAAGGGATATAAGATTTGATGAAAGTGATTATAAATATGTACATAATGAAAATGAAAAGAAAGAACAGACATATTATTATAATGAAGTTGATTATATAAATACCAAGAATATAGATATAGAAGAAAATACAGAATGTCAAGAAAATATAGAAAAGGAAAGCAATAAATTGACAACACGAAGGGGAAGAGAAATAAAGACTCCTACTCACTTGAGCGAATATGAATTACATGAAGCTTATTGTCTTATAGGAAGAGGCGAAGAGCCAGAAAGCTATAATGAGGCTTTAGATAATGGTTGGAAGGAAGCAATAGATGCCGAATTAGAAGCATTAAGAAAAATGGATACATGGACAGAAACTGACTTGCCAGAAAATAAAAAGGCAATAGAGGCAAAGTGGATTTTTAAAGTAAAAGACAATGGAGTAAGAAAAGCCAGACTCGTAGCTAGAGGCTTTCAGCTTAAAGAACCAGAAGACTTCAGAAAGAATTATGCTCCAGTGGCTAGAACCTCAACCATACGTACTTTACTAGCACATGCAGTGTATAAAGGCTGGTCAATACGACAACTAGACGTGCCGACTGCATTCCTTAATGGAAAATTAGAATCTGATATATATATTTTGCCTCCCCAAGGAGTAAGGACAGGAAAGAATAAAGTGCTAAAATTAAATAGAGGTCTATATGGGTTGAGAGAAAGTCCAAAAGTATGGAACGAGAGATTTAATACCTTCATGAAAGAGAAAGGATTTCAGAGATCATTACATGACTTTTGTTTATACATAGAACTAGAACTAAATGTTTGGTTAATAATATATGTGGACGATATTATACTAATCGGTAAACAAGAAGATATAGAGAAAATAGTTATAGATTTGAAGAAAGAATTTCATGTGAAAGATTTTGGTTTTCCTAAATGCTTTTTGGGTATGGAAATTGAGAAGAAAAATAATAGTCTAAAAATCACACAGAAAAGACAGATAAATAAAATGTTAATAAACTTCAATATGAAAGATTGTAAAGGCTCACATACTCCATTAACTACTGGATTTCAACATGATGAGAAAGAAACGATAATAACCAATGTTCCTTACAGACAACTGATTGGAAGCTTGATGTTTGTTTCAACTGTGTCCAGACCAGATATATGTTATGCTACATCATATTTGAGTCAGTATTTGGACAAACCCACAATAAGCCTTTAGACACAAGCTAAAAGAATTCTGCGCTACTTAAAACAAACTATTGATGTTGGGATAATTTATGAAAGGACTAGTCAAATTAATATTGAAACATACTCTGATGCAGACTGGGCAGGAAATCCAATTGACCGTAAGAGTGTATCAGGCTCGATTACCCTGTACAATGGAAGTCCTGTTGCATGGTTTTCAAGAAAGCAGCCATGTGTCGCTCTTTCTACAGTGGAAGCGGAATATGTTGCAGGAGCATTAAGTGCATGTGATCTATTGTACATTAAAGGACTTTACGATGATCTCAGTGGACTAAGCAGTGATAGTGAGACAAGTGAAAGTAATATAAAGTGTGTGTTATATATGGACAATAAAGGTGCCATACAGTTAGCTAAGTCGTTTGAAAATAGCAAAAGAACGAAGCATATCGATATAAAGAATCATTTCTTAAAAGATCTTATAATTAAAAAATTGATTAGTGTAGAATACATTTGTACAAATGAAAACCTTGCTGATTTGTTAACAAAATCTCTATCTAAAGAAAAACTAGAGTTCATGAAAAATAAATTAAATATAATTACTAATAATGATTAAAGCAAAGTGAATTGATTGAATATTTACAATATTGTTATATTGAAAGTAAATGTAAAGTGATTAAAACAAAATTGTATAGGTAATTCTAAATGTTGTAAAGCTAAATAATTGTTCCTCATAACAAATTGTTATAAGTTTGTATTTCTGTTGTAATGATTGTATTTCTTTTAAATGAAAATATGTAAATGTAATAATCTTCAGTGAGAATGTTATTGTTAATTAATAGTAGTGTATTTGCATTGTTATCGTTAAATGCAAATTAAAGTAAGAGATAACTTTAATTCGAGTGGGGGTGTTAAGATTTAAGATCTTTGGTAAAACTATATGTTATCTATGATAAATGCTATCTCTCTGTTCTGTGGTCTCGCCGCTATGAGTACACTGTTCTGTGCCTCGATCTCTCTCTGTGAAAAGGAATAAATGAAAATGCAAGTGATTAATTATAATTGTTTTATTACAAAGTCCTAGTGATACAAAAAGGAATATAAATGATATCCAAATTTAACACTTTATAATACCTAATCCATTATTTACACTATTCACCATATTACTACACTAATCTATAATAATAATGAAAGTTAACAAAATAAACGCAAACTGCAAAATTAAAATTCGATCGTAAAGAAACACGTAATATATTTTTTTGCGCCCGCGACACGAAGCGACATGACCATACTCTGAGACGACTTGGCGAGTACTGTCTTATATGGAGCGCGATTGCAACCAAGCGAAATTATAGAATTTTCGTCATTTTCCTAAATATTTTATATGACATCAAAAAATCTGTCTTCACAGTTCACTAGATAATAACGAACTACATGTTTCGGTATAACTTTTATACTGTTTTATGTATATTTCGATTTCAAATCGTGGTTTTAGTTTTTGATTTAGACCTATGTTTGGATTTTTTTTCTATCGAGTGAAATGGAGTAAATCGTGTTTCTGCTTTCACAGTTCACTAGATTATATCTTCAAGTTTAAGGTGTGTGAATTTCAGAATTGTGGGTTCTAATATTATCCAGATCTAGACGTTCTAAGATCGGCAAATTTGGGAAATCCTCGCCTTAAAGAGATTTATGCTAAATGATTTTTTAATGTGTCACAGTACATCATTCTAAACCATTCTTATTAATATACAATTTATCTTATCTCCGCTGGATAACATTTTAATAGATAGGTAACTAATATTATAGAATTGACACTAGTTTATATGAGACAATCATATAAACTAAAGTCTATTCTATAATATTAGTTCTGTGTATCACAATTGTTGCTATTAAGCTTACACCGCATTGCATTTAGCATTACTTACTGTTATTCGCCAAACGATGTTATTAGACTAAGTGCTAACGACATTAAATTTGCAGATCAAGTGAAATCTTGCAAGGTGTCGCATTATAATGCGATTGAATATTCAAAGGGCGTGAAAATTTGGGCAGTCTCAAGTGTCGCCCTTAACCAGACACAATGAGTATCTAGCTAAGATGAAGTTCGTTTTTGTAGATATCGATTTTTAATATAATATAAAAGCTTTGCAAATAATAGCTTCAAATCATCATAAATTAAGACCTGCCCCCGTAGCACGTCCACCAAAACACGATATGATAAAGCGATTTATCGCGGTGAACTGTCAAAATACGACGAAATCCTATTGTATTTTGAGAATTCACCGCGATAAACCGCTTTATCATATCGTGTTTTGGTGGACGTGCTACGGGGGCAGGGCGGTGATTTTGTAACTCATCGATAGATCGGCAATCGTTATCGAAATGGATGACTTAATGAAAGAAGGCGGAACTATGTTCATTAGCTATACGTATTGGTTGATTTATTCAACAAATATACCACGATTACTCAGACGACGACGTTACATAATGTAAACATATTAAAAATTAATATTAATCAAACAAAATTATCAAATCTATACGATGGCCGATTGCCGATGTGTTACAAAATCACCCACCAGATCTCGTGAGAATAGGGCTAAAACTAGTCTGTGTTACTTCTGTATAGAGTACGTTTTGATTGGTAATAAAATATTGAACTTATTGCAGTTGAATAATAGCCGTTTTAAAGGTAGATAATTATATAACTATGAAATGTTTCCTACTTCTTATTTACAATATTGACAGTATTACGGCCCAATTATGGCACGTAATTTATCGACGTCTAAGGTCTAACATACATTAATACTGCACGGGATTCTCACTGGAATCAACATAAAGTTGTGTTGGGCTTAGGGTGTAAATACTCGTATATCACTAAGTCCCGAAAGCTTTATACTTACGTCAGTGCTGCGAGGGAGTACCTACCTCTAGTGTAGGGTGTATTCTACATACAAGTTGGGTCTGGCGAGCACTTTCCTAAGGCAATTTTTTTACAAAATAATAAAACTGTCTTCAAAAACACCAAAAAGTCATAATTCATATAAGAATACATACAACATCACAGTTTTATATTGAAGTTGGTGCCAAATTTTATGTAAGTAACTACGAGTATATTAATTGTTATATTTTTTAAGACTTTCAAGGTAAACATTGCTTTGCACCGACATCAATATAAAACTGTGATATTGTATGTATTCTTATATTATATGACTTTTTGGTATTCTTGAAGTTGGATTTATTTTATGTAAAAATCTATCTTTTCAATTAAGTTAATACTTACATGCGAATTTGAGTCAAGGCAAACACCAGAATAACTTAAAATAAAAC
This sequence comes from Schoenobius gigantellus, assembly GCA_963935595.1. NCBI lineage: Eukaryota > Metazoa > Arthropoda > Insecta > Lepidoptera > Crambidae > Schoenobius > Schoenobius gigantellus. The sequence goes on along the minus strand of OZ012547.1, from coordinate 29,658,101 downwards.
GTCTTTCGGTCTAAACAGTATTGTAAGGATTATTTCCAAGCTCTTTTTCTTCTAGAAATCCTCCATCATTAGCTCAGTAACATGACGTGATGGACTACTAGATGCAAATACTTGAATATCTTAAGAAAAAACATGAAACTCGTTGGACGTGCCTATGAAATTTAAGGGTTTCCCTCTATTTGCATGGGATTCTGATGATACTTTTTCAGAGTACTAACAATTAACTTTTTTGTTAGTCTAAAGGTGTTCTATAGATATCACTAAGGTCTGAAAATGTATGGAAGTTTGCCAATCTTCTTTGTTATGTGCATTTTACTATAATAATAATAATAATAAATCCATTTTATTTCCTCTTTACAATTCGTTAAATAGATTTCATTACATTAAGACACTTTAAAGAGGCTGGTGCCTGAAGTAAGTATAAAATATACCTGTATTACAGGTCACCAGGCCCCCACTCATCGGATACATTAAGTATATGTATTATGTAGTTACAAATCACATTTTAGTAAAGAGGAGACAAAAAATAAAATAAAGAACTATGTTTGTAACTGCGTTCACGACACAGGAGAAAAGCCTAGTGTGGGGCAACGTTTTTTTAAAAAATTTAAAAATCGAATTTTTCAATATAATGATAGAGTTATTCAATGTTAGAGCCACACAAGCATTCATAAAGAGACACGTATACTAACAGGGCATAATAGCTACCTAAATATTGAAACAAACTTGTATTAATAAACCAGTCTAGAATACTGTTGATTAATTAATGGCTGTAATTATAATAGTGTGCTCCAGCTGTCACTTCATTAACCTGTCAAGACGGAGTAATAGATCTATATAGTACTAGCTTTTGCCCGCGACTTCGTCCGCGTGGAAATCCTTTTTTATTTTTTATTGGTTCTCTTTACAAATCCCCCCCCCCCCCCTTTTTTTTAACCGACTTCAAAAAAGGAGAAGGTTTACTGGAGGTTAAATACTGATTTTTTCGTAGATGTTTCTTTGGACGAAAATTATCAAAATACATTTCGAACAGTTTAGTACAAAAATCTCAATTTTTTTTTTTTAACTTTAACCTTGAATATCTCGGCAACTATTACTTTCACAACCATGGTCTAGAATCCAAAAACTATAATGATGATGGGAGCAATACGTGGGTTTCTGCTTCGGTACCGGTCTTTTTACATTCTGTATATAGCTTTAAGAACTAAAACCAGTGAAAGTACAAAAGTTCTATCCCAAGCAACACATGTAGCATTATAAGAGATCACTTTTGGTATAACTTGGGACTTTATGAATTAACAAACAGTGGTGCAACCAAAAACTTAGATCTGTATAATAGCATCATAAAAGTAGGAACAGATACTATTGTTACGGGATTAGAGTTAGAGCAGATGTCAAAAATTCCTTGCAGTCCTTATCGCATTGGTTACCTAAGATCACTTTAGTGGTAGTAAAATATGATAATTGCTGTTTAAGCGCGTAGAATTATACCACTGAAATGCTAGCATCTTAAAAGAGTCACTGTGAACTACCATTCAGTCAACGGTTTTAGTGAAGCGTATACTTAGAGTGATTTAACGCAAAAAGTTCCACATCGGTTCACTTCAACTCTGTTTTTAGCCTCTTTTTCAAAGCTGCTTAAAGGTGTTTTATTAACACACTTGAACACCAAAGGTATTTCGAAATCCTCGTTTTACTCAGAAATGCAGCATTTGGCTGTCAAATATACTGTTTTAGTCGCATAATAGAATTATTTACATATATTATAACGCACGAAGCTGCAATCAGGTTCACGTTAATCAATTGTTAATTCTTCAACGGTCATGGATCGCGCATCAAATGTTTTGCTACGGATCCCTAAAACTACAAAATAAATATTAAAAAATAATGTGTTTAAGTAGTTCACATAAATGGCTTTATTTAGCGTTTAAGTGAACCATAATAAAACAAATAATAGCCAACAGGCTGCATTTTGGTTCACTTGAACTTTGTTACTGCAACAAGCACACTAGAGGAACTGGGGTGTCCCATGTACAGCCATGGCAATTAATTCAGGATTAAATGAGTTCACATAGGTTTCTTTAGAATGCGCCATTTTGTTATAACCTAAACCGTATATGTTGATAATTATTGTTTTGTTGTTTATATTATACTGCTTTTAATTACACGTTAAACACACACTTATTATAGTACAATATAAAACTTTGTATAAAATTATATAAATGAGTCACAAATAAATACATACAATTTTGACGTGTTACTTCTTTTTATAAAATTTCTAATTAACAACTAGATATTGCCGAGGCGCGTAAAAATTTTGCTAAAAAACCATATAAACATTCACCGTAAACTTGCATTCCCAAATGTTTTCACAGGATATAACATCAAAAGTGTATTTACTAAGTTAACACAAATTCTCAATTATTACAGTACCACCATTATTATAATTCGAATCACAGCACTCTGGCAATTTGTCGGACTTATAACCTAAAACCTATATGACATAATTAAAATTTAATACCCTAAGCGTTACACAGCCGAAATGTGTGCCAACGTCATACCTAAAGCGCAAAGTGCACCTAAAGCGTTATTTAAGACTAGCAGTCATCCAATGCTAGCGCTTAGTCTGTATAACAGGACACTCGTGTTCTGTTAAGCAGCTGATAAAGAGCTTTGTGACCCATAATAATTCCAATATAGTGCTACTATAATGCTTTAAGTAGAAATGTGAACTAAATTAGAACCAAAGGCTGGATAATTTGTGCCCAAATAAGAGTTTTATCAGTGTTTACAGTGCTGTAAATACTATTGTAACACTGTCTTTTACAGCTCTTAGTTTCCGTGTACACCGAAAGTGATCTCTTATAATGCTACCTACTTGTGTTGCTTGGGATGAATCGAAGTGCCGAAGGCTCTCTATTCTCCATCTTCAAATACTGTCGCATTTCTAATAGCTGTTACATAAGTATTTATTCAAGCATTCCTATCATTACGAAGTAACAGTGTACGATGAAGTCGTTGTTACAAGTTACATCAAAAATATTGTTGTACTTGTTACATTCACTTCGACTTCGATACTGTTACATTCACTCCGACAGGCATTGATATTGCCAACATTACAATAACAGTATTTCACAAATATAAGTCTGTTGCCTGTTCTCCTCGAGAAGGCTTTTCCAATTTCGGACAAGTGCAGCCCAATGTTTTCTTTTTCGTTTTACTTAAATTTGTATACACCTTTATTATGGTTGTGATGTACATACAAGTCTTAAATAATTAATTGTTAATTAATATCACAATAAATTAGTACCTACCTGTAAGAACGATATAAAATATTTTTCACTTCTCATGCTCTGAAAGTGCTTATTTGTGCACGAATTTTGTGTACAAGTGCATTAACGTATCTACCCATACATAAATGTATATACACAAATCTTAGGGACGCTTCAGGACACATCAATTATTATTAAAAAAAATGAAAAATAATAATAAAAAAAAACGCTAAAAATGCTGCTCTCAACTAGTGCAAGTTTGATTTTGATTTTAACACCATGTCGTGAAGTGTCCCTTAAATTTTAAATTTTTTAAGGCAAAGAAAATAAGCCATACAGCCAAACACAATAAGAAGTTCATAGACAGAATTTGTTATTTTATTTACTTTAATTTATTTGCCTTATGTGTTTTTTAAGATATAAAGAAATGTTATGTTATACTACTGTTTTATTTCCTCGCAATCGAAGTGAAAAACAGAGTTTATAACTCGTCCACAAAACCATTTTATCCTCGACATTACTATCAGCTAAATGTCTCGGATAAAAATGGTTCGTTTTGTGCACTTGTTGTAAAATCTACTATTTCACTTCTCGTGTCGCAAAGTTCGTCTTTACGAGTATGTCGTTTATAGGCTGCATAAAATGACTTTTTAAGTTCTAGAACATAAAGTAAAATTTTCTTTTAGACAAAGATTCTAAGGCCTGACAGCCAACAACGCTCAATAAAACTTCACAGATTAACTTAGGATAATTTATTTATTTGCTTTAATTTATTTGTCTTGTGTTTTTCTACCTCAAAAATCATGGAACCAGATAAAAACAGTAACCGGTTATTATTAAAACGCATCGAATTATTTTTATTACTTGGCAGAATGAAATATGTAAAAAAGTTTACTGGCGGGAATTGGCTATCATTTAATTTCTTTGATTTTTCAACATTGCGTTACATATTTCAATTAAAATGAATTTTTAATTAAAATTTTACTTTAAATTTTAATTAAATTTTTGTTGATATTTTAAAGTAATTGTTTAATTTTCTCGCAATCAAAGTGAAAAGCCGAGTGTAAAACACTGTCGTAAACAAGTCATTGTACCCCTCAACTTACTATCCATAATCGATAAAATCGTCTCGGTCTACAATGACTTGTTTTATGCCCTTGTTGTACAATCTACTATTTTTGGTTTAAATTTGAATGCATCAACAAGAAAAACAAGTAGGCTAAACGAACATTATTGCATAATTATATACAACTTACAGTTTTACTTTTAACTTAGCTTATGCGAATCGCTGTACCTTGCCGTTGTAATACTTATGTTAATATAAAATTAACACAAGTCAGTAGTAATACTTATGGAAATAAGATCACGCAATTCTTGTCACTTCAAGTTTTATAGGATCGTTTTGCAATAGAATATTCGTGTTCAGTAGTGTGATTCTGTAAAACCTCACTTTAAACTTCGAATCTGATTCCGCAGTGAGTTCTTAGATTGGCATTCTCAAAATTCGAATGTAGATTTGAAGTTACTAGAAACTATTAAGTAATCTGTGCTACAGCGCTACACTTGCGAGCGTGGCAGCGAGTGGAACTAGAGTGACCGTGAGATTTTGACATTATAAATATGGGATGACGTATGAAGTGGCATTCCGTAAAGGGAATTCCTTTATCACTTCGAAGCTCACTTCGAAGCTCACTTCGCACACGAACTCGAAACAAAGTGTCAAATAAAACGTTGCTATTTTGTGAGTGAAAACATTCAAAGTTTATTATCATAGTTTAAAAATACATTTAAAATTATTTCTGAAGGTGATAAAAACTAGTTCTGAGGTATTTATTAGAATTTTATCGCTACTAACTCGTGATAATGACTATGTAAGGGTATCTTGTATCTTATGCGAAGTGAGCGTGAATATCGAAGTGAGGTGCGAGCTATTGTTCGAATTTTACAGAATCGACATGCTGGATGCGGCAGAATCCGTTTCATAAGACAATATCCGCGTCCTCGCGATAAATAGGCCACAAAATCACGGAGACCGTCTGGAATGCAAAATCAGTGGAGATCGAATTAATGCGATCAACGTGTTGAAAATAAATCCGAACTGAGATGTTTTAGCACAAGCACATATACACAAAAAATGATATACTAATAATAACAGAATATGATGACACGTAGAGGAACAAGGTAACATTATAGACAAGTAGAAACAAAATAAAATAAAAATACTGAACAAACTATCGATTCAATCAATGTAGATTCACTCTTACAGAATTTATAAATATAGTCCGGTTTAGTTTGTCGGCATATAAATACAGTTATGCCTACCTTTAAAATGCTAAAACCAATGAAGCTATACCTATATTTATACAAAATCAACATCTGGGTTCGATGCCTGATTAATTTTAATGACCACCAATATGCATCGAAAAAATAAGAGCAATACTTAAACATGCTTTTGGAAAATATTTAGTACACAAAATAACATTGGTTTTAAATAATCATTGTTTTTTTTTTGTAATTTCGAAATATTTTTTTATTAACTGTGATAGATATAGGTCAAATATTATTTACAAACGATGAAATGAAAATAAAAAGATATTAAACATAAATCCGAACACAGGCATAATAGTATCAATGTAATATTATAACATCATGAGGATAATGTAACATCATGAGAATATAATATGTATTTCATAATAAAAATAAGTACTATGCAATTTATATTTACTGACCAGTCTTGAATGCTTTCCAAATCATATAAATAATATAATCGATAGGTAATTCATTCATTATTGAATAAACTTGTATCATAATCGTTAAAATATCGTACGTCGCTTTTTCTAAGCAATAGAATAACTCCTTTTATAGACAGCATGCTTACGTCGACAAAATTTTCTTTTGTATTTTCGTTTTGTGGAAAATGATTTGAGTTTATCGCTGTTAAGTAATGTTTGAAGTAACATCGTCCATTTCTCGTCCAAATCTTCAGCAGGCATGTCGTTTATTAAGATAATTGGTGTAACAAATCGATTTTCCATTCTTATATTTTCCGTGTTGTCTGTTGATTGTTCAGTGTAATCTCTGACGGCAGGTTTTTCAACAGAGGCCCCTTTACAAACATCGTTACATGAGAGTGGCATGATTTCAACATTGCTATGTGATGATTCAAGAGTATGAATCTCATTTTCAACTGTTTCAGTCGAATTAGCTTGAAGCGCTGCCTCTGCGTCCAGCATCTGCAATAATTAATATTTTATTAAACATAAAAAAGAAAAAACAATGCAAAATTAAAGTATACAACAAAGTTGAGAAACAACAGGACTGCCCACCTTATGGTAAAATTTAGGCTACACGTGGCTCCTGTAAGTTAACGCATAATACGCAATCCCACAAAAACCACTGTGTATGTTGCTAATATGTAACATAAGATTTATCATAGTCATAGTTCTTTTTTTATAGAAAGCCTAGCAAGTGACTCCATTCCACCTGGTGGTAAGTGGAAATAAAGTTCAAATACGAAGATAGCTATAGCTAGTAAAGCAAATACTTTCAAGGGGTTAGGGTCTCACTCTAATGAGCATTCTGACTTGGGAACTACCTCCAGCTCAATTACCGGAGACATGTTACGTTATTTTCAAGTGCTTTTGAGATGATTTCATGCTTCGGCAAAGGTCGAGGCCCTTATTTTTGGATCATTCATTTGGAGCGCTAGATGCCAGAGGAATATTAAAAAAATAGAGGAATCCTATTAATTAAGGTCGTGACCATGCTCCGCGGCGAAGCGGAATGGGGGGATGTCGCCTCCTTCTGCGAGGACGTAATCTCGCAGAAGGAGGCCGCGGAGACGGAGCGGGAGGCAGATCCTCAAGCCGCTCCCATCCTGGCCTGCGGCCCCGTGCAGGTTGCCGTAAGGGCAATCCCCCCTTGGCGATAGCCTGACCAGTGGGTAGGGCGGCTTACCCGGGCGCGTGGGTAGTGGAGTCGCAGTGTGGACCTTACCTAGCGCGCCCATAAGGGCAGGGAGAACACCGGGGGGTTTTAGTGGGTAGGCTTGGCACTTTGCCGGAAGAGCCCCACACACGCTCGCTGTTTAGCCAACGGCGGTTACGGTGCGATTACGCGTTTCCCCCCGAGAAAAAAAAGGGATCCTATTATTTGAATCATTCGTCTGGCATTTAGCGCTCGTCGAGTGATTGGTTTTGAGCGAGTTGATTTTTGTTTTCTTTGCGATGAAAATAAAAAAAATACGAAAACGAAACAAAAATCAGTAAAAAAAACTGCAGACAACCCTCGATGAACACTCCACGCCTGGCGAATGATTCAAAAATGGGTTGAAATCGCACATATCTCGTGGGACTTCGCTCGACATCAACATACCTGGAGACGAACGGATAAAACCGCTCGAGTACAGTTGATCAATTGAAAAATAGATATTTTCTAATGTCGACTAATCGACATCGATAGAAAATCAATCGAGTCGAACACTCAACGCCAGACGATTGATTAAAAAATGGAACCCTAGAATTCATCTGTGCGCTACTATCTACAGCACAGATAACAATATTCTTGGGCTGCCTTCATGGGATTTTGGGCCACTCGTTAGTGGCTCTGGATTATAGTTGTAAATAAACCGTTTTAAACCGAAATCCGTGGTTTAAAACCCGTTTTAAATTTGTTTAAAACGGTTTAAAACCACGACCACGTGGTCAGTACATTAATAAAATGTTACTTTAAAAGGCAAGATAAAGAGACTAATTGAAACAATTTACCATTTTTATTAAATAAAATTTAATCACATCAATTTTACTACATTTTTAGGATTAGACACATTGAAAACTAACTTGATATTGTAATTATATTTATACTATACATTTTAATTTTTGTTTATTTCGGACTCAGCTATTGCACATTTAATAGTACATTGTTACCCTAGGGGTGAAAGTAACTTATTTAGTCCCGAGACAGGGTTTGGCGTCCGAATGCAGCGAGGGCGCCAATAGCTCGAGCAACGTCGCATTTTTTTAGTTGAAGTGTAATGTTTTTCTCGCTTCACGACTTGTGGTTGCAACTAATATTTTGGCTGAGGGCGGGCGATTTCACAGTGTTTTCTTGTAAATAGTCACTATGCCGACCGGAGGAAGATTATGAAAGTGAAGAATGAGATAATAATACTGAATTTATGGAGGAATGTGATCCTCTTTTATTATTACCATAATATCTAGAAAAGCTTACTCTTAACTATTTGAGTTGATTACTAGTTTATTTGATTAAGGGCCGATATTTCAATCGTCAGATAATCTTTAACTGTAGAATAAATATGGCGGTTTGACAGATTTTCTATATAAAAGCTGTCAAACGGTCATATTTATTCCGCAGATAAAAATTATCTGACTATTGAAAAATCAATTTAAATTGATACCAAAAACTACCAAAACGTATCTAAGTATGAATAATGTTATTAATGGTGTTAGTTGATTTTATGTAACCTGTATACATGTAATAAAAGTTGATTATAAAACAACATTTATTTTTTCTTTTTTTTTGACCTCAATATATCTTAAATAAGGAAATAGGTGTTGTCTAGATCATTATGTGGGAAGTTAATGTGAATTCTAATAGAATAACCTTTTAAACCAATATTAAACCGCTAAATGTGGTTTAAAACGTTTTAAACAAAAAAAACGGTTTAAAACCAAAGGGCTTTAAACGTTTAAAATTATTTTTGCATCTATACTCTGGACGCAAAGGTCTATATGCTACGATAATGCTTAATATGAATTGGGCCGTAAGATTAATTACCAACTAAAATAAAAAAAATATTATCAAAAGCTGTAACTGTCGCAGCTCGGAATAAGCTGTAATTTATTTAATGGAATTACAGCTAAATAGGAGCTTCATAAAAAAATTCACATCTATACCAGTTGTTAATTATATAACACAAAAATTTAATAGTAAAATATTAAACAATCTAAAAAACATTCGACGTTAAACTTCCGAATTTACTTTAGAACAAAATGTAACAGAATTTTGAATACATCAAGAAATATCCAGTTCCGCTTTGCCAATTAATTGCCTGACTAAAATGTCACAAACTTGATTGAAGGGATCTATTCTAATATAACTCCGATACTGTCGCTATTAAATCAATTTGTATCGATCGTTAACAACTTTTAGAAATTTCCGCTAACTTTTAAAAGGTATCGTCAAAGACGATGTCACATCTTTGGAAAGGATAAGCGAAAATCGAATTGCACAATCTAAAAGCGAAGTTGACAAAATGGGAAGCTTGCATATAAATTATTATGAGTATCCCATTCGCTGTTGATATTCCAACGATCCGCGATCCGCACAAAGTGCTTTGCGCGATCCTTTCCAATGCGTACGGCGAAAGAGTCGCCGGTGAAGGATCGTATTCCCAAAACAATACAATACAACATAGGTCTCTTCAAAACTATGATGAACTTTAAGTAAACATGTACTAACTTAAACCTTTGTTAACATTTATATCTTTGTTAACATTTGGACTAGATTATGGTCAAATGCTCACTTACTCAAATTTTATGAAAAACCGGCTGAGTATAAGGTGGACACATCGAGTGTTCCGTACAAACTTATCTAAGTATAAAAGTTCCTATTGGTGGTGCCCAAAGTAGACTCCACCACGTCGGCGTTTTACCGAATAATAATGCTGAATTTTATTAACCGACTACCAGCTCCTAGAAAATTGGTATTACTTACCTTGGATCCGTTCGGTCTCCGTATGTGGCCGGTGGACTTCCTGAGCTAGCTCGAAGGAAGTCGCGGCTCCTGAAGGGTTGGTGTCAATCCAACGATGGAGACCGGAGCACTACATAGGCCACCATCACTCACTTCACCGATAAAAGATTTGGTGCATTTACACTTTCACCGACACTAAAACTTGGCGGAACCTCGCACCAACAATCACTTGGTGCGCCGCGCAAGACACTATTTGTATATATTTCTCGAAACGAAAACTTACCGCCCGGTGGTCTAACCTATTTCAATGTCATTCCGTATTCGACTCGACTGACATGTTACATGCGGCCGGCCGCCACAGGCTTTCACTGCACAGACTATAATGCAGTGTTGCCACTCGCTCTTTCTCGAGCGTAAACATCCCCCCGCTCCGGACAGTCCCGGACTGTCCGCAAATCAGTCTAAGGGGAGGAGAGAAAGAGTAGCGACCGCGCGCTTCAAAACAGAATCCCCAACTAGGACCTCGGCAAACCTGGGCACACCATCTGACCCTAGAGTAAGTTGGACAATGCGTCCGCGACGCCAACGTAAGGGCCACTTAACGCGCTGTTGCAAAATGTGTAAGTATTCAAGGTGCCAGCGGCGCCAGAAGCTCTGGGTAAGCTGCTGGAGCAACTCAAACCGCGAAAGGCGTCCTAGATTGATATCTCTATAAGGATACTCGGGCAGGGCGTTAAGTGGTCTGCCTATCACATTTCTTGATAGGCAGACTCAGTAGGCCCGGCGTGAGGGCCTGCAAATCGTTCGCGTCGGTAGACAACGGACATAACGGACGCGAGTTGAGAACCGCCTCAAACTTATGAAACACCGTCGCGAGTTCCTCAAACGTGAGAATAGTCTCCCCAATAACGTGGCGAAGGTGAGTCTTGGCGGCCTTTACAACAGATTCAAAAATCCCTCCCCAGTGAGGGCAAGACGGCGGGGAGTATCGCCATGTTACCCCCCTACGGGAGAGTGTGGATCCGATCTCAATATTATTTTTATCTAAAAATTCACAAACTTCTCTTATATGTCTATCAGTGCCCTTGAAGTTCGTCCCACAATCGGACCGAATTAGAGAAGGCAGTCCCCGGCGGGAGACAAATCTGCCTAACGCTGCTAAGAAAGCGTCCATGGTGAGTGCACTCACCACCTCCATATGAACGGATTTAGTGGCCAAACAAACAAACACACACAAGTAAGCCTTTTCAGTCTTAGCATTACGGAGTCGCGACGTTTTTATAGTGAACGGTCCCGCGAAATCAGTTCCAACTCCTAAGAAGGTCATCGATTCGTTCACACGATCAGCAGGCAAATCACCCATTTGGGGCTGCATCGTCTCGGGGCGTAAACGATAGCAGGGCAGACATCGAAAGATAACAGATCGGATTATTCTTCGCGGACAAAATCCAAAACTTCCGTTGGAGGAGCGCGGTCAATGCATTACATCCGGCATGAGCATTATTCACATGGTGATCAATGATCAACAATCGCACCAATGGTCCGTCCTTGGGGAGCAACAGGGGATGACGTGATCTATAAGGCAAGTTAGCGTGCCTCAATCGGCCTCCTACACGCAACAATCCCTTTTCATCCAGAAAGGGAGTCAAACGCACCAAGGGTCCCTTTAATTTGGACGTCCCGGTACGGAAAATCTTAAGTTCCGGTTCAAACGCTCTAGACTGGGTCATACGCACCCAATGCAAAAGAGCATCTTGGCGCTCCTGCGGTGAGAGGACCGGACACAAATCTTTGTCCTGAGGCCGGCGACAATTTCGAATAAATCTTCTTATCCAAGCGGTCACGCCGAGCAACTTGTCCAGAGAACTGTAGCGGTCTAATAAAAATTCCCGCTCTGGAGCCGCCATAGTCTCGACAGCGTGAACACGCAAGCCCGGATTTTGTGCCTTCACCACAGCTGGTGTGGAAGGCCAAGACGGCTGTAACAACCATTCGGGATCCCACCACAAAGTGTGGTCAATAAGCTGAGGGGCTTCGCTGCCACGTGACGCACAGTCAGCAGGGTTTATTTCACCTGGCACGTGGCGCCAAATCAGCGGGGCCTTCGAGGCCTGTATTTGGGATACCCGATTAGCCACAAATACCTCCAGGGAGTGGACGGAGTTTTTAATCCAACACAGGACAACCTGACTGTCGGACCAAGCAAAGAAAGACTCAAAGTCCACATTACGTCCCAGGGTATCAACAACGTGGTTCATCAAACGAAACAGAAGAGTAGCTCCAGACAATTCTAACTTCGGAATCGTTAATCGAGTCCGAAGTGGACCAACCTTACTCTTAGCAATTAGCAAGTGGAGCTTAACAGCTCCTCTATCATCGACCGTCCGGATATATACGACGGCTGCGTATCCACTCTCAGACGCGTCACAAAAGCCATGAAGGCTGGCCGTAAACCGTCCCTTAGGCAGTATATGTCTAGGGATACTAACACGGTTAATGTCGGGGAGAGACGACATGAAGGACTCCCAATCTCGCAGCAAACGGCCCGAGAGGGGCTCATCCCACGACACTTCGGCTGACCAAAGTTCCTGTAGGAAGCACTTCATCCAAAACACTACGGGACTAATCCAGCCATTTGGGTCAAAGGTACGAGCTACTGTAGACAAAACTAACCGTTTCGTCCAGACCTTGGGGCTTGGTAGCTCCAATCGATAGGTGAACGTGTCCTGGACAGGTCTGTATTGCACTCCCAAAACAGACAGTAAATCTGGAGTGTTGGCATTCTCAAAAATATGAGGCTCCTGCTGGTGGTCGTCTGGCAAGTCACACAAAAGCTGAGGTGAGTTGGACATCCACTTCCTCAATTCATAACCACCAGCCCCGAGAAGAGCAATTAGTTCATCTCGCAAAATCAAGGCTTCCTCGACACTAGAGGAGTCCGTACAAATATCATCCACAAATACATCCTCCTTGAGAACTAAGGATGCGCGAGGGTATCGTAACCGCTCACGGTCAGCGAGTTCCACAAGTGAGCGAATTGCCACAAAGGGGCTCGAACGCAAACCGTATGTATTGGTGTTCAGCTCGTAGACTAGCATGGGATCTCTGGGATCCTCCCTCCATAATGTAAGCTGATATCGTCTATCGTCCGGGTGAATGCCGAAACATCATCCGGATATCGGTCACAAAGACGACGGCATGGCGACGGAAGTTGGTCAATACATCACCCACTTCGTGGTGCAACTTCGGTCCAGCATGCAGACATTGATTCAGCGAAACTCCGGTAAACGTGGGAGCTGACCCATCAAAAACAACGCGTATCTTCCCAGTGGAAGGTTTCAAAACCGCGTGGTGAGGAAGAAAATTATGTTCCTCGTTTCGCCAGTCCAGTCGCGAGACCGACATGTGCCCCAGTTGCTCATATTCTCGCATGAAGTCGACATACTTCTGTTTGAGGTCGGAGTTCCTACTCATACGACGCTCCATGGACAGCAGCCGCTTCTCAGCCAACGGCCGGGAGCTGCCAAGTGAGGGGCGAACTGACAAAAAGGGCAAACGAGTGATCAACCGTCCCGAGTGAGGGCGACCTGTATTGTTCTGGTAGAACAACTCACACTCCTCGTCCAAGGGATTCACTCGCTTCACGGTAGGTGGCTCTTCCACCTCCCAAAACCGTTGATGGACATCCGATAAGGTGGAGCTAACAGTTATGTAACTGTCCACCGATGGAGATGGTGGGTTATGCCTAACTGGTCCCATCACTATAAACCCAAGCGATGTAGATAAGGCTACCAGCCCACCCTTCTGTAACTCTCTCCTCTTCCCACAATACACGCGGCCTAGAACATCGGCACCGAGCAATAAGTGAATCGGACCGGTTCGGTGGAAGGAAGGGTCAGCCAAGGTCAATGCTGATGTCGCATCAACGACAGCGCGCGAAACGTGCTGTTGCGGTAGCTGACCAACAACCTTCTCAAAAACAATCGCGGTAGCGCCAATTTTAGGCGCTGAAGAGAAGTGGGGGGAAAAGGAGAACAAAACCTGACCGATCGGATCCGGGATCCGCAGGTCTCCGATTCCCCGTACCGATTCAAGGTATGGAGATGTGTTCAAACTCAACTGCCGGACCAGCCAGCTGGAGGCAATGCAACCCTGAGCTCCCGTATCCAAAAGGGCGCGAACTAAAACAAAGGTGCCCCTCGGGCCCCACACCTGTACGGAGGCTGTTCCGCACCGCACCTGCTCCTGTGGGGGGGTTGCAGCCGACAGTTGGTTTAATGAAAATCCTCCCGCATTCCCCGCAACGGGGGGGATGGGGGGTCCGAAAAAAAATGCGTGAGCGGCGGCGGAGTAGGGCGCTCAAGGCGCTCGAGCGGGTCCCAATCCGGCACGTACTGGCCCCGATCAAAGCGGCATCGGGGGGCCGGGCGGTGCCCATGATGGGCGAAAGTTGGGGGAGCCCGTGACAAACGGGGTCTCTCCATCAGAGAGGGAGAGAAGCGTATCGGCTCCCGGCGTGGCTCCCTAATAACCGCGGCCCAATCCCGCGGTGGCGCCTCATAAGCGGCGCGTCGATCCCCCCCGCCCGTAGGGGGGGTGGGGCGCCCAATTCTCTCACTGGAGGGGGGGCGCCTGTCCAATCTCCGCGGAGGGGTGGCACGCCCCTCCGATCTCCTCGGAGATGTGGGTGACCTACGAGGGCCCCCGCCCGTGTGCGAGTCCCTCTCTCTCACCACCTCACGAGTGTCTTTATTATTAAAGCACAAGAGGGGATGATGGGCCCCTCCACAATAGTGGCAATCTCGTGGGTGGGGGCAAGCCGATGCCATATGAGCCCCCAGGCAGCGGTAGCACCAATTCCGCTGCTTGGCCATATTCCTACGCCCCTCGGTGCGTAGGCCAACAAATTTGGGACAGGCCGGCAAACGATGGCCATCCCGCTTGCAACACTTGCAAGGCATCGGCCTCTCCCCGTGTGGAGAGTTCTGTTGCACTGCAGTATACTGCTTGTACGGCCGGCGCTCTCTCCGTGGCGCTGCCCGGGTCGCCTCATAGTCGCCTGTACTCGGTCCCGGTATAGGAGCCAGATCCAAGTGGTCGGTAATCCGACACTCATCCTCCAAAAATCTGAGGAGATCAGAAAAAGGGGGGAGGTACGAGGCACTATTGCCCCCGTATCTTTGTTCAAAGCGCCCCTTCATCTCCATGGGAAGCCTATTGAGGATGAGGTGGAGCAATATGAAGGACCACTGGTCCACCGGTAGGTCAAGTCGTTTGAGCGCGTTAATAGCGCTTAGCAGCGGGTTCAAAATCTCCTTCCTCAATGAGGAGACCCGCGATACGCGTGGCAGCCCTAAAATGGCAGCCACATGTGTGTCCGCTAGCAAGCGAACATTCTGATACCGGGCAGTCAACAACGCCCTTGCAATATCATAACTGTCATCGTTGACAGGCAGATGCTGGACAAGCACACCAGCCTCTCCACGTAAGACAGAGAGCAAATAGGCCAATTTCTGGCTAGGGAACAGGTCGTCCCTCGAGTGGACCAGGCTATCAAAGAGGTTAATGAACCCCATCCAAGCAGCCAAGTTCCCATCAAAGGTTGGGATGTCCAAAGTGGGCAGTCTGCCCAGCAAGCCGGCCGGGGTAGGCTTGACCTCCCCGGGCGTGCACGACTCTCCCCTCCGGGCGAATAGGATAGCCTGAGCCTTGTTTATAATCACATCCGCCTGTTCAAAACATTGATCATAATCGGCATTAAATTGCTCGACTGCCCTCAACTCAGCGGCACCCTCGGCTGGGTGGTCGAGCAGATATTGTTGATGAGTAATGAAAAGCTGCTCCAATTCCTTCAAGCGAGCAGGTACTCCCTCATGCCAAATTAACAAGGCCTGTTCTCGGTCTGGTCGGTCTACCAAAGCGACGGCACTAGCAAACCATCTCAGGATCTTTTGTGCACTCGCGCGGGCACCACTAAACGGGCTGACTGGCGGGACCATTTTGCACCAAAATTAATATACACTATAATAATACATAGACAAACAGACCGACAACCGCAGACAACAAAACAGATCGGGAGGAACTTCAAAGGCAGAACAAAATATATAAACAAACCAAAATCAAGTGTAAATGCTAGAACTTAACTAGAACAACAAAGGCATTTAACAACAGAATTTTTCAAACAAATTAAATTCAAGTATTAAGTCAATAACTTAACAAACATAATATTCAAAGGCAAACAAAACAAAATCAAATGTAAATGCTAAAACTTAACACAGCAAAATAGTGTATTACAACAACAGCAAAGTCATTTAGCAGCAAAATTTTTTAAACAAATTAAATTCAAGTATAAGTTTACAACTTAACAAACAAAATATTCAAGGGCAAAACAAAAATATGAAAAAACAAACCAAAATCAAATATAGGTAAACGCTAGAACTTAACTAGAACAACAAAGGCATTTAACCACAATTTTTCATATACAATGACAACTAGTTAAGGAGATCGGTCCACAAATGAGATTGTAGTCGGTTTAAAATCAGCAATCAAAAACAATTAATATGTATTGCCCGTTTGGACAACCAACAAGATTACAATATTAATTGTACAATACTAATCAAAATACTAATCAATCAATCAAATCTAACAACAACCACGCTCTGCTACCAAAAGGTGGTGGTGCCCAAAGTAGACTCCACCACGTCGGCGTTTCACCGAATAATGATGCTGAATTTTATTAACCGACTACCAGCTCCTAGAAAATTGGTATTACTTACCTTGGATCCGTTCGGTCTCCGTATGTGGCCGGTGGACTTCCTGAGCTAGCTCGAAGGAAGTCGCGGCTCCTGAAGGGTTGGTGTCAATCCAACGATGGAGACCGGAGCACTACATAGGCCTATTAGGCCACCATCACTCACTTCACCGATAAAAGATTTGGTGCATTTACACTTTCACCGACACTAAAACTTGGCGGAACCTCGCACCAACAATCACTTGGTGCGCCGCGCAAGACACTATTTGTATATATTTCTCGAAATGAAAACTTACCGCCCGGTGGTCTAACCTATTTCAATGTCATTCCGTATTCGACTCGACTGACATGTTACATGCGGCCGGCCGCCACAGGCTCTCACTGCACAGACTATAATGCAGTGTTGCCACTCGCTCTTCCTCGAGCGTAAACACCTATAATATATAAACTTTTATACTTATATAAGTTTGTATGAAATTAGATTCTTTCGCAGCTTTTAAAGGACGAGAAAGGAGGGAAGGGCGATGGTTTTATTTCCAATTCGATACCTTTTTTCTTCCTTTAATTACACTTGGGTGCCTTTTAAAAAAATATTTTTGACAATATTCATTATATACAAATGTTTATGTTGCGTAAAGTCAAAATTTCACAATTTTCTTTTCCAACAAATTATTGCTCGAAATGATGATGATAATAGTGAAATATTCATTTTACTAAATCGCGTTTACCTACTTAAGTGGTCAATTGGCAAAATGCTACTTTGACAAATTTTCGCCTTAGCATTGATCGCCTGGAAAGTCTTAAAAAATGAAAAGAACAATTAATATACCTACTTAGTTACTTTGGCACCAACTTCAATATAAAACTGTGATGTTGTATGTATTCTAAAATTATTTATTACTTTTTAGTGTTTTTGAAGTCGGTTTTATTTTTTTGTAAAAAAAAATTGTTGAAAATAAATTGTCAAACATTAGAGATCCGCTATTAAAATCTATCGACTTAATTTCTAAAATCAATGATATTTTAATCATATGTACTTTTAAAAATGCTATTGTGCAATATCCACGTTCGAAACAATAGTAAATAGGATTCTACGACAGCAGCCCTTTGATCTGGATTTAGAATAGCATTGTTATTTCAGCTTCTGGCGAGCGCTGCGTGGAAAATTCTCCAACTAAAATATCAATTAGCGCTACTGACATTTGCCAAATTACGTTCCGGTTTAGTACAAACAAAGCAGTAACTGAAATGAAATGAACTTCTGAAATGAAGTTACCAATACGTCAATTAGATATCCGCTGAGTCTATGATGACGTACTATTTATGAAATGAGAGACCGATTGCTTGGTGCAATCGGTCTCTCATTTCATAAATAGTCTTAGCTGAGGATACTCTTAGGTGGCATGCTGTCCACAGACGTATAAAGGGAAGCAGACTTAACATAATTTTACACATTTGTCATAAATAATGAATATCGTTTTTACTTTCACTCCAAAGTGACATGATAAATATCGCTATTTCTGTTTTTCGTATATGGCGATACGAACGTACACATAAACATTTCCGAAGCCGTGGCAGACGCCACGTGGACGCCATGTTTAGCTTTGTCAAAATAAGAGACAAAAGGCGTCGTGACATTGTGTTATAATTAATGGTTAAACAAACTTACCTTTGTGATGTTTGACCATAATTATACGAGACGTTGCATCCGAAGAGATTTAGTTTGATACCGAGATTGATAAAAAATCCCGAACCATTCTGCCCTTTGATTGTATAGATTTCTGTATCTATTATAATATAGGTACCTGATTCTCTTTAATTTAACTTACAACTCTAAGGATATGATTGTATCTGGCTATTATTATGATGGCTGGCTTATGATTGTATTGTTCTCTTATGCTTATGCATAAGGAAACTGTATGTAAACATATAAAGCTTATTATTTCAATAAGTCAAGGATTAAATTTGTTTTCTTTTCCCAAATTTTGACAATTAGCAAGAAAAGAGCATTACAGGTGGGAAATATTATGTTAGTTAGTTTATATATAAATTGATCTAATTCATCATTGCATCATCTTACTGCTCTCATTTAGTATAACTTCTTAATTTCATAACGTAATGTCACAATATTTGACTGTGAAAAACGTGAACTTATAGGTAAATATCTTTGAGATTCGGTTTCTTAAAAAGAAATTTGTATTCCGTTTTACCCGTTACAACTCATAAGAGAACTGGTTCGATTGTATTTTTTTTCAGGTGTGAATAAAATATTTTCATTTAAGTACCAAAATAATAATTATTATTATTATTTTTTTCTATTATGTTTTGATCGGCGCCTTTGATCGAGACTTCGTTGTCTGATATCGATCTACTACAGGTGCTTTTCTCGCAGACTAATGGTACGAGTGACTCCTCGCCTAACCACGTCTCTGCGTGCGTGGCATTTGACGTGGTGGAGCTTTGCAGTTTCCCTTCTGGCTGACTGAAGGCCTATTAGAAGAAGAAGTACTCGCCGCTGGAACTTTCTTGATTTGGAGTCGATATTTCTGCCAACTTCGATGCTTTAATTTTATTAGTGAGATTCCCGCCAAAGAGAAATGAATCACTTCGTACACGTGCAATATCTTTTTAAACTTATAATCTAATCAATACATTATTAATTTCCTTCGATTAAGCGTGTTTTTATAATGAAGGTCCAATATAAGCTGATTTCTTTGAGTAACACAGCAGTGATTTCAGGATTCGATTTGGGTGTTTTAACTAATTGAAAGTTTTCAGGTATGAAGATGTTGCCCTCTAACTCTTTCTTTTAATCCTTATTTAAGCCTCCGCACAATATATGACCCCAACGTTCAGAGATTTCATCCTGGATTTTTGTTTCGAAAAGCTCGTGTTTCCCTTTTGAGGTCCCTAAGACCTCTAAAATATTCTCAAATAAATTGGTTGCTGGAGGGTTAACATCATTTACAAGTACCTGAGAGCTAGTGGATGGTATGGGACACTCGGCTGATGCTTCTGATGTCATCACCTGTACATTATTAGGTTGTCACTCATTACAAGTTTCAGTCACATGAACCACTGACTGAACATATGGGATGTATGTCAACACACTGAAGCCAATTCATCCTCTCCATAGATTTTTATTTTATTTTATTTAACAAAATGTACTATTATAAACATAAACACAAAACTACGAAGTAGTTTGTCGGCGAGTAACATTGCTAATATTCTGCGAGGCGAGTCATATTCTGCGAGGCTATCCTCAGCCTGTGTACTAATATATATGACCAAAAAACATGACTACAATCGCATAGTAGTACCATTCTCTATATTGTGGTAGTACTGTGTGCGACTATGATCGCATCATAGTACAAAGGCACACTGTTCTATTAAAAAATAAAGAAATAATAACATTCCGTTGAATAAATAAGCTAGGTCATGCTCACACCATGACAGGAAGTGCTGTGGTCGAGACCGTAATCGCGTCACGGTACTAATAAATATGACCAAAAAACATGACTACAATCGCGTCGTAGTACTGTGCGTGACTATAATCGCGTCATAGTTCCAAGGCACACTGTTCTATAAAATATAAAGAAATAATAACATTCTTTCAAAAAATAAGCTAGGTCATGATCGCATAATGACAGGAAGTGCTGTGATCGAGACCGTAATCGCGTCACGGTACTAATAAATATGACCAAAAACCATGACTACAATCGCATTGTAGTACTATGTGTGTCTATAATCGCATCATAGTTCCAAGGCACACAGTTCTATAAAATATAAAGAGATAATAACATTCTGTTGAAAAAATAAGCTAGGTCATTATCGCATCATGACACGAAGTGTTGTGATCGAGACCGTGATCGCGTCACGGTACCAATAAATCTGACCAAAAAACATGACTACAATCGCATCGTAGTACTGTGCGTGACTATAATCGCATCATAGTTCCAAGGCACACTGTTCTATAAATATAAAGAAATAATAACACTTAAACACGTGTACAAGGCGTGTTTCAAAGTGCCGATTCACGGTTCTTTAGTAATTATGAATTATTGCTTGAATAGACGTTTATTTGGTACAAAAAATACAACACACAATGTAACAAAAAAATATAAATATATATTCAGATAGATTTTAGGCCAAATAGGCCCCGCGTGCAGAGGCACAGAGTGCTTTGACGCTGGTATTCTGCGGATACCATTTTATTTAACACTGTATACAGAATATTTTCTAATTAAACAGTAACGTTAGGCAATGCGCAAATAGCAAGCCTCTTTTGTTGCTCAATAAATTTCAAAATGAAATTAATTAGTGAGCTGAATATAATCTACTGATTCGAACAAACACGAAATAAAGTTTTGCTTTAAACGAACGAAATGCAAAGATGAGAACGTGTCGAAAAAATAGTACAATATAATAAACAATAAACACTTATAATTTAAACTTACATAGGTACTTCCAGCGCCATCAAAATGCTCGCAGCGGCGGCGGCAGTGACGCAAACGTTTCTCTAGTTTACGAATCTTTTCCTTAATATATTGCTTAGAATACTTACGTTTTCATTTACACATATTGATATCTATAACAACTACACAACACACTAAAAATAAAGTTATAAAATAATAAAACTTTGATCTTTAATATTCCGATGCTGTGATGCCCGCACAAAGAAAGCGAATGAGTCAAACGGCGTAACATCGCTCGAGCGGGTGAATAATACTAAAACTACCTACCTATCTTTTTATTTTTATGTCTTCGCTCTAAAATTGTGCTTGGTGCCCGGTACATTGGAAAGTGGACTACTTGGTTAATATATAAATCTCGAGGATGCAACGTCGTGGTATAATGTTTTGTTTTGTGATTATAAACAAAAATAACTGCTAATCGGGCAAGAACAATGGTAAAGTGCTGTGCCCCGAAGTGTTCTAACGCATCATATAATTAAACTACAGAAATTACATTAAAATAAAATGCATATTGCTTGTGTGTGAGTAATGTTTACATGACGTGGTAAAGTTGCCACGCTTTTTGAACGATACGTTTAGTCTGCTTCCCTTTATACGTCTGGGATGCTGTCACATTCTTTTTTGCCGACTTAAAAAAAGGAGGAGGTTATACAAGGTTATTTTTTAATCATCACAAAAAATTTGTGTGCTTGTTCAAACAAGCAAATTGAACAACTTTCACTATGTTACCGGAGCTATTCAGATATTTGCGTCTGGTAGTCGTGAACCGTGGAGTTAGAAGTTAGTTTTTAATTACAATAGGCACATATTGACCCATAGTTGTATTCTTTCAAATGACTTCGGTAAGTTGGTATTAATTACATTAAAAAGATACAAATTATTTTTTTTACAAAAAATAAAACGGGTGGTATATAAGCGAGTGACTGTAAATTAAAATTATAAGAGTCAAGAATAATTAATTTGGGTTATTTTATTACTAGTGAGCGACTGACTGCGAGTGACGATAAATCAACAGAACATAGAAACTTATAAACATTCATTCGAGTTACTTCAAATACAAAATGAGAAGCTTCACAATATTTTGTTTGTTTGTTTGCCTTTGAATATTTTGTTTGTTAAGTTCTTGACTTAATACTTGAATTTAATTTGTTTGAAAAATTCTGTTGTTAAATGCCTTTGTTGTTCTAGTTAAGTTCTAGCATTTACACTTGATTTTGGTTTGTTTATATATTTTGTTTTGCCTTTGAAGTTCCTCTCGATCTGTTTTGTTGTCTGCGGTTGTCGGTCTGTTTGTCTGTGTATTATTATAGTGTATCTTAATTTTGGTGCAAAATGGTCCCGCCAGTCAGCCCGCTTAGTGGTGCCCGCGCGGGTGCACAACGGCCATTCTTCGATTAGCAAGTTTTACGTGTCCGGGCTTGCATAATCCGTAATATTATCATATTCAATCATGAATTTTTTTTTATATGGTTGATAGCATCCGTATCGAGCTGTAAACATAAACACTGGCTTCTGTTTTAAGTAGTTAAGACTAAATTAATTTAACCATGTTCAAAGAACCTCTGTTCTCTAATTACCGTGGCGTGTCCGCACACCAACTTAATGTTAACTTGCTTGTAATTTTTATAACGTACAGATTTACTTTGATCCATTCAATGTTTTAAACGATATTAAGCGACGTGTATCGCATAACAAAATATCGACTCAATAGAACCAGTATATAAATAATTATCATTAAGTAACCGCATGTCCAGTCGAAAGTCATAATTGCCGTGACATATTCTGTTCTCGGGTGCACATCCCTAAATAACAGCATTTGGCACATCATTACCGCAGGCGTCGCTTCTCCTCAGTGTGTGCCGCGGCCGATCAGCAGTTGCATGTCTTTATCATTAGTGTACCGCCAATGAAACACGTGGGTATATAATTACCGTAGCCTTAGTCAAAAACTTTTCTAATTACCGTTGTACTTATTTTAATACTTGATTTTTTCAGTTAGACCAAGTTGATCATGTAAATGGAGACTGTACTTTGGCCTCCGTACGTTGTAATAAACTAGTATTTGCACACTGTGTCGGTTTCGACATTTTTAAGAAAATGTATTGTTTTCTAATTACCGTATACTAATTACCATATGTTTATAATTACCGTTGTATGAAAAATTAATACTTATAGATGATTCTTTAAAGAGTATAAGTACTCAGTGATATTAATATAAGCAAATCTTAAAAGAGCTGTGAGTAGCTTTAAGCTAGATATTATCCAAGAAGACTTAGAATATTGTTCTTATAAGTTACATCCTTACTTACCTTTTCAATATATCTGAGCTGACCCCCGTACTAACGCGCCTTTACCGCCTTTCATATTAGAACAACAGGGTTCCATCTTCGTGGAAGATTGCTCACGTCCACCCAATTCCCAAAAAGGGTGACCGATCGGACCCATCAAATTACAGGCCAATAGCGATAACTTCCTTGCTCTCTAAGATTATGGAGCGGGTCATCAACTCCCGCCTTCTACGGTACCTGGAAGAGCACCAGCTGATTAGCGACCGACAATACGGCTTCCGTCATGGCCGTTCAGCTGGTGATCTTTTAGTTTACCTGACACACCTTTGGGCTGAAACTCTGGAGGGCAAAGGTGAGACTCTCGCCGTTGGACTGGATATCGCTAAGGCATTTGATATGGTCTGGCACAGAGCTCTTCTCGCGAAGCTACCATCTTATGGAATCCCCGAGGAACTATGCAAATGGATAGCCAGCGTCTTGGATAGTAGGAGCATTAAAGTCGTCGTCGACGGCTGCTGCTCCGTAACCATGCCCATAAATGCTGGCGTTCGGTGCTCTCCCCAACCCTGTTCATTCTGCATATCAATGAGATGTTGTACATTGAGAACATACATTGTTATGCGGATGACAGTACGGGTGATGTGCGGTATACCGACGACCAGAATGTCCCTCGGAGTTCGTTGTATGAAAGGCGGTTGCAACTTGTATCTGAAGTCGAAGACTCTCTAGCGCAAGTCTCCGAATGGGGTGCAAAGAGTTTAGTCAAGTTCAATCGCACGAAGTGTGCGCGTTCACTGCGAAGAAGGACCCATTTATCGTAGTGCCTCAGTTCCAAGGAGTAACTCTTCATATATCCGATGGTGTTGGGATCCTCGGTTTGGAAATTTCTGCTAAAGTGCAGTTTGGGAGTCATCTGGAGGACAAAACCAAATTGGCAAGCAAAAAGCTGAGCGTTCTGAACAGAGCAAAGCAGTACTTCACTCCAAGCCAGCGGCTAATGCTTTATAAAGCACAAATTCGGCCGCATATAGAGTACTGCTCGCACCTCTGGGCAGGAACTCCCAAATATCAGCTCGACCCTCTTGTCTCCTTGCAAAGGCGTGCATTCCGCATCATCGGTGATCCCAATATCACGGCTTCAATGGAGACGCTGGAGCAAAAGAGAGTCTTTGGTTCTCTCTGCGTGCTCTATCGGCTCTTTAACTGAGAGTGCTCTGAGGAATTGTTTGCAATGAGGCCCTCTTCACCTTTTTACCACCGCACCACCCGCCATCGCAGTAGAATTCATCCATATTACCTGGAACCGATCTCGTCTAGCACAGTTCGGTTTCAGCGTTCATTCCTTCCACGTACGTGTCGGCTCTGGAATGAACTCCCAGCTGCGGTGTTTCCTGAGCGAAGGTCCTCCTTCAAACGAGGCTTAAGAAGAGCACTTCTCTCCAGATAGGCAGTGACTGAGCTGTGCCCCTGGCATTGCAGATGTCTATGAGCGGTGGTTACCACTTAACATCAGGTGGGCCACTGGCTCGTCCGCCATCGTAAGCAATAAAAAAAATATAAATATCGTTTCAACAAACTAAAAAATTACCAATTAAGACATTGATGGCAATTCTGTTGGCACTAATTCGATTAAACTAAATTTAGTTTTAGTGCTGTCAAATTGTGTTTTCAGTTAAAATTTTCGAACAAAAAACACTATTTGACAGCACTAAAACTAAATTTAGTATAGTCTTTTCCAACAAATGGCAACAGAATTGACACCAATGTTTGTTTTATTTAGTTTTGTCGATTGAAAGTGTCTAATTTTTAATAAACTATAGCAATGATAACGTGTCTTTTTCTTTTTTTTTGCTATTGGTTATGATTATGAGGGATATCGTTAATTCTAGTGCTAGTATAATTATATGTGTACAAATTATTAATGTATGTTATTATCATTTCATTATACCATATTTTACATAGACTTGATGATATTTTCTAATTACCGTTGCATTAAATATTATTTTTTTCTAATTACCATACTCATAATTTTTTAAAGTCTTATTAACTAGAAAACTATCAGTAATTGTTACATGCCACATTAATTATTGAATTCGTATCTTTGATTAGTTTTATATTTTAATGTATTTAAGTCAAATCAGTGAAAAATAAAAAAGGTTACGGTAATTAGGGAAAGAACGCCGAATCGGAGAATGACCGACAAAAGATCCTGAGATGGTTTGCTAGTGCCGTTGCTTTGATAGACCGACCCGACCGAGAACAGGCCTTGTTTATTCGGCATGAGGGAGTACCTGCTCGCTTGAAGGAATTGGAGCAGCTTTTCGTTGCTCATCAACAATATCTGCTCGACTACCCAGCCGAGGGTGCCGCTGAGTTGCGGGCAGTCGAGCAATTTAATGCGGACTATGATCAATTTTTTGAACAGGCGGATGTGATTATAAACAAGGCTCAGGCTATCCTATCCGCCCGGAGGGGTGAGTCGTGCACGCCCGGGGAGGTCAAGCCTACCCCGGCCGGCTTGCTGGGCAGACTGCCCACCTTGGACATCCCAACCTTTGATGGGAACCTGGCTGCTTGGATGGGGTTCATTAACCTCTTTGATAGCCTGGTCCACTCGAGGGACGACCTGTTCCCTAGCCAGAAATTGGCCTATTTGCTCTCTGCCTTACGTGGAGAGGCTGGTGTGCTTGTCCAGCATCTACCTGTCAACGATGACAGTTATGAGATTGCAAGGGCGCTGTTGACCGCCCGGTATCAGAATGTTCGCTTGCTAGCGGACACACATGTGGCTGCCATCTTAGGGCTGCCACGAGTATCGCGGGTCTCCTCATTAAGGATGGAGATTTTGAACCCGCTGCTAAGCGCCATTAACACGCTCAAACGACTTGACCTACCGGTGGACTAGTGGTCCTTCATATTGCTTCACCTCATCCTCAATAAGCTCCCCATGGAGATGAAAGGGCGCTTTGAACAAAGGTATGGGGGCAATAGTGCCTCGTACCTCCCGCCGTTTTCGGATCTCCTCAGATTTTTGGAGGATGAGTGTCGGATGACCGACCACTTGGATCTGGCTCCTATACCGGGACCGAGTACAAGCCGCTATGAGGTGACCCGGGGAGCGCCACGGAGAGAGCGCCGCCCGTACAAGCAGTATACTGCAGTGCGGCAGAACTCTCCACACGGGGAGAGGCCGCTGCCTTGCAAGTGTTGCAAGCGGGATGGCCATAGTGTGCCGGCCTGTACCAAATTTGTTGGCCTACGCACCGAGGGGCGTAAGAATATGGCCAAGCAGCGGAATTGGTGCTACCGCTGCCTGGGGGCTCATATGGCATCGGCTTGCCCCCACCCACCAAAAAAAAAAAAAAACAAAATCTCTTTTAAATCATGAAATACTGTAAGATAATTAGATACCTTAGTGTGGGCGGAGTATTATCTATTGATAAAATTTATTTATCCAATTAATTTAATGAATCGCGCGCCGGCGATTAAAAATATGATTTTCCTGAGCTTTTGCTCGCCAAACTGAAAACAAAAGTAACTGACTTTTGAAATCTCACTGTAGCTTTGAAAATTAAATGCACACGGAAAACGGAAAAAATACCTATAGATTTTATTCGCAGAAATTAAGATAAATACTTTTTAGTTCGCAAATCAATAAGAAATTACTTCGGTTGATGTCTCACAGAAAAGGTATCCAGTTCCGAGATCATAGCATAAACGCGTTCACAGACTACGGTGAGATAGGGTGCGTTCCATTTAAGCACAGATTTGCATTTATGCAGATACTAGAACCGAGGTCCGTTTGCCGAATGTTAAGCGTCGTATTGGCGACGAAACCAAATTCATTTCATAACACTCGTAAGATTTTTAACTTGTTTCAAGATGTGTCAAGTCAACATACGGATCTTTCGAAATTCTACAATATGCAATAAGTATTTCCAGCTAAGGTTATAAGTTTGGTTGAAAAACAAAACGAAATGTAAAATTAACCATAAACAAACTGTGAATGCTTTCCAAATTCTATTCGACGAAACCATAATTATATGATCAGTAGCTCTAAGTGTATTTTATTATAATATGTCTCTGAAAATGATCAAAACAAACGGTCTAAATGTCAAATTCCGAATTTTGAGAAAATCAACCCACCTAAAGGGAAGCACGGGATTTTGGGCGAAAAAAAAACTATCTTTGTAAATAAGGCCAGGATAAACGCGAGATTTATTTTGTTTCTGCAAAAATTGAATAATGACCAAAGATAATTGCAAATGTCACTGACGTGACGTGAAACGACGTTGACGTTGACACTTGACATTGATATTGAGAAATTAATTGACAAAGTTATTGTAATTATGATTTTAGTTGTGAAATTTGTGTTAAAACTACAGTGAAACCAAAGTGTTTTTGCAAAATTAGTGTTTTATGAAATTTTAAGAAAAAACGGTGTTACACTCTGATGGAGAGACCTCGATTGTCACGGGCTCCCCCAACCTTCGCCCATCATGGGCACCGCCCGGCCCCCCGATGCCGCTTTGATCGCGGCGAGTACGTGCCGGATTGGGACCCGCTCGAACGCCTTGAGCGCCCTACTCCTCCGCCGCGCACGCAGTTCGGCAGTTGAGTTTGAACACATCTCCATACCTTGAATCGGTACGGGGAATCGGAGACCTGCGGATCCCGGATCCGATCGGTCAGGTTTTGTTCTCCTTCTCCCCCTACTTCCTTCAGCGCCCAAAATTGGCGCTACCGCGATTGTTTATGAGAAGGTTGTTGGTCAGCTTCCGCAACAGCACGTTTCGCGCGCTGTCGTTGATGCAACATCAGGATTGACCTTGGCTGACCCTTCCTTTCACCGAACCGGTCCGATTTACTTATTGCTCGGTGCCGATGTTTTAGGCCGCGTGTTTTGTGGGAAGAGGAGAGAGTTACAGACGGGTGGGCTGGTAGCCTTATCTACATCGCTTGGGTTTGTAGTGATGCGACCAGTTAGGCATAACCCACCATCTCCATCGGTGGACAGTTACATAACTGTTAGCTCCACCTTATCGGATGTCCTTCAACGGTTTTGTGAGGTGGAAGAGCCACCTACCGTGAAGCGAGTGAACCCCTTAGACGAGGAGTGTGAGTTGTTCTACCAGAATAATACAGGTCGCCTTCGCTCGGGACGGCTGATCACTCGTTTGCCCTTTTTGTCAGTTCGCCCCTCACTTGGCAGCTCCCGGCCGTTGGCCGAGAAGCGGCTGCTGTCCATGGAGCGTCGTATGAGTAGGAACTCCGACTTCAAACAGAAGTATGTCAACTTCATGCGAGAATATGAGCAACTGGGGCACATGTCGGTCTCGCGACTGGACTGGCGAAACGAGGAACATAATTTTCTTCCTCACCACGCGGTTTTGAAACCTTCCACCGGGAAGATACGCGTTGTTTTTGATGGGTCAGCTCCCACGTCTACCGGAGTTTCGCTGAATCAATGTCTGCATGCTGGACCGAAGTTGCACCACGGTGTGGGCGATGTATTGATCAACTTCCGTCGCCATGCCGTCGTCTTTGTGACCGATATCCGGATGATGTTTCGGCAGACTGTGATTCACCCGGACGATAGACGATATCAGCTCATATTATGGAGGGAGGATCCCAGAGATCCCATGCTAGTCTACGAGCTGAACACCAACGGTTTGCGTTCGAGCCCCTTTGTGGCAATTCGCTCACTTGTGGAACTCGCTGAACGTGAGCGGTTACGATACCCTCGCGCATCCTTGGTTCTCAAGAAGGATGCATTTGTGGATGATATTTGTACGGGCACCTCTAGTGTCGAGGAAGCCTTGATTTTTCAAAATGAACTAATTGCTCTTCTCGGGGCTGGTGGTTATGAATTGAGGAAGTGGATGTCCAACTCACTTCAACTTTTGTGTGACTTGCCAGACGACCACCAGCAGGAGCTTTGAGAATGCCAACACTCCAGATTTACTATCTGCTTTGGGAGTGCAGACCTATCCAGGACACGTTCACCTATCGATTGGAGCTGCCAAGCCCCAAGGTCTGGACGAAACGGTTGGTTTTATCTACAGTAGCTCGTACCTTTGACCCAAATGGCTGGATTAGTCCCTTAGTGTTTTGGATGAAGTGCTTCCTACAGGAACTTTGGTCAGCCGAAGTGTCGTGGGATAAGCCCCTCTCGGGCCGTTTGCTGCGAGATTGGGAGTCCTTCATGTCGTCTCTCCCCGACATTAACCGTGTTAGTATCCCTAGACATATACTGCCTAAGGGACGGTTTACGGCCAGCCTTCATGGCTTTTGTGACGCGTCTGAGAGTGGATACGCAGCCGTCGTATATATCCGGACGGTCGATGATAGAGGAGCTGTTAAGCTCCACTTGCTAATTGCTAAGAGTAAGGTTGGTCCACTTCGGACTCGATTAACGATTCCGAAGTTAGAATTGTCTGGAGCTACTCTTCTGGTTCGTTTGATGAACCACGTTGTTGACACCCTGGGACGTAGTGTGGACTTTGAGTCGCTCTTTGCTTGGTCCGACAGTCAGGTTGTCCTGTGTTGGATTAAGAACTCCGTCTACTCCCTGGAAGTATTTGTGGCCAATCGGGTATACCAAATACAGGCCTCGAAGGCCCCGTTGATTTGGCGCCACGTGCCAGGTGATAAACCCTGCTGATTGTGCATCACGTGGCAGCGAAGCCCCTCAGCTTATTGACCACACTCTGTGGTGGGTCCCGAATGGTTTTTACAGTCGTCTTGGCCTTCCACACCAGCTGTGGTGAAGGCACAAAATCCGGGCTTGCGTGTTCACGCTGTCGAGACTATGGCGGTTCCAGAACGGGAATTTTTATTAGACCGCTACAGTTCTCTGGACAAGTTGCTCGGCGTGACCGCTTGGATAAGAAGATTTATTCAAAATTGTCGCCGGCCTCAGGACAAAGATTTGTGTCCGGTCCTCTCTCCGCAGGAGCGCCAAGATGCTCTTTTGCATTGGGTGCGTATGACCCAGTCTAGAGCGTTTGAACCGGAACTAAAGATTTTCCGTACCGGGACGTCCAAATTAAAGGGACCCTTGGTGCGTTTGACTCCTTTTCTGGATGATAAAGGATTGTTGCGTGTAGGAGGCCGATTGAGGCACGCTAACTTGCCTTATAGATCACGTCATCCCCTGTTGCTCCCCAAGGACGGACCATTGGTGCGATTGATGATCATTGATCGCCATGTGAAGAATGCTCATGCCGGATGTAATGCATTGACCGCGCTCCTCCAACGGAAGTTTTGGATTTTGTCAGCGCGAAGAATAATCCTATCTGTTATCTTTCGATGTCTGCCCTGCTATCGTTTACGCCCCGAGACGATGCAGCCCCAAATGCGTGATTTGCCTGCTGATCATGTGAACGAATCGATGACCTTCTTAGGAGTTGGAACTGATTTCGCGGGACCATTCACTATAAAAACGTCGCGACTCCGTAATGCTAAGACTGAAAAGGCTTACTTGTGTGTGTTTGTTTGTTTGGCCACTAAAGCTGTTCATTTGGAGGTGGTGAGTGTACTCACCATGGACGCTTTCTTAGCAGCGTTAGGCAGATTTGTCTCCCGCCGAGGACTGCCTTCTCTAATTCGGTCCGATTGTGGGACGAACTTCAAGGGTACTGATAGACATATAAGAGAAGTTTGTGAATTTTTAGATAAAAATAATATTCTCTATATTCGAGATATGGAGATGGAGATATCGATGTTGGTCCCATACAAAAAGTTGTTGCATCTGAGTAGGTGTATATTGGGCATTCTAAAACAGTTTTCATCAAAACACCGCAAACGAACGCAGTGAGATTTGAGCTACGCTTCGCTGCGCTCTAGCTCCGCTACGCTCCGCAAATCTCACTGCGTTCGTTTACGGTGATTTGATGAAAACAGTTTGAGATTGCCCAATATACATTATACAGGGTTAAATTATTCATACCATTAAATTGTAATTTTTGATAAATAAAGAGTTATGCGAGTATATTGAATCACCATATTTGTTTTCATTAATAAAACGCAGAAATTTTTGTAAAAAATATTTTTTTATTATAAAGCAAGTAACAAATATCATCATAGCTAAACTAGTACAATACTTTAAATACAAATTTTCATTCAAGTACAATTTACTGAAGTCATAAATTACATGTGCTTAAGTACCACTTTTTTATGAATAAAACATTCCTTAGAGCGCACTCTTTTTTATGAGTTATACAATTGAAGTTAGCTCCACCTTTAGCATAACTATTGCGCAATGTTGCAAAATTAGGATAACCTTTGCCTTCAACATTTATCAAAAAGCAGTCAGAACACAAATCTTTAATCCATTTTTGCTTTTCAACACCTTTCATTATTATGGTTTGGTCCTTTAAAATTGGAATAATTAATCTCTTAAATTCTCTGAAATCTATATTGCCTTGACTCCAGTCAAGCAGTCAATTGGATTGAACGCAACAGAGGAATATCCTCTGTTGCGTTCAATCCAATTGACTGCTCTTTTTTCTTCGGCAGATAATTTTAGATACGAATATGGAGGTTTTATTAAAAAGACTTGCGTGTGCGTGTCTTTTGTGGCTAACGCAAATTCCTTAATAATAAAATTATTTTTGCAGTCTTTGAATCCTTGAACATCAACAAAAAGTATCGAACTCTTATCAGCACTCATTGTTTCGTTGTATTCCACTGTTTAACATAAAGTTGAAGTTTGTTCTTTCAAATACCTTTTGATTGCACTTTATTTAGTTAAGATATTTTCTTCACAATATTGCTCAGAGGTTTGTACTCAAAAATGCAGTCATTTAAAATCAAGCAATATGCTGCTGTCTGATCCGGGATTTCTTGGTCTGTTTCAATCTCCACTCTGACATCGATTGATCCCTTTATCATTTCTTGTTGGTGAGAACAATTAATAACAAATAATGGGGCAACGTCTCTGAATTCCTTCAAGCTCATCAACGGCTCTGGTCGCCGTCCATGATAAGACTGTTGGAATCTTGCATATTGTTCGTATAATAAATTAAATTTATCCTCTGAGAAACTGACATTCAATCCTTCATAAGGGTAATACGATGAATTTAAATATACTTTTACATCTCGTACATTGCAGTGATCGAACTCTGCCATTGACATTTCCGCATTGTGTTTGCGATTGGTTTGCAAGGCTATAATAACGAATCTTGGTTTCTCTATCTGTGACGAAGTTTTGATAGACCAAGTGTGTTTACGTGTCTTCGGTAATAATGGATATTCATACAAATCCCAATTTCGAAATGCTAGTGTAATAGGCCTGTCCTTTTCTAGATGTTTCAACAAATTGATTCTTTCACGATCTGATACTTTAACGTGCGGAACTCGCCAAACAACTTTGCTAATAGTTATATCTTCGACCACCTCTCCGACATTTAATTTCAAAGCATTGAGATTCGTATTGCTTCTTAATAGCACCAATTCATGTTTGGAGTTAATTATAACTTTTTCATAATCTTCTGCAAAACCTAAAATTTTCTTCAACGGCACAGAAGCCGAAAAAATTCCTCCGTTAAGATTGTTTGTACCAGAAGTTGACCATCCCCATACACGTGAGCATTTAGATTCATTATCATTTAACGAGAGGTACGATTTTATTGTTGTAGTTATGCCAGCATTTTTTATTTTGTCTATTTCTATTCCGTTTAACTCATATCGAATATCTTGAAATAAATATAGTATTGGATTGTTGATAAAATACACATTTGATATTTTTTCTTTAGTCGAACTATTATAAACATTGGCTTTACCCTCAATATACAAAGTGCTGAGTGAGGGTAACAGACATAGATCTTGTTGATTAATAGGTATTCTTATTTCATCATTCTTGTTGAAACTTGTTACGTACGGTTTATAAGAATGATATTCGAAACTTTCAATACTATTGTCGTATGATGTTGATTGAGATATATTTAAAATATTCATTTTAACAAGCCAATCAACTTCAAAAATTCCTTATTGTTTTTGGTGAGCTTCTTTTTTATGTGAAGCGGTGTGCTTTTATGAGGTGATCTTCTAGTACTAACTTGAATGCAAGCTGTGTCATGATTTTTATTGAAATTTATCATTTTTACGAAAATGTAGATACAGTTGTACTTCTTCGTCTCGTAAATTGATTTGTTTATTCTCGGCGTCTAATAATTGTATAGTTATTGCACTTATAGAACTTTTATTTACAGGAAAATATATTAGATTTTTCGGCACTTCAATGATCCGATAACCAGGTGGTACGTTAGGAACAAATTCGTGAATAATATGACTTGCAGATCCGTTCACGAATGACCCACTAACTACGTCGCATTCGATGCGCACAATGGTTGTTGGCAATATACTGACAGGATACAGAGATTCGGTCCTTTTTAATGCCTTTATTGTTTCTCCACCAAAACCTAAAATCCTTCCAAGTGAGTCACTTTTGTTGAAATGAACATCTTTAGTACAAAAAATTGTAGTTTTTAAAGTATTATTATTACAAGTTAATTTTAACATTGCATTTCTAATGTATGTCTTTAAATAATCACAGATATCTTGAAGTTCATAAGCTCCTTCAGGTATTTCGATTACTTCGTTATCGTCATAGTAGAATTTATTATTTCTTTTATCTATGTTGGGTATAGAATTAAATGTTGAAAAATACAACAATCCACACTCATAGTATCCACTTAATTCCAAAGTAGGTGAGTAGTTTGTTATCAGAGAGGATCCTTTTCCAGTTATAGACACAGTGAAAGACATTTTACTACTGATAAAGAATTTTATTTCAAGCTTTATATAAATGTGTTTTCCAATACTCCTTTAAGAATGTTATACAAAGGTGGCCGCAATTAACAGAGTCAAATGTTTGATATTGCTCATAGTTATAATTTAAAGAAACATTTCTTAAGTAATCAAGTAGTTCTAACGGAGGTTTCAGATTACCAAAACTATCAAAATATTCAGCATACTTATTTTTTTTCACGTAGGCTACCCAATGTGTTCCAATGTTATTTGAAGTATCTAAATTTATAATACCGCATTCTATCTTCCTAGGTTTTGAGGGCAACGTATCCCTCATGAAAACACCACGAAAAAATGGAATATCACTAGCATGTTCTAATATATCCCAATTAGTTAATGCCCGCCTAGGTAGCCGCTTTATTAGTTTTTTGAGGGTTTCAAATATAGACCTGCACCCTTTTTATAAGGTCTAATATATAATCCTTTTCCGAGAGCAACCGCCTCCATCATCTTATTATGTCGTTCCGATTCTTGAAGAGCTTTTTGAGCTGCTTTTGAATCATTAACCGCTTTTGCTATGCCAGCTGCTCCACCAGCCAGTGAACCTAAAGCTGATAATCCCGCGAAAATACGAATTAACGGTAACAGTCCTCCACATTTTGGAATAGGAATACAACGAGGTAAACTCATTTTATTTTTATTTCTAAATAGTTTTTTTGCAGCGGCGACCGCATATTTAATAGTAGAATTTGTGTCTTTAGATTTTATTTTTTTTAATTTAGATTTGAGTTTTTTCACAGCTGTCATAAACGACCGAGCACCTGCACCAGCTCTTAATTTGGCCTTCATAGCATTTTTTACTATCCATGAAGCAATTTTTTCTTTCTTTCTAGCGTCTTTTGATTTCAATCTTCTTTGAGCCATATTTAATAGATCTAGATCAGCTTTGTGCCTTACGTTAGCGTCGTTGTTTATGTAAGCAATGTCGTGGTGTATACAAGCGTTATCCAATTTATTAATTCCTCGCTGACCCTTAAGTAATCGTTTCTGAAGCTTTGTGCCGGGGCCGCAATATTGGTAGCCCGGTAAATGTAACTCAAACGGAATCTTATTTATTAAGCTGTTTATGATACCACTTCCTTTCTTCATTGATAAACAACAAGTGAATCAATAAAGATATCTTGAGCTATTTTATATCATAAAACCAATTTATTCTTATCAACCCAACTATTTTCGCTATTACTTAATCCTAACCATTTTACAAACAATTTGTTTCCTTTTCTTTTTATAACCTTTTCAATGAGGTATAGGTCTGGAAACTTAGTTTTTTGTAACTCGTATGCATAAAATGAGCCCAGGATTCTTTGATTGCGTCTGTCCTCTATTTGATAAGTTGTTGGGTTAGTGTGATTAACTTTTACTATACGAAATATTTCGGTGGACCAGTTTGGCGTATAGCCTTTGTAAAAATCTGCTTTATATCTACTTATGCGAACATAGTCACCAACACGAAATGTATATCCCCGACTTGTTTTATTCTTTTGAGAATTCATAATGTTATATTATGAATTCTCAAAAGAATATTGTTATATTGACTATAAGCTCATTTACTTTGTTAACTTCCACAGGCTTAAATTTTGTTATTCTATGCAAAGTGTTATTGTAGTGTTCTACAACGTCCTTTAAAATATTTTTATACCATTGGTAATTTCCGTTCAAACTAAATAGTTTGTAAAGGTGAGATTTAATTGTTCTTATAACTCTTTCTACTATAGATGCTTTTTTAATAGAATATGTTGAATAATGATTAATATTATACTTTTTCATTAATTGTTTAAAATTATCATTGTAGAATTCTGTGCCTAAATCAGTTTGTAAATTTTTAGGTTTTCGTAATGATGTAGTTAAAATACTTTGCATTGCATCTGTAACATAATTTTTCGCTTTTGATTTTAAAGGTCTGATCCATACATATTTTGATAAAGTGTCAATTACGATAAGAATATATTTATACCCTTTATTAAACTGTGAATATTTTTGCAAATCTATGAGGTCGGCTTGCCATAAATCATCTATTCCTTTTATGATCGTACATCGCCGGGAAAAATTCCTTCTTGCTGCTTTGTGAAGCTCATTCACTATGTCTTGTTTGCTCATTATTATCTGGTTTCTCTTGAAGCATGTGATCAATTTCTGTCCTTGTGTAAAACAAGGTGGCTAGCTTATTAAGTATTGAACTTTCAAAATCATTTAAACGAATATTTACATCACTTAAAATATTAGTTCTTAGTTCGTGTGTCTTTTCATCCACGTAAGCTTTATTGGCGGCTTCGTCATCATTGCCTGGCGATATAAGCCCTTTTAATCTTGATGATTTTAAATCATATTCACCTGACTTCACTAATGTATCGTTGAGATTTCCAATATATTCCTCTAATCGTAAACGTTTATGAACGTGATGACCAAATTTATCTACATTCATTTCCGTTTCTATGCGGTGTTTGCTGTATAACTACTGATCAGTTTTTTAAAATTAGGTTCCTTATATTTGGTGTTTTTAATGATGCCTGCTTCGTACAGCTCTTCTATAATCGCAATAATTTCATTATCTAAGCCGGTATTGCCAGCATCACGAGATGCAAACAGTAATTTCAATCGATCTACTAATTCATTTGGATCATCCCAATAAACGTAATCTATATCTTTCTTTACACTTTTTAAAAGATTTATTCCTTTTCCTACCGTAAGACTTTCTATGCTGTCATACTTATTTCTAGAGAACTTAAACAGTGGTTTAATAATATGCATGTACTTAAACCCTTTGTTACTATTAATTGGCTTGCGTGGATCACAATTACGCCTATGTGCATTCGTTTCTATTAGAAGCTCTTTATAATTTTGCAAATCTTCATCTGTGATAACATCCAAATTTGGTGTCTTTTCAAATAGTAATTCTTTTAATCCAAGAGTTTTGTTTAAACTTCGATTTCCAATTTTTATAATTTTTCCGTCGTCGAAAACACGTGTTTGGCCGAGCATAAGTTTTCCTCGTTCATTTTTTATTCCAAAAGGGATATTTACGTCGGGTGAAGCACACCACGATAAACTATTAAGTGAAACATTTGGTGATGATTGAAAGGACTTAAAGGAAGCATCACTCATATTATTGTTGTCAGAAGGTGATACGACAAGGGTTTTTTCGGAATTAAATTTTTTATAGAACTGTTGTTCCTCTTCTTCATTAAAATCGTCATCAGAAAAATTTGTTGCCTCGCTGTCATTATGTTTATTTTTTTTTTATTGTATAATGTTCAAACTCATCCTCATCTTCATGAGAAATTTCATTGTTCTTAATGGCTATTTGTTTCAGTGGATCGGTTATAGGTTTGAATATGGATTCCAGAGTGGCATCATTTGTATTTTTCATATCCTTTATCATTTCAACCTTTCTTTTTACAGCAGCTGCAGCTTTTACAATTTGTTTTTTAAGTTGCTTTTCCATTTTGACAAGGATTCCGTTCAATACAAAATCCAGAGTAATAGTGATTGTGTATTGATGAAACAATAACTTATGTATATTAATCTACTACTACAAAAGTATCGAATGCCATCCTATAACATCCTTTATTTCTTTCGCAGTCTTTATTGATCACAACATAATTAAATGGTTTATTCCAAATAGTTGAGCACATTTCACGGAACTGAGACCACGACATATCTGAACCTACATGCTCATCGTAAACGTGTTTTAAATTTACATCGTCTTGTTTAAATAAAATAATGAGGTTAGAATTGTCCCTTATAAGTTGTTTAGGTACTTTACTGTATGTTTGGTTAATGTAAAAACAATCAATATTCTTATGTCGACCCATAGCAAAATAATCCCGAATGCTATTTTGGTTTTCACAAGCTACGTCGTCGAATATTATAATGGAGTTTGGCAAAGCTTCGTGTGGGCTTATGATATCATTATTATGGTTATATTTACTATAAGATATGTCTGCAACTAAATCTAATATTTTTTCTAAGAACACATATTTTGGTTGGTATAATGATTTAGAATATACATATAAGTTACGAAAACGTGCACCATTCTCATGTAATAACAAACCTATTACTAAGTTTGTCTTGCCGCAATTTGATGGTCCACAAACAATACATCGTATAGTGCTCGGCAATAAGTTGCCATGTCGCTTTGCTTCACATAATGATGCAGGACAGATATTATAATCTAATTTTAACGTTTCCTTTTGTTTGAGGAACTTCATAGCAACTTGTCCGTTTTGATTCGTGGCTTTTAACAAAATGGATATAACACTTTGCGTTCGTAATAATAAGAGAACTAGCAGTATATTTACTTGTAAGTGCACTCACTCCACCATATAGACTAAGCATTCGACGGCGGTAACAATAGCAAGGAGTAGAAGAATTTGGATACTGTTACCACTCATTATATTAAGTTATTCGACGTGTCTAGAACACACAATGTTAAAGCATCGAGAAGAATGGAGAGAGATGAAAGAGCTCTCACCCCTCTCGAATCGTGCAATAAAAAATGATATGAGTAAGGAATCGATGCTTAAAAATAAACATTGTTTAATTACTTGCATCCCTACTTTAACAAAGTAATACACTGCGTTCTTTAATAAATAAAACTATATTTTTAATTTTATTACCATTATTTTAAACTATGTATTTGAATTCTAATAAATTTTATCTTAGATTTATTTATAGAGGTAATTCTGAATGAATGTTTTTCAAAATATTTGATTACATTATAGAGGTGTTAAAATAAAAACAAATATTTTCATACAAGTCTTTTTATTTTTAAATAATATTTATTGAAAACAATACAAGACTTAAACTAACATAACTATTTAAAATAACATAAGTCTTAGTTAGTAAAATTTATAAGCATTACTATAATTTTTCAGAAGAATAATGTTGTTGAAATAATGTATCTCCGTGAGTGTACACGTAACTAAAGATAGTAGGTACGCATCTAGCACATTAGAGAATTTTAATATACATCTACAAATGTTTTAGGTCAGCAATAGTTATTTAAAAACTATAACTGTAACCACATATTTTCTTAGAGATATTAGTTATAATATTTTCTGCTTGATCCATTATTGGATCAATATGCTCGGTTACCACATATTGTGTTTTTATTAATGGATCATTGCTGGTTGATTCCAGATCTAATATTTCTAATTTAATTAATCGCCGCCCTTTAGTAGGTATTGTTTTAATTAAATAAGAAGGTTCGTTCCCCTTCGTATTCTGCAGTAACTTGCTTCTCCTCTTCATGGGCTTCTTTTTATTAAAAAGACTTTTAACCACCTTGGCATGCAGCGGTGAATCTTTAGCATTCCAATGTGGAAATTCTTCAGAGAAGCCCTCCAACATATCTTGCGCATTTTGCTCAAAGCAAGGAGGATAATCTTCTGTTGCCTCCTTGCTTATGAGTAGCGACTGCGAGATTTCTTGGGTATTCTGAAATTTAATTTATAATGCAACAAAAATAATTTCACATCGAAGAAATGATTGATATAGTGGCGGAGGTAGAAGAGTATATCTAGGATCCACAAGGAGGCTGACTATCTTATACGGAACCGATAGAATATGAGAATCACGATAACAGCATCACAACCATAAGGTTTTAACAACAACATTATCTTCCAACTAAATCAAATATACAAATAAACATTAACTAGTGATCTAACCACTACACAAGAAAAGAGTTTGAAGAAAAATAATTTATACGACTTACCATGATGTATTTGGGTGACCGTAGTTGTCACTTGATTAATTATGTGTGAAACAAATTTTAAAAACATTCGACTTTAATAGCTATTTATAGTGTAAATATAATGCTGACATAACAACAAAGCATTCGCACGGAATCGCAATTGGACAAATTACTAATGAACTATAAGTTGGAATACCTAAATCAGCAATAACATGTCCCAACCAGTTTCGAATTGTTCATTGCGTGTGCTATTTTATTAATAGTTTTATATTTTATGAAATAAAAAAAACATGGTAGCTGGTTTATAACGTTATATATTTTCATCGTTACAATACAACATTAAGTATTTGATTAAAACTAGGTAATTAATTTACCTATTTACCATTAAAAAACAATGTATAATACTATTAAACAAATAACTGATGGATAACAATATTAAAATTAAATAACTTTACAATATAAAGTGCCTTGTCGGTACATACTATACAATTTCATGTATGTTTTTATTCTATTAACTTATTCATTACTTAAGCCATATAATAAAAAAATAGATGATGGGGTAACATATTTCTTAACTTACAATTTGATTCATGATTACCATTAAAATAATAATAAACTATACAATACGGTGCTTCTAAAGAAAAACTAATGATATTAAACTAAATTATCCCAGTGACCCCATGATAAAGTAGAAATTTTGTTTTTAATATGATACGTTTATCGTCATTACCTGACAAAGCTATTTTGTTCTGTTCTTGAGTAAATATTTCGTGCTTAAGAGATTTAAATATGATATTTTTTTTCTTCAAAAATGTATTTTCATTTAATACCTTGTAATAATCTTTATATTGTACATCTTTTAATACTTGCTTCTGTATGCCTTTTGCTTTTTTTAATTCATCTTCTGCCGTTTTAATACAGTATAACTTGGACCTTAATCCTACAAACTTCGAAATCAAACTTCCTCCTAGCTCATCTTTAAAGAGACCTGGCACCTTTTTGTTCCAACTAGGAATGTCGAATACGTTATTTACAGAATAATTACTAGTGTCGAAATAGGGAAGAAAATTTGATTTTAAATCAGCATAAAAATCTTTACTTTCTATTGAATACAAAAAACTATCAGTATCCGTATAACAAAGTTTTAACTTTTCCTTATAAAAAGGCTTCATAATAGAATAATGAAAATCAAACATGTGACTCTTAGATATTTCCAAAACGGAAAAACCAATGTATATAGGTTTATCCAAAGTGATTGTTTCAGGCTTCATTTGAATGGCTACCAAGTTTTCAGTGAAAATTGTAACACTGTGAAAATTTGGTCGAGCTATCATTTGCTCTGCACAGAAACTTTTCTTTGTTTTGTTACTATCATCATTCCACTTATTGACTAATTTCACATTAACCCTCTTTTCTGTGTCTTCTAACGTCTTGCCAAATATACTGTTGTTAAGAAGTTTGAAGAAATCTTGTTCAAATGTAGATTTAGCTTTTTTTCGTAATTCAGTATTCATGTCAATATACTGCTTTAAATAAGGACTCTGATTAAATTGAATAACTCTATGTATTTTTTTTAACAACAAACCATGTTTTATACATGTTTGCAGATGAGCAAAATGTATGACATAGAAATATTTATCGTATAAATTTGGAATCAATTTTGAAGTTTTAGAACCTGGCGGAGTAAATTTTTGAGCACAGAATGGAAAATCGTTATGATCATTATGCAAATGTTCGGGGTATTCTAAATCTACTTCTAGTATATAACCAGTGTCTCCGTTAGTTGGCACATTTATAAAATCTATTCCAGCGATTTCCAAGTCATTCAATAACTTAAAATTGGAATGAGGCAAATAAGCACACATTGCATATCCATAGAGATTATTACAATCGATATAAATTAGAAAGTTATTACTTTTTCTTGGATCGTAAGTTTTTAAATACTTGTTATTGGCTTTTGAATACCTTGTCGAACATAAACATATTCCACCGCGAATACCTTTTTGAATCATTCTTATTATTTCCAGGTCGTGTATTAATTCTAATTTAACATCTGTTTTTAATAGCATGGCATCAAAACTGAGACTCGGTGCTGTAACATAAAAGGCTGGATCTAATTTATAATTCATCTTACATGTCTGGCGAAAACTTTCAAAAACGTCAGCTAATAAAAGAACATCTGACTTAAGATACAAGACTGTGTATTCACTGACATTCGATAATTCAAACGTTTGCCAGACTTTTTTTGCATGATCATAATCTACTTTTATATTACTATTGCGTAATTTGCTGAAAAAGAACTCCTGAGGCGGAAGTACTTTTTCTTCGTATGAACTCCAAGTAGTCATGTATTCATATGGATACACCCCTTTTCGTTTTATTAAAGCAAAATGCTCACGAGAAGGAAAATAACGCCGCAGATGTTTAAAGTCGTCATTTTTTAAGTTTGCGACAAGTTTCTCTAGACTTGTGCTTAAAAATTTAAAAGAATCAACAAATCGAACAGGTATGATATCTTTATCATTAATTTGAAAAATTTTTGTAAAAGATATGTAGTTTTCCTTATTTTTTGCTATTACTTGTATTTTTCCTGATAGTTTTCCCAACTGTCGTATAAAAAGATGACTGTCATAACCCGCTAAATTATGAAAAAATATAGGAACAAACTTAGGCAAACAATATCTAATATTGCAATAAGAATGAGCTGCACCACGATACCGTCCTGTAAGATGGCAATGATCTTTAACTTTATCGTCAAACAATATTTTATCACAAAGAAAACAATTTGTAGCCCGAGCAAAGTTCGCTTTGTCTTCATTTGTT
This sequence comes from Schoenobius gigantellus, assembly GCA_963935595.1. Taxonomy (NCBI): domain Eukaryota; kingdom Metazoa; phylum Arthropoda; class Insecta; order Lepidoptera; family Crambidae; genus Schoenobius; species Schoenobius gigantellus. The sequence goes on along the minus strand of OZ012547.1, from coordinate 29,615,274 downwards.
AAACAAATAGCCACTGGCGACTGCAAAACGTTATAAATATCGGTTATATCCAATAATAGACTTTCTAAAAACTTTTCTACACAGGCTGGACCTCGATAAGATACATATTTATTACGCGACTTATCATAAGAACACACAACGTAATAAGCAAATGCTGATGGTACGTGTTTTTGCAATATCTTTGTACAGCCTGATCCAGAATCGAGTTCAGTTGGTTTTAATAATGATTCAAAATCTGCGTATAAGACGAAGGGCATGTCATGCATTCGCTCGTAATGATTAAATTGAATTCGTGTTCCATCACCGGATAATATTGTCGATACACCACCACAAACATGAGCTTTCAGTTTATCATTACTATCAAAGAATATCATACAATCCTCGCATAAATATATTTTAGAATGATGTTTAGTTAATTGAAGACGAAGTAATTTAGATAAATCTTTAATAAGACAGTAATGGGTGCGTTTTCTGTTTTCCAGGAAAAGCATATTAATGTGATGATCTTTGCGAATCTCGCTTTTGTATAAAGGTCCAACAATGTTACCATTCTTTTGAATGCCGTAAATATTAATACTTATGCGAGGATTATTCTTTTCAAAAACTTTGATGTCCGCAAACCCAACTGGAAAAATCATATTTTTGATATTGAGTACATTTTTAAAGTGTGGGTAAGCTGACGTTCGATGTGCGTTTCTGTTTATAGGAAATAGTGCTGCCATGACACACCATAAAAAACAATAATTATCAGAATTTTGAATGTTGATACATGCTCGTTTACATTTTATGGGCTTTGGTAATTCTATAAAACTGGAGCCTCTTAACGGGTTCTATTTGTTTATATTTACTTCTAGATATAGGCTTTGTAAATAGGCCCACCCACTATCTCTTTCTTCAAATTCTTCAATTTTTTTACAAATTAAGTGAATAATTTTTGAAAACATATCTTCAAAATTGAAGTTTTGATGCAAGATGAAGTTTTCCGTTGCAAATGACTTGATTGAAATCGAATCATACTTACTAAGCAGAAAGAATTCACAGAAAAGTTCAAAATTAGCTTTAACATTAGTGTGAGCTTGAATTTTCGCTATGAGCAATAGGCGTACGCGAGAGCGCAAGTGCCATAAAAACTCGGCGGGCGGGCGAACACGCGCACTATCATAACCCTCATCTTGATATCGAACACGGTACGATGCTATACGATTACGAAAAGCGCTATGAACTTTTTCAACCCCCTCACTATCAACGACCGAACTGTTGTTCTTATGTAAAATACTTTTCAAATGTGCAGAAAAAACTTTGTTATTTACGGATACGTCACAAACTGAACAGAAAGTAGACCTCGACATTATGATTTGGACAGTACAAATTCTCAAAGTTAAAGTAATAAAGGCTTAAGTATGTAAGTACCTAATCTTTGAGTTTGCTAACGATAAACAATAAGTAAACCAGCTAAAACATAACTTACGCAGAGAGAAACAAAAGAGAACCTATTTTTTTACTTTATCTTTATAAAATATCCCCTCTGTGGTAAACTTTGCCTTAGCTAATTTTACAAATTTTTTTAATGCGTAAAATTCTGGAGATTCTGCTTCGCCTTGCAAGCGTACCCAAACGATAGCGCGCTCGCACCGGTCAAGGCCGCTGAGATTAGATACCTCCTTCTGGTTGTAGAGGCGTAGCTCCACTAGCAAGTCGCCGTCGAGCTATGCAGTCCGACGCGTTACACCACCAGGTACTCGGCGTGTCAGGATACTGGTGGTCTTGTTTGGCAGGTTTGGCGGCCGCGAAACCTCGCTGTCCGACTCTGAGTCGAACAACCACTCAGAAGTATTGGACGACGATGTATTCTTCACTTCTGCACTCTTCGCCTTCGATAGGCACTTTATCGCCTTGCTTCTCTTCTTTGGACTAGGGAGATAGAAAAAGGATACACGATTATTGTACACATTAAACACTTGAAATTTAGATATATGTAAATATAGCAAGAAAAGTACCTGATGTCTTCGTCGTCGGTATCAAAGAAAAGGTCAGATTCACAGCTCTTCTTGGCTGACCTTTTGTTTTGCTTGCTATCCGACCTGAAAATAGTAAATGTCATATTAGTATTAAGAGTGGTTACAAGAAAACGAGTTGAAGATTCACATCTTCAATTCATAAGATAAAAAAAATATCATCATCATCAGTCAATCAGCATGCCACTGCTGGGCTTGATGGTCCCTCGTGAAGACAGCACTTGGAGAGGTCACGTCATATACAGCCTGGTCCAACGGCTCAATTTGTTGAAGCATGAAGATGATCAACCACTTATAGACAATTAAAGAATAGATATAAAGTGTAGCAATAAAGTATAAAAACTTACGAACATTTTTCAGCTGTCTTGGTCTTGAGATTTTTTGATGAGGAGGTACTGAAGCACTGTTAGTGGTCAGAGATAGCACTGGAGTGTACTGTGACTACAGTTTTTCCGGATTTTATATAAGAAAAGTGCAATGCAAGTAATAATTTTACTGAGGTTCTCAACCTATACCTTTTCTTTATAATCATTTTTATTTAACATGACTAATCTAAAAAAGAATGCTCATTAATTTTTATATTGTTAAATAAGTAAGTAATATTATAAAATATTATATATATAATCACAAAATTATTAATTTCCGTCCAAATCATATCCACACAAAATATTTAAAAAAAAACAAATATGCATTCACGGATATGATGTCTATACGTTATCGAGAATCCTAATGCATTCACTTCCACTTCCATGGTCAGTGTTCGTTTTTCAAACACTAAAGAACTGACACTTTATTTAGAGAAAATATTTTTTTTTTCCTGATTTTTTTATCACACCGCGCGTTTTAGGCAAAGGAGACGCGAAGCGCTCTGGGTACTATGGTACCCGGGACGTGTGAGTGGAGCAGTTCTCAGGTCTGCAACAAAATTTTTGATCCGCAGTTGCGTATGATCCAAAAACGGTCCGATCATCGGCTGAACTTCGTCAGCTATATAAAAAAAAAGTACTTACGTAGCAAGAAAGAAACAAAACGACGAACTGACGCAATTACGTGTATTGGATTTTTATTTTCGAGGTAGTAGTAGATCGTTATTCAGCATCACAACATCTAAGAGAAGATTATAGTTTGGTAGTTTACTTTCAAAAAGTCGGTTCCATACTCAAAATATGAAACTTAATAACGTTTTGCACCTCTGACTTTCATGATATTTAGCAAAATTTGATATTTACCCATAATTCTACCAATGTGCAATATGACGCGGAAATAATCAGCAAATTAATTGTTTGTCGTTTATTTCCACAAACTTGCAATACAATACTGTGCATATACAGCAAAATAGTTGTTTACCGTTTAATTCTGCTGATGCAGAAATCTCGTGTAAGGCTGCATGCTCCAAATTTTTTTTCATTTCGGGTTTATTATATTTATTTAAATTATACATGTACATACATATTTACAATTACTAACGAATATTATCTCCAAATTAAAAAGTCTTCTTTATAATAACGGATGCGATTTCTAATTTTCATTTTTCGATACTACTATTTAAAACAGATAAACAATAGGTATATCGTTCTATTAGGCGAACCGAATGTATCTATAGCATAACGATATTGATACGACATGACGACAGAACCATAGAAGTTTAAGAAAATTATTGTAATAATACATAGGTGGTATTCATCGGCAGCATCTCATACACGTTCCCACCGCACTACCCTATTTAATTAGGATGTTAAGACCTTAGTCAGCCAAGGTAGGTAGTTAAAATGTTCTTAATATTTTTTATATTTTCATTTTTTAAATTATTGGAATATTTATTTTCTATTTTTTATTCGTGTGATGACTGGAACACATCTTTCAGGGATTAGCCCGCCCTTTTAAATATTTTGTAAAAATCAACAATTTATACTTTGTTTTATAATAAAGAATATATTTAATTGAAGTAATTTAATAAACAAATAAAAGTATTAACGTGTGAAAGAAGCCTTATTATTTGAGTAAGCACTCGTAACTGGATATATGAATAATGTGCAATAAATTTATTGCTGATAAATGAATTTCGTGGGAATGCTTTGAAACTGTATGGCAGGCAGAGTGTAGAACGGTACAGATACTTATCCGAGAGTTGAGTCCTGAAGCTACGAAACCTCAACCTGTTTAATTTCTGTTGTTATTGCACTGCTACCTAGTTGAATGCCTTAATATTCTGAGATAGAAAACCTTGAAAATGTGTCTATTAAATCGCAATCAATCAAAAGTATACTCTTTACAGTCAAACAACACAACACAATAGAAAAATTATGAAATGAAATGAAATAAAAAATCTTCTTTTCCATTTAACCCTATATAATGTATATTGGGCAATCTTAAACTGTTTTCATCAAATACGTAAACGAACGCAGTGAGATTTGCGGAGCTAGAGCGCAGCGAAGCGTAGCTCAAATCTCACTGCGTTCGTTTGCGGTGTTTTGATGAAAACTGTTTTAGAATGCCCAATATACACCTACTCATCTGAGCACTAGAATCAGCCCCTGGGAGGTTGTTGGTTCATTAAAAATGATCCTGTATAAGATTAATATTTGTAGTCAGTTTAGTTACTTTTTCGCTTACTCAAATTCATACCGCTCAAGTTATTAAAATAATATCTCATAGTCGCTACGTATTTTTTATTCGATCGTTTTATTATTCCCCAAATAAAACCAACTTCAAAACCACTTAAAAGTCAAAAATAATTTGAGAATACTTACAACATTACAATATTGAAGTCGATGTTAAATTTTAAGACTTTCTAGAAGATTTCATATACAACTACTTTTCAACATAAATCTAATATAATGCACTTTCGGAAAATATTTAATGTACATACAATAACACCACGCGAACAGGATATTATCACACGCGCCACAAAGATTTGTATGACATATCACTTCCAAATTTAATCGCCCTAAAATGGTTGTAGCTGATATATTGCTTGCAAAAATTCAATAACATCTTCGCATATATTCTTATTTTCAGAAGCATTCCCTATGGCTGTTCACCTTGAGGCCTTTATACGTGTTACTACGTGTTACGCCGCCAAAATAATTTTGTCGAGCTGATTGATGGCTTGATACCAATTCTCGCTTTGGATTGGTGATAGAAAGAGCTTTGCAATCAAATCATTGATCGGCTGATATGACAGATCATGAAAGTATGTTAAGACATTGAAAAATGAATAAATCGATAAGGAAATAAGAACCATCTCGATCATGTCAGCTTCCATACAAAAAAAAACGCATTAAAATCGATCCATTCGTTTGGGAGCTCGTTTGATGCCACAAACAGACATACAGATACACATAATAATAAATAAAACTTTTATGTTATTTCTTGTTGGGTATTTTCTGATTCACAGCTGTTTTAAAATATTTAACAAAGTAATTTTTGGAGTTTCTTCAATCGAGTGAAATATTATTAATCATGTTGCTGTCTTTAAAAATGTTTAGATAAAATGTTCAACAGCACCATAATAATATAATGAATTTTAGAACTGTATGTTTTATATGTATTTGTGGCGGTACAGTTAATTGAAATTGTTCGAAAACGGGAAAGTAGCGTCATAAGAAATAAAGCAGACAAGACTTACAAATGTTATACATAGATTGTATAGAACTTTGCATTTCCTTTAATTTTTCTCTTAATTGTTTTATTCATTTTTCAAAATATCTAGCATTTTAAGAGAAAATGTAAAGTTCTATATAAAATATGTTTAGACATGCTAAAATTTGTTACTTTGTTTATACATTTAGATTTCGCAACAGAACGGGTTTAGATGAAAATTATGCCAGTCTTAGGTAATAAATCGAATACTTTTTTATTCGTGTAAAGGATTAATAAAATCTACCCGGATATATAATGACAGGACACATATAATGACAGGTTTGTGGAAACTGTCCTTACGGTGGGTTCGAAGTTTTTCAAACCCAGCCGTACCAAGCAAAGGAGCAAGATCTCAGAGCCGACAATTAAGCTGATGGAAGAAAGACGTGGGATGGGTCTGCAGTCCTCTGAAGATGCTCGTCGGCGACTCAACAAACAGATCTCGAAGTCTCTGACTCGCGACATACGCCGATTTAATACAGAACGTATTAAGGAAGCCATCGAGCGGAACAAGGGCTCCAAAGTGTTCGCAAGAGATCTGTCACTCGGTCAGAGTCTGCTGACGAAGCTGAAGACAGAGGACGGCAGAGTCGTCGCGTCTCGACCTGAACTTATGGCTGAGATTGAACGCTTTTATGGACAGCTTTACACAACATCGCAGGCACCTGTCATTCAGGCTACAGACCCTAGAGCCAAATTGATCCGGCATTACACCGAAGACATCCCGGACGTCAGCCTGTACGAGATTAGTGTGGCTCTCAAACAGCTAAAAAACAACAAGGCACCGGGTGATGATGGAGTTACAGCTGAGCTTTTGAAAGCGGGTGGACTACTAGTCCGGAAAGCGCTGCAGAGGCTATTTAACTCCATCATACTCGAGGGCATTACGCCTAAAGCATGGCACGGGGGTGTGGTGGCACTTTTCTTCAAAAAGGGCGACAGGGCCCAATTGAAGAACTACAGACCCATCACGCTCCTGAGTCATGTATACAAGCTGTTCTCGAGAGTCATCACGAATCGTCTCGCGCGCAGGTTTGACGACTTCCAGCCTCCCGAACAAGCCGGATTCCGTAAAGGCTATAGTACCATAGACCACATTCATACGCTGCGGCAGGTTATACAGAAGACCGAGGAGTATAATCTGCCACTATGCTTGGCGTTTGTGGACTATGAGAAAGCCTTCGATTCTGTCGAGACCTGGGCCGTGCTTAGGTCACTCCAGAGGTGCCAAATAGACTACCGGTACATCCAAGTGTTGAAGTCATTGTACGGAAACGCCACTATGTCAGTCCGCCTTCAGGACCAGAACTCGAAACCAATACGACTTCAGCGAGGTGTGAGACAAGGTGACGTTATATCGCCGAAGCTGTTCACAGCTGCGCTGGAGGATGTATTTAAGCTTTTGGACTGGAGAGGACGCGGCATCAACATAAACGGCGAGTACATGACTCACCTTCGTTTTGCCGATGATATCGTGGTCATGGCTGAGACCGTGGAAGATCTAGGCACAATGCTCGAAGACCTCTGTAGAGTTTCCCAACAAGTGGGTCTTAAAATGAACATGGACAAGACCAAAATTATGGTGAATTCCCATGTAGTACCCACTCCTGTGAAGGTTGGCGGCTCTACACTGGAAGTTGTTGACGAATATGTTTACCTGGGACAAATAGTCCAGCTCGGTAAGTCCAACTTCCAGAAAGAGGTAAATCGACGAATCCAACTCGGCTGGGCAGCGTTCGGGAAGCTACGCAGCATATTCTCGGCCAATCTACCGCAGTGTCTTAAGACGAAAGTCTTCAATTCGTGCGTGTTGCCAGTGATGACGTACGGAACTGAGACGTGGCCGTTTACAATGAGTCTCATCAGAAGGCTCAATGTCACTCAAAGGGCAATGGAGAGGGCTATGCTCGGGGTTTCTCTACGCGATCGCATCAGAAATGAAGAGATCCGTAGAAGAACTAGAGTCGCCGACATAGCCCAAAGAATTGCAAACCTTAAGTGGCAGTGGGCAGGACACATAGCTCGCAGGACTGACGGCCGTTGGGGCGGAAAGGTCCTCGAGTGGCGGCCGCGTACCGGGAGACGCAGCGTTGGTAGGCCCCCCACAAGGTGGACCGACGATCTGGTGAAGGTCGCGGGAAGCCGCTGGATGCGGGAGGCGCAGGACCGATCGGTTTGGAGATCCCTGGGGGAGGCCTATGTCCAGCAGTGGGCGTCTCTTGGCTGAAATGATGATGATGATGATGACCCGGATATATTAGCTGCCGCTGCCGACGTTAAGCAGCATAGGCTAAATTTGCAATAAATTATAAAAGGCTGGTGGAAGATGGCCCAGTGCGAACTAGTAGGTGTGATTACTTAAAAAACATGAATTACCAAAAATTACTAAAAAGTATCAAAGGCAAAATATTCGTAGTTTTTGATGGCCATAATCTCTCCTGATGGTAAGTGACGATAATAAGGCCGAAGATGGAAACGAGCTTCACCTGGACTCCTCAGCAACTGAGCAATTATCGAAACACAAAAATGTTATTAAGACGACTGAGAAGTACCGATTCATGACTCGAGTACTTTAAAAAATGCACTTTATTGCACACCACTTAGAGTTAAAAGTCCGAGGCAAGTGCTTACATTTCATATTGAAATATTGTTTCGGGCGATAACTTTTTTAAACATTTACCCCCCTAAACATTTACGAAATTAGACACTTTTGGTCCCATTATATTAAGTATATCTTAATCTATGTTTGTACGTTTTGCTTTTTTTGTAATTCAGTATAATTGAGTTAATACAGATAAAAATGCTCGAGGTAGTTTTTAAGTCTAAAATATGGATATTTAGATGCTAATAATTTATATTCTGAGCAATATTACTTTGGGAGATTGGAGTCGCTCACGTCCGTAGGTTTTACCCTCGAGACTCTACACGTGATCCCCGGGTGGTGCTAATCGAGTGACCAACTTCTGGTGGTAGGGCTTGAAAAACCCGACTGGCTAGCGACCACCGTGCGCATGACGTAAAACCCGTCAAGTGGGCATTTTGTGTCCGCGTTTCGGGATCAGTCATCGCACAGCCAGAGCTTGAGGGGTCGTTGCTGCGATTCGTGTGGTTTGTGTGGGCTTCCGTCGACCCAGTGCCAGGTTGACTGCGTTGACCCTCCGCCCAGGAAGACCCGAAGAAACGGCTGTTCCGCTGGCCGCCCGTGGTACAGTACAGGGGCCCAAGCGGACCTAACCAGTCCGTAAGGCTGCCCCACCATGCCACGCATAATCTCGGGGTGGTCCGTCGTGCCGGTTGGTGACCGGACGGTGGGTCCCGGCGACCACTACCGGGGGGGTTCGGGGGCCCTTTCGTGCGGAGAGTCAGCGCAAATCAGCTGTCAGCTGTTCCCTGGCGAAACAGGCCTACACACGTTAACTATGCTAATCGCTGCAACGACACCTCAATTTCACACCTCTCACTCCAACAAACATGTCAGCGCACAATATTAGGACTGGTCGTACAGCGGTGCACTATCCCACCAAAACACCACTATTCGAGGTGAGGCTCGCTAACATCCGCGGGCTCCATTCTAACCTCTTGGCTGTCCACCACCATCTCGAGACAGCCCGTCCAGCAATGCTGTTTTTGACAGAGACGCAAATTATCTGCCCGGCCGATACAAGCTACCTTAATTACCCCGGCTACGCTCTTGAGGAGTCCTTCAAGGCAAAGGCAGGTGTTGACGCATAGTGCCACAGACGGCGTGCTGCAACCACAGGCGTCGCGACCGTCGCCTGTGGTTGCAGCACGCCGTCTGTGGCACTATGCGTCAGCAGATTGGGACGGTATGCGGGATTATTACGCGTCTGTCCCTTGGTGGCAGCGCTGTTTCAGTGGGATGGATCCTAACTCCTGCGCTACCTCTGTTGCTGACGAGATCAGACTAGGAATGGAATATTATATTCCACATTCCAATCTCGTCAGTAGAGGGAGACGTAACCTCTGGTTCAATCGCGAGTGCTCCTCTGCTGTTGAAAACAAACAGCTAGCTTACCGCGCTTGGATCAGAGGTCGAGCTTCTAGGGATCCCAATACTAACCTACTGAAAACAGCCTATAATAATGCCACCAAGTTTTGTAAGAGGGCTTACATTAGAGCGGATGCTCAGCGCATTGCACAAGTGGGTCAGGAACTGCTAGCGCACCCTACGGGTAGTCGTTCGTTCTGGCGCCTGGCCAAAGCTGTGCAATCAAACTTCTGCCAACCCTCGCTGCCACCGCTGAGACATGCCGATGGCTCACTTGCTCATCAGCCGCAGGGGAAAGCCGACCTCCTGGCAAAACTCTTCGCGGCCCATTCCCGTATCGATGACTGTGGTGCACAACCTCCGACACTGTCCCATTGTGGCAGCACTATGCCCGATATCCGCATCAGACAGCGAAATGTGCGGGCGGAGCTACAGTCGATTGATATTCGAAAAGCAAGTGGACCAGACGGCATTCCTGCGATTGTACTTAAGAAGTGTGCAGCGGAGTTGACTCCGGTCCTGACACGTCTATACCGTCTGTCGTTCTCTGCTGGTTGTATGCCGAAATCTTGGAAAGAGGCCAATGTCCAGCCGGTTCCCAAAAAGGGAGATCGTTCTGATCCGGCTAACTATCGCCCTATAGCCGTCACTTCCATTTTGTGTCAAATCATGGAGAGGATCCTTAACACCCAGCTGATCCGTTACCTGGAAGGTCACTCGTTGCTTAATGACCGTCAGTATGGGTTTCATCCTAAACGGTCAACAGGTGACCTTCTAGCGTTCCTTTTGCACAAATGGGGTGAATCTATCGATAAGCGCGGCGAGTCTGTGGCTATTAGTCTCGACATCGCCAAAGCTTCTGATAGAGTCTGGCACAAGGCTCTCCTTTCCAAGCTTCCGGCATACGGATTGCCCGCTCAGTTCTGTACGTGGATTGCCAGCTTCCTCCACGAGCGTAGAATTCGCGTTGTCGTTGACGGCTGCGCTTCGCGGTTCGCGGCAGTGAATGCTGGTGTTCCACAAGGCTCCGTTCTATCCCCAACATTGTTTCTTCTGCATATCAATGACATGCTTTCCTTGGGAAGTATACATTGCTATGCAGACGACAGTACAGTGCAGGGGGGATATCACGGAAGCTCAGGGGCTGCTCGTGGTAATATTGATAGGGAGAGGCAGAATCTTATCATTGAGCTCAACAAGACGCTGGACCTCATCTCCGAATGGGGTTCCAACAATCTTGTCGAGTTCAATGCTAAGAAAACACAGGTGTGCGCGTTCTCGGCGAAAAGGTCACCTTTCCTCCCCCCTCCTTCTCTTGACAGATTGCAGCGTCGCGCTATTCGAATAATTGGCGATGTAGAGGCAACTAACACCCTCGAGCCTCTACAACTTCGTCGTGACATCGCCTCTCTTAGCGCCTTTTACCGAATGTTCCATGGGGAATGCTCTGAGGAGCTCTTTAACCTTATCCCTCCCTCTCTATTCCTTAACAGAAACACGCGTAAGGGCCTTCGGAGTCATCCTTACACTGTATCTTCCTTTTCACACCGTACCAAGAAATTCCAAGATTCCTTCTTCTGTCGTTCATGCCACACTTGGAATTCTCTACCTGCGCACGTGTTTCCTCCATCCTACAACATGGGTTCCTTCAAAAGAGGTGTGAAAAAGCATCTTTTAGGCCGGCAAGGGGCGGGCAGGTAGGATAGTGGATGTCATCCCTACTCTATCTGTCAACTCATTTGGGCCTCTTTCACCGCTTAACATCAGGCGGGAGGAGGTCATTTGCCGGGCCTTACAATCAAAACGTACAAACCTAGATCTTCATTATATCTACAACATTTCCAAAAATTATGAAAATTGGACTATGTTAAGAGGGAGAAAAGCGTTATCGCTTTTTGTAAGAAAATTTACAGCTTCACAATCCTCTTAAGAGGACTGTGAAGTACCAATTCATGGCTCGAGTATGCACTTTATTGCACACCGCTTAGAGTTAAAAGTCCGAGGCAAGTGCCTACATTTCATATTGAAATATTGTTTCGAGCGATAACTTTTTTACCCCCTAAACATTTACGAAATTAGACATTTTTGGTCTCATTAGATTCAGTATACCTTAATCTATGTTTGTACGTTTTGCTTTTTTTGTAATTCAGTATAATTTAGTCAAAAAAGATAAAAATGCTCGAGGTAGTTTTTAAGTCTAAAATATGGATATTTAGATGCAAATAATTTATATTCTGAGCAATATTACTTCAAAATCAAAACGTACAAACCTAGATCTTCATTATATCTGCAACATTTCCAAAAATTATGAAAATTGGACTATGTAAAGAGGGAGAAAAGCGTTATCGCTTTTTGTATGAAAATTTGCAGATTCACAATCCTCTTAACATTGTCATTATGGCGACAAACTTAGGTAAAGTGGAGGTAGCTAGCCGGGTATGCTCAAAAACCCTACCAACCAAACCAAGCAGAAAAATTCTGCGCCAATGGGGAATCGAACTCCGGACTTACAGATACACACCGGGTCACAGATTACACAACGTAGTCTCAACCACTAGACCACAGAGGCGGTTAAACTTAAAAAAACATAAATTACCAAAAAAAACATACGCATCGAATTGAGAACCTCCTCCTTTTTGAAGTCGGTTAAAAATCACTTAAAGGTAGTAAAGGCAAAATATTTTGGTATTTTTAGCTCACCGTAACCACGTTAAATAACATACGTCCAAGGAAGACAATAATACAACAATAAAGAAAAAATATAATTTTAACCTTATTGTATAATAATATATTGACAGAAAAACAATGAAGTTTAGTCTAGCGCATTACAATTAATAATTGACGCGTCAAACAGAACAATGTTTAACGTGGTTTTAACAACAACATTCTACGCCGCAGACGAAGAGAATACAACAAGAGCGGGAGCTGCAAAATTTTATAGTTCTAAACACGACGCCGTCAAAACCCTCCCGTACCGGCAGGATTAATGGCGTACTTGACTTTGCACCTGTAAGCCCGGTTTATAATTTGATTTTGTAAACAATAGGCGTGTACGTACAAAGCCCCGTGTACACACTCAGCTAAGCGGCTGCTGAAGCTATAAATTTTGTTTGTATATTTTTGTACTACCGCGCCCCGCTGTTTTATCCACGTAGATATAAAAGAAATGGTCAATATCGGGATAGAAGAATTATGTTTGTTTAGCTGGACCTTCAGCTGTCACATTACATACAAGTTTTAATAAAGAAGTCGATTCATGTTTGAGTAACGAGCCTATTAAAGGGTTATTGATATATCAAGAGATATATTATTAGAAATATATTTACTTATACAGTGTGTAACAAAAACACTGTGAAACGTTTTAGGAACATGTTCAGAATTTATACTTTTTTTCTTCACGGAACTATATTTGTATGAGAAGCACAAAATTAATTTTTCAATGACATCATAACTGTATCGATTCCGAAGATATATTCACAGGGTTTTTTTACAGTGTGTAAAAAACACTGTAAACCTTTTATGGAGCATGCCTAAAAAGGTTCACAGGGTTTTTTTCACACACTGTATATATTTTTAGGTACTGTAAAATTTAAAAATAAACTATTCGTCTTGAAACCTTGTAAATCACAATAGTTTTATTTTGTCATTCTATGTTGGTCTTTAGTCTAACTAAGCCAAATCATCGCCACTCGTTGAGTATACAGTGAACCTAATCCAAATAAACAAACTCATTCTCTCACGTAAGCACTTTCATAACGTCTACCGGTCTTCGGATATTGCGAACAGATGAACATGGCGAATTTCGATAAACAGGTTAACTTTTGAGGCCCGATGAAACATGTGAAATTTGGCGGGGCACATCAAATAAATCTCTACAGGGTATTGTCCGTGAAAATGTCGGATCAAACGTAAATGCCTACTTCAATCAGATGTTCGACGTGCATGAATCAAAGAGGATGGGAGTAATCTTATCAATTTATCATCGAATATAGAAGGGGCGTCCTTTAACTTTGTCCGTGAAACATGCATTTATATGAACCTGTGCACAGAAATTTAATGGGAAAGCTGACGTTAACGACTTTTGTTATTAAATTCATTATCTACTAGTAATTCCATTCCCATTGTTTTTCCTGCACTCGATAGCCTCGGAAAATAGTTTTACTTCTCTTATAATGTCGCTTGCAGCGTTCTTTTCTTTACCATGTGGTTATGTACTTCAACAATTAATATTCGGGAAATTCACATAGTGGTGAAGAGACGCTCGGGAAATCCATAAGCCTTTTTCATATATCGTGACTAACTTAGATGTTGAACAGTGAAAAAAATCTCTTTTTGCAACTAGTTATGAAACTTTGGTCACGAAACTGGCCCAAGGGGTATTATATAGTTAATTCTCCAATTCATCAAAAGCTTTTTGTTCGCATAAAAGTAGAACCACCTCATCATTTATAGTTCTATACACTCATAATGTCCGGGTCCGGATTGAGAGATTCCGGGAAGGCTGCGATTGCGAGATAAGCCGCTGGATGCGAACTGCACAGAGCCTGTTTGGTTTAGAGATCCTTGGGGATATGTAAATGCTGGTCCCAACTTGATGAAGCTCCATTCGCCCATCCCTTATCCTAATAATATTATAAATGTGAAAGTGTGGATGTTTGGATGTTTGTTACTCAATTACGCAAAAACGGCTGAACGTATTTGGATGAAATTTGGCATGCATGTAGCCTTTGACATGGAAAAGAACATAGGCTACCTTTTATCCCGACTCCTTAAGTAGTTCCCGAGGGAAAATTGAAAATTGTTCAAAATTGAAGTCCACGCAGACGAAGTCGCGGGCAGAAGCTAGTACTACATAAAATTTCATCAATTTGATCGCAGTCCACCATTACCAATCTTAGGACAGTATTAATTTGTACTGGCTTTTGTGGCCATACATAAAGTTTATTTTTTTGCGAAGTGGAGTCCTGATACGAAGATGGCAAATGCACGAAATAGAATACACACTATATACACATAGCCACCCTCACCTTGCCAACCGACGAGATACTGCTTTACTCCACTTATATGGCTGTGATAGTAACAAACCCTGGAATTATTTCCCTTAGTCGCTCGCTAATTTTCTACGGAATTATTTTTTTAAGTCGCAGTTACCCGTTCTAAATTACCTACTATGGAAGCCCCCCTAAACCTTTACGAAATTAGACACTTTTGGTCGCGGGCACAGCTAGTAACTAATAAAAAGACGCAACAAAAGTTCTTAGTTTGCTTTCTGTGACCAAAATAATCTACGGATATTTAACTTAAATAAGTAGGTATAATCAACCTACTTTAAACAAAATAATTTTATAAGTACCTATACTTCCCGTATATGTATAACACGTTAGTCCTTAATTTGTCCTTTTGTAGACTTAATTCACCTGCTTAATTCACCTAGGTGCATTAAGTCAACCAAATAGTATACCTTATGCACCCAGGTGAGTTAAATCTACCAAATGATCTCTGTGACAGTTGTCACTCGTGCTGTCACGCTTACGATGTAGTCCGTATTTTTTGTCGATAAAGTCTATTTTTTTAAATTATTTATGAAAAGCTTATTGAATTTAAATCAAAATTAATTTTATAAATTTTATAATTTAATTTTATTAATGTTATAAATCAAACAAAAACTGTTATTTCGCTATTTTTATTATTCGAAAGGAATACATTCAAGGTCACTAAGTAGTGTAGTGTGTCGTTAGTTTAATCGATCGATTGCGACTGTTTTATGAATAACCATGTTTATTTTATTGACAATAATGAGTACATAGTAAGTATTATTATTTACTCTATGACAATAAATATTATAAGTCGTTTTTAGGGTTCCGTAGTAAACAAGGAACCCTTATAGTTTCGCCATCTGTTGATGATAGAGAGAAACTAATTAAAATTGGGAAATAAATAAAAAGTGACACGTTTCTCTTGAGTCAATGTTCCTACTAATTTTTGACAATGTCAAGCATAAAAAGAATATAGTTTAGAATATAATATTAAAACAAAATTTAAAGACAATGACTATGGCTTATTTAACTACTGTAAGATTATGCCAGTTCACCTTAAAGTTAAGTATGCGTTACTTGTGGAGCATTATTTTAATGAGAGCATCAGCAGAATAACGCACTCGAATGAAAAAAATACGCGTAGCTTACAAAGAAAGCAGTTGATGTGCCCTCATTCAGAGATTTAAATCTCTGCCCTCATTACAATAACATGTACGGAACATATCAACTGCACTTCAAAATCCCACAACTCATTAATGAATTACCTGAAAATATAAAACAAAACTTAAATGAAAAGAACATTAAATATCAATTGAAGAAATACTTTCTGTCAACACTCTTATTGTAGTTTATATATTTAATATAATTATTGTATAAAAAACATAAATTATTTGCCAATTTAAAATTTTCCTTACTTTCATTCATATTTTATTCGTTGAAGTAAATGTTTGTATAATAGAACATCGTGTATCTTGTCTTTTATTTTCATCGTCTATTCAACTAGGTAGTTCTTTAGTGCACACACACGCACGAATACATCGCCAGTGCGTGCTCACATAAATGTTAATCCATAACTACCCAATAAGTTATACGTGATTTTTTGTGTGTACTGTTAAACTGTTTAATTGTAAATATTATCTGTGCGAATCGGCATCACTCAGAAAAACTAGAATTAGTTTATGTAGTGCTGTCTTATTATTTTCCAATGTTTGTAAAAAAAAAAAAAAAAATAGAGTTTAGAAGAATTAAATACGAAGTACAAATCGAATATATATATAAAATTGTGACCAAAAAGGTCGGTGGCGTTTCTGGTCGCCAACACAATGTCTGTCTGTCTGTCCGCGCTTTTACTCAAAGACTATTAGTACTAGAAAGCTGTAATTTGGTATAGATATGTATATAATTCATGCCAAAAAAGTGGTGGAAAAAAAACATTGAAAATATTTTTTTTAGGGTAATCCGAATTATTGCTCAAAGTGGCCACTTTTAGCTATAATTCGGATTATGATTATTCCTATACATTTAATATATGCCTGAATAGCTCAAGAAATCTGAAATATCTGTATTGAGTAGTTGACTGATCTATTTTTTGAATAAACGTCTTTAATTTATCATAATTATTTGAAAAAAACGAATGACGGCGCTAGTAGTAAGTACTGTGTACCCCTTAATAAAGATCGATTTACGTGCATTTACCGATTGTTGCATCTCTATCTGTCCAATGTGATATTTTACGTGCGTAAGCATCATATTTTTTTTTTATTATTACTAGGTATTTTAGAACTTACGAGGTATAGTTTAGGTGTGAAGATTTATAATGTACTGCACTTGAGTTGCGATAAAACTAGTATGTAAGGAATGTAATATAGAAAATTCAAAATAACATTGTAATCATGACGCTCTTGTTCAAAGTTACTACGTCGGTTTTGAAGCCATCTGTCACAAAGATCAAGCTATATTTTAAGGACTGTAAGTCCCAATCCTATAATAATTTGGAAAAAAAAAGAAGCTTATGTATGTAAATCTCGGGGGAGATTGTATAACTCATCGTTAATCGGTCACCGTTTCTTTATTTGATATTTCTGTTTGATAAAATTCGATTCTTTTAATACCTTGGTTTTCTAACATGGTAAGATAGATATAGATTTTTTATACACCTAATTTTGTACTATAAATAGCATATACTAGGACAATACATACACAGACAACAAAACAGGATGCCTTAACACCGTAGGCGATTTCTGACAGGCTACAGGTGGTTGTCTTGGTACAAGTATATTATAGAAAATGAATCGACCCATAGTTATGACAGATGAACAAGTTCTTTTTCTTCGTCAAGTTATCCAATTTGACAATAGTTACCGATCAATCACAACACTGGATTTTGAACTATACACGGTTATTTTTTTATCACCCTGGAAAATTTTCCTTTCGTCCACCGTGTTTCTTTTCCACCTAGGTGCATTAAATCAACCAAATAGTATACCTTATGCACCCAGGTGAGTTAAATCTACCAAATAGGATTTTTATTCACCTGGGTGCATTAAAGCTACCAAAAAGTATAGTGATATTCACCCAGGTGAATTAAGTACACTTATTTCGCATGTTTAATTTACCTGGGTACATTAAAGTCAATCATTCGTTGTTGCGAGTTATGTAACCTATTTTTAAACTATTGCTGGCCATTTATGAATCATTTAACATTTTAACTTAATGATAGACTTTTGACAATGTCACTGCATATTTGCGTCTTTTAACTTTTAATATCGTATCAAATAATGATCATATAGTGGATAATAATAATATTAATTCATTTATATAAAAATAAACAATTTTAAAATGTCTAATTTTAAATTTATTCATAGGGGACGTGACGTGGTGACTTGTATATATAATGATAAGTTGTACTGTAGGTCCATGGTTGTACTCTATAGAAAAAAAATATAAATCAAATGTAGAGAGGTGGCGATGCTGCGATAATAAGGAACATGTAAAATGTAATGGATCTATTACGATAAAGATAAAGGAAAATGGTTTTTTTTATTATTTTATTAGGTACCTACTAAAAGCACTTAAGTGTCGATTGAACCTTTTTTATTTTCGATTGATAGCTGGTATTTCAGAGATGGGTTTTAGAATGTTGTTTTATGTGGAGATTTAAAAAAAATACAATTAATGATAAGTATCTCATAAAGTAGATTTTAAAACTAACGTAGCTAAGATTGCGTGGCTGGAAAAATTGAACACAGGTGAATTAAATTATAGATTTAATTCACCTGGGTGAATAAAGAATATTATTTGGTAGCTTTAATGCACCCAGGTCAATAAAAGTACTATTTGGTAGATTTAATTCACCTGGGTGAATAAGGTATACTATTTCGTGGAATTAATGCACCTAGGTGAATTAAGCAGGTGAATTAAGTCTACGAAAGGAAAATTTTAGGGACGCTTCAGGACACATCCATTATTATATAAAAAAAAAATTAAATAAAAATATATAAAAAAATTAAAAATCTCTAGAAATGCTGCTTTCAACTAGTGCAGCATTTTTTGTATTTTTTTAAAAATTAATATAAAATTAAGTAAGTGAGTAATTTTTTTTATTTATATTTAAATCATTCTAATAACATGTCGTGAAGCGTCCCTTAAATTTTCCAGGGTGATAAAAAAATAACCGTGTATACAGAGATCATAGAATAATTAATATAGACCATACTAATCACAACGAATCATTTAAGAATCCCGCGGTTTCCATAATATGCAGTAAATCTATGTGAACAAGCCAATTAGTCTGTCACCGACATCTACTTAGGAAAATGAATGGTCTATTACTTTGTAAAATTTGACTTCAGCGTGAAAATGACAGCCTCAAGATGGGTCACCTCAATTAGCACCACAGAGTTTTTGTTTGCCTTCATAATTCACAGTCAATAAGAATATAAGGTAGAAAGATATCGAAATAAATATTATGATAATGTAGTATTCTATTACCTACGGAGGTAATACTACACATACACATTTGGGCATTGTTGTGTAGTAGGCCAACTCCTACTTGCATGGAGCGAATCTCATGGCCAGCAGTGGGACGTATATGAGTTGAAACGAAGGGAGTAATACCTAGTGCAGTGTCTGTGAGAGTAGCACAAATTTGGTTTAAGCGTTTTCAATCCGGAAATTTTGATGTCAAAGATGCACGTCGCTCTGGTCGCCCTATTACAGATAAAATGGATGCCATTTTTGAAAAAGTGGAGCAAGATCGGCATGTCAGTAGTTACGACGTAGCTGAAGAACTGGGAATTGACCACAAAACAGTTTTGGCGCATTTGAAAAAAACTGGGTACACAAAAAAGCTCGACATTTGGGTACCTCACGAGCTCACTGAAAGAAACCTAATGAACCGTGTAATCATTTGTGATTCTTTATTACGACGTAATGAAACCGAACCATTTTTGAAGAAGCTGATAACTGGTGATGAAAAGTGGATCACGTACGACAAGAACGTGCGAAAAAGGTCGTGGTCAGAGGCCGGTCAGGCTTCACAGACTGTGGCGAAACCCGGGTTAACTCGCAACAAGGTGATGCTGTGTGTGTGGTGGGATTGGAAGGGCATTATTCATTATGAGCTGTTACCACCAGGCAGGACCATCGATTCTGAACTCTACTGCGAACAACTGATGAGATTAAAGCAAGAAGTTGAGAGAAAGCGGCCGGAATTAATCAACAGAAGGGGTGTGGTTTTTCATCATGATAACGCTAGACCTCACACATCTTTAGCCACTCAGCAAAAATTAAGAGAGTTTGGCTGGGAGGTGTTAATGCATCCGCCGTATAGTCCTGACCTTGCACCTTCAGATTTCCACCTGTTTCGGTCTCTTCAGAATTCTTTAGGCAGTGTCAGGTTAACATCACGAGAGGACTGCCAAAACCACTTGTCGCGGTATTTTGACCAGAAGTCCCAAAATTTCTATAGCAATGGGATCATGTCCCTACCTACAAGATGGCAAAAAGTTATCGAACAAAATGGTACCTACATACTTTAGTTAAATGTAAATAAACTATATTAAAAAATGTTTTGAATTTTCTTAAAAAATGCGAAGAAACTTTTTCCCCAACCTATTATTAGATTTGACAATTTCAATTTTCTATAGTCTGCTTATTTCAACCATTACTAAAGTTGAGTCTATATTCTAAAAAAAACTATTGAATGTAAAAAGTTAAGAGCTTGCTAACTGTTACATACTTTACAAATACGCTGTATAAAGGACGCCAAGTAATAAGTGAAAAACACAAATCCGTATTTTGCTCAAAATAAGTGTAAAATGTAATTATAATTCAACGTTCATTTAACTGTTAAAGCGTTTCGTAATACCTACGTAAGACCTTAAGACCGATCGTTCTGCACTAATAAGCAGGCGGACTAGGTAAGAATATGTATATCTCCTTATATTATTATGTAGTATATGTATTTGGAAAAAATGTATCGGAATAACGTATCAGTTTAGTCATCTTAATTAAAACGCAAACTTCATAACAATATTACAGTAGATACTATCAATATTTATGCTATAAACCACAAAGCGTTCTTGACTTTGCCCGCTAGCGTTAAGACGCTACTACTACGTCTACTTACGTCTCTACATATTCATAGAACTAGAGCTATAGTGCGGAATAAGTATAATTACAAGTTTCTAATTTTCTCCAACAACTTTAACAGAATTGTGTTAAAGCTTTTGGGGAAAGTTAAAAACTAATAATTTCATAGTAACTACCCATATAAAAGGAGCTGCATTGGATTGAAAGTTTGATGTGTTGATTTCATTTCATTTTACTCTTATCTTTATGTTGAAGGTGCATTCTCAGTAAATGAAACTTTCGGAATGATTATCATACACACATTTTTCTACATTATGTCCATCATTATATCTCCGCAACACGAAACCTGTTGGGCAAGGCCTACCCAGTAAGGAGGATTTAGGTTTCTCCCATCTTGCTGGCTCAGTGTGGGTTGGTGGGGAGAACTAGAACCGCGCCCGTTGGCAGACGAAGACGAAGGAACGACCTCCAATGAAGGACCCAAACCAAACAGGTGAGTTTGGCTTGGGTCCCTCATTAGAGGTCGTTCCTTGAATTGACTTTTCTGATCCTGAATGTGCCCTCTAAAAGAGACGGAGAGGTTTCGAAGGGGGGAAGTTAGGTATAAAGATGCCAGCCGAATAGCCGCTGATGGACCTACAGTGGAGTCCCACAGCATATACCCAGGTGTGTGACCTTAGTCAACTTAGCCCGTTTGCATCGTAATGGATTATCCCACCTTATAAAAGTGTTATAAAAGTGTGTTATTCGGAACCTCTTACACACCCATACATTACACTGCGAACCAAAAAAGATGTTTCTTGCGGCAATAATTTTGTTATTGGTTTTAACAAACACCTTCATCAGACATAGCCCAAAGTTGTTAGATATTCAAAATAAACGCGATCATTTAAAAATATATTAACAAAACCTTCCTAAGCTGTACTATTTTGAGCATACCGAACCAAATTACGTTTTCTATTCACGTAGGTAGTTATAATAGTTTCGTTTAAATGAGATATTATAAGGTTAACAATTTGTGCCCTATTTTGAGTACATTGCAATTATTCTGTTAAAAAATATGAGTTCGTCGCGAAAGTGTAACGTTATGTAGTGTTAACGAAGAGCTTTTCTTTTATGTATGACAAAATTTGTCAGAAAAAAAAACAAAGAAAACAGATCACTTTTTCCGTTCCGTTCGGTTGACTGGTAGAGAATGCCTCGTTGCATTAAGTCCGCCCTTAGTACCTTTATAGTGCAATAAAGATTAAATAAATAAAATAAATAAATCACTGATTTGCTGAGTGAAACAAGCCTTCCATGCATTCTTTGGGATAAACTTATTAAAAAAAATAAAAAACCGGGCAAGTGCGTGTCGTGCCACGCGCAGTGTAGGGTTCCGTAGTTGCAAATGCCAACTTTGAGTTCACACTCACACCTCACAACACGTTGCTATTAAATTAGACATTATTATTATTATTAAAGCTGCAATGATTTTATATTTCCTTAACTTCAGGTGGTTCGTAAATTTATATTCAGTACTAATTTTCAATGAAATTTTACTTTTCCGAGTACATTTTATAAGTTGGTCGTCTATAACTTTTTAGTTTGTACTTAGTACTCAACTCTGATAGTTTTCCTTTAAACTTCGTTATATTTACTACTGTTGTAATTTTTTTCACGTGTCCATATACACGGTGTTTCATAATAACCAATAAATAATCAATGCGTTATCTAAAACTAATTATTAAAATGTGTTTACACTTAATGTCATTCAACCCAAAATTTTCATGTATATCATAGTATCATCATCATGTCAATGATTTACATGAAAATTTTGGGTTGAATGACATTACGGGTAAACACAATTTAATAATTAGTTTAAGATAACGTATTGATTATTATTTATTGGTTATTATAAAACACCGTGTATAACCGTTTAGCAGATAGAGGGGGGGAACACTTACCTCTAACAAAAATTTGCAAATATTTCAGAAACGGATCCTTAAATCGAAAAATGGTGTTCTGAACCTTACATTATTTTTTAAAGACCTATTCAACAATACCCCACACGATGGGTTAGTCGAGAAAAAAAATACTCCCACTTTACTTGTATGGGAGCTACCGTAAAAAAAAATTTTTTCAATATTTTTTTCTACCACTTTTTTGGCATGATTAATATACATACACATACCAAATTGCAGCTTTCTAGTACTAATAGGCTCTGAGTAAAACTGCGGAAAGACAGACAGACAGACAGACAGACATGGCGAAACTATAAGGGTTCCTTGTTTACTACGGAACTCTAAAAAGTAGGTGCCGAATACTGTATGTAAGTCTTGTGTGGAATCTCTGGGACAATGGAGCCACGGAGGATGTAATGGGAAATGTGGAGTGTCTATGATATGGACTGAGATAAGTCTTGGGTTGGTTGTCTTTGACAATGTACATGAAAGTAAATTTAAATTACCTATTTGGATGCATCTAAATTATGAAACATTCAAGAATATTGTGTGATATTAAACCGTGTAACAAAGGCGGCACTGACGGAATCGTATCAAATATGGTTAGGCAGAGAGAGGAGCCGGAATGGTGAAGGTGAATGTTGATGCACTGCACCTTTTTTTTTAAGTTGGGAAATGCCTTACGCATACCTCGCGCTTGGGAGGCGCGAGGTTATGTGGGACTCTCCGCGGCCCCTGGCAGGCAGGATGGTATGTCCACCAGGGAGTGCAACGCCGCGGCCTACCGACTAAAACCCAACTATGCCCCTCACATGCGCCTTGGCGAGAGCGCGACAACCGCCGCCACATCCTCCCCGTCATCAGACGAAGAGGATCCGGCGACGAGAGTCGTCCCGCTGCCGGACGAGGTCATGAGAACCCTTTCGGAAACTACCACAACCTCGTCGGCGCGCACTCGCCCAAGGCGAGTCCCTCTCACCCCCCTCTGGTTGGGGGGGCCGGTGATCCCCCGGGGCATCCAGGGGATCAGCGACTGGCGGCAACCGATGCAATGCAGGGCTCGGGCTTCCCAAGCCTGGACCCCGCTGGTTGCCGTCAGGAGGAAGAAGGCGGGCGTAATTCCGCCTTCTCCGTCCCAGCCTTCTGCGGCGGCACGGGTCAGCAGAGGGATCTTCCTCCCTGCCCCTCTCCGCCGTTGATGCACTGCACCGGGGTTGTAAGCCCCAGGCACTGCTCTGGGCTCTTTTCTCTGCAGCGTGATGGACCCGGCACCCGCACGGTGAATCCATGGAATGCTAAGTTACCGTCTCAATAGTTTATTCGCTTTCAAACTTGATCTCCTTACTTGACTTAAATTTTATTAAGCCCATAGAATGGACACGTTGGTGAACAGTGATCTTGATTATTAGATTCCCATGATCGATTAATGAAATGATATCTACATATACGTATGAAAATATAGCAATCAGTCGAAAGACAATACCAATTTATACTATAGCAAACTACAGATAACTATTACTTTACAAGTGACAAAGTTATAGGCACACTTAGTTACAACACAAACATCTGAGAGCATTCGTGATTGAAGTTCAGTAACAAAACTCAAGTCGATTGAACAATCGAAAGAACTTGGCAGAAACAACCCCTAAAACTTTGGTAACTTTAACTGCTAACAAAACGATGGGCTTGTAGGTACTCGTAACATATTATTTCAACTTTAGGCGCGATCGAACGACACTTTTTATCTACATTGTTATACTCAATTCAAACAATAACTTGAAATAAAATAACTTTGATAATGATTTGTTAAACTATCCATCTTTGCTAAGCCTGATAACACTATTACGCTGCCTAGTATAAGTATTTTTCCATTTAATTATATAAGTCTTTCAAACCACGACTAGGCTCTACAAGAAGTTTTTTTTTTACTATATCACCTATATTAATAAGTCTATATCACCATCTACGCAAGGGCTATATGGTGCACCCTCGGCTCCTTCTCTCAAGTAGGTAGTCCTACAAGACGGATCACCGACATTACCGGGGTAAAATCGGACACATAGACCTTTTTCAAAGCACGTAGGGCATGATACACCACGATGAACAAAGTTGAAGGCAAAACAGGCAGAGAAACTACTGAATTTATCTTGTGATTAGTCATCGTATGTCGCAAGCTGACAACTTTTACAGTGGTCCTTGTAAATCAGATTTGCATATCTTACAAGTAGTGTTGCCACCTGTTTTTGAAACAAATAAAGTATTTTTTTTTCATTTAACTAGAATTTAAAGTATAGGGAGAACTTATTTATTTTTCACTTATTTATCTTTAAAAATATATATTTGTTGCTTTTCGCTTAATAAATATTTTGCTTTCTTAAAGATAGTTACGGCATCTTTGCAATCAAAATTTGAAGAAAATTCAGCTCATTTAAACACAATTTAGGAAAGCTTAATTCCTTTCGTCTTTCGTTCATCTACATCATCATCATCATCAACAGCTCATATACGTCCCCGCCGAGGGGCTCAAGCCTACCATAAACTAGGGCGATTAGGCCTTAGTCAACTACGCTGGTTTAACCAACCCGCACTTAGCCAGCTTCATTACGTCCTAAATGGAGTATTTTAGCGTACTCTATTGGTATCGTAGATAATCAAGTCCTAAATCTAGAGAAAATACTCTATTTGATAGTACGGATGACATCCCTACTTACAAGTAACCCTTGTACTGTATGCCACTCTGGTCACTTTCCTTTGCAGTCTGCGATTAAATTGTAATCTGTTCGTGAAAAAACTATTCTATGGACTATATGTTACTCAGAGATAATGTAGCATTCTATTAGTGCAAGAATTTTAAAAATCGGTCCAGTATTTTCTGAGTTTATTCATTTCATACAGAAGAACTTGCAAATCTTTTCTCTTTGATAAGATATAAGTGAGAATGTTGTGTTTTCA
Source organism: Schoenobius gigantellus (assembly GCA_963935595.1). Taxonomy (NCBI): domain Eukaryota; kingdom Metazoa; phylum Arthropoda; class Insecta; order Lepidoptera; family Crambidae; genus Schoenobius; species Schoenobius gigantellus. The sequence goes on along the minus strand of OZ012547.1, from coordinate 29,589,584 downwards.
GACGTACGTGACGATACGATATTGCCCTTTTTGAAATCTGTTAAATAGGTGTAATAATAAACACAGACCGCAGGTCTACTCAGTTCATAAACAAGCTATCATTGCATCAATCAGATCAGTTCTGTTTACACAGAGTCAATGAATGAAGACCGGTGGGCCGCGAATCAGGCGCTGTTTATTCGGATTCGCGGATACTGTGGTTAATAACACATTAGTGATACAAGCTACTATTGCAACGATCTAGAATTCTGTTGAAATGTAGGATTAAAATATGTTGTAGGTATATGTTTTTTTTATACAGTTAAGTTGGCAAACAAGCAGGCTGCGTAGTGGACGGTACGAGCTTACAGTCCATGTTTCCAGTTAGATTTTCAGATCTTCCTTCCCTTCGACCCCCTAACGTACGTTACGGTCTTCGTATGTTGCGGTCTTCTATAAAAATGGAGTGCTTGCCGTTTAGCAAAATATTTTTGATAGATAATCACTAGGTTCATGGTTGTATGTCATCAAGAGGCTAACCTAGTCGGAATGACTTGTCACTGGGAGATATACTCGTAGCCCTAAACTTAACTAGTCATTCCCCCTTCTAGTTTAACTTTAAGACAAACTATAGCCTACCTAATTCCTAAGCGGACTAAGTGTTATTGCTTAAAACTTTGCTTCGAGAAAGTCTTGCGCAATTTATTTTTAAAGCTAAGCATTCCATAAAAGAATAGACTGAACAAAAAAAGGAAGACTAAAGAGTAAGAGAAGGTGAGGGGGACATTTGAGGAGGCCATTAGAGGCAGAACGGAGGGTCTTATTATAGGAGAAAGATAAGTATTGAAAATCAATACTAAGCTAACTTAGGCTCGTATTAATAGTCGCATCTCAAGTGCGAGCTCGATCTTGAGCTGTTATTTTTGACAGATGTGCCATACATTAAACGTCAAAACTGCTACTCAAGATCGAGCTCTGACTTGAGATGCGACTATTTATACGAGCCTAAGTGTATCGGGGTAATTGAGTAAGGAGTGCAGACAGAATCAATAATAGTCTAATATCCCTTAGCTGTAGTATAAATAACCATTTTAAGCGCTGTCGGAATACAAACACATGATCAAATTTCCTTAAATTGTAGACGATTCGAATGCAGTTATTTAGAAGACAGTCTAGTTTTTAGAGGTGCATTCAGGTCGACATAGTCACTCATCACACATCACCATAGTCTATGACTGGGAAGATTAAAGTCTGTACAAGCATTTTTTATAGCAGTCGGTAGGAAATTTAGTCAGTACATTCCTAGTACACATTATTTGTCAAGACTTGGAAATGGAATGTATCTAGAATAGAATAAAACATTCTGACGATCCAGTGACGTACTCTGTGTTTACATCGCGCCATTTGGTACGTGAGTTAAATGACTCATGAAATGGATGAAATGTTTACAAAGAAGTCAGTACGTGTTACGCCAGACTACGTAATTACATCCTCAAACGAAAGATGGGACTACGCGAAATTCCATCACGAATCAAGTGTTGTCGGGGCCGCAGATTATTTTTTAACAACTCTTGTTAACTATACCGGGTGGAAAAAAAAGACCGTGGTTATAGGAAAAGTACCTTTAATATTGTTGATCGCAAATTTTACTGAAAGGAAACATTCCTTTATTTTCAAAAATAAACATAACTGCATTTAATGATTTTTGAAAAATCACCTTCTTGAGCCGGGAATCGAACCAGTGAAATGTGACAAAAAAAACATTCTGTATTTTATGGCACCAACCGAAAGAGTCATTCGTAAGGATCAATAATTTCTTTTAAACAACAAAGTATCTTAAATTAAAGGAAGACCAAGAAAAATATTTTTTTTTATTGTTTAGCTTCTTAGTATCTAAAGAAAATACTTGAAAATAGTTCACTTAACTTATGAATTACTCAAAATGAGACCCATTTTGACGTATGCACAGACGTAGGTATTCTTCGACTGAATTTGCTACGTTTCGCCCTTTATATCGAGTTGATTGAATATTTAAAATACCTATTAGTTCAACTTTTCTGTAATAGGCTTAACAATAAAAAAAAATTTTTTTCTTGGTCTTTCTTTAATTTAAGATACTATGTAAAGAAATTGATCCTTATAAGAGACTTTTTCGGTTGGTACCATAAAATACAGAATGTTTTTTTTGTCACATTTCACCGGTTCGATTCCCGGCTCAAGCAGGTAATTTTTCAAAAATCTTTAAATGCAGTTTTAATTATTTTTGAAAATAAAGGAATGTTTCCTTTCAGCAAAATTTGGCATCATCATTATTAGAAGAAACATTTTTCAACGAAAATAAATGATGTACTTACATAATAAAATAAGGGTATTGTCGAACTGGCCACTTTGATTTTAAATATCGGGCGTGTGGTTCGGAATTCCAAATAAAAATTTAGTTCAGATTTAGGTTAGTTTGTGTATAATTTCTGTTTCAAATTTAGATTCATTTGTTTTCACACCATTTTTTACCCAATAGAAAACATAAAATATCGTAATTTTTATGAATATGAATTACGAAAATGAAGCACAGCACTTGTGGTCTGGATATTTTGACCTACAGATTACACACCGGGAACGGCCGAAGACTAGGATTATGAGAGGTCTTTGATTATGAAAAATTAAAAGTGATTGCGGAAGCGAATCCACTGCAAATCACGTCAGAGCTAGCGACAGCCTTCGGTGTAAATAATAAAACAATTTAAATTCACTTGAATTGAAACTAGTTGGAAAAGCGAAAAAGCTCGAAAAATGGGTTCCGTCCATGAATTAAGTGAAGCACACCAACAAACATAGACATTGAGTGCTGCGTTACCTTACTCATCCGTCACAATAACGAGGGAATATTAAATCGTATCGTCACTTTTAATGAAAAATGGATCCTGTACGGCAGTCGGAAACGCTTATCACAGTTATTTTTATTTAATAATAATAACAGCCTAATCCTGTCCCAGGCGAAAGTTGAGTTAGAAAATGGTACTGGGGAAGGTTTGATGGTCCAGTGCTGGCGTCATACACTACAGCGTCTTAAGAGCTAGCAGATGTGTAATTGTCAACAATTGCAAACTATGATGGTAAAGCTAGTCAATTAACAAACGAGTCTGGTCAATTGCACTAGTCCCCTACTGCTTCAGGACAAACTTAGACCCCATACCTACTTCACGACAGACGGTCGTTAAATTAGAGGAGCTGCGTTTGGAATATCTCCGACACCCACTATGTTACCCGGGCCTTGCTCCAAGAGATTACCACTTTTTCGGAATTTGAACAATTTCTTGCAAGAATTTTTTTTTAACTCCGATGAGGCAGTCCAAACCGCCTTCAAAGATTTTATTGGTTATTGCCCCCACCATTTTTTTGTGTCTGTAATTGCTTCCAGCACCGTGCTAACCGCGCGTAAGAAGCTAACCATTACTATACCCCTTCCGCCACCGGCGACCGCATCCCCGTTCGTCTAGTAAGTGCTACAACACTAACCATCGACCATTGCTTAACCTCAAGCAAGACTTCATTTGCACTTGCAACTTGCTGCACGCGGCATCGGATCGGACAACTGACTCTGGTTACGTGACTTAAATCGTAAAAATACTGCGTTGTTTGGCAATCATGTCAAAGTAATATTGAAATTGATTATCAAATTGGGTCAACAATTTTTTATAATATTCTTTTAAAATTAAAATACTCGAACTAAATTTAGAAGCTACAATAAAAGATTAAATAGAGTAATAGGGGCAGATCACCCTCAAAAAATTATATAAGTTACCCCGATTCATTAGTTGTAAGTTACACTCATTTTGACGGTATAATAGCAAAATCTCTGCTACAAATATCTCACGTATAGCCTACGAGAAACTCATTTTGTCATGTCCATCATATAAATATATTTTGGTTCAACAAAAAATAATATTAGTTTGGAAAGATATAGGTAGTTTCTTAGACAGCATAGCAGGGGGTGTGCAATATTCAAAAGAAAATGGTTTCGGCCTATTTACGTCACGTTCGGGGCGCGAGCCACCCCCAATTATGCGGGTCGAAAAATTTTACACAATTGCTACCCATATACTGCTTTTCAAGCAGAACTAAACGTTTTCCTTGCTATGACTAAATTGACATCCGTTTATGCTCAATCCTCTTTTTTTCTCTCGAAAATAATGTCTGAAAACGGGTTTTAAGGTCAGGCCTTCACAATCTGACGAAATGATTGATGTTTGAGCTTTCAGAAGTAATTATGTAGAATTCTACTTCAGAAAAATAACCGAAGACTAAAAAACAAAGAAACGCAAACCGAATAGTATATTGGTTTCTTTAAACGAGTTAACAATGCTGTAAAAATCCTAAATATCGCCATTAAACTTACGTGTTGACTGTTTCGTAATTTCAATGACAGTGATATGACTTTTTTTAAAGTTAGTTAAAAAAGTTTTTCGTTCTAACTCAATATCCGGTTAAACCACGTTTCGCCATAGTAAAGTTTAACGCAATAATAAAAATTAAATGTCAAAAATCAAGATAAAACCGGTCCTATGTTTTGAGCTGAACCAAAATATATACAGTATACCTAATTTCAATAAAATCGGTCAAGTAGTTTCAGAGATTTTCCTGAACAAACATTGTGACACAAGATTTTTATAAATAAATTCCAAAAATCAATCAAAGTGTAGGTACTCAACAACATTTTATTTAAAAAACCAGGCGAAGCGACAAGCGAATATGCAAGCAATGCAATAAGCAACCTTCTTGAGGGATTAAATTTTGTGAACTGACCAGTAAATCTATTTTTAATTATTATCTGGTGAAGTAAAGCTGTTTGGTTGGAGCCTTGTTGACGGTAGGTCTACGTATGTATAGCTCTGATAATAGTACTCGCATTAATAATAAAATCGAAAAATCGGTTTGGTTTCGAGTTTTTGAGTCTTTTTTTTCTATCCGTGTACGTACATGTACACGTACTTAGCACTTCAAGTTCTTTTGTCTTTGCCTTTGTGTGTTTTACAATTTTCTTTATTCCTCCACTAAGTTCATTTATTGCCCATCGCTACCAGCATCTACACTCGGTTTTATTGGCGGTATAACATCTGAATCAGGCCGACTAGTAATATCTATCCCTAAAGTTATTACCAAGCAAAGCATCTCACGGCATTGTAGTAATCCGACAATGTAGAGTGTAGATAAAAATAACCATTTTCTCTTGTTTGGAGTAATACAGCAGCTAAAGGCACATTTTATTATGCGTAAAAATATGTGATCCACTGCAGTGGGCTGAATCAAAAAAGTATGGTATTTTTCAAGATTTATACTGGCACAAAAGTGTTCTGGAAACATTATACAAGTGATTTGTTTGATTTAAATGAAAAAACAAGAATATACGTATAAAAATCTTTTAACATGTAAAAACTATATATATTCAGAACTTTTAAATTATTGTTTATCAAATCACAGTTAATAGTTTTTATTTCTTTTTTATATAATTCATCTTATTACACGCAAATAATTTCTTACGAATTCATTTCATTCGCTCTCACTTACACTGAAATGATTAGTACCGGACAAAAATCTAGGCACAAAAGTTAAGGTATCGGCAAGGCTTTCATCTTGGATATTAGCGTCACGTTCTAACACATATAAAGGGTTTTTTATTGTTGTAAAAAATAAGTAGACTAACCCTGTGTTTGTCCTTGGACGCTGAATATAGCACCCAGGCTACGTAGACGAACATGATGAGAGCAGGCACCACCAAGCTTGCAACTATCGGGATCCGTCGGACCCACGCATGATACATCGCTAATAGGAACAAGGATATCCCCACCAGGATAGCAATGTACCGACCCGTACGTCGGCGCTCCTCCTGAAAAATAAAATGTTGAGTTGGTAAGATACTCGTATTTTAGGTATTTAGGATTTTAGCGATTGGTGTCACTTTATATAACCACATTCTAGTTCCTATATTAATGAAACCACATTATACAGTGCAATATTTGTAAAATCAATATCCAACATTTACAAGTTAACGCAGTGGATTTTAATTATTTATTTAATATCTGTAATTTGGTGTTTACATTTATCAAAACCTCTGAATTTGGTGTTCTTATTCGTGGTATCAGAAAAACGTTATCTACTAACACTGACATTACAATTTCACTTCCTTAATTCTTGGTATTTTGTAAAAATCATACACATTTATATATCGCTTAGTAATGAGATTATTTTCATTGTTTAAAATTAGAATTTCTTTGTTATACTCCTTTTTACGTGTTTTGTCGTTTCAAATTTACAGTCACAATTTTGTGCCTACACACATTATTTACTTATTTATTTATTGAACATTGTTTCAGCAGCTTTATTTTGTAAACAAAACACAAAACAGGACTTTACACAACATAAGCTAATAATACAAACTCTTTAGGCTTACAAAACGTGAACAATCGGATAGGTACTCAATAAAATTAACAGAGTTAAATTTGTTTATAAAGTATTAAAGAGTACTTGTTGGTGTTAGTTATCACAGTATAAATACTTACTTCGGAAGGTATAATATTATGTGTGAGCTGACAATTTTAAGACATCGAAATAAATACAGTAATAGTTTCCATAAACTCTAGTAAATTTTATCATCCACAACTTATTATCTAAAGATTTATATTAAAACAAAATGCTTAAAAAATTCAAACACCTCGACACAGAAAAATAAGCTATTCTATCTCTTTACAGTCATCTTTATAGATTATCGTCTTAACCCAATATCAGTAAAGTAAAATTTCATGACATCCCATGGGCTACCAGTATTATTAGTCGCATCAAGCAGTCAATCAGGGCGTCATGATTCAATCATCGCCGATGAAACAAGTATTTTGGGAGATGAAACAAGACATTGCCGATAGAACGCAAGGGGACGGCCGTTGGTTCAATTTGCCAACGAAATTTACTTGTCCATTATCGTCTTAACTTTGTGATTGTCTTTAATCTAGTTTACTCCGGCAAGTTTTGCGGCTGATGAAAAGTAAACTGTGTTTGAACAGAAAAATGGTAACATAACATCTTGAGTATCCCTTTTTAACTTGGGTCTAGAGATGTTTTTTTCTTTATTTTCTTATATTGTCAATAACCTATTTATTTGAATAAAAAGCATACAGCATTGATTTTGTTGGATTTCTATACGCTTTAGTTGTTATGTTCCGCGTACACTAGGTATTTTATGTTTTTAAATTTACCAATAAGCACATAGTTCCGTTTTTATCACATCTATCGAAAAGAACTAGGTAGGTACTTGGTTCCTCAATAACAGGAACCAAAGTAGCTTTTTATGCCTCGGGGTATAAAAAGTGTTTTGAATTTATTATAGAACTAGCTGTCCCATTAAACTTCGTATTACCTTAACAGCTATCTATCTATATATGTATAGAAAAAAATAAAAGGAGAAGTTCCCATCTATTGACGCACGCACAGCCGTAACCGCTAAAAGTAGAAACGTGAAATTTGGACAGATCAAAATGCGGACGCACACTAAGAAGGGATTTTTTAAAAAATTAACCCTGAAGGGATGAAATACGGGTTGCAAGTTTGTATGCAAAAATCTATAAATTAGCAACGATTTTGATAATACTTGAGATTCATGCTCTTAAAAACATTTCATTGAACTCTTGTTTCATAATTTATTGGAATTCACCCCCTTAGGATGCAAAATAGGAGTTGAAAGTTTCTATGGAAAATATTTAAAATCTGCTCCAATTTCTATGAAATTTATTATCCCACCTCCTAAATATAAATAACAGTATTCTATTATAATAGGCTACAAAATTATTTTTCCTATGGGAAAATATAAAATTACCACAAGAAAACAATAATAATAACGCAAGCGAAGCCGCGAGCAGAAAGCTAGTTTTATACATATAAACCTTCTTCTTGAATCACTCTATCTACAGCTTAAAACTGCATTAAAATCCGTAACATATTTTAACAGATCTAAGCATACAAGCAGCGGGAGCGACTTTGTTTTGTACGAGTACTATGTAAAGATGTGGTTATTGTCAGTAAAAGTTTCAATTACCAAGGAGTATTTTTGTGTTTTTCATTTGTAGCATACGCTCTCTACATATTACTCTGCCAATTGTGGTCCGATTTTCAAAATTATTATTGTATTTGTTAGAGTATATTCCTGAGATGGTCCCATTGTTACCAAAATGTGATGATGGAATCCCAGGAAAATCGAAGAAAACCATTGACCTACAAACAAAAGGTCAATGAAGGAAACCCTTAAATTCTATAGGTACGTACAACGAATTTCATGTTTTTAACCGACTTCAAAAAAGGAGGAGGTTTTCAATTCGATGCGTTTGTTTTTTTTTTTTAAACTAATCAGGTAAGTATTTGCGTATAGTAGTCATGAAGCGAGCTGATGATGGAAGGATCCTTAACTTTTAGGGAGTTAGAAGTAAGTTTTTTTAATACAATAGGCACGTATTGAACCTTAATTGTTTTCTTTTAAGTTACTTCGGTGAGCTGGTATTAAATTCACTAAACAGATATAAATCAATAATTATTTACATAAATTAAAAATAGATTTCAAAACACTTAAAAGTCAAAAATAATGTAAGAATGTGTATTTTTATGTTAAAGTCGGAGCCAAGCGAAGATCTCCAAAAAAGATTTGTAACACCTACACCATTCGTCTATACCATTATACCTATACCCATCAAGTGCTTGTATGCTTGTTTGCCAACATGTTTGTATAAAAAAACTTGTTGACGTCAAACAAAACACAAAAAAATCTAATTAACCAAGATTATAATTAAAAATCTTATTAATTTATTAAGAAATTTAACTATTTAATCCTTGTATGTTCATACACTCCAACCATAATTAAGATGTATGCAAATTAATATAAGTTAAAGAAAAACAATGTTGACTTAACTAAGGAAATTGTGAAAGCAATCTTTAAAAAAAAGACAAAAAAACTTTCAAATCACCATCATTACAAAGCAGCATTACAACATTCAATATACTTCAATATAGAATAGAAACGTTATAATATCGAAGACGTATCTCGTCGTATATCCGTATGTAGGGATATAATGTAATAAAAGTGACCTAATGTTTGAAACCCAGAAATTCTTAACATTTATTCGTACTAGTTTATTCTCTTTTGGTCCTAAATTTGTAAATCGATATGCTCATTTAAACGTAGCGTAGGTAGCTTATTAAAATACAGAACTACATGACAGGTTACGTGCCAAAAGCTCTATATAAATATACTTCTCCCTCCGGAGGTGTTACCAACGCGCTACAACATGGCATTCTTTAAGCGAAAAGTAAATAGGGTCCTCAAACTCAAGGCATCAGGTGGCTCGTCTACTCGTTTACCGCCTTTGATGACATAAAAAAGTACTTTATCGTTAATTACTTTACCATTTTATAAAATCATAATAAATGTCTACCCAACAAATAGATAAACAAACACAACCATAACAACGAATCGCTAGCAACGCAGTTTATAGGCCTATAACATCTGTTGCGATTGATTTATAACCGCAATTTCACAACAGTGAACTTGTGAAACCGAAACTCGCCAATAAAACAATAAATCGGTTTCTGAGAACGGTGTCTTAGACGAAGATTAATTATGCCTTACAATCGTTTTATAGTTCGCAAAGAAATTTGGGCCGACGTAATCTCGAGCCGAAAGATTTTCATAGAATTTTCCTTTTAGGAATATAAAAATGTCCACTCAATAACGCCCATTTAACATAATTGAATGAGAATTTCTAGCCACATCGGTAATCGCTTGACCTTCATATAATCTGATGGGGAGTTTGTTACAGCCAAAAATGGAAGTGAGGTCATTATCCTTCAAAAACAGACATTCAGACGTGAATGAAATGAATCGAATCGATATCCACGCGAAAATGTTGTAATCGTCTCCGTGGTTTAGTGGTATAGACCATCAGGTTTTGATTCGGGGTTCGATTCCCCTTGGGGACAGAAGTTTTTCTTCTCGGTTTGGTGGTAGGGCTTCTGAGCCCACCACCTGGCTATCTACCTAAGTTTGTTGCCATTATAACAATGTTAATAGCATTGTTATGTTCAGACAATTACAGGTAAATTAGCCAGTTCCTCAGTTATTGAAGAGTCAAGGTGAAGCTCGCTTCCATCTTCGACTTTATCGTCACTTACCATCAGCTGAAATGAAGACCAAGAGCTTATCTGCCGTATGTTAAAAAAATATGATTGTTGAAATTAAACAAGTTTCGCTACCACGCACAGAGCTTCTTACTGTTAATTAAAAATTAAAGTATATTTACGGGCCCTGCCTGCCTACGCCCAATCCCGCTACAAATGTTATGTCAATACAGCCCACGTACTATTAAGTCCGAAGATGTAACAAACTTTGTCTGGATTCCAACACCCAGTATAATTAGCAGGAAGAGGACTCTTCTAACTTCCTGCCTATTTTTTCATGTCAATCCAAAGCAAATTCATTATTGCTGTTAACAATGCAATTGGGATGATGACTGAATTCTAATTTTTACGTCTCGTCATTAAATATTAAAATACCGTGGAAAAAGATGCAGTCCTGTGAAATCAGAATTAAAATCGGCTTAAAAATACATTAGATACAAGCATTTTAAGTTGTTAATTTGAAGGCGATTAGACAGAGAGATCCGACATCAACCGTGACGTCATAGTTGAGTACGGCCATATAAACTCCTTGTAAATTGCCGTTTTGCTAGAAAGAGATGGAGAAAAATCTTTAATACCTTATATCTTGGTTGTTTTTATAGTTATTCGAAAAGCGATTTTTTCTTTCTGTTTATTATATGAATGAGCTTCTATTAAAGCAAAAAAAAAATTTTGTCATCTAGCCTATTGAGACAATTTAGAATCTTCAATGAAAGCTTTATACACAGTTACTTTTTATCGCCCCGGATAATTTAAGGCGCTACTTCCCGTCTTCGAACAATTTGGATTGACTGTACCGCCACAAATATTAAACATACAGTTCTAAAATTCATATGCGACATTTTTGAACATTTCATCTAAACATTCTTAAAGACAGAAACATGATTAATAATATTTCACTCGATAGAAATAAAATCCAAAGATCACTCTGTTCAATATTTTAAAACTGCTGTGAATCAGAAAATACTAGTCCATTAGAAGCTATGCATAAAGTAACTTTATTACTTTGCGATAAAGCAGTCGCCGTGCACGAGTAGATTTTGTGGGAAACCTAGTCTTAAGGGACGCTTTATTACACGGTAGTACTTAGAATGATTTAAGCATTAACAATAAATATGACTTACCTATTTAATATTATTTTATTTTTTTCTAAAATCGGCGACGACGTTGCCAGTTTGCGTTAATTCAATGTTTTGCCTACAAATTCGCTCAATGTCCATATTAGTTTAGTATTTTAAAAATATTATATAAAATTAAATAGGTGAGTTAATTTATTATTAATGTTTGAAGCGTCCCTTGAATTATTCGGGGGATAAAAAAATAACCGTGTATGTTATATTATAGCTAGCTAGCTGTTTCGCTTTAATATAGCTGAACCTCAAAAATTGCTGGAGAGAGCCACCCTTATAACATATCCAAATAAAGCATTCTTTCTTTCTTTCTATGGGTATAAAAATAGCCTACGACCTATTCTCAGATCTACCAAATATACATAAACAGCCTTATTAATAAAAATCGCATATTCCTGCCTTAATCCGAACGTACTCTTGGAGTAGTTACTCCCAGTTTAAGCTAAGAGTAGCTATGTGTTTATGACATTATTAATAAACACGGAGTAAGCTTAGACTAACAAAGCCTGCCTTACTCTCGGATTAACGCGTATGTTATGGCAACCCTTGCAATTTAAAAGTAAAAAGAATGAGTCGGTGAACGATTTGAGCATCGTGTGACAGACAGAAATATATGGGATGACAGTTTTTTCTGTTTTTTTCACCTTTTTCAGTTTGAGATTGTCTTTCAAGGTTATTTTGTGGTTATTTTGTTCGCGATTTTCAATTTCTTCGATTTCGTCGATCAACATCAAATCATCTAAATAATAGTCACTTTCCATTTTAATACAATACAAAATTAACCACACCAACAATAAACACAAATTCGCTCAAATCGACTGTGAAAAATAAAAAGGTCGCCATCTAATGACAAGATACGTGTCAAAGTTGACAAATTATATAGATTTACGCAAAGACAACGCTACTCCAACCTTAATCTGTCGCTAAACTAGGTAGCTAGCGGGTATAACATTTACTCCGAGAGTAGAGTTGGATTAGCTTACTCCTTCCCTACTCCGTGTTTATTAATATAAAAAATGTTTACTACTGACTTAATACTCGGAGTAAAGTTACTCCTACCTTAGTCCACGTTTATTAATAAGACGGTTTCCGTCTTATTAATAAACGTGGACTAAGGTATTTCATAATAAAAATCGGTTCAACTGTTTCGGAGGACTTCATTAACGAACACTGTAACACGAGATTTATATATATTTCATGATTTACGGGTAGGTACTCCATTTATGAACAATACACCCTCCACCAACCCATGGCCCTACCCAACCAATCGTGGTTATACGGGCCGTAACAGCGGGAGATGTGCGCGGAACCTGCGAAATCGCACTCTAGCCGCGCACACTTCTTGACTCCCTACAAGTTATTTAAATCTTTCGCTCGTTTGTCCCTGTGTCCCTCTCCCCTTACAGGTCGGACAACACACGTCATGCCTTCGGTGTCCGCCACCAGGTCGCCGTGTGCCCACCGATCGTGGTACCGCTGGCTTCGTATACTATCTATTCTCCTCTTCTTTCTTTGGGCGGTTGCCCTCTTCCTTCTTCACCTCTTTTCTCGAACCCACTCCTAATCGAGTACCACCGTCGCGCGAAGTCCCGTAACCGCTAGAAATTCGCCTCCGTCTCCACGAGATCGTAGTAATGAATCGGACCCGTCTCAAGCGCTTTCACCTTATCGACCAAGTCCCTACGCGCCTCACTATACAACCTACACTCCCATAGTGCGTGATGCAGGTCCTCATCCTCGCACTCCCCACAAGGACACCTAGCACTAGCCTTTTATTTAGTATGGTTACACCTATATTGCATTGTTAATATAATAGTTGGTGTGACATGGTACTACGTTATCTACTTTTGAAGCCGGCTGTACATAATGATGTCAAGCAACAGTACCCAGTAATTGCACTGCCTATCTTACCCTTCAAACCGGAACACAGCAATGCAAGTACCACTGCATGGCGGCAGAAATAGGTAATATAGAGGTAACCATGCAGACGACTCTGTTAAATAATCTCTCTCTAATCATTCCACGTAGACAAAGTCGCAGACAATACATCGAGTTTTATGTAAGTATTTTTATGTCAATTGATCTCTCATCCAATCCAATTGGTATTTCATACATATAATCTTATAAAACATTTTTGGGTCATAGTATAAAGTATATACCTAATGGCGAAATCTAAAGCAATCCAAAATATATTTATGTGATCTATTATCAAATTCATTGTGTATCCATACATTGTTTATATAATTATTAGTCCCTCTGCGATAGAACTCTGAGGGTCTGGACTCATCAAAGAGTGAGCATTTTGCATTGCTTTCTGGGAAGAAAATTCAAATCATACAAAAATTGTCCCAATCACAGAAAAAATGGTCGTTGCTTGGAGGAAGATCTGGTGTAGGCAGGCACTGTGAGACCTGTGCGAGCATATAAGATAAGGTCTTACAAGCACATGTTACGCATAAAGTTGGACGCACAAAATCAGAAACAAAACTCGTGCTTCAGTTTCTACATTATGTTCCTAAATATCATGAGGTCCATCAAAAAGCACAAAATATCTCGGCCATGTACTCAGACATGCCAGACAACCTTTTTTGTATAATAATGGTAGGTAAAATGAAGGGCCCGGACACGTGGGTAGTGGAGTCGCAGTGTGGACCTTACCTAGCGCGCCCATAAGGGCAGGGAGAACATCGGGGGGTTTTAGTGGGTAAGCCTGACACTCTGCCGGGAGAACCCCACACACGCTCGCCGTCATGCCAACGGCGGGTACGGTGTGGTTACGCATTTCCCCCCGAAAAAAAAAGTAAAATGGAGGGGAAAAAGGCGCAAAGGAAATAGATTAGGTAGTTGATGGACGTTACTTCCGTCGAACAACTATTCTGGCTTGCGACTAGAAATGAATACATTGAAAGAAGGTCTAACGAGTGCGGATAGTAATTAACTCTAGGTTCTACCTACCCTAGTGTGAAGTTTAGCGTTATCATGAGCAATATAAGCGAAGGACGGTTGTAAAGGCGAGGCTATCTCGCTACAAGTTTCGCCATCATTGTTCGGACCTCTGTGACCTGTTCAAAGGAAGTGACCAACAAACAGTTACCATAATTTTACTATGGATAACTTTCGCTTTAGGGCATTGTTGCGGCGTTTCTCCCTTGGCATTGTTCGCTTACGATTATCATAAACAATCCATTTTTCATCACACGTCACAATTCACTCACCCCAAAATTATTTTATTACTGTACAGGCTAGGCAAGCTTCAACGTACACTTTTGTTTGCAGAGCAGTCTTTTTTATTCTAAGGATTTAATGCAAATTCGTCAAACTTGTGGACATACGAGAAACCATGCTGCTAATTCCTAGGTAGTTTGATACGGATCGTTTTCCACCATAGCATGCAATTTATTTTTGTTTACGTTAGTGGCTGGTCTTCCTAGAGATTAATTTCCCATGTCGAAGTCTCCACTAGGAAAGCGATTAAACCAAAAACGCACAAACGTTCTATAGTCGGTCTCGCGCCCACTCATAACCAAAAATCTCATAACCAATACGTAAAGGTCCCACTCATAACTGCTGATGTGAGAAGACGAAACTCATAACCAACACAACTACACAATTATGTACAGTCGCTTTAATAATTATTAACAACATTAAGAAAAAAGGGTGAATAATATTTCAAATCAAAGTAAAAAACTTGGTATAAAAGAGGTGTAAAGAGACATCTTGCAGGTCGGCAAGGTGAGGGTTGCTGTGGCGGTGTGTAATCTCTCTCCCGCATTAAAATTAGACAGCACAAACAATACGGAAGACAAAATGTATTTTTTTTTACAAAAAATAAAACCGACTTCAAAAACACCAAAAAGTTATAAATAATATAAGAATACAAACAACATCACAGTTTTATATTGAAGTTCGTGCCAAATTTTAACTAGTACACGGAAAGAAATAATTTAGCTGTGATATCTAAACTCGCTTTGCTGATATTTCCTTTGCTGCTGCTTACAATATCTTAACAACTGTAACAAAGCCTTGTCTATAGCAACAAAAACCCGTTTGCTACCCCTACTAACGATATTTAGCTAAAAGAGTTTCAAATAATTAGCTTCCGCTACCAATTAATTAGCAACTTAAGCTAATTTCTTTATCCGTATCAACAAAATTTTATTAGTCGTTGCTGTTAGCTGTGACTGCTAATAATTCTTAGATCTAGTGGACAAAAACTTTGTTACTATTGCTAATTGTAAATGTACCAGGCAGCAAAATCATGTCTTTGTTGCATTTGATAAAAACATTGTGCAAACATGGACAACAGTTTTGCAGCAGTTTCTAATTTTATTATTACACTTAAGTATCAACTAAATATATGTATTCTTCGCCAATGTGATAATCATATTCATTTGAAGATACATTCAACAAATAACCAAGGCAACAAAGAGCAATAATATATTGGTGGTAGTAGCAAATCAGATTTATGTGAAGCTGCTATGCTATGAACATTTTGTAGATGTAACTAACTTTTGCACAAACTATAGTTAATATTCTTTGCCGCAACCTCTTAATAAAAAAAATCCGATGTTGCTACAAACCTCAGTTACCTATACTACCGAATTTTATATGCAACAAAAAGCAATAATTTATTAGAAGTAGTAGTAAATCAGACTTCTGTGAAGCTGCTAAAAATATTTTGTAGCTGTGAATAACTTTTTGAAAATCTTTAGCAAATATTCTTTATTGCAATTACCAAGCAATCATTTGCTGATCTTGCAAAAAACCTTAGTCATACCATCGAATTTTCTATGCAACAAACATCAATAATATATTAGAAGTAGTAGTAAATCAGACTTCTTCGAAGCTGCTAAAATATTTTGTAGCTGTGACTAACTTTTTGAAAAACTTTAGCAAATATTCTTTGTTGCAATTACCAAGCAATCATGTGCTAATGTTGCAAAAAACCTTAGTCTTAACATTGAATTTCATATGCAACAAACAGCAATAATATATTAGAAGTAGTAGTAAATCAGGCTTCTGTGAAGCTACTAAAAACATTTTGTAGCTGTGACTAACTTTTTGAAAAACTTTAGCGAATATTCTTTGTTGCAATTACCAAGCTATCATTTGCTATTGTTGCAAAAAATCTTAGTCATAACATTGAATTTCATATGCAACAAACATCAATAATATATTAGAAGTAGTAGTAAATCAGGCTTCTGTGAAGCTACTCAGAACATATTGTAGCTGTGACTAAATTTTTGAAAAACTTTAGCAAATATTCTTTGTTGCAATTACCAAGCGATCATGTGCTAATGTTGCAAAAACCCTTAGTCATACCATCGAATTTTCTATGCAACAAAAAGCAATAGTATATTAGAAGTAGTAGTAAATCAGACTTCTGTGAAGCTGCTAAAAATATTTTGTAGCTGTGACTAACTTTTTGAAAATCTTTAGCAAATATTCTTTATTACAATAACCAAGCAATCATTTGCTAATCTTGCAAAAAACCTTAGTCATACCATCGAATTTTCTATGCAACAAACAACAATAATATATTAGAAGTAGTAGTAAATCGGACTTCTGTGAAGCTGCTAAAAATATTTTGTAACTGTGACTAACTTTTTGAAAAGCTTTAGCAAATATTCTCTGTTGCGATTACCAAGCAATCATTTGCTAATGTTGCAAAAAACATTAGTCATAACATTGAATTTCCTATGCAACAAACATCAATAATATAATAGAAGTAGTAGTAAATCAGGCTTCTGTGAAGATACTAAGAACATTTTGTAGGTGTGACTAACTTTTTGAAAAACTAGCAAATATTCTTTGTTGCAATTACCAAGCAATCATTTGCGAATGTTGCAAAAAACCTTAGTCATTTCTATGCAAACGCAAATGCCCTCCTGTTTGTAAGCACTGTGAAGCACAAATTACATTACTGTGAATTACTCGAGCCAGTTTGAACGCCGGGGCTATCACAATTAACACTTGGTTGTTTAACTTTTTATTTTTGCAAAAATGTTGCCGACTTGTTTCGTTATATGAATAAGCTAGTCAGATATAAATTACAATATATTTTTTGGATAAAAGGAAAGCGTTGTGCACGTCATAGCCAAAAATGGGTATTTCCCGTTTTATTAAAGGGAAATGCCCATTCTAGTACCTACTTAATATGTTCTTTTACCACGGGATAACTCTTTTTACAAAATTTCGGGATTTTATGTATTTAATTAAAGAGTTTATGCGTTTTACAGGCGTATTTTTCACTTACGCGGCACTATCAATATTTAAACGAGGATACTAATTACGGTAAAATTTTTTAGGCCTTAATAACCACTAAACCACCCCGGTGTCAATATAACTGACGCTTACTGCAGGACCGTGTACCATGTGCTATTCTAGTTTCGGTCCACATGCTCCACAGCCCAGTGCAGTGGCCGCTTTCTTGGTGGTGGCCCCGGCGCTACTCACTCTCAGTAGGGCGAACGCCCCGAATACCAGTCCTGGACAGAGTTTTCTCTGGTTCTGGACTTAATACCAGCCTTTTCATCGTTTTTTATATTTCATTCAGTTTCCGTAAATAAAACGTGGTATGAAAAATTTAAAAAAATATATATAATAAAAATGGTAAGAAAAATAGTAAATAATATACCATTTGGCAGAAAATACAATTGGTAAAACTGGCATGAATACCTTGACGTCAGTCGTCAATTGAAGGAAGGCGCGAGCGTATGTCGGCTATTTTGTAAAAAATATCTGCTAGTTGTAAAAAATAATAAAAAAAAATGTAAAAAATAATAGTCATTAAGACAAGACATTTTTCACATTTTTTTTCTTCAGGTCTATTGTTCATGATGTGTGTTTTTATTAATAATGATAAAGTAATGAATCGATTTCTAAGTAATTAGTTAGGTTTTGTCTTTTTTTTATTAGGTTTTGTCAAGAGAAATTGACAGGGCTGTAATAAGGTACATCAAATTTTATTATACATACAGGGTATATATAATACGATAGATGACAAAAAAAAATTTTTGCTTAAAAGAAGCTCATTCATATAATACAGAAAGAAAAAATCGGTTTTCGAATAACTAAAAAAACAACCAAGATATAAGGTATTAAATATTTTTCTCCATCTCTTTCTAGCAAAACGGCAATTTACAAGGAGTTTATATGGCCGTACTCAACAATGACGTCACAGTTGATGTCGGATCTCACTATCTAATCGCCTTCAAATTAACAACTTAAAATGCTGGTATCAAATGTATTTCTAAGCCGATTTTAATTCTAATTTCACAGGACTTCATCTTTTACCATGTTATTTTAATATTTAATGACGAAACGTAAAAATTAGAATTCAGTCATCATCCCAATTCGAGCCACCCTAGCTGGTATTTTTTTTGCTGGTATTAGGATTAAGGTGTACCTAATAACAGCCTTCGTCCTGCCACTACTGGACACAGGCCTCACCCAAGGATTTCTGTCCATGAGGGGTAGATGCCTTGTTAGCCTTATTATAATCATAAGTAGGTATTTATTTTGATTCTGTTACTTTTTTTGTTTAGAAAAATAAATGTTCCTATGGGTTAGTATACCTACTTAATGTTTATGAAAGGGTAGTATTAGATGCTGAGAGGCTGTAATTAGAGGCGGAGGGTACTTTTCCATATTTAATTCCTTATTTTAAAAATGTTCAGTACCTACGTCTTATGGTTAATTTAGATGTTAATTATAATTCTCAAACAAATAACCTAACAAGGTATAAAAAACCGGCCAAGTGCGAGTTGAACTCGCGTGAAGAGGGTTCCGTACGATGTTACCTATATTAAGTGATTTACCATGTTATTTTAATATCATGGACTTCTTATATGTTTTCCTATAATCTATAGGTAAAAAACTAATGTCTGTATTTTTTCAAAATTTTAGGTTCAGTAGTTTCGGAGATAGGGGGAGTCAATTTTCGTCTATTTTCTTCAATAACTTGGAAACTATTTATTTTAAAATTACAAAAAATACAGTTAAGATCTTTACAACAAGACTTTTCATTTCATAATGTCACACGATGCAGTTTTCAATTTTTTTTAATTTTCCACCTTCCCCCCAACAATGACCTCTCATATACAGATTTTATCTATTCACGTCACACCTCTGCGTTTGGGTCACAGAAATTGATATTGTGTACCAAATTTCAACTTAATCGGTCTAGTAGATTCGGAGATATATAATTGACTGTGACCGACAGACAGACGGACACACGAGTGATCCTATAAGGGTTCCGTTTTTTTATTCGGACGTACGGAACCCTAAAAACAATTAACTGAAATAAAACTAATACAACTATTTACTATAAATACAGGAGTAGGTACAATTTTTTAAATCTAAAATTTGGTCTGAGATTGCTGGTATTAGGATTAAGGTGTACCTAATAACAGCCTTCGTCCTGCCACTACTGGACACAGGCCTCACCCAAGGATTTCTGTCCATGAGGGGTAGATGCCTTGTTAGCCTTATTATAATCATAAGTAGGTATTTATTTTGATTCTGTTACTTTTTTTGTTTAGAAAAATAAATGTTCCTATGGGTTAGTATACCTACTTAATGTTTATGAAAGGGTAGTATTAGATGCTGAGAGGCTGTAATTAGAGGCGGAGGGTACTTTTCCATATTTAATTCCTTATTTTAAAAATGTTCAGTACCTACGTCTTATGGTTAATTTAGATGTTAATTATAATTCTCAAACAAATAACCTAACAAGGTATAAAAAACCGGCCAAGTGCGAGTTGAACTCGCGTGAAGAGGGTTCCGTACGATGTTACCTATATTAAGTGATTTACCATGTTATTTTAATATCATGGACTTCTTATATGTTTTCCTATAATCTATAGGTAAAAAACTAATGTCTGTATTTTTTCAAAATTTTAGGTTCAGTAGTTTCGGAGATAGGGGGAGTCAATTTTCGTCTATTTTCTTCAATAACTTGGAAACTATTTATTTTAAAATTACAAAAAATACAGTTAAGATCTTTACAACAAGACTTTTCATTTCATAATGTCACACGATGCAGTTTTCAATTTTTTTTAATTTTCCACCTTCCCCCCAACAATGACCTCTCATATACAGATTTTATCTATTCACGTCACACCTCTGCGTTTGGGTCACAGAAATTGATATTGTGTACCAAATTTCAACTTAATCGGTCTAGTAGATTCGGAGATATATAATTGACTGTGACCGACAGACAGACGGACACACGAGTGATCCTATAAGGGTTCCGTTTTTTTTATTCGGACGTACGGAACCCTAAAAACAATTAACTGAAATAAAACTAATACAACTATTTACTATAAATACAGGAGTAGGTACAATTTTTTAAATCTAAAATTTGGTCTGAGATTGCAATTCGGGGCATCCACCCTAATCTTCTCTGCCGAGGTTAGGAAAGATTAAGTAGGTACTAACTTACGAGTATACAAGTCTCCAACTAACTACTTAATTCTGACGATATGTATCTATCTACATAGATACCTACGGGTTGATATAAAATCTTCCTTTTTTTGAAGCCGGTTAAAAAAGTGCAGCGAATTAAAAACCCGGCGAAGTAGGTACCTGGTGTGGTACCAGCTAGCCGCTGCTGGCATAAAACAGTATTTTCATGGTATTTTCCTATGAAAATCGTTTCGGATATGTACTTTTGTAATACCTACGAGTAGGTACAAGATTTTGACGATACATATCTCCGAAACTTTAAAAGCTGGTATTGTTCAAAAAAATTTTCGTTTCAAGTATATTTTTACGTTCTATTCATAGCTATTAGGGTATCTATTTCTTCTATTACCTACCTACCTTGAATTTTTCCAAAATTTTGATGCCAAGCAATGATAGTCTACTCTAGATGTCATGTCATTGATGCCATGGTGTGTGTGCTACTGTTCAAAAGTTATCTACATGGGGTGCAAGGCGGTGCAAATACACAACCGCCAGCATAAAAAAAAATGTTTAATGTTAAGATATTTGAATTAGGATAAGCCCGAATGTTTTAGTTACGCCAACGAATATCATATTCGTCACAGTAGCTAAAATGCATTTTGCTGTTACGACAAATATTTTCGCGTTTTACGCGGGAAAAGCAACGAAGCAAGTGTTGCCAAATATAAAAGCCGGTACCTTTTTCTTTACTGGAAAAAGGTACCGGCTTTTGTATTTGGTTTTAAAGGAGTATGCCCATTTTTGGCCCAGCACCAGACAGGACAAAAAAATACTACAATGAAACAGCATTTTATCAGTAATAAATTAATCATAGGTTGTAATGATAATTAAAGTTGGGATTAACAATAAAGTATTTGAAAGTATTTGTATTAATTTTTGTGTTTTATACGGCTTTGTAGTCATGCACTGTAGCATGAGAAACTTCAGAGAGTGTTCCGCCAATAGCAGCGCTTCATTTTTCTACTGTCGCTATGGCCGGGCTATTGGCAAAGCACGTAGATCCGTTTACGGCAGAGCAGCTCTGTCGTTGACGAATGTTGCCAGTTTAGAAATAAAGACATAGATCGATTTGTAATATGTAAAAAGAATTAGAATTATATTAGAATAATAGTAAAATATCAATACATTTATTGTACATGAATTAGCACACGCCCACTTAAGTTTGACACTCTGCTTCTGCCCAGTTTTTGGACTATGTGTTATTTGTCTATGACACTGGATATGACAAAGATAATAGTTATTTGTTAATACATGAGTGAGTTGCTTTTTAGCCGCGTGCTCATCTTTGATGACCGAGCAAGCGAAGGATTCAAAAATTAGAATCCTGAGCGTTAGCGACAAGCGCGGATCCACCGTTGTGGGCACGATGGGCATGCCCACAACCCTAATAGACTTGTGACGTCACACTTTCATGGTCTATTGAGATAGATAGACTGATGATAATTTTATCCAGTTATTCTTATGCCAGTGCCTTAAAAAAACAATAAATCTTGGTCAGTGTCATATGTTCTGGAAACATCTTTGTAGGGATGCACTATACGATCTAGAGCGAGGTCATACTCCGACTCGCACTTGGCCGATTCTTGGATGTATCGATTCTTGGATCGCTGTGACCACAACTTTTTTTTGAGTGTTGGATCCGCGCCTGGTTAGCAAGGGAATCAAAAGAACACAAGGTAAAAAATTTTTGCACTCGAGTGCATGTGCACGTAACTTTTCATCCCCCCTCAGCGAGGAAATGACTAAATGCAAAATAAAACATTTACAATCACATGATACTTTTATTTCAGTTTAGGTATATATTTACTACAACATTATGATAGGTAAGTATTACAAAAAAATATTTATATTATGTATAACAAATACGAGTAATACGTTTTTTTTTACTTGTTTTAAAGTTTCTTATTTATAACAATACGACGTTAAAACAAAATGGCGCGCGCAAAGCAAATTAAAAACAAAAGTACACCAAGGAGGTTCAGAGTCTGAGTTTTTAACAAATTTAAAAAAAGTATGATAAATTCGGCACCATGGAGATGGAAGTAAATAGGTTTAATGATGTTTTGAAATCACATATCTAGTGCACGCGATGTTCTAAATTCAAATTTACTTTAACCTCAAGCGGATAAAAACGGCTTTGGCGGTCAGATATCAAATAGCAAAATACTCTTTCCGAGATGGGGGGATGAAAATAAAATTATTTAATAATATTTACAGACTTCCCATCTTTAAAGCCTCTCCTCTAAATAGGGGAGGTGAAAGAAGACGCCCTTGGCGCACACCCGCATGAACCGGTATATCCTCCGAGACGAGGCCGTAGTGAGTTACCCTACAAGAATAGTTCCCGCAGATGGCCCTATTTAAGTTGGTAATTTTCTCGGGGACTCCAATTTCACGCTAGGTCTAGGTCAACGGGAAGTACCCTATAGGGTTTGATTCCCTTGCAAGTCGTCTAAATATGCAGCAAAAACGGAGCATAAACGGCTGTATCTTTTGATTGCGTCGACTTAGAGGTCTGATTTTTTCACTGCTCCAAGAGAGTGTAGACCAGCGGACCTAAAATGGCCGCATCGCAGAATCATAATACGAATCATATTATGATTCATATTACGCATTGAGTGCAATTCATCATAGCTGCTATTCTATTTGACTGCTTTGTATGAAGATTCATTAAATGGTCCTAATTGACACTTTAGCAATGCCTTATTTGTGGACCATTTTACGAATATTCATACAAAGCTGTCAAACAGAATAATTGCTTATGATGAATTGCACTCCATTCATAATATGATTCATGATATGATTCGTATTATGATTCTGCGATACGGCCTTTTTAGGTCCGCTGAGTATTGGATATTAATTTCAACTTGATTACTACACGCGTTCCTGAGAAATAGGTCTTGACAGACGGACAGACAGACGGACAACAAAGTGATCCTATAAGGGTTCCGTTTTTTTTTGAGGTATGGAACCCTAAAAATTAAACAAAATAAGCTCTCTTAGATATATTTTTTACCCAGCTTTATATAGTATAGATAGAAATGGGTTTTCAACAGACTCAATATTTAAAATAGACCTTCCTATCTTAACTACCGTTTTGAACCAAGTATTATCATGAACCACGGTTGAAAACTTTTCCTATAATATAATTAACATTGAAATTTGTTTCTTTTCTTCCTATTATTATTTCTGGTGGGGGAATAAGTTCTTTCGTATTTTGTATGAAGACTCTAGAAGTATCGTATCGTAACTAGAAGATACCCTTTTCTTCCAATCTTGGTAACTAAATTCGAAGACAAAAAATGCTTATATCGACTTTGTGTTGGTTATATTGGGATAACAATAGGTTCATATACATCAAAATTGTTGTATATTTTGCATTATTTATAAATAACAAATTTTTATATGTTAAATTTCTTCTGCTACATTTTAACCGACAGAAACATAATTGAAAAAAATCAAGCAAATATTCATCCAAAAACCAAATATTTAGATCACGGTTTAAAGGCTATGCTAGCAACACTGGTCCTACGTATTTCCGTTCCGTCCTTACGCCGCTCCGGCGCCGCGCCATTATTTTCTTGGCCGCGCCGCTGCACCGCCGCCGTTTTAGTAGTAAGAGTGAGTTAGTTTATAATATTGTGTTCTTCTGTAATTCAGTTAGTGTGGGAAGTGACTAGTGAAGTAAAATATCTAAAAAAGTAAGTAGCTACACTAATAAAGATGGACCATTATCCTAGTGAAATTTCACAGCTCCTCGATAGTTGGGGCTACGGTCAACAAATAATTGAAAAATTTAAAGGTCAGTAACTACTTATTATAATGTAAGTACGTACTTTTTTCTATACCACTGTATTATGGCGACCACAAGCCTATGCCTGTTTAGGTAAAGCACCATACTCAGGGGCAAAAAATTGGCCCAAAATCGTAGCAAAATGTATGAAATGAAAACCATATCTAATTTTTCCCCGCTGAGTAGGTACCTTAAAAATTCATGCATAACTCGAGTGTCTGCTAGTGAATCTATCACTCATTTATCAGTCACTTGTTATTGTCACTATTAAAAAACCAATTATATACCGAACTCTGTGGCCTAGTGGTCATCATGCCAGGCTGCCACACGAGGTAGGTACTGGGTTCGATTCCTGGTCAGGTCTAGATGGAAAATGATCTTTTTCAGATTTACCTAGGTCTTTTATGTTTATACATAGATACTTATGTCATCATCATCCGAGCGTATTCCCGGTTACGTCTCCCGTATCTATCTAACAAACAAAGACACAAAACTTTTCTCTATATCAAGTCTTAGATTAGTCTAAATATAATTACTTACAATTATCATTTTTTTCAGACGAAGGAATTAAAATATCCCACTTGAGTATAGTAATGTGTTTTTGAATAGGAAACACCAGCTAAAAGAAGAAAAAGGTCATGTGATTCAGACACCACCAGTAAGGCGTCCACATCGTCAGTCATAACAAATTTTTCATCGAACAACATGTTGGTATGTCATAGCATGTAAGAATTTGTAAATGTATAGGGTGATTGCGCCGGTTCTCTACCAATTAGTGGAGTAGTCAAGTTGAAGACGCAACAACTATATGTCTTTAAAACATTTTCAAATAAAAATAATGGAATATACTTCTTACATTGTCTTTTTTTGATAAATATAAAACATTAAGTACTCATTCTATGGTTATTTTTTAAACTTTAATAGAAGTTCAAAATAGCAAAAGACCAGAAAATCTAGTTTTCATCCTCCTGTTGGCTAGTTTTCGACCTTTATTAAATAAGCCTCATGTTTATAATTAAACAACGATTTAAGTATATATGTTTTCAAATAAAATATAATATATTTATATGAAAAATATTTTTAAATGAAAATATATTTTATAGGTATATTTTTAATAAAATATATATATACTTACACGGTGTTTCACGTAATGTCATTCAACCCAAAATTTTCATGTAAGTATATCATAGTATCATCATCATGTCTATAATTTACATGAAAATTTTGGGTTGAATGACATTACGGGTAAACACAATTTAATAATAAGTTTTCGATAAAGAATTGATTATTTATTGGTTATTATGAAACACCGTGTATAATATATATTTTTAAATAAAAAAATCAGAAGCATAAGTACGATGTTATATTGATTTAAAAATAGTAAAATAAAACAATAAATTTTGCACTAAATGTATGTTTTGATAATTTTTAGCTACTGATTTTAAAGAAACGGTTGATAACTGGCGTCTCTTAGAAATTTAACTCAATTTTCGACCACTTGTGGTTTTTCACTTCTTTAAAAGACAAAATATGGACGAAGACTGGCCATTAAGGTGTGCATAGATATGAGAGCTAAAATTTTAAAATTATATTCAGTGTTATATTATACTTTTTAAGATAACAAGGACAACCTTTCTCGACAATGCTTCCCAGTCTCCGACCTCTCAGTCAAGAATAGGATTTTCTAGGTACACGGTAATTTTTTTATCACCCTTTAAAATTTTAGGGACGCTTCAGGACACATCCATTATTATATAAAAAAAATAAAAAAATCAGCATTTTTTGTATATTTAAAAAAAATAAAATAAAGTAAATGAGTTATTTTTTTATTCATATTTAAACTATTCTAATACCATATCGTGAAGCCTCCCTTAAATTTTCCAGGGTGATAAAAAAATAACCGTGTATAAGTTAAATAGTAAAATAAATAGTTAAAACTCGGTAATTGTGTTAATTAACTCTTAAACAAAATATACTGGGTGTAACGGAATACCGAAATAATATTTAAGGTTGCTGATTAACAAAAAAATGATTTATGACTATTCTTTGTATTTTTATTATATGCCTACTTTCGATTTAATATGCTAAACTGTTAAGCGTTAGCGTGTTCAAATGAATACTTGAGCAGGAAATTTTGATTTTAGGAGGTTTGGGCAGGGTGTACAAAGGGCAGAAACAGGGACTCTGCAGCTGGTCGTGGCACACTATTAAATAGATATTACTACCTAAGGAGAAAACTCTTGAAAGTGGGAGCAATCTCAAAAAAAAGTCTTACAGTAGTTCAAGACAGAATCGAAAAACTCACTGATGAGACAGGTATCATCACCATTGTTATGTGTAGTGTTAGTTATTTAACTATCATTAATGTTACATAATTAAACCATGATATAACCTCCATACTTTGTCATTATACACGGTTATTTTTTTATCACCCTGGAAAATTTTAGGGACGCTTCAGGACACATCCATTATTACATAAAAAATAAAAAAAATGAAATAAAAAATTAAAAAAATATATAAAAAAATAAAAAATCTCAAAAATGCTGCTCTCAACTAGTGCAGCAGTTTTTGTATTTTTAATAAAAATTAATATAAAATTAAGTAAGTGAGTGAGAATTTTTTTTATTTATATTTAAATCATTCTAATACCATGTCGTGAAGCGTCCCTTAAATTTTCCAGGGTGATAAAAAAATAACCGTGTATAATACATTATTTGTGTTTGTCTGTAGAAGAGGAGCATGACGACTTGATACGCTGGCTACAAAATACTAGAACGGTAAATCTTGTCACTGACAACTGGGAACGCACAACATCAAAAAGGTTGTTAATGTTGAAAGGATCAATGGAAATCCACAAATACATGGACAATTTTCGAGCTCTCAAATGTTTCGACGGCTATAGATTGGTAATTAACAACTATTAAACTACAGTTTATAAACTCAAGGACATGGAGGAAATAGATGAGGAGTAACAAGTCCCATACTTCAAATTGTACTTAGGAAGCTTTTTTATATAGGAATACCCCATCTGGCTTGCACTGGCTGAAGTATCAGTGTTCGACGTTAAATGTTGGGCCGAACGCAAAACATATTGCTTAAGATTTTTTTGTTTCAGTATGGAAGTTGTTACTCCATATCTACTTTTCCCATGCTCGGCAACAAAATTAGAGGAACATTCAAAATACAAGATGGACGATACAAATTATATAGTTTTAATTACCAGAATAACAAGATATTTATGAAGCATATTCTTCTTTAAGCGTTCCTCTAATTTTGTTCCTGACTATTACATAGTAGTGTACTTTTACTGAATGTTAATGTCTATTATATTTCCCACAGCTAGAAATGGATTTTCGTAGTTTGTATCCTGACGCTGCAATGCAACTCTATAGCGAGTGGCCGACGTTGTCGTCTTTTATAATTAGTAAAGTGCCAGTAAAAGAACAGAATGCAATAGACGATTGCTGTACATCAGGTTAGTCATAAATTGTGACCTTTTAAGCTTACGCCGTACTAGTGGAACACTACAGAATGTTGAAGTAAATGCATCAGGTGATTTTGTTCTTTTTATTTGCAGATGGAAAAAAATCAAAACTCTGAGAGCCCTTCTATTGTTATTTCCAATTAAAAATATTGTAATGAAGAAAAAAACATAATGGAGGCCATCAAGATTGGAAACTAAAGATAGCTTTATTCAATATTTTAAAGTAAGTAGTTCAACATAATAAATTCATTAATACCTAATTATTGTGAGGTCTTTATCAGGCATGTTTTACAAATGTTTTTAAATTTTTCAGTCTGCCGCTGAAGTCCTGCCAACCAACCTGCATAGCATAATAAGGAAAACTGTTTTCAACGGGGCCTTCCGCTTGGTCCTCAATTATTTGCAGTATCACCCGACGAAAACATCATTACTGAGTGTTTTTTGATCATAAATGATACAATGTATAATATAGACAGGCCTCTTAAAGCCTTCGACATTTTCTTTAAACTATTTGATGCTTTAAATTGTTGTTATCCCAAACAAACTGAAAGGGAAAAAAATCCTGTTGTATACTATCTTTTTCTAAATGAATAACACTGTTACTCATAGAAAAATGCAATTAACTATTGTTTTTCACAATAAAGTTAAGTATTACAATAATTTCAGCATTTGAATTTTTTCATCAATGTTGCGTGATGTAAATTCTTTGTAACTATGTTTTTTAGTAGCAGTAGCAATATGTTTATTTTGACTATCGCATCATTGCGGCATATCGTACCAAGTGCAGCTACAGAGTGCGACACGATAGCGTATCAAATTAACTTACGTGCCGCGACTGAAACGACTTAGCGGTAGACGACATATGTTTAGCTGTAGCTGCTAATTGGGTTTGTTACTTTAACCAAGGGGTTTAGTTGCGTTATGCAATTTTTTTGTTGAAATGACTAAAATGATTTGTTGCATTGAAGATAATGTTAGCTGCAGTAACTAAGTAAATTTGATACTCTATCGAATAAACCTTAGCGGTAGTTGACATATGTTTAGCCGTAGCTGCTAATTGGGTTTGTTACTTTAACCAAGGGGTTTAGTTGCGTGATACAATTTCTTTGTTGAAATGACTAAAATAATTAGTCGCATGGAAGATAATATTAGCTGTAGTAACTAAGAAAATTTGATACTCAATCGAATAAAACTTAGCGGTAGTCGACATATGTTTAGCTGTAGCTGCTAATTGGGTTTGTTACTTAAATTAAAGAGTTTAGTTGCGTGTTGTAATTATTTAGATGAAATGACAAAAATAATTGCGTGAAAGATAGTGTTAGCTGCAGCTAACATAATCTTCCAGGCGAGGAATCGTTTTACTCATTTCAACTAAATAATTATAACACTCAACTAAACCCTTTCATTTACTTAACAAACCCAATTAGCAGCTGCAGCTAAACATATGTCGACTACCGCTAAGTTTTATTCGATTGAGTATCAAATTTTCTTAGTTACTACAGCTAATATTATCTTCCATGCGACTAATTATTTTAGTCATTTCAACAAAGAAATTGTATCACGCAACTAAACCCCTTGGTTAAAGTAACAAACCCAATTAGCAGCTACGGCTAAACATATGTCAACTACCGCTAAGGTTTATTCGATAGAGTATCAAATTTACTTAGTTACTGCAGCTAACATTATCTTCAATGCAACAAATCATTTTAGTCATTTCAACAAAAAAATTGCATAACGCAACTAAACCCCTTGGTTAAAGTAACAAACCCAATTAGCAGCTACAGCTAAACATATGTCGTCTACCGCTAAGGTTTATTCGATAGAGTACCAAATTTGCTTAGTTACTACAGTTAACATTATCTTCCATGCGACTAATCATTTTAGTTATTCCAACAAAAAAAATGCATCACGCAACTAAACCCCTTGGTTAAAGTAACAAACCCAATTAGCAGCTATGGCTAAATATATGTCAACTACCGCTAAGGTTTATTCGATAGAGTATCAAATTTACTTAGTTACTGCAGCTAACATTATCTTCAATGCAACAAATCATTTTAGTCATTTCAACAAAAAAATTGCATAACGCAACTAAACCCCTTGGTTAAAGTAACAAACCCAATTAGCAGCTACAGCTAAACATATGTCGTCTACCGCTAAGGTTTATTCGATAGAGTACCAAATTTGCTTAGTTACTACAGTTAACATTATCTTCCATGCGACTAATCATTTTAGTTATTCCAACAAAAAAAATGCATCACGCAACTAAACCCCTTGGTTAAAGTAACAAACCCAATTAGCAGCTACGGCTAAATATATGTCAACTACCGCTAAGGTAATTCGATAGAATAATTAACTTACTTATTTGCTAAAGCTAACTCTATTTTCCATGGTTACGAATTATTTTAGCTGTTGCAGCTAAAGTGATTATACATCGCAACTAAAACCCTTAGTTGCACAAGCAAATCTAATTCACAGCGGCAGCTGAGATAATTGTTAAACGTCACTAAAGTAGTTTGATATTGCATCAAACTGACTTAGTTGATACAGCTAATTCTATTTCATACGGCGACGAATTATTTTAGCTGTCGCAGCTAAAGCGATTACAACTCACAGCTAAAACTCTTAGTTATAATAACAAATTAAATTTACAACTACAGCTTAGATCATTGTCAAATTCCGCTAAAGTAATTCGATAGAGTATCAGACTGATTTAGTTGCTATAGCTGATACTGTTTTCAATGGCTACCAATTATTTTAGCTGTCGTAACTAAAACTCTTAGCTACAATAACAAACTTAATTCACAGCGACAGCTAAGATCATTGTCACTCGTTGCTAAAGTTATTTGATAGTGCATCAAACTTACTTAGTTGATAAAGCTAATAGCACCTTCTATGGCGACGAATCTTTTTTGCCGTCGCAGCTCAAGTGATTGCACAGCGCAACTAAACCTCTTAGTTAAAGTAACAAACAAAATTTACAGTTGCAGCTAAACTCGTTGTCGAATATCTCTAAGGCATATCGATAGAATATCCAACTGACTTAGTTACTACAGCTAATACTATTTTCCATAACTACAAATTACTTTAGTCGCGAAGTAAAAGTAAATAACAGCCTCGGCAATTTTTTTTAGCAGCTATCAATAAATATTGTTAATAAATTTTGCTGATACTACTAATATAATTAGTAGCCACAGCTAAATTTAGCTAAAATAATTAGCTGTCACTGCTAAATATGGATTAAATTGTTAGCAGTGTCCGCAAAATTTAGCTAATATAATTAGCTGCCACTCCTAAGTTTTCTACGATTTTGAGTTATTTCAGCAAAAAATATTTGTTATCGCAGCTAAGTTTTGGTAGCTAAAAACACTTTGCTACGGTTGCTAAAAACTTCGTTGTCCGTATAGTTTCGAAGGAATTTAGCTACCATACCTAAATTTTAGGAACCACAGCTAAGTTTTTTTTTCCGTGTAAGTACTTATATTTTTTAAGATTTTCTAGGTGATTATTGCTTGGCACCGACTTTAATATAAAACTGTGATGTTGTTTGTATTCTTATATTATTTATGACTTTTTGGTGTTTTTGAAGTCGGTTTTATTTTTTGTAAAAAAAAATCTTTTCAATCTTTTTAGTTAATTTTAAAATACCAAAACCTTATCCTAAATGTAACAAATACTTTTCTGAAAACCGCATCAAAATGGATTCAGCCAAACGCGAGATGATCGCGGACAATAATACATACAAACATACAGGTCAAACTGAGAACCTCCTTTTTTAATAGACTTTGAAAAAGGAAGAGGTTCTATGTTCGACTGTTTCTATTTTTAACCGACTTCATTTTGAAGTCCGTTAAAAAGGATCTGCTTATTTCATAAATGAAATTTCTTCCGGCAGACCTGCGAAAAGAGAAATTATTAATTATATTACAATTTGCGTGTATAGCAGCTTAGAAGGCAATCAAATAGTAAAAAAATATATAAAAACAAAACAATACTATATAACATCTATACAAATAAACAACATTGAAGTGTCTGTTTGTTATGTCAAAATAACAAGTTTTTACTAAATGGGTATGAATGTATATCGGGTACCAATAACAAAAACACAATTTTAATTTTTTTTTGTCTGTCTGTCTGTTTGTTCCCGCTAATCTCCGGAACGGCTGGACCGATTTTGACGGGACTTTCACTAATAGATAGTTAATTATATAAGGTATAATATATGCTACTTTTTATCAAGATCTGTCCAGCCGTTACTATTCCACGCGGACGAAGTCGCGGGCACATTTATTACTAAATAAAAAATATGTAGAAATACCTATTATACAAATAATATGAATATTATAAAATTTTTATATATCATAATTAGGACTTGCATAGATAGTATTTTCTTATGCGGTGCTTGAAAGAGTAGATGAGAGTAGCTATCAGGACAAACTAATTCTCAATCACTTCTCAATATTTTTTTTGTTCAAGATGTCGCGGAGAGAAATTATATATGCCTTCCTCGCACTCTGTAGTATTATATTATCTGTGCTCGCACTAAAATTTGTTTAGTGCTTACCCGTGGTACTACCGTTGGTACTACTGTTAGTATAGTACTACGGGTATTTTTTGTTGCCCGATCCCGGATTTGATGACAATGAGACTAATCGAGAACTATACCCCCTCAAACATGAAAAGAAAAGTTAATAAATGACAGAGTTATGAGGGAGCAAACGTGAAAAAAGGACATACAATGGAAATGATAAAATCCCTCTTATTGTGAAGTCGGTTAAAAATGAAATGACTCGCAATTGAAAGTTGCGTTAAAGTTGCTTTTAAAATAGTTTTATTAAAGCGTTCCTTAATTTCTTTAAAATAATATAAAATATTAAAACCGATAGTTACCCATATGGTGTTCTGGGATTGTCAAAGATAATAATAAGTAATACTACCGGACACGTATGTAGAACCACGGGTAAGCACTGGATTTTTCCTTTCGTGTATGAGTCTTAAAATGACACTTAAGACTGTGTTGTCGTTTGTACTGTAACTAAATATTTCTTTTTAGTATGAAATAATAAGCGTCGGTGGCACTGTGGACTCGGCACTTGCCTGTTAATCGGCAGGTTCGTGACCCGCCATGTACCAATGTATTTTTGTGACGCTCCTATGGTGAAGGAAAACATCGTGAGGCAACCTGCATACATCTGCGAAGAAATTCAATGGTGTATGTAAAGTCGACCAATCCGCACTGGGCCAGCGAGCGTTGACTAAGACCTAATCACCCTTACATAAGGTAGGCTCGAGCCCCTTGGTGGGGACGTATATGAGCTGTGATGATGATATGAAATAAGAAAACAAAAAGTACCTACTTTAAAATTAGTATGCAAGTATATAATAGTAAGCAAGCACTATTGCTCTCAAATGTACTTCAAAGTACACTCATCAACTTTATCTAAGGATATTTTATTTATCCTTTTTTCAAGTAGTATAAGCCAACATATTAAAAATATTGACAACTTATGTGCATTTTTTCAATGGATTGCTTTAATTATAAACTTTCGTCATTTCATCGAATAAATTTCACAGATATTGTCAGTATTTTTAAAATTATCGCTGATACTACATGCATTAAATGTAAATATAATATCCTTAGATAAAGTTGATGAGTGTAGTTCCCAGTTTAGGTATTTGTTTTTTTTATGTTTGGTTATGAGTTTTTCCTCTAAATTAAATATTTTATAAGTTCAAAATATATTTCATAACCATGGTTATGAGTGGGTCCTCAAGTCAGTTATGAGTCGCCACATTTTATTCCAGTTATGAGTTTCTGGTTATGAGTGGGCGCGAGACCCTATAGTCGTATCCTCTCCAAACATAACAATGACATTGCGAGCTGTTCCTAGTGTATTAATTTCATATGGTGCTGCGTTTTCAAAAATGTCTCTACTTTTTGGTGTATTCGTCTATTCTTTAAAAACTGAATGAAGCTAGTGATTTAAAGCAATTGAAAGTCAAACAATGATTTAAAGCAATTGAAAGTCGCATGTTGTATATTTTTAAATTTTAAATTGTTATGTAGTTATCATGTGAAAAAAGTTTTACACTGGAATCTTACACCGTGCAGGTTTAATTTTAATTTGGCTAAAACGCCAATTTCATATTTAAATCCCTTTCATTTAATTAAATTAATATACGATATTATGGCAATTAATATCTAAAACCTAAGGTACGTTATTAATCGCATACGTATATATATGTTGGTATCGATTATGAAATATACTAACTAAATAACCTGTACCAAATTCAAAATATTTATTTTTAAATACCGTGAGCCGTAGTAAGATATATAGAAAATATAAACTTTGTGAGATAACATTAGCATGAGTAACTTTTGAAATCGCACATTCATACCTTGATAGATGACACATTTTTTCTCTTCGATAATTCTCTTTTTGAATCTTGAATTTCATTGTTTATTTTTATATTCATGTTCTCTACAAACAATTACTAAGCAAAGGGTAAAAAACACAAGCTCGCTAGAGCTACGGTGCAGATAAACAGATCCGTTATCAGTCAGACGCGCACACTGCAAGAAGAAATTATCGTTACTGCATAATGGATTCACGCCATGTTTACATTTGAGTCAGGCCGTTAAATCTGCGTAAACCCTCAGCCGCGCGGAGTCCAGACTCCTCAGAACAATGATGCAATTAATCTTTCACCATTAAATTCGACATGAAGTTTACCAGACAGCATTTTTATGGTTGTTCGAAGCTAAACAGCACACTCTTTAAAATGTCTAGAAAATCGCGGATTCGCAAGATTATTAATTACCTAGGTGTTTACACGTGCAATTTTATTTTGTTTATACTTAAAATATGTTTAGTAACTAAAAATATCAGTTCACTTTGTAACTAAATAAATTCAATCACAATAAATTGATACAAAAATTCTTTACCTAGATACGAGCTGAGTCATACAAATGCACCCTGCAGAGAAAGTGTCGTAAATATTGATGTAAGCAAATTTTACGCAAAGGATATATACCTTGCTTTTAAGAAATCTAGAAATAGCTGCAATTGCAAAACAAGAAGAGCATAAAAATCAACTATTAATATACTTAAATAAAAATAATAATAATAGAACAAATCACAGCACGGGTTATTTTTGGTTGTAGAAAAATAATTCAACATTTATAGAGTTACTTAAGATCATTATTCTAATAATCAAACTAAATGAAAATGTGTTTTGTTTATAAAAATTGCAATAAACGTTGCATTACCTTTATGCATCTGAACACACAACACACAATATCTGCAACTTAAATACTCTATGTATAACATTGACATACCTTATCTTAAAAAAGAACTATGTTTATTAGAAAGATTTGTTCCATACCAATATGACTGATCCTATCAGTTAAGATCGGTTTTTCGATCGTTAGTGATAACAACGTATGATAGTAGGTAAAAGGAAAGTAAAACTGACCCTAGTGTATAAGCCATAAAGGTCCTTCATAAGGTGTATGTATAATACTTTGCTATTACTAACGATTAAAAAACAACCCTAAGTACGAGGGTGGGTCAAAAAGTTCGCGGAATGGAGGGTAAAAAGTAAGAAATAAAACATAAAATTATTTTTCCTTCACAATATATTCCCCCTCAACTCTAATACATTTATTAGACCTATCATAGACGAAGAATCCTTGGACCCATCAATTAATTTATTATTACCTTCGAAAAAAAATGATTTCTCTTTGTCGTCAAAATAGGCCGAAATTGCGCTCTTCGCTTCTTCATCGCTGGAAAATTTCTTCCCTCGAAGCTCTTTTTTCATTTTTGGGAACAAATAATAATCACTTGGGGCTAAATCTGGGCTATAGGGAGGATGTTCCAAGATTTCGAAGCCCACTCTTTGAACAGCAGCCATCGCAACTTGCGCCTTGTGCACGGGTGCATTGTCGTGCAAAAGGAGCACACCTTTAGTCAATTTTCCCCATCTTTTTTCTCTCACAGCATCTCGCAGACGTTCTAATAGTGCAGCGTAGTACTCTCCAGTGATAGAGACACCCTTTTCTTTATACTCAATAAGGAGGATTCCCTCTGAATCCCAGAAAACAGTAGCCATGAGTTTTCCAGCCGACGGAGACACTTTGAATTTCTTCGGAGGTGGTGTGCCCTTTTTGTGCCACTGCATGGAGTCTGGTTTGGACTCAGGCTCATAATGATGAACCCAAGTTTTATCTCCAGTCACAATTCCGTTCAAAACTTCATCCTTTTGTTCACCACAGAGCGCTAAAAACTCGCGACAACACTCAACTCGCCGCTGCTTCTGGTGTGGCGTGAGCATTCTCGGCATCCATCTTGCACACACCTTTGACATGCCAATATGGTCGTGTAGGATGTTCAAAATGGTTGTAGCTGATACTCCAATCATTTCTGCAAGCTGTTTCTTCTTTAAACGGGTATCTTCCAATATGATTTTTTCAAGTTTTTCGACGTTTTCTGCCGTGGTTGCCTCGACAGGCCGCCCTGGCCTCGGATCATCTTCAATCGAATCCCTGCCTTGCTTAAACAGGTTGTAAACTTGTAAACCATGGTTTTACCAGGGCAAGAGTCCTAAACAGAAGACATCTCTTCCAAAATAGTCTGGGGAGGTTTTCCTTGTTTGGTAAGAAACTTGATGACTGCGCAAAACTCAATTTTCTCCATGTTTCAAATTTTCTTCCGGATTGACTTGTTGATTGATGTGTAGCTCAGGTAATTATGACCTATTTTTTTAAAACTTAGTATTTATACTCTTAATGAGTGTCACAACTAGTGCAGGTAGTATAAAGTCACCTTTCCCCCCTCCATGCCCCTCATTCCGCGAACTTTTTGCGCGAACTGTAACAACACCCTCCATACCCATCATATCCATTGCAGACTTAAAGAAAATGGTTTAGTTTTCATATTTAGTTCTTTGATTTTATTTGAATTTTACTTTTACGTTTATAATTTTGCAATGTATAAGCCCACATCCACACATCACTCAATCAAAAATCATTCCGTCTCAATTTTTTTTATCCATTCATTACAATCTTTCATATCTGTCAATAATAATTTCCACATAAACACTCAATTCACACCGCAAATACTCGCACACACATTTTGCTCTCGCGTTACTTACACACATATATATTGGACACTACTATCCACATCAACACACTCAGGAATTCTGCTTATATTCGTAATTTCACTGCCGACTCGTTTCAACGGTTCAACCCATTTTTTTATTTCTCACATCCATTATATTGTAGGTGTAACTTATTGTTGTTAAAGTTGTATCACTTGTCACATTCGCGTTGCTAAAACACTTAGAGATATTATATCAAAACGTCAGAGGCCTTAGGACGAAGACAAATACTTTTTCTAACAATATACTAGCATCCACTTTTGACATAGCTCTCATAACAGAGACATGGTTGTGTGACGGCATTCTCGATGCCGAACTTTGTCCAACTAACTCATATGACGTCTTTCGTCGTGATCGCGGCTCGCTAGGCGGTGGAGTAATGGCGCTGTGCGCTTCGCACCTCCGCGCCCGCGAGCGCCCGGAGTGGGGACACGCAGAACTGGAATGTCTATGGTTAACAATACCTGCGAGTTCAACTGGGACGGCACGAGACTTGCACATTTCTGTTGTATATTTACCTCCTAAACCTAAACCTGCATCATAAAATTAATATTTTCATAAATATGCTTAAGAATATCACAAGAATGCACCCCGACGATTTCTTTCTCCTGGCGGGTGATTTTAATCTGCCCTGCATCACTTGGAATTCACGTTGCCCGTTTATTGAAAAACGAGGTAGTGTAGATATTCAAAACTCTGCCAAAAGCTTATTACAGCATGTTAATTATTTTGGTTTTAGTCAATACAATAATATAGTAAATTCTCACGATAATATCCTAGACTTAATTTTTTCAATTTTTTCCTTAGAAATCCTTAATTGCACTCCACTTGTTAACGAGGATAAATTTCATCCTACCATATTAATAAATGCTTGTGACATTATCCTGCCTCCTTTAAAGAAAGGTCCAAAAAATAAGAAATATTTGTTTGATAAAGCTGATTACTCAGTCATTAATAGGGAAATAAATTTTTATAACTGGCAGAAACTATTGACTGAATGTGAACTGTCTGACATGGTTAGTAAATTTTACATAATAATTCACGACATCATAAATAAATATGTACCACAAGTAGACATCTCAGACTTTAGTCGTTTCCCGATATGGTTTAGTCGAGCTCTTATTCATGTTGTAAAGGAAAAATCAAAAAAGCATGCGCAATGGAAAAAATATAAAAATCCGATTGATTATGAAGAATTTTCTCTTTTACGAAAAAGACAAAAAACACTTCAAACTGAATGTCTTAATAACTATATACAACATTCTCAAATAAATATAAAAAAATCGCCAAAGCTGTTTTGGGAATATGTGAAATCAAAACGAGGTGGTCATACCAGTTACCCTAACATAATGCATTACGAAAACAAACCAATTCGAGAAGAATTTGAAATTTGTAATGCATTTAATGAATTTTTTCAACGTAATATTAGTTTACCTGCAAACAACTATCCCCCTACTGATCTATCATTTAGAAAAAATAATAATTGTATAAGTGATGTCGCAACTACTACTGATGAAGTCTTAGAGCTACTTCGTGGACTGGACATAACTAAAGGAGCCGGTGTTGACGATTTA
The DNA here is from genome assembly GCA_963935595.1 of Schoenobius gigantellus. Taxonomy (NCBI): domain Eukaryota; kingdom Metazoa; phylum Arthropoda; class Insecta; order Lepidoptera; family Crambidae; genus Schoenobius; species Schoenobius gigantellus. The sequence continues at coordinate 29,550,785 of OZ012547.1, read as the reverse complement.
CCCTCTTTATTCTTGTCAAAGTGCGCTGCTTCTTTGGCAATTCCTCTCAATATTATGTTTAATCGTTGTTTTCGTTGCGGTTTTGTGCCTTCTATCTGGAAAGTAGCACTTATTGTCCCTATACATAAAAAAGGTTTAAAATCTGTGGTTGAGAATTATCGACCAATCTCTAAATTGTGTATAATTGCCAAAATAATGGAGCGTATTGTTCACACCAATATATATAGCTTAGTTTCTAAGTATGTGCCGATTCAGCAGCACGGCTTTATAAAGGGTCGTTCTACAAATACAAACTTAATATTGTTTACCAATGACATTCTTTTGGGCATGGATGGTGGTGGCCAAGTGGATGCAGTTTACACAGACTTCGAGAAGGCGTTTGATCGCGTGGATCACAAAATCCTCCTGCAGAAGCTCCAGGAGCTAGGCATCCATGGCAACCTACTGAGATGGACCGAATCATACATTAGTAATAGAAGTCAAGCAGTTGTTGTTGGCGGACACCGCTCAGACTTCATAGCTATACCATCGGGAGTCCCTCAAGGGTCAATTCTAGCTCCGATTCTATATATAGCGTATCTTTATGATATAAATGAGTGTTTTCATCACTCCAAATTTCTAATGTATGCTGACGATACAAAGATTTATAAGAACATTACGAGTGAACAGGATAGTATAGACTTTCAGGAGGACCTAAATCGTCTTGATGCTTATTACACGAGGAACAGGGTTAATGTCAATATCTCTAAATGTATGTTTGTTTCTTTTACACGAAAGAGAAAAAAGATAAACTTTACTTACACACTTAATGGGGTTGCAATTCCGGAAACCAATATTGTAAAGGATCTTGGAATCTATATTGACTCCAAACTACTCTTCTCCGATCATATTGATTACATAGTCAATAAAGCCTACAAAAATCTTGGCTTTATCCTCAAAGTCACCAAGCCTTTCACGGACATTACATGTTTAAAATTATTATATTTTGCCTATGTTCGTAGCGTACTAGAATACGGCTATAGTATATGGAATCCGCTTTATATAACCTATAGAGACTCAATAGAGAAAATTCAATTAAAATTTTTTAAACACCTAATTTATCGCACATGCAATTACAAGATTATGGATTATGCCGAGTCTTGTCGTCATCATCATATCCAATCTCTTCATAACAGACGTACGCTCACAGAAATGATACTCCTGTACGGCGCGTGTAATGGTATCATGGATTCTACAGAACTAACATCCCTTTTCTTAACCCTTCGAACTCCTGACACACGTACCAGACATACAGAATTGTTCCACACAGCAATGACAAGTACAAAGTATGCACAAAACTCCGCGATTAAGCGTATACAGTCTAAATATAATAAGTTGTTTTCGTCCTTAGATGTTTTCCATTGTAATGGGTCGGCATTTAAAAGGGGTATTTTAGATATACTTAACACAGTGTAGTTACGGGGACAAAACGCACACATACGCACATACACACACACACACATACACATACACACACACACACATACACACACACACACACACACACACACACACACACCAAAATGTGGGCGTCAATATTCATAGATTTTTTTTTAGTATATGAAAAAAAAAATTAAGTTTTTCAACCTGTAAATAGTGTAGTATAATACTTTTAAAATTTGTTGTTGAGATGTTTATTTATTTTGAATCATATATATTTAAATAATGAAAAAACCTGTAAATTGGCAATAAGTTTTAACCTAAATGTTTCTGTAATTTACTTTTAAGTGCTGTGGTTTTTTGTAAAAAAAAAAAAAAAAAAAAAAAAAAAAAAAAAAAAAAAAAAAAAAAAACTTTTTGACCCGCCCTCGTACCTATCATCATAATATAGAATACTTTTTGGCATTTCACAGGTTCCGTAAACAAATCTACCCACTGCCCTCCTAGACAAATGCCACACGCTAACTTTTTCGCAGTCGTTCCGTAAAAAAAATGTATGGAAATGACATTAACTTACGATAACCTCACGCCATTTTTTTCGCAGCTAATGTCATCTTCATACATTTTGTCTGCGGAACGACTGCGAAAAAGTTAGCGTGTGGCATTCGCATATGTCTAGGGCGGCCGGTGTGTAGTATGATGTACCTACCTAACTACGGATCGCTTAGGAACTCTACATAGACTGGACTTTCAAAATATCTGTGAGTGCAGTTATATTTATTTCTTAAAGTTTGCTACGGTTGAGCAAAATTTGCTAACTTAAATTTTTAGTACAGGAAGCGTTAGTTTGGCTCACCATGTCATACATATTTTTATATTTAGAGATAATTTATATACTACAGACTGAGTAAACATATTTGCTTACGTATTTGTTTTGAATTATAGACCCAAAGAAATGATAATGCAAGTACAGCAAAATATCTCCTCAGCCCCAGATTTCTAATCCACTTAATTTATGCAACAAGGTATTACCCAAAATGCTTTATAAGTCTTTAAAATCCTTATAAAATCAGCACAGCCGGCCTACAGTCCGTTAAATATTCAATTTTCTAATATTCAAGCGGTAAAGAATTAAAATTCATGCGCTCTATGTAACTAGGTATGGAAAATTCTCCAAATAGAGGTGCCGCAAATCCTTAATAGGATTAAGAAAATTGGCTACGTTCAAATGTGCCCCAAATGTATGAGCCCACCAGAACCGAGCCGCGAGCAGCCAGCGAACAAATAACGAATTTCATTAGACTTGCTTCAGCGTTATCCGATAGAGCTCAAATGATGTTCATTGAGACGAATGTACGAGTAATCCTCTTACAAAAAGGTGTACTTTGCAATATATATAAAGCATTTTCAAGGCACATTCAGGAATCGAGCTCCATATTTTTAACAGTGCTTATTAGATTTGCGCCGTGTCTTTGATTTTTTCAATGGAGCATGCATTAAATTGTAGCTTTAGGATGAACAAAGTTGAAGCCGGGATAAAATTCCATATTATTCTCGCTGCGTAGGTTTATAAGAAAACAGACGCTTGCGGTTTATGCTACGAGTTTAACTGTGTAGTCTTATAAGAACTTGAATTTACACTTTCTTCGTCGAAAAAGAATGACAGTGTATGTTTAATATACACAAACCTTTCAATTAGGCTAGGATTTATTAATATAAACTCAAAAATACAAAAAATCATACTAACCTTTTCCTAATGGTGGAATGTGGTACTCGTATTTCTTTTTGAATGAGAATTTGGCGTCAGCAGTCCTCAAGGTAATATCGACAATATTGATAAGATAATTGCACTCTTATCCATAATGTTAATTCGTGATATATCCAAAGATCTCTAAGCCGATCGGTCCTGCGCTGCCCGCATCCAGCATTCACCTGCGAACGTCACCAAGCTCTCTTCCACTGTTATGTTCAAAGATGTACTTATTATAAAATAAACATTGTCAAAAATCATAAACAAAGTCGAACAAATTCCAAATCTTAAGCAGCAGGTCCGATAGTCATTTGGGGCTAAAAGGTACATGAAAGGCAGTCACGGTGACATACATTAAACGCAGTGTCCTTTTTCATCATCTATGACAAAAAAATATGAAATATATTTTATATTTTGACAATTGTCGCACCTGTCAGAGATGATGAAAAAGGGACCAGATCATCAGACCACCTTAAATGCACTGTCATACACGAACACTGCGTTTAATAGTAAGTCACTGTGAGTCCGTGACTCCTCCTTACATGTACCTTTCCGCCCCAAATGACTATCGGTCCTGCTGCTTAAGTCTCGGAATTTGTTCGACTATGTTTATGATTTTCGACAATGCTTGTTTTATAATAAGTACATCTTTGAACAGTTTCAACGATACTCGTATATAACTTCGCTCCGTCTCAGATATGGGATGCTACCGCTGCAGAGATACTGCTTTGTACGCTGTCAATTAATGAGTAAATGATTCTTGTAATAAAAATTATAATATTTTGATTAATTCGAGATTATTTTGTTCTGATTAACATATAAGTGACTTGTGCTCATGGACTTATTAATCACTTGTGCCAGTGATTTTTGTATTGACAGCTTGCTGTGCTGACCATAACGACGTCGTTCTGTCAAAAGCTCTTGTTTTGTTTGGACATAATGTATTTTTTATGTATTATCAAATTTTTTGCAATTTTTTTAATAATTTCTATTATTAGGCCTTCATCTCACCTGATCGTAAATACGACGATAAGGCCGAAGGTGGAAGAGAGCTTCACCTTGATTCCTCATCAACTGAGGAACTGACGACTGTCTTAATAGAAACAAAACAATGTCAATAACATTGTTGTTATGACGAGAATAGGAAATCGAACTACAGACCTCCAGATCTCAACCACCAGATGGCAACGCTTCGACTCTTTAAGTTTTGTCTAGACCGCAGAAAATGTCTTGATCATATCCGTTCATAGTCAATTTTTGTCACAGTAACCACCTAATTACTATTGTAAGGTATAACTATTGTAGACATTTGAATTATTCTTGGGTTCTGCTATGGTAGTTTAAAGGTCAATTTCAATATGCGTTTTCTGTATAAAAGTTTTAAAAAAATAATGAAATGTGATATAGTTCTTATGGAATAAGAACTATATCTTTTTTCAATTTTAAACTAGTACAACTTTTCTTGAAACATTTTCAGCCTTTGATTGAGAACATACGTACACTTTGTTTTCTTTTCTACTTCTGGAAACATAATCATCCAAACATTTCTTAACAAATAGGCACATCTCAGTATGGTAGAGGCAAAATACGTAATGATTGAAATAGCGACTTACGAGTACAACTAGCTAGAGAGTCTTATTTATTGTTATTATTTTTATTATCACAATTATTATACTTTAATTTTATCTTAACACAGTGCTATATAAACCTTTTTAGGTTTTACCGAACACTGGGATTGACCATTAATCTTACCATTGTACGAGAACACAAAACATCAACATTGACAGACTCGCAAGGTGGGGTGGATAGTGGATATGAAACAACTACTTAAGCTATATTTGCTTCTACCTTCCACACGCCTACGGTTACATTAAACAAGACAACGGCAGCACAATAATAGGGACAAAAACTGTGTACCATGAAGCAAAAAGTTTGTTTGTTTTTGCTTCATGCTGTGTACACACGGGCCGTGATTCTCTAGTGAAGAATTTTCACTTTTTTTACCTCTTTATTATATATATATTGAATATTTATTTGATTAATGCTATATTTACTTCTTATTTATTTGTGTTTATTTCATTTTATTATTAGAGATAGATAATATTTTTTTATTACTCTTTTAATATTTATATCATTTATTTGGTTTTTAATTGATGATGGTAATTCGTTTATTAATTTAGGTATTTGAAACTGTAACAATTGTCTTCAATACAGATTATTATATAGCGGGACATTTAACGTAACCACTGATGCACTACGTGTTTGCTTACAATGTTTTTTTACATTAGAAAAATTGTTATTGAAATAGTTTTCTAAAAGTAGATTAAGCTTCACTTGTTGGTGTACAGGCAATATGTTACACTGATGAAACAGTTTATATACATTTTCTCGGTCTACACTACATATTGCCCTTACACATTTTTTAATTTTGATAATAACTGTTATATCTACCGAGTTCATTTCATATCCAAAGTAGAAGGTCGTAACGTAGTTGTGACGCCACGTACGAGTATCTATGATAAGCAGACTGTGTAACTTTTTTAGATACGACTTGTTTAATTATATTCAAAGCAGATTCAAATCAATCTATTTTTGTTGCTAGTAGGTCAGTGTGAGCTTTCCAACTGCTTGCTCATTATTTTTTCTGACGAGATAATACTCGTACGCACTAAAGCAGCACGCCTCGTTTCAGACAAAAGTAGGCTAAATAATGTCACCCTGTTGATTGGAGAAGACCATTTGCTTCATCTTTCCGGACGGACTGCCTGTACTCAAGACATAGAATCCCATCCGATCGTCTAAGATGGCAAACATTATATCAGTAAACTACTGATTAAATTCTACCATCAACGGTTTGCGCACGGTAATAATGAACTAGTGGTAAACGAGTTGCGATAAAAGTTTTACATAGTTAGCCTGAGACCTGCTATTAGGGGAATATCCCAGAAATGCCAAATCTGTCGGATCCGCAAAACTAAGCCTACTTGAGACCTGCCTGCTGTTAGAGTAGCCCGTGATCACAGCGTCCATTCACGTTCCTAGGGCTTGACTACTTTGGCCCTTTGAATGTCACTATTTGCAGACGCACAGCGAAAGAAACAATTTTTTTTATTTAACAAGAGATAGAATTTTTCCATCTTATTACTTTAAAAAACAATTAGCAAAATTGCTCATCTTTTTGTTACTTACTTCAGCCAAGAATTTAAATGTACAGACAGCTCCTATTGAGCTATCTCGTTGTGACAATGCTCCTATACAACATTGTAGTTCTGACAGTGCTCCTTTTGAGCAAATTAGTTACGATAATATGATAACTGCTCCTGTTGAGCAATCTATCCTTGACTCACAGGTATGTTCACCACAAAATCAATATTTAAATTAATTGATAAGACAACAGAGGAGTCCTCTGGCAAACTTAAAATATTTCACCAAAATATACAAGGCTTATCTGGAAAAGATATACATGTATATACATGTATTATGTCTCACAGAACATTGGTTAAAAAACACTGAACTAATAAATTGTATTGAAAATTATGTAATTGTAAGTGCATTTACTAGAGAATCTGCTATTAGAGGGGGTTCCTTAATATTGCTACAGAAAAATATCAAATATAAAGAACGACTAGATGTGATTAAGCACTCGATTGAACGAGTTATTGAAATTTCATGTGTAGAATTTGAGTAATTTATAATTGTATGTGTATACAGACCCCCATCTGGAAACTATGATCTGTTTGAATCTGCTATGGAAAATGTTCTTAATATTATTTGTAGTAACAACAAGAGGATAGTTATCTGTGGGGACTTCAATTTAAATATCTTAGTACAAGTAGGTTTATTAATTTATTTAGATCTTTTAATCTTCATTATGCTTTTTTTTGAACCGACTAGAATCACCCCTACTTCAGCTACTTGCTTGGATAACATTTTTTGTAATTGTAATATTCTTGAAAAATATGTACTTAATTGTGTAAATTCAGATCATAGTGGACAGAAAATCACTATTGAGCGCCGTAGTGTTAGTTAGTTAGTTAGTTTGGCTGGGCTCTTACGCACTTAGCCTCATGGTTGGGCCATTGTGTGTCATAATCTACGTCTGCTTCCACCCTACTCCATCCATCCCAGGTCCCCCCAGAACGCCAGCAGCCTCTGTGGGCTACTGCATGCTTCCGGCATAGATGCCGGGGAGTGGAGAAGTTTTGCCCGTTGATCGGCCACACTTGTGCATTCCAAAAGGACGTGCTGTGGCGTTTCTTCTGCCTCCATGCACCCTCTGCATGAAGGGCTGTCTGTCACCCCTATTGTGAATAGGTGTTTGTTTAGTAGACAGTGTCCGGTTATAGTAGCTATAACTTTTCGGATTTTGTCTCTCTTTAGTCTGATGAGGGATCGGGCAAGCTTCTTGGATGGTACCGGGATTGCATCTTTTGTCTGTTTGCATCCCTCATTGGTTCTCCACTCTGTTAGATGATGTTCCTCGGTTTACTCACGCAGCCAGGTTTTTATCTGGGCCTGTGGAATGGGTTGTAGGGGCTCTGATCCGTACATTTTCGTGTTTGAACCCCTCTTAGCCAGTTCATCTGCTGCGTCGTTGCCAAGTGAGTTGCTGTGTCCTTTTATCCATTGCAGAGTTACCCGGTTTGTATCTGCTATGGCTTGGAGCATGTTATGACATTCCAGTATAAGGACAGAGTCATAGTATTGTTTTGGAGGATCTGCAGGACAGACGCGCTGTCTGTGATAATCTTTATGTTAAGATTAGTAACACCTCTAGCTGCAATCGCCTGTGCCGCCCTGGTGATGCCAATGCACTCTGCTTGGAAGATGGTGTTCCGCCTGTCTAGGGTTATTGATAATTTGATATTAATAGTAGCGCCGTAGTGTTAATCAATTAATAAAAATTACTTGCCGACCAATAACGGACAGTCGCATGAAGATTTTTGAAAATAATATTGAACATAGACTTGAATTCTTTACAATATTCAGATGATCCAAATAAAATGTATGAAAAATTATTTCATAAAATAAATTTAGAATTTAATAGAACATTTAAACAAAAGACTATTTCACTCAGGTCAAAAAAGAAATTTAGTGATTGGGCAACTCCAGGCATTTACATTAGTAGAAGAAAATTATATGATCTGTACTATGAAAGTCCATGTCCACAGACCAGTCATTCATAAATTATGTTCAAAATTATTCAAAAATATTTAAAAAAGTTTGTAATGTTGCAAAAGCTAACTTCCTTAGTAATAAAATAAAAAAATCAACTAATAAAATTCAAACCACCTGGAGAATGGAAAGTCATTTGAAATTAATATTGATGGAAAAATGTTAAAAACGGATGCAACGGTAGCAAATGCTATGGAGTCCTTTTTCTCAGACATTCCCGTGAAAATCACTAGTAAACTGAATTCATCTACCCGATCCGCACTTTCATTTTTAGAATCTAGTTTTAATAAATGTACCCGTCCTTTTAACTTTCATGAAATTAATGCCGATTACATTGTTAAGAGCGTCGGTGGCGCAGTGGACTCGGCACTTGCCTTCCAATCGGGGGGGTCGGGGTTCGAGACCCGCCATGTACCAATGTGTTTTTCGTTTCGAATTTCATATGTGCATTTGTCTGACGCTCCTACGGTGAAGGAAAACATCGTGAGGCAACCTGCATACATCTGCGAAGAAATTCAATGATGTATGTGAAGTCGACCAATCGGCACTGGGCCAGCGTGGTTGACTAAGGCCTAATCACCCTAATATAGGGTAGGCTCGAGCCCCTCGGTGGGGGCGTATATGGGCTGTGATGATGATGACATTGTTAAAACGTTTAAATCTTTGAATAAGAAAAAGACAGAAGATTTATGGGGAATATCAGTTGCAGTTATAACACCAATAATTAAAATAATTTCGCCTTATCTAGCGGCTATTTTTAATAAATGTATTGAACATGGGGTGTTTCCTGATCTAATGGAGTATAGTAAAATTATTCCGTTATTTAAGTCTGGATATAAATGTGATCCCACTAATTTCCGCCCTATATCCATTTTACCAACATTAAGCAAAATATTTGAGAAAATTGTTTACAATCAATTACTTTCTCATTTCACATTGAATAAACTGTTTCATGACAGACAATTCGGGTTAACTAAGGGTAAAAATACTACAGATGCAAGAAAATGTAAATAATGCCCTTTCCAAAGTAGTGTGTTGGTTCACTAATAATAACTTGTTATTAAATTCAAATAAAACAAAATGTATTAAATTTTCTTTACCAAATGTCAAGCAGGTCAGTACAAATATTAAAATTAGCGATGAAATAATAAAATGTGTTGACTCCACAGTCTTTTTAGGAATAACTTTAGATTCACGTTTGCAATGGAATCCTCATATTACTTCCCTGTCAGCAAGACATAGCTCGGCTGCTTTTGCTGTAAAAAAATTAGATTATTGTCTGACGTTGAGACGGCAAGGCTTGTATATTTCAGTTACTTCCATAGTGTTATGTCATATGGTTTGTTACTGTGGGGATCAGCAGCTGATATTCAGGACATTTTTGTATTACAAAAAAGAGCCGTACGCGCCATTTATAAATTAAGACCTCGGGATTCGCTTAAAGATTTATTTAAAGAAATCAATATCTTGACAGTTGCTTCCCAATAGGTATATGACAACATTATGTATGTTCATAAAAATGTACACACATTCTTAAGGAAAAGTGATGATCACAATATAAATACAAGAGGTAGAAACAGACTTGCTGTTCCAAATTTCAGACTACATAAAACTAGTCACTCATTCATGGGGAAATGTATACAAATATATAATAAACTTCCACGTAATGTAACTGAACTTCCGCTACATAAATTAAGGTCTCACGTTAAGCAAATATTAATGAAGAAGGCGTATTATAAAGTTCAGGAACATTTAGATGATAAAAATGTGTGGGCTAATTTGAATATGCTCGACTCTTCATTTTAAATATGAGATATTAATATGTGTATATAATAAATTAATAATATATAAAGGAAGACGTCATAATACACATTTTTTTATTACTATAAATGAGTAATTAGTCTTTTATTTTATTATAATTCATTATTAAAGTGAAACTTAAACTTGTTAATTATGACTCTTTCCAAACCTATGAAAAATGTAAAGGGAGGATAAAACTTGCTGAGTTTCTTGCCGGTTCTTCTCAGAACAAGGCCTCTTGGTAGACTCTTGAACCGATGGCATCAAAATTGACGTTCATAAGTGTACAAATTGTACCTAAATGAATAAAAAAGTTTTGACTTTGAGCCAAACCTTTTCACGTGCTTGACAGTCAGAGCTGTTCATCTAGAAATTACTCCGACAACGGGACTTCGTTCATCGGAGAAGTCAAACTTTTACCGGAGTTGTACGAATTCTGCACTGACAAGCGGATAGAGTGGAGATTTATTCCCCCGTCATTCAGCCATTTATGAGAGACTGTCAAGAATACGCTCTCAGTAACGCTCAAGGAGCAATCGCCTAGAGAAGACATCCTCAACACCTTACTCCATGAAGCCGAGGCAATAATCAACTCTAGACCTCTTACGCATGTCGGCGTCGACGACAACTCAGATTACGCAATCACACCATTCAACGGGCACATTCGACGACTCTGATCTTCACAGACGAGCTAACTGGAGGAGAGTCCAGCGACTTGCCGACCACTTATGGCATCACTTCACCAAAGAATACACTACACTTGTACCGCACAAGCTGATTCCCAAATCGAGACAATTCCAAGTGGGTGATCTAGTGTTTATTGCCGATGGGACCCTTCCTCGGAACTGCTGGCCTCGTGGACGAGTGATATCGCTACATCCCGGAAAAGATGGCGTAGTGCGCGTTGTAGATATTGCTACGAGTGGTGCGTAGACCCACACGGAAAGTGGCGCTACTGATACTGGTCACCGGCCAATAGTTTGGGTGCTTCTCACCGTCGGCGGCCATGTTGGCGACCAGAAACTCCACCGACCTTTTTGGTCATAATTTTATATATTTGATTTGTACTTCGTATTTGAATATGTATTATTTTTATGCTTGACATTGTCAAAAATTGGTAGGAATATTAAACTAAAGAGAAACGTGGCACTTTTTATTTATGTCCCAATTTTAATTAGTTTCTCTTATCATCAACAATATTATTTGATTATTTTACTATCTACTAAAATTAGGAAACTTATGACATTAAAACATTTTCTTATTTTTTATTTACTTTACTTCGTTTTATTTTTTGGAAATGGTGTTACTTTTCGTTTGTTGCCCGTGGAGCCACCAGTATTGCTACCAGTAGCACCACGGGCATACCCTTTATATCTCGAAGGTAATAAAATATATCAAAACCAAAATAAGGTCACTTTATAGCCAGATAAATTTAGTATCGTAGTACAGTAACATATTTTTGAGATAACTTAAGAGTTTTCTGTAATCATGTCTTACATAAATATTGTTACTTTTGCCTCCGGTCTACCTAAATGATTATTTTATATAGATTATGATTTGTATTTATATATCCAAAGATATCTTTAAAAACCAAAAACCGAGATAATGAGACAATTTTTGTCTATTGTCGCCGTAGGCTCGGGGAAATTAACCAATTAATGCACGTTAATCATAACTGTCAAAACAAATTGAAGTTATCACGATTACGAAACTTGTTCCCAACTAAGTTATATTGCCCAATTTATATTAAATGGTGGGCGAGAAAATTAACGCTCAAACGTGGTTGGGCCGGCCCATTGTGGTATGATTTCTATTCATTGTTAATGACAATAAGTCCGCTCCTGGAAATGTTTTTTTGATCTAATATTAAAAAACACAGTCCTACAATTTGTGATTTTTACATTCCGAGAGTTGGACAATTCGCGATTGGGACATTCTACACTTATAAAAATGTTATATTACTTTAATCCAAAAACTCAATACCAATTTAATACGAACGTTTAATTAACTTTACCTATCGAAGCACATAAACAAACGAGGCAAACATATTTTATTTTATTAATATTTTTCAGTAGATACCGACTAATGCGAGATGCGATGTCAGACCACCTCCTGGTCGTGCGTCCTGGGTAACCCGGCAGAATTTCTACCGCGGGTTAAGTCTGACAGCTGCCTATGGAAATTGTGTGTCGCCCAGACCCGCTTGCGGGTCATGGCGTTTTTTTTTATGGAGGGCACGGCAAATGAACTCGGGAGGAGTTCATTTGCCGCGCCCTCCATAAAAAAAAACGCCATGACGCCAGCGCTTAACATTAGGCGGGAGGCCTGATGTTAAGCGCTGAAAGAGGTCCAAATGAGTTGACAGATAGAGTAGGGACGACATCCACTATCCTACCTGCCCGCCCCTTGCCGGCTCAAAAGATGCTTTTTCACGCCTCTTTTGAAGGAACCCATGTTGTAGGATGGAGGATTTGAGCCTTTTGCCGTTGCCCAAGTCCGCACCAACCCGACCAAAGGTCGGATCGGTTTGGACTTTGTGAGCTTCGGCATGCCATCGTCCCGATGATTGGGGCCGACCTAAAGTCGGTACGAACTTCGTTGAATTTTGGCGTGCCGTTGTTCCATGGATCCGATCTCTGTGTGGCGACGGCCCATCCGATCTCTGTGTGACTTCGGCACACTAATGCGGCCCCCGTGGAAGGGGGCGTGGGATAGCCGAGTGCCACTTTATGTGACCGCAGTGGTCGCTTTGCAGTGGGTCGGCGCTCTGACACCGTGACGTTTTACACCTTGGAGTTCGTTAGCGCGGCGATGGATCCAGTGGTGTCTGCCGTCGGGAAAATCCTGATCGAAGTGGATGCTCCTACTCAATACTCGATTATTTATTGCATTCGTATGTTGTACCTTTTAATAAGATATTAAAACAGTAAGTCGGCTTATGTAGGCACCCACTAAGGAAGGATTTTTCAGAATTCCCACAGGAAGCTGAGAATTTCTTATCCAAAACATAGGCCATAACGTCGAAACCAATGAACTAAAGTAACATGGCGGGCGTAAAATTCCCTTGAAAATTCAAATTGTCTTTTTTATATCTTTTCTGTGGTAAGGCGAAAGAATCAAGTCCATGCAACCAATTTGATAACTCATGTAGGTTTTTTTTACTCATTTGTTGATAGATAGTTCTCATTTTATTGCACTTAATCAACATATAACATTTTATTTCCTAATAAATTTACACAAAATTTGTAAAATGTCTAAATTGGATGTTGATATATTGCTACTATTAACAGTGAATAAAGTCTACGCTGGTTAAATAAAGTAAAGAACAATTAATAAAGTTAACATTTCGTTCGGGTTGCATAAGTCCTCGGCGGGCTTATTACGAGTAGCTTAATTTGATGAAAATCTGTTCAGCTATTCAAAAGTCACTGAGCAGCCGTATTTCCGGGAATTGTCCAGGAAAAGTTGCCGTGGGTTTGTTTACATAGCGGTTCCCCAAAGCGATGGATAAAATAAAACACAAAATTATTTTCTCTTTTTAAAGGGCAGTAATAATACCTACATACCGCCCTTTGAAAAAGAGGAAATATTTGTTGAAAAAGAGAAAATAATCCATCAAGGGTTGTTTTTCTTTTTAATTTTGCTAGCCCATCTGTTTTTCTAACGTATCTGGAGAGATTTGTAATACTCCCTTTTGATGATATTATGCAGTCGTACAAACAAACTACACGCGTTCGAAGTCGCGGGCAAAATCTAGTAAGTACTTATTAAAAACTATCTTACTATAACTCTTAAAAATTTCTGTATTTTTTTTTCTTAGAGTTTATAGATATTTTGAAATAACAATTATATGCTATTCGAAACATATCATGATTGACAACGGTTTGCAATAAGTGAATGTCAAGATATTATAATACAAATCACTCCCGACTAAAAATTAACCTATAACAATATTTCACCGCGGCTCTTAAAATTATTTTTAATGCGGGCAGATAGACAACGACATATTTTAACAGCACTTTTTTTGTAAAGCTATACTTTTCAAAAAAGGTCGTTTCAAAAATATCTTCAGTAGGTAGTTTTAAATCGTGACATGCGAGCAAACTTCTAGTCTCTTTTTAAACCATTTTCAAAAAAACTCTACCATTGTCCAAAGGACTAAAAATAAAACCCTAGGTATTTTCCCTCCACTGAAAGATACGCCGAGGCGTCATTAAAATCAATGACTTGAAATTAAAAAGTACCTATCGCTTAACAAAGCTATTCTCGGAACCCTCCCTTTCTGCATAAAAATATTTTTACTATTTACAATTTGTATTTTTAATCGCAGTCAGTTGAGACAATCAGCTTAAATCCACATGAGTTTTTCTACTCTTAAAAACATAAACGAAAACGATAAAATTAAATGTTTGTCGTTTAACTTTTTATTCCTTTATTCCGTGATTCCAAACCCTTGTAAAACAATTATGTGCAATTAGTTTTTTTTTCGAAGATTCGTTGTCGAACTAAACACGACTTTATTAATACAATACAATTCATATCCATTTTCACGTCTCCAGCATGGAAAGAGTGTTTTCACTACAAGTACTACCAAATGTTAGATTGTTCACCGCGGGAAGAAAGTGACCGATCACTAAGCGAGGAAGTAGAAAACTCCCGAGGTAGGAATCGGACTTTCTCCCAAGTGCTTTATACTACTTACACCTGTGAGGAACATATAAAAACATGTTTGATTGAAATTGCTTATAGAATTATATTAGTATTAAAATATTATTACATTTCTATGGGTGTCATCTCAATATCACTTCCACTGCTAGAATTCGACATTTTGACTTTTATTATGTAATAAACTCACATCGTAACAAAAAATTACGATAAATAAATTTACAGACTTGTTGAAAAATTCCGGCTTCTTTTCTTTTTTTATGATAACACAGAGATCTGAGATCATACAGTCACCTTGCAGCGCGGCAAAACTCAGAGCAGGTCGTGGTGAGTGGAAGAGCGCATTCCCCCGCCTCCAACCCGCGGTGGCTATAACAGGTTAGAAATGGAATTTAGTATAACTTTCTGTGTCTGTCTATGTCTGTGTCTGTGGCATCATAGCTCCCGAACGGATGAAGCGATTTCAATTTAGTTTTTTTTTTGTATTAAAAGTGACTTACGGGCGAGTGTTCTTAGACATGTTTGATGAAAATCGGTTGAGCCGTTTATTAGTTAAGGGGGTGAAAGTGGGAAAGAATAACCGAATGTCTGCAAATATACTCGAGTGGGGTCTCAAATCAAAGCGGATCACGTGCACACTATAAAATAATATGTTAGGCCGTTTAAAAAGTATGAAATAAAAATTAAATTTAAAATTTAAAAAACCCCCGACAAAAAACCTCCAAAAAGTAAAAAATAAAATATATTGATTGGCCCTTTAGTCGTCCTCTAACAAGACTATTCACAATGGAAAGTAAAGATGCTGAGGAACTTTACTTCATGAGTGCAGTATACTTGTTTACACGGTTATTTTTTTATCACTGGAAAATTTTAGGGACGCTTCAGAACACATCAATTATTATAAATAAAATAAAAACAATGAAAAAATAAATGAAAAAATCTAAAAATTCTGCTCTCAACTAGTGCAGCATTTTTTGTATTTTTTTGATTTTTTTTTTCTTCTCTTCCCCCCGTAAAATAATACGGTCCGTCCGGTAAAAGTTTAAAACTTTATCCAACAAGCATGGATAGAGTTTAAAACATGTTTTAAATTACTTAGTATGATACATAAATTTCAGTGAAATAAACAAAACTTGTTAAAATCACGATTGCTTTTTGTAAGTGTAAACGCTGTCAATGTATCAGACTAGTTTGAATATGTCATAGATCTAAGTGTAAACGCAGATGTGGTTTATACTTGTTTAGAGACTTGTTGGCAACACAGTATGAACGAAAGAATGTTTGAGACAGTTGCAATACATGTATTAAACAAATAATTATGTTTTGACAAGTATTCTACAAGTATTGTATGAAACTAGTATTTTACTTGTTTCTTGGTGTAAACGAGGGGTAAGGATTACTTGTTTACTACGGAACCCTAAAAAAGGTTTTATTTGAAAAGATCTGATACCAGTAGTCAATAAAGATACTGTAAAGGTCAGTACAGGAATAGGTAATATCGGTAGCTGATGAAGTGATTATATTATCTTTTCCTTAGAAAAGCAGTCGTGGAGATATTTCTGCTAAATGTAATAAGGGCATTTACTTCCTTATTTAACCGTTCAATGATGTTCAATGTACCTAATAATAATGGGGAAACGGCGTAGAAATAATTATAATCCCGAACAAGAGGAAATACTCAAGTACTAATCATAATAATAGTATACGATAACACAGCTTTCAGAGAAAGCACTTTATTACGTAGTTTCAGTACAACTTAATTTCGAAATGCACACGTTTGACGAATAATAAAATGTTATTTATCAAAATATTTGTTTTAAATATGTATTCAAATAATTTAAACTCGAATAATACTTAGATGACTTTGTTGGAGTGGCGTGGGATTTCAAATCAGCACGCGCAATCAATAAATTACTTTGACTGGAAAGTGTTATTTTAAATTCTGTGTGGGGGGTGTAACGGGTTCCGAACTTTATCTAACGGAACCCAAGTCAACCTCACCTGCACGCGGTGCACCCTGCTGTTCAACAGACGAGGCTCTGGCGCACCCCACCAACCCGCACTGGGCCAGCGTGGTGGGAGAAGGCCCAAACCCCCCAAAATTAAAAATCGAACCAACCAAAGGCCCCAAGTGCCCGGCGGTCCCGGAGGCCGTGCCGGCGGTGACGGTCGTCGACCCGGCGCTGGGACCTAGGGTGCGAAGAATCCCCGGGCGGTGAAAACCCCCCGTCAAACGACCTTGGACCTGGCAACCTACAACGCGCGTACACTGCGGACCGAGAAGCTGCTGGAACTAGAGAAGGAATTGAGCAGGATTCGTTGGAGTATTGTGGGACTATCCGAAGTCCGAAGAGAGGGTGAGAATACGATGGTCCTTAAATCCGGCAACCTGCTCTATTTCCGGGAAGGCGAAGAACTGTCCCAAGGTGGTGTCGGGCTTATAGTCCACAAGTCTCTCGTGAACAACGTGGTACAGATCGGAAGTGTGTCGAATAGGGTGGCGTACCTTATACTCGGAATCACTGAACGGTATTCGCTGAAGGTCATACAGGACTACGCCCCGACCTCGACCCACCCCGACGAGAAAGTGGAAGCATATGAGGATATTTCTCGGGCAATACATGCTTCCAAGACTCACTACACCGTTGTCATGGGAGACTTCAACGCAAGGCTAGGCAAGCGGGGCGATAATGAGTTGAAAGTGGGGCAATTTGGAGCTGGAATCCGGAATTTCCGAGGTCAAATGCTAGCCGACTACATGGAGAGAGAGGAACTCTATATGATGAACTCTTTCTTCAAAAAACGGCTGCATCGAAAATGGACCTGGAAAAGTCCGGATGGCGTGACAAAAAATGAGATTGACTTCATCATGTCGACTGAGACCCGCATATTCAATTACGATCAGTGATCAATTCGTTTAACACGGGGAGCGATCACCGAATGTTACGAGGCGCATTGAATCTTAACATAAAAGTGGAAAGGTATCGACTGGTGAAGTCTGCGCTCCGTCCCGAAGCCATCCAGATTCAAAACCCTGAGCGCTCTCAACTCGAATTGCAAAATCGCTTCGATTGCCTGGATGACTGCACGGATGTGGACACTTGTAATGACAGGGTTGTGGAAGCTGTCCTTACGGTGGGTGCACAGTTTTGCAAGCCCAGCCGTACTAAGCAACGAAATAAGATCTCGGAGCCGACAGCTAAGCTGATGGAGGAAAGGCGTGGAATGGGTCGGCAGTCTTCTGAAGATGCTCGTCGGCGACTCAACAAACAGATCTCTAAGTGCCTGACTCGCGACATACGCCGATTTAATACGGAACGTATTAAAGAGGCCATCGAGCAGAACAAGGGCTCCAAAGTGTTCGCAAGAGATCTGTCACTCGGTCAGAGTCTGCTGACGAAGCTGAAGACAGAGGACGGCAGAGTCATTACATCCCGACCTGAGCTTATGGCCGAGATCGAACGCTTCTATGGACAGCTTTACGCAACATCACAGGCACCTGTTATTCAGGCTACAGACCCTAGAGCCAAATTGACCCGGCACTACACCGAAGATATCCCGGACGTCAGCCTGTACGAGATTAGTGTGGCTCTCAAACAGCTTAAAAACAACAAGGCACCGGGTGATGATGGAGTTACAGCCGAACTCCTAAAAGCGGGTGGACTACCAGTCCGGAAAGCGCTTCAGCGGCTATTCAACTCCGTCATACTCGAGGGCAAAACGCCTAAAGCATGGCACAGGGGCGTGGTTGCACTTTTCTTCAAAAAGGGCGACAGGGCCCAGTTGAAGAACTATAGACTCCTCACGCTCCTGAGTCATGTTTATAAGCTATTCTCAAAGGTTATCACGAATCGTCTCGCACGCAGGCTCGACGACTTCCAGCCTCCCGAACAAGCCGGATTCCGATAAGGCTATAGTACCATATCCATCCATACATCCATACGCTGCGGCAGGTTATACAGAAGACCGAGGAGTATAATCTGCCACTATGCTTGGCGTTTGTGGACTATGAGAAAGCCTTTGATTCTGTCGAGAACTGGGCCGTACTTATTTATTTATTTAATTTTTATTGCACTTAAAACTGTACAAAGGGCGGACTTAATGCAACAAGGCATTCTCTACCAGTCATCCGAACGGAAAGTAAAAAAAAAAGTATCTGGCGTAAAAAGATGTAACAATATGCGTTATTAGATAAAATAACATATTCTTGAATAACTTAGATCACTCCAGAGGCGCCAAATAGACTATCGGTACATCCAAGTGTTGCAGTTATTGTACGAAAACGCCACCATGTCAGTCCGCCTTCAGGACCAAAACTCGAAACAACAAAAAGTCACCCAAAGGGCAATGGAGAGGGCTATGCTCGGGGTTTCTCTACGTGATCACATCAGAAATGATGAGATCCGTAGAAGAACTAGAGTTACCGACATAGCCCAAAGAATTGCAAACCTTAAGTGGCAGTGGCAGTGGCAGGACACATCGCTCGTAGGACTGACGGCCGTTAGGGCGGAAAGGTCCTCGAGTGGCGGCCGCGTACCGGGAGACGCAGTGTTGACGCAGACCCCACAAGGTGGACCGACGATCTGGTGAAGGTCGCGGGAAGCCGCTGGATGCAGGAGGCGTAGGACCGATCGGTATGGAGATCCTTGGGGGAGGCCTATGTCCAACAGTGGGCGTCTCTTGGCTGATATGATGATGATGATGATGAAATTCTGTGTGAAAAACACTGCGAAACAAAAATGTTGATTTCCGCGGCATTAATTTTGTTATTGGTTTTAATAAACACCTTCATCCGACATAGCCGAAATGTATCTACTTGTATGGATTGACTCTCCTGGTTCTTGAGATATTCAACATAAAAAAATATCAAACTACCTTCCTATGTTGTTCTAATTTGAGCATACCCAACCAAATTACGTTTTCTATTCAAGTAAATAGTTTCGGTTAATTTTTTTTTTTTCTTTTGATCTCATTTGCAATCAGTGCGTTGCACTTTAAGCGAATGTGGTAAGTGTGTTATGTCATTTTGGGAGCGCCCTCCAGTGAGGACGTCTCCCCATTGTTTCCCTATATTGCAATGTCCTTTCGCTTAAGTCTTTTTACGTAGCTGCGATCTGTGAGCTGTACTGCCAGTGCATTAGGATGCCTTTTGAGTTTGTCACCATATTTCAGTGAAACATTTAGAATCTCTTCCTTTATTGTGGGCATCTTTAGGTGCTCATGGATTTCCTGGTTGGTTACATACCACGGCACATCGCTGATGGTTCTGAGTATGACATTTTGCATTCTCTGCAAACGTGAGATACTCGAGTTGCAGGCGCTACCCCAAAGTTGGATGCCATACATCCAGACCGGCTTCAGAACAACCTTGTAGATGAGTAATTTATTGTCTACTGATAATTTGCTGTTGCGACCAAGTAGCCAGAGAAAACGCCTGTAGCGAATGTTCAGTTCGTCTCTTTTCTTTTTAATATGTTTATTCCATGTCAAGCGCCGATCAAGATGTATTCCCAGATATCGGACACTGTTCCTGTTCCTGTGGTAGGGTGGTGTTCTCCAGTTGAACAGGTGGGCAGTTACCTCTACGAAGAGCAAACGTGACGTGGACAGATTTTGTGGCATTGGCTTTAATTCGCCAGTCCTGCAGCCACTTGGTTGTTTTCTTTAGTGCTGTTTGCAGTAGCTGTGAAGCCTTGTCCGGAGTCTCAGCACTAGCGAGGATAGCAGTATCGTCCGCAAAGGTTGCGACAGTGGTCTTATGTACTTCCGGTAAGTCAGCTGTGAATATAGTATACAAGACCGGTCCCAACACCGAACCCTGAGGGACACCAGCGCCTATCTCAAAGAATTTCGATGTAGCATCTCCCTCTTTGACTTGAAATAGCCGTTCGGTTAAATATGAGGTCAGTATTTGATGATAGCTGTGTGGGAGACTATTTTTAATCTTACAGAGAAGGTCCTCATGCCACACTCTATCAAAGGCCTGTTGAATGTCCAAGAATACAGCAGAGCAGTATTCCTTTTCTTCAAGTGTTCTTCTGACTCTTTCATATATTCTGTGGACTTGCTCGACTGTAGAGTGCTGCTGCCTGAAGCCAAATTGATGGGCAGGTATAATTTTGTTCTCTTCAAGAATGGGTAGAATTCTTCTAAGTAGCAACCCTTCCAAGATCTTAGACAGCACTGGCAATAAACTTATAGGCCTGTATGAGGTGACTTCGCAAGGTGGTTTACCATCTTTGTGTATCATTATTATTTGTGATACTTTCCACAATCTTGGAAAATATTGCACTCTAAGGATGCCATTATACAGCATTGTCAGAAACACAATTGCTTTCCTAGGCAGTTGTTTTATGACATCCTTGGTGATTAAGTCAAAACCAGGGGCTTTTTTATCTTTGAGTCTCAAAGACACCCTCCAGACCTCCTGAGCAGTTACAGGTTTGGGTGGGAAAGACATCTGATAGTCTTGATTAAGGGTTAGGTCGACCTGTTTTACAAATTCTGTGTCTACTGCTTCATTTGCAACAAAGACTTTAGACAGGTGTTCTGCAAACGCGTTCGCTTTTTCTCGTAGTGTTCTAGCCCAGCTTAAATTATATTTCACAGGGGGTTTTGCTGCCTGAGGTCTGTTATAGTATTTGGTGAACTTCCACAGGGAGTAATTGGTAGTGTCTGAAGCAGATAATGATTCTAGTTGTATCTGTAGCGTTTCGTCATGCTATTTTTTTAGCCTGATTTTCAGAAGTTCAGCGGCTTTATTAAAATTTGTTTTATCACTTCCCAGTCTAGATTGGTGCCATACTCTACGTAATCGCCGCTTTTCTAGTACCGCTGTTTTTATTTCTTGTGGGTAATTATAATTGAAACATTTTACTGTTCTTTCCTTTTCAGGAGTACTAATCCAACACGCTTCTTGTATAAGACTGGTTATTTATTTCGTTGAGTCCTCTATATCACCTGGAGTTTTAAGAGCTACTTTTAATTCTATGTTGCTATTGATATATTCTCTAAAATACCTAGTTCCAGTCGATATGTATACTGTGTAAGGTGTTTGGTTTTGTGGTTTCAATTACTTTTGTACTCAAGGTAAGCAGCACTGGCGTATGGTCAGATGAGCTATCATAGCAGGATTCTGGCTTCAGATACAATTTTGACACTCCTTTTACTATAAAGTAGTCTAATAGGTCAGGGATCTTGTTGGAATCACTCGGCCAATACGTTGGCTCACAAGTGGACATTGCTTCAAGTCTGTTCTTGTCAATGCTTGATTTTAATTGTCGCCCTCTGGTAGTAATAAGACGTGATCCCCAGTAGGTATTTTTGGCGTTCCAGTCACCCCCCGCCACAAACCGGTTGCCTAGAGTTTGCAAGAAATGGGAGAACATTGCTTCTGTGATTTTATGTTTGGGCGGGCAGTACACGGCAGTGACAACAAGCTTTCCAGATCCATCATCAACCGCGATCGATGTAGCCTGTATGTGATCGGTTTTGTAGTCTGGTATTTGATGATGTTTTATGGATTTCTTTATGACTATAGCAGTACCAGCATGACTTGTTCCATCTGGGTGATTTGTGGTATAACACTGGTAGTTGTCAAATTTTACAAATGATTTAGCATTACAGTGTGCTTCAGAAATAAGCAAGATGTCAAATTTCTACAATGTCATAAGTAGCTCCACCTCATTTTTATTCGGAGCAAGACCATTGATGTTCCAAGTAGCCAACCGTAGTGTGGTCATTTTGTTAACTTGTCAACGAGTTTAGCTATGAGGCTCATTAGAGTACTCATTTGTTGGAGGATAATTTCAAATTTTTCATTTTGTTTCAGAAGTATTTGCTCTAACGTATGACTTTGCATTGCAGCTTGGTCTTGAAGAGGTGTTTCAGTAAAAGTACTATCTTTTGTCTGTTGTTTCAGTGTTTCAGAGTAAGATCTTTCAAATTTATGTTGAATGGGCTCTATATCTATCTGTGTCTCTTTTCCTGTGTGATGATTTTCCCTTATGAAATTAAATTTTTGGTTTATGCTGATAGTTTTCTTTCTTCTTGCTAGGATTTCCGTATACACTTGGCATCCTTTATAGTTGGCTGGGTGTGGTCCATTACAGAGCTAAATTTACGGTTAAATGAGATTAGACCTTATGGTTAATAGATCATGCCCTATTTTGAATAGGAAACCTGTTGTAACTAGGAAAGTTTTTATATATGATTTTTTTTATTGTAATTTGACGTACCATACAGGATCTGTATTTGCATATTTTTGCAAGGTCAACTATTTGAGTATCAACCTCCAAAATTTGAGAAATGTTAATTTCACACTTACACGTGAGATTTTAAAATTTTTATTTTTAAATAAGTAATATGCCGAGTAATTTTTCCAAATGAAAGCTTCGTTAATGTTCTTGCTTTACTCTGCTTTTTATTCGTTTCTATCGATAATTTATTGTGGCCGTCAAATGATGGCGTTTTTAGCATAAAAAGTATTTTATCAATAAAAAATAAAGTGAAGTGTTATTGTTTATTTTAGTTTGCATTATTATGTAGGTAAATATTTTATAATATTGGGAAAGAAATTATGTTCTTACGAGTAGTTAGATTTTATATAAACATTTTTTTTTATTGCTACTAAGTTGGCAAACAAGCAAACTGCCCTGATGGTAAGTGGTAACAGTCACCTATAATACATGTGGCTCCTGTGAGATTCGCAGCAAAACTGCAACCCCCACAAGGGCCACAGTGTGCGTTGCCAACTTGTGACTTAAGATGTAAAGTCACGGTACCCAGTAATTTCAGTGCCATATTACACAGGCTCAGGGTAGAATGTCTATTTGTCTCTAGTGGATGCACGCCACTGCTGTATGGGCGTAGAACCTTTGCCTTCCTAAGCTAGCATCTATGCTAAATTTTCATACGAATTTTATATTCCAAATTTAAAACGCTTTACTCCCTTGGGAGTTTCATACAACTTTATATCCCTTGGGAGATAATGTCTTGCTTTACGTTGAAGTTAAGGGGGTTATAATTGAGCATTGTCGAGCAGGCAGTATGAAAATGTTTTTACTTCGATAGATACATTGGAAAGTCAGCAGTAATGAAGCGAATGCCACAGACAAAAGAATTTAATAGCGTGGAAATATTTAAAACGAGCCAATTGTACCGAGGTTCAACAGGTTCCCCTACATTGTTATCATATTAATACGTCATGTTTAGTAACAACATAATTTATAGTAAGTAAATGCTTAGTTTATATGTTTATTACATTTTTATTGACATTTTGAGTGTATGTAAGCAAAAACAAAGATGATTACTCATTTTGTGAAACAAGCCTACTCGTACCATGCATACTTCGAGATTAAACTTGTTCAAAAAAATAAAAAGTGGGTACCGAATACCGTTGTGGAATCTCTGCGACTATGGAGCAATGGAGGACGTATAAAAGGCTTAAATTTAGAGTCCAGATATGAACTGAGCTAACTAATCATTTTAATGACTGTTACTTGTGTGCTGTGCATATGTAAGGAATGAATATAACGATAATGATGAAACCCCTATATTTTAATTAGTGGCTTGTGAATTGTGTTGAATTTCCAGTTTCCACATTTTTAATCAAACCTACACATAGTCAAAGTTGTACCTACAGGGAACAGATTGCCGTAAATAAAGCTCTCCTTCAATTTCTTTCAACTGCTCTATAACCTGCGTCCTTCGGGAAAATGTACACCAAGGGGCCATTGCACCATGGCACCATGCCCGGACGTTCTGGCAACATCACGCACTATTACACATATCGTTGCCAAGTGCAACGCCAACAATCCAGTTGCATTGGCGTTGTATTAGTTTTCGATTGACAGTGAAAATAAAAGCGTTTAGGTACCTATTTGATTAATCTCTTTTATCAGGGTTGCCTTGGTATAATGGAAATATTTTTTAAGGAAAAAAATATGCATTCCACTGGCTGTCCGTCGTCCGACTGAGTGAAAAGCACTCAGACACTCGGTTCTACGTAGCAGAAAAACGGCTGTAAGAGAAAATTATAACGCTACCGTTAAAAATTTTATTGTTTATTTATTTATTCTTTAGTACATTGGTATAAAGGGCGGACTTAATGCCAAAGGCATTTTCTGCCAGTCGACCTTAGGGTGAATCTGAGAATCATGAGGTAGATGTAAAAAATAAATGTGAGTAATAAATTCGATGAACACTATTATAAAATAAAATTACACACTATAAATATTAAATAATAAATACACTATACTATAATACATATTATAATATTATACACGGTTATTTTTTTATCATACTGGAAAATTTTAGAGGCAGCTCGGTAGACGCTAGACGACTCATATCAATAAAAAAAACATGTGGTTATATTTTTTAAATTTTATCCGCCAATAATATTAAATTATAGACATTGTTCTTGTTTACTACAAGATAAGGTAAGATTATGAATGAATAAAGCATTTACTACTACGGGCTTAGGAAAATGCGGCAACGTCGCATTATTAATTCAAGCAAGATCAATCTACAACTCGTTTGAAATAAGAGTTATTATTGCACTAGCTTAGACACTACAATAGTGAAAGACAGAGACAGTCGGCGCCGGCGCCGAGCGCCGGCGGCGGCGTTTTGTTGTTTGCTGTCGCTTGTCGGCACGAGCCGGCCGGCTTTAGTTCGCCTTTGACCCCGGCGCGTGTGAACGTATCGCGATGTCGCGCCCGCGCCTGACGCGCGGCAATCGGGCGCATTCGGAATTTTAGTTTCAAGTTAACACATCTAGCGAATACACAGACCTTACTCCGGTAGACCGTAGACCGTAGACTTGTGAAGTGAAATTAAGTGTTTGGTGTAAAGGTCTCTGTATACGTAACGTGCTCAGAACGTGGACGGAGCGAGGACGGCACGATGACGGGACGTGGTTTAGAAAACCCTGACGTGGAGTTTAATGCATACGCAACGTGACAGTGACTCGTAACTAACGTGCTAGTGTTGTGAATAGGAAAGATGGACTTTTCATTTGAAGAATTGACTATAATTGCTTGCTTTAGATGACGAAAATGCTATAGCTGCCAAGAGGAAAAGGAGATTTTCTGTACATACATGGCAAACAAGAGAACAAGAAGAATTTCACAAATTTTTGAGCATATGTTGTCGAATCTGAATCATTATTTTTTTCGCTTAACAATATAAGATGGGTTTCTATCAAAATTTAAGTATTTTTTGTGTTCCAAATAGAAATTAATGAAATTCAGTATAATATTATATCCCTGTTTTTAGAGGCTTAAAATGAGTTACTTTGTGACGTGGTGAGGTTCAGCGACGACGCAGTGGTGCAGTGGTTAGGGAAGTAAATACTTGTAACGGTGGAAGAGAAATATATAAACAGTGACGTAACCATTGGTGCTTAATTTATCGGCCCTATTTCCCTAACCAACCACTGCACCACTGCGTCACTCCTGCACCCCACCACGTTACAGCTTCACATTGAGTTTACATGACCTAAAATTAACCAATCTTGAGTAGGTGGTGCGAAAATATTATTAATAAAGTTATGAATGCAGTAAAAAACTTAAATGAAACTTATCGTTTTCAGTGAGTAATAATTTGACTGCAATTTTACGCCACAGAAAATTTTTATGCTTCGTATCTAAATACTTCGCGTCTACAAAATTATACAAAGCTGGATATGAACGTACACACTCGATTAGTTTTTGGTCTTCCATTTTCAATTCTTGTGACATCACTATAAAGGTATCTGAAGCGAGCGGAGTGAGTGTGCATACGCAGCGAAACCACGGACGGGACGGGGCACGTGCCGGGCGGGACGTGCTAAACATCGTCGCCGACGATATTTTTCGCCTCACGTGGGCGCCACGTTCCCGCCCCGTCCGTGTGCTCGTGACGTATACACTATCGGATACATTTTCTATAAAACGATATTTCCAAAATTTCCAGTCCCGTTCCGTCCGAGTAAAAACACGTTACGTATGCCGAGGCCTTAGGAAAGTGAACCCACAAACGTAAGACTTGGAAGCGAAAACTGCATTTCGAGACGTTAAACACTAACCAAAGTGATATGTTGTTGTGGTCATGTATAGTTTTAAACGTGTACGACTATGTATGAGTTAGAGGCCTTCCTTTAAATTTAGAACTCTTTTGTTATTAGAACTAAAGTTGATTTAAATTGTTTCCTAGGTAGGTAAGTATTTAAAGTTGATTCCAATTTTTTAATTACGCCAAAACAACCTACCATAACCGTAATACCTACTTAGTACTGTTTGTTTTCTTTAAAAACTTTGTTTTGCCGGTCCTAAGCCCGTAAAGTAGGAAGGTGAAATTGTGATCAACTCAGTGATGACTTTGAATCGGCGACGTTGTTGCCAGTTCGCGTTCATTCAATGTTTTGCCTACAACTTCACTCAGTGTCCATACCAGTGCAGTATTTTTTGGATATTTTAGATAATAAATATCTAATTAAACAGGTGAGTAAATTTTTATTATTAATGGTTAAATAATTCTTCTACCGTGTCCTGAAGCCACCCTTAAAATAACCAGGGTGATAAAAAAATAACCGTGTATAATAAAAAATATATATATCGCCGAATAGTATGATAATTGAATCTGCAGTAATAAAAGAATGGAAAAAATAGTAATGTCGTGTGTAGGTCATTGTTAGTCAACTGACAGAAAAATACGTAGTCACCTCTTGAATGCATACAGACTACAATCAGACATTCTTAATCGGGAGGAAGAGTGTTCCAGGAGAGAATCGATTGCACAAAGAACGAAGAATGAAAAGCATCAGAGAGATGAGAAGGACACTTCAGCAATCGATTGAAAGAAGATCGAAGATTCCTATCGTGGGAAGTACATAAGTATTGGAAATGGGATTTTAAATATGAGGGAGAATGTGGCGAATGAAGCAGAGAAAAAAGAGTAGTTGTCGCCCTCATCTTTCTCCGTTGTCGAATGGGCATCCATCTCAGAAAACGGCAATGAGTAGATACATGATCATACTTACGAAGGTTGAAAACGAACCGAATGCAGTTATTTAGAACAAAAGTCGGTCAAGTTTATTTAAGAGATCTGCATTCAGGTCGAGATAGCACACATCGTCATAGTCGATTAACGGGAAAATCAAGGTCTGGACGAGCATCGCCTTCGTTTTAGGTGGTAGTAAACTCTTGAGCCTATAGAGTGAACGCAATATTCCTGTTACCTTCTTGCAGATATTGGTAACAGTGTCTACCAGGTCAGAGTTGAATCGATATGCAAGCCGAGGTCTTTTACGTCACTGCCAATAAGAATAACATTACCATCATACATAATTTGATTTAAGTTAGTGATGTCAACTCTGGGTATAATTGGCTAGATGACTAAAACAATTTTTTTGCTTTAATAGAAGCTCATTCATATAATAAACAGAAAGAAAAAATCGGTTTTCGAATAACTATAAAAACAACGAAGATATAAGGTATTAAAGATTGTTCTCCATCTCTTTCTAGCAAAACGGAAATTTACAAGGAGTTAATATGGCCGTACTCAACGATGACGTCACGGTTGATGTCGGATCTCTCTGTCTAATCGCCTTCAAATTAACAACTTATAATGCTTGTATCTAATGTATTTCTAAGCCGATTTTAATTCTAATTTCACAGGACTGCATCTTTTTCCACGGTATTTTAATATTTATTGACGAGACGTAAAAATTTGAATTCAGTCATCATCCCAATTCTCGAACTTCCCACAATAAGGGCTTGACATTTAGACGGATTGACCGCAAAACCCTCAGAATAACAACCCAATACCATACAGTCGGCGCGTTCCAGATAAGCATTTTTAGCCATAAATATCAACATTTTTAGCATCTCTGCGTTTCAAGTATTTGCCAATTCTGATTTATATTATTAGAAATCTTATGTGGCTGGACTAAGTAGTTGAGATGTCAAAATTCAGCACAAAAATCACCTAGGTACTTTCCGTTTCATTTGTAACAATTAGCGCGGCTAAAAATGTCAACATTTCTTATAAGAAACGCAAAACGAGGCTAACATCAGATGTTAGCCTCAGAAAGTAGCAGTGCTTTATCTGGAACGCAGGGAGCGAAGTGTTATGTATCCGTAGTGCTTGTAGCGGTTTACAGAGGCGCGTTCAGAGACTTCGCGCGAAGTACAACTTTTCGCTCTAACCCCGTTCAATGCCTTTCGAGCGTGACAACCGGGTGAAACAACCGGCCCGTTCAAGGCCTTAAGTTAGGCCTCGTTTACGGAGACGCGGGGCGTTGCGCGGCGCGGCCCGCGGCGCGGCCCGCACAGAATTCAAACATAGGGCGTTGTATGATTGCGTTTACGGAGAAGCGATTTTACACGCCTTTGCTTGAAATGGCGCATTTTTTACGGCCGAGCTCGCGGATGGCACCGCCGCGTCTCAGTGGCAGTGGGCAGAACACATCCCTCGCAGGACTGACGGCTGTTGGGGCGGAAAGTTCCTCGAGTGGCGGTCGCGTACCAGGAGACGCAGTATTTGTAAGTAAAGTGGATAAGTAAACTGATAATTTGCAGGTTGTTTGAACGGTTGCAGGAAGCTGCTGAATGCGGGAGGCGCAGGACCGATCGGTTTGGAGATCCCTGATTGACGCCTAACTCCAACAGTTGGCGTCTCTTGGCTGAAATGATGATGATGATGTCGATGAACCATTACTGACTGATCTATCAACACAGCTAAGAGTACTGAATGCATTACGCTGAAATTTGGCACCTGTAATCTGGTAGAAAGTTATTATGACGTATTATAGGCATTCGCTAAGACAGGAGAACTAGCTACGAGGATACCATTTTTTACTTCGTAGTATTGCCAGAATAACAAATTCTAGTGATTAAGTAGGTTTTTGATGTAAGTCTCGAAAGTCTCATTAATCCCGAGACTGGAGGTTCCGGTCTCGAGTCTCGAAAATATGAAAAAATCGTTGAAATTCTCGAGACCGAGCCCCCGGGATGAAAGCCCTAGTGTAAGTACTACTCATATTATTCGAATATTTTTATAATAAGTATTCCTGTAATATTATTATTATTAAAGTTTTGTCTAAAAACGGCACATAGCTATATTTGTGACAATACTCAGATATCGCTATGTGCATTAAGTGCTTATAGCTGATTTCGTTTCCCGTCCCCAAAGATTTTATGCGAGTTATATTGTTACGTCACATAGTTAACGTTTTGTACCATCGAAATAAAAGAAACGAAAATATCTTGAAAATATTCAATCCTTTCTTTATAAAGAGATTGATATACATATTGTAACGTTTGTGGGGTGGGTGTTCAATAGAAAATTCGCGAAACACCGACAATTATGAGATAAGATTTAATTAAGAACTAATTGAGACACTTCTCTTAACACCGAGGCGCGATCAGAGCCTCTGTGTGTATGTGTATGTAGTTGTCCGGTTGTTTTTTAACTCGCTTAGAGGCGTTGAACAAATTGCAGCAACCAAATCTTTTATCTCCCTCTTTCACATGATTTTTTATTTCTCTCTCTTTTTAGTAGATGACATTATAGAATATGGCCGCCAATATCATCCAATCCCCAGGTAGCAGACTGACGTCTGACTAATAATAGACGTCATTTTTAAGTCAATTAAGGCTAAATAATAGTACGTCATATTTAGATGTCAATAGTACGTCGATTCTAGGATAGCAGTTTATACGTCATTATTAGACGTCGTACAGACTACCTATATAGTACCACTACTTGACCCACTATCCATTGGTAGTGGATATAAAATAAAACAAGCACGACGAACGTTTATATTTTCCTAATAAGTGTATCATGTTATAAATTAAAGTTTATTTTACACTTTTTAGGGCATTAAAATATAAGATTGTGTATAATTACATAATACTATTAGTTCGCACGTGACAACAGAGATGGCGCTGATGCAAGTTAGAGCGCGATGGCGTTGTGTGCAACTTTGAGGTATATAAGGCTCGAAGGATCTTAACTCGAGTGCGCCTTTCATTCTCGCCCCACTCGCCGCTACACTATTAATTTATAATATTTTCATTTTGTGTATTACAAATGACCGCCATCCGCCATGGTTATTTATTTTATATTAATTTTCCTGGTGTACTGTATTTTACAAGTCACGACCTTTCATTTATGTCACGTCATTACTTGACTTTGTAAGGACGTCCTGAGATGACGTCCCATAGGCTGTGACAAATTAAGGTACTTTTCAGGACATCCCGACGTCATTTTATGACGTCCGTTGCGTCCTTGATTGACTGTATTGGGACGTCATTATAACGTAGATTTGCTAACAGGGTCACGTAAGAGTATTTCAGTAATAAACGTCAGAGCGTTTTACAACCATCAAATTCGATGGTTGTTCGGTTGTAACTCGCGCCGACACTCTAAGGCCTCGTTTACGGAGACGCGGGGCGTCGCACGTCGCGTGTGGCGTGGCGTCTCACGGCGCGTCAGACGTTTTTTCTGTTTACGGTGGGGCGGCGCGTGAAGCGGCACTCATAATCGCATGCGTAAACACAAACATATGGCAATATAAGTACGATGTTGTTCATAGAGATGCGAGACGGGAAGCGTGGCGGTGACCGCCGCGAAGCACGCGGCGGGGCATCGCTTCATCGAGAATTGTCGCTGCGTACGCCGCCGCGTGAGGCGCGGCGGTGCCATCCGCGGGCTCGGCCGTAAAAAATGCGCCATTTCAAGCAAAGCGTGTAAAATCGCTTCTCCGTAAACGCAATCATACAACGCCCTATGTTTGAATTCTGTACGGGCCGCGCCGCGCGAACGCCCCGCGTCTCCGTAAACGAGGCCTACTTAAGGCTTGACGGCCGGTGTTTCAACCGATGTCACGCTCGAAAGGCATTAAAACGGGTTAGAGCGAAAAGTTGTACTTCGCGCGAAGGCTCTGAACGTGCCTCTGTAAAACCGCTACAAGCACGTACGGATACACAACACTTCGCTCCCTGCGTTCCAGATAAAGCACTGCTACTTGTCTGAGGCTAACATCTGAGGACGTCATCTCAGGACGTCCTTACAAAGTTAAGCAATGACGTGACATAAATGAAAGGTCGTGACTTGTAAAATACAGTACACCAGGAAAATTAATATAAATAACCATGGCGGACGGCGGTCATTTGTAATACACAAAATGAAAATATTATAAATTAATAGTGTAGCGGCGAGTGGGGCGAGAATGAAAGGCGCACTCGAGTTAAGATCCTTCGAGCCTTATATACCTCAAAGTTGCACACAACGCCATCGCGCTCTAACTTGCATCAGCGCCATCTCTGTTGTCACGTGCGAACTAATAGTATTATGTAATTATACATAATCTTATATTTTAATGCCCTAAAAAGTGTAAAATAAACTTTAATTTATAACATGATACACTTATTAGGAAAATATAAACGTTCGTCGTGCTTGTTTTATTTTATATCCACTACCAATGGATAGTGGGTCAAGTAGTGGTACTATATAGGTAGTCTGTACGACGTCTAATAATGACGTATAAACTGCTATCCTAGAATCGACGTACTATTGACATCTAAATATGACGTACTATTATTTAGCCTTAATTGGCTTAAAAATGACGTCTATTATTAGTCAGACGTCAGTCTGCTACCTGGGGATTGGATGATATTGGCGGCCATATTCTATAATGTCATCTACTAAAAAGAGAGAGAAATAAAAAATCATGTGAAAGAGGGAGATAAAAGATTTGGTTGCTGCAATTTGTTCAACGCCTCTAAGCGAGTTAAAAAACAACCGGACAACTACATACACATACACACAGAGACTCTGATAGCGCCTCAGTGTTAAGAGAAGTGTCTCAATTAGTTCTTAATTAAATCTTATCTCATAATTGTCGGTGTTTCGCGAATTTTCTATTGAACACCCACCCCACAAACGTTACAATATGTATATCAGTCTCTTTATAAAGAAAGGATTGAATATTTTCAAGATATTTTCGTTTCTTTTATTTCGATGGTACAAAACGTTAACTATGTGACGTAACAATATAACTCGCATAAAATCTTTGGGGACGGGAAACGAAATCAGCTATAAGCACTTAATGCACATAGCGATATCTGAGAATTGTCACAAATATAGCTATGTGCCGTTTTTAGACAAAACTTTAATAATAATAATATACAGGAATACTTATTATAAAAATATTCGAATAATATGAGTAGTACTTACACTAGGGCTTTCATCCCGGGGGTCTCGGTCTCGAGAATTTCAACGATTTTTTCATATTTTCGAGACTCGAGACCGGAACCTCCAGTCTCGGGATTAATGAGACTTTCGAGACTTACATCAAAAACCTACTTAATCACTAGAATTTGTTATTCTGGCAATACTACGAAGTAAAAAATGGTATCCTCGTAGCTAGTTCTCCTGTCTTAGCGAATGCCTATAATACGTCATAATAACTTTCTACCAGATTTCAGGTGCCAAATTTCAGCGTAATGCATTCAGTACTTTTAGCTGTGTTGATAGATCAGTCAGTAATGGTTCATCGACATCATCATCATCATTTCAGCCAAGAGACGCCAACTGTTGGAGTTAGGCGTCAATCAGGGATCTCCAAACCGATCGGTCCTGCGCCTCCCGCATTCAGCAGCTTCCTGCAACCGTTCAAACAACCTGCAAATTATCAGTTTACTTATCCACTTTACTTACAAATACTGCGTCTCCTGGTACGCGACCGCCACTCGAGGAACTTTCCGCCCCAACAGCCGTCAGTCCTGCG
Organism: Schoenobius gigantellus; assembly: GCA_963935595.1. Taxonomy (NCBI): domain Eukaryota; kingdom Metazoa; phylum Arthropoda; class Insecta; order Lepidoptera; family Crambidae; genus Schoenobius; species Schoenobius gigantellus. The sequence goes on along the minus strand of OZ012547.1, from coordinate 29,517,201 downwards.
GGGGATGTGTTCTGCCCACTGCCACTTAAGGTTTGCAATTCTTTGGGCTATGTCGGATAGTATGAATGCACACATTGTTTTTCATTTAATAATATTTTACCAGACCGAGATCGGACCGCGAACGAACCGTGATCGAAGTTATAGTGTGGATCCAGCAAACAGTCACCGCAAACTTTTATTTAATTTTACTTGTTTATGATTTTTTTATGTATATTTGGTAGGTCTGAAATAGGTCGTTAGGCTAAAGGTGATAAGGGTGGCCGTCTGCAGATTTTTTTACAATTATTATGGCAAAATGTAGTTCGCGAGCACAGCTAGTGATTTATATAAATTTCTCTAAATAAATCTCTTAGAGAATGCAAGAAATAAAACTAAACTTGCCGTTTTAACGTCACTCAACCATTTAATTTTCGTTTCAAAGTATTCCTTTGATACGCATACTTTTCAATTACAAAATGTAATGGCCCAATTCACTACACTGTTCATTTGACGACCCATAAAATTTGAAAGCTTCACGTTGCGACTTTACCAAAGATTTAAATGCGTTCATGACCTGGAAACATGTCCCGGATTATTGTTACACTCGTAAATCCCGTTTAAGTGTCATCGTTCACATTCTAAAAGAAGCAGCGACGGTTTTTGCGTGACGCCGCGCGTTAATTTTATAATTACTTGCATGGTAGGTATTTAAATTACAAAGTTTATGTGGCAACGGTGTAATAACATAAGGTTTAAGTATTATATTATCTATACTCGCACTCCCAGAATATTTGATTGATATAAATCTATTGCTTAAGTATATGATCAGTGATAAAATCAATAGCTTAATTTTATTTTCAATTTGATCTAGATTTACCCGCCTTCATGGTCTGGACCTGGAGGAGTGTGGCTCAATTTCCCATGGGGATAGAGATTTTCTGTTTTGAATGGTGTTACTGCTTTTAAGCCCGCCTGGCTAGTTTCCACCGACTTACCTAAGTTTGTCGCCATAACTTAATTACATTGTGTTCCGACAATACTCGTAATAGAGGTAAGATAGCCAGTTCCCCAGGTCATGAGGAAACCAGGTGAAGCTCGCTTCCATTATCGTCGCTTACGATCAGGTGAGATAAAGGCCAAGAACACAACACAACAATGCTATCAACATTGCTATTATGGCGACAAACTTAGGTAAGACGATGGAAACTAGCCAGGCGGGCTGGGAAGCCCTACCGCCAACCAAACCGAGCAGAAAAATGTCTGCCCCCATGTGGAGTTGAAACCCGAACCACTAGACCACGGAGGTGGTTTAAGATTTATGATTGCGCCTAGTAAGTATCAAATAATTGCGCTTAGTAAGTATCAAATAATTGCGCTTAGTAAGTATCAAATAATTGCGCTTAGTAAGTATCAAATAATTGCGCCTTAGTAAGTATCTAAAACAAAATCCTTTTCAAAAATAAATTATGTTTATTACAGTCAAATAATACAGCATAAAAAATACGTCTCAAATCACAGGCGGCTTGCATTAGCTATTTACGAACTAGAATCCTTGTCTAGGCTACACATATTCGAATAATCACAGTTATGTATTGAGTCGTAGAAGTATTCCTCCAACTTTTGCAACGGGCACAGCTCCTTGTCACACATTGGCAATTTGATCACTCTCTCTTGGTGAAGCGTCAACACTTGATCACCATCTTTACACCTGTAGACAAAAATAATATTTTTATATTTCTCTTCTAAACACACCTACACGGTTAGAAGTTAACGCGAAGATAAACGAGGAATAAAATTTTGTCAGCAAATCTATTCATTGAATACTTAATAGTACATTACTGTCGCGGTCTATAATGACTACTTTGCTGGTCGCGCTGATGATGGCCGACAGCGCAGCGTAGCGCAGTTCCAGGCCGACACAGTGCGGTCAGCGTGCAGCACTTGATGGACGAGCTGAGATAAAGGGTTAGGACCGTAGGTCGAGGCCTTTTACAATGAGGACAGCAAGGACTGCAATGATCGCCAAGCTGGAAGGTCTAGAGCGTAGATAGGCCAGCTCAGGGCAATCATAGCGTGACCAGCGAAGCAGTCATTGTGGGCCAAGGCTTGTATAGTGCTTTACTCAAAAATGCAAGTACCTAATCTAAATAAAACCAGCAAGTAATTGAATTAAAAAATATATTAATTAACTAGAAGCAAAACTTTGCCGGCCGCTCCTTGAAACAGAACGGCAAGGTCGACTTTGCTCAAACAAGGTTCTCAAAATAATGACCACATTACATGCATTTTTTAAATAAAATTCTTTTATGAAATCCGCACCAGGCGCATCAACAAAACGTAGTATAGAACGCCCTCAGACCTGGTGCGAAAGTTTTTGGAAGGTTGCTGGCAAGAAGTAAATAACTAGTAGCCGCGGATCTCGCTCAGTGAATATTTTTCTTCTTGCACCACAAGATATCAAACAAGAGGGTACCAACCGCCTGATTATAAGCCGTCACCACAGCCTATAGGCTCATACAACACCGGAGGTAAAGACTGCGCATTGCCGACTTTAAAAAATTTATACTCAAAATGTAAATCTAAATATTATTTATACAAATATGACTGCATAGAAAGCTATTTAGAATCGTTTATATTTTTTTACCTACCTACTCATCTAGAAGAAGCCCATACTGTACTAGTCTCTTGTCTCCCTCACCAGGGACTCCAGACCTCCAGAGCCTAAGAGCACACATAAGGAAATGCCAACGAAAGCGTTGGCAACGATGTTGGTTCTAAGGTGTAAAGGTGAATTCCATGCAATGGCGAGCGGTAAGTTGGTAGGACGGTCTAGCTTCTTCTTCTCAACGCATCAGTGTACGGATTTGGATAAAAACATATTATGTTCAATGGGCTAAATCACCCTTTGGAACCTTTACAAGAAGTCCCTATTTCCATTCTTTGGGGATTCGTTCAGTCTCCCACACTCGCTGCAGCAATGGTCTAAGCAAAGACACTGATTGGCAGGGTTCCGCCTACAGGAGTTTGACGTTGATATTATCGATACCCGGAGCCTTTCCCGGCTTGAGCTACTTGATGGCAGTAACAACTTCCTGGAAGTTAGGTGGTGCAGTCGACATATCCAGCAGTGAGTCATTTCTTGCTGATGCAGTGTTTGGCTGGGTTTGGTTTCGTACTAACAGGTTAGTGAAATGTTCAGTCCATCGTTCTAGTTGCTCCTCTGTTAAACACAACAGCCTACCAGCTACATCCCTTATACTCCAGTCAACGAGGACATTCGTTGTATGGAGACATCCGACAAATTCTCCCGTCTATGAAATTTGGCATGTGGTGATGATACCTTATACAGATGACAGATGTACAATAATCCAACAAAATTTATAATGGGAAGTTAGGTATTTTTTCCTAAACATGAAAAACGCTTATAGCTCTCTGTGAATATTTCCTCCGATTGAAATTATTCTTGTATACGTACGTATGTACTAGTTAGAACAAGTATGTAAACTAATCCAACATTTTTTCAATTTGGGTGATGCACTAAATTGAACTTTTAACATTTTGCGCAATAACTTCTATTGAAAAATTGCTCTGCTAATTTTTATTTTTGAATATGGTCTTATTTCCCTAAAGAAATAGGTTTGTTAAGTAATCCAATAAATTTTCCTTTTTTAACATATTTTTTTGATTTTTGCTTAATAACGTGATGTGAAAAATTACTCCGTCCATTTTTATAACTTTATAGGTTATATGATTTAATACTAAAACAAAATTATCAATAATCCAACAAATTTTCGAACGTTCATATATTTTTTATGATGTATGCAGATTTATATTTGTGCGTACCTTATGCATCACGCAATTTGTGCGTAGATCTTCACGTGACCGCTCGGAGCTACTTTGCCACGCACTTCGTTTTGCACCATATTATAAGAATTAATAATAATACCTACAAAACTTAACTCTAATACGAGTAAAGAAACATTGTAAAAACAAAATTTTATTTTAATGCTCTTATAAGGGGAAATTAAACTTTAAATTAAATTAAGCCCATCAATTTGTTACATGCCGCAAATTTTCCAAGAGTTCCTACCTCGAAAGAAAAAATCGGAACCCATATAGGATCACTTTGTTATCCGTTTTTTTCTTCTTCTCGGTCCTTTTTCTCGGGAACGCGTAAAGATATCAAACAGAAATTTATACAAAACATTCGGGTCTACGCGGTCTCTTTCAGATGTGAAAAATCATAATTGTAAGTCAAGGAGGTCAAAAGATATGACCATTTATGTTGCATATTTTCGCAAATTTTGCGATTTCATAAGGGAATCAAAACTATAGGGTACTTCCCGTTGACCTAGAATACTGAAATTTTCCAAGAAGCAAGGTCGTATATCACACGTTGAGGAAAAAATAAATACTGAAAACCGTAAATATTAGGTTGGGGAAAAAGTCTTTTCTTTTATATAGTATGTATAAACTTGTAATAAAATCTCTTTGGCTATACTATTTGTATCTGGCTGATTTTGGTATCATTGAAAGTTTAAATTTTAAAGAACATAATTCCAAATTCAAATTAGGAAAATGTGTGATTTTCATTTGTTTTTCGTACCGCCAAGATGAGTGAATCTAATGAAGAAATTCGATACATTTTAAAATTTTACAACAAAAAAGGTAAAAATGCAACGCAAGCCGCGAAAAAAATTTGCGATGTTTATGGACCTAGTGCAGTGTCTGTGAGAGTAGCACAAATTTGGTTTAAGCGTTTTCAATCCGGAAATTTTGATGTCAAAGATGCACGTCGCTCTGGTCGCCCTATTACAGATAAAATGGATGCCATTTTTGAAAAAGTGGAGCAAGATCGGCATGTCAGTAGTTACGACGTAGCTGAAGAACTGGGAATTGACCACAAAACAGTTTTGGCGCATTTGAAAAAAACTGGGTACACAAAAAAGCTCGACATTTGGGTACCTCACGAGCTCACTGAAAGAAACCTAATGAACCGTGTACTCATTTGTGATTCTTTATTACGACGTAATGAAACCGAACCATTTTTGAAGAAGCTGATAACTAGTGATGAAAAGTGGATCACGTACGACAAGAACGTGCGAAAAAGGTCGTGGTCAAAGGCCGGTCAGGCTTCACAGACTGTGGCGAAACCCGGGTTAACTCGCAACAAGATGATGCTGTGTGTGTGCTGGGATTGGAAGGGCATTATTCATTATGAGCTGTTACCACCAGGCAGGACCATCGATTCTGAACTCTACTGCGAACAACTGATGAGATTAAAGCAAGAAGTTGAGAGAAAGCGGCCGGAATTAATCAACAGAAGGGGTGTGGTTTTTCATCATGATAACGCTAGACCTCACACATCTTTAGCCACTCAGCAAAAATTAAGAGAGTTTGGCTGGGAGGTGTTAATGCATCCGCCGTATAGTCCTGACCTTGCACCTTCAGATTTCCACCTGTTTCGGTCTCTTCAGAATTCTTTAGGCAGTGTCAGGTTAACATCACGAGAGGACTGCCAAAACCACTTGTCGCGGTATTTTGACCAGAAGTCCCAAAATTTCTATAGCAATGGGATCATGTCCCTACCTACAAGATGGCAAAAATTTATCGAACAAAATGGTACCTACATACTTTAGTTAAATGTAAATAAACTATATTAAAAAATGTTTTGAATTTTCTTAAAAAATGCGAAGAAACTTTTTCCCCAACCTATTATGTACATACTCATGATTAGGAACATATTCATAACTTAGATAAGTTTGTAAGGAATCTTCACTTCGGTGCACGAGTCCAACCCGCACTTGGCAATTTATTTTATCTATACCACGGTAATCTAATATTATAAAGCTGAAGAGTTTGTTTGTTTGGTTATACGCGCTAATCTCATGAACTACTGATTTAAATTGAAAAATAGAGTTTATGTGTTGTATAGTCCATTTATCAAGGAAGACTAAGGCCCGTATTACAAAACGATTCTCAGTAATGAATCTAGTTTTAAAACTAGTTTTAAGATGAGATTTAATTTTTGAATGTTTCTTGAAACGAGTTTCATTGATCGTTGTTCATCTGAGTAATTGCTTATTATAGAAGTGCGTTATACGCTCAAGTAAAGATTTGATCTTTGATTACGTAAGTATGGTCGAAACCACTCTTGAGAAAAGAAATTCATATTATGTTATCAAATAAAGTTGATATTTACGCCACAATCTGATGCTGGGCGAGTGTCCAGCTGTAGGCTGGTGCTGGATGAGTGCGTCCATCAATGGGGCTGGTGCTGGGAAATATTTCCAGCAGTGGGATGGTGCTGGACAAGATTGTCCAGCAGTGGGATGGTGGACAAGATTCTCAGCAGTGGACTTGTGCTGGGCAAAATTGTTCAGCTGTGGGCTGGTGCTCGGCATGATACCCAGCAGTAGGATGGTACTGGACAAGTTTGTCCAGCGGTGGGCTGATGCTGGGCATGATTCCCAGCAGTGGGATGGCGCTTGATAAGATGGTCATGCGGTGGGCTCGTGCTGGGCATGATTCCCATCAGTGGGATTGTGCTGGATAAGATTGTCCAGCAGTGGACTTGTGCTGGGCAAGATTGTCCAACAGTGGGTTGTTGCTGGGCAAGATTGTTCAGCTGTAGGCTGGTGCTGGGCATGATTCCCAACACTAGGATGGTGCTTGGTCCAGATTGTCCAGCAGTGGGCTGGTGCTGGGCAAAATTGTTCAGCAGTGGGCTAGTGCTGGGAAAAATTGTTCAGCAGTGGGCTGTTGCTGGGCATTATTCCCAGCAGTGGGCTTGTGCTGGAAAAGATTGTCCAGCAGTGGACTAGTGCTGGGCAAGATTGTTCAGCAGTGGATTTGTGCTGGACAAGATTGTCCAGCAGTGGACTTATGCTGGGCAAGATTGTTCAGCTGTGGGCTGGTGCTGGGCATGATTCCCAACACTAGGATGGTGCTTGGTCCAGATTGTCCAGCAGTATGTTGGTGCTGGGAAAGATTGTCCAGCAGTGGCCTGGTGCTAAGTAAAAGTGCTAGCTAGCAGCTATGTTAGCCGACGAATATGCCGAGGCCGCACAAACGACGTTATAAAATTAAAAACCAAACGTAATCGAAATCTTGAATCTAGTTTCAGTTGATCGTCACCTAAAACGCTACTTATAATCAGATGAACACTCAAGTAGTGATCTCACTCAAAACTAGCTTTGCGTGATTGGAGTTCAAACGCTGCTTGAGTTGCGTTCTGTAATACGGGCCTAAGGCTATATAACACACGCTACGACTAATAGAAGCGGAGCATTAATGAAAAATGCTGTAGAAACGGGAAAAAAATTGTTATTTTCCGACATCCACGTGAACGAAGTCGCGGGCATAGCTATGATAGCATAAAAGCTTGTCGCGAGATTTACCTGTGTGGATAAACAGGGACACAATACCTATTCAAATTGTTCTTGATAAGTATAGGTAATTCTTTTAAAAAATGTTTTTATGAAATAGGTAAGTAAATCTGGTCAAATAATAAATTCTTATTTTTCTCAAACATGCTACGATATACGACCTTTATATAAACTTCTTTGGAATAAATCGAACTTGCAGTACTAGGCCCAGCAGCGGTGGGTGCGAAGTCAGACAACCTCCTCGTGGTGCACCTCGGGCAACCCGCGGGCTAAATAGTCTGACAAGTAGCCCCCATGGCGAAGTCTCTCCTTCTTGTTGTAAGAAGGGGATTTGGCTGTCGACCGCTCACCCGTTGCGGAGCGTAGTTTGGCTGGAATTAATCCAGCAGTTATTTTGCTGGCTGTAAGGGAGCAATTGTTCACTATTACGTTTCGCGTCTCTTGTTGTTGTTCTGTTCGGAGTGTCCGATCGGGACTTCTTCAAGCTCTGACTCGTATGCGCGGCAGTGGATTCAGTAGTCTGCTATCTGGCAAACTCGTTACCCGCACTTAGCCGAGCCGGAGGTCCGGTGCACTGAGCATCGGGCCGTCTGGTCCATGCCGATGGGATGACTGGCTAGAGGGTCTTTAGTCCCGAACGGCCACCCTAGGGAGCTCACCCTGCAAAGCGCAACATGGATCTTGGTGACGAAAACGGCTTTCAGTCTCCTCCGTAGGACCGCGCAAGGTGGCTGCGGGCAGCCAGGCGTATCTGGTGCCGTGCTAACCGAAATCCACTTCTTCAGATGCGAATTCAAAATGCGAACCCGTTAAGAGTGGGCCACCGTCGGTAACCGGGCCGGCGGCGGTGGAAAATGTAACCCGAGGCGAGTGGAAATATTATTGATGAGGGGGGGACTCCGTTATGGGAGCGGAGAGGAAACACCGCGTTTAACGCGATCGCGCAGCAGATCTGCGGCGAGTGTACAGAATAATATTAGTAATGTAAATAGTAGCGATAAGTCTAGCTCTAAGTATAGTAGCAAATCTAGTGCTAAGGATGTAGATAGTAAGTTGGCGAAATCGGCTGTTTCGCTAATGTCAACAGAAGGGTCGAGGGTTTAAATCATCGTCATTACAGATGTACCCGATAAGGGGGGAAAAGAGACGGTTGGACGATTCTGACACGTTCTAATGAGTCGGTGCAATCTATAATATCTTGCACTGATTCCATTAGAATGACGACCGGTGATGTCTCAGATGCTAGTGGTGCTGCTTCCGAGCGGTGACGGGAAGTCCGCAAGAAGAAAAAAGAGATGGAATGGCTCAGGTCTGAGGACTTGACGAGGGGACGTGGTCGCGTTCGTCCCCCCACGACAGGTAAATATGTCGGCTTGGCGCAAGATAAACGAAATCTGGCAGCTGCTAAGAAAGCCGAAGAACAAGCTCATCTTGCTTGATCAAGAGGTGGCGCTCATGTAACACAAGGGTAATGAAACCAGGACCCGTTGCATGAGCGACAGTGAGGTTCTTGTTAACTCATCAGGGAAGACAGCGATCGACTTGGAGGAGGTCGTCAAAACCAATTATCAGGTCATCCTAGATGTTGCTTGTAAATGAGGTAACCGAGACACCTGTCCCGGTACGCTCGATCTCCAAGGGAGACGCAGGAGCCCCTCCTCTTTTAAAAAAGACGGAAAGTTCCGATAGGTGGACTGAGGTTCTGGAACGTAGAGCAAGAACCAAAAGGAATCGGGAGCAGGCCCAAACCCTGGCGGCTAAAGCAGCTACCCTTAAAGAGAAGGGAGCTAAGGCCAAGGCTAAAGCAGCCATGGCCAAAATCAAGAGAGCGATGAAGGCCCCCCGCAATCCTGGGGTGGTACTTACCATCAGGCCTGAAGCTCAGGTGGAATGGCCAGAAGCAAGTTAAAGTGGGATGAGCTGGGCGTCAATGACCTTCGATTCAGGGGAACTACCACGGAGGCTCGTCTTATCGAGCTTCCGAAGGAAACTCCCTCTGAAAAAGCAGTCATATAGGCAAGCAATTTAAAAGACATCTTCCCTGAAAATGTCAGTGTCGTTAGACCGGTAAAGTGTGCCGATTTGAGTATTTCCGGCCTGGACGACTCTGTAACCAAGGAGGATGTGCGCAGCGCGTTTTCCGAAAAGGGCGGCTGCTCTACTGAGGCAACAAGGGTGGGTGAAATAAAACAGAAACCTTACTCGCTCGGTATCGTCTGGGTTAAGTGTCGGGTCTCGGCTGCAAAATTAGTTACTACCGGCGGACATTTAATAGGATGGTTCTTGGTCAGTGTCGAATCCTGGAGCCGAGGTCAACGCGCTGTTTTAAATGCCTTGAGCCCGGGCACATCAGAGCAAAATGCTCGACGGGGAACGACCGCAGTGACCTTTGCTTCCGTTGTGGGATAGCCGGCCACAAGTCGTCGGGATGCAATGCCACTCCAAACTGTACGATTTGCACAGATTTCAAGAAGGTGGCAAATCGTACAGTTTGGAGTGGAATCACGAAACGCTACCTTTAGGAATAGCTATTAATGACGCACGCTCCGAAAGAAGCGAACGGCCTATGAAGACCTAATAGTTGATAGGATCTCCAGGAAATATCTTCAAGGGAATCTAAATTACTGCGCCGCCGCTCAGGATATATTCCTGCAGTCGATGGCACAGCGGTTAATTGATGTCGGAATTATCGCGGAACCATACTTGGTTCCGAACGGACAGAACTGGCCTTTCAATTTACAAAGATAATACTGCTGCGATTGTCGCGTCATCACGGTCTGGCTCGCCCTCTCTTCACACCATCGTTTCGTTGTCACGGAGATAGGGGAAATGACTCTAATTGGAGTCTATTTCTCTTCAAACCGACCGTTCGTCGAATTTGAGAACGTTATTGACGAGCTGGGGGCCGGAACTCTACGCCCTCAATGATTGTTCATTGTCTTGATAGCAGTTTCTTTAGACATAGCGAATGCTTTTAACACGCTTCTTCCTCAGTGCATCTTAAAGGCACTCAACTACCACGAGGTTCCCCTATACCTGCAGCATGTTATTGCTGATTATTTTAGAGAGCGAATCGTCCTTTACACTGACAGCAACGGACATGTTGTTCGAAAGTCTATGATGCTCGGTGTTTCATTGGGATCGGTCTTTGGCCCTCTTCTGTGGAACATCTGGTATAATTATGTACTAAGAGACTGGAAGAGGAAACTTACCCCGCGGACTGGAAGAGGGAACTTACCCCGCGGACTGGAGGTAGTGTGTTACGCCGATGATACCCTTGTTACAGTTCGTGGAAAGAATTACAGAGAGGCTTCCCTACTTGCTTCAGCTGGCGTGGAACAAGTCGTCTCAAGAATTGAAAGTTTAGGGCTCTCGATAAAACGGAGGCCCTAGCCCTTGACGTCCATGAGTCTCGGCTCATGGACGTCAAGGGACTCCCACCGAAGCCCTATCTCATGATCAATGGGACACGGGTGGATATTACTCCACACTTGAAGTATCTGGGTTTAGTGCTGGACAGGAGCTGGAACTTTAGAGAACATTTTTCTCGACTGGCTCCAAAATTGGTATCCACATCCATGGCCCTGGGGAGGTTGTTACCCAACACCAAAGGTCCTAGTGCTGTCTTGTGGCGAGGGCTATCAGGGGATACCTGACTATTTCAACGGAGTCCGCCTGCGTCTTGGCATCGATGCCACCATGGGATTTGGAGGCACATGTACTAACGGCGGTATATAATAAAAGAGTCGCCCGACTGAGAGAGAGGTGAAAAGTTGGCGTGAAGAGGCCATGAATTCAGTTCTTGGGTCCTCGTGGCTTTCAAGGCTCGAACGAGCAGAATACGGTCAGTGGATCAACGCGGCGCTCTATCCTGTCCTCCGTGACTGGGTTACAAGGAGATTCGGCACCCTCACCTTCCATCTCGTGCAGGTACTGTCGGCGCATGGCTGCTTTGGCAGGTACCTTCACAAGGTTGCCAGGAGGGAAGATGACCCACGTTGTCACCATTGCGGTGCGGACGAAGACACCGCGCTACAAACTCTTGTGCATTGCCCGCAATTATTATTGACCTCTCATTGCCCGATGTGGTTAGAGCTATGCTCACCGAGCGGGCGGCCTGGGATGCTGTTTCTCACTTTTGTGAAGTGGTCATGGAGACGAAGGAGCGCCACGAGAGAGCTCGTGAGGCGGACCCCCTCACCAGTGCGAGAAGGTTAGGGTGGCGAAGAAGGGGCTACAACGCCCTGATTTCGCCACCTTAGGGGGCGTGGTGGGCAACGCGGTTGGGCGCCGTGTTGCCTGTATTGCACTCTACCCCTGTGACGGCAGGAGCAGCTCTGGGACACAAGCTGCTCCCATGCAGAGAGGATAGTCTACATGCCGAGCTGGCTCACGCAAACGCAGCGATATGCGCCTGCTCGCAGCCGCTCCGAAATGGCCGGAAAGGTGTTCCCGAGGGGTTTAGTGGGTATTTGCGGCACTCTACCGTGGAGTCCCACACACCCTTGCCCCAAGAGCTTGGAGGTACGTAAAAGCATTCCCCTCGTAAAAAAAGACCGAGCAGCAGCAGCAACTTTTTATCTAGCGTGCTAGAACGCCCGGCAATATAATTTGAAAATGGAACAATAGTAGATTGTATAACAAGGGCATAAAATGAGTCACTGTAGCCCGAGACGATTTTGGATAGTAAGTTCAGGAGTATAATGACTTGTTTATGCCAGTGTTTTACACTCTGCATTTCACTTCGATTGCAAGAAAATTAAACAATTACTTCAAAATATATACGAAAAATATGTAACACAATATTGAAAAATTCTGCCAAGTAATAAAAATATTTCGATGCGTTTTAATAATAACTGGTTACTATTTTTATCTGGTTTCATGGCTTGTGAGGTAGAAAACACAAGACAAATAAATTAAGGCAAATAAATAAATCATTGCAAGTTATTCTGTAAAGTTTTAATGAGCGTTGTTGGCTGTTGGGCCTAACAATCTTTGTCTAAAAGAAAATTTTACTTTATGCTCTAGAACATAAAAGCCATTTTATGCAGTCTTTAAACGACATAAAGACGAACTTTGTGAGCACGAGAAGTGAAAATAAATTTAAAGCCCTTACATGGTTACTAAAGAGGTAATTCACTTAAGTTTTATATGAATTTCGAACCGGCACGACAAAAAGAATGCTCTGCTAGATAAATTCATTTGAAAAGTATAAAAAGAAATAGTCGGTATTTGCGCGCGGTTTGACTATTTTTATCGTCTAATGTAATGTCTAATTTATCATCCATATGCTGTGGCTACAAAAGTAAAACCAAATGCTGGTTAGGTAATAGATATATCCAATGTTATAAACATTACTAATTAATTGTCGCCAAGATTTTTGAGTCTAATGAAATATTATCGTATTGTAATTATTATTGTATTAATCTGTGATGCGTGCCTCGGCGAAGCCGCGGCCCGCATACTCACTATCGCCCGGCAACTTGCGGGTTGCGCCAGTAATATGACTATTTAATAGCGAACATGTTATAAAAAATATATGAGCGTTGGAAAATTTGTTGGATTATTGATAATTCTGTTTTAATATTAAATCATATAACCTATAAAGCTATAAAAATGGACGTAGTAATTTTTTCACATCATGTTATTAAGCAAAAATTTAAAAAAATGTTTAAAAAAGAAAATTTATTGGATTCTTTAACAAACCTATATATTTAAGGAAATAACATCATATTAAAAAATAAAAATTCGCAGAGCAATTTTCCAATAGAAGTTATAGCGCAAAATGATAAAAGATCAATTTAGTGCATCACTCAAATCGAAAAAATGTTGGATTACTTTACATACTTGTTCTAACTAGTACATACGTACGTATACAGAAATAATTTCAATCTGAGGAAATATTCACAGAGAGCTATAAGCGTTTTTCATTTTTAGGTAAAAATACCCAACTTCCCATTATAAATTTTGTTGGATTATTGTACATCTGTCATCTGTATAAGGTATCTTCACCACATGCCAAATTTCATAGACGGAAGAATTTTTCGGGTTACAAATGCCTCGTTGATTGGACTATTAGCGGTTTCTTAGAACACTGCGGCTTGTTGCATAAACGTTTAGTTACATTGTATACCTCCCGCATATTCATTGTTTTAGCAGGAACATTTGTACGATTAGCTAGTTCGTCTGCAGCACGTCTCTTGTCCCGTCGGGCTAGATTTTTAATTTGCCGCCTCATCTCGCGTGTTCCGCCAATAATAAGTCCTTTGCGTTCGGTCTCATGGAGGTTGTCAGTTTCCACTTAATATTTTGCCTCTTCTCAATAGCAGTCCAAAGCTCTCGGGACGTCCAAGATTTTTGCTTGGGGGCTTTTATACCCCAACACTTCGTCACCGGTCTTTGTAAAGACGCAGCGTATGCGGCACCAAGCCTCGTCTATAATCTCGTCTTCCAGCTCTTCAAGAACTTCAAAATTTCTGCGAAGACTGATGCTAAAGTCTCGCTTACCTCTTTCACTCTGTAAATGTTGCAAGTTGAACCTTCTTGGAGCACGTTCCGCTTAACGAGGAGGCGCAGCGATTTTAAGCCGCAATTCAGCTACGACAAGGTGGTGGTCACTATCGGCATCCGCGCCACGACGGTTTCTGACATCACATAGGAAAGATCTCCAGGTCTTGCCAATTGCAATATGGTCGATATGATTTTGTGTAACTCCATCCGGAGATACCCAGGTAACGTTGTGGCATTCCCTATGTTTGAATATAGTACCTCCAATGATCAGTCCGTTTGTAGAGCATAGGTCACCGAAAAGTTCTTCGTTTTCGTTTATTTCTCCGGTAGCGCCTTCCCGGCCCATGTAGTGTTCACAACCCCACTCCATATTCTTTTGCAGCATTCTCATCTACCTTACCACTGTATAGGAGGGTTGCGCCATAATCAGTTTTTACTTCGCCAATACCATTCCATCTCGTTTCACTTAATCCAAGTACTTAGATGTTGAAGTACCTCATGTGACTTTGGCTATTTGTGGCAGCGTATCCGGTAGTACCTAGGTCGGAAGTTCCAACATCCAATTCGTGTCCGTATTTTCGCGCCACAGATCGTCGTTATAGGGGACCGGTCTGTTTTACTATTTGAAGGATTCATAGTCTTATAATCTTTTAGAGATGTGCAGGTGATTAGCCCACAGCATCCCGATCACGGTGATGGGGCTGCAATCTCTGCGACCAATGCCAGTCTCTTTGGGGGTTCCCCAGGCTTCTGGTAGCCTATACGTCTATTTTTTACCGAAAGGTGGTTCAAATCTCCCGAACCCTCCTTCTTTTTCATCCGGGCTTGGGACCGGCAACGGCGACGTTAACCAACCAACCAACCAACCAACTGCCGCTAAAGTTCTTGCGAAAATTTTACTAAACCGCATATTGTTGGAGATTGCAAAAACTCTGAGGGAGGAACAAGCAGGCTTTCGGCCTGGACGCTCATGTATTGACCATACAAATACCCTGCGCATTTTAATTAAAGCCAGCGTGGAGTGGCGAGCCGAATTTTTTCTAGCTTTCGTCGACTTCGAGAAAGCATTCGATTCTGTAAACTGGAGTGCGTTATCGTCATGTCTGGAGAGGAGAGGCATACCTCACAAAATCATTAAGGTGATTCGGTCCCTTTACAACGGCAGCACGGGTGGTGCACGAACAAACCCTGGGCAACCCAATACCGGTAACCACAGGAGTGAAACAGGGCTGCCTACTGTCGCCGCTGTTATCATTTTGCTCGATGACGTCATGAGGAATATAACCTATACCCAGGGCATCCCGTGGACTACAAACTCGCACCTGGAGGACCTGGATTACGCCGACGACATAGTACTGATTTCGTATACTCTACGTGATATCTAAGCAAAACTCGACATGTTGCAGTCAGAAGCTGAAGTAATGGGACTACGGATCAACACACGCAAAATCGTCGAGATGCGCATACATTCGTCCAGTATCGATTCTATCACGCTTGCCGGATCACCTTTGGTCTGTCACCAAATTCTGCTACTTAGGCAGCACCGTGACGTGCAATGGTGGGCCGGATGATGACGTCGACGCGAGAATAAGAAAGACAAAAGGAGCGTTCGCCCAATTAAATTCAGTATGGAAATCCAATATACTCAGTCGGCGGATAAAGATGTCGCTCTTTAACTCCATTGTGAAGTCCGTATTGTTGTTTGGCTGTGAGTCGTGGAGGGTGACGAAAGGTTTGACGACCAAACTCCAAGTCTTCGTCAACAAGTGCCTGAGGTCAATTCTCCGCATCTTCTGGCCGAACACTATCAGCAATGTGGACTTATGGGACAGATGCTCCCAGGTGCTGATCAGGCAAGAAATCGCTCACCGTGAGTGAAAGTGAACTGGGCACACATTGCGACGATCGGAGACAAACACCGCGAAGCTGGCATATACGTGGAGACCTTTTGTGGTTTGAGGAGGCTGGGACGGTCGGTGCACACGTGGCAGCGCACCGTTGACGCTGAATTGAAAGCGGCCGGGTTGAGTTGGGGTGCTGTAGAATGCGAGGCCCAAAGCCGCGTACTCACTTAGAGGTGTAGCACGTAACGTAGCAGATACAGTATCTAGTGAGTACGTAGCCGCGAGCTTGCTGCGAGCCGTTCGTTCGAGGAGCGCAGTGTGCTCGTAGCGACCCGCCGGTTGGCGGTTTTTGCGCGAACACAAAGGGGCTCGCAGCCTGCTCGTGGACGGCGATACGACAAGACGCGTAGTGAGTACGTCGGCGCGAGCTTCGAGCAAACATTATGGAGTGGACAGAAGAATTAGTTTTCAATTTAATTGAACTTTATAGAAATTGTCCGGTGTTGTGGGACCCTAAGGATAAGAATTATTATATATTTTTTTAAGGAAGGTGCTTGGAAAAATGTCGGCCAGACATGTTGTCGGCGTGAAATCGTCGCGAGCACACTGCGGATCCGGGGACTCGTAGCTTGATACGCGGTAACCATGGACGAGGCGTACACACTTGTAGATTGCTACTGTATCAGTTACATTACGTGCTACACGTCTAAATGAGTACGCAGCTTAAGATAGGGAGAGATGGCGGCAGCTAGTGAAGGCCCCTTGCACCAATGGGCTGCCATAGGAAAACAACAACATGTTCAATGGGCATGTCATCCTGGAACCAATCGCAGTACGAGGCAGTCCTCTCGAAGTTAGCAAGGTGTATGTCCACCTCGGGCAAATTGTGCATATTATAAACAACTTCGAGAAAGAGATCAACAAGAGGATGAGGCTAGGCTGGGCAGCCTATTGGAAATACATCGGGTCTTTACGTCGCATATACCACAATTTCTCAAGACGAGTCATTAATCAGTGCATCCTACCTACTACCTACCTGTCATGTCATACGGAGCCGAAACATTGGCCACCCACGGTACGGCAGGTCCACAAATTTAAAGTCGCTCAGCGAGCCATTGGCTATGCTCGGAGACAGTCTCTCTGAAGGATCAGATCCGGAACGAAGTGATCCGACAGAGAATGAAGGTTATCGATATAGCCCTCCGGATTAGCAAGCTGAAGTGACAATGGGCTGGCTACATCAACCGCGGAACCGACAACCGTTGGGGAAATTACTAATAGAGTGGATACCATACGTCGGCAAGCCAAATGAAGGACGTTGTATAAGACTAGGTGGAGCGACGATGTTCGCAAAGTGGCTGGCAAAACTGGATAAGAGTAGCCACGGAACGTGCTCAGTGGCGTGCACTCGGAGAGGCTTATGTCCAGCATTGGGCGTATTTGGGCTGACGATGATGATGATTCATTGTTACTTTGGCATAATTAGACGAATTATAACCAATATCAATCCTACACAAGTTGTGTTGTGTCTTTCACCACATATTCTTCGTTGGGTGTTAATTTTATATTGTAATTAACTAATATCAATAATACTTACTTATACAATACAAATGCTAAGTTTGCAGCAAAGCAATCAATGTCACTGGTTTTCCACCTCCTTCCTTTGTTTATAGTATCACCAGTCAGTGGCACCTGAGGCTTATAAAGCTGAAGGTGTGAAATTATCTTCAAAAGTGTGCCCGAATGTGCAAACAGGAAAGTCGCATAGGGCTCCTTTTTTGTTCTAGAAGCAATAAACCAAATTTAGCGAGTTAATATACGAAAATAGTGTTTATTTATTCTCTGGTCTGCCCCCCTAGCACGTCCACCAAAACACGATATGATAAAGTGGTTTATCGCGGTGAACTGTCAAAATACAATAGGATTTTATCGTGTTTTGACAGTTCACTGCGATAAATCGGTTTATCATATCGTGTTTTGGTGGACGTGCTACGGGGGCTGGTTTGTTGAGTATATCGACATTCAGGTCGAGATATCACACATCGCCATGATTGATGACAGGGAAGATCAAGGTCTGAACAAGCATCTTTAACCAGTACAGAGACCCGATATCTCAGTTACCCATTAGCAAGAACTAGTAACTTGAGACTGCCAGTTAAACATCGAGTTTCTTATTCAACACCACTTTTCCTATAATCTGGCTGACGAGGATTCCAAATCGATCAGAGCAGGTTTTAAAAGCAATTACGTTATAGCTTCATTCATATTATCACCCCACCAGTCTGAGTGTTAAGTGGCAGATCATCAGCAAACATATGATACAAACAACGAAGTCAACTGAAAGTTAACTGATACGGAGATAAATATGATTTCTTTTCTTAACAGTAAAATAATAATCTCTCTATATGCGGAAGCTTGTAATTAGCGTCTAGATGTTAATTGTTGTTGAACCTTTTATTTGATTGATTTCTTTTACCATAAACACTGTCAGCTACTACAGGTTATGGGATATGGCTGAAAATTCTCAACCCGACGTTTCCTCTGCCCCTACTGCTCTGCAACAGCAAAAAATAATGGTTTCGTCGCAGTCATCGATTCCCGTACAAAAACTGGAAGGGTCAAAAAACTACACAACATGGAGTTTTGCGGTCAAAATGTTTCTCATTGACAACGATCTGTGGGACTGTATCGAGCGTCCAGAGGAATACAAGAAAGAGGTACCTGATTTTAAGAAACAAGATCAAAAAGCTCGATCAAAATTATGCCTGTCAGTCAAGGAACATATTTACCCAGTTATAATGTCAGCTACCTCAGCCGCTGATACTTGGGAGAGACTTCGAGTGCAGTACGCTGATTGTGGGCTACTCAGAAGACTAACACTACTACGAGAACTTTTCAGTGCCAAGCTAAGTAGTCACCAAAGCATGGATAGCTATGTGAACGGAATACGCAACACATATCAGAAATTGCTTCAAGCAAACGAAAAGATAGAAGACGAGTTTGTCGGTGTTATTATGTTGGCTGGTCTACCAGAGGAGTATAACCCAATGGTCATGGCTTTTGAGAACTCCGGAATGAAAATTTCATCTGACTCGGTTGCCTCAATGCTGCTCAAAGAAGACCTAAGACGCACACCTACAACGTCGGCATCTTCTGATAACGCTCTTATGTCTATATCGTCACCTAAGTTTATGAAGTGTACTTATTGTAAAAAGAACGGCCATTTGTACAAAAATTGCCGTAAACGTAAAGGGAAGAAACCTGCTCTTAGTGAGAATGTACATTTAGGTAGTACTAATTATACATCTGATTCACTTTTATCATGTTTTAATATTTCGCCCTCAGATACATCTAGCCACTTCATCCTAGATTCTGGTGCTACGCGTCATATGTGCAACAAAAGGGATTGGTTTGCGAAACTAACTCCACTTGTTAAGCCGATCACTGTGGCCAACAATGAGCAAGTCCTTAGTGAAGGTAAAGGCACTGTAAATATAAATGTTCCCAACTCGAGTGTAAATAAAGTCTCTGATGTATTATACGTCCCTAGGTTAGCTGTAAATCTCCTATCGGTAAGTAGTATTGTAAGTAAAGGTTTCGTTGTAGTTTTTACGTCAAAAGGAGCATCAATTTTCCGTCAAGGGGAATGTACAATTTCTGGTCATAGTCTAGCAACTGCATCCATACACAATGGCATGCTTACACTAGACATGACAGAAATGGCACTTCTGACAACTGCCAAAGAGTCAGCATCTCTCTGGCGTAGACGTTTAGGACATCTAAATGTCAAGTCTATGAAAATTCAAAAAATTAAAAAGTTGGGGTAAACTTCATAGACAATTTCAATGAAACCTGCATTCCTTGCGTCCAAGGTAAATTGGCCCGAAAACCTTTCAAAAAGTCTGTAAGTAGGTGCAATTCCAAATTAGGTATCGTGCATACGGATTTATGTGGCCCCAAGAGCACGCACTCCTTTGGTGGTGCTCTATACCTACTAACATTTACGGATGATCATAGCCGGAAAACGTTTGGGTATTTACTCAAAACAAAATCCGAAGTGTTTGAAAAATTCGTAGAATTCAAACATTTGGTTGAAAACCAAACCAATTTAAAAATTAAAATTCTACGCTCCGATAATGGTTGCGAATTTGTAAATAGTGCAATGTCTGCCTTTCTTAAGGAGAACGGAATCATTCACCAGACATCCGTCCCTTACACGCCGCAGCAAAATGGTATTGCAGAAAGGGTAAATCGCACCATAATCGAAAAAGCTCGAGCCTTACTCCAAGACTCAAAGCTTTCTAAGGCATATTGGGGTGAAGCAGTGAATACTGCGATTTATTTAAAAAATTACACTCCTTCTCAAGCCTTAAACAACAAGATCCCGGAAGAACTGTGGACAGGCAAGCCAGTCAACCTCTCTCACCCTCGAGTATTTGGTTGTGAGGCGCATGTGCTAATTCCTAAAGAAAAGCGCAAAAAGCTTGACTCAAAAACACAAGCCTGCATCTTTGTAGGATATTCTACTGAGAGCAAGGGATATCGTGTTATTGATCCACAGAACCCGCGGAAAATTATAATTACAAGAGATGTTGTCTTTATAGAAGATAAGTTTCTTGAACCTGTCAAATCTGATCGTCTTGAACAGATTAATGACGACGCCAGTACTTCAGATAATATTGATGCCCAAGTTGAACTTAATGTCCTAACGCCAACTCATGTTTCCAGTTCTCAGTCTGAGGAGGTAACAACTGATGAAGTTATTGATGTCCCATCAGAAACGGAACCAGTAGAGGGTGTACCAGATACCGAAGGAATACCATCAGAATCTCCTTCAGACAACACCGAAGACCGAGAGCAAGAAGAGCAGCGTTATCCTTTACGAGCTCGACGTGCTCCAGTCAGGTACCCCGAGACTGCTAATCTCTCAAGTACTGACTGTGAACCCGACAGGCACACTGGAGAGCGGCCAAGCGTGTCCTTAGGTATTTGAAAGCCACCAGAGATCTCACCCTTACCTTTACTAGGGACGAAAGTCAGCTTGTAGGTTTTTCTGATGCTGACTATGGCAGTAACATAGTTGACAGGCGTTCCTACACGGGTTACAGCTTCCAGCTAAGTGGAGCAGCTATTTCGTGGGAATCCCGCAAACAACGCACAGTTGCACTATCCACCACCGAAGCTGAGTATATGGCTCTTGGCGAATCCTGTAAGGAAGCCATATACTTATCTTCCCTAGTTAGAGAAGTCTTCAACATCAATCATTCCATCACCATTTACACAGATAACCAGAGTGCATTAAAGCTCACTAAGAATAACACATTTCACGCTCGCACCAAACATATCGATATTCGACATCATTTCATTCGGGATGCTTTGTCGCAACACCATTTCGACCTGAAGTACATTCCCACTAAGAACATGACAGCAGATATATTGACCAAACCATTAGCTAGGCCTTTCCACTGTAAATGTGTACAGTCTTTAGGCTTAACTTAGATAGGTTCATCTGTAGTCTTATTTTTAAGGGTTGTACAGATAAGTTATTTTAAGGTGTGTATAGTGATAGTGTGTATAGTGAGTAGTATTGTTACGATTTTTATATGGCGTGTGTAAATAAGTGTGTACAGTACAGGGTGTTCATGTTACGGGGAGGTGTTGAACCTTTTATTTCATTGATTTCTTTTACCATAAACACTCTGCTACTGGCCAATGCACATTCTGTCATATTTTTAAATTAAGCATAGCAACTGTCACTCTGTAACCAAGTTTATGTGAATAAACACTGTCAGCTACTACAATTGTTTTATCTAGTATTGGATACAACAATTAACATCTAGACGCTAATTTTTTTTCTTTCGCTAAAATTTCCGCTCGCGACTTCGCCCGCGTTATTTTTGCTTTCCCGTGGGATTTTTTTTGCCGTAGGAAAATTACCCTATGTCCTTCCCCTGGTCTCCAACTATCCCTATACCAACTTTCATCAAAATCGGATTAGTAGTTTCGAAGCCTATTCAATACAAACAATCAAATCTTTCCTCTTTATAATTTTAGTATAGATTGTAAATGTAGCTGTAAGCTTTCCCAACAAATAAAATAAATAAAATAATTCACCTGATCGGAACAGTAGTCATTATTACTTGAAAATGAGAGAAGAAAGTTGATCTTTTCTTCGACCAAAATATGCGGGAGGAAAAGTTGTATGCATATCCAACCCCTCTTTTGTAGGAGGAAAAAGAATACGGGATCCCATTATTCCTTGCTTTATTTTTTTTTATTTAGTACAGATGTCAAAAGACAAAAAGAAACGACATCAATTAGAATACAGTATGAAGATAACGAGACATCGACGAGCGCGATTAGGGCGTCAATCACCCTGGCAAAAGTATAAACTTCATCAATATAAATTGAAATCGGATCGGCCTTACTTACTTTTATTTGACTCCAGGTCAATCGTCGCAGCAATATCCTAAGCTAATAAGGAGCTTACCCATACAGAGCAGCTTTTTAATAAAGTTTGTTGCTTAGAATTTTATAATATGTACTTATTCTGAAATTATGTGACGTGCTACATTTTGTTATTTCATAAACAATTTATAACAATAGCACAGAATAACTAATAGTACCTACTAACGTAACAGTGGTAGATTTTGCTTACTTGAAAACTTCAAACATTGTTTTTATTGCCATGCAAGCTTGACGGTAGGTTAAATTATGACCATAACCATCCATCCAGTAATGCTTCAGGTCGTGATAATATTCCAATCTCTGAAATTAATTTAAAAATACTTATTAGGTTCACAAGTTAGTATTGCATCAATGATATTGAAATATGGCCCTCTGAAACCATAATCACTTAACTTATCAAGTATGAGATACACAGTCAAATGCATTTGACATATCGCAAAATATTGTTACTTTGAAATCCGTTTTGTTCATTTATAATTATGTGAAATTTCACTACCTATTTTACTTAACTATGATCTAATTTTCAATGGAATTTGTGTGAAATTTTCCTTCACCGACATTTCACAAGTTGATCAACTATAACTCTAATTTTAATTTTTATAACTTTAATTGAAGGATTGGAGGACAAAGGGATCGACCCAACAACGACCCGATGAATTAAAACAATGCTCCTCAACAGGGTTGTGAACATCACTCTACACGACTCTTCCGCAAGCTATAAGCTGACCAAAGGTTGCCCTCGGGGAGGAGTCTTATCACCTCTTCTATGGTCAATAGCTGTGGATGAACTCATTGTATTAGCCTCAGGTAAGGGATTTGATGTACAGGGCTCTGCGGACGACGTGGTTGTTTTAGCCCTCGGACCGTGCCAAAGCACTTTATCATCCCTAATACAAGGGGCTCTAAACACCATACAAAAATGGTGTACTGAAAAACACTTATCGGTAAACCCGAACAAAACTACAATAGTACCGTTCACTAGGAAACATAAGCTGAATAAACTTATTAAACCTGTGTTAAACGGATCGACTATTACATTTTCCACTGAGGTGAAGTACTTGGGCGTCACTTTCGACCAAAGGCTCACCTGGAACACACACATTAATAATGTGGTTCAAAAAGCAAAAATCGCACTTGGTGTGTGTAATCGCATGGTAGGGACGAAATGGGGACTCAACCCAAAGATCGCCCTCTGGATATACACCGCCATAGTAAGGCCCATAGTAACCTATGGCGCTGTGGTTTGGCACAAAAAGGCTAAACAGAGGACAATCATTGACACTCTAAATAGCCTTCAAAGAACCGCATGTCGAATGGCAACGGGAGCCATGTCCACAACACCGGCAGCTGCATTAAACGCCCTTCTAAACCTGCCGCCCCTTAATCTAGTAATAGAAAAGGAGGCGAAGGCTTGCCTACTTAGGGTCGGCATAGGCTGTCGCATTAACTGGCTCTCTCAAACACTGAGGACCCTTCAGGACTCTGTGCTGAAACATCCAATGTTAGCTATGACCAGCGATGTCATGCTTCCACGAGTAAACTTCGTTAGAAATTTTAAAGTGGAAACCCCTCACAGAGATGAATGGGAAGAGAATCTCAACTCCTGTGAGGATGGAAGCCTCGTATGGTATACGGATGGCTCCAGAAAATCATTTGATGTAGGGTGCGGAGTGTACGGTCTAAGGCCCAGGGTGAGCAAAAGTACCAACTTGGGCCGGTACGCATCCGTTTTCCAGGCGGAGATATATGCCATCATTGAATGTGCAGATATCATAAACCAAAGAAACTACTCAAACCAACATATCTATATTTATTCAGATAGTCAAGCAGCTCTAAAAGCCATTAGCTCGAGCCAAATAAACTCGAAGCTGGTAGAGGACTGCCTCACCCGCCTGAATGCTATAGGACAAAAAAACAAAATTGTTTTAAGATGGGTTCCTGGGCATTCTGGTGTCATTGGCAACGAGAAGGCCGATGAACTCGCTAAAACTGGAACTATAAAACCACAAATAGGACCGGAACCTTTTTGTGGGATTTCAAAGAACCAGGTACACAACTTTCTAAATGAACAACTTCTTAGAAACTCATTCGAACTCTGGAAATCTACTCCAGGGCAAGAACACGCGAAGGCACTAATACAAGGCTACTCGCGTAAACTAACTGACGAGCTTCTGCAGCTTAACAGGAAAAACATCAGTGCAGTCGTAAGAACCTTAACTGGACATTGCGGCCTGAATAGACACATGTTCAACCTCAAGATTAGGGACAACGACATCTGCAGATTCTGCAATCAGGAGCGTGAAACTCCTAAACACCTTCTGTGTGACTGCAGCCCACTGATTCATCGGCGTAGCCTTCATCTGGGAAGACACATCATGAGACCAGATGAAATACAAACTCTCCCAACCCAAAAAATGCTCAATTTCATAGAGGGTTTGGGCTTGAAGGAGATACTCTAACGGTGCTATAATTCACAATAGATCTTTTAGGTCGAGGTGAAAAGGCCTACAAGGCGAAAGCCCGTACAATAACAACAATAATAATAATAATAAACTCTAATTTTTAAACCCTGTTCAATTGTGATAGATTTCCTTATAATTTCATTATAATATTAATACTGTTTTTTTTTCATGTAGCCATAAATAACCATTTAGCTGGCAGGGGCAAGGCCGGGAATACTTACTCCTAACTCTAACAAAAATGAAAACTTTATGTTTTACAAACGCATTGCTGAATAAACAATTGAAGTTTACAAACCCATAATATATTTGAAAGACTTATCCAATGACGCATCACACCGTGAGATAGACAAGAAAAAAAATTTCTCCACTTTACATGTAGGGGAGGTTCCCTAAAAGATTTTTTCAATATTTTATTTAACGACTTTGTCGACGCGATTAATATCATCATCATCATCATCATCTCAGCTGCACGACGCCCACTGCTGGGCATAGGCCTCCCCCATGGATCTCCACAACGATCGGTCCCGCGCTGCCCGCATCCAGCGGCTTCCCGCGACCTTTGCCAGATCGTCGGTCCACCTGGTCGGGGGCCTACCCACTGAGCGTCGTCCGGATCGTGGTCGCCACTCAAGAACCGTTCGGCCCCAACGGCCATCGGTCCTTCTAGCTATGTGTCCCGCCCACTGCCACTTCAGCTGAGCAATCCTTCGAGCAATGTCGGTTACTTTAGTTCTCCTGCGGATCTCCTCGTTTCGGATCCGATCACGCAGGGAGACCCCAAGCATTGCTCTCTCCATTGCCCGCTGAGCGACCTTGAGCCTTCGGACGAGACCCATAGTGAATGGCCACGTTTCGCTTCCGTAGGTCATCACTGGCAACACACACTGGTCAAAGACTTTCGTCTTGAGACACTGAGGTAATTTGGACGCGAAGATTTTTCGTAACTTCCCGAAAGCTGCCCATCCGAGCTGGATTCGACGAGAGATCTCTTTCTCGAAGTTGGACTTACCTAACTGGACTATCTGTCCCAGGTATACGTAGTTGTTCCGGGCGCGCTGGTAGTGGTAGTCGCAGTGTGGACCTTACCATGCGCGCCCATAAGGGCACGGAGAACACCGGGGGGTTTTAGTGGGTCGGCCTGGCACTCTGCCGGGCCAGCCCCACACACGCCCGCCGTCCAGCCAACGGCGGGTACGGTGCGATTACGCATTTCCCCCCGAAAAAAAAAAAAAAAAAAAGGTATACGTAGTTGTCTACAATTTCAAGTGTAGTGTTCCCAATATTAACTGGAGTGGGTACAACATGGGCATTCGACATGATTTTTGTCTTATCCATGTTCATTTTAAGACCCACTCTTTGGGAAGCATTACTGAGATCTCCGAGCATGGTGTTCAGGTCTTCCAAGGTCTCAGCCATTAGAACTACATCATCGGCAAAACGGAGGTGTGTTAGGTACTCGCCATTAATGTTAATGCCGTATCCTTTCCAATCCAGAAGCTTGAAAATATCCTCCAACGCAGCGGTAAAGAGTTTTGGAGAGATAACGTCTCCCTGTCTTACACCTCGCTGCAATTGGATGGGATTAGAGCTCTGGTTCTGGAGTCGAACCGACATAGTGGCATTTCCGTATAGGTACCTTAGCACCTCTATGTACCTGTAGTCCACTTGGCACCTTTGGAGAGACTGCAGCACCACCCATGTCTCGATCGAATCGAAGGCTTTCTCATAGTCCACAAACGCCAAGCAAAGTGGCAGATTATACTACTCGGTCTTCTGTATAACCTGCCGCAGCGTATGGATGTGGTCTATGGTACTATAGCCTTTTCGGAAACCGGCTTGTTCGGGAGGTTGGAAGTCGTCAAACCTGCGAGCGAGACGATTCGTAATGACTCTCGAAAACAACTTATAAACATGACTCAGGAGTGAGATCGGCCTATAGTTCTTCAAGAGTGTTTTATCACCCTTTTTGAAGAACAGGATGACCTCACTCTCGCTCCATGCTTTAGGCGTTCTGCCCTCGAGGATAACGGAATTAAAGAGCCTCTGGAGGACTTTAAGTATTGGCTTACCGCTCTCAGAAGCTCTGTAGTGTTTCCGTCATCACCCGCCGCCTTGTTGTTTTTTAGTTGTTTGAGAGCCATACTAATCTCGTACAGGCTGACGTCCGGGATATCTTCGGTATAGTGTCGGGTAAGCTTGGCTCTGGGGTCTCTAGCCTCGCTTTCAACAGGTGCTTGCGTGGAATTAATATACATATATGTATATCCATGACAACTTTCTAGTACTCAGTCTGTGAGCTAAGCTGCAGAAACCCAGACAGACAGACAGATACCAGATGGCGAAACTAAGGGTTTCCTTGTTGACTACAGTACCCTAAAAAATAACAAGGCATGGACCACAAGTCTAGGGAAGTAATTTTAATTATTTTAATCAAATAATATAATTTAACAAATAAATTATAGGGATTTGTCATGAGTGCTATCATATAACTTATAATATCAGCACTATGATGTGGTACAGCACTATGATACGTATATGGGCTGTGATGATGATGTGGTACAGTACAAAAATTTCAGTAAAAATTATCATTGATTCAAATGTTTGATGATGCATGGTGCCAAATTTTGAATACCATCAGATACTGATAATGAATATTTAGAAATAAATATGCCTAACCTCAGCATTTTCTCCATCAAATGCATAGCACCACGGTGAAATGTGATGCTTACTCCATGCAGTCTCGAAGCCACAAATTCTGTACATCAAATTCACACTATCTGTAAAAAAATAAAATCACAAAAAAATAAATTGTTGCTATAAAAGTCTTACATATTACGACTATAATTATGTAGGTTGAATATAATAAGTTATTTAAATGAATTTGGTTAAACCACAAAGTGCAAAGTGTCAAACAGCAAAGAAAGTTGGGAGTACCTGTTGTTTAATATTTTACAATCCAAGTTGAATCAACACTGCTTGTAAAATAGATATTCTAGTAGACTATAATAATAATAATCTAAAGGATGTATAAAAACCGAACACGAAGCCGAAACCCACATATTGAACCCATCGTAATTTTGTTTTCTAGACCATACCGGGGAAATTAATAGTTACCGAGATATTTAAGATTAAAGTGACAATAATTTTTTCAGGGTTTTTATACCCAACTGTTTAGAACATTATATGTAAATTTTCGTCTAAAGAAACATAAA
Organism: Schoenobius gigantellus; assembly: GCA_963935595.1. Lineage (NCBI taxonomy): Eukaryota > Metazoa > Arthropoda > Insecta > Lepidoptera > Crambidae > Schoenobius > Schoenobius gigantellus. The sequence continues at coordinate 29,489,338 of OZ012547.1, read as the reverse complement.
AAACAGTATTTATTAAAAAAAAAATAATAATAATAAATACTTTATTGAAACAGATATTGAAAAAAAACGTTTTTAGGGCCTTATCATACTAGCGGTTGGCGGGCGGCTTCGGGGCGGGACGGGCACGTCGCGAATACGTCGCGGACGTGCAACGAACCCGCCGCGCATGCGCAGCGTAGCCGTGGCGGACGCGCAACGAAATCGCCGCGAATAGCAGCGTGGACGCCATTTTGTACACTTTCGTACAAATGCCAGCCCGTCCGCCTCGCCTCACTTCATTTCATTTCAAAACGAGATACGAATGTTAGTGGACGTATCATAATGGCATCATTGGGAGATTCAGATATTGATACAGAGTTAAAAAAAGCATGGGAAGAGATTTGCAATTTATTTATTCAAGGCTTTACGGAAAAAACAGTCAAGGAGAAAAATGAAATACAATAATATAAATATATAAAACAAACGATTAAAATTTCAAAGTATGATTTGAGCAATTAATAGGTAATGTAAATGAAGATAAAATTTAATCTAAAAAAATAATAAATTGATTATTTTTTTATTCCTTTGCAAAACAACAAAGTAATCACTCTCTTCCAGTCGATTAATTGATAATGGATCCTCCCAAAATCTTCGATGCTTTCGTTTTCGTCCCCTGCGTTTTCTAAGTAACAAAACCAACAGTAGTTTCCTTGTCGGAATCAATTTTGTTGCTGAATGTACTGTACGTCGCAAGCCCGCTGCGAACACGCGACGAAAACGTTGCGAATCCGCCACGCGTCCGCGACGTCCTCGCTGCGCAGCCGCGGCGTGTTCGCGACGTATCCGCTACCCGCCCGCTCCGCCCCGAAGCTGCTCGCAAACCGCTAGTATGATAAGGCCCTTAATTGGCAACGCCTAACATATTTCCAACAGATGCTATCTTTTATCGCCACGAGCTGCTGACTCACGCAGAGATGATATCCGTAGCGCGCGAGCAAGTACTTTTTGCTGTTGTTTTTTAAAAAACTTTAAAAAAATTTGTTTAACATCAATATTTTTTATACAAGTTAATTTTAATGGTCTGAATGTGTAGACACTGAGTTATGGGTCTTTTTACATCCTGTATAAGATTGAATATTGCTGTGTCAAATTATCACTAAAATAGATTGTGTATAGATAGACTGAGTCCACATTAGAGATAATTTGTGTCAGTGTTATTAACATGTTTAACTCGTCATTATCATTTTATTTATACCCTAGTAGGTATCACAGTTATTACAATGAACTCTAGGTAAAAATCCTCTGAGTTTAATTTATATGCAAATATATTTGAGATTCTTTTGCAAACCAGCAACAAAAAACTGTCATTGGTAAATAATTTTACACATTCATATTTTATTTAACAATTATTTATCTCAATTATTAGACATACATACAAGGAATCTTAAATTCTCTTTTGTGTAACTTCCATAAAAATCATAAGCAATATCTTACCACTTCTATTTCCAGCAACTATGAAGAAGTTAATTAAAAAATTATACATATCTGGGTATGATAATGGTATTATGGACAATGTGTTACATTTTAATATTACAGAGCTATTAGAATGCAGTTAGATAAACATCAAATTAAAACTAAGGCTTAATTTTAGTGGTTGGTAATTGAAGGCAATATGTACAAAATGTAATCATTACAAACCTAAGCTCAATATCTTATCAAGACCAAGTCTACCGCTTATGGATTTAAGTGTGTCATTCATTTCACTACTAACACCAAACAACCTTTGCTCCTTGTAAGTATCTGGATTTTTCTTAACTTGCTTTTGCCACTTATCACAGTGTTTGTAAAACTGGAAAATGGTGATCCAATTTAGAGGAAATTAATGAATGTGTATAAAATTGAAATTTATAATTTAGCCTTAAAGGTGCTACTCATTTGAGCAGAGATAAAAAATGTTTTGAGCTACAATAGATTCTTACTCTTAGTACTGGATCAATCTTCTTTGCTGGTAAAAATGTAACATTCTGTGCATTTTTTAAATCAAACAAACCAATTGTAAAGTATCTAGCACTTTGTTGAGCTCTCTGGGTAGCAGTATATCGAAACTAAAAAAAAATAATACAGAAAAAGGTATAAAAATCACATATTAAATGAGCACATAAAAGGTTATATTATAAATGTTACAAATTAAATATATATAGGCTTTGAATTATTTTTATATTATATTTATACATATATTTACTTTTAACAATTATTTGTTACATATTTCAAATACAATTAAAATATATCAGAAAAATACTTGAAAGTCCCAACAATATTTCGATGTATAAGGTTATATTTCAAAACAGAAATAACTTATTTTATGTATTGCCAAATTTTCAAAAGAGGTCATGTTGTTATTGAAATATTCATTATAAGAAAATGGAGTTACCCACTTGATGAGTTTTATTGCTGTACTTGTCCCTTATAGCATTTGGGAGTCTTTTTTGCATCCTTTCTGCGAGAAGTATCATCTCACGCTGGCCCTCATGAGTCAAATATTTTTCTTGTTCTATATCAATAACACTAGACCATTCTTTCAACTGTTTAAATTGCTCTTCTGTTAATACACCTGGAAATCATTGCTATAATTAGTATTATACGTTCTATTGGGATGGTATTACATACTAATAATGCATTCACTTCAACCCATATACATCCAGGTGATGGGCAAAGATCTCTCCTTAAGCAAGGAAATATTACCCTACTACATCATGATGGCTAGACAGGTTAGTGTAAGGTTTAATTACAAGTTTTCTATCTCTTCTCAAAGGTGCAATTAAGGTTACTTCCTTAGTTGGCTCCTACAATATACCTACGCAGGAAGAAAGGGAGTGAGAGCATATTTAGTCTAAATCTGACATTATAGACTAATGCATTACTTCTTCATACAGGTATTGCGATATTAGGCTCCATACTGCTAGATAAGGCTGTTCAATCTTGATACAATTCTAGAATGAGAGTAGAACCTTTTCTCTTCTTGTGTCTGCTTATGATACCATATTTTATGTCTTTGAGTGTGCTGTTCATACCAATAATATCCTTCGCACTAGGTAATCGTGTACCATGTCGAATAATCATCCATACCTTTGCATCTTTGCAACCTGTGTACAAATATAGGTAAGCATATTTAATTGAAATACTAACTTAAAAAAACGGAACATTTACTAAGAATAGAATATTGAAGTTGTTTTACATTGTTTTCATTCTTACAACTGACCAGCAAATTTTAAACGAGAATCATTTTTATTGTATCTAAAGCGGTACGGTGTTCGGGTCCCCAGATGATTACGAACATCAGTAGGATCAAAAGCAAAATTTACATGTAAAACACACAGCACAAATACAAAATTAAAGCCCACATTAGTAGTCATATTATTATTATTATTTTGCTCTTTGAACTTGAAATTTGTAGCCAAAGTGTAGATCACAGACTTATTAGAGATACTACGTAGCAGATTATTTCTTGATTTGAGCTAAAGCTTTAGACAATTATTCTCTCAAAAAACCAAAATTGTAACAAATGAAAACAAACTTGCCAAATTGATTACAGATTAGAGAGACTAATGGCTAGTTTACACAAGGCGAGTTGGCATGCGAGTCAGCCTGCCGAGTAGCTGCAGTGCAGTAACTCGCACCGTGTGGACGCATCGTACGAGTAACTCGCACGTGCGAGTTGGATAGTAGCTCGCATGCTAGCTACTTCAACATTTTTTATTTCACTCGCCTGATCCCGTGCCAGTAGCTCGCACGTGATAGCTACTCGGCCGTCACTCGCATCGTTTGGACGCGTTCAGCAGTAGCTCGCCAGTGGCACTAGGCAGTTGCATGCGGATGCCCGTTTTTTTGTGTGCTGCATCTACACGCGTTAACCGAATTTAAAATAGCTGCGTATAGATGATATTCAGAGGATAGTATTACATTTATTTTTAGAGGGTTTTAATGAAAACTTATTATGATAAAGCTTCTTAAAAATGATACATGTTGCTCCGAAGATTTTTTTGCCATACAGTTATTACAAATTTCAACCACCTTCATGGTCTAGTGGTGTTGATTGTGAGGTCCGGGGTTCAATTCCCCATAAAGCCAGAAAACTTCTCGAGTACGCAAAGAGATATCAAGCTGAAAATATCAAATATTCGTCAGTCCACAGTCTCTTTTTAAGCTGTGAAACAATCAAACTTGTAAAAGTAATGCGTTTACTTATGTTTGATTTTTTTCAAAAGATTTTTTCTCAAGGGAATCAAAACCTATAGGATACTTCCCGTTGACCTAGCTAGAATCATTTGGCAAGAAGCAAGGTCTTATAGAACATGTTAAGGAAAAAATCGGAAAACCGTTAATATGTATTAGTTTTACGGTTTCTTTTAAGTTTTTTGCAGGCATTTTGCAATTCTTCGAATAATATTTTTATTATAGACTTCACTAAAGTAAAACTTTTTTTATTGCTTTTTAGATTATTTTTTTTAATACTTTTTATTTATACTTTTCATTTCAGAAGAAAAAGATTACGGTTACGGTAATCACATAATGACTTTTTATAATTTTCGAAACACAAATGCATGATTCCTAACCATAGAGGAGATATTTGAGATCAAAGTGGCCAGTACGGCAAAACGCCAATTTCATATGTAAGTACCACAGATATATCAATATATTGATTTATTTATTTATTTTATTTATTTATTCATCATGTACGTTTGTGTACAAAGGCGGACTTAATGCCTGGGGCATTATCTGCCAGTCAACCTTTGGGCGATGCTGAGAATTCAGAGGTAGATGTACCAATTCCAAAAGAAGCGAGCAACATCATCTTAATTAATACCTATATAACATAAATGTATACCTATCAACATATAAATAAATATTGTTTCATATATATAGTTATATGGACATACATACATAAATATATAATTATGCACTATATGAAAATCTTAATATTGTTCGGAAAAAAAAATAAAAGAAAAAAAAATAATTAAGAGCATACTTACACTACCTAAATTACCTAGAACAGCTTATGTCTCAGCCATCCGATGATGTTTTTCCTGCAAAACTTTTCGCAATCTATTTTTAAAACTAGATTTGCTAGATGAATTCCTGACGTCCAGTGGGAGAGCGTTCCATAAAAGGATGGATTGAACTAAAAAAGAGAAGTGTATGATCCTCGACTGGTGAGAAGGACATTTGAGAAGGCCATTATAGACTGAACGAAGGGATCTATCATGAGAGGTACTAAAATACTGAAAATGATCTCTAAGATAACTAGGGGTGTTAGGGCCATTAATCAGAGAATACAGGGTTGTTAAAGTCCTCATATTTCTACGCTCACGTATGGGTAACCATTTCAAAAGCAACCGGTGAGCGGAGACATGATCATACTTTCTTAAATTAAAGACGAATCGAATGCAGTTATTCAGAAGACGGTCTAATTTGTTGAGTAGATCTGCATTCAGGTCGAGATAGCACACATCACCATAGTCGATAATAGGAAAGATTAAGGTCTGTACCAGCATTTTTTTGGTTTCAGCAGGCAAAAAGTTCTTTAGACGATATAGAGACCGTAATACTCCAGTCACTTTCTGACAGATACTTGCAATCTGCCCCCCTAGCACGTCCACCAAAACACGATATGATAAAGCGGTTTATCGTGGTGAACTGTCAAAATACAAAAGGGTTTCGCCGTATTTTGACAGTTCACCGTGATAAATCGCTTTATCATTTCGTGTTTTGGTGGACGTGCTACGGGGGCTGGGGTTGCCAACTAAGACTCGAGTCCAAGTAAAGACCCAAATCCTTTACACTGTTGCTCAATGGAATTGCCTTACCATCAAACTTAACAGAGCGCAAACTATCAGAGGCAATCCTTGACAAGATCCTAGAGCTACCAACTATGATGGCTTGGCATTTAGATGGATTAATACAGACCCCAAATTGTTCAGACCAACTTCTAATGGTTTCAAGATCGATATTGATTGCGTCAATCGCATTATTAATGCTATCCACGTCCGCCTGGGCGTAAAGTTGCAAATCATCGGCATACAAGTGATACGCACATCGAAGATGGTGAGTGATGAAGTTTATAAAAACTGAAAATAGAAGAGGGGATAAAATGCCACCTTGAGGAACGCCAGTTACAAGGTTTCTCCAGGAAGAGAATGATTCATCCCAGATAACCGACTGTTGGCGTCCCTGAAGATACGATGAGAACCACTCCAACACCACACGAGAGACCCTGAAATGAGCGAGTATGGATAAAAGAATTTCATGGTTAACGGTATTGAAAGCGTTTGAGAAGTCGACAAGAACCAGCACGGTAACTTTTCGATCCCCAATACCAGCTTTAATATCATTGGTCACTTTAAGCAGAGCAGTGGTAGTACTATGTCCGGGTCTAAAACCAGACTGAAAAGGACTAAGAAGGGAGTTTTCGTGAATGAAAGAGGAAAATTGTTTGTGGACGCACGCCTCAAGCACTTTGGATAAGAAAGGAAGTATGGAAATCGGACGGAATTGAGTAGGGAGAGTTGGATTAGGGACTTTTTTAGGGATTTATCTGTGGTAAGAACCTAATATTATAAACGGGAAAGTGTTTACATTTGTTTGTATAGCTTGCTACATATATTGATCTGTGACTCAATCGCAGAACGCAGAAACAACTGTAGTATAAATAAAATTCATTTAAAAAGCCAAAGGTATTTGTAATAGGTTGGGGAAAAAGTTTCTAAGAAAATTCAAAACATTTTTTAATATAGTTTATTTACATTTAACTAAAGTATGTAGGTACCATTTTGTTCGATAACTTTTTGCCATCTTGTAGGTAGGGACATGATCCCATTGCTATAGAAATTTTGGGACTTCTGGTCAAAATACCGCGACAAGTGGTTTTGGCAGTCCTCTCGTGATGTTAACCTGACACTGCCTAAAGAATTCTGAAGAGACCGAAACAGGTGGAAATCTGAAGGTGCAAGGTCAGGACTATACGGCGGATGCATTAACACCTCCCAGCCAAACTCTCTTTTCAAAAATTCTTGCTGACTGAGTCTTCTTCAAAAATTTTTGCTGAGTGGCTAAAGATGTGTGAGGTCTAGCGTTATCATGATGAAAAACCACACCCCTTCTGTTGATTAATTCCGGCCGCTTTCTCTCAACTTCTTGCTTTAATCTCATCAGTTGTTCGCAGTAGAGTTCAGAATCGATGGTCTTTTTTTTTTTTTTTTTTTTTTTATGAATGCTGGATAAGCGTTTGGCCTCCATCTCACCTGATGGAAAGTGATGATGAGGCCGAAGATGGGACACGCCTAGCCAGAAGGTGCCTATTCACTCTCATCTTGAATAACTCCAAGTTATATTGCTCAGGGAACAAATCCGCGGGCAAAGAGTTCCACTCCCTTGCCGTTCGCCATATGAATGAGGAAGCGCATCGCTTCGTGCGTTTAATTGGAATATCAATGACAAAAGGGTGGAACCCCAGCCGCCGTCCTGCCTGGTGGTAACAGCTCATAATGAATAATGCCCTTCCAATCCCACCACACACACAGCATCACCTTGTTGCAAGTTAACCCGGGTTTCGCCACAGTCTGTGAAGCCTGACCGGCCTTTGACCACGACCTTTTTCGCACGTTCTTGTCGTACGTGATCCACTTTTCATCACCAGTTATCAGCTTCTTCAAAAATGGTTCGGTTTCATTACGTCGTAATAAAGAATCACAAATGAGTACACGGTTCATTAGGTTTCTTTCAGTGAGCTCGTGAGGTACCCAAATGTCGAGCTTTTTTGTGTACCCAGTTTTTTTCAAATGCGCCAAAACTGTTTTGTGGTCAATTCCCAGTTCTTCAGCTACGTCGTAACTACTGACATCTTTTTTATTTTATCATCTTGCTTCACTTTTTCAAAAATGGCATCCATTTTATCTGTAATAGGGCGACCAGAGCGACGTGCATCTTTGACATCAAAATTTCCGGATTGAAAACGCTTAAACCAAATTTGTGCTACTCTCACAGACACTGCACTAGGTCCATAAACATCGCAAATTTTTTTCGCGGCTTGCGTTGCATTTTTACCTTTTTTGTAGTAAAATTTTAAAATGTATCGAATTTCTTCATTAGATTTACTCATCTTGGCGGTACGAAAAACAAATGAAAATCACACATTTTCCTAATTTAAATTTGGAATTATGTTCTTTAAAATTTAAACTTTCAATGATACCAAAACCAGCCAGATACAAATAGTATAGCCAAAGAGATTTTATTACAAGTTTATACATACTATAATGCGAAAAGACTTTTTCCCCAACCTAATATTTATTTACTCGTACATAAATACTTAGTGTATGATCGTATACAACTTTGAAACATAGCAGCTTAGTTCATGGTGGACTCAATGCTTTTAATATGTAATCTGACCACTTAGGTTTTGAAGAGTCATTATTCGCTTAGAAGAGCCAGGACCGTCGTCTTGTCCTTATTCGTACATTCTTGGATTCGATTCGAACCGTAATCGTACAGCACGACTTAGGTACTAGTACAGCTTATTCGTGCTTTTAATACTATTAATACCATAGATTTATACTACTTTTGTTTGATACAATACGAAGTACGAATATTGATTGAATTATTCAGGAAATTGACATTTCAGAACAATATAGATTACAGACTGAAAATCATAGTTGATATCTTTAATTTTCGAAAAAGAAAGATAGACAAATTTTCCGAAAAAGTATAAAAAATTTCTACTGATTATTGTATAGAGCCAGCATTTCAAAAACTTTCAACGTATTTAGTATGGATGAGTTCAATTATAATTCGCACCCCCTTTGCTACACAAGGTATGGAATCTGGACTACACTTCATAGTTCATATGCACCAGGAATGTTGCGGATGCCGATTTTTTCACATCCGTGGATGTGAATGCGGATGCGGATTTGTGAAGGCTCACATCCGCGGATGCGAATGCGGATGCGGATGTTTAAGATGTTATAGAAAAAAAGTATATGAATTAAGAATTAAAATAATAATAGAGTAATTATTAACATTTTTATTAATTACTAGCTTTCCGCTCGCAGCTTTGCCCGCGTTATTTTTGTTTTCCCGTGGGAATTTTATATTTTCCCGTAGGAAAAATAATTTTATAGCCTATGTTCATCAGGGATAACGTAGAATTCTCAATGTGAAAGAATTTTTGAAATCGGTCCAGTAGTTTCGGAGCCTATTCAATACAAACAAACAAACAATCAAATCTTTCCTCTTTATAATATTAATAAGTATAGTAATTAGTAAATGAAGTTAAAAAATATTTTACAAAAAATAAAAACCGAATTTAATAACACTGAAAAGTTAAAAATAATATAAGAATAGGTACAAACAACATCACACTTCTATATTGAAGTCGGTGCCAAACGATGGTCTCCTAAAAATCTTAAAATTTGTCACCGAATTCAATATAGAAGTGTGATGTTGTTGTACCTATTCTTACATTATTTTTAACTTTTCGGTGTTTTTGAAGTCGGTTTTTATTTTTTCTAAAATATTTTTTATTTTACCTGTTCACGCTCGAGGAAGAGCGAGTGGCAACACTGCATTGTGGTCTGTGCAGTGAGAGCCTTTTTGGCGGCCGGCCGCATGTGACAAGTCAGTCAGTTGAGTCGAATACGGAATGACATTGTTAGAGGTTATGTGCGGGCCGGAATAAAATGTAATTTAAGTTAAATAACAAATTGTGTTTTGCGCGGCGCACCTAATATCGGGGTGCGAAAGCCCGCTTGGTGTTGTGCAAAAGTATTATCGTCGCGTGTGTGAGCCGTGGTGGCCTAATAGGCATTTGTAGTGCTCCGGTCTCCACCGGTGGATCCACCGCAGAACTTCAGGAGCCGCGACTTCCTTCGAGCTAGCTCAGGAAGTCCACCGGCTACATACGCAGACCGAACGGAGACAAGGTAAACATTATCTGTATCGGTTTTTGGATTCAGCAATCAAAGCATCAAGTCGGTGAATCGCCGACGTGGTGGTGTCTACCTTGGGCACCACCATTACCTTTTTAGTGAATGAAATTTTTTTAGTGAACGAAACCCTAATTTCGTTACCCTAAGCGTTTTCCTCGATTTTCATGGGATCCCATCATCAAATCCTGACTTTGGTGACTTTGGGACCACCCCAGGAGTATATTCTATGAAATACAAAAAGAATTTTGAAAATCGGTCCACAATTGGCGGCGTAATCGCGTAACATACACACAAAAAAATTAACATAATACGCATCGAATTGAGAACCTCCTTCTTTTTGGAAGTTGGTTAAAAAATAGGAGCATTATACTTAATAAAAAACCTTTTTAAAAACAAGCTTTTATTTAAATGTGCCAAAGAGAAAAAATAAACTTTTACACTAAAACTTTTACATAACGTCATTTCACATTTGACACAATTTATATGACATAAAAGCTTGTCGCGAGATTTACTTGTGTTGTGTGTAGTAACTTAAAAGTACTTAAAAGAGTACTTTTAAGTACCTACTCGTATTTACTTAGTTTGAAAATTGTAATGTATAAAATTATTCACATCATATTATTTAATTTACTTGTTTATCTACAAAAGTAAATCTCGCGACAAGCTTTTATGTCATATAAATTGTGTCAAATGTTAAATGACGTTATGTAAAAGTTTTAGTGTAAAAGTTAATTTTTTCTTTTTAGCGCATATAAATAAAAGCTTGTTTTTAAAAAGGTTTTTTACATTTAATTTATTTTTTACTTTTTAGTTATCACTGGACACATTTCTCAGTCTGTTCATCTCATTCAACGCATCATTGTTGCAAGGTCGTTTGCCGGAACGTCTATACAGAATTTCAGCTCAATCGGTTAAAGATATCTACTTCAAAATTGATTTTTTAGTTTTAGAAGTACGCCATATTGGATTAAATTAGTGACATCACTTTATTTCAAGTTATTCTTATGAAGACCTTTTATTTGATACCCATATTAAAAGTGAGAAATGCATTAAAAATAATTGGTCCGCCATCTTGGGTATGCCGCCATCTTGGGTATGCCGCCATCTTGGATTTAGAATGACGTCACACAGTTAACCGTGCATTTTCATCCAAACTGTGTGTGTATACAAAATTTCAGCCCAATCGGTTAAAGATATCTACTTTAAAATTGATTTTCAAGCTTTAAAAGTCCGCCATATTGGATTAATAGTGACGTCACATTATTTTTCGAGTTACTCTTAGTAAGACCTTTTATTTGATGCTCATATTGTAGGGGTGCACTAAAAATAATTGGTCCGCCATCTTGGGTATGCCGCCATCTTGGATTTAGAATGACGTCACATAGTCAGCCATGCATTGTCATCCAAACTGAATGTATGTACAAAATTTCAGCTCAATCGGTTAAAGATATCTGCTTTAAAATTGAGTTGCAAGATTTCACCCGAACATACATACTTACTTACATACATTGCAAGTTAAATAAAAGCTTGTAATAAAAAGTGATATTGCCACCTTCTTTGATTCAAGCCGGATACGCAGAAGTTCATAAATTAAACCCGCGCCACTAAATAAAATTGTTCGCTGGGAATACGTGGAGTGGATAAACGATAAGTCTAAAGCACCGATTACACTTCACGATCCATCGGGAGTTAGGGCCCTAGCTAGTGTGGTCTAATCGCTGTTAGGGAGTTAGGGTCCCGATATCGTGCGATCGTGGTTGCCCGATCGCCCTAACTCCCTAGTTAGGGAGATGTAATCGCTGTTAGGGCGCTCAGTCGCCGCACAGCGCTCGATGTGAGCGGATTGTTGCTGTGTATCGGAAGCGAAATTGGCCTCGCGTGCCAAGAAAATGTCGTCCAAAAAAGAAAAATCTGGTTTAATGAATCTTCTGGACATGTATAAAGCTATACGAAATTTATTTCTCGTCGCTAAAAATTTTAGCGTCACTGCTAATCGTTGTTTAGCACCTACACATTCTCTAAATAATGTGTCATGTTTCTGAATATAATTATTATTATACCTACTGTCACTTAATTTAAAATATGTTCAAATTGTGCAGAATTTATTCATAAACAATTTTTGAAATTCTGGCTCTAATGAATATAAAATGTTCATATTGCATATGTAGTTTAATTTTATTTTAATTATTTTTTATTTATTTACATCGCCTCAAATTTTTTATCTATCTATCGCATTACACAAAAACATGAGACTCATATAGGTCAGGATTGGTCTATGCATCTTCGACTTTAAATCTGTATGGCAGGGATCCTGGTGTAGAGCGTTATTTTTTCATAAATTTGTTACCTATTTTTTCATGTTTTTTTGTTTATTTTAATAATTTGTTATTTTATTATTATTTTTTATTAATTACTTGTTTTTTATTTATAATTTTGTTTTCAGAAGAAAGAGTTATGTTAAGAATAAAAAAGCGATTTTTAATCGAATAATTTTCAGTTAAATGCCTACCATACGAAAAAAAGTGTCACTTGCATCGTAGTTTTATAAAAGCACACAGTAATTCTCTTTTTATTTTATTTTTTCACATTTACACCCGCAGTTGCGGCAAGGGCGATACCATTTTTTTCATATTTGGAGAGTGCAGGAGCCATCCTTCCAACACCACGTTCGGGTGCCTACTGAGTTAGGGAGGCGATCTAGTGCAGTGTGATCAGAACGCTCTAACTGCCCTAGCTCCCGATGCGACGCCCTAACACCCGATGGATCGTGAAGTCTAATCGCTGCTTTAGTATTCCACAGCGCAAACAAACACGTAATGATTTATTTACAAGAAACAAATGATGCACCACAACAAACGCTTCGGATCTTGTCGCCAATTTTTTCGTTCCCATTGGCTAAAGTCAAGTACCGAACGGCACGCGCCATTCGCCGGCTCCACCCAATTTCTTTATTGTCGCAACTTGTCTTACATCCGCATCTGCATGATCATCCGCATTGATTATTGCGGATGCGGATGCGGATGCAGATGTCCTAATCCATGCGGAAGCTCCGCATTTGCGGATGCGGATGCGAATATTCGCGACATCCCTGGTATGCACATTCAAGGTTAATATGTTTTCTTTAAATTAAAATGTTTTGCTTTATTTTGACGTCAATAGGTGCCTGTAAAGGCCTATGTTGAATAAAGATTTTTGAATTTGAACTTATTTAATTAATCACCGAGTCCCTCGAAACAAAACTAAACTATTTAACGTAAATAAAAATCAAGCAATGCACGCGCGGCACAAGCGTCAAGTAATCGGTGAATGAATATGATCGAGCGGTCGCATGGATCATAACAGATGACGTCATCGTAAAGAATCAAGCTGGAGCGCGCGATTCAAAGTAGCCATTCAGAAAACTTTTAATAAATCCATCATTTTTGACGGATTTTAATAATTTAAAAAATGAAATGCTCACTAATTTATTGGGCATACGATGTGCTTAGTAAAAACAGTTTTGCTATTATGTGATCGATCCTCATTTTGGACCGATTGTTTGCGTGCAAATGTGAAAATAGCGCACACGAGCGCTGATAACCGATAATGGACCGCACTCTAAAGACCGCATTCTTATGTGAATATTAATGTGTTTTAGTAGTTATAATCTGTGATTTGTTTAGTCGATTTCAGCCGAAGAGGATAGATACTACGGGAAATTTCAGCCTTATGGGCTTATTACACTATTCAATTTGTAGAGATCCGATTTAGGAACACTCTAATTAGAAAGTTGGACGCGAGTGATCACACTAGACTCAATTGAATCCTAAATCGGAAGCAGTGTTGCCACGTTAGTGGATTTTCCACTAGTTTTGGTTTGGTGTTTCTGGTGGCTAGTTTTTAGTGGGCATCTAAAGTTACAAACATAAATGAACCTCATCTATTAAAATACTAGTCTGTCATTCCGGAATGTCACACGTGTCTGTGGTCACACCCGAGATAAGCGTACAGATTATAAAAATATTTATAAACTTAGATAAAGGATGGAATAGATAGGACGTGACCGTATACCCGTAAGGGACAGACATAGATGACGTCATACCTGCCTAAAGTAGATGGGTATACCAGTATTGCTTTAAATTTTACCCTTCTTTATGTTTATAGTCGTAAAAAGGTTGGTTGATCTACGTATTTTTATTGATATATTTTAATGAGCGCCCTTCGCTCAACAATATGTCTCAAAAAATATAAGTGGGAGGAAGTTGCGAATTTTTTTATTGTATTCTTCATTCAACCTTCACAGTCTAAAGTTATTTACACTTTTAAATAAAACTACACTTTTCGGATTTACTCGAGTATATTTAGTTTTAAAACATTTTACTTAATTATTTTTAAGCTATTATGTAAACATCTTTACAAATATAAGAAAAAATATTAGAAATCATCATCATCAGCCCACACGCGTCCACTGCTGGACATAGGCCTCTCCAAGTGCTCGCCACTGAGTACGATCCGCGACCACTCACTTCCAGCTTTTGCCAGCTAGGTACCTTGCGAAGATCGACGCTCGATTAAGAATACAGCGGGCAATATCATTGTTTTTTCTTTATCTCTGCAATTTATTTAAAATCCAATATTTATACATTTAATAAATATTTGTGAAGATTTAGAAAATGTATAAATATTAAATTTTAAATAAACATTTTCTAAAATTAGATTTCAGTAACTCCGTTATTGTCATCGAATAAAGCGTATTAGCAATGAATTCGTGTATTTAAATATTTTTTACAAATACATTTCATCAAAAGCGGGTAGTGATTATGCGTAAACTCTTCAGTAAAAAAATTGATTTAACAATTTTTCTAAGCATTGGTGCAAAAGGGAATGCATAGTAATTTCATTTCCAAAAGGTTTATTTCTACGATATGTTTTTTCAGCAACTTCGCACGTGGTAACTACCTCTTTGACTGCAGACTATTATATATGGTTCAGAGGCAATCAGTGATTCCACACATTTGTGACATTTTATTTCTCGCTGCATTTTATGTATGTACTTAATAATATTTTCAGAAAATCTCTATTGGTTTCTCCTACAGTATCTAAAATGTCCAACCGCTCATTTTGCATCATTAACTTACACTTCAAATCACTTAACACATTTTCAAGTTTGGCTACTTTTTTTCCCAATCGTCTAAGCGATTCACGCACTGCCCGTAGTTTTTTACTTGATGACCTCGCCGATTGTTTCAAACGCAGCATTTGAAGCCGCATTATTCTCTTTCGGGGGTATTCAAATTTGAACCGAAATCCAACACCGATGCGTCCTGAAACAATATGTATACAGGTTAAAAATAAAATCAGGTGCTAATTTTACAACATTAAAAATAATAATTAAGAAATTTGTAAACTGTATCTGTACTAATGGTTAGACTTGTTATATAAATAGGAAATGTCCAAAATCAAACCATTAATAATATTTTTGGCCATTTCAAAATATTAGAAAAGAATTTGGTACCTACCCATGTTAACATACTCTTATAAAAATTTTGGTGTCATTAATCCAAAACTGTAAAATTAATTTTGAAATCCCTTATACAAATAGTTGGGTCTGTGAAAAATAAATATAGGTTTCGGCTTGATAGGGATTTACTTTGTAGATATAATATATATAAGTTACTGACCTGTAAAAAAAGTTAGGAATAGCACCACTCCCAAGAAAAGTGCCTTTTTTGTTTTTCTGAATCCACTGTTGTTCAAAATGCTTAGAACACATTCGGGTATGCTTGGTTGGCTGCCAATTCAATCGACCAGTAGCTTTAACCCAACTGTTTCGAGTAATTATCTCCGAAGGAAATCTGTTAAAAACAGACAAACAAGCAAATAGAAAGTTTCACTTCAAAAGAATTACCTTTGTTATTTAAAATGTTCAAAATTTTATACTTAAATATGTCAATATTAATGTAACACAGAAACTAATATGTGAGTTCCCTTTAACGTAACAAATTACCTACGAATCAAGGAAAAATAGTCGTCGCGTAACTGGTATCATTATAACCCGGCAAAATGTTATACGCGTTGGTTGTATACGTGACCATATTGAATGGCGACATTCTTAACTTATTAGGTTAATAGTAACCTTATAATTAGTTTGAAATATCATGTTTAATCCCGTAGTATGATTGAGAACCATAGTACAAGGATAAAATATTGCAATATAACTTGTATTTATAATTTAAAAAATAGTTCTGGCGCTTAATATTGACACAATTTAGGTCTTACCTGTAAAGGTTATATTTTCCTGTTTTCTAGCACTATCACTATTACAACCTAAAGCGGAGCAGTGCACCATGATTTAAATGTTCAAATATGTAGTTCAATATTACACTAATTAAAGTGTTAAATAATTACACAGTAAGCTATAATTCACACAACAAATTTCATACACGTATTTGTTTAGCACCAGACGCTGGTGATAAACAATCCTCACTACCAGTTTCACCTTTATACGGTGACAAAGACAAAAAAAAAATGATGCCGTCTTCTTCTTTCCTTTGGCAATGTGTATAAGTTTATCTCTTTTAATCATGTTTGACGGCCTTTATAGCCCATCTATTCCATTCTATATCTATGTTTATAAATAATAATAAACCTATATACACTATACATTTAATAATGAATCAATATTTACTGCTATAAATGATGAAGAAGAATATACTTAAATACCTCAGATTAACAACCTATAGATCGAACCAGCTCGTGGCCGCACATGAAACAACTAATGTTTTCTATAGTGCTGCCATGTTAGCAATTTTTCCCTTGTGTTTGGGAAAAATATTTATACAATAATAATATTAGTAATTTAAAGATTATCTGATTATATTTTTAAAATTTTCATTTGAATGCAATCTGTTACTTGATATTCGTTCAAAGCTAGTTTTTGAGAAAAACAAAGAATTATTTTTTTGAACATTCAACGTTTAGACATGCACGAGGCTATCGAGTTTGATTAAATAAAGGACTTTTAACAATAATATCTCTTTTTTATTATATTCGTAATATTAACTCTTACCAAATGTTTTCATAAAAAATGTTATAGAATATGTAGTTGAATGTTTATGTGAAGACGCAGTTAATGAAGAATAAAATTAGGTGTGTAGAATTGTATAACAAAGTTTATTTGAAAGCTTATTTCTGGTTTCTTAGGATTGACCTTTAAGATCATAAGCTTATTATATTAGCGTTACGCAAGTTAGTATACTTGCAGTGTATGTTTATGATAGTAGAGGGAGTACAACTGACAAAGCGAGAAACTAAGTATTATCACACCGCCGCCGCCGCCGCCGCCAATGCAGCAAATCTTTAGTATTTTCTCAATGTTTAAATAACGCTCTTGCGGCAAAGAAAAAAGGGGTGTGATATGATACTGTGCTAAATATATGCGGGCCAAACTTTATTTTTGTAATATTGTAACACAGTAAAATAGGCCCATGATATTTTTGAAACACCAGTTACACATGACACTAGGTGTGAATAGAGAATATACAGTGTAGCCCAAAAGTCATGGAGAAAAGAAGATGGTAGGTACAAGTGGTCATAACTTTTAAAAAGATGGTAGGTACAAACAAGTGGTCATAACTGTTAAGGAAATTAAGTGAGGTCTCTTCATTATTGTGATTCTGTTGCAAATGACCCTGTCTATCTATCTACCCAATTCGTTTGATCCACGACTTTTGGGCCACCAAGTGTAGGTAGGGTTGCTTAGAAATTCAAAAATTAAATGTAAAAAAACCTTTATAAAAAAAAGCTTTTATTTAAATGCGCTAAAAAGAAAAAATAAACTTTTACGGCTTTACAAATAAAAAACTTATTCCTAGGAATAGTAATTCCGTGTTTTGTCTTATTTTGACATATTACATCTGACATGTGCTAAGACAAAACACAATAAATTATTCCGAGGATTATCCTCGGTATAAGGTTTTATTTGTAAGGCCGTTATACTAAAACTTTTACTTATAACGTCATTTCACATTTGACACAATTTATATGACATAAAAGCTTGTCGCGAGATTTACTTGTGTGTAGTAACTTAAAAGTACTTAAAAGAGTACTTTTAAGTACCTACTCATATTTACTTAGTTTGAAAATTCTAATGTATAAAATTATTCACATTAAATTATTTAATTTACCTACTTGTAAACTACCTACAAAAGTAAATCTTGCGACAAGCTTTTGTCATATAAATTATGTCAAATGTGAAATGACGTTATAAGTAAAAGTTTTAGTGTAAAAGTTTATTTTTTCTTTTTAGCGCATTTAAATAAAAGCTTGTTTTTAAAAAGGTTTTTTACATTTAATTTATTTTTTACTTTTTAGTTATCAATGGACACGTTTCTCAGTCTGTTCATCTCATTCACCGCATCATTGTTGCAAGGTAGTTTGCCGGAACGTCTATACAGAATTTCATCTCAATCGGTTAAAGATATCTACTTTAAAATTGATTTTTTAGGTTTAGAAGTACGCCATATTGGATTAATAGTGACATCACTTTATTTTTTCAAGTTATTCTTAGCAAGACCTTTTATTTGATACCCATATTGTAGGAGTGCATTAAAAATAATTGGTCCACCATCTTGGGTATGCCGCCATCTTGGATTTAGAAGAACGTCACACAGTTAACCGTGCATTTTCATCCAAACTGTGTGTGTATACAAAATTTCAGCTCAATCGGTTAAAGATATCTACTTCAAATTTGATTTTCAAGCTTTAGAAGTCCGCCATATTGGATTAATAGTGACGTCACATTATTTTTCGAGTTACTCTTAGCAAGACCTTTTATTTGATACCCATATTGTAGGGGTGCATTAAAAATAATTGGTCCGTCATCTTGGATTTAGAATGACGTCACAGTCAACCATGCATTGTCATCCAAGCTGAATGTGTATACAAAATTTCAGATCAATCGGTTAAAGATATCTGCTTCAAAATTGAGTTGCAAGATTTCACCCGAACATACATACTTACATTACATTGCAAGTTAAATAAAAGCTTGTAAAAATAAGTAATACTTCAAAGTCAAAAATCTTTATTCAATATTTAAAAAAACAAAACAAATTTAACAACTAAGTACCTATAGCAATCACAAAATGTTAGGTACACTTTAAATGTCAATTACCCATTTTTGTCAACAAAAATATTACTTTACAAATAGTGATATAGGTAAATAACAAAAGCGATGTACGCAAATCAACACCAAGCATTGGCATCATTTAAATAGTTTATAGACGGCCCGCTACTCGGCGCCTAGAACATTCCGTCGAAGCGTGTGACGTGTCGAATGTTCCAGAACGTTCCACACAGTTCTATACTCTTCGATTGGCTTCCACAAGCTTCCATTGGGTTCGAGAACGCTCCAGAACAGCCTAGAACGATCAGGAACGTTCTAGAAACGACGCCGTTTTTCGAGAATGTTCCACGCGAACTTCGATGGCGCTACTACAACCCGGGGGTTATTGTCTAAGAAAAAATATATCGCGATCGCTTACAATTTGACACTCGCAGTCCATCCATTACTCCTATTATAAAAGGAAGTCCGCACAGAGTCTTATGTTCACGGCGCAATGGCTGTCAAATTATAAGCGATCGTGATAGATTTTTTCTTAGACAATAACCCACCAGGGGCGCAAACACAAAAGTGTTTACGCCTCCGACGTAACATTACATTACTGACCTTTAAATAATATTAATTTAGTATGCATACTTCTTATACTCTCTTGTCGTTGAGATGTAGATTTTGTAATAAAGTGGATTCTGACTTCAAAATATCGTAGAGATATTGCCTTTATAAGTAAAGTTAAATGATTGTCCAATGGACCTTGCTCGTTGATGTGATCGCGTAAATCATTAAAAATCCTGGTTTCAACAAATTTATTTAACACCAAACAAAGCATTCTGGGTAGGCTGTGCTTGTGAGAAAAGTAAGAACTGCCATGAATGGCAATTGTTTGTCGCAAAATTTGTTCTGCAAATAAACAAATTTTAATAACATCGTGGGATGGGTAATGCAATCCACCAATATCTTTTCTTGAAATTAAACTTGGAAACCTATTCGAAGTTATAGCTTGCAAGCATTCGTCGCATTTTATTATTTTTTTCATACTTATTGTAATGTACCCAGCAATGTAAATTGTTGCTTGTTTAGAGTACTCAGTCATTTCACAATTGCCTATGTAATCGTGGCCTTCGGGCAAATTAACAATTTGGTCATCATTATCAACACATTCATTGAATGTTAGTAACCTTTCTCTTCTACTATTTATTTTCCTGCAAACTGATGTCATGTTACATGTTAAAATGTTTATAGATTCTAATGGTACGCAATTCCCAGTAGAAATATTTTTCAATTCGCCATGAATTAAGAGACGTCTGTATGCAGATTTAAATTGTAGTGCAGTGGGATTATTATTAAAACCTCCTTTGGATCGGATCGCACTAAAAAATAACTCGAGGTGATCCTGGCTTAATTTATATGTACATAAATATTGAAGAGTTGCATTTTGAATGTTTATATGATTAGTAAAAATTACTCTTACTGCCTTCAAACATATCAAAAATCCTAAAAACCCGGTTTTTCTCCCAGATTGAACTACTGGACCAGAAGAAAACTTTAAATTTTTAATATATATCTCAAGTTCCTTTAATTTCACGTCAATACTAAGAAAAGTCTCCTTAGAAATGGGTTTTTTGAAACCATATGTAAATAATCTGCGACTGTTTAAAATATCAAAAATGTCATTAAAATGCCTTATAAATTCTATTGTCGCGCCGGAGTTTAAAAAGTCTTCTAAAATTAAATCATCCCTGCAAAATAACATGGCCTCCGCGACTGACCTGCTAAACGTCTGTGCAGCAAGACGAACCTTCATCACCTGTTTACGAAAATCAATATGCGTGCGTCTTAATTTGTTTGCTAAGTGCATTCCTTCATTCTGCTGCAGGTTATGTAGCTTATCAAAATAATCCCAAGAAATCATTTCATTATTACCATTAAAAATTACTTTTTTGTCTGCTAATGTATTTCTAACTAATTTTAACATATGGCAGGCATCTGGTATTATAGCAATACTTTTTCCAGCAACATTTATTTGAGGATCAATATTATTTACATCTTCAAACATAGCCCCTAAAAGTTTGGCCATAGCAAAATTTGCTGGACATCCGTCAAAAGTAATTGAAATAATTTCTACTCCACATTCTAACAATAAATGAATACAGTTTTTTAATAAAGCGCAGCGTTGCTCACCATTAACACCATTTGTAAGGAAATATCCAACAGGTATTTTCCAAGGTTTATTTAAAGACGTTACCATAAAGACTAATGCGTCTTTAGCCAATGGTAGATTATCAGTGTCTAAATTATCACCTACATTCACATACCCAATAATTTGTTTGCCATCCCACTGAAGATGTTGACGGATTGCCATTTCATCTAGACTTACAGAACACAAAATTTTTTCAGTCGATTTACTAACCATTAATTTGATACATTCAAATGATTCATTTGTGAAACCTGGGTCGCAATCAATAGATTTATACCATCTGTACAAAGTTTTTGGATGAGGCAAACAGGTATCAAACTGCTTTCTTACAAATACATAAGCTTTGGGGCTTATAAAATGCAAGCACAATGCAAATTTCCTTAATGATGCGGAATACTTATTAGGGCGGTTTTCTTTGTCAAGATACCGTTTGAGAAAATCCACATTTTCTCTCTCAATATTAGATAAAATATCTAATTCTTCAGAATTTACCCGCATTTTACATTTCAATTCTGTTATTATATTAATCAAACGGGCTGTTTTCTTACTTAGTCTTCGTTTAGACTCACGCGCAGCGCGTAATTTTTTTAGGCGATTGGACGATTTTATTTGCTCCTTCCGCAGCTGTAATTTAAGCAGCTTTTCTTTTTTGGGAGTTAATGGAAGCGGCAATGCATCTTTAGAACCAGATGGTTCTGATACAGCAAAATGTTGTAAATTTATAGGAGGCTTCTGAACAATTGAAAATAGACATTTAAATAAAGTACAATCAAAATAATTTTGATTAATAAATACAATCAATAATTTAGTCATATATGCTTACCAAACATTGCCTTTTTGGTTGAATATTTTGCAATTCTTGAAGTATATTATCTGCCCTCCTTTTCACACCTACTGCCTGAGGACAATCATAACTCATCTGGCTTGTTGATGGCTGTGTTGATGATAAACTATCTATCCTTGGATTTGGAATACTTGTAATCTGTAATATTTTTAAATTATTCATTAATATAAAGTTAATGGCTATTAAAGTTCATGTTTGTTTAGTAATTGTAGTATACGAAGTGAGTACATCACTATTGGTTGATGCACAGCACTATTTAATAAAATAGTAAGAACTGTCACGCCCTTCTTGTACCAGACTAGATTAAAGCAACACGTGTATTTTAATAAGTTGTTTTATTTAATGAACATGATACAGTAATAACATTAACAGTCAAGCACAGCTGTGATGCAATGATCGACTAAATTGTATAATTGCCCTGATTTAGATACTTATTAATATTTAAATGTGGTCATATAAGTACTGTGGCAGTTTATAAGTACCGAATAAAATAAATAAAAATTGTTCTAAGCTTAATTTATGCCCTCAAATAATGAGCGATTTGGCCCTTAACCATAGATTAAAGTTTTATTTACTACTATATATACAAATACAAATTAACTACTCCTTCGTACTCACGTGGATATCCCTATTAGGTATAGAACATGGTTTTAAATGTGTCTTTTTTTCTTTATATACAAATGACTCTTTATTGAAATGCACTGAGCATATTTTAGTATTTTTGGTTGGCTGCCAATTTTGTCTCCCAGTAGCTTCAAGCCATTTATTTCTTATTTCGGGAATAAAGGGAAACCTGTAATATAAAATATAAGTACCTATACAAAAAAATATTAATTAAACCCTATAAGACCGGACTTAAATCATAATATATTGTTGTTTTAATGCGAAAAGCAACTTAGTCTCGATTTTTAGAGTTTAAATACAGTTTAACTTTAAAAAACGAGCTTTATCTAGTTCAGTTATGCACTGAGTCTCCCCGTCACTGAAGGGGAGTAAGTTAAAAATTTATCTTATTCCCTATAAATAAATACTCGAAACTAAAATTCTCTATTTCTTTTGATTATTTGTTTTGTGTTGCTTTCACAGGTGTTACTAAATTTGAACAGAAAATATAATTTTAATGAGCCAATATAAAAATAGCTAAAATGTTGGAGTTTTTATTTTATAAAATATTTACATTTTAGTGTTATACAGGGAAAAACAACTAAAATGTGGATAAACACTAAAAAGCTGATTATTTTGATAAGGATGGTTCTAAGCTTTGTTTATGTGAATCAGTTCACTTACATGCTTAGAGTGTCAAAAGATTAAAATATTGATAGTAACAGAATTTTTAGTTTCTTAGTTAAACACAGTTTTATTAGTTTTCTTAAACACCTGAGTTTGTCTCTATAAATGAACGAGTAAAACTAACTAAATTTTCTATTTCTTTTTATTATTTGTACTGTGTTGCTTTTACAGATGTAAGTAAATATGAAAATAATAAGCCAATATAAAAAATAGCTAAAATGTAACTGGAACTGGAGTTTCATTTTCTAAAATATTTACTTTTAAGAATAATACAGGAGAAAACAGCTAAAATGCGGATTTAAACAATAAATAAAATTTTTATAGCCTTATTAGAAACTTCACGAATACAATAACTACTGAACTAAAAAGACAAATATTTATTTAATAATTAATGTTTAACGTAAGTTCCAATACGTTGTTTCACAAGAGATTTTCTTTGTTAAACCTTTCTATTTAAGAAATATCTCTGACTGAAATATCTGTCCTGCTGTATTTGGGCATTTAGTTGCTTTCCGCACTAACACGACGATATGTACATTTATTGTTATTAAATCTTAAATATAATATTGTTATAACATGGGGAGGCATAAAATTTAATTGCGTAGGGTAATAATATGAGTCCTGATATGGCAATTTAAATTTTTTAGGTTATTATCTCAAATATTTAAAATATCCTTATCTACGACATAGATTTTGTAGCAAACATATTAAAATAAAGATAAAACATAACTTTGCTTTGTATTCTTTTGTTAAATATTGGAATAAGTGACTGTTTCGTTTACTTACGAGTGAAATGTTATTCCGTCTACTTTTCTTTCACTTCGGCTTTTGCAGCCTAAAATACTGCATCCCACCATGGCATAAACACTATTTTCACAGAGTCTATATCTCAAAAGTTCTTTTTAATGCTGAAAAACACTCAAAACACAATAAAACACTAGACGATATACTTTGTTTGTCAAGTAGTCGGTCT
The DNA here is from genome assembly GCA_963935595.1 of Schoenobius gigantellus. NCBI lineage: Eukaryota > Metazoa > Arthropoda > Insecta > Lepidoptera > Crambidae > Schoenobius > Schoenobius gigantellus. The sequence continues at coordinate 29,464,981 of OZ012547.1, read as the reverse complement.
TGCCAAACAAATATTTCGGCCACGGTGACAAAGATAAAAAACGTATCTTCTGCTTTTTTTTTCTTATGGAATTTTACCATTTCCATCTCGCTCTTTCAGTTAATGTCATTTTATGGCTCCATCTATAGGTTGTTAATCTGAGTTAAATACTAATAAATATTTGGTAGATTTTAGTAACTTTGGTCGATGTAATAGTATTGTTATTAACTAAATCACATTTTTTTCTACCTTTACATTCACTGCTAAAATTATTGGTGGAATTTAGCGCATTTTCAACATTCGATTTCCTTTAAAAGCCACTCAAACGTTCGCCACGCGAAGCGTGGTGGGTTTCAAAAGCAAAAAGTAGTATATCTCAAATATCAAAGGTGCCGCCATTGCGGAATGACTCACCCCGGCGCGCACGGGGTGTTCAAAAAATTGCGGAGAGTGACATATACTGTCTACAAGAGAACAAAAAATACGTATGGAAAGGTAATTTAATATAGAAGGAACTTCTAACAGTTAATTAGATAAGGATTAATAATTAAATGAATGAAGCGCGAAAATGTTCGGAAGGTCGCGGAAGACCCGATTTTTTTAAAAAAAATTTTTCACAAAAACTATTTTATAAAACTTTAAATAACCATATATATTATTATAGCCCTATTCTTGAAGATTATTTTGATATATAATAGTTTTGGGTAATATTTTTAATGAAAAAATAATAAAATCGATTAATTACGTAATTATATACGCGAGAAGCGCACGCGCGACCTCAAAATTAAAAAAATGCAAAAAATAAATTATTGTGTCTAAAATTAAATAAAAAATACGTATGGAAAGCTAATTTAATAAGGAATGAACTTATAATAGTTAATTAGATAAGGATTCATAATTGAATGAATAATGACGAGAATAGTAACTAAAGTGCTTAAAATTTCAAAAATACTCACTTTTTGAAAAAAACGTTTAGTGTGGCAATATAACACTCTAAACTTTCATAAACCATACATAATAATGTAGCCCAATTCTTCTAGTTTATTTTGATATAGAACACTCTACGAAAATACTAATACAGACTAAGTAAGTACGCAATAAATCTCATCGGTCATGGAGTAAGAAACGTATGGATACGGCCAAGTAAGTTAAACCGAAGACTATGACTTTATTTCAATCTAAGACTAAAAAAAAATTGGACATGACCTGTCAACTTATGAAAGAGACTATTGGCAAAGGAATAAAGCCATAGAGAAAATTTTTTTTTTCGCGATTTTTTTATCACACCGCGCGGTTTTACGCAAAGGGAACTGGGTACCATAGTACCCAGGTCGATCGAGAAGCTTACGATTTTGGGGACTATAGTCCCCAGGACGTTCCAGTGGCTAGCGGAATTTTTACAACAGTTTAGTGGATTTTTTTCCTTCAAACGGCAACACTGAAGTAGAGCGATTGGGACCCTACTTGCTTCCTAAATCGTATCCAATCTGTTCTAACTGCGATTACACGTTCCTGTTTCCTAAATCCGCGGCCGTACCGCCTAACTCATAGCGATCTCTCGCTATCGCTTTCGTGACATTAGAACAATAGCTCAAATGTTACCTGTGATATTAAAACTATTGTTCTAATGTCACGACAGCAATAGCGAGTGATCGCTATTAGTTAGGCGGTACGACCGCGGATCTCTACAAATTGAAGTGTAACCGTGCGTTTGCACTGACGAAACATCTACATAAAGACATGTTTTTTAAACATGTTTCTGTCAATGTTTATGAATGCGTTTCCATTGTCAACACCCCAACATGTTGCAAAACATGTATGAAGTCTTTAACAGCCGAAAGTGCGAACGCAATCGTTGACAAATTCATAAAAAACGTTGACAGACAACAAGTTTTGAGGCGATCCTAACGCAATCTGCAACAAATCTTATTATTTGTTCCGAATCCAACACGATTTTTGGCAGTGCGAACGCAAAAGCATACACAACAAACTTGAGATTTGTATCATACAACAAGTTGTAAAACATTGCATGTTTTATGTTTCTCAGTGCAAACGCACGGTTATAAGCACTTTAGACTATAGATACCTTAGTAGTCTGTAGTCTGAGATTTCAGCTTGCTACGTACATAGTGATCTGTGCTCTATTTTTTATTTGTGAAATGTTGATGTGGATTGTAGTGGTCGCTTTGTAATTTTAAGAATTTGGGGTTCCATCCCATGTGGTGAATAAAATTAATAATATATAACTCTTATTTTAATTTGGCTTTGAAAACTGAAAATTAGCTGAATAAATTTTCTCGATATATTTAAATCTTTGGAGAATTAAACAATGGCTAGTGCTTACGGAATTCATTTAGGTAATAATTCCGCATGCTTGGCTGCTTTTTCGAATGGAGCAGCAACAGTAATAGCCAATGATGCTGGTGATAGAGTGACACCAGCTATTGTTGCCCTTAATGGCTCAGAATGGGAAATTGGCTTAACAGCAAAGTCTGGGCAAGCTCTTACCAAGATAATTTTAAAACACAATAAGAGATTATTAAATTGTGATTGGACTGAAGAAGATCTATCATACGTGGAAGCGTCATCGTCGTGCCGTATCCAGAATGAAGATGTCTTGACCTATGAATTTGAGACAAGTGAAACAACACAATATTCCAACCCAGATAATATAGCTACGAAAATATATGATAAATTATTCACTATTGCTAGTCATTCTATGAGAAATGATGGCGATTTAAAGTTAGTTCTGGCAGCACCATTACATTGGTCAACTGAAAGCCGAAATCGCATAATAAAATCTGCTGAATTAGCTGGTTTTGAAGTGTTGCAGGTTATTAGTGAGCCTGCTGCAGCGCTGTTGGCTTACAATGTGGAAGAAACCGAAGAAGATATTAATGTGTTAGTATACAGACTTGGTGGATCATCTTGCGATGCTACAGTATTGAGAGTTTCTAGTGGTTTTATAAGTGTGGAAAAAAGTATTTTCCAGTCTGATTTAGGTGGTCAATGTTTAACAAAGGATTTAGCTAACTTTATTGCTCAAGAAGTTAAACAAAAGTGGAAATTAGACCCGCAAGAAAGTAAACGAGCTATGCAAAAGTTAATGCATCATGCTGACAACTGTAAACATGTGTTGTCTACTTTGAATTCGGCTCATGTTTTCATTGAATCATTATTAGATGGAGTCGATTGGAGCCAAAATATTTCTCGTGCTCGCTTTGAAAATATAATATCCTCAAAATTATCTTCCTACATTGAACCTGCCCAAAAATTAATAGAAAGCTATGATGGCAAGATAAGTAAAATTGTTTTATGTGGAGGTAGTATGAAAATACCAAAATTACAATCTGCTATAGCAAATTTACTTCCAAATGCAGAAGTGTTATCAGGAATAAATCCAGATGAAGTTATTGCTATGGGTTGTGCCCGTCAAGCAGGAATACTCTTTGATATTGCAGATATTAATCTACAAGATATGAATTCTGAAGTTGAATTTTTAGGAAAGGATGTATATTTGAAATATTTAGACCAAACTGTTAAAATTTTTAAAGAAGGTACCCCAACATTTGCTCAAAACGTTTGTAGTATAAATGCTGACAATGAAGTAAAAAATTTGAGCTTCAGTTTACATGATAATCCAGAAGAAAATGAGTTTGCAAAAGAAACTTTTAACGTAGAAAACTTAAGTAAACCTTTCACATTAAAAGCTACATTGCAGCAGTCAAAAATCTTGTTACAAGTTGAGCAATAAATTTATTTTACTTCTGTATTCTACTGTATTTTTATTAAAAATGTTATTTTACTTATTTAGATATGTATGAATGTTTAGCAAACTAAAGTTGGTGTCATTTCTATGAGCTATGCGATCAAAATAAACAATGTTAGCAATGCAATGAGAAGTTCAACAATCATACTTTGAGTGGGTACTACACTCGCAAGCAAAAGTTTGAAATCAGTTACTTGAAATTGGTTGCGCGTTATCTTGAGTAGTTAATACTTTTTTAATAATCGTAAAAATGACATCATTTTAAAGGTTCAACTCTTTACTTTTAAACTGATACCGAATTCATTAAAAACAAGCCAGTATTTATGGAGCCATTCCGCATTAAGTGAAGGTGTATCGAAAAAGACTTGTTTCAATTGTTTGATACGTCACGAGTTGCGACCTATTGACCCCCTATAAAAGCACCTGTTATCAGATTTTCTTTATCAGTCGACTTTCACACCATTTCACACGTTGACCGGTACACATCTCCGTCACTTTTGACCCTTTACCTTGTACGACAATGGAGACAACACCTACAGAAGCAGCACAAATCGTAGCCCTATTGCAAGAAGGGCTCAGCCAGCGGGTTGTCGCTCGTCGGCTCCACATAAGCCAATCCTGTGTTTCGAAAGTTTATAAGCGCTTTCGGGAGACTGGTAGCTTTATCCCGAGACCAAGATCTGGACGGCGCCGGTGCACATCGGAGAGGGATGACCGTTTTATCGTGTCAACCTCTCTCCGAAATCGGCATTTGACTGGTGTCGACGTCCAACAGGAGCTCCGAGATGTTCCTGGGGTAGCAGCCAGCGAGTGGACAGTTCGTCGACGACTCAAGCAAGCGAATCTGACTCCAAAAAGGCCTGCCACAGGCCCGAAACTCACGGCAGCTCACCGACAAGCACGCCTTCAGTTTGCTCGCACCCATCTTGATTGGGAGGTTGAGCAATGGAGGCAAGTCCTGTTCTCCGACGAAAGCAGGATGTGTTTGCACGGTAGCGACAGAAGAGGACGGGTCTACAGGCGGGCTAGGGAGCGAGCACAATGCTGTGTCGCTAAAACAGTGGCTTATGGGGGCGGCTCTTGTATGATGTGGGCCGGCATTTCCTTCGATGGTAAAACCAAGCTTGTTTTCGTGCCTGGCGGGGGACGAGCAGGCGGTCTAACTTCGGACCGGTACATTTCCGATATTCTCCTGGAACATGTCGTTCCCTATGTGGGATACATCGGTGATGACTTCCTCCTTATGCACGATAACGCTCGTTGTCACACTGCCCATGTAACAACGGAATACCTCGAAGAAGTCGGTATTGCCACATTGGACTGGCCAGCGCTCAGCCCTGACTTGAATCCCATTGAGCACGTGTGGGATGAACTGAAGAGGAAGGTTCGTTCCAGAACTCCTACTCCTTCATGTCTGAATGAGCTGAAATCAGCGTTGATTGAGGAGTGGGAAGGTATTCCACAAGAATCAATTCAGAAGCTGATCAGGTCTATGAAGAATCGTCTTGGAGCAGTTATTAGGGCGAGGTGAGGGAACACAAAATATTGACACTTATTTTTAAAGATAAATAAAATTTTTATTTAATAATTTTTGTTGTTTTATTCATTCATTATTTTTCCCTATTTCCTTGTTTTCCTACCTCCTTCACTTAATCCGGGATAACTCCACAATTACGGGCTCGATATGAATTAATTTTATATCGATTTAAAGTGGACAGTTGCACCTTTAACATGATGTAATTTTTGTGATTATTAAAAATTTATTTAGTAAGCAAGATCACGCGGAACCAATTTCAAGTAACTGATTCCAAACTTTTGCTCGCGAGTGTATAATATTATACAGTGTGGGGCCTGAAACTGGAGCAAATTTTAAAAGGAGGCTCTATAAGTCACCAGTAATAGAATCATTATGCCCAACTAATTAAGATCAAACTAGGTTTATTATTTTCTAACAATTTAATCCTAAAATCAGTGTAATGAAAGCAATAGTTCTGCTCAACTTGATTGACACTTCTGTATCATATTTATTTGGAGCCAATGTCTTGTTGTTATGGGTTGTTTTATCATGGTTTTCTCAAAGTTAGTGATCAAATTCTTTTGCAACAATACACTGACAATCATAACTTTAAATGCATGGGTTTTAGAGAACTGGAATAATTTCAGAGAAATTGTTAATAGATTTTGTGTTGCACAATCAAGGGGCAGATCCCACACCGTATTATAGGTATGTGGTTTGAGCTATTCTATTTATCCCTTTGATCATATTACAAAATTCTAAAACTAAAATCTAGTTATACCATGTCAATCGTTGTAAAATTATATATACATAATATTAAATTGTTCCTTAAATTGCATTTATGAATTTAAGCACATACTAACATATGTTTGTAATATATCAGCCCACAGTGTTATAGTATATTTATTATATTTGTAATTAGTCCAAGGTATAACTATTGTAGTAACGCCTTCTCCCGCTACTAAATACGCGAATTTTAAAGACACCATTAAAAATATAAAAGAAAAATACACCTGGCAACTCCACCGTCACCATAGCTCATTCGTTTTTTTTCGCGCTCTACGCAGCTGACACATATTTTACATGTTGATGTTTTTCAAAGTGATTTAATTATCTAAAAAACTAAAATCCAGATACGCAGTGATAAAAATGGAGAAAAGATGTCAAAAGTTGTTCGAAAGTAAAATGGAAAATAACCCAAGATGTCGAAACAGTAAGTACTTACCTACCTGTTTTGAAGATGCGTCGTAATTTTGATTTAGCTTGGCAAGAGGACCTAGATACAATTAATTTAGATAAAATTTTATAATAAGAAATATATTTTTAAAACTGCCTGCTTTCCGTGGGAAAGCGTTACCTATCAAGGCAAATGAATTAGATGATGTATCTAGGTAGGTACCTACTCGATTATGAACTCTATTCATTGGATATAGGCAAATACCTTTATAGGAAATTATGGTATATACGAGTAGCTTATATTTATGACCAAGTTTACAAAGAATTGCATTGCAAAATATTTTAATTGAGGTTGCCTATGTAGATAAAGTTTCTTGAAAACTGCAAACTGTTAGATGGTCCATAACATAACATGGAAATTCCTAATATCCTTCTAAAACTTGAGATAAATTACTCGAAAAATAAAGTCAAAGGATATGAGTTTTGCAATAGCTGTAATATCACAAGTATTGACTTCAATTTCCAAACAATCTTCTTAAAATATCTGTGTGATGTCTTTAGATTACAATGCAATAAGTTTACAATTTCAGTACACCAGGATCAGAAGGAAACATGACTATGCTTTTATAAAAGACCTAATAGAAGCTATTAAAAGCAATAAGAGGGATGAATATTTGTACTCCAATAAAAGTGTAAAATTATTTACAGTCATAAAAAGAATGATAAACATTCTAAAATATAAGCCATGTATAAAAACCTCAAAAATTTGCTTCTAGTTTGAAAACCTACCAGCAGCCTGTGTGTTGCAATAAGCAGCCTGTGCGCTGCAATAATTTCTAACAATATCCTCCTCGGAGAGGCTCAGAGAGAGGGCCAACCTCAACTATCATTCAGGTCACGAATGAACATGCTCTGTTTTCAGCAGCCAGTCTCGAACCAATTATCCATAGACCCCATATTTTTACCCATCGTGGGAATAAATAACCGAGGTCAATTAATTTTAAAAGCGGATAAGAGACTATGTAATACATTTTGTTACTATTTTGAATCAACTTTATTATCCACTGGACAATAATAAATATTGTGAAATGGATAATTATACAAACAAATTAACAACTGCATAGGTAGCAGAAATGCTTGGCCCCATGCAAAGATTTCTAGAGTTTTTGTTTGCAGAGCACACCGCAGCCGGCCACTTGATATCGGAATGAAGGATGCAAAATAAACATCAAAATATCTTGTTATGTTTTTGTATTTAACCATTAAATACAATTGAACATAATGGCGTCAAAGATTGCTTAAATATAATACGATTAATAAGTATTTCACAATTATTTAAATGGATGACAATCACAAAAGACAAGGAACGAGCTTAGAAGAGGCGATAAAAAAAGTCAAGTGTCAAAATCACAATGACAGGTCCATAGATAACGTTAATATTACAAATCCGTAAAGAGCATAGATAAACAATTTTTACATTCTAACACTCCTCCTTATGCTCTACATCGGAGTGAGGCAAAAAGAAAGCAAAAGAAACACTCATTTACAAATGTTTACAAAAATAAAAGTTAACTTTTGTGACTGATACAATTAACTTAAGTAAACATTGTACATAACAACTGTCTTAACACTATATAATAATAACATACCGTGAATAACATTTACTATTATTTAATTACAATTAGATTTATATTATTACATATTATAGCAAAACCCTGACATTTAACTTTTAAGATTTAATTCACATATACAACTATAATGTTTAGCTTTACATAGTGGCTTTGTTAACACATCTGCTATCATTTTCTCAGTTGGTAAATATTTAACATTAATTAAATTTTTCTGTATTAAATCTTTAACAAAATGATATCGTAAATCTATGTGTTTTGTTCGTTTATGTGAGTATTCTTTAACTAGTAACAATTTTTGAGCACTTTGGTTATCATTGTATACTACTACATCTATAGTTTTATCAGATATTTCAGACAAGAAATTCTTAATAAAACAGATATCTTTGCACACATCACTTATTGCCAAGTACTCTGCTTCCGTACTAGATAATGCTATGCAACGCTGTTTTCTAGCTTCCCAATTAACAACGTTGCTACCCATCTTAATAACAAAGCCAGTGTAAGATTTGCGATCACACAGATCATTTGCCCAGTCTGCATCCGCAAAAGCAGTAATATTTAAACTATTTCCTTTACTAAAACAAAGTCCATAATTCAAAGTTCCTGCTAAATATCTTAAAATCCTTTTGGCAGCATGCCAATGATCTAGGCCAAAGCATGTGCTATATTGACTAAGTTGGCTACACGCATAAGCTATGTCGGGACGTGTACAAACTGATAAATACATTAATGAACCTAAAAGTTGTCTATATTTATATACATCATCTTCAAGACAATTTTTATCAGATTTTGTAAGTTTACAATTTACAGGTAGTGGTGTAGCTACAGGCTTACATTCAGTCATACCAAACTTAGCCAATAAACGTTTTACATAGTCAGATTGATTTAAGATTAATGAATCACTCTGTCTAGTTATATTCATTCCTAAACAATTTTTAAGCTGTCCTAAGTGTCGAATTTCAAAATGTTTCTGCAATAATGTCACAATTCTATCTATATTATTATTGTGAAAGACATAGAAGTCATCGACATACAGAGCTATTATAATATATTCATTTTTAGATCTTTTTACATAAATACAGGGCTCGCATTTGCTTTGCTCATACCCATTTGAACATAAAACATTATGAATTTTAATATTCCACATACGGCTCGATTGTTTCAGGCCATATATGCTCTTTTTGAGCAAACAAACTTTATTAGTGTTAATAAAATTAAAACCTTTTGGCTGTTCCATATAAATGGTTTCGTCTAATTCACCATTTAAAAATGCAGTGGTAATATCAATATGATTACATTGCAAATCGAGTTCTGTAGCAACAGAAAATAAAATTCTTAATGTGGATTGTCTCACTACAGGGGAGAAAGTATCTGAATAATCTATTCCCTCTTTCTGGCTAAAACCACGAGCAACCAATCTTGCTTTAAATTTATTAAATTCACCAGCAAAACCATATTTTCGTTTAAAAACCCATTTGCATTTAATTACATTACCTTGCTTTGGTCGATCAACTAACTCCCACACATGATTGCGAATAAGAGCATTATACTCACTTCGCATGGCCTCGCACCATTCGTCTTTGTCTGGTGAACTCATGGCCTCCTCATAGGAAGAAGGATCGTCCAGTGAACCAGCCTCAGCCATCATAGAAGATAAGTCATAATCAGAAAATTTACTAGGCATTTTAACTCTGGTAGTACGTACAGGGCGTTGAGGACCTGATGCATCGGTGGTACCCTCCGACGCATGCAGCTCTCCTCCTTGAGATGCAGGTTCTAGCTTTTCCATGTAAGAATTGTAATTGCCTTCATCATTAGAACTCTCTTCGCCAGTACAATACAGATCAGACAGCGGAGACCTTAGTTGTGGTGATTCTCCAGCATCTGAAACATCAAATGAGCGATTAGGACTAACATCACAGCTATTATTGATGTGATGCTTAAAGCATAAGCATCACATCAATCATTGCATTTTCACTGTTCAGCTCTTACACCAATTATCTAACTATAGGCAATAGAATAAGGTCAGATGATAAAATTAAAAAATGGATAAAACGAGTTAAAAGACTATGTCTGGCAAAGCCAATGTATGTCAGCATAATGAAATATGGCATATGCAATCCTGCCATAGTTTTATATTACCTTAAGCATGGGTCATCTAGAAACCTGACATTGAAATAACCTAGACTCAAGAAAACTGACATTAAAAACTGCTATTATTAGCAAAACCACTGCCCAAAAAGTCACAAATCCTATACATAATTAGTTATGTATTAATTATAGTTTTCTCAAATTAAGATGGCTATTTTAAGAGATATTAAAAGTTCTATGACAGCGACACTTAAGCAAGTTGTCTCTTCTCTATTTAAAGATTATTCCAGATATTTTACTTGTGAGAACTTTGTTATTGCTTTAGAAGTAACAAATAATTAAGGACCATAGAAATAAACATTTGATAAATTTATTTAAGACTTAAAATACTACTACTCAATCCATTAGTAGATGACTAAAGCAAACAATGGAGGAAAGTTAATCTAATTGTTCATCTTTCATATTAATATTCTATTTATTCATCACCCTCCAAACAATATGCTTCAAATTATCATGCATATAGGGCAGGATTAACTATTTATAATATTCTAAAGGCGAATAAAATTTTTCAGTAAATCACTATTTTACATTTTCGTGTGGCGATTATGTACTCTGTCCGTGGGACAGGCTGAAGGACATATATCTTTCAAAGCACATAAAAATTTTTTTTTAGGGAATCGTTAATTCTACATTTTCGCGTGGCGAGGATGTAGGTACTCTGTCCGTGGGACAAGTTAAAGGACAAATATATGTCCAGGCATATGAATGATTTTAAGGAATTGTTAATTCTACATTATCGCGTGGCGATTATGTACTCTGTCCGTGGGACAGTCCTAAGGAATTGTTAATTCTACATTTTCGCGTGGCGATGATATACTCTGTCCATGGGACATTCCAAAGTACAAATAGGTACCTATAATGGTAAATGATTGATTTCAGGATTTTATTACTATTACATTTTCGCGTGGCGATTATGTAGTTTGTTTGTGGAACAGACTAAGGCTAAATCATTTTTAATGTATTTGATATTCATTATTAACTTCTGTACTTACAAATATTTCACTAAGGCAAAATTAATTGAGTCTCTGTACTGTACAGTGAAATCCCATTAGGTTTCAATCTGGAAAGGGAACCGAAACTTACAAAGAGTTAGATAACACATTGGGTGGCATATCCCCACTATTGGATGATCTAATAAATTATCGATATTTGCTAAATATTATAATATACCACGCCAGTTAGATTGGCAAAGCTTTTTGCCACGGCTGGTAGTTCTTGAAATTTATAGTTATTATATGGTTAACATGAAACTGTTAACACAAGTAAACGTTATCTACATTATGAAATAAATATTGAATGTTATTGAATACCTATTGACAGTTAGTAAATAGGTACTAATGTTTACCTATTTATCAAAAACTCTAAACATCTACAATAGTTATACCTTGGACTAATTACAAATATAATGATAGGATTAAACGAACTTACCTAAAGTGAAGTTCAATCCATATTATATGAAGTAATTAGTCCAAGGTATGGAGCATCCCACCCTTCCCTTTTGAAGTAATAAATTACTAACCCAATTATATATACCTAATACTCTAAACTAATGAGCTATGGTGACGGTGGAGTTGCCAGGTGTATTTTTCTTTTATATTTTTAATGGGGTCTTTAAAATTCGCGTATTTAGTAGCGGGAGAAGGCGTTACTACAATAGTTATACCTTGGATTAATTACTTCATATAATATGGATTGAACTTCACTTTAGGTAAGTTCGTTTAATCCTATCATAATATGACACTACAGTAGGTAAATTATTTTAAAGTTAATCAAATTAAAAGAAAAGTTACTATGCTAGGACCAAATATCTTGTTTCTTTAATTGAAAAGTGAGTAATTTAAAGTTATATGTATAAGAAAATTTGATCCAGTAAGCTTATTTAGATTTTTTTGTATTGGCTCTATTATTGTGAATGGGTTATATATTATGGATGGGTTTGTGTCGCTATCAGTCACTACAACGCATCCGAGGTGCAAAGTACTTAATATACTATAGACCGATTTTTTTACAGGAATGTCTTCAGTTATATTTTAACAAGAATTCGAAGTTCATTCTGATTTTCAAAAACTTATCGCTGGTCTGAACCCACCATTTTTAGAAATTAATAACTTATTATTTATTGCTACCAATGAATAAAGCAAAATGAAGAAAATATATTTTTATATACTTATTTGTGGTGTCGTGTGGCGTGGCGCATAACAAACTTAGAGCAATTTGTCGATGTGTGTGTGTTTCTTTATTGTAGGGTAATATTTTCATAGTGTGTATTCGTAAACATAAGAACAACGTCTCTGTAAGTGTATTCTACATTTTCGTAGTGTGCGTGCGTGTTTACCTCGCCTCCCGCGAAAAGTGGCAGAAAAATTTACACTGCGATTTGTTGCGTACCGCATCCATAGGTTAAATGATCTAAGATAACAAATAATGTGGCCATAGCATAGTATTTTTGTTTGTAATAATAACATTTAAATACAAATGTCTTCTGTATAATAAAACTAGCTGTGCCCGCGAACTACGTTTCGCCTTCAACAAATATCGTTAATGTACACAGAAATAAATACAAAAACTTAACAAATTATACTCTAAAACCTTCCTCGAGAATCACGATATCGAGTGATGAAAACCGCTTGAAAATCGGTGCAGTAGTTTTTGAATTTATCGCGAACAGACAGACAGACGCTGCGGGGGACTTTGTTCTATAATACTCGTATGTAGGGATAATACACCTGCAGGCCTGTTTTAGATCTATCATCGTATGACATGGTATAAATTTTGCCATAAAGAAGTCATGAAATGCTTCATTTCGTATTAGGTACCGATCACCAATGATATCATCACCATGGGTATAATTTCAATGATGTCATCATGATGTACTTAATGAGCGAATAATTTCTCCATTGACCTGATTTTGTTGAGGGGTTTACCCACAGGGGTGATTCAAACTAATGTCTCCTGGAGAGAATGTGTCCTACATACTGATGTCAGCAAACTTCACAAGGAAATATAGTTTTTTGTGCATTAGGTAGGTATACTATTCTGAGCGTTTCCGGGTATGGCTGTATAGGAGATTTCTAATTCTACAAATGAAGGCATTTTCCCACCTCGTATTTAACCGCCTCCTTAGTCTAGTTGTTGAGACTACCCGGTATTGATATGGTGGTGCGGGGTTCGATTACCTGGGCGTTGAACATTTTCTGCTTGGTTTGGTTGGTGGTAGGTCTTCTGAGGCCGCCTGGCTAGCTACTACCGTCTTACCTAAGTTTTTTTTTTCACCATAATATCAATGTTAATTAACATTTTTGTGTTTGGATATGATGAATTAGAGTTAGAGGTAAGATATTACATAGTTCGTCAATTGTTGAGGAATCCAGGTGAAGCTCACTTCCATCTCCGACTTTATCGTCACTTAGCATCAGGTGAGATGAATAAATCTTTCCTGTTGCGTATTACGAAAAAGTAAAATTAAACAACAAAAAAAAAAAAATGAACTGGATGATTATGGCTGTATGGACTAGATTGCTTTGCCATTCTGAAAATAGGAAAAATAGGAAAACTAAAAAAACAAAGCTAACCGCGCGAAAAGTTAATTCAATACAAATACATATACCTAAATTACAATAATAATCTTTATTCAATCCATGTGAGATCAAAAAGAATTAAGTTATCGTAAGGATAACATGCAATGGGAGAAACATACACCGAGATAACAGAACCAAATCAACGGCTACAAAACATTCTCCAATGTTTGACAAGATGTAAAATTGTAATCGTCATACTTTTAGTTTACTTTGTCGAGCATCAAATATTTTATTGTTTCGTGTTCGCATAATACCTCCGCTTCATTTTCATTAAAGGAAATTGAAAATGAAAAAGAAGAACTGGCAGACTTGCGAAATACTAATTCAAGATTAGAGGTGGAATTAAAGGAAGCTAAGGAACTTGAAAAATCCCACCGATATCACTTACAAACATCGAGGGAAATGATTGAGAATTTGCAAGAAACTGTTTCCCAATTAGTATACTTAAAAAGAGATATTAAGAAGTTAAAAGATGAGATATCTTTAAAAGATTCAACAATTATTCACCTGGAAAAGGTATGCCAGTAAACATTAAACAAAAAACGTAACTATAACAACATTTTATTTTGCATTTAAAGTGTTAACCATCTTTCATTACTCTACTCATACTCTGAAAGTAGGTCTGACTGAAGTTGCCTGAGGAGCGGGGTGAAAGTAATACTTTTCAGTCATAAGGAGAATCGCTTTCAACTGACAGCTGTCAAAATATAAACGAAAAACTATTTTTGTTTTCACATTTCTGCGATGAAAAATTTAAATAACTTAAAGTTTTAAAGAATATATTTTTAAATGACTATTATAATTTATTTTCAACTAGGTATTTCTTTAAAATAACACAGATGTGGGCAAAATATTTAAGTACCATTTTTTCAACGATAAACGATAGGCAATCCGATCTTCATTTGTTATTTCCAGTTGTAGACTTTTGTTTATAGGCACTACCGTATAGATTTGTATTACATAATGAGTTCATTTGATTCAGATATGGATTAAACGCCTGATTTTATAAAAAAAGAGGCTAAAGCAGAAGTGGTTGATTTATGTAAAATAAAATTCACTCATTTTTTCTTTAGCTTAGGCATATTTTCTTTTACTTTCCTTCTATTCGTAATTAAAAGCACAGCGTTTACCTCGGGTAGAACACTTATTTAGTCCCTCGAACTATAGGCGCCCGAGCTTCTCGGCACTAAATAAGTTACTTTTACCCCTAGGTTAACAATGTACTATTACGTCACTGCAATAAATCGTCTAATAAGCGTAATAGTACATTGTTACCCCAGGGGTGAAAGTAACTTATTTAGTCCCGAGACGGTGTTTAGAGCCCGAGCGTAGCGAGGGCACCAATAGATCGAGGGACTAACTAAATAAGTCTTTAACCCGAGGTAAACACTGTGCTTTTCATTACGAATACAAGGAAAGTAAAACTAAAACAATGAACGCGCTAAAGAATAAATGTGTAATTTTTTTACATAAGTCAACTACTTCTGCTTTAGCCCTTTTTTTCTCTTATAAAATCAAAAACTCCATACTGAATCAGATAAACTTATTGTGTTAATTTTAACACAATGCTATACAAATATAATTAACTGTTAATACAAATCTCTGCTATACGGAAGTATAAACGGAACTCTACAACTTGAAAAAACAAATGAAGATCGTGTTGCCGCTTACCCGTTTATATTGTTTTTTTTTCTGTGGCCGGCCTGCAATCCAGCCATTATTTTTCATTTTTATCATCATAGATTTTTTTATATTTTACCCATATCTATGTTATTTTAAAGAAATAGTTGAAATTAAAATTTAATAAAGTCATATTTAAAAAAATATATTCTTTAAATTCTTAATATTATGTTATTTCAATTTTACACCGCGCTATAAATGGCTAGATGACAAAAAATTTTTTTTTTGCTTTAATAGAAGCTCATTCATATAATAAACAGAGAGAAAAAAACGGTTTTCGAATAACTATAAAAACAACCAAGATATAAGGTATTATAGATTTTTCTCCATCTCTTTCTAGCAAAACGGCAATTTACAAGGAGTTTGGCCGTACTCAACAATGACGTCACGGTTGATGTCGGATCTCTCTGTCTAATCGCCTTCAAATTAACAACTTAAAATGCTTGTATCTAATGTATTTCTAAGCCGATTTCAATTCTAATTTCACAGGACTGCATCTTTTTCCACGGTATTTTAATATTTAATGACGAGACGTAAAAATTTGAATTCAGTCATCATCCCCATTGAGTGGCTGTATAGAAAGTCGGAAAATGGTTCAATAGAAATATGAAAATAGAACTAGTTTCTTTTTTTAAAAATTGACAGCAGCTGTCAGTTGAAAGTGATTCTCCTTAAGGCTGAAAAGTATTACTTTCAACCCGCTCCTCAGGCAACTTCAGACCTACTTTCAGAGTATGAGTAATGAAAAATATTTTGTTATTTTGCTAGTGTCATTTAAACAAGTAAGTACCTAGGTACATTGCAGCAGCTACACAAAAAAGAGTTGGGAAAATATTAGGGCACCACTAGTAGGTACAGTTTCGCACAAGAAACATGAAAATCATTGACGATGATATATCATCCTTGATGAAAATAAAGGAAAATTAAAAAAAATATAATTTGGAAAAGTCACTGGCGGATTTAGAATACCTACAACCTACATGTATTGCTACTCCCTTTTTTCCGTGATGTCGTAAGAACCGACTAAGGCCGACTTTACCATATTTACATTTCTCCGAAGAAATAGAAAACTGAACAAAATTCTATACAATAAATGGTATCAGGCGATATTTTTCGTAAGTCCATTCTGAATTGTTAATGAGTAGCAACTTGGTGCAACTGGCAAGGCATGTATGGTAATTGGCGACTCAAGAAATTGTCGAATGAGTAAACTGGCGGAATAGCGAAACTGACAATTATAGAAAAGCTAACTCGTACTAATCATTTACAATTAAAACCCTATACAACCAGTACCCTATACAACCCTATACAACCACTCTTGAACCATTTCCAATCGATCGACATTGAGATTGTGATTTTTTGTACACTTGATTTTCCACATTGGCACAAAATTAGAACCGTATTGTGGTGATTTTGAGTGAACCAAACTCCGTGCTATCTAATTTTCTCTAAATACGGATCCACTTTGTCGTTAGTGTTGCTAAATAAGCGTACGAAAAATCACAATCTCAATGCCGATCGATTGGATTTGGTTCAAGAGTAACCCTACAGTTACAGGGCGTTTTTGTCTATGAAAAAATCTATCGCGATCGACTTGAACTATTCACTTTTACTATTTATTGCGGCGTCAATACAAGACTTGGTGTCGACTGTCCTTAGATCATCGACTGTCTCATAAAAATAGCCATGGATGCACTTTGATGCAATTTATAGCGATCGCGATAGATTTTTGTAACACAATCAAGGGGACCGGCTGGCCAGCGTTAGCAGGTACACTAATTCTCCTTGTCTAAGGAGAGACCCCTATGCCTATCTCAAAGCGATCATTCGCTATCGCTTTCGTGACATTAGAACAATAGTTTTAATGTTTATTATACGTGAAATTAGAACTATTGTTCTAATGTCACGAAAGCGATAGCCAGTGATCGCTATGAGTTAGGCGGTAGCCACCCCGTGCCCAGCAGTGTAAAGTAAGTAAAGAAAAAAATAAGCAAGAACTGTGATTTTTTACCAGTGATAATATTTTATTCTTAACCAGGAAAAGGAACTTATAATGCAAGAAAATAAGGGTAACATCACAGAAATACGAAATACATTTGAAAAGCAAATAAAAGAATTACAGACTAGTTGTGAAGAAAAAGGTATGTACCTAATAAAACTGACAATACTTACATGCCTCTGAATCTTTCTGAATGCTCTGCGTAATTTCTAGGTTTTTTTTTTATTTAATTTATTGACCAAAGCATATGACAAACTATATTTTGTACAAGTTATACCCTTACACGAAAACCTGAAAGGTTTATCTGTGTGGGTGAGCCGTTCACAAGTTCAAACATGAATACAATACAGCAGTTCATTATTGTTATATTAATTATTGGCACGTATTACAAAAATAAATGTACATTATTATTTATTGCGACATTCTAAATTTGATAGATATGGGTTTTGTAAGAAGAAATTTTTAAAATTACATTTGTATTTTAGTTTTTTTAAATAATCATTTCGAAGGTTTGCGGGAATCTCGTTAATGAAAGTTTACTTCAGTTAGTATAGAGAATCTTATCTTATCATGAACATTAATTATTTTGCAATATTCAAAGAGAGCTTTATCGTTGCCTTTAAATTGTTTTTTTTATATGTCTAGGTACAATAGTTTTTAAAATTTTAAATTGCAACCTATAAATATCATCTATATATGTTTTATACGTAAGGCCGTAGCTACTCAACCCATAGTTGATCACCGAGTCAGCCAGGGACAAATATAACATTCGTAGAATCTTGTAAGGTAGTTTATATTTCAGAATTTTCAGTCTAATGATAATTGAACGTAGTTTGGCACATACATGTTCTTTGTGAGATCCCCAGCTGAGTCTGTGGTCTATTACTAGTCCAATATACATGTGTTCTTTAACATTTTCAATTGGCTCGCAGCGGCATTTATAGCCGGTATACACTTTGTTTAGTTAAGTGCTTAGTGTTTAGTGTTTAGTGTTTAGTAGACTGTTTAGTGTTAAGTGATTAGTAGGTGCTGTCCATACAGTGTTTAGTAAACGGTGTTTAGTTTATTTGTTCATTATATGGACTAAACACTAAACAGATCTGTTCAGACGTGTTTAGTGAGTGTTTAGTGTTAAGTGAGGGGTGAAGGCGGGAGAGCGGGAGGGGCGACTCGCAGAAAAAATAGAACGCGTTCCTATTCGCTAAACACTAAACACTTAACACTAAACACTAAACACTTAACACTAAACAGAAGCTGTCCGAACGTGTTTTTTACTAAACACTTAACACTAAACAAGCCACTCGCACTAAACACTAAACAGAGTGTGTACCGGCCATTAGGCATTTCTTGATGTAAACATTGGTGGGAATGGGCCACGATGGTGGCCACGATGGTTGACTGGCGAAGTAGGTAGGTACGCCTTTCAAGAAGTAGTATGTACAGTTCGCGACAAGTCGACATGGCAATTTAATTTAAATTTAGAATATACAACCTAAAACAACTAATGAAGTGACAGATATCGAAATTGAATAATGCGGTCGATGCGGAATCCTGCAGCACTCATGTTAAAATAGTGCAGGAGAAGTGATGATTGTGCATCGCGTCTTCCATCCACTCATAACCTCGATTGCCATGTTGACCTGTCGCGAACATTACACCGATGGAATGAATAAATATTTTATGTTCGTTCATTATGTGCTCATGTTTCTGTCCGGTCCGACCGTCTGTCCGTCTGTTCTATTGAGATCTCGGTCCCTGGGCTACTTATACACTACGAGTTTTTACTAGATAATAGATCTCATGTTTAGCTCTTATGGAGTATTTTAGGCCGAGCCTGGGTCATGCCAGCTGAGGTCAGAAACCCTAATTTTCATATACATAATTATGAATTCAATATATGGTTTGAAGCAATTCGTTGTACTGGGTTTTTAATACTGAGAATAAAAATGCTGATACTAGGACTCTAAGGCCCGTTTACAGTACGCAACTCAAGCAGCGTTTGAACTCCGATCACGAAAAGCTAGTTTTGAGTGGAGATCACACTACTTGAGTGTTCATCCGATTATAAGTGGCGTTTTAGGTGTCGATCAGCTGAAACTGGATTCAATAACAGAGGTGCGATTTCCATTACGTTTGGTATTTTATTTTATAACGTCGTTTGTGCGGCCTCGGCATATTCGTCGGCTAACATAGAGCTGCTAGCTAGCACTTATTCAGCACCAGGCCACTGCTGGACAATCTTGTCCAACACAATCCAATGCCCAACACCTGCCCACTGCTGAACAATCTTGCCCAGCACCAGTCCACTGCTGGGCAATCTTTTCCAGCACAAGCCCACTGCTGGGAATAATGCCCAGCACCAGCTTACTGCTGAACAATTTTTCCCAGCACCAGCCCACTGCTGAACAATCTTGCCCAGCACCAACCCAGTGTTGGGAATCATGCCCAGCACCAACCCACAGCTGATTAATCTTGTCCAGCACAAGTCCACTGTTGGACAATCTTGTCCAGCACCATCCCACTGTTGGCAATCATGCCCAGCACCCGCCCACTGCTGAACACTCTTGCCCAGTTCCAGTCCACTGCTGGACAAGATTGTCCAGCACAATCCCACTGTTGGGAATCATGCCCAGCACCAGCCCACTGCTGAACAATCTTGCCCAGAACCAGCCCACTGTTGGACAATCTTGTCCAGCACCATCCCAGTGTTGGGAATCATGCCCAGCACCAACCCACAGCTGATTAATCTTGTCCAGCACAAGTCCACTGTTGGACAATCTTGTCCAGCACCATCCCAGTGTTGGGAATCATGCCCAGCACCAACCCACAGCTGATTAATCTTGTCCAGCACAAGTTCACTGCTGGACAATCTTATCCAGCTCAATCCCACTGTTGGGAATCATGCCCAGCACGAGTCCACCGCTGGACCATCTTGTCCAGCGCTATCCCACTGCTGGGAATCATGCCCAGCACCAGCCCACCGCTGGACAAACTTGTCCAGTACCATCCTACTGCTGGGTATCATGCCGAGCACCAGCCCACAGCTGAACAATATTGCCAAGTACAAGTCCACTGCTGGGAATCTTGTCCACCATCCCAATGCTGGACAATCTTGTCCAGCACCATCTCACTGCTGGAAATCTTTCCCAGCACCATTGATAGACTCACTCATCCAGCACCAGCCTACAGCTGGACACTCACCCAGCATCAGATTGTGGCGTAAATATCAACTTTATTTGCTAACATAATATGAATTTCTTTTCTCAGGAGTGGTTTCGACCATACTTAAGTAATCAAAGATCAAATCTTTACTTGAGCGTATAACGCACTTCTATAATAAGCCATTACTCAGATGAACAACGATCAATGAATCTCGTTTCAAGAAACAT
This sequence comes from Schoenobius gigantellus, assembly GCA_963935595.1. NCBI lineage: Eukaryota > Metazoa > Arthropoda > Insecta > Lepidoptera > Crambidae > Schoenobius > Schoenobius gigantellus. The sequence goes on along the minus strand of OZ012547.1, from coordinate 29,444,113 downwards.
TCAAAAATTTAATCTCATCTTAAAACTAGTTTTAAAACTAGATTCATTACTGAGAATCGTTTTGTAATACGGGACTAAGGATCGTACAAATAGTCGTATCTCAAGTTAGAGCTCGATCTTGAGTGCAGTGTATGGCACATCCGTCAAAAACAGCAGCTCAAGATCGACCACGCACTTGAGATACGACTATATACGAGCCTAGACCTAGACTATGCCACTATGTGTTATGCCACTTAGGTAATTACGGTCAAGGACTACTTATCGTCATTGAAGTTCTAACACCACGTAAGTCATTTTTGACGGAAAAAAGACCACACGGCGTTTTTCGAATACTTCGCATTAATCACAAATTCGTACTATCATTATAACGTTCCAATGAAATGTATGTGTAATAGAATGCCATTATAATAGTATATTTATCTATAATTGTGCAGTTTTTTTCACTCTTCGTAAAAGTTGCTATTTTGACATACGCGGTGTTAGAACTTCAACAACGTTATACAACTTATACAAAATAGCCCGTAAAAATATAATAAATTATCAAAGCCAAAAATATTGACAACATAGAAAGTTCTCATGTCAGAGAACCGGGGGGGTTATTGTCTAAGAAAAACTCTATCACGGTCGCCTTTAAATTAAACAGCCATTACGCTGTGAGCACCAGACTCTGTGCCGACTTCCTTTTACAAAGGAGTAATGGATGGACTGCGACTGTCAATTTGATAACAATCGCGATATTTTTTTTGACAATAACCCCGCCGAGCAACGCACGTAAGGTTTTCGAATGTTGTAAATGGACTCTTTATAAGTGACCATTCGACCCCCTTTCCGCTTTACGCGTATCTACCTTATTTGTATAACCATTTCCAACTCCACTAATATGAATACCAAATGAAAGGGCTTGAAGAGTAGAGTATGAACCTAGCAATGTTGCACTATGAACCTAGCAATGTTACCATAGCAATGTTGCACTATGAACCTCTAGCACTATGCGATGAACCTACAGTCTGATTTTTAATTCGACGGAATTCTGACATTTCAGAAGTGTTGCCAACATTGAAAAACTCATCCTAAAAAACTCATCCTAAAAATTTTAGCAAAATAAAAAATAAACCTTTATGGTTTCCATTTAGAAAAACTAAGACTTTAAAAATTACTGATAATTTTAAAATGGTAATTACATAGTTTAATACCATATTATTGAAGTTACAATAATTGTCAAGGAAATAATTTTTCTATTACTGGGATCCCTGTTCAATAATCCATAGGTTGCCAACCTTTTTTAGAAAAACTCTTTGTTTGTAAAATTTTTGCTTCTTCTAAGAGCCAATATAACAAGATGTCAAATCTTAAATTAAAAAACTATTTACGCCGCGTCATGCATCGCCGTCCGAGTTGCGCAAAGTGAAACAATTAATATTAGTTAGAGGGCATATAATATCACTGCTAAAAAATTAAACCATATTATTGAAGACGAGGATAAAATGTGCCCTCTTAATGATCTGCTGGATAGTGTATGTGATTTTTTCTTTTATAATCCGAGTTGATGATGATGACGACAATGATGATATAAGTGAATATAATTAATAAATATTGATTTACTCTGTTTTTTCCATTTAGCACTTTAAAATTTACATTCTAGTTTGTGTGCATTGAGTGCACAAAACAAACACTATTTACAAATGTCATTACTTGATCTAATTCTGTTTCATATTTTTTGTTATTAAATATTTAAAAAATTCTAAGCAGAAAGGGTTATTTATATCTGATTTGTCTATGGATGAAATCTGTCAGAATTCCGTCGAATAAAAAAATCAGACTATAGCAATGTTACCCTAAATTCAACATGACCGCCGTTCAAAAAATGGCGCCCAAGTTTTGAAACATGTTTACTTAAGTGCGGTAAAATGTAAATCAGTTGGTCGCGTCCCATTACCCCGCATCGACTTGGCCACGAAAATAAAATAGCGTTTAACCGATAGAGACACAGTACAAGACTACTAGTGTTGCCTGCACGCATATCACTATCGTACCTACCTATTTCTACCGCCATGTAGCGGTGCTTGCAATTTGCAGTGAAGTGGCACGCAAGAAAGCTATAAATAATTTCCTTTGTTTGACAACATACCAACATATCTAAATTATTAAAAAAACTGTAGCGAATCACAAGTCTTTTTAATCCTCTTCTAAACTTTGGGGAACATTGATTCTATAGAATCCCCAAAAAACAACAAACATTAATGTTGTATAGCCTCAAAAACAGATTTCTAATTTTTATACTTTACACCATAATTTATTAGCAACTGAATACAAAAACAGAGCGTCGGTGGCGCTGTGGACTCGGCACTTGTCTTGTCCAATCGGGAGGTCCGGGTTCGAGACCGTCATGTACCACTGTGTTTTTCGTTTCGAATGTCATATGTACATTTGTCTGACGCTCCTACGGTGAAGGAAATCATCGTGAGGCAACCTGCATACATCTGCGAAGAAATTCAAAAGGTGTATGTGAAGTCGACCAATCCGCACTGGGCCAGCGTGGTTGACTAAGGCCTAATCACCCTAACATAGGGTAGGCTCGAGCCCCTCGGTGGGGACGTATAGAGAGCTGTGATGATGAATACAAAACGCATTTAATGCATCAGTTAAATAGGTGTTAAAATATATATTTTTTATATTTATAATATAATAACTGTAATATTTTTAATTCAGTTCAGCAAATGCAAAATGATTCCGATACCCAAATAGCTCAATTCACTTGTGCTATTGAAGAACTAAGAAGCAAAATCAAAGAAATGGAAACGCAGCATAGGGACAAGGTCAGTGGATATCTACATGAAAAGGTTAAGTAAAATTCACATGGCAACAGGCCAGACTTAAACCGTCTTATTACAAAACATGGACTAAACTTATATTTCACTGCAGAAATTAAACGCGATCAGTTCAAGTTAAACTCGGTTTATGCTCTTAACTATTAACCAATTATGGTTTATAGTGCACCGCAAAAAATTTAATTTTTAGTTTTGGAAATGTAGTCTTATATAAAAAAAAAACTGAGTTCCGCTACCAAGTTTGCGTTTCACTGGCCTAAAGAAATCGTCGTTCATGTTGAACTTGGTTCAGTTCTTCGTCTGGGATTCTCGACGTTTAGCGTTACTAAACTAAACGCGTTTAAGAGCTGTCATTGTCCTGAGTTTTGGAAGTAAATTATTGTTTTTAAAGAAAGAAACGATCTTGTTGTTTGAGATTTGTTTTTAAAACAAACATATATGAGAAAGAGCTTTGGCACTAGCTTTTGACGAAAATGTTGATGAGGTCGAGTTTGTTGCTCGTCGCTCCTGATGGATACGCAAGAGAGAAGAACACTTCGACACTCTTGATGATAAAGATTTTGTAACGTCTTACAGAACCAACAGTTCTTTCTGTATTGGAATCAATTGAAGATAAAATAAAATTTCCTTTTATTATGTAAGCAGCAAGATACACTTTGTTATGATGTTGTGAGTCGTGTGGTGTTTTCATCTATGATAAGAGTGCGGTTCAACTTATATACATTAACATTTTCTTCGAAAAAATCTCACTGAGATCCCTAGTTAAGAGGAGACATCTGCAAAGTGGTCTCCCGAATTGTTATGTGATGTTATTTTTAATTATCAATTGTGAAATTGAATTAAATTTTAGTTATTCTAAGGCAATCATTCGTTCGTTCAGTCTTTGTCAAAGATAAACTACGTTGTAATAAACGAGATCAAGTCGAAGCTGGTGAAATCGGTGCGACGTAAACCGCGATCACAGCTAACTTCTGAACTCTATTATTCAGAACCAAGATTTATTAAACTCGGTTTCTATCAGGGACGATGAAATCGGCTCTAAATGGTTTAAACCAGGACTAAATTTTGACGCTGTTTCTATCTATGTATATTAACACAAGTGAAAGCGCACTAGGTGTTGTATTATAGGAACTGAATCTTTTATTCTAGTAATCAAAGCTAGGTTACACTAGGTTCAAACTAAGACTAAGTTCAGTTTAGACCAGGTTTGTAATAAGACCGTAACCGCCTTATTACAAAACATGGTCTAAAGTTAGTCCTGGTTTAAACTTGACTGACTTTAGTTTATTAACAAGTGAAAGCGCACTAGGTTTAAACCAAGACTTAGTTTAAACCAGGTTTATACCAGGTTTTGTAATAAGACCGTACCTACATGTTGAGCTTGAGACCGCTCTTATGTCGCTTGTAATAGCGGTGGTTTTCGTAGTTTAAAATGTAAGGCTGGACATGTGGTCAACTACTGTACTTACAAGAAATCAGTTAAAAATACTATATGAGGTTGAAGGTTTGGAATTTGTTTCATTGCAACTGATTTAATAATTACTGCAACTGATGAAATAATTACTAAGACTTTCATTGAGTTTGCAAAGAAAATCTCAAGGTATCTACTTTAATTTAAGCTATAGAAGGGTATCTCGTCGTTATGGCCCTTTTTAAATTAAATTACATTTTTATTTCACACAAAGTAATGAAATATTTAACTAGATATAACCCGTTTTATCTGTTTAGATGAATATAGTAGTGTTGGAGTATGAAGAGAAAATTCAGAGAGGGGCTGCTCAGATCACCCAACTTCAGGATGAGCTTGCACGCCAAGTTACGCGTGCCGACTCCAATATAGACGCTTACAGGCGGGTAAGTCTCTCCTTAATAATATATATTCACTACCATTTAAGCATATGAAGAAAAAATGTTATCGTTTCATAAACAACAACATGAGCTTCTCTTTGTGTGTAAATAAAACTTTTCAAATACTTTTTTCTATTCTATTCGCTTACGTCATTGTCATGTCATGTAATACTGTTTCTTTTTATATCGAAAAGTTATATAAGAAAATGTTAAAATTCTAGGAACATTGCCTTTTTGCACATTTCCTTCTCGGTTAATATTTAATGAGATATTCTCACAAAACGATCCGAATAGGCCGGGTAACTTATAATTAATATTTAATGCCTCTAATTAGTTTTATTAAATTACAGTATTATAAAATGATATAAAGCCTGATTTGCCAAGATCATTATTTCGATTTTAATTGGTCGTAGGTACTGGAAATTGCATTTGTCATTACATTTTATGTTATATTTTATAGTAAGACCATAGTAAGCCCTATATGGTCAGATGATATCAATTTATCTTTATAAATAGCGCACGCCTATAATTTCACAGAATACTCGTATTTATCGTATCTTATAAAACTTTTGCGCGACTAGAATCTGTGAGACAATTTCCCTTATTTAATATGAATTAAAAAACTTGGAGTCAATGTAATTAACTTAGTTAAGTATTTAACTAATGGCTGTATAACTAGCGTGACTATGCCTTGAAGATGTTTTATAATTATAAAGACAATGACAAAAGGTCTTACAATGTGTCGTACAAAATTAATACTTTAGTAAAAAAAACATTATTAATTCTCAAAAACAGTAAACTAGTTCTCTATAGCTATTTGCATTTGTTGGGATAGTAACTTAGTATGATGGTCAATATTTCCATAGTATAAATATAACAATTTATACTTTGACATTACCTACTGGTATTACGTCGAAAAGTCAGACATTAATTTAATACTTGTAGTTCTAAATTTATTCAGTTTTTGACTGCCTCGCTCATACTAAGAATAGTTCGGTTCCGAGAGTGCAACAATAATGTTCTTGACATTTTTCTTTAGAATCTAGAATAACGCAACAGATACATTCTAATCTAACTAAGAGGGCTCTCTATTTCTAGACATAAAAATTATTGTCATAAAATCATATCCCATAATTTCGATTGAAATAATCATCAAGACGCAAAATAATCAGGAAGCAGAATGTTAATAAGCATAATATTGTGTGGCAGAAAATCGTTTGTCATAAGTATTAAAACCCACAAACTCGAAACACAGAACATCTTGACGCATAATTTTTCAAAGCATAATTAATGTTTAGCATATTAATCACAACGAACAATACGATTACGCAGAATTTCTCTAGGCATAAACTTGCACGCAAACATGCAGCATGCATGCAAGTATGCAACAAGCAAGCAAGCATGCAACATGCAAGCAAGCATGCACCTTGCAAAGCAAGCATGCACATGCATGGTTTCTGTCACGGCTCCGACGCTACAGGGCTCCGGCGGCGGTCCAACGCGAGCTTATCGTCGCAGATGGTTTTCGCTCACCATCCTCAGCCGCGGCGGCGAGCGTTAAAACCACCTGCTCCTCAGCTCGCGGGCCGCCTCGCCCCTTCGCGCCTACGCGGGTTTGAATTACACTCTAGGGGTAGGAAAAACAAGACTACGTGGAAGTCGGTTTTGCAGCGATTCGTTTCTGTCACTAGTAAGTAGCATGAATGAATTTATTTGTCAAATAAAAAATCAATATATACCTACTATGAAAAAAATATATCAAATGAAAATATAGAATATTCCAGTAAGTATCATATTTTAATAAAATAATACTTTACGAAATTTTATTATAAAAGGTTTAGTAAAACACTAAATATTGTATCTAATGAACGTTATATCCTTGAAAATAAAATCATTTCTAATTATAAGAAATGCCCCAAAATATCAGGGATAATTATCATTAATTATGACACTTAAAATTATGGTAAAACGTTTTAGGACTATCAATACTATGTCAAAAGAAATTAGGGATTTCAATAATTATGCTTCATAAAATTATGCATTTGGATAATTATGCCTTATACAAATTATGCAAAGAAAAACATATGTGACGTTAATGTTATGCTTTTCGATTATTATGCTTAGTGATTTATGCCAAGCGTCTTTATGACAAACAACATTATGCCAAATAAAAGGTCCCCGTTTCTTTTATTTAACTTGTACAGGTTTTAAGATAGATTACTTTGAGTTCTAGATTCCGTTTTTTTACAAGATAGCTGACGCGGATTCTTTAGCCGAACGAATTTCCCACGAGCATCCATCCGATGCACAATAAACTACGCAAACACAGCTAAAAACGTAAATCGTCAATTAATTGTATGCTTCCAACCTGTAGTTAAAAGAAATGAATGCTCAACAATAGGCACATGAGACTTAATTAGATCTCTGCTTGAGATTTAATTATAGAGCGTCGTTATACACTTTCACTAATAAAGTCTAATGTTTTACAGCGACTGGAAGAGCTGGAGGAGAAATTGAAACAGACTCAATTCAAACAGTATTTAGCTCAGAATACTTACTCCTCCCAGTTTGAGAACCAAGTTGAGCGTCCCTACTCTGTGAATAGAGATCCTTATACTGTACCTTGTGCTGGGGATGCAGGACCTTCTCACGAATCTTCCAAGGGAAGGTATACACCTGTGATTAGCCAGAACAAAACTTCTAAGACTCCAAACACATTAGAAGTCATGTACTTTAATAATAAGCCTCAAGTAGCGCCAAAGGTGACGGAAAAGAAAGGGCCCTTTAATATCACTAAGAGGAGGAAACTATACAACGACAAAGATTTCCAAGATTACTAAAGTATCTTTGTTACGCAACTGTGCGATCTTTTAGTGCGCGTTTAATGTTTCATGTAGGTATGTGACTTAATAAAAGCATGTAATAAAATTATTTTTCTAACATCAACAAATATTGTACTTATGTAGCTCGTAGCTGTAGTTAGTTTTGATAGATTCTTATTATCTGTGCTAATATTATAAAGCTGAAGAGTTTGTTTGGTTGATTGGATGAATCAATAGTTCCTAAGATTATCGGGAACTATAAGTTTTTTCAGATCTGATTTTTTTCATTGAAGGAAACACATTGCGATAGGTGCCAAATCCCTATAGACACATAAAATCATACCTAAGCGAAACACCAACTCTTGGTTTTGTGGTTTTTTGCTGTATACACAATATAGATAAGGTGTAGACTGTGTTATATCTATTATGGATATATATATATGATTCGATGACTGATGACTGATGACGCAGTTAGCACTGCATCCACCTTATTTTTTGTAAATCTTGTTGATATAATGAAATCTTCGGCCCGCACTTATTTATTTTAATGTGCCCGATAATAATACTCGATCAAGTGTGTTGGCAAACATAATAATAAGTATTTTTTTTACTTAAACGGTTTTATTGTAAGTGAATATAATAATTTTGGCCCAATCGGACACTGGCAAGTGGGTCAAATTTAACTTGCAAGATTTAACCCAAACAAACAGGGCAAGCTAAATAAAACCGTTTAAAAACTTCATCGAATATATTTTATTAAATGAATTAAAAAAGGAGGAAATTTTGTGTTCGATTGTATCTATTTTTTTATAAAGGTATATTTACCGATTGCTCCGCCATTTGTGGGCCGATTTTCAACATTCTTTTTGAGGTGGTGCCACTGTCAGCAAGTCATGATCAATTCCACAGAATTCGATCCCACAGGAAAATCTAAAATTTCATAGGTACAGCCAACGGGTTTAATTTTTTTTTCTGAAGAGATTCAGGTATTTCCTTCTGGTAGTCATCGTATCATGTTACTGAACGAATACTCATATACTCTTACATACACTCATACACGCGTCGTATATGTAAGAGTATCATCATCATCACAGCTCATATACGCCCCCACCGAGGGGTTCGAGCCTACCCAATGTTAGGGTGATTAGGCCTTAGTCAACCACGCTGGCCCAGTGCGGATTGGTCGACTTCACATACATCATTGAATTTCTTCGCAGATGTATGCAGGTTGCCTCACGATGTTTTCCTTCACCGTAGGAGCGTCAGACAAATGTACATATGAAATTCGAAACGAAAAACACATTGGTACATGGCGGGTCTCGAACCCCGACCCCCCGAATGGAAGGCAAGTGCCGAGTCCACAGCGCCACCGACGCTCCAATGTATGTAAGAGTATATGAGTCTTAGGGCACAGTTTATAATGGTGAGTAATTTCTAGGCGATAGTGATTGATTTTTTCTTAGACAATAACCCTCCGGGTCTGGTCTTGTTACTATAATAATATTAAAATAATATTAAAACTAAACAAAAACAGAAAGTCATAGCCATATCCCTTTATTACAAACAATTCTCGGTAATTATTGCTATTTTGTCAATCTATTGTATGTTTTAATACGGAAACGGTACACATAACAGATATTTTAATGAAACATTATTACCAAAAACCTTAATTAAGTTTTTATCTATTGCCATTCCATCTCGTATTTACTGCTTTATCTAATATGCTGCTATGAATAAGAATGTAGTTATGAAATTATTACATTACTATTCATAAGTTACATTGCGGCCTACATAAGAACGTGCAAGTACGTCCCTCCAAGCGTGAACTGCTTAAATAAATATTAGATTGCTGTAGGTAACGATAATTGCATATTCTCTTCATCGCAAAATATGCGAGCTTAAGTCATCAATGCACGATGCACTGTAATAACACGCGACAAATAACGAAAAACTGTATGTTATTCGATTAAAGGTACCTACGTAATAGAAACGCTTAATTAGACCTTCATTATAAGTCTGGCAATCACATAGAAAAATATCGCATATTCTAAGCTGGAAATATATGAATAGCTAGACACCTGGCAGCGGCATCGCCCGCTTGAACTATACGACTCGACTATACTCATTGATTTACAAGTAGTAAATCAATGACTATACTACTCGATTTTAGCTATTTGGCTTTTTCCCCGTTCTTCTTTTTCAAATATATTTTATAGAAATGTCGTGTCACAGTGTACTTGTTATCGAACTCCTCCGAAGCGGGTTAACAGACGTGTTTTGTGTGTACCTATGTTACGCGATTACTCCGCTAATTGTGGACCGATTACTCATAGGGAGGTCTCAAGATCACCAAGTCAGGATCTGATAATGGGATCCCATGAAAACCGAGGGAAATCCTTAAATTTTATAGGTACGTCACACGTGTTTCATGTTTTCTTTTCTTCGAAGCTATTCACGTATTTGCGTCTGGTAGTCATGAACCGAGATGATATTGGAAGGATCTTTAACTTTTGAACTTGACCTGACATTACTTTCTTTTTTCGAGGGAAAATGCGCAACCGCACCGTACCCGCCGTTGGCTAGACGGCGAGCGTGTGGGGCTCACCAAGCAGAGTGCCAGGCCTACCCACTAAAACCCTTCGGTGTTCTCCCTGCTCTTTTGGACGCGTGTGGTAGGGTCCACAATGCAATACTACTTCTCACGCTTCCGGGCTATCTGTCGCCAAGGGATTGTCCGAGAACACCAGGACAATCCCCAGACGGCGAAGCCTTACGGCGGCGTGCACGGGAACCGACCGTGCTCGCAGGCCTCACGGTCATCAGAGAGGCATTGCTTGAGCGAATGCCCGTCTTCTCCTGCCTATCCGTCTGCGGCGGAGAGGAGCGGCCTGAGGATCTACCTCCCGCTCCCTCTCCGCAGCCTCCTGCGAGATGACATCTTCGCAGAAGGAGGCGACAGCCTGACCTGACATGACCTGACCTTGGACCTGAATTAAATGTCAGCACTGAAGGTGAGCAGGTATTAAATTCACAAAAAAAAAGATTTCATTCACTAAAATATAAAAAAATAAAATAAAATAAAAACCGACTTTAAAAACACTGAAATGTTAAAAATAATATAAAAATAGGTACTTACAGAAAACATCACACTTTTATATTTAAATCGGTGCCAAATTTTAAGACTAGATCATCGTTTGGCACCGACTTCAATATAGAAGTGTGTTGTTGTCTGTACCTATTCTTATATTATTTTTAACTTTTCAGTGTTTTTGGTCGGTTTTTATTTTTTGTAATTTCATACGTTTCATGAATGTTCGGTCGGCATTAACTCGTTCTAGCATGTCCTCAGCGACTATTCTGCGTTTCGAGGTTTTGGAGAAAATTCAGGTCTTTTGGGACTAGCCAAGCAGCAACATGGTTTTTCTTATTCAAGTGATCATTTAAAATGTTTTTTTTATTGCTACTAAGGTACGTTGGCAAACAAGCAAACTGCCCACCTGATGGTAAGTGGTAACAGTCACCTAAGTATATTACATGTGGGCATGTGGCTCCTGTGAGATTCGCAGTAAAACTAGCTGCAGCCCCCAGAAGAACCACAGTGTACGTTGCCAACTTATGACATCAGATGTAAAGTCACGGTAGCCAGTAATTTCACTGCCATAACTTACCCTTCAAACCGGAACACAGCAATGCAATGCAAGTACTGCTGCTTTGCTGCAGAAATATGTAGGTAAGACGGAGGTACCCATGATGCAGACGACCCTGGTACAGAGTCTCCACATAGCTAACCACTGACCTATAAGTATAATTGTGATAATATAAATGGGACATATTTTCCTTTCCAGACATGTGAAAGTAATGTGCGCCTTATGCGCAATAGCTATAATGACAATAAAAAGTCGAAAGTCTACCGCGCTGTAATATAAATAAATTGCCGCAAATATAAAATATTATAGTTCATAATGATAGGGAAATGTAATCTGATAATGCTTCCCATATACTTAGCTACACCAATAAACTTTCTAACCATCTTGGAGATGGATCATTTTAAGTGTGGGGTAGATATTAATCGTAAATCTAGCCATTTATATCCGAATATGAAATCATCAAAGTAATTTAATTTTAATTAGGTAGTTTGATTTTTAACCCGACGCAAAAAGAGGGGTATTAGGTAGGTATGAGTTTACCATGTGTATTATGTCATAGCTCCCAAAAGAATAGACCGATTTAAATGCGTTTTTTTGTTTGAGAGTTAAAGTGATTGGATGGTGCTCCTGCACCATGGCTGACTGACAAGGTCTGTGAGGCGTACGCTAAATTTTAACTCTAAGGGGATGAAATAGGGGTTGCAAGGGTGTATGGAAAAATCTTTAAATTAGCAACGATTTTGATAAAACTTGAGATTCATGGTCTTAAAAATATTTCATTGAACACGTGTTTCATGGATTATTGGAATTCACTCCCTTAGGGTGCAAAATAGGGGTCGAAAGTTTTATGGAAAATATTTAAAATCTGTTTCAATTTCTATGAAATTTATTATCTGGGCTTAAATAGCCTACAAAATTATTTTTCTTACGGGAAAATATAAAATACACACGGGAAAACAATAACAACGCGGGCGAAGCCCGCGAGCGGATAAAGCTAGTGTTGTGATATATTTGCTGGCGTGCCGTAGGGTGGCGTTTTATCCCCACTTCGTCTTTTAGTTTTCATAAACTCAATTACTCATCCCATATCTTTCTCTTATCATTTGTATATCCATATCTTCCCCTTAAATGTGAGTGTAGATCTGGAGATCGTCTATCTCCAGATCTACACTCAGGCGCCAATAAATGACCTGGCTAAAGCGATTGGCACAATTAATAAAGATTTGAAACATATTTCGGACTGGAGCCAACATCATGGTCTTCTAGTTAACCCAAAAAAGACACAGTGTATAAAAAGATACATTGGCAGTGGCAGTCCCTGGTACTGGTATTATTGAAAATGAATCAAACATAACATGTGGCTTAATATGTGCTAGAGCATGTTACCAAAATAATCTGAAAACCGTAATAGTACATTACGATATAAGTGCGGTATGGTGGTCACAACTCACGAGGCGGAATTTCAGACCGAGCCGAAGGCGAGGGCGTAATAGAGCCGAGTGTGTATAACCAATATAATTATGCACGTATATCGTACGACGATTTTCAACACATTTGCGAGGAAAAAAAACTTAATAAACTGAATTTTTGAATTCAATAACACAAATCAATTATTTAGACGAAACTAAATAATGTTATGAAAATAATCGTTTGAAAAATAATGCAGTTCGTTGATGTCATTTATATTAGCTCTAGCTTTTAATTGAAGACACGGTTAGCGCAGAGGTCGAGTGATCGTCTACTGCGCAACGGGTCGCGGGTTCGATTCCCGTAAGGGACAAATATTTTGTATGGCCTATAGAAATTTGTTCCGGTCTGGGCGTACCTATGTGCATGTGAGATTCTATGTTTGTAACTGCACCCACGACACAGGAGAAAAACCCTAGTGTGGGGCGACGTTTTAAAAAAAAAAACAAAAAATATAGTAGACAGGTACATTACTGCCGCAGCCGGCAAGTGCAGCATTGCCGGACTCTGATGCATGCCTCGGCTATAACCCACGCGTGTTTTATGAGCTGCTTTATGTATCTAAAACCGGTCAAATTAGATGCACTTTATGAGTAAGTGTGTTGAAAATATATTTACGTTTACTATACATATTTTAAACCATTTTTATTTTAAATATTTTCATATAAATTTTCAAAACAACTGAAAAATCTACTTCCGACCAACATAAAAATCTCTCGAACACTTTACTTTTACCAGTTTTGGATTATTCCGATAGTTGTTATCCTGACATATCGTTGTCTCTCTTGAACAAACTAGAGCGCTTACAGAACTTGTAGATATGGTTCATTTTCGGGTTACCCAAATACGAACACATCTCATAGTATCGCTCCAAGCTTCAGTGCCAACCCATTTGCCGTCAGAGAGATTGCCATATCCTCTCCCTTCTTTACTCTATCCTCTCGTATTCGTAAGTGCCCTATTATTACCTCAAATCCCTCTTTGCCCCTTTCCTATGTTCGTCAACCGTTAATCGAGTTTTACGTTCCATTAATGACTTGGCACCCGTCTTTCCTTAACATACCTCAGGTAGTAGGTATTCTTCCAGTAGGTATATCATAACGTTAAAAATATACAAGTCACTCTTTGGTTCCATTTATTTCCTTCAAACAGGTTCTTTAGTCACATTTTCTTAAACAATAGGCTTATCCTAAACATTGACACAATTTATAGTTAAAAACAATCACTTAGTCTGTGAAATTATTTCTGTATTATAAAATGTGCTGAAGCTATGTAGGTATATATACCAGCGAAACATTTTACGTACCTATGTTGGTACACAGTAGTTTAAAAGCGCACAGACACAATAGTATTATTACCGTAGCACAAACTAAGAAGTAACCTACAAGTTTTAAAATGCATTTAATACATTATGAACATCTGTGACATTTTTTGTTTGAATAACTACAATCGAGACTTATAATTAATGAATGAATAAATGAATATTGTTCGAGCGCATCACTAGCTCCAACTGTGTAGCAGCCTCGCGCCCCAAAAGTATTCTTAGGTTCTCGGTTGGTGTGTAAACATTACATGTAGAAGCAAACTTAGATGATTACTGACTTCGGATTAACCTGTCGAGAGAGTTCCAGCTGAAGGAGTAGTCGATCTGAAGGTGGCCGTATCTGGAGAGGTGAAAGTTGTCAGGTGCGGTCTTCGGGAGGGGCCGCGCCCAGTCCTCGTATTCGGGGTACAGGCTCTCGTACGCGAGGTGCTCGTACGCGTCTGTCAATCTTGAACAAATAATCACACGTTTAGTAACTCAGTAATTTTTTAATTGTTTAGGTACTCTTTTGGATATTGAATGCTAAAGTTGCTATTCTATAATATAGTATATTATATTCTACATATTATAAGTCCTTGGACGGATTTTTATGAAACTTGGTATGCGGTTATCTAGACTCATCGGTAGCGAGCACCCAACGTTTTTGTTCTAAAACAAAGTATTTACGGCGGGAGGATAGGTAAGTACGCCTGCTGTAATTGGATGACCAAATGACATGTTTCATAATAACCATCGCCAATATTAGCATCAGTATCCTTAGCACGAAACACTATCGTTATAGTAAAGTAATCTTATTTATTTACTTTGAGATATTAAATGGACAGCTAGAAACACTATCGTAAGACTATCGTGAGCTCGTAGCGTAACGATAGTTCTCTCACTGTAAAATACTCGGCTAGAAATATATGACGATAGCTGTCAAACATACGACACGACATGAACGATTATTAAATTAGGGTTTCTTTCACTAAAAAGAATTCATTCACTAAAAAGTTAAAAATAAAAAATATTTTACAAAAAATAAAAACCGACTTCAAAAATACTGAAAGTTAAAAATAATATAAGAATAGGTAAAGACAACGTCACACTTCTATATTGAAGTCGGTGACAAATTTTAAGACATTCTAGGAGATCATCGTTTGGCACCGACTTCAATATAGAAGTGTGATGTTGTCTGTACCTATTCTTACATTATTTTTAACTTTTCAGAGTTTTTGAAGTCGGTTTTTATTTTTTGTAAAATATTTTTTATTTTTAATGTTAACAAACTAACATTCGTCCTGCGTGCTGCTAAAGGTCATTGACAGGGTCCAGCAGCTGATGATATCGTATTGTAAATCGATGGGTAGACTAAAGTAGTTCATACTTGTTATATTATAATTAATATGTTTTAAGTTTTTATAATGATTTAAGCTTAACTTAATATAAAATAATTGCGTGACGTGTTCGTTCTTGAGAATAATTTTTTTTTGTATTTTATGGTTTACATGATAATGTGATAATTTTAACCATAGTTATAGTGATAGTGATAATGATAATGTGACAGAGTTTATGATGAAAATCACCACATAAGTAATTGGTTATAGAGCCCTGAGTTTTTATTGTCTCGCAGATGGTATGAAAAGTAGACTTTCTTTCCGAAAGTCTACTTTTCATACCATGAAAAGTAGTCTTTACCTCTGGAATAAAGCGGTGTCTTCGTCTTAGGCGACTTGAGCCCCTCGCATCACTTAGGACTCTACATAATTCCTTTGCTTCGCTAAGGACTGAAATTTTAACGTAGAGTCCCGCGTTACTGTCGGGGTTCAATATGGCGCCCGTGACACTGCATTAATCCCTCGGTGCATAATCTACTATTACTTCCCTGTTGTAATAAATTGAAAACTTTGTATGTGAATGAACTTAATCTTTACAAGTGATAAAAAATGGAATCAGGGAGAAGGGGAGGCAATTGAATACATTAACTTAGCCATCAATTCATGCATTTGAGCGAATCTATAATATACATGAGAGTGCTCGGGGTGTAAGCATCTACAATAAGTACGTTCTCATTTTATCAGAATAATTTTTTTTGATCCACGCAACAACCACGGGCGCCGTATTTTATCAATTTAAGTATTATAACGTTTTGGATTTTTATTGATGGTCGTGATTTGACGAATTACTAACCCACAATGCATACCGACTTTCTTTTTAACTAGGTAATCCAGCAATTGTGTATGATGTTATCAATCTTTTCAACAATTCTGTTTTATCAATGTGAAAATCAAGTGAGAAAATTGAGGTGAGCTATAATGTACCTAAGTAAGTTAAAGTGTGCTTAAATATGACACAAAATTCAGTAATTCTAAACAAAACAATTTTGTTGTAGAAACTTACATTATTTCATTTACGGTGTAGAGTTGTAGACTGTGTTAAATTAAGTATATTGATCGTTTTAAGCTTCACTGCAGTTTACTTAAATAACACACTAGACTGAGAATCTAAGTATTGCTAAATCTTTAACATTTACAAGTACGAAGATTCATATTATTATTTAAGATAATGACCATCGTTTTTTAAATCCCAATTTAATTGACACGTAGGAAAGTACTTCCTGTCGATATTACAATCGACAAACAACACATTGCATAAGCTGATGTCAACCGAGGATGGCTTATGTTAGGCCGTTAGATAACCAAATGTACTCGCACTAATTCGCGAATGTTATGATGATTAACGATGGTTGGTCGCCACGTGAGGCTGGCTGCCTTTCTCGTACCCGCTAAAACTCCACATAGTAGCGTTCACGTAATGCGTGTCTAGAAAGTGGACTGTTACAGATATAATTGTAGTAAAGCATGTGAGTATGCACAATGGAATTGGGTAAATAGTGTAGTTATTTGATGCGAAAACTGGTTTTCGTTTCTTGCGTTGTTTTTATTTGAGTTGCGTTTATTTGGTCTGAATACAGAGCAGTTGACGACACTGCTCTCTCTAAAGCCGGAATGACTGCAAAATCTAACATGCTTATTTCCTACTAGCTTTCCGCTCGCGACTTCGCCAGCGTTATTTTTGTTTTCCTGTGGGAATTTTCCCTATCCTTACATATTATAAAACAAAGTCCCCCGCCGCGTCTGTCTGTCTGTCTGTTCGCGATAAACTCAAAAACTACTGCACCGATTTTCACCACTCGATAGCGTGATTCTCGAGGAAGGTTTTAGTATATAGTTTGTTAAGTTTTTGTATTTATTTCTGTGTACATTAACGATATTTGTTGAAGATGTCGGGAAAAAATAAATTAAGGTGAAACGTAGTTCGCGGGCACAGCTAGTACCTAATAACTCGAACTATCCCTATACCAACTTTCATCAAAATCGGTTCAGTAGTTTTGAAGCCTATTCAATACAAACAAACAAATTTTTTTCTCTTTATAATAGTATAGATTAAGTGAAGCTAGATTTTTTATATAACTTTTTCTTTAATGACATTGAAGAAACTCTTGGTTCTCATATAAGTAAGTGACGAAAAGTTAGTAGCGATAATCGCCCAAATTCTTATTCGCTATGGTAACTTTAATAAATCGGAACACAACCTATTTGCTTGCCAGATGGACTGCACGGAGTCGTTAATTGTGATTTGGTCTTCGGGCCACTAGGATATTTCTGGATTCAGATTGGCTAAACTGGTAGAACAAAGGCGTTTAATTTAAACTTATCATGCTATTTTATGGATGTGGCGTCATTGTGACACCAGGAGACCTATTTTTGAATTACGTATGCGATTTAGAAATCACCGCTGACTAAATAGTCAGCGATGACTTTGAAGTCACGAATTCCTAAACATCCTATTTTTGAAAGTCGAACGCAGAGCTGCCAACATAGATAAAGTACACACATACGTAGGGGTTCGGTTCCACGCAGAATGTAGCCGTTTACGGTATATACCGGTTATTATACGGCTAAAAAGTCATTGCAACTAGGCCAAAATATAGGAAATAGTGGTCTAAGGCCTCGTTTACGGAGGCGCGGGGTGTTGCGCGGCGCGGCCCGTACAGAATTCAAACATATGGCGTTGTATGAGTGCGTTTACGGAGAAGCGATTTTACACGCCTTTGCTTGAAATGGCGCGTTTTTTACGGCCGAGCCCGTGGATGGCACCGCCGCGTCTCACGCGGCGGCGCACGCAGCGACAATTCTCGATGATGCGATGCCCGCTGCGTGCTTCGCTACACGCTTGGGCATGCCACGCTTCCCGTCTCGCATCTCTATGAACAGCATCGTATATTGCCATATGTTTGTGTTTACGCGTGCGATTATGAGTGCCGCTTCACGCGCCGCCCCAACTTAAACAGAAAAAACGTCGGACGCGCCGCGAGACGCCACGCCACACGCGACGCGCGACGCATCGCGTCTCCTTAAACGAGGCCCTAGTTTGTTTGTAACACAAATTTAAAAGATTTCAAACTTATTTATTTACTTATTTGAGAAATTTTAAATCCGATCCGATCCGATTTATAACAGAGATAAAAAGAACTATTTAAGAAGACTGACTGAAAAATCAACACACATCAACTTCAAACTTGTCAATATGTTCTCTAAACAAAACACAGATAACGTTTCGTAACAAAACACAGTTATGACTTGTTTACGAGTGGGTGAGGGCACTCGTAATGAAATCACATCCGTGACTAAGGTAGTCACATAAGTGATATTCAAAAATAAGAATTATTGAAAATCAGTGATTATTAGTCACATCGGTGATTTCGAAGTCGCATACGTAATTCAAAAATAGCTCTCCTGATCACTAAAAGGATAATAAAAATTAAAAATCTGTCGGCTATTGAGTGAACTTAAAAGAACTATCTTTATTTTTACGTATACGTATACACGGTGTTTCATAATAACCAATAAATAATCAATTCCTTATCGAAAACTAATTATTAAAATGTGTTTATACGTAATGTCATTCAACCCAAAATTTTCATGTATATCATAGTATCATCATCATGTCTATGATTTACATGAAAAATTTTGGGTTGAATGACATTACGGGTAAACACATTTTAATAATTAGTTTTCGATAAAGAATTGATTATTTATTGGTTATTATGAAACACCGTATATAAATGTGGTTATAAATTACGACATCGGCAACTTTATATACATTTTGATATCATTAACACTTTTTTACAGAATTACTTACTAGGCTATTTTTCTTTTCTGTTACTGTGTTTCTATATTACTTTTTCAGTGTAAGTTATTTTGGTATAAAAGCATTCTACATCATTTCTTCGCATTAGAATTTCTTTGGATTTAGTGGCTTGGCCTGGCCTCAACTTAAGTAATGTCAAAAATTCAATCACCAATAATATTTAGTAGAGTCTGCTAGACAGATATATGTTATAATCAGGCGGTTGGGTAGTGTAGTAGGCGCGCCTTCTTGGGCGCGCACCAACTACCCTAAGCAGCCAAGGAGGAATCTGGCCCGGCTGACCGACAACCAACTGGGAGATAACGTTTTCCTTCCTGTGATCGCCCGTCTGGGGGGTCTCAACCTGGTAACCTGGTGAACCCTCCCTTAGCGAGTTTACTCCCAGCTCGTTGTGTCAGTATCATAACACATCTATGGGCCTGTCCCCAGGATTCGCGTTCAGGGAATGGCTAGTCCGATCCCGGGCTGGCCTCCACCGGGGACGGAGAGGTATCGGAGGGTGGTTTGACCGGGTATGGGGTTTTTACCCGAGTTCTACGGTATATCCAAGGGATAGCCTTGTCAGCTTCCCTTGTGAATCGTAAAGAGATTCCCCCGCGCTAAAAAAGAGGTAATATATTATATAATATCCCGTTAAAATAAAATGGGTTTAGAGAATTGCGCGCCGGCGTCTGTAGGCAATACTCGTCATACCAAATTATGCAAAGGCTTCGTGTACTAATTAGGTTGCTTCCGCTAGTCAACCAACCGATGCAATTGGTAAACATAGCGGTATTTGTAAGCCCAAATTCATATAAATTTAAGGAGGACCTAGTATACGGTTTCAGATTTAGTCTGCAGGCTAATTTTTTTTTATGAAGCGACACCTTATCGATTACTTGAACTTGATGTAAAGAAAACATACGAGTATATGAAGCTTCCTCAATTCTCTTAGAGACTACTCTCTACCTATTTAGAGATTTACTGGAATTCATAACCAGATAGAAAAAAATCTGAACTAATAAAGTAAGTATAAGCATATAATATAATGCTAGGCAGTGGCATATGAACATTGATTTACTACAATGCATATGAACGAACTGATGGACATTGATTGTAAAATTGTAAAAAAGATACTAACATCTGATATTGAATAGTTCATCGATGTTCTCAGAAAGTGAAATAAATCACTGTCCGAAATTATTACGAGTATTTATTAACCAACTTCGAAAAATAAGGAGGTTCTAAGATGTATATTTACCGATTACTCCACCATTTGTAAGCCGATTTTCAAAATTATTTTTCTAATCGAAAGAGTATACTTTCGAGGTGGTTCTATTGTCATAATTGTCATGACCTAATGGTGAGATCTCAAGCAAATCGAGGGAAACTCTTAAATTTCATAGGTTCGTGCAACGTGTTTCATGTTTTTTTCTGAAGATATTCAGGTATTTGCATCTGGTAGTCATCATATTATGATACTGAGCTGATGATGGAAGGTTTCTGGTAGGTTAGGAGTGAGGGGATAGTTCTTTTAATACTGTTTAGAGCGAAATATTTTTTATTTTAACTTATTCTGTTGTTTGCCTTGGCTCAAATTCTAATACTTACTTACTAAAAAGATTGAAATATTTTTTTACAAAAATAAATTATTAACAAAACTTTATTAAATACAAGCGTTTAGAAGGGTAGACCGGAGGCAATTGAAACATTGAATATAACTTCAACCCCGTTCGTTGTATTTGCGCGTGTGCGTGTGTAGTAACACGTTGAGTCGCAGCCGCAGCGCAGTTGACCCATGCCAGTCACCCCCAGTGTTTACCTTACTCTATGCAGTCATCCAAGCGACGCCTCGCAAATCGTTCGTTTGCTATTTGACATTTTTGTTTCTCGGACCCTCGGGGTATGATTTTGCGTAATTTTCAACGTCCAATAATTGATATTTGAGCAATATATTTATTTCTGTGTTGTTAAGTAGTTCTCTACAGATCAAAGCTTATTTTCACTGTGAAATATTTGTGTGTTTTAAAGTATTTCGGAATAAAAATGATATTTTCCTGAAAAGCTCTTACCGGTGCGATTGTAACAAAATTTTCGGGGGCAGTTGTAACGTTAATAATGTCTCTGTGTTACAATTGATCCAAGGATTTTTTGAGACTTAATTAGGTGCTGAAATAAAAATGTTAAAAACAAAATTGAATAAATACTAATAATAAAACTGTATGACTACCTGTAGGTATGTTTTGTCTATCACGGCTAAACACAAAACAGTGTTGACTTTGGTGTAATCTATTATTTTAAAAATGTCGTTATTACTAAAAAGGAATTAAAACCATTTTTTACCCAGAATTAGACTGCGAAAAACCGACCGTGGAACTAAAGACCTCTTTTATACGAACAACCTTGATGAGGAAATATATAGAGGATGCTTTATGAATATGTATAATTTCTGTTACTTTTACGTGTATCGATAATTTAACGTATTTCATGCTCTAGTTCGGGCCAACACCTTTTTTGCAAACTCTCGATATAATCGTAATGCACATTTATATCGGGGGCAATAGTAACGCAGGGTTAGATGTAACAGAGGCTATTATATATATACAACATAAAAATATAATTTTAAGTACCAATTCTTGCATTTTAATCAACTCTTTTTAACATGAACTCATTATTGTTGGTTAAATTAGGCACTGTATTGCTATGGGTCTGAATTTAACATTGTTTAAAATTTTAGCAAGGGTTCTATTTAATGTTACTGTCTTTTTCTATTTATATTGTTTGATTATTTTACCATCTTGTAGACTCAAGAACAAAATAAGGAAACTTGTGACATCAAAACATTTTCTTATTTTTAATTACTCTACTGAGTTTTATTTTTTTGAAATGGTGCTACTTATGACCATAGGTACATTTGTAACACTCTACCTTTTCTTATTTAACCTAATATTTCTCGAAGGTAATAAAATATATTAAAACCTCGTAGTACAGTAACAAATTTTTGAGATAACTTAACAGTTTTCGGTAATCATTTCTTACATAAATATTGTTACTTTTGTCACCGGTCTATCCTACTCGTAAATACGAATCAAACGGCCCAAACTCGATGGGGTTGTGTCGTTTTGTTGCAAAGTTCCCATGGCCACCTTCCAGTTCCAGCATTAGATCAGCTCCATGTCATCATAATATTGCATTATTACGCGATATACCTTTTATATTACCTACATATACATGCAAATTTTCAGCTTAATCAGAAGTCGGGAAGTGGATCTTTAACATGCAAGATTTTATTACAGACACCGGGACACGTAAAAGTAAAAATAAAAGCTTGTAAAAAATAAAACCGATTTCAAAAACACCAAAAAGTTATAAATGAAATAAGAATAGGTACAACATCACAGTTTTAGATTGAAGTCGGTGCCAAATAATGATCACCTGGAAAGTCTTATAAAATATAAAAACCATTAATGTCGTATTGATTATAAGAAACCTTTTTAAAATTTTAAACACTTATTTAGATGTAAACGTAAGAATACAACCATACTAGATCGTACATTCAAAACAAAAGGTCATTAACGTTATTTAGTGCAAACAGGTTTTCATTAGTACATACTACCTACACTCTTAGGTTAGCAAATAGGTCCTCGTAGAGCATATCAATCAATATCTGTGAAAATATTAAAAAGCAATTTAATCAAATTCCATTAAGACACGATAGGGATATCTAGTTGCGTCGAAAGTTAGCGTCTGTACCATTAGCTTTTTATAACAGTATTACCCAGGATTTTAGGAAACCTAATGCCAAAAAATCTATGTAAGATCTATCTTATCAGTCTATATATTTAACATAGAGTAATAGCAATATAGTTACATGATAACAATATACATAACGCACATAGGAACAGGCTGCCAGTGACCACAAAAGGTCAATGCTAGTCGAGTTTCTCCACAAGATTCTCACAGGTGCCACTTTCATTTATAGGAAGCAAAAACTTGAGTGTTCACACGAACGCACTGCATTATTAAAATACAAATAGCACTTTTCTTATTCTTCTTTGCCATCTATCAGGCGCGCCTGCCATAGTTTCAAGTATTACGCTAGCAATCCATAATTACCCTTATTCCGATGAACAGAAGCTGCCTAGTTAATTGTACTTCAAATAGCTATGCCGTATTACCGGTGCGACTATTCGACTAGGTATGTGTTTTTGCTATTGCTTTGCTCGTAATGCTTTCCGTGAAGGACTTGGCGAATCTTCGTGATGGGAATGAGTACATTTTAAATGGTTTGTCATGTAAAGCTAAGATTTATGCGAAAATCTAAGATTAAAGTTTTGTTTCAAGATAGTACTTATCAGTTTAACGTCAGTTTCATTAATAATGAAATCAATTAGCCTTCAAATTCGGTTGTCAGTATGTACTTAAAAACTTAAGAGTATTGTACTCTTAATTAATTATAATATTTCGAGGCTGAAATCAAGTTTTTGTCACAGTTGTAATTTTTTAATAAAAGGTTTCTTTTTAAGCTTGTTTGTTCAGACAAGCAAAATGAACTTTTACTATGGGACCAATATCGAAATCGCAAAAAAAAACAGCTGTTCCATACATCCATTGCATCTAAATGTATTGAACAGCTGTTTTTTTTGCAATTTCAAGATTGGACCCATAGTAAAAGTTGTTTAGCATTTTTTCCTTCCTACTGTACGGTCGGTCTCAGAAGTAGAAAGAAAATGTTTATCTACTTTTAAAGCCTAGTACAATCACTTTGTCTTAGTATAGGTATTTTATATTATTGCAGTACCCGTGCCTGTATTCAAGAGATTAAGAACATTTTTTTGCGCAGAGTTCCTAACGGTAAAGAGTTGGAGATTTAAAAAAATTAACCTACTTATTATTGTTGATAAAAGGATCGTGGGGCTAGCACGCAGGAGAATCGAAAATCGAATCGAAATCCGAATCGAGGAGTTTTTATGGCAATTTTATTAGTTCTGCTACTCACCGGCGTGGCGCTTATAAAATTGCCATACAAACTCCTCGATTCGGATTTCGATTCGATTTTCGATTCTCCTGCGTGTTAGCCCCACAGTAACTTATATATTGCGGTTCTGGCTCACTCAAAGTCCAGTATAACAAGAGTTAGTATAATCTATATTTAATAGTAAATAGAGCAATGAGGAGCTTCAGATATTTAAAACATGTCTGATCACCCAGGGTCCTAGGTACATGGCGAACGTTTGCCGAGCGCACGCGCCACTGCGTCAGCGAGCTTCTTCACAGTCCACAGTACGAAGGACACAATAAAGGTAATAAAAAAACACCATGATTCGTACTGTCTTGTTAGTTCTTTGTTAAATTACCATCATAAAAGTTTACTGCACTATCTTGGTAACTATCAAGTGAAGGTCCGACGAATGTTATAGGATAGGTATGCTCACGCTGCGGAACGATGGCATTTATGTACTGCACACTTCGTTACGACCGCTTGCACACTGGATATTACTTTTGCATTTTCTGTAAATATTTGTTTTTTGTTAACAACCAAGTTTACTAAAATAGCTTTATTGTGTCTTATTTCAATATGAATAGATGGACCGAAGATCTGGGGCTCCAATGGCTAAGTGGTGTCCTATTATGATTAGATGAACTGACGAGATGTAGAGCCCCAATTGGCTTAGTCGTGTCCTGTAGCATTATTAGGTGGACCCAGACGATCTGGGGTCCCAATGGCTCTTATAGCATGAATAAATGGACTGACGATTTGAGGTCCCAATGGCTTGTGTTTTATTTATTAGTATGTTTAGATGGACCAACGATCTGGGGCTGATTACCTCATAATTCGTAAAAAGTTTGAATACGAGTTTTTTTCGAGCAGTAATCACATTTCAGCCAATAAGAACATTGATAGGATTATTGTGTCGAGAACTTCGCTATTTTTCATGGAAAGATTTGGTTTGAAAGTCATTTTTGGAAAAAGTTCGAATTCGATTTTTTTTCTTAAACGTAGTAAGTACTAACACTACATAGCTCACTCATTCAGAATACCTACTGGACATGTTGGGCTCCGCCAATTTTTGAAGGAACGTCGCTTGACTTAATTATTTCGAGCGGTTGGATCGCTTTTTACTTCTTGACATTATTTATTTAACGCATTTTTATTTATTTTATTAATATACGTACTTATATTATGCATAAACCTTAAATAAAAAAATTAAGCTTTTATCCAACAGATGGCGTCTCTTGGCTGAACTCATGATTATACTCGTATGTATTGTATTTACTTTTCCTGAACACTTATGGATTTGTCGTCCGCTACAAAGCCATTTTATATTATATTCTATTTTAGTACCTACATATTTGATACCTTTTATTTTTATTCGTTTTATCCAAATCGGCAGTTGATCTTTTTCGATTACGATGCAAAAATGGTGCTAAAGCACTACCAAAAAGTTTATACCTGTTTTATTTTATTTTTTTGCAATCCTAATTTAATTTATAAGCGGATTGGTGGAGCGCATCCACTAATATGGATTTATTAAGTGCATGAGCCTACCACAATTACTAATCTTTTAACAATTTCTCCTGTTTAAATCTGGGTAAGTAGCTAACCTACTTATTAAAAATATAATTTTGAAAATTATGTTATGTATGATACCTACTCAATTTTAATGATATTGTTTGATATACATATTAATGACATTAAAAATCATGTGAATAATAAGAGATTTCCAGTTTCCTTCAAATTTCGCCATCAGATAATGAAACAATGGAAGAATATTTAAAGTTACGGTTCACCATGCACTTGTTTTTTAGGCTTGATACTACCTAAAATTTAATGTCTAGGAAGATCATATCAACATCATTATCGTTCAAATGTTGTTATTAACGTACGTTAATGTTTTGACTAAGTGACTCCTTCTTGGTAGATAAATACTGTAGATAGGTTCTTTTAGTTCAATAAAACAATAATGCCACAATACAATATTATTAGCACGGTTGTGATGATAAACGTAAGTTTAACAAAAAATTCAGCCGTAACTGGAGATTTTATGTAAAGCTTGCCTAGATCTAGAATTAAAACGTAGAGATGAGCCAAGAAGCCAAGAGCGTGGATCTGTATAGCTACATTAAGAAAAACCACATCGTTTACCTGGAATGTCTCCTATGTTTGGTGTAGCCAAGGTTTGCTATTACGTATTCAGGGTGGTGCGGCAGAGACATGCGAGACCTGGGTGCTGGTGGAAGGTAGCCGGGTGGCGGCGGAACGTGGCCATACACAGGCTCATAGAGCATTGGACGACGAGCGTAGAGAGCCTCTTCTATGTACATTGACCTCCTTCTATCTCCTAAAACCAGATAATTTGTTTTTAGGTTGGACGAATTTCATATTTTAACAACACGAATGAGATGAAAAATGTCATGTTTAAAATAAAACAAGGTACCTATGAGAGTTTGTACAAGAAAATACGTACCTACCTATATATATAAAAACCATATAACTAAATGTAACTTATTTATTCAACTCACTTGCAACTCTCTCAGCGTAAATTATCGGATCAGGCTGAAGGTTTTCAATCATCGGTCTGGATATTTTCCTGCCATAGACGGAGTAATCAGGTGATACAGCCTCCGGAGGTGATGTTTTACGAATCCCAGTCGGTGGTTCATCAGTCGAGTCATAGTTTTTGGTAGGGACGTAGTAAAAACTCGCGCTAACGGGTTCACCGGCAAAAGAATTAAAATGGTCTCCTTGACTGGATTCGGTCTCCACTTGCATAATTCCGTATGCCTCAGTATCCCAAGGGTCTAAGTATACCCTGTGATTTGGTGGTGGGCTTTCAGCTTCATCGCCTTCGCTATCGAAGTCAACAGCTGCCCAATAGGGGCTCCCAGCATGACCAGGCATCACTTTTGAAATGACCACTCCCAATGTTTACACTACACTAAGAACACTAAAATATATGCTCACTGTTTGGACGCACAACCATTACTTTAAGATTTCACGTAGGTAGGTACTATCCACATAAGGAGTCTCATGAGTTTGCCTTCGTAACTTCTATTCTAATGCCGCACACGTCGCACGAGCCGTGAGGATATTCGGTAAGCGCACTATGCAATTGGAGATACGATTGTGTTCATTGTCGGTATTACGTTGTGAGCTCAGCCCAAGCGTACGACTGCGCCGCGCGCCACTCGGTTTGAAATAACATTGCCAGCTAAGACTCAAAACATGCGCGTGCGCACAGCGATTCGAGAAGATGCAGTGGATGTTACTATCTACATAGATATCTCAGACATTCACACGCAAACTTCGAAAGCAGTTTTTTGCCCCGTACCTACCCCGCGTGTGGGACACGCGGTACGTTTAAGGTTTTAAATAGCAAGGTGCAAAATAAAAAGGTATATTTAAATGCTTTTCATTTTATGTTTTGTATTCAATTAAGCGTCGATGGCGTAGTGCGTAAGACTGTCGCCTTCCAATCGGGAGGTAGCGGTTCGAACCCCGCCACGTACCAATGTGTTTTCAAATTTTGAATTCTTATGTACGTTTATTCGACGCTTTTACGGTGAAGGAAAACATCGTGAGGAAACCTGCACACACCTGTGAAGAAAGAATTTCTTTACAGGCCGTGTGTGAAGTCGACCAACCCGCACTCGGCCAGCGTGGTTGACTAAGGCCTAATCGCCCTAGTTTAGGGTAGGCTCGAGCCCCTCGGTGGGGACGCATATGAGCTGTTGATGATGATTCAATTATTTTAATGAACTTATTGAAAAATTATGACATTATCCTGCATATAATTTCCATGTTATTAATTTATTTATTACTAGCTGTGCCCGCGAACTACGTTTCGCCATCAAAATACTTAACACAGTGTTTAGTTTTTTCCTCCATTTTCTTTCATAATGATTCAACTTTATTCTGCCTTTCTTGAGCATCGGCCATTTCGAAATTAGGACAATTTTCGTAGGTTCGTAATGCTCTTTTCTAACAGTCCACAAAATTAAATACATTACATATTACTATAAACACTAAGTATTATTATTGTTTTAGATACATTATTGATATTAATTCTTCTTCAGTAGAAAGAACTACACAATTGCAAGAATAATCTTTATCGCATTCATGTTTTGAATTAAAATAAACAATTGTTAAATAAATTAGAACTGTATACGAATAAAGTTTAGATTTTATAATGGGTGTTGGTAACACCAACAATATATATTTTTTGGATATGACAACTTGGCCAATTTAGACTGGTCGTACAGTAAGCTCCTTGTCAAGCTATAGGTACTGTTTGACCTTTGGACCGTTCTTACGAGTATGTCGCTCGTAATACTGGCGGTTTTCGAAGAGTTAATGTATAGCATGAATGGGGGAGTTACCGTACAAATACGTTTTCCATATTCGATTTCCGATCACGGAATACAGACACGGAAGTTCGTGAACGTAGCGCAGACGTTCGTTTCTTCTCATTCGGGATTTCTACCATTCTACCTAAACGTACGTACAGAACGTGTTCCGTTCGTAATAAAAACGAACGTGTGCGGCAGTCAATGTGTATTTTGTATAGATTTGATGCATTCGGATGCCCGCATTCAGAAAACGAATGCGAAAAAACGTATTTATGCGGTTAGTCTTAAAATGTATTGAGACTTCCGTTTTTGTAACGTGTACGTGCGATATGGTGTTGCTGGCACAGAACACAGAAAGAGGTTAGAAGGGCTATGTGGGCGGGGCACGCGTAGCCACAACTATGACTAAATGCTCATACTTGTGGCCCCGCAACGCGAACGCGTTGTTTAATCACTGACGGACAACTACAGTGAGTGTATCATGAAGCGCGGCGCTATAAATATAAAAAAATGCCTTCTTGTGCTATAATTACTTGTAAAACAAGAAGTCAGGTGTCAAGTGTAGCTAAAGAAGGAATTTCTTTTCATCGGTAAGTAGTAAATTAATCATAATGACCATATTCCATAGATCATAATGTCAAGATCCACCAAAACTGATCATAACGATAAGTTATATAATATTTTTCTAAAAAATATACATTACCGGCAATGTACGCCCGCGATTTTTGCCATATTACTTAGAGCGCGTAATGTAGTACACTGCTTTCGGTAGTGACGCATTTGGCTTAATGAGCATTAACGCAGTAGTCGCAGTACAAGGGATAGTGCCGTGCTAATCAAAAAACGCACGCATTACATTTTATCGATAAATGTATATTTTAAAATATTTGTATAGAGTAAAAATAACATATTATTTGTCACTTAAAATGCCATAATAATAATTATTACTTATCGATAATACAGAATGTTTGGCGAAGCTAACACCTACCCTTTCTAACATCCTATTCATATAAGTACGGCGATGTAACCAAAGATTAAAATTGTAAAATTAATTTTAATTTTCACGATACAATTAGTTCGATTAGTAAAAAAATTATGGGCATATTCTAAACTAATTTTACAACTTAGAATTTTTAATATTACCATAATATTTATATGACTATTTTAGCATAGGTAGGTGGCCATGCAAGACATGAAGATTTGAGTACTTTAAAAAACACAAATTTACAGGTAAATATTTACTTTACAAATATTTACTTCTCCATCCAACTAAAATATCCTAACAACTAAACTACCGCACGTCCGTTTGTCAGATTATCCATTCTAGTTTAT
Organism: Schoenobius gigantellus; assembly: GCA_963935595.1. NCBI lineage: Eukaryota > Metazoa > Arthropoda > Insecta > Lepidoptera > Crambidae > Schoenobius > Schoenobius gigantellus. The sequence continues at coordinate 29,414,322 of OZ012547.1, read as the reverse complement.
GCTTTCAGACCGGTGCATTATAGTATTATAGTTTTTCTTTTATTTTACGTCTAACCTACAACATTTTTGAGCTAAAAAACTTTAATTTTGTTACATAGAAACAAAATATTACTTGAATATTATTAATTATAAACGTATAATGAAAGTAATAATTATTTTTTGGTTTTCTAAATATTTCAAATGGTTAAATTGCTGGCAATATTTAATATCGATAGCTATTAATCGATGTCAATCACTAAAATAATGTTATTTGTACACGCGGCTCTGGACGTCAGTGAATTTCTGTGAATGAGGAGCCCAGTGAGCGTTGTGATTGGTTCAGCCCGATTTCGCGCGACTTTGCATGGGCGGTGCAAGGAAAAGAAGTGGGAGCAAAACTGGCGACAGCGGTTCCCGACAGAAGTGGAAAAAACGGCTTAAAATTTTAAAACGTTTAAACGTTGTACTTATTTCAATAAGCGCGCTTGTAAAAAAGCTTTTCGTTTAAACGCTTATTGTTTATTGCGTATAATTATGTTTGCAAAAACGTTTAAGTACAACGTATGCACCGTTCTATTGCTAATGACAAAAACACTAGGGATAGCTTTATACTATTTAAACGAAAAAACTGCTCTCATATCAATCAATTGAAATATTTTTAGTGATGGAAATATTAATATTCTTATTTTATTATTTAATAAACAATGTTTCTACAAATATTGCATCACGCGACTTAATTGACCAAGTTTCTTTCAAAAAAGTCCCACATTACATTATTACCACCTCTCGACACTAAAACTATCAAATTATATATTTATAAACTTTATTTAATCGCACTTTATACACACACGCATAACAAACGCAAATACAATGCTTATTTATACACGTATTTAAAAAATAAAACGAAAGCGTACGTAAAAGCAGCCAGCCACAACACAACAAACGCGTACTTATCTCTCGACAGTGAAAAGCTTACTACTTTTTTAAACGAAAAGCGTGGTAAGCCATCCAATTTTGGGATGCGTTTTGGTCGCTTTATAACTCCAGCACGCAGTATAATGCCATCTAGCGGCGAACGTTCTATTTCCGATGCATGTATACAGAGCATGCTTTCAAAGTAGGTAATTTTATTGCGGGAGTACAGATGGCAGGACTAATGTATGTCGGTAAAAAGCAAAGCGTAAGTAAAAGCGTAATGTTTTGATTAGAAAAAGTCTGCTTTTGTACTTTTGTTCAAAAGCAAACTTTTTTAAGTGCTTTTCGTTTAAACGCTCACCTCTCCCGTACAAACGGTGCATGATTGCCTTTCTAACCTCTTTCTGTGTTCTGTGGTTGCTGGCATAGTTCGGTTAGCAAACTCGCCGTGATGACTAACATCCAACACACAAACTTGGAGTTATCGTTAGTTAGTTCACGATCGTTGCATTATCACGGTCTTGAAGGACACTAAACACAGGTAACATCTAACATCGAACATACAATAGGCCCCGAAGCGGTTCTCAAACTTTTTTGGTGACGGAACCCTTTTGGAAAGCGAAATACTTGACGGAACCCTAAAATAAAACAATAGTTTTTAAAAGTGTATTCTTTATTAATAAGCATAATAAAAGTACGACCAGAGAGGGTGTTTTGATTTTTTCTAAATTATTGCGGAACCCCTATAGGGGTATTGTGAAGCCCTAGGGTTCCGCGGAACACACTTAGAGCATGGCTGCTCTAAGTACTCTTCAGGGCCTACTTTCATTTAACACCCCTATTGCTGGGTTTGAAAAGCAACTGTTATCCGTTTTTTTTGAGCAGCGGCCATATTGAATTTTGTGCTATTTTCCTAGGTTCATAGTGCTCTACTCTTCAAGGCCGTACATTTGATACCTACATTGCTCGGTTTGAAAACGAACATTTATCCTTTTTTTGAGCGGCGGCCATGTTGAATTTAGGTAGACTTTCGTAGGTACCTAATGCTCTACTCTTCAAGGCCTTTCATTTGATATTGCTAGGTTTGGAAACTAACTTTTATCCACCTTTTTTGAGTAGCGGCCATGTTGAATTTATGTCAATGTTGCTTGGTTCATAGTACTCTACTCATCAAGGCCTTTTATTCGATACCCATATTGCTGGGTTTGGAAACGAACTATTATCCATTTTTTTGAGCGGCGGCTTTGTTGAATTTATAGCAATTTTCCTAAGTTCATAATGCTCTACTCTTTTAGGCTTTTCATTTGATACCCATATTGCTAGGTTTGGAAACGAACTTTTATCCGCCTTTTTTGAGCAGCGGCTATGTTAAATTTATGCCAGTGTTGCTAGGTTCATAGTGCTCTACTCATCAAGGCCTTTCATATGACACCCATATGCTGGGTTTGAAAACAAACTTTTATCCTTTTTTTTTGAGCGGTGGCAATGTTGAATTTAGGTCGATTTTGCTAGGTTCCTAATGCTCTACTCTTCAAGGCCTTTTATTTGATACCCATATTGCTAGGTTTGGAAACGAACTTTTATCTATCTTTTTTGAGCGACGGCCATGTTGAATTTAGGTCGATTTTCCTAGGTACCTAATGCTCTAGTCTTCAGGGCCTTTTATTTGATACCCATATTGCTAGGTTTGGAAACTAACTTTTATCCACCTTTTCTTTCTCGCCCCACTCGCCGCTACACTATTAATTTATTTAATATTATGTTTTCATTTTGTGTATTTTAAATGACCGCCATCCGCCATGGTTATTTATATTATTTTTTTCTGGTGTACTGTATTTTACAAGTCACACCCTTTCATCTATGTCACGTCATTGCTTGACTTTGTAAAGACGTCCGCGGCAAAGTTAAATGCAGAAGTAGCCGCTGTTCTAACTAAAATCGGCTAAAAATAGAGATAAGCGTCTGCAAAAATCGCACAATCAACTAGGAGCCGGTATAGCAGGTCTTGTTAATTTAATTACAGATTCAATAGAGGGTCAAATAAATAATACCGAACTAATAAAACGTCTTTCTGAAGAAGATTAATAATCCAATTGTTAGACAAAAAATTATGAAATATATATTTATGGTGTTAAACGTGACGAATATTTATTTGGCGACAATTTAAATGAAAATATTAAAGTCTCTAAGACAATAGAAAAAGCAGGTCTACAGATTAAGAAACCAGCCGTCATAGCTTGAACTTCAAAAAAGCCTTTTCAGCAACAGGGAAACTTGCGACAGTGTCCTCGTCCAGCACAAGCGCCACCACCACCGCCGCCGCCGCCAGCGCCGCCACCGCCATCACGGTACTACCGAGAGGCACCGCCGTCTGCACCGGCTCCGATGAGGAGGCAAGCACCACTGACAGCGACGAGATCCCGCGGCACTCACCACTCGCGCCCATACGACAGAAGACATTGCCGCTAGAGGTACTCCATGCTAGTCGTATTAGTTATTTTTTAGATAATTGGCTTAAAATCACTTCAGATAACCGAATTTTAGCGATTGTAAAAGGTTATAAATTAGATGTACTTATTAACGGAGTGCGAACAGAACGAAAATCAAAGTGAGCAATTGATAAATTCTCTAAAATTAAATAGGTTAAATTTAAGTCTTTTTTCAAAGTATTCTGTCTGAACCTCTATCAGATAATGTTAAGTTGATTTGTAATTTGGTTAGATTTTGATTATAATAAGTTTAATTCAGTAACTTTATAGTCTACAATAGGACTGACATGTCTTTTCAAGACCAAAGTCCTGTAAATAAATAGATAAAAAAGGAAGCCATAACAAAGTTACTTACTTTAGGTGCTGTCAGGAGATGCGAAGAATCTTCTGGACAATTTATTTCTCCTATATTTCTTACTAGCTTTTGTCCGCGGCTTCGCTCGCGTTAAATTCGGGGTAACACGGAAAGATTTCCAAAAAAAAATAAGGCAGGTATTTTTCGTTGATAACAAAGAGTCTGTGTACCGATTTTTAGCTTCCTACCTTGAAAACTGCGAAAAGAACCACATAAAATATCACCCCCTCTTTTAAGGGGTTGGGGGCAGATTAAATAAAAATGATGCACGATTTTTTTGTTAGTCACAAATAGTCCGCATACCAATTTTTAGCTTTCTACCTTGAAAATTGCGGAATGCTCCATACAAACTTCCACACCCCATTTTAGGGAAGTGGGGGGTTAGAAAGAGACGAAAAGTAGACTATGTCACTCTCCATCCGTTCAACTATCTCCACTTAAAAAATTACGTCAATTCGTCGCTCCGTTTTGTAGTGAAAGACGGACAAACAAACACACACACACACACATTTATAATATTAGTATGGATTCCTAAAAAGGACGGTAGCTCGCGATTTATTTTGAACCTTTTTTTTCATAATGCATAAGTATATGGCATCTGTAGATCTTAAAGACGCATACTTTTTAATTCCTATTCACCCTTCTTTTCGTAAATATTTCGTTTCAGATTCCAACATCTATATGACTTGTTTACCCTTTGGTTTATGTTCCGCAAGGTATTTTTACAAAATTAATGAAGCTTATTTTGACATACTTAACGAATTTTAAATTTGTAATTGTTTATGTGTAGATAAAACTAAAAAGAATGGTATGATAATAAACGTTTATGTAGATTTTGCTTTCAAGACTTCAATATTGAATCATGTAGATTTTGGTTTCATTCAAGACGTCAATATTATTTTCTATCCCCCATATTATACAACCGAATTAACAAATTCATAAAGATTTATCCCATCGCGTGATTGTAAAAATTGCACCACTAAATGGCTTCTTTCTCTAACGTATAATGAATGACGGTAAAGACATTTTTATGAGTTGTTTGAGACTTTCTCAACACTAAATGCTATATAAGCACAAATATAATCATGACTGCATTGATATACACACACACACATACACAAACACACACACACACACACACACACCACACACACACACAAATAATTAGTGATTAAACGAACTTACCTGAAGTGAAGTTCTATCATAATTGTACGAGTTGCTTCGTCCGAAGAGATTAGGTAATAAATGTAGTAACACGTATCATGTCGCCTTTCATCCACTAAGTTAAAAGTAGGTATTCACACTTTTTTTTTGATGGTGGTACACAAACCTTCCTAGAGACACCAACCATATAGTCGCTCATTTATTTGAAAGTCCCGCAAAACCTATATATTTCACTTTAAAGGGGACATATTGGGAGGGAGGGACCCAATCTCTTCGGACGAAGCAACTCGTATAATTATGATAGAACTTCACTTCAGGTAAGTTCGTTTAATCACTAATTATACTCGGCTTCGTCCTCGGGATTAGCAAATAATACTTGTAGTAACGCCTAGTGATACGCCAGTCACGCACTTTATTTGAGGGTATAAATAAAATTTAAAATGAGTCTCACGTCAACAAGGTGGGCGACCTATCCGCTCGCTTCATTCGCTTTTTAGTGCTCGCCACGATCACACTCTCGCGTCTTAAAAGTTTTTACTTTAAGTGAGGTAGTGCTTATTTATAATGCCTAAACGGAAAAGTGAGGAGGATTGTCCAATCTGTTGTGTAAGTTTAAAAAACTCGCAGTGTTACGAAGATGCCGTACACGGAGTCGTTCCAGCTTGCCCGACAGGCGTTCCCGCTCGGAGTCTCAAGGTTAGTCATTGTGTGAATAAGTGCATTTATTTGTGACTATGGCCGAAAATGTCATTTTCTATTTGCTGCCCGTACAATGCTCGTTTGATAACGGGCAGAAGTTCGCCAAAAATGTAAGTAGTTGTCAAATTTCTCCGCATCGACAACACTACAGTAATCTCTTACATCAATACAATGGGGGGTATTCAGTTCCCCCACTTCACTGACATCACTCGTCAACTATGGCAGTGGTGTGAATATCGCAATTTGTATGTTATGGCTTATAACATTAGCTCATCGGATAATATAACGGCAGATGCCGAATCAAGGCGGGTACATCCTGACATAGAATCGACGACACGTTTAGCGCAAAGGTCGAGTGATCACCTACTGCGCAACGGGTCGCGGGTTCGATTCCCGTACGAGACAAATGTTTTATGGCCTACAGAAATTTGTTCCGGTCTGGGCGTATGTGCATGTGATATTCTATGTTTGTAACTGCATCCACGACACAGGAGAAAATCCTAGTATAGGGCGACGTATTTAAAAAAAAAATGGAGTTAGCGGACTGGGCATATCAGGAAATTGTCTCATCGTATGGGGCACCTCAAGTAGACTTATTCGCTAGTCAAATAAATACTAAATGCACTGATTATGTCTCCTGGCATAGGGACCCAGATGCATTTCCTGGGCCGATTTTAATTTTTATGCTTTCACCCCGTTCTCTGTCATGGTATAGCGAGGAACTTATGCGGACGGCGTGGAGTGTACCGCCGATATTAGCATCTATATCCCAAAGTTACTTTAAACAATATAATGTTTATTTACGGCGCTGGTTCAATTACTGTAACGACAATAATTGTGACTTGTATAATCCTTCAATTCCACAAATAATTTATTTCAACAAACTATTATGAAGAGGGAGCTCAATATGGCACGCTTAACTCCTATAGATCCGCGCTCGCCCTGCTTAGGGGAAAATAATTTACGAGAAGATGACAGAGTAAAAAGATATTTTAAAGGAATATTTAGGTTACGCCCTCCCTTGCCCAAATATGTGGGATACTTCAATAGTTATTAATTATGTCAGCCAATTTTACGTCAATGAAACATTGTCTTCTGAAAAACTTTCGAAAAAACTCATCACTCTCATTGCGCTGTTGACAGCACACAAAGTACAAACCTAGATTAATATTAAAAACATTGAAATCTTTCCTTCTCTTCATAAGTGCTAAAAAGCCTTATAATGCTGTCGTAATAAAGGACACACTGCGCGATAGCGTTTTTGATCTAAACATATTTACCGTGCACAGCACGCCGCTACATCCGCGGCTCATCACCTAGGTGTCGGCCTAGATCAAATAAGACGAACCGCTGGATGGAGCGGCTCTTCAAGCACATTCTATCGATTCTATAATAGAACCATAAGTAATGTCAATACTAATGGAAATAATTATTTTGCCAGAACAATTGTTAATAATACGAGTAATTCAAATGATGATTGATGTTTATTCTTATTAACATAAATTAATGAAAATTCAGGAATAAACAAAATATTTCACACTATTATCTTTAACCGTCTTATTAATAAACGTAGACTAAGGCAGGAGTAACTTTACTCCGAGTATTAAGTCAGTAGTAAATATTTTTTATATTAATAAACACAGAGTAGGGAAGGAGTAAGCTAATCCAACTCTACTCTCGGAGTAAATGTTATACCTGCTAGCTACCTAGTTTAGCGACAGATTAAGGTTGGAGTAGCGTTATCGTTTATTATATTGTACTATTAATAGACACGTTCTCATCTTTGCATTTCGTTCGTTGAAAGCATGACTTTATTTCGTGTTTGTTCGAAACAGTTGATTATATTTGGGTCACTAATTATTTTATTGAAATTTATTGAGCAGCAAAGAGCACTTTGCTGTTTATGCATTGCCTAACATTACTGTGTAATTAGAGAATATGCTATATGCAGTGTTTAATAAAATGGTATCCGCAGAATACCAGCATCAAAGTGTGACTCTGTGACTCTGCATATGTCAAGCGGGGTCTATATGGCCTAAAATCTATCTGAATATATATTTATATTTTTTATTATCTTGTGTATTGTATTTTTGGTACCAAATAAACGTCTATTCAAGCATTAATTCATAATAACTAACCGTGAATTGGCACTTTGAAACACGCTTTGTTTACACGTGTTCAAGTGTTATTATTTCTTTATATTTTATAGAACACTGTGCCTTAAAACTATGCTGCAATTATAACCACGCACAGTACTACGATGCGATTGTAGTCATGTTTTTTGGTCATATTTATTAGTACCATGACGCGATCACCGTCTCAACCACACACAGCACTTCGTGTCATGATGCGATCATGACCTAGCTTATTTTTTCAACAGAATGTTATTATTTCTTTATATTTAATACAACAGTGTGCCTTGGAACTATGATGCGATTATAGTCACGCACAGTACTACGATGCGATTGTAGTCATGTTCTTTGGTCATATAATTATTATATTAGTACCGTGACGCGATCACGGTCTCGATCACAGCACGGTCATGATGCGATAATAACCTAGCTTATTTTTTAACAGAATGTTATTATTTCTTTATATTTTATAGAACAGTACTGTGCCTTGGAACTATGATGCGATCATAGTCGCGCACAGTAAGTACTACGATGCGATCGTAGTCATGTTCTTTTGGTCGTATAATTACCTATATTAGTACCGTGACGCGATCACGGTCTCCATAACAACACTTAGTGTCATGTTGCGATCATGACCTAGTTTATTTTTTTCAACGGAATGCTCACAGGCTGAGGATAACCTCGCAGAATATTACTCGCCTCGCAGAATATTGCTAATGTTACTCGCCGACAAACTACTCAATAATTTGGTGTTTATGTTTATAATGTATGCATTTTGTTACATAAAATTTAAAAAAAAAATCCATGAAGAGGATAAATTGGCTTCAGTCTGTTCACATACATGGGATGTTCAGTGAGTGATTCAAGGAACAACCTAGTAATGTACAGGTGATGACATCACAAGCACCAGCCGAGTGTCCCATACCATCCACTAGCTCTCAGGTACTTGTAAATGATGTTGACCCTCCAGCAACCAGTTTGCTTGAGAATATTTTAGAGGTCTTAGGGACCTCAAAAAGGACATAGGAGGGTTTCGGAACAAAAAACCAGAATGAAATCTCTGAACGTTGGGGTCATATATTGTGCGGAGGCTTAAATAAGAAAGAGTAAGTGGGCAAGATCCTCATACCTGAAAACTTTCAATTAGTTAAAACACCCAAATTGAATCCCGAAATCACTGCTTTGTTACTCGAAGAAATCAGCTTATACTGGACCTTCATTATGAAAACACGCTTAATCGAAGGAAATTAATAATGTATTCATTACATTAAAAGTTTAAAAAGATTGAAGATGTACGAAGTGATTCATTTCTCTATGGCGACAAGTCACTGATAAAATTAAAGCATCGAAGTCAGCAGAAAAATCGGGACTCCAAATCAAGAAAGTTCCAGCTACGAATACTTCTTCTTCTAATAGGCTTTTAGTCAGCCAGCAGGGAAACTGGAAAGCCCCACCGCGTCAACTGCCACGCGCGCAGAGACGAGGTTAGGCGAGGAGTCACTCGTCGTACTATTAGTCTGCGAGGAAAACACCTGTAGTAGATCGATATCAGATAATGAAATCTCGACTAAAGGCGCCGATCAAAATATAAAAAAGTAAGCCGGTAAAATTTAATTATATTCATAATTAGTCCAAGGTATAACTATTGCAGTAACGCCTTCTCCCGCAACTAAATGCGCGAATTTTAAAGACACCATTAAAAATATAAAAGAAAAATACACCTGGCAACTCCACCGTCACCATAGCTCATTCGTTTTTTCGCGCTCTACGCAGCTGACACATATTTTACATGTTGATGTTTTTCAAAGTGATCATCTAAATAAAACTAAAATCCAGATACGCAGTGATAAAAATGGAGAAAAGATGTCAAAAGTTGTTCGAAAGTAAAATGGTTATCTTAACATAAAGAAAATAACCCAAGATTAATTTAGATAAAATTTTATAATAAGAAATATATTTTTTAAAACTGCCTGCTTTCCGTGGGAAAGCGTTACCTATCAAGGCAAATGAATTAGATGATGTATCTAGGTACCTACTCGATTATGAACTCTATTCATTGGATATAGGCTAAAGCACAAATACCTTTATAGGAAATTATGGTATATACGAGTAGTTTATATTTATGACCAAGTTTACAAAGAATTGCATTGAAAAATAAAAGAAAAAAAAAAAAAAAAAAGAAAAATGTTTATAAAGTTATGTAGATAAAGTTTCTTGAAAACTGCAAACTGTTAGATGGTCCATAACATAACATGGAAATTCCTAATATCCTTCTAAAACTTGAGATAAATTACTCGAAAAATAAAGTCAAAGGAAATGAGCTTTGCAATAGCTGTAATATCACAAGTATTGACTTCCATTTCCAAACAATCTTCTTAAAATATTTGAGTGATGTCTTTAGATTAAAATGCAATAAGATTACAATGTCAGTACAGCAGGATCAGAAGGAAACATGACTATGCTTTTATAAAAGACCTAATAGAAGCTATTAAAAGCAATAAGAGGGATGAATATTTGTACTCCAATAAAAGTGTAAAATTATTTACAGTCATAAAAAGAATGATAAACATTCTAAAATATAAGCCATGTATAAAAACCTCAAAAATTTGCTTCTAATTTGAAAACCTACCAGCAGCCTGTGTGCTGCAATAATTTCTAACAATATCCTCCTCTGAGAGGCTCATAGAGAGAGGGCCAACCTCAACTATCATTCAGGTCACGAATGAACATGCTCTGTTTTCAGCAGCCAGTCTCGAACCAATTATCCATAGACCCCATATTTTTACCCATCGTGGGAAAAAATAACCGAGGTCAATTAATTTTAAAAGTGGATAAGAAACTAGGTAATACATTTTGTTACTATTTTGAATCAACTTTATTATCCACTAGACAATAATAAATATTGTGAAATGGATAATAGGCTAGTTGACCCTTTTTTAAAGTAGGGCTTAAAATGTTCATAATTGTTGTATTAGACCATAGCACATGAATATTATTTTTTTCGATGGCTAAAAAGTGCAAAAAATCTATTTTAAATTAAGATTTTCAATTTTGGACCGAAAACACGGTCAGCCATGATAGTCTGTTCATTATCTGTGGCAATGACGTCAGTCTTATAGTAAACAAAGCACGGGGGCGAAATAACCTCACAAAAACAATGCTTTCTATTAAATATCACAAAATATAGTACAACTGTATATGGAACGGGACAATAGAACACGAATATACCTCTTCAAAGACTCCAGGAAAGCTGTGGATTAGACGTACCCAGTGATATAGACATGCGAAATATTTGGTTAACACTCGCTTAAAGAAATCCTGTAACTATCTACTGAAACTCAAATGTATTTTTGCGAAAATCACATTAATGTAAGTACTATAACTGAATAACTCAATCTGTGTAGGTACTTCAGTTTCAACTTAAACAAAATAGAAGTTTTTAGGTTGTATGTAAAATCATTAATTAAATTTTTATCTTTCAGTTAGAATGAAAACTGACTGCAGCCGACCAACCAAATTTGAACTTGACCAGAAAACTGAGAGAAAACTTGACCATTCACGCCTTTTTAATTTAATCTAAGTTATACACTGATACTAGATGATGTTTCAAAGAAAAGAATATGTACTTATGTCCAATTGAATAATGATGAAATTGAATATTAATTAAAAAGTATGTAATACAAACAAAAATATCAAAGTTTCATAATGAATATATTTATCTAAACAACTTTTACTTGAATTTACTGAGTACCTAATTAAAATTTGTTGCTTTCAGTGGTTACTTAATGAGAACTATTATGTACTAATCTGTTCTCCTCTTGACAACGAGATTGATAAGGCAGTAAAAGTTGTGCAACATAATACAAAGCAGCACATGCTCAGCCACAACATCAAAATGTGACCCGTCAACTAGAACAACATTATGTCAACAAAATAACTCAAGTATTCATATACCAAAGCACCATAGAAGTAAATAGGTCCAGTTTGGTAAAACTGAAAGATGTTATATCTTCACTGATTAAACCTGCTGGCCACCATGGCTGGTAAATTTCAGAACAGCTTACGCAAGAATATGCAAGTTATCCATTTTAAAGCCGTATACAAATATATTAAATGTGATTGCTATGTTGTCAGCCTGTGCTCTTCCTAATTTACAAGACACTTCTTATTAAATAAATAATATAAAGAACTTTTTTTCTTTACTTTATATATAACTAACATCTAAAGATGACATAATAAATTTTTGTACTACATTAGTCATTATGTTCTTCACAAAAAAAAATGTTCTATGTTTATTTGACAATAATGACTTGTAAAGGTTTAAGTTGAATCAAAATATTTTAATTTGAAATACATGTGTTTTATTTTTCCGTTACACCTTAAATGATTTATAATATTTTATAGGTTTGTTGCTCATATTAATCATTGTTACTCAAATATATATGTTCCAAAAGTACAAATAGGTTGAATAGAGTTAGATCAAATTTATTAATTTGTATATATTGCCTTAAGGTCGCAGGTAATAAAAGTCAAAATAATAGTAAAGTGATTTATTATGAAGTAATACTTTCATATAATTTAGGAAAAATGTAGTATAGTTTCCAAAATGGCACTATTTGATCAATAAGTTTTTTGACATACAGATTGTTAGAACAAATACCCATTATAGCTAATATTGTCACCTTTTGAGTGTTTTCAAAATTACATACTGCTAGCAACACAAAAGTATATAAGTTTTGCTTTAGCACAAAACATCTGCATCTATACTTGAGTTAAGCATACTGTTCAGAGTTTTCCGTCTTTGATAATTAACATTTTCTTCAGTAAAAGAGCATGACAATTTTGTATTAATCTAATTTTATGGATACCGTTTGTTGAATAGACTATTACAGGGTATTAATCAGAAATGAGATCACATTTTGCAAATTTCAACCCAAATCTTCATCTTTCAACTTTTATCAACATTTCTTTATACTCGTAGGTGTCTGCAAGATTTCCCACCAAAAATCTTCCCAACAAAAGAACCATCATGTATTATGCACTGGCTGACTTTATAGCACATGGAAGCTGTTATTGTTTATAACGAAGCTTGAACTAAAGAGCACTTCTGTATTGATGATTCCTGGTTAAGTTTTCTATGCACTTTATTCTTTCTTCATTGAACAGGTCTTTTATTTTTTAAGAAATATGTCACAATCTGTGTCTGTGAATGTATATATATTTTTCCTCCCAGTAATTTTCTTCATGCTTGACAAATGAACAACTGCCAATCTTTCTCTTTTATGTTCATTTACAAATTCTTGCAGTACTACACTGGTATTTGACACATGATCCTGATGTTTTCTTTTCAACATTTCTCTTGAAGTAAATACTTTTAGTGTTTATTTGACTTTTGAGAGATAGAATTCTATCCAATAGCATTCAACTGCTGTACAAAATAGCTCCTCACTGTGATGGTGCAACCACACCAAAAATGCATATTTACAACTCTCTTCTGCCGCGTGACAATCTTGACAAGTACACTTGTAACCTGTTCTTCATTATAACAGTATTGAAACTGTACTTATATTGTTTAGAGCGATACCCAAAGAATCTCCTGACCATCAATCTGTCGATTTTCGGAAGATTTGTACTATCTGCTCTCACAAATCCAACATCAATGGTTGATTTTGCTATTAATAAAAATAATTTACGATATTTACACATATAATAACGGAGATTTGGACGATTTTTTTGCCAGTTTTAGGAAAGAATAGTGCAAATTGACATTTCTTTGTTTACTATATGAGTGACGTCACGGCCCTGACCACAGGATATCAAAGCGTTTACGGCGTGAGATAAAAAAAGATTATTTCTAGCATTTTCAAATTAAAATTTTACAGTAATCATTCATTGTTATTTATTAAAATCGGTATATTGTGGAACCTTATGCCAAATACTGTTAGAAATAAACAATATTTTAATAAATTTTGATATGAGTCAACTACCCTATTATACAAACAAATTAACAACTGCATAGGTAGCAGAAATGCTTGGCCCCATGCAAAGATTTCTAGAGTTTTACTATTCCTAAAAGGATGGTTCCATAGATTTATTTTAAAATAAAATAATGATTCCTTAAAATAAGTTGATAATAAGTTTATTGAAAATCTACACTTTCAAATGAAGATTTCATGTTATAGATTTGATTAAATTAATGCATGCACTATTTACAACCAAATTATTCATAACGAAGAAAATTGTTAGTTTTTATGTTTGAATAATTGTATGAATACAATTGCTTTTACCATGCGGATTAAATACAGTACATACATACCTTAACCATTTGTCTCAAGTCAATTTCAGGTATTTTTATTAAAAAAAAGAGGTGCATTTTTATATTGTAATATATATATACATTTTTATATTGTAATATATATATATATATATATATACATATCTTAAATATATATATATATAAGAAAAAGCTGAATTAAGAACATAATAATAATTAAAATTAATAAATGTTTGACGACTTGATTAAAATATTGATAAATCAATAAGAAATGTTAGTTATTATAATTTTAAATTATAACTTATAACGGTTTACAATAGCTAGGCTTTATTTTTTTTAAATAAGATTTTACTAATTTTATTAAATGTAAAATAATTTTTAGGTTTTAAAATATATTCCTTCGATATGACCTTAAAGATTAAGTGCAATAGAAAGGAAATGTATCAGACTATTAGTCATCATCACTTATAAATAAATTTGGTTTGTAATTTTGCTCAATATTTCATTAGGAATGGCAGTTTAATTGTTTACACTAAGAGCTCAGATAGATATAAGTTTATGACTTTGAACGTTTGGGGGGCAATTACAACATGCTTATGTATATGAAAAGTATTGTAAAATGATTCTGCGATATGGAGTACTTCCTAAACATTTTCTTTAGAAATTTTCTCAGGTGTATTATCAACTGACAGTAATTAAATGGTAAAATTTAAGTATCAATTTCTTAGAACTGTTAGATACATAATTATGCATTAAGATGTTTTGCTGACCTCTCAAGTAGATGTGATATTTTATTAGAAATAGATAACACCACACTTTCAATACATATATTAACAGAAAAAGCTCAGTTTGATATCAATCAAATTGATCTTGCTAAACATTTGGCGGTGGTGTGAAACTAGCAGCATCTGATTTTTTGCTTAATATATAAAATTTCAAAATATTAAAGCTGATTTTAAATCTTGTAGTCTCAATGCAGATGTAAGTTGGAAACTGTCGCAGGACATAATGTACTTCTAAGATTTGTGATGCATTGATTCATTTGTAACACATTTCAATAAAAAAAAAAATAATAATAATAATATATATATGATTATATGATAAATAAATTATATTTTATAATATACATGTAATCATGGCATAGTCTTATGTTTCAAATGTTGATACTTTTACCATAGGATTAATATTTTTATAAAAGAAGAAGAAACTCCTTTTCATTGTTTTTGAAATTTTTGCAGAGTTGTAACTGACAGAGCTTAAGGAATCTAAGTATTTCCTTTTTAGACCATTACCACTCAGGCTTACTACAAAGAAATAATGTTTCATTCAGATCTATCCAATGTTTTAATACCAAAAGTTTCTTTTTTCAAATCTTATGTTTATTTTTAAAGCAGAAGCATCGCATCAATCATTGCATTTTCACTGTTCAGCTTTTACACCAATTATCTAACTATAGGCAATAGAATAAGGTCAGATGATAAAATTAAAAAATGGATAAAACGAGTTAAAAGACTATGTCTGGCAAAGCCAATGTATGTTAGCATAATGAAATATGGCATATGCAATCCTGCCATAGTTTTATATTACCTTAAGCATGGGTCATCTAGAAACCTGACATTGAAATAACCTAGACTCAAGAAAACTGACATTAAAAACTGCTATTATTAGCAAAACCACTGCCCAAAAAGTCACAAATCCTATACATAATTAGTTATGTATTAATTATAGTTTTCTCAAATTAAGATGGCTATTTTAAAAGATATTAAAAGTTCTATGACATCGACACTTAAGCAAGTTGTCTCTTCTCTATTTAAAGATTATTCCAGATATTTTACTTGTGAGAACTTTGTTATTGCTTTAGAAGTAACAAATAATAAAGGACCATAGAAATAAACATTTGATAAATTTATTTTAGACTTTTAAAATACTACTACTCAATCCATTAGTAGATGACTAAAGCAAACAATGGAGGAAAGTTAATCTAATTGTTCATCTTTCATATTAATATTCTATTAATTCATCACCCTCCAAACAATATGCTTTAAATTATCATGCATATAGGGCAGGATTAACTGTTTATAATATTCTAAAGGCGAATAAACATTTTCAGTAAATCACTATTTTACATTTTCGCGTGGCGATTATGTACTTTGTCCGTGGGACAGGCTGAAGGACATGTATCTTTCAAAGCACATTAATGTTTTTTTAGGGAATCGTTAATTCTACATTCTCGCGTGGCGAGGATGTAGGTACTCTGTCTGTGGGACAAGTTAAAGGACAAATATATGTCCAGGCATATGAATGATTTTAAGGAATTGTTAATTCTACATTATCGCGTGGCGATTATGTACTCTGTCCATGGGACATTCCAAAGTACAAATAGGTACCTATAAAGGTAAATGATTGATTTCAGGATTTTATTACTATTACATTTTCGCGTGGCGATTATGTAGTTTGTTTGTGGAACAGACTAAGGCAAAATTATTTTTAATGTATTTGATATTCATTATTAACTTCTGTACTTACAAATATTTCACTGAGGCAAAATTAATTGAGTCTCTGTACTGTACATTGAAATCCCATTAGGTTTCAATCTGGAAAGGGAACCGAAACTTACAAAGAGTTAGATAACACATTGGGTGACATATCCCTACTATTGGATGATCTAATAAATTATCGATATTTGCTAAATATTATAATATACCACGCTAGTTAGATTGGCAAGCCTTTTTGCCACGGCTGGTAGTTCTTGAAATGTATAGTTATTATATGGTTAACATGAAACTGTTCACACTAGTAAACGTTATCTACATTATGAAATAAATATTTAATGTTATTGAATACCTATTGATAGTTAGTAAATAGGTACTAATGTTTACCTATTTATCAAAAACTCTAAACATCTACAATAGTTATACCTTGGACTAATTATGAATATAATGATAGGATTAAACGAACTTACCTAAAGTGAAGTTCAATCCATATTATATGAAGTAATTAGTCCAAGGTATGGAGCATCCCACCCTTCCCTTTTGCAGTAATAAATTACTAACCCAATTATATATACCTAATACTCTAAACTAATGAGCTATGGTGACGGTGGAGTTGCCAGGTGTATTTTTCTTTTATATTTTTAATGGTGTCTTCAAAATTCGCGTATTTAGTAGCGGGAGAAGGCGTTACTACAATAGTTAATACATAATTATACGAGACGTTGCATCCGAAGAGATTTATACTCCCTCCCTACCCATTATTTGCTGTGTTGCAAATAAATACCCAATGTTTTTGAGAAATTTTGCTCTAAAGGAATGCGTCAAACGGCGTAACATCGCTCGAGCGGGTGAATAATACTAAAACCACCTATCTTTTTATTTTTATGTCTTCGCTCTAAAATTGTGCTTGGTGCCCGGTATATTGGAAAGTGGACTACCTGGTTAATATATAAATCTCTTCGGATGCAACGTCTCGTATAATTATGGTCAAACATCACAAAGGTAAGTTTGTTTAACCATTAATTATCCTGTCTTCGTCCTCCGAGATTTATTCCTTAACCATATAGTAGCCCTGCTACGCGCTAACCCTATCGCACAAGTTTTAAAATCAGAGAAAGAAAACCACTATATCTTCCTCTGTCTAATCACACCTAACAAGCCTCCGCAGTATCGACCTCATTCTTGTCCGTGCGCGCGCGGCGTTCGCACGAGTGTAACAGTAATATAATTTGTGCATGAGCGTAGATAACCTACGTAAAAAAAAAGGTATAAATTTACGGTTTTTTGCTTATTTGTTAAGTATGCCTAAACGAAAACACTGTGAATCCGAAGAAGACAGATGGCTAAGGAAGATGAAGAGATACGAAGAAAAACTGAATTCGGAAAAACGTAGGGGCAAGCCGGAGGCACATTTTGTACTCAGATGATGGCGAAAATGATGTGCAACCAGAAGAATACTTTTTTACATTCCCGTTGCATTTATCGGGAATCATTTTTATGTCCGTTGTATTCTTCGGATAATATTTTATTATATTCTCGTTGTATTGAACGAGTAAGCGGGTGGATACCGCTCGCCTGGGCCGCCGCGAGTACGCGCGCAGCGCGACCACGTGCAGTAATACTCGTGAAGGCGCCTCTTCACAATGGCCCATGATGGCCAAGTATACACAATCACGATTGTGTAGAGGGCATGATTGTCTATGATCGGCCATCATCGCCGGTAATCGTGAGCAATCGGCGAATTGTCGGTACATCAAAGGAATTATGGCCCATGATGGCATACGCGTCCACACAATCGCCGATTACTCAGTACGTATTTGTCTCGAGTACAGTGTAGACTTCTCGGTAAATAAAGGACATGTCCACTTTTTGTATGGAACGTGGAATTTTATTCTGAACCTTTTTTAACCAGTTTAAAAATTTATGACGGAAATAGAACTTTATGAGAAGGATGTTTATCCATGAATATTAAAAATATTAAGGCCTGCATTTAGGAGAAAAAAATTAAAAATGTTTTTTTTTATTGTTTCTTTAGCAGGGCCACATTTAGTTTTTTTTTACTGGCAATTAAAAGGATTTCATTGTCAATATGTCAATGCCACTGTAGCTGTCGTTTTGACTTTTGTTTATTGTTTGTGTTTATGTGTGTAACCTTCCTTCCTTTCACAAAATAGTATCTTTTATTTTCTACAGCTATGCTCAGGTTCTTGATTTTACATGTGATTTAAATATTGGCTTGCTAACTGGACTAAGTTTTCTCGTAATTTGAACGTACGAAGTAACCAGACCCAAGAATTGAACAACAAAATGTTATACTTCCAGGTTACAGTCGCACTCCTGATACAACTTCTCATTTTTTTTGTACCAGAGTGCTATAATTTGGAATGTCGAATGGTACCATTATATTTAAGAAAGAAGATCCTCGGGGATTGTAAAATATTCGTAAAGTAATGCCAGAGTCTGTGAAAATCACATGAGTCAATATGATTTCGCATTTTTACGGTAATATAAGTTCACTGTATTGTTTACACCAAATAATTCATGCTTGACTTACTAACAATAAAATCAAAGAACAGGAACTGATTGAATTTGAAATTATAGAAAATTCCACTGATATAGTATGTAAATACTGGACAGGTTTAACAGTCACACAATTTGTTTTATTGTTCTCTTGCTTAACTCAATTAGGTGAGGTTTTTTCAAAGCCTAAAAAGGCCTTAGGTTTATATTAAGTCAGACTATGGGCTAAGGAATCCCTTTGCAGAATTGCTTCTCGGGTATACATTTCAAAAACTCATGTTTACTTATATAAAAAAGTGTTATTGCTTCAAAAATCAATATGCACCTTTACATTTAGGTATAGCCCATATAAGCAGGGAAAATCTGTCCAGTAGAAATCTAACTATACGTTATACTCTTTGGGTCTGATTCAAACAATTCCATTGTTTTATTAGAGGTTACTAAAATTGTACTTACAAAAATCCTCTAATTACCTATTTCAAAAGAAATCTTATAACTTACACTGCTAGCTGCAGTAAGCGACCAACCAACCTGGTGGTCAATCTATTTTAAATAGGGCATTAGAAGCCATCTTTGTACATATTGATGCTTAAATTCCACACTTGAATGTTCCCCAGAATGAAAATATTCAATTTAATTTTAATCAGTCTTGGAACATATTAAATTAAGCAAGCTAAGTCATATTTTGGAGAACATATTCAAGAAAATGATCTATCACATGAGACTGCTGATAAGAGGAAAAATCAAATGAAATCCATGAATTTAGGATGGGCTCCGCACCAAACTCATATCACCACTGGCTCAATTTTGAAATGACGTACTAATGAGGGAAGATGTTGAAATTGAATAAATAAAAATTACATAATTTCTGGGTTTTATTTCATACCTGCAACCAGTTTCTATATTACAACTCTTTCACATAGTTTCCACCATTATAATTATTCAACACTTCATATTACATATTTAGTACCCATGATAAAATCGAGGGTATGTAGTCATATAGAAGTGAATATTTACACTTTGAATTAGCATTATAGTAATCTTAGAGAATTTTGCACTTAGTTCATTATAATGACTTCATTAATTAGCATTTGTTTTGTAAAAAATCTTTTGTTATTGAAATAGTAAAACTGTAGCATTCTTAAGAACAGACCAGTATATTTTATTTATGTTGATATTTCATTACTGTGAGGTAGGTGCTTATCCTAAGAGTAGGCAGAGTAAAACAGGTATCACACACTAGACACTACAGCCAGGGGCTCATCCTAACAAATGCTGCACAAACACACTGCTACAAAGTAAAGTATAGAAGTCATCTGCCACCAACCAATGCATTTATTGTGCTAGATTTCATTTTAATAGCATGGACCTATTGATTACATGTATCATTTTTTTGGTCAGAGTCAGAGATGCTTGTTTGTTACCAGCAGTGACCTGCAATGCTGCTAATTTGCAATCCAATTCAATATGTGGTCACCTGGGGGTTTATTGTCGAAGGAAAAATCTATAACGTCTGCGCTGCCTTTAATTTGACAGTCATTGCGGCAACAACACAAGATTGTGCACTTCTTAATAAAAAGTATTGTGATGTATTGTGATTGCTTAGATTTTAACCACTCGAACGTTCGCCATGCGAAGCGTGGTGTGTTTCAAAAGCAAAAAGTAGTATATCTCAAATATCAAAGGTGCCGCCATTGCGGAATGACTCACCCCGGCGCGTACGGAGTGTTCAAAAAATTGCGGAGAGTGACATATACTGTCTACAAGAGAACAAAAAATACGTATGGAAAGGTAATTTAATATAGAAGGAACTTATAACAGTTAATTAGATAAGGATTAATAATTAAATGAATGAAGCGCGAAAATGTTCGGAAGGTCGCGGAAGACCCGATTTTTTAAAAAAAAATTTTTCACAAAAACTATTTTATAAAACTTTAAATAACCATATATATTATTATAGCCCTATTCTTGAAGATTATTTTGATATATAATAGTTTTGGGTAATATTTTTAATGAAAAAAGAAAAAAATAATAAAATCGATTAATTACGTAATTATATACGCGATATGCGCACGCGCGACCTCAAATTTAAAAAAAATGCAAAAAATAAATTATTGTGTCTAAAATTAAATAAAAAATACGTATGGAAAGCTAATTTAATAAGGAATGAACTTATAATAGTTAATAATAATAATAATAATAACAAGTCCGGCGGAGGAGAGGGGCCCTCTGCACTGCTTGGATTGACTACAAAAAGGCTTATGACTCGGTGCCTCATTCATGGCTGGAGAGGATTTTAGATCTGTATAAAATAAATGCAGGCCTGAAATCTTTTCTATGCACGTGTATGAGCCAGTGGGCCACAATCCTTTGTCAACCAGGCGATGCATCGGGCCCCTCTGGCCCGCAGGACTTGATTAGGATTGAGCGCGGCATCTTCCAGGGCGACAGTCTGAGTCCCTTGTGGTTTTGCCTGGCTCTGAACCCTCTCAGCACGTTGCTGAAGGAGTCAGGATTAGGCTATCGATTCCGTAGAGGTGGTGAGATCATATCTCACCTACTTTATATGGATGACCTTAAGTTATTTGCACATAATCGCCAAGATCTAATAGAATTGTTAAAAACAACAGAGGTTTTTAGCAATGCTATCAAGATGGAGTTCGGTGTGGATAAATGTGCGGTCATGCATGTACAGCGAGGGAAAGTTGTAAACTCTGAAAATTTACAACTTTCAGAGACAATAACGATCAAATCCCTCTCCGAGATCGAGACCTACAAGTACCTTGGTATGTCACAGTCTCTGGGTATATCGGAAGTTGATATCAAGAAGTCTCTGAAGGAGCGCTTTTATTGGCGTCTGACAAAGGTTCTTAACAGCCTTTTGTCGGGAGGCAATAAAACGCGTGCTTTCAACGGATGGGTGATGCCTCTACTGATATACTCCTTTGGCATACTAAGATGGACTCAAACTGAGTTAGACGCTCTGGACAGAAAGGTTCGTCAACTGCTAACATCTCACCGCATGCTTCATCCACGATCGTCTGTTATGAGACTGTACATCCCGCGGAAGCTGGGGGGTCGTGGCTTTCTAAACGCCAAGAACCTCCATAATCGCGAGGTGTATAGTCTCAGGGAGTATTTCCGTAACAACGAGAATGGTGTGCACCGAGAGGTAGTAGCAGTTGATAAAGGCCTCACGCCTCTCTCCATGGCGAATGAGAACTGGCGCAAACCATCGGTGTTAAGCACTGACGACCGGAAGGACGTATGGAAGAGCAAGGAGCTGCACGGCCGGTTCTATCATTCCCTCACTGGGTCTGATGTGGACCAGCTGGCGTCAGTGAACTGGCTACGCTTTGGGGACCTCTTTGGAGAAACCGAGGGGTTTGCCTGTGCAATTGCAGATGAGGTTATCAAGACGAACAACTACAGAAAATACATCATGAAGGACGGAACCGTCGACATCTGTCGGGCATGCCACCGCCCTGGGGAGTCCCTCCGACATGTAGTCTCTGGTTGTTCGCATCTTGCTAACAGTGAGTATTTGCACAGGCATAACCAAGTAGCCAGGATCATTCACCAGCAACTTGCTCTCCGATACGCCCTTGTTGAGACTGAAGTGCCGTATTATAAATACACACCAGCGCCAGTTCTTGAAAATGGTCGTGCCTTGCTCTACTGGGACCGCTCTATCATCACGGACAGGTTTATTGCAGCCAATAAGCCTGATATCGTGCTAATAGACCGGACCCAACGCCGGGTAATGATAGTCGATGTCACCATCCCCCATGACGCGAACCTCGTGAAAGCTGAGAAGGACAAGCTCAGCAAGTACCTTGACTTGGCTCACGAGGTTACCGCCATGTGGGATGTGGACTCGACTGTTATTGTCCCGATAGTGGTGTCTGTGAATGGTCTAATAGCGAAGAGTCTTGACCAACATCTTGAGAGACTCTCGCTAGGCGGATGGATCAAGGGCCTGATACAGAAGGCGGTAATTCTTGGCACGGCACGAATTGTCAGGAGGTTCCTCACCCTGCAGCCCTAACCACCGGTAGTTTGGGCATTATCTCGCTGCCGATGGACCCGCTAGATGTAGGTTTTTTTATAATATTTATATTTTTTATATTTATATTGTAAAAAAATGTATATTTAAGAATGAAAGTAAATAAAGATCATAATAATAATAAACACTTTATTGCACACAAAATAAACATATAAAAAATTTTTTCAAAAATAATGCAGATGTACAACACAGGCGGCCTTATTGCTAATGAGCAATCTCTTCCAGGCAACCTTGGACTAGGGAAATACTGAGAGGAAATTTAAACGGGGATTGGTGCAGTAGTAGTGAAGGACACAATGAAGGACTATTTTAGCTAAGGATTTAAGGATAGGAAGTGATTTCGAACTTGATTCTTAAAGGACTCCAGCGTGCGAGCTCTCTTAATACTCTCAGGGAGAGAGTTCCATAGCCGGACGGCATATGCTGGAAAAGAGTATGAAAGGAAATCCGTGCTGTGGGGTGGGATATCAAGAGTTAAATTAAAGTTCGACCGTAAAGTACGACTTGAAGAAGAGGACCGGAAAGAGAACTGAGACTGAAGATATGATGGAAAGGTCGGAAGAAACAAAACATTGTAAAGTAGGGATAAAACATGTAAATCTCTGCGCTGGCGAATTGGCAGCCATTTAAGTTGAGAGCGATAGTAAGAAACATGGTCATATTTACGAAGATTAAAAATAAACCGTATTGCCACATTTTGTAGACGCTCCAACTGGTTCAATAGCTCTTCGGATAAACCAGCCCAGGCAGCGTCAGCGTAGTCAATTAAAGAAAGTAAAAGTGATTGAGCTAACACTGTTTTTATAGCCATTGGAAGAAAGTTTCGGAATCTGTTGAGAGAACCATATGCGGCAAACAGTTTTTTCCGAACTGCTTCAACTTGAGGCCGCCAAGAAAGGCATTGATCAAAAACAATACCTAGATTCTTAACAGATTTGCTAAATGGGATAATAGTTCCGCCAAAGATCACTGCCGGCAACAGACTGTAGTCGATGCGTGATACGAAATGGGAACTGCCGATAATAATTGTCTGCGTTTTGTTAGGATTAATAACAAGACCGAAAGACTTACCCCAGTTATCTATTATATTAAGGTCACTGTTAGTTGTCAAAATAGCTTGTGAAAAATCAGATAGCGGGGCTTGCGTGTAAATTTGCAAGTCATCGGCATACAAGTGATAGAAACATGAAAGTGATTGCGTAATGGAATTTATAAATATCGAGAAAAGAAGCGGAGATAATACGCCACCCTGAGGGACACCGGCAACGATAGTGCACCAATCAGACAGGGAGTCCTCAATGCGTACCCGCTGCCGACGCCCCAACAGGTAACTTTGAAACCAGTCAATTACGACAGGAGATATGCCAAGAGAACGTAAAACACTGGTGAGTACATCAAAATCCACCGAATTAAACGCGTTGCTGAAATCTAGAAGCGTCAGTAGTGTAAGTTGGCGATTTTCCATGCCCTGGTGAATATCATGGGTGATTTTAGCTAAAGCAGTAGTCGTGCTATGACCCACGCGGAAGCCGGATTGTAGAGGATTCAGAAGCTTATTAATATTAAGGAACCTGATAAGTTGACGATGGACGAGTTTTTCAAGGACTTTGGAAAGGAACGGGAGAATGGAAATAGGACGAAAATCAGAAAAGGAACCTGGGTTGAATTTCTTAGGAAGAGGAATAACAAATGCATCCTTCCAAGCAGATGGAAAAACACCAGACGTTATGGAAGTATTGAGGATTTGAGTGATAATAGGAGTAAGAATATCTAGGATAGGGAGGATCATGTTACGACTAATACAATCACTGCCCATAGCACCAGAAGTTATAGAAATAATTGTTCTCTTGACATCACTATCAGTAAATGACTCGATAGCGAATGGAGCATAATCAGGTAAAGGCGACGAAGAAAGTTTCTTTAAGGTTTCAGTTTTGCGATCACCACTAAAGGGCGAAATTGAAGTAAAGTGTGAGTTAAGAATATTAATGTCAAGCTTGAAATCGCTACTACGCATCTGAGATTTGCCAATACCAAGTGATTTGAGGAATTTCCATACTTTAGCTGGGTCTTCATTATCTATCGAGTTATGTATATGGCGTCTTTGAGCGTCTCTTATCGCTGTGTTGCACCGATTTCTTGCAATGTTATACCTAATCTGATTATTGATGGTAGGATTGCGCTTATATCTAGCTTTCTCCTTGTTCCTCTTACACATCAGAGCACGGATATCATTAGTTAGCCAGGGAGCAGGGAGGTGCTTAATTTTGATAGGCTTAACAGGAGCATGGACATCGTAGAGTTCGGTCAGACGTGCTTTAAAAAGTTGCACTTGTTCATCAACACAAACCAAGTTGCGTATCTCAGACCAATCTAAGCCAGCAGCGTCCTCGCGGAGCTTTCCTACATCCATATTAGCAAAACTTCGCCGAAGTAAAATGCGAGGTTTAGTTCTCGGTGGGCGAACACGGTATGAGAGAAAGATCAAGTCGTGGTACGAAAAAGCATCAGCGGAAAATTGACCATGCTTGCTTACCATATTGGGAGAAGAAACTATCATTAAGTCGAGAAGAGACGGAGAACAATTAGGAAAATGATGTGTTTCCTGAAGTGGGAGAATATGAAGGTTGTACGATTTTACTAAAGAGACCAGCTTTAGGGACCGGGAATCATTTTTCGCCAGACACGTATTAAAGTCACCCATAAGAATAGTATGAGAAAATACTGGAGTAAAGGTTTCAATGAGTTGCTCAAAAGAGGCAAAAAAGTCTACTCTTAGGGATGGACTATAATAGACACCCAGAAGGATCCGAGTGTGAGACAAAGTAACGTCAAGAAAAAGGTGTTCAGCGGTGTTGGGAGGAGGCGGCTGTGGGGAGAGACTAAGAATAGCGTAAGGAATGTTAGCTCGAAGGTAAATCGCCACACCTCCATGCGAAGAACTAACCCGGTCGTTTCGAATTAAATTAAATCCAGGAAGAGAATAAGAAGTAGAAGGAAGCCGGGGGTTCAGGAATGTTTCTGATATAAGAATAGCGTGTATATTCTTATTATCAAGAGAAGCGAGCATATCTGGGTAATGAGCAGGGATACTCTGTGCATTGAAGTGCACGACATTAAAGTTCTTCGCAACATCACTGAACGAATCTTGTAAATGTTCACCAAGAGTCTTATCGAGGCTGCAAAAGCTGGAATTGGAAGAAGGAGAAGATGAGCAGGATTGGAAGAGATCACTGTCATTTAGCGACATGTCCATATTATAACTTAATTGTGAAACTAGAATACAAAACAAAATAAAAACAAACTACAAATAAAAAACTAAAAAACCAAAAATAAAAAAAAAGTAACAAAAACAACAACATCTTGCACAAATACGCTGAGATAATATCCTCAGAGGAGTACCATAAAACAAACAAACAAAGGAAAAAAAATCAGTAAACAAGGTATAAAATACTAATGAACATGGCTGTTTGGTTAAGCCTTTGCCTGTAACAGTTTTAAGACGAATTCACAAAAAGTATGAGTATAATCACAAACTTTATAGAGTAGAGATA
The DNA here is from genome assembly GCA_963935595.1 of Schoenobius gigantellus. Taxonomy (NCBI): domain Eukaryota; kingdom Metazoa; phylum Arthropoda; class Insecta; order Lepidoptera; family Crambidae; genus Schoenobius; species Schoenobius gigantellus. Next base: position 29,387,683 of record OZ012547.1, on the reverse strand, counting down.
CTACGTATAGTATAATTCATTGCTCTGTGCTAGGAATTGATAATTGACATTGACATAATGTATTTTCTTTAGTTTTTGACGGTGAGTTAAAAAAAATAGGAGAAAAGAAATCTTATTAGAACCGTCAAAAAAATAGTAACTTTAAATAAGCATATATGTAGGGACATATAGCACTAAGACTTACAAAACAAACAGCACTTATACATCAAAATAACCTAATGGTAAAGAAACAAGTAAGACACAACAAGTAAGTATGGTGAAGAGATAAGTAATTTTTATACTAATTCAGTAGGTAATTAGGAAGAAAGTATACATAAATAAATGAAATACTTATTTCCTCTTTGCAGAAGCAGCCCTTTTGCTCTTGGTACCAACTACTGAGGATGAAGGCTTGTCCAAAGCAGGGTCTTTGCCACTAAGTGCTTCAGATGGAACGCCAGGACTGCGAGGCTTCAACTTCTCAATATCGCTCATAGATTCAACCGTATGTCGCTTGCCATCACAGTCGACAACAATGATACGACCCGCCTTAGTCCAGCAATTGGATACTCCGAAGTGCTCCCTAGCAGACATGAAAATTTTATGACGATACTTTGTTAGGAACTCTGAAACTGTAACACCCGAGCCCTTAAAGCCAGCCTTTGCAAACCACAGGCTATCACGACTTGTCTCTGATTGAAATTTTACCAGCAATGGCCTTGGTTTGTCTTGATTTGGCCGCCCGAGACGCACCGATTTGCTTACCACATCTGCAGAAAGCTTCAGCCCAGAGAGGTGTTTAGAAGTCAAGCTCAATAATAATTTTGATGTGTCTTCATCTTTGTTCTCCGGCACACCATGAAGTAAAAGTATGTTACGACGACTCCTCATCTCCAAGGCATCAGTGTCTTTGGCAAGAGCAGCCACTTGTTGCTCGAGAGCTTTAAATGTGTCTGCTATGATGGTGCGGAAGTTGTCAAACTCCGTTGCAAGGGAACTGACTGTTGGTGACTGTGAACGAGTATTCTTTAAATCGCTTTCAAAAGCTGCCATCCTAGCTCCAAATGCCTCTACAACTTCGTCGTGACATCGCCTCTCTTAGCGCCTTTTACCGAATGTTCCATGGGGAATGCTCTGAGGAGCTCTTTAACCTTATCCCTCCCTCTCCATTCCTTAACAGAAACACGCGTAAGGGCCTTCGGAGTCATCCGTACACTGTGTCCTCCTTTTCACACCGTACCAAGAAATTCCAAGATTCCTTCTTCTGTCGTTCATCCCACACTTGGAATTCTCTACCTGCGCACGTGTTTCCTCCATCCTACAACATGGGTTCCTTCAAAAGAGGCGTGAAAAAGCATCTTTTGGGCCGGCAAGGGGCGGGCAGGTAGGAGAGTGGATGTCGTCCCTACTCTATCTGTCAACTCATTTGGGCCTCTTTCACCGCTTAACATCAGGCGGGAGGAGGTCATTTGCCGGGCCATCCATAAATAAATAAAAAAAAATGACTGTTGTAATGCAGCCAGTGTCACATTTATGCCCTCCATGACTTGTAACTTACTACTTTAGAATCAGTGAAGTGATGAAAAATGTAACTTGCTGTTTAGATGAAAAGTGCTAAGGATAATTATCTACAGGTATTTATGCACTTCAATACATAGCAAATATATAAAATAAGTGCTAAAAATTTGCTTTTAAACTATTAAATCTATTTTAAGTAATTTCACACAGTGTTTACAATTTAACCAGCTACCCCCAAAAAAAGTTAATTAGATAAGGATTCATAATTGAATGAATAATGACGAGAATAGTAACTAAAGTGCTTAAAATTTCAAAAATACTCACTTTTTGAAAAAAACGTTTAGTGTGGCAATATAACACTATAAACTATCATAAACCATATATAATAATGTAGCCCAATTCTTCTAGTTTATTTTGATATAGAACACTCTACGAAAATACTAATACAGACTAAGTAAGTACGCAATAAATCTCATCGGTCATGGAGTAAGAAACGTATGGATACGGCCAAGTAAGTTAAACCGCAGACTATGACAAATTTATTTCAATCTAAGACTAAAAATAAATTGGACATGACCTGTCAACTTATAAAAGAGACTATTGGCAAAGGAATAAAGCCATAGAGAAAATATTTTATTTTTCGCGATTTTTTTATCACACCGCGCGGTTTTACGCAAAGGGAACTGGGTACCATAGTACCCAGGTCGATCGAGAAGCTTACGATTTTTGGGGACTATAGTCCCCAGGACGTTCCAGTGGCTAAGCGATCACGATCACTAAAATCACAAAATTAAACGAGGCTTTTTTTGACGTTGTCACTTCTGCAAGAGAAGGCAAAGGCAGCTAAGTTCATACAGCCATGTTTTTCGTAAATCTTGATAAAACATTAAAAATGTAATTTATGTGAATTTTAGTCAGAAAGTCACTCACTATCACATCGTTTGTGCGCTTTTGTTACTTATTTATTCGTTTGTGACACGTTTCAGTAACTTGTTATTGGTTTCCATACAAAAATCGCTTTGTTTTACATACTATGAAAGTCAATCATAAAATTGCTGTTTTTTTGAATTTGCAGGCCTAAAAAAACCTAAATTTTATTCTAAACCCTAGATTTTTGAGTACTCTTTACAATAATACCTGAAACATGTTGGTTAATAAATAATTATATTCTTAGCCCAAAAGTGGACATGTCCTTTGCATTTTTATCTGTTTACGTCAACCGTTCGGATAGCTGAAAAAATGTCAAAAATGGCATTGTGAACTGCCAATTTCGCCCCAGCTCTCGAAGAGGGTCAAAAGTGGAAGTTTTTGACATTTAAGATTTTTGACGTTTACAAACGTAAAATTTTTGACACGATTGAATAAGTTATAACGAAATAAATTTTAGTTTCATTATTTATGGAAATTAATGATCGTTAATCATGAAGCGAGCTTATTACATCATAATACATCCAGAATCTGGAAACTGAAAATAAATTTAGGTTATAATAGCTTATGACTTTGACATATTGATAATGTAGCGTTCGGTTAGGGTGTGGAGCAAAAATGGCAAAAATTTCATAACCTTCTAACCGAACGCTTTACATCAACGCCAATTTTGATAATGCTAAAAACGCCACCACAGGCTACCCGAACACGCCTTTTGTCAATTAATTTCACAATATCAATGTCAAGTGTCAACGTCAACGTCGTTTCACGTCACGTCAGTGACATTTGCAATTATATTTGGTCATTATTCAATTTTTGCATAAACAAAATAAATCTCGCGTTTATCCTGGCCTTATTTACAAAGATAGTTTTTTTTCGCCCAAAATCCCGTGCTTCCATTTAGGTGGGTTGATTTTCTCAAAATTCGGAATTTGACATTTAGACCGTTTGTTTTGATCATTTCTATAGACATATTTTAATAAAATACACTTAAACTTATAGATCATATAATTATAGTTTCGTCGAATAGAATTTGGAAAGCATTCACAGTTTGTTTATGGTTAATTTTTCATTACGTTTCGTTTTTCAACCAAGCTTATAACTTTGGCTGGAAATACTTATAGCATATTGTAGAATTCCGATAGATCCGTATGTTGACTTGACACATCATGACACACATGCTATGAAATGAATTTGGTTTTAGGGAAGGTTCCGTCGCCAATACGACGCTTGACATTCGGTGAACGGACCTCGATTCTAGTATGCGCGTAGATGGAACGCGCCCATTTTTCACCTTAGTCTTTGAACGCGTCTATCGTCTATGTTATGATTAGTCTGTGAGACATCGACCGAAGTAATTTAATATTGATTTCTTGCGAAATCTTAATTTCTACATTATCTTAATTTCTGCGAAGAAAATCCATAGGTATTTCTCTCGTTTTCCGTGTGAATTTAATTTGAAAAGCAAAAAGCAAAAACAGTGAATTTTCCAAAGTCAGTTATTTTTGTTTTCAGCTTGAAGAGTAAAAGCTCAATCATATTTATAATCGCCGGCGCGCGACTCATTGAATTAGTTGAATAAATAAATTATATCGATAGATAATACTCCGCCCACAATAAGGTATCTAATTAACTTATTATATTTCATGATTTAAAGCAGATTTTGTTAATTTTATTTTTATTTGTGGGTAAATTGATTATTAAATCAAACATATTACATTTCCAAAATTCGCCTTTTTCATCCCCTATTTCATTAAAAAAACCTGATAGTAAGCGGCATCTTAGTGGGATTAAGGCATATATTGAGTAACACTTGCGAATTTCCTGTTAAATTCTAAATTTTCACAATATTAAGTTTCACATCCTTCTTTGGCAAATAACTCACAAATTAAGCTGTTTTCTTTTTATTAATAGCAGTAATTATACACAAAATAGGTGCTCTCCCCTCCATATGTCCTTTTTATTAACTACCCAATAAGAAACTTTGACAATTCATTGAAAATTATGTTTGGAATTAACTTGCAATGTTTATTACATGAAATTCAAATGTATTGACTGGGATTCCTTCAGAACTCAGTGTTAGACCCACTGACCCTAAGATTATAGGCATATTTAATTATATTTTTAACATAACACTGTGCTATGAATCTCCAGGGCAGTTCCCGGAGGCCGTAAGGCTCCGCTGCAACTAACCTACCTAATAACCTAATATCAAGGAGGAATTCTGTGGAATTACACAAGTAATATTAGAAACAGAGAATAATCTAAGAGACTGGAATTTTATATCTCTGACCCGTGATCGCAGAAACTTAGCATCGAAGGTATGATCTACTAACAACCGCTCCGGGGAAGGCTACTAATTTCTTTAGAAAAAAAAGGAAACCTATAACTATTTGTTGGTGTACTTTATTGCCCCTCATTTTGTAGTTTTGTACCCAATTTGTACCTGATTTTTACCTGCCGAGATTGATCAAACAAACCTGAACCATCCTGCCCTTGGCTTGTATTGATTAAACATTAAGTTAAGTGCTTTGCATCAAGGGATTTTGTTTAGTTCCGTAACATATGCATAAGTGAATTATAATTATGTACCTACACGAATAAAGCTTTTCATTTTGTATCGGACTAAAGGAATAAGTTTGTTTTTTTCTTTAACTTTAAGATTTCCCTATATTTCTACAATTCAGCAAGAAAAAGCACTACAATTTGGCGCCCGAACAGGGATGGTTTGCAACTCTAGAAATAAGCCTGTGCTATATTCTTATAATGGAGGAAGTTACATCTAGCTGGAAACATAGGAAAATCAATATCGACGATCAGGGGCAACGACACATGCAACTCATTTTTTTATTATTCCCTTTTTATTGTTTTTTTTACTTATTATTTGACGATCAGAGTCAAAATGTCTGTAATAACGACATCTACCGGTGGTTGTTGACATTACATGCTATACTCTGTTAGTGTCAAGATATACTTATTTAACAACGCCATCTCGGCGTCAGTCCTGACACTACAGTTTTTTCTTTATTACTTACTTATATTTGATGGGCATAGGATATAATGCCTTTTACCTATTTATCACAGCCATATAGGTGCTAGCAGAAGTGGTTTCGCTAGATTTTGCCACCTTATGGGTGAATTTTTTTTTTAAACCATGTAGGTGCTAGCAGCAGTAGTTTCGCGCTAGATTTTGTCACCTTATTGGTGAATGTTGTTTTTTTTATTACAATCTTTAACATACCATATTAATGGATTTACGTAGATTTAAGGTGCATGCATGTTAAATATTCTTTATTTACACACGTTTATATTTAAAGCTTTATGTTTTATCTTATACAAATAAATAAACTTATAAAAAAAAATGATAACGTTAGGCGTAATTGGGTACAGAGTTTATCACGAATGAATAGTTTTTAAGTACCTAATTGATTCCATTTATGATAATTCTGTTTGGTTGGTTAGGGGGTTTTGAGGCTGACGGGGCGTCAGACGAATTCCCTACGTGAATTCTATCGTGGTTGGGGGGATATTCTATCGTGGTTGGGGGGGTTGGTACACAAATATTAAAAGAAGTAACAAAAAGTGTATTTTAAGCTGTAAAAAATGAATAAATACACGCGGAGAAATTAACTTCGTCAGACCCGATCGGCTGTCCCATGTCAAAACCTAGTAAGTCGCCAAAAAGCGGAAATTGTGTTTTTTACCTAAAAACTATTTTCCAGTAAGTCCCTACAAAATGCAAAACACCTGCATCAAAAATGCACATATATCAGAAACTATGAGGTACGCTGAACCTAGTAAGAGCATCTAAATTCATCAAAAGCAAAATCAGAACCATTTCCAAACATAGTAAGTCATAAGACCATTTCAAAAGAAATAGTATGTGTAAGCACTTACTGAATTTTTGAAATGGTCAAAGATACATACTAGGTTATGAAGTGAACAAATGATAAAAAATAATATTTTTTGGTTTTTGTAAGGCATAAAAATATTGAGTTACTAAGTTTTGCTCGTTGTTCATTATTAAAAGAAGGCGCTTCTTACTCTTTTGAACTTAGTAGCTTTACGTATTTTTAATTACCATACGCACGTCGTCTGCGGTCGGAGAATCGTCGCCTTCCGCGAACTACCCCTTCATAGAACGGCGATACAACATGAGCGCTTTCGCACTTCGACCCATGTTGGATCTTTTCTCCTTCCCCATGTATAGTCCGTAAATCCGGGTATAAGCATGATCCTAGTGCCAAGATGGCTGGTGTAAGCGCCTGCCATTAGACGAATCTGGGATCTGCTCGAGTTCAATATGAATTTGAACCAGTTATCCCCACGTGTGTCATTCCTTTATGGTTGGCCTTCTTGGTGTCTTCTCTGTGATCGAGCTCTCAGGCTTGTCCCAATTGTTTTTGGACTGATCTCGACAAATAGTTCCGACCCCACTAGCAGTTAGCCTTACCCAATTTGTTTAGTACTTCATTCGCGTTCATCTCTAGTTTGGATTCCACTTTGCGTGAAAGGAGCGCTTTAAGCGTCGCTTGATTGTCGCTGGGAATGTAGATGTTCAAGCCTTTGCGACATCTGTCTTCACTTGTGCATAGGCTAGGATGGCGTATGTTTCGGCTTGAAACACAGTGGCTAGCTTGCCCATGCTGATTAATATCTCCGTTTTATAGCAGTATATTCCTGCCCCTTGTTGGAATGTGTACTACAAAAGAGTCTCCTAAACACGTATTTAGGTGTTATTCTATCGCTGGTCATGCCTATCAACAGAATCTATTTCTTAAGTTTTAATCCTAAATGTCTTGTACGTAGCCAGTTTGCGTACCACTGTCTCATAGTGTTGAGTCTATAGAATGCTCTCGTGGCCTCTATTTGTATAACAATGTGCAATGGTTCGAGATTAAGAAATCTCTCTAGGGCTGCGTAGTAGAGTAGTTTTGAAAGCCCCCGTAATAGCCATACAGGCCAGTCTTTGAAATTTTCCTAGAAGTTCCTTGCATTGTGACCAGCTCTGTTCTGGGACACCAAACTATACTACCATGGGCGAAGATCGGCAGAATCATTATTTTATAAAACCAATAGAGGATCTGGGGCTGAGGCCCCAGGTTTTACCAGAGGTAGAGTGACACATGTTGAAAGCCCTTGTGGCATTCTCTTTCTCGTTCTTTCCACGTAAGTTCTTCATCTAGGCTAACTCCTAGATATTTGGCCTTTGACTTCAATGGACCATGGCATTTCCGTGTCATAAAATTTGATAGATCTCATGCTGTTGAGCTTCCTCTTTTTCGTGAATGTTATAATCATAGTTTTCTTAGGATTAATAGTAAGGGAAGTTTCCTGCACCAGCACTCAATCTGTTTCAGCGCCTTCTGGATCAGGCTGGCACCTTGCCATTAATCAGGATGACTATATCATCAGCGTATCCCACCATTAAGTGGTCCTTTGTTTAACTCTTCGATCAATGGGTCTATCACTAGGCACCAAATTATGGGAGAGGACTCGTCTCTACGGACATCCTTTGGCTGCTATGACGCCCATTGTATCGCCTAATATGCTTGCAGTTATCACTCTGCTTCTTTAGTATGCAATTTATCCATTGATGCCATGCAGTCTTGCCGCTCTGCTAATGAAGTCTTATGTAGTCTTGTCTAAGGCACCCTCTACACCAAGGAAGGCACCTAGGCCTATCTCTTTTGTCTCCAGTGCCGTTTCAATCCTACTGTCTTCATAATGTAGAGCAGTCTCAGTTGATTTGCCTGTCTGATAGGCATTTTGCATACTATCGATAAGTTTCTCCATCGATGGCATTATATTAGTTCTGATATATTTTTTAAATCGTATATTTTTTGGTTATATTGCTTTTGCTATTTATCACATATTATTAATTATCTTTTAATATTATTGCTCACAGATTTGGTGATTTTTAATTACTAACGTTTGTACTGGACTTTACCTACATGAATGTTATTCGTACTTAAACTATTAACTAATTTTCACTGTATAATACTAAGTAGGTATTAGTAATTCTGTGTTCAATGTCATATTTCATGCACCAATTAATACCTTATTTTGTCGCCAATAAATATTGAAAGTGAGGTTCTTTAATTATTTGTCAATGTCGAAAATGGGGCTTCTGATATGTTTTAGTGTATTATATTTATTATTCATTAATAACTTACTGACGTTAATCGAGTTGGATAAGGGTTTTTTTATGGAACAAGTGCTTTCTTTAATTCGATTAAAAGCCTTATATAAATCAGTTTAGAAACTAATTAGAGCTCTTGCTAGGTTTTGAAATGGTTTCGAGGGTATCGTTTTTATGAGATGTTTATTTTCAAAGTAAAGTTTAGCTGATAAAATTTGTACTATTAATGTTAAACAAGTAATTTATATACTCAGCTAACGTATTCAAACTATTTCTTTTTCTAAACAAAAATTTGTCCACATGTATTGTATAGTTTAGAAGGGTTACCCCAAAATATGTTTTTTCGCTCTCCTGTAAAATTTAGTCAAAATCAGTTACTAGGTTTTGCAATGGGGCAGCAGCGATGCTCCGATACATTTTAATTCTATGCACGCCACGGTACCTAAACTTTTAGGTGCTGAGTTGCAAGGTTTCCAGTCTTTTTTTGGAATGTGTTTGGATTTATGTGTCCATCGATTATTTTTAAAAGCGACCTTTTATTATTTCGTCTAAATTATAAGTTGATGATATCTTTCAAAGACATTTCTTTTTTGTTATTAATGAAATTATGAGTTAAAAAATTATTTCTTACTTATATCAAAAATTTAAACAATTTTGCGTTCTTCACAATAGAAAAATATTTTACAAAAAATAAAAACCGACTTCAAAAACACTGAAAAGTTTAAAATAATATAAGAATAGGTACAGACAACATCACACTTCTATATTGAAGTTGGTGACTTTAAGACTTTCTAATCTAGGGGATCATCGTTTGGTCTAATCTAGTGTTTTTAAAGTCGGTTTTTATTTTTTGTAAAATACTTTTTATTTTTAACTTTTTAGTGAATGAAATCTTTTTAGTGAAAGGAATAACAGCTCGCCTTCGGTGAGCTGGTATTCTTTCATCAGATCACTAAAGTTAGGTAGGATCATCAGATCCTGACTTTAGTGACCACAGTTCAGATCTTGGGGCCACCCCAGGAGTCGAAGACAAAAGGAATTTTGAAAATCGGTCCACAATTGGCGGAGTAATCGCATAACATACACACAAAACACGTTGGACACACCTAAAACTTTAAGGGTTTCCCTTAATATTTTTTTTCTTTTTTTTTTTCTTTTTAAAAAAAACGTCGCCCCACACTAGGATTTTCTCCTGTGTCGTGGGTGCAGTTACAAACATAGAATATCACATGCACATACGCCCAGACCGGAACAAATTTCTGTAGGCCATACAAAACATTTGTCCCGTACGGGAATCGAACCCGCGACCCGTTGCGCATTAGGTGATCACTCGACCTCTGCGCTAAACGTGTCGTCATTTATGGGAACCTCCTCCTTTTTAGGGTTCCGTAGTAAACAAGGAACCCTTATAGTTTCGCCATGTCTGTCTGTCTGGCTGTCCGCGCTTTTACTCAGAGACTATTAGTACCAGAAAGCTATAATTTGGTATGGGTATGTATATTAATCATGCCAAAAAAGTGGAGGAAAAAAACATTGGAAAAAAAAAAAATACAGAGTATTTTTTTTTTCTCAACTAACCCATAGTGTGGGGTGTTGTTGAATAGGTCTTTAAAAATTATGTAAGGTTCAGAACATCATTTTTCGATTTAGGGATCCGTTTCTGAAATATTTGGTTTTAAAGTGCAAATTTTTGTTAGAGGTAAGTGTCCCCCCTCTATGGTTATACATGGACACGTGAAAAAAATTACAACACTAGTATATATAACGAAGTTTAAAGGAAAACTATCAGAGTTGAGTACTAAGTACAAACTAAAAAGTTATAGACGACTAACTTATAAAATGTACTCGGAAAAGAAAAATTTCATTGAAAATTAGTACTTACTGAATATAAATTTACGAACCACGTAAAGTTAAGGTAATATAAAATCATTGCAGCTTTAATAATGAAAATGTATAATTTAATAGCAACGTATTTAGTAATCTGTGACAACGTGTTGTGAGGTGTGAATGGGTGTGAGTGTGAACTCAAAGTTGGCATCCTAGGAGCGTGTGTGCTTTGTTGCTTTTAAAAATATCGACAAATTTTAGATTTAATACAGCTCGCTCCATCTATTGCTCGTGGTAACTAATTTTAGAAATGTTAGACATTGACAATCCTTTCTTTATATCATCCTTGCTATGAGTTAGGCGGTAGCCTCCCCGATTTATACAAAGCTAGTTTAATTTTCTGGGCTCCATGGATTTTAATTTACTTTGCCTTCCCCTAAACAGGAAAACAATATATAAACAATGCTACCAATGACTAGGCTGTATGGACTTTTGTTTCCTTTGCCTTACTCCAAACAGGGAGAATAATTTAAAAAATATTAAAAAGAGAGAATTCGCGCCAGAATTGCTGAGCTGTCAAAAGCTCGGTGTCAAATGCTAGCTTTTGTTTTTCGTAAAAAAGGAGTACCTATACCTAATTTATTTCCCTTTGCTAAATAATGACATTTTCGTTGGTGCATTCTTTCTTCGATCATAATAATTAAATAAATTGCCCTATAATTTTGTTCAACTTCAGAGTACTGAGACAATACAAATTACTTCAGGTAAGAGCATTGTTTGGATGACTGTTTCTCTTGTATTTCTTGATTTTCCAACCTAATAGGGTACGTGCAATAGTTTTGTGCGTTACATTTATTTGTTATTTTAAATTGTGTTTTGTTTAGTATTTCTATATCAATAAATAGCTTTGACGGCTTTTCATGTCTCGTTTACTGTATGCTCTTGGTATGTTCTTAACAATATATCCATAACTGTATATACAGAAACCCTCAAGAATCACGCAGTATTTCTGGAAGTTGATACAATATTTTTAGTGAAGTTGACTTTCACTGACCTATATAATTAATAACACACATCAATGAAAGTCACTATGTATATTGTAACTGTATAAGTATGTATACAAAATAAACAATGAGCATTACACAACATATTATATTCTTTTTCAAATGTTGTTTACAGATATGTGTGAAGAGGTTACTATATCAAATTTGAAAAAGCATTTAGAAATACTTGAAGGTGATTCAAGTCACAAACAAAAAGTTAAATGTTATGCAATATTTCAAAATGCACTTAATGAAGTGGAAAATGGTGTGGATGTGGTCAGTGATATGGTCAACCGTCTGGTTCAAGTGTGCTTACATGACTTGAAAGATCAAAGTAATGCTTTTATGGCTTTGACAATCCTAAATGCAATATTAAGGAATATTGATGTAAGTTAAGTGGGATAATTTCTGATCATGATAAAATAAACTAAATTGAAATTTTAATACAGTTACAGCTAACATATACTACCTGTGTATGTGACAATGTTGCAGGACCGTGCCGACCCCCGGCAGCGCCTGTGTGCAAAGCCAATGAATCGCCTATTTTTTGTCGTGGAGGATCTTCTTCCCGCGCTCGCTTTGTCATCTGGCGCCCCTAGCGTCTTGGCGCCTGTGTGCACCGCACACTTCGCACATAGGGGCAGTGCGGCCCTGCAATGTTGTCTCGTGGCAGTAGATATAATAGGAATTAATATTTTTTATTACTTAAAAAATTCTTTTAGGATATTCTTTTATCAGTGAAGTTAAAAATTAATAATTTGTTTTTATTTTTCAGGTAAAAAAAGAAATGGTACCAAAATTATTAAATTGTTTATTGGAAACTTTAAATGTAATCAAAACAACAACATTGCTTGACAAAGTGCAGGCTCTTCAAAAATTGTGTTTTGAGACTATCATATTGTATCCTGATAGCGTGTTTATTGAACTTGGAAAATATTATTCAGAAGTAGTCATAGAGTTGTTAAATTTAAATCTTGATCAAAAACAGGTAATTTTCTGCACAATATTAACACAATTGAATGCTTAAATTGCAATTTTAACATAATCTTATTTTTCAGGTTTTTTCTTTGATTCTTAAATTGTTTAAGTCACTACCCAATGAAACAAAGAAACATTTTGTAGAGAAGAATTTAGATTTATGGTTTACAAAATTAATTCCAGCAGTTATAAATAGTGTTCATCATGATACAACCTTCCTGCCTATTTCATTTGAAGTTTTGGAAGCTTTGACAGATGTATTGGTTGATATTGATTATACTAATAATACAAACTGGCAACATATCCTGGAATGTATCTGCAACCCAGCAATGTAAGTAACTTAATTCATTTAAGAGGTCTAGGAAAGTTTTGAGGGTTCACAGGGGTGCAACATGCAATATAGGGGCACCAATGACCTTCAGAGTAGCATTATATTGTTGAAATTATGTTCTCTTTTATCCTGTTATAAAAAAGTGCCTGCGTACATGCATGACTAATAAAGACTTGTATTTCATTTAAAAGAATAATTCTAACCCCTGCCACACCCAACTGAGCCCTGTTATGTATGTACGAGGGTGGGTCAAAAAGTTCCAGAATGGAGGGTGAAAAGTAAGAAATAAAACACAAAACTATTTTTCCTTCTCAATGTATTCCCCCTTAACTCTAAAACATTTATTAGACCTATCAATTAATTTATTAATACCTTCGAAAAAAAATGATTTCTCTTTGTCGTCAAAATAGGCCGAAATTGTGCTCTTCACTTCTTCATCGCTGGAAAATGTCTTCCCTCGAAGCTCTTTTTTCATTTCTGGGAACAAATTATAATCTCTTGGGGCTAAATCTGGGCTATAGGGAGGATGTTCCAAGATTTCGAAGCGCACTCTTTGCTCAGCAGCCATCGCAACTTGCGCCTTGTGCACGGGTGCATTGTAGTGCAAAAGGAGCACACCTTTAGTAAATTTTTCTCGTCTTTTTTCTCTCACAGCATCTCGCAGGCGTTCTAATAGTGCAGCGTAGTACTCTCCAGTGATAGAGACACCCTTTTCTTTATAATCAATAGAGAATACCCTCTGAATCCCAGAAAACAGTAGCCATGAGTTTTCCAGCCGATGGAGACACTTTGAATTTCTTCGGAGGTGGTGTGCCCTTTTTGTGCCACTGCATGAAGTCTTGTTTGGACTCAGGCTCATAATGATGAACCCAAGTTTCATCTGTAGTCACAATTCGGTTCAAAACTTCATCCTTTTGTTCACCACAGAGCGCTAAAAACTCGCGACAACACTCAACTCGCCGCTGCTTCTGGTGTGGCGTGAGCATTCTCGGCACCCATCTTGCACACACCTTTGACATGCCAATATGGTCGTGTAGGATGTTCAAAATGGTTGTACCTGATACTCCAATCATTTCTGCAAGCTGTTTCTTCTTTAAACGGGCATCTTCCAATATGAAGTTTTTCGACTTTTCTGCCGTGGTTGCCTAGACAGGCCGCCCTGGCCTCGGATCATCTTCAATCGAATCCCTGCCTTGCTTAAACAGGTTGTGCCACTTGTAAACCATGGTTTTACCAGGGCAAGAGTCCCCGTAAACAGAAGACATCTCTTCCAAAATAGTCTGGGGAGGTTTTCCTTGTTTGGTAAGGAACTTGATGACTGCGCGAAACTCAATTTTCTCCATGTTGCAAATTTTCTTCCAGATTGACTTGTTGATTGATGTGTAGCTCAGGTAATTATGACCTTTTTTTTTTTAAACTTGGTACTTATAGTGAAAAAAATTAGCTCTCCGAATTAGAGTAAAAGTGAGCTCTTCGAATTTGATGTCAAATATAAGGAAGTACTTGAGGAGCGACTCCAGCTGCAGCACACCATCACCGGTTTTACGCAGTGTAATGACACTTATGTGAAGGCATTGGATCGAATCACGGAACTTGAACGGGACTTGCGTGAGGCGAATAGGCAAATTTCTGAACTGGAACAATTTAAACAAAACCAAGAAAATGCTCACACACACAGCTTGTTCGATGAACTCATGCAGTCACCTGGTGGACAAAATTTAGCAGAATCCTCTTCGTCTACAGAGGGTAGGCCCTTATTGAACAATCATATGAGTAATAAAAAATTTAAAAAATATATTAAAATCAAGAAAATGCTAAAAAGGACTCAATACCAATTAAAAAAGTATAACTCATTTAGGAGTAATATTAAATTACGGAAAGAGTGTGCATGTCTAATTGATTCATTAGACATTTATGATAGCAAATTGAAAGAGAGCAGGGGTTTGTATGATAGGGACGTTGAAGAACTCAATAATACTATTAGAAATTTACAACACAAATTGTCAACTATCTTCGAAAATTATGACACTGCTCAAAATGATATTAAAATGCATATTCAATCTATCAGAGAACTAGCCACACTCTGTCAGCATAACGAGGACCCTTCTTGACAAACAACTTTTGACTGCAAGTGAGAATATTTCAATAACAGAATGCAATGTCACAAATAATAACAATGCATCCAGTCATACATCCTCCGCTCATAGTATTGTATGTCAGTCACCAGTCAATGAGCAATCTAGTTTTCATTGTAAGATGTCTGTGTCTAAGCCTAAATGTATTATTTTTTGTGATGACATAGGCAAAGGTATGGGCCAGTTATTGACAAATCAGTTGGATTTTAGTGTCATTAATTATTGTATGCCTGGCTCAAGTTTCCATGATATTGCAAATAAAATTAATAGTTATAAGTTTGATATTAATGACAAACTGGTTATGATCTTGAGAAATAGGGGTAATTTGAACAAAAAAGTACTAAAACATTTTTGTTCTCATTTAAATAATTTACATGTTAATCAAATAATAATGTTTACCCTTCCCTACCATAATCGTTTGTCACAACATGAAAATAATATTAGATACAAACTTAATTTGACATTAGATTAAATGACAAATTATTCGAAAAAATTCCATATTATTGACTTCAACAAACTGACATGTATTAAAGCTTATTTGACAGAAGATAGATTATATCTATCAACATTCTATAAAAAACAATTAGCTATTTCGCTAAGATTTTATTGACAAACTTTAGCCAAAAACATGGCTATAAATTCTTTCTGACAATGCTTTTATTGAGCAGCCCACTCAAAGTACTGAAATTGCTCCTATTGAGCAATACTGTGGTAGTGAAACGACTGTCAGTAATGTTACTGATGATATTTTAAATAAATCTTTAAATTAAGTAATGAGACAAAAGAGACATCCTCTTGCTTATCATTAGGTAGAAAAGATACTGAAAACTTTGTAAATGTATTGCAAAACCCATTTGAAAACAAAAATAAAGTAAATCTTATCAACCTGGTGCACCAGAACATTCAAGGAATGTTAGGCAAGGATCTGGAAGTGGAATTATTCTTGAACCGTAGTAATGTAGACATCTTTTGTGTAACTGAACACTGGCTTAAAAGTTATCAGTTCATGTTTAATTTTAGCAATCATCTGGTTGGTAGTTTGTTCAGTCGAGAAAAATCAATTCGTGGTGGTTCTTTAATAATATTAGATAAAAAGCTGAAATTTAAGGATTGTAAGGATATTGTGTCTTTCGATTGAGCGAACAATAGAAATAGCCTGCGTGGAGCTGGACCAGATTATTGTATTAAGTATATATACAGAGGCGCGTTCAGGGCCTTCCCGCAAAGTACAACTTATCGCTCTAACCCCGTTCAATGCCTTCGAGCGTGACAACCGGGTGAAACAACCGGCCCGTTCAAGACCTTTGAGTGTCGGCGCGAGTTACAACCGAACAACCATCGAATTTGATGGTTGTAAAACGCTCTGACGTTTATGACTGAAATACTCTTACGTGATTGGATGATATTGGCGGCCATATTCTATAATGTCATCTACTAGAAAGAGAGAGAAATAAAAAATCATGTGAAAGAGGGAGATAAAAGATTTGGTTGCTGCAATCCGTTCAACGCCTTTGAGCGAGTTAAAAAACAACCGGACAACTACACCCAGAGGCGCTGAACGCGCCTCTGGCCTCCTTCAGGATTATATGACCTTTTTGAAGATACTATGGATGAAGTATTGAAAAAAGTGTGTAGTTCCACAAAACAAACCATTGTTTGTGGTGATTTTAATATTAATTTATTAGAAAATTCTAGTTTATCTATTAGGATTAAAAATCTGTTTTGGTCATATAACTTTGGAAATTTATTTTTGGAGCCAACAAGAACAACTCAATCGTCTGCCACATGCATTGACAATATTTATACAAATATTGTTCCTTTAGCAAGAAGAGTTTTTAATAATTTAGAATCTGACCATTCTGGGCAAATTGTTACCATTCCACTTAAATGTAAACGCATGGAAAAAAAGAATATCACTGTTGTACCAAAGACTGCTGGTCGTTTAGAACGGCTGAAAAATAATATTGATAATTAATTAAATTATATAGGTTATGAAGAAAATCCAAATAAATTATATGAAATTTTTTTTCATACATTTTGTTCTGAATTTAAAAATATTTTTATTCCAAAGACTATATCGGTTCATGGCACTTTAGCTTTTAGTGAATGGGCTACACCAGGTATTCACAAAAGCAGAATAAAACTTTTTGAACTTTACAATGAACGCTCATTCAATACTAGTGATGAATTTAAACTTTATGTAAAAACTTATTCCAAAGTGTTCAAAAAAGTTTGCAAGCTTGCTAAATCTAATTATTTAAGTTCAAAAATAAAAAACAGTAATAATAAAATTAAAATGGCATGGAATATTATAAATAATGAAACTGGAAAAGCTAAAACTACTAATAATCAATATTGTTTGAATGATGATGGTAAGAAGGTAACAGTTGACACAGAAGTAGCTGCAGAATTTGAAAAGTTCTTTACTGATATTCCAGTCTCAATCACAAAGTCTTTGGATTCATCCCCCGCTATTGCTGAATCTATAGTGAAGGATCATGTTAAAGTTTGTAATGATAAATCGAAATAGATCGAATTTGTACACATTAGTGGAATTGATATAACAAAGTCATTTAAAATTTTAAATAAAAAGAAAACTGCGGATCTGTGGGGTAATTCCGTTGATGTTACTAAATCCGTAATTGAAACAATAGCTCCAATACTTGCTAACATTTTTAATGATTGCATTGACTGTGGTGTATTTCCTGATCTAATGAAGCTAAGTAAAATTATTCCTTTACATAAATCTGGTAGCACATCAGACCCCAGTAATTTTAGACCTATCTCTGTCCTACCTACTTTTAGCAAAATTTTTGAAAAAATAATGTTGGAGCAAATGCAAAGTTATTTTAATAGAAATAATCTTCTACACTGTAAACAGTTTGGTTTTAGGAGGGGTCGCTCAACAACCGATGCTGGCGTTGAGTTAATACAACATATATTCGAAGCCTGGGAAGACTCACACGATGCGTTATAGGCATTTTTTGTGACTTGTCCAAGGCATTTGATTGCGTTTATCACGAAATCTTGATCAGAAAATTACACCACTATGGGTTTCGTGACACTGCACTAGATCTTCTAATCTCTTATCTAAGTGGGAGGATTCAAAAAGTAGACATCAATGGAAAAAGGTCTCAAGGTTCTGCAGTTAAAATGGGAGTTCCGCAAGGTTCGATTCTTGGTCCTTTTCTATTTCTTATATATGTCAATGACCTCCCTGATTTTGTACAGGACAGACATGAGATGGTATTATTTGCAGATGATACTTCACTTTTATTTAAAATTAAAAGAGGTGTGCAAATTATTGACGATGTAAATAATTCTATCTCAAGAATTGTTCATTGGTGAACAACCTGTCACTTAATGAAGGGAAAACAAAATGTATAAAATTTGTTTTACCCAATGTCAAAGAGGTTCACACCACTGTAAAAATAAAGGATATAGGTGTTGACCCTGTGGACACCACAGTATTTCTTGGGATCACACTTGATTCTAAGCTGCAATGGGGCCCACATATCGATAGATTGTCAAAGAGACTTAGTTCTGCAGCTCACGCTGTATGGAAAATACGCCAACTGACTGATGTTGTGATGTGATGTCGTATGGTATTTTGTTGTGGGGAAATCCTGCCGACATTCAGATTGTTTTTGTACTGCAGAAAAGGGCTATTCGAGCAATCTATAACCTTAAAATGAGAGATTCTTTGCGAGAAAAGTTCAAAGAAATTGGTATTATGACAGTAGCGTCGCAATATATTTATGAGAATCTAATATATGTTCGTAAGAATATTCATGTGTTTTGTAAAAATAGTGATATTCATTCAGTTAATACTAGACAAAAGAATATGTTAGCTTTACCAAATACCAGGCTCCAAAAAATTAATAATTCTTTTAGAGGCCTGTGTATATGTTTCTATAATAAAATCCCAAGTTGTATACAAGAACTTAGCTTAAACAAATTTAAAGTTGCAATCAAAGATGTACTTATTAAAAAAGCATATTATAAAGTGTCTGATTACATGACGGACAAAAAAGCTTGGGTTTCAACTCTCAATTCTAATATTTAACAATGTATTGCATTTTGTTTCAAAGAAACGTTCAGTGAGAGCAATTTATAAGCTAAGTTCACGCACTTCTCTCAGAGATAGCTTATATAATATGAATTAACACATCTATTCTTGTAATGGGAGTTGAGCTCAAACTTTTGCTTTGAGGTCAGCTTCCAATTGACGACTCTGTAACAAACCAAAATTGTAAATGGCGATTTAAAAGAGGAGATAAAAAATTTAGACCTTTCGAGTTTCTTGCCTGTTCTTCTCGAGAAGGCTCTCCCAATTTCCGAACAGGTGTAGAGTCAACTTTTTTTTTTTTCATTCCTACTTGTATTTGCAGACATCTTGAGTATATTTAGGATGTATGCACATACAAGGTTAATATAATTTCTTTAAATTAGATTGTTTTGCTTTGTTTTGACGTCAATAAGTGCCTGTAAAGGCCTATGTTGAATAAAGATTTTTGAATTTGAATTTGAATATACTCTTAATAAGTGTCACAACTAGTGCAAGTAGTAAAAAGTCACCTTTCCCCCCTCCATGCCCCTCATTCCGCGAACTTTTTGACCCGCCCTTGTAGGTTAAATAATTTGGACGATTCACAAGAACTTTTTGTCAGGTCATATTTGAATAAACATTATTTTGATTTAATGTGTTAACTAACCTCAGAAGATATGGTAAAACCTGGTTAAGCCTGATTGCTGTGTATACCTCAGTGGAAATCAAGGTCATCAATAGAAGGGAGTGAGAGTACTTTATATTTTGATGATATGCCAGGATGACAAATTTTCTGAGACCTGTTTACATTAGAAAACCTTATAAAATAATAAATATTGTTTATATTTCTAGGTATCCTTCAATAATGAAAAACATGCTATTAAATGCAAATGAAGATTGGTATAGACTTTGGATTGTATGTATAAAGTTGCTAAAAAATCAAATCACTCGTAGTAATATACAATATGGTAGTCCAATTAATTCCATGTTACCTGTTGTGGAAACGGCATTTAAAATGGAAGCTGCAAGTAGATGTAGAGCTTTTAAATGCTGGGATGTTTTGATTGATAATTTCCAAATGGAAACAAGTGAAGCAAATATTGTCAAAAGATTGAAGTTATTAATAATACCTCTTCTGTCTAATAATGCTAAAATTGAAGAAACTACTTTAGCCAAATTTTATACTTGGTGGCACTTAATATGCAAATTTGAAAATAAACTTGAGAAGTTTCTTGACACTGTCTTATTTTCATTTTTCCATTTTTGTTTTGGTAAGCCTTCATCTCAGAAACAATGTCAGATTCCTGGTCTACTTACCATAAACACAAAAAAACGATGTGTTGAGGCATTCACTGAAATAGCTGGCCATCTCGACTGTGGTGGCTGTGTGAACTTAGAAAGATTAAACTTCAGGGTTCTGACCAAAAAAGTGTTAGTAGATCATTGGACTGATTGGGTACATTCTCTGAAGACAGCAATAAGTATAACATGTGAGAATACTGGAGGGGAATACAGTACACAGAATATTGTTTGTGTTTGGAAGTCCTTTGTTTTTACTGTTAGTGAATTGCCTGACAATAGTATTAGGAGGGATTTGTTTGATGAACTTTTAATACTGTTGGAGACTCTACTAAAGGTAAATATTTTTATCCTGTATTGCAATAAGGCGGTTTGGTTTACAGGAATGACTAAAAATTAATAAGATAACTGATGAATGTAAAAATAAATTTGTATGGGGAGGGAGATGAAAGATGATGGAGTCTGATGCTGGTTTGCTTAGAGGGCAGACTCAAAACAAATTCTACCAAGCACAAGTCTGATCAACATATTCCCTTATAGGCACTTGATGATATTAAGAACATGTATAATTTTGAAATTCCCCTAATTTAATGAAATCACAAATTTGACAAACTGTTGTTTCACTTAGATAAGCAGTATGGGATTCAAAAATAGCTTTTCTTAAATAAAAACTCGTGTTATTATTAGATGTGTGCTAATTAAAAAGATCCACTTTAAATAAATAGCAATGTGTCATGATGAACTTAAATTATAATATTTTGAGGTAACTATTTTGCTGTGCGATCAGTAATTTTGATTAGGGTTGGGATTTTTTCTATATAAAAGAAAGACCTTTGATTTGCTGTTTAATACTACGCCTTTACAACTGTTGTACTGTACAAAGTCTATTTATTAAATAATAAATGTCATATTTATTTTCATTTAAGCAATCTGGACCAGATAACAAATATGCAGAAGTCATATTTCATCTACTTATGTCTTTATTTCGAGATAAAAAAAATTATGCTTTGCTCAAAGAAGATCCTTTACATAAAATAACTATAATGCTGATGACACCTGCATTTGATTTATACTTCAAGAGGTATGTAACAGAGACATATTTTAATTATATTACATTTTTTTTGTATTTTAAATATTAATTTATCATTCATTCTGAAAACTGAGTTGAAGTAAAATACACAGATTTGAATCTCAATCAGAGCCTTTATTTAGTTTTTACAACTTCACAAAGGTGGTTTTCGATTTAACTATGTTTTAGAAAAGCATTAATGTTACCTGCCGCTCGCTGGGTAAGACAGGCCTATACACAATTTAAAATAATGTTAAAACTATTTAACATTACTAGGCAGATTAAGGTTTTCTTCGTTAAAATTGTATTCCTTTCGTTGGTCGCAATAAATAACATTTACTGATAAAGCTAGTTCATATTCTTAGGGCACTTGCGCACTTGTACTATTCGATTCGTGTTCGGTTTTCATCTGGTTTGGTCGTCCTAGTGATTGTATGGACGCGTGCGACGGGTTTGCAATCTCGCAGAATTTTTTATCCTGTTGGAAATTTGCGGAAATTTGTCTTTACAGCGGGTTCCCGCTGGAACTCCAGCAAAAGATTTTAAAATTCTTTATATGTGAACATAATAATAATGCTATTACTACAGAATATTTTTTATTTTTACTTAAGCTAATTATAAACAGTTCACGGTATTTAAACATGAAACAGGTAAGCGTAATATATACGTAAAAATTGTGTTTCATCATCATCATCACCACAGCTCATATACGTCCCCACCGAGGGGCATGAGCCTACCCTTACACGTTAGGGTGATTAGGCTTTAGTCAAACCACGCTGGCCCAGTGAGGATTGGGTGACTTCACATACACCTTTGAATTACTTCGTAGTTTCCTCACGATGTTTTCCTTCGCCGTAGGAGCGTCAGATAAATGTACGTATGAAATGCATGAAACGAAAAACACATTGGTACATGGCAGGATCGATCGCGGGCCTCCCGATTCTACTCGGGGCACAGTCCAGTGCTGAGACCACAGCGCCACTGACGCTCTCAATAACATATTACTTTTGGTAGTAAGTAACAAACAATACTAAGTTAGTATTACTAACAATTAACATAACAAACAAATTGTATTGTAATTTATACATAGATTATTGTCTTTACTTACTTAACGCATACTTCTTGCTTGCTGTTATATTACTAAATCCATAAAAGTCTACTAGATATTAAGAGATCAATTGCAGGGACAAAATAATTAGTTATTGGTAATTGTAATACTATAAGTACGTAAAAATAAACATATAATAAATCAGAAATAACGTCGTGTTAAAAAAACCTACCGTTAAAAAAAAACACAATTATCAAAACAATTTAAACTAAACATGCAGCTCGCACATAGATTTACCACTAAACCACTAAATATGAACCACGAAATACTACTACTTACCCCCGCTCGCGCCTCAAGTCTTGTTTCTGACGGATTGTTATCGGAGGCAAATTATGTATTGTCATGGAGTTTTTACGATTAATCGAAACGTATAAAAGATTCCCCATTGTGTGGAACCGTGTGGTGCGCGTGAGCAGCTCGCGCGCAGATCACGAGCTCAGTACGAGCATTGCATGAGTTGCGCTAAAGAGGCTCACTAAACAGTTATAGTAACTGCGCGCACGCAGTTCGCGCGCAGCTCGCGAACGGCTCGCGAGCTGCGCATTCGCCAGATGTGGACACACCCTTATAACTAGTGCACTCTTAGTAGATAGTAGTTAATAGTTAATAAACCTTATTTCATTACGAAAACGGTTATTTTTTCTTTCGCTATATTGTAGAGCTTGCTTTTTTAGGTTGATATCACTGTAACTAACTTGTTTTGATAAAATTTTGAATTCGGTCGTTATCTCACTAAGAGTGCGAATTAGCTTTAACCACTCATTGTAAGGCCTCAGTGTGTGGCGCGGGGTAGGGTTTATTGTGTTCCTCCAATTTTTTGCCAGATACGCACTAAGAAACAAGTTCCTTGTCACATCCTTGTGGGTTGTGGGATCTAACAAATATCAAAATCAAACACTATCCATTATCCTGAGCATCAGTTATTAAAGATGCTATTTTTGATTTGATGCTATTTTTGCAGGGCCCAATTTATTTCATAAACATTCCTAATTCCATTAATTCGAATGGGGTGGTAAAATAGTATATTATAAATAGTTAAAACCATCCAAATATTTTGGACGATCCAAGTATAACAATTTATTTGTTTTTGTTTCCAGAAATGATATTCAAGATACAATTGTTCGAATGAAACCATTAGCAGAATATGTAATCAACTGTAATTCTGAACGTTTCATTAAATCCTTCTTCAAAGAAAGTTTGTTACAAATAAATAGTTTGGTGTTACTATGGAGTGCACTTACAGAGGTGATAGTTGGGTCAAAATGTGATTCCATTAAGAACTTACAGTTATTATTAGTGAATCCACTTAAATCCAATTTGTTTTTTACCCAAGATTATGTAAGTACATGTTTCAGTTTTCATTCTTATCCATTTTTCAATGCCATTGGTTGAGTTTACTGTTAAAATGTGTTTTATTTCTTAACAAAAACGGACATTCCATAATGTTGATTTCTATGATGCTATGCAAGCTTAACTCTGTAGGGTTATTGTGATTTTTCGTACGCTTATTTTTGCGCATTGGCTCCAAATTGACCCCATATTGTGCGGATTTTGGGTGAACTAAACTCAGTATTATTAAAATTTCTCAAAATGCGGATCCAATTTGGCGCTAGTGTTGTTACTCAAGCGTATGAAAAATCGCAATCCCAATGACGATCCATCGGAAATGGTTCAAGGGTAGCCCTACTGATCTCGATAACATAACCCTTCAAACCGGAACACAGCAATGCAATCACTCCTGATTGGCGGCAGAAGTAGGTAAATAGAACTACCCATGCAAAGAACTCTGTCACAGTCTCCCTCTGGTGAAATCTCTCGCTTCTGTGGCTTAAGACCATCCGGTAATCATCTGGAGATCTGACGCTCGATTCCACATGGAGGCAGATGTTTTTCTGATTGGTTTTGTTGGTCTGCCACCACTGCGCTTCTGAGCCCGCCTTGCTAGCTACCACCGTCTTCAAGAAAGCAGCAGGTGACCAGAATACTAACTGGCCACTGCAAACTTAATAAGCACATGTCTCGTATGGACTTGACGCAAGAGGATACTAAGTGCAGATTTTGCCTAAAGGCGGAGGAAACAGCTCTGCATATCCTCTGTGACTGCGGCCCCCTCATGCGACATAGGAGCATCCATTAAGGGCTGCATATCATGCGCCCCGAAGACTTACAATACCTGACGCCCCAAAGAATCTGAAAATTTCTAGAGGCAACGGGAATTATGATATAAGATAAAGGGTTGCCACAATAGATCAGCAATGGTTGAGTTGGTGCATACATGGCCCAAAGTCTCAACAATAATAATAATAAATACCACCGCCTTACTTAAGTTTGTCGCCATAATAGCAATGTTAATAACATTGTTAAGAGCCATTTCTTCAGTTGTTGAGTTCATTTTTAATTTCCCTACTAATAATTCTTTTATATTCAGTAGTTAAAGTTATGCTAAGAAATATGCTTTTTGATGTCATTTAAATGACTGTTATGTTAATCTGAGAGTTTATTTATATTTTTTAATATTGATTACTTCAATCACATATCTACTATGAAGTACCTCTCTTTTACAGGTTAAATATTCCTCATTGCTGTGGTATAAACTGTTTGAAATTGTATACCCCAAAGCTGTTGAAAGTATAGATAAAAATTTGAATGATTTTGTGTGGTCTAAGAATACTGTGTGTGTTAATTTGAAGTTGTTTGCTGCAATCGGTATTCTAAATTACGACCTGGAAAAACAAGGTTCAGGTATGAGATTGATTTAAATGTAAATTTAATACTAACAAATGAAGGTAGAAAAGTACAGTCTAGCCACACACTGTCAAATTAAAAAAATGATTAAAATTGTTCATACAGTTTTTATTCAAAAGCACTTCTACAGTCAATATGGTTGTATTTGTATATTCAATTATTTTTGTATTTTAATTTTCATTATGAATTATATTAATTAGTATTGAAAGATTAATATTTTATATTATAATTATATTTATATTTGCAGATATCGATAAACACATTGAGTTATTATTGACACTTACAAGTAATATAGATGATTATACTGTATTGGACAATGTGTGGACCCCTATTGTTAATGTACTTGAAAGAGCAATGAAAAAAATATTAATGATGATAAAAATAAAATTAGCAAAGAATTGGATGGGAATAAGCAACAATATTTTGAAGTTAATAAATATGGCCATACAACATGGGGTAAAAAAGGTATACACATCTATTATTGAATGCAGGAGATTTATTGTTTTATGAAAAGTGATTTTAATTTTTTTTTATTTTACTATCAAGTTGATGTAATATTGGATTTCAAAGCATTTCTAAACAACCATAACGTTTGCAGTTTAATTTAATGTTTTATTTTGCTTATTACAGGAAGTATATATAAATAATCTGCATAATATTTTGCTATGTTTAGATACTTTTCTGCAAAGAAAGAACTTATCAGCACTGATTGCAATTATTTTTGATGAATTGGTGGATTTATCACTTCTTATCAAAGAAAAAACAGTTCGAAATAAAATTCTAACAATTTTGAAAACCTGCTTACCAAATATTATGGACCCATGCCTTAACAAACGAATCGTAAATGATATTAACAAAATGGAATGCGTTGATAGTGTAGATATACATACATCAAATAATACGGGAATTGATAAATTTACTACACCCAATTCCAAAGCGATTACGAGAAGAGCAAAAAAAAGGGAAGCAGCAGTAGTAAGTACAGTTGTAGATAATGGGGAAGAATTCATTGTAGTTAAATCGAACTGGAGATTTAATCCAAGAAAATTGACAGAAAATCAAAAGGAGAAACTACAAAGAAAAAGAGAAGACATTCCGGCACTGTACCAAGATTTGTCTCAATCTCAAGACGAGTTTAAATTAACATCATGGAAACCAGAATCACAGGATTCATCATCAACCAATTCCACAACTGCAAGTCATTCTACAACTGTAAATAAAATGTCAAACGGGGAAGAAGTATCGAACATTCTTAAAAATATTCCTAGTCCTAATATAGTGCCAAAAATAATCAATAATATTTTAATAGAAAACGCTAAAGTGTCTTGTAGTGATAAAGATCTTAAATCAGATTCAAACATTTCTATTACAAGTCCTGATGTTTCAAAACAAACGGTGAATGTAAAAGATGTGAAATCGCCACGAATCGCGTTGAAGGATAGGGTCTTTAGAAATGTGAGAAATTTAATAGAAAAATCAAATACGCATAAAGAAAATGATTTTTCTGATAGCTTAAACGTTGATGATATTTCAAAAACGCCAATATCAAAATCAGACAATATTCCTAATATGGCGAATTCAGCTCCACCTAAAATAAGCACTGAACGACCATCACGTGTTAAGAGAAAACCAAGAAAATTTGATGACTCCGAATTATTTTTATTGAAAAAAAGTAGACACCCTATGAGCCAAAGTGATTCACAACATGAAACCAACATGAATCCGAATGATGTATTAGAAAACAAAATGGAATCTGAATCATCAGCTATTATTGATTTGAATGATGAAAAATGTGTTGAGTTACCTAATAAAACAACAAATACTGAAGTGAACGTTGAAATACACAATGAACAGAGTAGTAAATTGGTTACAGAGGACAAACAAATTACTGTCGAAATAAATGCAATTATTGATGAATCACATTTACGTGAAGTGCAAGCTTCAAGGAAACCAGTTGATCTAGAAAAATCTGAACAGAAACACGTAAATGATGATACAGCTGACAATGACAGAACCCCTAATTTAATTGAAATCGTGAAAGAAGATAAATCTAGTATATCTGTAAATCGCGAAGATGACATTAAATCTACCAAAAAGCATGTAGCGCCAAACCAAAATACTCCAGTTAAGAAAAATAAACAGAATTCATCACAAAGATCGCGAATCGAAAAAGAATTAGCTATTGATACAGTTGAGGGTCATCCACTACTAAAAACGCAATCGGGAAAACGTGTTACAAGAAAAAATATAACCTCACTAAATAACTCTCGGAGAAAAAGTTTGACAGAAAAACTGAACAAGTCAAAATTAGAAGTTAAACATAATAAAACCCTGACTCCTTACTCAAAGAAAAAAGATAAAGATAAAACATCTAATGAAATTACAGTCTGTGATGATAATTGTGAAAAGCAGTTTCAGATCAGTCATGACTTATCAGAAGATATGCCTTTGTCTGAAGATATTATTGAAAGCTCCCAAGATTCTACATTAACCACTATATCCGTAACATCCACAAAAAATACATTGAAAAAGCTAACAGTTTTGGTGGAAAAAGTTTCCCCTAAAGGTTCTGAAACACAAGCTTCAAATCTTAACACAGAATCCAACAAAGAACCTAATATAAATAAAAGGAGCATAAATCCTGAAGGCCAAGACGACACAGAACTTCCAATTAATAAATCTGTTGTAATTGATAAAAGTGAGTTTGATTTGACCGAAAATATGGATACTGAACCATTAATTTCTGAAATTGTTGATAATTCTAATGATGTTATAGTTATAAATGACGACGAGGATTCAACTTCTGCAAGTTCTGTTGGAATAGAGTCTCAAGAAATAGCTGATGCCGACACGCAACCTACTAATTTTATTGAAAAGTTAGATATAATTGATAAAAAAGATCTCACTACAATCAGTGTTGAAGATATTGGATTAGAGACACAAGAAATTGCTAATGCAGACACACTACAGAATGACTTATGTGAAGAAATATTGCCTGCTACGGCACTTCAAACTCTTAAGGATAATACGAGTATATTAATAAATGCTGACCATAATGTACCTAACAGTCGAATGATTGTGGATATAGCTACGCCTGTTGATAATACCGAACATGATTTCCCAAAAACAATTTCCGAATCTCTCGATGTAAGACGATCTAAATGCGAAACCGATTCTTCGCCTTTAAAAGACGAAGAACAAAGAAAAAGAGACTTTATGGATAATACTATCGAAATATCACCGATAAAAATTATGAGTCCTGTGAAAGAAAAAAATTCCTTATCGCCTGAAACTAGTAGTGATTATGTTGTTATAAAGTTGTCATCGCCTGTCCAAAGTAATGGTGAACCATTTGAAAAATGTGATTCACCGGAAATATTTACAGAAGAAAAGATTTCGCCAGATAAGAGAGACGTTTCTCCGCCCAGGGAGGGAAATACTGCAAGTAATAATAATAGCCCTAGTTCGTCGCTATCACTAAAAAAAAATAGACCTCAAGTTCGTCCTGGTGGTAGAGCAGCACAAATGTTAGGTCTTTGCGTGCCTGATAGAATACACACTATTAGTACCGTTGAAAGAAGTGAGCCAGAAGAACCTAAAAGGAGTAACCTTTCAAGTACCATCACGCCAGTTAGAAGAAATTTAAGAATTTTTTACAATTCTGTTGCTGATAGCGAAAATTGTGAAGATAAAGATGACAGTGAAAATTTTTTAAAGTTTAAAAGAACTCTACCAAATGCAGATAGCAGTCCATCAGTACCTATTTTAAAACGAAAATTAGCTGAAATAACGGATGATACAGCATTGTCACCTGCTAGTAAGGTGTGTATTTGATCTATTTATTTTTACTTTAATTGTTGTCGTTTTTGTTACATACTAATATTTTTTTTCAATTTGTGCCTTTAGTTATCAGACTATAATCAGATTTGTATTGGATATAATAATATTGAAATACTTATATTTTTTTATATCTTTTTAGAAAAAAAGAGTCAGCTTTCATGATCCGCCTGTCTCCACGACAATATCAGTGCAAAAATATATTGAACCTTGCGGAGTCCGATCTCCACAAAATTCAGCAGCAAAACGGCTTGGAAGAGAAAATTTACGATCACAACAGTCTACATTAAAATCACCAAAGAGACTAGAGAACGTTTTCAAACTTGATTCTGTTTTGACAAAAACTGTGGAAAGTTTCACAGAAATAGATATGATTACCAGTGACGATACGCAGTCTATGTCTTTGGACGAAACCCCAGCTGTAGAAATAGTAAAAACTAGTGATTTAAATGACACAGATCCCATTTGTCCTGATCTTTTGGATTGCAATGATCAAATTGACGAAATTGCAGCTGATTTGTCATCTCCAACCATGAAAGTGATGTTTTTAAAAGAATTAAAGGGAAAGATCAATACTGTTGGGGACTTGGCAAAAATGACAGAGCTTGAAGTGAACAGACTATGCATAAAAGCTCCTAAAGTGAAAGTCGCTAAAAAGGTTCTTAATGATTATGCTTCTAAGATATCTGTTCCTGTAAAACAATTGGAATCTGAGCAAGTTGTAGTACAGGAAACTAATAATAAATCAACAACGGAATTATTAAAGTCTGATAATATTGATATAGAAACACAAACAGAAGATGTTATAATGAAAGACATAGAAGTTCAAACCATACCAAAAATTATGAAAATAGTTGATGTACAAACAGACAAAATGGAGCTCTCTACCATTAGTGTTCAAACCGAAGAAAGCGGTAGCAAAACAACAAAGGAGATAATTACTTCATGCTTGTCGGAGGTAAATTTGTTTTGTTTTTTGTGAATGTAGCATAACAGATCATATTCATATATTTTTGAGCAAAGATGTATTTTTTACTCAAAAGATAGATAATTGTTTGCATACACTCTTACACTTTATCGATAATACTTACGGATAAGGTTTAATTAATAAAAAAATACTTTACAGAGGCGAGATTTCGTGGAAGTTCTTGCTGGAGATTTAGAAGAATCTTCAAAAGTGAAAATTGCCGAAAAATTGCCATTTAACACGCTTAATGATATACTCGTGAAGAATTTGACGGATGACAATTCCAGAATAATTTTGACCAAAATATTAGAAAAACAAAATGAGGCTAATGAAGGAAATATGGAATTACGGTTCCTGCAAGATTACTTATGTGACAGGTTTAATAGTAGAGATTTGATTATGTTTTGTAGTAGATTACTTGCGAAAATTCACGATAATCCGTCATAATATTGATTACACGAGTTACAATTTGTGATATAATTTTATGAATACATATTCAGAATTAATTCTGATGTTGTTGGAATGCAGTACAGCCCTTGTTAGCTAACTAGAGCAATTGCTGTGCTAATAAAAACTTGCTGCGGTTAAATATCACCAGATTTTCATTACCTCATTACACATAATTCTGTTTGTTAATTTACTAAATTAACAATATATAAAACCAAAGTTTAAATGGTACTATACTTTTACTAGATGTAAATTGTATATTGTTCCTTGATTTAATATACAACCATATAACACATAGTTTTTGGTCAGTGGAATAAATAATAATTGTTGTAAGTTATTAGTTTATGCACAATCAATGAAGCTCGCTGACATAACGTGCCTTATTAGTGTAAGTTTTATTAAACGACGACCCACATTTTGTGTGATTGTTACTCACAGGATTTTGTATTTGTAAGTTCAACGTTCGTTTCAGTGATCGTAAAAGGCAAGGTGGAGAAAAAAATGATAAAATGGCCAATATTAGTAAATAGTCATAATGTGAAATGATTGAAAGTAACTTTACATCTTCCTAATGTTTTTTAATTTTACACAAACTATTTGACAAATAATGGCAACAAAATAAAGGCATTCTTTATGAAGTGTTTCTTTGTGCTGTAAGGTAAGAGCTTATTACTCTTGGCTAAATTTTGTTGTCTGAATTCAGAAGCTACTTAGGAAGCTTAGAAGCTTACACTGTCCTAATTTAGTCACTGAATCAGTCGAAAACGGACGTTGTGTACCCATGAGTATGGCTCCAGTCAACCATTGGCGTAGGTAAGGGGGAGCAGGTATCAGTATACACTAGGCAAATTGAAGTTTAATTCTGAACCCCCCCATCGAAAAGTTATACCTACGACTATGCATCTGCTAGCGATACTTATGACTGAGAACATTAGGAGCTAACAAAAACAATCACAATTCACAGAAAATAGTCTGTTTACACTACATCAATATAAATAATAGGCATCGGAAAACATCGGAAACAAGCGACTAACTTATCAAAGACAATTGAAAAAAAGTAGTTTGGCCCTAAAAATCATTTACAGTCACAAGAGCAGCTCTATATCATATACTGCCTAGATGTGTCGGCCATCTTCGGGAACACGAAGTTAGCCGATGCCCATAATTTGTCTTGAAGTACTGTACAGTCGAGGTCAAAGATATATTTACAATTGAGAGTTCCAAAAATATCTTTAGATTTAAATAAGTTTACACAAACTATGACAAATACTTGCTTACAATGCATGTGACAGTTTCATCTTTTCACAGAATGCTCCAAAGTTAAGTTTACAGCCTTTCATAGAATTTTCATAGAAAGAAAGGCTGTAAACTTAACTTTGGAGCAATTGTAAATATATCTTTGACCTCGACTGTACACTGATATGTACAGTCGACAAAGTTGCCGGTCTACCAGTCGAGTTTTTTTGGTCAGCGATATTTGAAAAAGTAAAAGCGTTAAAACGGGTTTTAATCTATATAAATAAAAATGGATCTTCGAAATGTATGTACGCCCATAACTTTCAAACGACTGCACCAAATTGGATGATTCTTAGTTTTATGTATTCGCTATTGCTAGGACAAGGTTTGTGTAATATAAAAATTACAATAATTTAAACAAACATTTCAGTAATTTTGTTAAAAAACATGGCGATACAAAGTAAGCCGAGTCAGCTAGTATTATATAAAATAGAAGTATTTTAGGATTTTCATATGATTTAAACGATTGCTTTATACCTCTTATTGTTTAAAATAATGCTTCCCAAAAAAACTACTGGTAGACCGCGAACTTTGTCGACTACATGGTATGTGACCCATAATGTGATAGTCGAGGGAGTAATGCATCATGTAGAAAATATTTTAATAAAAATTAATGTCCTGTAACTAAATGGCTAGGTGTTTTGTTTGATTTTTTGTATACAGGCTTTGGAAGTCTTTTCCACTTTGTATTCTACGAACATGTATAAGCATTTATTACTATAAAGTTACAAAATCAAAGTTTAATATTTAAACTATTTTTAGCTATAATATTTTGCTTATTTCTTCATATACAGTATTATTTATGTGCCTTTCTGATTATTCAAAAGTCGAATGAAAATATAGTTTTTGATGTGAATCCGAGTAAAACGGAATACGATTATATCGTTAATAACTTTACTCCAATGAGGCACTAGAACTAATTGTATGATTATGATATAAATTTATCATACTCATACAATAATATATTGAAATAATTAATGTTTCACTTACGTTTGTCAAAAAGCTAAACTAAGCTAAATTTTGACTAGGTACCTAATAGGTGTGCTTGGAATAGGTATACGTATTTCGTTTTTTGCTGTAATTTGTACTTTGGCTCTGTTTATAAAAGCTGTATAGTTTTAATATACATGTATTTTACTATTGCTGTTTTATATGTCAGTCACTCGCAGTTGTTAGCGGGTTTACTTTGGAGAGTATGTATACATTTATAGAGTATGTACTATATTAAAAGAGTTAATAGCACTTTGTATCTTTATTCTTACTACTATTAATAGTTTTGTCAATTGAGGTTCCTGAGCGCTTGATGGAATATAGTAGTGTTGCAGAATTTAATATGAGACAAACTCAAAAGGTAAATGAAAAAATAAATATGAAAACTATCTTTATTATTTATAAAAAGAAATATTTACAATATTCAGTCACGATGGTTTGACGCGTAGTCACAAGAAATCATTCATACAAACTAGTATATTGAAACATTAATTCAAACATACAATGGCAATAATGCACAATGATTTATTTTGTCCAGTTTAGTAAAGAGATGTTTAAAGTTTTTTTTATATATCATGACTTTATATATAAAGATATATAGACAAGTAATAATAAAGATGATTATATACATGGCAGCAAGACAGTATCACAAATATTTACATTTTGTCTAGACACAGGTAACATTAAAGCTCATATACACCGGACACTTAATTGTCTATTTGTTATAATAACACTCTTATATTTACACACTTCGGTAAAATTGCACCATATCTAACCCAGACATAATTATCTATCACACAATTTAAAGAAACTAAGCCAGTCAAGATAGGGCCAGAAGTGCATCATAGCATTGAATAAAGCAATACGTGCGGACTGAATCGAAATTAGTTTAACTTTTATGTATTTGATGTAGGGTAGGAACTAGTTGTAGTAAATTATTTGATATTTTTTCCAATAAGCTATTGATATTGTGTTATACATAATGTATCAAATAAAACTGGAAACGGTGTGAAATCTTTACTTTTGATTAAATAGTCCATTTTGTTATGCGATAATTTTAATTTATTTTCACGATTACTCATTCAAATTGGGTTTTCGTTTCTACTTACATATTATACGAAAACTGGTATTCACATAACTCTTTCCGCATTGCGACAATGCTGATTCTTAGTACTACATTTATCTTAAATAACGTTACTGTTTCAATTAACAGTAGTAGCATAAATACTTTGGTCCACATTTTGAGCACTTTTATAATTAAAAAAGGGTAATAAGGTTTCGGAAATTATCAAGCTATCGTCAAGGAAACCGCATTTCTGCTACGTAATCTAAATGTTCGAGATTGTGATGCGAATTAGAACGGCGTGGAGGTCGCGGTCGGTGCAGGTTGTGGTGTGAATGCGCCCGCATCACCCTGTACGTACCCTCGCGGTGAGGTCCAGTGTCGCTGCTCTTACGACCCGAACCCACCCAATCGTCATCTCTCGATCTAGGCGCCATCGGCGCTTTCCTGTAATTGTCAAATATCCGCCTGTTGTCTTCATACCTTTGCCGTTGCCATGTTCTATTTAACTCGTGACCGTAAATATCCAATTCTCCGGATGGTTGAAATTGACTGGAGCTCTGACAATAGCTGGACCTCTTCCATCCCTCTTCGTACTTCTTGCGACCGTTCTCGTCGTCTAGTTGCCGTCTTTGTGACTGGTTTGAGCTGCTCTCACTCGTGTCTTCGCCCGATGTGCCAATACCCAAGTCTTTGTCGTCGCCGTAAATTTTGTAAACTCCGTTAGGATTCAGTGTTTTTCCATTGAATATTTGATCGTTGAGCACTAGCTGAGGATGTGGCAGACAGTACGGGTGCGGATAGCACTTGTCAAGCTTAGACCTTTTTATGTCTTCCTGCTGCCGAGTGCAGGATCCTGGACCGAATAATGACAGCAGAACGGGCAGAAGGAACAAACCGTGCATTGCTCCAAAGAAAATCACCATGAACACCATTTTGAAGAACACTGAGAATATATAACTGTCCGCTAGTAGTAACGCGACGACTCCTAATATAGTGCTAAATGAGCCTTGAACTATTGGCAATCCTAAGGAGTAGAGACATTCGCTGACTCTCTCGTCCGCAGATTTGGCTTTGGAAGCCATGTATGCATAACAAATGTGTGCTGTGAAGTCCACAGAGAAGCCGATGCACATGATAAGATTTATCATTGATATCGAGTCTAAATTTATATCCCATAAGGCCATGTAGCCGACCACTCCAATTTCAATTGATATTATACTGAATGCTACCCAGAGCGAGCAGAGAATGTTTGGGATGAATATAAATGACGTGATCATCATCATCAAGGCTCCGTAGGATAAATTTTGAATGGAAGTTGGTTTGACGAGCTCGAACTGAAAAAGAAAAATATACACTTAATAATCTGTAAGTGAGTAGGTCTATTGATAATATCTTGACGATGTTAATAAGAAGCAGTAGGTATTGCACTTTATTTGGTTTGAATTAGTAGGCATGGTTTGCAAAGATGGATTTTATAATATACTAGCTTTTGCCCGCGGCTTCGCTCGCGTTAAATTCGGGGTAACACGGAAGATTTCAAAAAAAAAGGCAGGTATTTTTCGTTGGTAACAAAGAGTCTGTGTACCGATGTTTAGCTCTCTACCTTAAAAACTGCGAAAAGTCCCATATAAAATTTCACCCCCTCTTTTAAGGGGTTGCGGGCAGATTTAAAAAAAAATGATACACGATTTTTTTGTTAGTCACAAATAGTCCGCTTATAAATTTTTAGTTTCCTCCCTTGAAAATTGTGGAATGCTCCATACAAACTTTCACCCCCCATTTTAGCGAAGTGGGGGGTCAGAAAGAGACAAAAAGTAGCCTATGTCACTCTCCATCCCTTCAATTATCTCCACTTAAAAAATCAGTCAATTCGTCGCTCCGTTTTGCCGTGAAAGATGGACAAACAGACACACACATACACTTTCCCATTTATAATTTTAATATGGATTAGAATTAAGTTATTTGTCTATTTACTTTTGAATGCCGATAGTGGATAGGTTTAAATATTTTGTACCTGATCAAAGAAAACGAAGTACGGGTGGAATACCGAAGCATTTAGAGGCGAATCGGCGACAATATCTCTCAGCACCTTGACCATCTCCTTTTCGTGGTTCGTACCGCTTATGTTGATGGCTTGTATCAAAAACCTTGAAGCCAATATGCGGTCTCCGGCCTCGCTGAACTTGACATCGAGCGAGAAGGGATTAGCAGGGAAGAGCCATAGCTGTGAACATTAAGAGGAAATACTTTACATTAATGGAAATAGATCGAGAGAATTCGAAAATAGGTATATATATGTATTGCTGTCGCGGCTGTACCCGAACAACTGAGCTGTGCGCGATAAAGACATGCAGCTCGGATAGTAATGAGATCGGTCTAGTTTTAGTGTACCTTTCATAGTATCTTACTCTGAAAGGTACACCTTGATATGTTATAATTTACTTAGATGTTAGGTTCTTTTTTATGCAACATACTAAGACCAAATGATGTGGTTTAGGGGCCCCGATTAGATTATTTACTTATCTGCGAGAGGTGGACTAATCTGCGTTCCATCTCTAGCCGTCAGTCATCATAAGAGATGCTGGCAGGTGAGAGGGAATGGGATGCCATAGATTCACGTCGCTCCGCTATATGGTTTTGTTAAAGGTACTACCAAATATGGTCAAATCTTAGTCTTGGTTTAAGCCTGACGCCGTCTTTATCGACTCTTATTAATAAGAACAAGTTTCAGGTTTTGACCAAGACCTCAAAATGTTCTAACCACGTTTTGTAATTAGACTAAGACGGTTTTGTGACTCCTATACCTAAGCAATATTCAAGTATTTCCATACCATTTTCCTTGTTCCAAATCATCGAGATATAGGTACTTAAGTAGGTGAAAGTGTGGGTCGAGAAGAACATATGAATATCATTTAAGTCTTGTGGTTAAAATACTACTTATACTATTGTGTACCTATTTTGTCCAAATACTTTACAAAGATCTCATAGATACTCACTTCTTTGAGATTTAAAATGAAATCTGGCTCATTATCAATGGTGACATTCAAATAGTCGTTGTTTCTTGATACGTAGTTGATGAATGTTCGCAACCAAGATTCGGTGTACAGTGAATTCGATATATATGATGTGTTCTCCAACTTTTGTGTCAGCAACTCCACTTCATCCTGTACTTTAGGGTCGGAATAGTTGTAATCCCCACTTATCACCACCTGCAAAAAGTGTTTGGAGTTAAACGGAGACAAAACGAAATTTAATTACAGAAAAATACATGTACGATCATGGACTTATCAATCAAACCTAAAACAAGTGAAAAAGAAAATGTGTTAAGAGATAGTATTGATAAGCGATTTATCTAATAACATATTAGCCTTATACATCATCATCACAGCTCATATACGTCCTCACCGAGTGTGGCTGACCCCAGCTGGGCCACAAAAAAATGTAAAAACTAGATTGTTTGAATACTCAAACAATCTAGTTTGTCTATTCGTTTTCGAGATCCATATGGCCCAGTTGGAGTAATGATATCCCAGCCGAGCCATACATATCTCTGAAACGCGCAAGCGACAAACTCTGAAACTTGCCGACAAACTAGACATTGTAGCGGCATACTCAAACAATCTATTTTAACATTTTTTTTTGTGGCCCAGCTGGGGTCAGCCACCCCCACCGAGGGGCAAGATCCTACCCTATGTTAGGGTTTTACTCAACCACGCTGGCTCAGTGCGGATTGGCCGACTTCACATACACCCTTGAATTTCTTCGAAAATTTATGCGGGTTGCCTCACGATGTTTTCCTTCACCGTAGGAGCGTCCGAAAAATGTACTAGTGAAATTCGAAAAACGAAATACACATTGGTACATGGCGGTTTCGAACGCCGGACCACCCGATTGGAAGGCAAGTGCAGAGTTAACAGCGTCATCGACGCCCTTATACATAACATTTTTCTGTTAGTCGTTTCTCTATTAGTTGGTCGAATAAATGAATTTGATTGATTGATAATAAGAGGTCTTACAAGAGGGGATAGACTACCAGAGTCGTCTGCATGGGTACCTCTGTTTTACCTATTTCTGCCGCCAAGCAGCGGTACTTGCATTGCTGCGTTCCGGTTTGAAAGTAGGTATAAGACTGGCAGTGAAATCTTCAGAAGAATTTGTTCTGAGGTGAAATCAGTAGGCACTATGACTTGACATCTTATGTCAGATTTGGCAACGTACATTGACGTCCGTGTAGGGGCTGCAGATTTTCAAGACTTAGAAGAACCACGTTAGCATTCCGCTTGCTTTCCAACATTGTTGTATGAAAATAAGGAGATCACGTGCCTTTATCATTCAGATACTTTCCGTTCTATTCGTTTACGTAAGTAAATGCATACCGACATTATAGCGATGCAGAGCCTCGAAAGTTAAAAAAGCCACAGTAGGTACCAATCCATCTTTACCCTACTGCACAATGTAGGAATTCATAACAGGATCGATAACCATAACGATGAAAGACTTGATACGTAAGAAGAGAATATCATGTTTGGTCTTACTTGTATTCTGTAGGGAAACTCTCTGTAGTAAAGGTCTTCGCGATCGAAGAACTCCACAGAGTATGAATCCTCCTTTGAAAGTTTTCTCCTCTCGAGCCCTTCATTGAGGTTCGTGACGCCGTAGCCGGCACCGGCCAGATACACGAGGAAGATAACTATGACCAGGGTTTTGACGGCGCCGTTGTTAAGGACGTTAGCCACTGTGGTGCGGAAGAACGCCATGATGCAGTGCTCTCTGTTGTCCAGCGGATTGTCGGGGTCGGCTGGGTCGATGCCGCCGCTGCAGAATACGCTGTATAACCACGATTTATTCTCTGTAAAGATTGCGAGTGTTTAGCAATTGTAAAATTGTCACATAAATACAATATGGGTGGTAAACAGAAACATAGAAATATAGCCCCTTAGGGATCTAAAGACAACTGCAACACGAATTATTGGGGTGCGATTTCGTATGGCAAGGCATCTCCATACCAAGGGTCGTGCTAGTTTGTAATATAATAATGTGACGCGACGTCGAAACGCAGTTGTATGTTTGGTCCCTAAAGAGGTTCAGATAACGGCTATAATCGGCTATAGCAAGCGCTTGAGTTAATTAGCTCTTGTTAAAGTCGATTTCGCGTTGCTGACCCACAACACGATCTATGTCGTTAAAACAAATGCACTGATAGCTTTGTCAGGACAGGACTGAAGTGTCCTACGGGGAGGACGGAGGGAGGTACTAAGTACCTACATAATTTGGTCGAGATACATGTGCTTCGTAGTAGATATAGGGAAATAATTACAAATTTGTAAAAAATGAAACCATTAATGCATCTCTTTAAATTCGTTTTTTTAATTCACTTACATGGACCACTAAAGGAGGCTCAAGGTTTTCGGGGTTTCGTAATCATGTCAGAAATGATGAGATCCGTAGAAGAACAAAAAGTCACATAGTTCGCAAGTCTGATGGCTATTGGACTCTGTACCAGGGTCATCTGCTTGGGTACCTCCGTCTTACCTATTTATGCCGCAAAGCAGCAGTGCTTGCATTGGTGTGCTCCGGTCTGAAGGGTAAGATATGACAGTGAAATTACTGGGTACCGTGACTTTACATCTGATGTCACAAGTTGGCAACGTACCTACACTGTGGTTCTTGTGGGGGTTGCAGTTTTGTTGCGAATCTCACAGGAGCCACATGTATTATAGGTGACTGTTACCACTTACCATCAGGTGGGCAGTTCGCTTGTGTATCAACTTAGTTGTATAAAAAAATAATGGAGACGCAGCGTTGGTAGGCCGCTGAAAGAAGCGCAGGGCCGAACGGTTTGGAGATCCTTTGTGTAGGCTTATGTCCAACAGTGGGCGTCTCTTTGGCTGAAATGATGATAATGATTGTAATTCACCTTTTCTGGCCCTGGACTCCGGCAAAACTTTTATAAAAGTAATCGTATGACGATTTTGCTTCTCTCTGTACCCCGAGACGGCGACGCAGCCAGCGAAGAACGTAAGGTGCCACACAAACGTGAAGCATACTGCTAAACCTGGAACAAATTAGTCGATTTTTTAATTAAATATATCGGTATTTGGCCAAGGCCATGGTGGAAGAATGAAGAAAGAAATGGTCAAGCTAAGCCGTAGAATTAAAATTGTTTATGAACCTTATAGGATCTTTATAACTAGGTACATAAGGTATTGGAAAATCGATTTTGTGGTTGCTCTATGCTCAACCAGTTCGTGGTTTCTGAGTGGTGGTCATGATCTTAATTTAAAAATGAGATTGAGGATATTTTGCCATAATTGCCGTCGAAACAAAAACAGGGCTGTCCTGCTAATACCTGCGACCTGCGGTATATATAAGGAGATACATAGGAATATCAATGCTCAATAGTGTAGTTTAATATTAGGTAATGCAAAACTATTTACCGATTTCATTACAAGAACATACAGCTATTTTGAATGAAAACGGTTTTAATTAGCTTTATTACAGAAGTGAGCGTCTCGGTGGCGCTGTGGCCTCGGCACTGGACTGCGCTCTGAGTAGAATCAAGAGGCCCGCGATCGATCCTGCCATGTACCAATGTGTTTTTCGTTACACGAATTTCTTATGTACATTTATCTGACGCTCCTACGGTGAAAGAAAACATCGTGAGAACCTGCATACAACTGCGAAGTATTTCAAAGTTGTATGTGAATTCAACCAATCCGCACTGGGCCAGCGTGGTTTGACTAAGGCCTAATCGCCCTAACTAGTTAGGGTAGGCTCGTGCCGCTCGGTGGGGACGTATATGAGCTGTGATGATGATGACGATGACAAAAGTATATCCCTCCACCAATTATCTACCCGTTGTCCCACTGCAAAGCCACATTGGTGGGTCTACGGTAAATTTTATTGCCCCGTGGCTCCACCGCATTATTTTGGGGCTCAGGGTAATAGTAAAATATTTTTAGTCTCATCACATTTTAGGAGCTTTCATACTCAACTATACGCACTGACCTGAATACATGCAGAAGATTTGTACAGAGGGGAACGGAGAAAAGACGCCAATAAAGAATGACAGCATATCCGTGACAGAGGTGATGGTGATCGAGACGGCGGCCTCTGACAGCATCACTGCCATGCGTTCTGGGACGGCCAGCTTTGGGGACGCGCGGCGCCACGCAGCCAGCATCACGAACGTGTCGTCGATGCCGATACCTGTAATGATGTAATATAGGGTTAATAGAAAATGGTGTACCTACCTACATACCTTACCTACCTTTAATGAGATATAGGTAGAGTCCAATTAAAATTACTTTTCATTACTCATACTCGGAAAGTATCTCTGAAGTTACCAGAGTAGCGGGTTGAAAGTAATACTTTTCAGCCCTAGGGAGAATTGCTTTTAACTGACTGCTACCAAATTATAAAAAAGAAACTAGTTCTATTTTCGTTTCATATTTCTATTGAACCATGTTCCAACTTTCTATACAGCCACTCAATAACAGCGCGGTGTAAAATTGAAATAACATAAAGTTAAGTATAAATTAAAGAATATAATTTTTTAAATGACTATATTATGATTTACTTTTAACTATTTCTTTAACATACCATAGATTTGGGCAAAACATTTACCATTTTTCAATTATGAAAATGAAAAATAATGGCTGAATAGCTGGCTGGCCACAGAAAAAAAAATATATGAAAAAGCGACGATCCGATCTTCATTTGTTACGCTACGCTCGGACGCCAAACTCCGTCGCGGGACTATATAAGTTACTTTTACCCCTGGGGTACCAATGTACCAACTATCGCATTTTGATGGCAAAATGTTCTTAAAATGGCAGTTAAATTGAAAAATTTCCCTATCCACCTCATTTTTCGGTAACTTAACAGGTAGTTAATGACTTGATATGAATAAGTTTTTTATTATTCACAATAGGTCTACGTTTGACCACCAACACGCCTGATGGTAAGCGACGGTGTGGTCAAGGATGGAGCATGTAGATCTAGAATTCTAGATAATATCTACGCACTCTAGCCTTGAAAACCCCAAGATTGTAGCTCTCAGGAAACAAGAAAGGCGGCAGAGAGTTCCACTCCTGTGCAGTACGCGCCAGAAAAGTGGACCTAACTTAGATACTTTTAGCACCGGCGGATTCATCATTCTGTTTGTTTTTTATTTACTTTGTTAAAACTTACGCAGTGTTAAAACCTTTCCAAACGACAACAACCTGGATCCTCAAGCTCCCCCACTAACATTAACCCTGCAGGCGTAGCACGGGCTGCCAAGACTCGACTCGAGTCACGCATTATCTCACAATTTCAATGACATAATCTCTGTCTTAAAGAGTAGCACGGTGGCGCGTATTAAGTGGGACTGATGTGATAAAAATTTCTTGACGGTCGTCAAGGGACATGTGTCACTGAGTTTTATCACAAATTTTTTGCTCTCCGACTGCTACTACATCTTCTAAAGTATTAAAGCCCTTGCTACAACCACAGTAGTGCGCGCACAGGCACGCCAAGAAATTTATGATAAAACTCAGTCACACGTGTTCCTTGACGAGCGTTAAGAAAATTTATCACGTTAGTCACACTAAATACACGCCACCGTACT
This sequence comes from Schoenobius gigantellus, assembly GCA_963935595.1. Lineage (NCBI taxonomy): Eukaryota > Metazoa > Arthropoda > Insecta > Lepidoptera > Crambidae > Schoenobius > Schoenobius gigantellus. The sequence goes on along the minus strand of OZ012547.1, from coordinate 29,345,320 downwards.
ACTCTTTAAGACAAAGAGATTATGTCACTGAAATTGTGAGATAATGCGTGACTCGATCCCGTCTTGGCAGCCCGTGCTACGCCTGCTGTTACTATGTTGTAGCAAGTACAATCGAGTAATTAGATTTAGCGGTTGCTGATGAGTCATCGAAGATGTTTCCGTAACATTAATACACTAGACACATGTATTACTATTATAACAGACTGAAAAAGTTTATCACCAAATCCAACTCACCTATCATCAGGAAGGGTGCAGCCAAATTTATGCCGATGAACGAGATCCCGAGGTAAATGGCGCAGCCAAACGCTGCCAAGGTCGCCATCACTGCCGAGATGTTCCCAAGCAGGCCCAACCAGGGCTTCGAGCGAACCCAGTCCGCCATCATGCAAGTGACGATGGAGAACAAGCCCATGAGTATGAACGTGGAACTGAAGTAGGGGATCACTGTCCTCGTGTTCTTCTCCAGTTCGTGGTCAAGGGTCCGCGAGCCGAACCTCGAAACGGATATGTGTTTGAAGCGACCGCTGTCCTCCGCTACTCCGACGGCGTCTAGAAAGGCATCTTCCCAGTCGGCGCCCCTGAAAAAGAATTCGGTATGTCTTGACTTTGATGTAGTTTACGGTGATATCAAAAATGTTGAACGGATATCAAAAATTTGCCTATTGGGTGGAAAAATAAATCTTTAAAATTAAGCAAGAAACTAGCAAATATTTTATTATGAGTCACTCAAATATACTTAAATTTAATAAAGCGTACTTTTTTGAATAAATATCCAACGTGAAGAAGGTGCTAGCTAGTTGCGAAGGTTAAGCTCAGAAGATTTTTTGTATTTAGATATAAACCATATCCATTAACATGATTTTGTTGCTTCATTTGAACAGGTTATCACTGATATTTTACTCATAAGGTGTCGTATTTTTGACAGCCATTTTGGGTAGGTATTTCTTAATTATGATCGTTGGCAAGGGTGGACTCATCTCTATGGCGCGGCGCCATCAGTCGCCGTTACCTAATAGGGCATAACGTCGTACCGTAGTAGTAACTGTCATCGGTTCAAATGTGTACTCTAATTTGGAGTCTTTGTCGAGATATGGATCGCAAAATACATATTCTTATCCTGTTATTGCCAAGACGAGGAATAAAGAAAAAACAATTAAAAACTTAGCGACAGCGAAATATACTCGATGCTCTGCCGCGGTACGACGTCAGTGCCGTTTGCTGATATGGCAATGATAAATATTTAATGCAAATGGTAATTTTTTGTCAAACTCTTAATCTCCGAATCAAGGTATGACGAGATGGAAAACTCTAAATAAAGCCCAGGCAGTTTTGTCTTTGGTGGCAATTACTGCTCGTTTGAAGAGAGATCGACTCGTGTCCAAGCTTTGATTTCACATTTTCTTCCATTGTACAAATTTTAAATAAATGAGGTTCTAAACATTGCAAGACATTACTCTATGCAACATGTTTTACGTTTGTTACCTACCTTTTAAAATTTAACACGTTTTTCTATAGATAAGAAATCTAAACTCCAAATTAATAGTTCACGTTGATTTTTTTCCAAAGTGGCGTTTTATTTTCAAGAATCGTGGTTTTATAGTTTAAGAAACTTGTGTTTTGTGTGTGAAATTCATATGGGCCTGAAGTTTTTAAAGCAAACATGCTGATTCATTGTTATTATGTCCATTTCTGCTTCATGTTTCACGTAAGTGCTTATAATGATTTACTAGCGCAGCGCAGGTTGTTGGTAATCCTAGTGGCTCTGCTACGACAGAATTGCTTTACAAAACTACAGCCAATTAGCCTTTCTATCACATTCTTGTTCAACGGCACAGCGCCTAGTGCTCGCAACGATTTCTTTATCTGTGTCAAGATCGATGCCCATTATTAAATTTTTAGAGCGACTCACATTTCTTTTGTAATCGCGACCAAGATTGGATAACTTGGTGCCGCGTGTAAAATTTTCATTCTAGTGTTAGGGCTTCACCTGCGTAAATGTTAGTGTTAAAAGTAGGCCTGCGTCGTAATACACCCTATTGAATGCGTTAAAAATAACGGCAAAACGTGGTGACCACATCTGCGCAGTTTGATACAAAAGCTATTAACGTCTAACGTCACTAGCAAATCTAGCAATGCCACATACTGTTTCGCTGTTGGCCACATCTGTGTAGTGTCAACATATCCCGTATGATAACGCTCAAGGACGTAGATGGAGCCGTAGCATACAAATATACACGTATATTTCCTGCCACTTATTTTATCATTAAACAAGTCTGCATTTATAATTTCTTTTTTTCGCACCGCTCGCCCCCTGGTCGCTCAAAGGTATCTGGAACTCCACGACAGTAACTTCAACCTACTAAATCCTTAGCGAGTGCGTCGTCGTCGTGCGGCTAAGTTATGAGTGGGTGGGAGCGGCCACAAGATTGCACAGTGTGCTGTGATCGCAGGTCTAGCTCCTACGCCAGCGTGGAAATGAAGGTGCAGCGGAACTAAAAAGGCCGCATCGCAGAATCATAATACGAATCTTATAATTCATATACACGGTTATTTTTTTATCACCCTGGAAAATTTAAGGGACGCTTCACGGCATGGTATTAGAATAATTTAAACATAAATAAAAAAAATAACCCCCCTCCTTAATTTTATATTAATTTTTAAAAAAATACAAAAAATGCTGCACTAGTTGGGAACAGCATTTTTAGAGATTTTTTTATTTTTTTTTTATATTTTTTTTTAATTTTTAATTTCATTTTTTTAATTTTTTATATAATATTGGATGTGTCCTGAAGCGTCCCTAAAATTTTCCAGGGTGATAAAAAAATAACCGTGTATATTATGAATGGAGTGCCATTATTCTATTTGACAGCTTTATATGAATATATTCGTAAAATGGTCAACAAATTAGGCATTGCTAAAGTGTGATTGGGACCATTTTACGAATATTCTACAAAGCTGTCACATAGAATTTGCTTATGATGGATTGCACTCAATTCATAATATGAATCATAATATGATTTGTATTATGATTCTGCGATGCGGCCTTTTTAGATCCGCTGGTGGTTCCCTCATTGCTGAACAGCAACTATCGCTGGAACCGAATGAAATGCAGGCGACCAGGGGCTCAATTTTTTGGATCTTTCGAGTGTTGTCTGCTCTCGATTTCTACAGATTTTTATTTTGTTTTCGACGAAAATCAACATAATATTACAACCAGTTTGTATATCAGTTTAATTTTCATCAAAAACCGATATGAAAATATGTAAAAATCGAGCGAAGACTACGGTTGACGAGTACTTGACGCCAAACAAATGATTCAAAATATAGTCAATGGTATCCATTCCGCATTACCTGCAGGACGCTTACTTGGACGTCAGAATTAAATTGTTGTAGCTTGCCCGTCGAATGTATTTAAGCCCTTCTCATTTCTAAGTCATAGCACAGAATAGATAATAGTACTAAAGTACAGAAGGATCACTCTCGAAGAAAAACTAAGTTTAGGTATGAAAATGTACCTACTCTTGCGACCTTCAACTGACTACACGGGAAATTGAAATTTATTGCAGGACACGAGCGTTCTAATTCCGTTACGAGTCGCTGACCCGATACCGAGTTGGCGACAAGAGCGCAGGGTTCCCACTCACCGATCTATTTACGAAAATATTAATTAATTAATAAAGATAAAAGTGTGTATTAATTAATTCAACAAAATATATTTCTTGTCTATGTACTAAGTTCTTAGTTTCAGATTTTTGTATTGTCAAAAGAATAACATGTTTGTCAGTTCAGAAAATTGTTTTTGATGAACCAATTAAAGAATTTTATCGCAGGTAGAAAATTAGAGGAGCAAAGAGAACCACCGGTCGCCGTAGTTGCCGTTGAACGAGCTTCGACGCGGCACCATATTTGTAGACTAAGAGCTTATTTATTTAAATTTAAATAAATAAGCTCTTAGTTTATTTAAATTTAAATTATTAAATTTGAGGGTTGAAAATATTCGAATCCTTACAAACAATCTTATTAAATAATCCACAGGAAAACACGAACATGGCAATGTAGGTAATTGGATTTCTTGTAGTAACTGAAACAATTCACTTCCAAGATTTCCTTGTAAATGGTGCTCAAAATTATGTGTAAATACTGTCTCTAATTTCTGAATATACTCATTCCGTTCTTGAGAGGGCATCTTTAAACTTCCATAGAATGATTTTCTTTTATTATAAGCTTTATAGTGAGTAATAAAATAAAACAAGTATGGTCCATATATATATCATCTACCTACTTGACTGCGTAATCATAATAAGCATAATTTATCAAGTATAAAAACTATTGTAATTTTTTTAAGTACGTATTTTTACTATTATACTTATTTCGCATTCATTCATTTAAACGCCCAAAAACACTTACCTATTTTTAACAATTTTATCCTTATCATGTGGGTAGGTACCTACTATAATAACAAAGTAGTTAGGATGTGATGTGAAAAATAGTCAAATAGCTTTCCTTTCAATATCTTTTGGTATATTAAAAAATGATAATTTTGGATCCTTTTTCTTCCGTTTAGTTATACACCCATAAACACAACAGTACCTATCATACAGATGACGTGATTATTTCGAATTCATTGTTCGTTACAAAAATCACCGAGAAAATCTTAACTATTACCACCTATTACGTGCGACGCGGCTAGCGTGCGAGCCGAGTGGACAACCCTCTGCCATATAGCGGCTGGCCGGGGCGCCCGGCCAAATGTACCTAAACTGTGGAGTGAGACCCCCCTGGTCATAAATAGAAAGCAATAAATAGTTCGAATGTCAGATATTTGGAAGCTGTTTGCGTGGCTCTCTCGGCAATTTAACTATTTATTTAATTCCTTGGTTCTTTGTATAAATAAAAAAAAACCGACCAAGCGCGAGTCGGTCTCGCCCATGAAGGGTCCCGTAGGATTTATGACGTATTAAAAAACTACTTACTAGATCTCGTTCAAACCAATTTTCGGTGGAAGTTTGCATGGTGATGTACATCATATATATTTTTTAGTTTTATCATTCTCTTATTTTAGAAGTTACAGGGGGGGGCACACATTTTACCACTTTGGACGTGCCTCTCGCGCAAACTATTCAGTTTAGAATAAAATGATATTAGAAACCTCAATATGATTTTTGAAGACCTATCCATAGATACCCCACAAGTATGGGTTTGATGAAAAAAAAATTTTTGAATTTCAGTTCTATGTATGGGGAACCCCCAAAATGTATTGCTTTTTTCTATTTTTGTGTAAAAATCTTAATACGGTTCACAGAATACGTCTACTGAAGCTACACCGACACAAGACGGAATAAAAAGCAGATTAGACAATCGAAATACATACAAATCTAGTATATTTCTAAAACCCTGCGATTGTCATGAAATTATAAAAATAGTAATGTCCTTGAATAATACACGAGCTGTAGGCTATGACGGTATCGCCACGACAGTCTTACGACGTTGTTGTGGAGATATTATTGAGGTACTTTGTTATCTAGTGAATTGGTCATTTGAAGCAGGCTGTTTCCCTGAATCTTTAAAGTTGTCATTAGTGAAACCAATATATAAAAAAAATGACACCTTGGATATAAAAAACTATCGTCCTATTACGTTGATACCAATCTTATCCAAAATATTTGAAAAGGCTATGCACAAGAGAATAACTGAATACATGAATAAGTTTAATATAATCAATATCAATCAAAATGGATTTCAAAAAGGGAAATCAACTACTCTAGCAGGTTTCAAAATAGTTCAAGAAATCCTTAAACACGTAGATCAAAGTACATGTGTCTCTGCTATCTTTTTCGACATGAGCAAGGCATTTGACTGTGTCTGTCATAACGCACTTTTAAATAAATGCTACTTTTACGGAATCAGGGGTCCTGCATTTGAGTGGATTAAAAGCTATCTACTTAACAGAAATCAATGTGTTGAGATAAATGGTATGAATGAACTGAGTGAGATTACAACTCATAGGTCTTCTTTTAGAGTAAATAAATACGGTGTACCCCAAGGGAGTGTCTTGGGACCCTTACTGTTTCTCATCTATATTAACGATCTGCCAGACATTACTAAATATCACTGTACATTATTTGCCGACGACGTGTCTATTGTATTAGGCAACAAAGATATTAGTGAACATGGCAAAGAGATATATAATACAGCAATGAAATGTATAGAGTGGCTGACAAAAAACAATCTTACAGTTAATATTTCCAAAACTAAAATTGTTCACTTTTTCAATCGGAAACGTAAATGTCCTAATCTTAACATAACTTACGAAAACGAAGCCATAGAAGAATGTACTGAAACTAATTTTCTTGGTATAAAACTTGATCAAAATTGTTCATGGAAACCACATGTAGAACATTTAAACAATAAAATTAACAAGTTCATATTTGCTTTATGGAAAATATCAAGAATAACAGATTATGAAACCGCAATAATGGCCTACCATGGATACATTATGTCTCTTCTTCGGTACGGAATAGTTTTGTGGGGTAATGCTGTAAAAGTAAATAGTCTATTTATAGCCCAAAAAAAATGTATCCGTGCCATATTTAATGTACCTCCATGGACACCATGTACTCCAATATTTAAGAAATACAAATTATTAACATTGCCTAGTTTATATATATTCGAATCATGCAAATTTGTTAGAGCCAATGCTGAACTTTTTGAAAAATTTGAAGATCGGTATAAATATAGTAATAGACATGTGGGACAGTTAGCGATACCACAAATGAAAACAAATTTGTACAGCCGAAATAGCCATGCCATGAGTGTTCGAATTTACAATAACCTACCCCAAAGCATCAAAGAACTTAACGGTAAACTTTTTAACAAAACTTTATTTAATTGGCTAGTTACAAATTGTTTTTATTCGGTTACAGATTATTTGACTTATAAGCATAAATAATATTAAAAATGACTGACATTTTATTATAATAATCTAATTAACATGTAAGAGTAATATAATTATTAGGTATAGTAATATAGTAAAATGACATATAATAATAATACAAAATATAATACGAACATTTAAATTATGTAATTGTAAACTGACATTCACATGCCACAAGTTGGTAAGACGTGCTGTTCAGCTACTCATTTTGTTACCATTTTTACCATGCCTTGTGTGAATAAATACTTTGACTTTGACTTTGACTTTGACTTACCAAGTTTCAACAGTGTAGTTCTTATAGTTTCGGAAAAAAGTGACTGTGACATACGGACGGAGAGACAGACAGACAGACAGACATGACGAATCTATTCTATCTAATCTAAGGGTTCTGTTTTTTGCCATTTGGCTACGGAACCCAAAAACGCTTTTCATGATATTATTCAACAGAATAACCTGAAGATTTACGGAGATGTTAGTTAATATATAAACAAGTTTGGTATATAGGTATAATACCTATCGTTATTACCATAGTCGTAGGTATAACTTAAAAGTCCGGACCCCCCCCCCCCCCCCCTACGCCAATGGTTATTACGATTCAAAATCAAAATAAATAAAATTATAGGTTGCATTAAATAAGCGTGATTATGTTCCGTGAACTTATTGTGGTGCGTTCTTGAAAATAATCTGTTTACGTGTTTTTTGCGTAGTGTCGTTACGCTATGATACCTTCAATTTTTTTACTGATAATCGGTTCTTTTTTCTAATGTTTGGCACTATAAACAATGTTTAATACCAGTAATTAAATTGATTTCGTTATACAATCTATATATATAAAAGAAGAAGTTCCCATCTATAGACGCACGCACAGCCGTAACCGCTAATGGTAGATACGTTAAAATTGGTCAGTTGTTTTAATTCAAAATGTGGACGCACACTAAGAAGGGATTTTAGTTTGTATGGAAAAACCTTTAAATTAGCAACGATTTTGATAAAACTTGAGATTCATGCATTTAAATATATTTCATTGAACACGTGTTTCATGGTTTATTGGAATTCACCCCCTTAGGCTGCAAAACAGGGGTTGAAACTTTCTATGGAAAATATTTAAAATCTGCTTCAATTTCTATGATATTTATTATCCAGGCTATTTAAACCTGGATAAGCCAGGCTACAAAATTATTTTTCCTACGGGAAAAGATAAATTCTCACGGGCAAACAATAATAACGCGGGCGAAGCCGCGAGCGGGAAGCTAGTATAGCATATTTGTATCGAAGAATTTCTGGCTAAACGTGTTTCAGAAAAATAGCTCTGCATATAGCTTTGGTATGCCTAGAATTTTCATTGAACAATTAGTTCGAAAAATTCATTTGTACTCCAGGATTTTCGGACAGCTATTATTCATATTTATCATACTACTAACCCTCTACCTATAGCAGGTTACCAGGCCCCCCTTATCGGATGAATGAAGTAGGTACACATTATAATATACATAATTAAGTTTGAATTAAATATTTTATAATTTAAAGAATAATAAGTAATTGTTTTAAAAGGTAACATCATCATTAAAATAATGTTCAGACGAATGTGCAAACGAATTGTGTGTGCAGATGTGTATGCGTGTGGGTGCGCGTTTGCTTGTGTGCGTTCACACTCGCTTATGGGATTGTGCGCGCGCGCGTGTGTGTGTGTGTGTGTGTGTTGGAGTATATGAGTGTTAGTGCAGGATAACAAAGAGTTCCATGTGAGAGTGTAAAGGGTTTTGCATGCTTAATAGTGTTTATTCTAAACTAGTATTTTTCATACGGAAGGACTGAATTACTTTTATTTTTCCTACGGGAAAAAATATAATTACCATGGGCAAATAAAAACAACGGAGACAAAGCTGCGTAAAATAAAGCTGTAATAATGTTGTTGTGTTCCGAGAATAAGAGGCAAGTTAGCCAGTTCCTTAGTCGTTGAGAAGTCCAGATGAAGCTCGCTTCTATCTTAGGCCTGATCGTCATTTAACATCAGGTAAGATGGCGGGAAAGAGATTTCATGTAGTGTGTAAAAACCTAACTTACTGAAGTAAGAAATTAAGACTAAACACGATTAATGATTGAACCGTATGGATAACCATTTATAAGAACACTTTTACTCAATTTTATGTATTACAATACAATACAACAGAGAACTTCTTGAAATTCATTGTCAATCTACGAGTATGTAGTGATAGCTTACTTTTAGGTGACCCCAAGACCAGGGGGTTATTGTCAATGAAAATATCTATCACGATTGCCTTTCGAAATTTCTAGTCATTGCGGCGTCAATACAAGACTCTCAGTCGACTGTCTGATAAAAAATAGTAATGGATGCTCTTTGTCTGTCAAAATGGCAAGGGATCGCGATAGATTTTTTTTACACAATCAAGGGGCAGTATTGCAGTCAACATCAACAAATCGCTTACAATCTTGATGTCGATGCAGTTGCAGACTGCAGTTACCAAGTTAAACACGAATAATTAAGAGGACTCACCGCTGTTCCTGTAATTTATTGTCGGTCCTCACGAACCAGACGAGCTGAACTGCTGGCACAGACACAATGACGTCGTCCACGACTTTGGACCCGCCGAAGAATACTGGGAAGGCGTGCGCCTCCCACGTCACAGGGTTGAGCATTATGGGGAACGTAAGATTCAACTCGCCTCTTTCAACCTGCAATTGGAAATAGGTCTCTTTAGAACAGCAATATATTTTAACCATCCTGTTATACAACTAGTTATTTAATTACTTGCAGTGGTGGATCCAGGATTTTCATTATGGGGGGATCTTGGCCCTTTTAGATTTATGCAAAGTTGATGCTAAAGAAACATTCAAATTAATGAATTGCATTGGGGAGTTTTCTAAGCACCAAATAACACTGACATTTCTGAGTACTGTGTCCATAGACCATACATCTTATTTTACAAGTTGGTAACATTCACGGAGCGTGCGTCGGTGGCGAAGATCGTCGGTAGCGCTGTGGCCTCGGCACTGGACTGTGTCCCGAGTAGAATCAGGAGGCCCGTGATCGATCCTGCCATGTATCAATGTGTGTTTCGTTTCACGAATTTCTTAATATGTACATATATCTGATGCTCCTACGGTGAAGGAAAACATCGCGAGGAAACCTGCATACACCTGCGAAGCAATTCAAAGGTGTATGTGAAGTCAACCAATCTGCACTGGGCCAGCGTGGTTTGACTAAGGCCTAATCGCCCTAACATAACTAGTTAGGCTAGGCTCGTGCCCCTCGATGGGGACGTATATGAACTGTGATGATGAACATTTACGGTCTTTGTAGGGATTGTTTGTTGCGAATATTACAAGGAAATCTTGTATCTTACGTGACTGTAATCACACCATCAGGCGAGCAGTTGGCTTATTTGCCAACTAAAGCTGTACGAGTATAAAACAACACAAATACTCATAGATTGTTTTAAGTGATTCACTTGAACCGTAGCGTAGCTTCGGAATCCTTCCTTGCTTGTCTGTTTCCCAAAACAATTTTGTGATTGGTAAAGAACTATTATTTAATCCAATCAATGCGGTGCGGACACGAGTATTAAACCTGCTATTCGGCGAATTCGAATCATTCAGCAAGGTAATAAATGATGTAGGTATATTATCATTTATTAGTGATTTATTACCTCGCTGAATTATTCGAACTGTTTTTACTACGAGATTTATAATAATAAAATAATTAAAATTTAACACTGACAATAAATTTTGTTCAATAAGCACAATATCACTCATTTTAGGGGCGATTGTTTTTCTGTTTTGTGCATTCCAATATAGTGTGTAGTGCTTAGGTATAGCAGGTAATATAGTGCATGTAAGTGCGTTCGGAACTTCCGATACACGGGTACAACCAAACCGTAATTTGCGTTACGTTCTGTTTTTAATAGATCCTTTTTAATATTCGTGATGATATTCGGCGAATACGAATATTCGGTAAATATCAATAATAATAATATATAAAACAGATATATTTCCAGATAAAAATATACATAACATACACACACACACTAACACAAAACCATACACACACACAAATGCCTTCTCGTGTATATGTAACATAAATTGGAAGACTGGTTTTCAGGACACAGGGAATCCTAGTGTGATGTCCAGAGTGCTAAATCTCTAACCATATATTTTTAGAAGTAAATAAACAACTTTTTTTATCTACTATGCGGCGAATAAGAATATTTTTATTCATTGCTTCACTGATATTTAGTAGGTCTATACAAATAAATAAAATTGAAGTGTCTGTTTGTAATGTCAAAATAACAAGTTTTTACTAAATGGGTATGAATGACTATCGGGTACCAATAACAAAAACACAATTTAATTTTTTTTTGTCTATCTGTCCGTCTGTTTGTTCCCGCTAATCTTCGGAACGGCTGGACCGATTTTGACGGGACTTTCACTAGTAGATAGCTAATTATATAAGGTATAGCATAGGCTACTTTTTATCAAGATCGGTCCAGCCGTTACTATTCCACGTGAACGAAGTCGCGGGCGGTGGAATATTATTTGTGACTAGCTGTAGTCACAAATAATATTCCAGAAATATCGTTATGCCAAAAAAGGACACGAATAAACCGAAACGCATCCCATGAATAGTGGGTTTAATCAAGCCTTTCGTATTTCGGTTAATCAGTGGGGCTAGCACGGAGGAGAATCGAAAATCGAATCGAAATCCGAATCGAGGAGTTTGTATGGCAATTTTACTCACCGCCGCGGCGCTAATAAAATTGCCATACAAACTCCTCGATTCGGATTTCGATTCGATTTTCGATTCTCCTGCGTGCTAGCCCCACTGACAAACCGCACATCATCGAGTTGTCGTAAAATAAATGCTTTTTAATGCGATGAGCTTGCTGTTTGCGGTCGGGCGAAGACAGTGCGCAATAATTGACTATTGTTCAAGCACCATGATTCAGTGGCCGGCGGCAATCTGCAATAATAAATAATGGCACCCGATGACAACGCGATGACATCGGGATTCGAAGAACAAAATGATCCATTGTGACCGTGTCGTGTGCGCCTTTCCTGTTGATTTCGTTTGATTAAAGAGCTAATTCGATACTTTATATCTGGAATAATTAGTCTGACTATTTTAAGATAATTATTCTAAACTAGTCTTTGCTCGCGACTTCGTACTGTTATATATATGATATGTATAGAATCGTGGTGATGTAACTCTGCACGTCAGCATCTTAGTTATAGTCTTTGTCTCTTCCAAAGTTTTCAGCTCAGTTCGACTCTATCCGCGCGACCGGTGACACTTGCCCACAGGAACAACTTATAGATTGCAATTTTAATATTTTAAAATTGCAATCTATAAGTTGTTCCTATTTGATTTTATTAGTGTTAGTTAAGTCTATTTCCTTATAAATAAATAATTTGTGAAAATAAACTTTTTTAAAAAGTCGCACGGAAAAACCCATCCTAACAGTTTGTACGCGACAACGAATCACCAAAAGAGAGTCTTGCAAATTACTCCAGATAAGATAGAAAAACTGATGAACTAGCTAAATTATAAAAAAAACCACGACATACACATACGTACTACGTATTTTTTTGACATGTGTATGTAACAATAAAGTATTATACATAATGCCCTTTGAAAAGTAAAAAATAATTCTTACTTTGTTTAATATATTGCGTCAAGAACCGCTATGTTAACAAAGCCACGGCTACTTTTCCTGGACGCAATGCGCCCTGCTTACCAAAAATACTACTGGCCAATAACTTTTGAACAGCTGAACAGATTTTCATTAAATTAATAAAGCCAATGCCCGCCGAGGACTTGTGAATGAAATTTCAACTTTATTGATTTCTCACCAAACTACTTTTGTCAATTGCCTTTGATAAGTTAGACGACTGTTTTCGATGTTTTCCGATACCCATTATTAATCTTGATGTACTGTACTTCCCGTCGACCTATAATCAGGAAATTGAACAAGAGGCAATACAGTCCATGTTAAGAAAAAATCTGAAAACCGTAAATATGTACTTACTTAAGAATTTACATACTTGATAAGTTTATATGGAACTCTTGGTGCGCCAGTCCAACTCTCACTTGGCTGGATTTTTTCCATATTCCGAAAGGGTGTCAATTGATATGCAAGTATTCAGAGTCATGACAAGAAACCACATTTTAATATTTTATTTACTTTCTACCGCCTACTTAGCAGAAAGTGTTGTTGCAAGTTGTATCTTTACGCTACATTCGGGCTTAATGCGTATAAGCAAATGTTTGTTCACTTTCATGTACATTTTTCGTTTTACTTCCTTGTTTCCAAAGAAGTACATTATCCCTACAGTCTTCATTATTCTTTATGTTCACCGCAAGCTTTTGTGTGTTTTGATACTTACAATGCGTAATGGCATTACCTACCAGTACTGAGTCATTTAAAAATACCACAGCTAATAAACTCGTATGTACTACTACAGTAATAATACTAACTTTATTTACATGAATACCAAGACTAGCTTAGTTTGGGAAGATGATTTGAGAGGCGTCTCATAATTCATCGGCAATCGGCTATCGTATAAATTTGATAATTCAGTTGTAAGGGTTGTAAGTTGATAGTTACGTACCTATACGTTGGTAACCAATTTTTTCAAATACTCACTTTTAGCAGTTTGTAACGTAGGCATCGCCGTTGTTATTCGAGCCTTAGCACATCTTAGCACATTTGTCAAATGAATCGACTAATACTTATAGCTAGTGAATATTATAATAGCGAATTTTTAAGAAAAAGGCCAAGTGCGTGCTGGATTCGCACACTGAGGGATCCATACATACTTATTTACGTACCAATACAAGTTCCGAACAACATATTCACGGTTTCCACATGTTTACCTTATTATATGCAATAAGACCTTTGCTTCTTGCCATCGGGAAGTACCCTATAGGTTTTGATTCCATTGTGAAATCGCATTTTTTTATACAACTAGATTGGCAAACAAGCATATTACCCACCTGATGGTAAGTGGAAACAGTCACCTATAGCGCATGTGGCCCTTGTGAGATTCGTAGCAAATCTGCAACCCCCTCAAGAACCGCAGTGTACGTTGGCAACTTGTGACATGAGATGTAAAGTCACGGTACCCAGTATTTTCACTGCCATATCTTATCCTTCAAACCGGAACACAGCAATGCAAGCACTACTGCTTTGCGGCAGAAATAGGTAAGATGGAGGGGCCCAAGCAGGTGACCCTGCCCCCTTAACATGACCACCGAAACACGATATGATATATCTTATAACGATATGTCGATATAAGCTGTTAAAAAGTTGGAGTTTTTAGTTATCTTTATATTTAAATATTGGTATTGTTATTTTGCGCATTATTAATATATTAATGTCGATAAAATTTCAATATGGCCATTATATGCAATATACATATTTTGACAGTTCATATCGAATTATCGTTTTATCATATCGTGTTTCTGTGTTCACGCTACGGGGGCTAGTCCAGAATATGCGACATTAACGATAACCCGAGCATTTGATATAAATTTCAGATTGATATTTCTACACGTTACTGAGAAGAAAGGGTCTTAATAGATAGACAGATTCAGATGGACAACGAAGTGATTAAATAGGGGTTACGTTTTTGCTTTTGATGTGCATAACTCTAAAAAATTCGTCATACAATTCAATTACGATTGCCAATAAAGCGACGAGCTATACTGTTAGCTAGGTGAACTAGCTTACTTGACTCAAGCTTCTGAATGTTCTTACCTCCCCAATAATCTTGTCCAAGTTGAGTATATCGTTGACGAAGCACTGGCCCTCCCAGCGCGCGCACTCTTCCCGGTAGCTAAAGGTCTCGCCGTCTGGCAGGGTCACCGTCACATTCTGCACCAGCTCATCCAGCTCCCGTAGCTCCTTCCAGACTTCTGTGCGGAGCATGTTCGTGTTGTTGTCTTTCGCTACCACGATCACGCGGCCGAACCTTCCTGTGGGTAAGTTGTAAGTTATTTTTATACAACTAAGTTGGCAAGCAAGCATATTGCCCACCTGATGGTAAGTGGTAACAGTTACAGTACATGTGGCTCTTGTGATATTTGCAGTAAATCTGCAGTCCCCACAAGAACTACAGTGTACGTTGCCAACTTGTGACACTTATGTCACAGAATAAATAATACTACTAAAGTACTTATGTCACAAGTTGGCAACGTACACTGTGCTTCTTGTGGTGACGTGACTTTACATCTTAATGTAAAGTCACGTCACCCAGTAATGTCACTGCCATATCTTACCCTTCAAACCGGAACACACAACAATGCAAGCACTGCTGCTTTATATGACGGATATAATTTAACATGTCGGATAATTAGACTTGTATGTGTAACACTCATCAACTCAGATCGTCTCTGCTTTTCCCATAGTCCCAAGGCGATGCGATTTCGTAACTTACGGGCTTTATTAATGTGAGTTGCAGTTGAAAACATTTAAAGAATTCCGAACGATTTGAGCGGAGGTGGTGACGATACGATTTATAGTTGATAATTTATTGTGCGTCCACTATTGATCGCACCCCCACCAAAATTCAGTTTTTACTATCGCCACTCAAAAAAGGGCATTTGATCCATCAAACAAAAAGTTAATAAAACTCTCTTTTACTCACTGAGTGAATAAAAACATTTTGAATTTGAACCGAGCACGGATTATGAAAAAAAAATAAAACGTGCTGTAAGTACCTACCTACTGACTGGTCAAATGGAGTTAGTCCATGAACTGATTCAAGTTTAAAAAATCCTGCCAGTTTTAGTTTGTACTTTATGTGTAATCGTGTTTGTTTTCTGCCATTGGAAAATCTATTAAAACAATTAAAATAAAAAAGAGTTCTTCCAGTGAGTCAACTTAGGTGGGCCATATACTTGCTTTCCACACGTCGTGTTTCTTGCTTTCAAAACAATTAAAATGTCATAACTAAACTCCAAGAAGCGCGGATAAATTTAGCTTGGTCTCTATCGTGTATTGAATGATAACAATTTTGAATGTTGTTCAATGGACGGACAATACAATTTAAAACGATTCAATCCACACATTTCTATACACACCTATGTAATTGAAATTCTAGAGTCGCACTCGCACACCACGAATCCAGACTATTGCCACACTGTCATAGCAAAATGCGAGAGAAGGGGATTGAAGCTGCCGAACTGCAGCCGAACAATCTTTAAAAAGCTCTTCTTTATAGGAAAAATTGTTTAGTCAACAAAAGAATAGCAAAGTGTTTGTGCGCAAACTGAAGCAATTAACGAGTATTGTATTGCAGATAACACGGCACATTAGTCAAACATTCACCTAAGCTCATTTGTCCCTACCGTAGAGTTCGAGTCCACCCTAGGTTAGCGTGATTGCCTTATGGCCGGTTGCAATATTCTATCTATCTGTGGATTTGGTTACCAGCGATGGGCATTTGACATTAGCTCCATACAAAATACGTCAAAATTCTTCTTCAGTAGGCAAATCTGATAGATAGGATATTGAAACTGGTCGTTAGTCAACCACGCTACCGCTGGCCCAGTGCGGATTGGTAGACCTCACATACACCTTTGAACTTTTTCGCAGATTTAAGCAGGTTGTCTGACGATGTTGCGGACAAATGTTATGAAATTCGAAACATACAGAGTGGTACGTAGCTGGTTTGAACCCCGCACCTCCCGATTAGAAGGCCAGTGTCGAATCCAAATCGCACCTGAAGTTTAGATGTTTGGATGTTTGTTACTCAATCACGCAAAAATGGCTAAACGGATTTAGATGAAATTTGGCATGCATGTAGCCTTTGATATGGAAAAGAACATAGGCTACCTTTTATCTCGATTCCTTAAGTAGTTCCCGAGGGAAAATTGAAAATTGTTTACGAGTTAAGCCGCGGGCAGACAGCTTTGAAATATGCATGTCACCTATGCTATGGAAAAGGACATGTACTTTATATTCCTTAATGATCTCTCAAATAGTTCCCGTGGGAAGATTAAAAATTGTTAACGAGCGAAGCTTTAGACCCAATTCTGAAGTCCACGCAGACGAAGTCGCGGGCAGAAGCTAGTAATATTATAAATGTGAAAGTGTGGATGTTTGTTACTCAATCACGCAAAAACGGCTAAACGGATTTGGATGAAATTTGGCATGCATGTAGCCTTTGACATGAAAAAGAACATAAGCTACCTTTTATTTCGATTCCTTAAGTAGTTCCTGAGGGAAGTTTGAAAATTGTTTACGAGCTAAGCCACGGGCAGCGAAGCTTTAGACTCAATTCTGAAGTCCACGCAGACGAAGTCGCGGGCAGAAGCTAGTGTAAAATATAAAGAAAATGTAAGTACGTCATTAACAAACAAATTAATAAAAAAAATTGTTTCAAATTTGTATTAAAATATTGCTCTCACTGCTTACTATGCATACGCTCATGCGTGGCTCAACTATGGCGTGATCTTATGGGGAAATAGCACAGATATGCACGACCTGTTTATTCTACAAAAAAAATGTATCAGGATCCTTACGAACATCCAACAAACTGACAGCTGTAAGCCGCATTTTTCGGAATTGTCCATACTTTCCCTTCCATGTATGTATATTCTGGAAATGTGCAAGTTTGTAAGAACATACTCACATATATATGTTAAGGAGAGCGATATCCCCCACCATAATATTCAGCGCTACAAAAATAATCTAAGGCAAATATTGTCTAAACTAGCCCTACAAAGATCAGGCACGTATTCCATGTCTATAAAAATATACAATAAATTACCCGAACATATAAAAAACGAAAAAAGTAAGTTAAAGTTTTTAAAAATGGTAAAGCAATTACTCCTTGGAAAAATGTATTACACTATAGAAGAATACCTTAGTGATAAATTTAATAAACCTTAATTTTAATTAATGATTAATGTTGACTTATATACGAAAGACTTATTTTAAATTGATTTAATTTATTTGAAATTAGTTTTATTTTAAATTGATTTAATTTATTTGAAATTAATTTAATTTTAATCCGATATTGACACATTGACATTACATATAATTTATTGACATTTAATTTAATTTATTAACAATTCATTTTAATTTTAATTCGATATTGACACATGGACATTACATATAATTTATTGACATTTCATTTATTTTTTGACATTTCATTTAATTCATTGACATTTCATGTAATTTATTAACGTTCCATTTAATTTATAGATATTTAATTTTATTCAGTGACATTCCATTTAATCAACTGACATCCTATTAATTCGATTGACATTTGATTATTCATTTAGGTACAATATTAATTTTTATTTACTGACGTTCAATCTACTTCATAAAAATTTTACTCCTGTTTACTTCCATTTACTTACCTAATTAGGCGTTTAATACTCGTAGTATCACGTTTTCGAAATAAATCTAGTAATTCGATTGACTTTATGAACGACTTAATTAAATTTAATCTAGTTTTATTTAATTTAATTTGATTTTAATACATTGACATTTCATTTTATTCCATGACATTCCAATTAATATATTGACATTTCGTTAATTCATTCACATTACTATTATTTATTGACTCGCGTCTTCATAATAATGTAACTAAATAATTTATTTGATAGGATCTCAATTCATAATTATTTTTCAATAAATACAAGAACAAGGAAATCTAGCTAGTAAAATTAAATGTCTGCCCTTCTCTATTCATATTTAATTGCAACGCCTTAACAAGGTACAATGTGTAACTTCATCTCACACTTGTAATGCAATATATAAATAAATAAAAAAAAAAAAAAAAGTAGCTTTGTGCAAAGATATTTCCTTGTATTCTCTCAAGATAAAAGAAGAATTGTTTAATGATAAACTTGGAAACGAATCATTTCGAAAACCTGAATAACATCAATCCCAAACTAAGCGCTGGACTCAGTTCATTTTTTTCTTCCATTTTCTATTGAATACTGTGAATTATGTTGATAAAGTAGCAGCGCTAGTCTCACAGTATGTGTGACAAATAGAACTATTGATATATAAAATGATTCACTGGAGTGTACAACGCGACACATATTGATACAATGACAGTAAATAACAGTCCCGTCACCATCATGTAGGTAATTAGTATGCACTAAATGTCCGTACAATCGACGCGATTGCCATAAGATCTAATTAACATTTATTTACTCACTAGCTGCTGCACGCGACGTTGCCTGCATGGAGTACAGAATAATTAGACTAATATCATCAGGAATAAAAGTATCCCTAACCTTTATACAAAGTAATATCAAAGTCGGTTCAAACGATTTTACATAAGTGTATGACAAACATTCAGATCTACAGGCCATGTTCATGTAGTGTAGAAGAACTTTACGTAAATAAATGTCTTTTAATTTAAAGAACTTAAAGACGGCCACTGTAAAGGAGTTGCCTTTAATGGTGATAGGTAGCAAAATGCTAAGCGGAACTATATGCCTTCGTTCTAAAATTAGTAAATCTATCGTTCAGAGATTTTTTACGAAACACTTGCCTGGACTGGGAATCGAAACAAAGAAACAACAGCCTATACTCTATGGTTCCAATCGATAGGGTTTTTACTGTGGTGAGTGACGATGAAATACATGTTTTATCATAACTTTTTCATCATAATGTGCAAAGTTAGAAAGAACCGCAAATAGTAAGGTATAAATCCTATTGTCATCGGAAAATATTTTACATTTTATACTTGGCTACTTTTTATTAATATTATAAAACATGATGAAAGTTGGTAATTAGTCGTAGAATAACACTAAACAAATCATCACCTCACGTTCCACTGCTGAGCCACGGAATAACTAATAGTACCAGCGTAGCTGAGCTCAGAGTTTTCGGGTTGGTGAAACTCAAACTCAAACTCACAAATCTTTATTCAATATAGACCTTTACAGGCACTTATTGACGTCAAAAAAAAACATAAAAGTCTTCAACCAAGAATCTAAGTACCTAACTAAATTATTTAATCCTTGTATGTACATACACCCCGACCTTTATTAAGGGTGTGCAAATAAGAGTCAAATGAAAAAAAAGTTGACTCTACACCTGTTCGGAAATTGAGAGAGCCTACTCGAGAAGAACAGGCAAGAAACTCGGAAGGTCTTGTATTTTTTTACAGAAAGGTTTTCGTCCTAGTTTTCCATCTCTTCGTAAATGTAAAGTTGCGGTAAAAAGACGGAAGTAGGATTTTCTAAATCCTTCACGGCACGGCCGGATAAAAAATAACAGCAGAATACTAATAATACCCATTAATAATAATGTAACAATTTAACGAGTCCCCTTTTTAATTTAGGTATTCATCTCGTACGCGTGAATAAATTCAGGTTTAATTTTTTTGACGATGACATTACAGACTCCTTAGACAAAAGCCACACGCTAAGGTTTCCGCAGTCGTTTCACAGAAAAAAAGTATGGAGATGACATTATGTAGCTGCGGAAAAAATAGCGTGAGGTTCTCACAAGCTAAATGTCATTTCCATACATTTTTTCTGCGGAACGACTGCGGAAAACTTAGCGTGTGGCTTTTGTCTAAGGAGCTGTCCTAAGCTCTTAAAAGGTACGCCAGGGCTATTTGTAGTTATTTAAATTTTTTTTTTCGCTTGTGGAGTCCACCTTTGTAGTTTAGTCGATTTTTTTCGGCTTGGAAGATCGTGAATGCAGTGCTTGTATTGTACTCGACAAAAGTAGTCATGCCGACGGTTGATAACAATCACCTCAATATTGCCACATGTCTGGGGACAGTGCTACATATTGTGTACCAAAGCTCTGTTGCTAGGCAACCATAGTAGCGCGTGTCAGCTAGCTCGAGCGAGGCTCGCGCTTTTTCCATCGAAAATAATAAAAACGTGTATTAAAATGAAGAATACAACTGTAAATTCGATACTGTTTGATGTATCCAAAAACGAATTATTCAAAATCAACGAAAATTTCAAGACATTGCACAGGAAATTGAAATCCACGTGGAAAGTGATGATCAACAGAGACGAGTTGTCAGAAAGTGTCTTAGAGGACATAAAAGTATTGGTAATACCAGGACCCCAGAACGCATTTACTGATGACGAGCTGGCGAGCATGAAGAGCGTGGTTGACAGGGGCGACTCTGTACTTGTTATGATGACCGATGGCGGTGAGGAGAGAATAAATACTAATATCAATTTCTTTTTGGAGGAATATGGCATCGTAGTGAACAACGACTGCGTGGTTCGATCAAAATATCACAGGTACTACCACCCAAAGGAGTGTCATATATCAAATGGGATAATTAATCGCGCCGTGATGAAGAGCATCATGAGAATGTCCAATTACTCCAGCGAGTCTGATGATTACCTTGAAGATCCAGCATCACCCAATTTCGTGTATCCCTACGGCGCCACTTTATCCGTGAAGAAGCCAGCGGCAGTCATTTTATCCAGCAGTGATGTGTGCTATCCCGTCAAACGGCCAATCGCAGCCCTGTACGTATCTGAAAGGACCGGAGGCAAACTGTTCGTGATAGGTTCAGGTCATTTCTTCACGGACCAGTATCTAGAGTGCGAGTGCAACGACCAGATCAGGGAACTGATGTTTGATTATCTCGGCGGTGTCGCAGATTTACACCTTAGTTCAGTTGACGTGGAGGATCCAGATGTGAACGAGTATCGCACGTTGGGGGACATCGCGTGGCTGAGTTCCGTGCCACTGCCGGTGCCCGCCACCACTCTGCCGCCGCGGCTCACACCGTTGCACCCACACGCGCTATTCACCTGGAACCTGTTTTCCTTGAACCTGGCCCAGTTGCCTGAAGTACTAGGACTTTATGATGCGCTAGGAATTAAACATGAACCTTTACGTCTAATCGAGCCGCAGTTTGAAACGCCTTCGCCGCCTTTACAGCTGGCTGTGTTCTCCCCAACATTCCGGGAGCCACCACCGCCACCGCTGGAGCTGTTCGATCTGGATGAGGCCTTTAGCTCAGAGAAATCGCAATTGGCGAGGCTCACGAATAAGTGCATACAGCCTCATGGCATACGGATGGGGGAAGGTGACATCAACCAATTAGAAAATGAGCTAGAGTACTTCGTGAGGGAGTGCGGCCGAATCGTACGGCTCTCTCGCGTACATCCCGTCGAGGATACTCCGTCGGCTAAGGTCATATTGCAACAGCTGGCAGTGCAATTGGCCACGTATAAGAAGATATCCCACTTGTGATACAACTATTTGGTTGGTTACAGCGAGTGCTTGGTTTTGAGCTTCACAAGTACTAAAGGCCCCTGTAGACGATCAAATATGTTTGCCAAAACGTGTTTGACAAACATGTTTGTTCGTGTAGGGCTGCGTTTGACGCGTTTGACAAACGAACTACGTGTTTGATGTGTTTGAAAAGTATCTGGATTGACGTCGTGTTTGATGAAAACATTCAAGCAAGTTTGACAAACATGTTTGATCGTTTACAGGGCTCTTAATAGATCATTCGAATTCAAATATACCATTGAGATCATCTCATAAAGATCATCTCAAGCTGTAAATTGGACGACAGAGACAAGCGGAGTGGCGGCGGCTATGACTATGGCAGTGCGCGATTTGCGCGGAAATCAATTCTAATAAGATGTAGAGCTATGCTAGATTCGCGAATTAATTCCTATTGTTGCCACTCAAAAGTGGGTTCAGCTTATTGATTTTATTGCTAACATTTGCGTTTGCTTCTCGTCGTTGAAATTAACCAGAAAAATAGATATCGAAGCCTGATAAAGGCTGGTTAACATTTTGTTCACAAAAATCCTCTTTAGAAATAACCACTACCAGCCTTAGCAACGCTTCGGTGTCAAGGCAATTCATTAGCATAAAGTATATATGTGTGGATATACTATTCATTAAATAATTAAACGTAATAACTCATCATATAACTTAAGGGCCCGGTCTTGTAATAATCGGTGTTATAGCAGAATTTTCAAAGAAGTAATATATATTTTTTAGTTATAAAAAATGCAATGAAGTTAATACTTTTTACGTTAATTTAGAGTGTAGGACTTGAAGTTTCCATAACACATTTAACTATTTACGAAGATTTGAGAATAGATGTATACTGAAAATATTTCATGTTTTGGTCATATTTTTTACGTGACGAGTGCATGAACATGTCCTTAAACGCGTGGAATGTAAATATGGGTGTGTTTAAAGCCTTAAAAAAACATTAAAAATAGCATTTAAGTAAAAAGTGAAATATGTCATGGAAACTTCAAGTCCTACACTCTAAATTGACGTAAAATGTATTTCCTTAATTGCATTTTTAATAACTAAAAAAACAATTTTACTTCTCTGACAATTCTGCTAGAACACCGATTATTACAAGACCGGGCCCTTAAGAAGACCATAAATTCAGCTTTTTGATCTATTACTTATTCTAGGATCGCTCATTAAATAAAAGTAAACACCTATTAGCATAATGAAAAAAGCCTTATTTTTTTTTGGGAACAAGAACTATGTCACGTAAACAAAACTGATATTGATTTTTATTCACATTTAACACATTTGAAGGATAAATAAATTAAAGGATGCAAAATAAAAACTAGTTTTGTTCATAATTGAAAGTCATTCCTCCAAAAAAGTCAATTTACATTTTCTGTGCCACAGATGAGGTTTTACTGGTGTAACTAGATTTCAGCTAACTCGTTAACTCATTGGTTCGTTTCAGTGAAGAGACACCCGCTATTGGAAATTGGCCTAAATTCCCCGAGGATCTTCAATCATAGGCGTAGATATAAGTTTTTGATGGGAGGGTCTAGATTAAAACTCCAATTTGCCTAGTGTATGTTGATTTTCAATGGGGGTGTACGCCCCCCTACGCCAATGTCCTCAATCCACATAATGTCATATTAAATCTGTCAAAGTTCAAGTCCAAATCTTCGATATAATGTAAGTTCCCATTTTTTTCCTATTTTTAAATGAAAAGCGAAACCATAAGCGAAATACAGGTAGGTATTGGTTATCTTCCCTAATTGCCTCTGTAGTGGAGTAGAAAGTACTGTAACTAGTTAGTAAATTCCTACTATGGTTATAATTCTGCGCTGAAAATACTGATAAGGCATCAGGCGCAGGAAGGGCGAAGGTCACAGTTAATAGATTGTCAATTAAATAATCGAAGTACATACCTTCGTTATTCGATTCTCAAAGGAAATAACAACGAGAATGCATTGTTTTGTTTTATTTTTAAAATCGTGTCACGTTTCGTATAATTACCCATGTTCGATGTCCGATTGATTTGTAATGAAGCTTATGTAATGTTATGTAGAAACTCGTTTTAACATATTTTTTTTGTAACATATTCGATTTTGTATTTTGTTTAATAATATCTCGAGGTGTTTTATTTTGGTGTTGTATTTTATAATGGTGTGGGGTGTCATTATAAATCTATCAACAATATTGTGAATGTGTGAGCACTATTTTGCTGCTGCTAGCTAGCTGAAGAGTTTTATATTTGTGACTTTGCATTTTATTTGAAAATGCTAAATAGTTTGAACAAATGATAAAAATAAATCACATACAAGAAAAAAATTCGTCTCAGACGGGTCTCAAACCCGCGTCTCCAACATACCGTATTGACGCATTAACTTGTTAGTTTGTTAGTTTGGTTGAACGCGCTAATAACAGAACTAGTGATTAAAATTTAAAAAAATATGTATGTGTTGGATAGTCCTTTAATCATAAGGCTATGTATGTAACAAAAACGGGAAAAATATTAATTCCACGCGAACGAAGTGGAACGAAGTCGCGGGCACAGCTAGTAGAAATATATAACGAAATGAAAAGTAAAACTATCACAACTTAGTAGGGCTTACTAATTAAAGAGTTATAGTTGACCAACTTATAAAATATAAAATGTACTTGGTGAACGAATTTTGTACAAATTCCATTGAAAATTAGTTAAAGTTATTAGTTAAATAAAAGTTATGTGCAATTATGAAAAAATCAAACTATAGCAGCCTTAATAATAATGACAGTGCGGAACCCTGCATAGCGCGTGGTCCGCCATACACTTGGTCAGTCTTTCACTGTAGCTGGCTAAATACTGTAATATACAGGATAGAAAAAAAAGACCGTGGTTGGAGGAAAAGTACCCTTAATATTGATGATGGCAAATTTTACTGAAATGAAACATTCCTTTATTTTCAAAATTAATTAAAACTGCATTTGAATATTTTTGAAAAATCACCTGCTTGAACCGAGAATCGACCCGGTGAAATGTGAAAAAAAATATCCTCTATTTTATGATACCAACCGAAAGAGTCATTCATAAGGATCAATTTCTTTTAAGCAACATAGTATCTTAAATTAAAGAAAGACCAAGAAAAAAATATTTTTTTATTGTAAATCTTACTATCTAAAGAAAATAATTCACTAAAGTTATGAATTTGCTCAAAACGAGACACACTTTCACGTATGCACAGACGTATTCTTCGAATGAATTATCTACGTGTCGCCTTTTATATTGAGTTGATTGAATATTTAAAATATTAGTTAAACTTATCTGTGAATGGAACATAATATTCGTACTGGCCACTTATGAAAATAATGTACTTGCATTTTGCTATCTGTGCACCTGGCTGTTTTTTTTCAAATAATAATAATAAAATTCTTTATTGCAGACACAATGATCCATATTGTCTTATATCTAGTAAGTTATTTTTAAATTAAACAATTAACATAATAATTAACATACTCGTATAAATTAATACACCATATGAATTAATTGACTAGGCAGCAATTTCTAGCCAACGTCGGTACATTTTCGTCTGCACGAGTCTTTCCGTTAGACCTCTGACGATGACATTTTTACATGTGTCAATTCTGGACATGAAGGAAGCTATCCTTTTGCGCTGTATGGCGTTGAATGAGTCGATTCGATATTCCGCATACATCTCAGAAGCACTACAGTAGCGTTTAAGGCCCATTAGATGTCTGAAGATGTTATTGTATGCGACTCGTTTGCTACTGTGGGTCTTGCAAGTATAATCAATTGACACGTGTAAAAAGTTTGGCAAAAAGATCTAAATAAAGTCAATTTCACGTCAGACGATGACTTGCAAAACTTCCTCGCAACCATATTACCTATCACACACAAGGCCCGACGCTGACGTTCTACATCAGCGTCATCTTTTAAGCTTGAAGTCACAATGTGGCCAAGGTACCTAAAGCTATCTACTATCTTAACAGGTTGCTCGTTAATACAAACATTTGGTACATTTTGGGATCCCTTTCCCGATCTGAATATCACCATTTCTGTCTGTTTGATGTTATAAATTAAGTCATGCTTCTTAGCGTACCTTTCACAGATAGCCACGAGCCTTCTAAGACCTTTGATCGAAATGATCAGGTTGAATTTCGAACCAAAGAAAATGGGTCTTATTTTGAGCAATTCATAAGTTAAGTGAATATGTTAAGTGTTATAAGTTAAGTGTTCTTTAGATAGAGAGTACGCTTTGCAATAAAAACAATATTTTTCTTGATCTTTCTTTAATTTAAGATACTAAGTTGTTTAAATAAATTGATCCTTATGAATGAGTCTTTCGGTTGGTATCATAATATACAGGATATTTTTTTTTACATTTCACCGGTTCGATTCCCGGCTCAAGCAGGTGGTTTTTCAAAAATCTTTAAATGCAGTTTCAATTATTCTTGAAAATAAAGGATTGTTTCCTTTCAGTAAAATTTACCGTCATCAATATTAAGGGTACTTTTCCTCCAACTACGGCCTTTTTTTTCCACCTTGTATACCAATTCTTCTAAACTTATACCCTTACCATATGTTTTTATGTTTTTGTTATAGCTATTATATTGTAATTGCTGTGGTCCGGCACAAAAGTAAGCGGATCAGAATTATCATGACTGTTTGCAAAGTAATGATTTTATTCTAAACGTTTCAACTCACAGCTTACAGACTTAAGTCTGGGAAATTTCTATGTAAAAAAAAACACAATTACCTACCTGCTCTCGTTATTCGTCCGACGTTGAACCTGTGAGAGTAGTTCACTTTGAAGTATTCCTCCACAATTCTCCTCTCCAGCTTTCCCTGGCCGCTGACTGGGGAGAACAGGTATTCCGGATCCATTTCGTAGTGCACTCGCTGGTACCCAGTGACCATGAGGAGCGTCAGCAGCACCGGTATAATGATGAAGTAGCCGGGTCGCTTGCCCACCGCTAAGCCCAGTTTGTAGAAGGATCTGTTCAGGAGGTCGTCCACGAATGTCAGTTTACAGCCCATCTGTAACAAACAATCGTAGAATTAGTCATACTGTAGCTGGTACAAGATATTGTTACTATGACGCAAATACACGGTGAGAAAAATTCGTTAAATCTTTCTTTTCAAGTTTTTTTGAGAATATTACTTTACAAAAAGACTACAGAATCGATTGCAATGAAAGAATTGCTTAACCCTTAATTAGGCGCGCCTAAAAAGTTGTGTATATTATGGTCACGTAGGGTGTGTAGCACCCAACAGTCAGTTAATTAAAGAAAATACAAAATAAACTCAATTTTCAATTTTATTGGCTACCACATTTGAACATGAATATTAATCAACTTTTAATGTTGTTTTTCAAATAATTACTAAATGTTCAACAAGACACCGAAATAAATGTAAATACCAACTATCTACGCTATAATTTTGACAGACTATAATCATACGTTCACTGCGTATATTATCCCGGTACTTAGAGCATTCAGTGTTGGTTTTTCTGCCCTTGGTGCCCAAACCGTTCACAGCTGAATGATTATCGCGATTAAATTCTAAGCGTAACACTTTTTTATGAAGCTATGCTAGCCTGGAAACTTGCTTTGGGGTGTATGGCACCCCACACGCCTAATTAAGGGTTAAATGACTCATAGATAACAATGAAAATTTAAAATGAATCTACGAAATGTCAACACAATAAAATGCTTTTTCTATGAATCACGTTAACATAGACCTAGCATCACGTGTAGGCTTCACAGGAAACTTATATTTGTATAAACATTCAAATTTTTTGACGAATATTTTTTCTTTATTTGTAAATGTCAGCCTCCACAATGTTTAAATCCTAATCATTACCAATTATTATTATAGTTTACTCGAACCTGATAGTTTACTTAAACCCTGATGTTAGTCCAGCGATAACTTAAACTAGTTTATGGTCAAATATTTAAGTACAATCACATCCTAAATCCTTATTTTTGATGTTTACTCACGTTCGAGTTGCAGATAGCAAAAGCGCGAATTTAAATTTGACTGTGTAAAATCAGCCATGACGTCATGTCAAACTTATGGCTCTGCTCTATCTGCTGTATGCATTGATTTACTACCAAACGTTTGGTAGTAAATCAATGGCTGTATGTATCGTCATCATCGTCACAAGTCATATACATCTCCACCGAGGGGCTCGAGCCTACTCTAAGTTAGGGTGATTAGGCCTAAACCACGCTGGCCCTGTGAGGTTTGGTCATCTTCACGTACACCTTAGAATTTCTTCGCAGATGCATACATACAGGTTGCCTTACGATGTTTTCCTTCACCGTAGGAGCGTTGGAGAAATATACACATGAAATTTGAAAAACGAAAAAAAACACATTGGTGCATGGCAGGATCGAACCCCGGACCTCTCGATTAGAAGGTTAATGCAGAGTCCACAGCACCACCGACGCTCACTGTGTGTAAAAAGCTCGCTGAAATGTTAAAATGTATATTTTGTAATTGGCATTTACCTACCAATAAAATTTAATTTCTATAACTAATGTTTTTAGATTTCTTGCTGTGGATGAACTTTAAACTGACTCATTGATTCTAAAAAGAAGTATTGGAAAGTTATTTTTTTTGTTATATGTTAACACAAGTTAACTTTTATCTCGAAAATTGGTAAAGAATACAAGTTGGGTATTCTCGAATACAAGTATGGGTAAAGCAGCACGTGCTGGCCATTCTCTTAGTAGGTGAAATATCTTTCTGTCGATATATCAATCGGAATTTATTATAAACTAGCTGTGCCCTCGAACTACGTTTCGCCATCAAAATACTTAACACAGTGTTTAGTTTTTTCCTCCATTTTATTCCATAATGATTCAACTTTATTCTGCCTTTCTTGAGCATCGGCCATTTCGAAATTAGGACAATTTTCGTAGGTTCGTAATGTTCTGTTTCTAACAGTCCACAAAATTAAATACATTACATATTACTATAAACACTAAGTATAATTATTGTTTTAGAGACATTATTGATATTAATAAATTCTTCTTCAGTAGAAAGAACTACACAGTTGCAAGAATAATCTTTATCGTATTCATGTTTCGAATTAAAATAAACAATTGTTAATAAATTAGAACTGTATACGAATAAAGTTTAGATTTTATAATGGGTGTTGGTAACACCAACAAAATATTTTTTTTTTATATGACAACTTGGCCAATTTTGACTGGTCGTACAGTAAGCTCCTTGTCAAGCTATACTGTTTGACCTTTGAACCGTTCTTATGTCGCTCGTAATACTGGCGGTTTTCGTAGAGTTAATGTATAGCATGAATGGGGGGGTTACTGTACAAATACGTTTTCCGTATTCGATATCCGATCACGGAATACAGACGCGGAGTTTCGTGAACGTAGTGCAGACGTTCGTTTCTTCTCATTCGGGATTTCTACCATTCTACCTAAACGTATGTACAGAACGTGTTCCGTTCGTAATAAAAACGAACGTGTGCGGCAGTCAATGAGTATTTTGTATAGATTTGATATTTGATTTGAAAACGAATGCGAAAAAACGTATTTATGCGGTTAGCCTTAAAATGTATTGAGACTTCCGTTTTTGTAACGTGTACTGTGCGATATAGTGTTGCTGGCATAGTTTGGTTAGCAAACTCGCCGTGATGACTAACATCCAACACACAAACTTGGAGTTATTGTTAGTTAGTTCACGATCGTTGCATTATCACGGTCTCGAAGGACACTAAACACAGGTAACATCTAACATCGAACATCCAATAGGCCCCGGAACGGTTCTCAAACTTTTTTGGTGACGGAACCCTTTTGGAAAGCGAAATACTTGACGGAACCCTAAAATAAAACAATAGTTTTTAAAAGTGTATTCTTTATTAATAACCATAATAAAAGTACGACCAGAGAGGGTGTTTTGATTTTTCTAAATTATTGCGGAACCCTTATAGGGGTATTGTGGAGCCCTAGGGTTCCGCGGAACACACTTAGAGCATGGCTGCTCTAGGTACCCTTCAGGGCCTACTTACATTTAATACCCCTATTGCTGGGTTTGAAAAGCAACTGTTATCCGTCTTTTTTGAGGGGCGGCCATGTTGAATTTACGTCAATGTTGCTACGTTCATAGTGCTCTACTGATCAAGGCCTTTCATTTGATACCCATATTGCTGGGTTTGAAAACGAACTTTCATCCTTTTTTTTTGAGCGGCGGCCATGTTGAATTTAGGCCGATTTTCCTAGGTACCTAATGCTCTACTCTTCAAGGCATTTCATTTGATACCCATATTGCTAGGCTTGGAAACTAACTTTTATCCACCTTTTTTGAGCGGCGGCCATGTTAAATTTATGTCAATGTTGCTAGGTTCATAGTGCTCTACTCATCAGGGCCTTTCATTTGATACCCATATTGCTGGGTTTGAAAACGAACTTTCATCCTTTTTTTTTGAGCGGCGGCCATGTTGAATTTAGGCCGATTTTCCTAGGTACCTAATGCTCTACTCTTCAAGGCATTTCATTTGATACCCATATTGCTAGGCTTGGAAACTAACTTTTATCCACCTTTTTTGAGCGGCGGCCATGTTAAATTTATGTCAATGTTGCTAGGTTCATAGTGCTCTACTCTTCAAGGCCTTTCATTTGATATCCATATTGCTAGGTTTGGAAACTAACTTTATTCCACCTTTTTTGAGCGGCGGCCATGTTAAATTTATGTCAATGTTGCTAGGTTCATAGTGCTCTACTCATCAATGCCTTTCATTTGATACCCATATTGCTAGGTTTGGAAACTAACTTTATTCCATCTTTTTTGAGCGGCGGCCATGTTAAATTTATGTCAATGTTGCTAGGTTCATAGTGCTCTACTCATCAATGCCTTTCATTTGATACCCATATTGCTAGGTTTGGAAACTAACTTTTATCCATCTTTTTTGAGCGGCGGCCATGTTGAATTTATGTCAATGTTGCTAGGTTCATAGTGCTCTACTCATCAATGCCTTTCATTTGATACCCATATTGCTGGATTTGGAAACGAACTTTTATCCGTTTTATTTGAGCGGCGGCCATGTTGAATTTAGGGCGATTTTCCTATGTTCATGGTGCTCTACTCATCAAGGCCTTTCATTTGATATGCATATGGCTGGGTTTGGAAACGAACTTTATCGGCAGTCATGTCAAATTAAGTCAACGTGGCTAGGTTCAATGTGTTCTACTCTTTAGGTTCTTCGTTCGATATCCATGTTCCTTGGGTGGATCCAAAAAAATGTGATCCGTCATTTTAGACATTAGGATCAAGAGTCCCGTCCCGTCCCTCTACGCGTAACCCAGAACATTGCAGTCAGATATTTTTTTTAATTATCAATATTAATCTATTACTTTTAATAGTTTTAAATGGATGAAAGAGTTTGATTCCTTAGTCCTAATGTAAAAAACATATAACATCTTTCAAAATACCTTGAAAAGAGTATCTTAATTTTTCAACATTTCAAATATTTCAAAAATTGTACCGATTTTGTGAAAATTATTCAAGAATTAAACCAATCTACAAATTTTATGGTCACTCGATACGTATTATCATAAAAAATGCTTTACACATTGGTTGTATGGCTTGATCTTTTTGCCTTACCACCACGGTATACGACATAAGAAAAAGACAATTTGGTTGGCGAAATCCAGTTGGGCACAGCCATTAACAGAAAATATTAAATTTTATTTGTACTATGTGAAACACTTCATTCCTGTCTTTCAATTTTCGAAATCCATTACTTAAGATCCGGCTGTATGGCGTAGTTCCATTGCCTTTCCTTCGTGGAAGAAAATACCTTCTCTCTGTACTATGCACAGATTACTATATTAGTAGCAAGCTAGTACTATGTGACAGACTTGTCAAAATAATTTCACGTTCGCCATGTTGTTTTTCTACCTAAAGCCAATTCGAAAATTTTATATGGTATTTTTTCACTAAAAATAAAAAGTGAATTTAAACAAACGAAATTATGCCTAAATGTTCTTCCGGAAAATTCTAAGCATTGTGGTGTAAGCCATATCAATTTCTGTCCAGTAGTTTCGGAGATCTTTCCGGACAAACAGACAAACAAACAAACAAACAAACAAACAAACAAACCAACAAACAAACAAACAAACAATTTTTTTTAAAACTATTCTATCGTGTTCTGCTAACGATTTTAAGGCGACCTGTGTATTTTTTTTCTTAATATTTCGCAATTACAGATTTTTGTACCCCTACGATTTTATTATATATAGAGATTATCCATAATTATAGATTGTTGAGAGACGTGTTTTTCACATAATATGTTCACGTGAAGTTAGTAGTGTCAAACAAATGTTTGGCTTCCACCGCCAGAATGTAAGCCCGAAGCAAGTTTAATTGAAATCCATGAATCCTTCCACATTTATTTAATGTAAGAACGTTCAATAGAGATGAAATCAGAATCATCGTCGTCCATGGTTAATGCTGCAAGAACATAACATTAAAATTTGATTCTACCATTATATGGAATGCGAATGGAGCGTCGGTGGCGCTGCTGTGGCCTCGGCATTGGACTGTGCTCCGAGTAGAATCGGGAGGCCCGCGATCGATCCTGCCATGTACCAATGTGTTTTTCGATTCACGAATTTCATTACATATATCTAGCGCTCCTACGGCGAAGGAAAACATCGTGAGGAAACCTGCATACCTACACCTGCGAAGCAAAAAGGTGTATGTGAAATCAACCAATCGGCACTGGGCCAGCGTGGTTTGACTAAGGCCTAATCGCCATAACTAGTTAGGGCAGGCTCGTGCCCCTCGGTGGGGACAAATGTGAGCTGTGATGATGATAATGATGATTATATGGAGTTGCTGTAAATTGTGGTTCCCTCGCCCTGATTAGACAATTCGCCGTCAATTGGTGTGCAACAAACGGGTGTTTTCATGGCATCGTTACGCTAAATTAGATCGTTTTCTTTATCGCCGCTAAATGAGATGAATGCGCTAAATGTATTGGTTTGGCAAAAGAACAGTTTTACTAGGTCGATGATAAAAGTGGTTTTTCTTAACTAGTTGTGAAAAATAGTTAAGAAAGTGGACTAAAGGATATTTATTACAAGGAAGTTATTTGGAATCGTCGGAAATTCATAGGACTGATGTGTGGTCGATAATCGCCTTTATTCGTGAACAGAGGACAGCTTTCATGTCTTATGTGGTACTCGCAGAATTGACGCAATACCGATACTATTCTACTGTTCTATAGGTTGGGGAAAAAGTTTCTTCGCATTTTTTAAGAAAATTCAAAACATTTTTTAATATAGTTTATTTACATTTAACTAAAGTATGTAGGTACCATTTTGTTCGATAACTTTTTGCCATCTTGTTGGTAGGGACATGATCCCATTGCTATAGAAATTTTGGGACTTCTGGTCAAAATACCGCGACAAGTGGTTTTGGCAGTCCTCTCGTGATGTTAACCTGACACTGCCTAAAGAATTTTGAAGAGACCGAAACAGGTGGAAATCTGAAGGTGCAAGGTCAGGACTATACGGCGGATGAATTAACACCTCCCAGCCAAACTCTCTTAATTTTTGCTGAGTGGCTAAAGATGTGTGAGGTCTAGCGTTATCATGATGAAAAACCACACCCCTTCTGTTGATTAATTCCGGCCGCTTTCTCTCAACTTCTTGCTTTAATCTCATCAGTTGTTCGCAGTAGAGTTCAGTTTCATTCAAAAATGGTTCGGTTTCATTACGTCGTAATAAAGAATCACAAATGAGTACACGGTTCATTAGGTTTCTTTCAGTGAGCTCGTGAGGTACCCAAATGTCGAGCTTTTTTGTGTACCCAGTTTTTTTCAAATGCGCCAAAACTGTTTTGTGGTCAATTCCCAGTTCTTCAGTTAGGTCGTAACTACTGACATGCCGATCTTGCTCCACTTTTTCAAAAATGGCATCCATTTTATCTGTAATAGGGCGACCAGAGCGACGTGCATCTTTGACATCAAAATTTCCGGATTGAAAACGCTTAAACCAAATTTGTGCTACTCTCACAGACACTGCACTAGGTCCATAAACATCGCAAATTTTTTTCGCGGCTTGCGTTGCATTTTTACCTTTTTTGTAGTAAAATTTTAAAATGTATCGAATTTCTTCATTAGATTCACTCATCTTGGCGGTACGAAAAACAAATGAAAATCACACATTTTCCTAATATGAATTTGGAATTATGTTCTTTAAAATTTAAACTTTCAATTATACCAAAACCAGCCAGATACAAATAGTATAGCCAAAGAGATTTTATTACAAGTTTATAGATACTATAATGCGAAAAGACTTTTTCCCCAACCTAATAATATTATAAATTTGAAAGTGTGGATGTTTGGATGTTTGTTACTCAATCACGCAAAAACTGCTGAACCGATTTGGATGAAATTTGGCATGCATGTAGCCTTGGACATGGAAAAGAACATAGGCTACCCTTTATCCCTATTCCTTAAGTAATTCCCGGGGGAAAATTGAAAATTGTTTATGAGCTAAGCCGCGGGCAGACAGCTTTGAAATTTGGTATGCATGTCACCTATGCTATGGAAAAGGACATGTACTTTATATTCCTTAATGATTTCTCAAATAGTTTTCGTGGGAAGATTAAAAATTGTTAACGAGCGAAGCTTTAGACCCAATTCTGAAGTCCACGTAGACGAAGTCGCTGGCAGAAGCTAGTATTTCATAAAACCCTTAGCTATCTTTAAGCTATTCTTTTATAACAAATAGAATCGTAGTTATTAACATTAAATAAATACTATTTTGGCTCAACAAAGTTCAAAAAGGGATCAATAGGTTAAAGATTTCGTCAGAGCTGGCAAACCTAACCTAGTAGCCATAGTAACCTAAAGGAATGTTTCGACAGCTTCATGAAACCATAATAAAATAGCAAAGTTTATTACTCCATAAGTAATAAAATTTCTATCAATTGTAGACACGTTTCTTTAATCATTCCATGTGATTTGTGGCGCAGCGCGTGATGACAATAATTATTTCGTTTGACAACTTTGTTAAATATCGACTGTTATGTAAATTACTTTTCATTACTCATACTCTGAAAGTAGGTCTGAAGTTGTCTGAGGAGCGGGTTGAAAATAATACTTTTCAGCCCTAGGGAGAATCACTTTCAACTGACAGCTACTGTCAAATTTTAAAAAAGAAACTAATTATTTTCTCACATTTTTATTGAACCATGTTCCGACTTTCCATACAGCCACTCAATTACAGCGCGGTGTAAAATTTAAATACTCGTAACAATGTTAAGTATTTAGAGAATATATTTTTTAATGACTTTATTATTATTTATTTTCAACAATTTCTTTAAAATAACATAGATTTGGGCAAACTATTTACCATTTTTTAAATTATGAATATGAAAAATAATGGCTGAATAGCTGGCCGGCCACAGAAAAAAAACAATAATAAGCGGGAAAGCGGCAATGCGATCTTCTTTTGTTTTTTCTATTTGTAGAGTTTTGTTAATACTTCTGTATAGCAGAGATTTGTATTAACCGTTAATAATATTTGTATCATTGTGTTAATAATTAACACAATGAGTTCATCTGATTCAGGTATGGAGTTAACGCCTGATTTTATAAGAGAAAGCGGGCTAAAGCAGAAGTTGTTGATTTATGTAAAATAAAATTTACACGTTTTTTCTTTAGCTAATTCATTGTTTTATTTTTACTTTCCTTGTATTCGTAATGAAAAGCACAGTGTTTACCTCGGGTTAAAGACTTATTTAGTCCTTCGAACTATTGGTGTCCTCGCTGCGCTCGGGCGCCAAACACCGTCTCGGGACTAAATAAGTTACTTTCACCCCTAGGGTAACAATGTACTCCCTCAGAATGGTCCCCCCGGACACTCCTCCGGTGGAAGTGGTTGCCGCTATCCCTCCTGTGTCGAACGTGGAATTTGACACGGTGAGGGAACGGTTCCGGCGCAAAAAGAAGGCGCCGGGACCGGACGGTGTCCCAAGCAGGGTTCTGGCCCTCGCCCTGGGACACCTTGAGGAGCGGTTCCGGGCGGTGTTAAATTTAAGCATCGCCTCGGGCCGCTTCCCCAGTCGTTGGAAGGCGGGCAGGCTCTGCCTGTTAAGGAAGGAGAGCCGCCCCGCTGATTCCCCGACTGGGTATCGGCCGGTGGTGCTACTCGACGAGGCCGGGAAATTCCTGGAGAAAATCCTGGCTTCCTGAATCGTCAAGCACCTAGAGGACCGGGGGCCGGACTTGGCTGAGAACCAGTTCGGCTTCCGCACCGGCCGGTCCACGGTGGACGCGGTGGCCCTCCTCAAGAGGTGGACTGAAGAGGCCACAGCTCGTGGGGAGACTGTTGTTGCGGTGTCTCTTGACATCCGCAACGCTTTCAACAGCCTGCCCCACGAGTGCATAAAGGAGGCACTCCGATTCCACCGGGTGCCTCCGTACCTCCGCGCCCTCGTGGAGGATTACCTGCAAGGCAGATCCATCCTCTACGAGGGGCCGGATGGGCGCGTCCACACGTGGACAATGGCGGCGGGTGTGCCCCAGGGTTCCCTACTAGGTCCTCTGTTATGGAACCTGGGGTACAACTGGGTCCTGCGAGGCGACCTTCTGCCACGAACGAAGGTCGTCTGCTTCGCCAACGACACGCTCGTCGCTGCGAGAGCGAAAACGGGGGAGGAGGCGGCCCGCCTTACGACGGTCGGCACCTCACTAGTCGTCCGACGCATCCGCCTCCTGGGCCTGGACGTGGCCCTCGACAAAACGAGGGCCACGAGCCTATCGTACGGTCAGCCACGGCGCGGCCTGTGTTCTTGCGGGCCAAACGCCGTGGGATGTCGATGCACGCGTCCATTCGGAGGTGTATTGGCATCGGGTTGCTGTACGAGAGCGGGGGGGACGGTCTGCTCCACAGGAGGTGGAGCGGGTTCGTACCCTGGCGCAGAGGGCTCTGCACAAGTGGGGTGAGGCACTCGCCTCCCCAGCTGCCGGCCACCGGACGATTGAGGCAATTCGTCCGGTGTTGGAGGAGTGGGTTGGGCGCCGGCAGGGCAGCCTAACATTCCGCATGGTGCAGGTACTTACCGGGCATGGCTGCTTCGGTCACTACCTGCACCAGGTCGCCCGTCGGGAGAAAACGCCGCAGTGTCATCACTGCGACGCTCCCGACGACACTGCCGAGCACACACTATTGGTGTGCCCGGCTTGGCGATGCCAGCGCAGTGAACTCAACGCTGCGCTGGGAGGCGGAAACCTCTCGCTGCCGAGCATGGTCGTGGCCATGCTCCGCGACGAGGCGGAATGGGGGGCTGTCGCCTCCTTCTGCGAGGACGTAATTTCGCAGAAGGAGGCCGCGGAGAGGGAGCGGGAGGTAGATCCTCAAGCCGCTCCCATCCGTCGCAGACGGATAGGCAGGCGAAGGCGGGCATTCGCACAAGCGATGCCCGTTTAATGACCCTGTCGTGGAGGCCTGCGTGCACGGTTGGCCCTGTGCACGCCGCCGTAAGGCCCTCCGTCTGGGGATTGCCCTGGTGTTCTCGGGCAATCCCCCTTTGGCGATAGCCCGACCAGTTGGTCGGGCTTGCCCGGGCGCGTGGGTAGTGGAGTCGCAATGTGGACCTTACCTAGCGCGCTCATAAGGGCAGGGAGAACACCGGGGGGTTTTAGTGGGTAGGACTGGTACTTTGCCGGGAGAGCCCCACACACGCTCGCCGTCTAGCCAACGGCGGGTACGGTGCGGTTACGCATTTCCCCCCGAGAAAAAAAAAAAAAAAAAAGGGTAACAATGTACTACTCGTATTAACTAGCTAATTTTACTTTAACTACTCGTGATAATATTCTCTATACTTATGTATTCTTATTAGGTGCGTCGGTGGCGCCGTGGACTCAGCACTGACCTTCTATATCCGGAGTTTTATCCTGCGATGCACCAATGTGTTTTCTTTCAAATTTTACATTTGCATTACGAAAGTCGTCGCTTTTACGAGCGACATAAGAGCGGTCTCAAGGTCAATATTTAAAGTCTAGCGTATTGCTGCGTGTATATTTGTCCGACGCTCCTACGGTGAAGGAAAACATCGTGAGGCAACCTGCATACATCTGCGAAGAAATTCAAAGGTGTATGTGGAGTCGACCAAACGTACTGGGCCAGCGTGGTTGACTAAGGCCTAAACACCCTAACTTAGGGTAGGCTCGAGCAAGGTAGGGGTGCGCCCGTCGCGCTGGCCAGTATCGTACGCGAGATGCTGACCGGCGCGATGGCGTGGGAGGCTTTCGCCTCCTTCTACGAGGATGTGATCTCGCAGGAGGCAGCGGAGCGGGTGCGAGAGGTCGACCCTCTCGCCACACCGCTCCGACGTGGGCGGTTGGGTAGGAGGAGCCACCAACTCCCTTAAGCACGCTGGGGATTAATTGGCCCGGCCGGCCGACAACCGGTTGGGAGACATTATATTTCTATCCCTGGCCTGCCCGTCTGGGCGACCCCCCAGAAAGGCACTTGGTCAGCGATGCTGGCTCACCGTCGGGCCTGTCTCCAGGGGGCGCGCTCGGGGAATGGCTAGCGCCGATACCGACCGTGCCTTTATGGGGGTAGAATGTGCTGAAGGGTGATTTAGCCAGGTATGGGGTTTAAACCGAGTCCAATGGCATATCCTCGGGGCGGCCTTTTTCAATTCCTTGTTGCATCGTAAAGAGATTCCCCCTTCCCAAAAAAAAAGGCTCGAGCCCCTCAGCGGGGTGGGGACATATATGAGCTGTAGTGATGAAGTATTCTTCTATAGGTACTTACGTATTCGATTCAGTTAAGTGTTTTAACGTTTACTATGACTAACGACCGCTTTTAATATCCTATTTATCTCTGGATTTATTTACTGGCGATAGAAATTTGACGTACTTTGTATGGAGCTAATGCCAAACACCTATCGCTAGTAACTAAATCCACTCATAGAATATAAACAATTGTTAGTCTCAATTAAAAATACCAGTAAATATATTGTCGCTATTGCTGTTTTGTCCCAATTGTATATCGTTCAAATAGTATATAACAAGTTGCTGGTAATAAGCTTGTAAATTATTTAGTTTATATGTACAAACACCGATTGCTGAAGAATTATATTTTATTTTATAATTTTAATATGACGTATTGTTTATCTGTACTACTATAAACCCATAAATAAAGTTTTAT
Source organism: Schoenobius gigantellus (assembly GCA_963935595.1). NCBI lineage: Eukaryota > Metazoa > Arthropoda > Insecta > Lepidoptera > Crambidae > Schoenobius > Schoenobius gigantellus. The sequence goes on along the minus strand of OZ012547.1, from coordinate 29,305,948 downwards.
CTATACTAATATTATAAAACTGAACACTTTGTTTGATTGTTTGGTTGAACGCGCTAATCTATGGAACTACTGGTCCGAATTGATAGAACATTATTTTTGTGTTGGATAGTCCATTTATCGAGAAAGGCTTACTCGTAAGGATATGTACTATCGCGCAACAACCAATAAGAGAGGAGAATCAATGAAAAATATTGCTAAAACGGAAAAATATAGAAGATATATACAAAACTAAGAACGCCTTGAAGTCTCTTAGGGCGAAACGTAGGTAGTTCGCGGGCACAGCTAGTTAGTGTGTATCGAGACTCCTGTGTGACTGTGACTATCGTGTTCATTTTCTCCGCAACTACTTATGTTCTCGTGAGTTGAAATTAGATGAAGACGTGAGATGAAGACTTTAAGATAAAAGTAGTTATCTTGAAGAATTCGACGAAGTTTTGGTGATCAGTCTTATTCCACCCGGAATACCTGTACTTACTATTAATGGTTGACATTAATTTATCTCACTAGTACAATAATAGTAAAACTGTTACCAATTTATTCCATTAATACTAAATAAAGGTAAGAGCTTCTCAAGCCACTTATGTCAGTGGTGTCGAGATTTTTTCATTGTTTCATTGACGGAAGAAGTTACACTGAGGGTGAAGTTTTATTATGATTGTTTTTTCAAAACTGTAAATTGTTTTAAGGTAATTTCGGAGACAGTTACAATAGGGCTGCCCTATTGTAACTGTCTCCGAATAAGGGCTGTCTCTCGTGTACGTCCTTGAACTAAAGCTCATTTGATAAATAAAGAGAAAAGAAAGATTCGAAACTCATGATATAGGTGTTACCCATATCTACAGATCAGTAACAAGGGAAACAATTTAAGGAAGTTGTATAAGTGTTTGCGAATTTGGAAATCTAGCAGGGTTTTGACCCTAGGTGGAATGGGATCGAACCTAAAAAAATCCAAAATGGACTTCACTAAAGTCCTTATATCCTATCTTCTAACGTAAACGTCTCTAGGTGGTTCCAGGGCCGAGATCTCGATGAAACGGACAGACAAACAGATGGACGGACGGACTGGTGGAAAGATGAGCACACAAGCATTACTAAACAATGTTCGGGTCATGGTAAAAATATTTCACCAACTATCGGTCTATAAGATGGCTAAGCCGCGGTTGATTGCTGCGTCTTTATGCGTATAACGTGGAACTCCTTGACCAGCCAGATAGATGCCTTTCACTGCGGCTATAATAAATAGCGCAATTATACCAGGCGTAAACTGTTTTATCAGTAAATACCTTAATAATTAAGAAATATGAGCGAAGGCCGAGAGGTAGAGCTTCCGTTGATGCTATTAACAAAGTTATAATAGAATTACAAGTATTATGTAGAGATACATAATTTTGGTGACGATTTTAATATTTATACGAGTATTTTATACATTGATGCGTGTTATCAAGGGGTCAATGTTCAATGTTGTGTAGACAAGTTCTTTGCCATTTTAGTATATGTATATTCCTAACAATATATTAGTGGTAGAGTAGGCTTAGAGACTATTATTATTAGAGAAATTTTCGATTTGCTGTAATTTATATTATATTTCTAGTGGAATGGTGGCGTTGATAACGAAATGAATATTAATTATATTGTGCTTTCTGTTAAAATCTCACATATAATGAAAGCACATTTCTTATTCTATTAACATATTTTGAAATAGTTTATGGCAGATTGCTGCTATTTTATTTCACCTGTTAAGGGCCCTGTCTCGTATCGGTGTTCTAGCAGAATTATCAAAGAAGTAATATTTATTTAGTTATTAAAAATGCAATGAAGAAAATACATTTTACTTTAATTTTGAGTATAGGACTTGAAGTTGCCATAACACATTTTACTATTTACTTAAATGCTATTTTTAATGTCTTTTTAAGGCTTTAAACATACCCATATTTACATTCCACGCGTTTAAGGACTCATTCATGCACTCGTCACGTAAAAAACATGAAATATATTCAGGTAACATTTATTCTCAAATCTTCTACAATAATCTTTACTGGTTACTTTTTGTCGAAATGTTTTACTATCCTTATTTAAAGCTGTTTAAATAGTTTTAATTTTATGAATTTTACCACTGTTAAAATATCACTTTTTCTATAAGAAATCATCCATTAGCGTAATCAAACTCTAACCACTTATGGCCGGTATACAGTTTGTTTAGTTAAGTGCTTAGTGTTTAGTGTTTAGTAGACTGTTTAGTGTTAAGTGATTAGTAGGTGCTGTCCATACACTGTTTAGTAAACGGTGTTTAGTTTATTTGTTCATTATATGGACTAAACACTAAACAGATCTGTCCAGACGTGTTTAGTGAGTGTTTAGTGTTAAGTGAGGGGTGGAGGCGGGAGAGCGGGAGGGGCGACTCGCAGAAAAAATAGAACGCGTTCCTATTCGCTAAACACTAAACACTTAACACTAAACACTAAACACTTAACACTAAACAGATGCTGTCCGAACGTGTTTTTTACTAAACACTTAACACTAAACAAGCCACTCGCACTAAACACTAAACAATGTGTGTACCGGCCATTACAAACGAGCTATTATTAAGGCAAATAATAAAAAAATACTAAAATCATTATAGGTAAATTTTATACAATCAAAACTTATCGAGAGTTTATAATAAATTACGCATCCAAATTTCCCCAATCGGGGAAATTTCGACGACGAGATCGTCGAATTTTCCCCTTGAATCATTGATGGTGAAATTTATTGATACTAAGTTTCGTAATACTGTCACAATATATGTTAAGCTTCTGCCAAACATTGCAAGGGTGCGACTTTATTGCTCTATAGCTGTGAAAAAAATAAGTGTTAATTATTGTCTTATGTCCAAACTGTTACCTATAAAGATAAGATACATAGTATAAAAGAATAATAAACATTTATGGTAAACACTTCATTTTGACATATTAATTCAATGTAGCAAATTAAGTAACTGTCTAGAAACTGTTAGATGACGAATCGATTCCATTAAAAATAAGAATTTATGAATTGAAAAATGAAACAATTTAAGGAGTTATTTGTCAAGAATGTCAGAACAGCTGGAGACAGAGATATGTAATTTAGCGCTCGTTAATGCAACGCCTCATTAATCTAAGACTTAATAGTGATCTTAATGAATTATCGAATTTCGACGATTATAAGAGATTGTTTTTTTAACGATGAATAAAACCATATCGGTATGTTAGTTCTTTATATGTACCCTAAATATAAACTCTGTACCTCTGAAACTAAAAGCAGCATGCGACAATTTTCCTTGCCCGCCGCCACTATGACGTGAAATGTAAGTATTTCATACATAATGTCAAGAGTCACATCAACCCAAAATGTTTCAATGCCAGGCACACCTCTCCGAATGAGGAGGAATCTGAATGAAGAGGAATTTGCTCTACTACATCATGTTGGTTGGTGTCTGTTCACATGTAGAGGTGTTATTGCGATTAATTCCGTAAGTCGGTTCTTGCGACACCCATGGGAAGAAAGGGACTTGTGACCCGTGTATTCTGAATCTCACCGGATGGACCAAGTCAAAGAGTAGCCTTCCAAAAAAAATCTCACGTTTCTATCTCTGGCACAGAATTGATATTACATTATAACAAAGAACATACTAGAATAATTTGATCACATGCTCCAAATATTACACAAATAAAAAAAAAAGATAAAATAGCCCTGCGGGACCTAGGAATAGAACTGCCGCCTTTCGAAAAAGTAGACACAGAAACATTAAAAATATAGTTTTTTTAATATTTTTTTTAATGAGTTTGCAATATTCACAAGAGCGAAATGTTAATAAATAGTTGCTAGGGAGTAAGAGAGAGAATATAAAATGTCATTATTCCAGAACTGTTGCTTTAATAATAATATTAAGATAATATAAAATTGTATTATTTCAGAACTGTTGCTTTTAGAGAATATAAAATGTCATTATTCCAGAAATGTTGCTTTTCTTTACAACAAAATGAAACCAACTCAAAGGCAAAAATATAAAATACCTTTTTAGTCTTAACAATTCAGCTCATAACATTATAACATTGACTACCCACAGAAAGTCTACGCTATCTAATTAGTTTGTCAGTTGGCGCCGAATCAAAATTAGAAAAATATTCACAGTTTTCAAGACTAAGAAGGTGTTAAACTTTTTCCATTCCCTCTCAACCAAACTTTTCCAAACATCTCCCCAAAAATGTTCGTAGGCTGTCAGGGCCTTGTCTGACCCGGAGATATCGATGGTAAATCCGTTGCCCGCATATGCACACTGCAAACCCGTAGACTCCGGGTCAAACCCGGACTTAGTTGTGGCAGTCCTGTCTGGGAGGAGAGAACCACAGATGATAGGAAGAAATAAGGTAAATTTAAGCAATTATTGTGTTTTTATTTAAATTTAAAAATACTCGGACTCTACTGAAAAACTCTGTAGATTTCTGCCGCAAAGCAGCAGTGCTTGCATTGCATTGCTGTGTTCCGGTTTGTGTGTATCGAGACTCCGGTTTGAAGGGATATGGCATTGAAATTACTGCCTACTGGCAACGTACACTGTGGTTCTTGTGGGGGTTGCAGTTTTGCTGCGAATCTCACAGGAACCACATGTATTGTAGGTGACTGTTAACACTTACCATCAGGTGGGCAGTTTGCTTGCTAGCCAGTTTATTGCCATAAAAAAAAGATAGACAATCGGTAAAGCTGTTTCGGAGGAGTTCGAAAACAAACACTGTGACGCAATATTTTTATACAATAGAAAATACAGGATTATTTTTAGGGTATTATTTCGCTGTAACGTTGTCAGTATGAAAGGAACAAATACAGGAAAACTAAAGAAATATTTTGATTTATGAAAACTGCCTGACTGCGTTGTCCAGAAATTATGTTTTCCAATGTTCTAAATATGTAGAGTTGTTAACTGCATGCAACGTGAAAACATGCCAGAGCATATAGGCGCTGGCTGGTCTTAATCATTCGCATGGTGATGTATCTAACACGGAGCTAATTACTGGATAATGATCTATCGGTTAAGGTCCTTCGCGGCATCAGTAAAGCTTTTAAGGAGGAACTCTTAAATATTAAAATTAAATATCTATTATGTATTTTTTTTAAGTATACATATTTATTGAAATTCAGATTCTAAAAAATATAAAGTAAAACAAGAATTAAATAAACAATAATATAGTACACAGTAAATAGGGGACAGGTTTATCACAGGCGAAGTCATGACAAACCGTTGGGGAGTGCAGCTCCATCCTCGCAGAGACCAGGGCGCTGCCATCTGTGGCGGGTGCCACGGATGCACATACTGCTGGCCCTGATGATCGCTTTTTTTTTATTTTGTTTTTTTATTTTTTTTTGTTTATTTTGTTTTTATTTATTTTGTATTTTGTTAAGTTATTATATTATCATAAAAAATTGTGTCATGTAATGAATTAAAGTGTATTTTCCCCTTTTTAGATCGTTAAAATTCAATATAAATTAATATAAATTAATATTAATATAATAAATACAAGCTTTTAGTACTCGTCAATACGAATCAAACGAGCCCAAACTCGACGGGGCTGTGTCGTTTTATTGCGGAGTTCCTATGGCCACCTTCCAGCTCTAGCATTAAATCAGCTCCATGTCATCATAATATTGCATTACCACGCGATATACATATGCATGCAAAATTTCAAATTGGGGAATGGCTTAAATTTAATTTGCAAGATTTTTTTACAGACACGGGGACAGGTGAAAGTAAAAATAAAGTATGAAGAAAAACAACTTTTTAAATACATGCTTTTAGTACTCGTCAATACGAATCGAACAAGCCTAAACTCGATGGGGCTGTGTACGAATCGAACAAGCCTAAACTCGATGGGGCTGTGTACGAATCGAACAAGCCTAAACTCGATGGGGCTGTGTACGAATCGAACAAGCCTAAACTCGATTGCGGAGTTCCCATAGCCACCTTCCAGCTTCAGCATTAGGTCAGCTTCATGTCATTATAATATTATGATATACAAAATTTCAGCTCAATCGAAAACCGGGAAGTGGGTCAAATTTAACTTGCAAGATTTCATTACAGACACCGGACATAAAAAAGTTAATAAAAGCTTGTAACAAAAAGATTGTTTTTAAAAATCTTTCTTAACTACCTATTAATTTATAACCTGTGCCATTTGACATGTGTTTGAGCAAGACAAAGCACAGAAAGCTAATTCAAGGATGATTTAAAGAGAAAATAATAATAATATGGCCCTTAGGTAAGTATATAAATCACAACTCTTTAAGAAGAAGCGGCTCTATGAGATTTATCTGTATTTCTTAAAACCGCTCGATTACCATTATGTAAGCAGCACATTTTCATTGTATAACGGTGTCGAGGGCAGGTCTACAGCGCTTAGTAGTGTTTATAATACCGTCCAAATTGAGGTAGCGTTGCGTGTGCTCTGTCATTCTAATAGTGAAAGTCATCTACATAGCTTGGTTAAAAGGATATACGGGTGACCAACTTACTTGAACCTACTTAACTTACTCACGAAAGAAAAAATATCAGTGTCTCCAAAATATTTGTTTGGTAAACATCCAAATCCATTAAGTCGTTTTCGTGTGATTTAGTAACAAGCATTAAACCTTAGAGCATTTACCCTAAGGAGATAGCAAGGATGGGCGAACCCCTCTGCCAAAGTACGTTGGCTATATGACCATACACGTTATATGAAACTAGTTGCCACACGGCCGCTGCCATTTGGTGTCGTTTCGTATCGCAAGTAAGAGCTCGTAAAAAACGGTAAGGTCAATTGTGCAGTTTCCTCTCGCAAAAGGCGATCCAGTAACTCAAATCTTCAAGACCATAGCGCTTCCTATCACAAATATACATTAACTTGTGTTATTTATGTACAATTTTGAAGTAATAATTTTGCTGTTAACGATAGAAAAATACAATTGGACGCTGGTAGCTCCAACACAATACACGGGCATGATTTGCGGGCGACTGCGTAGATACACGTTAATTTGTTGATGTGTACGTGTTTCTTTATTGTGAGGTAATATTTTTATTGTGTACGTATCTGTAATTGAATCCTATAAATTTTCGTAGTGTGCCATGTGTGTTTACCTCGTCTCCTGCAAAATATGTCAGAAAAATTTATACTGCTATTTGTTGCGTTCCATCTCCATAGGCTAATGCTCTAAGAGTTGTAATGTCAGGTGTATGATGCTTTCATCCCGGCATAAATCTTGCAAATGTAAGAAAAACAATTATACCTTAATAAAGCTATCATTTTAGCTGAGAATTCTAATCAGTCGATTAATTAAGAACTGGCCCCGCATAACATCGTGTCCAATGAAAGTAGAATAGCATTGGCCAATAACCCGAGTCTTGCTTTTTTTGCGGCGCCTGCAGTTAGTGAGGCAATGCCACGAGGCCTTGCCAAGGCCGGGTCGTGGATAACTTGAGGCAAATGTTTCTAGTAACCTCGGGCTGGGCTGGGCTTTCCTTGTCCTCTTCCGTTTGACTAATTGTTTCATTGTTATGCGTATTAGGAACATTTCTGTAACCCTTTTGCCTTAAAGAGCGCAGGACGAGTGAGCGTTAAGTATTAAACGATTTCAATGTATCACACGATTCGAAAGTCTTTGATTTGTTTTACTTCGCGGCTAAAATCAAAAACAAATGAGAACAAATTATTTAAATTAAATTAACGGTAACATATATCTGTTTCTCGAAGGCTTCGGGTTAGTGTGTAAAGAAATGGCATGGTATTAAATTTTCTTTACTTGTCACGGAATTCGTACAAGCGTAAGCTAAACGTTTTTTTTCCACATTGTGTTGTCAGCATATTCTAGGAGTTATGGATAGGCTGCGGAGAGAGAGCGGGAAGAGGTTCCTTTTACCTGCTCCACCAGAGTCGGCTGGGTAGAAGAAGACGTGCCTTCGTAGGTGCTCTCCAATCACCCTAAGCAATTGTAGAGGGGATAAGGAGATAACCCAGTCGGACCGACATCTGACTAGCAGACATTATGGCCTTAACTTTTTGCCCGTTTGGGAGTCACAAACGGGCTAACTTAGTAACCCCCTTTTCCAGGCGAAGTCCCAGCTTGTTTACGCTACTGGGTCGCCAGATCCCGAACGTAACTTCATCGGGAACGGCGAGGTTTTGTAGTTTAGCTGGGTATGAGTATATGGACGGAATAGCCACTGATGGACCGAGTCCCACGGCATACCCAAAGCGGGCGGTATAGTCAATTTAAGCCCATGGCATCGTAACAAATTCCCCCATTACAAAAAAGGAGCTATAGATAGAAATATGAATGAGGCTGATGTGCTCTCTAGAACAACCTGTCATAGAGTCTCGCCAATTCCGAAGCAGGAAAGGTTAAACTGCCTTGACCATGTACACAGAATGGGTCCTGAGATGCTGCCAAGCTAGATAATACTAAAACAGATTGCAAAAAGAACAGTCGGAGACGTAAGGATTCAAGAGTCGTTGTCTTACGTCTTACACAAATGGGCATATAGTCATGCCAGTAGGGAGGGAGACATGCTATGCATAGAAAGTCGGCACGAGTATCGCCGACTTTATCAGGGAGCTATAAATAGAGACGACGTCGGGAAAGAGTAAATTAGAAAAGACAGTTTGTTTGCGACCGCTATGGTGAGAAGTGCCGACTGTAGAATCGAATTACCTAATCACAATCACAGCAAACGCTGCGGTTCTTCTTGTAATATATATATCTGTGGAATAGGTACTACATCAATTATCTGTGTCAGTTTCTGTGCCCAAATTGGATCTATTATTAGGAAATATAAATTATCTACTGAAAAAAGGCGAGGCGTATTGATATTTTATATCATTTTCATTTTATTTTCTTTTGTTGTACTTGATTTTAACGAAGGACCTTTTATTGCTTCAATTTTACTTCATATGTAAATTCAATGCAACTTCGACTTGCCTGTCTGTCTGATTACGAGAAACTCAAAATCAACGAAATATATTTTCATTCAATTTTCACTAATGGATTTAATTAAAGTGATTCAAGAGGTGTGATGCATTATTTATAAGTTAGATGGAAGTATTGCACTGGTATACACCAAAAGATGCGAAATACCGCAATGAAATGCGTGTATTCAAGTCGTATTGTTTGCTATGAGTTTGCTGCCATGTCTATCGCTGCTTTGAAGGATAATGTACTGACAGGAAACAATTATTACTCGGTTGCATAGTCGTTTTGTAAGTCAAGTAAGTACCTGATAAATATATGTCACCTTGGTTGATGCATGGTTCCACAACCGCGCCAAGGATTCTCAAAATTGTCATATAGAAAAAAATCTTATCTTCAATACACAGATTTGAAGTTTACGTACTCATGAACTTACAAACAAACATACACGAAAAATATACTGAAGAGCAGTTCGACTACTGTCCCACGTTCGGTATATTAAAAGCTCATCATCATCATCATCACAGCTCATATACTTCCCCATCGAGGGGTTCGAGCCTACCCTATGTTAGGGTGATTAGGCCTTAGTCAACTACGCTGGCCTAGTGCGGATCGGTCGACTTCACATACACCATTGAATTTCTTCGCAGATGTATGCAGGTTGCCTCACGATGTTTTCCTTCACCGTAGGAGTTCACCGTATTAAAAGCTAATTGATATTTATCGTCACTGTAAGGATAAAAATAAGATGAAGAAATTGCAAAAAATTTACAGATGCGCAAATTGAGTAATGCACACACGTGCCATATAAAATAACACGGTTGTGGTATACCGTAAATGGAATGTAAAAGACTCCACAAAGTTTTTATGACGCCGATTCAAAATTTGTAGCATTGTTTATCACTGTGTTATCAGTTTATGAGGGTAATTTTTTCTGGTGATATTTATTTCTCTTATTTTCGTTTCTCCCTTCTTACCACATTTTCATTACCATTCCCATTCTTAAATACACTATAGTTTAATTAAGCCATGGTTACAACGGATTTGTCTATTAATTTCAATTTTCCCGTTTGTAGCTCGTCAGTACCGCACCCACGGCCGCGCCGCCGCCGCCGCCGGCGCATTACGTCCACTTTCTACATTCACCGCGAATATCGTTTGTGGGAATGCCACTTGTGTACGTCACATTGTTTGCTTAGTGAAGCGAGGATATGTCACGTGAAACAATGGAACTTGCCACAGCGATTTGCCTTCGGAGATTTTCGTAGCGCTGTGTATGAATTTAGTTAAGAAACACAACCCAGAGGTTATTTTGGCGTCATAGTTAAATTTAGTGACAATCATAATAGACGAAAAAGAAAATTGACGGCAAATTGAAAAATCTAAATAAATACGCAAAGTTATGTACAAACACGAGTATTATTATTAAGTAGACTGAATTTCAATTGGCTCTATCTTAGGTATTATTTATACTGTTTCGTATAAAGACGTATTTTTTATGCAATTGCCATAGTATTATGTTTATACGTAACAACGTGTAATAAATGGAATAATTTTGGATAATGGAAATTAATATACTCGTTAACATTATATTATTTAACATATATGTATGTAGGTTATATTCACCTACAGTATTTCTACTTCTAAGCTTTCCTCTTCCATGAGTTTGATTGATAAAAGATTGCTGTTTTGCCTAAAAACAATATACCTAATTATATAGCGTTAACTTCTGTGCGTAACTCTGTAATAATAGTAAAAAAAAACCAAAATCCTTATCGACTCTAGCCTAAGTTACAAAACGCTTACTGTGTAACTATATTGACTCCTCAATCATTGACGTAACAAGCAACAAACTGGTTAAATTAAAAACAATGCAAGTGCCATAAGATGGTCGTAAAACAGTTCGTGTGGTCACCAACCTTAAACTTTCGCGCGAGAAATCGACAGAGCGTTGTGAAAGAAATTGGTTCATATATGATGTTCGTCTTTTTCATATAAAATTATGCTCGTCATAAATTAAAGATTGTATCTTACTGCACCTTACGGTAACTGTGGAAACATTTTTCTTTTGAGATTTAAATTATAGTACTTGTTAATATGTAGCTTCATGTATTTCATACTGAGCATAGTTATGACGTAATTTTTATGTAATTCTCTCTTCTAAATAACTATACAATTATACTTTAATATAACTACTCTTTTATCTTAATAATAATGAACTTATACTTAAACATAAGGAACATACACTTAATAATATATTTACTATTGCAATCGTTATAGTGATAAATTTATTAATTATACATTATTATCATTTATTCCATAAGTAAATATTATGGTTAGAGGAAGATGAAAAAATACTCTTTTTTAGGCAGGGAAAATGTTCTTAGTCTCCTGGAAATATTACATAGATATACTTTGTACGTTTTTAAATCGTAATAATGTCAAAAGATACATATGCAGCACGTGGTTAAAATATTGCTACAGGAAGTATCCTATTGGGACCGGTGAGGTATGTGTTCAAAAGTTCAAACTAATTGAATATGGAGATATCTTCTCAGGAAAATTACAGATGCGATCTTCAATTCGTTTGACATTTGATAAAGGAATATCACCATTCAAAATATCTATCGTGCATACTACATTACAGTAATGGTAATTTTGGATGACAAAAATTACTTGTGTGTAGCCAAATTTTGTTCGGAAGTCAATTCTGTTGTTATTTAGTCGCGACTACTAACTAAATTAGAATTTAATTGATTTGTTCGTTAGGAAACTTCGATAATATGTTAATTAGATATGCACATATTAATAATTCCATGCATTTAACAACTATTTTAATTAGAAATTAGAAGCTAGTGAACACTTGTTTCTTGTGATCAGATCTTCTGACGATGCAATGATCTCTTCCATTTTAATCTCAATTGTAAAACTATGAAGTTCATCATCATCATCATCATAACAGCTCATATACGTCCCCACCGAGGGGCTCGAGCCTACCCTAAGTTAGGGTGTTTAGGCCTTAGTCACGCCGGCCCAATGCGGATTAATCGACTTCACGTACACCTTTGACTTTCTTCGCAGATATATGCAGGGTGCCTCACGATGTTTTCCTTCACCGTAGGCAAACGTACATATGAAATGGACTCGGCACTTGCCTTGCAATCCGTGAAGTTATTGTAAAATATATCTAAGTAAATACCACATAAAACATGTGGGAGACTCTGTTCCAGAGTCGTCTGCATGGGTACCTCTAGCCGATTTCTGTCGCCAAGTCTGCTTGGATAGCTGTGTTCCGGTTTGGAGGGTAAGATAAGCCGTGAAATTACTAGGACTTCACATCTTATGTCACAAGTTGGCACGTATCGGAGTTCATGTAGGAGTTGTAGATTTGCAAGTTTTATAGGAGTCACATGTACTTTATGCTAATGTAGCCACTTATTATTAGGGTGGTAGCCTACTTTCTGACATTTTATTTCATAAAAATATCAGAAGGAATCGTTTAGATATTTAAAAATATACACTAAATCTCTGAGTAGATTTAAGAATTTCGCTATTATGAATTGACAAAATATTCTTACCGTGACTATGTATTAAGTTTCATTTCTTTATTTTAAGTCATTGTATGACATAACTATGAATAACAAACGATCATATACAAATCCAAACATGTAAACATTCACATCCAAATTTTGACACCATCAAGTTAATAAATGTGACTGACTGTACCTCACGAAAATAAACTTGAAAAACAACTGATTAAACGATTACAGTTAGCTTTTCAAATGGATGGATTCACTTTTTTCTCGTTCTACAATTTTATTGACGAGTCATGACTTCGCGACGTCTCAAATAAAAGCCTTAAACTACTCAAATCGATTCGTTTAGCATCGCTGTGTTGTAATAAGTAAGGTCATTCGATTGTTCTAATTGTGCAGTCGTAACTTGATCGTACAGAGTCAAAAGCGAATCAGACTTCCTTCGGCTAAGAGAAATCGCTGGCGTAGTTCATGATCAGTACAAATGGACGTGCGTGAGCGCAGAGGCCTTTTCCCTGTACGTAAGGCCGCTGCATCTGCTCAAGGGGTTTCTTGTTTAGGAAAAACTTATCATACTGTTCACATACTGCTGAATGTTTTGTAATCGTTTTGGTATAACATGGAGGTTTTATTATGTTCTTTTTCTTCTTCTTCACTAAGGCAAAGGGATGAAGCTTAATGCATAACAGAGAAGCGAAGTCTTGTACTATAAGTGTAAGTTTTGTTAGCATGTCTGTAAATTATTAAATGATTGCTTATTTATACTGGTGTAACTTGAAATAACTATGTTTTGCACATTTGAAAGGTTTTATTTTATTGTCATGTGCTTTATTCAGACCTTTTAAACTACATTTGCGTAAGAGTTATGTAATATACTTCAATTGTTTGCTGCGTTACCTAATTAGACGATTAAGAAGGAATGCCATGAATTACGGCAAAGTGCAGATATGCTTTGAGATCACACTGATATCGTTAGCTCTATTGACAGTAGGTTCATAAGAGCTCGCAAAAGTTATTATATTACTAGTTGTGCCCGCGACTTCGTAACTTTTGTTGAGGTTGATAAAAAGTAGCCTATGTTATACCTTATATAATTAGCTATCTATTCGTGAAAGTCCCGTCAAAATCGGTCCAGCCGTTCCGGAGATTAGCGGGAACAAACAGACAGACAGACAGACAAAAAAATTAAATTGTGTTTTTGTTATTGGTACCCGATATACATTCATACCCATTTAGTAAAAACTTGTTATTTTGACATTACAAACAGACACTTCAATTTTATTTATTTGTATAGATGTATGTTGTTGTATGTTGTGTAAAGAGCTGTTTTCTACAAATTTGGGCCTAGGTGCCTATGCACTTTTTACTCTGAGCATTTTTTTTTCTAAAAACGGTTTTTTCTACATAGATTTATATATCTACGTATATACATGTTGCGGCAAATGTGATAAATTGAAACTTATTGATAATTACCGGTACGTATTAATAATTACCAAAATTAACGGCAAAAGTTATTATTATTTATTATTATTATATATTTATTTATTAAAACTTACAAATAAGCCCTTACATATGTACAAAGTCCCACAAAACTGTATATACAGTTTGACTGTGGGATCGGTTAAGTCTCACATTTTATGTCAATACATGAAGTGCCACAATAAAAAGATAAAAAAAGAAGTAGAACATCTATTGGACACAACTGCATGATAATGATAATAAGTGATGAATTATTCACTTTTACCGGTAGTTATTAATAATTACACGTTACATTTAGTAAATGTTATAATATTTTAAAAAGGTCTGCGGCAGCGTTGGGGAAGCGCGGTAGCAACAAATTGCTTCATCATCATGTTGATTCAGTTCTTACTAATCCGTGCGGCAATTTAATTGGTTTACGTGAATAAAAGCTTGTAAAAAGCTCATAAGTAAGCTCGTAAGTTTGTGTGTAGTTAATTGGATTATTTATGTGTTATGGGTAATGCTAGAAGATTCAGTAAACTTAGGATTACCCAAGTAAAACTAGTACTACCCAAGCAAGCACACGGGGAGCATCAAACTGCATGTTGCATAGTTACTTGCATGCTTGCTTCGAACTTTATTAATTTATGATCTTTTTTGTTTAATTTATTACTTTTACTACAGTCAGTGTGTAATTATTAATAATAACCAGCAAATGTGATAATTTTTACAGTTTTCATCAGCTATTAATTACCACATTAATTACATTTACCGTAACATATAGGTACATGTCATTTATATAAAAGTGAAATTCTTCGCATCTTGTATTTATTTGTTAGTTTTAATGCAAGGTATGTGTCATCAAACCTTTACAAATAAATAGCAGAAAATAGAAAATACAAAATCTTGTAAGTTTTTACGCAAGTAGGCAAACAAGGAAATTCAATTCAATTTTTAGTGTACGAGTAAGTGGCTTCTGTCAGATTTGACAATTTTGCCAATGTCGAGTAGCGAAAACACGGTTTAGTTTAATAGGTTGTAGCGGTAATATTAAGATACTTGGCCGGTTGGGCTACCTGTGGACAAAGCAACGCGAACATTAAATTGTTAGTAGCAATTTGAAGATATGATTAAAATTTGTTTTGAAATAAAATGTTGGAGGTGCATTACGTTAAAAGATGTATGGGAAATGGGATAGTGAATAATGTGGGGTAAATTTGTTGTTGTTAGGGTTAGTAAGGTAATTACTATCTTATAATTTGATTTGGTATCTATCAATATATTTGAAAAGAATGTTTAAAAAGGGGGTGTCCATTTGTGTTAAAAGAAAGTTCATATTTACAGGTCGTGGGATGAAATCAGGAAGTAGGTGGTATAATGAAGTTTGTTGTCTCGGACAGTTAAAATTACTTACCTAATGGTATTTTGCTACAGTCACATATCACGTGAAGTGACAGTACCAGTAATTTCAATCCCTTCAAACCGAAATAGTAATGCAAGAACTGCTGCTTTATTGTTTGTTTAAATTTACTATGACATCGTTATGTTCAAGGGATACTTTATGTTCGCGCACAGTTCAAATTTAAACCGGAAAAACAAAAGGACTATTTCTATAGAACAATGAATTGACTCGTTTTTAAGAAGTTTCCATTGTTATTCTACTCCTGAAAGCGTGTCTTGAATTAACCTTAACACTTGCGGAGAGATCTTGGTCAAATAAAACAAAAGGTCACTTATATTGTGATCTATAAGACTGTATGAACAAATAAATGTTGCATTCAATAAATCGTCGAACGTTATTCCGACTGTGGAATAACGTTCGACGATTTATTGAATGCGATTTTAAATTTATCTATACTTACTAATATTATAAAGAGGAAAGATTTCATTGTTTGTTTGTTTGCATTGAAAAGGCTCCGAAACTACTGGACCGTTTTGAAAAATTCTTTCACATTTCGAATCCTACATTATCTCTGATGAACATAGGTGATAGAATATTTTCCTACGGGAAAATGTAGCATTCCGATGAGAACAACGAAAACACGCGGGCGATGCTGCGAGCGAAACGCTAGTGTTAAATAATGTCAAAGTAAATGAATTTAGTATTTTACGATTTACGATAAGTATGTGATTAAAATATAAGAAATACAATTAATCGTTTTGAATACATTAAACGCAACAGCATAGGTGTAAATGGTTCGGAATCGGTTTCCAAATTACGATTCGTTATTTTGAAAGATGTTTCTGATATTTTGAATGATTGTGCAAAAAATCAAAATGGTCGGATCTTGTTGCAAATACGAACATGCCTTTGATGTAATATACAATTCTATTAGATGTTTACAAAAAAAAAAATAAGTTCGTATTAATTCTTCTCATTTCATTTATTTCAAAAGTCGGTGAACGGACTACCACGTAATTCAGGTTTTGATCTGTCATCGAGATAAGAAATTAAGGATTATAAACAGGTTAACAGATCGAAAGTCGTTGGCGGTAAAGACTAACAGGATATTTGTGGCGCCAGAAAAGATATACGTGGGCCTTTCCCAATATTTATGTAAACAGTGAAGTAGGAACCTCTCACTTATTGCTAACTAGCTGTTGCCCGCGACTTCGTCCGCATTGAATTCGTTTATTATCAGCGAGTCGCTAATATCGCATGAAAAAGTAGCCTATGTCCTTTCTCAGGCTCTAGATTATGTGTGTATCAAATTTCATTTGAATCGGTTCAGTAGTTTTCACAATACTTCCATACTACCTTTCATTCCCCTTTTTAACCCCTTACAACCCTTTTTTCGCATTAAACAGTATTAAGATTCAAGATTCAAGATTCAAAACATTTATTCCACAAAAGCACAAATAGGCAATTTAAAGTAGTAATTATACAATTAAAAAAAAAATGATACAAGGACACAAAAACAGAGCAATGAGATACTAATAAAACAAAAATACCATTTTATGACGTATACTTTATTACTGTGCTGTGGTGCATTGTGGAATAGGTCACATCTCAGCATGTGCTGGGGCCGAAGCTACAGCGCTGGTTTTCTGATGTGACCTGACGCAGCTTTTTAACCTGTATTATATGTTCTTTCTCAGGCTCTAGACTATCTGTGTACCAAAATTAATTTAAATCGGTGCAGTAGTTTTGGCGTGAAAGCGCGACAGACAGACAGACAGAGTTACTTTCGCATTTATAATATTAGTATGGATTAAGACGTTCTGATTAATGTTTTGTTATCGATGCTGCGAGTATTACGTAAGATAACATCAGATTCTAAAGTCTAATCGTAGAGGTCTTTTAGACGCATTTATATGCGTCATATCGTGTTTTTCTTGCAATCTTGACTCTTAATTAGCTTTAACATACGGCACATGTCTACTATTTCTGAATACTATTGAAAAGAATAATTGAATAAACCTTTCTAGTTCTGCGGCTTAGGTATATGGCAGGAATACTGTAGTTTCATTATTCTGTGGCTCGATATTTAGTGGAAGCGGAAACTTTACTCTTCAATTTGGTTTATTGGACACCATTTGTAAGTAAGTCTAACCAGATAGTCTAGTTGACATCATTATCTTCCTTTAGCATGTCATTTACCTGGTTAGCTCCAACAACAAATTTTTATTTTTTTACATACAAAACATAACACCAATGACACATAGCGAAATACGAATACAAAAATGTGTTCATTTCTGAACTTTATTATTTTTTGCCTATTATAAAAAATCCGACTGAAACTCGTTTTAACTTTCTTATTCACCTTTAGATAAGGTGATGGCTAACACCACCGTTAGTATCACAAAGTTAGCGTTTACACAATTCCAGTTTCTACTCACGCGTCCGCACTATCTCTGCCCCCCTAGCACGTCCATCAAAACACGATATGATAAAGCAATCTATCGCGGTGAACTGTCAAAATACAACGAAAACCTATTGTATTTTGACAGTTCAACGCCATAAACTGCTTTACCATATCGTGTTTTGGTGGACGTGCTAGGGGGGCTGGTTGATTCCGTCACAAACGTCCGACAAATTAGCATCGTATGGTTTTTTACAATGTGTACGCTTGCTAAATTGTAAGTTGCTCTGAATGGAGCAACGTGGGGTGCTGTCGGCTAAAGAAGTGGTTTACCAATCTAAGGTTTAAATTCATATTCATTCATGTCATGAAACAATAGGCTGATATTCTTTTGCAATTACATACTGAAAAAATTTCGACAAAACTAGTACACCACTTTTTGTACATGTATATAAGAAATTGTTTATTTTCGATGCAGGTCAAGTCGTAGAGAAATAGAAATAAGTTTGCCGTTCCAACGTACGTTTAAAAAGTTAAAGGCTCGTTTATGGGGAAATGTATTTTTCAACAAGGTTGCACAGTGTTAATTTATCGTAAGCGTTGTTACTTCTGATAAAGCTGATAAGTTTCTTACACTCATTCTTCTTGGCAGTTAAAAGATGTTCTAAATGGGTGGTAGGTAAAAATTTGGACGATTCAAAAGAACTTCTGAAATCTGTTCTTACTTTACATTTTTGTACTTATCAAAGTATTTATTCATTTGGTATAGTTGGTGTAGCTGCGGTAAACTAAAATCAACATGAGGTTTAACCCCATCTTGATTTCACTTATAGCTACATCACCCTCTTTAGATCACGGCAAATTTATTTTATTTTTTCTACAACATACTCGTAGGTCAACAACAAAACCGATTTAGCCCATTAGCACTAACAGCATAACTAATTTTTGACAACCTGCAATCTGCGTACATACTGCAATTTATAATCTATACTTTACTAATATTATAACGCTGAAGAGTTCGTTTGATTGTTTGTTTGTTTCTTTGGTTGAAGGCGCTAATCTCTGGAACAACTATTCAGAATTGAAAAATTATTTTTGTGTTGGATAGTCCATTTATGGAGGAAGACTTTAGGCTATTTAATATCACGCTATGGCAAATAGAGGAGAATCAATGAAAAATGTTGCTAAAACGGGAAAATATAAAAGATATAACTAAGAACGTGTTGAAGTCTTATAAGGCGAAACGTAGTTCGCGGGCACAGCTAGTTAGATAGATGATTAGACCTCACTGATTGTCGGTTATGGTGGCAAATTTCAACAAACACTAGTCATCTGCGCGCGGGAGATATTGTAGTGCACAAGTGTTTGTGAAAACACAGGTGCACTTTCTGTTTCTAAGATCAGATATTCGATCGAGATTTCTCATTATTTGGTCCCATCTTTAGCAATCGCTAGCAGAGCGCTCGCGCCAACGAGCGACTCAATCACAGCGATAAACGCAGTGTCTTTTAAGTAATCTTCACGGCAAGCTTCTGGAAGCTACCCATTATACTCGTAGTACCCACCAGAATACCTTATCTTTGCTGTGTCACATAAAAGTGACTGATATTAATTATAACGACCATTAACGATTTCAAATTATCTACAGTTTGTTAATGGTTCTTAGCGACACAACACGGTCTGTCACAACATGTACCACAAGTAGACATCAAACGCTTTGAAGACTAATTGCCTACACTGGGCAACGCATTGTTAGCTAGGTAATTACATTCAAAGGGAATAAAATGCATTAACTTTAATGTTGCAATGCAATGTTGTGTAGAAATTTAAAAATAATTACGAAATGATTTTCGGGAATAGTAATTGTTTTTTAACCGAATTCGAAAGAGATGGATGCTTCCAATTCGTTTGTATCTATACTTACTTACTAATATTATAAAGCTGAAGAGTTTGTTTGTTTGTTTGGTTGAACGCGCTAATCTCAGGAACTACCGATTCAAATTGAAAAATTCTTTTTGTGCTGGATAGTCCATTTATCGAGGAAGGCCTTAGGCTATACAACATCACGCTATGACTTATAGGAGCTGAGCATCAATGAAAAATGTGGCAAAAACGGGAAAAAATATATGGCGAAACGTAGTTCGCGGGCACAGCTAGTATTTTATAATTTTGTTGCCTCAGGACTGCGTCATTTATTAGCCGGCTAGCTGTGTCCGCGACTTTGTTGGATGTCGGAAAATAACAACATCGTGATCTTATATTGCCTATATATAGCCTTCCTCAATAAATGGGACTATCCAACACAAAAATAATTTTTCAATTTAAATCAGTATGTACTTAGTTCCTGAGATTAGCGCGTTCAACCAAACAAACAGACAAGCAAACTCTTCAGCCTTATAATATTAGTTTAGATTTAGAAAATCCTTTTACGATTGAGAGGGTGCACTTTACAAATGACCGCATTTACACTTGAAGAAAAATAGCACCCTTATAAGGATACAAAAAATGGGGATTAAAAGGTTGTATGGCTTTTCGCCTGTTTGGAAGCCAATAGCTACCTTAATATTATCTAGATTAAGATTATTAGCTAAGAATAAAAATTCTATAAAAGCATTAAAATAAAAAAAAAAACACAAATGAAGTCAGTGTCAAGCGATGACCTCCTGGAAAATATAAAATAAATCTAACAACCAATTGATGTAGTTCGTTAAAATTTGGCACCGACTTCAAAGAAAAAATTGTGATGTTATATGTATTCTAATAATTTTTTTGAGGAGCTGGTGGCACATAAGCGCGTGCACCCAGTCAACGATTGCTAAGGTTAAGCAACGTTCGCTGTGGTCAGTCCTATGATGGGTGACCAAAATAAGAAACATATCATGCTTCGGAGGGCACATCAAACAGTGGGTCCTGTGCCTAATCTCGCCCCGGTCGTGTCGGCTAACCGTCCCATCGGACTAGGCGAGTGAAGGAACAGAGAGTGCACTTGCGTTTGCGCAGTCGAATGTGCACTATAATATCTCCTGCGCAGATGGCTAGTCTCTGTTGAGATTGGCCGCCAGGACCGAATATCGGTTAGGAGGACATTATTATTTTTGAATTGATTGTGTTTATGCAGCTGGTTCTTACTAAAAAAAAATTTTTTTATTAGTGCAGATTTTATAAGCGTTGAAAAGTTCTAGTGCAAAATAAGAGAAATCGCACCAACATACCTACGTATTAAACTTGTATATGCTGTATTATATTGTAAACATCATCTATAGACCTATTTGATCAGTCCGAAAGAAAAAGAAAACACGGCAATTTATTCTTCTATAGGTACCAAAAGGCTGAGACAAACGAATCATGCATACTATCATATTATTTACAAAAGTTTGCATTGCATGCATGCATAATGGCGCATGCAATGTGCCCTCAAAATCGTTATTGCCAAAGATATCTAAATGTTACTACTCCGAATATTAATTAGCGTCGATTATACCTGTATTAAGGTTAGCATATTTATCAGGGGCATATTGGTATAATTGATTGCAAATTCTGATGAATCGGGAGGCGTTTGGCGCACAAATGTTTCGTTTGGCGTGCAGCGTTTGACATGCCTTGTAAACAGCAACATCATTGCACTTGTAACTGTAATTCATGGAAAACGTATCACGTTTCTTCTTATCAGCTAAAAGATGTCTTGGATTTGGACGATTCAAAAGAGCTTTGCCACTGCTGGGTAAAGGTAATTTGGCCGTCTCCCAAGACGCTATGACGGAGATTGCGCTTCGCAAAGAGATTAAAATTTTAAAGTGCTCTTATTTCCGGTATCAAGTACTTTTGGTGTTTCACTTAAGGACGATCAATCAAAACAGCAGGCGACGGAAATTGAACATTTGTATGAACAAGCGGAAACACAAGGAATGATGTGCCGTAATCATTGGGTTATCGCAACTGTTGCAACAGCCGGCACACATAATCGGCAACCGTATGCTCTTGCGCAGCCCGCGAATTACCAGTGGAGACGTCGAATTATTGGCCCCACATTTTTTCTGTCATATGAATATTTTATTGTCAAAGCAATTATTAAATATTGTACAGGCACGTCGAAATTGTGTGTTTAGCAGCAGCAGTTGAATATGCTCTAATCTATCGCAGTAAAGTTTATTAAGAATAATAAAACGCGCTAGAAACATACTCACAGTAAAGAATCATTCGAGCTCTACAAAATCAAATTGCTCGGCAGATTATTATAAGTAATAGATAGTAAGTAAGTTCTTTTTTTTGTAAAATTAGATTGAATACTTATAACTGAGATGCATAATTGATCCCACAGAAACTGTGCAGTTTTGTGAGACTTTGACTGGTATTAAGATTTTGTTTCGGTCCTTATTTCGAAACTCCCAAACAAAGAGTGAGGTCTTGAAAAAATGTATGAGGAATTAGAAAATCATTTTATAATTTTGAATTTTTAATAATGCTATAACTTTTATATGACTATGTTAACAGGTTAACCTACATAGGTTTCGGCTTGATTCGACCCATGAATGTACGAAACACCTTGTATACCTATTGCATTTCTCACTTTAAATTTTCATTATACCTAGATAATTAAAGGATAACGATTATTTAATAAAGGTGTTTGGTACATTAATTATCACTGCAGATATTTGCAATTAGGACACTGCTAGAATACATAATTAATAATCTTGCTGCGTTTATGTGCAATTACGTCTTTGGCACAGAAAATAAAATTGGCGTAAATTATTCGGCTTATTCACAAGGTCATATCTTAAGTAACAGGTAACAACCTATATTTTTGAATCCGATACGCACTAACGTCAAATTGCATTATAATTTATGCATACTTAATGGTTAAATGAAATATCAAATAAAAATTGGATGAAACTGATAAGTAAATGAATATGATTTGTTTGTTTTTTTATTGTATTTTGATTGAAAGTATAACCAAACGCTCACAATTTGTGCAATTTAGCCAATATTTTATCCTTTTGCAGTATTTAGCCCACCTTAGCTGCTCAGGAAACGAAGAATTATATAGACATTTTCAATTCTTTTTAAGAATCTTAAATGCCACCTCCTATATTAACAGCTTCAAATGATGCTTTCCCTCTATGTATTCATTCCTATACATTAGCTGCAATATCAACAAATGTAGGTAGGTATATACATATATTTTTTTAGTATGTATTTAATTTTCTAAGAGTGCATCATATCTGACATTATGTGTATTGTTCGAGAACGATATCTAAATTAGATCTGTCATTGAAAACGACATGGAATCGCATGGTTATCGCAGAGATCGTCAGCAGTAAACGACCGTGAAATTGGGACGTGATGACAACCACAAACATTGACATTGTATCAAAGGTAAGCATCTACCAAATACATTGTATTAGACGACTTCTTATGCAGGCATTGTAAATTTTTCCTTGGCCTTCATCATTAATCTGACCCCTGTCGGAACTAAATAATGTTGTCAGCATTATTGCAGTAACATACTTAGATCAACTGGTGTAAAACGCTTCTTTTTGTACAACTACAGTCCCCACGTTCTAAGAAGCCCATCCATCATTCAAAACTGACGGATAAATTTTAAGGATAACAGCTGTCAAATCGGACTTCTTAGAACGTGGGGACTGAAAGGTTGCAATCAAGCAGGTTGCCTACCTGATGGCAAGTGGCAACAGTCGCCTATAGTACATGTTCCTATGGGGTTTGCAAGTTTTCAACCACTATAAGGATACCAGTGTACGTTGCCAACTTGTGAAATAAAATGTCAAGACACAGTACCCAGTAATTTCATTGTCTGTCTCACCCTTTAAACCGGAAAACAGCAATACAAACACTGCTACTTGGCGGAGGAAAGAAGTGACTGCGCAGACGTTTTGTACTGTATTTACCGTCTAGTATTGAGTCTCCCTCTGGTTAAAACCTTATGGTCGATTTACATGAGGTTAGTGTTGACTTGCACTGTTTACATTGAGCCAGTATTCGAGTCATGACAGCACTGCACTGTCTTGAAATCAATTTGCAAGAGGCGTTTATAGGGTCACCTCTGAAGTCGAGATCGACTGGCGTCAGTAATTTGCCTTGTGAAATCATCCTTTAGATACCAACCAAATACAGCCAATCATCCAATCTGTGGAGCAGGGTGTTTATCTATAATGTATTTAACAGCCCGACTTGAAGGAAGCACCTCTATCTTACAGGCAGTTAGACAAAAACATCATGTCGTGTTTCTGAGCGTCAGCGAGGCAGGTCGCTAGGGCCCGCAAAGCATGCCGGGTGCCGATACAACTAGTGATGTTTGCCTTGAATTCGAGGGGTTCAACACCACAGCTCATAACAAAAGCGCCGCCAGAAAAGCAACAGTTTCGCTAATTTTATATTTCTTGTAATATCTTGGAAGTTTGTTAAAAAAATGTAATCCATTAAGCTTTAATCTTTAGTAAATGTCTTAAGCGACAAAATTATTTTGATGACAACAATTTAAGGTCTTGTCAATTTATGTCACTCGCGAATTATACGTAATTTAACCTCGACGCGCGTATGTATGTATGACACTAACTTATGGCCTACGCGGGATGGCTGCGTGATTAGAATTTTAAAATGGCACGACACTTTATTTTAATTGTGATTAGTATGAAGATTTGTATCTGTAAAACGTAATGCTTTACGTCCTACACGTATATTTATATTGTTAAGTAAAAATTTATAAATAAGTAGATATTTTTCTGCTATCTATTTTTATAAGAGGTGAACATCGAATGAACTGTAGAGAGTACCTTAGATATTAAGTCCAATCTTGACAAACCTTTCGCAAATGTTGTACTTGGAGTAAGAAGATTTATCAATGAAATTCAATATGTGTATACCAAATATGTAACTTAGGTATTAATCCCAAGCTTCGCAGTGCACAATATGATTTCTACACACCGAAAGCAATATCCATTAAGTGTAACATAAAAATGGTAATTGTATCATTTAAATCACCGCGTACATTTGTATTGGTGGCACGTTCTGGCATCATTCACAGTGAGGGACCGGTATTACCAGTAATCGGTGTAAATTGATTAACCTACATAGTCAAAGCAATTGAAACTTTAAGACTTTTATGTCAAATAATCGAAAGTGGAATTCCTTGGAAAACAGTTCTAAAGGGCATTGCTTGTCACTTTATTATTTATTAAAGTTACTACACATATACATACCTACCAATCCGACAGGTAAAACGAATAATTCTTTGAACGTAGGAATTGAGATGAGTATGATTGACAAGAATAGAAGAAGAAAACGTGAAGGGATATCCCCACATGATAATGGGATAAGGGTGGGTAGAGGCGATGATGGTACTATTAATCCGAGCAAAACGATGGTTATACCATTTACGCGGAAAAGGAAACTCATTGAAATGTGGAACCTTATTCTGTATGGTAAAGAATTACCATGGTCCATGGACGTTAAATATCTAGGAGTAGTACTAGATAAAGAACTTACGTGGAGAAAACACGTAGAAGATACACTGATAAATGTACAAAGAGTCTTTAACATGTATCGAGGATACTTTATTAGATACATAACATCATAGTACTTCCCATTATTATTACATATGGAAGTATTGTCTGGTGGCTAAGGACAAACCTAATCACATGTAAAGCGGCACTGAATAAGATCCAGAGACCTGCCTGTATGGCAATCACTGGTGCATTCAGAACCACTTTAACGGCAGTCACGGAAAGATTTTTGGATCTTACACCGCCAAATTCCAACAAGGGTGAACTGGAACATAGGATCACACGTCTTCTATCTCGGGCAATCCCCCTTTGGTGATAGCTCGACCATCTTTGTCGGGCTTGCCCGGGCGCGCTGGTAGTGGTAGTCGCAGTGTGGATCTTACCATGCGCGCCCAGAAGGGCAGGGAGAACACCGGGGGGTTTTAGTGGGTCGGCCTGGCACTCTGCCGAGCCAGCCCCACACACGCCCGCCGTCTAGCCAACGGCGGGTAGGGTGCGCTTGCGCATTTCCCCCCCGAAAAAAAAGGACCACACGTCTCCTGATAGGAATAGGATGCTTTGGTACACGGAAGGTTCCAAAAAGGACACTGGTACAGGTGCAGGAATGTATTCAAAAGGCTTTGAAGCTAGTATTACCATGCGCAAATTTGCAACAGTTTTTAAGCAGAAATGTATGCATTCCTATCCTAGCCTGTGCGCAAGAAAAGGTGCAATGGACTCAACATGTACATCTCAAGTCATATCAAGCGGCGCTAAAAGCACTCATAAACTGCACTCAAGTTGTCATATAAACTGCACTATCTACTGGTCCTGAATACCACCAACGTATTAACACTAGCAAGACCGAAATTTTGAACTACCTATAAAGACTAAGTGGGGTCAAATGACTCATTCATGGGTTGTAATGTTTTATTCGTGTATTATGGTTTTAAGTTTTATTGATTAACATCTAATAGTAAATAAAAGAACTTAATAGTAATTAAACATCTATCTCGTGATAAAAAAATGAAAATATTAGGCACATTTTTGATATTTTAGCTCCTTGTTTACATTACAAGAGCCACACAAAGGCTTTTTACAACTAATACAAGATTTATTGGTTTTGTTCCTGCATTTTTGCACGTAACACCGTTTTCTCTTTCCACTACGTTCTTCTTCAGGCTCTGGGGGTATGCTATTATCGGGCTGTGAAGTAGATGGTATCATCAAGGAGTAGGTATCTTGGCCGACTAACTCCCTTGCCAAGTCAAGAATGAACTTTTTTCTACTGATTTTTTTCTCGGATAGTTTTTTGTACAAAATCCAAGAATTAATTGCTGCCAAATCCAAAATATTATAAAACACTTGCACGGGCCAACGACGAGAAGGTGCTTTGACACTATATTTCTTGGCCATTTGATCAATAACGTCTACTCCAAATTTCGTAGCATTGTAAAACTTCACCGTGTTCGGCTTCTTTTTTGCTTCTTCTGGATCAGCAAATACATTAGAGTGAAGTGAACTTAGAATCATAACTGATTTTGAAGGTTTTCCTTGATAAACTGTAAGTGTGCAGGTTTCAGAGTTGTGAATATGTGTTTCATATAAACTAAGGGATGCATTTTTTATAGTAGCTGGAATATCTCTTCGTGTTTTGTTTACCGTACCAACTATTGATGTACGTTTTTCAATTAGCTTTTTAGCTAAACTTACACTGGTGAAAAAATTATCAGTTGTTATATTTCGAACAGTATTCAAGTATGGGTCCATTAGTCGCAATACAACGCACTCGCCTAAACTTTGATTTTGTGGACGGCTTTCATCTCTTCCTAAATATGGGAAACCATTACACAAGTACTTTGAATCAACATCAACGCAAAGCCAAAACTTGATTCCAAACTTGTCTGGTTTGTTACTCATAAACTGCAAAAATCTACACCGAACTTTTGTGGAAAAAAGCTGTTCGTCAGCAGTAAGGTTTTCACCAGGCTTGTAACATGAAATACTGTTATGGATGAACTTATTCCATACTTCCGAAATCATTGCAAATTTATCTGTTTGCAAATGTTCAGCCCTTTCTGTTCGCACATCAAAACGCAGGAAACGCATTATTTCTTTGAAACGATTCCGAGCCATGTTTTGTGAACAAAACTGAATACCCCAATTTTTGTCCCAAAGGTCATTCACAGCAATATTTTTAGCCCCACAGGCTCCTCGAGCGTAGATAATTGCAATAAATGTATCTAATTCATTCAATGGGAGTGACCGAATATTATCTTCAAGTTGGCGGCGAGCTTCGGTTTCAGTACATTTCTGAATATGCCGCAGCATGGAGTCATCAATGATAAGTTTCCACGCAGATAAAATACTTCCTTTGTAACACCTTTTTGCAAGAGAAGTTGGTCCAGCTTCCTCTGTTAGAATATTCTGTCGTGGACGACGACCAGGTTGATTCAAAACTTATAAGTTTCCAGGAGTCCAACTTACACCGCTAGAAGATACCTCGACATCAGTGTTGTGGTGAATAATTTCAGTTTGTACTCTGGAACCTCGGCCACGATGCCCTCGACCCCGACCTCGACCTCGACCTCGACCTCTTCCTCTTCTTAGGTTGCGCTACGTAAAGTCGAGAGAGGTACTGAATCTGAAAGTGGAGTCTAAATGTGCCTCTCTTCAGTCGGTTCACAATCTGATTGGTCGTCCGGTAAATTTTGCAACACTTCCAATATTTCAGAAGAGCGAAGGGAACGATAATGAGGCATTATATTATTATGGCGAGCCGTGATACGTCTTTGCTTCGACAAGAACAAAACAAGAAAGAAACGAAATATTTTATTTCAACTACCCACAACACGAGTATATTCAACGAAATGTAAATATTTACAAAGCACGCACGCAGTGTCAAATGACCACTGCGGTCTTTCTAGGTAGGTGATAATTTTTAATTAGTATTTATCTTGCTATCGGTATACACATATCAGAATAATGTAAACAATGACGAAATATTAAAAGTCATAAAACGACAATAACTTCAATGCTATGGTTTTGATAATATGATTGATCAAAAACTTCATTGAGGTCATTTGACCACTCTGGTCTTTGTAGTGTTAAATAAGAAAAAAACAGTACATTTGATGAAATTCGGATACATGATGGTTCCTATGGAAACGAGAAGGCCGATTGTCCCGCGAGACAGGGATCAGAAGCTGATTTTGTGAGTCCGGAATCATTCGCGAATCTGGCGCACTATTCAGTCAATTCTGTTATCAGAGGTCATGCTAAGAGAATGATTTGCGTAGGTCAGAAAGAAATGGCGCACACCAAACTGTTCATGGGTTTGAATAACTTTACCAAATTTACAATGAATGCAGGCAGAATTCAAATCCGACTCTTGTTGGGGGCTTTGACTGGCCACTTTGACACTAATCGTATGTTAACAAAAATTGGTTTGAGCAACACAGACCTGTAGGGCCTGCAATGAGGAAGTGGGAGCATGGAACACATATTGTGCCACTGCGATTCTCTAACTCGTAGGAGAATGACTCTCTTCGGGATTGAATATCCAAAACTCGAAGACTTCAAGGCTATCACACCTGGCCCAATTGTGAGACTTATGGGTGAACTCAATCCTATACTAATATTATAATTGCGAAAGTAACTGTCTGTCTGTCGCGCTTTCACGCCAAAACTTCTGAACAGATTTAAATGAAATTTGGTACACAGATGGTCTAGAGCTTGGGAAAGGACATAGGCTACTTTTTAAAGCGAAAAAAGGGTTGTTAGGTGTTGAAAGGGGGGATGAAAGGTTGTATGGAAATATTGACATTTTTAAAGCTAGAAGCTTGAAACTTATTTTTAGGCTGTTGATTAGATATAAATAAATATGACATACAAAATTTGTAAAAATTTTACCCTCAAAGGGGGTTAACCGATTTCCACGCGGACGAAGTCGCGGGCAACAGCTAGTTGGTCTATATGGTGTACACACTATTTAAATAACATGTTAATCATATGGATATTTCGTAATTACACATAATGATTGTAGACACCGAGTGTCGAAGCAAACTCAAATGGGAATAATTAACGAAAATTATTAGGCACTTTATGATCTAACAACACAAGCAGCTACATAAATCTGACATAATGTAAATTAGCTGGAATTAAAAGTTAAAACTACTTCACTTTCGAAACCACACAAGCCTTGGACTTTTATCAAACAGTATAAATTTAAATCAAGCGGCTATTTAGTAATATTAATGCGTCGGTCGCCGTTGTATTGCAGCCCTTATCCGTGTCTATTAGTTGTCACAAAAAAGTTTCCGGTTTTGACCGTAGGGCACTTGAGTTTATACTGGCATTACTGTTTCGTAAAAAATATATGCTAATCTATTTATAATCAAAATGATCGCAAAAACTATTCCACTTATCGTGATTGGTGTGTGGTGGCGTAGTTATGCTATTGTTTATTTCATAATCGCAATTTATTTGTTTTACGACAAGGAAACAGTTAGTCAACAATTCCGGGATATTGTTTAGGTTCTAGATGTTATTTATGCCGAATTCTAATTATAAAGAAAACTATGGATGCGATTCATTTAATATTAATAAATGAATTCCCATTTGAAAATATTTTAGTTAATGTTTTATGGAAATATGAAATTAGTGTCATGATCGTTGTCTCATGAGGATAACCACGGAGTTTCCAGATACCATAGCAGGTATCTGAAACCTTAACCTAAAAAAATCTGTAAAACATAAAGCAAGTGGAATCGTGAGAATTAAACAATGTGTTAATTTAGTTTCTACTTGATTCTGATTGCCTGGCGATAGATGTTCTTTCAATAAATTGTATGGAGTAATAAAATTTTATTGTAAAAACATTTGACGTCAGAGTCCCGAGCTACTCCGGCCACGTTATGCAAACACACGTGACGCGGGACTCAATGAAGTGCTACCTACTTTATGTGACATTGCAAGGAGCTCAATGCAAACAGATAGACTTACAGATCTTAAAAGCCGACGAGGAATGTTGTATGTTATTACTAACATACAACATGCTACAAAATAACCTGTAAAAAATATAATAAATTTATCAAAGCCAGAAATATTCAACCCCAGTAAGCTGATGTCAAAGAATCGAAGGACCGCATCTTTCATTCTGCTTAGTTTACTCTTTAATTTTACTGAAACAGGGGTGCACGTAAATTCTTATTAAAATTAAACTTTTTTTACATTGTTTCAAATATTTTCGTCCATCAATCGTATGTCGCATTACCCAAAAAATATGAGATCTTTAATTTCACTTCTTCACATAGGCCAGGATTGGTCTATGCGTTAGACCTTCGACTTTAAATCTGGACAGAGGTTCGATCGTAGGGAGTTATTTTTTTCATGAATTAGTTTTTATTGCTTTTTTGTTTATTTTATTATTTTGGTTTTTTATATTTTTTATTAGTTTTTGTTTTTTTTTATAATTTTATTTTCAGAAGAAAAATGTTTTGAGTTAAGATTGAAAAAGCGATTTTAATGCCCTTTATCGAATAATTTTCCGAAAAATTTAAGTTAAATGCTTACGACATGAAGAAAAGTTGCACTTGCATCGTGGTTATAGATAAAATCACACAATTATTTCTTTTGGCGGCGTGTCATACAATAAAACTAAGGTTTTCTGTGGCCATTTTCACCAGCGTATGCTGTCATTTTTAGGGTTTCGTAGTAAACAAATAACCCTTATAATTTCGCCATGTTTGTCTGTCTGTCTGTCCGCGGTTTTACTCAGAGACTATTAGTGCTAGAAAGCTGTAATTTGGTTTGGGTATGTATATTAATCTCGCAAAAAAGTAGTAGAAAAAAAGGGTAGCTCCCATGCAAGTAAAGTAGTTGTATTTTTTTTTCCTCGACTAACCCATCGTGTGGGGTATTGTTCAATAGGTCTTTAAAAAATAATGCAAGGTTCAGAACACCATTTTTCGATTTTGGGATCCGTTTCTGAAATATTTGGATTTAAAGTAAAATTTCATTAAAAATTTGTACCTACTGAATATAAATTTACGAACCACGTGAACTTAAGGAAATATAAAATCATTGCAGCTTTAATAATAATAATAATAATGCCTAATTTAATAGCAACGTGTTGTGAGGTGTGAGTGTGAACTCAAAGTTGGCATTTGCAACTACGGAACCCTACACTGTGCGTGGTCCGACACGAACTTGGCCGGTTTTTAATGAAAAGAATGTGGCAGCTTGCCACCTACCAGTATCCTAAGCTAAGACAAGTTTGGTGAAATTGGCCACTAATATTGTAAATTGACTATTTTTAAGGGATCCATTTAACCTTCATTCCGCTTTACGGGTATTTTTGTAACACCGTGTATATGTAATAATATAGGAGCATGAATAATCCTTCCTCTTCCACAAAAAAAAAAATATAGTAGCCCGGTTGCGTCGCTATATACAATGTGAGCCACTTGCCTAGGATTGAATATGGGCCAAATTTCGATTTTTCGTCGTAAGTATTGAGCTATTTACACATTGCTTAAAAAATACATAATGTGTGCACTAAGTTAGGATTGAAACGATAAAATAACTATTGAAACTGTGACTTGAGAACAAAAATCGCAGGACATTCACCATTGAAATGTTACGCATTTAAAAAGAGGCACTAATAAATTTCACTATTAAAAATGCAATATATCTTCATTTGTCACAGTGAGCGGAAAGTTTATTGTGGAAACAGGTACCCAACGTCTCTGTGACGCAGGTAGGAGGTTGTAATGTTAAGGGCCGTTTGCCATTCCCGATTCCGAATAAAAAAATTGTAAACAATGACAGCAGCAGGTAAAACAGGTGGTTGGTGATAAAAGGTTTTTATAGCCAAATTCAAATAGATATCTGCCAGTCAGTAGATACTGATTATAACGAGGAAGCTTTAGGGATTTATTATTTACTTCCATAAAGTGCAAAATATATTTAAAACTTAGAAAATTATACCATTACATTTGAGTGTTCAATTTTTATAGGAAATGATTGGTACGACGAAAACATTATCTTCAGTTGTTTTAAGAAATAATTTTATTAAAATAAAGATCAAATAATTGCTTAGCTTCATGCTCGTGCCATAAAGTAATATAATATTACGATATTCTTTTTTTTTTGTTTTTTTTTAAATTCCAACACCATATGTCTGCTATTTCATATATATCTCGCATAAAATATTTCAGGATTATAGCAGCAATCATAATATGAGTAGTAGGCAGTAAGTTTTATTGATTCATGGCCTCATTAAAAAAACAGCCGGTTGCACCAAAAATTCATTTTACGAACTCGTAAAAAGTAACGTAAAAAGTAAACGTATACCGTAAAAAGATGCTTTTGCGATACGTTTTATGGTTACTTATACGGATACTTTTTACGGAGTTCACGGCCTCATAACGTAAAAGTATAAATTTTGACAGTTCGCTCGTATTTGTAATTCATGTTTAAGGTTAGAAAACGCGTTTAAAACACAAATTTAAATTCACTTTTCACCACACAATTCACTACAGACAATGATACTGAAAAATTATCCATATATTGGATAGTTGCCGTCCTCGAAGAACAAACATTAGAGTGCATTAGAGTAGGTCAAAATATGCTTACTGAAGGCAGCGATTTTGACACACACATACAAAGATATTATAGGTATATGATGCATTATTAAGGCGCTATATCGAAAATGAATCAAACAATGGGAGGCGTGGTCTATACGTAAACGCGGGGCGCCCCCCGTGCTCAAGCAGCTAGTCTTTATATCTATGTCAACAAAGTCGTGAATGCGTTGCGCCCGCATGCAATCAGATCGCTTAGAAATTATCGACGTAAGCGACAAAATACAAATTATTTTATGAAAAAATAACTATAATGATTAGAAAAAAATGCTTCTGTACGATTCTGGATACTGATGATGGCTACTTATTTAAGGAACTTTTTAATTAATACCTAACACCGTTTACTAGTAATCCTGAATATTCTTATTTTTAAGAGGTAATTTCAAAAATAAAAAGTATCGAGGCAAAATCTTTAAATCGCGTTTTCGGTTCTGCTCGTGACTAGCTAAAGATATGAAGAAACACATATTTGACTTTCAGATCTGTAAGATCTCTCAGTTACCTATGACATTACATTAAAAATAACCAATATTTTCGATATATCGCCTTAAATTTACTTAGGCATAAAAATATAAATCACCACACAACAAAGCTTTTTCTTCTTATTTTAGTACCGTTGACGTTTTTACGAAATCAGCCAATGTCATGAATTTAGTATTTTTTGATTGATAAGTGCATGGCCAATGTTATTGTTCTGAGGCCAATGTAAACAAAAACACTATCAACGTCACGTTTTGACAAATGAATACTACATGTAAAAAAAAACTTTCATGGTAGTAAAAATCTACTAAGCTAAAATGGTAGAATTAACGCTCTATACGTGTAGCAAGGAATTTTACGGTTATTTTTACTCGTATTTTTTTTGGTGCAACATAAATTTACGGATTCGTAATAGTGACAGATTGGTATAAGTATAACGTATAACTGAATTTGTAAAAAAATTGCAATTTTGGTGCAACCGGCTGTTAGAATTATAATAGGACTCATACTTTATTGCAATGAATCACTTTCAAAATAATTGATAACATAAAATATTTTTTTGTTATCTCTTCATTTCAAACCCTAAGTCCAACTGCTGAGCGCGTATCGCTCCTTACCACTCTCCTACATCGAGAGTGCGGGCACAATATAGAGAATCGTTCCCTATATTGTGGTGCGGGCGCAGCGCGGAGGTGGCGCGGCAAACTTAAGGGTCAAACTACACATGATCGAACATTAGGTCGAGAGAATTAAAAAAAAAGGTATTTGTAAATTGTACTGCTGTCATGCTATGTGCCTGAGCAACCGAACTGACCACGATAGACCTTCAAGACTAGACAGATTTTTTTTACTTTTTGCATTAAAAATTAAAGAGAGGCTTGGACTGTGTCTCTATGTTTTGCTTTTTTCTTAGAATCTCGTTAAATTTGTTACTGGATGTTTGAATACAGCCGAAAATTTAGCAATTTTTTTAGGTTTTTGAAGGTTCAAATCTCATAAAAAGGAAAATATAGTAGCTATTGGTTTTTTTGTAAAACATAGAGCAACTATTGCCACTATCCAGGAAGGAAACATGTGACTATGTTGGTATGGAAAAAAGGGATTTTGGCTCAAACTCTTTCAGCAGGCGGAGCACCGGTCACTGAGGCGCGTATTTAGTGTGACTGGCGTAATAAACATTTCATGACGTTCATCTAGGAACAAGCGCGGATCCACCGTTGTGGGCATGATGGGCATGCCCACAACCCTAATAGGCTTGTGACGTCACCCTTTCATAGTCTATTGAGATCGATAGGCTGATGATATTATATCCAATGCCTTAAAAAACAATGAATTTTGGTCAGTGTCATATGTTTTGGAGAAATCTTTGTGGGGATGCACTATACTTGACCGATCTCGGATGGCTGTGACCACAGCCTTTTTGAGGGCTGGATCCGCGCCTGTCTGGGAATACGTGTAACTGAGTTTTTATAACAAATTTCTTGGCGTGCCTGTGCTCCGACTGCTGCTACATTTTCCAAAGTAGTGAAGTCCTTGCTCAATCACAGCTGTCGGAACAGGCACGTCAAGAAATTTGTGATAAAATTCAGTCACACGTGTTCCTTGACGAGCGTTAAGAAATTTTTATCACGTCAGTCACACTAAATACGCGCCGCTGTCCTACTCTTTAATACATATAGAGATAATGAGAGAGATTAATAGAGATTAAGTCACTGAAATTGTGAGATAATGCGTGATTTAAACTTGAATCACGCATTATCTCACAATTTAAGTAGTAAAAAATCGCGCAAACACATCGACAGTGAACGAGCGGGAGCGGCTGTCGCATTCGCGCCCGCTTTTTTGATGTAAATGGGGCCTTAAGCGGTCTACAACGTCACGCTAGGCAGACGAGTGATAATAGAAAAGCGGACAATGTTTTTAATATCCGTTTGGATAAAAGATAAATTAATAAATTTAATATTGCACACGTTATATTTTTCTTTTTTTTACGTTATCAACAACCTGCGATGATTCGGTGATGATGCATTGAATTGAAATGTCGCATGGAGTCATACGTAGGTAATTTTTTTACTTATAGGATTCCGTAGATCAATAGGAAAAAATGGAACCGAATCTTCTAAGGATCACTTTGTTGTCCGTTAATCTGTCGTCCAGACCCCTTTTCTCTGGAGCATGTAGAGATATCAGTCTCCTTACTGAAACTCATATCAAATATTCGGGTCTATGGACTATTCCAGCTGTTAGGAATCAAAGGATATTGCTCTGCGTCCATATATTGTTCGCCCCAGTACCAACAGCAGTGAGAAAAAGCTTTTCGTATAATTAAACATTAGCCAATACTGTACGTCCACATCAATTACTACAGACAAGCTTCGTAATCGAATTTCAAATCAAAATGAATCAGATTTTGAGGTTACTTGAAGTAACATTTTATTTCGTTAGAGCAATACACTTAGTCCATACCTATATAATTATTAAAATAATTATTATTGCAATCATCAAAGAATGTTTTTATAGCCACGTAGTAAAGAACAAGAAATCTCGAAATTATAAAGCAAGTCAAAAACACAACGAACTAACAAGCGAAAGCGCGTGAGTAGTCAATTGACGTATGTTTTAATTTAATTTTCGTTGTAAATTGCGAAACAAATTACGGAAAACATAATTTATACAAATGAATAAATGTCCATACCTACATAAAATCGACTCAAATCTATTCAGTCAAGCAAAGGTCACAATAGCCATTCGTTTATTTTACTTCATTCGGTTTTGTTTCTGAAAGTACTTTTATATATTGTTGATTTGTCAGTCGAATACATATATTTGTTATCAGTGCTATAAAATGTGTATTAATTATGACGTAAATCAAATCTTTGTTGGTCATGGGGCGATTTTCGACATTGTTCTTTGTAAGTCAACGCAATCAAAAGATATGATGCATATTTTCGCATATATTGCACAGGAATTCACAGGAATCAAAGGAAAGGAAAATGTCTGTAAGCTGTAAATATGTTAGCTACAAATTAGAAATTTATATAGTTAGATACCTAAGTTTGTACGGAACCCTCGGTGCGCGAGTCCAGCTCGCACATAGGCAGTTTTTTGTTATTTCGACAAAGCAAAAAATACGTAGGTATCTTATATTGACAGTTTCGATTTTTCACACGGTAAACTCCCTTAGTCGGCTTTAATCCACGAGAAGAACGGGAGCGGTAAAACATTTACTGATTGCCACTTTGGGAATTAAATATAAAGAGTTGTGGGTCATATAAGATAAAAAATGAATGAATACTTGATTGTTTAAAATTAAATGATACAAAAAAGGAATGTGATGAGAAAAACAAACGTCAGCCTTATTGCCAAAACAGCAATCTCTATAAAGGGTAGAGGAAAGTTTAAACCGTAGAGACTTGTGACGGGTAATATACATATTAATAAACTTTCTAAAACTTAAGTTAATTTAACCTAAATATTTATATTGTGTTAAAAAATATATATAAACTACACATAGGTACACCACATATTCAATAAATACACTACACATAACACAAAAACTGTTATGGTGTTGGAGTTGGATATGTTGGAGATATAAGATATCGTCGTTGAAGTTGTAACACCGCGTATGTCAAAATAGCAACTTTTACGAAGAGTGAAAACACTGCACAATTACACATAAATAAACTATTATAATGCCATTCCATTACTTACATACATTTCATTGGATCCATTAGGAAAAATAAACCGTTATAATGTTAGTACGAATTTGTGATTGATGCTAATTATTCGAAAAATGTCGTGTGGTCATTTTTCCGCCAAAAATGACTTACGTGGTGTTAGAACTTCAATGACGATTTGGTAACTGACAAATTATTCTAAATAATCAAGTTTATTCACAACTTTAAAATTAAATTTTGAAAGTTAACTACCTTCGTGACTGATTTCCGAGTACAGCACAAGTAGACTGTAAAAACAAACATACGACTGTGATTAAAGCACAACCGTAAATGATAAATACAAATATGTTTCAATAGGTATTCACTTCGTCGAATCTGGGGCAGAGTTCTCGAGCCGCGAAGGTAGAGTAATATAAGTTTATTGTTACGCTTATTTTAACGCGAAAAACTTTTTTGAATCTTATTTAATAAAGAGCCAGAAATTTGAGTTAAATCGAAACATGTGTGGCTGACATCTCTTGAATGATAACTATCTACACTTTTAATTGTTAGCCATGGATATGTAGTTTGAAAGTCGAATGGAAGGAGTGAACGTCAGCGAACGTCCTGTCATGCAATGATAATAAAAAACAATATTTTACAAAAATAAAAACCGACAAAAACAAGACAAAAAAACAATTTTTTTTTTGATATTGTTGATACACAATAACAATGATTATCTAAGTCTCCACTCAAGATTATGGAGAGTAGGAAACTTACTTTTGTATTTTAGCCTAGTGGAGGTTATTACTTGATCAATTCAGCATTAATTAATTTGGTTGTAATATTTTAATTTAGATATGGGTATACCCATAGAGAAACTCTGTACTTCATATCTTTCAGTTTTTCAGTTTCAAAAATACTTTATTCAATAATTTAAAAGCAATCATAAATACATACAGTCTACTTACAAAATATTTATGTTGACCATGTACTGTAACACTTCACTTTATCAGGCTAACTAGGCGCCTACAAAAGTATTTCTGATAGTGATTGGAGATGCCGAAAGGCTCTTTAGTCAGCTGATCCCGCTCTAAACTTATCCCGCGGGATGAGTTGACTAAATAATTAATTTTATTATTTTTCATTTGTCAACTCATCCCACTTTTTAAAAAAAAATCTATTGTATTATTTGAAATATATGTACACACGCGAACAAAAATCTTTGGGGAAAAATGACACACTATGGCTTGGTTATACTGATAAGTTGGTATATTAAAAAATCACAATCGTTTGATTTATAATTCTAAAAAACAAATTAAAACTAAATACATAATATTAAATCACCCTTGATTGATATTGACGAACACAATTCAGTAAAATTAAACAATCAATAATTGTTTAATTTAAACAGTTATAATGGTTGTGTTACTTCAAAATCGATAAATAAAACTAAAGACGTGCGTTGTTGTTTTTGTAAATTGATTTTCTTATATCAAACACTTTTTGCTATGAGTGTACAAATCATAAAATGCATCAATGGGATCAGTAGCCCGATTCAAAACATTCATTAGGTCAACTGATTCCGCGGGATAAGTTCGAGCGGCCTCGGTTGACTA
The DNA here is from genome assembly GCA_963935595.1 of Schoenobius gigantellus. NCBI lineage: Eukaryota > Metazoa > Arthropoda > Insecta > Lepidoptera > Crambidae > Schoenobius > Schoenobius gigantellus. Next base: position 29,267,299 of record OZ012547.1, on the reverse strand, counting down.
AAGAGCCTGCCGAAAGAGCCTCAACTCTTAAACCTCAGAAGCGCTGCCAATTTAACGCAAAGATGCATAAAGAAAACAAGGTAGGAAAAAATGCGGACAGAGTCGGTGCGCAGCCAATAAACGCGATTACGTGCGAGCATTCATCGCAAACGCATTATCACGTCGGCTTTCGCTCGTTGAAAATTTATAAGCGTGCGTAATTGAAGTTGCTTGTTTTAGATTTTACTACTTAATTTAATTAATTTCGTTTATCTGAATTTGAAATAACATAGGCATTTAATTAACGATATCGTATTTTTTGTTACACGAATCTTGGGTACCTCCGTCTTAACTATTTCTGCCGCAAAGCAACAGTGCTTGCATTACTGTGTTCCGGTTTGAAGGGTAAGATATGGCACTGAAATTACTGGGTACCGTGACTTTACATCTTAAGTCACAAGTTGGCAACGTACACTGTGGCCCTTGTGGGGGTTGCAGTTTTACTCCGAATCTCACAGGAGTCACATGTATTATAGGTGACTGTTACCACTTACAATTAGGTGAGCAGTTTGCTTGTTTGCCAATTTAGTAGCAATAAAAAAATTGTTTGACATTTGAACCGCTCTTACCTGTCATTTCTAATAGGGACGGTTTTCGTGGTGCAAGCGTAGAACTTGACGTGGCGCTTACTGTATATACTATTTTAAGCTATTAATACTCTAATGTTAAATTATTTCACACATCATGTATTTATAAGTGGTAATATAATATATAATAATACATTTCTTTTGTAATAAGGATAGATATAAAAATTTTACTTTCTTTGTCCTAAGGGGGTGGAGACCAGGAGATCCATAGCACGGGTTTACCTATTTGGACTCCTGTTCTTCCACGTTATACTGCACTGTTAACATATTTGTTTGAAACATTGTAATGTGGAAGGAAAATAAATATATTTATTAAGTAATGCAATAAGCGTGATAATTTTGACACCATTGGGTTACACGAGGCATTTAAATTAGCCGTTAAAAGTTTTAATGCAAATTCCTCAGATTTTTTATTGCCACTGTTTTTTTATTTTTTGACACGTTCAATATCACGTATAAAGACGCAGGCGTTAACACTGACTATTGTTTCTAAGAGAGCTTTTCAGAATAATGTACAAATATCTAACTGCACACATTTATATATCTGCACAGTTAATTCTACGAGTATAATGTACCCTTAGTTTGAAAAGTTTTACTGATACCTACTTAAACATTATATGTGAAAGTTGAGACTTTGTAACTAAGAACGAATCGACTCTACATATTTAGATGTTTGACACAGACAAGTATGTGGTTAAACATTTTAGATCATTTTTGTGATAATGAAATGGTTTGGTTTAAATGGCCGTTTAATGGGCCATGAAGATTATGAACCCACTCTCATTGTAATTTTGACGTCGAATTTCATAATCCAGAATGTTTTACATGATTGCATAAATTTAAATAGCGAAATATATAGAAACTTGCATAATTATGTGGGATTTACTTATTCTCGACAATTATAACCTATTCTAATACCAAATACCAACCTTGTTAAAATTAAAATTTTCACACAACAAAAAATTACTAAGATTGGCTCTTGTTCAGGATTATTGGTAAAAAAAGACGGCTAATTATTAAAGCGTTATCGTTATGCTAAGGTATACATATATTCATATATACAGCCGGTGTCAATGTTATTATCAAACTTTAAGAAAAAACCGGCCAAGCGCGAGTCGGACTCGCCCATGAAGGGTTCCGTAGGATTTATGACGTATTAAAAAAACTACTTACGAGATCTCGTTCAACCAAAATTTTCGGTAGAAGTTTGCATGGTAATGTACATCATATATTTTTTTTAAGTTTTATCATTCTCTTATTTTAGAAGTTACATGGAGAGGGGGGGGGGGGGGGACACACACACATTTTACCACTTTGGACGTGTCTCTCGCGCAAACTATTCAGTTTAGAAAAAAATGATATTAGAAACCTCAATATAATTTTTAAAGACCTATCCATAGATACCCCACACGTATGGGTTTGACGAAAAAAAAATTTTGAGTTTCAGTTCTATGTATGGGGAACCCCCAAAATTTATTGCTTTTTTCTATTTTTGTATGAAAACCTTAATGCGGTTCACACAATACATCTACTTACCAAGTTTCAACAGTGTAGTTCTTATAGTTTCGGAGAAAAGTGGCTGTGACATACGGACGGACAGACAGACAGACATGACGAATCTATAAGGGTTCCGTTTTTTTCCATTTGGCTACGGAACCCTAAAAAGCACACTACAACAAAAACACGTTTCTCGCAACAAGTTTTCGAATTCATTATAGTGAATTTACATTTAAATATTATTAATAGGTATCTCACGATGTATTGCTCAAGGAGCACCCGGAACTGGTTACTGCTGGTATGAACATCTGGAGTTGGTGACGGAAATAGTACATATATACTTTTGAATGGGTTGAAGAGCTTTAGAAGTAGTTTAATCTTTTTTTAATTATCCTAACCAGGTGCCTTACCATGATCGCTTTTAGCAAGTTTAAAACAGTATTGAAACAGAGACACCGCTCTTGCTGTGTTATAGCGCCATCCCGCTCGCAGTGCAGTTTCAATATTGTTTTGAGCAAACATGGTTAGAGCGCAGGGGGCTATCACAGGGAGTCATTATTAGGCCTCTAGTAATATGTTTACGTAATGCTTTTCCACCACTCATAAATTGTTTCGCTAGTTAACGTGTATCGAAACAAGAATATCTTAATCCAATTTTTGCCTTAGGTATTGTTAAATATCCCACGTGGTATTTTCAGTGGTATCAGGTTACTTCGAAATGAGCACTTAAATTTCGCTAAGTCCATAGTGTGCCGTACTTGTATCTATGGTAAATATTGTGTACCTATTTAATATCAGTTCGATATAACATTGTTTATGTATTCTGATCCAGTTTATACAGATCTGACTTTGTGACAAATTTTATCAAAATATGAAAGTTACGTACCTACACATGTTAGTTATTTGGATACAGAGACAATGAAAAACTTCAAGTCAGACAGTCTTTCAATATGAATAATTTAAAAATATGAAACATATCTACACAATTTTGACGGTTCCTATAGTGCAGGTACTCTGGCTCCATAATTAAGTATATTTAAATAATAAAGAAACCAGTTTATGCGATGATGAATATGAATTTTATAAATAATATATAGAATACATTCAGTGTACTATGGCGGTTAAAATATTATATAGCTATAGTTTTATAAATAAAAATAAATTTATTTTTAACTACTTCATCATAAGAATATAGTAGATACAACCTAATAACATAAAATATTATTTCTTTAACTATCATGAATTTAATTAAATAAAATCGATTATTGCGACCCAAAATCATGAAACGCTAAAACGAAATTTCCGTTAAAGGTTATCAAAGCGTTGAAAGTTTTCAGACGACGTGTTCTTGACATGGAAAAACAAAATGTTTAACGTTCAATGCAGCATGAAAAGTGGATTAACTATAAGTAGATTATTGACTAAATATCTACTTAATAAGCTATTACACATTGAAAACAAACTTGTGCGATGAAACCTTAACATGCAATTTTGTGGTTCGGCTTTCTTCATGTATCGGCCAAAAATAGGTCAATCAATTGTAATAATTTTCAACGATTACCTACTGGCGCTTAAAAATTGGAGCTTGCATATCTTATGCTTCTTTTTGTTAGATAGTGTAGGTAGTATACCTTAAGGGTGGTCCCATATCATGAAAGTCAGGATGATGGGATTTTGAATATATCGAGGGCATCTCTCAAATTTTATAGACACGAATTACGTGTTTCATATATTTTTAAAAGTCATTCAGCTATTTGCGTCTGGTAGTTATCATCTAATGTGGATGAGCTGGTGATGGTAGGTACAATTCCTTAATGGTAAGCAGTTGGAGAATGATTCTTTAAAAATTTTAGGTAAGTACGTATAGACCGACTCAAAATGAGTTAATATAAGATAATTTATGTAAATAACTTCAATACTCAAGACTTAAAAGTTTTACCTATTTATTTTCTGCTTTTTAGTTATTTTTCGTATTTTTAATGTTTTGTTATAAAGTTCTTTAATCATTGATATACCTTAATGTTAAGAAAAATAACTTAATAGATCATCGGAAATTCATATCGCATGAATACAAAAGCATGCAGTTAATGTGTACGGTACCTAATTGAAGCAATTAAAACACAATAACAGAACTCGAATCCTGTAATTATAACTGTTCTTTATCAATAGTCTAATTTTAGCTTATAGAAATATGTTTATATTTTGTTTAAAATTGCAGAAAAATTAAAAAGTTTCTTGCAGATTTCGCACGCATGATTTCGCAATAGCACGTTACATACGCGTTTATTGCGTATCTATGTTTGATGTAAGAGTTAAATTACAAATGAATCCAGACATACGTGGTAACTGCCTTCCTATCTATTTCTTTACTAACTGAAAGAAAATCTAAAAAATTGCGCGCACCGATGCTCTATGTATTTAAAAGATGTGTAAAATTAAGTAAAATTTGCTTTCTTATAAAACCATGTAAAGTAGGCGTATTAAATGCAAATGAATTTATCAATATGAAATAAATAATTAATCGATTTACCTGAATTTAAAGTTTCCTAAATTTAATTTAGGTGCTTTTACAATGTTCACATTGATGCTAACATATTTTCAGTTTCAAACATCGATGCTGACAGATTTTCTATCAACATAAATAAAACAAACCATTCATAAAACTAAAAACAGTTGTTTAAACACTTAATTTCATCACTGAATCGATTATCAATTGATAAAGCCGCATTCAATCTTTGTGAAAGTGAGACGGTCAGCGTGTGTTGAAACTGGGCTACCTGCAAAATGCACCTTGCAATTCAGTTGCAACAGAACAGAACGCACCAAAATATCGAAATTTACCTTAGTGCTCCGCAGGGTTGCTCCGTCACAGAGAAACGTATCCTTCAATGGTAATTCAATTCGGTCACTAGCACGGATCACTCACACGATGGAACGGGTATCTCACCTCACTGTGTTTGGGAACATTTTAAATTCGAATGCTGTGGCGTTGCGCGGGCGCGGCTAGCGGCGTTCGATGTCGCGGGAGAACGCGTAGTGTTTGGTTGGGTACTTCGGTCAGCGCGCGAGCCCCACTCATTCGCCGGCAAGATAAGACTCCGTTCCTTCCACCCACCGCCTCCCGCTGGGCATCCAAATCCTTTGAGATGGGTCTATTTAAACTTTTTTGTCAGCTAGGAATGTTGGCGCATTATCTTTGGAAAGATCTTTTGTTGCACCTTAGAATCAAGTTCAACGTAATTTACCTACCTTTGCATTTGCATGTTGGAAATTTAAAAGAGTATTTTGAGAAATACCAAAAAATGTTAGCGGAACTTTTAATAGCTTTTCAGTATTATAATTATTAAGAGATGAGAGATTCGGAGCGACATTTACTTATTTAATATTTCCAACGGTTATTTTAATTTCCAGTAAAAAAAAATGCCTAAGCGAATTACTCCTGAATATCATATAATATACGGTTTACAAATGAATTTTCCTAAGTGATAGTTACAAAATGATTTTTTATCATAATAACCTTGATGAAGATAATAGTGTCGTTCAAAGGGTTATAATAATAAGAACTTGTCGCGCAGGCGTGCTCAAGAGGCCATTATTGTAATCACTATCCTCTTGTTCCACTTCCTTCTTTTTAACACGTGGGTGGCATTCCGTTCTCATAATGACGATGTCAATTAACGATAGTAACCTTTATATATTCCTATTACTTGTCTAATATATAAATCACAACGGATGAGAATCATAAATATATCTAACTGTGCCCGCAAACTATGTTTCGCCATGAAAGTTCAAAGAAAAATTCAAAATCTATTTTCCCGCGAGAACTACTTACTTTTCCGGGATAATAAGTAGCCCATATGTTAATCCCTGTTGTAATCCGTCTACCTACAAAATTTCATCCAAATCCATTCAGTAGTTTTTGCGTGAAAACATCCATACATACAAACTTTCGCCTTTACAATATTCGTAAGTAAGGATAAGATCCGGAAATGAACTTTACTAAAGTCATCGATATAGCCTAAAGAATTGCAAATGTTAAGTGGCAGGTCGCGAGAACCGCAGGGTGTGAAAAGCCCAGGATCGATCGGCGGAGATCCTTAGGGGAGGCCAATATTCAACAATGGGCGTCTCTTGGCTGAGATGATAATGATGATGAATCTTGATCTCCAAAAAGTGGTAAATCGTTATTCAAAGGCATGGTCGAAATGATAAAAACGCCACGTGTCAATAATTTATTATACGCCTACAAATTCAACCGGAAGGTATAATATAATAAAACAAGATTAGAAAGGAAGAAAAGGGAATTTAATTTAAAGCTGTGACATCAGTTCACTTTTAATCGCGGCGGTACTCTATTCGCGAAAATTACACAACTTTTGAATTTCTCTACATAACTCCAGAATTTTCTCTACATAACTACAGAATTTTCTCTATATAACTCCAGAATTTTCTCTGCATAGCTCCAGAATTTTCGGAGATCCACAACTATAACAAAGTCAAAGTCAATTGTGCTAATGTGCACAAAATTGCTTTGAAACTATAAAAGTCCTCAAAAACGTGAAACGATCATGTATATAAAATTACCATTTTATTATCACTTAATTATTGGCGTAGCGTTTGATAATTTATTTTAATAATATATTATTATTGATATATAAAATGTGTCGGTCATACAAAGAAGTTTGTAGGGATATTGACGTTTTTGTGGTAAATTCAGTCTTTAAGAACTCATAATTAAATTGGAAATTGTAATGCGAGTCATTGTCTATGCACAAGAAGCTTATGTGTTGTAAGGTTTAAAACCTTACAACGTAAGCTTCTTGTATATGCCATATTGTTGATGTAATCTTTATATTACCAGTACTTTTTTCTAATGAATTATCTTATATCTTACTTTGTGTCACTTGTGTGTAAAAATAAATTATTATTATTTCATATTCATATTAAATCAAGCTTAGAATATTCTATAAAGGTCATTTTTTATTTATTAATGAAAAATTCATCGTGTGTTCGGTCTATCAAAAATTGGCTTAGGAAATGAGTATGCCTTCTGCTATTTCAATGTCACGAGCGGTACCGTCTAAATTTTTATTGCAAATCCTAATCAGGTCGACCTTCCCACTTGTCAGAATTGCCTGGAGACTGGTAGATTTGCGGAGAGAGTTATGGCTAATGTAGCCGTAACGGATGAATTACTTCCAACATTTGGTTAGCAGGGTCGGAACACCCACTTATGTATAATATAATACGCAGTACACAATGGTATCGATTCTGGCATGATTCTCTAAACCTAAAACTAAATTTGACAACAGTCTCTCCTTGTCATTTTGTATAGAGTATGACAAGGATAGACTGTTGTCAAATTTAGTTTTAGGTTTAGAGAATCATGCCAGAATCGACACCACTGTATACAGCATAAAATTATAAACATATTTGTCATTAAATCTGAAAAAATATTTTGAAACGCATTTTTTAAACAAAGAAGTTGTCTCAACTGATCTTGTTATGGCAAAAGATCTAGTTTTGGATAAAATATTTTTCTCAACATTATTTTTTTTCTCGCTGTAAGAACCCTTTCTCTCAATCCAATATTTTTGGTCAAAGAGGAAACATATTATTTAAACAACACATAATTTACATGGTGTCACAAACTGTGACATTATATAAATATTATTTACTGTAAATAGTTATACTAATAAAAATGTTATTTTATATTCTATGGACATGTTACTATAAATACTTATACGAGTTTCATTATGCAATAACTAATCAGTAAATCAGTAAACTAAGAAAAGCGAATCAAATATGATGATTCCTCTTTTTATTAAATTTTTAATTACTGTAGAGTGTGTGTATATATGTATTCTTTGATATTGCATTTCTGAGTTATTTATATTTGATAAACTTGAATAAAAATAAAAAACAGTATACCGTAAAATAGTAAACCTATACATGTGTACGAAGCTTCTCGCTAACAATAGTTCAAATGCCTCAGAGCCATTATCTTAATTCTGAGTCGAGTTGGCGTGGCCATAAACTTGTACTGGATTTGTAGAGACAACAATATCCGTATCTTCTATCAGGTATTTATCTTGGACCAAAAAAATTATTTTAATTTTTCCATAAAATCTCACACAATCAACATTGGAACCGACTATCGTTTCACAAAATAAATGATGAACTACCTATATTGGTAATTTATCAAATGATCTTAAAATGAATTATAAAAAGCAGTCCCATAGTACGATATAAGTATGGAACATAATCCGTGTTAACGTTGATTCTGCTGCCTACGCTGACACAAGCTGAGAGCTGAGACCCTTAACCTGCAATCTTCGATTTGTTTTCTAATTATTGATTTCTTTTTGCTTATTAGATCGCTGAACTCTGTGAGTTAGTAAAAACGATATTACATTAAGAAGAATGTTTTATTTCATTTACCATTTTTTTACAACTTAGTTGGCAAAAAAGCAGCCAGCCCACCTCATAGTAGATTTGATTGCTAGGTCTACAGTACCCTGTAGCACATGGGTAGTATCAAAACACACACAAAAAGTATCCGAAAAAGTTTAATGCCAAAGATGCCAGCATGAACCTGATTAGAGATGTACTACCTCGATCTCACGATCACGATCTACAATAAGCGTCTGTTGGCTTAAATGTTCATGATCCTGTGCGTCTCTGGTTAGCAAAAACGGGAGTTACGGTATACGACAGCGCGGAACTCTGATTGCAAGCATCATCTATAGGCTAAAGTAACCGTTTAACTTGGTGGCCCATATGATTATTTCCCACGTTGTAGAAATAAATTAATACATATTTCTCCACTTTCGGGAAAATCATTGATCTTTCATATAATATGGAGTATTTGAAGGATACAAATTTTTAGATGGGGAATATGACATTGGGCTTGTAAATAGAGTCTAAGCTCACGAAATGAGTATATTCAACTGGCAATAAAAGTTTCTTCACGCGCGAGCGGTTTTTCGACGTTTTTACTCACATGTCGAATAGCCCTACGGCTTTTCTTGCATGTGTTCGCACGTGGGCTCTAATAAAAAAAAGTCGAGGTAAAAGCGCCCGTGCGAACTAACTCTAAATTCTTACTACGCAAAAAATACCACACATTCTTTGAAACAAATAGAGCTATACAATGTATATAGGTTATTTACAAGCTTACTTCTATTTTTTTTAAAGTGAAACTGTTTTTACATCGCCTCGAATTGTTTCGTCCATCTATCACATGTCGCATTACACAGTGGTTCGATAGTTCGATCCTGGTGTAGAGCTTTTTTTTTTCATTAATTTGTTTTTGATTATTTTGTTTTTTATTTTTTGTTGTTTATTTTATTAATTTGCTTTCTTAATAATTTTTTTAATTAGTTTTAAGTTAAGCTTAAGAAAGCAATTTTAATATTACCCTAAATCAAATAATTATCCGAAAATTTTCAATCTACGTCTACGATCCGAAAAAAGTTTCACTTGCATCGTGGTTTCATAACAAAACACAATGATTTTTTACAAAGATAAAAGAAGAATTCTTATAATAAGACATTGGTGACTTCATATAAAATCTGTGGAAATCGGTTAGTGTGGTTATGGTCAATTTCACCAACCATAACTTAGCTTAGGAATCCCCTAAGATGTATGCTGTCACTTTTTGTCTTTGATGAAAAGAATTTGACAGCATACTACCTAAGAGTCACCTAAGCTAAGAAGAGGTTGGTGAAAATGGCCATTAGTGTCTCGTTTACTATGTATGCTAAGCGAATCCTAGGAGCGTTTCTGAGTGTAGGTAATGAAATTCACCATGTGATGGGTAAACTAGAGCGAGACATGATCCCGTTGACTTACATTTCATTGAAGTGTTGATGTCTTAGTCATTAATGGAGCAAAAACCCCGGTCAATGTCTAAAGCGGATCCGCTACCTGTTACTCGAGCTCGGTGACTTTTACTTCATTTTCTCACGAGAAGTGAGAGTTGTATAAAATGTCTCAATAAAAATATGTTGATTTTGACGTTGTATTTTGATGAATACATCGTCTTATTACGAAAGATGCGGAATAGATATAGGCATAGATCAAAAAAAATGTTCTAGTTTGTGTGTGGTTTTTGCATCGTTGAAATTAAATATGTGCAAATAAATATAACTTACTATTCTGAACAGTAAATTAATAATTAAGGTTAAAAGTGACAGACCATATATCGTCAAATCTTCGAAAGCGTTTTATTTATGAGATTTTTGATCAATTTACAATGAAGTCCATTTCAAGCCCAATATACTAATTGACACAATTGTTATAAATAATATGTAAAATAAAAATTCAAATTGATTAAAATCAACAAAATAAATGTATATGAGTTTATTAGGATTATACAGTGTGGAATTTTTAACGGCATTTTAATGCTCAAGAAAGCAAATTTTATTCAAAGGAAACATTCCGTTTTCTAAAAAAGAAACAACACAAAATGTAGAGATTAAAAAAAATATACATGTGCTACAACCGGCTCAAATCCAAAAAATAATAATATTAATACCCTGTACTTTGATTCATTAAAAATAGTTGTAAAAATAGTTATAAATGATATTAAAAATTCATTAAAAAGTTTTGATCCTGACGATTGATCGCATCGAACTCCTAATTTGATTTGCAACAAAGAGTTTATTCGGAATTTTAATTTAAAAATGGAACTTAAGGCTGCTTGTTAGTGGTTCCAGCTCAGTCTGAGGAGAAATTTAAATTTAAAAGTTAATTAATTCGATGAATCCTCAATTTTATTAGTAAAAGTTTTTTTTCGTGTCCATAGTAGGCATCTCAATTGAAATAAACTAAAAATGCCCAATTTCACACTACCGGAAATTATTAGGGCAGATGAAATGCGGAGAAATAGTCATTCATCGCAGTATTCGACGGTACCGGTTGACTGAATTTCTTGTGAGGAGGAGGCAGGCCCCAGATAACAACTTAAATTTTATTAAAAGGGAGACTATGTACCAGGGTCGTGTGCATGGGTACCTCCGTCTTACCTATTTCTGCCGCGAAGTAGCAGTGCTTGTATTGCTGTGTTCCGGTTTGAAGGTTAAGATATGGCATTGACATTACTGGGTACCGTGACTTACATCTTGAGTCACAAGTTGGCAACGTACACTATGGTTCTTGTGGGGGTTGCAGTTTTGCTGCAAATCTCACAGGAGCCACATGTATTATAGGTGACTGTTACCACTTACCATCAGGTGGGCAGTTTGCTTGTTTGCCAACTTAATTGCAATTAAAAAAAGGAACACGCTGGTTGCAGCTGTGCAGGCCCGAAATGAGCTTAGAGTAGTGCAAAGAGTGCGATCGAGTGAGCGAGCGTAAGATTGGTTATTGAAGAGTGGTATATATAGCGTTGGTTATTTGATTTTGTGTACACATCGCGTTTTTTATTTTCTTAATTTGCGAAAATTTTCCTATTGTACTCGTAGGTTGGCTGGAAGAGATTTCGCAAGAGATAAGCCAAACCTTTTGTGCCCAAGTGTATGTTGTTTGTGTTATGTTCTGTTTTTTAATATGTGCAATAAATCGTAAAATAAAATAAATAAATAAGATTTGAAGAAGTATGCATAGGTTCGTATCTACCGGCCAAGCTCTTAAATTTGAGATAACCATCGTGTACGAGTACATCGGTTAACTTTGCACGCAAACATTGTTTTTGGGACATAAGCCAATTGTGTTCCCACAAAATATAGAAAAAAGTGTTTTTATTTAATTTTATTATTTGTAATGAAATTTAATTAAAAACTTCTTTGAGTCGATGTTAAATAATGTTTATCAGTTTCATTACTTCATTTCTTATTATTAATTGTTTTAATATACACGTTATTATTTAGAGAGAGTGAGATACAAGAAAATGAAGTAAACAAATAAGTTGAGGCCTGAGGCTGCTTCAGTTTACCCTTAAAACATAAGTTCAGAATATAAAAAATATAAAATCGCAAATTACTTTCAATTTGTCAGATTAAAATTGGCTATTATTTACCTACGTAGCGTATGTTAATTTTGCAGCTTGCATAAATCTGCTATAAAGCTATGACGTAATCGACTTCTTTAAAATTTAAATTTTTTGCAAGAATTTAGTTTACAGGGACAGTTCTAACTAGTTTGTGATCTGCGGCGGTCCCAGTGGCATCATCGATGTCTCGATTATTTAGTTGTTGGCTTATGGACGCCTTCCGGTTTGTCTCGTTGATAAGTAGGTGGATACCTTATGTCATCTCATCAGTCACCATTCAGTCACGTATTGTGATAAGTTTTACAGTCTCGTACGCATTACGAAGCGATTGCTTTTTTAATGTGAACTAACGTGCACTTTATACCGACGAGAGTTAACTTGTAGTTTAAGTTATTTTGTTCATGTTGTTTGCAACTAAGTTTTGTGAACAAAATGAATAGGCACCTAGAACTAGAACTTAGGTTACCTATTTGTTTATTTCAGTAAATTTTATTTAAATCACTACATTCGAAGACTTTTTAATAAATGTCACGTATGTCTTAATGTATTTTGTTAGCCAAGACAAGAAATATGTCAGTATTAAAATAGATATTTGCACATTTAGCCTTGGATCTAGGTATAAAAATATTCATCCGAATATCATGTTAAACTTTTGCATTCATGTAGGTATAAAGTGCAAAAATTGATACATTTTAAAACTCGTTTCTTGATATTCGCTTATTAATTTGATCTTTGTATACAATTTTTAGCAGCAGATTTTTTGTTAGATTTAAAACACTGTATATAGTTGATGAGTGCAAAGAACTCATAGTAGTAGATATTATACATTTATATATATTAAATACTAGCTGTGCCCGCGAACTACGTTTCGCCATACAATTTTTCCCGTTTTTGCAACATTTTTCATTGACGCTCAGTTCCTATTAGTTGTAGCGTGATGTTACATAGCCTATAGCCTTCCTCGATAAATGGACTATCCAAGACAAAAAGAATTGTTCAATTTGAATCAGTAGTTCCTGAGATTAGCGCGTTCAAGCAAACAAACAAACAAACAAACTCTTCAGCTTTATAATATTAAGTATAGTATAGATATAGTAGTATATATTATAGTTATACACTTAGCATAGCTATAACGTGCGTCGGTGGCGCTGTGGCATCGGCACTGGTCTGTGCCCCGAGTAGAATCGGGAGGCCCGCGATCGATCCTGCCATGTACCCATATTATCCAAAGTGTATGAGAAAGTCATGCATGAGAAAATCACAACGTTCTTTAACAAATATAATATAATAAAAGAAAATCAATATGGATTTCGGAAAGGAAAGTCAACCACACACGCAGTCTTTAACTTGGTAAATCAAACCCTAATACATTTAAATGGAAAAAATATGTAACCACCCTATTTTTTGATATGTCTAAGGCGTTTGACTTTGTTTCACATAACCAATTATTAAAAAAGTTAGAGCGCTGTGGCATTAGAGGCACTGCCTTAAACTGGATAAAAACTTATCTGCAAAACAGGATGCAATGTGTGGAAATAACCAAATTTGATGACAAAAAGCATGAAGCTCATAAATATACTTCAGAGTTCAAACATAATAAGTTTGGAGTCCCACAAGGATCTGTTTTGGGCCCTCTTTTGTTCCTGGTGTATATAAATGATATTCCGGATATCACCGAACATCAATGTGTTCTGTTCGCGGATGACATATCAATAATAGTTACAACAGATAGTAAATTGACATTAAATGATCATATAAATGACATTAATAACACAATAACAACAATAACAAATTGGACTAGAAACAATAATTTGCAAATTAATATTGAGAAGACGTATTTCATTAACTACAATAATATATCATACCAGACATTAGATATAAATTATGATGGCTATGCACTGATAGGTACAAATGTAACAAAATTTTTAGGTGTAAATATAGACAACAAATTAGACTGGAAGAATCATGTGGATACAGTATGCAATAAAATAAACAGATTCTCTTTTGCTTTATATAAATTAACCAAAGTAGTTACAAGAAGTACAGCTCTTACAGCGTACTTCGCTTATATAGAATCAATACTGAGATACGGAGTCATTATATGGGGAAATAGCACCGACAAAAATAAAGTATTTATTGCTCAAAAAAAGTGTATAAGAGCAATATGTAATTCTGCACCTGACGAACCATGCAGACCACTATTCATTACATTAAATATCTTACCATTTCCCTGTCTGTATATCTTTGAAATTGCCAAATTTGTAAGACAAAATATGCATTATTTCAAGCAAGCTAAAGATGTTTATCCACGTAATACTAGAAATTGCGATAGATTGGTTTCTGTCTTCATTCCTAACAGTGCGCGAATCAAAAAAAATTGTTATTGGATGTGTATAACTATTTATAATAAAATACCTGAAAACATAAAAGTGTTGCCCTGGAATAGGTTTAAAAGAGCGTTATATAGTTGGCTTATTTGAATTGTTTTTATTCCGTGCAAGAATTTTATAATTTTAAACAGTAACTGAATGTGATTACTATATAATTCATATCTTGAATTGTTGATTAATGATTAAGTATTTAAATGAAATCGAAATTGACAGATTAATACAATTAGTAATAAACCAATATTTTCATGTTTATGCTTTCTAATGTAATTTATTATAGTATTCAAATCTGACATTTTATACAAGTAATTTTATTAATATTAACTCTGACATTTTATTTAATTTGGTGTTTCTAATAATGATTACAATTTGACATGATATTGTATAACTTATTAATCTTATCGTCACAAAATATTTTGCATGCTGTAACTAATGGCTGAATAAGCATGATCTTTATAATTGTTATGACCATCTCCAGTGTACATTATTCAAACGCAAAATAAATATATTATTATTATTACCAATGTGTTTTTCGTTTGACGAATTTCATATGTACATTTATCTGACACTCCTACGGTAAACCTGCATACACCCGCGATGTAATTCAAAGGTTGTATGTGAAGTCAACCAATCCGCACTGGGCCAGCGTGGTTTGACTAAGGCCTAATCGCCCTAACATAACTGGTTAGGGTAGGCTCGTGCCCCACGGTGGGGACGTATATGAGCTGTGATGATGAAGCTTAATCACACCGTTTCGGTAACTTCCCATTTTGACTCATTTGTAATGGGATACTAAATGGAAAGGTGCTCAAAATGTCACCAGACCGCAATCAAACTTTGATTTGGTTTGACCAGCTTGATTGCTCTGAATGGCGACATAGTGGTGTTTACTACATCAAAAGCTCGACGCAATAGATTTCTCTCGTGATGACGGTTGATTCACCATATCACTACTGCATACTCCACATACTCTCATCTTTGTTTAGTCTAGCATACTTTCGTACGTGGTAGCTTACTTTCTAAGAGATGGAAAACGTGAAACTTTTAAGAAAATGGAGGTCGGCCCAACTGACATTAAACTAATTATAACCCACTAGCTTTTGCATTAAATTCCCTGTAACACGGCAGATATCCAAAAAAAATAAGACAGGTATTTTTCGTTGGTAACAAAGAGTCTGTGTACCGATTTTTAGCTTCCTACCTTGAAAACTGCGAAAAGTCCTATATTTAGATTTCCAAAAAAAAAAATGATGCACGATTTTTTGTAAGTCACAAATAGTCCGCATACCAATTTTAAGCTTTCTACCTTGAAAATTGCGGAATGCTCCATACAAACTTCCACTCCCATTTTAGGGAAGTGGGGGGTTAGAAAGAGACAAAAAGTAGCCTATGTCACTCTCCATCCCTTCAAATATCTCCACTTAAAAAATCACGTCAATTCGTCGCTCCGTTTTGCCGTGAAAGACGTACAAAGAAACAGACACACACATACACTTTCCCATTTATAATATTAGCATGGATAAACGATTAAGCCGCCTAAACCTCACACAGTCAATACAGGCGCACTAATAATAGCGAAATAATCTACTGAACTCTCGTTACCTACGCAAGCTACTCAAGAATGCAGGAATACAAATATTATTTGGGATTAAAACTTCCACATCGATCTCGAAAAGGAGATCGTACTTGCTATTCCCGCGATCTTTACAACAGTACGGCAGCTAAACGCGTGTTTTATGTAGAACTATAAAGCCCACTGTAGTGAACTGGATGTAAAAACTGCTGAGCCTGTCTCAGAGAGATTCGTTCAGTAAATTGGGCCTTTCTTATCCTTAACGGGCTTTCTAGCGAAGACGTTGCGGAGGGCGGTTAACCCGTGAAGCTAAGTAAGTAGCCGACAATGGACTAGCAGGCCTATTCTCTCACTTCGGTTGCTAACTAGAACTGTCAATTTCGAAAGGAACTTAACATCCATTACTCTTATCATGAACGCCGCTGTAACACATAAGATCACTAAACCAGTAATGGATATAAAGTGTCTTTCAAAAATGACAGTTCTAGTTACCAACCGTAGTTAGCGAATAGGCCAGCAGAATCCTAAAGTATGCTCAAATGGGCGGTCTGCCCCCGCATTGTGAACTCTTCCATTTAGTTTACGGCCTACAACTAATTATGCTATTGATGAACTTTATTAGCAAGGTATTAGAGTTCATTACGAAATAAAAAATAATTTGTCATTAAATTGAATGGAAATACGGGGCCTGGTCAGCTTAAACCTTTGGTATTGCCTTCAGTGCCGGTCGGCCAACTGCGAATTGGATCAAACTTCAATAAACGATCAGTGGCTTAGTTAGGGGTTAGGATGACTTCCTGTAGCAATCTAACGAATAGTCAGACAGAGACAGACAAACAGGCAGGCAAAAGTTACTTTTGAATGTATAATATTTGTGGGGATTCGAACTAATGAATAAAAAAAGTCTCGATGAAAATCTAAAGACATAACTTTTTTTTCGTACGCCTAGGACTTTTAAGTCCTACACTCAGAACAAAACACTTACTTAGTTAAATAAACGTGTCTTTTTCGAACTCGACGTTGGCGGAATTGTCTATAAAGACAGAGCCCATATATTAAAAAAAAAGTCTCAATTCTGCTATGACGGTTCCTCTAGAGAAATGTACAATCAAATTATCTTCAGCATACCGTGTTGACGCCATTGATTGTATTTATTGACCGAGAATAAGGTCTTCTTTAGCTAATCATAGTAAAATGAAATAAATACAATCGAAATTTCGCTCGAGTTGTATACGACTCGATGGCGTGGTGGTCACTCGATGGCGCATGTTGATATCGCATGCTAGTATCCTGCTCGATGTGGAATTTTAGTTGCGTTATTTGTATTTTTAATTGGTTATACAAAATGTTTAAGTAAAATGAAAAGTCAAAGATATAAAAACACATTTTGTCTACAATATAAAATGAATAATTCACAACATAAAACATACAAATACACTTTCATGTCACCTACAAAGATTAGTGAGCTACATAGATACTTAAAAACAATCTGTCTAGTTGTGAAACAATACTAAATTGCAGCGATTGTGACACATTGCTCACACTTTATATAATGATGTCGAAAATTGTGGATCCAATTTATGTGATGAATACGATATAAGTATTTCTGAAAACCACAATGAATAATAGCTGTTTTCTTAAACGCCTGTCTAGACTCTAGTTAGAGGTGATTTTTTGGATTAAGGTCTTATTCGCCAGATTCCTTTTTGTACAGATTCTGTTTTGAACAGGTTCTTGTTTGGACAGATTCCTTTTTTACTAGAATGACAAATCCTTATATATTATAAAACAAAGTCCCCCGCCGCGTCTGTCTGTCTGTTCGCGATAAACTTAAAAACTACTGCACCGATTTTCAAGCGATTTTCATCACTCGATAGCGTGATTCTGGAGGAAGGTTTTAGTATATAATTTGTTAAGTTTTTGTATTTATTTCTGTGTACATTAACGATAATTATTGAAGATGTCGGGAAAAAATAAATTAAGGCGAAACGTAGTTCGCGGGCACAGCTAGTTTAACTATAAAAAAGTACGGTAAATATGGTAAAATATAAAAGTCCGGCTAATCTATACACCGCTATTTTTAAGTTATGACAAAAATTTTGTGTGCTTGTTCAGACAAGCAAACTGAACAACTTTCACTATGGGACCAACTTCGAAATCACAAAAAAAAGTCAGCTGTTTCATACATTTAGGTTCAGTGAATGTTGAACATTTGTATGGAACAGCTGATTTTGAAGTTGGTCCCATAGTGAAAGTTGTTCAGTTTGCTTGTCTGAACAAGCACACAAAATTTTTGTCATAACGAAAAAATAAACTTGTATATACACGGTTATTTTTTTATCACCCTGGAAAATTTAAGGGACGCTACACGCTTCACGGTATTAGAATGACTTAAATATAAATAAAAAAAATTACTCGCTTACTTAATTTTATATTGATTTTTAAAAAAATACAAAAAATGCTGCACTAGTTGAGAGTAGCATTTTTAGAGATTTTTTTTTTATATTTAAAAAAAAATTATTTATCTTTTTTTTATTTTTTATATAATATTGGATGTGTCCTGAAGCGTCCCTAAAATTTTCCAGGGTGATAAAAAAATAACCGTGTATAGAACGAGAAGTTCCCATATATAGACGCACGCACAGCCGCAACCGCTAATGGTAGAAACGTGAAATTTTGACAGTTGTTTTAGTTTAAAATGCGGACGCACACTAAGAAGGTATTTAAAAAAAATAACCACAAAGGGATGAAATAGGAGTTGCAAGTTTGTGTGGATTTTTTAAAAATTAGCAACGATTTTGAGATTCATACTTTTTAAAACATTTCATTGAACACGTGTTTGATGGTTTATTGAGATTCACCCCCTTAGGGTGCAAAATAGGGGTTGAAAGTTTCTGTGGAAAATGATCGAAATCTGCTCCAATTTCTATGAAATTTATGCCGCGAGTGCAAAGCTAGTAAAAGTATATTTCACTAACGATACATTGTTATTGGTTAATTTTATTAAAAATATATATTTCTGTATAAATAGGAATCTTTCCAAACAAGAATCTGTTGAAAACTGAATCCGTCGAGAAAGGGATTTGGTGAAAAAGGCCTTAATCATATGTTGATCCTACTGCACTTTGAATGAAAAATGCTGTAATATTACACATTAATTGATTTTGTATGTGAAATTTTGAGAATACCTCTGTTGTCATGTTCTAAGTGAAAGTTAAAAGGAAAACGGCATGTAGGTAGGTACTTATAAAACGCGTAGGCAACCTTTGAAAGCCTGGCCGCCTTTCCCAGACTTAGGTATCTATGTTAGCAAATCAGGTGATCTTCTCGGTAGTGTTATACAATAATCTAGGTATCTACCTAGCTATTTCACTTAGATTATATGAATTGAGTATAAGAAATTTATGGTTCTTTACCCTACTGCCCAAAAACACTACAAGGCACTAATTTAGTAATCATAATGTGAAATTGACATTTGCAAGTCGAATAATTCAGAGTTAAAAATAAGTTAGAAATAAGAGTTACTTAAAAATAAGAGTTTTTTTTATATGTTACTGGCTATTCAGGTAGATCAAGCGTTGATTGAAATATTAAGTAATTTTCAACCCACATTAAAAAAGGAGGAGGTACTCAATTCGACCCGTTTGTTTTTTTTGTATGGTACGCGATTATTCCGCCAATTGTTGACCGATTTAATTTTTTTTTGTATTCGATTCTTTCTTTTTCTTTGTCTATCATCTTTTTGTGTTTTCTTGGGTGGTCCTGTTATCACTAAAGTCAGAATCTAATGATGGAATCCCATAAAAATTGAGGAAAACCCTTAAATTTTATAGATACCACGTCCAAAGTGTTTCGTTTTTTTCAGTAGCTATTCACATATTTACGTTTGGCTGTTATAAGCTGAGCTGATGATGGGAGGATCCTTAAATTTTAGCAGTTAGAGTAAGTTTTTTATATACAATAGGCACGTATACACCGCTATTTATACAATATTTACCTGATTTGCCTAAACTTATCACTGAACTTATCTTTATAAAACTTATCACTAAAAATATCAAGTAAAAGAAAAATATAAAAAATTAAAACCGACTTCAAAAACACTGAAAGTTAACAATACTATAAGAATAGGCACAGACAACATCACATTTCTATATAGAAGTCGGTGCCAAACGATGATCTCAAGAAAGCCTTAAAATTTAGCACCGACTTTAATATAGAAATGTGATGTTGCCTGTACCTATTCCTGTATTATTGTTAACTTTTCAGTGTTTTTGAAGTCGGTTTTTATTTTTGTAAAATTTAGTAATAGTATAATGATTCTATCTATCTATCTATTCTACTATTCTATGCATATAATAATCCCTCAGGTCTTTATAAAACTTATCATTATTATATATACTCTACCTAGGAAATATATGAAACGTCTTTTGTTTGGTGATCAACCTGCACAAAACACCATTATATTTACTTAATGGGTTAGTACTATAGTAGGTAGGTAGGTACTACTTACTCATTGTTATGTTTTACTTCTGATATTAGTTCGCAATGCCTAGGAAGAAGATGGCTGTGACATACAATTCCAAATTGTACATAAAAAGTCGATATTTCTCACGGTACAGTTTTCTAGGCGCATTAAGTATAAATTATGTAACAGTGAATTACCTATACAAGATTCAGTCCTCACTATCCGTTTATCGCCTTTAAGAATATTCAAACATGAATATTCAAAAAATTTGGATTAATTTATTTTCACGATAGGAAAATTCATCGAGCATTCGTAGAGTTTCACCTAAATACCATTCCCAGCAGTCCATGGGAAAACAAGCTTTAATATTGTACTTACGGCTACCATTTTGGATGAGATATATGTTATTAAAGGCGCATTTATTAAATCTTGAGACCTTACTGGTCTTGTTACAAAACGAGTCTCATCTGCTCTGTCACTTGTGTTAATAAGAGAAGACTGAGACGGCGTCAGGTTTCAACCAAAACTAAGCTTAGACTATGTTTTGTAATAAAACGGTACAAGCTTCTTTTCAGTTCTTCTAGTGAAAGCACTCCCAGTATTAGAATCACAGCGAAAGCGAGATGGCGTTATATACTGCAATAGTGTTGTCTTTGTTTCAATTTTTTTAAGTTTACTCTAAGCGATCGCGATAAGGGGGCTGGTGTAGAGTCAACTTAGAACTGTAGAGTCAACTTTTGTTCTCCTCCTTGTAGTTGCTTGCACGCATCCTGACGACAGAGTGTTGGTAAGCCCTCCACTAGAACTGTAGAGTCAACTTTGTTGTCAACTAGAACTGTAGAGTCAATTTTTGTTCTCCTCCTTGTAGTTGCTTGCACGCATCCTGACGACAGAGTGTTGGTAAGCCCCCCAAAAGGTGGACCGACGATCTGGTGAAGGTCGCGGGAAGCGCAGGGCCGATCGGTATGGAGATCCCTGGGGGAGGCCTATGTCCAACAGTGGGCGTCTCTTGGCTGATATGATGATGATGATGATGATCCTGACGACAATGGTTGGGAGCATATACATACAAAACTAAAGACTAGTTCATTGTTTTAAATTTTATGTTCCAGTAAATAGAATGTTGGTATTTTGACTACAATAAGGGTTTATGTTGAAGAGGAATTTTTGACTAGATTTTAAAAATAAACTATGCAGAACAAATCTGCACTTGCGGAGAATTGAGCTTTTGCCAACAGATATGATCTGCTTCAAGATCACGGTATATATTGTTTTACTACTTATATTTATAAATGTTGTATGGGTCGGAGTTTGCCTAAGCGATATCTACATAGCTCTACATTTTTAAACAACCACGATAACATAACGTAAAACCTCAGACAACCCCAGATATTTTTTTGATTTTAATTATTAAAGAATCATATAAATTATGAAAATGACTTAAAAGTTATCAGTCATAATCAGGGCACACGGGGAATAGAAATCAAATTTCAAACTCAAATCTACCTTAGGTAGATTTGAGGTACCAAGAGTCAAAAACTATTTTGGCGACAGAACCTTGAAAAAGCAATTACCGTATTTGCTCAATGGTCTTCCTGAGAACATCCGACGGGAGTCCAATAATTTTTTTTTTAAATTTCCCTAAAAAAGCACCTGCTCAGCAGTTTGTCATAAGTTTAGTAAGTTAGCCATTGGTTTATTAACTTAGAATAAGAGACTCATTTGATCCCATAGACAAACTGTGTAAACAGTTTTGTGGGACATTGTTTACTTTTAAGATATATTGTATTTGAAATAAATAAATAATAATAATAATAAAATAATAAAAATAATTCTTTTTCTTTCGTTTTGTTTTTAGCGCATTTAGCCTTCTAAGGTTTTGTTGTATATCTTGCAAATTTAAAACTCTATGGTCGCGCTTGCGAGTACGGTACGGTGTGGTCGCTAAGCCGTCGCAAGCCGTTACGCCGCCCCGCCGCGCGCCGCCCGATAAGGGATAAAGGCGACAGAGTTATATAAATTTAAAAAGCGACGTATTTGAACATTTTATTACATATAGTCTGACCCATTTTTTTATTAGTGGAATGGATTCCACTCTTGATTCTGAATAATCTATTTCCAGGTTTTCATACTCGTAGATACGGAGTGTTGGGTAATAAATTAATAATACTTTATCGCAAGAAAGTTAAATTACAGCTGTAATAATAATTAAATTGATGTTACTTTCAATATGACGTCGAAATATCAAATTGTTTGCTAGAGCGCACGTAAAATTTGAGAGCAATTTAGATAGATAGATTCTTTATTGCACTCATCACAATTTAAATACAGTAGGTACAATATGGTTCTTAATTTAATGAGGGCAAAGGCGGTCTTATCGCTAGAAGCGATCTCTTCCAGACAACCTTTGTTAAAAAAGAAAAAAAGAATATGTGCTAATAATGAAAACAAACTAATATAATTATGAATTCACACGCACAGTAAAAAAAATAATGGAATTTAAAAAATGATGTTACATGCAAGTAGGTACCCGCTACCGGCACAGACCTAAAATATGTTAATGCAGCTTTCGTTTAAAAAATCGCTAGTGATTTGGATTTACGAATCAAATTTATTGCATTTATGAGTAAGATATACGAAGGTAAATAACCATGCCATAATTTGCACTGATAAACATTTATAACTAATTTAAGTGTTTTATTTCATTTAATTTACACAATAAAATATATGTCATCTAATTCCAACTCCTACGTATCCTGCATGATGACTATAAAGGTTCTACAAAATTATCCGAGTTCTAAGAAGGTAAATAAAATAACTAGCACCATGTCCGCCATGACGCAACGTCTTTACGCACGAGTGCGAATCGGGGTTAGTCTATAACGTTAAAAACGCAAAACCACTGGGTAGTGACCATTCAACAAATATTTTGTTAGAACCAAGTAAATTTATTGATTATGCCACGTTATTAGTCTGTAGATACGGAGCCCAATAAAACAGTTATTGGTGTAATTAAATTCTGATTCTAATGAACTCTTTAGGGTCTCTGCGTGGTAGTGTAAAGAGATACCTTAAACTTTCGACAAATAATAAAAGAGTTTTTTGTGTACTTATATAAAAACATCTTGAACTTTTGGGTTCTGTGTATGATATGCCAGACCAGTTTCCTATGGATAACATTTCGCAAAAGTTACATAGTTAGAACAAGGCTCAGGTTTAACTTACTCTACCTGTGTTCTACCATACACCAAGCAGACGCGCATTTATTTATTTTATTAGTTAATTCTTGAGTACAATTGTGTACAAGGCGGACTTAATGCCAATGTCACTGACTTCTTAGTAGAAAAACTCAGCAGCACATTTTCACTATCAGCAAAAGATTAAATACGAAAATAGAGGATAATAGAACTTGTTCCATCACTTTGCTACTTAAAAAGAAGTGCGGTCCCCGGACATTCAGCAGTGTCTGTCTCAGGGCACAGTAATTGTATTGGTAGGAGTTCGTTCACTGTGAAAAACAGATTGATGGACGGACATGCCCAATTTGTGGCCCCTCAGTGAGGCGCACTCACGCGCACGTGCAAGCGGGCCGATCGTAGACCACAGTGAAAACACCGATCGAGCGAAAATTTAACAAATGATAGAGTCTATTTTCTCCTAGAAGTCATTTCGATAAAAAAATAAATGTCGTTCTTATTAGTCCTTAGAGTATTTAGCTCTAAGTATTAGTCTCACGGGAGTCACGGGTATTAATAACGTTTTTTTGAAAAATAACTTAAAAATAATATAAAAAGGATTTAATTTTGTCAGTTCTTTTAGAGTGTTAATATTGTTATAGATTTTATACATGTTTTACAATAACAAATTCGTGACCATAACGCCCATTGTAATACTCTACATTTCCCCAAGAGTACAAAAGTAATAATAATAAAATTATTGTTAAAAAGCGGATTTTTATCAAAGTGATGGAATACCGTCAATACGTTAACTATGAAAAGATCCTAGATTATTGACTAGGTAAGACGTCACAGTAAATCTAGATTTTTCTTTCTAGAACTAGGTAGTTCGTACGTATCACAAGAATTCCAGCTCAGTTTGTTGATGATATGCTGTTGTTTTATTTTTCGATTTTTTTCTTTAACACTCGTACTTATACCTATTTCAATGTCTTAACATTGCATAGGTATCATTTTATTCATATCGGAATATCTTCTTATTGTTAGCTTTAATTTTGGCAGATAGTAAGTGATGTTAAAACCGAAGCCCGCAGTACCTATATCTGGATTAGAGGACAATATCAACAAATGCGGAACAATAGTGATTGTAACTAGAGAATCGTAGTTCAAGCCCTTCCAACAAAGCATGTAAGCTTCTGTCTCTACTAAGAATCGAGTCCTGGACTTCTAAATGAGGATGGTGGTCACAGATAGATGGTTAAAGGTCGACAAGTCCAGGTGTGTCGCCATTGTTAGTCAATTAGGTGTACATTAGCACATTCGACTCGGTAACTGTTTCTCGGTCAACGCTCTAGCATCTAGGTCATATTTGTATACGTAATATATTTTTTGGACATCGCTGTTACTTACCTACTCTTTTCTGCACGTTTATATCCCGTATTAATAAACAACTTTGACATCTTGTCATGGTAAATGAGCTTAGTTGCCAAATACAAGATGAAGCATGGAATAATTTTTTCGCGATAATACGGCTCCAGCAATACGTTGGAAGCTGCTGCTAATTATGACGAGGTGTTCAGGAATCAGCTTCCACTTTGGTTTTCGGTACATCGTTATCGACATAATGCTATTAGAAAATTAATTTGGAATTCTG
Source organism: Schoenobius gigantellus (assembly GCA_963935595.1). Lineage (NCBI taxonomy): Eukaryota > Metazoa > Arthropoda > Insecta > Lepidoptera > Crambidae > Schoenobius > Schoenobius gigantellus. Next base: position 29,241,927 of record OZ012547.1, on the reverse strand, counting down.
ACAATAAAGATATCGATCTTTATACTAGCCAGCGTCAAAAATCGGCGATCTCATTGCTAAGACTTTAATATTTTTATATACGTTTGTTACGGCGCATTTTAACCTAACAAAGAAAATTATCAGTAGCTTCTAGCTTGCCAAAACGGGACTAATTTCCACTTCACACGCCAAATCATCGCATTTGGAATGTTATTGGCAGACAACCTAAGGTTTTTTTGCACTTGAGGTCTAGTACCTACCACATTTTATATAGGCTTTCGAGGAAGCGGTTTTGTGTAAGTTCATTCGCACGAGAAATCAACATTCAATATGCTGACAAAAGTGCACAAAAGGTCAACGACTTGCTGCAAAGACTGTGCTAAGTTTTATATATACAGTGACGTTTACCTCTTGAGTTTATTACGGAAACTCAAGAGCATTAAAGCCTGTTTATTTCGAGGTAATCCTCCTCGATACAATTACTAATGCAGTGTGTAATTTAATAGCTTTGTTTAAGTGATTATTTCCAAGTATGGTTAAACGTGCTCATATCTCAATGATGAATCTGTCTATTTTTAATCTATGCTAGACGGTAACTAGACCGTAAATAAGGTCAGATTACTTTAATTTTTATGAATCTTGACGCAAGAAAGAAATTATAACTTAATTGTTTAACAACTATTTATCTCCTTTACTAAGTTTTTGGTGTTCTGTTGTCATTATCATTATCTCCGCCAAATAATACTGCATTTACCTCCCCCCAAAATTGGAAATGCTTTCTACTACGGTGATCCAAAGCAGATTTTGTATCTAGTATTTTATATTTTTATCATTGTTTCAAACGTATTTACAAAATAGACATGACATATTACCTCATCATAATTTTAACCATAAAGTACCCAGTGCTGGGATTAGGACTCCCTAAGAAAGGTGCCGGAGCTCTGTCTTATTTCAGTTCTGTGCTCAATATAGGTTAATAATAGTCTCCAGAGCCACGTTCGTTAGCAGAGTGCGGCGCGAAGTAAAGTGTAATCGAAGTCCCTTAAATACGATACAAATTAAACCTGCCATTGACTGAAATATCTTCTTCGGTCGGTCGGTCGGTCTTTAAAAAAATATTTATCATAATTCAAGAAGTTCTGTGCTCAATGTGGGTTAATGGATTATAGTCTCCAGAGTCACGTTCGTTAGCAGGGTGCGCCGCGAAGACCTTACCTAGCGTGCCCATAAGGGCAGCGAGAACACCGGGGGGTTTTAGTGGGTAAGCCTGGCATTCTGCCGGGAGAGCCCCACACACGCTCGCCGTCTAGCCAACGGCGGGTACGGTGCGGCTACGTATTTCCCCCGAAAAAAGGGTGCGGTGCGAAGTAAGGTGTAATCGAAGTTCCTTAAATACAATACAAATTAAACATGTCATCGACTGAAATATCTCGGTCTTTAAAAAAATATTTATTCAATTCAAGAAGGATGTTGTGCTTACTATGTTCATCACTTATTCTAGATACTTTGCTAAACCCATGAGTAATTTAAAAGCAAATAAAGTCAATAATGATAGCTTACTTGCTCCAAATTCTATTTGCTTAAAAATTTTGAATAGATACTGTACCGCTAGAAACGGTCAAGATAATATGTGCCAAAACCCTCTTGCTCACATGTAAGACATTATACGCTTTGGAAATGCAGTTACCTTTAGTGCTTTTATATGAAGTTTTGTTAATAAAATTACCGTTTTGACGTTATTCTAACGCTCTTCAAAGCCATGACAGCAATTTTTGTTGATTTGTTACGGTGTTTTTGTGGATTTCAGGTTTTTAGAACAAGCTCTGACAAGCGTAAACATATTACATTATATTATAAAGATCGCTATTGAAAAATATCGAAATAAAAATAAATACTTATTTCTGGGCACTAAATTGTTTATAACCTAAATGATTGCAAGCTAGCAATCAGTTTAAGTAAAAATGCCGCTAAAATATCTCAATAACTTGGAAATTAAGGGTCCCAAGTAGTGAAACCTCTTATTTTGTTTTTTTTTTCTTAAATTCAACAATAACATATTCGAAAAAATATATGATACTTGTCATACAAATTAATGAAATAAGTTCAGGATCATTAGCTTTCTAAAATGGTGCACAAATAAAGACAACTTTTCAAAAGGAGGAAAAGAAACGTTCCAGGCATAATACAATTTGAAGATTTCTTAGGAATTGCATTTCGCATTTTTTTTGTCTTTTTTTTTCGTTTTCTTTTCTCTAATCCAGGAACAACAGCCATATTTTGTTTAGTTTTATTTTATTTTTTATGTTTTTTATTTTTATGAAAATAAAAAATAAATAAAAACCCGATATATCAGAAACCACTCATTTTCGACCCCTACATAATGGGGGTTAATCTGTTACAAATGACCTAAAATATAAGAATAGGTCTGATTCCCAGTCATCCTGTATATTGTCTTTTTAATATTAATTCATTAGAACTATGTGTAAAGTGTCAGTCATCTCAAACAAGCGTTAGTATGATAAAAATTATTGACACCACCCATAGCTATTATAAGTAATAAGTTGAGAGAGACAGATACAACGAACAAAGAATGACTTTTATATATTTTTATATAAAATTCTATTAATTACTTCATAATTCCATTATAAGAATGTCTACTTATTATTTCTTCGTGTTCTTTCTTCTTTGTCTAGCACAATGCGGATGCAATCTCTTCAGCGGCGTCCTTGTGGCAATCGGCCAATTCTGCAATATTAAATGTTTTTATTAATTTGTTGTGGTATTCTACGTCTTTTACTAAAATAGAGTCTGCTGCTAATAATTATTGTGTTTTATATTAAACGGGGATTTTGATTTTCTACCAAAAACGGTTTTGTGAAAAAACTTATTCTTTTAACGAAAACTACTATTACTATTTTCCATGGAAATGTTATAATCACTTATAATAAATTCCCATTTCCCAGTAACAAATTGATAATTGGACGAACTTACGTAAGTGAAGTCCAATTGTAATAATACTTTCAGTAGTTTTAGCGTTATTTATACGTTAAGATGCTTTTAAACTCCTATTTCAAGAATATCCAGACTTCAAAACGCCGACTAATTATTTTCTCATTTAGAATAAATACTTAATATCTCTAAAATAAAATTTCCTTTAAAACATATCGGTTCAAGTTCCACGCAATCTATTACCTTTTAATTCACATCTTAGGTGTAATATTAGCAGACCAAACAAATTGACGGTGCATTGATATACTCGTATTATTGCCTAGACGGATTGAGGTTACTACAATAAATACAAAACCGTTACTCCTCAAATCTCTGCAGTTAGGTGTAGCAATGGTAAGTTACGTGCTTCTAATGCTAATGAGTTTCGAACTGTTGTGTGGACTAATCCGCGTTTCTAAGGTCTTTGGGTTCAATTACTTATCTATACTTACTAATATTATAAAGCTGATGAGTTTGTTTGATTGTTTGTTTGTTTGTTTGTTTGGTTGAACGCGCTAATCTCAGGAACTACTGATACAAATTGAAAAAATATTTTTGTGTTGGTTAGTCCATTCATCGAGAAAGGCTATAGGCTATATAACATCAAGCTACGACTAATAGGAGCTAAGCAACAATGTAAAATGTTGCAAAAACGGGAAAAAAATATATGGCGAAACGTAGTTTGCGGGCACGGCTAGAAACAATATATTTATAAATTAATATCTACCTTAGGTTAATATTCCTAAGATGAATAGAGGTGAGGGGTGTGGAGGATGTATATATACTGTATACCCTCCACGTAAAGTTTTTTTACAAGGAAAATGACGTGAATATGGTATGCTATATATATTTTTTAAATTTATCAGTATCTTGCAATCTGCCTAATTGTTTGGCATTTAGCTAGAGGTTATATAGTTCAAATTAGTCTTGAAATGGTATCAGTCCAATGACCAATCCATTTTCTTATCCATTTTCTTAATACCAAGACGTTAATAAGGTATTGGGGGGGTTTTTCTCTTTAGTCTCTTGGTATGATATATGGCAAGAATACTATTTAAGCTGCTAGTTTCCCGTTTTCGAACAATTTCAATTTACTGTGCCGCCACAAACATAAAACGAAACAGTTCTAAAATTCATATTTATGATATTGTTAAGCAATTTATCTAAACATTCTTTAAGACAAAACGTTAAATAAAATGTTTTACTCGATAGAAAAAATAAAATATAAAGATCACTCTGTTCAATTTTTTAAACAGTCAATCCCATAGTCATCATCCCAATTTGGGATGATGACTAAATTATAATTTTCACGTCTCGTCACGAAATATTAAAATAGACAGAAAAAGATACAATCGTGTGAAATTAGAATAAAAATCGACTTAGAAATACATTAGATACAAGCATTTAAAGCTGTTAATTCGGAAGCGATTAGACAGAGAGATCCGACATCAAACGTGACGTTATTGTTGAGTACGGCCATATAAACTCCATATAAATTGCCATTTTGCTAGAAGAGATGGAGAAAAATCTTTAATACCTTATATCTTGGTTGTTTTTATTATTCGAAAACCAATTTTTCTTTCTGTTTATTATATGAATGAGCTTCTATTAAAGTAATAATTTTTTTTCATTCACCTAGTATGCTTTGTTTAGACCCCATGAACCGATTCCGATCGATCGACACTGGGATTGTGATTTTCGTTCGCTTGACTGTATGTGTTGCGAATATTAGCGCCAAATTGGATCCGTATCGAGAAAATTATATAACAATGAGTTTGGTTCGCTCAAAATCCTCGCAATGCCGGTCCAATTTGGCGCCAATGTAGCAACTCAAGCGTACGAAAAATCACCATGTCAATTATGTTAGTTGGTTCAACAGTACCTAAGCCTACTGATACCTACTTGGACTACATAGAACCTACCATTGCATGTTTAAATAAAACTATTGAGGTAACTTGTGTCTTGTTTTTGCACATACAATACAATTGAAGATCTTAATATGAACATGAACAACACCAAATTTGATATAAATTTAAAAACGCTCTTTGGGTAAATTATGATGTTATGAATACATGTTGGCTAATAAAAGGATGAAAGCATAAAACTTTGAAGCTCCCACAGTGAACTGCGTCGTTACCACTGAATATTTCCTTACTCTATCTAGAACAACATGACACGTCATCTTTGTTCAAATATTTATTTGTGAGTTATTATTTGTTGTTTTACCTGCATATAATTGTTAAGTAAATAAAAATCAAATAAATAAGTTTTATGTTATACTCTAGCTAGGTAAGGCATCAGTGCTTGTATTACTAGGTACCGGCTCGAAGGGAAAAACGGGGAGCAACTACGTTACTGTGACTAGATTTTTTATACATCTAATTTTACGTACAGTCTGCCAAAAAATTGGTTCACCACCCTAAGGTTGAAATTCAGAACATGTCAAAAAACAACACGGTTGACTTCCCTTTGCAATAACATACTGACAGCTTCCAAAGTTACTTGTACCTTACCAATATTTTGTCGATAGGTACTCGAAAGTTTGTCAAAACTGCCCTGCGAGCATGGAACTCTCGATACACAAAATTTGACAGCTAAGGTCGACATACTCGACAAAAATCGATAAATTTCACAGATATTCCTAAGGAGTGAAAAGGACAGATGCTTTTGTCGATCGATATAATATGTCGATCGACAAGTCCATGCTCACAGGGCTGGTACGAGCTACTTTCTTGGCCGACCATACAAGCAGGCCGTCCACTTGTCTGACGGTCAGAGGCTACAGTAGCCTATATTATATTCGATTTCTGTATGATTTGCAAATCTACAACCCCTTTTTTCAACGTTTTTTATTTTATTTATTTATTCTCAGCCATTTTTAGCGCATTACAGAATTCATGCAGTATCGCCAAACTGAGTACAGTTTATTGACGAATATGACGCTCTTAAACAAAAATGAATATTCTAGAAATCTATTTTAATATAATGTTAAATAATAATTCAAACAAAAATGTAAATAGCTAATATCAATTTCTTCCAAAAGTACAGCTTTTAATATGCATTAGAGAATCAATGAGTAGAGAAACGGATGTGCCTCACGTTTGGAAAGACGCTAGGTTGTGTCGTACTTTCCGTTGCCACTGGGACAGTGGCCGTGGCCTACCGACTAAAACCCAACGATGCCCCCTCACAAACGCCTTAGCGCGAGCACGTCCATCACCGCCGCATCCTCCCCATCATTAGATGAGGAGGGTACGTCGAGGAGGAACGCGTCACTACCTGACAAGGTTATGGAAACTCTATCGAATACTTCCATGACCTCGTCGGTGTCTGCTCGCCTATGGTGAGTCCCTCTCACCAAAATAGGAAGGCTGAATATCCCCCGAGGCATCCGGGGGATCGACGACTGGCGGCGACCTGTGCAATGCGGGGTTCAGGTTTCGGGACCTGAACCGCTGATTACCGTCAGGAGGTAAAAGGCGTACGTAAGTCCGCCTTCTCCACCCTGTACTACTGCGACGGCATGGAACGGCCAAGGGTCATCCTCCCTATCCCTCTCCTCCGTCTCTTTCTGCGAAATGTACAACCCCTACAAGGACCACGATGTACGTTTCCAACTTGTGACATAAGAAATCAGGGTTCCCAGTAATTCCACTGCCTGTCTTACCTTCATACCGAAACGCAGCGATGCAAGCACTTCGACGAACGAAGCATCTGCGCAGACGACTCTAGTACCTAGTAGGTACTAGAGTAGGCTAAGTACTGACCATAGCAGCCTAAGTACTGACCGGGACATTAGCAGTAAGCGACTAAAGAAACACATTTTGTTACCATTTTAACTTTATATTACTTTAATTAATTTTCTCCACAAATCAGCTTAAAATTATAATAATATCTGCAAAGTAGATTCCACATAAAACACTAATTATTATATTTTTCTGATTACTTCATCTTATTTAGCAGGTTTAGTTTACGCATAAACTACTTATGAAATTCTGAACAAGTAATTTTAAAATTGAACTTGCATTAAATTATTATTTTGACCGTGTCTATGTGAAGGCGAAGGAAAGGATATTTTTTGTTTAGTAGCTGAAGCTACTAAAGAAAATATTCTTTCCATATTTGCGTTATGACCCATAATATGTAATTGAAATACCGGGACATTTTCTAGATTAACTGGGGCGACCGGTACAGAAGTTTCAAACCGGTGTCATGTCCCGGTGTACCGGAACGGCTGGCAGCCCTATACTAGAGTCGTCTGCACGGATGCTTCACTTATTGTGCCAGAGGGATACGCAGTAGGTACTACTACCTGCAGCAGGCTGCGTATCCCTCTGGTAAACTCGTATTTTACCAGTTGGCAACACTGTCATCCATGTAGGAGTTTCAAATTTACTCACCATGACGCTCACCGAATTGTTGCATAAAGTGTAATTTGCATTTCATTGATGCTCTGTAACAACTACCAAAACATTTGTTTCTTCACGAGCTTAATATGCACTTAAATGTAATGTTTGAACACATTTAATAAACAATCGAGCAGACAAATTGTCATTGTCGCTTTCATCTGTTTCGTCAACGTTTCGCCACTCGACCGCTCCAAATGGTAGGCAGGTGTGTGACGTAACGTGAACTAGACCCCGACACTGTTAAGAAACACGTGTTTACATTTTGTATTTGGTCAGTGCGTGACACGTAACAATGGCGCTGATATTTTTTACGCCGTGTTCTAGAGTACTAGAGTAGATTGATTCGGTGAGTGAAAACAATTTGTTAAATTGAACATGTAAGTGGTGAGTGGAGATTGTAACAATTGTATTAGACAGTGTTGTGTAATTTTCACTTTGAAATTATTGAGTGTAAACTATACTTTGGGATTGGTAACGACGTGTATCTTTTTCCGGCTTTCTTACGTGTTAAATCTAGATTTTGTCAAACTGAACCATAGCTAAATACTGTTTAAATTAAAATAATGTTGTAAATAAATTTGTTAGTCGTATAATTTATGTAAGTATGTACCAATGCAATATTTCAAACTAAAAAAGGGGCAGCAAGTTTTTCATAAAAATTTTAGCGTAAGAAAAAATATCGAAGTGATACACATTGACAGTTAATAACTTTCAATGAGTTTTCGTCTTATTTCACTGCAAATAAGTTGAGAAAGGAATTTATTTTTACATCATAAATTTTTTTGTATTGAAACGGCATTTTGCGTAGAACGAGTTACAGAAGAATATACAGGTGAGTTGCAATTAACAAAAACATTGAGGATGGAACGTCCGAGTGCAGCAAGAATGTCGAAGATTGAGGATGGCACGCCCGAACAATCTGAGGCTGAGACCTCAATGACGTCACTGAGTGAGTAATTAACGGGACAAGTGCTCAGTACGCCCCAAACGAGAATGCAAATCAAACATTGCAAAGGTCACCGCGTTATCTAATAACTGAATGCCTCGCCTGCGCCTGCGCCTGCGCGCTGGATTGCGAAGCGACGATCATATCGTGTTGGACTAGCGGTTGCGTGACCTGGCTTCATTATTCGAACAGACGTAAAGTCGAGTGCAAAATATATTTAATTAATAACAAAGTGCAATAGAGTTATCAAATTACTAGCTTCCATCCGCAGCTTTACTGGGGGTATTTTTCGTTACTCCCTCGGGAATGCTATACTTTTCTGTAGCATATAATTTTTGCATTTAGTTTTCTAATATCATTTTTGAAAATTGGTAAAAATTATTTGTGCTGGTGCAGTAGGTAAATCGAAATTGTTTAAAAACGGGAAAGTAACGCTTTAAGTCTTCTCTTACCTACCCACATTTGTCTTACCGAAATACAGTAACAACTATGGCAAGAGAACAGTGCAATACCTGCTACCGGGATTCCTAAACGAGTTGTCTAAGGAGGATCTCAACACTTTGTTAAGTTTACAAAATTATAAAAGTAGGTTAAAATGTTATTTATTATCAAATTAAGATTAGTATAGGTTAAATTAGATTAAGCATAGTCTAAATTTGCGAGCGTCACTTCCTGAGCATAAACTCCATTGGGAGTTTTATCTGAGAAGTATATATTTTTTCCATTTAAGTAATATTATTTGTACTGAATAACAATAATAAAAAAAAAGGAACTTTGTGTGATGCTCCAAAATTTCAAACACGCTGTAACACATTCGTACTACCTTCTAATCACTGGCCTAAATACAAAGTTGTATGCTTCTAGGTCCATAAATATATATGAATCTTTCAACCACTATTTTCTGCTTTTAGGGGTTGATTTTCGAAGCCTTTCTCAATAGACATTAGCGTAGCAATAGTAATCTGTTGGCAAAATATCATGTAATAGACATTAAGAAAGAAAGAAGAAAGAAAGAAAAGATATTTATCAAATTATATATTAAAGGTCATCAATACGGATCCAATTTAGTATTAGTGTCATAACTCAAGAATAGAAAAAGGCACCGCCACCCCCCGTTTGTGATTACGTTGAATGCGTTGTTGTTTTTGTAAATTGGTTTTCTTATATCAAACACTTTTTGCTATGAGTGTACAAATCATAAAATGCATCAATGGGATCAGTAGCCCGATTCAAAACATTCATTAGGTCAACTGATCCCGCGGGATAAGTTCGAGCGGCCTCAGTTGACTAAAGAGCCACAATTTCATGTGCAACCTACTCGTATTTGTAGATAACAACACAAAAGTTTGAAAGCTATGTCAAGTTATGCTTATTTATTTCCTGAAATCTAGTCGTTTTATAGACCAGGAAAGTTTGTGACTGCGATGGAGAAGTGTGTGGTCACCGCACAGACCACTGACACAGTTCTGACGGCCGCAATTTCCGTCAACGCATGCGCATTCGATCCACTAGCCAGCGCTAAGTTGTGCAAACGCTATATTTCAGTGAGAAGACATTAATGCATGACTCAGATTTGCGACAATAGCCTAAGCCTAACCTCCAGTACATATAAGAACGTTTTAATAAGTAAAACTTTCAGGAGCCCTGACATTTTTGAAAATACACGCTTCTTAAAAATGGTTATAGCTTACACCGACACATCTTGATACGCGCACAACAACATTTTTTTTGATAACACCAAGTGAATGTCGTCACGAAGTTACGTAGTCCACTGCGGAAAACGCTTAAGCCATTCAGCAGACCATAAACGGAATGCTTATGGTGAAACGCATGGGTCCTTAAATTATTATTCAGTAATGGGTTCCTCAAAAGAGCGGATACTATGCTTATATTAGGGCGTTAATGTTAGTGTTAAGAGGAAATTACGCGGGCCGTTTTTCCTTACAAACGCAGTCCCCTGTTTCCTTCCTGGATAATAGCAGTAATCACTATTTTTTTCAAAAAATCTATGGTAACTGTAAGCTTGTTCCTATGTTTTCCTTTTTTTTTACTAAGTAATTCATTATAAGAGATTTAAATCTTCACAAATCTAAAAAAAAAATAATTAATTCGGTATAGGTTTAGAAGAGAAAACAGAGGACTATGAAACGTCTATTGTGCGTACTTCTCCTAGCTAACTTAGTTCCGAGCTAAGCGCCTAAGCGCGATAGCGACTGCTTGCAGCAGTTCTCGCTATCGCGCTTAGCTCGTTTGTTCGGGCATAATAGCGACAATAATACATTTTCAAATACCTTTTTTTGAATTCTTACGACGACGTCAGTATTTCCTCTTACTTCCTGTGTGGTATTACGAGTTATTATAAAAATAACTTTAAAAATAAAATTACTTTTATTGATTTTGTAAATCATAGACATGACGTACAGTAAGCTCCCATTCAAGCTATGCATTTATACACTACGAAAACCGCCACTATTACGAGCGACATAAGAACGGTCCAAAGGTCAAACAGTATAGCTTGATAAGGAGCTTACTGTACATGAAAATTTTGGGTTGAATGACATTACGTGTAAACACATTTTAATAATGAGTTTTCGATAAAGAATTGATTATTTATTGGTTATTTTGAAACACCGTGTATATGGATACAAGCGGGATCGCTTCCCGCCCGAGGCGAAGTTTTTTCTTGTATTGATTTATTCAGTTTTCAATTTATTTAGCATTTTTAAGAAAATGCCAAGTCACAAATATAAAACAAGGTTGAATTAAAATAGTAGTCTGATATTTCTGATATGAAAAACTTCATACCAAGTCTAGCCAGCGAGAGGTAGTAAGCTAATGGGATGAGCAGTGGGATGTAAATATGGGCTGAAGTGATGATAATGACATAAGTTAATTTATCCTATATTACATAGAAAAAACTTGCTTTTTTGTAGGTGACCTTATTTTTAAGTCGGTTATAAATACTTCCATCATTATGATAAAGTTCTCTGGAATAACTGGAGAATACCCAAAATGGCACATTGAACCAATGAATCCATATGGTCTGAACCACAAATTATTGTGCGGCTCTCCACTATCAACCTTTGGAGAATCTTTGACCAACTTGTAAATAACCACATTGACTCTTCACTATCGACCTTCGGAAAATCTTTGACTTCTTTGACCAACGTGAAAATTGCTGAATCATACAAATAGGTATGTCCAATATATTGTTCAGACTTAAAAGTAATTTAAAGACGATGAGCCGAGGTTTACAAAAAAGTAATTACAACAAGTGACAAAGCTAATGAATAAGTACAATGACCTACTTACAATCTGTGGAATTTACGTAGTTAATCCGCTCGATAAGGCTGTTTGACGTTTGTGGACGAATCGACTGCGACAACTCACGAGTGGAAAAATAAATAGTTAAGACTTAAATCTTAAGCTGTCCAAACTTTCTAATAATACAGACTAAGGTTTTATCTCATAATTCAACATAATAATTCAGCGTTCGATGACATAACACTTGTCATTACGCAAACAGATATTCACACTAAATATAGCAGTAAAAGATACAAAAACTTCATTATCACCAATAGCATCGCACAGTCTCTTGACGCTTGCCGTGGTTAGGCCGTGGTCAGCAGAAAGCACTTTCGTTACGTCAACGAATGGATTTTTTATGAGCTAGTAGGTAACGTTCTGCAAAATACTGTAGATAACCTTAATTTTACTGTCTAATTCGGTCTGACCATTTGCTTAGTTCACAGCGATAAAGACTTGTACTTGATCGTAATAAACCCCTCACGCTCACACAGACGACCTAAACGACCTTGTAAACCTAATGTACGTTCAAAAGTATGAACTAATTAGGTGTTGTTATCTGGAATTCAGATTGAAGCCTTTCTGCTGCCGATCAGTAAGCTTATAGGTTCTCTTCTGACTATATTTTGTAAAACAACGGTAAATTGTCGCACCGTGGTTACTCAGTATGTACCAGGGGCCTCAATCCGCTAGCGTTAACGCATTTCTGGCATGTTAATAACGCTTCAATAGCATCGCTTTTTGAGACAGTTATTGTTAACTGATTACTAACTAAAACATTTGTCTCTACTGACTGATCAAGAAATTTTATTATGAAAAAATTGCACCGGGAAATCCGTATAAAAGCGACAAAAGCAGTTTTATTGAAACGCTATCGAGACACGATAACGACGTTAAGATTAGCGGAATTAGGCCCCAGAATGCCACTCAGCTGTGCTTCTGACTCAACTTTAGATACCCAATTGTTTAGAAATAGAGAATACATCAACTTCAAGTCGTGAACGCCTATCTTCTAGCATACCCATTACCCATACTACCCATTCGTAAGAATTCTTCGGTATGCGACACTGTATGCTTGATGCGTACACAAACCGTCCTCTCTATAAATGATTTTTCTAACAATAATAACAAAATATTACGATAATTTACTGGAAGGACACTCTGTACCAGGGTCGTCTGCTTATGTACCTCCGTCTTAACTATTTCTGCTGCAAAGCAGCAGTGCTTGCATTGCTATGTTCCGGTTGAAGGGTAAGATATCGCGTGGAATTCTAATCCATTCATAAGATCTAGCCCCTAACTAACCATGATCACTCAAAACAATATTCAAACCGCACTGAGAGCGGGATAGCGCTATACGTAGCAAGAGCGGTGTCTCTGTTTCATTACTGTTTTAACCATGCTATAAGCGATAATGGTAGGGCTCCTGATGTCACAAGTTGGCAACGTACACTGCGGTTCTTGTAGGGGTTGCAGTTTTGGCGGTTGGGGAGAAGGAGGCGTGCGTTCCTCAACGCGCGCCAGCTCCCCTAGCAAGCTGGGGACTGAAACGGCTCGGCCGGATGACCACCGGCCGAGAGATACTTTTCACCCCTAGCTTGTCCGTCTGGGGGGGTCGAATTTCTCAAGATACTTGTCGACCCCCTCCGTAGAGGTAAGTCCTGGCGCGTGCGCCAGGCAACCCTCCAGGGGGCACAATCGGGGAATGGCCAACGCCGATCCCGATTGTGTCTCCACGGAGGCAGAAGTATCTAGAGAGTTTTTAGCCGGTAGTGGGTCTTCTACCCGAGTCCTGCATATCCTTGGGGTGGCCTAGTCAGCTCAATTCCCTTGTCGAATACCGTAAAGACTGTATTTTCTCTCTTATAAAAAAAAAAAAGGGGTTGCAGTTTTGCACTCGGGGAATGGCTCGGGGAGTGTGTCTCTACGGAGGTAGAAGTTGCTCTGGAGGGTGGTTTAGCCAGGTATGGGGTTTATACCCGAGTCCAATGGCATATCCTTGGGGCGGCTTTGTCAGCTTTCAGCCCCTTGTTGAATCGTAAAGAGATTCCCCCGCCTCAAAAAAAAGGGGTTGCAGTTTTGCTGCGAATCTCACAGGAGCCACATGTATTATAGGTGACTGTAACCACTTATCATCAGGTGGCCCATCATCAACTTAGTTGCAATAAAAAAAAACTTTGAAACCCGCAGCTATATTTTATCAACAGCTTAGGTACGTAAAAACCTTATCAGAAGTGTCATGAATTATTGATTTTTACACAAAATTTATAGTTTTATTTACTTTTATAGTTTATACATACATAATAATATACAATTTATGTGGTGTGAAAAGTTCATATTACCGTATCTTAAGTCTTAGACAGTTGAAGTTTTAATTTGACGAAAAGCTTATTTTATGGCTTTGTTATACAGGGTGTCCCAAAAAATAGTGTCAAGCGTAAGTCCAGAGTTAGAGCACCTCTTGGAGTACCCGGATCACCCCCATGTATGTTCCGCGATTATTCGTAGTTTTCGAGTAATAATTTTTTTTCTGACTTTTTGAAAATTTTGATCCAAAGAACTTTAAAATTTTAAATAAAAAAAAGTAGAACATATTTTAATGTTTTTCTTTTTGCCACTGAATCATCTTTAGTGCTTCTTTTATGTCTTAAATAATCAGCTTCGTAACTTTAGTGGAAATTTAGAAAACAGTAGTGTAAAGTCAAAATTTGAATGTTAGTGAATAATTACTTAAAAATTCATCTTTAAATTAAAAATCTAAACAGGCAAATTCATGGTTTCTAAGTATGTGTAAAAACTTCTCTAGACTCTCTGCTTTCATAATCATTTAAAAAAAGAAGTACTTAATAGGGCTACTTTGACTTAAATCGGCCATCAAAGACAGTGAGGTGAAAATTTCATAAAATTTACCAAATTCCTATCAGATGATAAAAAAATATCTGGTCTTTTTATAATTTCTAAGGTTCAGATTAATTACAATTTAGCAAAAATTAACTACATGAAACCCATATTTAAATATTTTTCTCGCGGATCACATCGGTTGTAGTGTTGGATGTAACGCAGTACTTACCTGCAAACAAATTGCCCGAGTGAGAGGATATGAAAGAGACCGCATTATTGCTATCTCTCTCACTCTCATTGGCGAAATGGATAACTGTAACTGAGGAATGCTATTCTTTGTGACAAGGGGATGAGGCGGGGGGTGTAGTCCGAGCGCCTATTGTGTTCTGGCGCCAGTCGTTTGCCTGCTTTTGTTTGCGCCTTACGTACGATACGCTCATTTGTGATTATTTGACGAACTTTGCTTTCTTTACGGACCTTGAGTGCGATTACGATTTGGTTTTGTGTGAATACGGGATTTTGACAAATTTGGCATTCTTAACGGACTTTTCAAGCTCTTCATTTTGTGATGTCTTTTTCATCGCAAGAATATGCTCTTATGCATTACTTTTATGGATATGCAACAGGAAATGCTTCTGAAGCAGCCAGGTTGTTCCGGCAGCAAGTACAAAATGGAGGTGGACCTCAGCCTGAAACTTGGCCTGATCATCGCATGATTTTAAGAGTACATAACTCTTACATGGAAGGACGCCTACCAGGTAGAAGATCGGGGCGCCCATCTGAAATGAGTGACCCAGATACTGTCCAATCAGTGGTCGAAGAAGTGGTGAGAGATCCATCAGTTAGTGTAAGAACAATAGAACGTCGAATCGGAATTCCGAAATCACAAGCACATCGAATACTTAATCAAGAGCGTTTTCACCCATATCACATCCAGAAAGTTCAGCAGCTCAAACCCGCAGACTACCCGAGAAGGGTGGCATTTTGTCAGGAAATGTTACGGAGACAAGCTGAAAACGAAAATTTCTTTAAAAATATTCTATGGACTGATGAATCACATTTTAAGCGATGCACTGTGGGACATCCATAGGTCATAAATCTTAAAAACCTGCTTTCTTGTTTTACATTTTATTCCTTGTCGTTACATTGGATAGTTGCGGTACCTTCTGAAACTATAAATAGGTCAGTAATTAGAGTGCGCCTTCATTATCTATTGTGCATTCAAAGAGAGCGCATCGCCAATCGTAAATACTGTTATCAGTGAGTCATTAAAAAGCGTGACGTCATTTGTTGTCATTGCGGGACCTGTGAGTGCTGTGTGAGTTTTTTCTGAAATGGATATCCAAGAACAGGGTATGTAATAATTAATATTTTTATTTTAATTGTATCTTAGTATATATTTTCTTTAGTATGTCATTGCTACGAGGCGACTTTTCTTGGAGTATTATATTTTAATATTCAAAGTTTGAATAAACTTTTAAATATGTTCCCACTCGCTCCGACTATGGAGGTATATTGCACCATAATCTTTAGACTTTCTTATCTTAGGAAAATTAAAACTTGGCTGCCCTTATCTGCCCTTTTGGCGATGACAAGGGTGCTACGGTTGCCAGATTATCTCGTAGCATTTGCTACGAAATTAGTTTATTTAGTCTTAGTGCTTTGTGTAGGTTTTGTGACTGAATTTTAACCGTTTTTTTTTTGTTTTAGGTAATTTATATATATGCTCGTTTTCAAGAATGCATATTCTTGAAATATGGCTAACTGTCAATACCGATAATGACTCGGAAAAGTGTCGTCAAGTCCTACAAAGTTTGTTGACTACTCTGAACGACGATGCTGAGAACATTGATATTCATTATTTAGAGAAAATTGTTAATAATTTATGTAAAGCTATTGCTCGATTCTGGAAAAAATGTAATAGGGATAAAACCAAGCTTTTATATAAGAATTCCGATTGGTTTAATGTTATTGAAAAAATTCAACTTGTGAAAAACAACAAGCGATGTACTCCGTCTGAAACGTCGCCGTGTCATTCACGTGGTCGTCCTCGAAAACCTTTTACGCAATGTAGTAAAAGGACTAAACGTCGGAGAGTAGCTGATTTGTCAAAGTCTGATGATTCTACTGTGAGTGCATTGCTTGATGTTTCAGACTGTTCATTCGATTCGTGTATATCTAGAGTTAGCACTGATGATGTCTTGTCACTTGTGACTGATGCGCAGTTGACAAAACATCAGTATTTATTAATTAAAAACTTTGTTAATAGTAAGATTTCTCCTAATGTATTACCATGTTACCAACAAATTACTAAAGCGAAACAGAGATGTTACCCTTCTAATATAACTGTTTCCGAGTCTTCAGCTGAAGTTGAATTACAAAGTCTTTTTGATCACACAGCTTCTCAAATCCTTGAATCTCAAAAAGAGGTCTTAGATCAGATTCCTGATGATTGTTTGTCTAATATCTCTTTACTTGGGAAATGGGGATTCGATGGCAGCACTGGACATAGTGAATACAAATATTTTTTTCAGATTCAACTTTAGAAGATAGTAGTTTGTTTGTAACATCTTATGTACCCCTTCAAATTATTGTAAAATTAGCTGAAGATAATTGTAAAATTTTATGGAAAAATCCTCGACCCTCTTCCACTAGGTACTGCCGTCCTATTCGATTTCAATTTTTGAAAGAAAGCACAGCAGTGTCCTTGCAAGAGGAAGCTTATTTTAAGGATAAAATTGAAAGTTTGCAACCTACTTTTATTCAGATCGACAATCGTGAATTGGTCGTTTCTCATAAGTTGCAGCTTTCAATGGTAGATGGTAAAATTTGTAGTGCTTTAAGTGAAACATCTACAAGTAGATGTTAAATATGCAATGCTACCCCTTAAGAGATGAATAAAATAGACGAATGTTTACAAAAACCTGTAATAGAGAGTAGATACCAATTTGGATTATCACCACTACATTCTTGGATACGTTTCTTCGAATATTTTATTCATCTTTCATATAGATTAGACATAAAAAAATGGCAAGTTAGGCTAGATAGTGATAAACAATTGTTATCAAATAAAAAACAATATGTACAGTCCCAGTTTAGGGAACGATTAGGTTTAATAGTTGACAAGCCGCGTAGTGGTGGAAGCGGGACGTCTAACGACGGAAACACGGCCAGGAAGTTTTTTTTGGAATCAGCTGTATCTGCTGAAATTACAGGTTTGAATAAGGATCTCATAGATCGTTGTTGTGTAATATTACAAACGTTATCTTCTGGACATAAAATTAATGAATGCAAGTTTAAAGACTATGCATTACAAACAGCATACAGCCTGGTCGAGGAATATCCGTGGTATAGTCTTCCTGCTTCTGTCCACAAGGTGCTCGTACATGGATCAGATATTATAAGTTATGCATTGTTATCTATAGGAGAACTTTCCGAAGAAGCTGCTGAAGCGACAAATAAGTATATCAAAATTTATAGACGAAGTCACACTCGAAAAATGTCACGTGAAGTTACCAATCAAGATTTAATACAACGACTATTATTACATTCAGATCCTTATATTACAAGTCTTCGGAAACTTCCCCCTAAAAAGAAAAATACTCTGTCACAAAGTGTAATAGAATTGTTACATGTTTAATATTGTTAGAATAAGAATAATTTATTTGTATTTTGTTAGTTGTTTTGTTTTTTTTTTGTATTTAATTAATTTTAATTTATTTATTTCTATTATTTTATTATAATTAAATAATGTTATCAATGTTTTGACTCTTATTTTATTTAAAATATATGTTTTACATTCCAATTTTTAAGTGTTTGTTCATGATAAATTTAGGTAAAAGTATGTTATTGTTTATATTTGTTTTTTACTGAAGTAAACGTTTTTTATTCCGTAAATACATGCACTTCTTTCATTTTAATGTTCCTAAAACACTTTTACAACTATAATTCACTAAAATAATACAATGTATTGATAGTAACAGGACTTTAACTATTTATGACCGCCCTTGTATGGAGCGTGTCCCTCTGTGCGATGTGGGGTGTTTAATGCGCATAACTACCATTCGTGGAGTATTGAAAATCCACACCTCACAAGGGAATCTAATTTCCAAGAACAATTTAGTATCAATTTGTGGTCAGGCATCCTAAACGGACAGCTGATTGGTCCGTTCGAACTACCGGACCGACTGAACAGCGAGGCCTACTTGCAATTTCTACGACGTGATCTCGGCGTCTTATTAGAAGATGTAGACCTATTAACGCGGAGAAATATGATTTTTCAAAACGACGACGCTCCATGCCATTTTGCTAGAAATGTTAGACAACATTTGTCTGAAACATTTCCAGGCAGATGGATCGGTCGTGGAGGGCCCATTGCGTGGCCGCCACGGTCCGCCGACTTGAACCCCATAGATTTTTTCGTCTGGGGATACTACAAGGAATTAGTATACGCCAAGGACACTACAAACGTCACAGTGTTAAGAACAAAATTAAGACAAGCGGAAGAAACAATAAAAAACAACAGAATTGCATTTATAAATTTAAAAGAAAACTTTTTAGACGATGTAGAATATGTATTGAGCACGAAGGTCGTCATTTTGAAAACTTTCTTTAAGCGATCGAATAATAAATACTTTGAAAATAATGTTTTGTTTCATTTATTAAGTTATAACCTAACCTAACCTAACCACCTTCAAAGGTTATTAAAGATGGCAGCAGGAACAGTTATTTTTGACCTTCAAATAATAAATTTTTAGCTTTTCTACAATCATTTTTGGTTTATTATTAAATAATTGGAATTTAAAAAAAAATTATTCAGAAGTCGAGTTTTATGAAATTTTCACCTTGCTGTCTTTGATGGCCGATTTAAGCCAAAGTAGCTAAGTTAAGTACTTCTTTTTTTAAATGATTATGAAAGCAGAGAGTCTAGAGAACTTTTTACACATACTTAGAAACCATGAATTCGCCTGTTTAGATTTTTAATTTAAAGATGAATTTTTAAGTAATTATTCACTAACATTCACATTTTGACTTTACACTACTGTTTTCTAAATTTCCACTAAAGTTACGAAGCTGATTATTTAAGACATAAAAGAAGCACTAAAGATGATTCAGTGGCAAAAAGAAAAACATTAAAATATGTTCTACTTTTTTTATTTAAAATTTTTAAGTTCTTTGGATCAAAATTTTCAAAAAGTCAGAAAAAAAATTATTACTCGAAAACTACGAATAATCGCGGAACATACATGGGGGTGATCCGGGTACTCCAAGAGGTGCTCTAACTCTGGACTTACGCTTGACACTATTTTTTGGGACACCCTGTATAATAGCTTTAATGTGTTTAGAAGCATTTTTTTTGCATGCTATGTAGAATTTAACATATTTTATAACCAAGTCTACGATTTTCTCAGCATAATTAACAATGGCAAAGTATGATATCAAAAGCAGGCATTTTATCCACAGACATAATATATCACACAGCTTTTCCTTTATTGTTCTGATATATAATCAAGCTTGGGAATTTCCGTAGAAAATAGCGAGATCTCTGCAATTACTGGTGACAAAAACAACGGTCTACATTTCACCATTCAACAATATAACACGGCAATAGTTGATTCCATTATCTATTCGCGGGACATTTGGCAAATGGCAAAAAACGGAACCCTTATAGATTCATCATGTCTGTCTGTCTGTCTGTAAGTAGATTATTCTGTGAACCGCATTAAGATTTTCACACAAAAATAGAAAAAAGCAATAAATTTTGGGGGTTCTCCATACATAGAACTAAACCCAAAATTTTTTTTTTCATCAAACCCATCTATGGAAATGTCTTCAAAAATTATATTGAGGTTTTTTCTAAACCGAACAGTTTGCACGAGAGACACTTCCAAAGTGGTAAAATGTGTGTCCCCCCCCCCCCCCCCCTGTAACTTCTAAAATAAGCGAATGATAAAACTAAAAAAAATATATGATGTACATTACCATGTAAACTTCCACCGAAAATTGGTTTAAACGAGATCTAGTAAGTAGTTTTTTTAATACGTCATAAACCGTACGGAACCCTTCATGGGCGAGTCGCACTTGGCTCGCACTTGGCCGGTTTTTTATTAAATTTGCATTGACGTACTTTTCCGTTGAAATCATTGGCAGTGACAGCGGTCAATTCGAGTTTTTTCGCTTCACAACCGTTTCCGTGGTCTCTAGTGGTTGAGACCACTCGGTATTGATCTGAAAGTCCGTGATTCGATTCCCAATGAGGGTAGAAGTTTGTCTGCTTCGTTTGGTTGGTAGTTGGGCTTTAAATCCACCTGGATAGCTACCACCGTCGTCGTACTTAAGTTTATAGCCATGATAACAAAGTTAATAAAATTGTTAGGCGCGTTCCAGATAAGCACGGATTTTCAACATTTTTTGCATCGACGCGTTTCATTAGCCTTTGGTGTTAACTTTTCGTGCTGGTTTTGTGTGTTGAATTTAAACTTTTTTGCCACGAAACGTTAAAATCAAACACCCATGCTAATAGATGGGAGTAGGTGTATATTGGGCATTCTAAAACAGTTTTCATCAAAACACCGCAAACGAACGGAGTGAGATTTGAGCTACGCTTCGCTGCGCTCTAGCTCCGCTACGCTCCGCAAATCTCACTGCGTTCGTTTACGGTGATTTGATGAAAACAGTTTGAGATTGCCCAATATACATTATACAGGGTTAAATTATTCATACCATTAAATTGTAATTTTTGATAAATAAAGAGTTATGCGAGTATATTGAATCACCATATTTGTTTTCATTAATAAAACGCAGAAATTTTTGTTAAAAATATTTTTTTATTATAAAGCAAGTAACAAATAGCATCATAGCTAAACTAGAACAATACTTTAAATACAAATTTTCATTCAAGTACAATTTACTGAAGTCATAAATTACATGTGCTTAAGTACCACTTTTTTATGAATAAAACATTCCTTAGAGCGCACTCTTTTTTATGAGTTATACAATTGAAGTTAGCTCCACCTTTAGCATAACTATTGCGCAATGTTGCAAAATTAGGACAACCTTTGCCTTCAACATTTATCAAAAAGCAGTCAGAACACAAATCTTTAATCCATTTTTGCTTTTCAACACCTTTCATTATTATGGTTTGGTCCTTTAAAATTGGAATAATTAATCTCTTAAATTCTCTGAAATCTATATTGCCTTGACTCCAGTATATTCCTCTGTTGCGTTCAATCCAATTGACTGCTCTTTTTTCTTCGGCAGATAATTTTAGATACGAATATGGAGGTTTTATTAAAAAGACTTGCGTAAACTCTTTTGTGGCTAACGCAAATTCCTTAATAATAAAATTATTTTTGCAGTCTTTGAATCCTTGAACATCAACAAAAAGTATCGAACTCTTATCAGCACTCATTGTTTCGTTGTATTCCACTGTTTAACATAAAGTTGAAGTTTGTTCTTTCAAATACCTTTTGATTGCACTTTATTTAGTTAAGATATTTTCTTCACAATATTGCTCAGAGGTTTGTACTCAAAAATGCAGTCATTTAAAATCAAGCAATATGCTGCTGTCTGATCCGGGATTTCTTGGTCTGTTTCAATCTCCACTCTGACATCGATTGATCCCTTTATCATTTCTTGTTGGTGAGAACAATCAATAATAAATAATGGGGCAACGTCTCTGAATTCCTTCAAGCTCATCAACGGCTCTGGTCGCCGTCCATGATAAGACTGTTGGAATCTTGCATATTGTTCGTATAATAAATTAAATTTATCCTCTGAGAAACTGACATTCAATCCTTCATAAGGGTAATACGATGAATTTAAATATACTTTTACATCTCGTACATTGCAGTGATCGAACTCTGCCATTGACATTTCCGCATTGTGTTTGCGATTGGTTTGCAAGGCTATAATAACGAATCTTGGTTTCTCTATCTGTGACGAAGTTTTGATAGACCAAGTGTGTTTACGTGTCTTCGGTAATAATGGATATTCATACAAATCCCAATTTCGAAATGCTAGTGTAATAGGCCTGTCCTTTTCTAGATGTTTCAACAAATTGATTCTTTCACGATCTGATACTTTAACGTGCGGAACTCGCCAAACAACTTTGCTAATAGTTATATCTTCGACCACCTCTCCGACATTTAATTTCAAAGCATTGAGATTCGTATTGCTTCTTAATAGCACCAATTCATGTTTGGAGTTAATTATAACTTTTTCATAATCTTCTGCAAAACCTAAAATTTTCTTCAACGGCACAGAAGCCGAAAAAATTCCTCCGTTAAGATTGTTTGTACCAGAAGTTGACCATCCCCATACACGTGAGCATTTAGATTCATTATCATTTAACGAGAGGTACGATTTTATTGTTGTAGTTATGCCAGCATTTTTTATTTTGTCTATTTCTATTCCGTTTAACTCATATCGAATATCTTGAAATAAATATAGTATTGGATTGTTGATAAAATACACATTTGATATTTTTTCTTTAGTCGAACTATTATAAACATTGGCTTTACCCTCAATATACAAAGTGCTGAGTGAGGGTAACAGACATAGATCTTGTTGATTAATAGGTATTCTTATTTCATCATTCTTGTTGAAACTTGTTACGTACGGTTTATAAGAATGATATTCGAAACTTTCAATACTATTGTCGTATGATGTTGATTGAGATATATTTAAAATATTCATTTTAACAAGCCAATCAACTTCAAAAATTCCTTATTGTTTTTGGTGAGCTTCTTTTTTATGTGAAGCGGTGTGCTTTTATGAGGTGATCTTCTAGTACTAACTTGAATGCAAGCTGTGTCATGATTTTTATTGAAATTTATCATTTTTACGAAAATGTAGATACAGTTGTACTTCTTCGTCTCGTAAATTGATTTGTTTATTCTCGGCGTCTAATAATTGTATAGTTATTGCACTTATAGAACTTTTATTTACAGGAAAATATATTAGATTTTTCGGCACTTCAATGATCCGATAACCAGGTGGTACGTTAGGAACAAACTCGTGAATAATATGACTTGCAGATCCGTTCACGAATGACCCACTAACTACGTCGCATTCGATGCGCACAATGGTTGTTGGCAATATACTGACAGGATACAGAGATTCGGTCCTTTTTAATGCCTTTATTGTTCCTCCACCAAAACCTAAAATCCTTCCAAGTGAGTCACTTTTGTTGAAATGAACATCTTTAGTACAAAAAATTGTAGTTTTTAAAGTATTATTATTACAAGTTAATTTTAACATTGCATTTCTAATGTATGTCTTTAAATAATCACAGATATCTTGAAGTTCATAAGCTCCTTCAGGTATTTCGATTACTTCGTTATCGTCATAGTAGAATTTATTATTTCTTTTATCTATGTTGGGTATAGAATTAAATGTTGAAAAATACAACAATCCACACTCATAGTATCCACTTAATTCCAAAGTAGGTGAGTAGTTTGTTATCAGAGAGGATCCTTTTCCAGTTATAGACACAGTGAAAGACATTTTACTACTGATAAAGAATTTTATTTCAAGCTTTATATAAATGTGTTTTCCAATACTCCTTTAAAAATTTTATACAAAGGTGGCCGCAATTAACAGAGTCAAATGTTTGATATTGCTCATAGTTATAATTTAAAGAAACATTTCTTAAGTAATCAAGTAGTTCTAACGGAGGTTTCAGATTACCAAAACTATCAAAATATTCAGCATACTTATTTTCTTTCACGTAGGCTACCCAATGTGTTCCAATGTTATTTGAAGTATCTAAATTTATAATACCGCATTCTATCTTCCTAGGTTTTGAGGGCAACGTATCCCTCATGAAAACACCACGAAAAAATGGAATATCACTAGCATGTTCTAATATATCCCAATTAGTTAATGCCCGCCTAGGTAGCCGCTTTATTAGTTTTTTGAGGGTTTCAAATATAGACCTGCACCCTTTTTATAAGGTCTAATATATAATCCTTTTCCGAGAGCAACCGCCTCCATCATCTTATTATGTCGTTCCGATTCTTGAAGAGCTTTTTGAGCTGCTTTTGAATCATTAACCGCTTTTGCTATGCCAGCTGCTCCACCAGCCAGTGAACCTAAAGCTGATAATCCCGCGAAAATAGGAATTAACGGTAACAGTCCTCCACATTTTGGAATAGGAATACAACGAGGTAAACTCATTTTATTTTTATTTCTAAATAGTTTTTTTGCAGCGGCGACCGCATATTTAATAGTAGAATTTGTGTCTTTAGATTTTATTTTTTTTAATTTAGATTTGAGTTTTTTCACAGCCGTCATAAACGACCGAGCACCTGCACCAGCTCTTAATTTGGCCTTCATAGCATTTTTTACTATCCATGAAGCAATTTTTTCTTTCTTTCCAGCGTCTTTTGATTTCAATCTTCTTTGAGCCATATTTAATAGATCTAGATCAGCTTTGTGCCTTACGTTAGCGTCGTTGTTTATGTAAGCAATATCGTGGTGCATACAAGCGTTATCCAATTTATTAATTCCTCGCTGACCCTTAAGTAATCGTTTCTGAAGCTTTGTGCCGGGTCCGCAATATTGGTAGCCCGGTAAATGTAACTCAAACGGAATCTTATTTATTAAGCTGTTTATGATACCACTTCCTTTCTTCATTGATAAACAAAAAGTGAATCAATAAAGATATCTTGAGCTATTTTATATCATAAAACCAATTTATTCTTATCAACCCAACTATTTTCGCTATTACTTAATCCTAACCATTTTACAAACAATTTGTTTCCTTTTCTTTTTATAACCTTTTCAATGAGGTATAGGTCTGGAAACTTAGTTTTTTGTAACTCGTATGCATAAAATGAGCCGAGGATTCTTTGATTGCGTCTGTCCTCTATTTGATAAGTTGTTGGGTTAGTGTGATTAACTTTTACTATACGAAATATTTCGGTGGACCAGTTTGGCGTATAGCCTTTGTAAAAATCTGCTTTATATCTACTTATGCGAACATAATCACCAACACGAAATGTATATCCCCGACTTGTTTTATTCTTTTGAGAATTCATAATATAACCTTTGACTATAAGCTCATTTACTTTGTTAACTTCCACAGGCTTAAATTTTGTTATTCTATGCAAAGTGTTATTGTAGTGTTCTACAACGTCCTTTAAAATATTTTTATACCATTGGTAATTTCCGTTCAAACTAAATAGTTTGTAAAGGTGAGATTTAATTGTTCTTATAACTCTTTCTACTATATATGCTTTTTTAATAGAATATGTTGAATAATGATTAATATTATACTTTTTCATTAATTGTTTAAAATTATCATTGTAGAATTCTGTGCCTAAATCAGTTTGTAAATTTTTAGGTTTTCGTAATGATGTAGTTAAAATACTTTGCATTGCATCTGTAACATAATTTTTCGCTTTTGATTTTAAAGGTCTGATCCATACATATTTTGATAAAGTGTCAATTACGATAAGAATATATTTATACCCTTTATTAAACTGTGAATATTTTTGCAAATCTATGAGGTCGGCTTGCCATAAATCATCTATTCCTTTTATGATCGTACATCGCCGGGAAAAATTCCTTCTTGCTGCTTTGTGAAGCTCATTCACTATGTCTTGTTTGCTCATTATTATCTGGTTTCTCTTGAAGCATGTGATCAATTTCTGTCCTTGTGTAAAACAAGGTGGCTAGCTTATTAAGTATTGAACTTTCAAAATCATTTAAACGAATATTTACATCACTTAAAATATTAGTTCTTAGTTCGTGTGTCTTTTCATCCACGTAAGCTTTATTGGCGGCTTCGTCATCATTGCCTGGCGATATAAGCCCTTTTAATCTTGATGATTTTAAATCATATTCACCTGTTTCTGACTTCACTAATGTATCGTTGAGATTTCCAATATATTCCTCTAATCGTAAACGTTTATGAACGTGATGACCAAATTTATCTACATTCATTTCCGTATCTATGCGGTGTTTGCTGTATAACTACTGATCAGTTTTTTAAAATTAGGTTCCTTATATTTAGTGTTTTTAATGATGCCTGCTTCGTACAGCTCTTCTATAATCGCAATAATTTCATTATCTAAGCCGGTATTGCCAGCATCACGAGATGCAAACAGTAATTTCAATCGATCTACTAATTCATTTGGATCATCCCAATAAACGTAATCTATATCTTTCTTTACACTTTTTAAAAGATTTATTCCTTTTCCTACCGTAAGACTTTCTGTGCTGTCATACTTATTTCTAGAGAACTTAAACAGTGGTTTAATAATATGCATGTACTTAAACCCTTTGTTACTATTAATTGGCTTGCGTGGATCACAATTACGCCTATGTGCATTCGTTTCTATTAGAAGCTCTTTATAATTTTGCAAATCTTCATCTGTGATAACATCCAAATTTGGTGTCTTTTCAAATAGTAATTCTTTTAATCCAAGAGTTTTGTTTAAACTTCGATTTCCAATTTTTATAATTTTTCCGTCGTCGAAAACACGTGTTTGGCCGAGCATAAGTTTTCCTCGTTCATTTTTTATTCCAAAAGGGATATTTGCGTCGGGTGAAGCACACCACGATAAACTATTAAGTGAAACATTTGGTGATGATTGAAAGGACTTAAAGGAAGCATCACTCATATTATTGTTGTCAGAAGGTGATACGACAAGGGTTTTTTCGGAATTAAATTTTTTATAGAACTGTTGTTCCTCTTCTTCATTAAAATCGTCATCAGAAAAATTTGTTGCCTCGCTGTCATTATGTTTATTTTTTTTTATTGTATAATGTTCAAACTCATCCTCATCTTCATGAGAAATTTCATTGTTCTTAATGGCTATTTGTTTCAGTGGATCGGTTATAGGTTTGAATATGGATTCCAGAGTGGCATCATTTGTATTTTTCATATCCTTTATCATTTCAACCTTTCTTTTTACAGCAGCTGCAGCTTTTACAATTTGTTTTTTAAGTTGCTTTTCCATTTTGACAAGGATTCCGTTCAATGCAAAATCCAGAGTCATAGTGATTGTGTATTGATGAAACAATAACTTATGTATATTAATCTACTACTACAAAAGTATCGAATGCCATCCTATAACATCCTTTATTTCTTTCGCAGTCTTTATTGATCACAACATAATTAAATGGTTTATTCCAAATAGTTGAGCACATTTCACGGAACTGAGACCACGACATATCTGAACCTACATGCTCATCGTAAACGTGTTTTAAATTTACATCGTCTTGTTTAAATAAAATAATGAGGTTAGAATTGTCCCTTATAAGTTGTTTAGGTACTTTACTGTATGTTTGGTTAATGTAAAAACAATCAATATTCTTATGTCGACCCATAGCAAAATAATCCCGAATGCTATTTTGGTTTTCACAAGCTACGTCGTCGAATATTATAATGGAGTTTGGCAAAGCTTCGTGTGGGCTTATGATATCATTATTATGGTTATATTTACTATAAGATATGTCTGCAACTAAATCTAATACTTTTTCTAAGAACACATATTTTGGTTGGTATAATGATTTAGAATATACATATAAGTTACGAAAACGTGCACCATTCTCATGTAATAACAAACCTATTACTAAGTTTGTCTTGCCGCAATTTGATGGTCCACAAACAATACATCGTATAGTGCTCGGCAATAAGTTGCCATGTCGCTTTGCTTCACATAATGATGCAGGACAGATATTATAATCTAATTTTAACGTTTCCTTTTGTTTGAGGAACTTCATAGCAACTTGTCCGTTTTGATTCGTGGCTTTTAACAAAATGGATATAACACTTTGCGTTCGTAATAATAAGAGAACTAGCAGTATATTTACTTGTAAGTGCACTCACTTCACCATATAGACTAAGCATTCGACGGCGGTAACAATAGCAAGGAGTAGAAGAATTTGGATACTGTTACCACTCATTATATTAAGTTATTGGACGTGTCTAGAACACACAATGTTAAAGCATCGAGAAGAATGGAGAGAGAAGAAAGAGCTCTCACCCCTCTCGAATCGTGCAATAAAAAATGATATGAGTAAGGAATCGATGCTTAAAAATAAACATTGTTTAATTACTTGCATCCCTACTTTAACAAAGTAATACACTGCGTTCTTTAATAAATAAAACTATATTTTTAATTTTATTACCATTATTTTAAACTATGTATTTGAATTCTAATAAATTTTATCTTAGATTTATTTATAGAGGTAATTCTGAATGAATGTTTTTCAAAATATTTGATTACATTATAGAGGTGTTAAAATAAAAACAAATATTTTCATACAAGTCTTTTTATTTTTAAATAATATTTATTGAAAACAATACAAGACTTAAACTAACATAACTATTTAAAATAACATAAGTCTTAGTTAGTAAAATTTATAAGCATTACTATAATTTTTCAGAAGAATAATGTTGTTGAAATAATGTATCTCCGTGAGTGTACACGTAACTAAAGATAGTAGGTACGCATCTAGCACATTAGAGAATTTTAATATACATCTACAAATGTTTTAGGTCAGCAATAGTTATTTAAAAACTATAACTGTAACCACATATTTTCTTAGAGATATTAGTTATAATATTTTCTGCTTGATCCATTATTGGATCAATATGCTCGGTTACCACATATTGTGTTTTTATTAATGGATCATTGCTGGTTGATTCCAGATCTAATATTTCTAATTTAATTAATCGCCGCCCTTTAGTAGGTATTGTTTTAATTAAATAAGAAGGTTCGTTCCCCTTCGTATTCTGCAGTAACTTGCTTCTCCTCTTCATGGGCTTCTTTTTATTAAAAAGACTTTTAACCACCTTGGCATGCAGCGGTGAATCTTTAGCATTCCAATGTGGAAATTCTTCAGAGAAGCCCTCCAACATATCTTGCGCATTTTGCTCAAAGCAAGGAGGATAATCTTCTGTTGCCTCCTTGCTTATGAGTAGCGACTGCGAGATTTCTTGGGTATTCTGAAATTTAATTTATTATGCAACAAAAATAATTTCACATCGAAGAAATGATTGATATAGTGGCGGAGGTAGAAGAGTATATCTAGGATCCACAAGGAGGCTGACTATCTTATACGGAACCGATAGAATATGAGAATCACGATAACAGCATCACAACCATAAGGTTTTAACAACAACATTATCTTCCAACTAAATCAAATATACAAATAAACATTAACTAGTGATCTAACCACTACACAAGAAAAGAGTTTGAAGAAAAATAATTTATACGACTTACCATGATGTATTTGGGTGACCGTAGTTGTCACTTGATTAATTATGTGTGAAACAAATTTTAAAAACATTCGACTTTAATAGCTATTTATAGTGTAAATATAATGCTGACATAACAACAAAGCATTCGCACGGAATCGCAATTGGACAAATTACTAATGAACTATAAGTTGGAATACCTAAATCAGCAATAACATGTCCCAACCAGTTTCGAATTGTTCATTGCGTGTGCTATTTTATTAATAGTTTTATATTTTATGGATTATGAAATAAAAAAAAACATGGTAGCTGGTTTATAACGTTATATATTTTCATCGTTACAATACAACATTAAGTATTTGATTAAAACTAGGTAATTAATTTACCTATTTACCATTAAAAAACAATGTATAATACTATTAAACAAATAACTGATGGATAACAATATTAAAATTAAATAACTTTACAATATAAAGTGCCGTGTCGGTACATACTATACAATTTCATGTATGTTTTTATTCTATTAACTTATTCATTACTTAAGCCATATAATAAATGAATAGATGATGGGGTAACATATTTCTCAACTTACAATTTGATTCATGATTACCATTAAAATAATAATAAACTATACAATACGGTGCTTCTAAAGAAAAACTAATGATATTAAACTAAACTATCCCAGTGACCCCATGATAAAGTAGAAAATTTGTTTTTTAATATGATACGTTTATCGTCATTACCTGACAAAGCTATTTTGTTCTGTTCTTGAGTAAATATTTCGTGCTTAAGAGATTTAAATATGATATTTTTTTTCTTCAAAAATGTATTTTCATTTAATACCTTGTAATAATCTTTATATTGTACATCTTTTAATACTTGCTTCTGTATGCCTTTTGCTTTTTTTAATTCATCTTCTGCCGTTTTAATACAGTATAACTTGGACCTTAATCCTACAAACTTCGAAATCAAACTTCCTCCTAGCTCATCTTTAAAGAGACCTGGCACCTTTTTGTTCCAACTAGGAATGTCGTATACGTTATTTACAGAATAATTACTAGTGTCGAAATAGGGAAGAAAATTTGATTTTAAATCAGCATAAAAATCTTTACTTTCTATTGAATACAAAAAACTATCAGTATCCGTATAACAAAGTTTTAACTTTTCCTTATAAAAAGGCTTCATAATAGAATAATGAAAATCAAACATGTGACTCTTAGATATTTCCAAAACGGAAAAACCAATGTATATAGGTTTATCCAAAGTGATTGTTTCAGGCTTCATTTGAATGGCTACCAAGTTTTCAGTGAAAATTGTAACACTGTGAAAATTTGGTCGAGCTATCATTTGCTCTGCACAGAAACTTTTCTTTGTTTTGTTACTATCATCATTCCACTTATTGACTAATTTCACATTAACCCTCTTTTCTGTGTCTTCTAACGTCTTGCCAAATATACTGTTGTTAAGAAGTTTGAAGAAATCTTGTTCAAATGTAGATTTAGCTTTTTTTCGTAATTCAGTATTCATGTCAATATACTGCTTTAAATAAGGACTCTGATTAAATTGAATAACTCTATGTATTTTTTTTAACAACAAACCATGTTTTATACATGTTTGCAGATGAGCAAAATGTATGACATAGAAATATTTATCGTATAAATTTGGAATCAATTTTGAAGTTTTAGAACCTGGCGGAGTAAATTTTTGAGCACAGAATGGAAAATCGTTATGATCATTATGCAAATGTTCGGGGTATTCTAAATCTACTTCTAGTATATAACCAGTGTCTCCGTTAGTTGGCACATTTATAAAATCTATTCCAGCGATTTCCAAGTCATTCAATAACTTAAAATTGGAATGAGGCAAATAAGCATACATTGCATATCCATAGAGATTATTACAATCGATATAAATTAGAAAGTTATTACTTTTTCTTGGATCGTAAGTTTTTAAATACTTGTTATTGGCTTTTGAATACCTTGTCGAACATAAACATATTCCACCGCGAATACCTTTTTGAATCATTCTTATTATTTCCAGGTCGTGTATTAATTCTAATTTAACATCTGTTTTTAATAGCATGGCATCAAAACTGAGACTCGGTGCTGTAACATAAAAGGCTGGATCTAATTTATAATTCATCTTACATGTCTGGCGAAAACTTTCAAAAACGTCAGCTAATAAAAGAACATCTGACTTAAGATACAAGTCTGTGTATTCACCGAGATTCGATAATTCAAACGTTTGCCAGACTTTTTTTGCATGATCATAATCTACTTTAGATATATTACTATTGCGTAATTTGCTGAAAAAGAACTCCTGAGGCGGAAGTACTTTTTCTTCGTATGAACTCCAAGTAGTCATGTATTCATATGGATACACCCCTTTTCGTTTTATTAAAGCAAAATGCTCACGAGAAGGAAAATAACGCCGCAGATGTTTAAAGTCGTCATTTTTTAAGTTTGCGACAAGTTTCTCTAGACTTGTGCCTAAAAATTTAAAAGAATCAACAAATCGAACAGGTATGATATCTTTATCATTAATTTGAAAAAATTTTGTAAAAGATATGTAGTTTTCCTTATTTTTTGCTATTACTTGTATTTTTCCTGATAGTTTTCCCAACTGTCGTATAAAAAGATGACTGTCATAACCCGCTAAATTATGAAAAAATATAGGAACAAACTTAGGCAAACAATATCTAATATTGCAATAAGAATGAGCTGCACCACGATACCGTCCTGTAAGATGGCAATGATCTTTAACTTTATCGTCAAACAATATTTTATCACAAAGAAAACAATTTGTAGCCCGAGCAAAGTTCGCTTTGTCTTCATTTGTTAAACAAATAGCCACTGGCGACTGCAAAACGTTATAAATATCGGTTATATCCAATAATAGACTTTCTAAAAACTTTTCTACACAGGCTGGACCTCGATAAGATACATATTTATTACGCGACTTATCATAAGAACACACAACGTAATAAGCAAATGCTGATGGTACGTGTTTTTGCAATATCTTTGTACAGCCTGATCCAGAATCGAGTTCAGTTGGTTTTAATAATGATTCAAAATCTGCGTATAAGACGAAGGGCATGTCATGCATTCGCTCGTAATGATTAAATTGAATTCGTGTTCCATCACCGGGTAATATTGTCGATACACCACCACAAACATGAGCTTTCAGTTTATCATTACTATCAAAGAATATCATACAATCCTCGCATAAATATATTTTAGAATGATGTTTAGTTAATTGAAGACGAAGTAATTTAGATAAATCTTTAATAAGACAGTAATGGGTGCGTTTTCTGTTTTCCAGGAAAAGCATATTAATGTGATGATCTTTGCGAATCTCGCTTTTGTATAAAGGTCCAACAATGTTACCATTCTTTTGAATGCCGTAAATATTAATACTTATGCGAGGATTATTCTTTTCAAAAACTTTGATGTCCGCAAACCCAACTGGAAAAATCATATTTTTGATATTGAGTACATTTTTAAAGTGTGGGTAAGCTGACGTTCGATGTGCGTTTCTGTTTATAGGAAATAGTGCTGCCATGACACACCATAAAAAACAATAATTATCAGAATTTTGAATGTTGATACATGCTCGTTTACATTTTATGGACTTTGGTAATTCTATAAAACTGGAGCCTCTTAACGGGTTATATTTGTTTATATTTACTTCTAGATATAGGCTTTGTAAATAGGCCCACCCACTATCTCTTTCTTCAAATTCTTCAATTTTTTTACAAATTAAGTGAATAATTTTTGAAAACATATCTTCAAAATTGAAGTTTTGATGCAAGATGAAGTTTTCCGTTGCAAATGACTTGATTGAAATCGAATCATACTTACTAAGCAGAAAGAATTCACAGAAAAGTTCAAAATTAGCTTTAACATTAGTGTGAGCTTGAATTTTCGCTATGAGCAATAGGCGTACGCGAGAGCGCAAGTGCCATAAAAACTCGGCGGGCGGGCGAACACGCGCACTATCATGACCCTCATCTTGATATCGAACACGGTACGATGCTATACGATTACGAAAAGCGCTATGAACTTTTTCAACCCCCTCACTATCAACGACCGAACTGTTGTTCTTATGTAAAATACTTTTCAAATGTGCAGAGAAAACTTTGTTATTTACGGATACGTCACAAACTGAACAGAAAGTAGACCTCGACATTATGATTTGGACAGTACAAATTCTCAAAGTTAAAGTAATAAAAGCTTAAGTATGTAAGTACCTAATCTTTGAGTTTGCTAACGATAAACAATAAGTAAACCAGCTAAAACATAATTTACGCAGAGAGAAACAAAAGAGAACCTATTTTTTAACTTTATCTTTATAAAATATCCCCTCTGTGGTAAACTTTGCCTTAGCTAATTTTACAAATTTTTTTAATGCATAAAATTCTGGAGATTCTGCTTCGCCTTGCAAGCGTACCCAAACGATAGCGCGCTCGCACCGGTCAAGGCCGCTGAGATTAGATACCTCCTTCTGGTTGTAGAGGCGTAGCTCCACTAGCAAGTCGCCGTCGAGCTGTGCAGTCCGACGCGTTACACCACCAGGTACTCGGCGTGTCAGGATACTGGTGGTCTTGTTTGGCAGGTTTGGCGGCCGCGAAACCTCGCTGTCCGACTCTGAGTCGAACAACCACTCAGAAGTATTGGACGACGATGTATTCTTCACTTCTGCACTCTTCGCCTTCGATAGGCACTTTATCGCCTTGCTTCTCTTCTTTGGACTAGGGAGATAGAAAAAGGATACACGATTATTGTACACATTAAACACTTGAAATTTAGATATATGTAAATATAGCAAAAAAAGTACCTGATGTCTTCGTCGTCGGTATCAAAGAAAAGGTCAGATTCACAGCTCTTCTTGGCTGACCTTTTGTTTTGCTTGCTATCCGACCTGAAAATAGTAAATGTTATATTAGTATTAAGAGTGGTTACAAGAAAACGAGTTGAAGATTCACATCTTCAATTCATAAGATAAAAAAAATATCATCATCATCAGTCTATCAGCATGCCACTGCTGGGCTTGATGGTCCCTCGTGAAGACAGCACTTGGAGAGGTCACGTCATATACAGCCTGGTCCAACGGCTCAATTTGTTGAAGCATGAAGATGATCAACCACTTATAGACAATTAAAGAATAGATATAAAGTATAGCAATAAAGTATAAAAACTTACGAACATTTTTCAGCTGTCTTGGTCTTGAGATTTTTTGATGAGGAGGTACTGAAGCACTGTTAGTGGTCAGAGATAGCACTGGAGTGTACTGTGACTACAGTTTTTCCGGATTTTATATAAGAAAAGTGCAATGCAAGTAATAATTTTACTGAGGTTCTCAACCTATACCTTATCTTTATAATCATTTTTATTTAACATGACTAATCTAAAAAAGAATGCTCATTAATTTTTATATTGTTAAATAAGTAAGTAATATTATAAAATATTATATATATTATCATAAAATTATTAATTTCCGTCCAAATCATATCCACACAAAATATTTATAAGAAAACAAATATGCATTCACGGATATGATGTCTATACGTTATCGAGAATCCTAATGCATTCACTTCCACTTCCATGGTCAGTGTTCGTTTTTCAAACACTAAAGAACTGACACTTTATTTAGAGAAAATATTTTTTTTTCGTGATTTTTTTATCACACCGCGCGTTTTAGGCAAAGGAGACGCGAAGCGCCCTGGGTACTATGGTACCCGGGACGTGTGAGTGGAGCAGTTCTCAGGTCTGCAACAAAATTTTTGATCCGCAGTTGCGTATGATCCAAAAACGGTCCGATCATCGGCTGAACTTCGTCAGCTATATAAAAAAAAAGTACTTACGTAGCAAGAAAGAAACAAAACGACGAACTGACGCAATTACGTGTATTGGATTTTTATTTTCGAGGTAGTAGTAGATCGTTATTCAGCATCACAACATCTAAGAGAAGATTATAGTTTGGTAGTTTACTTTCAAAAAGTCGGTTCCATACTCGAAATATAAAACTTAATAACGATTTGCACCTCTGACTTTCATGATATTTAGCAAAATTTGATATTTACCCATAATTCTACCAATGTGCAATATGACGCGGAAATAATCAGCAAATTAATTGTTTGTCGTTTATTTCCACAAACTTGCAATACAATACTGTGCATATACAGCAAAATAGTTGGTAACCGTTTAATTCTGCTGATGCAGAAATCTCGTGTAAGGCTGCATGCTCCAAATTTTTTTTCATTTCGGGTTTATTATATTTATTTAAATTATACATGTACATACATATTTACAATTACTAACGAATATTATCTCCAAATTAAAAAGTCTTCTTTATAATAACGGATGCGATTTCTAATTTTCATTTTTCGATACTACTATTTAAAACAGATAAACAATAGGTATATCGTTCTATTAGGCGAACCGAATGTATTTATAGCATAACGATATTGATACGACATGAGGACAGAACCATAGAAGTTTATGAAAATTATTGTAATAATACATAGGTGGTATTCATCTGCAGCATCTCATACACGTTCCCACCGCACTACCCTATTTAATTAGGATGTTAAGACCTTAGTCAGCCAAGGTAGGTAGTTAAAATGTTCTTAATATTTTTTATATTTTCATTTTTTAAATTATTGGAATATTTATTTTCTATTTTTTATTCGTGTGATGACTGGAACACATCTTTCAGGGATTAGCCCGGCCTTTTAAATATTTTGTAAAAATCAACAATTTTATACTTTGTTTTATAATAAAGAATATATTTAATTGAAGTAATTTAATAAACAAATAAAAGTATTAACGTGTGAAAGAAGCCTTATTATTTGAGTAAGCACTCGTAACTGGATATATGAATAATGTGCAATAAATTTATTGCTGATAAATGAATTTCGTGGGAATGCTTTGAAACTGTATGGCAGGCAGAGTGTAGAACGGTACTTATCCGAGAGTTGAGTCCTGAAGCTACGAAACCTCAACCTGTTTAATTTCTGTTGTTATTGCACTGCTACCTAGTTGAATGCCTTAATATTCTGAGATAGAAAACCTTGAAAATGTGTCTAGTAAATCGCAATCAATCAAAAGTATACTGTTTACAGTCAAACAACACAACACAATAGAAACATTATGAAATGAAATGAAATAAAAAATCTTCTTTTCCATTTAACCCTATATAATGTATATTGGGCAATCTTAAACTGTTTTCATCAAATCACCGTAAACGAACGCAGTGAGATTTGCGGAGCTAGAGCGCAGCGAAGCGTAGCTCAAATCTCACTGCGTTCGTTTGCGGTGTTTTGATGAAAACTGTTTTAGAATGCCCAATATACACCTACTGATGGGTCCTCTGATACCACTTTTTTACAGCTTTCAAATTTAACATTAAGACTCTGTTTTTCTTGAATCAAAAAGATTTTCCAGCGGAATCAAAAAATAAATTGAAAAAAATAATAGCTACAGCCGATTGTGATTATTTGAAATATTAAGTTACTGAACTAAGTCATCAACAGCTCATATACGTCCCCACCGAGGGGCTCGAGCCTACCCTAAACTAAGGCGATTAGGCCTAAGTCAACCACGCTGGCCAAGTGCGGGTTGGTCGACTTCACACACAACCTGTAAAGAAATTCTTTATTCACAGGTGTGTGCAGGTTTCCTCACGATGTTTTCCTTCACAGTAAAAGCGTCGAATAAACGTACATATGAATTCAAAATTTGAAAACACATTGGTACGTGGCGGGGTTCGAACCGCTGCCTCCCGATTGGAAGGCGACAGCCTTACGCACTACGCCATCGACGCTTCGACTGAACTAAGTTACCAAAATGTTAACTGAACTGTAAGGTTATTCAAGTAGTCAAGTCTGGTACTTTTCCGCTATTCCTAGATGTCGGTGTTATCTAGGTCGACCATAGGATATACGCAGACTCGGGGCTTCTTCGGTTAGGTTCCAGGCACTATTTTAGGCACAAATATCACTTCACTTATAGGTAGGTGCGCGAGTACCGTGGTCAGTTAATCTATACGTCTGGCGTCGGGAAGGTAAGCGAGACGTCAAAATTCCACACGAAAAATCAGTTTCTACCGTTTCATTTGTAACAATTAGCACGGATAAAAATGTTAATATTTCTTATGAAACGCAAAACTAGGATAACATCAGATGAACGGCACCAGCAAAGTGGTGATGCTTAACTGGAGCACAGCTGTTGTGTTCCGATTATTAGATGTAGGGTAGCTATGAGTAGTCCCTCAGCTGTTAAAGAGTCCAGGCGAAGCTCGTTTTTATCTTCGGCTTTGTTGTCGATACCAATGTTATAAAGAGGAAAGATTTGATTGTTTGTATTGAATAGGCTTCGAAGCTACTGAACCGATTTTGATGAGTTCGAGACCAGGGGAAGGACATAGGGTAATTTTCCTATGGGAAAAAAATCCTACGGGAAAACAAAAATAACGCGGGCGATGTCGCGAGCGGAAAGCTACTCATTTATAATCAGGTGAGACGACAGCCAAAAGCTTCCCTGTTATGTGTAAAAAAACATTTTTAGCTATCTTTAGTCTATCAGATAAAAAATATATCTATGCTCTCCAGTATTAAGATAAAAAGTCCAATAAGCATGATGTAGCAAAAGTTATAACCTGAATTTTATATTTGAATTAAAATCAGATATACTCGTAATTCGTAAATAATGGTCGTTTTATCGTCCGTTTAATGTCTCTGATAGGCAATGTTAACCGTGTGAACCTTTTATATTAGGTATAAAAGGTTGTTGTGACTGATTAAAATTTACAGAAGTTTATGAATCTGTAAATGAATAACATTCATGACATGCAATCGTACAATGTTGGATTAACAAAGTCTTACTGGATGGCTGGCAGCGTTTATGACTGTTTGTTTAAGATATTCTACCATAGAACATAAAGACTGGACTTTATTTGTCACAGTATACATAAAAGCAACCTTAGTATCTATCTATTTATAAGAGTGAGATGTGAAATAGGCGTTCTCAATCACTGCACCGCAGAGGTAACCAAACCAATATTGTAATGAATGTCGGTTACAAAGAAGAGAAAGAGAAAGTTCGATTTTTCGAGTTTTGTGTGTTTCTTCTAGTGAGCTCTGCCTCAAACACCGAACAATGTAGAATAAATTTTGCACACGAATAGATTTAATAGATTGATTGTTTAATATTTAACTATTATATTCTCGTTTGATCAGAATTTTCTACTTGTTTTGAAGTAAATTGAAAAAAATATTATGGTGAATGTCGTTCTTCAATTGAATTTTATATGAATTAAAAATAAAACCTCTGTGTATTACTATGTGAGCCACTAATAGGTCTCAACAAAACATCAACTAACAACAGCTGTGTTGTATATGCTGCGGTCTTAATTTTCATTATTGCTTTCTGATCTGACATACTGATAAACAAAAATTTTACCCAAATTATTAGATGAATCGCACTGATAATCACACAGGATAGAACCAGTGGTAATTCACAGAAACAGAAAAATACGAATACGTCACTGTGCTTAGCCATCGTAAAGGGTATTAAGTAGTTTCACCTTAAACGGAACGACATGATTCAGGATCCGATAAAGGGAGGAAGTGAAAGTGAACGGAAGAAATCCTTATCTTGTAAATGGTAAGGCGCTATTAGGTCTCTAACTTGTATGATAATAACAACTTAGTTATTTCATTACTACCGAGGAGCCTACCCTAAGTTAGGGTGTTTAGTGTATAGGAATATTAACCGCTGGTAGACCAGGGGACGCATTTTTGAATCGTTAGAAATTAATCTTGTAATTCAAACACGAATACAAATCACGTGCGTAATAATTTTCGTTCCCAATTTTAAAGAATGTTGAATCACTCGAATTCAGTATAGTCATTAAAAACAAATTCTATACTAGAAACCGTTACACGCAAAAAAAATAAAATCCGTTACAATAACATGGTAATAACTCGTTAATTAAAAAAACCAGCAATGAATCGCATGTGAAACGGAACTTATTATATCGTTGCGTATATTCTACAGTAGAAATCAAAAACGAGTGGGTAGGACCACTCGTTGCAGAATTTACAGAATGAATATTCAAAAAACCGGCCAAGTGCGTGTCGGGCCACGCGCAGTGCAGGGTTCCGTAGTTGCAAATGCCAACTTTGAGTTC
Source organism: Schoenobius gigantellus (assembly GCA_963935595.1). Classification (NCBI taxonomy): domain Eukaryota; kingdom Metazoa; phylum Arthropoda; class Insecta; order Lepidoptera; family Crambidae; genus Schoenobius; species Schoenobius gigantellus. The sequence goes on along the minus strand of OZ012547.1, from coordinate 29,202,053 downwards.
ACACTCACACCTCACAACATGTTGCTATTTAATTAGGCATTATTATTATTATTAAAGCTGCAATGATTTTATATTTCCTTAACTTCACGTGGTTCGTAAATTTATTATTTTCCCTATTATTGAAGCAACAATAAACTGTTTATCTATTTATCTATCTTATATTCAGTACTATAATATTCAATGAAATTTTACTTTTCCGAGAACATTTTATCAGTTGGTCGTCTATAACTTTTTAGTTTGTACTTAGTACTCAACTATGATAGTTTTCCTTTAAACTTTGTTATATATACTACTGTTGTAATTTTTTCACGTGTCCATATATAACCGTTTAGCAGATAGAGGGGGGACACACTTACCTCAAAAAAATTTAAAACCAAATATTTCAGAAACGAAAATGGTGTTCTGAACCTTACATTATTTTTTAAAGACCTATTCAACAAAACCCAACACGATGGGTTAGTCGAGAAAAAAAAATAAAAAAAAATAAAGTGGCACTCGTGGACTGCCGCGGTAAAGCTATTGCATAGCATTTTTTATTATAATTATTTATTTTATTTATGCAGTATATTTTTTTATTTGAAATTAATTCAAGTTTTTTCTTTGATATTAATTTAAGTTACACTTTTTGAGCGTGGTGACCGATAAGAAAACAATTTTTTATCTTTTATTGAATAAATGAGAAGTTAATATTGTTTAAAATATTTTTACTAGCTTACAATACATGTAGGTTATTTAGGAATTTTTATCATTGAAACTATAGGTTTATGGTATGAAATAAGAAACATAAGTTTGAGACTTGATATCCTCTAAATATCTGAAAAATACCGCGTCAAAACACCGTGCCGAAGTCTGCCGAACTGAAACGACGTTAGACGACAACGCCGCACCGCTGTGCCGCAGGCCTATTCTCTAACTTCGGTTGCTAACTAGTACTGTCATTTTTTAAAGGAACTTATCATCCATTACTGCTATCATGAACACTGCCGTAAGACATAAGATCACTTAACTAGTAATGGATTTAAAATGTCTTTCAAAAATGACAGTTCTAGTTACCAACCGTAGTTAGCGAATAGACCTGCCGGTCGGAGTGGGAGGTGTTAGGTTTTTTTCGTTACGGAATTTCTTGATTCGGCCGCCGCGCTCGAAGCCCGCGATAAAAGCTATGCAATAGCTTAATGACTCCCACTTTACTTGTATGGGAGCTAAAACCGCGGACAGATAGACAGACAGATATGGCGAAACTATAAGGGTTCCTTGTTTACTACGGAACCCTAAAAATTGTGATTTTGAAAATTCGTTTGCGAATCTTACGATTTCGATTTTGAATTCTATTACTTCGAAATGCGTCTCCACAGTCCTACAGCATACCAAAGTCCGCGGTTTGTTCAACTTAGCCCTTCGGCGTTATAACAGATTAGGTACCCCGCCCTAGAAAAGGGTTTTCTTAAGGGGATTACCTCGCATAAACTTAAAAAATACTGCATGTTTGAAGAAGATTGTAGAAGAACCCTATTGAGCAAGGGTTATAAAAAAAATATATGTTACACGCAAGGTCACGAAGTATAGATCGTATTGATTAAAATGTTAGTTACTTATAACCAGTTGTTTTAAAAAAATTTAGAAAAGTCGCCAATTTTAAACTTATTTACAAATTCTCTCAGTAACGGCTTATTACTAATGCATGAATTTTGCATCAATAAAAAGGTAACGATGTCTTTTATAAATCGTATTGATCAGATTTTAAATAACTTTAAAGTTCTTTTAAATAATAAAGAAAAACCTAAAATACTATAAGAACCCCGCGCCAGGCACCTCCGCAACGCCCGGACAGCAATACTCGATACGAGAATCTAGTGCGTTCTTGACTCTCGTAACGGGTGGACTGTACGTGCGTTTTTTTGTGCGACATCATTACGAAAAGTGACAAATTTTGAATGACTTTTAAATTAAATCGGATTGCAGATAGTGTAAATAATTAAAATAAGTAATATTAAGGACAATAATTAGCTTGTAAATATATTAAATAAGTTTTTATTTAGTATTTGTTATAAGTAGTTGTCATAGAGTGAAATTAGTTCAGATTAGGTAATAATGCCTAAATATAAAAGTAAAAGCCTAGTGGCTCGTGGTTGAGCTCTCCAAAATTATTGGTAAGAAGTTACATTTAGGTAGTATGAAAAGGTTAAAATTTATTTCTCTTTCAAATATTTATCTTAATGAGCCCTGAAGTTATGGTAAGGATCTCAACCACTGTATTACGTAAAATTACCGTGTTTGGCCTCATTTGAAAGAGCAGACCCCGTATTGTGAAGTATTATCTCCATGCAGTTTAATGACTGGCTATTTTTTATTTCGTATGAACTCTAATTCCTTGCTAATAAAGTTCATAACTTACACACAGTTTTTGTTGCCCGTAAACCGAATGGAAATAAGAATTCATAATACGGGGGCTGACTTAGATCAAGATAGCTATGATGATTTTGTCTTCTGATGATCAGATCCAAAGGTAGGTACAGGATCTCAACCACTGTATTACGTAGAACTGTCGTGTTTGGACTTATTTAAAAGAGCTCACCGAGACCAAGATGACTGTACCGGTTTTGCTTTCCTGGTGATCAGCTCCGAAGATAGATACAGGATCTCCACCACTGTATTACGTAGAACTGTCGTGTTTGGACTCATTTAAAAGAGCTCATCGAGACCAAGATGACTGTACCGGTTTTGCTTTCCTGGTGATCAGCTCCGAAGATAGATACAGGATCTCCACCACTGTATTACGTAGAACTGTCGTGTTTGGACTCATTTAAAAGAGCTCACCGAGACCAAGATGACTGTACCGGTTTTGCTTTCCTGGTGATCAGCTCCGAAGATAGATACAGGATCTCCACCACTGTATTACGTAGAACTGTCGTGTTTGGACTCATTTAAAACAGCTCGCCGAGGTCAAGATGACTGTACTGGTTTCGCCTTCTTGATGATCAGCTCCGAAGGTAGGTATAGGATCTCAAGCATATTAACGACTAGCAATGTAGTTCATTATTTTTATTCTTACACTAGTTTTCACATACCTACCTATATATATTTTTATGCTTTTATGGTTTTCTTTTTTTCTCAATGTATGTATATTCATAATCTAATAGAAATAACCACCAAAGACTCCATTACCTACTAAAAAAATATATGTATGTAACACATGCTACGTTATACGTGGCTACAGTATGACGACACGGTTAGCGCAGCGGTCGCGTGATCGCCTACTGCGCAACCGGTCGCGGGTTCGATTCGCGTACGGGACAAAGATTTTGTATGACCTACAAAAATTTGTTTCGGCTTGGGCGTATGTGCACGTGAGATTCTATGTTTGTAACTGCACCCACGACACAGGAGAAAATTCTATTATGAGGCAACGTTTTTTTAAATAATTGTTGTGTTATGTATGGATAATTAATATTACATATGCTGTACTTATCTATATATTATAACTATGTAGGTACATCTGTTTTTTGTCTGTAAGTAATTGTTATAATGTAATAACTGTTGGTGAGTCTAAATAAATATTACGTAGAACTTTTGTGTTTGGACTCATTTGAAAAGGCTCACCGAGAACAAGATGACTGTGATGATTTCCCTTCTGACGATCAGCATAATAAATTTTATAGTACACTAGCTGTGCCGGCGAATTTCGTTTCGCCTCACGATAGGTTCTTTTGTTTTATTCTAGATTTCCCGTTTTCCCGTCTAATTTTTCCCGTGGAAAAAAGTATCATATATCCGTCTCCTCGTCCTAAGCTACCTACCCACCAATTTTCAGCCAAATCCTAGTTTTTCCCGTTTTCCCGTGGGAATTTTTACCGTGGGAAAAGTATCCTATATTATACCTTATATAATTAGCTATCTATTAGTGAAAGTCCCGTCAAAATTGGTCCAGCCGTTCTGGAGATTAGCGGAAACATACAGACTGACAGTCAAGGGGAACATACGTCTCCGGGACGGCCGGACCGATTTTGACGGGACTTTCATCAATAGACAGCTAATTATATAAGATAACACATAGTCTACTTTTCCCACAGTAAAAATTCCCACGGGAAAATGGGAAACCTTATATAATTAGCTATCTATTAGTGAAAGTCCCGTCAAAATCGGTCCAGCCGTTCCGGAGATTAGCGGGAACATACAGACAGACAGACAACGGGAACATACGTCTCCGGGACGGCCGGACCGATTTTGACGGGGCTTTCATCAATAGATAGCTAATTCTATAAGATAACACATAGTCTACTTTTTCCCACAGTAAAAATTCCCACGGGAAAATGGGAAAACTAGGATTTGGATGAAAATTGGTGGGGAGGTAGCTTAGAACCAGGAGACGGACATAGGATACTTTCTTCCCACGGGAAAAATTAGACGGGAAAACTAGAATAAAACAAAAGAACCTATCGTAAAGCGAAACGAAGGTCGCGGGCATAGCTAGTCGTACATAAAGTCGAGGCGGCATGGTTAGGGCAGCGGTCGAGTGATCGCCTACTGCGCAACGAGTCGCGGGTTCGATTCCCGTACGGGACGAAGATTTTGTACGACCTACAAAATTGTGTTCCAGTCTGGGCGTATGTGCATGTGAGATTCAATATGTTTGTAGCTGCACCCACGACACAGGAGAAAATCCAACTGTGAGGAAACGTTCTTTGAAGAAAAAAGAGTGTAAATAAATATATGTAATCTGTATAGTGCCTAAACTTCTATGAAACGGCTATTTAAAAATAAAGCTACTATAATTATTTAAATATTATTAAATTGATATTACACTTGACTGTGCTAATAAATGTGCTTATAAAGTTTTCTGTTTTCAGGCAATCAAAAAATCTACAAAACTCCCAAACAGTACATAAGGATCTGCCTACGACGGAAGTAAAAGGAATTTCGCCAGAATCAAACGAACTACGTTCTGTCGCTATTGACGAGGGACCAGTACAAAATACGAGGGTATATTTTAGCGTCATCATACTCTGTGATTTGTCAGAATATAGATTTTTATTTATATTTGTGTTATAATCAAACTACAAATTTAAAATTAAGATATATTTAACTGCCTAGTAATCATGAACATGCTATTTTTTAGTTTCAACAAAATGAAGATTCTTTGCCTGGCCTTATTATCGAAAAAGAAGTACAATCACAAACAGAAGTCCTAAACATATCTGGAAGAAGAGATGTCTTTTCACATATCGATCTTGTAAATATGCACAATTTCTTGTAACACTTATTAATTCACGAATGTTTGTAAAGCACTAACTGATTATTTGAACTTCATTTGTATAACGCTATTATTCACAAGCGATAAATATTTGTAATATTTATTAGTTCTTTATTGTGTTTTTCTATATTTTCTTATTATAATTGTTAGCGTCCAACATTTGATCTCAATATTGTAGCTCAATGCCTACGTGACTGACAAATGTCATATAATTAATTATTTATGTAGTTGTCTATTGTTATGGCCAGTATAAAAGCGGTCCAGGGTCATTAGGAAGCCAGTCTACTACCAGCTCTGGTATTGAACGCAAACGGCTAAGGAGTAGCTAAGCTCCTTACACCGGCTTGGAACCTAACCACCACCGCCAGGCCTTCGTGATCATATCACTTCATGCCGGTTCCTTCACGCATCTCCACTGCGCCTGCTACGTGTGCCTGCTGCCTACCTGACCACTCCGTCGCACCTTCTACGGGTCCCTGCTGCCGTCTGCCTACGGAGCATCGTTGGGGCGCTCCTATGCTGCCTACCTATCCTCTGAGCTGCCTATCCGGAGAGCTGTGCTGCCGTGCCTGTTCCTGCTCCGGCTATCCGGCTGAGCTGCTACTCGCCCCCGCGTCCTACCCTGGCCAGGCTAGATTTTTATATAAATATTGTTGTACATAGCTAGATCTTAGTTAAGTTAGATAATTAAGTTCGGTCGTGCCCTCCTTATCACCCTACCTTTGCATTTATTTTTTAATTATACAGTATAAAATTTTTAACTTTGTTTTTCTTTTAGCTTCCTCCCTTTTTTGCACGAAGCCTTCCGCTTCGCGACAAGGTAATAAAGTAAATAGGGCTTTAAAAAACTTTCTGAACAGCCAAATGTTGTCAAAAAAGGCACGACTGGCTGTTCATAGATGCGTTTTGGTCCCTATACGCTTATGTATGGTAGTGAATGTTGGGTGTGGCAAAAGAAGGATGAAAGTAGGATTAATGCAGTGGAAATGAGAGCTTTGAGAGGAATGGCTGGAGTGACTCTGATAGATAAGTTTCGTAATAGTGTGATAAGGGAAATGTGTGGGGTGAAAGAAGACGTAGTGACAAAAATTGAAAAAGGAATGCTAATATGGTTTGGACATATAGAAAGGATGAATGGAAGACGACTTACGAAAAAAATATACGAGGCAAATGCAAGTGGACAAGTCGGTAAGGGACGACCGCGACGAACTTACCTGGACCAAATAGGAGACATCTTAACGAAAGGTCAGGTCAAGAGTACCCGTAACCGACGAGCGTGTACGAAAGCATTTATGAAAGTGGAGGAAGTTAGAGACGTATGCTTAGACCTACGAGCACTTAACCCAATGGAGATGTAATTCATGCAAATTCAAAAGAAAACAAGAGTGTCAACTAGCTGCGGTGCGCGGGGGGTTGTGATCGCTCCGAGCACCTCCGAGGTATTCCGATAGATTCCGATGCATTGCGAACCCGATCGCTAAGGCGAGGTGCTAAGGACTATTATGCGTACGTCGCGAGCGGTCGCGAGATTCTTTACGACGATGAGAGATGGACACACATTTACAATTAAATAAATATTTAAAAATATCCCTTATACCCTGGTTACCATCTAGCACTAAAGTACTCATCAAGACGAATCAAACGAGCCCATACTCGATGGGGCTATGTCGATTAATTAATGAGTTCCTATGGCCATATTCCAGTTCCATCATTAGACCCTAGTTAACCTCTAGCACCAAAGTACTCGTCAAGACGAATCAAACGAGCCGAGGCTCGATGGGGTTGCGTCGTTTCTTTACTGAGTTTCTATGGCCACATTCCAGCTCCATCATCAGACCCTGGTTACCATGTAGCACCAAAGTACTCATCAAGACGAATCAAACGAGCCCAAACTCGATTAGGATGTGTCATTTCATTGCGAAGTTTCTATGGCCACCTTCCAGCTCCATCATCAGATCAGCACCAATGTCATCATAATATTGTATTGTCACGCGATTTACACTTGTATGCTAAATTTTAGATCAATCGGTAACCGGGAAGTGGATCAAATTTAATTTGCAAGATTTGATGACAAACATCGGCAATATCGGCATAGGTAAATAAAAGTTAAAAAATAAATAAAAAAAAAAACATCAAAATCCGTTGCGTAGTTTTAAAGATCTTAACATACATAGGGACAGACAGCGGAAAGCGACTTTGTTTTATACTATGTAGTGATGAGAAAATATATGTCGCTCAGAGAGCGATTAAAGTAGGCAAAATAACACTGGCATGAGCGGCGTGTCTGTAGTCTTATTTTATCTTGAGCTTGATACTTTGTAGTGCAGTTGTCTAGAAAGAGATGGCGTTAACGTGGGAATACTTTTACCAGCGGGCAAATGCTGAAGGTCATTGGGCGACGTAATACCCTTAACAGTATAACTCACCTCTAGATTTACCCAGTTAAAAGTATGTTTCTTTACACATAATGTAATCACTGTATGACATTAAAGTTATCGTGACTTGACACTTTATTTCATAATAGAGCCTATAATACAAATATAAATCCTTTACAACAGGTTCTATATAGGACAATCTCATTGTTATCTATATTTTTCAATTGATAAAAATCAGTCTGTAAACTGATTTCGCCTGTGCCGGCAACCGTGTCAATTTCGTTTAAACATCACAATGCGGGCGCGCCAAAATATGGTATAGAATTTCATTTTTTAAGCGCGCTTTGATTACTGTTTTATTGTAGTACTATTCTGTTCAGATATAACAGCTGAAACTCATATGTGGAACACTTATATGAGAATGTGGTGAGTTATCTTTTGGGGACATTTACCGTAAGCGTACGTATAACTTTTCGATTGTCAAGATTAACGGCCGGTTGCACCAAAAGATTTCGTAAAAGTAACAGTAAAAGTCAATAAATACGTAAGAATCAGGGGTGAATTATAAATTTGTGGGGCCCTGGGCTAATACTACACGAGGGCCTATTAATTAAGGGGCCTAATATATTCAACTAATTGTCATTTTGTCAAGAAACTATTTTTATAGTGATGTAGATGTACAGTATAGGAAAACAATGGAATATTAAACAAAATTTTTTTAAACAAGAGTTCATGTTTATGTACTCGTATTTACAATAATAAACTTTTTCAATAGACAAGCTACAGAGGAATTCTCTGCTTCGTTTGATAGTCGCTCATACGGGTTGATCTATCTGGATTGGCAAACTTATGATGGTTTTTTTTTGAAAGAAAAATGTGCAAATGTGTATATTTTTTATTGTATGCAATTTATTCCCTTAAAATTAACAATTCATAAAATAATGGACGAAGACAAGTCATTCTTGTACCGTATTATTGCTGTTCGAGTTTCTAATAGATATTCAAACCAGAAAATGATGGAATGACATAATATGCCTTGTAAAAAATAAAATTATAATACCGTTTGATGCGTGATGAGTATTAAGTGAGTTTCGGGAGAGTTTGAAGTACGAATCTGAATGTAATAAAAATGGTTTCTGTACCATAATGTGAAATGTACCTACACCCAACTCAAAATACAAAAGCGTTATATAAGTAAATAATGGAAACATTCTTCCGGTCTCATTTTATCCTTTCTAATATGTCTGATGGAGGCTGAACTTTTTAAAATCTAACTTTAATATGATTATTTGGAAATCTTTCAACTTTTTCAACTGATAGCTGTTAATTTATAAAAGAAATAGTTCTTTTTTCACATTTCTATTGAACCATTTTCCAACTTTCTATACAGCTACTCAATAACAGCGCGATGTATAATTAAAATAATTCAAAGTTAAGTGTGGTTTAGGTATTAATTAAAGAATATAAATTTTTTAAATGACTTTATTATAATTCACTTTCAACTACTGATTCCCCCTAGAGCTGAAAAGTATTACTTTCAACCCGCTCCTCAGGCAACTTCAGACCTACTTTCCGAGTATTAGTAATGATAATATTTTTTCTTTCTCTTGTCTGATTGTCCGTAACTGAATGTAAATTAATAGATAAACGTGTATTCTTACTCATTAATAAGCTCTACCCTCCTCTCATTCTCAAAGACAGTGATAAAAAGTAGAGTGAACACTCTACTTTTTATCACTCTCTTCTGGACAATTCGCGACAATTTTATGCTCGAACTGCTCGAGTGACGTACTTTGAATCCCTCGCTGCGCTCATGATTCTACTTTAGCATCCCTCGTTACGTTCATGATTCTAGAATCCTTTGCTTTCAAAACAACATTCCCGCCTTAAAAATAGTTCTTTGCTTCCTTGGTAAACAATTTGCTATTTAACCAATAGTCTAAATGGTAGATTAATGGCTAATTACATACAACTGACTCTTTAATAGCGATTCGAGAGCGATAACGTTTATACTGAGTGAAATTTAAAAATAAGGAAAGCGTTACTTAGATGACCTTTATCTTAATAGAATAATTTGGCAGATGCAATCATAAGACTTTCGGCTAATTGAAAGATATGAGACAATTGGCAGTGTGATAATGATCTTGCCTTAACTGGCTAATTCCTGCACTGCAACTTTTATCCGTCGCATCTCATGAAAAAAGAGCCGGTATCTTTTCTTTAATTAGATATTATTAAATTAATTAAGCAATGTATTATTTACCACTCTACCAGGAGAGAATGTATGTCACGGTAAACAATATTTGGTGTTCCAACAACATTTTTCTCAATTTAGGTGGCAGAAAAGTCTACGCCAAATATGATATTAAGTAAGTTTTACCATAATATTAAGTAGGGTTGAATGCTTTATTATTATCGTTTCAATCCATATACTGCAATGCTGCGCACGGGTCTGCAGCTGAAGAAGAAATTGGAGGAGGAGAAATTGGCATTCTACATCACGCCGACCAGACGGGTTGATCTAAGCTTTATTTCGAGCTTTCTATCTCTTCGCAAAAGTGTAACTGCAAATATCTCCTATAGTCGGATCTTACGGGATGAAAAGCTGCGACATATTTAACTCTACATTCTTTATCGAAAGGTTTTTTTATTTTTTTATTGCAATTATGCTGGCAAACAAGCAAACTACCCACCTGATGGTAAGTAGTAACAGTCACTTATAATACATGTGGCTCCTGTGATATTTGTAGCAAAACTGCAACCCCCACAAGAACCACAGAGTACGTTGCCAACTTGTGACTTAGAGTGAAAGTCACGGTACCCAGTAATTTCAGTGCCATATCTTACCCTTCAAATCGGAACACAGCAATGCAAGCACTGCTGCTTTGCGGCAGAACTAGGTAAGACGGAGGTACCCATGCACACGACCCTGGTACAGAGTCTCCCTCCGGTAAAAGTAGTTATCGTAGCCTATTGGACGTTGCCAAACCACAGCATAAGATCACAACGTGAGTTTCTTCACCTTCAAAGACTGAATACCCTCTTCAGTGAAAGCAAGCATACTCACGACAATATCAGTAACAGTATTGAACTTCAATACAATAACTTCTACCAGAAATCATTATCTTCTACAAGATGCTTAATACACAATTACTTTTTTCAAACGAACATACTTTCCGAACTCACTCGCGTATATTATTGTTCTTTATCCTTTTGCGCAACGTAATGATTGTGTCCATCAGTCAGTCATGTATGTACGAGTATTATGTATGTTTGTTGCTTTCTTGCACTTTATTGGTCAAACGTGTGGACCGATTTTGATAATTCACATGTCAATCGATTCGTTTTAATCTTGCGAGTGTCACTAAAGACGTGACAGTTATCGAAATCTAATATGGCGACCTTGGGGCACCATACTAGAGAAAATAAAAATAAAATTCGTTAAACTACATCACGATGTTATGAACGTTTTCCAACAGTCGTGCTATCCAGGATGACTGCTGACGGGGTCACCACGAATGCTGAAAAACGTCTTCAGGCTAAACAATTAAAATGTTTTAGGACCAAATACCATACCAAAGTATTTATCCGGTACATTTAAACAGTATGGTATACTCGTATACACAACAACTTTTTAATTTTACATATTTTAATCTTACCTTTTAACAGTGTGGAATAAAAACCCTGCGAACCATTAAAAGAGCTTATCTGATTACTTATAGGCTTACCAAAAATGAAGTACAATAAAAAAATAATGACCAAATAATATCCACTATTAGATTGTTTTTAAAAGTGATACATTTGAAAAAATGTTTTCTAACATCAATATTCATAAGCAATTAATTATCAGCACAGACAAAGAGGTGAGCAATCATTTTAAAATATTGATAATTAAATATTTGTTATTGAAGAGTTTTAAAAAATACATTCATAAAACCCTCCGGTTCCGGATTGAAAAGTAATACTGGTAGAGAAATTACTGGGTTCTGTGATTGGACATCGTGTCATCGACAGCGTTGGTGTCGCTGTAGACTCGGCACTGGCCTTCGGGAGGTCCAAGGTTCGATCCTGCCAAGTACCAATGTGTTTTTCGCAATTATATTCGGTTTACTTTTCGAATTTTATATGTACATTTATCCGACGCTCCTACGGTGAAGGAAAATATCGTGAGGCAACTCGCAACACCTGCCAAGAAATTCAAAGGTGTACGTAAGGTCAACCAATCCGCACTAGGCCAGCTTGGTTGACTAAGGCCTTAAGTTAGGGTGTTTACCCTAACTTAAGGACCCTGTAAACGATCAAACATGTTTGTCAAATTTACGTGTTTGACAAACTTGATTGTTCGTGTAGGGCTGCACCACGGTCGAAGACCTGCACCACGCCTTGTGGGAATGTAGTTTGTATAGGGATGCGCGTAGGGACTTATTAGATAAGGTGAAGGCGCTCGAGGTTGGCCCGGTTTACTACCGCGATCTCGTGGGGACGGAGGCGAATTTCCTGAGGCTACGGGACTTCGCGCATCGGTGGCACAAGATCAGGAGTGGGCTTGAGAGGTGAAGAGGCGAAGAGGGCAACCGCCCGAAGAGTAAAGATACAGGGTGACTAGATAGTAGACGAGCCAGCGGTACCACTTAGTGGGCACACGGCGACCAGGTGGCGGACACCGAAGGCGTTAAGTGTGTAGTCCGCCCCAGAATGGGGAGAAGGACACAGGGACAAACGGAGACAGATTTTAAATAACTTGTAGGGAGTCAAGCATTGCGGCGCGGCAGAGTGCGAAAGCAGGCTCCGCGCGCATCTCCCGCTGTTTCGGCCCGTATAACCAGGATTGGTTGAGTAGGGCCATGGGTGGTTGGTGGGGCTTGTTCGTGTAGGGCTGCGTTTGACGCGTTTGACAAACGAACTACGTGTTTGATCAGGGACGGATTTATACATTTTTCGCCCCTAGGCACTATTCTAACTGCCGCCCCCTTAAAACACTGCATGTGCCATATATGATAAAGTCATCTGTGGAATGTTGGGGGGGGGGTAGCGGCCAAAAACTGTACAAAAAGGCGTCCGCCTTTTTGTACGCCAGCCGTGCCGCCCCCTGAAACATGCCGCCCCTAGGCACGTGCCTAGTGTGCCTTTATGGCGCCTCTTCACAATGGCCCATGATGGCCAAGTATACACAATCACGATTGTGTAGAGGGCATGAATGTCTATGATCGGCCATCATCGCCGGTAATTGTGAGCAATCGGCGAATTGTCGGTACATCAAAGGAATTATGGCCCATGATGGCATACGCGTCCACACAATCGCCGATTACTCAGTACGTATTTGTCTCGAGTACAGTGTAGACTTCTCGGTAAATAAATTTTACTCATATGATGTTTCTCTTTTCACGCAAATTAAGTAGATGATTATAAGGCTAAGTAAAAATATTGCCGCTGCCGCGATAATTTCTTCGATGTCCATTTTTAACCGACTTCAAAAAAGGAGGAGATTCTCAATTCGATGCTTATGTTTTTTTTGTGTGTATGTTACGCGATTACGCCGCTAATAATTGTGGACCGATTTTCAAAATTATTTTTGTATTCGATAGAGTATACTCCAAGGGCAGTCCCCTTTTTTCCTCGATTTCCTCGATTTTTTAAATTAGGGTTTCTTTCACTAAAAAGATTGCATTAAAATAAAAACCGACTTCAAAAACACTGAAAAGTTAAAAATAATATAAGAATAAGTACATACAAACAACATCACACTTCTATATTGAAGTCGGTGACAAATTTTAAGACTTTCTAGGAGATCATCGTTTGGCACCGACTTCAATATAGAAGTGTGATGTTGTTTGTACCTATTCTTATATTATTTTTAACTTTTTAGTGTTTTTGAAGTCGGTTTTTAGTTTTTGTAAAATATTTTTGATAGACGTCTTATCATAACAGTAAGCAGTTAGTAATGTTCACGATTGTGTGGAGAGTTGCCCGATCATGGCGGCATTGATGGACGATCATTTGATGGGCCATCATGGGCCATTGTAAAGAGGCGCCTCGATCATGGCGGCATTGATGGACGATCATTTGATGGGCCATCATGGGCCATTGTGAAGAGGCGCCTTTAGGCAAATCCGTCCCTGTGTTTGATGTGTTTGAAAAGTATCTGGATTGACATCGTGCTTGGTGAAAACGTGAAGTTTGTCAAGCAAGTTTGACAAACATATTTGATCGTTTACAGGACTCTTTAGGGTAGGCTCGAGCCCCTCGGTGGGGACTTATATATGAGCTGTGATTATATATGAACTGGTACAAAAATTTGATAAGATGGAAGGGTTTGTGTTCCTTGTAGTATTAACGCGTGATTATGAAATTTACTTTGAAGTTCGGGAGGTTTTATTTATTGAATTTTAAAAACCAATATTTACAAAATCTATATGAAATTCTAATCCACACGACAGTCACACCAAAACATTGCAGTGCAACCGCTCTAATAATTATGTAAAATTGAATTAATAAACATGAGTTTGGTTATTTTAATAATCAATTTATTTAAATTATATTAAAAATATGCGTAACACCGAGTGAGGATTATTTAAATAAATTATGAAATGACTCAAGGACGACAAAACGAGTGGTTATGATTTGAAGGGTGCTTATATATATATATACGTTGTTGTAGATTCGGTTATCACAGTAGATGTGGAAGATGATTTATTTTTTGGTCAAAAAATGTAACTTCTTGTAGATTGATAGAGCAGTCTCTTTGACTATAGTTCATTTTGAAGACTATTCAAACAAGCGAAGTACCTGAGCAAGTAAGCTGATCTCTAGGTTGTAGTAGTCGCAGTAATATTGAAAATACTAAAAGTTTTATCAACACCCAACAAGAAAAACAATCACGCATAGTACAAGAATACAATGTCACAGTCAAGTAAATAATATAAATAGAAAATGTGTCTAGTTAAAAACAGTAATTTTATGTCGTTTAATGGGAAATCTGTTTATTAAATACAGTTATTTTAAATCATTTAACAGAGAATAAACGCCGCTAATTAATATGATTAAGTAAGGTAATGGTGGTGCGGTTACATAAGGAGTATAAGGAGCTAGCGGCTGGCGCTTGCGACCGCGCAGCCGCAGCGCAGATCACGGGTTGCGAAATACTTCGTTACATCATGATCTTAGTGAGTCAGTTATACACACAGGCATAATTTAACGCATGAAATTCGCAAGATTATTTGATGATGAACAATTTTTTGATGAATAAATCCTAAATATGTCACCAAATAGGTGTAGCTCGCAATATAATTTTTCTTTAAAAATGTATTTAGCTAACATTATCTCTACATGCGTATAAGCAAGCGTGCAATGCTATCATTCAAATTCATGAATAACTAAAACGATATATTGATTTAATTTACTGAATTTAGAAATTTCGCACATTCTATGATATTACGACATTCCTTCTACTATCTACTGTGATAAGTGTATGATATTAATTACATTGCTAGTGACATTGTAGGGTGGCACTGTGGCACTGCAATGCATAATTTTAAAAATACCATGTCCCAAGATACTGGAAATCTCAAAAGACTTGATTACTATTTCCGAATTTGTTGTATCCATCTACCAAGGAGACTATTGTAGCTAATCTTATGTTGTTGACGCTGATGTAACATATTAAGACAAAAACTTGGACAACGTAGTACGAGTATTATGCTTCACTATGTAAACCCTCAGCTTAATTTTTAATGAATGTTACATTTTTATACTTAACTGCTTCATTTTTCTTTTCTTTAAAATTTATCTGTCGGTAATCTTCATTCCTCTGCCACTGTCATATCATGTTAGGGTCTACGCAACAAATCTTCTTCTTAATAGTCATCATTGTCTCAACACGTAAATATTGTCAACATGCATGCTCTTCTTTATGCAATCCATCCATACTTTAGTGCTTATAATTATCTTCCTATAACCTTATTCCTTATTTCGCTTCGCTCATAGTCACGTACGCGCATGAAGTGACTTCGCCAATAACCTGTATATTTCTTCCTGGATCGGCATACAACGTTTGAAATACAATCATTGAGAAAACCGCAGTAGAGTACAATGCGGTTCGCATTC
Organism: Schoenobius gigantellus; assembly: GCA_963935595.1. Classification (NCBI taxonomy): domain Eukaryota; kingdom Metazoa; phylum Arthropoda; class Insecta; order Lepidoptera; family Crambidae; genus Schoenobius; species Schoenobius gigantellus. The sequence goes on along the minus strand of OZ012547.1, from coordinate 29,186,324 downwards.
AATAATGGGCACCGAGTAAATATTTACACGACTGAGAGAACCGCACAAAATCTGCACTAGACTTAATCATCTATACTCATGAAAATGATGAATTTTATATTGTCTTTTCCACACGTTATCTCACAAAATACTCGTTATATAAAATTATAGTACTAGTCACGTGTGTAGCTGTAATGAAGTGTTTGAGATATCTTTACAATTATGTTGTATACATATATACTAGAAGTAACGTAAATAAGTTAATTATTTGCTTCAAAATTTTTACCGGCTTGGAACCAAAGCGGACAAAACTATGGAGACCTAGTATTAAATAGAAGGTACTATGTCAAATCCTTCATCTAATAGTTTAACAGCATTAGATCATTTACTCGCGTAATTTTAATTGGTCTCTACAGGTTTCGTATTCAAATAATGCAGTTTAACTATAAAACTCTAGGGCTTAATGGCAGTAAAGCCATAAATATAAACACGATAGCCTTGGCTTTTCCGTTCTAGTCAATTGCAGAATATTTACTCACAAGGAGTAAAAAATAAGGATAAATAAAATGGTCGTAGTTGGATAAGATTAATATATTATTATTACGTTTGCAGAACTATACTGAGTCAACAAAACATTTCTACACCCAGAGATGTACAACTAGGAATAAAAATAATAGCTGCACTAGAAGAAAACAAAGTACATTCAAGATAAGATACCTGATTTACACTCGCGTCTCGTGGCTCGGCTCGCGGCTCGGCTCGTGTCTCGCGGAAGAGCGCGTGAGCTCGTCGAGGTGTTTACACTCTCGCAATGCGTTCAGTTGCTTTCGAGCTTTCAGCAATGGAGGTCGTCGAAGTATTAGCGGCATCAACGCTGTGCTTAGCCAGCATATACCCTATAACTACGTAAATAATTTGACTAAATATGACTTTTTATTCTTAGGGTTCCAAATTATAGGTCCCTTTTGAGAAAGTTCAGTAGAAGGTTTCGTCTGTAGTAATTGTTTTAAAAATAAAAGAAAGATGAATAAATCAATAAAGAAAAATTTAATCTCGGGAAGGGATCGAACCCGCGTCTTCAACATACCGTGTTGACTACTTGACCACTCGGCCACCGAGGTCTTACCAGCCCCGACGAAAATTCAACTGTATTGATATCATTTGTACTCTGTTAACCAAAGTAATCTTTATTCACTCTTAATAACTACGAATCAACAGCCAACTTTGAAATATATAAAGATTTTTAAAAAATAGGTTAAAAATAAAGCAACATTATAAATTTTATATGAAGCTCGCGCGCGAGTGTAAACACGCGATCGCGCGTACACGAGCCACGACGCGAGCCCCTTTGACTCGTGCCCAAAAAACCGCTCCCGACGCGAGCCTTGCGAGCGGCGAGACGAGCCGCGAGCCGAGCCACGAGCTCAGTGTTTACACTCGCGTCTCGTGGCTCGTCTCGCGGGTTGCACGCGAGTGTAAATGGGGTATAAAAGTTCCCTTGACAGGTCGAATTTTTCCACTTCATGCATACTAGTTACCGTGATTCAAAATATTATGTTTTTAAAAATTGAATTTATCTCTTTAGGTCATTTTTATCAAAAATGCACTAATTAATTTTACATTAAATAATAATAAGAATATCAGTCTACTTAAATAAAATTATAATTCTGAAAAAATATTTGTTTAAAGTATACAAATAAAATATTTGTGTAAAGTATAAGTTCCGATTCACGACTCAAATAAATACTTAATTAAACAAATATTTCTCAGTATTATAAATAATTATATTTAATTGGACTGATATTACTTTTTCTATTTAATGTGGAATTAATTGTTGCATTGTTGATAAAAATAACCGAAGTAGATATTTTTAATCGCGAAAACTAGTATGCATGAAACGGAAAAGTTTAAACTGTCAGGGGAATCTTCTTATCTTGAATAGACTTTTTTATAGTTATGTTACTTACATGTAGGTAACAACATTTCATATTCGTTGTCAACGTTTCGAGGGCGCGCACCATAACTTTTTTTTTCCTTTTTTTTTTCCAATGCATCAAAGCGGTTGCGGTAGAAAGATATCGGTAGGATAGGATGGGGAAGGAGAAATGGATGGGAGTGTATTTAAGTCGCAACAGTATTGAAAAGTCAAGCGAAAATTGTAAAAGCACCTTTTAATAAAAGTTATAAAATACTAACAATGTAGGTATACTAAAAGTTTTTTGTTACTACTGTAAGTTGCAAAAGACAAAACTATGACCTAGATTTTAATGATGAGGATAACGTTAAAATTATGTAAAGGACTATCAATTATGAGATCACAGTGAGTTTATTATTTTAGCTTTTGAGTAAGTAAGTAACTGCTAGTTTTTTACTAACGACTGAACATTTACAATATGACCGTGTTGGTAAATATTGGTTCCTTAGTGCCTTACTTCCGATGCAAGGAATACCGATGAGCCAGTCTTTGTGTTCCAAACAAGCATAATGACTAATATTCTCTTTGAACAATTAGTTTACACATTTACCGATAATAGCTGTTCGAGTAACCTTAAAATGGTTTTTGTTTGTTAGAAACCGTAACATGTATTTTGGACAGAATACAAATTTCTAACGTTTATACCAATGTTGTGCTAATTCCGGTATTTTCTTATTAAGACTAATGGACACTATTTAACAAAATATACAAAACTTATAACATTTATTTTTTTCTATCTACTGTCATGTTTTTTGTGATTTATATTTTTTAACGATGTGTATTCTTTTAATTTGTATATTCTTATAATTTTTAAATATATTAATGACGATAAGATAATATTCTGTTTATTTTTTTTACCATGTACAATTTTATAGTTTTTAATTTTCGCGCACTACCTGTTTAACAGTAGATGATGACAATGCAACAATGTCGGATCGTGTATTTTACCATATTCTTGTAAATATTTTTTTGTATTATTATTATTTTAAGATTCGAATTTAGACCCCATAGGTGAACTATCATACTTTTTAACACAGATAATTCAAATGAAGATTAAAAAACAACCTGGAAGATAATAACCATAACGGGTTCGACTCATTAAATTTATAACATTTTTTCTTAAAAAATAACAAACCTATGGCAGAAGTGTTTCAGACAGCCATATTAAAAAAAATATCACCCCACACCAGGATTTTATCCTGTGTCGTGGGTACAGTTACAAACATAGAATATCACATGCACATACTCCCAGACCGGAACAAATTTCTGTAGGCCATACAAAATATTTGTCCCGTACGGGAATCGAATCCGCGACCCGTTGTGCAGTAGGTAGACGATCACTCGACATCTGCGCTAACCATGTCGTCGAATATTGAGACACTCGGAAAATCTAATCGACACTTTATAGAATCTAATCCTTGATGTGTGCGCACAGCTAGCACAGTGAATTGGATGTACTCGTAGATTTGGCGCCATTTTGTCTGTGTATAAAACAATATCAAATTATGATTATTGCTTTTAGGACATTTTGCGTCGAGTCCAACGTCTGATGTCAGACGTGACTGAAATTAAAATTTGTCTTCGCTAATTTAGATATTGTACAAAAAGCCACCAGAAAAATTGCGAGAAAAATAAACAAAAGATTGAAAATGTTATAAAGAATTGTCTGAAATGAAATGACTACCAATATTTTCTACGCATATTTTAGTATAGGTATTTTGCGATGTCACAAGGGAATCGAAACCTATAGCGTACTTCTCGTTGGTCTAGAATCATGAAATTTGACAAGAAGCAAGGTCTGATAGCACACGTTGAGAAAAAAATTATCATCATAAATATGTACATAGTTAGGAGTAGGTAATACTAATAAAGTTAGATAATTCCTACAGAACCCTTGGTGCTAGAGCCCAAGTCGCACCTGGGCAGTTTTTTTTAAACAATAGTTTATGCCCGTGCCTGCCTTCGTCTACATCATGAACCTGAGGATGGGGTAAACTCCGTAATAAGAGTTAGAGAAAATGGTCAAAGAAATATAATTATTATTAGCATCTTTGTGCTAAAGGGTTAAATTCAAGAGCATCAACCGGAACATCGATATTCTATTAATTTGTTAGTAAAAAAAATTGTGCGTTGGCTGAATTTGTTTGATAATTATAATGAATAGATGATGTATCAAAGCATTGATTTACTACCAAACGTAGATAGAGCACTTCATACAAAAACGCGCTTGAAATCTGTCACCTAATCGACTATACATTTGTACGCTGTTATAAATAGGTAGTTGAATATGCACACCCGAATTAAAATTACCATAAAGAAAGTACCGTATTTATCGAATTCATCCTTATTCTTTATTATTACAGCAACTATTTGAAGTACAACCGTGTGCAGTTACATCATTTCATACCTAGCCACATTAAATTTGACGTTTTAGTAATTGCTACAAGAAAATATCAACTTTATTCCCTCAAACATAATGCTCAAAATTGCTTATCGCGTTGTCGCTCCAACGCATGGAAAAGAACTGCACGAGGCCCGATTGGGCAGTTCTTCACCGGCCCACTTTTCGAACGTTCATGCGTTATCTACGTTTGGTAGTAGATCAATGTATCAAAGATATATCAGCAGAACCTCTCTAGCTAGAGCATCCAATTCTAGTTCTAATTTTCAAACATAAAAAGTACCTAAGCGCCACCTAGTGTGCTTCTTTCAAATTTAATACGTTGCATGAAAAGTATTGCGAAGCATAAAGCATGCTGCAAGAAAACATGCGTAGAATTCATTTTGTTCAAAATGTGTCCAGAAGAGGTCACTGTATACTGTTTTGACCCTGTTTTTCCCCAAATTAAATTGTTTCAAATGACAATGTAATTAAGGCGACCAACTTTCTAATAAGTCAATGCGGGACACCCATCTCTATTCACAAGAAGACAGGATGTGTTGGTGATGCACTTAGAAACAAACACCACTACTACAAGTCATATTTTTTACATGAGTGGCTTTTTACTATAATAATAGTTCTGGATTTTGATTCAGAATGTCAAAATTCACTGATGATGATTTTGATGTGGAACACTGGTACCAGTGTTCCACATCAAAATCATCATCAGTCCAGAACTATTATACGAGCGAGACGATGGGAAACAAATCTACAAAAAAGATAGGAATGCGGGACTATTAAATTAAATATTGCAATACGGTATTACAACTGTCATTACGGGACAGTCCCGCAAAATGCGAAGCGGAAAGTGAAAGACTTCTTGGTTTGAGAATCTTTTGATAAAAATAGTGATGATGACGAGAACTTTTAGATCTCCTGATCCCGAAACTGTACCTAATTATAGTTTTCATCAAAATTCTTCAATCAAAAAGTTTCATGTGAAGGTTGTGGGAAAGAGTATAAATTCATCCCAAACGGTGGCGTGTATGTTTTTTTTTGTTATCAAAGGCGGTGAACGAGCAGACGAGCCACCTGATCGTAAATGGTCATCTACAACATCATGGATTCCGCTTATGCGTCGCTTATGCTGTCTTGAGTTTAAGGACTCCATTTACTTTCCGCTTGAAAAATGCCATGTTTTAGCCCGTTGGAAACACGTCCGAGCGGAGCTCATTCAACATTTTGGAAGTTCGCGGGAGAAACGAACGAGACACGTGGCTGATACAGGCGCCCAGTATGTGGGGGTGGTTGGGGTGAGTTCTACTTCCCAGGCGCGCAGAGCGGTGGCGAAAGAGCGATGGAGGAATGGAACCTTAAAGAGTTCCTCAGAACACTCCCCATTGTAGGTACAGACGGTAGAACACACACAGAGACCCAACATCTCTCCTGCGGCTAAGAGACTCTAATTCGTCTGTGAGTACCCGATCGCCGACGATACGAACAGCCCTACGTTAGATAGAGTCATGAGGACGAGGTCGGTATTTTCTTAGTTAAAATTGAGTTTTTTTTAAATACTTGATTAAATAATATTATATATTTTTTAATTGATTCCCATCATAAATCTTTTGTCAGCTAGGCTAAGGACAAGGGTCTCATTTTTACAACTGAGCAATACTGTTAGAGTCAACAGCGATGGTTCATTTAAAAAAATCACAAAAACAGGATAATAATTTGACATAAAACGTCTAAAAATTTTAAAACTACACTAACTCCCAACCCACCAGAAACCTTCCATCATCAGCTCAATAACATGATATGATGACTATCAGATGCAAATATCTAAATATCTTCAGAATAAATATGAAACACGTTGGACATGCCTATAAAATGTAGGGCTTCCTTCGATTTTCCTGGGATCCCATCATCAGATCACGATTTGGTGCCAATTAGACCTCCTCAGGAGTATACTCATTCGATTTCAAAAAGATTTTTTTAAATCGGCTCACAAATGGCGGCTTAATCGGTGAACATCATGGCATTTATATACATACTAGCAAAATCTAGTACCTATAAATGTTGAACACATATAAAAAATAAACGAATATAGAACCTCCTCCTTTTTTTAAGTCGGTTAAAAATAAAAACCAACGAGGATATAGAACCTTCTTTTTGAAGTCGTTTAAAAAGTGCGAGGATTCTTGATGCTATACTTACTTGTTTAAAAAATTATTCAAAAATATGAAGAAAAAACTGCACTAACATTAAATTGTACAAAAATATATACATTGATGGATACATTAAACATAACGGAAAACACACCAAATGTTTACGCTCACGTATTACAAAAATAATGATGAATGTTTGCACACCACACTCCATTAGTGGAATAAATACGTACAAATAGTACAAGTGTGAGTTTCACGCCCATTCCTCCCCAAGGGTGGTCGTTAAGACATATTTTCAGTGGTATGAGGCTAGCCTACAGCGGCCTTTTCAATGTCAGAGGCGTTCAATGCCTCTATCAAGAGCAAACCAGACATAGCTTTTGACAGGGCAATGTGCACTTTACTTTTAAAATGATAAGGTTGAAAAAATATTGCAGCTACAGTGAAATAATGCACTGAATTGTTGTGACATGACAGCTGAGTTTTACGAGGACGCTGAGTCTCACCTTTAGCAATACGATCTTTTTTTATTCCATAGTATTGCCAGTGATAGCTTCCAATATCGTGTCTTTGCTACCTTTTGTAAATACTTTAAACAAAGGAACTATACCATACCTATACGAGCATCTAGCAGTCGAGCGTGACCCATTGAATTGTATACTCATACTATTCTTGTTTTATTTTCTTTTCAGTTTTTATTCAATGTTTAATTTTTATGCAGACGGGTTTTTTAATTACATATTTATTTTTTTATTTGCCAATTTTTATTTATTTATAACTAGCTGTGCCCGCGAACTACGTTTCGCCATCAAAATACTTAACACTGTTTAGTTTTTTCCTCCATTTTATTCCATAATGATTCAACTTTATTTTGCCTTTCTTGAGCATCGGCCATTTCGAAATTAGGACAATTTTTGTAGGTTCGTAATGCTCTTTTTCTAACAGTCCACAAAATTAAATACATTACATATTACTATAAACAGTAATATGTAATGTAATACTAAGTAACTACACAGTTGCAAGAATAATCTTTATCGTATTTATGTTTCGAATTAAAATAAATAATTGTTAATAAATTAGAACTGTATACGAATAAAGTTTAGATTTTATAATGGGTGTTGGTAACACCAACAAAATATATTTTTTGGATATGACAACTTGGCCAATTTTTACTGGTCGTACAGTAAGCTCCTTGTCAAGCTATACTGTTTGACCTTTGAACCGTTCTTATGTCGCTCGTAATACTGGCGGTTTTCGTAGAGTTAATGTATAGCATGAATGGGGGGGTTACTGTACAAATACGTTTTCCGTATTCAATATCCGATCACGGAGTTGAAATGTATTGAGACTTCCGTTTTTGTAACGTGTACTGTGCGATATAGTGTTGCTGGCATAGTTCGGTTAGCAAACTCGCCGTGATGACTAACATCCAACACACAAACTTGGAGCTATCGTTAGTTAGTTCACGATCGTTGCATTATCACGGTCTCGAAGGACACTAAACACAGGTAACATCTAACATCGAACATCCAATAGGCCCCGAAGCGGTTCTCAAACTTTTTTGGTGACGGAACCCTTTTGGAAAGCGAAATACTTGACGGAACCCTAAAATAAAACAAAAGTGTATTCTTTATTAATAAGCATAATGAAAGTACGACCAGAGAGGGTATTTTGATTTTTCTAAATTATTGCGGAACCCCTTATAGGGGTAGTGTGGAGCCCTAGGGTTCCGCGGAACACACTTAGAGCATGACTGCTCTAGGTACCCTTCAGGGCCTACTTTCATTTAATACCCCTATTGGTGGGTTTGAAAAGCAACTGTTATCCGTCTTTTTTGAGCGGCGGCCATGTTGAATTTACGTCAATGTTACTACGTTCATAGTGCTCTACTGATCAAGGCCTTTCATATGATACCCATATTGCTGGGCTTAGAAACGAACTTTTATCAGTTTTTTTTGAGCAGCGGCCATATTAAATTTTGTGCTATTTTCCTAGGTTCATAGTGCTCTACTCTTCAAGGCCTTTCATTTGATACCTATATTGCTAGGCTTAGAAACGAAATTTTATCCACCTTTCTTGAGCGGTGGCCATGTCGAATTTACATCAATATTGCTAGGTCCTCTACTCTTGAAGACCTTTCATTTGATACCTATATTGCTAGATTAGAAAACTAACTTTTATCCACCTTTTTTGAGTGGCGGCCATGTTGAATTTATGTAAATGTTGCTAGGTTCATAGTGCTCTGCTCATCAAGGCCTTTCATTTGAGACCCATATTGCTGGGTTTGAAAACGAAGTATTATCCATTTTTTGAGCGGCGGCCATGTTGAATTTATAGCAATTTTCCTAAGTTCATAATGCTCTACTCTTTTAGGCTTTTCATTTGATACCCATATTGCTAGGTTTGGAAACGAACTTTTATCCTTTTTTTTGAGCGGCGGCCATGTTGAATTAAGGTCGATTTTGCCAGGTTCCTATTGCTCTACTCTTCAAGACCTTTCATTTGATACCCATATTGCTAGGTTTGGAAACGAACTTTTATCTATCTTTTTTGAGCGGCGGTCATGTTGAATTTATGTCAATATTGCTAGGTTCATAGTGCTCTACTTATCAAAGCCTTTTATTTGATACCCATATTGCTGGGTTTGAAAACGAACTTTTATTCATTTTTTGAGCGGCGGCCATGTTTAATTTAGGGCAATTTTCCTTAGTTCATAATGCTCTACTCTTTTAGGCCTTTCAGTTGATACCCATATTGCTAGGTTTGGAAACGAACCATTATTCTTCTTTTTAGAGCGGCGGCTATGTTGAATTTATGTCAATGTTGCTAGGTTCATAGTGCTCTACTCATCAGGGCCTTTCATTTGATACCCATATTGCTGGGTTTGAAAACGAACTTTTATCCTTATTTTTTGAGCGGCAGCCATTTTGAATTTAGGTCGATTTTCCTAGGTACCTAATGCTCTACTCTTCAAGGCCTTTCATTTGATACCCATATTGCTAGGTTTGAAAACTAACTTGTATCCACCTTTTTTGAGTGGCGGCCATGTTGAATTTATGTAAATGTTGCTAGGTTCATAGTGCTCTACTCATCAAGGCCTTTCATTTGAGACCCATATTGCTGGGTTTGGAAACGAACTATTATCCATTTTTTGAGCGGCGGCCATGTTGAATTTATAGCAATTTTCCTAAGTTCATAATGCTCTACTCTTTTAGGCTTTTCATTTGATACCCATATTGCTAGGTTTGGAAACAAACTTTTATCCTTTTTTTTGAGCGGCGGCCATGTTGAATTTAGGTCGATTTTGCCAGGTTCCTATTGCTCTACCCTTCAAGGCCTTTCATTTGATACCCATATTGCTAGGTTTGGAAACGAATTTTTATCTATCTTTTTTGAGCGGCGGCCATGTTGAATTTATGTCAATGTTGCTAGGTTCATAGTGCTCTACTTATCAAAGCCTTTTATTTGATACCCATATTGCTGGGTTTGAAAACGAACTTTTATCCATTTTTTGAGCGGCGGCCATATTTAATTTAGGGCAATTTTCCTTAGTTCATAATGCTCTACTCTTTTAGGCCTTTCAGTTGATATTGCTAGGTTTGGAAAAGAACTATTATTCTTCTTTTTAGAGCGGCGGCTATGTTGAATTTATGTCAATGTTGCTAGGTTCATAGTGCTCTACTCATCAGGGCCTTTCATTTGATACCCATATTGCTGGGTTTGAAAACGAACTTTTATCCTTATTTTTTGAGCGGCGGCCATTTTGAATTCAGGTCGATTTTCCTAGGTACCTAATGCTCTACTCTTCAAGGCCTTTCATTTGATACCCATATTGCTAGGTTTGGAAACTAACTTTTATCCACCTTTTTTGAGCGGCGGCCATGTTGAATTTATGTCAATGTTGCTAGGTTCATAGTGCTCTACTCATCAATGCCTTTCATTTGATACCCATATTGCTAGGTTTGAAAACTAACTTTTATCCACCTTTTTTGAGCGGCGGCCATGTTGAATGTATGTCAATGTTGCTAGGTTTATAGTGCTCTACTCATCAATGCCTTTCATTTAATACCCATATTGCTAGGTTTGGAAACGAACTTAATCGGCAGTCATGTCAAATTAAGTCGACGTGGCTAGGTTCAATGTCTTCTACTCTTTAGGCTCTTCGTTCGATATCCATGTTCCTTGGGTGGATCCAAAAAAATGTGATCCGTCATTTTAGACATTAGGATCAAGAGTCCCGTCCCGTCCCTCTACGCGTAACCCAGAACATTGCAGTCAGATATTTTTTTAAATTATCAATATTAATCTATTACTTTTAATAGTTTTAAATGGATGAAAGAGTTTGATTCCTTAGTCCTAATGTAAAAACATATAACACCTTTCAAAATACCTTGAAAAGAGTATCTTCATTTTTCAACATTTCAAATATTTCAAAAATTGTACCGATTTTGTGAAAATTCGTCAAGAATTAAACCAATCTACAAATTTTATGGTCACTCGATAAGTATTATCATAAAAAATGCTTTATACATTGGTCGTATGGCTTGATCTTTTTGCCTTACCACCACGGTACGACATAAGAAAAAGACAATTTGGTTGGCGAAATCCAGTTGGGTTGGGCACAGCCATTAACAGAAAATATTAAATTTTATTTGTACTATGTGAAACACTTCATTCCTGCCTTTAAATTTTCGAAATCCAATTACTTAAGATCAGGCTGTATGGCGTAGTTCCATTGCCTTTCCTTCGTGGAAGAAAATACCTTCTCTCTGTACTATGTGACAGACTTGTCAAAATAATTTCACGTGCGCCATGTTGTTTTTCTACCTAAAGCCAATTCGAAAATTTTATATGGTATTTTTTCACTAAAAATAAAAAGTGAATTTAAACAAACGAAATTATGCCTAAATGTTCTTCCGGAAAATTCTAAGCATTGTGGTGTAAGCCATGTCAAATTCTGTCCAGTAGTTTCGGAGATCTTTCCGGACAAACAGACAAACAAACAAACAAACAAACAAACAAACAAACAAACCAACAAACAAACAATTTTTTTAAAAACTATTCTATCGTGTTCTGCTAATGATTTTAAGGCGACCTGTGTATTTTTTTTCTTAATATTTCGCAATTACAGATTTTTGTACCCCTACGATTTTATTATATATAGAGATAATTAGTTTTAATTATCGTTACTAGAAATTTATACATAGTACGATCGCGCCTATGCTCGCGCGCCGCTCTCACTTGAGATTAACGACTTTACATCGTTATATTTCTTGAATGATTAATCAAAATGAATAATGGCTAAAGAAACGTACAATAATTTTCAAATATCTATCTAATAATACCACACATGATGTAGTTCAACGAATTTTTATTTTTTTTATTTGCTATGGTCTTTAGTGACACCCGAAGGATTAAAACGAATCGACTGATATGAGAATCGTCAAAATCGGTCCTCTAGTTTGGCATATATAGTGCGACAAAAGATACATGCATTCATAGACTGATGTACACATTACCCTTTCTTACGTTACACAGTCGGATAGAAACAAAAACGACTTGGGAATCCGTTATGTCAGTATTTTGACTTTATAATCATAATAACTGTTACTAGTCAGTTGAATATTTAGGGTAAATCCTTAACCTTTTCTTCATAGGTCAATGTGGTGCAATAATATTAAAAAACACAACAGCAACAGCTTACATGAGTTGCTATTAATGAATTTACAGAAATCTAAAGGCAAAATGAGTGTTTGGTAGAAAAAAGAAGTGTCACTTTGGTAGAAGAAAGAAATGTTACTGTATCGAGTAGGTAGGTACTACAGTTGACTGTCATTGTGTTGGTACTACAGTAAAATAGGTAATAGAAAGAAACCATAATATTAAGTTGTAATAAATGCGCTGTTCTATAAAAAAAATATTTATAATCAAAACGTACCACAGTTTAATGGCCAAGAATCACGAAACCGCTTGAAACAAACCAACTGAATCACTTATTCATACAAAAAAATACACAGAGAGCGTTTTGTTTAACCCTTATATAGATTAATCAACTTTTATCGGGTTGTATACAAACAATACACAATGCGCAGAAATGGAGCGAGCTGTGTTTGAAAGAAATTGTAGGTTTTAGAAAGTTTTCCTTTAGATTGCACTGTATACCAATAAAAGTATTTTGGGCACATTCTTATTTCTTAAAATGTTTCTTTAACTTATATTAATTAGAGTTTGTCTAATTCATGTTCATTCATTCCCTTTAAGAGGAAACAACTGAACGTGACTGAACTGAGCGCGATAGGGTCAACTGCAGCTCGGACTCGAAATACCTATGAAAAGTACACAAAATATACGTTTCGTGGTCCCCTGGTTTTCATCGCGAACGATTTAATTATTTTTTGCGTTAAAAATTAAAGCAAGGCTTTTACTGTGTTTCTATGTTTTGCTTTTTTCATATAATCTTGCTCAATTTGTTTGCTCGATGTTTGAATACAGCAGAAAATTAGGTAGATTTTTTAGGTTTTTAAAGGTTTAAAATCCTTTTTCATTATAATAATGTCCTCCTAACCGATATTCGGTCACGGCGGCCAATCTCCACAGAGACTAGGCATCTGCGCAGGAGATATTATAGTGCAAAAGTGACTATGCGCAAACGCAAGTGCACTCTCTGTTCCTTCACTCGCCTAGTCCGATGGGACGGTTAGCCGACACGACCGGGGCGAGATCAGGCGCAGGACCCACTATTTAACGTGCCTTCCGAAGCAAGGAGGAGCTTGAGATGTTTTTTGTTTTGGTCACCCATTCTAGGACTGACCACAGCGAACGTTGCTTAACCTAAGCAATCGTTCGCTGAGCGCACGCGCCAATGCGCCACCAAGCTCCTCAATTTCATTACTCATACTCTGAAACTAGGTCTGAAGTTGCCTGAGGAGCGGTTTGAAAATAATACTTTTCAGCCCTAGGGAGAATCGCTTTCAACTGACAGCTGCTGTCAAATTATAAAAAAGAAACTAGTTCTATTTTGACATTTCTATTGAACCATGTTCCTACTTTCTATACAGCCACTCAATTACATCGCGATGTAAAATTGAAATAACATAAAGTTAAGTATTAATTAAAAAATACATTTTTAAATGACTATATAATAATTTACTTTTAACTATTTCTTTAAAATAACATAGATTTCGGAAAAATATTTATTAATTTTTCGACTATGAAAATGAAAAATAATGGCTGTATAGCCACAGAAGAAAAATAAACAAAATACGCAGGAAAGCGGCCATCCGATTTTCATTTGTTTTTTCGAGTTGTAGAGTTTGTTTAGTTCCGTATAGCAATGATTTGTATTAACGTAATGAGTTCAGATATGAATTCAGATATGGATTTAACGCGTGATTTTATAAGAGGCTAATGGTCATTTTCACCAACCTCTTCTTAGCTTAGGGGTTTCTTAGGTGGCATGCTGTCACATTCTTTTCATTAAAGACAAAAAGTGACAGCATACGTCTTAGGGGCTTCCTAAGCTAAGTAATGGTTGGTGAAATCGGCCATAAAACAAATTGAAGTTGTTGATTTATCTAATTTAAAAAAATCTCGTGTAACAGTGTTTGTTATCGAGATCCTCCGAAACTCCTCCAAATCGACCTATTTTTATGAAATTTTTTGTGTATATTTGGTATGTCTGAGAAAAAGTCGAAGCCTATTAATTTACTTATACCTACCACTATAAGTAAGTAGGTGATATTTTTTAGACAATAATATTATGGCGAAACGAAGTTCGTGGGCACAGCAAGTGTAAAATAAAATTCAGTCACTCGGTTTTTGTTTACCAAATGCTTGTTTTAATTTTTACTTTCCTTGTATTCGTACAATACAATAGCACAATGTTTACCTCGGGTTAAAGAAAAACGGACTGTACGATTTCCTCTTAACTCATATTATGCTCCACTGCAAGGATATGTCTTTTACGATATCCCTATAGAATTCTTAATCCATTCACGGACCAGTCCCGTGTTTAAGTTCATGTTAAACTTTCGTTTCAAAAGTCAATATGCAGCGAACAAAATTAAGGCTAGTCAACTTTGAAAATAATGTTACTGTTATCAGTAATTACAATGTAAAAATTTGGTGCTTAATGAGATGCACATTCTTATTGATCATGATTGGTTTCGTTTTAAACCTTTGTTCAACACCAAATCAGACAGTCGCAAACAGCCCAGATCAGAGGTACGATTTTCCTAACATATAACCAATCGGCCATCGAATAGATTCCTCAGTTCTGTTTGATAATATTTTTATCACACTGATTGTTTGATCTTATACCTACGTTAGGCCTTTATAACGTCACCGTCCGAATTTGTCTCGTAAACCGAAGAATACTTGTAAATGATGAACAAAACTCCTCATTTCTTTATAGAGTTATCGAACTCGTTTACGATTGCAATTGGTAACTAAACATCATTAATCTATACTTACTTTACTTATATTATAAAGCTGAAGCGTTTGTTTGTTTGTTTGCTTGAACGCGCTAATCTCAGGAACTACTGATTCAAATTGAAAATTATTGTTGTGTTGGATAGTCCATTTTATCGAGGAAGGCTTTAGGCTATATAACATCACGCTACGACTAATAGGAGCTGAGCATCAATGACAAATGTTGCAAAAACGGGTAAAAAATATACGGCGAAACGTAGTTCGCTGGCACAGCTAATATTGCATAAAATCTAACAAAGCTGCCTGCACTAGAGCAGCCAATACAAAAAGCGCCACGCACAACGGCCACTAAATTTGAATATCGACCGCCCCCCGCCCCTTTGGCCCACCCCAACTCTTAATTCAGCGTTTCAGTTTCAGACGACCCTTCTCAAGGTCGCAGACGCACCCACACGACCCCAGCTACGCACACTCACGCAGTACTTGCATAGGTCGTTACACTTTTGGGCATAAATTAAAATGGGCTCGGTATGTCTATAATGATTATATAGAGCGTTAACTAATAACATATGGATTGTTTAGTTATCCGGCGATCAATTTTCTTCGAGATTTTACTACGTAATTTACGTTTAACGTAGTTACGCTGTCTCTAGTCTAGTGGTTAAGTCCATTTGGTTTACATCTAGAGATCTGAGATTTCTCATTTCAGCAGAAGAAGCTGTTCTGCCCTGAGTTTAGCTATTCGTTTAGTCTACCGCCAGCTATCACCATCTTATTGAATTGTTGCTATAGCAGCATTTTATCACTTATGAATGAGTTCGGACAATAAAAAGGCAAAATAACCAATATTCTAAGGCTGATGTAGTAAAACTCGAGAGGTAGTCTGGGGTAGTGAGACTTAGAATCGAAGACCGATAACTCTGTTCTGAAAAAAAAACACTTCTAGTATTGGCGATGATAACGAATAGACCCATCAGCAAAGTGTTATAATACTGCTCTACAATAAAATTTATAACCTAACGATTTCTGTACAGTTGCTTATTACTGGAGATTTCATCATCATAACCATAAAACGACATTAAGAATGGAGGGTTACCACCTCGCTGACTCAGTGCAGTTGATGGATTATCAGAACGATGTCCATAGGGTAGGGCAGCGATCCAGGTTGGCTGCTCCGGATTTTGTTAAGTTTTGTTTATAAGCCCCTTCTCTCCAGGAATAAATTTTTTTTTTTTTAAATCGAAACGAAATATGGTGAAGAGATGGTTTGAGTCCCGTAAAAGGACAGAGGATAGTTTTTATTTAAGGGGATGAAAAGGGGGTTGAAGTTTGTATGGGGAATCAATAAATCGACGAACCGATTTAGATAAAATTTGGTATGGAGATAGTTTGAATTGTAGGGAAGGATATAAGCAGATCGGATAAATAAGCTACCCAAATTACTAATTCTACGCGGACAAAGTCGCGGGCAAAAGCTAGTTATTTATAAGCGTCTTATGTTAACAATAAAGTATTTATTTATTCATTATTCATTCCTTGATTTATTCGTGTGTTTTATATTTTGCACACCAATCAGATCCCTAATCACAGCATACGTTACTCAACTAGCAACACTCAAACAGCACAAACAACAAAAACAGCACATTTCTCGCAATGGTAGTTATTACCCAGACAGTTAAGTCAAAACTGATGTTAGTATAGAGTCTATATTATAGACCATCGTTGTAAACCGACTATCCATTGGCAAGTTTGTAAAGATTTTTAATACAAATTTAAGGTGCTTAAGTTAATTTACTCTGGAATCAGTATAATTTCTAAGTCAGAACAAAATAGTAATACTAGAAAGGTCTTTACAAAGTTTGCTATTCTTTGCTCGGAGAATTAATTAATTATTCAGTCAATCGAACTTTTTTAATTATAACAATGTTTCAAAGAAACTAATCCTATGATTTTTTCCAGATAATTTGGGATAAGAATGTTCCAGAAAGTTGTAGTCCATTAAAAGACAGACGAAAATAAGAAAACAAATGTAGGTATTTACTTTACCGCCTCCGTGGTTTAGCGGTTGACACCACCTGCTTTGGATTTGAAGATCTAGGGTTTATTTCTTATGGGAGCAGCAGTTTTCTGCTTGGTATCGTTAGTGGTAGGGGTTGTAGGGGTTTTGAGACCAGCTGGCTATAGCTACCACTATCGTACCTAAATTCATTCCCGTGATAACAATTTGAGTAGTGAGATGTTGAGAGAGTGAGATGTTCATTTCTGGACCTTACCCACAAACATAAGATATATTTGTGTGATTTGACGCAAGAGCTGTTTAACAGAGGTGTTAGTAATAAAAAAGAGTTTGGGACAAATAAAGATTAACAGGCAGTTATTGAAATTCAAAATAGGCTTTACATCATCATAGGTAAATTTAAAAATGAAGCACGAGAACGACTTAACCGATTCATTCATAGTTTGTTTTTTAGTTCTTTAATATTAAGTTGAAACTTAGTTCGTGGGCACAGCTTTAGTAAAATATTGATAAGTGAAATAAGTTTTATGTACTCTTTACATTTATTTAACATCTTACAACACACAAATTACACAATTTCGGTAGCAAGCAAGCACAGACAGGAAATTATTCTACGAAGACACAGATCAAGTCGAGTGGGCATAGAATAGAGACAACACAGAAAACACAACATAGATTAGCGATATTTTACACCCACCCTCAATTTAAAGAATTTTAACTTTATACAATATTTATATAAAATTGTTTAAATTGTACACAGCAAGTATTTATTTTTATTTTATATATACTAAAGATTAAATTAAGTAAGTTGCACAATGATAAGGTAAGTGTTATTTATTTTTCTTATAATTTAAGCTATACCTGTAGGATAGTAATTAAAGTAGTATTAACAGTCAGTTTATTATGATTACAATAACATGAGTTTCCTTACAAAATATGCATGTTTTACAGTAGATAAAGATTTAGTTAGTATATCGGCAATATTATTTTCAGTTGAAACATAGGATATTATGATAGACTTATTTTCAATAGCATCTTTAACAAAATGAAATTTAATATCAATGTGTTTTGTGCGTTTGCTATTTTCGTTACATTCACACATTTTAATTGCGCTTTGATTATCAACAAGTAAATATGCATTAGTACAGTTAAAATGACTTGTTATACCTTTCAGATACAGAAGTTCACTGGTAGACATCGCTGCAGCTACATACTCCGCCTCTGCAGACGACAAAGAGACTGTGGACTGTTTTTTGGAAAACCAAGATATTAAATTATTACAATAAAATATAGTACAACCACTTACGCTTTTCCTATCTTCTTTATTACCTGCCCAGTCAGCATCACTGTACGCCAAAAGTTGTTCAGGTTCAGTTGACTTTTTATAGGTAAGACATTTATCCATAGTTTGTTTAAGATAGCGTAATATTCTTTTTGCTGATATCCATTTTTGCTTAGTCGGTTTGTCCAAGTATCTACTTAAATAAGAAGTTGCAAAAGTTATGTCAGGTCTAGATATAGTGGAGATGTAATTAAGGCATCCTATCAGTTCTCTGTATGGAACATTATTTATTGGTTCTTCTTCATCAAATGAACAATTTGCCTCCATCGGGGTTATTGCACCTTTGCAATCTTCCATACAAAATCTCTTTAAAATTTTCCTTATTAATTTTTCTTGTTTAATATATAATGTATCTTTTGTTCTATGTATTTCCATTCCAAGATATTCCTTAATTTCTCCTAAATCTCTAATTTTGAATTCTTGTTTTAATTTTCTTATTGTTTCTATTGAGTCACCCATAATTATAATGTCATCTACCCATATTAGTAACCATACATTTTTCTTGAAATATAGACAATAGTCATATTTTGATTGTTCATATCCTTGTTGTGTTATGTACTTATGAAATCGCTCATTCCAGCATCGTGGAGATTGTCGTAGACCATATAGAGCTTTGTTCAGCTTTAAAACTTTTCCTTTTGATACCTGTACTCCTTCTGGTGGTTTGATGTATATATTTTCTTTTAATACCCCGTTTAAAAAAGCTGTTGGTACATCTAGTTGCTTGATAGGTAAATTATGTTGGACAGCGTAACTCATCATCATTCTTATAGTTGACACACGAGCAACTGGAGAGTAAACATTAAAATCTGTACTAGTTTGAAAACCTTTGGCTACTAACCTTGCCTTTTTCTGCCCATCTTGCTTAACTTTGAACACCCATCTCGTATCTATTGCTTTTTCATTCGCAGGTAAATCTTCTATTTGCCATGTCTGTAATTCTTGTAATGAATTCAATTCACTATCAATTGCATCTTTCCATCCTTGATCAGTTAAAGCTTCTCTATATGTCTGTGGCTCTGTAAGTAAGCAATAAGCAATATTTACTTCGCTATCTTCTAGTATATAATCTTCTAAGTAAGCTGGTGGTCTCCGGATTCTTTTTGCATTTGATTCATTTTCTTGTATTGTATTATTTATCTCTTCAGTGTCATCACGAGTATCTTTTCCTTCTGTTGTAATTTCTGTCTCTCTTTCTCTTTCATCTTCTTTTTGTTCTTCTTCTTTGTAGATAATATACTTTTCTTTTGTTCCTTCGTTGTTTTTGTATATACAGGGTGTCTCAGAAACAATGGATAAACCTTTAACTGTTGATAGATTTCGTCGAGACCTCTCTAATCTCAAATTTTGACTTTAGTAAAAATATCTCGGTTTTCAAGATATTTGATAGTTTATGATTTTTTTTAAAAATGCCACTTTTGGTTGGTTTTTAATGTGCCATTTTTACAAATACGAACTTTTACTGATTCAGGTTTTTTTAGCTTCTAACGAAATAGTTCAGCTATCAATAACAGTGGTTAAAATTGAGCTAGCTAATCACGAAGTGCTTGGAAAAAACAATGTTCCAAAAAAAATTAAACAAGAAATTATTTTTCTTCGTGTTTGGTCTGCTACCATGTAAAAAAAATGTATGTCGCTCATCCTGCCCATTATCTTAAAAAAATGCTTAGTTATTCTAGTTTCAAAAAAGGTATGATAAACTTATGCTTAATGTATCTCTGAACTTTTATTACTGCTTGAATAGCAAATGGTATGAACATTTTAAAAAGATTGTTTGTCGGATTAATTATTTTTCGGATTAATTTTATTCGGTTAATTTAGTTTTCCAGTATTAAGTTTATGCTTTCTTGACTTTCTGACTGGTTGAATAGCAAATAATAATCATTGGGTTCTTTGTTACGATTGTTAGTGTCCTTCTGAACTCCGGTTGTGACCCACGCGTGTTTTCTGTATTCGAGAGATTCGATAGAGCTTCGATGATTTTAAACGACATTTTGCTGTGATTTTGGACTTGACTAGCTTTGCGATTCGGATATTGTTTGTGCTGTGAAACCTATTGACAACTGGTGATCATATGGACTTTGGCTAGCTTTACGATTTGGACATTGTTTGTGCTGTGAAACCTAACTGACAACCAATACATAACACTGAACATGCCTAGACATCAGTACACGTCGCGCGAATATGCAAACATGCATTTCGTTTATGGCGAATGTCGAGGAAATGCTAACGCTGCTGCTCGTCTGTACGCAGAGAGGTAAGATTATTTATTTTCTCATTAATTCAATCAACCTTATTTTTTTTAAATCAGACACATTTATTGCAACTTTAGTTAAACGTATCAGGATGGGTCTTACATTATGTTATCCTTCTAAAAATAGTCACACGCCGTGTTTAATTAGATTTTAAAATTAAATGAATTAGTAAATTTAATAACGTCATTTTTTGTATTAGGTACCCCAACGCACGTCACCCGGACTATCGAGTTTTTGCTCGGGTACATAATTCGTACTGCGAAGGGAGGCTTCCAGGAAGAGGCATTGGTGGTGCAGGGCCAGGAAGACCAGAAAGAAACGACGATGAAGAAGTAGTAGTCCTCGACGAAATAGAAGAAGATTCAACACGTTCTGTGCGTGGAATTGCACGTCGAACCGGCATTAATAGAAGCAAAGTGCATCGCATATTGGAAAAATACCTTTTGCACCCTTTCCATATTCAAAGGGTTCAAACTCTACAGCCTGCTGACTATCCGCGCAGGATTGCATTCTGCAGAATCATGTTAAATAAAATAAGGGAGGACCCGCAATTTACAATAAAATTTTATGAACGGATGAATCCTCATGCCGGAGAGATGGATATTTCAACATCCACAATCTACATAGCTGGCAAGTTGAAAACCCACATTTGATGAGGGAAGATCGGTCCCAAGTTCAATTTAAAGTTAACTTGTGGACTGGGATTATTGACGGACAGGTGATCGGGCCATATGAACTTCCAGCTACACTGAATAGTGAAATTTACCTTAATTTTTTACAAAATGATTTACCCGGCATGCTAGAAGATGTCAATTTAGAAGTGAGGCGGAGAATGTGGCTTCAAAATGATGGGTGCCCAGCTCACTACGCAATAGTAGTAAGAAATTATTTAAATCAACACTTCCCACAAAGGTGGATAGGCCGGCTCGGCCCTATTTTATGGCCGCCCAGATCGCCGGATCTAAATCCCTTGGATTTTTTTTTATTGGGGATGTCTGAAAGACCTTGTCTACGCGAGGCCAGTATCCTCAATAACAGAGTTGCGTACTCGCATACAAAATGCAGCTGCACACATAAAAACGTCTGGTTACGCGCGCCGCATCAAACTTTCTTTTATAAAAAGATGTAGGGCGTGTATCAGAGCGCAAGGACGCCAATTCGAACATTTATTGTAAATTTAATAAAAAATTAAAATTTCATGTTGTTTTATTTCAAATTCTTTATTCAAACTAAGAATTAATAACTATTCCGAAAAAAATCTTTTTAAAATTTCATACCATTTGCTATTCAAGCAGTAATAAAATTTAAGAGATACATTAAGCATAGGTTATCATACCTTTTTTGAAACTAGATTATCTAAGCATTTTTTTAAGATAATGGGCACGATGAGCGTCATACATTTTTTTTACATGGTAGCTGACCAAACACGAAGAAAAATAATTTCTTGTTTAATTTTTTTTGGAACATTGTTTTTTCCTAGCACTTCGTGATTAGCTAGCTCAATTTTAATCACTGTTATTGATAGCTGAACTATTCCGTTAGAAGCTAAAAAAAAACTGAATCAGAAAAGTCCGTATTTGTAAAAATGGCACATTAAAAACCAACCAAAAGTGGCATTTTAAAAAAAAATCATAAACTATCAAATATCTTGAAAACCGAGATATTTTTACTAAAGTCAAAATTTGAGATTAGAGAGGTCTCAACGAAACCTATCAACAGTTAAAGGTTTATCCATTGTTTCTGAGACACCCTGTATATTCGCTTTCATCAAATCGTACATCTCTACATATTTTTATATCATTATTTTCCGGATCCCATAATCTATATCCATTCTTGCCATATCCAACTATTCTGGTTTCTTTTGCTCTTTGATCCATTTTTCCACCTTTGGGCATAGTAACAGCCCACGCCTTGCTGCCGAATATTCGCAACTTTGAAAGGTCAGTTTTTCCATACATTATCTCTTCCGGTGTTCTATAATTGATCGCTGCTGAAGGACATCTATTAAGCTGATAAGCTGAGCACATTATGGCCTCTGTCCATAAAAATTTTGGTAATTTGGTCTCTATCATTTGTGTCCTAGCTTTATTGTAAAGAGTCCGGTTCATCCTTTCTGCTGTTCCGTTACTTTGGGGAGAATATGGTTGAGTATATTGGATCGAAATACCTTTATTATTACAAAAATTGTTTATCTTCTGATTTTTGAACTCACCTCCGTTGTCACAGCGAATGTTCTTAACTTTTACATCTTTTTCTGTTTCTAATCTATTAATGTATGTAATTAAATTATCCGTTGCTTCACTTTTATTCTTTAATAAATAAACCACTAGAAAATGAGAAAAATCATCTATTATGACTTGAAAGTATGATTCATTATGAATACCTTTTATGTTTACAGGTCCTGCTATGTCGGTATGGATGAGGTCGCCAATGCTCCGTGACTTCGGCTGCTGTGCTGCAAGAAATGGAAGTCTGGTGGACTTACCCTCCATACATGGTCCACATACTTTATCATCAGTCTGGAGATGCAAGACACGAAGTCCTCTGCGGTTCAAGTGTCCCAATCGACGATGCCATAGCTGTGAACTTGTATTATTAGCACTATAACATGTATTAATGCATATATTCGATTTTAAAATGTAAAGTTTTTCTTCTAAGAATCCTGTTAAAAAGGTTTTAGTTTTTAAATTAGTTACAATCACCTTATTTTTATAAAATTTTACAGAATTATTTTGCGTAACCATTCTTTTAACAGATAATAAATTAAAAGATAAATCTTTCACAATTAATGCCTCAATTTTAATTTTAGAGTTATTATTAAATACATAAATTATACCTTTTTTGTTTGAAGTTATATAATCACCATTTGCTATGTAAATCTTTACCTCATTTGTATTCACAATATTCGTCATGTATTGCTCATATTCTTCTTGAATTAAATTTTCTGTACACCCAGAATCAATTATCCAGTTAATTTCACTTTTATTATTGCAATAATTGGCACGATTTGTGGTACTCGACAGAAAAGAATATTTGGAGTCTTCTTCTATTATAGCAGCATTTGATTGACTATACTTCCTTTGTGTAAAAGCTTGTCCTCTTCCTACCTGTCCTCTATAACTTCTGTTTCTAAATCTTCTTGTAGAACCTCTTCCTCTATTCATGTAGCAGTCTGATGCTATATGGCCTGGCTTATGGCACTTAAAACAAACAAATGCATTCGACTGAGATTCGGGTTTGTTATTCAGTTTTAATTCTTCATCTAGCAGTCTCGTTTTTACAAATTCCAAAGTAATATCCGATGTATTTAATGTTTCTATGGCGGTGATCACATTATCAAATCTCGTGTTAAGGCCAGTAAGTAAGTAGCAAATTTTGTCTGTTTCTTCTATTTTCTCTCCTATACATTCCAGTTCTCTTATCAAACTATCAAAAGTTGAGAAATATTCATCCAATTTGCCATCACATTTAATTGACAAAAGATTCCTTCGTAATTGTACTTTTGATATAATTGAATTCCTCTGGAAAGTAGCTTGTAGAGTGTTTATCATTGCCTTGGCTGTAGTGCAATGTTTTATATGATTCAAATATCTGTCAGGAATACATTGCACGATCACATTCCTCGCTTTTGCATCTTCATTTTTGTGTTCCGGCTTTAAATCATCTATTGAAATAATATGCAATAATTGTTTCTCCTCAAGATATATTTTTATTCTATATAACCAGTTATCAAAATTTTGTGTGTTAAGCGATGCACCCGGCAACAAAACTGGTAGCGTCCCTCCTTGTGTATTCGCCATTTTGTTGCAAAAAATACTTTTGATATTTCACGACATTGAAATTCACTTACTGTTATTTCCAATACATGCGGAAAACCCTGAGCACTCTGGGCCCATAACCTGATAAGTGAAATAAGTTTTATGTACTCTTTACATTTATTTAACATCTTACAACACACAAATTACACAATTTCGGTAGCAAGCAAGCACAGACAGGAAATTATTCTACGAAGACACAGATCAAGTCGAGTGGGCATAGAATAGAGACAACACAGAAAACACAACATAGATTAGCGATATTTTACAAATATTAGAAAAATGTCAGCTAATAACTGCTGTTGCTATGCAATAAGAACTGTGCTCTCAACAAGGGCAAAGAATATACAAAGGGCTATTGCCTCAGTTGATGTTTTTGCTAATAGGATGTCAGTCTTGTTTTTTATTTTGTGTGTGCTTTCAGTGTCAAAAAGCTAACAGTGACAAATAATTGTTAAAAAAATAATGTAATTTTTGCAAGTTATTAAATTTTAAAAGTTAAGTATGAAAAGATATTTACGTTTTAACTAAAATTGTTTTAATATAAACTTTAACCTTTGTAATTCTTTTGCTTGATTAACAGTAATCAAAATAATTTGAATCCACAGAAAATGCTGGTGCGTGAGACCGACGCCGACGCGCGATGTCGCAAATGATGTAACATTCTATTTGTCTCTTGTCCCGCTTTGTCCACGGTCCATGCTACGCCTGCTGAGGGAGATTTTGTACCAAAGTCGTCTGCTATTCTCTATCTCCCCTATTTCTGCCAAGCAGCAGATTACTATGTTCCGGTTTGAGGGACACAGGCAGAGAAATTACGAGGTACTGTAACCTCATAACCTGACATCTTGTGTCACACGTTAGCAGCGTACATTGGCGTTCTTTTAGGGGTTGTAGATTTGTAAGACTTACTCCCGTAAGTGTAACAGGAACCATGTTACACTTACTGGAACCATACGGCGCGGCGCCGGCTGCAGCTCCGGGCGCGGCGGTGCCGCGCGGGCGCACCAAACTGCTGAACGAAGCCCCACTCCGAACGCTCAACGCGATATCACAGGAAGTGAACTTGTTTTACTGTTCTCTGAATAACTTCACAGTCACCGCTGGCCCGCTGGCTAGATGACAAATTTTTTTTTTGCTTTAATAGAAGCTCATTCATATAATAAACAGAAAGAAAAAATCGGTTTTCGAATAACAATAAAAACAACCAAGATATAAGGTATTAAAGATTTTTCTCTATCTCTTTCTAGCAAAACGGCAATTTACATGGAGTTTATATGGCCGTACTAAACAATGACGTCACGGTTGATGTTGGATCTCTCTGTCTAATCGCTTCCAAATTAACAACTTAAAATGCTTGTATCTAATGTATTTCTAAGCCGATATTAATTCTAATTACACAGGATTGTATCTTTTTCTACGGTATTTTAATATTTTATGACGAAACGTAAAAATTAAGATTTTTTAGAGTTGCACTCTTGCATTAGGCTTAAGCTTTGTAAGAATAGTGTAAGGGAAGAGATATAAAAAAATATAAATGTACTGTAGCCAATTACGGGCAGCCTGCTTGGTACAAAAAAAACAAATTGACATTTCCAGTCAGTAGTGTTCCGTCAATTAGAGATACGATAGTTCCTCATTTGTTGAGTAACCCAGACTTCCTTCCATCTTCGGCCTTATCGTCATTTATCATCACGGATATGGCATAGAGATGACGGCCAATAGCTTCCCTGACTTATTTAAGGAAAACCATAACTTGTAGATTTCTTAAATAGGAGATTTAACAAGAGGTTGATTGCATTGTTGCGTCTAGATGTAGTTTCTTCAGTCCAACTATAAGTAATACTCATAGAATAGAAAGATAGAAAAGGTATATTTGATAGAATTAAATTAGTTTTTTTAATTCGATTATTTTCTATTCTTTTTGGATACATGGAAAATAATCTATTTTTCATTGAGATCTAATATTTAAATCTCATCAGTGCAGTCCTTTTATGTGGAGCAAAGACCAACATCCAAAGTTAGCCAGCTTAGTTAGAAAAGCCTAGTCTCCGAAAGTCGTAGGTTAGAACTCTGTAGATTTTATAGAGCACCTCTATTTATTTGATTTTTTTAAATCATTATTTGTTATTAAGTCACTATATCCAAGTCTTCAAAACATTTTTTGAATATGGTAACAATCTTTAACATAATTTATAATGTGTCGTGCATCTTACTTGCTATAATCCCATCATTGATAGCAAGATAACCACCAACAAATCTCGTAAGAATGACATAATATTACCGTGTATCATGAGTCATATCATGACAAGGCGTATTTACTATAGTTTATTTATTATAGTTTGAAACTATGAAGAAAATGTTCTAAAGAAAAAAATTCATACAAGTATGTAATATTTTTTTTGGGAAAAAATTAATTCAGAACACGTTATGGGCCTCGCACCTACATACTTCACAAAGCCTAACACACTGAGTCAGACGTTAAAAGAGGCCCTGGATAAAACTCAAAATCCCTGAATCGATTGACCTGAATAGCTCTTTGTCAGACGGGATGCACCGAGGGCCCTCATCTGGAGAACGCTTGAGTATCGCTCGCTTGCATCCCTCGTCTGACGTCAGCACCTCACTATGTTTAGGATATTACACTTCACTTCTAGTTCTTTGTGATGTAGGTGCGATTTTATTGTACACGTTATACATAAATTACTCAACTATAAAATGGATTTAACTCGGAAAAATTTTCGTTGCACGATTTTTTACTATTTTAAGTGTAATTTTACAGCTCAGCAGAGCCTTGTTCGGCTTCAGTCGGCTTTTGTCGAAGAAGCACTATGTAAGACGACTATTTGTTGCTGGTTTGCAAAATTCAAACGCGTTCGTGTCAGTCTCCAAGATGAAATTCGTAAAGGTCGCCCGTGCACCGCTGTGAAAAAAAACATTGATGCTGTGCGCCGTCTGATCAAAACAGACAGGCATGTGACCTACCATTAGATCCAGACATCTTTGGACATAGGACATTGTAGATGAGTCAAATACAGTCAATCCTACACAAACATTTGGGTGTGATAAAGCTGTGTTCTCAATGGATCCCACACAATTTCTCTGTTGCTCAACAAACGGACCGCATCACTTAGTGCCATGCTATGTTTGCCAGATACAACAAAGGGGCTTCAAATTTAGTGTGCGACATAGTAACAGGTGACGAAACATAGATTTATAGACGATCTCAAAACAAAGTTGCAATCGAGCGTGTCGAGACGAGACCTATGTCTTTCGAGATGAGCCGCAACCAATCAAAGTGGCGCGCATGAAAAGTGCCTCAAAGCGGATGATTGCTTCTTATTTCAATAAAACTGGACACTGGACAATACTAGCCTATTGCTTTAGAAAATCGTCATACCATGAATGGTGACTGGTACGCGACCATTTGTTTACCGGAAATTGTTGACTAACTCCGTGAAAATAACGCTAAGCGCCGTATAGTCTTGCACCATGCAAGTTCCCACACGGCCAGACAGACAAATGAGTTTTTGAAGGCGAAAACGTACAACTTGTGAGTTATCCTGCATACAGTCCTGCAATGACCTGGCACTGTGTGACTTTCCAAAAATCAAGAACCATTATTACGCGATCAACGATTTTCATCACCAGAAGAGGCTGTCGAATATTGAAAAACGTGTATCTGACGTCACCACGGAGGAATGGCACAAATGTTTTCAAAATTGGTTCAATCATATAAAAAAGTGCATTGATGCAAAGGGAGAATATTTTAAAACAATAAATACATTTTTGACTATTAAAAGTATTTTTTATTATTGATTCCGGAAACTTTTAGTGCGCCCCACGATTACAGACAATGTGTAACAAAAACCATGTGAGGAGCATGTATGTTTAGTTATATACAAACCTAAAAAGATGTTACAATTTAAAAAAAAACAATTATTGACCAAATAATGTCCACTATAAGATTATTATTAAAATCGATACATTTGGAAAAAAATGTTAAAAAAAAATTCACAAGTTATCAATTATTCGAGCAATTGGTGTTACTTTTTAAGTATTAATTATTAAGGCGAGGTTTTCCTGGAAATCTAAGCGTGCACGGCGATTCCTTTATTGCGAGGTAATATAGTTCATAATGTCGCTTACGCGCCCGTAACCGAACAAAACTTTTTACATTTTTTACATGTTTTATTAGATTTTTGGAAAACTGTAGTACAAAAAAAAAAGGATTTTTGCAATTTTCTAGACAATAAAAATGCAACATCTATTGGTAACACTTTTATGCCATTAATTATTTTATTTTCTGATTCACAGCTGTTTTAAAATATTGAACAGAGTCATCTTTAGATTTTTTTTCTATCGAGTGAAAT
This sequence comes from Schoenobius gigantellus, assembly GCA_963935595.1. NCBI lineage: Eukaryota > Metazoa > Arthropoda > Insecta > Lepidoptera > Crambidae > Schoenobius > Schoenobius gigantellus. The sequence continues at coordinate 29,157,593 of OZ012547.1, read as the reverse complement.
ATTATTAATCATGTTTCTGTCTTTAAGAATGTTTAGATAAAATGTTCAACAATATCATATATGAATTTGAGAACTGCATGTTTTATATTCGTGGCGGTACAGTTAATCGAAATTGTATAAAACGGGAAAGTAGTGCCTTAAATATTTATTTAGATTTTTTTATTAAGGTGGAAACGTCGATATGACAGTGAATTTACTTGTAACCGTACTTCGGCTTTTAGCCGCACATATACAAAATATTAAATAAAAATATCTAGCTTTAGTTCCAGGACACTTTTCTACACAATTAATAACGCCCTAGGCTATTACATACAGGCTATAGACCCCGTATCGATAAACAGCCTATTCGGTGTAAATTGTGAATGTTTTCGTTGGCTCGTAATGTTTACATAAGTTTAGAGGTGAAAATGCTCTAAGATCATAAGTGACGCTAGCAGATCAAGCAATTTAGCAGTTCTTGTCGTTCAGTACCGAGGAACGCTATAAATGGTGTGTTTATTTTTAATTATTTCATTTGTTAGAAAAAATGTATTTTATAATTTGAATGTCAAATAAATGTAAATCATTTCAAATTACTACTTTTAACTTATATTGGCGGTTTTATAATTTATTTTCATATTGACGTCTCTACTTACATAAGTTGGATGTTTTTCATAGACAGATCAACACTGAATAAGATATTATTTGGCTTAACAAGGTAAGTAAACAATACCAATTCTGTTGAAATTTTGCCTGGTTTAGATAAATCTTCGATCGGTCAAGTGGTTATGGCAATAACACCGTATATTAGTAGATATATAAGTATTATGTTAAAGAGGCAGCTACGAATCTCGTCCGAGGTGAACTTTTTTTCTTGTTCTAACTTATTTATTAAAGAAAAAGCAAAGTTACAAATACAAAAGTTTACATAATATGTAAACTTTTATGTTTGTTGTTGTTTCTTAATTATCTTTTCGAAAACATTTTGTAAGTTAATAAGACAAAAATTCTAGGCTACTTTGTCTGCCGATTGCTGTTTCGATTTAGTAGAAGTTATTAAGATAAAACATTGATAACGTATCATATTCTATCGTTGCGTTGAAATATACTTAATATGCAGAAGTTTTATTATTTTAAGCTCCGAGGGTAGGCAAAGGCAAGGAGCGTCGGTGGCGCTGTGGACTCGGCACTTGTCTTCCAATCGGGAGGTCCGGGTTCGAGACCGCCATGTACCACTGTGTTTTTCGTTTCGAATTTCATATGTACATTTGTCTGACGCTCCTACGGTGAAGGAAAACATCGTGAGGCAACCTGCGTACATCTGCGAAAAAATTCAAAAGGTGTATGTGAAGTCGACCAATCCGCACTGGGCCAGCGTGGTTGACTAAGGCCTAATCACCTTAACATTGGGTAGGCTCGAGCCCCTCGGTGGGGACGTGTATGGGCTATGATGATGAAGCTCCAAGGGTAGGCATAGGGTAGGTATAATACTGGTATCTACGGTGGATACCAGTTGCGATTGTGGATGGATGAATATATCTCGCTGTTCCCTTTCGTCACGTGTACACGTATATCAAAGGAGCCAAATTAAGGAAGTTTACCGCAATAAACCTCTGCGAAGAAGTTTTCAAAAGAAAAACAATACGGATATATTGCTTTCAAGTTGATATCGGTCGTTTAACAAAGCTCGCTGTATTAAGAGGAACTTATGGACTGCGCTCAAACGTTTTCGCCATTTGTACTCCGTAACAGGATCTCTGGTAGAAAGTGTACGTTTACTACGAGTAAAGATTCCTTTTTACTGCTTGCTGAGTACCTACGATAGCCTGTCAAGCTTTAGGGCTGTCACAAATTGCAAGAGAAAACTATTGAAAATTATTTAATACAAATTTAAAAATCCAAGAAACTATCGTAATTTATAAGGGTGTCTTAGGAGACATGCTTTGTGTGGGATGAAAATACGCCATTTGATCTATATAAATAGTCTCTTAAAAGTTGTTTTGAACTTAAATAAACTTCAATGCTTCGCTATTTGGAGCACAGAATCCATAAACAGAGTTGACACGTTTTGGACTTAGTTAACAAATTGGTTTTCTTTTTGTAATTCTATCGAGTACGAAGATCGTCAAATAATCTTAATATGTGCCTAGCTTCTTTTCACCTTGTTCTAATACTTTTTGTTTATAGTGTTATGACCACCCATCAGAAAAAATCATAATCTCTTCTCTATCTCTATATAAAATATATATATAATATATAATCATAATCATAATATTTATTTGCTCAAATCGTGGATACAATTATCATATTAATACAGATAATTAGATGTCACGTACGTTGTTATGAAGGCTACACACGATTTGCCGACGTCGGCATGCAAAATTTATGTTTACACAATACGTATTTATTTAAAACACTCATTTTCATACTGTAAATGTCAAAATAGAGATGAAATTAAAATCAATACCAAATTAAGATTAATGAATTGTCAGCTCAAATACAAATCTCAAATCAATTATTATGAAATTGTTAATGTCAAAATATAAATGAATTAATTAATTCATAAAATGTCCCATCAAATTATTAAAATCAACTCAAAATTAATAAGATGTCAAATCACTAATAATAAATCGTTAATGTCAAAATAGAAACAAAATAATTAATTAATATAATTTCAAGTCAATACAATGTCAATTAAAATTATTAAAAATATCAATAATTTCATAATGTCAAAAGTAGAATTTAAATATAATTTATTCATACAATTAAACAAAATAACGTCATCTCGTCGATTTCGAACTGTCATATCTGCTAGGCGAGGGAACAGATGACGATTTTGCCTTTGGTATTCTATATATACAAATTATAACAATATTAAATTCAATTAATTCAATAGCACAACATTCAAATAAATTCATTAAGCAAAATTTTTTTATATCTGAAATCTCTCTATATTTATATTCATTATTAACTAAAATACAAGCACCACCTCTCTTGCTATTATTTCGACAGTAACTTGCCGCTAGAGTATAATTCGGAAGGTTAAGATACTGTTCATATCCCGACATTATAAAGTGTTCAGATATACAAAGCACATCTACAAATATCTTTTTAGAATCTTGAAGTTCGTTTAAATGAATGAGTAGTGTATCAGATTTACTTAGCAACCCCGCGATGTTCTGATGAAGAATATTCAGCGTTTTCTTGGCGTCGAAAAAATATGTCCTCGCTTTCTGTTTGTGTTTCTAACTCGTAATCTTTAAAGTAGTATTCCAGATTCAACATAAGATTATTAATGCTGTGAAATATGTTACGTATTCCATGATCGTTTACACATCCCGATTTGTCACAAAACATCTTGTAGTTATAGGTGAGATTTTTATTTGAATCTAATATAAATGCATGTTCATTATTGGTTATATCCAAGTATATATAAATATTTATAATAAAATAAAATCGTAGGGGTACAAAAATCTGTAATTGCGAAATATTATGAAAAAAAAATACACAGGTCGCCTTAAAATCATTAGCAGAACACGATAGAATAGTTTTAAAAAATTGTTTGTTTGTTTGTCCGGAAATTTCTACGAAACTACTGGACAGAATTTGCATATCAAATTCTGTCCAGTAGTTTCGTAGATCTTTACCACAATGCTTAGAATTTTCCGGAAGAACATTTAGGCATAATTTCATTTGTTTATATTCACTTTTTATTTTAAGTGAAGAAATACCATATAAAATTTTGGATGTTATGTAGAAAATCAACATGGTGCACGTGAAATTATTTTGACAAGTCTGTCACATAGTGCAAAAAAAAATCTTTTCTGTTAATGGCTGTGCCCATCTGGATTTCGCCAACCAAGAAGTTTAAATTATTGTCTTTTTCATGTAGTACCGTGGTGGTAAGGCAAAAGGATCAAGCTATACAACCAATGTATAAAACTGTACAATTTTAAAAGCGGTACAATTTTTGAAATATTTAAAATGTTGAAAAGTGAAGATACCCTTTTCAAGGTATTTTGAAAGGTGTTATATGTTTTTACATTATGACTAAGGAATCAAACTCTTTCATCCATTTAAAACTATTAAAAGTAATTGATTTATTATTGATAATTAAAAAATATCTGACTGCAATGATTCTGGGTTACGCGTAGAGGGAGTACGGGACTCTTGATCCTAATGTTTAAAATGACAGATCACATTTTTTTGGATCCACTCAAGGAACATGGATATCGAACGGAGGGCCTAAAGAGTAGAACACATTGAATTGAAACGTTAACCTAATTCCACATAACTGCCGATAAAAGTTCGTTTCCAAACCCAGCAACATGGATATCAAATGAAAGGCCTTGATGAGTAGAGCACTATGAACCTGGCACCTAAATTCAACATAGCTGCCGCACAAAGAGGTGGATAAAAGTTCGTTTCCAAACCTAACAATATAGGTATCAAATGAAAGGCCTTGAAGAGTAGAGCACTATGAAACTAGCAACATTGACATAAATTCAACATGGCCGCGACTCAAAAAAACGGATAAAAGTTCGTTTCCAAATCCAGCAATGTGGGTTTGATGAATAAAGCACTATGAACCTAGCAACATTGACATAAATTCAACATGGCCGCCGCTCAAAAAGGTGGATTAAAGTTCGTTTCCAAACCTGGCAATATGGGTATCAAATGAAAGGCCTTGAAGAGTAGAGCATTAGGTACCTAAAAAAATCGACCTAAATTCAACATACATGACATGGCCGCCGTTCAAAAAAAGAAAAAAAGTTCGTTTTCAAACCCAGCAATATGGGTATCAAATGAAAGGCCTTGATGAGTAGAGCACTATGAACCTAGCAACATTGACATAAATTCAACATAGCCGCCTCTCAAAAATTATGGATAAAAGTTCGTTTTCAAACCTAGCAATGTGGGTATCTAGTGAAAGACCTTGAAGAGTAGAGCATTAGGTATCTAGGAAAATTGACCTAAATTCAACATGGCCGCCGCTCAAAAAAGGATAAAAATTTGTTTTCAAACCCATCAATATGGGTATCGAATGAAAGGTCTTAATGAGTAGAGCACTATGAACCTAGCAACATTGACATAAATTCAACATGGCCGCCTCTTAAAAAAGGTGGATAAAAGTTCGTTTTCAAACCTAGCAATATGGGTATCAAATGAAAGGCCTTCAAGAGTAGAGCACTATGAACGTAGCCACATTGACCTAAATTCAACATGGCCGCCGCTCAAAAAAGGCGGATAAAAGTTCCTTTTAAAACTCAGCAATATGGATATTAAATGAAAGGCCCTGAAGTGTATCTAGAATCTAGAGCATTACGTACCTACGAAAATTGTCCTAATTTCGAAACGGCCGCTGCTCAAGAAAGGCAGAATAAAGTTGGATCATTATGGAATAAAATGGAGGAAAAAACTAAACACTGTGTAAAAAAAAACAAAAACATTTTAATGGCCTACGTTTCGCGGGCACAGCTAGTATAATAATATCCTACAATGGGAATAGCGTGCTTTTCTCGAGTTCAACATTTAAATACTTTTTTCATTATTCACACTCGGAAACCTGGCAACATTGACGTACATTCAACATACTTAGATGCCGCTCAAAAAGGCGGATAAAAGTTCGTTTCCAAACCTTAGTGTCAAATGAAAGGCCTTGAAGAGTACAGTATTATGAACCTAGGAAATTCGCCCTAAATTCAACATGGCCGCCGCTCAAAGAAAACGGATAAAAGTTCGTTTCCAAACCCAGCAATATGGGTAACAAATGAAAGGCCTTGATGAGTAGAGCACTATGAAGCTAGCAACATTGACATTAATTCAACATGGCCGCCGCTCAAAAAAGGTGGATAAAATTTTGTTTCCATACCTAGCAATATGGGTATCAAATGAAAGGTCTTGAAGAGTAGAGCATTAGGTACCTAGAAAAATGTACCTAAATTCAACATGGCCGCCGCTCAAAAAAGGTTGATAAAAGTTCGTTTCCAAACCTAGCAATATGGGTGTCAAATGAAAGGTCTTGAAGAGTAGAGCATTAGGTACCTAGAAAAATTTACCTAAATTCAACATGGCCGCCGCTCAAAAAAGGTTGATAAAAGTTCGTTTCCAAACCTAGCAATATGGGTGTCAAATGAAAGGTCTTGAAGAGTAGAGCATTAGGTACCTAGAAAAATTTACCTAAATTCAACATGGCCGCCGCTCAAAAAAGGTGGATAAAAGTTCGTTTCCAAACCTAGCAATATGGGTATCAAATGAAAGGCCTTCAAGAGTAGAGCACTATGAACTTTAGAAAATCGCCCTAAATTCATCATAGCCGTTGTTAAAAAACGGATAAAAGTTCGTTTCCAAGCCCAGCAATATGGGTATTAAATGAAAGGCCTTGAAAAGTAGAGCACTAGGAATCTAGCAACATTGATGGAAATTCAACATAGCCGCCGCTCTATAAAGGTGGATAAAAGTTCGTTTCCAAATCCAGCAATATGGGTATCAAATAAAAGGCCTTGATGAGTAGAGTACTATGAACCTAGTAATATTGATGTAAATTCGACATGGCCACCGCTTAAAAAAAGGTGGATTACAGTTCGTTTCCAAACCCAGCAATATGGGTATCAAATGAAATACCTTGAACAGTAGAGCACTATGAACGTAGTAACATTGACGTGAATTCAACATGGCCGCCGCTCAAAAAGGGCGGATAGAAGTTGCTTTTCAAACCCAGCAATAAGGATATTAAATGAAAGGCCCCCAGGAGTACCTAGAGCATTACCTACCTACGAAAATTGACGTAATTTCGAAATGCCCGCTTCTCAAGAAAGGCAGAAGAAAGTTGAATCATTATGGAATAAAATTGAGGAAAAAACTAAACACTGTGTTAAGCATTTTGATGGCGAAACGTAGTTCGCAAGCACAGCTAGTTTAAAAATAAATATGGTAAGTAATAAGTAAGTAATATGGTAAAAGGCAAAAAATTCAGATGGGCTCTACTACAACCCTCTTGTTTACCACTCCCTTCAATGTTTAAATTTACGCATTACGCACTATGTAATAGAATATGGTCTACGCTGGTGAAAGGCCGTTAGCAGATCCTTGATTATCCTGTTTAATAAATTATGGATACTATAATCTTATTATCTAGGACGGTAAATATAATGAGATGCGTCTAAAGGATCATTATTTTGGAATCGATAAAATATTTGAATACTTGTCTAGAACAAATCTAGAACAAAAGTGAACAGATTTCTGGGAGAGCGTGCTTAATTTCTAATAGTAGACAAACACTATCTTAGTTAAAAAACTTATAGATATTTATGTTAAGTCAAAGTCATACTGCATATTTATAGGGTTCTCATCGAGCCTCACAACATGCAAATACTTTTCAAGATACACACTGCTATGAATTCCAAACATTGTTTTTAATGTTTAAAGGAAATTTATATAGTTCCTCCCATTATTAATTTCCTTCAAACATTAAAAACAATATTTGGAATTTCATAGTTGTTAAGGAGCTTAAATCGATTTGTCCCGCACTAGTCTTTTGATTAAGTGACTATCAATGAGGGGAAATTTTGTAAGAAAATGGTCGCGTGTAAAAAGCGAATATGAAAAAAATATAATAACAAAAATATGCTGTACAATATTTTCGGTGAAGAACTTTTCTTGTGATTTTCTGCGACGATAATTTTTTAAATTTATTTATTATTCTTTCGTGATAGGAGGTTACAATCACAGAATAACAACGTTTGCAAAAAGTATTCTAGACAAGACTTTAACCCAAAATTTATGTATAGGTACACAACAGGACTAATCGTGTCAATATTTAAAAGGTAAGCAATCAAAATTACACAATAAGTTAAATGAATTAATACTGAAATGTTGTACACACTGCATATTGCACAATGATTCAAAATGATTGATAATGAACGATAATGATACAAAATGGGTATAAAATTAAATAAAATGGATATAAAATTAAATTGTTGTCAAAACTATACTTTGTAACAGTCATGAGGTTTTTGTTGTAAAACATTAATTTTAAAACAATTATAATATTTAAAGTTAACGGTTTTTCGTTCTTTGTAAGGTCAGAAACTCAAAGGCATCTTACTGTCCCTTTTATCATACAAATGTGTCATCTAACTAAAAACATATGGTGTGATATCGCTCTAAGAGCTATTTTATGTAAAATGCTTTAAGCTGAATTTCTTATGTGTTTATTCTTCAAATTTTGTTGAATTATTCCAAGAATAGTAATTTTCTGCCCATGAACAATAGGTCCCTAGGTACAACATATAGCAATGTATCACATATACGCGTAGCTAGCATAGTAGTAGGTTATATTTATACATACTATGTAACTAGCTTAGTGAAAGAAAAGTACTCCTTAAACGCCCTATGATATTTTTAATAGCAATGTTTCATTTGTGTGTCACTGTTAATAAAATATTAGGTTTTCCGCTCTAACTAAACTCCTACAAGAGGTACCTACTTGTATTTTTAAATTAGTTGTTTAATAGTACATTACGATATAAGTACGTTATAGTGGTTATAATTTACGGGGCGGAATTTCAGCCCGAGCCGAAGGCGAGGGCGTAATAGATCCGAGGTGCATAACCAATATACGCACGTATATATCGTACCTACAACATTTTTCAATACACTTGTGAGGAAACAGAATAAAAATCATAATATTATAATTTTTTCAAAGAAAGAAAACGAATTTGAAATTTTTTCAAAGAAAGAAAAATTGCTCCTGATTTTTTTTTATTAAATAACACATATAATTGTTAATTTGTAGACAAAACTAAATAATGGTATGAAAATAAACGTTTACTTATAGTTTTTTTTAAGTTAAATGTATTTTAAGTAACAGAGTTAATAAATAAACTCTGTTACTTAAAGCTAGAAGGAGGCTAACCAAAGGAGGTTCTCAATTCGTCGAATCTTTTTTTGAAGTCGGTTAAAAATGTCCCGATTATTTCCACAAGCCACGCTGCCAGAGAGAGTGGACTGATGCACTCTTGGCGTGAATGTCATCCGATAGTCGTTTCCAAACTCATAAATATCAATCAATAGTCACTCGGGTACTTTGATGCATATCCGACCCAGTTTTGTCAGACCTTCAACTGTTTCGTATAAAAAATATCTAAATGATGATGCCGAGTAAATATTAATTTGATGATTGAATTTCTGTTTTGTTCGGACAACAAATTTTCATTCAAATTAATACGGCACAGAAATACTTAGTGAACGTGCAATACGACATTACTACGGCGACCGCTGTGTCCAAAATCATTATTTATTTAACACCCTCTCTGCGCTCGAGAGTTTGGCATAGAGTCCTACTTCGTTACGTTACGCCCGCGATTCAAGTCTACACCCGTGACATAAGACACTGCTTTATCCCCTTGGTTAATAATTTACTATTTCACTAAGTATATGAAAACTTCAATTTTATATTTAAAAGAAGAAGAAAAATTATTTATTCATTCAGTAAAGTATACTAATGAAAGATTTAAAAGTTTCTCGAGACCCGTAACTTGTTTTGTTGAAGGCACAAGCTACAAGCGTTTTCAAGAAACAAAATTGTTGTTACACATGTAAAATCTGCTTGTTTCTTGTTCGTGGTTAATAACCGCTCTCAAGGCGCACTTTGGACCCAATGCGCCTTGAGAGCGGTTGAGGTATTGTTGTGTTAGCAGTTCACTATGTGTTTGGGGAGACTGTGAAACTAAGGACGCTGTGACGTCATAAGTGTTCGTGGCTGGATGATGCCCGAATTTTCAAGTGGCGACCGTGATTGTGAAGAAAATGTACGAACAGGAGTTTTGCAAGCAATCCAAAAATAAGAAGGAAAGGAGCATTTTACGTCGATACTCCAGGAAAAATATGCCCGCATCAGTGATCTAGACAAAGCTATCATGGACGAGTTACTTTCGCTTGAAGAGACTACGTCGGAGGAACTAGATGCAGAAATGGAGCTGGTGGACTTCTACAAAGCTAAGTGGTTACAATTAAGTACTAAATTTGGAACATTCCGTCATGAGCCAGTGTTACCAGAGTCAATTACTGAATCGCTTACGAATATCAAGACTCGCGTACGGCAAATGAAATTCCAAAATTTACGCACCAGTTCAAATTGCCTAAATTAGATTTGATAACATTTGATGGCAATATAAAAAATTGGATCGCGTTCTGGGGTCAATTCCAAAAAATTCACAACGACGATACGTTAGACAGTTGTGACAAATTTCAATATTTGGTAGCAGCTATTCCTACAGGTACAAGCGCGCATGCGAATTAATAGATAGTTTCCCACCATCCCGTGACAATTACCACAAAGCAATCGAACACCTTAAAGAGCGCTACGGGCGAGAAGATCTTTTAATAGAAGTGTATGTTCGAGAGTTACTCAATTTGATTCTGTCACAGGTTAGGAACGAGTACGAGATGTCATTGAACACGTTATATGACAAACTCACGACGCAATTAAGAGCACTGCCCCCGTAGCACGTCCACCAAAACACGATATGATAAAGCGATTTATCGCGGTGAACTGTCAAAATACGACGAAAGCCTATTGTATTTTGACAGTTTATCGCGATTATCCACTTTATCATATCGTGTTTTGGTGGACGTGCTAGGGCGGCTGGAATCCATGGGGCTTACCAGCGAGAAATACGCAGCCATGTTATATCCACTGGTAGAGTCGGCACTTCCGAGCGATACACTGCAGGCATGGGAACGGTCACGTGTGGCAAGTACAATGAAGAAGGAAAAAGGTAACCAACTTGATGATATTTTAACGTTTTTAAAAGGCGAAGTTGAAAGTAATCAACGCATTCTGTTAGCAAGGGCAGGATTTTCTCGTTTAGAATCATACTCACCCGATGTCATTAAGAGCGTTGACACTGTACTAACCGCTTCATGTCTTGTAGCTGGGGGAAGCAAATCTGATAAAACCGATAAGGATAAATGTATTTGGTGTAACAAAAGTTCACACAACAGTATCCAGTGTTTTAAACTCGCAAACCTAAGCTTAGACGATAGGAGAGTGCACATTAAAATGTAAAGGCATGTGCACACTATTTGAAACTTGGCCATAATGCATTTAAATGCCGAGCATATGTAAAATGTATAGCATGTTTCAAGCGTCATAATGTGTTATTTTGTCCTGAGTTGAGTAAGATACCACGCACTGATGACAAACAAGGTGATAAAAGTAGGAACCAAACAAGAAATAATGACCTCTCTTTTTCCTCTCGTCATAGCGTGACACTGCTTCAAACTCGTATGATAAAAATATCATATAAGGATAAGGAGCATGTAGTAGTGTAGCTCTCATTGATACTGGTGCGCAACGGTCGTACATCAAACGAGAATTAGCTCAGCTGATTACCTTACCTGTAATAAATCAAGAATCTTTGGGACACGTCGTTTTTGGTGGCGTAGAAACAAAAACGCGATTACATAAGGTTTATAACGTAATGATAATGAGTATTGATGGTACTTACAGGTTTAGCATGAATGTTCTGGATGAGGATAAGATTTGTGGTGATCTCCCACGGGTTCACGAAGAAAATATTCTCCAGGATCTGAAAAAATATAATATTACACTCACAGACCAAGGACAAGATCTCCCTGAAGTAGGTTTGTTAATCGGAGCAGATTATAGCGGTATTTTACTTACATCTACTATAATACAGTTACGGAATGGGCTCACTGCTATACAAACCAAACTGGGTTGGACCATACAAGGGGTAAAATCTGTAGCATATACTAGTGTTCTATCTTCCGTGGTAAATGTGTCTGATCTTTGGGAACTAGAGGCATTGGGTATTAAGGATCCTGCAGAATCAAAGAGTCGTGAGACCAGAGAACTTGAAATCAGTACCGCATTCGAGAAATCTATAACCAAAACAAATGATGGACGATACGAGGTCAACTTACCTTGGAAGGAGCAGCGCGGTCCTTTGTTAACAAATAGAGAGTTAGCAGAGAAACGGCTAATGAGCACCACTAAGCGATTGTTGACCACCGATAACTTTAATGCCTATGACGATGTTTTTCAGGATTGGCTGAGTAGAGGCATAATAGAGGAGGTACCAGATGACGATGGTGAAGGTCATTATCTAGCGCACCATGCTGTAATCAAGAACTCCAGCTCTACTACCAAAGTTAGACCTGTATTTGATGCGTCGGCCAAAGACAGAAACGGTAACTGTTTAAACAATTGTCTCGAAAAGGGCATCAACTTTCTCGAACTGATTCCCAAACTACTGACACAGTTTCGTATGAACGCTGTCGGCGTTACTGCAGACATTGAGAAGGCGTTTCTTCAAGTATCCCTAAAACAAGAAGAAAGAGATTATTTAAAATTTTTATGGTGGCATAATAAAGATAGAAGTAGTATACGTACATACCGGCATTGCAGAGTTGTCTTCGGGTTGACGTGTAGTCCATTCCTTCTTACTGCCACAATTATTTTTCATCTATCGCAATGTCCAGAAGGTATGAAAGTTACAGCTACGAGATTACTTCAATCATATTACGTAGACAACTGCGTGATCAGTCTGGAAAACCATGAAGTCGCGAAATTTGTTGAAGAAGCAAAACTATTAATGGACGCCGGGAAGTTTAATTTAAGAGAATGGGTGGTGGCACCTTCGAAAGACTTTGTACCGGTGAAGAAAATTAATTCTGTACTTGGAATATTGTGGGATACGGAAAACGATACAATTTTTTGTAACGTAAATATATCTCCTACGATTACCACAAAGCTGACGAAAAGAATTCTCTTGTCCATTGCGCAGAAAATATTTGACCCCATAGGATATACAGCACCAACAATCATCATACCAAAGTTATTACTGCAAGAGGCTTGGGTCAAATATAACAATGGCTGGGACGATGAACTTCCAAAAGAAATTGCTGTAAAATTTAAACAATGGTTAGAACATATTAATTTAGTAAGTACGTGTCGTATACCGCGTAGACTTACTTTGGGTTCCATATCATCAAGTAAGATAACTTTACATGTATTTAGTGATGCGAGTGGAAAGTCATATGCAGCATGTATATTTTTACGAGCAGAACATCCAAACGGAACTACTGCTCAATTAGTTTTGGCAAAGGCAAGAGTTGCGCCGTGCAAACAAAAATTGACAGTTCCTCGGTTGGAACTCATGGCAGCTCTTATAGGCACTCGTTTATGTAACTTTGTGAAGAAAACAATGAAATTAGAATGTCCAGTTTATTATTGGACAGACTCCTCGGTTGTACTGACATGAATAAAGAAAGATGCCCCGTGGGCAGTTTTCGTACAAAACCGAGTGAAAGAAATTAGAGAGTCCTCTAATAAAGATGATTGGTATTTTGTGCCAGGATCGAAAAACCCAGCCGATTTGCCATCTAGAGGATGCAATGCCAGGGCCTTAGTACAATCCCTTTGGTGGGAAGGCAGTTGGCTGAGAGATAGCGAGGACCACTGGCCTAAATCAGATTTAAACAAGTTTGATCTTGATGCCGATATAGAATTAAGAAAACCATGTATTTGTTTAGATTTAGATATACAATATACACAAGACAAAGATTTTTTAATGTATTTTTCTAAATTTTCTAAAATTGTACGAATGTTGGCATGGATTTTAAGATTTGTTAACAATATATCGCATAGGATAAGAAAGAGTCAACATAAAATCAATGACAAGGAGCTGACTTCTGAAGAGGTCGAGGAAGCTACGAGGAAAATTTTTAAACTAATACAAATACGAATGCGACCCACAGACAGAAAAGCGAAAGGGAATTTAGCGACATACACAGATAGTGATGGACTAGTACGTGTTAAGACAAAACTATTGTACAGCGATGAAAATGAAACATTTAAACATCCTATTCTGCTACCTAGTAATGATATCATAGTAGAAAGGTTGGTACAGGAGAAACATAACTTACTTATGCATACTGGAATTTCGATTCTTGTGGCCGCCCTTCGCGAAGACTATTGGATAATAGGTATGCGTCGGTTAGTAAAGAGGGTCATATCGCGTTGTGGTAGATGCCGTCGATATAAAGCCAAGCCGTGTACCGTTCCCTTTGCGCCTTTACCGCGAAGTAGGTTGGATGTTTGTGCTGCAGCCTTTGAGAATTGTGGCATTGACTACGCTGGGCCACTGTATCTACGTTCTGGTTCAAAGTGCTACATAGTCATATTCACTTGTGCCGTATACCGCGCCGTCCACTTAGAAATTGCCGATTCCATGTCTACCGATTCTTTTATAATGTGTTTGAGACGTTTTATTGCCCGGAGAGGTCGTGTTGGTATAATCTACACCGATAACGGTTCAAACTTTGTCGGAGCTAATAATTTATTAAAACAACTCGACTGGTCTGAGATACAATGTTTTTCTACCGTACGGAAGATCAAATGGGTGTTTAACCCGCCCACGGCCGCCTGGTGGGGAGGATGGTGGGAACGGCTAATAAGGAGCATAAAGGAACTACTAAGAAGAACGTTAGGTCGAGGTGTCGTGTCATATGTAGAAATGGAAACCATCTTATGTGATTGCGAAGCTGTTCTTAATTCGCGTCCACTTTCGTATGTATCTGAAGTTGATGAATTGATCCCCTTAACGCCAAATTGCTTTCTGCAAAATTTACCTAGAAATGAGATTCCAGAAATAGACGCTGTCGATAGAAAGAGTCTAACCGAACGTGTGAGGTACGAGTATGTTCAAAAATTACGTGAAGACCTTAGACAACGATTCAGAACCGAATACCTGGCCATGCTAGTTCATAGAGGCAGAGAAGGTTGACACTCCCTCTCCGTGGGTGATGTAGTTCTCGTTGAAGCCGAGACCAAGAGATTGAACTGGCCCCTCGGTATTGTGGAAGAGCTGTACCCTGGTACTGATGGACACGTTAGAGTAGCAAGAGTAAGAACTTGCACGGGTTCAAGAACTCGACCCGTCCAAAGGTTTTACCCACTAGAGGTGGCAAATAGCATTGAGGGTGAGTCTACCGCTTCGATTCCCGACAGTGAATGTTACTCTAGCTCTCCCAGCGAAGTCAAAAAAACTAGATCCGGAAGACAAGTGAGAATTCCACAGAGGTTCCGGCTTGGAGAAGACTGAACATGTTGAGAGTGATTGCCTGTGCAGATTTTTGTTTGTTTCTTTCAGTGAAGTTGTTTTTTTCTTCTTTCGGGTCGGAGGATGTTCGGCGTTCGAATTATAGACATTCCTTTTAAGTTTGATTACAGTTGTCACTCCAATATTTTTGACGGAATAGAAAAGAATTAAATTTTGGATACATTTTAATATTTCAATT
This sequence comes from Schoenobius gigantellus, assembly GCA_963935595.1. Classification (NCBI taxonomy): domain Eukaryota; kingdom Metazoa; phylum Arthropoda; class Insecta; order Lepidoptera; family Crambidae; genus Schoenobius; species Schoenobius gigantellus. The sequence goes on along the minus strand of OZ012547.1, from coordinate 29,142,287 downwards.
TTATTACTTAATCTAATCATCTAAGGCTTTCAACAATAACGTCTTTGTATTACACAATACATTTGACAATATAGTTTAGCATAGTCACATAGTCTAGTAGCTTGTGTAATTTTCTGAAACACAAACTTCAACTTATCCATTCCACCATTATTACCTACTGGACAAGACTTGTATACGAGTAGCGTTCAAGATCGTAGGCCACATGTGAGTTATAATTTACATTGGGGGTATCCTACACTAAGGGTCTGTTTTAGAGTTTAAAAGCTGCTAGGACAGCTTATCTTGAAGTGGACCAGAATAACAGGGAACCAAAAGGTTAAACATAATCTTTTTTTCACACATGTCAAATTACGATGGACAGCCAGGGGGTCTACTCTATTTCTACGAAAAACGAAACTTCGCATGTTTCCTACCAGTCACGATTCTCTTCGATTCGAATATTCGTTCGATCGAAAATTGTTTGACAGATATATTCTCTAAACCTACTCTAGTTTACGAAAGTTCAGAACGAAGAATTGAATTTGACAGTTTATTTTTCGGAATTTTAACCTCAAATAAACGAACACAAAAGTGTTACCTTTCGATATTCGTAATTGTGAGTTTTTAAGTAAGTTAACGTGAAATTGCTGCTGGAATAGGTACTTTTGCTTATTGCGTGAGGAGCGTAAAAAGCGTGTAAAGACCCGATGTTGCCTCGGAAATAATTGAAATTTAGTGTTGATTCCCGTCTTGGGATTTTATACAAAACTGCACTCAGTTGAATATTATTTGAGAATTATAATTAATAATTAAGAAGAGCATCGATTTGCTATTGGGTAACGGAGCTTACTTTTCTTACGGATGATTACTGATTTTAGCTTAAAATGACTTAAGCCAAAATCAGTACCTAATCATCAATATTATTTACATAAAAGCTCAAAATATACCTATTGATAAGTACCAATAAGATTCTTGCTTACAACTTAGAATGCTTAACTTGAAAACAAACAGCACGACTCAAAATGTAGCTGCAACTGAAACATTCCTTTCTAAGAAATGTGTCGCGATAGCGGACCATAAAAAAAATCACTAGAAAACATTGCTAAACCACATATGGAACTTCAATTCACATTCTATGTTATTCGAACTCAAAGTCCAAGAAATCGTGATTGTTTTCATTTTCACAAAAATGTTTGAGGTTATCCATAAATAATTTACTATTTTCTAACAAATTAAAGACAAAATCGCATACAATCCCATACACGGTGTTTCATAATAACCAATAAATAATCAATGCGTTATCTAAAACTAATTATTAAATTGTGTTTACCCGTAATGTCATTCAACCCAAAATTTTCATGTAAATCATAGACATGATGATGATACTATGATATACATGAAAATTTTGGGTTTATTAAATTTATTATTAAACACATTTTAATAATTAGTTTTAGATAACGCATTGATTATTTGTTGGTTATTATGAAACATCGTGTATATCGAAGAAAGAAATAAGTTTTCGTTTCACTCTATCGACCCCGGAAACCCTTTACCCCATCTACAGCATTTTACGGCAACAAGGTCTCACTCCATTCGTTCCTCATATTTTGTTTCACTCTATTGACCCCTGAAACCTACTTGTTTCACTCTATGTGAATAGAGTGAAACAAGTCGGTTTCACGGCAATGGTCTCATTCCATTCGTTCCTCATTCGTTCACGAAAATTGCCTATGGAAACGAAATTATTATGACTGTGTATTCGAAAATGTCATAAAGTAGAGACACTTGCGAAATTTCGTTTGATCTACGTTCGTTGACGAAAGTTTGTTTCGCAGAAAGAGAGTAGATCTCCAGATCTTATAAAAATATATAAAATGATACATTGTTCACATGGGCACTGATTTAAACTTTTTTTAAATAACACAATTTGGTTCAGAACCTACCTCTTGAAAATAAAAAGTTACAGTAATTACATTGCACAGCACTAATCAATTTCAGTTGTTGCCAAAGTAAACTTTGAAAGTTACACTTTTAAAACTTAATGTAGCGATCTCGGGAAAGGGAATAATTGAGCGGTTCTTATTACGAGCAGACTTAGCAATCTCCTAGGTGGGGGGCGTATACTTAGGTACGTGCACAAAGGGTAGGTGGTGGGCGCGGCGGGTGGGGGGTGGTACGAGTGCAAAACCTCAAGGTCGTTTCGTCTCGTCCAGTATTAAGACAGAGCTTGAGAACAGTCTGGGAGAACTGGGGTAATGCGCCGCACTATTCAGTGTTAGCTTTAGTATGTTATGTTGGCGTAGAATGCGTGGATATTTTGTTACGATTTGTTATACTAATGCTGTGTTGCTGCAGGCACCTAGTGCTCACAAAAAACCATTTGATATCTTCTTAGACCCACCAGCGGGACTAGCCGATGGGACCCCGAAGACTAAGCGAGAAGAATAGTTCATTGTTACTCTGGGGGTGAAGTAGCGGAGGCGCCAATATTTCGAGGGAATAAATCGCTGACCCAATACAACAATGACACAACTCAAAATCATGCAAAACTGAGAAAACGCGATTGAAAGTTGACGTAGATGCGTATAAACTTACAAAGTTAAAATAACTTGTGATAAAATGTGTTTGTTTGTACGATTGTGGTATATGTTGACTGTACAAGATATTAGGATTACAGTAGACTAATTATTATTCTTCTAAGGCTTCAATTTTTTTAATAATTCAAGGTCATACTTAGGTATTCAGAGTTATGCCAGTATTGCATAAATTTAAGTGTCAAATTTTGAGTTATGCCACAAAATGTTTACAATTAATAAACACCGTGTGACATAAATCGAAGTTATCTTTGTAGCTTACAATAAGAATTTGGTTGAAAAATAGCTAAATATTGCAATGCAAGTTAATGGCATCACAAATAAAATCCCAAATTGATTTTTTTGCTAAGATTCCTAAAAATTCTTCAAATAATTTACTGAATCAGTCTCTTTATTATTAAAATTACTTTCTCCAATCAGTTTCAGGCTAAGGTAATCAAAGCTATCAAATAGGTACATGATTATTATTATCGTGATTTGTAATATTCATTATACAAAGATTAAGTTCTATTTTTTAAAATAATAAAACAATAATGTCTTAAAAAGAGCATTTGATTTTTTTGTGTGCATTTGAGTTTGCAAAATGGATTACACGTAGGGCTCATTCTTATGTCTGCTATTTGTTTGCCTTTTTTTAGTGAAATGTAGCTTTGTCGCAAATTTCGAAGTTATTTAGTCTTCTTTTTTGTCCACTTACCTTTCTATTTTCTTGTGTAATAAGAAGTATTCTCTTCCTCCGAAATGGTTTTGTCTAACTCCAACTCACGTTCTTAGCCAACAAAATGTGTATCTTCGCTATTTTTATTGATCCCATTTTTTTATACGACAAAGTTGGCAAACAAGCATACCACCCACCTAATGACAAGTGATAACAGATACCTATAATGCATATGGCTCCTGTGAGATTCGCAGCAAATCTGCAACCCCCACAAGACCCACAGTGTTCGTTGCCAACTTGTGACATAAGATGTAAGGTCATGGTACCCAGTAATCTTCGATGATTTCTTCCTAATTTGCATCTGCCACTGAATCATCACAGCTTGACAAAGTATCTTCACTTTCTTGTATGCTAACTAATAAACCCGATGTTGGTGAAAGTACACACTTAGAAGCCGAAGATGCATGCTTTGATGAATATGAAGACTTTTCTATTGAATCCCTCCAAAGCCCTGTAATGGGTGCTAGTAACTTAACTGAACTTGATTTATTAGCACACTTTTCTTCAGATCTTTATCTGACTGGACATAAACATGGTTCTCTTGCTGCTTAATCAATTTCTGGTAATGAAGAGATGCTGAACGGTCTTGGTTTATTATCCTCTACGCTCGTACATAGCTCAGAATTATCAGAAACTTGTTTGGCTAAGATTAGCGATCCCATTTGTTGTGGAGAAGTGTTTAAAATCTCAAATAAATTCATTTTTTTATATATTCTCAAGAATTTCGTTCAAACTTATTTGTTATTGTTAATTTCGTTCAAACTAGAAGTAATTTTTTGCTCAGGAATAAATACGGGTAATATCTCAGACTCTTTATGAATTTTATTTGACCCAACTATAGGACAGCATTGTCAATAATGTTTTCTATTCTAGGCCAGTTGATTGTGGTTTTGGTGAAGCACTGGATCGAAGATACCTTGTTTCTGAAAAGTTCGAATTAGCCCTAAAATCGAAGGAGCTCTGTGCTGGGTTATAGTTCGATATCTTTTTAACTGGAACAGACACTAGTAAAAACATTCCTGTCTCCAACACATTTTCAGATACCTTACCTTGACTTCCGGGACAGCATTAGACGTGTTGGTATCGTTCGACAAACTAAATTCCATAGAAGTTAATTATCTACCTACTACTTCTTTCTTACTACTATCTTTGGATGCTAAGTAGTTAATAAGTATCGTTATATCCACTAATAAGGACATCCAAATCATTGAAATAAGTATATATAATATGAAATAAGAACATTTTATTTGTTTTCGGTGATATGTTAGATAGATAGATAGAAACACTTTATTTTACGTTGATGTCAGAAAAACAAGACGGTGTGAATGGTTGTTCTTCAGTACGAAGTCGTTTCGTGCTGTACAAACGATAAACATCTGAGCTTAGCGTTATAATATGTTATGAAGCGTGTGTGTAGTTTTTAGAGTTAGTTAGGTATTACTAATTATTACCTACCAAAATTGAATAAAGGCATCGATTGATTGAAATTATTATTTAGAAAACTATTACTTAAATCAATATGAATTAATAAGAACCTGATTCTAATATTCTTCGTCGATACGTCGACGTTAGAACATGATGGCACTGTGGTTGTTCTTCAGTGCGAGATAGTTTTGCTGTAAAAACGTAGGCAATGAAATTTTAACAATTTAAAGTACGTAGTAATATTGTAATAATAACGAAATTGACAGAACAAGTAGGTATTTTGTTTTTGATTCGTAGGTAGGTAAGTGTATCCAGTTAGAATATAAATAATTAAACAATTTTACCTTGTTTAATGTTTTATTTAATTAAGTTTTCTTTTGTTAACCATTTTCCGTGATAAACAATCACGAAGGGTACAACTAAAAAAACACTATAAAACTTTGGACAATAACGACACAACACCGAAGGGTCACTGTTGCATTAACTGTTGCACTAAGTATTTAGGATTTTGAGCTGTGCAATACTGACACCTAGCGCCACTATTTTGCCAGGGAATGTACAAAATATGGGTGTCTTTATTACATAACTTAAAAGAATGTCATAAGGTTCGAAATTTAATAAAAAGTCAAATTTCCAAAATTTTGGAATGTGCCATTATTGCATTGAGTCGGCGAAATAAGCCTTTAACCTGAGGTAAACACTGTGCTTTTCATTACGCATACAAGGAAAGTAAATATAAAAACATGAATTAGCTAAAGAAAAAAAATGTGTGAATTTTATTTTACATAAAACAACAACTTCTGCTTTAGCTCTTCTCTTATGAAATCAGACGTTAAATCCATATCTGAATCAGATGAACTCCTTGTGTTAATACAAATCTCTGCTATACGGAAGTAAACAAAACTCTACAACTCGAAAAAACAAATGAAGATCGGATTGCCGCTTTCCCATCAATTTTGTGTTTTTATTCTGTGGCCGGCCAAGCTATTAAGCCATTATTTTTTCATTTTCATCATTGAAAAAAAAATGGTAATTATGTAAAATTAAAATGGTTTTGTTATTTTAATTTTACATCGCGCTGTAATTGAGTGGTTGTATAAGAAGTTGGAACACGGTTCAATAAATTTGTAAAAATAGAACTAAATTTTTTTACAGCTGTCGGTTGAAAACGATTCTCCCTAGGGCTGAAAAGTATAACTTTCAACCCGCTCCTCAGGCAACTTCAGCCCTACTTTCTAAGTATTAGTAACGCAAAACATTTTCTTTTAAAATATAAGGTTACTTTTTGTGAACAATCTTGAAATAGCGAAAAAAAAAGACAGCTGTTCCATACAAATGTTCAACATCCACTGAACCTAGATGTATGGAATAGCTGATTTTTTCTTCGCGATTTCAAGATTGACCGGAAAAGTTGTTCAGTTTCCTTGTCTGAACAAGCACAAAAAAGGGCAATGCCCAATTTTGGCTACCAGTGAACACAATGCTACAAAGACCATGATTTGCAAATTAATTATCTTATTATTTTAGCAAACTTATACTCAAACAGATTTGTATCAAACAACACTTTTATGAATCTAATTTCATTCTGTATTTATTTTATTTATGCGATCAACAGTATGCCATCTTTCGGCGTAGCGCACGGTACTCTATACAATAATAATGGGCTAGATGACAAAAAAAAATTTATTGCTTTAATAGTAGCTCATTCATATAATAAACAGAAAGAAAAAATCGTTTTTCGAATAACTATAAAAACAACCAAGATATAGGGTATTATAGTAGATTGCTTTATTAGGGTGGAAAGGAATCAATCCCTACGAGGTTGTTAGACCCGGCTCGGCTAGAGACTAGAGATCGGCTATAGTCCGAGTAGGGTTTGATTCCTTTTACCCGTGTGTAGCACTCTACTTTTCATTTCGAATGCAAGGAAAATAAAAAATAGCTTTTCTAATAAAATTTATTAATAAAAATACTCCTAACATGACATATCGACATCGTGTTTTACACTTAGTGTACTTTTAAGCATTGAATATCTGCTCCATAGCGTAGACGCCTGCACTTTATGAGATAGTTCATTAAAGTATATAAGAAATACATTTTCAGAAAATGATTTTATATTCCTTGCATCTCGCCACTTCATAAAGTCGGAATATGTATTTAAATATCTTTCCTTTGAAATTTTTGGCAAAAAAATTTCGAGTATTGTATTTTTTTTTTTTTTTTTTTTTGAAAAAAACGTCGCCCCACACTAGGATTTTCTCCTGTGTCGTGGGTGCAGTTACAAACATAGAATATCACATGCACATACGCCCAGACCGGAACAAATTTCTGTAGGCCATACAAAACATTTGTCCCGTACGGGAATCGAACCCGCGACCCGTTGCGCAGTAGGTGATCACTCGACCTCTGCGCTAAACGTGTCGTCAATTGCTTCGTTCGTGACTGAATCTGGAGCCGAAATTTCAGAATCGCTTGAATTCATTGTTTTTCTTAAATACCTAAATCACACAATCAAGATTTCGGTACAGCGTAACAGATTCCCCTCCCGCCAAAATTATCTTTTTCACAGGTATTTTTAAATTTGGAACACATCGCGTTACCTGTTACTGGCCATTCAGCCAAATACTTTTATTATCATTGTACCAAAGATTGTATGTACGTAACCTAATTCAGTTCTATTTTTAAAATTTTACTTTCCGCCCTAAGGAGGGAAGTAAATAGTATGAGAATTTCCCGCCCGCTGGTGGGAACTAGCGTTTTCCTCCCAATACTCAGATCAAGGAAACGCTCCTTTCCGAGCATGAGGAATGAAAAAGATTTTTCTTCATCTCTTTCTAGCAAAACGCCAATTTACAAGGCGTTTATATGGCCGATACTCAACTATGACGTCACGGTTGATGTCGGATCTCTCTGTCTAATCGCCTTCAAATAAACAACTTAAAATGCTTGTATCTAATGTATTTCTAAGCCGATTTTAATTCTAATTTCACAGAACTGCATCTTTTTCCACGGTATTTTAATATTTAATGACGAGACATAAAAATTTGAATTCAGTCATCATCCCAATTGCTAGTGTGCGAAAGATATAAATGCTGCGATCTGTTAAGTGGAAATAAATAGAATCATAATATTCTTCAGTTTTAATCAGTAATACAATAATAGGTATGAATTAAAACAAATATGAACTGTTTCTCGTATCATTTTAGTATTTTTGACATATGGCAGCACTTATACGATAACGAGAAAAAAATATCACATGTCATGTTGTCATTCGCCTTGTTTTTCTGCATCGGTGATATTTTCATGATTTGTGCAGCGCCGACTTTGTTTATTCATAATGGACCCCGATTGTTCTCTTGTCGACGACCTTCGCAATCCCACGGACATTGATTCTCGCTCTCATACTGACTCTGACTCAGCTACGGACATAGAAACGAAGATTGTTTGTTATACATTTTACAAAATTGGTAAGCGCTATAAGAATCTATTTAAACACTTTCATACTAAATCATGCTCAAATTCCTTTATATGATCATCATCATCACAGCCCATATATGTCCCCACCGAGGGGCTCGAGCCTACCCTATATTAGGGTGATTAGGCCTTAGTCAACCACGCTGGCCCAGTGCGGATTGGTCGACTTCACATACATCATTGAATTTCTTCGCAGATGTATGCAGGTTGCCTCACGATGTTTTCCTTCACCGTAGGAGCGTCAGACAAATGTACATATGAAATTCGAAATGAAAAACACATTGGTACATGGCGGGTCTCGAACCCCGACCCCCCGATTGGAAGGCAAGTGCCGAGTCCACTGCGCCACCGACGCTTTATGATACTACAATTTAATTATTGTTAAAATTAGATGTATATGAATGTTTATCATTAGGTCACGGACCTGAAAAAGGTAGGTACATGCATTAGCCAAATATCATACAAAATAGACAATCCCCTTTGGCTCCTGCTTCAAAAGTAACATGTTTTATAAAAAATCTAAAATGCACAAACAGCCAACATTTGCTGTCTTCAAAATTAAGGGTACTTGGTATTTCCCTCCGGTAATTATCTTTAATTTCCAGCCTGTATACGCGTAAACTGTAATATTAAAAAAGTGAATATATTAAGATAGACGCCTTAAATATTGTTCACTTAGTTAAAAGAAAGCGCATGATTTTACTGAAAATTCTAGTTGTGATTTTTTTATGAAATTGAAGTAATTTTCCCTGATTTTTTTTACAACCACGACATGAAACTTGTAGAATATATTCCAGAAGTTTTATGTCGTGGTTGTGAAAATTTTCAGGAATAGATGGCATAGCTTGTAATAAATTATTGACTCATTTTGTAGAAATAGAATCGTAAGTAAGTACTTAATGCTTTAGTTTAAAGTAACATAAGTATTGTTTGCTAACTAAATTCGACAACTTTTTAAAATAAAATAATGATATTCAAAATCGAGTCTGCTGCAAAAGCACATCCAGTGCTTATTAGTTGACCGCGTCATAAAAATTCAAAAATCTCACAATAAATGGCAGCAATTTCTATTGTTATATATAAAGCATAATGTAGTCTGTGGTTATAGGGTCTAGGACTAAGGTCTAGGACGATGGCGTATTTTCTTACAAATAAAAAAGGATTTTTTATTGTTTCCAAATAACGAGAAAAAAATAGGGTTGTTATATTATTCAGCGTATTATAGAGAATTTATTTCCATATGGTAAACCTCGGAACATCGATTGGGCAGATTTTGGCGACCTTCTTTTAAGTAACTACATTAATTGTTCTTATATTTATTACACTTCAGTGTAAAACTGTGATATTATTCGTATTCGGGTATTCTTTTATTATTTATGACTTTTGGGTTTTTTGAAGTCGGTTTAAGTATTGGTATAATTTTTTTTCAATATTTTTAGTTAATATAAATAAGAATTTGAGCCAAGGCAAACACCAGAATTACTTATTATAACATACACAAAAAAAAGACATATGGGTCGAATTGATAACCTCCTCCTTTTTTGAAGTCGGTTAAAAATAAAACGTCTTTCGCTCTAAACAGTTTCAACAGAATTATTCCCGAACTCTTAATCTATCAGAAACCTTCCATCATTAGCTCAGTAACATGACATCATGACTACCAGACGCAAATATCTTAAGAAGAAACATGAAGGAATTCAAGGGTTTACCTCGATTTTCATGGGATTCTATCATCAGACCATGACAATGGTGATAATGGGACCACCTCGGGAGTATACTCTTTCGAATTCAAAAAGAATTTTGAAAATCGGTCGAACAAATGGCGGAGTAATCGGTGAAAATACATAAAAAATAGATACAACCCAACATAGAACCTCCTCCTTTTTTGAAGTCGGTTAAAAATGGAATATTTTTCACCCACTCGTTGTTTGAGCTCAGAACGGTGTACCGATTTCATTGGCTTCGTCTGTTTTTCATTTTTACATGAGGATTTCTTAGCTTCCTGTGGGAATTGTGAAAAATACTAAAGGCGCCTTCTAAGCCAACGAACCTAAGTACCGAATTTCGTGTTTCAAGATCCAGTTGATTTGGCTCTACGTTGATATCGCAGACAGGCAGTCCTCAAATCCTTTTATAAATACAACCAAAAGAAGCGAACGGAAATATAATGTCCATATCTTCCGTTGAATTGAACGAATAGGATGAAAGAAAGTTTGTGAGTTTGTGTTGTCGGTCGAGCAGTCGTACCAACAAGAGACGCATTTTTAAAACAATAGAATTCAAAATCGCATTCGAAATAATAAGTTTCGAATACGAATGTCCAAATTCACTATTTTTGAATATTCATTCCGTGAATTCGGCAACGAGTGATGGCCCCACCCACTCGTTTTTACTAGTAGAATATACGCAACGTACATACGTTCCATTTTATGGTTTTACGCGCGATTCATCACTAGTTTTTTATATTTGAGTTATTCATTAAGCACCGGTTTTTATTTTTTCTGCGCGAAACCATATCTAATATGGAATTTGTTTAAAATGACAAAACTGAATTCGAGCGATTCAAAGATCTTTAAAATTGGGAACAGTAGAAAATAATGTCGCATGTGATTTCTATTCATGTTCGAATTCAAGATTCACTTCTGATGATTCAAAAATTCGTCTCCTGGAATACGTTTGACTCCGATCGGTCGGATTGGTCATGGCTTAACATTTATTCATACACTCGCCTGTTGGCTGCGCTTGACGTTCGATAGACATCTTGCAACTCGCTTAATTGCCGATATAAATCGATTTCATTTTCATTACTGATAACTGCGATTAATTAAAGAGCAGCATAAATTTTAAATTATTTGTATATAAGTACTATTAATTATAAGGCACGTGATTCTCGACCTATAAAATCCCAGGCAAAATAACTGCCTTGATTTTATATTTATTAGGAACTGTAACATAGCATTCGTTATTTGTATTACGAACGCTCAATACTACGGAACATAATAACGGATGCAGCTGAGGAAATGAGAATTCACGGCAAGTAGAGCAAATAAAATGTATTTGTTTCGAGACACACGTACTTATAGCACAGTCGGTAGATGGATTGAAAGCACCACTCTTAGAATGCACCATTACAATTTTCAGTACTGCTATTTAAAACATTTATACAGTATACCATCCAAATAAATAAACAAATAACTTTAAATTAATAATTTTAATTAAATTACCCTTAAAATATTAACAAACACATTTTAATAATTAATGGGATGCACTACTATTGACCAAACATTATAAATGTCCAATACGAACAACATCCAAAGAATACAAATAAATAAATTTAAACTACACACATAATAAAAAATATATATAATTCTTTACCATTCAGTAATAAAATAGGTTCCTATATTTAACTTACCTGAAAAATAGGTCATAATATGTCCCCTGGAGATCTGTAGCATACGCTCTTTGGTGTACAAAAGTTTAGATGGCTTAAATGTAAGCGAGTCTTACGAGCCTTATTCATCACCATAGAAACTGGGACGGGTCACTCGCATCTCGTCGAAAACATAAGTAATCCCACGATTGGATTTAGAGAGGATACCTTTTTTTTCGCGGGGAAATGCGCAACCGCACCGTACCCATCGTTGGCTAGACGGCGAGCGAGTGTGGGGCTCACCCCGCAGAGTGCCAGGCCTACCCACTAAAACCCCTCGGTGTTCTACCTGCCCAAATGGGCGCGCTAGGTAAGGTCCACACTGCGACTCCACTACCCACGCACCCGATTTAGAGAGGATACCTAGGATCTTTTAGTGGGTAGGCCCAGAACAGCGGGAAGTCCCAAGAGATAGCCCCAATCGTTTGTGGTAGACCTTAAATCTTTTGTGGTAAATCTAAATCTTTTGTAACCGGGTCAAAAAAAGGTTGTTAGCTCTATTCTACATCCCACAGATATGCTCAACAAAATCGAGCAGAAATAGGTTACGTACTCCTATAGATAATTCAAATCCGGACTTTCAGGACCACATAACCACCAAGGAACTATTTCGGTTTAGTTCGCTCGCACTTAAGTATCAAAAGTAAAAGCTATAAAGTTTCAGATAATTAAAAACATTTAACATTTAACATGAAAGATCCTTATGACGTGTAAATAATAAAAATCTAATAACTTCACAAGTTTAACCTTAATGTTTAAGTACCTATCTTTTAGACATTTAGCAATTTTTTTGTTGAAATTATAATCAAAGTCAAATGTTTGTTCACACAATTTTGGCACTTTAAAGTTGTTTGGCATTTGCTAAATAACAATAACAACGTTACAAATTGAATACAAACTTATTATTCAACTATTAAGATTCTAGTCACGTTTCGAAGAAAGATTTGTAGCACTTACGCGAATAAATGAATATTCATATTAGTTATTGACGTACAACAAGCCTATAATCTTCAGAAGATCCTATTTAGACTTACAGAAGCGATAGCTTTGCAACTAATTCCATTTAGTTGGAAACACTACGAATCTCAATTTGTTCAGCCGAGGAACTTTACTGAGCTTTCGTTGGCTTTTCATCAGGGATATTATTTACTATCGTACAAGCCGAAGATTACCTACATAATTACAAAGGGTTATTGTAGATCTCCATGTATTTATGATTCCATCACCTTATGGGACTCGGCCAATCGCCTACTGATGATCAGACTAAGTCCTGGCGGTCCCCACCAATCTCCACTGGACCAGCGTGGTGGGAATCTTCATGGATCACAATCCCTTCTTGGGAGAGGCCTTACCCTAGTGGGCGCAGCTGACATGATGAAGATCCTATTCATAATGCACTCAAGTAAAATCATAATTTACCGCCATAAATATACAATGTCCGGTGTAGGTTCATTATTATGCTTCGAAATTTTAATTTGTGAGTAGAACAAAAAATACATCATTTTAGAATACAAAGAAAAAATACAAACACGCAAGATGACATTTTCTTATTGAAATTCCTTTATAATTTTTGACGTTTTAGTATTTTTGAAGTTGGTTTTTATATTTTGTAAATTATATTTTTTTATTTTTTTTATTATATTAATTTAATACATGCATATTAGAATTTGACCCAAAGCAAACACCAGAATAACAAAAATGAAACGTCCTTCGCTCTAAACAGTAGCTATTGAAAGAATTATTCCCAAACTCCTAACAATCTAATTTCCCATCTCTCCGTCCACTTGAATCCACTAGCAGAAGGAGATGGAGTCAACTATCAGCTCATCTGAAACACTTGAAAGAATAGAACATGCATCAATAAGTTGTCATTATATTGAAAGAACTATCCCCTAACCGCTAACCTACTAGAAACCTTTCATCATTCTTCTTCTCAGAAATACCTGAATATCTTCAGAAAAGAAACATGAAATATGTTGGACGTCCCTATTAAAATTTAAGGGTTTCCCTCGATTTTCCTGAGATCCCATCATTAGATTATGACTTGGTGATAAATGGGACCTCTTTAGGAGTATAATTTTGCGATCACAAAAAGAATTCTGAAAATCGGCCCACAGATGGCGAAATAATCGCTGAAGATATATAAATAAATAGATACAGTCAAACATAGAACCTTCTTTCTTTTTTGAAGTCGGTTAATAATTGAAGAATTCTATATGAAAAGCTTGAAAATGAAAAATACATGTTGGTGAAAGTAATGAATCACAGAACATTGATGAACTCGATATTATATATTTTAAGACAGTAGCATTTTCTTTATTTCGGACAAGCTATACCCGCGAACTACGTTTCACTTTAAAAAAGCTCAATACTGTTTTTTCTTTTTTTGGATGAGGATTTCTCAGCATCCTGTTGAAATTTTGAAAAATCTTTTCTTAGAAGGCGCCTTCACAACCAAGGAAAACCTGTACGAAATGCATGCTTCTAGCTTCAGTAGTTTGGGCTCTACGTTGATACTCATTCAGTCACCAAAGCCTTTTATAACAACGTTGTCACTCATTCAGTCACCAAGGCCTTTTATAACAAAAAGTTTTTATAATTGTAAAATAGTTTTATTTTATCAACAGATATTTTTGGCAAGCATTCGATAAGCTTCAATAATATTTTTTTTACTAGGCACGCTTAAATTGACCAACACCATTTCAACAGGAGAGCAACATCAAAGTGATAGATGACCAAACAACTCTATAATGACATTCTCGCATGACGTCGTTACGCATCATTGTATCTAAGGCTCATTATCTAATATCCGACGCGGCCGAGTTCAAGGTTGGTCGCGGAAAGCACTGCACGGTCGCATAGTGGCCGCAACACCGTGGAAAATGGTGTGCCGCCCAGAAAACAAGGAACAAAGGACTCTATTACGTAAGTACTAAGGCGAACCCCCATTTATAAGCTGGCTAGACACGCCGCGATATAAAATAAAGTTCTATATGTCGCTACGAAGCTGCGCTCCGCGCACTACATAGGCGCAGGTCACGCATACGCCCTTTCAGCCGCGGCCCACGGATACAAATAGCTCCAAATAGTATCGATTTGTCTCTGTGTGCGTGGGCTGCGTATTGCGTGTATTTCTTTCGAAAGCTGAGTTTTCCCTTTGTATTCCCATTTACTATGCACGCGTCGCGGGCCCTTTGCGCTTTTGTCAATACGCAGCTAGCGACAGCGCCGTCTGGCGGGCGATGGCAATACTGCTTCGGCGTTGACTGCGCAGGTCCAGCGCGTCACGATTACCGCATCTTTCCCACAATTCTTTCTCCCTATCACAAAACACAAAACTCAATTCCTAAAGTGCTATGACGTCGCCGCCTGCGTCACATACAAGCATTAAGTCGCGAGTTCGCAAAATCCGTCGGTTCCGCAAACCCCGCCTTCCTTTCTGTTATTGTTTGCCGTACCCCGGACACTAATTTTAACCAGCGCTAAAATCGGAGCTCACGAGCGGTAAGTACGATTCAGTGTTAACGTGTTATTGAAAGTTGTTGCCTATTTGTGCAGACAGGGTGTCTGGTAGTCATTAGACAGCGGTGGACGAATGTGAGCGGCTACTTTCACTGCACTCTTTTTATCTAGATCGTAGAAAGACGGCTAAAGTGATAAATGCACACTAATGAAAAAAAAAACATAAATTTTATAATATTTAAAAATGGTGATCACACATTCAAAGGTTAGAATTTTTTCGAAATGAAGCAATCTTACTAGCCGTCAGATGATTCCATAACTACCTACTTGTAATATAAAGCAGCGTATGAACATAATGAAAGAATTAATTAGAGTCTCATTTTATTGGGTGATTTTAGGTGGTAAATAAAGTGCAAGTCTACGTGTTTCCTTCCATACTGGCAATGCAAACAAGCCCTAGAAAATGGCGTCCTGCTCACACACAGTGCTATCAACTTCTGTCTCGCTCACGGCTCTCGTAGATGCAAATTAACCAAAACACCCCTTTCTATTTATAAAGTGCTGCATTAGTGCATGCACACATTGATTTATTCACGGTGTATGCGACAAATAGAAATAAGTAGGTGTGAATCATCATTCAAGTCAACACTTGAAAAGTAAAGTTATGAAATAACGAATATTATTTACGTGTAGGTGTAACAGAAAGAGATGAAAGTAACCAAATCGTTTATCGCAAGCGATTGGACAAATTAAAATGGCGGCCAATATCTTAAGATTGCTTAATACATATTTAGTGCGATATCATTCCGATTGTAATGATGATTTTTTACTACTTATTTTTTTTATATTTTAACCATATTTTAACGTCAATCATTTTGAACAGAAATAAAATTGTCAGTCATTTTTCAATATTCAAAAAGCCTTGCGTCTGGGATTGATCTTTTGATTTCTTACCTGTTCTTCTCGATAAGGCTCTACTTATTTTTGAACTGGTGTAGAGTTATTTTTTTTTATTTGCATAAATCTTGATAATAGCTAAAATCTATGCATACAATGCCTATCATACTCGTAACATTATATGATTTCACTAATACATCCGCTAATATAACGTTACATTCAACCAATACAAACAAATAGATCGCTTTTGAAATGTTTGAAATTGTAATACTCGTAACTGGTTCCTCTGATTGGTAAAACGCAACTATTTTGTGTTAAATCGGTTAATATTTGTGTAATCCTTCTGTTGTGATGGTTCAGTTGCACAACATTGACACATTTTACTGTATCTATGGTGAGGCAACACTTCTCATGGATGTGACGCTTTTATTCAACGCATTATCCTTTGTGTGACTCCTGTACATGTATTGTAAACGTGACCATTCTTTACAAATCGTGGGAAAATAGGTCAAGTTCAGGTGCAGCTTCAACGGGCACGCACTTTATTTCCGGCATTAAATCAGGGGCTGGAACGAGTTATGCACTGTGAACCGCAAATTGCATTTTTCATAGCCAAAGAACTGTCTAGTTTGCACAATGCATAACTAGTTTCTCTTTGCTCTATTCGGTTAGCAAAGTTCTGGCTCGACGGTTGGGGTGAGAAAATAGGTGTGAAGTCATACTGCAGGTGTGTCATGGGTTAAAATACTGGATTAGAAAAGTAAAGCAAACAGTAACTTATTGTAACTAAGTATAACAAATAAAACAAAAATAATGATTACATATATTATTTTTTCAAATTCATTCTATTAAGAAGTAACCTCCAGACAGGGAGATTTGTAATCACGCGCATCGGGAGCGGACAGGCCACAACTAGAGGCACCCTACATAGGCCCGCCATCTATTTCAGAGTGGAGTGGTATGCGAATTGCTTTCCCGCTTTCTCTCCGCTACCTCCTTCTGCGCTATTACATCCTCGCAGGAGGCGACAGTTTCGCGTTCCATTTTACCAGGCTGTGTCTATTGTGTGCGAGATTATCTATTCAGTTCAAATATCACTTTTATTACAGTGCGAGGAAACTCCGAAACTGTTATATTTATCTATTGCGTTTTGTCATTTTGCTTGTTTTACATTAATCAGTATGGCATTCATCTATCTATGATCTTATAAACTTAGAAAAAAATAGTAGATGCTGGATTGTTTAGACATACTTATCTGAAGTTAAGCGGTTTGGTTCCACCAATAGCTAATCCGTCTATTCCAATATGTTCCTATTTGTTCTACCAAGTGAACATATTGGACACATTTCTTGCAATTATTTCAACTAATTACACAAGTTGAACTACTTGGACTAAAAATCCCTAGTTTTTAGCACACAGAAGCATAAAGGTCTTAATTGATGATGAATGCTCAGCCTCACTGTCTGTAAATTCTGGTGTCCCAAGGATGTGTGCTATCACCTACACTATTCTTTCCGCATATTAATGATATGCTGCAAATCAGCGGCATTCATTGTTATGCAGATGACAGCACGAAAGACACCTATAACGGTCGTGCGAACATATCTCAGGAAAACGTCATTGAGTGCCAGAATAAACTTGTGTCTGATATTGAAACTTCGTTAGAGAAAGTCTCTAACTGGGGTCGAACTAATTAAGTCCATTTCAACACTACAAAGACAAAGGTTTGTGCGTTTACCGCCAAGAAATTGCCATTTGTCGCACGAGTATCTCCTCACTTTCAGAGCATTCCCCTAACTGCCTCAGCCAATATTGAATTCCTTGGTGTCGACATATAGAGCGAAATCCAGTTCCGTGGCCACTTAGAGGGTAAGGCTCAATTAGCCTCTAAGAAGCTTGGTGTGCTCAATAGATCGAGACGGTATTTCACTCCGGCGCACCACCTACAACTTTATAAGGCGCAGATTCGGCCTCATATTTAATTCTGTTCTCGTCTTTGGGCAGGGGCACCTTAATACCAGCTTCTCCCACTGGACCGCATTCAAAGGAGAGCGACTCGAATCGTCGACTGTCAGGAAATTTCAAATCGGCTTGATACCTTGGCGCTGCGTAAAGATGTCGCCTCACTATACATCATCTATCGCATTTATTACGGGGAATGCTCCGAAGAATTTGTTCGGACGCACACCTGCCGCCTCTTTCCGCTATCGTTCCACGCGACAAAAAATCCATGCACATCGTTTAGAAGGTTGGCAGTTCACAACTGTGCGTTTCTCCCGAAACTTCCTGCCTTGCACAGTCAAACTTTGGAACGAATTGTCGCCTGCGGTATTTCCGAACCGATACGACCTTCAAACTTTCAAGAAAAGAGCGTATTCCTACCTTAAAGGCTAGCAACGCACTTGTAACTCCTCTGGCGTTGCGGGTGTCCATGGGCGACGGTGTAATCACTTACCATCAGGTGATACGTCTGCTCGTTTGCCCCCTATCCCATAAAAAATAGCAATTAGTTCAATCACAATATTTTTATTAATAAAATTAATTTTAAAACAGACTAACTGAATTTGTCGGTACCAAGTATCAGGATAGCAGCATCAATGAAGTGGTTTTTCACTCTAATCTAGATTCACAAAATGTGTGATCACGGGTCGCGATCGCGAGAGGAATGTATAAACCATGAAGAGGGTCTTCATAGTTTTTACATTCCTGGTTCTAGTACTTCTAGTACTTGGTAAAAAAATAGTAGAATACCCAACAAGTGAAAAAAATGTGAATTCTTTTCAAGGCACTAAGCTGTATCCCGAGAGGAGCGAAGGATTCTTGAATATAATCATGAGCGGATCACGGGATACAAGAGCCGATATGATTTTTTTTTCACGTATTAGGTACTCTCTTTTTATCATTGACTGCGAGAAAATAATTACTCTGTGATTATGAATCAAATTTTATTATGGGTAATACACAAAAGAACAATAGAAAATAAAAGAACAAGAAGAAGAAAATAAAGCCGTATATTCGCGCATGTTCCAAATGAAATTTTTTTTATTCACTCAGTGAAACAAAGAGCCTTTTATTCACTGTTTTTGAAGAATCGTGAGCCCTTTGTCGAGTGTCAATGGTAAAAACGATTTTAATGCACATTCTAATAGAATTAAACTGTCCCGATACCCAGCTAAATCGCCTGGAACCTGGTGGAACCTGCCTACCTCCAATGGAGACCCAATTTAAACCCCCTTAGATAGGCCTAGAGTATAAGCAAGCTGGGACTTCGTCAAAACCTAGCAAAACTTCGTATTAAGCTTTTAACTATATGTGAATATCATAGTGCTACTATTAACACTTTACGGCGTTTCAAGAGATATATATCGACGCATAAAAATCTTGTTTATAGAGTGTATCACCTTGCATTTAACGTTAATCAGATATCTGACTTTTAAAATAAGCAGAAACATCTGGAATTAACATGCCAATTAAGATTGTTATCAGCCGGGTTTGCATAAAGCATCTCTCCAGTCCAGGTGATTGCGAGAACTAGGTTGATTTTCTACGTGGTCACAGGTTTAAGTTACCAACCGGGTAAATTTTTTGTTTTGTGTGGTGTCTTTTCAGTTATATAGTCACAAATCTGTCATTTAGCATCTGGTTCTCCTATCACTAATCATCCATTTTTCGTTTTGTGTACCTACATGCATTTACAACTTTAATTACAATTTTGCATGTTTTACTGCATAATATATTTTTGGAACTTAACAGAAATGATATCACCAAATGTATATTTTTTGTCGAAATACCTTTTGAACCTTATTTGTATAACGAAAAAAATAAATTTATTTAGCGAATTCAATCTCAACATTACGGGGAAACGAAACTTCAATGGCTTAATTTTAGACCCCCAAATTGGAAAATGAAGACTGACACACAAAGACTCGTTGGCTTTATTAAGAAGTAAACCAAAGGAAAACTTTGATCATTTTACACAAATACATTAGCTGAATAATCTTAGGATACAACTATTGGACTAATAGATTGAAGTAGATAATATCCCACCAAAAACATTCTGTTAAAAACTAGCCAAGTCTCGATGGAGCTGCTGTTTTATCTCTAAAAAGTAATGAAATCTAGACAAAGTCGTGCCAAGTCTAAGGTTCCTTACTGCGATTTCTTTATTATTATAGTTAATGTTGTGTGACTTGGCCGTTGACTTGTACCCACTAAAGTATAAAGAATGTTCAACGACCAAGTCACACAACATTAACTATAATAATAAAGAAATCGCAGTAAGGAACCCGACTTTGTCTAGATTTCATTACTTTTTAGAGATAAACAAGCAGCTCCATCGAGACTTGGCTAGTTTTTTACAGAATGTTTTGGTGGGATTTCACTTCTTTTTGTAGAAACGTGAGCTTATTGATTTATTTTATTAGATTTTCTTATTTGACACCGTTTTTTTCTTTTTAGTGGTAGTTTTTTTATTATTACAAATCTTTCTTTTCTTTTTTCCTTTTTTTCTTTTCTTTATTGGAAGCGGCCCACCAAGTTGAATATTTTTTGTAAAGGCGGTATGTCGATATCTCTAATAGTTTGGTTGGGCTCTTGTGTTTTCTAATCAGGGTCACCAGGTACTCCAGATCTTCGATTATCCTAGTTTTTATAGTTTTCCCTTTATGTGGCCATTAAACCCTAACTCTGTACCAAATTTCAGCTCTCTGAGTTTATGGGAAGTACTAGTTCTATTTTGATGATCATGAGTGAGTGAGTGAGTGAGTGAGTGTCATAAATGCGAAACTTTGCTTTCGCTTAACGTCGGAACTAAATGACCTACAGACTTTAAATTTTGGATTTTAAGTACGTGATTATAGCTTACTGGATGACGAAAGTTTCTGCGTTCTGGTCTTACCCAGAGGTTCTCAAATAGGGGCCTGAAAATGCGGCGAAATGGTTCCAGTAAAGGATGGTACGGCAGTGTTTGCTTCGCGCTCGACTTGGCGGGGGCACTGCCGTGCCCCCAGATTACTTTTGTAAATAGGAAAAAGAAAACACAAAGTTGCTTGTGTATAACGAGAGTGAATTATATTGAATTAGACAGATTAGTGACAGTAAAAAGAATATAAAATACAAATATGCGTCAAAACATCTCAGGGTATAGATATTAAAAAGTACAAAAAGGTTAGCTTCAACAATTACCTACCTTAGATCATTGCTAAGTTGGTATTTTATGTAAGCGTTATATGTAGGTTTGATGTAGGTACATAGCTCGGATATTATATAATACAATATTAAACCTACAAACGCTGACACAAAAACCGTATACTCCCTTCCACCTTTTAATCCTTAAAAGTCCCACTTCTATTCATGGGTCTATTTTGAAACTTTACCGCACCCTCAATTATAGTATTTGGGCACAATTCCAAAAAGCAATATTTCGAAAAAGCAGTATTTTGGAAAAAGCAAAAGCAAGTTAGTTAGTTATTTTGGCTGGGCTCTTTCACACTTATATAGCCTCATGATTGGGCCATTGAGGTTACGTCAGCCTCCATCCTACTCCATCCATCCCAGTTCCTCCTAGAATGCCAGCTGCCTTTGTAGGGTACTTACTACATGCTTCCGGCATGGATGCCGGGGAATGGAGAAGTTTCGCCCGTTGATCGGCCACATTTGTGCATTCCATAAGGTCGTGCTGTGGCGTTTCCTCTGCCTCCATACATCCTCTGCATAGAGGCCAGTCTGTCACCCCTATTGTGAATAGGTGTTTGTTTAGGAGACAGTGTCCGGTTATAGTAGCTATAACTTTTCGGATTTTGTCTCTCCTTAGTCTGATGAGGGAACGGGCAAGCTTTTTGGATGGTACCGGGATTGCATCTTTTGTTCGCAAGCAAAAGCAAAAGAAAAGAGCAATGTACAGATTTGTACACAATTGGCCTGATTGACCTGATTTTAGCAATGAAATTTTGTAAATATAGTCTCCGATAAATGTGCTATAATAATATGCTTTGCTTCGAAAATTTGTATCATTTTCATATATAAAAATAAGAATAAATTATAACAGTCGAATGTTAGGCTTCACTTACGCGGGACCTTGATTTGTTATTTTGTGTCATACTTAAAATTGTGCCCTGTGAGTGCTAGAGTTTGAAACTAATTACAATAAGCCTTTTTATCGCAAAAAGTTAAAAAACTAAAAAAAATTAATTGTGCCCATACCTATATTATTAAATATGTGACAAATTCTCATCCCTTTTCACACATTTTTTTAACAGGGGATAACATTTTCTTTAACAAGTTTTAATATTAAAAATATAAAAATTAAGTTTTATTGAAAGTTCTCACATTTTATTAAAAATTTCAAACCAACTTTTAACTCTTTAGAAGTGAACTTTATTTATTCATTCTGGAAATTTTTCCTTAACGTTTTCGCTACAAATGGACTTTATAAAAGAAAAAATCCCTTTAATTAATCAAAGAAAAAATATTCATCAAAAAATAAAAACCGACATAAAAAATACAAAAAAGTAAAAAATAATGTAAGAATACCATTTTTTTTATGTTGAAGGCGATGTGAATGATTTGATGATCATGAGTCAAAAGGTACCGATTTAAAAAATGTGATGTTGGTATTTTTACGTTATTTTTGACCTTTTTTGTGTTGAAGTCTGTTTTTATTTTTTGTTAAATAATTTTTTATTTTAAATTTTTTGTGAATCTTATACGAAGTAACTTGAAAGAATAAAACGGATAGTCAAAACATGCCTATTGTATTTAAAAAACTAACATGTAACTCCTAAAAATCAAGGATTCTTCCATCATCAACTCGTCTCAAGACTACCCAAATATCTGAAAAGCTTTAGAAAAAACATGAAATACGTTAGACGTGCCTATAAAATTTAAGGGTTTTCCTCGATTTTTGTGGGATTCCATCACCAGATCCAGATTTTGGTAGGACGGCAGAGTCATTACATCCCGACCTGAGCTTATGGCCGAGATCGAACGCTTCTATGGACAGCTTTACGCAACATCACAGGTACCTGTTATTCAGACTACAGACCCTAGAGCCAAATTGACCAGGCACTACACTGAGGACATCCCGGTCGTCAGCCTGTACGAGATTAGTGTGGCTCTCAAACAGCTTAAAAACAACAAGGCACCGGGTGATGATGGAGTTACAGCCGAACTCCTAAAAGCGAAAGCGCTGCAGCGGCTATTCAACACCGTCATACTCGAGGGCAAAACGCCTAAAGCATGGCACAGGGGCGTGGTGGCACTTTTCCTCAAAAAGGGCGACAGGGCCCAGTTGAAGAACTATAGACCCATCACGCTTCTGAGTCATGTTTATAAGCTGTTCTCGAGGGTCATCACGAATCGTCTCGCACGCAGGTTTGACGACTTCCAGCCTCTCGAACAAGTCGGATTCCGAAAAGGCTACAGTACCATAGACCACATCCATACGCTGCGGCGGGTTATACAGAAGACCGAGGAGTATAATCTGCCACTATGCTTGGCGTTTGTGGACTATGAGAAATCTTTTGATTCTGTCGAGACCTGGGCCGTACTTAAATCACTCGTCCAGAGGTGCCAAATAGACTATCGGTACATCCAAGTGTTGCAGTCATTTTACGAAAACGCCACCATGTCAGTCCGCCTTCAGGACCAAAACTCGAAACCAGTACGACTTCAGCGCGGTGTGAGACAGGGTGACGTTATATCGCCGAAACTGTTCACAGCTGCGTTGGAGGATGTATTTAAGCTTTTGGGCTGAAGGGAACTCGACATCAACATAAACGGCGAGTACCTACATGACTCACCTTCGTTTTGCGGACGATATCGTAGTCATGGCGGAGACCGTGGAGGATCTAGGCACAATGCTCGAAGACCTCTGTAGAGTTTCCTAACAAGTGGGTCTTAAAATGAACATGGACAATACTAAAATAATGTCGAATTCCCATGTAGTACCCACTCCTGTGAATGTTGGAGGCTCTACGCTGGAAGTTGTTGACGAATATGTTTACCTGGGGAAAATAGTCTAGCTCGGTAAGTCAACTTCCAGAAAGAGGTAAATCGACGAATCCAACTCGGCTGGGCAGCGTTAGGGAAGCTACGCAGCATATTCTCGGCCAATCTACCGCAGTGCCTCAAGACGAAAGTCTTCAATTCGTGCGTGTTGCCAGTGATGACATACGGAACTGAGACGTGGCCGCTTACAATGGGTCTCATAAGAAGGCTGAAAGTCACTCAAAGGGCGATGGAGAGGGCTATGCTCGAGGTTTCTCTACGTGATCACATCAGAAATAATGAGATCCGTAGAAGAACTAAAGTTACCGACATAGCCCAAAGAATCACACACCTTAAGTGGCAGTGGGCAGAACACATCGCTCGTAGGACTGACGGCCGTTGGGGCGGAAAGGTCCTGGAGTGGCGGCCGCGTACCGGGAGACGCAGTGTTGGTAGGCCCCCCACAAGGTGGACTGACGATCTGGTGAAGGTCGCGGGAAGCCGCTGGATGCGGGAGGCGCAGGCCGATCGGTGTGGAGATCCTTGGGGGAGGCCTATGTCCAACAGTGGGCGTCTCTTGGCTGATATGATGATGATGATACTTTTATTTAAAATATTCGCACCTGAACTAATTTTATAACTAAAATAACGTCTTATTTTCATTCGTGTTGAAACTAATTATTAGAATTTATTAATAACTTTTTAAAGAGTGCGTTAATTTTGTTACACGTTGTAGGTGTAAAATACTAATATTATGTGGAACAAAGGCGACAATATAACATGTTCCTTTATAGTTCCGAACAATATGAACGTCGATAAATTTTGTCCAAAACCTGATTAAGCCAGAAACATCGCCCAATAAGGCTACAGCTATCAATCTAGCCTCGAACCTTGTCGAGCCTCAAGGTAAGGCCTCAGGACAAAGCAAGTACCTATACAAATATGTTTTGTCGCGTTTCCTTTGATAATTATGGTTTCCTAAAAGTTAGGAGTACTTGTGGAAGAAACTCTCTGATCGCTTTGTTTCTTAATACATTGCACAAATCCCTATTAGTGTCTTTTGTTTGGCATTATTTCATTTCATTTCTGAAAGTACGGTTCCTTTGAATATGAATACATAAATTGTTATTTTAGGAGACCATTGTTTTTGAAATGTGCCGTACTCCACACCAATTGACATAATAGGTGTTTGTAAATTTTTTCACATGGACATTTTGTTGGATTTAATTAAAAGTTCTACTACATACATACACATTTCATTTATTAATTAAAAGTTCTACTACTCGTGTCATATATTGAGATCGAAACGATCATTATTATTATTGTGGTGTTCAAAAAATTAATTTATAAATTGTGACGTATTATTTCAATTGTTTTATTTTTTTCTGGAGCTTACATAAGTTTGATGCAAGTGAATTTATTATCTTCAATCTTCACAAAATGTGAAAAGCAGTAAGTAACCATACTTTATTTATCTCTTTATTCTTTGGCAGGGTAACAAATACAAATTACATCCTTACAATAACATTGCACATGCAAAATTTTGCTTTGTTCACAAGACAGAGATTGAAACGAGGTAAATAACTCGTTTTGTGAATCGTTTCTAAACAAGTTGATATATAAGAATTGTTTAACGTGTAGATAATATGAATCGTAAGAAATTGCAACAGATTCAGAAACGAAGTTGCAAAGTGACAAGCAAGGTAATGATGGTAGATATAGTTAGAACGTAACAAAAAGCATTAACAGCAAACTTAAAGAGATATTCATTAACACGCAGCAGCAACTGAGTACTTCTTATCAGTACCAACAGTAAGACAAACGCGACTCTTATGGGATCAAATCACAAAAGATGTGTTCCCTAGAACAACTAAAGTCACAAAGTGTATTTGGAGACAGCAGTTGGATCTCTGCATCCATGAATATTCTCAATATTTCGATTCTATTTGCTTGTTATAATTCACAGAAATTTGCGAAACTCATCAATTTCAAGTCTTAAGGAAATAAGCATGCTTTAAAGTCAGACACTTGTGTTTATTTAATCGTCGCTGGCACGAGCCGTCGACCGGAGCAAATGTATTCCATTCAAACCAGAACCATTGTGAGTCGCCACGACTGTATTGATACAAAAAGATTCAACCACAAAATCTTTTGATACGTCGTCTGTACTGTCAAGGTCAATTTTTTTCTTATTCATACTAACTGAGACAATGTCTGTTTGCGTCGTCTGTAAGGTCTTATTCCCCACAATTATTGTTCAATTGCGCTTCTTAATTTTTTGTACTTATGACATCAGTAATAAACAAGCAAATTGTCATGTTTACTATA
Source organism: Schoenobius gigantellus (assembly GCA_963935595.1). Classification (NCBI taxonomy): domain Eukaryota; kingdom Metazoa; phylum Arthropoda; class Insecta; order Lepidoptera; family Crambidae; genus Schoenobius; species Schoenobius gigantellus. The sequence continues at coordinate 29,115,994 of OZ012547.1, read as the reverse complement.
AATGGAACTCGTTATTTTTATCGTTAACCTCCCTTTTAAATTGCGGTGAAAAGAATTTCACCACCTTTTAAAATTACTCGGCGTCGAAAAAAATGCTTTACAAGTATTATACTATTACTTTTAATCTTGCTTTTCTCGCTGATGGTAAACAGTAGCACACTATTTATTATATTTAATGTGTCGCACAGTAGAACGTGCATATTTTAAAAATAGAAAAGAAAATAAATACCAAATTCAAAATAAAAGTAATGATAAATCCTCCTCATGTAATAAACGCAGTTTATTACCTCTCTATGACGGCACTCTTATGTCTAGCGGACATGAATGGAAACTCTCTTCAGTAATGTTGGTGTGATTACTGCCATTTCGCTATGAATATTCTCCTTGACGAATACTTTTCTCGTTGATATAGACATGTCGTTTAAGGTATCCCCCAAGAATTCAGAAGGTATTATGTCTAGGCTGTATGGGAGCCATGGGAAATCACCTCTTGAAATTAATTTAGCTTGAAACAACTATCTCACAATTGCCACTTAGTCATTTGACCTGTGACTGGTAGCTCCGTCTTGCTGAAACCAAATACTTGAATTCATTATTCTTGATCTCACAATTTCTGGAGTCAAAAAACCTTCTAACATCGCAATATACCAGTCGGTTTTAACAGTGAGGTTTCACCTTCACATATCTACATGGGAATTCGACATAACTTTTGTCTTGTTCATGTTAATATTTAGACCCACTTGTTAAGACACTTTACAGAGGTCTTCGAGCACTGGGCCTTCCACGAACTAAGCCATGGCTACGATATCATGAGCAAAGCGAGGATAAGTCATGTATTCGCCGTTTATATTGATGCCGTGTCCTCTCCAGTCCAAAAGCTAAAGTCGTATTGGTTTCAAGTTTTGGTCTTGTAGGTGGACTGACATGGTGGCAGTTTCGTACAACGACTGCAACACTTAGGTGTACCGATAGTCTACTTGGCACGTCTACAGCAATCGAAGCACGGCCCAGGCCTCGACAGATTCGAAGGCTTTCTCAAAGTCCACAAACGCTAAGCTTAGTGGCAGATTATACTCCTCTGTCTTCTGTATAACGTGCTGCAACGTATGTATGTGGTTGTTCGGGAGGCTGAAAGTCATCAAACGTGCGCACGAGACGATTCGTAATGACTATCTAGAACAGGTTGTACATATAACTGGACTGGGCTGGAGTGGACTGGACAGGAGCATAATGGGTCTGTAGTTCCACAGACTGGTAGTCCACCCGCCTTCGACGATCAGCTTCATTCCCACCCAGAGCGCTTTGTTATTTTTGTGATTTGAGAGCCACACTAATCTTCGGGTGTCTTTGGTGTGATGCCGGGTCAAATTGACTCTAAGGTCAGTGGCCCGAATAATAGGTGCTTGCGATGTTGCGTGGAGGTGTCTATAAAAGTGTTAATTTATGTGGAACCTTTTATCTGAATACAAGTTGGCTGATAGCAACCACTAATGAAAAAGTAAGGTCAAATGTGGGCCCACTATACACAAGTTTTGTGTAACCTCTAATAGCAATTTTACGGCTATGCATGTAGGGTTGTCAACATTTGTCAAATAGAATTACAGTTGTAAAGACTACTTGAGTGTTCCGTAATGCGTATAGTTGCGCGCATAGTATAATCTCGAACGACTGGAACGTATTGTCTTCAGCCCTCGTCAAGACGGTCAATCAGTGTGATAAGATTATATTGTGGTGTTGATAATATTAAAACGAGTAGGTACAAAATGCCATCTATGTGTAAAATATGTACCGATAATGATACAAAAGGTGTTTCAATGAGTTGCAAGGGATCTCATATCACAAGTTTATTTTGTTTTTTAAAGATATTTCAATTATTTATCTTAATATTGCAATTTATAATGTCAACCAGACATCACAAAGAAGCCGTTTAACATTTTACCGAGAAGGTGATTGGGATAATAATAATATATAGATTGAATTACATTTGCTTATATTTACGTCAGAGTGACAATCACTAGCTGTCTTCCGCGTGTACGTCAATGGTTTAATTAAGCTATCCTTTTTAAATCTTTTGTTAATGTAGTGTTGGAATGTAAAACAAATGACAACTGTGTATATACATATGTGTTATTATCATTAGTGTCTGGGACACTTCTTTTTGGTTGAAGTGCAGGTGTGGTGTAGGTATGACATATCTACAATACAATATGCTTTTGCACAGTGAAAATTAATCTCACTTATTTTGTAAAAAAAATTACGCAGTGAAAGAAATGGAAAGAAGCTGTTATTAATTTTTGATTATTGTCTATTGTAAGTTCATGTTTATGTATATGTACATAAAGTATATAGAGGCGGACTTAATGCTATTATATTAGGCATTAAGAAGTCCGCCTGTGTTGATGATTAGTGGTTGTCAACTAATCAAATTAAGACTTTTAGAACAAACTCGCATAAAATATATTTATCAACTATAAAAATTAAAATTATATCTAAAGTAATATCTATCTCGCATAAAATATATTATTATGTTTGCAACCCTGGACCTACGCAGCAGCGTCAATCACCAATCAGTCATCGGCCCCGACTTCCGGCTACGTCTCATAGTTCAATGCCTCGCCAGTTTCGCACCAGCGACCTTCGCTAATTCGCGAGTCGACGACTAGTTGGCAATGTCTCCCTACATCGCAACTCACACAATATTGCGCGTTTGTATAATAACATATTAGGGGTTTGCCATGGGTGAAAAAGGTTCTGAATTGACACCGCACGAAATTCAAATTAACCTCATTTGCTTTATGAAAGAGGGCAAAAAGAAAAAACCGGCCAAGTGTAAACGTTCTCGTGCACTAAGGGTTCCGCACAAACTTATTTCTAAGTATATAACTAGGTACATTTCTAACCTATAAGTCCATAAGTCTAGGTTCCTAACTAGGTACATATTTCGGTTTTCAGATTTTTCCTTAATAATATGTGCTGCAAGAAATTGCTCCTTTCCAAATTTCAGGATTCTAGGTCAACGGGAAGTATCTATTACAAGCTTTTATTTACTTTCACCTGTCCCGGTGTCTGCAATGAAATCTTGCAAGTCAAACTCAACCCACTTCCCGGTTTCCGACTGAGCTGAAATTTTGCGTGCATATGTATATCGCATTACAGTGCAATGTTAATGATGACATGGAGCATATATCTAATGAAGGTGGAAGAAGGTGAGCTAGAAGGTGGCCATAGGAATTTCGTAATAAAACAACACAGCCCCATCGAGATCGAGCTCTTTCGAACGTTCCTTCGTTCGTTTAATTCGTATTGATGAGTACTAAAAGCTTGTATTTAAAAAAGTATTTTTTTAATAATTTATCTCATCATTTGACCGTGCCGACCTGCAAGTTTTTTTTCTTATCACAGTTTCTGTCTCTTTCAGCATTTCATATACTCGATTTTCATAGAATTTCGTATCACTGTGTTTATCCGAGATAAACTCCGAACCTACTAACTGATTTTGTAAAATTGGGCTTGGCTAAGATAGGATACTTTTTATCTTGACTATTCACGATAATATTAAATTACGAATTAAAGTTTTTACAAGCTCTTTAAATTATTAACAAATGGAGGTGTGAATTAATTTATCGACATAAAATTTGGTCATCTAGACTAGAGGGCAACCATCCAGTAGATGGTGATGTGTTTCAATTTCTGTTCTATAATAATAATAATATAATATATATATTAAGCTATATATTTCTTTAAGCTCCACTCCACGTCATAGGCGGTTGTTTCTATAATTAATAGGTTTCTTGAATGTTTCGTGTATTATAGTGTTTATAATTATTGAGTGTTATAATTATAGAAATTTATTTATTTATTCATTGCTTTCATGTGGTACATTTGCTGGTGTTTTGACATTTTAAGTCAGAACATTAAGGCCTGCAAGGGCACCGCAAGATTAATACATATAAAATTACCTACTAGTAAAAATGTTTAATTGAAAATCATCTCGCAAAAGAAAAACAAATGATAATAATACCAATATGATAAAAAAATCTTTAACAATTAGTTCCTTAAAGCTATGCAATTTATATGTATGTCGTAAACTTAAAATTAATCATAAAAATATTGATATCAATTGTATAATTAAGTTAAACATATGTATTTTTAATGTCATTGTTTTATTAATTAACGTATAAATACTAGCTGTGCCCGCGAACTATGCTTCGCTTTAATAAAGCTCAACACTTAAAAATAACGAAATAGCAATTAGGAAATAGCCTAGGTCGTAGGCTATTTCTTAATTGCTATTTCTCAGACCTACCAAATATAATACAATAAAAAATCATAAAAATCGATCAAGCCATTTCGGAGGAGATCGATAACAAACACTATGACACGAGATTTTTATATATTAGATTAATTGTAGATTTATGAAATTAATTAAAGATTTATTTAATACCATTAATAGTAGTGTAATAAATCATATTTTTTTAAATGTATGAGCTATTGTTATTTGCTCAATTCCATTCCCTAACGCTAAAAATCTGACCTTGTCATGAAAAAATGTATACTACGTTTTTGTGTATCATTTTGTATGAAAACGTCTTGATGTTTATTATTTCAATTTGACTACATTAGGAACCTTAGTATAACATTCATCCAACGCATGTATAATGACTGCTAAGCCGCAGTATCGCGTGGTCGGGTCAGCAGTTTGATATCTCTACGCGTTCCCGAGAAAAGGGTTTTGACAGACAGACGGACAACGGATTAATCTTAAAATGGTTTCGTTTTTCCTTTTAGGGTTCGGAAACCTAAAAAAGGCTCAGACCATATTGTGTCTGTGGCGCATAGTAATATTATATAAAAAACACACTTGCCTGGCGGGCCAGCATAAGACGGGAGGTTCTGATTAGTCTGTCTGCGACTTGGTCTACTGGGACTTCCGAATTGCGGTCTTATATATTGCCCATTGGAAGGCAGTAGGCTTAACACGCGACTTGGTTAAAACATGACAAGATAACACAATAAACGTTTCCCTTCTCTCTCTTCTATATTTGTACAGCTGTAAATGGATCTTAATTCATTGTCTATTTCATCCATCATACAAACTTTTGAATAAAATATCTTAACGGTTATTATATACTTTAAAAGCGAATTCGGAACATTCGAGTATAGCGGTAGGGATAAAAATTCTGGATTCCTACCGCTGCCGCTATAAGGAATGTCAAAGCAAATTACCAGTAGGTACCATGGATTTATAAATAGTAACTATTAGTTATTATTTATAAATCCATGACCAGTACTTAGAAATTGCTTTCTTTTCTGAATGTCCGATAAATCATTGCTACTTGAGAAACCTAACAAAAAACAAAATCCTGAAGAACTATGTGATCAAACATGAACAAGAAAAAGAACACTTAAATAAACACGGAGCGTCGGCCATTGGCTAAATGCGTTCGCAAATTTTCAATTCGCGCCATCATCTTATTTACACGGACGTGAATAAATTATTTTTTTATTGCGTCTGTGCTGCACCCGTTGCCGAATATTGGTTTGACATTCAGACGGTCTAGCTAACTCATTGCAGCGGCCGGTCCCGACTTCGAGTGAGTTTCGATTCAATTTGCACGCGGAAAAAGTTAATTTTGGCGTAAATGTTTCTTTTGGAAGATTGTATTCGTAAACCACGGATCGTAATGATCGTGCATTTCGAGTCCAAGGGCAAAGGTACGCCGCTCACACAACGCACAAACGTACAAGCAAAAAAAAACCGATTCTTTTTGTTTCGCCGCATCAGAAACAAAAAGTGTTTTCTTGGCAACAGGGGCCGTACCATGATCGCTTATAGCAAGGTTAAAACAATATTGAAACAGAGACACCGCTCTTGCTGCGTATAGCGCCATCCCGCTCTCAGTGAGGTTTTAATATTGTTTTGGGCAATCGTGGTTAAGGGCAGGGATAACGCAAGTAATTCTTGGTAAAATCTTTTAAACGAAATACGGTTGAGTACCTACTTAGACAAACGTAGCTTGCATTGTGTGATTTAAATATTGTTATTTAGATAAAGCAGATGTAGAACAAATATTCGTTTGAATTGATTGTTTTTCCCTCTATTATTTTGGATGAATTTCTCTCTCTTTATTGTTTTACGTGTATTTTTTTAATATAAACACGTCACAAATGGAGTGGTTCTGATAGATATAAATAGATATAAAACGTGAATTTGAAAAAGTTTGTTTAAAAACTCATAAATCAGCTATTTTAATCATTAGAGAAAATTTGATATTTTTTATATTTAGTTCGCAAACAAGCATAAATGATTCCTACAAGATTCGCAAATCTATAACCCTTACATATAGCTCAATTTACGTTACCAACTTGTGAAATAACATGTGAAGTCGCAGTACCGATCATTTCACTGCCTATCGTACCCTTCAAACTGCAATGCAAACGCCATTACTTGGCGGTAGAAATACGTAAGGCAGAAGTATCTGGGCAGACAACACTGGTATTGTGTCTCCTTTAGTTAAAACAGAATACTTAATGATACTGAATATACAGAATTAAATTTCAGCATTTAGTATTGATAAAAGATATAGCAACAAGAGTTTTGGAACCAGGAATTACTCTAAGTGTAATGGATAAATTCATGAAACAAATATGACAGCTTCGTATTTAGCGAATTGTATTCATCAAATATAATATGACAATATTGTACAAGAAAAAGACAAACGGTGCCGGGTCAAAGATCTGGTACAAGAGTAGAAAATAAAAAGCAAAGGATGAGTCAGGCATATAAAAATGAGTGGTAATAAGACTCATTATCTTAGGATTGCCTAAAGATATCAAATACTCGGGTGTACAGTCTCTCTCATCTGTAAAAAATACAGCGTATATTACAAGACCTCGGGGGGGTGGTTGTGACAACGGTTTCACTCAGTATGACTCCGAGAGATATATAGGGAGGTACTTAGCTAAGCTCTGCCTCCTATTGACCTTTGGTTTGATACAACGGAACCAATGTTGAGATACAACGGAGCCAAAAACACAGAATTTTATCATTTACTCATAAATACCTCTTAACTCAAAGAATTTGCTCACTTTTTGGATGAAAGAATGTTCACAAGATTTACCGTTATATTTGAGTTTTGCAAAATCTGGAGCCATATTTTGATTCACCGACATATTTACTATTGACTTTTCCTGATCACATATGTTATTGACGCAGGAAGAGAATCACTAGGTGATTATTCTCCTGTCTCAATTTCAGATAGAGTTCAGGTATTTCAGGTCAGAAAACTGAGGTTCTAAATTTAATTTGCATTCAGAGAAGGCATCAACGTGGACATTGTCATCATCGACCTCGATCCTATTGAGACGGTGATATATCTGATTCAAAACCTGAGCCCTCATAAACAGATTTTTATCAAATTTTGATTTTAATGTTTTTAAATGACTTATCCAATGAAGCGATAGCATTTTATATCTTCAGAAGGAGGCAAGTTTGAAGCTAAAATTGTCTCTGATGGAAAGGACAATTGAGATCCTTTAACAATTTTACAATTTGTTGTCGTAGTTTCTGCACAAAATCTGCAGGGTTTTTTCCACGCAAGAAAACTTCGTATTCAGCTCTGATTTTTGAAGTGAAATAAATCTGTACGGTTAGCCATGTTAAATCGCAATATATAAAAAATCACAAAATGCTAAGGTGAGTTTGTCCGGGGCAAATCAATTGCGGCGCAATATAGTGAAAATATAAACATGTAAGTGGATATCTACATATAAAGTTGAGCCAAGATTCATGAAAGAAAAAATAAAACACTCAATTGTATAAGTACAGCTTAAATTAACTTCGGCTTAGGACTGTTAGTAAAAAAAAAATAGGTACCTACTTTGGAAAAATTGGTAAAAATAAAGCAAGAAACTCTGAGCGAAAAACATGAGCGAATTGGGCGCCACTAATCCCAAGACCCCACGTTGGGCGCCACTAACACGCTCCCACCGTGTGAAGCACGACCAGGTTGCAGAAAAGATAAATAAAAGATTCCAAGTTTAAGTACAGCGTATAGGTGAGGCGCACTAAAAGCTTCCGGAATCAATAATACCAAAAATACTATTAATGGTCGAAGATGAATTTATTGTTTCTCAAAATATCCTCTATTTGCATCAATGCACTTTTTCATACGATTGAACTAATTTTGAAAACATTTTTGCCACTTCTCCATGGTGACGTCAGTCACATGTTTTTCATACTCTTCGACAACCTCTTCTGGAAATGAAAATTGTTGATCGCGTAATTGTTCTTGATTTTTGTGAAGAGAAAAAAGTCACACGGTGCCAGTTCAGAGGGCCTATTACCGGTTTTGCAAATGATATCATAGTGCAAGACTTAATGATTATTGTCACAAAAACAAGCTCGACCTTAATGTTAGTATATGCTCTGTCCTTACATTTTCGCGAAAGAAGAATCCATTAGTTTTTAATTATTCATTAAAAAATAATACATTAAACCGTGTAGCGGAGATGAGGGACTTGGGGATTATCCACGATACTAAATTATTATTTCAAAGTCACATATCATCCATTGCTAGCAAAGCCTCCAGATCGCTTGGATTCATTATGAGAGTATCTAAGGACTTTCAACACATTAAAACGCTTAAAATTCTCTTCACTACCTATGTCCGTTGTCACCTTGAATATGCATCCCAAATTTGGAATCCAAGGTATATATGCTATACAGACCGGCTTGAAAAAATTCAACGTAAATTCTTAAGATTCCTAACCTACCGCTCTCGATCAAAACGCTTAAACTATATTGAACTTTGCAAAAAACATCATATATTACCATTATCATACCGTAGAAAATTTGCGGATTTAATTTTTCTTCACAAAATCGTTAACTGTTCAATAGACTGTCCTGAATTGTTAAGTAATGTCAATTTTTATGTCCCTAACAGAAATTTCCGCAATAGTCCCTTATTCTATGTCCCTAGTGTTGCAACCAATTATCGGCAGAATAGTTTTATATACCGTGCTATGAAGACGTATAATGAATTAAGTAAAAACCTAAACCTCGATATTTGTTTCGACAGTATTAACTTATTCAAATCTAAACTTAACAAAACATTTTTTTAAGAATCCCAATATCTTAATGTGTAATAGTAGGCATACTTATACTCATTATATACGTAAATAAATAAATAGAAACTGAGTAGCAATGTGCATTTGTTCTTAGCCACTAACTTGTCATAAACAATTAATTTATATTTATAGAAATGTATTCTTAGATCTAAGTTAAGTATAGTAGGTAATTTTGTTATTTACTTTAGTTCAAACAGTGGAGACTTGTAAATGACTTTGTAGCGATGTACGAAGTTTTCTATGTGTATAATATTTTAGTCGATAGTCTTCCTAAAATCAATAAATAAAAATAAAAAAAAAGACAAAAAATACGATTTCCGGGCAGATTTTTGATCATTTGTTCATTAGTTAATGATGACATCATTAAAATTATGCCATAATGATGATATAATTGGAGATCGGTAATACGAAATGCAACATTTCATGACTTCTTTTTCTCAAATTTATACCATGTCATACGATGAAAGATCCATAATTGGCCCGCAGGACTGTATGCAGGATGACTCAGAAGTTGACGTTTTTCGCTTTCAAAAACTTATCTCTGTCTGGTCGTGTGGGAACTTGCATTGTCGTAGTGCAAGATAATAAATGGCGTTTAGCGTTATTTTCACGGAGTTTGTCAATAATTTCCTGTAAACAAATGGTCGTGTACCAGTCGCTATTCACGGTTCGACGGTTTTCTAAAGCAACAGTAGCCACGTTTCCAGTTTTATTAAAAAAAAGAAGCAATCATACGTTTCGAAGCACTTTTCACGCGCGCCACTTTGGTTGGTTTCGGCTCATCTCGAAAGATCCATATGCTTGATTGCTGCTTTTTTTTGGGATCGTAGCCATAAATCTATGTTTCGTCACCTGTTACTATGTCCCACTACATACAAGCCTATGTCCAAAGATGTCCGGATCTCATGGTAGGTCACATGCCTGTCTGTTTCGATCATACGGCGGTACACGGGCGACCTTCACGAATTTTATCATGGAGATTGACACGACCGCGTTTGATTTCTGCAAACCAGCTATAAAAAGTCATCAAGCATGGTGCTTCTTCGTCAAAAACAGATTGAAGCCGAACGAGGCTCTGCTGAGCTGTCAAATTACACTTAAAATCGTAAAAAAGTAATGCAACGAAAATTTTCCCGTGTTAAATCCATTTTATTGTTATCACGCAATTTTTAAAATGACGATACAATATGAAAACAAATGAAAGTCAGATCACAGAATAAATATGGTCAAATGAAGCAAATTGTATTCTACGGCTAGTTCCATTTTCAAATGTAATAATAGCTTTTTCATAGTTATTTGTTATACATGAGTGCATAGTTGCTTTTTAACCGCGTGCTCAACTTTGATGACCGAGCAAGCGAAGGATTCTAAAATTGAATCACGAGCGCAGCGAGTGATTTAAAAATTAGAATCCTGAGGATTAGTTAGGAAATCAAAAGAGCACAAGGTGAAAAATCTTTGCACTCGAGTGCAACACGTAACTTTTCATCCCCCCTCAGCGAGGAAATGAAACAAAGCAAATTAATAACAAAAGTGCACCAAGGAGGTTCAGAGTCCGAGTTTTTAACAAATTTAAAAATAGTTGTATGATAAATTCGGCACCATGGAGAGGGAAGTAAATAGGTTTAATCATGTTTTGAAATCACATACCTAGTGCTCGCGACGTTGTAAATTCAAATTTACTTTAACCTCAAGCGGATAAAAACGGCTTTGGCGGTCAGATATCGAATAGCAAAAATACTCTTTCCGAGATGGGAGGATGAAAATAATATTTTCATCTCCATGGTGCCGAATTTATCATACAACTTTTTTAAATTTGTTAAAAACTCAGACTCTGAACCTCCTTGGTGTACTTTTGTTTTTAATTTGCTTTGCGCGCGCCATTTTGTTTTGACGTTGTATTGTTATAAATAAGAAACTTGAAAACAAGTAAAAAAACGTATTATTTGTTATACATAATATAAATATTTTTCTGTAATACTTACCTATGATAGGTTGTTGTTGTTATAATGTTGTAGTAAATATGTACCTAAACTTAAATAAAAGTATCTTGTGATTGCAAATGTTTTATTTTGCATTTAGTCATTTCCTCGCTGAGAGGGGATGAAAAGTTACGTGTTGCACTCGAGTGCAAAGATTTTTCACCTTGTGCTCTTTTGACTCCCTCGCTAACGCTCAGGATTCTAATTTTTGAATCACCCGCTGCGCTCGTGATTCAATTTTAGAATCCTTCGCTTGCTCGGTCATCAAAGTTGAGCACGCGGTTAAAAAGCAACTTTGCACTCATGTATAACAAATAACTATTTTGTAAGTGGCCAGTTCCGGAAAATTTTAGTTTGACCTATATTACAAGACCGCAGGTTTCGCTCAGTATGACTCGCGGAGATATAGGGAGGTACTTAGCTTAGCTCTGCCTAGGTCTTCAGGAAGGCCGGAATAGAAGCAGGCGGTCTTGATCCGGTGGACAGGAACGAACAGGCGTCGATTCGTTGCGCATGGATACGACCCCTAGAATAGTTTTTAGGAAGGTATGAACAGGTGTTCACTAAAGTCCATGAACTAAGGTTAGGACGCAATAGATAACGCTGCTCCAATTAAAAAACCTCAATTTGTGCTATTAAAAATATTGATAAAGTAACCGATTTACAACTATAAAACAATAAGGCAAACCTAAGGTTAGCATCAGGTTACTTTACCCTATTATAAAAAAAAGGTTCGTCTTACCGATCGAATGAATTAAAAAATGTGAATTGTATTAATATCTACGCGCTATTTAGGAACACGATTCAAGTTAATACAAATTCGTTTACTGGAAAAGCACAATGAAATAAATCAATTAAGCAGATAATCGTTTTGCAAAAGTGTGAATTTACGAGAACAATTAAAATGGTAGTTAGGTATGAAATTCCTACAAGAAAATATTTTCGGCAAGTCATCCGCACTAAAATACGTTAAAATCTAATATAAATTATTCTTGCGAAAACATTGTTCCGCAGAAATCACAAATTCACAATTATAATAATTGAAAAACAATTATGCAAAACGATACTTAGTAAAAGAATACACACTCGTCCTAATTCGGGGATCAGGCACAAGAAATAAACACTTCAGTCAGAGATTCAACTACCTAGTCGTAGTAGTCGTAGATGTCAAGGACTCCCCAACCTTCTTGAACTATCCTAGAAAGTTGGGAGCAAGAACCATAAAGAGATGGCTGACTGGCATAGACTAGATTACATTCGTTCTGAAATACGATTCTCCCTGACTAATCAAAATTAAAAATATTTATGTTGCAAGTATAGCAAATCATCAAAAATATTCCTGTTTATAAATAATATATATATTATTAAAAAGGATATTAATATCAAAGTTTAGCTTATTTTTAAATTATTGAATGTAAACAAATATTTATTTTGAGGGCACATTCGTAACGATATTTTTAGAACCGTGGCATATAAATGTGTACGGAACCCTCGGTGAGCGAGTCCAACTGGCACTTGGCCGCGGTTTCTTTTTTATGGTAGGGATAATCATTAAAGATATCTAGAATTCGGTGATCAGCCTATCAGTTATAGGGGTATTCCTTGTTTATCGGTGACTAATCTTTATCAACGTATATAGGTACCCTTTTTTAGATTGGGGGAATCTCTTAACGATTTCAAGGGGACTAAGCTGACTAGGCACGTCCGCTTGGATATGCTATTGGGCTCGGTGACACCAGACGAGTATACCCTACCTAGCCAAACCACCTTCCGGGATCTCTCCGCACCCGTGCGTGGAGGCATTTTTAGGATCGAACAGCCAATTCATCGAATGCACACTTTTTACGAGGGGAATGCATTTGCGCACCTTCCGAACCCCTTGGGTAAGGACAAGAGTATGTGGCACTAGACTGTGATGGCATTAGACCGCGACTACCCACTAAACTCATCGAGAACATCTCTCCGACCATAGATAGACTACGTGCATGCGCAAGGCGATGGGCCATGCGTAGAACGGCAGAATTAGGGCATTGTAAGCCCTCCGTCGCCAAGGGGATCGGGCGCACGCTCCCGCTTGCTACTGACGCTACTTCGCTTCCATCACTTCTTTGCAGAAGTGGGAAGCGGCATTCCAGGCTGCTCGCTCGGTGAGCATAGCTCTAACCAGGTCGGGCAGCGTGAGGTTACCTTCGCCAATAAGAGACACAAGATCACCGCACTGAACTGTCCACATAGGCCAATAAGTGCAGCACGGTGTCTTCGTATACCCCGCAATCACCAAATATACTCTCCTAGGAACAGACCCAGCAGGGCCACACTTAATTATATGATTGATTCTAGAGTTTGTTGATTATATAGTCGTGGAGCTTTATTAATTAATATTTGTCTTTTGTTTCAGGTCTAATTAATCAACGCGTATAAAAGTTCACCAAAAATGCCGCGGTACTTGAAGTGTTCAAACGATTAAACTCTCTAGTCGCGCATAACTGCTAGTAAATGTATTCTGGCGCGGTAGACGGGTTAAGTGTCAAAAGTGGAGAATATCGCGAAGAAGAATGCCGGGTTTACCCCGGTGACAGACAGGTAAGTGTCGTCCCGAACATCTCAGCTACAGTAGAAATATGCCCACTAGTCTTGGCTCAAGTCAGTGACGCCTTACTATAACTGCGAGGGCTTTTAACAATATTGAAACAGACACTGCTATTGCAGCGTTTGGCTATCTCGCTCTCACCATTAAGATTGTTTAAAGCGAATATGGTAAGGGGATAGTGCCTCGTCCGTAGACCGGCAGGGTGCTCGAGCGATTGAGGTTGGCTTGGTCCTGTCAAATGTCAAGGATTCGGTAAATTGGCCTTCCGATCCCGGATGTATCTCCGCCGGGAACGGAGAGGTTTTGGAGGGTGATTTAACTGGGTATAGGAACACCAGCCAAATTGCCGCTGGTGGTGGAGTGAGTCTAGTCAACTAAGCTCCTCAGCATCGTAAGAGACTCGATTACTCCAGCTTCAAAAAGTCCTGTCAGATGTTATTAAAAATTCTTACACAGGTAAACAGTTTATATCATTGTGAATTGTTGTCAGTGAATTTCAAAGCGCTATTCGATCCACCAGTGGATCGAATAGCGCTTTGAAGTTCACTGTGATCCACCATTGGTCTTGGTGGATCCTATGATATTTTATCTCATTTTAATGTTACACCAGTGGATCGAACAGCACTCAGGTAGTTTTTTTTAAAAAAAACGTCGCTCCACTAGGATTTTCTCCTGTGGCGTGGGTGCAGTTACAAATATGGAATATCACATGCACATACGGCCAGACCGGAACAAATTTTTGTAGGCCATACAAAATATTTGTCCCGTACGGGAATCGAACCCGCGACCCGTTGCGCAGTAGGCGATCACTCGACCTCTGCGTTAACCGTGTCGTCAAAAGTTATATCTTATCAATCCACCATGGATTTCAGTGGAGTCTATGATATGATATAAAAAACTATGTTAAAGAAATGAAAAAAATTCCGGTGGAATTTAAGTCTGAGGACAATAAGTTTTTTTCCTTTTAATTCAGTAAAAACTATCTATACTTCATTTTCTTTTATATTATTAAATTATAGATAGAGGCTCCACTGTGATCTACACTATCAGTGATGACAATAACTAGCTAGATATAAAAATCATAACATGGCCTCCACTGGGATCCGTGGTGGATCTTATGAAACTATCTGAGTGGTGGTCGATCACTGGTGGAGCATTAAAATGAGTTAGAGTATCATAGGATCCACCAAGACTAATGGTGGATCCCAGAAAACTTTAAAGCGCTATTCGATTCACTAGTGGATCGAGATGGTGGATCTTAGTGGATAGAGGGGAACTTGTGATATGTAAAAATAAGCATGCTGTATCTTGGCGATCTCCTGTGTTCTATGATACAGATCGATAAGAAACAAATCCTTACAATTAATACTACCTCGAAAGTTTTAAGGAGACCATTTAAACATTTTACAGTTATAAGTTGCAATTATGTACTTAAAGGTCTTTAATCAACTATAGAAAAGTAGCGCGGCAGCAATGCTTGTTCAGTTTAAGAAATGTTTTCAGACTAACTAATCACCTTTTCGCATGACTCGAGTAACTTTTGCTCTTTATCTACTCAAAGATAAGGCAAGATTTATTTAGAGAGTTCACCACTATATGAGGTCATTTAATTAGATAAAAAATACAGAATTTAGTGTATAAATTGTCATTCCTTTTTGTGTGGTAGGTATACGTTTGTTATCGTACAAGTGAGTTTCCATCATTAACACAAAGAATTCTTGAATATAACATAATATCCGATGTATTATATAAAAAACTCTTAAGAAACAATTATTACATACAATTATGCAAATTAGAAAGTGTAAATTAAGCTCAACAAAACATTTATTTGTTTTCAGCGTTTCTTATGACTAGCAAAACAATCGAAACCTAATTCATTTGAATAATCCATTATGTATGAGGCCACAAAACGTCAGCTTCATTCAAGCTGTCAGGTCACAATGTGCGAGTGATAACCACAAAGTCTCTGGAAATACCATTGTCATCAGTTGCAATGTGCAGCCGGATGTTTGAATATTAAACTGATGTGGATAGCAAGAATAGAAACTGATTTATAGTTAACTTCATGCTACAGAAACGTATAGTATTATGATTTATCATCTTTAAACTTTGTGCTTTAATGTAACTCGGTCATTCAACATAAATATATACTTACAAAATGTGGTATTTTAATCATAAAAATAATTTACAAAAAATTTAAACCGACTTAAAAAACACTGAAAAGTTAAAAATAATATAATTCGGTGCCAAACGATGATCTCCTAGCAAGTCTTAAAATTTGGCACCGACTTCAATATAGAAGTGTGATGCCGTCTGTACCTATTCTTATAATATTTTTAAGTTTTCAGTGTTTTTGAAGTCGGTTTTTATTTTTTGTAAAATATTTTATATTTTTATCTGTTAGTGAATGGAATCATTTTTGTGAATTTAAATTGAGGTGCAAGGTCAGGTTTAAAGAGTTTACCTCAATTTTCATGGGATCCCATCATCAGATCCTACCTTTGGTGACCTTGGGACCACCCCAGGAGTATACTCTATCGAATACAAAAAGAATTTTGAAAATCGGTCTACAATTGGCGGCGTAATCGCGTAACATACACACAAAAAAACAACACGGGTCGAATTGATAACCTTCTCCTTTTTTGAAGTCGGTTAAAAATATTTTGAATTTGAATTAGATGCTCAAAAAACGGACCGCATCACTTGGTGCCATGCTATGCTAGCCAGATACAACGAAGGGGCTTCAAATTTGGTGTGTGACATAGTAACAAGTGACATAGTAACATTTTTTATTTTGAAGTCGGTGCGGATGACCAACCGCACCGACTTCAAAATAAAAAAATGTGATATTGGTATTCTTATATTATTTTTAACTTTTTTGTGTTATTGAAGTCGGTTTTAATTTTTTGTTAATTATTTTTTTTATTTTAGTCATTAGTGAATTCAATACTAGCTCACCAAAGTAACATGAAAAAATAAAACTCAATACGTGCCTATTACATTTCAAAAACTCACATCTAACCCCTAAAAATCAAGGATCCTTCCATCATTAGCTCGGCTCATGACGACCAGACGCAGATACGTGAATAGATTCAGAAAAAAACATGAAACAAGTTGGAAGTGCCTACAAAACTTAAGGGTTTTTTTTTCGATTTTCCTGGGATCCCATCATCAGATCCTGGCCTAATGACCATAGGACCACATGGGAAGTATGTATACTCCATCAAAAAAAAAAACAAATTTCGACGAATCGAGACCCTCCTTCTTTTTTTGAAGTCAGTTAATAATATAATTTATGCAGATAAATTTTCGCAAATAATAAACAAAGATAGGTATTTCTTTTTCTTTTGTTGCATAACTTCTAATACTTAGACGCGCGCCTGCAATTACGAAGTTGCCGCTTAGCCGCCGCACCGCG
Source organism: Schoenobius gigantellus (assembly GCA_963935595.1). Classification (NCBI taxonomy): domain Eukaryota; kingdom Metazoa; phylum Arthropoda; class Insecta; order Lepidoptera; family Crambidae; genus Schoenobius; species Schoenobius gigantellus. Next base: position 29,098,875 of record OZ012547.1, on the reverse strand, counting down.
CGCGCGTGGCCTTCACGAGAAAAGGATTACGTTAAGTAAATTAAAAAATCTATTCGGGTGGTCCGGGGTTCGATCCAGCTGTGTACCAATGTGTTTTTCGTTGCTAGACTCGCGCACCGAGGGCTCCGTACTTACAACTTTAAATTTTTTATGCTGAAGGAGACCGCAGACCCGACTATTTGATTTAAGTTTAACATCTCTACATGTGCCTAAGAAAAGGGGGTTTGACAGACAGACAAAAGTACAGACTCCGTCCGTTAACGAAGTTAGCATGAGAATAATAATAATTAAGAATCCTAAAAGGGTTCGCTTTTTTCCTTTGAGGAACTGAACCCTAAAAACAAGCTTCGTAAGTCCAGTCTGTGTGACCAGCATGTAGTGAGCCAATTCCTCCTCGTATAAGGAGGGACCCACACCCAGCAGTGGAAAGTAAATGGGTTGAAGTGAAAAGTGATCTTTATAAACACTTGATTTTAATCGAGTGATGATATCAAGCAACTTAAAATAGTAAAAAGTGCAGTAATTACACTCAACAGCAGGGAAGCTCTTGGCCTTCGTCTCACCTGATGGTAAGTGACGATAAGGCCGAAGGTGGAAGCAAGCTTCACCTGGACTCCTCAACAACTATGGAACTGGCTATCTTACATCTTATTGTCGAAGCACAACGATGTTATTACCATTTTTATTATGGCGATAAACTCAGGTTAAACGGTTGTAAGTAGCTAGTCAGGTGGACTCATACCACCGTCAATCAAACCCAACCGAAAAACTTCTGGTTTTAATGGTAAAGTTAAAATATTCGTGATTTTATAATATATTTATTTTAGGTTACTATTCTATTTTTATTTTAATAGATGTGTTTATTCGCATATGTAAGTACATTTTAATGCAAATTATATGAAAAGCGCATTACCGAAGTAACATCTTCTTCTTCTTATATGTATAAAAATGAAACGCTGTGTGTTAGTCTCGCTAAAACTTTCAAACAGCTTGGCCGATTCTTACAAAATTTTCTGTATGTGTTTGAATAGGTCCAAGGAAAGTTTATACGTACAATAATTGGACCCGGTAGGGGGCGCTGTGATAGGGCAGGACAACGTCTGCCGGGCCCACTAGTTAAATAATAAAATATTACAAATAGTGTGAAACGCATCTGCGCAACGCAACTTGCATGGTGGGGGGAAAGCTCAATGTTTGTTTTCACAATTAATGTCACAGCATTAATTAAAACATTTACTTCGCTCAATTACTCTCGGAAATCACCGCCAGTGTGTAATTGGCCATCCGCTCTACATAAGTGCAATATGTCAAAATTTTCCTTGTTTAGAATCTGGCGAACTTAATATAATGTGCTGTTTAATTAGCAAGCAGCCACTGACACTCACAATCCAAAACAGTTATTAATTCAATATTTAATTTAACTGTAACAATTAAATCTCAAAACATAATACCTTTCTTAATATATAAAATTCTTGTGTCACAGTTTTTTTTGACCTACCTACCTACGAGTATACAAGTATGCTGTTAGCCGCAGACGGCTGTTACAGTTTCACCTTGATTGTTTTTAAGAAGGCGAGAACTTTGGAGGGTTTTTAAGCTTCGTTTGGCAAACTAAACCTGATGGATTTCTATCTCATCGGGGTGTCCCGCTCTCTAAGTAGAGTCGCCAGGCGGTTATAGCCGGTGCGGGGAGTTTGTGTCACAGTGTTTGTAACCAAACTCCTCCGAAACGGCTTCACCGATTTTTAAGATTTCTTTTTGTGAATATTTGGTAGGTCTGAGAATAGGTCGTAGGCTATATTTTATACGCCTAGGTGATAAAGGTGGCCCTCTCTAGAAATTTCTTAGTGTTGTGCTTTATTATAGTGAAACGTAGTTCGCGGGCACAGCTAGCATTACTACAAGTTTATTAATACGAAGATATGCAGTTTGCGACAATGATCCAGGTTAACTTCAGAGCCCTCAACATCTGAGACTGGCTATCCCACGTCTAACTGTAGGAACACAGCATGGTTAATAAACATTGTTATTGTGTCGACAAATTTAAGTAAGACGGCGGCAGCTAGCCACTTGCTCTAACCCAAACAACGAACTAAACCAAACAGTGAAATTTCTGCCCAATTTTCTATTTCCCATGGCGAATCTTCGAGGTTAATGCCTCAACCTCTGTTAGAGAGGTTGAGGTGTGTGGTCTAACCTCTGTTAGACCATAATGATCCTTTGCCTTAAAATTCACAATCCACAAAGTTTTTGCACAGTAGAGATGCAGATGAAAACTCTAACACTAGTTTTCTATATCCACAGACTCTATGTTATACCGGGTATAAGTGACGGTGTCCCATTTCTTTTAACAGTGAGTTCAGACCAATGTGAATATTTGTTTACCGATGTTTAATTTTCCCGGAAAAGCTTATAAAGCGAAAAAAAAGGAGTTTTAATTTTTATTCATGTTACGCAATGTATGGCGCGCCGGCATTACCGGTGCGCTGACGTTCGACGACCCAAACAGCTGATTCCGCACACAGTATGATAGAAACGCAATACGATTTACATTGCGAAGTTTATTTTTTGTGTAATTATTGTTTTGTTTTACAGAATTTGATTTGTAAACGTAAAATAAATTATATTACACCAGAAAATTTAGAAAATATAGAAAAAAAAAACTGGCAAATATATGAATTTTCCGGGAGAAAATTTCAGTGATTTTCAAATTAGGATCATGGTCTGAGCTCACCGTTAAAAGAAATGGGACACCGTCACTTATACCCTGTATACGTATAACTTCTACGTATAAATCAATTAAATGCCTATTTTAAACAGCAAAGCAATGGCTGGATAATTTGGCGGCACTTCCACACCACACGAATTTCTCGCGACACAGCGCGGGGGTGGTAATATATTGAGTATTTATGGAAATCATATTGGGCGGCTGCTGTAACTGACAATAAGTTAATTGAAAATTGCCTTAGGTTACTGTCGCTATACTGTTGCCTAATATAATAATAATAATAATAATACTCTTTATTGCACACAAAGACAAAGTACAACAGAAAAAGAACAAAAGAAATAAAAACAGAAATGTTACAATAGGCGGCCTTATTGCTAAAAAGCAATCTCTTCCAGGCAACCTCGGAAGTGGAAAATATAAACACAGGAGATTCAACCGGGGGAAGGGTGCAGAAACTGGAATCGGAAATAAATGTGTGATAGGGAAAGGAAATCAGTGTCACGAAAGCAACTAAGGATTCAAGGATAGGAAGTGATCACGAACAATATATTAATATATTAATAATGATTATGTTATGATGAAATTGCTGAGTGTATACATACAGATGTAAGTGTGCAATTGAAGATTTGTCTATGGCGTTTTAAAACGTCAAAAGGACATTGGATATATGATGAACTTTTCTTATTACATTAGGTTGTTTCTTTCAACTACTCGAGTATCTGGTCTAAATTAAACATAATTCTCAATAAAAGGCAAACAAAAATATTAAAAGTAGTCCTTCAATATCTTGTCGTCGAAGTATTCGAATTTTGTCTTGACGTAAGCTGCTGTCATGCTATAGACTCAGTCAGGCAAAAGGCTAGACGCCGCGACATTTTATTTCGTGCTTAGTACCTATATCCATTTTAGTTCTAAAGATTTTTGAATTTGCCGCTGTTTTTATGTTTTTTTTTTAAGTTTTGAGCCTTTAGCATGGAAGTTCAAAAAGCGAACACGTCCATTGGACAGCTGAAGCAGAACAATTAAAACAATCAATCAGAACTCTCCATTATCACGTCAGTGAACATTTGAAATAAAATCTATGCGTCCCCGTTGTTCAGACGTGGAACGCTTTGAGGCGTGCTTACGATTAAAATGAAATTGGCCCTTAGATAAGAAGGCCCAATTCTTCTAATAAGTTACAGCCGACTCGAAGCTAAACTGTTGCGATCGACCAATCAGAGCGCTTATATTGACTTTCAACTGTACGATGACGTGATAATGTCGTGTTATGATTGGTCGAACGCACCGACTCAGCTTCGGTTTAGCGGGCCTTCAGTACTCGCGTCGCGTCTCGCGTCTCGCACTGATTGCATAACGAATCGCGCATCGCTAAGCCTTGCCAGCGTTATCAAACGCTTCCCGGGCCGATGTCTGGGTGACCTTTGTGTGTTCGGAAACTGGGTCGTCGGCTTCTGACCTTTTTGTTTGTGTTGGCGGTTGAAAGACGCGCGAGCTATTCCGACGGCGGGCGAACACGCACGATGCTAATGCTATTTCGGTGCCGAATGCATTTGTCTTTATCAATGTATGTCACCACGCAGATAGCTTGGTATAGAGGTAGGGTTGCCAGAGATGTTTGGATTTCGACCGAAGAGTACGGTTTTCTTGACGTTTGTCCGGTCAAGAAAATGTTTGCGAAACGAACAAAGATTTCATCTCATACTCGTACAAACAAAACTTTATTAATAATAACGGTGACATCGAGTAAATAAATGAAAAGTAGATTTTTTAGCATTCCAAATAATGTTAACCTAGGAAGTTAGTTTTAGTAAATAGTAAAACATGTTAGTAAATAAAAATTAAAAACTTGTATCGTTGATCATTATAACACATGGTAATTGGTAACCCTATAGAGATGTTACATGATAATAATATGTCTTTGCAGCATTGTGCATTAAATACTCAAATGTAAAACGTGAAATGCACACCAATTTGAATGCCAATCTTCTCATTTTTAACCGACTTCAAAAAAGGGGGAGGTTATCAATTCGGTTGTATTTTTTTTATGTTTGTTACCTCATAACTCCGTCATTTTTAAACCGATTTCCAAAATTCTTTTTGTATTTGATAGAGTATACTGCGAGGGTGGTCCCATGGTCACCAAAGTCAGGATCGGATGATGGGATCCCATAGAAAATCCAGGAAAACACTAATTTAAATTAGGGTTTCATTCACTAAAAAGATTTAATTCACTAAAAAGTTAAAAATAAAAAACAATTACAAAAAATAGAACCGACTTCAAAAACACTGAAAACTTAAAAATAATCTTCTTCTATATTGAAGTCGGTGACAAATTTTAACACTTTCTAGATCATCATCGTTTGGCGCCGACTTCAATATAGAAGAAGATTATTTTTATGTTTTCAGTGTTTTTGAAGTCGGTTCTATTTTTTGTAAAAAAAATTCGGTCCTCCAATGACCGGGTAGCGTAATGAGACGGAGTAGTGAATTACAACGAGAACTCAATGCGATCACGAAGATTCTTGTGATGATTGGTACGAGGGTCTTCTGTGCAGGTTTATTGGTAATGTCCAGAGTGCCTTGATTCGCGTCCCGCGCATTTTAGTTTTAGTTTATTCGCTTATTTTCTATTTTAGTTTATAATCAAATATTAAAAGAATTTTGTTATTTTTTCTTTTATGCTTGCTTGTACAATGTCGGACGAATTGGGAAAGAGACGAAATACAGCATGAGACATGTAAGAGATGTTGTCTAGTTAAGCTAAGTGATGTCTTATTGAATGCGACGTACTAAGTATAGTGACGAAATAAGTAAAGTCACGAACTGTCAACAAAACCTATTACATATCTGTTGTTTTGGGCATAGAATGTGAAAAGAAATACTCAATTATAAATAGCTCTATTAGAGTAAGAAAAAAAATTGAAACTTATGTATGTGTAAGACAAATACTTCAAGAGCATTCAGACGGAACCAAAAGACAGGGACTATTAGTAGGGTCACCAAAAACATAATTATAGCTTGAACAGTAAATATCTCTTTAATTTGATTGTTCGATAAATATTTATATTGTTGGTAATCACAAGTAATAATTGTAAAAACATGCACAGAGTCAAATATTTCACAATTACAAATATTATATATAACCCAAACAATTTCATAACACAAACGCAGCTTTAAACTGTGACACAAGTCTTGAGTATTTACACGACTAAATACAAATTAGCGACAAACACACACTAAATATACGACATTCGTACCGCAAGACGCTCTCTGAGCAAAACAGTAGTGCTTTTTTTCCACCCATGCGGGAGTGGAGGCGGAGAATCCTCATGGATACCTGAACGGCCGGCCGAACAAGTTATGACGGACTCTTACCGACTAAACTCCGCCATTTGACTTTAACCCGAAGGTCATTAAGGCTTCATCGGATGGCGACCAATACCTCAGGAAAGGGGGCGGTGCTGCGTTGAACGCTGCTTTTAGCACCTTATATAGCAAAATCTAAAGTCGTCACAACTCGCCTGCTTTATTCTATCACGACCTTTCCTGACAGAGTTTAGTCCTGGACACCTGTAGCTTTTGCAGACGCAATATTTCGAGCTTCACCAAAACTCCATGGCATAGCCTTTTTTATTTTTGCTTTTAAGTTCAGAATTGCACCTAAAAACAATTTCTCAGTGCCTGTTCATCATTTTGTAATGCAGCATTTTATCAATTTGCAAGTTTATTTGAAATGTATTGGACTTTGCTCGCAAGCGAAAAAAAAACAAAGAACCACAAACCACTAGGTTTCTATATCGTTATCAAACTTATGGACTGCACTGCGGCCTCTCGACGCATAATGACATATCGGCACTGACAGTGCTTTTCATCATTTCACTCATGTTTCAGTCATTTAAAAATTATAGTATAAGTACGCGTTATAATTTCTTATTAACACGCCCTTTATTTATTACATAATAATGCGCTGCAATACTTCATAATTAATACAAGGTTAATAAAAAGGCGTATTTTTGCAGAACTATCATTAGAATTTAGTATAAAACGAAACGCTTGAAATAATAAGGTACTACGTTAAAAATCTTGAAAAAGAAATAGTGTCAAAAGATAAAATCACTTCGAACATTGGCAATGCCAATGGGATTCCTCTCATCTCATAAAGGGGAGACACTATGGTAACCTTCAACCAGTTATTCCAATCAAACCTTGGTTTTTTAAGTTTGTCCAGAGCTTCTAGGTGACTTGTTTTTTAACGTGCCTGGCTACCGAACTCGCCACACTGGCCTCTTTCATGTACCACTACATTGCACAAATTATGGTAGCAACTCCATATTGACACGCCTTTCTAAATTGTACAATAGCAAATTTTCGGAATTTGATATATTTCTTGATTCAAAACCTCTTTTCAAAAATAAAGTTAGGTTAGCACTTCTCTCAACCAGCAAAGATAGAAACATAACATATTAATGCTTTATAATAACTCATTTCAATATGTTTTGATTAAAATATATATTTTGTTCAAAATATCTAATGCAGAGTGTATATATATGGCTTTGTCATGCAGGCTCAAACATACCCACACACACACACTCACACATACTATGCATACACACATCTCATTATTATTGGCACTTGCCTACTCCTATCTTTAACTTTATTAATGTTACCTTTAGCATCTTTGTTTTAGCATTTATGTTTGCGATGTTTAATGTACATTTTATTGGCTTCGGCTGTCAATGTACTAATTAAATAAATAAATAAACATTTAAATAAGCATGTTACCTCAGTTATAATTCAGTTGCGGCTAGACAATAATTGCTCAATCAATCTGTGAATGTGGACTAGATGAAGGGTCAGTAGATCACATATTTTTTGACTGTTCAAGATATCAATTTTCCGTATTTCATTATTTACCAAAATCAGTTCCCCGATCAGTTAATATGAATTTTCTGCTGAATTTCTTGCTAATTTCATTGAAAAATATAAGATTAAATTATAGACACAAAACTAATGATTCATTAAACACTCCAATCCCATTTACTGCTTTACTTCCTATAATAAATACTAACCACCCTCACCGGCTATTAGTTTGCTAGTCCTATGTCTTATTCTCCTCACTAACCCACAAAGTAACATACACAAATATTTTTATGTGCTTTGTCCGCAGGTAGCCCAACTGAGTAACCGGCTTGAGTAAATAGTCAACTTCATTTTCCTACATTACGTGTTTTTTCCGAACTCGACATTGGCGGAATTGTCGCTCACATACTGACAAAAGCCATAATCACAAAAAAACTACATAAACGTCCTATTGCTGGATGCGAGTCTTTATAGATGAGAGAACTTGGCCTACTCTACTACGTCACGGTGGCCAGACGAGTTTCTTACGAGTGTTCTATCTCTTCGCAGAGGAGTGATTCCTTTGATCGCTGGGTCCTTTTGTTGGGATCCTTTTGTTGACTCTTACGATATCCACAGAAATAAAGGAAGCGACAACACAATGTGTTCTAAATCCATCACCAACTTTGTTGGTTGGAAAAAATCTGAAACAAAAAAAGTGATTATACTTTTATTTGACCTTTAAAAAATGGATAGCATGGTTAAACCCTTTGAAGCTTTTCTTAGACAAAAATCATTTCTGTGCATTGTCAAAAATAACCAGGTCTAACGTATATACTTTTCTTACTAAACCATACACTATAGCTCAGGGGTAGCCAACATGATTAGACCCAAGATCTACTGTTTACCATCGAAACCCTGTGCGATCTACCAGATGCACACATCTTCAAATTTTTAATAAAACGGTATATTATGAAGATTTATTATTAAAAAATAATTTTCTTGATAAATAATACAAGATGACGCGCAGCAATTGGTTAACAATGCGTAGTCTGTTCTACGTATGTTTTACTCATAATTCTAAAATCTAATCTCAGTTTAAATTTCATTGAAATGCAATTGATATACCCAAATTTCAAAGATCATCACAACGGCTCATATATGTCCCCACCGAGGGGCTCGAGCCTAGTCCCTAAGTTAGGGCATTTAGGCCTTAGTCAACCACGCTGGCCCATTGCGGATGCTCACGATGTATTCCTTCACCGTAGGTTCGTAGGAGCGTCAGACAAATGTACATATGAAATTCGAAAACGAAACGGTCTCGAACCACGGACCACCCGGAAGGCAAGTGCCAAGTCCACAGCGCTACCGACGCTCTCTTCTCATTTCATTCAAATACACCTTCTACTAAAAGTTTTATTGAAATTTTCGATTTTATATTTCTCATTATTAAAGGTCGTAGCATCTGTATACTTATTCAGCAATGAAAGTGGTTTACCACTTATAACGAAACTTTGCGTGTAAACAAAATATCGTTGCTTTCTTTAGTTGTTGTCATTTTATTGTAAAGGAAAATCAAGCTGTGTTGTTATATCATGTAAATCACTTTTTTGGCCGATTAAACAAATATTTGCAACAAGCTCTGTGTGCAGCTACTCTATGTTATGTGAAGATAAACCATACATACATTTATACAAACTAAATACAGCTCTTCGCTAAATGCACCCAAATAATTCTACTCTATCCATTCCTAACAATGCTCATAGACCATAACAATTCCAAACCTCACCTTAAGGGTACCCAAGGGCATCTCATTGATTATGTCAACAATTAACCTTAATTCGGGAGACCCCTATTTACTCCTCCTGGCGCTAGTCTACAAGAAAATCGATGTCAATGACAACAAACCAGTGACCTATAACGAGAGGAGCGGGCCTTGCCTTGACCTATTTCTTGGTCCAACCGCTAAGATTTTACTCACGTCTTTAGCAACACCCACTACCCAAGCCTTATTATTGGAAAGCTTGAAAAAATAATGTGTTTTTTTTATCTAAGATGTTGGTGTCTTTGAGAATAATGTACCAACTTCATTTACTTAGTACATATGCAATGTTTTTGGTGTTTATTTTAAATCTATCAATAAATCTATCTATCAATCAAATTTTATACGAAAGACCTAGAAATATCTCGAAATCGTCACTTTTGTTAAGCAATTGCTTTACTCCGCCAAATCAGAAGCGTTCAATATAGAATTTAACAGAGATAAATTTAATAGCTAATGGTCCCAGGAAATCTGCGTATTGGTTTTTATTTTTTCTGCGTGAAACAAAATATAATATAGAACTTGTTTTTAATGACAGCACTGAATTTGAGTGATTGAAAAATCATTAAAATTGGGAACAGAAAAATATAATTTCGCACATGATTTGAATTCAAGTTCACTTCTAATGATTCAAAAACACGTCTCCAGTACTGTCAAATTTATGCGATTGTCGATTGCCGATGTGGTACAAAATCGCACCTCTGGTCAGCATTTCATACAATTTCGACTGTATATACGTAGCTAGGCACGCAGTTGGGGGAGGGGCGACCTAGTTCCCGTGACCTGCCGTAGGCTCCAGGTCGACCAATTAGGCGTTAACTCACTGACATCATGATGTTTGTTTTGCAATCACGTTACTAGTTGCGATGCGGGTAGTCGGATCATTTTAACATTCTGTCATCAGTTTGCCTATTCATATCAAAACTATATCTAGCTGTTGTAAAATTAATGACAGCTGTTTTGTTGAGAGTTTATGAACTTTATAAAAGGGAATACGCAATGTTTATTACGCATTGTACCCGTAATGTGAGAACTAAACGACAGGGCGTGTGCGGGGTCCTCTTAAAGAAATTTACTACTCACCAAAATACAATCGTGTCCTAAGAATAGCGGTGCGAATCTGTAAGAACAATAATTATGGAAATATCATTAGCAAAAATAACCTAATTCCCAGGTCATCGGTTAGTGGCCATTAGGTATCGTAATTATCCATAGTATTTATTGATGATGGGACATTTGGCGTCTCACCTCATGATCGGCATAAGCCATCCATTCGGGTTGAAGCGACCAAAAAAGGTAGCGGAGAAGGAAGGAAGGTAGCGCTCACTGCACCAGCCAAGCTTTTTAAAGGATATTCCTACAACAACACCATGACAAATAAGGTGTGTGACAATTATTCAAATCATATTAAAACATAATAAATAATTTAGAAACATTTAAATGAAACTATACGACGTTTCGGATGCCTTTCAACATTTGTGGTCACGGGATGACTAAAGCTGGTGGGTTACATAGATCAAATCAGTTATTTTTATTAGATGTGGTTCGTTGCACGCTAGCGGAGCTTACGGTATCAGTCTATGGTTTTAACATTCGGTGGACAGACGATAGCGATTCAATTATTTTCATGGGAAGCTTGAATCCCAAGCAGTCAGAAAACTCATTTATATGTGTGGTACTCGTGCAAATACAAGACAGTAATAATATGAAGACGTTCATCATGTCAGCTAATTTGTTTCCCTGATAAACATTTTTTTGAATGCTCACTGACCGAAGTTCGTCGGCAGATATGATAAATATGATCGTGACGCGACGAATCCGTCTCGTACTCGCACGGGGCGCCGAAAGGACAGTCGCCGGATGTGCGCTTGCGCCGCGCTGCTCAATCTGCGAAGCGGGGACGGCCGCGAGCGCTTCAGCGGTCTATTACCGCACAACCGCACAACTTACTGCAAGTTCTTATTAGTATTTCTAGTAAGTTTTTTTTATACAACTAATTCACATACCGTCATCAACAAACACGATGACGGTATGTGGCTACAGTCGCCTATGGTACACGTGATTCCCATAAGGTCAATTTCGCCGCGAGCGATACTGTGTCTGCCCGCCAATGTCCACCGCTGTCTGCGCTATACATTTTTGCCGTACCGCTAGCCCTCCGTGTGCGTTGGTAGTATAGGATTCCCTTTGCGCTATCGTTCGCGGCGACATTGACCGGTCCGGCCCAGCTCTGCCCACCCCGTTCGTCTGCAAAGCGCCTAAGGCTTGCAAATCTAAAGTACAGACCCTACAAGGACGCCAATTACGTTGCTAACTTGCGACATAATGTCAAGTCACAGTACCCGGTAATTTCCCTGCCTGTCTTACCCTTCAGACCGGAAGACAGTAAGATAACACCACTGCTTGGCGGCAGAAATAGATTAAACAGAGGTACACATGCAAATGACTCTGGTACAGAGCCTTCCTACGGTGAGGGAGACTCCTTTTGTAGAATGACACCATTTTTGTCCTTAAACATGGGTGCTTGCATTTTTGTGTTCTGGTTAAAAGAGTTAGACAAGAGTGACATTCGTATATAGGTTCTGTGACGTACTTCGTTGTTCTTGCGGAATTGCAGATTTGCAAATAATAGAAAGAACCACTTGTACAGTAAGTGACTAGTCATTATAAATTACTAGCTGCCCGCCCCGTTCTCACTCGGGTGTACTAAAAACCTTTTGACAGTACAACAATATATTATAAAGAAACCATAGATTTGAAAAAACCTGAATGTTAATCTGTCAATTTCCTCACCTTTTATATGAACATTTTTTCATAACTTTACTTTTTATATAATTTTATAAATATTTTCTTTTACACAAACCTTGTCCTGACAATAATTTACGAACACAACAAAATAAAAACTAATCAATTTGGTGCAGTCGTTTTGAATTTATGCGCGTACATACATTTTGACGATTCATTTTTATTTATATGTATATAGATTGTTAGAAGTTTATTTCTTTGTCTACTTTTGTCTGATTTGCTGCGTCTCAAAATGCTGATCCGACCGGTTACATAGAATACAGATAATCCTTTACAGGTGTCAATTCATTATTTAATAATCGAGACAAGAAATATTAGGATTTCTACGAGTAATCCACTGATTCTTTTCCCCTAAGTATAAAGAATTTTTAGTATGCAATTGTCTTTATGTAAGATAAAATATATTAAAATTAGGCGATAATCTTTGTTCAACCCACAATTACCATAATCAGCTGATAATTTTTAATTGCATTCTTTAGATATTGTACTACATATTGATCGTTATAATTTATTGATTGAAAAACACGGTGAGCGGTAATATGGTAAGGCTATTTGTTGTTCACCAGCTTTAAGAGATGATTACCAAAACTTTTAAAGCAATTTGTTAGTAATAAAAGTAGCATCAGTACAAAGAAAAGTGTAAATTTGAATAAAAATTAACAACTGAGATTTACTACGAAACTATAGTGACCAATGGTAACAGCCCTGAAACCTAACACTTCAACGACTCTTTGATTCTTTGATTTTGGTCGGCCAATCGAGGAGCAATGTCGAGTTCTGTTCAATTATTTACAGATGCAATATGAGACTTAGGGTAGGTATTCTAATGAGCTGTGGGCTTCTTATCTTTGAGCTTAAGGAGACCTATTGAAAATAGTTACTCACTTTACACATCGTACACTTTCATGCAATATGTAAAACGATAAAGCAATTTGAGTTATCATTTTCCCTTTCTTAAATGGGGTTCTCTGGCCCAGTACACCAGTTTGACCATAACCACATTCTTTGTACGATGTAAATAATAAAGGCGTATTTGTTCGCATATATTGTGTGAAGCAAATTTTTAAGTTGATGCTTTAAATTCTGTAGAAACTGTAGAAAAATATCTATAGTCAATTCCTGGATGAAACTTGTCTTTTTGCTAAGGGCATAAGGTTAAATATGTAGTTTATGTCATATTCTATTACATATTTCACGAATATCTGAGCTGTATTCATGTCGAGAATTTGCTAAAGAGGCGACGTGAAACAGCAGGATATTAAATTCCGTACAAGAAAATTACTCAACAATGCATTCGACTATGAGAGTGCATTAATAATAATTTATTTCGTAGATCGTCACAAGTTTCAGTTCGTATTTTAATAAAAGCAAATGTTTCAAAATACAAGAAAAGCTTTCGCAAATCCTTGAAAAATAAATATAGGTGATTTTCATCATTATAATTATATTAAAATCAAAAATCTACATTAAAATATGACTTAAACATCTTTTGATAAAGCTCTTTGGAATAGTCCAAATTTTTTCGGGCAAGCCACAGTACAAGAACCACACTTTTGAAAGTCACTGACAACATTAGAGATGATATGGAAGTCTCAAATTACAATTCTGGTTCTCTTGACTTTTCTAATGCCTTTGCATTGCACATGCGAATCTCTCCCTCGGCTCTGGAATAGTTGATGTCATATTTTCGTAGTCGCTAGCAAGTGGTACGCATCGGAGATGATTTGTCGGGTTATTCCCTGAGTACCCCGATCCCTGAGGCCCCCGTCCCGGAGTACCCAGATTTATTTTATCTTCCTAAAAATCAATTAGACGTAAGTTTAGCTTAAATGTACCATCAGCACAAGAAGTGTTAAATAAGACTAGAATGAACTCAGCTCTGGCGTTTCACAAGGCAGAATACTTTCCCCTTTTCTCAATTCATTATTTATTCACTTCATCACTCACAATCTTTCCGTCATAAAGACGGACTGACGATTTTCAAATTTAAATGCACGTAGTGTCAAATTTTAACCAGGCTGTCCATTTCCTGAATCAAGATCTCGAACACGTTGAATGGGGTAGCGCGTTTACCACAACAAACCACAGAACTTACAAGTCTTGAAAGCTAACATTAATCAGTATTTTCTACTCATACGCGTACAAATGACTTCGTTTGTGGGTTCGATGACGTTAAAGTTTGTTGTTTGGTAATATTGTGAGCACGTGGCTCAACCAGATGCCAACGGTGGGATGAGTAAACTGATCAAATAAGAGGAGGTATACATAGAATTATTATTTTAATACAATAGACTAATAAAAAAACGTTAAAATACGAGGGTCGTCCAGAAAGTAAAGAACGAATGCGCATCGCGCGCGGTGCAGATCCCCCACCACTGCAATTGCATGCCCGGCCGCTTGTCCCTTCCCTTCCTTTTAGTTTGAGGCAGTTTGCCTTACTCTATGGTTTGAGGTGAGTCTCGTTGCTGTGCGATCACGCTACTTGTTTTGGCAGCGTTTTAAAATGGCGGCGCTAATCGAAAATCCCGCCAAATGTGAAGTACGGAGTGTAATCCGCGTTTTGAATGCTCAAAAAGTTAAGCCTATTGAAATTTATAGGCAAATTAAAGCTATCTATGGTGAAGATGCGATGAATGAGTCATCAGTAAGAAAGTGGTGCATCATGTTTAACCAAGGAAGGACTAATGTGCATGATGAAGATCGGAGTGGGAGGCCATCACTAGTCACGGATGAACTGAAACAAAAAGTTCAAGAAAAAATTCAGGAAAACCGACGTTTCACTTTGACGACTTTACATGACTCTTTTCCACAAATCTCACGTTCACTCCTACATGAGATAGTGACAGATCATCTTAGTTACAAGAAAATGTGTGCTCTGTGGGTGCCTAAGATTTTGACGGACGACCATTTCGACCAAGACGAAACGAATGGGGGCAGCCCTGGAGTTTTTGACACAATATGACAAAGATGGGGACCGATTCCTGGATCGTATTGTTACAGGAGATGAAACATGGGTTTCGTATAAGACTCCAGAAAACAAGCGTCAGTCAATGGAGTGGCATCACGCAAAATCGCCCTCAAAACCGAAAAAGGAAAAACCATTGTTACAGACTCGCAAAGTCATGGCAACGGTTTTTTGGGACCGAAAGGGATTAATTCACGTCGATTTCATGCCACGAGGTGCAACAATAAACTCCGAATCCTACTGTGAGACCCTTCAACGTCTTCGGCGCGCCATCCAAAACAAGAGGCGTGGAATGCTGTCGGAGAAAGTTTTTTTCATTCACGATAACGCCCGTCCTCATGCCTCAGCACGAACGCGGCAAGAACTCCAACGCCTGAAGTGGGAAATCTTTAGTCTTCCTCCCTACAGCCCAGGCCTAGCACCTAGTGATTTTCATCTGTTTCCAAAGTTGAAGGAATTTTTGGGTGGAAAACAGTTTGGAAATGACGATGAACTTAAAGAAGCAGTGACAACATGTTTCAAATCGTTCGCGGCTGAAGAGTATAACGTCGGGATAGTGAAACTGGTCCCACGTTACAACAAGTGACTCGACAACTACGGGGATTACGTAGAAAAGTAGAATAAGATACTGTGGCATTGTAAATAAAGTTTGGTGTTGATATCTTTTGTTTTTATTTAACCATGCTAAAACATTCTTTACTTTCTGGACGACCCTCGTATAAATAAAAAAATGGCAAATGCTACATTACATAAGTATTGAATATTATTACCGATGTCACGCAACATGAACAGTGAAAGTATGTCAGTTTCAGACATTTAAGAAACTTAGAAGATCTACTTAGCTTTTTTTATTGCTATTAAGTTGGTAAACAAGCAAACTGCCCACCTGATGGTAAGTGGTAACAGTCACCTTATAATACATGTGGCTCCTGTGAGATTCGCGGTAAAACTAGCTGCAACCCCCACAAGAACCCCACGTTGTACGTTCCCACTTTGTGACATCAGATGCAAAGTTACGGTACCCAATAATGTCACTGCCATATCTTACCCTTCAAACCGAAACACAGCAATGCAAGCACTTCTGCTTTGCGGTAGAAATAAGTAAGACGGAGGTACCCATGCAGACAACCCTGTTACAGAGTCTCCCTCCGGTAAAAGCTCTTCTAAGTTTTTTAAATGTCTGAAGGGCTGTTGATATCAAATCGATCAATCGATCGGATTCTTGTCTTTTTTAATGAATTTGGATGATGGAAACCAACCATAAAAACGCACATTGAGAAATGGGGATTGGGTTGTTTTTGCCAAGTCGACCTAGTTGGTTGGGAGCTCAGACCCTTTTTACGAGGAAGAATGTTGAATGTAGTTTGTGAACGTACCTGCCCAATGGCTAGTCGACAGGCGTGTTTGGGCGATCCAGTGTCTGGGCCCGAGCAGTTATGATGCGGGATCCTCTCTGAACATGGGAGTAATATTTCAACGAGGGGGGCCTATAATGGCGCGCACCAGGACCACTCTAGCGCGCAGACGGCGTATTGTCAACGACACTACAAGACGACACCGCAGGGCTATCGCTTTCATTGTTTAGGTTACTACAACACCGGCCACAATGAAGTTCTAATACTAAGCTTATACATTTATCATTATCAGTTGTTTATCATTAATGCAAAGTTACAAATATTACCTTCATTGGTGTAAACAATTTGTTAACGACACCCTTATGGTGCCGTCCAAGTGGTGTCGTTGACAATACATGGCGCAGACCATTCTTATGGTGTCATAGAAAGCGGACTACAAAGGCCCACCTTCTACCGCCCTACTTACTCGTAACTACTTAAGACTCTATTTGGAGGCATTCATCTGACGTCGAGCGTCGTCTGTGCTCGATTTCATTTCGTATTGATTGATTTTCTTCGTAATATCATGGTGTTAATGTATAATATGTCCAAATAATATTCTAGTGCTTCTAACCACGAGCACTATCGTGCTATCGTTTCAAGAATACGGTTTATTCTTCAACTGAGCTTTTTAAATGAAATGATAATACAGTAAATATATAACCGCTCTGCACATGCCACAGTGGATTATTATAACGAGTGGGGATTCTTTGTTCCCTGACTCTGAAGGGCTTATTTGAATAAGAAAGTGGAACTTTCGTTTCTCTGCTACTTTATTAAGCCAGTAATTGAATTGGGTGGATGAACGTCTCATCTAAGTTGAATCTTGGAACGAAATAGAACTATTCAAAACTCTTTTAGTGGAAAATTGGAGATGCAAGTACTTTACGCTTATTAGAGCTTTTATACATAGTTTAGGGGGCCAACTGTTGGACATAGGAACTCCTCCATAGGGATCTTTAAGCCGATCTGTCCTGAGCCTTCCGCATACCCGCATCCAGCGGCTTTCCGGAACCTCTACCAGATTGTCGGTCCACCTTATGAGGGCCTGTCACGCCACAGGAGGACTCCGCCCCAACGACCGTCCGTCCTGCGAACTATGTGTCCTGCCCATCTGCCGCTTAATGTTTACAATTCTTTGAAGGGCAATAGAGAGGGCTATGGTCGGGGTTTCTCTACGCGATTGCATCAGAAATGATGAGACGCGTATAAGGACTAGGGTTGTTGTAGAATTGAACATTTGAAATACGTACAAACTGCTACTTTTGAACATAATGTTGTTTGGGAAAGTTGTATGAAATTTCACTAGTAGAATGTGTCCCCCTTTTCTCGGAAACGATTTTACTAGTTTTATGATGTAATTTATTCATGAGGATACATTAGGTTCTGTATTTTTTTAATTCGACAATGAATGTATGTGTAGACAATTTTATCACATAGGTAATGCAAAAAACCGGCCAAGTGCGAGTCGGACTCGCCCATGAAGGGTTCCGTAGCAGCAAGTAACATAATATAAAAGTTCTTTTAGTTCGTTGTAACTTTGATCGATGTTTTAATAATAGTGTATTTTTTAAATTAAGTTATTGATAAGTAAACATTATAATTAGGTACCTAAATGATAGGATTTAGATCTGACTATATGCGAGCCCATATAAAATGTTTATGAAATTAAATGTTTTTTTTTATATTTGAGTTGATTGAATGAAAGGTAAATTGCGGTTTACGATTTATGACGTATTAAAAAAACTACTTACTAGATCTCGTTGAAACAAATTTTCGGTGTAAGTTTGCATGGTAATGTACATCATATATTTTTGTTAGTTTTATCATTCTCTTATTTTAGAAGTTACAGGGGGGGACACACATTTTACCACTTTGGAAGTGTCTCTCGCGCAAACTATTCAGTTTAGAAAAAAATTATATTAGAAACCTCAATATCATTTTTGAAGACCTATCTATAGATAATCCACACCACTGGGGTTGATGAATAAAATTTGAGTTTCAGTTCTAAGTATGGGGCATCCCCAAAATTTATTGTTTTTTTTTTATTTTTGAGTGAAAATCTTAATGCGGTTCACAGAATACATCTACTTAACAAATTTCAACAGTATAGTTCTTATAGTTTCGGAAAAATTGGCTGTGACATACGGACGGATAGACAGACAGACGTGACGAATCCATAAGGGTTCCGTTGTTTGCCATTTGGCTACGGAACCCTAAAAACCAATGATTGACGAGCGAGGCTTCATTGGGTTTTGCTGACTCGCGATGGGTTTTGTGAGCTTAAAAGTTCAGGTAGAAAACGTACCTCATCCCTCAATCCGTAATGTATGATTTCAGATAACATTATGTGAAATCATAACACTATTAATATCTTAGGCTACTATTAAAATATATTTAATAGGATACTTATAAAGTGTCTTTTATCGTCATCGAATGACACTTCAAAGAGCACTTGAAAATTCGGTTAGAAATCAAATTTTGCAGTCTCTCCTTTATTTTAGTAAATACTTTCCTGGTGGAAATTGCTATCCTAGCAATATGGCCTCCCATTATAATTATATGTCATTGCTGATTTTTTTGTCATATGTATGTGTTAAATTAATGAATTTTGAAGTTAAATCGTATGAAGCGTAACCAAATATAATAAATAAAAATATCTGTACATACATATATGTTGTTAGGCGTCGTATCACCTGCGAGCGCAGCGAACTCAACGCTGCGCTGGGAGGCGGAAACCTCTCGCTGCCGAGCATGGTCGTAGCCATGCTCCGCGGCGAGGCGGAATGGGGGGCTGTCCTCCTTCTGCGAGGACGTAATCTCGCAGATGGAGGCCGCGGAAAGAGAGCGGGAGGCAGATCCTCAGGTCGCTCCCATCCGTCGCAGACGGAAAGGCATGCGAAGGCGGTTATTCGCACAAGCGATGCCCGTCTAATGACCCTGCCGTGGAGGCCTGCGTGCACGGTTGGCCCCGTGCACGCCGCCGTAAGGCCCTCTGTCTGGGGATTGCCCTGGTGTTCTCGGGCAATCCCCAGTTGGTCGGACTTGCCCGTGCGCGTGGGTAGTGGAGTCGCACTGTGGACCTTACCTAGCGCGCTCATAAGGGCTGGGAGAACACCGGGGGGTGTTAGTGGGTAGGCCTGGTACTCTGCCGGGTGAGCCCCACACACGCTCGCCGTCTAGCCAACGCAACGGCGGGTACGGTGCGGTTACGCCTTTCCCCCCGAGAAAAAAAAATGCGTGGTATCACATAAACAGCAATAAAAAGAAACGATTTAACCAGAATTTTTTATTAATTACCCGCAGTCCCAAGTATCACAAAATTGTTTCCAATCAAACCCAAACCCGGGCTGATATGTCTCACGAAATATTCAAGGTATTTGAAAGTTCCCAGGGCCTTC
This sequence comes from Schoenobius gigantellus, assembly GCA_963935595.1. Taxonomy (NCBI): domain Eukaryota; kingdom Metazoa; phylum Arthropoda; class Insecta; order Lepidoptera; family Crambidae; genus Schoenobius; species Schoenobius gigantellus. The sequence continues at coordinate 29,078,918 of OZ012547.1, read as the reverse complement.
CATTACTCTATGGTCACTTACACGAGGCTTTCCTTATGGTCGAATGTAGTATTTCCGATACTTGTCCCTCGTGTATTATGTTTCAACGCCTTCATACAAGGTTACCGGGATAACAAGATAAGCAAACTGCCTGATTTCCCTAGGGGCAGTGCTAAATAACAGTTGATTGAGGGCTTAAGGTTGAAAAGCGTTGACTTGGTGAGCAGCGTCAGGCTTTTCGCTAAGTTAATGTGTCGTTGGATGCGAGTTCAAAGCACTTTGGTTGCTATAATTTCTATCAATATAATAAGTGTGAAAATTTCGATGTCTGCTTCCTTCTTATTCAATCGTGCTGATAGAAGTTTGGCAAATAATATCTTCTTGATCTTACTTGAAACAAAAAAAAACTTTTTTACTATAACAATTAAGAGGAAACACGAAGGTCGAGAGAATAAAAAAATAGGTATTTGTAAAATTAGTTCAAATTAGTGCAGCCAAAAGCTGTTAACTATTACGGAAAAAGAACAAATAAGTATCTAGTTCCAAAAATATTTAATATGTATGATGTGTTAAGGCAAGAAACCAAATTTAGTAGACCAGTTATAAAATGTAACTTAAAAAAAGCTTGGTTTAGCTCTACAGTAACAGTAACATACCATTTACAGTAACATAAATAGATAGCAGATAATAAATAACATATAGTAATATATTATAGGAAATAGATTAGGTAGGTATAAGCAAACTTTATATTTGAGCTTGTACTTTGCCAACAAACTGTTATAACAGTTTGGCAATTAATTAATATAATTAATGTATTGTACCTTTATTGAATAAAAAAAATGTATTGTTGTCGCGCTGGGGCCCCCAACAAACAAGTTGACCGCGATAGCGACAGCTGCAGCTCGGACCGAAGACACTTATAAAAAGTAAAAAAGTACACTAAATAGTCGTTTGGTTGTTCGCTGTTTTCTTTTCTAAAACTAGACTGATTGAATTGCTTTTTGCATTAGATTCAGATTCAGATTCAGATTCAGATATTTATTTGCTAAAAACATGTGTAAAAAAACATAGGTACCATACATTGAAGATATAAGTACAAACGTTGTTGTTACAATATTATTGATGTCCATCATGTTTACTATTGTCAGTATGCAAATTTATAATAATAAAAAAAAACTACAAATACAATAAGGTCTATTATGTAACTACTTGTTTACTATTATTACTTATATTAATTTAGATTAGTTTTCACACAAACTGCCAGTAATTAAGTTGGCTCTGATCTAAAAATTTAATTAATGGTTACATATGTCAATGATTAATACCTTAAAATTTAAATAGTGTCACATAGTAAAATGTCGAATTATATTATTATTTACTAATGTCATTTTTATTTCAAAGTCACATAATACAAATAGTTTTTTTTTTGAGATACAAAACTAATGATTTAGGTTAAAGCTTGTCATTTAGAAAATCTTGTACACTATAGTAACATTTCACATGCAACATTTTTTTGAGTTTGGCACGAAATATATTAATGTTCAAAGATTTAAACTCGTTAGGAACTTTATTATAGATTTTTGGGGCCATGCACCTTATGCTTTTAAGCAATAAAGTTTTTTTTACAAGTGGTATAATTATTTTGTCACCATGCCGTCGTCTACGATTTCCTGTATGTGACAGGAGTGAAAAAAGATGTAAATTTCTTTTAACAAATAGTGCTACCTCAATTATATATATTGACGGAAGTGTCAGAATTTTGTATTCTTTGAAAAATGGTTTGCATGAATCTGTTGTTTGCAGACCAAACATAGCTCGTATACATCTTTTCTGCATTTTGAATATAATTTCCCTATTTGTTGAATTTCCCCAAAATATAATACCGTATCTCAGTACTGACTCAACCATTCCGTGATATGCTGTAAGTAATGCATCAAGGTTAACAGATGACGAAAGTTTAAACATGACATAGGCTAAACTACTAACTTTTTTGCTTAAATCTGTTATATGTTTTTTCCAATCTAATTTTTGGTCAATTGTTAAGCCTAGGAATTTGGCTGTTTCCACTTCATTGATATCAACACCGTTATATGTTAGGTTAACGTTTGCTACGGGTGAGCCTCTTTGTTTAAAGTGCATTATATTCGTTTTAGTCAAGTTTATTTTTAAGTTATTATTATTTAACCAGTCAATTATTTGTGTCAGTGTATTACACTTCTGGACACATCTATTGGCCCACCTTGCATTTTCAGTTTCGTTTAGTCCTAGCAAAAAATTTGTATTAGGTCGAGCAAAAAGTTTTTATGCAGTTTTGAACCTGGCACATTCATAATTTTATTCAATAGTCTTTTTTTGAATTTCGAACACAGAATTTAAAGAAACAAAAGACAATTTGGAGCCTGTTCGTTGATATCAAACAATCGAATACTAAGAAAACCTGATTTTATTGGTTTACTTGGATTTAATTCTTGAAAGTGTGATTTTTCTCTTTGGTTTTGCAACAAACATTACTTATTCTTAACATTAAGGTGAGGTTCTATCAATAATCTATGGATACTTCGCCTGAAGTTGCAGCCCAAGCTGTGGCACTTATCCAGGCCGGACATAGCCAAAGAAATGTGAGTGCTTGACCGATCTGCGGTCCGAAATGTTTATCGGAGGTACCTAGAGACTGGCGGCTTTGTTCGTCGCCAAGGAAGGTCACGATCTCGGGTCACAACTGAAAGGCAGGATCGATTCATCGTGACGACCAGCTTGAGAAATCGTCACCTTACCTCCATTGAGATACAAAACCAACTTCGCGACTTCCACGGAGTATCTGCGAGCGGTCGAACTGTTCGGAGAAGGTTAAAAGAACGCGATATGGTACCACACAAGCCAGCTAATGATCCCAAACTAACGCGAGCCCACCGAACAGCGCGTCTTCATTTCGCGCGCACTCATTTAATTTGGACTCAGCAGCATTGGAGCCCTGTACTCTTTTCTGATGAGTGTAAAATTGCGTTACATAGCAATGATGGAAGGAAGAAGGTCTACCGACGTAAGGGAGAGCGTTTTGCACAATGTTGCTTTGAAGAGAGGGTTGCTTATGGCGGTGGCTCATGGACTGTCTGGGGTGGTATATCCGCGAGCGGCAAAACTCAACTTGAGATTGTTACGGGACCACGGCTGCCAACATTAAATGCTGAAAGGTACATTCGTGAGTGCTTAGAACCTCACGTGATGCCATACGTGGACCATGTGGGCCCAAATTTCCTTTTTATGCATGATATTGCAAGAGCCCATACCGCCGGCATCGTTAGGGAATATCTTCGGGATGTGAACATCACAATTATGGACTGGTCAGCCAGAAGCCCAGACATGAACCCGATTGAGCACATGTGGGACGAGCTAAAAAGACGTGTGAGGGCTCGTCAGCCAGTTGCCCAGACGATGCAGGAGTTGAAAACTGCCATAGAAGAGGAATGGGAGATGATCCCTCAAAATTTCATAGAGCGGTTGATAAACTCTATGCCTAATCGTATGAGAGCTGTCGTAGATGCCAATGGAGGCAACACGCATTATTTAATTAAACCTTTATTTGATAAAACATGTTTTTTATTCAAAAATCAACCGCCTTCATCAAGGCGCATACCCGACTTGTTAGGCGTAGCTCCATGTCGTGTGGTATTCTGAATTCAAATTTAAAACAATACGATCGAAAAAGATGGTAAAATGTATCAGGTTTAAAACTGCATCAATAGTTTTTGTTCAATCTAGCAATCATATTTAGGTAGGGGCCATCGAAACCTAAACTCTAAGGTGGGCCAATAGATGTGTCCAGAAGTGTATTTACATCGAAGTCATAAAGCAAAAGATTGTTTGATTTTATGGAAACTGTGCTATCATCAGCAAACAGAGTCATGGGGTGTTTGGTTGCACTTGGGAAGTCATTTATATAAAGGATAAACAATAATGGCGCCATAACACTTCCCTGTGGTACACCATACTTTACATCACGTTCACATGATGTGTAGGCAACTAGGGTTTTTGTTTGGCTATTTACTCTAGATATTTCAGTTCTTTGTCGTCGATTACTCAAATACGATTCAATTAGTTTCAGAATATTGCCTCTTATTCCATAATCGAAAAGTTTTCTAATTAAGATATTATGGTCTACGTAGTCAAAAGCCTAAGTCATGTCACAAAATATAGAACATATTGGTGTGTTTTTATCAACTTGGTCCATTATATTATTAATAAAGTCATAGATAGCCATATTTATTGATTTGTTTCTACGAAATCCTTTTTGTTCATTACATATGATATTGTTTTTATCCAAGAATGAATTGATTTCATTAACATAGAACTTTTCAAATATTTTTGAAAATATTGATATCATGGCAATAGGTCGGTAGAACTCCATCAGTTCTTTGTTTTCTTTTTTAAATATAGGTTTGATGATTGTTGTTTTAAGATCTTCGGGGAATGTGCATAAATGATGGCATATTAATTCATTGACTGATTTCACTATTTTGGTTGCAATACCATCGTAGCCTACACTGTTTGTGTTTTTTAGTTGTTTTATTATTTCGTGAATATTCTGAGGTAGGCATGGTGCCATGAACATAGAATGTTGTGTTGGGTTAATGTGAGAGGTAACATTTATACCACTGTTCACTATTGGTTGTATTTTGTCTACAAAATGGTTATTAAAGGCATTTGCTATCTGTAAAGGTTCTAAGATATGATTATCATTTACTTTGGTTTTTGTGATATAGTCTTTTGGTATGTTTGATTTTAATCTGTTTATAATTTGCCATGTAGTTTTAGATTTATTGTTAGATGTGTAAATTTTATGATTATTTTGTGATCGTTTTGTTAAGTTTATAATTCTTTTAAATAATTTAGTATAGGTTTTCTAGTTTCTTTTATTACTTTCTGTTGGTTTTTTCCTGTATAACCATAACAAGTTTCTCTTCTTTTTACTACATATTTTTAAACCTTTGGTGATCCATTTTGGCTTGTTTTTAGTTGTGATTGTGATATATTTCATTGGAAAGCACAAATCATAAAAAAGTTTAAATTCCTCAATAAATAGCTGATATGCAGTATTTGCATCATTTGACTCATACATTTCGGAAAATGTTAAAGTTTTTAAGCATAATTGAATTTTTTTTATGTTTTCATTAAAAATTCAAGAAATGTTTTGGCTGTGTTTCTATGTTTTGCTTTTTCATATAATCTCCTCAAATTTGGTTTGCTGGATGTTTGAACACAGCAAAAAATCTGGCAAGGATTTTAGGTATTTGAAGGTTGACATCTCCTTACCTAAAAATAATTAACATTTTAAGAAAAGTAAAATACAGGAACATGCTAATCGTGGCCATAATTTTTTGGAAAAAAATAGAGCAACTATTGCCATTATGCAGGAGGTAAACATAGGATTTTTCTATTGCAATTAAGTTGGCAAACAAGCCAACTGCCTACCTGATGGTAAGTGGTAACGTCACCTATAATACATGTAGCTCCTGTGGGATTCGCAGCAAATCTGCAATTCCCACAAGAACCACAGTGTACGTTGCCAACTTGTGACATTAGGTGTAAAGTCACAGTACCCAGTAATGTCACTGCCATATCTTACCCTTTAAACCGGAACACAGCAATGCAAGCACTGCTGTTTTGCGGCAGAATCAGATAATATAGGACTATGTACGTTTGTATGAAAAAACGACCCGTGCGATTTCCTCTTAAACAATCCTCTCCACGTGAACCAATAAGAAATGATATGATGCGTAGAAAAGCTAAATTCACCGATCGAGCTCAAAGAATTGCGAACCTTAACGGCAGTGGACAGGATACATCGCTTGCAGGACTGACGACATTTCAGGCGGAGAGGTCCTTGGGTATATAGCGACCGCTTATTGAAAGACCGACGATCTGGTAAAGGTCGCGGAGCGCCGCTAGTTGCGAGAAGTGTAGGACCGATCGATTTGAAAATCCTTGGGGAGGCCTTTTTTTATGGTGGGCCCAGCAAATGGCCTCCTCCCGCCAGATGTTAAGCGATGAAAGAGGCCCAAATGAGTTGACAGATAGAGGAGGGACGACATCTACTGTCCTACCACCTGCCCGCCCCTAGCTGGCCCAAAAGATGCTTTTTCACGCCTCTTTTGAAGAAACCCATATTGTAGGATAGAGGAAACAGGTGCACAGGTAGAGAATTCCAAGTGTGGGATGAACGACAGAAAAAGGAATCTTGGAATTACTTGGTACTGTGTGAAAAAGAGGATACAGTGTAAGGCCTCGTTTACGGAGACGCGGGGCGTCGCGCGTCGCGTGTGGCGTGGTGTCTCGCGGCGCATCAGACGTTTCTTCTATTTACGGTGGGGCGGCGCGTGAAGCGGCACTCATAATCGCACGCCTAAACACAAACATATGGCAATATACGATGTTGTTCATAGAGATGCGAGACGGGAACACCGACGGACGCGGCGGTGCCATCCGCGGGCTCAGCCGTGAAAAACGCGCCATTTCAAGCAAAGGCGTGTAAAATCGCTTCTCCGTAAACGCACTCATACAACGCCATATGTTTGAATTCTGTGCGGGCCGCGCCGCGCAACGCCCCGCGTCTCCGTACACGAGGCCTAAGGATGACGCCGAAGGTCCGCGCGTTTCTGTTAAGGAATGGACCATGTTTAACAATAGGCGACTTATGACTGAATTGATGAGTGTAGGTTATAGAGAGTAAATTAGTTACTTTGACGAGTTAGAGCTTAATTAGGCATGTTAAGTAAGTATTGCGAATTCTGTATTAAAATTCAAAGTTAACATCAAAATAACTTTCAGTAACTGCTTAAGTGCTTTGCTCTCAGTAAAGAATACCTTAGTAGTAGCACAGATAATATAATACTACAGTAGTAGTAGGATATAAAGGTGTCATGTTAACTCTGGACATCCGATTACTCCCTTAATATACCAAAAAGCTTTACCGAAAGTACCCACGAATTAGAAAAATTACATCTATAACTTTTTCGAATAAAAAGTTTCTTTTTTTCAATATTTTCATGTATATCAATATTGTTAAAACTAATTATCAATCTGGATAAAAAACCTCCAATCAAAATGTTTGCAATCCACAGTTGTTGAGAGAAGAATCCACGCGCTAACAGAGATGCCTCTGTTAGCGCGTGGATTCTTCTCTCAACGTTATGAAATTAAGCTTGTCTTATACCTACGCTCTCATCGCAGCTTGCAAAGCACGAGCTTCCAAAGCATTAAATTATGAGAATTTGAAGAACAACTTAATTTTCGTTGGTTAACCGTGGTGTCATGAAAATAAATTGAGTTTTGTAAGTTTCTATCCGTCTATTATATTATTATTTTAACTAGTTAATATAGACAGGATTAAGCTATTACCAGAAAGGAATAATTGAGCTGATTTTTTGTGCAATATATCATTAAGGTCCCTCATCCCGCTTTTGAACTTAACAATTAAATATATTAAAAGGAGTAATAAGATTTTTATGAGTATAAAAATTGTATCATTTTTCACTTGCTTTTTGTGATAAATTCACTAGCCGTATTACATAATATGTGATTCTTATTCATAACAAATATTACATGTATAATTTTATTAAATTAGCGTTTAGTTATTTATAATTTAACATTACAATTTGTACTTGAATGTCAGAATATAACCAAAAACTTTGTATTACAACACATGAAGTTGTTTTTCGCATAAGCTATATTCAAATCCTGAAAAAAGATGAAAGATACTAATAGCAGCATCTTTATTTGGTTAATTCCTCGAAATGAAAGCAACTTTGAAAATATATGAAATTTTGACGACACGGTTAGCGCAGAGGTCGAGTGATCGCCTACTGCGCAACGGACAGATATTTTGTATGGCCTACAGAAATTTGTTCCGGTCTGGGCGTATGTGCATGTGATATTCTATGTAACTGCACCCACGACACAGAAAAATACCCTAGTGTGGGGCGACGTTTTTTTTTTAAAAAAATGAAATGTTTTCGTACAGAGAGTTTGAAAAGTAAAACCTAAAGAGTAGAAATGAACTTATTTCTAGGTCCTGCTAGCATTTGTAGTTTGTATTATAAAAATAATGAGTTGTTAAAAATTAACACAAGATAGTTACTTACAGGATTGTGAGTTTGTTACTAGATCTATTATCAATCTGCGATTAAGAGGATTGTGAAGCTGTTAATTTTCATACAAAAAGCGATAACGCTTTTCTCCCTCTTAACATAGTCTAATTTTCATATTTTTGGAAATGTTGTAGATATAATGAAGATCTAGGTTTGTACGTTTTGATTTTAAAGTAATATTGCTCAGAATATAAATTATTAGCATCTCAATATCCATATTTTAGACTTAAAAACTACCTCGAGAATTTTTTACTTTTTTGACTAAATTATACTAATATAAAAAAAAAACAAGACGTGCAAACATAGACTAAGGTATACTGAATCTAATAAGACTAAAAATGTCTAATTTTGTAAAGGTTTAGGGGGGTAAAACAGTTATCTCCCGAAACAATATTTCAATAAGAAATATAGGCACTTGCCTCGGACTTTCAACTATAAGCGGTGTGCAACAAACTACATTTTTGAAAGTGCATACTCGAGTCATGAATTGGCACTTCACAGTCCTCTTAAAGGTGAATTAAAATGCACAATGACCTACAACTCTAAAATTAGTGTACAATTATAAATATATCGCAAATAAATAACTTAATTACAATTTTATAGGTTCGGCTTCTTATTTGTTTGCCATTATAACAATAGTTTTACTAACCAACCACTTAATACTTTGAAAACATTCGTGTGTGATCGTCAAATACAAACATTTGGATGGCAAATAAAAGAATCGTCAATGAGGAATGAGTTAGACTGAACGCAAATATACTAATGAACCTGTGCGTGTTTTGGAGCGAGTTTTTTAGGCGAGACTGTTTGTCCACTAATTAAAATCTTTTATGGTGAGATAGATTTATTTAGGTTCACACTTTGTTTGATCAGCTTTATTGCAATCGGAAAAGGTGATAGGTGTGATAAGTCTCAAACATAATATTGGTATTTATTTGAGCGTCAGTAGCGCTGTGTGTGTAGGTAGGTGTAGGTAGGTACTCGGCAATTGCCTTCCAATCGGGAGATCCGGGGTTCAAGACCGCTATGTACCAATGTGTTTTTCGTTTTTTCGAATTTCATATATACATTTATCCGACGCTCTCTTACGGTGATGGAAAACATCGTGAGGCAACCTGCATACATCTACGAAGTAATTCAAAGGTGTATGTGAAGTCGACCAATCCGCACTGGGCCAGTGTGGTTGACTAAGGTCTAAACACCCTAACATAGCCAGGCTTGAGCCCCAGGGTGGGGACGTATATGAACTGTTTGCATTATGAATGCTTTATCTAACTTAATGCGTGTTATATTTTTATTTGGAACTGTATTAATTAATTATGTGAAGTCGACCAATCCGCACTGGGCCAGCGTGGTTGACAAAGGTCTAAACACCCTAACATAAGCCAGATTCAAGCCCCTGGGTGGGAACGTATAAGAACTGTTTGCATTATGAATGCATTATCTAACTTAATGCGTGTTGTATTTTTATTAGGAACTGTATTAATTAAGATCTGTAAACGTTTACAGTCTTTTTGAAAAACATGGTCTAAACTTAGTCCTGGTTTAAACCTGGCGCTGCAATCTCTATCTATGTATATTGAGACAAGTGAAAGCGCACTAGGCTTAAACCAATATTAGCTTTAGACCAGTAGGGTTACTCTTGAACTGAATCCGATCGATCCACATTGAGATTGTGATTTTTCGTACGCTTATTTTTGCGCATTGGCTCCAAATTGACCCCGTATTGTGCGGATTTTGGGTGAACCAAACTCAGTATTATTAAATGTGAGAACAGTGAGAAAATCGTATGAAAAATGTATGAAAAATCGTATAAAAGTGTATGAAAAATCACAATCCCAATGACAATCCATTGAAAATGGTTCAAGAGTTAAGACCGTTAATGTTTTAACTTGCACCAGAGCCCAGTTCTTAATTACCACAAATTTGAGATACATTTGTCAGACAGTCATTTTAGCTGGGTGATAAATTGATGATAGATCATCAAAAAATAAAACTTGGACTACTTACAAAAATGGTCTCGTAAGCACTCAAAAAAAATCCCAATTTTCATGCTATGTTGAACACTATTGTTTCTCTTTATCAACTAACTAGCTGTGCCCGGAACTACTCGTACGTTTCGCCATACTACTTTTCTTCCCGTTTTTGCAACATTTTTCATTGATGCTCAGCTCCTAATAATCGTAGCATGATGTTATACTTATAGCCTAAAGCCTTCCTTGATAAATGGACTATCCAACACAAAAATAATTTTTCAATTTGAATCAGTAGTTCCTGAGATTAGCGCGTTCAACCAAACAAACAAACAAACTCTTCAGCTTTATAATATTAGTATAGATGTACCTATGTGTTAATATTACTTTCCATTGAAAGATATTCCCTAAGCAAATGTGGTTATGTTGTGGTTATACATTTACCTATGTAATCATCTATGTCACTCATTTTATTCTATGTTAGCCTTGGATCTCAACAAGAAAGCGGTTTTATGTAGAAACTTCTAATAGCTTAATTACAAAGGACCCCAGCTTAGATAAAGTCAAGCATAATCTAGAATAAAATATAGTTCTAGAATGATTCGCTTGGAATGGCAGGGTTACTGCTGTTCAAAACATTATTGTTTCTTTTTTCATTACATTAACACCTAATTGTCGCATCCTTTTCAATGGTAACTTAAAAATATAAATTACTAGCTTTTGCCCGCGGCTTCGCTCGCGTTAAATTCGGGGTAACACCGAAGATTTAAAAAAAAAGGCAGGTATTTTTCGTTGGTAACAAAGAGTCTGTGTACTGATTTTTAGCTTCCTACCTTGAAAACTGCAAAAAGTCCCATATAAAATTTCACCCCATCTTTTAAGGGGGGCAGATTTCCAAAAAAAAATGATGCACGATTTTTTTGTTAATCACAAATAGTTCGCATACCAATTTTTAGCTATCTACCTTGAAAATTGCGAAATGCTCCATACAAACTTCCACCCCCATTTTAGGGAAGTGGGAGGTTAGAAAGAGACAAAAAGTAGCCTATGTCACTCTCTATCCGTTCAACTATCTCCACTTAAAAAATAACTTCAATCCATCGCTCCGTTTTGCCGTGAAAGACGGACAAACAAACACACACACACACTTTCCCATTTATAATATTAGTATGGATGTAATATTTAATTCCAAATAATTAAATATCTCTGAATTTGTTGCTAGAACTATTTAAATAAATTTTTGAGATTACATTGTCTTATTACTTACATTAAAATGAAATATTAGAGTTGTTTCAACTGATCGATTCAGCGCGAACTAGTACCATTATTAAATTGTTTTCTTTACAATTTTAAAACTTATAAAATTGTATAGAAAAAAGCAATAAAATCCCAATAAAATGCAAAATGTAATTAAATTAAACTTAAACACAATTAAACTTACTTACGTATTCAACATTTTTATGCTAGATTTGCAGCAAATTCAAGTGTATGGAATGTTGCTTCACTTGTACACGAGTGCCAGCCCTGCACCAAGGACATTAACGTTTGCTATCGCGGTTTCATAATTAGAATCCAGAACTTTCTCTGCAGTCAAAACTAGTTGGAGCTATGCAGACATCTGACGGGAGTCAGGTTTAATGTTAGAACAAAATTAAGGAAAGAACAAAGTGCATAGGTAACAAAATGAGAATACTTCTCTTTGAATCTAATCAAATAGAAAAATAACATAGTAATATGCCCAAGTCAAATCTATGCCGGTTTATGAGAAGCATACCTACATATGAATTTATTTGTTATTATTACATTTAAATCTAAATCTAGTATTTATCTATCTAAAATTCAAATCTATCTCAAAAGTACTTAGTTCAAACTATCTCGATACTTACAAAACACAATGTCATGCATGTTCTATTTCATTTTGGTTATGTAATGGCGCTTTTGGGAAGATAATTCCTGTCGGTTACTTTCTCAATTTAGCGTAACTTAAAGTTACACTAATGTTCAAATGGTGCATAAACATTACACCATGAAAGCCTTAAGAAAGTCCAACGTGTTTTTTCGCAACCCTTTCTATGGATTCATCTACTTAGGAGATTAGCAAGTAGTCTGACTTAACGCCGATTAGTAAGCCAATGCGCGTTACCTGCTGAACATTTGCTAGCTAGGGTTTGCAAAAACAAAATATTATAGGTACAATCAATATCTTTATTATAATCTCCAGCTCATTCGTAGGCATTGTTGAGTTGTGTGTGGCTGCACTCACAGTATAGGTGGCTATCTATTGACCTCGAAATATTTTGAAATAGTCCTAAAATTATAACTTTAAGTTACAGTGACAGATTTTTGCAGTAGTTATAGGCAGGTAGTAGTAATCAGTCGGATGCATAACTTGCGAAAAATCACAGTGTTTCTTAGAGGAGTTGCACATCGGTGAATCTTACATAAAACACATTTAGGTACATACTACTAGGAGACTGTAGCCATTTATGATGTTAGTAAAAGAAGTTCTACATATTCTGTATTTTTATCTCCTTGATTATCAGATACAGTTTTTAATATTGTCGATGATTGCTTCTACTGTAAAACTTTAGTGTACTTGTCATAAAATGATCTTTGTGTCCGTCGAGATCACGCGTAGATCTGGAATTAGTTCTAATCGAAAAAATTGTTTTTTCGATTTAATTGCACATTTATAATTTATCCTATTGATTAGCTCCTACTACCCAGTTTCCTAAATCTGCTGCCCGCAGTAACTTAATCCTAGCATGGTGACACATTAAAGTCTAACGTAGATGGTACTAGAGGCTACTTGTCACCCCAATTAATTGATAATAATTTATAACATCAACAAAAAAACAAATATATTTGAAAAATCATTATCATCACAATTATATCAACCACGAAACTGTACGCTTACTGCAGCTCACAGACGTGTACCTAAATACACACGTAAATAATAACAGGGGATAACGCAGCACCTCCCATGTCCTTCTGGAAAGACGTTCTTTCTGTACCAAAGTGCAACGACCATTGATTCTACGTGACCAGACAAGATAATTCGTAAAATGTTAAAGCAACAAATCACTTAAAAAATATTGTCGCACTTATGTTACCATCCAATGATGAAATGATGACTTTAACATTTTTTTTAATCTCACGGTTAGGTAAAGCCACTTCCAAAAGATTCGCGTAAGGCTCGCTTGCGCTTTTAGTATTTTCGTCACTTCACTGCTGGTGACATGAAGTCTAAAAAGTTTTAACTTACAATAAACGAATTATCTTGGCGCTTATACCAAGATTTATATTACTCGCAAAGTTATAATTGATGTAGAAACTTTCACAGAAGTTAATAATACAATTATTGCACTAAATAATAGTTGAATAATACTTAGGTATAATGCAAGGTTTGCGAATTATAGAACGATGCCATTAGACGCAAAACGTTCTATGCTTCGCCATAGACACAAAACAGCTGGCAGGTCATTAGTATAAAAGCAAGATCATCCGGCCATTGCCCCCGAGTATTTAGCAGCTAAACTATGCGTCATTCAATGCAGTTTTGAATTTATTCTTAGAAAATTAAGAAATAGTAACGTGAGTCACTTCGACTCCAGCCAAGGACTTCAGTTACGATGCGCGCGCGCTGCGACTGTTATGTTCGACGCGTCGTCGTCGTGAAAACGCGTAAAGTTAGACACGCAGATTACGGCGAGAGAAGTAACGTGTCTATTTCTGTGTCCGGTTTTGCTACTAATCACTGGTAGCAACAAGCGTTCTGTTCGAATTTTTAAGCGTCGCTACTCTGCTTCAGATAGATATTTTGAAATTATTAGGCAGGTTTTATAGAACTGCCATTAAGAAGACAATACGTTAAGATGTTTTAATTATTGACAATCAATCTGAATCGCAAGTTTCAGCCACACTAGGATTTTCTCCTGTATCGATACTTTATCGTGGGTGCAGTCACAAACATAGAATATCACATGCACATACGCCCAGACCGGAACAAACTTCTGTAGGCCATACAAAACATCTGTCCCGTGCGGGAATCGAACCCGCAACCCGTTGCGCAGTTGTTATAGTAAAAACTTGACATGATATTCCTGCCTGTCGTTCCTATACTATGTATTATAAGTTAGATTTTTAGTTAGTTTGTAAGATTTGTTTTCGGCCTTTAACTCTGTACATATTAAGAAAATAAGCTTTTTCTCCTTTGCATGCTCTATATATTTTAATTACGCTTCATTTCATATAGTTTATTATTCGTATTTATTATTTTCATATTTTATCTCTATTTTCATAGTATATTTAATATATTATTTTTTATGTAGGTATGCGGACTACTCAAGTTCTATCCTCCAAAATTGCACTGACTGTCATTTATTTCTACACTTTACGGTTTACTATCCTCTCATCCCAAAATGATCAATAGAAAGAGCAAGCTTATTTTCTTCTTCTAAATCCTAGTACTTGTTTTGTTTTATTCATTTGTTTTAGCTGTAATAGAAAATTAGTATATACGCTGAATCGAGAGTTCAGTCGTCGAGTTAGCTCGTACACTACGCACTGTAGTGCAGGCCGTTCCCGGGCCATTGGCATTGGCCCGGGACTCAAGAAGGCTCCGCGTAAATCTATCTCTAAACTAAATCTACCTGCTGCTGTCTAAACGCTTTGCCGAAGCTCCTACTTTCGGTCGCCGTGGAAGAAGCTACCCTTCTATCGCCGTTTTACTTCGGTCCTGCGGAAGAAGCCACTGCCGATTTGCCTCTACGGGTCTCTTCTGATTATCGTCTCGAGAGTGCTGAAGAGCAACACAACTGCGGGCCTGGTGTGACTGGGTTGTCGCCGTGCACTGAAACGACGCTGCTGTTACCGTCTTCAGCTGTGTTCCTGTTTTCCCGCCATAGTTTCACGTTCCCCCTAAGTCCGTACCGATCCCCTACCACCGGTGGTCACGTCGCGAGTGAATTCCCTTTTCCCCTGTCCCTCCTATTCCCCGGCAACGTCGTGTGTGCATCGAAATAGACTCTAAAATTTGCTTGTAAATAAATATTAATATTTTGTATCATAATATTTTTATCTTTTGTAGTATAGTGTTTCCCTATTTCTCTCTCCCGATTTATCTGCTGCGTTACAGCTTCTCCCTCTCAGAGAAGTTGTAACGTTACAACTAGGATTTTCTTCTGTATCGATACTTTATCGTAGGTGCAGTCACAAACATAGAATATCACATGCACATACGCCCAGACCGGAACAAACTTCTGTAGGCCATACAAAACATCTGTCCCGTGCGGGAATCGAACCCGCAACCCGTTGCGCAGTTGTTATAGTAAAAAATTGACATGATATTTGTACGAGGAATCTACAAATGGATCAGGTGACATATATCGGCGTGTCAACTGTAAACTTGCAGCTTGATGTAGTTAATCGGAGCCAACAAGCGACGCATGGAAACTGCAATGGTTCCTATGCCTAAAGCTATACGCAAATGCAAATCCACCCACCACTGACTAGGTTGCTCGACTTTTAGAACAGTCTAGACTCTAGTCATAACCGGCCATCAGATAATGCAGGTAATGCACAAAACTCCCAGTTATTGGCTCCAATTATTCCTTGCCGAAAGAACACAAAGGACGACGAACATACGACATAATTATAAGTCCATCATTCAAAACAAACATTTGTGTTCACCACACAATCACCCAGACTAGGATTTTAGCCCGGAACCTCTGTATTAATAGCTAGAACCATTATCTACTAACTAGACCAGACAGCCATCAGAATGCATTGAATACAGTTTCATAATAATAAATACGAAATGTCTATGTTAAGATGTAAAAAGTAATCTTTAAATACATAATAATATTACGATTGTGAATATTCTGAAGTAATGAATAATCATGATTCAGAAACGAATTACATAAGTCTTTTACATTTGCGGCGACGGTGAACGTGCAAAAAACTTATAGCTATAATGGTGTAATGCCATTTAATGTGATTGAGTATGACCGTGTGTTATGCCAGATGCACACTCCAGGGGCTATATTAATGTTCTGTTATTTCCGAGGAACTTAACTGAATTGTTTTATTTTTTACTACAAACTATAGCATTTTTTGTAATAGTACGTAGGTACTATGGCTTTATGTGCGCGATTATAGACCCCCCCATCTAGGTATTACCTCCATCTTCAGAGTAATAACCCCACTAGCGTTAAGACCTGCCCTGGAGTGGTCCGGAGAATTGGGCTTACCCAGATCCCGGATAACCCTGACTATGGACAAGATCGGTATCGTGGTTGGGTTAGTGGGTATGCCCTACACTCAGAATGGAAAGTCCTACACACGCCTTTCGACTATTCATTGTTACCCATATCACAAGTTAGTATACCTAGGTGTGCTTCTTGTATAGGAATTGCATATTACTCGAACCACTTCTACTATAGATGACTGTAGTCACTTACCATTCTTTTTTTACATATAATAGGGAAACTCTTCGCCTTCATCTCAGCTTATGGTAAATGACGATAAGGCCGAAGGTGGAAGCGAGGTTCACAATGTACTCCTCAACAACTGAGGAACTGGCTATCTTACTTCTAACTTTCGGAACACAGTAATGCTGTTAACATTGTTATGGCAAAAAACTTAGGTAAGACGGTGGTAGCTAGCCAGGTAAACTCAGAAGCTCTACTATACCAACCAAACCGACCAGAAAACTTCTGCCCCCATGGGAAATTGAACCCCGGACCTCCCAATCAATACCCGGTTACCAAACCACTAACACAAACTACTGTGGATAGTCTACTTGTGTGCCAACATTACTGTTTATAAAACGGACGTTGAATGCTAAAATTAAAGTCGCTATACGACCTGAGGAGTCGAGGCGAGGCGACGAGTAAGAGAGTGTGAATCCAGCATTACAAAAATATTATTCCGCAGTAGTACTTCACCATCCGTAAAGTATCGATAATGACAGTGAATATAATATTGTCTGATTGTATGTACCTCAGAGCTTTATACTATAGATAGAACATTAGTTGAAGTAGCATTTCTGAAAGATAGTATGTGTTACATGATTTTAACTGATTTGATAGGTTATCAATGTTCAATGTCGATGTAACTGCGCTTATTTGTACAACTGTCAAATCAACAGGAATAA
The DNA here is from genome assembly GCA_963935595.1 of Schoenobius gigantellus. Classification (NCBI taxonomy): domain Eukaryota; kingdom Metazoa; phylum Arthropoda; class Insecta; order Lepidoptera; family Crambidae; genus Schoenobius; species Schoenobius gigantellus. The sequence continues at coordinate 29,061,666 of OZ012547.1, read as the reverse complement.
TTCATTATCTATGTAACGTAACTGTTGCATGTATTTTTTTTTGTTTCGAAAATTTGAACTTCTAAACAGAACATTATGTTAAGAATGAAGCAAACTTTTATTTATTTTTACATATAACTTTGTATTTTTTTTACAAATGCTAAAAAATCAAGGAGCTCGGTGGCCGAGACGTCTGGGCATGGTCTGGGCGTCAAGACGGTATGTTGGAGACGCGGGTTCAAATCCCGCTCGAGACGAAATTTTTTCTTTATTGATTCATTAATTTTTCAATTTATTTAGCAAAACTTTTCCCGTGGGAAAATTACCCTATGTCCTTCGCCTGGTCTCGAACTATCCCTATACCAACTTTCATTAATAATAATTAATATATTATAATAGCAGATTAAAGAAAATGCAATGTTCCATATAAAAAAATGTTACGGTTAATTAACGTTCACTGTGGTCAGGACCAATGTAGGTGACCAATAATATAAAACAAAATTTAATACATATATGGCATCATCGTACTTATGGCACATTATATAGTAGGCCCTACGTACCTATTATGCGAGTAAAGGGACTGAGAGAGTACCTGTGTTTGTGCGCACCACACCATTTGCACAAAGGTGTTTTCAGATTACGCTATAATATAATAGCATATAGCATATAGTTCATAGCACAGCAATATCGCGCACCATACATTTTTATGGAAACGTTCACACTTAGCTGTACTATATATTATTGGTTTACTATACGCTATAAATTATTTGCTATACTATATAGCACAATAGTAGTCTTGCGCAGATAATCTAAAGTTGTTCGCGGTGGCAATTTTTTTAAGAAGACTATTTTTTTTTCTAAACTCAAAAACGCTCCTTACATTGTAGTCGATAGTTTGGAAGCCCTAGCAACAAGTAAATCAGGAAATTAAACTCCGGCTTTCCAGATTTCATCAAGGCTTCAACCAAAAAGGCATTAATTTTTTAATTGCAAATTTTTCGTAGTCAGCAATACATAGATTCAATTTTCAGGCTTTTGTTTAGAAAATTGTCTTACATCGAACTAACAGTTTATCTTCCTAATATTTCACTTACATAAAAGGATTCATTTGAATTAATACAAGCTTTGTGAAAGTATCGAATTGAAAATTAAATTTAATATCTAAATTTCTAATAAGTTCTTCAAGTAGTATAGAAACAATCTGTAAATTGTAATTTCTATCTTTGAAGTTGTTCATCATAAATATTTCATAATTATTCCTCTGACAAAATAATAAAGGGATTGTTGGTAGGTTTTTAAATTTTAACAGCTGTTTATTGGTACGGTATTTCTGGATATACGACTTTATTGAGAATATTTAATTTTCTAGATGTTTTTAGAATTATTAGGTTCTGATATAGATCTGAGGAGCTGTAGTTTGAGTCTTCGATGATAAATAAACCTAAAATCTATTACATATATAAAAGGAGATGTTCCCATCTATAGACGCACGCATAACCGTAACCACTAATGGTAGAAACGTGAAATTTGGACAGTTGTTTTAATTCAAAATGCGGACGCACACTAAGAAGGGATTTAAAAAAAAATAACTCTAAAGGGATGAAAAAGGGGTTGTAAGTTTGTATGGAAAAATCTTTAAATTAGCAACGATTTTGCTAAAACTTGAGATTCATGCTCTTAAAAATATTTCAATGAACACGTTTTCATGGTTTATTGGAATTCACTCCCTTAGGGTGCAAAATAGGGGTTGAAATTTTCTATGGAAAAAATTTAAAATCTACTCCAATTTCTACGAAATTTATTATCCGGGCTTAAATAGGCTACACAATTTTATTTTCCTACGGGAAAATATAAATTCCCACGCGAAAACAATAATAACGCGAGCGAAGCCGCGAGCAGAAAGCTAGTACAATATATTTGTATCTATGCTGCTGCGTAGCTAGCTGCTACCGATTTACCTGTTTGTCGCTGGTTACCAGTATTTTTTTTAAACGTCGTCGCCCCACACTAGGATTTTCTCCTGTGTCGTAGGTGCAGTTATAAAACATAGAATATCACATGCACATACGCCCAGACCGGAACAAATTTCTGTAGGCGATACAAAATATTTGTCCCGTACGGGAATCGAACCCGCGACCCGATGCACAGTAGGCGATCAGTTGACCTCTGCGCTAACCGTGTCGTCAAATTATCCGTATTATTATTAATATTATCAATATTGTCAATATTATCCGCATTGTCGTATTTCGACAATTGCAAAGTAGTTTGTCAACGTTCTGCATTGCACGAAGTAAGTAACAAATAATTTGTCGCATTGCGATTCTCTTTGCGAAAATTTAAGATACACTAACCATATTTGTGAGTGAAGTGATCTGAAGAATGTAGCATAAATTGGACTTGACAGTCAGCCACGCGTGTCTACGGATTTCGGATTCATGTTAGGTCCAGTGAGGCGCAAGCGAGTCGATCAATCGTGAATGTCACCACAATTTCACTCGTAGAGGATATTTCAAAGCCGGCACGTGTAGTAATGAAGATTTGGATGGATAAGGGTTGTCAGTTGACAAAGAAATATCTTCTCTTTTGAATTGTCTAAACGTACAATATGAAACGGTCATCATTCGTAAATAAAACATTACATTTACTGGTGTACAAATTATCGGCATCATTATTTCAGCTCGGAAATAGCATCGCAAAGATAAATGACATGAAGAGAAGATAGTTAATTAAAGAATACAAGTACAAGGTACCAATAAGATACCAGCAACCTTTTTTGTTGTAATGTTTTGTTCAGCCTAGGACTAAGAACTAGCAAACTTATAACTTTATATTCTATACTTATTCATCGTTTAAGTCTTACATGCCTGTTTAATGCCTTTGTCTGCATTAACCTAATAGGTGTACATTAGTGTGTAAAATAAACGCAAATGACAAACACGTGTTCATAATTTAACTCATGGTCTCCACGTGAATTGGCCCTTTGACAATAAATAAGTGTTACACATTTGACATCAGAGTACGCAACCCTTACATACTAGGCTCGTACACTACCAGTGTCATTAATTTTCAGTTAATTTGCTGAGATCTCGTCTTCTTCTTGGTGACAACCCTAAGTCTCTCAGAGCACCGGACATTTCATGATCTCTTTGACTGAAAGATTTGACGAGAGGCAGACGGAACGGACTTTTATTTGCACTTTCACGTGAAAGACTTCATTACTCGTTTGGAGTTCCGTAATTCTATTATTACTAGCTGTACCCGCGAACTACGTTTCGTCATATATTTTTCTCGTTTTTGCAACATTTTTCATTGATGCGCAGCTCTTATTAGTTGTAGCGTGATGTTATATAGCCTAAAGCCTTCCTCGATAAATGGACTATCCAACACAAGAAGATTTTTTCAATTTGAATTAGTAGTTTCTGAGATTAGCGCGTTCAAACAAACAAACAAACTCTTCAGCTTTATAATATTAGTATAGATTAGCTAGCTTTATAATATTAGATGATTATAGGGGGCAATCGTCCATAAGCATTTATGTGGTGGACTTCCTATTTTTTGTGTGTATAATCAAGGAAGATACTTTGTAGAGTGGAAAAAATTTTAGCTTGAATTATGGTGGTTTTTCGATAACTGCAGTACTGGGTTGTAAATGAAAAGTTGTGCTTGCAGGCCATCCAATTTAAATGACTCACTGCAGTGGTATATCTAATGCTGACTGTAAGAGCTTCGACCTCACGACAACTTTAACTTTTCTTCAAGCAGAGTAAGACCACCCGAAGAGCATAATGGATTCTACCAAAATTATTTTAAATAAAACGTGAAATTTGTAGAAAATACACGTGTCTCTTAACGTATTTGGCAATATGAAGAGTTCTTTATATATACCCATACATTTAACTCTTTAATGAGAACGGTTTCTTAATATTATTTATACAATTTCATTTAGCGTTAATGACTCATTTTAAGCATGGATGAATCATAGGCCGTCTGAATTTTGTACGCTATTTTGTGTTTATTTGTCAAACTTTAGAATTAACTTAAGATATAATGTAATCAAAATTAGATAAATTTCCAGGCCATCGATGCAGAAAATTACGATACCCATGGAGTTAATCTTGTTACACGTGGAGCACAGGCACCGATTCAGGCCTAAGGAGGAAATGTGTCATAATAATATATTTTAACGTTTGTGCAAGTCTTATGCAAATATTACAATAGCTAATAACCACAATAAAATTAATATTTTACGAGATTTAAAGCTTATAGTACAAAATATTAGACATTTTCGGAAAATACGATATCATGTCTACGACATAATAAGTTAATTAATGAAAAAAAAACTATATAAAGTTAAATTTTTGTTTGTTGTTTGTTTAAGAGTAATTTTTTTAACCAGGTCTACTGCCCTATGGGCAAAATATTTTTCGTCTCACTTCTCAAAAAACATATCGCTTTAGTTCCATTTCTCAAATGAATCTTCAGCAAATTTACATTTTGTATTTCATTCACTTGGTCAAATTATCATTTGACATCATTTAACGTTGTCAAGTTTTATTGAGTCAAGTGTTTATTAAGCAATCGATTTATTTTGGTAAATAATATACATATTCCAAAAATTGTTTATTCAAATTGTCACTTGTGATGCAGTATGCATGCTGCAAGCTTGCTTGCATGGTGTATGCATGCCTGCATGAGCGGGGGTGTAGGGGGCGCAGCCCCTTTACTCAGCCGGGGCGGAAGCCCCATGTGAGGAAAAAAGTTATAGGATAAAACTGAAAACTGAAGGTTAGGTTAGATATTGTTACCACATACAGCGGAGCATGGAACTGCATATTGCATGCTAGCTTGCATTCCATTCCGCAAATATTACAAATTGCAATGCAATATTTTGGGAAAAGTACGTTATGCCTAACGATACATTTACTAAATAAAACTTAGTAAAATGAAACATGGCCAAGTAATTATGTGTTAAACAATAACTTGCCAATAAAGAGTTATGTGAAAAATTGCAATAAGTTGTTCTGATAAATGTTTTTTTTTGCCAAATAAATATTTGCGTTAAATAATTTGCGATGTGATCGCAAATTATCATGTAAAATTACCATGGAATAATAATCCGTTTTTTCCAATCTATAATATTTCTGTCCATAAATTAGTAATCCGTTTTCCCAATATATATAAAAAATCTTAATGCATTATCTATGCAAAAAGGTATATACGTAGGTAAATTGAGAAGATCATGCATCAAAAGAATATTTTACTCAGCCGTTAGATAAAATTCCTGATAATATTTCTTTGTGATCCGTAAGTACTTTTTACGATATATTTGACAAAAACTCGGAATATGTGTATTGAATATCATTTTTCATGAGATATTTCTCAGCAATAAATCCTTAATACATGTCTGTGGTGAAATAGCATATTTTGTCGATTACTGTTAGAGAGATTTACCGCGAATAAGTAATTATAAATTCAAATGTTTTAGCACTGACGATAACATCTACAAAATAAATACCTAGTGGTAGAAATAAAATTTGATACGTATCTACGTCACATGTTCTTTTCGCCATTCCGTTATAAATATTTCTAAGCAACCTGATGATGCAAATATTGCAACATCGATACCGATATCTTAACCGACAAGTGTTTTGGATAAAACCTCCGTTTTACATAAATTTGCCTGATAAAACTTTAAATATTTTTTATTAGTTTCCTTAGAAAGCGTCAATCACATATCTATTAAAATGGCAATAGAAAACTATATAGATCCTAGTAAAATTTCGATAACATAAAATATTGATTGTATTTGCATCAGTTACATTGTATTGCTGGAAAACTTAAACACCGAAGCAAGGAAACATTAAGTTTTACTATAAAGTAGTGTGTAAGGAATAATTTATCTAAGACTGTTAATTTATATTTCGCAGCACTTGTTGTTTACACTAATAATTGATTTGAACTTAAGAAAGCTTGTCACTAAGGGCTTAAACGACTGCGACATCCATAACAAAAATCTTTGCAAACTTGTTTTTCATATAAAATTGTGTTCCTTTTAATGCGTCAATGAAATTGAGAATCACGTACTTAATTAACATAATAAAGCGCGTTCGTAGTTCGGTATATACATACACTTCAGTAAGATTTGTTTAATTTAAGGAAACCATGACTCGGAAAATTATATTCTAATTATCTGATTTCTTGATTCACTCATGTTAGATCACTCATCTATAAAACCATATTTAAGACGTAATTTATTAGGTGTGAGAATCCTTATATAATTGTTTATTCGCGTGATGGGTGACGACAAATACTTCGTAATAACCTCTAAGGAAAGTTGCATACAATTTTTTTTTAAATTTCGGTACTATAATTTTGACTTTCTGAATGATTTTACTGACGTGCAAAAGTAATTATGTAATAATAATCCTATTTGAATAAACGATTTTGAATTAATTTGAAAGTAGTATGCATTTATCACTGCTTTATAAAAAGACAGTACGGTAAAAGGTGCAGAGCCTTGAATTGGCGCCGCAATGAATATCAAATCGACAACGATCGTGACATATTTTAAGTTACACAATAAGCTCGTTTCTTAATGATATGGGAGATCCAGATAAACTGACGAGTTCACGTGAATTCCCTAGGCGATCGGGCCAGAGGATGTTGGTGGACGAATTCGAATCCACACAGACGTAGCCGAAGTTACAAGATTTGTGACTTGCGACTGCGTTTTTTAATGAAAATTCTAAATAAAATTTAAGAATGAATTTTTATTTACTTACATATTTTTTTTGTAAATATTTACATACAAGGATCACGAAGTAACATTTGTATAATGTTGTCAATAAACCTTTATCGGTCTTATTACAAAACCTGGTCTAAAGTTAGTCTTGGTTTAAATGTAGTGCGCTTTCACTTGTGTCAATAACACACAGACAGACAGAGTTACTTTCGCATTTTATAATATTAAGTAAGGATTACTATTATCGTACTCGCGTATGCTCACCCGCGCGTTCTCACTTGGGCTTGACGTTCCATTGTAATATTTCTTGAATCATCATCACAGCTCATTCATATACATCCCCACCGAGGGGCACGAGCCTACCCTTAACCAGTTATGGTAGGGCGATTAGGCCTTAGTCAAACCACGCTGGCCCAGTGCGGATTGGTTGACTTCACATACACCTTTGAATTATTTCGCATCTTCTTTCACGATGTTTTCCTTCAACGCAGGAGCGTCAGATAAATGTACATATGAAATTCGTGAAACGAAAAACCTGTCCCCCTAGACAAGATGTCTTTCGATAATCGTTATCGCAATCGCTAAATGGACAATGTATGAGATTTGACAATTGCTCTCGAAAGCTATGCGAGGGCTTATGTCAAATCCCATACATTTTCCTTCTAGCGATTGCGATAGCGATTATCGAAATGCGTCTTGTCTAGAGGGGCTGGCCTTTAACATACCGTGTTGACGCCTCCGAAATGTCGTTATCTCTATCTCTATATATAATAAAATCGTAGGGGTACAAAAATCTGTAATTGCGAAATATTAAGAAAAAAAATACACAGGTCGCCTTAAAATCATTAGCAGAACACGATAGAATAGTTTTTAAAAAAATGTTTGTTTGTTGGTTTGTTTGTTTGTCTGTTTGTCCGGAAAGATCTCTGAAACTACTGGACAGAATTTGATATGGCTTACACCACAATGCTTAGAATTTTCCGGAAGAACATTTAGGCATAATTTCGTTTGTTTAAATTCACTTTTTATTTTTAGTGAAAAAATACCATATAACATTTTCGAATTGGCTTAAGGTAGAAAAACAACGGCGCACGTGAAATTATTTTGACAAGTCTGTCACATAGTACCTTAGATAAATATCTATGCATAGTACAGAGAGAAGGTATTTTCTTCCACGAAGGAAAGGCAATGGAACTACGCCTTACAGCCTGATCTTAAGTACTTAATTGGATTTCGAAAATTAAGGCAGGAATGAAGTGTTTCACATAGTACAAATAAAATTTAATATTTTCTGTTAATGGCTGTGCCCAACTGGATTTCGCCAACCAAATTGTCTTTTTCTTATGTCGTACCGTGGTGGTAAGCCAAAAAGATCAAGCCATACAACCAATGTATAAAGCATTTTTTTATGATATACTTATCGAGTGACCATAAAATTTGTAGATTGGTTTAATTCTTGACTAATTTTCACAAAATCGGTACAATTTTTGAAATATTTGAAATGTTGAAAAATGAAGATACTCTTTTCATGGTATTTTGATATGTTTTTACATTAGGACTAAGGAATCAAACTCTTTCATCCATTTAAAACTATTAAAAGTAATAGATTAATATTGATAATTAAAAAAATATCTGACTGCAATGTTCTGGGTTACGCGTAGAGGGACGGGACGGGACTCTTGATCCTAATGTCTAAAATGACGGATCACATTTTTTTGGATCCACCCAAGGAACATGGATATCGAACGAAGAACCTAAAGAGTAGAACACATTGAACCTAGCCACGTTGACGACTGCCGATAAAGTTCGTTTCCAAACCCAGCGATATGCATATCAAATGAAAGGCCTTGATGAGTAGAGCACTATGAACATAGGAAAATCGCCCTAAATTCAATATGGCCGCCGCTCAAATAAAACGGATAAAAGTTCGTTTCCAAACCCAGCAATATGGGTATCAAATGAAAGGCATTGATGAGTAGAGCACTATGAACCTGCAACATTGACATAAATTCAATATGGCCGCCGCTCAAAAAAGGTGGATAAAAGTTAGTTTCCAAACCTAGCAATATGGGTATCAAATGAAAGGCCTTGAAGAGTAGAGCACTATGAACCTAGCAACATTGACATAAATTTAACATGGCTGCCGCTCAAAAAAGGTAGATAAAAGTCAAGCCGGCTTTTGACTATAGGATGTAATATATATTACATGTTCAGCTATATATTACATCCCGGGTTTGCTGTTCTCACTATCAGATATATTTTTTAGAATAGTTCAGCTTCTATGATCCTTACATCATAACGTCTTTTATTGAAACGGTTGACCTCTCGTTATTAAATGGATAATATGGAAATTGTTTTGCTAGATACTTTCGATAGTTCATCAGACGAAGATGATGCAGTATTCGATTTACATGTCTCATTATTTAGAAAAAATACAATAAACGTCGATTCTGGATATCGAATCTTAATAGACTAAAGGCCTTACTAATAACCATTGTATAAACCTTGTATAGTTAAGTAGTGTTTTGTCTCTTTTGTTCGAATTTGAAATGTCATTCGAGTGAACGTGAGAAAACACTGTTTAACTAAATTAGGCGTATACAATGGTTATTAGTAAGGCCTTAAGAAAAGATTATAGTGAATTTCTTATTACGTTTCTCCATGCAGCATCCTTAATTTCATTCATTTTATACTCTTCAAGATTAGTCGTAAACAAGGATATTTCCTAACACTTTCTATAAAATGTTCCATTATAGGGATAAATACGTAAATAGGTAAATACGTGGTAAATACGTAAAGAAAAGATTGCGAACCAAAATACCCAAAAATCATAACACGCGGACAGCTATGTAAGTACGTGCGCATGACCGTCACGATTCGAAATGAAGGCGAGGCAGGGGCAGAGGTGCGGTGTGCGGGAACGTGAGGTATAATATATACCGCATAAATCGCCTTCAAATATAGCTCGGTCGGGCGAAAAAATATTTACAGTTTGGGGTGTAATATATATTATAGCACAGTGAGAACGGTCTCGTAAAAAAGTATGGCAAGCGATAAAATATTATATCTCAAAATGTAATATATTACATTATATCCCATAGTCAAAAGCCGGCTTTAGTTTCCAAGCCTAGCAATATGGGTATCAAATGGAAGTCCTTGAAGAGTAGAGCATTAGGTACCTAGGAAAATCGACCAAAATTCAAAATGGCCGCCGCTCAAAAAAAAGGATAAAAGTTCGTTAAAACCCTGCAATATGGGTATCAAATGAAAGGCTCTGATGAGTAGAGCACTATGAACCTAGCAACATTGACATAAATTCAACATAGCCGACGCTCTAAAAAGAAGAATAATAGTTCGTTTCCAAACCTAGCAATATGGGTATCAACTGAAAGGCCTAAAAGAGTAGAGCATTATGAACTAAGGAAAATTGCCCTAAATTAAACATGGCCGCCGCTCAAAAAATGGATAAAAGTTCGTTTTCAAACCCAGCAATATGGGTATCAAATAAAGGGCTTTGATAAGTAGAGCACTATGAACCTAGCAACATTGACATAAATTCAACATGGCCGCCGCTCAAAAAAGATAGATAATAATAATAATAATAAACTTTATTTGCGTCAGATATGGTTACAGTCATGGTGTTACTTAAATAGTCGGTCCACATATCCCACCTATTCGGCATGCAAAAATTCAGAAAGATGTTGTTGTTATAAACATTGCATCATAAAATCTATACCAATAAAATAACACCTATATATGTCATGAGCATCGATTCTTAGTAAATGTTTCTTTTATAAATTCATAGTGGTCTTTTTTGAACCTTCATAATCAATTTATAATAATTATATTAAGCGAATCAGATTAACAATATTAGATAAACATACAATAAAATAAATCAAAATGTCAAGAACTTAAAACTATTTTTACAAGTCAATTTCTATATCTACAATTTTTATAAATATATGAAATTAGTCAATTAAATAAAATGTCAATAATATATTTTAGTCATGGTACAATAAATCAGATTCAGTTTCCTTTTTTAATGTCATTCGGGCACTTAATAGGAAGAAGTAATAAATTCATATCCTTTGCTTGAAAGTAGTCGTCTAATGAGTATAAACATTTATTAATAAGCCATCTAGTCAGTTTGTTTTTAAAAGTGTTAAAAGCATAATTTTTAAATTCATTTGGCAATTTATTATATATTTTAATTGTCATGGGGTAACAGCTATGTGCATACAGTGTAGTTTTCATATTAGGTACATGCAATCTATTACCATTCTTTGTATTAAATTTACAATTTTTGGCCCATTGCATAAATAGATCAGGGTGTTTTTTAACAAAGATACAGCATTCCTACACATATAGGGAATAAATTGTGAGTAATCCTAGTTTCGGAAATAAAGGTTTGCATGAAGTCCTTTGGTCTACATTACAAAGTCCACGTACACATTGTTTCTGTGATATAAATAATCTTTTAATCTCTGTAGAATTTCCCCAAATGACAATACCATACCTAATATTAGAAGCAACGTAGCCATGACAAGCTTGAAGCGCCGTTTTCAAGTTGCTGATTTTTGCTAGTTTCCATAGAGCGTATGCGAATCTGTTAATTTTGCTACAAACTTTGTCAATGTGATAAAAGTTCGTTTCCAAACCTAGCAATATGGGTATCAAATGAAAGGCCTTAAAGAGTAGAGCATTAGGAACCTAGCAAAATCGACCTAAATTCAACATGGCCGCCGCTCAAAAAAAAAGGATAAAAGTTCGTCTCCAAACCTAGCAATATGGGTATCAAATGAAAAGCCTAAAAGAGTAGAGCATTATGAACTTAGGAAAATTGCTATAAATTCAACATGGCCGCCGCTCAAAAAATGGATAATAGTTCGTTTCCAAACCCAGCAATATGGGTCTCAAATGAAAGGCCTTGATGACTAGAGCACTATGAACCTAGCAACATTTACATAAATTCAACATGGCCGCCACTCAAAAAAGGTGGATAAAACTTAGTTTCTAAACCTAGCATTTTGGGTATCAAATGAAAGGCCTTGAAGAATAGAGCATTAGGTACCTACGAAAATCTACCTAAATTCAACATGGCCGCCGCTCAAAAAAAGGATAAATGTTCGTTTTCAAACCGAGCAATGTGGGTACCAAATGAAAGGCCTTGATGAGTAGAGCACTATGAACCTAGCAACACATAAATAAATTGAACATGGCCGCCGCTCAATAAAGGTGGATAAAAGTTCGTTTTCTAATCTACCAATATAGGTATCAAATGAAAGGTCTTCAAGAGTAGAGCACTATGCACCTAGCAATATTGACGTAAATTCGACATGGCCACCGCTCAAAAAAGGTGGATAAAAGTTCGTTTCCAAACCTAGCAATATAGGTATCAAATGAAAGGCCTTGAAGAGAAGAGCACTATGAACCTAGGAAAATAGCACAAAATTCAATATGGCCGCTGCTCAAAAAAAACTGATAAAAGTTCGTTTCTAAACCCAGCAATATGGGTATCATATGAAAGGCCTTGATCAGTAGAGCACTATGAAAGTAGCAACATTGACGCAAATTCAACATGGCCGCCGCTCAAAAAAGACGGATAACAGTTGCTTTTCAAACCCAGCAATAGGGGTATTAAATGAAAGTAGGCCCTGAAGGGTACCTAGAGCAGCCATGCCCTAAGTGTATTCCGCGAAACCCTAGGGCTCCACACTACCCCTATAAGGGGTTCCGCAATAATTTAGAAAAATCAAAACACCCTCTCTGGTCGTACTTTCATTATGCTTATTAATAAAGAATACACTTTTAAAAACTATTGTTTTATTTTAGGGTTCCGTCAAGTATTTCGCTTTCCAAAAGGGTTCCGGCACCAAAAAAGTTTGAGAACCGCTTCAGGGCCTATTGGATGTTCGATGTTAGATGTTACCTGTGTTTAGTGTCTTTCGAGACCGTGATAATGCAACGATCGTGAACTAACTAACGATAACTCCAAGTTTGTGTGTTGGATGTTAGTCATCACGGCGAGTTTGCTAACCGAACTATGCCAGCAACACTATATCGCACAGTACACGTTACAAAAACGGAAGTCTCAATACATTTTAAGGCTAACCGCATAAATACGTTTTTTCGCATTCGTTTTCTGAATGCGGGCATCCGAATGCATCAAATCTATACAAAATACTCATGGACTACCGCACACGTTCGTTTTTATTACGAACGGAACACGTTCTGTACGTACGTTTAGGTAGAATGGTAGAAATCCCGAATGAGAAGAAACGAACGTCTGCGCTACGTTCACGAAACTCCGTGTCTGTATTCCGTGATCGGATATCGAATACGGAAAACGTATTTGTACAGTAACCCCCCCATTCATGCTATACATTAACTCTACGAAAACCGCCAGTATTACGAGCGACATAAGAATGGTTCAAAGGTCGAACAGTATAGCTTGACAAGGAGCTTACTGTACGACCAGTCAAAATTGGCCAAGTTGTCATATCCAAAAAATATATTTTGTTGGTGTTACCAACACCCATTATAAAATCTAAACTTTATTCGTATACATTTCTAATTTATTAACAATTGTTTATTTTAATTCGAAACATGAATACGATAAAGATTATTCTTGCAACTGTGTAGTTCTTTCTACTGAAGAAGAATTTATTAATTTCAATAATGTCTCTAAAACAATAATAATACTTAGTGTTTATAGTAATATGTAATGTACTTAATTTTGTGGACTGTTACGAACCTACGAAAATTGTCCTAATTTCGAAATGACCGATGCTCAAGAAAGGCAGAATAAAGTTGAATCATTATGGAATAAAATACTAAACACTGTGTTAAGTATTTTGAAGGCGAAACGTAGTTCGCGGGCACAGCTAGTATATAATAAAATCGTAGGGGTACAAAAATCTGTAATTGCGAAATATTAAGAAAAAAAATACACAGGTCGCCTTAAAATCATTAGCAGAACACGATATAATAGTTTTTTAAAAAATTGTTTGTTTGTTGGTTTGTTTGTTTGTTTGATTGTCTGTTTGTCCGGAAAGATCTCCGAAACTACTGGACAGAATTTGATATGGTTTACACCACAATGCTTAGAATTTTCCGGAAGAACATTTAGGCATAATTTCGTTTGTTTAAATTCACTTTTTATTTTTAGTGAAAAAATACCATATAAAATTTTCGATTTGGCTTTAGGTAGAAAAACAACATGGCGCACGTGAAATTATTTTGACAAGTCTGTCACAATGGTCACATAGTACAGAGAGAAGGTATTTTATTCCACGAAGGAAAGGCAATGGAACTACGCCATACAGCCTGATCTTAAGTATTTCGAAAATTGAAAGGCAGAAATGAAGTGTTTCACATAGTACAAATAAAATTTAATATTTTCTGTTAATGGCTGTGCCCAACTGGATTTCGCTAACCAAATTGTCTTTTTCTTATGTCGTATCGTGGTGGTAAGGCAAAAAGATCAAGCCATACAACCAATGTATAAAGCATTTTTTATGATAATACTTATCGAGTGACCATAAAATTTGTAGATTGGTTTAATTCTTGACTAATTTTCAAAAAAACGGTACAATATTTGAAATATTTGAAATGTTGAAAAATGAAGATACTCTTTTCAAGGTATTTTGAAAGATGTTATATGTTTTTACATTAGGAATCAAACTCTTTCATCCATTTAAAACATTTAAAAGTAATAGATTAATATTGATAATTAAAAAAAATATCTGACTGCAATGTTCTGGGTTACGCGTAGAGGGACGGGACGGGACTCTTGATCCTAATGTCTAAAATGACGGATCACATTTTTTGGGATCCACCCAAGGAACATGGATATCGAACGAAGAACCTAAAGAGTAGAACACATTGAACCTAGCCACGTTGACTTAATTTGACATGACTGCCGATAAAGTTCGTTTCCAAACCCAGCGATATGCATATCAAATGAAAGGCCTTGATGAGTAGAGCACTATGAACATAGGAAAATCGCCCTAAATTCAACATGGCCGCCGCTCAAATAAAACGGATAAAAGTTCGTTTCCAAACCCAGCAATATGGGTATCAAATAAAAGGCATTGATGAGTAGAGCACTATGAACCTAGCAACATTGACATAAATTCAACATGGCCGCCGCTTAAAAAAGGTGGATAAAAGTTAGTTTTCAAACCTAGCAATATGGGTATCAAATGAAAGGCATTGATGAGTAGAGCACTATGAACCTAGCAACATTGACATAAATTCAACATGGCCGCCGATCAAAAAAGGTGGAATAAAGTTAGTTTCCAAACCTAGCAATATGGGTATCAAATTAAAGGCCTTGAAGTGTTGAGCATTAGGTACCTAGGAAAATCGACCTAAATTCAACATGGCCGCCGCTCAAAAAATAGGATAGAAGTTTGTTTTCTAATCTAGCAATATAGGTATCAAATGAAAGGTCTTCAAGAGTAGAGCACTATGGACCTAGCAATATTGACGTAAATTCGACATGGCCACCGCTCAAAAAAGGTGGATAAAAGTTCGTTTCTAAACCTAGCAATATAGATAAGGGTTCCGCAATAATTTAGAAAAATCAAAACACCCTCTCTGGTCGTACTTTTATTATGCTTATTAATAAAGAATACACTTTTAAAAACTATTGTTTTATTTTAGGGTTCCGTCAAGTATTTCGCTTTCCAAAAGGGTTCCGTCACCAAAAAAGTTTGAGAACCGCTTCGGGGCCTATTGGATATTCGATGTTAGATGTTACCTGTGTTTAGTGTCCTTCGAGACCGTGATAATGCAACGATCGTGAACTAACTAACGATAACTCCAAGTTTGTGTGTTGGGTTAGTCATCACGGCGAGTTTGCTAACCGAACTATGCCAGCAACACTATATCGCACAGTACACGTTACAAAAACGGAAGTCTCAATACATTTTAAGGCTAACCGCATAAATAGAAAGAAAGAAAGAAAGAAAGAAAGAAATATTTTATTTGGCCACAAAAAATACAGATAGAATTACATATAACACACAAAAAACATTACAAAATAATAAAATGACGGCTGTTCGAGGCCAAAAAGGTCCATGCCTCAGCTAATGCTATTGACGACGGAGCCGCAATAGCGCTGGTTTTCAGGCAGAACCTCTGTTTGCGGCCATGTAAGTGATATGCATATTTAATATAGTACATATCACCCCCATGCCCGCGACGTACGGAACATCACATCACAAAAAGAAGAAAGAAAAAGAGAATCATAATTTTTGCCAATAAAAATAAAAAATAAAAAAACAAAACAAAAAATAAAAAATGGGCATCACTAAGACTTGAAAACTCAACAATCAACATCCCTTTATACGTCTGTGGAGCACGACATACCAGCGGCCGTACCGCCTAACTCAAAGCGAGCACTCGCTATCGTTATCATGACATTACAACAATATACGTTTTTTCGCATTCGTTTTCTGAATGCGGGCATCCGAATGCATCAAATCTATACAAAATACTCATTGACTGCCGCACACGTTCGTTTTTATTACGAACGGAACACGTTCTGTACGTACGTTTAGGTAGAATGGTAGAAATCCCGAATGAGAAGAAACGAACGTCTGCGCTACGTTCACGAAACTCCGTGTCTGTATTCCGTGATCGGATATCGAATACGGAAAACGTATTTGTACAGTAACCCCATCATTCATGCTATACATTAACTCTACGAAAACCGCCAGTATTACGAGCGACATAAGAACGGTTCAAAGGTCAAA
Source organism: Schoenobius gigantellus (assembly GCA_963935595.1). Lineage (NCBI taxonomy): Eukaryota > Metazoa > Arthropoda > Insecta > Lepidoptera > Crambidae > Schoenobius > Schoenobius gigantellus. Next base: position 29,045,184 of record OZ012547.1, on the reverse strand, counting down.
CAGTATAGCTTGACAAGGAGCTTACTGTACGACCAGTCAAAATTGGCCAAGTTGTCATATCCAAAAAATATATTTTGTTGGTGTTACCAAGACCCATTATAAAATCTAAACTTTATTCGTATACAGTTCTAATTTATTAACAATTGTTTATTTTAATTCGAAAGTGTAGTTCTTTGTACTGAAGAAGAATTTATTAATATCAATAATGTCTCTAAAACAATAATTATACTTAGTGTTTATAGTAAGTAATATGTAATGTATTTTATTTTGTGGACTGTTAGAAAAAGAGCATTACGAACCTACGAAAATTGTCCTAATTTCGAAATGACCGATGCTCAAGAAAGGCAGAATGAATTTGAATCATTATGGAATAAAATGGAGGAAAAAAGTAAACACTGTGTTAAGTATTTTGATGGCGAAACGTAGTTCGCGGGCACAGCTAGTTTATAAATAAAAATATAACTTCAAAATCACGAGAAAACTTCATTGTGTTTTTTTCTTTAAATTAAAATAGGGATAACCCTTTTATCTTTTGATGTTTGTGAATAAAAGCTACCTGTCTATATGTATGTATGTATATTTATATAAATAGATGAATAACATGGTTTTATTTTGTTCACAGATACAGTGTAATACTGACAATATCAACAAACGCATCGGATGGATTTGCTTTGATTAATGGTGAGCATATTAATAATAATGTTCATTAGCCTAAAGAAAATTTGTTTTTTGGACATGGAAGTGTATCGGAAGAAATGATACATTTTTATTTTTATTTTTTTAAATACCTAGGTATAAAAATTTATGATTTTGCTAAATAATTTTAAAGAAGTAAAAAGTAGGCTCATTTCGCTCAGTCCCAGTGCATTGACCCATTAACGGGTGTAAGGGTAATTTCAATTCTAGTGTTTAATTATCACTTTAGATGCGGTCGAGTGATGTGGACATCTTTAACGCGTTCAGTCTCTAAATATCATATTATCAAAATATCATAATCGCAAAACATCATATTCTCAAAACATCATATTAGCAAAACATGATATTCGCAAAACTTCCTATTCGTAAAATATCATATTCGCAGTATATCATAATCTCAAAATATCCCAACAGGTACAGTTAGTCTACGCTGTTTCCGTATTGTCAACTTCGATAACGTTTAAGGATTTGTTCGGATCGTGAAACCCTCTTCTGCACGTGGGTTTATAGGCGGATTTTAATTTACTTATTTCTTTTATTTATCCTACGGTAACAATGTCATATTTGAACTAGCATTAACATTGTTATTGTTTTTTAAAGTGGAATTAATCCCCAGACAACTAGTTAGGCCCTGGAGATGATCATTAGTCTTACCAAGGTTGTCTGAACAACAAATAAAAGAGGTGAATCCGTTTAAGATATTGATTAAAAGTTAAACAAAGAACCTTTTTGTATTATGAAAATAGGTACTACAAAATTTTTGTCGAGGAACTTTATCATAAGTTTCAAGTAGTCTCGGAGCTAAAGAGTCTTAAGGCTAGATATTATTTATAGCTATCGCCGCAATCTTGACGTAAAATATTGGGTTTCTCTAATCGGCACGCTTGAAAAAATATGATTTCTGGTAATTTTATGCCATTAGCATGCTGAAGCCATTCCGATACAGCATCCTATTGTGTATCGATAATGCAGAGTTATGACATCAAATAAAATAGGTGTTCATCAACATAAGTAAAGTGTTGTGAACATGTGCAACCTCCCGGTGCACACCAAAAATCACAATTATTTTAAATCACAACAAAAGGTTGATACCGGGAAAAGTTTATGCTAAATTTTAACTAACTACATTAGTTATAACATGTTTTAAGACTTTTAGGAAATACTTAAAGAATTCTTCCCTAACTCCTAACTATTAAGGAGTTATACATTTTACCACTAGCTCACCAAAGTTTAGGTGTAGGATCCTTTCATCATCAGCTCAGCATGTTGGAAGAATGCTTGAGATGATGACTATCAAACGCAAATACCTAAATACCTTCAGAAACAAACATGAGATACGTTGGACATGCCCATGAAATTTAAGGGTATCCCTCGACCTTGGCTTGGATCCTGTCAGCAGATCCTGGCTTGGTGACAATTAGACCACCTGAGGAGTATACTCTTTCGACTGCAAAAATAACTTAAAATTGGTAGTTATTGGTTTATTACTAGCGAAATAATCGCGTATCATCCATACAAAAAAAAAACAGTCGAATTGAGAACCTCCTTTTGTAAAGTCAGTTCAAAATAAATTTGTCGTTTCTGACAAATTTTCCGTGTTTTTCGGGAGTTTTGATGACTATCGTACAATTTAATTTCAAAAAATACAATTCTCTTTTAACACTACACACCTATCGTGTCTCCCCCTTATCGTACACTCACAACTGAATTAATATTTATTTACACAGGACATATATTTTCACTTCTACTGTATGACCTTAAGCTTATTGCACACTGTGGGCATTCAAGGGCGTTGAATGTCAGTCGGTCGATCCACCTCTGTCGGCCAATTGGTCAAGAAGATCTGGATTATCAGTATTGTTATTGTTACTGCAAATCCTTGTTACACCGTAATTTTAGATGACTTTGTGTTTATGCATTAAAAGGAAAGGAGAAAAGGAGAAGAAAAACACATTTGAACTACTCGTATTATCTAAAAGCTAGATAGCACAGCTACATGTATTATAATGTTCAAGTTAGCTGTTAAGATACAAGTAGTTCAAAAATTTATTTTAATTTAATTTTTCGGTAGGTCAATTGTGAGTACTCATATCAATAACTTGTGCTAGGTTTGTATGCTTGGGCTACTAACGCACAAATGACATATTGTATTTGGCTAGTGACAAACGGCCGAAACTATGCTTGTTTGCTACATAAGCTGTATAAAATGAAATTTTACTCTCATCGTCTAAACCTACATACTATTAGAACAGATTTAAATAAAAATGTACATCAATGTCCAGAACTATATGTTTAGGCGAAGTACACACATCGGACAGCTAAGGACATACAATGTCAGGCAGTTAATTCACCCGCTTATTTGTTCAGAAAACTAATTGTTGTCTTAACAACTGTTAGGGCTCTGGCGCAAAACAATGTGTTAACATAATATGGGATTTATGACATAATTTGTCCTTGATGATTTACTTAAATACACGTAGACATAGAAATGTTTGTTACTTTCCATTAATTTTCATTTGATGACATTATTATAATATTTTTCATGTGATTTCACATGTGACATTTTGCAGGCAACAATTTTTATTTCCCAGTTGTCTAATAATGACACACTCGCTATCTCTTTGCTTTTAGTATGGCATGAAATATGAATTAAAATGGAGGAGTGTTTGCGAATTTTTTATCCATTTAAAAACTAGCTGACCACGTGATACTATGGCTCATAAGTTAAGGTACTGTTACGTTTGCGAGGTGGGTGTTTTATAGAAAATATCTAAACACCGACAATTTAGAGATAGGATTTAACTAAGCACTTGATTAATCACTTAACTAAGCATTGTAAATCACTTTACTAACACTGAACACTTCACTATAAAATGTTACTAAACACTGCACACTATGAACACAGAGCACTTCACTATAAATCGCGTCCAAGTCGCAGATGATCGCTCCAAGTCGCTTGTATCGCTTGATGCGCTCGGTTTGCTCTCTTTGAGAAAACTGTACTTCCACATTCGCCCTCGCATTTATAGTAGGACCGGCGAACATTCGGGGCATTCGAGAACGGTCGTTTCTCGACCATTTTTTGTTGTTGTATGTCTTGCCTTCTGGATAGTTCCGTCCTACGCCCGATTATGTTCTGTGTCTCTGTCAGCATGTTCTATCTCTGTCAGCACTTCTAGAAGGTTTTGGAAGTATTTCGATCTATCTTTTATATCTGGACGGTGCTCACTATTGTTGTCCCATTCTTATCGTGCTATCTCACTCACTTCTATTAAAAATGTAGTTATATAACGAAGTGTGATTCAAACTTTCAAAGGGCCATAACGTCGGCGGGCTGTGAAAAGTTCGTAAGTCGCAAATTCAGTGAAAAACTCTTTTAGTTGTTTTTCGTGAGAAAACTTCGTAATACATGTCTACGTAAAACAGAGCTCGGATTAGGTAAAAATGAAAATCACCGAATGTTGAACATTCAAGCTTCCTAAAAAAAAATCACTATACTCTTTTCTTCATCTTCTGTAAAATTTGGAGTAATGCATTGATGCCATGTTTATGTATTTTTTTTCTTATTAATGTCGTGATTTAAATTATTAAAGGAATTAAACTATTTTTACTTATTATTTAAGGAAAAAAAATGTAATAATTTAATTTGATTCGCAGAGGTCGAGTGATCGCCTACTGTGCAAAGGGTCGCGGGTTCGATTCCCGCACGGGATAAATATTTTGTATGGCCTACAGAAATTTGTTCCGGTCTGGGCATATGTGCATGTGATATTCTATGTTTGTAACTGCTACCCACGACACAGGAGAAAATCCTAGAATGGGACGACGTTCTTTTTTTTTTAAATATCATTTAATTATAGTGTTTTCCTTGATTAATATTAGCCCTGAAATCATATGCAATAAGTGTACAGACAAAAAATTTTCAAACCTTCAGATTAAGGAAACCCCTTAAAATAATCGTCAGATTTTGAATGGGTATTCATGATCAGGGGCCTTACCATGATCGTTTAAAGCAAGGTTAAAACAACATTGAAACAGAGATACCGCTCTTGCTGCGTATAGCGCCATCCCGCTCTCAGGGCGGTTTTAATATTGTTTTGTACGATCATGGTTAGGGGGCACGACGATCAGTTGAATCTGATGCGCTCGAGTTGTGCAAAGTTGCTTTTTTCTTTCATTTTTAGGGTTCCGTAGTAAACAAGGAACCCTTATAGTTTCGCCATTTCTGTCTGTCTGTCTGTCTGTCTGTAAGTCTGTCTGTCTGTCCGCGCTTTTAGTCAGAGACTATTAGTACTAGAAAGCTGTAATTTGGTTTATTAATCATTCCAAAAAGGTGGAAAAAAACATTGAAAAAAAATTTTTTTAGGGTAGCTCCCATACAATTAAAGTATTTTTTTCTCAACTAACCCATCTTGGGGGGGTATTGTTGAATAGGTCTTTAAAAAATAATGTAAGGTTCAGAACACCATTTTTCGATTTAGGGATCCGTTTCTGAAATATTTGGTTTTAAAGTGCAAGTTTTTGTAAAATTTCATTGAAAATTAGTACTGAATATAAATTTACGAACCACGTGAAGTTAAGGAAATATAAAATCATTGCAGCTTTAAAAATAATAATAATGCCTAATTTAATAGCAACGTATTTAGTAATCTGTGGCAACATGTTGTGAGGTATGAGTGTGAACACAAAGTTGGCATTTGCAACTACGGAACCCTACACTGCGCGTGGCCCGAGTGGCCCGACACGCACTTGGCCGGTTTTTTAAAAGCAGCCACGAGCTCGCGTCACTTCCAAAACGTCAGATTTTTGAATGGTAGTTTAGGATGTAATTAACACCCCCTATAAAAATCTGACGGCCCTGAATTACTTTTTTTTTTCAATTTTTTTAAGCCTTCCGTACGGCCCTCCACCATGCAAACCGGCAGTTTAAGGTACCTCCGTCATCAGGGATATGTGGTTCATTTACCATAACAAAATCTGACACGGTCGAGTATTGCAGCGATGCTGTTTTTTTTTTCATTTTTGAAAAGCTGTAGACGCTTTCCCCACTGGTGAATCGGTAACTACATAAAACATTTTTTGCTTCTATAATGTAATCACTGTCTCTACAACGCTCGATTTGACTACAAAGGAGACGGATCACCCTTCATAGAACCTTGGGCCTAGGGTGTAACACAATGAAAGTGGTATTATTTGAAAGGTAGTAGGACATTAAACGGTTACTGAAAATTTGGCCACAAATTGGCAATCTCAGATCTGAGAAATTAAACATTATAAAAAGTGGGGTTATGAAAATCAGATGTCGAAACAGAGCGCTTTTTCGGGGAATAACATTATAAAGTCATATATCTTTATCACATTAAAGCATTTTTATGTTATTAAAGATTAGTTAAAATAGTTTTGAAGACTGAACTTACAGGTTGAGGTGCACGCCAATGACGAAACACAGTCAATATGGCATCATTATCTAAAACTCTGTTGCCTATTGCGTTCATCATCACAGCCCATATACGTCCCCACCGAGGGGCTCGAGCCTACCCTATATTAGGGTGGTTAGGCCTTAGTCAACCACGCTGGCCCAGTGCGGATTGGTCGACTTCACATACATCATTGAATTTCTTCGCAGATGTATGCAGGTTGCCTCACGATGTTTTCCTTCACCGTAGGAGCGTCAGACAAATGTACATATGAAATTCGAAACGAAAAACACATTGGTACATGGCGGGTCTCGAACCCCGACCCCCCGATTGGAAGGCAAGTGCCGAGTCCACTGCGCCACCGACGCTCTATTCGCCGACGCCTATTGCGTTACAGCGATATAATGCTATATTGCAATTTATACAACGATTCATGATGTGGTGTCCAATCGAAAGGCCGAGCGGGAAGTCCAGGAACAAGATTGCCAAAGTCAATCGTGTGTAAGCGGGTTTTCGGTGTCCGGTGTGAAAGCAAAGCTCACACAAGAAAAATAAGATCACTCAAGTCCGTATTGAATAGCAAAAGTCATCACATTTTGAATTCAAAGAGGATAATCCGGAACTCGGTTTAAACAGATTTCCGGGAGGTGGTTCGTTTAGTAGTCAGTCAGACTTATCGAAAAGGACTGTAGTTAGAGACTTTTTCGATCAGTCTGACTTAGGGTTGCCAAATTTTCTATAGCTGTGCACGCAAACTACGTTTCGCGTTAAAACACTTTTAACACTTTCTTAGTTATATCTATACTAATACAAACTTTCAGTCACCGTTTTACCCCCTTAGGGGTGGAGTTTCGTAAAATCCGTTCTTAGCGGATGTCTACATCCTATAAGGAACCTACCTGCCAAATTTCAAGTTTGTAGGTGTTATCGTTTCTGAGATTTCGTGATTAATCAGTGAGTGGTATTTCGCTTTTATATACCTACTTATATATCGATTTTAAACGAACAGGTAGTATACCTGTTCACTGAAGAGAGATTTTTTTACTGTCTGAAATCGCATGTATGTTGGGATCAGATTAATTGAATGTTTCATCTTGGCGATTTTAAACTCTTTTGTGTGGTAAGAGCGATTTTTCATTAAGATTTTTTTGAAGTGAAGAAAATTTAAGAGTTAAGGATAATACAGGTTTAAGAGAGCTAAGTAATTAGATAATTATATACATAAACTTTCTAACTACCAAACGAATTAAAATTAACTTTTTATCGGTGAATGCCGTGGAACATTTATCATGAAGACCCAGAATATAAATATTTTTGTTATGATCTAAAATTGTATGTGTAATCGATTGAAATGTTGTAAGCCAGATAATTGTTACAATTTATCTAACACGAGACTTCAGATTTAAGAAGAGTAAATACGTGAGATACGGGGCGTGGTTTGTTTAGTATTCAAACAGAAAGACAAGGTCCCAAACTACCAAACGAGTTAATTCTTCTTGTTTTTATGTCGTTGACGTGAGATATCTATTTGTTTTGAAGATTAAAAAAGGGTCTTGAACAAGTATGAGTTTTTGGATTACATTATTCGGAGCCCAAGTCAACCCCTTCCACTCTTGGTGCACCTTGCTGACAGTAACACACACAGTGACACATAACCAAAATTCCTCCTTTCAACTCTCTTCACCCCCAACTCCTCTCATCCTCGACCTCCCCACCCCTCCTATTTGATAACAACCCAACACATAACAACCCTCATCTTCCATTGTTTATTTATAGTATTGTTGTATTCCGGCAATAAGAGGTAAGATAGCCAGTTCCTCAGTTGCGAGGAGTCCAGGTGAAGCTCGCTTCCATCCTCGGCCATATCGTCACTTACCATCAGGTGAGATGAAGGCCAAGACATTATTAAAAAAATAAGAATGTAGCAAATCTCATTCTTGCTTCCCCTCCATTCTTTACTGCGAATTCACATTATACCAAAGCAAACCAAGAAAGGAAAGGCATTATACCAAAGCAAACCAAGTAAGGAAAGGGCACATTATACCAAAAGTAAACCAACAAAGGAAAGGGAAAATAAAACTCCTTTAGTCGGCTCTTATCACATTCACAAGAGGAAAGGGAGCAAAGGTAGGTACGTGAATTTAAAATCCATAAAAGCACGAATATTATGATGCATAATGATAGTGACTTTATTATAAGCTTTTATTTACTTTCATCTGTCCCGGTGTATGTAATGGAATCTTGCAAGTTAAATTTGACCCACTTCCCGGTTTCCGATTGAACTAAAATTTTGCATGCATTTGTCTATCGCGTGATAATGCAATATTATGATGACATGGAGCTGATCTAGTGCTGGAGCTGGAAGGTGGCCATAGGAACTCCGCAATAAAACGACACAACCCCATCGAGTTTGAGCTCGATTGATTCGTATAGACGAGTACTAAAAGCTTTTTAATTTATTTTTAAATAATTTATCTTGTTTATACGACGTAGTTGACGGTAAGTGACTACAATCGCCTTTAGTGTCTACACATGGTTTCTGTAAGATTTGCAAATTTACAACCCCTATTAGAACCCCAATGTAAGTTGTCAACTTGTTATAATCAATGGGAAGTATTAGATATCAAGTCACAGTATACAGGACGTCCCAATAATGTCCCAATAATGTCAATAATCAACTATGGGTCATGAAGGGAAAGTAAGTACCTTAAATATCGTTGATAGGATATTTTGCTGGAAGAAGACACTATGTTATTTTTAAAAGTTAGAAATACTGCATTCAAAGATTTTCTAAAAATTACTTGCTTCATCTGGGAATCGAACCGACTTAAATGTGAAAAAAAATCACCCGTATTTTTATGATGCCAATCGAAAGAATGGACAAAAAATAATAAATCCTCTTAAGTAACATAGTATCTTAAAAGAAAGGAATAACGTTTAATTAATCGTTTTAATCAAATTAAAAACATACTTGAAACCGCCGAAGTCAATCGAGTATTTTTTGTAAATTAATTAATTAAATGCTCAAAATGTGATCCTTCTTGTCTTATGCAAATCATCAATCTTTTAACAAGTTCACTGCCTGTTGATTTTTTTATCATATTATGGTGAATACTCGACATGATATGGCTCAATTCTGTTTGTAATTCGCCCACGTTGTCGTATTGCTTTTTGTATAGCAAATTTTTCACGTATCCCCATAAGTTATGTAGTAACTATTATCTAATCTGTGCCATAAGTAATCTAAATTAACACAATAACACGCGTGCAAGTGAATGAAGACTAAACAGATAAAAATCTAATTGTACCATTTTCAAATTTAAGAACAACATTCTTTTTCTTTTTTTTGCCTTCTGTCTAGCTTAAAGGGGATGCATTTGAAATTTGAATCAAACATTTTACGGTATTCCTTTCTTTTAAGATACAATGTTTCTTAAGAGGACTTATTGTTTTTGTCCATTCTTTCCATTGGCATCATAAAAATACAGGTGTTTTTTTTTTACACATTTAAGCCGGTTCGATTCCCAGACGAAGTAGATAATTTTTTGAAAATCTTTGAATGCAGTATTACTAACTTTTAAAAATAACATAAAGTCTTCTTTCAGCAAAACATCCTATGTACGATATTTAACGTACTTTCCCTTCATGTCCCATAGTCTTGGGACGCCCTGTATACCAAGATGATACCAAGTAATTTCTCTGCCTGTCCTTCTCTTCAAACCGAAACCACAGATTAGATAATAATTACTACCGAAACCACGGAATACATCCGGAACACAGCAAGCATCGCTGCTTCGCGACAGTAATAATTTTTTTTACTGCGTTGCTATTGGTCCACGTAAACATTTTATTCAAATTATTCAGTAAGAACGGGCCTTTACAATTTCAAAACAAAAACAAAGGGTTGGCCCCGCCCCTAATAATGACCTATCTCACTGTGTCAATACTGGAAATGAGCGAGAGACATACTCAGTACTCGTTTATGAAAAGTTTATAAAAACCGGCCAAGCGCGAGTCGGACTCGCCCATGAAGGGCTCCGTAGGATTTATGACGTATTAAAAACGACTTACTAGATCTCGTTCAAACCAATTTTTCGGTGGAAGTACCTATGCATGGTAGTGTACATCATATATTTTTTTTAGTTTTATCATTCTCTTATTTTAGAAATTACAGGGGGGGGGGGGGGGACACACATTTTACCACTTTGGACGTGTCTATTCAGTTTAGAAAAAAATGATATTAGAAACCTCAATATGATTTTTGAAGACCTATCCAAAGATACACGTATGGGTTTGATGAAAAAAAATTTTTTGACTTTCAGTTCTATGTATGGGGAACCTCAAAATTTATTGCTTTTTTCTATTTTTGTGTGAAAATCTTAATGCGGTTCACAGAATACATCTACTTACCAAGTTTCAACAGTTCTTATAGTTTCGAAGAAAAGTGGCTGTGACATACGGACGGACAGACAGATTGACAGACAGACATGACGAATCTATAAGGGTTCCGTTTTTTGCCATTTGGCTACGGAACCCTAAAAACGGACTATAGTAGGTTACTATGTTTCCCTCTGGTAAATGAGGTAATTATTTTGTTAGTCTTATATTATATTGTTTTCGATTCTGTTTTTTTGTGATGTATTATGACGATTGTTACACTTTTAACTAATAACAGATTTATTAGTGCAAGTACTATTTTAAAAATATTTTAAAATAGTACTTGTTTAGTTAAAGAATAATAACGAATGTGGTCATAGTTAACCTCAATGCATTGAATTCTAGTGTTTGTCATGATAAATTATGCGGTAAGGAGACGAATATAGGCCAACTATTGTATAGCTCATACCATACGTGTCTCGGGCATACGTAAATAGCTTAAAGACGCTGTTGGCAATAGCTATTCCATATGTATAATAATAAAATAATAATAATAATAAACATTTTATTGCACACAAAATAAACATACATAAAATTTTCAAAAATAATGCAGATGTACAACACAGGCGGCCTTATTGCTAATGAGCAATCTCTTCCAGGCAACCTTGGACTAGGGAAATACTGAGAGGAAATTTAAACGGGGATTGGTGCAGTAGTAGTGAAGGAGATAATGAAGGACTATTTCAGCTAAGGATTTAGGGATAGGAAGCGAGCTCTCTTAATACTCTCAGGGAGAGAGTTCCATAGCCGGATGGGATATCAAGAGTTAATTTTCTTATTGATACGTCGTATGCCGGCACTTTATCAAAAAAAGTGATAGCACAATCGACTTAGGAAAACGTATTTAATGTAGCTTCAAATATCATATGATAAAACAGATTTAGGGGAGGTGATTAGTTTAGTAGTCAGACAGATAGACAAGGACTCTAATTAATATACGAATTAATCATCATCACAGCTCATATACGTCCCCACCGAGGGGTTCGAGCCTACCCTATGTTAGGGTGATTAGGCCTTAGTCAACCACGCTGGCCCAGTGCGGATTGGTCGACTTCACATACACTTTTGAATTTCTTCGCAGATGTATGCAGGTTGCCTCACGATGTTTTCCTTCACCGTAGGAGCGTCAGACAAATGTACATATGAAATTCGAAACGAAAACACATTGGTACATGGCGGGTCTTGAACCCCGACCCCCCCGATTGGAAGGCAAGTGCCGAGTCCTCAGCGCCACCGACGCTCAATACGAATACTAATTAATATACGAATTAATACTACCTGTTTATCTGTCGTCACCGTGGGACTTTTTCTGCGAAGACTCAATAAATAAATATTTTGATTCATGTTTGTTCGACATTGTATGTGTATTCGATTCCGATTATTTCTTTTAATGTGACACTTTTGTCTAACATAAGACTTTTCAGGTTTTTGAAGTTTTTAAAAGCGGACTAGAGTAGGTAACTATGTTTCCCTCTTATATTATTATATCGTTTTAGATTCTGTTTTTCTTGTGATGCGATTATGACGATTGATACACTTTTATCGAATAAGAGCTTTGAGTACAAATACTATTCAAATATCGAAAAAAGTATGTTTACAGAAAAATTACTACGTCAATTGGTCTGGCTATCATAATTTACTAGGACAAAAAATATCATTTTCGCCGTAAGTAAGAAGGGAGACTCTGTACCACGGTCGTATGCATGGGTAAGATATGGTATTGAAATTACTGGGTACCGTGATTTACATCTTATGTCACAAGTTGGCAACGTACACTGTGGTTCTTGTGGGGGTTGCAGTTTTGCTGCGAATCTCACGGGAGCTACATGTATTATAGGTGATTATTACCACTCACCATGAGGTGGGCAGGTTTGTTTGTTTGCCAACTTAATTGCAATAAAAAAAAGAAAAAAATAAAAAAAACTTTTTAAAAAACACGCTTCTAAGCATTTTTGTGATTCCAATATGACAAAATATTGTATCGTCACCGGGAATACATATGTGGAAAAAATTTGAGCTCAATTGGAGCAATAGAAGTGGTCGAAAAATCGATTGCAAGATTTGATCGTGACAAAGAAACCAACAGACAGAGCAACTCAATAAAAAGCGTGTAAAAAAGCGTGTTAATAAAAAAACACGTGTCGTCTTCGCTGTAAGTCTACCAAAACTAGTATTTTTATGCATTTGTTGCTAACGCCATTCTTGTAGTCAGCAAAACTCTAAAACAGAGGCTTGCGCTGTTTTGGTGTTGTTGTTTTTATCTCACTCCATTCAGTCAAAGCAATAATATTAATGCAATGCAAAACTTCAATGTAAGTACCTTTAGCTTTAAAAAAACAAGTTTGACATTTAAAGCTTTTTTGAATTTGTAAGCCCTGAGGGATATATATTATTATTATTTATTGTTATTATGTGGAAGAAGGAGAAATAAAATACTTTTTTACACTCATGTTCCTACGATATCTAGTTTTTGAGTAATTAAGTGTTTAGTATTTGTTTTACCAATGGCAAAAGCTTTTATTAAAAATCTATAAGTGCTCGACGATATTGTTACTATCATCTTATAGCTGTATGTGTAAAACTATAACTAATAGGTCCTTGCAAATTCGAAATTATAAATTAATTTTCTAATTTTAAACCAATTAAAAAGTTTTTAGCTTTCAATCAGGTAAAATATTTCAAATATAATTCCATCAAAATACGTCACTTTAACAAGTTATTGTTAAATAGGCTCCTAAATTAAAATATCCTTGAAATAATGTAACTATTAATAAGTATATCTCATAAACAAGACATGTTTATTTTAAAAATGAAAACGATACTAATAGAACCGTTGTAGACGCAAGCAATTTTCTTATTAATAAATTATCAAGTACTGACACGCCTTTAATGTGTAAAAAATAATAGAAATACTAACGAAAAGTTACAGCACGCAAATTTTGACAATCACATTTTTCACGCGTGCAGCGAGAGAATGGCGTGCGCGAGCCGCGAGCTACCACCCAAGGTCAGTCGTGACGTCACGTTGAGGGTACAACGACCTATGAAAAGAACTCTTGGACGGAACGATCCGACATCAACTCTGACACTCTTGGCCATCCGATGCTGAAGGCCTACTCTCTACGCCTACTAAACGCATTCCGATGGTATACGTACTATCTGTGCAACAGTTATTTATTTATTTAATGTTTATCGTACATAAAACAAAAGATGTACAAAAGGCGGACTAGTGCCTGAGGCATTCCAGTCAAACAGTAAAAAGTAAAAAGTTAGCTTTTGGTTCACAGATAGTCCAACACAGATATATATTGTTTTCGGTAATGAGTTCAACAAAGTACCAAGTTCAACAAAATAGGATGACTATAAGAACAGTAAAGTGTTATCTATTCCAAAGTTTTTTTTTAAAGTTCCTAATTCCTAGGCAGTAATAGTCCGTGGGCCCACGGCTTAAAGAAAATAAATAAAGTATATAATACCTCACCATTGAGACTTCGTGTAGCTATTTGTTGTTTTTGCTGAGTCGGACAGGGAGAGAGCGGAGTACCGGAGTGTTTTTGGCACCCCTCTAAATTCAGCAATTCGGTGCCAGAAAAAAAAATATTATCTCATTCAAAATATTACTATAAATTTACGTATATTTGTGTAAAAAATAAAATAAAATTTGTCCGACAAATACGTTGGGGAGTTTTGGCACGCCCGACGCTACACCGGTCCAGCGTGCGATAAAAAAAATATTACCTCACTGCTAATTTTTGCAGAAATGTTTTATATTTTCGGCTCAGTTGGATTGTCCAACCTCGCAAAGAGGGGAAGAATAATGTGGGGGATAGTACTAGAAAATAATGCCCCCGCTGGTACTATATTAAAAAAATGACATATGCATATGCAACAGTTATTTATTTATTTAATCTTTATCGTACATAAAACAAAAGATGTACAAAAGGCGGACTAATGCCTGAGGCATTCCAGTCAAACAGTAAAAAGTAAAAAGTTAGCTTTTGGTTCACAGATAGTCCAACACAGATATATATTGTTTTCGGTAATGAGTTCAACAAAGTACCAAGTTCAACAAAATAGGATGACTATAAGAACAATAAAGTGTTATCTATTCCAAAGTTTTTTTTTAAAGTTCCTAATTCCTAGGCAGTAATAGTCCGTGGGCCCACGGCTTAAAGAAAATAAATAAAGTATATAATACCTTACCATTGAGACTTCGTGTAGCTATTTGTTGTTTTTGCTGAGTCGGACAGGGAGAGAGCGGAGTACCGGAGTGTTTTTGGCACCCCTCTAAATTCAGCAATTCGGTGCCAGAAAAAAAAAATATTATCTCATTCAAAATATTACTATAAATTTACGTTTATTTGTGTAAAAAATAAAATAAAATTTGTCCGACAAATACGTTGGGGAGTTTTGGCACGCCCGACGCTACACCGGTCCAGCGTGTGATAAAAAAAATATTACCTCACTGCTAATTTTTGCAGAAATGTTTTATATTTTCGGCTCAGTTGGATTGTCCAACCTCGCAAAGAGGGGAAGAATAATGTGGGGAAGAAAAATAGTGCTAGAAAATAATGCCCCCGCTGGTACTTTATTAAAAAAATGACATTATTTATTAAATTTTACTATAGAGTGTTTTAAGTAGGTAAACTAAGAAAAGTTTATTTCGTAATGTTATTCACACCAATTAATAGCTCAAAGATCCTAGACTTTTCTAGATTTTATCTTTAATAGTAGATAGGTTTATAATCTATTGGAAATTCCCTTTATAATTCAGAGCCAGGTGCATAGTTGTGAAGAATCGTATTACTGTTATCTTCAATCTTCGAACGCTTAAATATTGAACATTGACATCAATATTCGCGACGGTTAGTGTCAGATTAGCAGATAGTCCTGGTTACGTGATCATTTTATGAATGATTACATCTAAATATCGACCAGTGGAACATATATTTCAAACAGGTATCTATTACAAAAAAGCAAAACATGAATTTTTCCGATTTGCCGTGAAATGTGTAAATCTCTATAGATAAAATGATGGTGAAACACGTTTTTATTTAAAATAATAATGAGACTGTGATAAGTACACAAAAAAACATTTTTTTTAAATTCTAACCAGTTACGGCGAACGCACACGATCGACATTTTGTAGGCCCGATAATCGGCCTGATTTTTCTTCGACTCTTATTATGACCGGTTCATCGCACACATCTGTCATTTTAAGAGGATTGTGAAGAGTCAAGTCATTCGAGTATGCACTTTCAAAAATGCAGTTTGTTGCACACTGCTTAGAGTTGAAAGTCCGAGGCAGGTGCCTACATTTCTTATTGAAATATTGTTTCGGGCGATAACATTTTTACCCCCCTAAACCTTTACGAACTTAAACACTTTTGATATCATTAGCTTAAATATACCTTAATCTATGTTTGTATATTTGCTTTTTTGTAATTCAGTTTAATTTAGTCAAAAAAAGATAAAAATGCTCGAGGTAGTTTTTAAGTCTAAAAAATATTGATATTTAGATGCTAATAATTTATATTCTGAGCAATATTCCTTCAAAATCAAAACGTACAGACCTATATCTTCACTATATCTACAACATTTGCAAAAATTATGAAAATCGGGCTATGTAAAGAGGGAGAAAAGCGTTATCGCTTTTTGTATGAATATTTACAGATTCACAATCCTCATAACGGTGGCTATCAGGAGAAATGCATGTCATGGACTTACGGGATTTGACAGGTGTTTGGTTCATCCATCGCCGAGCAGTGATAGGTTCAAGCAAGTGCAAGTGGCAAACTGTCGGTCGATGAGCAAGCAGTGTGCGTTAGCGTATACTATATTTAGGTACAAACGTTCCATTTTTCACCAATGATCAGGTCGGCCGAAATTCACCGCTTTTTTTTGCCGACTTTCGGTTGTTCACGTGCGTTGCAACGTAGATCTCCATATGTTTCATTTGGTTACCTATTGAAACGCATAACGTTTTTCGTCATAAACTAAAAATGCATAATGTTAAATGCCATAATCGTCACTTGCCATTAGTGTTTATATCATAACTTCATAACGCATAATATTTTAAGGCCGAAATATGTAAGGTATGCCTTATTTGAATAAGCATAAGTAACAAAAGGCATAATTTATGTATGCCATAATATTTCAAAGGCATAATATTCAAAAGACATACATTTGAAAAGCATAACTGACAAAAACCATAAATCCATAGCGAACTCATTCACCATAATTTCAAAAAGCAAACACTTGCTATATACATATACTTACAACAGATTAAATTGATTGTCTTATATTTAAATTATTTACTATTGTTTTTTTTAACCTTATTTATTAAGAAATAGTTCAAAAATACTAAATGCAATATAACAATATTATCATTATATTCCAAGCTAATACATAGGTAATAATATCAAACCAGTCTTCATGCAATTTGAGATTTGACAGAGTATGTCCTTTTAAATTGTAAGGATATTGTTAGATTCCAATTTCCTCTTTATTTCAAGCTTCAAATGCATCTGGAGTCTTTTGTTGGTGTTCCGGTGACAACTCAATAGGAAATCATTCGTCCATTTTCTTATAAGTACTCCAGAGAAGGAAATTATACGAACACACAGTTAGAGACTTCATCAATATTACTTTAGTCTAGACTATTATTCGTTTCAAGGTTCTGGTTATACGCTTTATGTGTCTACATTGACAAACAATAAAAATTTATGTATTTGTCTAATCTTACAGATAATGTTGTATTTTAATATAATCTAAAATCGATATTTACATACTCTAAACCTCTCAAAATCCACTAAAACTGCGTGACCCTGGTGGGTTGCGACCTGTCAACAGACTACGAAATATTGCAATATTGTTTCAAAATTGGCAATTTCTTTCACTTTATACATCTTACATGCAAACGTGTTTTTATAATTATTACTTGTACTAGAAATAATTGGTATAAGTTGGTATAAGTTAAAATCTGTATTTTTTTGTACATGCTATTAATAAAACTCGACGTTACAGAATGTTGAATCACTTCAATTTTGGCATGACGTATGTCTTTTTACCGCCTCCGTGGTGGACCGTCGGGAGGTCCGAAGCTCGATTGCCTATGAGTGTAGAAGTTTCTCCGCTCGGTTTGGTTGGTGATAGGGCTTCTGAGCCCACCTGGCCTGTAGTAACAATGTTGATAGCATTGTTGTGTCTAGACCAGTTCCAAAGTTAATGAGGAGTCCACGTGAAGCTCGCTTCCACCCAGCCTTGTCATCACTCACCACCAAGTGAGAGGAAGAACTTACCCTCTCGTATGCAAAAAAAAAACAATTCTTTTTTAGGTTTTTGTATTTGAGCGCTTAACACACAGAAGAGGCAAAGAGGACGGTAGCGGAGCGGATTTTTTTGTAATGTTCATGTTGCTATGGACTATGCCACACAGAAGCCGCCCGGGGAAGCAAGTAAATCGCTTACCACAGTTCCACTACCGCTTCCGCCTGTGTTTGTGGAGCCCTTTAACGCGATAATCAAAAGATAGAGGGACGGAATGGAGTGGTATTGCTTTATAATTTGTTGTAATGTAAAAACACACACACGGTTGAATGGGTTTGGATGAGCACAAATAGTTTAAAAGGCAAGAAATTAATTAAAAAATCATGACACTTTATTATCTCGATTAATTTAAATTCACGTAGAACGATAATAGCATGGTGTAGACGTAGAGGGTGTTTAACTAATACATTTTACAATTTTCGTGGTAAGTAGTTCATAAAAACGAATATTTCTTTACACCTAAGTACTTCGTGGAAGCAAGACGTTAATAATACATGCAGATGTTAAGTGGAGGTTTAACGTCACATTCGTCGTGTATGTTAGTCACGCATATGTACGAATCACAATAATGAATGCACGAAGCGTCTCAGATGACCGATAGTGGGGTCGACCAAAAATGAGGTAATGCTTTTCGGGCTGGACACCTTCGATTAAGCGACACTTAGAGATTGCGTGGTTGGGGGGCGATTTCACTAATAAGCCTAAGCCGAACGAAAACACATCTTGCTTTTAAACGAATCAGAGGTCCCCATTATCACGTCATTAACATATTTGAAAGACATGTATTTTAATAAGTCGGGCGTAATATAATCGACCCCGGGTCGTTTTTATCCCGTCTGGGTGACCACCCATACGATCCACCTAACAATAAGCGGTTCTCATATTCTATGGACGCATATGATACGACTAGGGTCACTTAGGCGTTACTGGTCCAAACACAATGTCACCAACCAGCCCAAGCACGAAGGAAAGTTTCCGTGAGCTCAAGAGTGCACGTACAGACGGCCGGTAGGTACTATCGATTTCAATTTCCTATATATCTCTGGATTCGTTGACTGGAGATAGAATTCTGACGTACTCGTATTTTGTATGGAGCTGATGTCAAATGCCTATCGCTAGTAACCAAATCTACAGACAGAATATTGAAATCGACTATTAGTCGACGACAGTCATCTACAGGCACCTATCGGTGGCAGCCGTCAATGGGTCAGCAACAGCCATCAATAAGTGTGCTCGATAAGAATCACCACTTTGCTGATGCTAACATCTGATGTTAGCTTGGTTTTGCGTTTCTTTTAAGACATGTTAACAGTTTTAGCCGCACTTATTATTACAAATGAAGCGGTAGGAATTTTATTGATTTTCGTGCTAAATTTTGACGCCTCACCTTATTAGTTCAGTAACCAAAAAAAATCATATAATACCAATAAGAATTTGCTAAAGCTATAATTTTCTTTCAATTTATTTTTTCAATCCTCCGAAAAACCTTTTTAATTCATGAAAAAAATGTTTCAAATGTCAAAGCTGTCAAAAATTTTATCAGCAGAGACAGAGGACTCATCTAATAGCCTGGTTATTTGACGTTAACTTTTCATGGCAAAAAGTTTAAATAGAACACACGAATTCAGCACGAAAAGTTAACACCAAAATCTAAAAATGTTGCAAATCCGTTCTTATCTGGAACGCGCGCCTAATGCGTTCACGGCTACCGTCGCCATCGCTTGCAGTGGTAGCGTAATGCGCCCGCCATTTTATTTTTTAACCGTCTTAAAAAAAGGAGGAGGTTCTCAATTTGATGCGTATGTTTTTTTTTATGTGTATTAATTGTGGACCTGTTTTCAAAATTCTTTTTGTATTCGATAGAGTATACTCCTGGGGTGGTCCCAAGGTCACCAAAGTCAGGATCTGATGATGGACTCCCAAGAAATTCAAGAGAAACCCATAAATTTTATAGGTACCTACGTCCAACGTGTTTCAGGTTTTTGCCGAAGCTAATTCACGTATTTGCGTCTCGTAGTCATGAACCGAGCTGATGATGGAAGGATCCTTAACTTTTGGACTTGACCTGACCTGACCTTGGACCTGAATTTAATACTAATTAAATTCACAAAAACACTGAAAAGTCAAAAATAATAAAAGAATAGATACAGACAACATCACACTTCTATATTGAATTCGGTGCCAAACGATGATCTCCTAGAAAGTCTTAAAATTTGGCATCGACTTCAATATAGACGTGTGATGTTGTCTCTTTCTATTCTTTTATTATTTTTGGATTTTCAGAAGTCGGTTTTTACGCTACAGCTGCAAGCCACCGTAGTCGACAACGCATTGATCGTAGCTGCTGCAATTATCGATTTATACACTGACGAGCAAAAATTCCGGGTCACTTGCAAAATATTTGATATCTCCTAAGCTATGAAACATATGGGCCTCTAAATATATTTTGTCTTTCAAATCTATTCCTTATATGTATACTCTACGAGAAATCGAAGTAATTCCAAGTGACCCGGAATTTTTGCTCGTCATATTAATTAAGCACGATTAATACACAATATGATAAAGCGGTTTATCGCGGTAAACTGTCAAAACATAATACGTTTTTATCGCATTTTGACAGTTCACCGCGATAAACTGCTTCATCATATCGTGTTTTGGTGGTCACGCTACGGGGGCTGGCTCGCGATAAGCTGTTTTGTTTGAAGTTGTTTCAATAACTATCGACCAAAAAATATTTGATTTGCTTGTACGATTAACTAGTTATAGATCTCTCTATGAGTATCTCCAAACACATTCACCCAATATTTATCAGGATTTTTTTGTGAACAATATAGTTTTTTTTTATTTTGATAGAATTTCTTCAGTCCACAAGAACTGAAGCGCAAAAACTGCTTATGCATAATTACGACTTACGGCATCATTCGTTACAAAACCAAACATTTCTAACTGTTACGTTTACGTGGATAAGTGTTTAGTGCGGATATAACGACTAGTTTGTGTGGACGTGTTAGCTCTGTTCATAATTCACGGGGCACAGCCAAAGTGGGCCTAAATAGTTATAGGGCGGGGTCAACAGCCGGCCTTGCGTCCACTTCTTATAAATGTAGCTCTTAATTGCCACCAAAATGATGGTTCTCGGTCACGCTTCGGTCAGCCTATACATATTATGCTTTATCGGTTTCTTGTGTCCAATGATCAATGTGAACGATTCGAACAACCAAAATAACTTTCACTTTTTTTAATAGGATTGTGAAGCTTTAAATTTTCATACAAAAAGCGATCACGCTTTTCTCCCTCTTTACATAGTCGAATTTTCATATTTTTTGGAAATGTTGTAGACATGATGAAAATCTAGGTTTGTGTACGTTTTGATTTTGAAGAAATATTGCTCAGAATATAAATTATTAGCATCTAAATGTCTATATTTTATACACTTAAAAACTACCTCGAGCTTTTTATCTTTTTTGACTAAATTATACTGAATTACAAAAAAAGTACATAGATTAAGGTATACTGAATCTAATGAGACCAAAAGTGTCTAATTTCGTAAAGGTAAAAATGTTATTGCCCGAAACAATATTTCAATAAGAAATGTAGGCACTTGTCTCAGACTTTCAACTCTAAGCGGTTTGCAACAAACTGCATTTTTGAAAATGCATACTGTGGCGTGAATTGGGATGATGACTGAATTCTATTTTTTACGTCTCGTCATCAAATATTGAAATGCCGTGGAAGAGATGTAGTCCTGTGAAATTAGAATTAAAATCGGCTTAGAAATGCATTAGATACAAGCATTTTAAGTTGTTAATTTGAAGGCGATTAGACAGAGAGATCCGACATCAACCGTGACGTCATTGTTGAGTACGGCCATATAAACTCCTTGTAAATTGCCGTTTTGCTAGAAAGAGATGGAGAAAAATCTTTAATACGTTATATCTTGGTTGTTTTTATAGTTATTCGAAAACCGATTTTTTTATTTCTGTTTATTATATGAATGAGCTTCTATTAAAAACAAAAAAAAATTTTTAGTCTTCAAGACTATTGGCACTTCACAGTCCTCTCAAATCGTTTATGTTGATTTAATAAATCTCAGTAGCTATATGCTCTACGTACCTACTTATTGAGTAAAGATACGAAGGGTGTGAAAGTTACTGAAAAATTTTCAGAAAGTGCATTCGAAGTAAGAATTCTTATTCATGACAGTTGTTCTCAAAAAATTTTTATATCTAATTATAAATTAACAATTCGACATGATTTTTATTGTATTTGTTTTTCAAAATGCAACACTGCATTCAACAATAACTCCATTACGTTATGTTAGTAATCGAAATATTACAACATATTTGTAAAGCAAATAATATGTATAATCTAGTAGTGTGATATTATATTCTTACCAATTGTACGAGTATATACAGGTTGTCCCAAAAATAGTGTCAA
Organism: Schoenobius gigantellus; assembly: GCA_963935595.1. Lineage (NCBI taxonomy): Eukaryota > Metazoa > Arthropoda > Insecta > Lepidoptera > Crambidae > Schoenobius > Schoenobius gigantellus. The sequence goes on along the minus strand of OZ012547.1, from coordinate 29,022,868 downwards.
GCGAAAGTCCAGAGTTAGAGCACCTCTTAGAGTACCCGAATCACCCCCATGTATGTTCCGCGATTATTCGTAGTTTTAGAGTAATAATTTTTTTTCTGACTTTTTGAAAATTTCGATCTAAAGAACTTAAAAAATTTTAATAAAAAAAAGTTGAACATATTTTAATGTTTTTCTTTATGCTACTGAATTATCTTTAGTACTTCTTTTATGTCTAAAATAATCAGCTTCGTAACTTTAGTGGAAATTTAGAAAACAGTAGTGTAAAGTCAAAATTTGAATGTTAGTGAATAATTACTTAAAAATTCATCTTTAAATTAAAAATCTAAGGCAAACTTAAAAAAAACAAATTTAAAAAAAAATTATTCAGAAGTCGAGTTTTATGAAATTTTCACCTCGCTGTCTTTGATGGCCGATTTAAGCCAAAGTAGCCCTATTAAGTACTTCTTTTTTTAAATGATTATGAAAGCAGAGAGTCTAGAAAAGTTTTTACACATACTTAGAAACTATGAATTCGCCTGTTTAGATTTTTAATTTAAAGATGAATTTTTAAGTAATTATTCACTAACATTCAAATTTTGACTTTACACTACTGTTTTCTAAATTTCCACTAAAGTTACGAAGCTGATTATTTTAGACATAAAAGAAGCACTAAAGATGATTCAGTGGCAAAAAGGAAAACATTAAAATATGTTCTACTTTTCTTTATTTAAAATTTTTAAGTTCTTTGGATCAAAATTTTCAAAAAGTCAGAAAAAAAATTATTACTCGAAAACTACGAAAAATCGCGGAACATACATGGGGGTGATTCGGGTACTCCAAGAGATGCTCTAACTCTGGACTTACGCTTGACACTATTTTTTGGGACACCCTGTATATATCTTTTATTTGTAGTCTATTAGGATGCAATTGACTTGTATCCACATTGCGAAATACTCGTGCAAAGTGTTAATTATATAACTTATAAATCAATACAGATATATTTCTCTTTTAATCTTAAATGCGCTTATTAAAGTGTAATTTCTTAAAATTATGAATACCTTCACAGACTGGGTTCGTTATTTTGTTTATACTTTGCAATTTTTGCTTGCACACACGTCTAACGTAATCAACATAAACAAAATTAAATCTGTCATTATTTGCAAAAACGATTACTAAAACCTATAAAATAACTAATTGACAATTATCAATGCCCACCCACTGCATGCCAAGGTCTTCATGTACTCGTAGACAATAATTCATGCTTATTTACGTAATAAACTAACGGGTGATCCATTAAGCGGTCACTCCTACGTCCATCAAGATACCAAGGATGAGGTCATAGTTGCAGTTTTACTGCGGCCAATTACTCTCAATGGGTGCTCATGCTCTCATGCAGCTTATGCTCATGCGCAACGCAATTGAAGGGGCAGACAGCGTGTCGGATGGACTGTGTCTCGACACCTATAATATACACCAATTCACCACACTTTATTTCGGGTTAAGACCCACGTATTTAGATCAAGCCCATTCAGAACACAAGATTCCTGAACTAATGCGCTTCTGCGGATAGACAATCTATACATACAAATAAATGAAATTGAAGTGTCTGTTTGTAATGTCAAAATAACAAGTTTTTACTAATTGGGTATGAATTTATATCGGATATCAATAACAAAAACACGATTTTAAAAAAAATGTGTCTGTCTGTCTGTCTGTTTGTTCCCGCTAATCTCCGGAACGGCTGGACCGATTTTGACGGGACTTTCACTAATAGATAGCTAATTATATAAGGTATAACATAGGCTACTTTTTGCCAAGAGTTACTATTCCACGCGGACGAAGTAGCGGGCACAGCTTAGACAATATTCTATAAAATTAATATTTAATCGAAACTAGGTAAGCATTGAAATTTTATAATACTTTATTATGCACCAGAAAATAGATATTAGTGCAAAGAAAACTTAATGCACAAGGGTGGACTTATCTCTATAAGAGATGTCGTCCAGTCAACTAATAGTGCGCATGGTTAATAGAAAGTTGCTGGGCCTGAGTGTTCATGTCACTAGAGACTTACACAAATGCACACATATATATCTAAAAGAAATATACCTACATATATAAATAATAAATATATACATACATATACTACATACATCTTGATTAATTAGAGAGGTAGTTCTTTTTCAGACGACGTTTGAAAGATGTAAAAGATGGTCTCTCACAGATTGAAGCCGGTAATCTGTTCCACAGCTTAGCAGCACGGACGGAGAGGGACTTATGAGGGAAAAAATATGGAATTCGAAAACATTATGAGTGACACAAAAACGCTTGGGACGGGTATTGTGATGGACACAAAGTGTAAAACGGGGTCGTAGATAAACTGGAAACTGGGGATAGTGGAGAATTTTGTAAAAAGGCAAAGAATGTGCATATTTCGGCGCGGACATATTCAGATACGTGGTCAAATTTACGCAAGCTGTAAATAAACCGAATTGCCAGATTTTGAAGACGCTCCAGTTTGTTAAGAAGCTCCAGATAACAAACATTAGTGTAGTGGAGAATCTGCAGACGAACTAGTAATATACTGTTTTTCGGCCTACAGAGCCATCTCTATTTATATCCACAAAATACAAAGCATAGCCTAAAGATTATAATAATAAAAACAAAAAATTGCAATTTATTTGGCGGTTTAATTACATTGATCCTGCAATAATAATAACAAATAATATAAAAGTACCCACTACTCGAGTAAAAAAGTTATATTTCTTTCACTAAAATTAATGTGAATGTAATAGTATGAGTGTATGAGAGGTGTAAAAGCATATCGATTTCCATTATCTCGATGAATGTAATAGGCATACGACCATACGAGTATATTGAACGCTCTTAACTTTTAAAAGTACTCAATGACAAAAAGATAGTACCTACTGTATCACCAGAATTCCTTTAGTGCAACTATATTGAAATAGTGCATTTCGTAATTGTTCCCTCGACATGCATAACTTTATCATAGAAATACATTATATCTAACAATTTAACTAACCACATTGCAATCTAAACAGATTTTTATTTCTTAAATACACGAAATTATATTATAATATAATAATTATAATCTGTGATCCTTCAAAAATACAAGACCTTCCGAATTTCTTGCCTGTTCTTCTCGAGAAGGCTCTCCCAATTTCCGAACAGGTGTAGAGTAATTTTTTTTTTCATTTGACTTGTATTTGCACACATCTTAATAATGGTTGGGGTGTGTGTACATACAAGGATTAAATAATTTAGTTAATTAGATTCTTGGTTGAAGATTTTTATGTTTTTTTTTGACGTCAATAAGTGCCTGTAAAGGTCTATATTGAATAAAGATTTTTGAGTTTGAGTTTGAGTTTCAAACGTAGAGCCACAGTTTAACATTGTAAAACAGTGGTAGAGTGAACAGGCACTTTCTAAAATAGGAGAGCGTGCTACATTGACCACATCGGCGCTTAACATCAGGCGAGATATTGATCAAACGCAAATATTATTAGCAAATAATAAAAAAACACACTATGAACGAAACAATGATTGTGACACAATATTTTTTAAATATTTTATGAAGTGTTCCCAATACGAGGCGCTCAACATACTGCTTAGTAGGAATATGGACAAGAAACTACAACATTAGATTACGATTTATACATAGATCTCGCAATGCTAACCAACAAGAAAATCAGAAGAACGTCTACCCACAGCACTCAACTAAGCACAAGACAGTCTCTAGAACGTATTTTTATCCGTTACTATACGATACAACACCAACAGCTGTACAGCATCAACCAAATGACCGTCTCCACACTCCACACAATCAATAATGATGATTACCGCGGGCGGGGTGAACACCCTCACGAAAAACGATATGTGGTGACCTTCGAAGTAATGAGGGTAAACTTTCCGACTGTCAATCACAATGTTTCAGTACATTGTAATATTAATGAATGGCCTTATTAAGTTAGTAATTGTTACAGCACTTTAAAGTGATAGGGGTCGCATGAAATAGTAAAATGAATGACGTACATTTGGTGTTTGTACCAATATGTTATACCGGGTGTAATTGAATGCTGAAATAATATTTAAGGGGCATACGAATAGATATTAGATAGACCCTATGTGCTTGTCTGAGATCGTGAAACCTCATAGGTACTTTAGGAGTTGATCGACTTTGCCGCCATCCCCTTCGTGTCAAAAGTGGAATTCGACACGGTGAGGGAAAGGTTCCGGCGTAAGAAGAGGTAAGAAGTTTTGGCCCTCGCCCTGGGGACACCTCGAGGAGCGGTTCCGGGCGGTGCTAGATCTGTGCATCGCCTCGGGTCGCTTCCCCAGGCGGTGGAAGGCAGGCTCTGCCTGTTAAGGAAGGAAAGCCGCCCTGCCGATTCCCCGTCTGGGTATCGGCCGGTGGTGTTGCTCGATGAGGCGGGAAAGTTCCTGGAAAATATCCTGGCTTCCCGCATCATCGAGCACCTAGAGGACCGGGGGCCGGACTTGGCTAATAACAAGTTCGGCTTCCGCACCGGTCGGTCCACTATAAACGCAATGGTCCTTAAGAGGTGGACTGAGGAGGCCACGGCTCGTGGGGAGGCGGTGGTTGCGGTGTCGTTAGATATCCGCAACGCCTTCAACAGCCTGCCCCACGAGTGCATTAGGGAGGCACTCCGATTTCACAGGGTGCCTCCGTACCTCCGCGCTCTCGTGGAGGATTACCTGCAAGGCAGAACAATTCTCTACGAAGGGCCGATGGACGCGTGTATCACGGGCTGATACGGTCGATGGCACTCTATGGAGCCCCGTTATGGGCGGAGTGCCTCTCCCCCCGAACGGTGGCCTTCTTGCGACGTCCGCAGAGGGTCATAGCAGCTCGGGCCGTGCGAGCTTATCGCACGGTCAGCCATGGCGCGGCCTGCGTTCTTGTGGGCCAAACGCCGTGGGATGTCGATGCACGCATCCATGAGGAGGTGTATCGACATTGGGTTGCCGTTAGAGAACGGGGGGGACGACCCACTCCTAAGGAACTGGAGCGGGTTCGTACCCTGGCGCAGAGGGAGGCTCTGCGTCGATGGGGCGAGGTACTCGCCTTCCCAGCTCCCAGCCGGCCACCGGACTATAGAAGCGATACGTCCGGTATTGGAGGGGTAGGGCACCGGCAGGGCAGTCTCTCCTTCCGCATGGTGCAGGTACTGACTGGACATGGTTGTTTTGGTCACTACCTACACCGAGTCGCGCGTTGGGAGGAAACGCCGCAGTGTCATCACTCGGCGACGACGACACTGACGAGCACATCCTGTTGGTGTGCTCGGCCTGGCGATGACGACGATTGTGGACCTTACCTAGCGCGCCCCTAAGGGCAGGGAGAACATCGGGGGGTTTTAGTGGGTAGGCCTGGCACTCTGCCGGGAGAGCTCCACACACACTCACCGTCTAGCCAACGGCGGGTACGGTGCGGTTACGCATTTCCCAACGAGAAAAAAAAGAAGTTGATCGACTTTAATTAAACGACTTTTAACCGCCTCCGTGGTCTAGTGGTTACGACCACCGTGTTTTGATCAGTTTATTTCTGTGATTATTGTGATTATTTCTGTGTTTGGTTACACCTGTATAGCTTGAAATTCTACAAAAATCTCTTCCAAAGGGCAGAGCTAGGCTGTCTCCATCGAAAGTGTGCAGAGATGCAGTTCTGTCTAGTCAGAACAGAGATGTGTACTGACTAGAGCGGAGTGTGGGTTGCGCCCGCAAGCCTTGGATGTTAAGACAAACGAAAACAGTAAAATCAGCGCACTCCGTACACAACACGGCTGGTCTTCGCCGCAATACAGCCTCACATCTGTGGCTGATCCTGAACGCGCTAAAAGATATCTTTCCTTTCTATCCTTCTCCACCTAAGCCAAAAGAAACACGCTGTATAAATAACGAAATATTGTTGGTTGTTTAAATGACGTCTCTTATCCTCTTGTCATCTCGTCTCCGCTAAGATAAAGTCTGCGCCTTATAATTTATACATAATTTTTATATTTAAAAACCAACAACTGCGGTAGAATACTCTACTAGGTAGAACTAGTCCGTTGCATTTGGATTGTTTTGTTTATTTTAGGCGATAATAAGCTTCGTGCATTGAAGATTAAATTTATTATCATCTAGCTTTAGCCCGCGACTTCGTCCGCGTGGAAGTCCTTTTTTATTGATTCCTCTTCACAAATCTACCCCCCCCCCCTTTTTTACACCCTTAAGGAATGATTTCGGGGATAAAAATTATTCTTTACCCTCACAACTCAAACTATCTCCATACCAAATTTAATCTAAATCGGTTCAGCGGTTATTGATTGCCCATACAAACTTTCACCCCCTTGTCTCTCCTTAAGGGGTGATTTCTGCGATAAAAGCTACAACTTTTTTTCCATACAAACTAAATAAATTATTTTTTGGTATTAAGTGCCTTCGCTCACGTCTGTCACGTGTCATTTTGTATTAAAGGACAATGTCGAAAATCGCCCCATGACCAACAAAGATTTGATTTACGTCATAATTATATGCATATTTTATAACACTCATAACAAATATATGTATTCGACGGACAAATCAAAAATATATAAAAGTACTTTTAGAAACAAAACCAAATGAAGTAAAATATAGGAATGGTTATTGTTACCTTTGCTCGATTGAATAGAATTGAGTCGATTTTATGTAGGTATGGACATTTATTTATTTGTATAAATTAAGTTTTTCATAACTTACAACGTAAATTAAATTAAAACATACGTCAATTGACTACTCACGCGCTATCGCTTGTTAGTTCGTCGTGTTTTTGACTTGCTTTATAATTTCGAGATTTCTTGTTCTTTACTACGTGACTACAATTAACGTTCTTTGATTGACTGTAATAATTATTATTTTAATAATTGTATAGGTATGGACTATGTGTATTGCTCTAACGATATAAAGTGTTACTTCAACTAACCTCAAAATCTGATTCATTTGATATTTAATTCGATTTCGAAACTTGTCCGTAGTAATTGATGTGGGCGTACAGTATTTACTAATGTCTAATTATACGAAAATCATTTTTTCACTGCTGTTGGTGTTGGGGCGAACAATGTATGGACGCAGAACAATGTCCTTTTCTTCTGTGTTAAGAGCTGATCATGATTGTCACTTGAAAGTGTTTGCTTTCAGTTTAAAATCAAATAACTCTGGAATCCAGAGGGGCAATCGCACTAATTATAACGTTTCAACCAAATCAGAAGCGTTACCGTTCCCATACATTTTGACAACACCTTGACAGCAGTCAGATGTCAAAACCAATGTCTTTGGTCAAAACATATGGGAACGGTAACGTTAACAGAAATTTCACATCTAGTTTAAGTAGATTAAGAATAGGTCATTGTAAATTTCCATCTCATCTTCACCGTCTCAGATTAAGTCATAATTCTAATTGTAAATATTGTAAAAATGAAAACTGTGATCTTCAGCATTTATTTTTTAACTGTATGTATTTTAATATTCAACGACTGCTTTTTATCTGTAATTGTAAAGACACTATAAAATTAAAAGATTTTCCGCTGAATGTACATGGTTTGCTTAGGATTAGGGAACTATATAGTTACATTTATGACTTTTACTCCAGTACATTTGGCCCTTTATGAAATGTATAATAATATAAGTTTGTTTAGGTAAATTGCACCAGTTGCTTATTACTTTCCGCTATGATAATTATTAAGTAACACTATTGATATTTGAGATTTTTTATTATTATTATTATTTTTAATAATTTCTTTGTCATTTGTTGTCCTTTTTGTTTTTATTTTTTCTATTTCTGTTTATTGTGTGTTTTTTCTGTTTGTTGACTTTTTTATATTTTGTTATATAATTAAGCTAATGGCCTTGTAGCCAAAGCTTTAATAAATTTTAAAAAAAAACGGTAACGTTTTGGTTTTGGTTCAAACGTTGGTAAATAGTGCGATTGCCCCTGTTTCAGACAAGCACCGAAGGTCCATTCAGTATCTAACTTATATGCCCCAAATGTTATTGGGGTGTTCAGTTACTCCCTGTATAGTAAAATTTAATATTGATGACTAAAATTGAACAATTAAAATCGATTAGGATTCTTATAAATTACTTAGATTCCTTCGTCACGGACACTCGGTCCTTTTTAATGCTTTAAGGGAATTAGAAAGACGAAGGATATCAAAGTTACTTCAGGTGCCTTTAGAATTGGGATGATGACTGAATTCTAATTTTTACGTCTCCTCATTAAATATTAAAAAACCGTGGAAAAAGACGCAGTCCTGTAAAATCAGAATTAAAATCGGCTTAGAAATACATTAGATACAAGCATTTTAAGTTGTTAATTTGAAGGCGATTAGACAGAGAGATCCGACATCAACCGTGACGTCATTGTTGAGTACGGCCATATAAAGTCCTTGTAAATTGGCGTTGTGCTAGAAAGAGATGGAGAAAAATCTTTAATACCTTATATCTTGGTTCTTTTTATAGTTATTCGAAAACCGATTTTTTCTTTCTGTTTATTATATGAATGAGCTTATATTAAAGCAAAAAAAAATTTTTTGTCATCTAGCCTATTGAGTCTCGTTCCTCGCTATCTTGTGCACATCGACGCGATCACGAAGTGGCTGCCGGACTGCCTGACACGTGGATCACTTGAACAGAAGCTACAGTCATCGGCGCCGCATGGGGCACGGCCAACCTTGATGGTCTGATACGCTTAAGGCCGATTATAATCGCTTTTATACATTAAGCGCGTGTTTTTGCCGTAAGATCCGTCACTGACATGAAGAACGTTCGCTTTGTGAACGCATAATCAAAATATCTTCTAATATATAAAATTCTCGTGTCACAGTGTTTGTTACCAAACTCCTACGAAACGGCTTGACCGATCTTTATGAAATTTTTTGTGTATGTTCGGTAGGTTTGAGAATAGGTCGTAAACTATTTTTTATATTATGGCGAAACGTAGTTCGCGGGCACAGCTAGTCTAATATATAAAATTCTCGTGTCACAGTGTTTGTTACCAAACTCCTCCGAAACGTCTAGACCGATCTTTATGAATTTTTTTGTGTACATTCGGTAGGTCTGAGAATGGGTCGTAAACTATTTTTTATTATGGCGAAACGTAGTTCGCCGGCACAGCTTGTCTTCTAATATATAAAATTCTCGTGTCACAGTGTTTGTTACCAAACTCTTCCGAAACGGATTGACCGATCTTTGTGATTTTTTTTTGTGTATGTTCGGTAGGTCTGAGAATAAATCGTAAACTATTATTTATTATGGCAAAACGTAGTTCGCGGACACATGCTAGTTTTGTTAAGCGATCAAAGACTCGAAAGTCTCTGCGATACACCGATCAAATCATTCGATTCGAGATTATTTCCCAGGGGACAGATGTTCGATCAGATTAGACATTGCAAAATGTCGTTTCTAAAAAAAGTCTAAGAAAGTATTTGTAGTATTGGAATCGATTGGATTAGAATATTTCAGGCGGTATTTACGAAACAAAAATAAAAAATTCATTTTTTGTGTGTATTTAAGAATTACATCTTGAGTCAATCGCACAAAATCTAGTAGGTAATTCATTTAATGTGACATATGCTAAATTAACAATAAAATTTAAGGTCCATAAATTACTTTTTTTTATATCCTGAATGACATCATAAATTATATTACATTAAATGAATACCAGATCATTGGTCCATCTAGTGGGGCGCCTACCACCGCTGCGTTTCCCGGTACGTGGCCACCATTCGGAGACCTTTCCGCCCCAACGGCCGTCAGGCCTGCGACCTATGTGTCCTGCCTACTGCCACTTAAAGTGAAAGCCGCTGTTCGGAGATCGGAATCGGTTCGGAGATCCCTGGGAGAGGCTTATGTCCAACAATGGGCGTATCTTTGCTGAAATGATGATGATTACGATGCCGTTATTTTTAATTCTCAAAATCCAAAACTATTGCCAGTATCCCACTTATAACTCGTATACTTTTGCTCAGATTGCTTATTCTAAAATAGTACGTAGATATATGAATTAGGTATACTTTATTTTTTACATACGACAGGGAAGCTCTTGGCCTTCATCTCACCTGATGGTAAGTGACGATAAGGCTGAAGGTGGATGCGAGCTTCACCTGGACTCTTAACTGAGGAACTGGCTTGCCTTCAATTGTCGGAACACAACAATGCTATCAACATTGTTAATATGGCGACAAGCTTAAGTAAGACGGCGGTAGCTATATAATAGCCAGGTGAGCTCAGAAGCCTTACCACTAACCAAACTGAGCAGATAAATTTATGCCCCCATTGGAATCGAACCCCGGACCTCCCGATCAACACCCGTTGGTATCAACCCCTAGACCACGGAGGCGGACTTACTTATGTATGAGTAAACCGTTAAATTTGCAATTTCAAATACGTTTCTGTGAAACTGGCTATTAAAATGTCTATATACATTTTTTCATACATAGAACGCTTTTTCAAAATAACACTTAGTTTATAAGTGAACTCATTAAAATTCTCGTTCTCCGAATAATTTTATGAGCCTGTAAAACTTAAGACGCGCGAACGTTGCACGTCATGTTTTCGAATATCAAAGAGAAATATTCTTGGATAGCAAACCAAGATAAATAAATATTAGTCGTGTATAATCATTTGCAAAACCAAATTGTTTGACGCTATTTGACTCTATATCTCATAGTTGATACCTGTAATACTGTTCTGTAATTCACGTCACTAAAAGGCTTTAATTATTTTGCGCAAAATATCCTCTCTTCAGGTATAATTTTAAGTTATGAACCACTTTGGATTTTGTCAGAGTTCCAAAACTCGTTACTATACAAATTTATTAACCATATCTCCTAACAGGATACTTACATCACTCTTTCACCAACCTAGCCCTCTTACTTTTATCTTAACTAATCCTATAAGAGCATCAGTAGATAGAGCAATAAGTTAGTTTACAAATTACTAATAAAATTATGTTATCCAAAACAGCCCTCAGCGACGGAGTTAGGTATTTCCAAGAATAATCTTTTTCAAGTTGCGGTTGGGGAATGTTGAGATGAAATTTCAATATTAGGTATCGTCAAATCTATTACGAAGTCGTAAATCGACGGCAACAACTGATATTGAAGATTCTGAGAAGTAATCGATTGACCGAACGGATGAATAAGTTACAATTTATATCTGAAAGCCTGTCAGGCGAATTTGGTTCGTTGTAGAATTTTATGTGCCAATAAGAAATGTAGTAGAATTAAATATAACATTATTTTGTCAATACAAGCTTTTGATAAAAAAAAGTGTGGTCTCATTTTTAAAGTTATATTTATTGTGTTGTATGTGACGAAAACATATTTATTACAAACTAGCTGTGCCCGCGAACTGCGTTTCGCCATCAAAATACTAACACAGTGTTTAGTTTTTTCCTCCATTTCATTCCATAATGATTCAACTTTATCCTGCCTTTCTTGAGCATCGGTCATTTCGAAATTAGGACAATTTTCGTAAGTTCGTAATGCTCTTTTTCTAACAGTCCACAAAATTAAATACATTACATATTACTATAAACACTAAGTATAATTATTGTTTTAGAGACATTATTGATATTAATAAATTCTTCTTCAGTAGAAAGAACTACACACACAGTTGCAAGAATAATCTTTATCGTATTCATGTTTCGAATTAAAATAAACAATTGTTAATAAATTAGAACTGTATACGAATAAAGTTTAGATTTTATACTGGGTGTTGGTAACACCAACTAAATATATTTTTTGGATATGACAACTTGGCCAATTTTGACTGGTCGTACAGTAAGCTCCTTGTCAAGCTATACTGTTTGACCTTTGAACCGTTCTTATGTCGCTCGTAATACTGGCGGTTTTCGTAGAGTTAATGTATAGCATGAATGGGGGGGTTACTGTACAAATACGTTTTCCGTATTCGATATCCGATCACGGAATACAGACACGGAGTTTCGTGAACGTAGCGCAGACGTTCTTCTCATTCGGGATTTCTACCATTCTACCTAAACGTACGTACAGAACGTGTTCCGTTCGTAATAAAAACGAACGTGTGCGGCAGTCAATGAGTATTTTGTATAGATTTGATGCATTCGGATGCCCGCATTCAGAAAACGAATGCGAAAAACCGTATTTATGCGGTTAGCCTTAAAATGTATTGAGACTTCCGTTTTTGTAACGTGTACTGTGCGATATAGTGTTGCTGGCATAGTTCGGTTAGCAAACTCGCCGTGATGACTAACATCCAACACACAAACTTGGAGTTATCGTTAGTTAGTTCACGATCGTTGTATTATCACGGTCTCGAAGGATACTAAACACAGGTAACATCTAACATCGAACATCCAATAGGCCCCGGAACGGTTCTCAAACTTTTTTGGTGACGGAACCCTTTTGGAAAGCGAAATACTTGACGGAACCCTAAATTAAAACAATAGTTTTTAAAAGTGTATTCTTTATTAATAAGCATAATAAAAGTACGACCAGAGAGGGTGTTTTGATTTTTCTAAATTATTGCGGAACCCTTATAGGGGTATTGTGGAGCCCTAGGGTTCCGCGGAAGACACTTAGAGCATGGCTGCTCTAGGTACCCTTCAGGGCCTACTTTCATTTAATACCCCTATTGCTGGGTTTGAAAAGCCACTGTTATCCGTCTTTTTTGAGCGGTAGCCATGTTGAATTTACGTCAATGTTGCTACGTTCATAGTGCTCTACTGATCAAGGCCTTTCATTTGATACCCATATTGCTGGGCTTAGAAACGAACTTTTAACAGTTTTTTTTGAGCAGCGGCCATATTGAATTTTGTGCTATTTTCCTAGGTTCATAGTGCTCTACTCTTCAAGGCCTTTCATTTGATACCTATATTGCTAGGTTTGGAAACGAACTTTTATCCACCTTTTTTGAGCGGTGGCCATGTCGAATTTACGTCAATATTGCTAGGTCCATAGTGCTCTACTCTTGAAGACCTTTCATTTGATACCTATATTGCTAGATTAGAAAACGAACTTTTATCCACCTTTATTGAGCGGCGGCCATGTTGAATTTATTTATGTGTTGCTAGGTTCATAGTGCTCTACTCATCAAGGCCTTTCATTTGAGACCCATATTACTGGGTTTGGAAACAAACTATTGTCCATTTTTTGAGCGGCGGCCATGTTGAATTTATAGCAATTTTCCTAAGTTCATAATGCTCTACTCTTTTAGGCTTTTCATTTGATACCCATATTGCTAGGTTTGGAAACGAACATTTATCCTTTTTTTTTGAGCGGCGGCCATGTTGAATTGAGGTCGATTTTGATAGGTTCCTAATGCTCTACTCTTCAAGGTCTTTCATTTGATACCCATATTGCTAGGTTTGGAAACGAACTTTTATCTATCTTTTTTGAGCGGCGGCCATGTTGAATTTATGTCAATGTTGCTAGGTTCATAGTGCACTTATCAAAGTCTTTTATTTGATACCCATATTGCTGGGTTTGAAAACTAACTTTTATCCATTTTTTGAGCGGCGGCCGTGTTTAATTTAGGGCAATTTTCCTTAGTTCATAATGCTCTACTCTTTTAGGCCTTTCAGTTGATACCCATATTGCTAGGTTTGGAAACGAACTATTATTCTTCTTTTTAGAGCGGCGGCTATGTTGAATTTATGTCAATGTTGCTAGGTTCATAGTGCTCTACTCATCAGGGCCTTTCATTTGATACCCATATTGCTGGGTTTGAAAACGAACTTTTATCCTTTTTTTTTTGAACGGCGGCCATGTTGAATTTAGGTCGATTTTCCTACGTACCTAATGCTCTACTCTTCAAGGCCTTTCATTTGATACCCATATTGCTAGGCTTGGAAACTAACTTTATTCCACCTTTTTTGAGCGGCGGCCATGTTGAATTTATGTCAATGTTGCTAGGTTCATAGTGCTCTACTCATCAATGCCTTTCATTTAATACCCCTATTGCTAGGTTTGGAAACTAACTTTTATCCACCTTTTTTGAGCGGCGGCCATGTTGAATTTATGTCAATGTTGCTAGATTCATAGTGCTCTACTCATCAATGCCTTTCATTTGATACCCATATTGCTGGGTTTGGAAACGAACTTTTATCCGTTTTATTTGAGCGGCGGCCATGTTGAATTTAGGGCGATTTTCCTACGTTCATAGTGCTCTACTCATCAAGGCCTTTCATTTGATATGCATATCGCTGGGCTTGGAAACGAACTTTATCGGCAGTCATGTCAAATTAAGTCAACGTGGCTAGGTTCAATGTGTTCTACTCTTTAGGTTCTTCGTTCGATATCCATGTTCCTTGGGTGGATCCAAAAAAATGTGATCCGTCATTTTAGACATTAGGATCAAGAGTCCTGTCCCGTCCCTCTACGCGTAACCCAGAACATTGCAGTCAGATATTTTTTTTAATTATCAATATTAATCTATTACTTTTAAAAGTTTTAAATGGATGAAAGAGTTTTATTCCTTAGTCCTAATGTAAAAACATATAACATCTTTCAAAATACCTTGAAAAGAGTATCTTCATTTTTCAACATTTCAAATATTTCAAAAATTGTACCGATTTTGTGAAAATTAGTCAAGAATTGAACCAATCTACAAATTTTATGGTCACTCGATAAGTATTATCATAAAAAATGCTTTATACATTGGTTGTATGGCTTGATCTTTTTGCCTTACCACCACGGTGCGACATAAGAAAAAGACAATTTGGTTGGCGAAATCCAGTTGGGCACAGCACATTAACAGAAAATATTAAATTTTATTTGTACTATGTGAAACACTTCATTCCTGCCTTTCAATTTTCGAAATCCAATTACTTAAGATCAGGCTGTATGGCGTAGTTCCATTGCCTTTCCTTCGTGGAAGAAAATACCTTCTTTCTGTACTATGTGACAGACTTGTCAAAATAATTTCACGTGCGCCATGTTGTTTTTCTACCTAAAGCCAATTCGAAAATTTTATATGGTATTTTTTCACTAAAAATAAAAAGTGAATTTAAACAAACGAAATTATGCCTAAATGTTCTTCCGGAAAATTCTAAGCACTGTGGTGTAAGCCATATTAAATTCTATCCAGTAGTTTCGGAGATCTTTCCGGACAAACAGACAAACAAACAAACAAACAAACAAACAAACAAACAAACAAACAAACAATTTTTTTAAAAACTATTCTATCGTGTTCTGCTAATGATTTTAAGGCGACCTGTGTATTTTTTTTCTTAATATTTCGCAATTACAGATTTTTGTACCCCTACGATTTTATTATATATAGAGATGTTAAGGGTGCTAAGTATTTTATGCGCAACTCACCCTAGCTAGATATATGAGTAGAGTAGTCGGACTTAAATAATAATATACCATCAAAAAGAAAATAAAGAATAGCAAAATCACGGACCATGAGTCTATGTGTATATAATTATTGATGAAAAAGAAAAAAAGGATTTTATACTTTATAGGAGCTATGAAAAGGGCCAAAATAATAATAATTATAAATTGCGGCAACTTTCGTATTTTTATTTGTACACCGAAACTTGAACTATGTGTGCTTTTTCAAGTACCTACCTTTATTATTAATTGAAATTACTTCGAGCAGAACATATTGTAAATAGCTCCGGAACCTATAAAATTTGGTGAAATTAATTTTTGATTGCGTTTCGTCCAATGAACTTTAAAAGGTACACGTGCCCGAACACAGTTACGTTTTTTATTACATTTTCTTGTTACACTTTTATGTGAAGTTTATCTAATATATAAAAATCTTGTGTCACATTGTTGGAGAAAGCAAAGTACATTAAGAGATCAAACTCCTTCGAAACGGCTTGACCGATTTTTATAAAATTTTTGTGTCTATTTGGTAAGTCTGAGAATAGGTCGTAGGCTATTTTTATACCCTGGTGTTAAAGGTGGCCCTCACACATTTTCCATTAAAGTTCGCCTAGTCCATTCGTGCATTTAGTGCTTTTATATACTCTTTATTTTGCGTAGTACATACAACTTCTTTTAATTGCTGAGCGAAAATAAAGATGAGTGTTCGTAGATATTTCCGAAACTCTATCGATTTAAATGTCAATGCACAAACATTTATTTAATCTCAAATTCAAACTTTCAAAACTAACAAATGACTTAAATCGACATCACCTTAAAATAAAATGGTACAAAAAAAGTGATCGGGAAGATATGGATGCTATCTTTCCTTCTTTTATCATTGTCCAGGCCTTAAACACTGAATCGCTCTCGACGCACATATCTGAAGGCTGAGAGGCGGCCTAAGGTATGCTCATTAATTACGAAGACACGGCAGAATATATTATCGGCAGTTAAATTGTGCCTGTCAGCGGCATCTTTGAGGCTCCATAATGCACTCGACTGCAAGCCTTTTTGGGAAATGCATTTTATAATACTATAGAAAAGTATTTGCTTTTTCTTTTTATCGCTTGAGGTTTGAATTCCATGTCTATTTCAATTATTTTCTTAGAATAAGTATATAGAATTTATATCTATACGCAAACAAAAACATTTATTTTCCAATGTTACTTTTAGAGAATATTGGTTCTGAAAGGAAGTTTATTGGCTGACTTTTTCATCTCAACCTGACAACTGTCTTTTCTATTTATTTTAAGTAGGTACTCGAACTTATATAAAAATGCTAATGTACTGAGGTATGATCAATCTGTTCTATTTTATACTTTTTCATCCAAAATGTGTGGCACACAAATATGGAGCAGTAAATGATGAGCAGTTACCGTGTCTAAAGCCGTTAGCGACAGTCCCTTGTTGATTGTAGGTCCAAATTCCTATGACGTTAACACAAAAGAGCTAAGAGCAGGCCTTATTAAGGACTAGCTGTGCCCGCGACTTTGTCCGCGTGAAATAGTAACTTTTGTTGAAGTTGATAAAAAGCCTATGTTATACCTTATATAATTAGCTATCTATTAGTGAAAGTCCCGTCAAAATCGGTCCAGCCGTTCCGGAGATTAGCGGGAACAAACAGACAGACAGACAAAAAAAATTAAATTGTGTTTTTGTTATTAGTACCCGATATACATTCATACCCATTTAGTAAAAATTTGTTATTTTAACATTACAAACAGACACTTCAATTTTATTTATTTGTATAGATATGGCCTAATTGACGCACTGGAACACAACATGGCGTTATTTCACTGCGGTCTTTTGTGACCTAGACGTCTCCTTCTTCTCTCCTATAAGCAACTGCCCATTACGTTGGTGCACGATGGGCCATCGTGTAGAGGAGGTAGTGGAGTAGTGGCTAGTGATGGCACAGAACTTGCCCTTTAAACGACGGCCTATTATTCTGTTTATTTGGCGAGAGCTGATGCTGGCTTTAGGCGTTCGATTATTTGAATAAGATTGATGACGTCACACAGTTAACCATGCATTGTCATCCAAACTGAACGTGTGTACAAAATTTCAGCTCAATCGGTTAAAGATATCTGCTTCAAAATTGAGTTGTAAGATTCCACCCGAACATACATACTTACATTGCAAGTTAAATAAAAGCTTGTAAAATAGAACTAGTTGCTTTTATAATTTGACAGCTGTCAGTTGCATATTCTCCCTAGGGCAGAAAAGTATTACTTTTAAACCTCTCCTCAGGTAACTTCAGACCTACTTTTCGGGTATGAGTAATGAAAAATTTTAAAGATAACAAAGTTCATCATCTTCGGATGTAAATAGAGGCCAGGTTATTTCCCGTCGGAGATTTGGCTTGTGGCCACGCCATTTAGCACAACATGTCAATATAATAGTAACACTTAGTACATTGTATACCTACTGATACTGTGTCACTAATGGATGTTTAATGTCAACTGTTATTTATCTTGCCCGATAGACAAATTTGTTAAAAAGAGGTCAGTAGGCTCAATTAATCAATAATTGATATACCTACCTATTTGATATTTGGATCAAAATTTTAGTTGATCGGGTGAGCAAAGAATTATGTTTAACAAATACATTCTGTTTATTTTACATGATATGTAACTGAAAGTATTCAATTATTCCTTTCTTATAATGTTAATAAAATTTTCTATAACATAACGTCCTTTTGTAATCGCACATTATACTTGTATCTTGCATTATCATATCTTTCTACTGTATACTTCTTTTTTATGTCTTCTTCTATGGGGAGCCTCTAAGAAATTACTGTGAGATCTCTTGAGTAGTGAAACCGCCAATTGCAGTTTTTTTCTGTTATTCGTTGTGATATGCAATCATTTGTTATTGTGCAAGAAAGTGCTGTGTATTGTATATGTTACGGGTAATGCTAAAAGATTGAGTAAACTTAGAATTTTCCGGGTAAAACGAGTGTTACCTAAGACTTTTGGGAAAAGTCCGAATATTAAATCAAACTTAATTAATATCCGACTGTGTAACCAATACTGGAATGAACGGAGGTGCAGAGAGCGCAGCCCCCTTGCTCGGGGGGATCGGAGGGTGGAAGATCCCCGCAAGGAAAAAATAGGATAAAACTGAATACTGTAGGTTAAGTTAGGTTAGACATTGTGGAGTGGGTTGGGCGCCGGCAGGGCAGCCGCACCTATCAGATGGTGCAGATGATGACCGGCTACGGCTGCTTCGGCCATTATCTGCATCATGTCGCACGTAGGGAACAGAGACCGCAGTGTCACCACTGCGGCGCTCCTTGACGACACAGCCGGACACACCCTTTCGGAGTGCCCGGCCTGCCAACCTCAGCGCGACGCACTAGCCCTCTTGCTAGGCACAAGTAGAGGTGCGCCCGTAGCGCTGGCCAGCGTCTTATCCAAGATGCTGACCGGCGCGACGGCGTGGGAGGCTGTCGCCTCCTTTTGCGAAGATGTGATCTCGCAGAAGGAGGCAGCGGAGCGGGTGCGAGAGGTCGACCCTCTCGCCGCACCGCTCCGACGCAGGCGGTTGGGTAGGAGGAGGTGCGCGTTCCTGGACGCGGGCCACCAACTCCCTTAAGCAATCTGGGGATGAAATGGCCCGGCCGGCAACCGGTTGGGAGACATTACCTTACTACCCCTGGCCTGCCCATCTGGGGGATCGCATTATTGCACTTAGCTAACCCTCCGTAGAGTAAGCCCCGGCGCTTGGGTCAAGTTATGCTGGCTCACCGACGGGCCTGTCTCCAGGGGTCGCACTCGGGGAATGGCTAACGCCGATCCTGATTGTGCCTCTATGGGGGTAGAAGTTGCTGGAGGGTGGTTTGTCCAGGTATAGGGTTTATACCCGAGTCCAATGGCATATCCTTGGGGCGGCCTTGTCAGCTTTTCAGTCCCATGTCAAATCGTAGTGAGATTCCCTCCCCCCATAAAAAAAGGTTAGACATTGTGACTATACACAACGGAGCGAACGGAGTGAGGGGAGCATCAAACAGCATGTGGCATGCTTGCTTGCACGCAGTAGGCTTGTCTGCATGCTTACTTGCATGCTTGCTACGGACTTTACCCAAAAGGCTTGTGTAATACTAATTTTCCCCGGTAAACCTAAGTTTACTGCATCTTTTGGCATTACCCGTAACATATACATGGTTATAATGTTTAAGCAGGAACCAAATTTTGTGTGCTTCGTCAGACAAACAAACTGGACAACTTTTACTACGGGACTTATTTTGTAATCGCGAGAGATAAAATCAGCTTTTCCATACAAATATTCAACATCCACTGAACCTTAATGTATTGAAAAGTTTGCTTGGCTGAATAAGCACATAATATTTGACTCCTGCTTAGAAAATAATCCGTACTACGAGTAATATTATAACCGCGAATGTTTGTATGGATGGATGTACCGATGTTTGTTACTCTTTCACGCAAAAATTACTGCGAATGGATTTGGATACAATGTTGTAGGTAGACGGATTACAAAAAGGATTAAAATATAGGCTACTTATTATCCCGGAAAAGTAAGTAGTTCCTTTGTAAGCTTTTTCTTTGAACTTTTAAGGCGAAACATAGCGGGCACAGCTTGTCCTGAATAAAAGCAAAAAAATATCTATATTTTGTATTGTCATATCGAAATTGTCGATTCATATAATTTTGTCGGAGCACAACATTGTTAAAAAACAACCCGACTACATAAAACTTTTTGATGGTAACTTTCATAGTGCTGCGTGGTTACCAACATACCGGTGGGGTTTTGCAAAATTAATATCAATTTGGCAATACAACACAATATATTTTTAAAATTCACATAAATCTTCAAAGCCACGCAAAAGAATTCCTTTGCTGCTTTTCGGGAATATTTTCGTAAATTGTTACATAATTACAAAAAACTCACAAAATGGGACACACCATTCCTTATCCCCATAGAGTGACTATTCAAAAAAGACACAAAAACCTGTAAATGAATTACAATAAAATAAAATAAATATACATACCTACCTATGTTACAAAAGATAAGAACCGAATTCAAAAACAAAAATAAATAAAAATATTGTTAAAATACACACAACATTTTTCAAATTGAAGTCGGTACCAAATTTCCACATTATAGTGAGAACTAATGTGAAAATTAGACATTTTATTAGGATTTTCCAGAAGATCATCGCTTGGCACCGATTTCAATATAGAAATGTGATGTTATGTGTATTTTAATATTACTTAAAAAAGTAACTTCCACCTCCTAAAAGTTAAGGGTCCCTCATCAGCTCAGTTCGGTGGAAACCTTGATTAGTTATTACCAGACAAAAAATAAAAATAGCCTTATGTGAAAACATGAAAGACGTTAGGACATGGCTATGAAATTTTAGGGTTTCCCTTGATTTTTCTACGGTTCCATCACCAGATTATCACTTGGTTACAATGGGACTATCTCAGGTGTATACTCTTTCGAACACAACAGGAATTTTAAACATCGGTTAATAAATGATGGAGTTATGAGATAACATACTCCAAGAAAAACGTACACGTCGAATTGAGAAACTCCTCCTTTTTTAAAGTCAGTTAAAAAACATAGCACACGTAAGAATAGTGTTAAACTATCCACTATATTCAGAAACGCACTATATTTAAACAAAAATGCTTGTTAACACTACAGCCGCGTATCTATCTGCGCGCGCGCAAGTAGGATTTCCTTTTTAGACCGCACTCCTCCATCATTAGGTCACTGTGCGAGCGCGATCGGAGAGATGCGATAGCTTCCCGAGTGGGTTACAATATCGCTTTCATTGCTCTCTTTAAGGCCGATACGACATCTTAATTAAAATCATCTCTTAATTTTGTGGCTTAAAATATGAGCTATAAGCTTGTGTTTTGAGTGAACTAGGAATGATTTTGTTTCATAAACGGATAACAAATTATACTTTTTTTAGTATCATAATGGACGAAATGGATTTTAATGTGACAATTGTTTCATTGGTGTGATTATTTATTTATTTTCATATACTTATTACTAGCTGTCCTTGCGAACTTCGTATCGCCTTGACAGATGACAGAAGTGTATCTATAGTCATTTTCCATATAGAATTGGCTAGATGACTAAAAATTTTTTTTTGCTTTATAGATATAATAAACAGAAAGAAAAAATCGGTTTTCGAATAACTATAAAAACAACAACAACAAGATATAAGGTATTAAAGATTTTTCTCCATCTATTTCTAGCAAAACGGCAATTTACAAGGAGTTTATAATATGGCCGTACTCAACAATGACGTCACGGTTGATGTCGGATCTCTATGTCTAATCGCCTTCAAATTAACAACTTAAAATGCTTGTATCTAATGTATTTCTAAGCCGATTTTAATTCTGATTTCACAGGACTGCATTTTTTCCGCGCTATTTTAATATTTAATGACGAGACGTAGAAATTAGAATTCAGTCATCATCCCAATCGCTATTTCTTTATATAATATTGTTAGATTTTCTTTGTGATTTTCCTTGTTATTTTTCTTTTTAAACCACCGCTATATTCAGGCTAACAAAAGACAAAAATAAATATTGAAATCACTCAATACATTTTTTGAGTTTTAGCGAGACTAACGAACGGTGATTTATTTTGATATAAGTATAAGAGGACTTAGTATTTTCTTTGTCACACACAACATAAAATTTTAGTACAGTGTAAAATGTAGAAGGTACATTTAAGGCGCCATGACATAAAAAAACGAATTAAATGTCGCAAGGTCTGATCCTTCATGCACGAGTGCATCTGACTTATTTTTTGAGCCCTGAACATCGGGGTCATCGACCTTCCCTTATCTGACAGCTCGAAAACTAGAACAACCGATTTCCGTGGGTCATGGTTGCTTGACAAGTCTATCGACCCTTGCCCGTTCCCGTTACGTAGCCGACAGTCCCCACGCGTTCCGTTAATCCCGGAGTCCCACAAAGGAATTTTTTTAAATCTTTATTTCCCCGGCACTTAAAAAATGTTTTATGGTTTAGTTAAATATTATTTTAAACATTGGTTGTTATTAATATAATGAACCTATTAAATAAATCACCATCAGTTTTTATTTCCTTGATTTATTAGAATACTAGCTTTTGTCCGCGACTTCGTCCGCGTGGATGTCCTTCTTTATTGATTCCCTTTGCGAATCCCTCCCCGCCCTTTTTACACCCTTCAGGAATGATTCCGGGGATAGCTCAAACTATCTCCATACCATTCAATTGTATTTTAATGGTTTCAGCGGTTATTGATTCCCCATACAAATTGTGTCTATACCAAATTTCATCTAAATCGGTTTAGTAGTTACTTTCGCATTTATAATAATAGTAAGGATTGCTGCATGCATGGTTCATGTATGAACTAAATGTATCATTTTGACATCTGATTGAAGTAAAATTATAAAAGAAGTAACTTTTTTTTTAATAAAAGCGAAAGACGAATTAGCTTATCTGTTTAATTTTGTTTTTTTTTTAATTATTTATTCAATATGAGCTTACAAACATTAATAAAATATAAAAAAACATCGCCCCATTGAAAACCCCGTGTGAGCTTATATTACGAGTATATGGCGAGATAAAATTCTGACGCGATAAAACACAAAAATACAACCTCAGTGTAGGAAACGTAATAGTAATAGATTCTATTTTTTGCCAAGTCTCTATATAATATAAAGTTATAAGGGAAAAACATTAAATAAAAATACAACTTTTTTATAGCTTTACAAACCGATTTATAAGTTTTTACATCTAAAGAACTGCAGCTTATTATGACTGCCACATATTTAGAGACAGTTCTAAAGCTTAGAAGCTTCAGTCGACCGTATTTTTGCTTTCATCGTAGAGTCGACACGCGACAATTAACTACCGGACGTGAAGTTCCCCTCACATAGTTGCGCTGTTTACTCTATGTGGTTAAACACATATTTGTACACGTCATACGCCGAACAACTCACCTTGACGGTTTTGTTCCTGTTTCCTTAAATTCCAACATGGCCGCCCTACACGGGAACCGAAGAAAGCTTAAAACAGGCTGCATTCCAAAGTAGCTCGTTTTGTCTATGTTACGTCAAGCGGTCGTTAGCCCGCGCTGTTTTTCGTCGAATCAGGTCAAAAATTTGGGTTGAACTCATATATCGAACGTTTATTCACCTCTCTAGGTCGTGCGCATTCAGATTTTTGCTGTCCTTCTATTCTTAGTATTAGACACTGGCAAGACGATACTTCAATGCGCTCACGATTTGTTTGCAAAACGTGCATTTGACGAATCGCATTTGGAAAGAACAATATAGTAAATATATATAATAATGGATTAGTTTGATGCGGTAAATGTTCGTTTAAATATTTACTATACTAGTAAAGTTATTTGTAAGATAACCTCGTGGTGACTTTTTAAACTTTTTTTATTTATACGAAAATATGCAAAGATTCTTTAAATACATTTTTTATCATTATAAACCTATAATATTTAGTTTTAAATAAATACATAAGTAGGTACAATCATATCGGTACTTATTAAAAAATTAAACCATTCTGAAAGCAAATATTTTATGTCGCGGTTAAAAAAAATAGCCCGAAAAGCTAATCTCCCCGAAAAGGAGCTAAAATTTCGTGGATTAAAATGTATGTAATATAAAAAAAAAATCTAATGTTCCAGAAATGAATGAGTACACAAAAAAAACTCAATAACCAATATTGTTAATAATACCTAAAACTGTCAATAGTACCTAAAACAAAATCTAAATACAATCTACTTTATTGATGTTTATGTTTTCAGATCTTGAATATACTAGCTTTTAGCATTGTGGAAGCAAAGTTTTAAAAATTAATTAGAAAAACAACATTTTAAGGTAAGTAAGTATAAATAAAATCCCAAAGTATGTTTAAAATTAAAAGTGCAAAACATGAAGAAGGTATCATAAACTACACCAAATGCGTACAAAAAAAAATTAATATTCTGACCAGACCAGAAGAACCAGTCTCAGAATCGAATAAAAGGTTTCGCGTTACAACACCCAAAGTCAGAGATGTATCACAACGTAAATCAAACACCTTCACAAAGTAATAGAATAATAAGAATCAACTTATTATGATTTATCTCAGTTCAACATAGTGATGGAATGAACTTGACGATACTATACAGAAAGTTATTCATTTCTCGTTATTAAAGTACTCGCAATCGAAACTTTGGAAGTTTATAAGTCAACTTCAAGTTCAGACTTTTCCTAATTGAAGGTGACTTTGTCCTGTTAAATTAATATTTAGTTAAGCCCCAGTTAGAGACCCGTTTTATAAAGCAATATACTCGTACGCCTTGTCTTCTAGCTATCAACAGCTCTTTGCTCCGAATATAGTGCAATATTCTCTGTGGTTTGTACAATTGATAATTTAACTTGTTAAAACTATCGTGAGACATACTTAAAAATAATATCTACATCACAGCTATACTCACGAAGTATGTCGGTTTCTGTCCGACTAGTTTCGGGTCCATCGGGGACCCTTCTTCAAATTGATACTTTGTTAATATTTTGTTCATTGGGATTGTTAGCTTCACCGATTCTCATAATTCGTTTTGTGTGATAACATTATCTTTTAAGAAAAATACTCAATTCAAAAGATACTTAGTTTAATTTAGTTAAATAGTTTATATAATTTTATAATTACGTGAAATCTGTTTTAACGTTTATAATAAACAAGAAAACAATGTAAAATATACACTGCAATATTTACATATTGCAGTCTATATGTTTTTATATTTAACATTCAACCTGATGGTTAAGTTGGCCAATCTTATCTTGTATTGGGAGGCCTTTACGGGCCTTGCACTTCGACTATCTAAGAATCTTTTGTGCCAGTCCTGTCCCATTCTAATTACTTATTGCTGGTCAACAATAGCGATAGTAACTAATACTATAGCTATAGTCGGACCAGCTTAATCTCAGCCCGAAAGTCCTTGTATTTTGGATATTCAATCCTGAGAGACTCATTCTTTTGCGAGCTAGATAATTGCAATGGTACAATACTTGTTTCATACTCTCCACTTCCTCTTCGCAGACCTCGCAGATCTCTGTGTTACTCAGACCTTATTTTTTTAGCAAGCGAGTAGTGCCAAAGTGACCTGTCAAAGTCCTCAACAGAAGCCGGGTTTGCGTTCTGCCTGCAGTCATTGTGAATTTGTTCCAGTTATTCAAGCCCATGAACAGTTTGGTGTGCGTCAGTCTCTTTTGAGCGACCCATTTAATTGAGTATCGTCTCCTTGGCCAATGCAATAAATTTAAAACTGATTATTTCATCCATACTATTGAATTATATATCTTGATTTAATTCCGATGTCCAGAGCGTAATGTCTGGACTATAAACTTTATAGCCGATGTTAAAGAGCTTTTTATTAAATCACATTTTAATGAATACTTTATCGATTTTGAAATGCACATCACTACGAAAAATTGACATTGGTTTTGCTAGTTGTGGGCGTTGCGTGGGCAGGCGCAGGCGCCGAGGGATGCGCGCCTCTTACGCACTAACTTCCAAGGTGATAATTTGCAAATCTTAGCAGAGGTAAGCTTCCAGCTTACGCGATAAATATACACACAAACAAACCCACAGCTAAACTTTATGTTGAAACTGAATACCTAGCTCTACAAGATGTTTTGTCCTTATCTTATAAATACGAAATTGATCATGCTCGATCGATGAGATAAAGACTCGATGATTATGTAACTATTAATATCACAAAGTGAGATCTGTTTTTTGATATGAGGTGTAGTTTATTTGTATTATTATTATTTTTTAGTTTACTTATCAAATCAAAGGTACAACATCAAAACTTATCCGGCATAACTAATTAACACAAATGCAAGAGCGTTAGCACATATTACAAACCTTTTGTGGTTTGCAAAGGTTTGTAATACATATGTGCTGGCGCTCTACATTAAGATCAGTCCTAATAAATGCTGTCCAACAAATATTTTTTATTTACATTAAACAATATTATTATTATTATTGTGTGTATTTTCTATGCTTCTCTGTTAATTGTTTACTATCTTTGACTTCAGACCGGCCAGAATACCAGCGCTTCGTCAGACTTTTCTGTTGCAGCTTATGCTGAAGTTGGCTCCTAATTGGCCATTATGTGTATCTGTTTTTTTCTTGTATACTATTGTTTGTGGTCAATAAATGTTTTCTTTCTTTCTTTAATAATTCTAGGCACAATATAACTGGCTGTCCTATCATCATTAGTCTTTTAGCAATATTACGCGTGCATACAGGATGCTTTATTGTTCGTCAAATGCTATTATCGAAAAAGTATTTATAATTTTTAACTGTAGAATAAAAATGGCGATCGCAACACATTTTCTATACAAAAGTTGTTAAGCTGTGATTTTTAAATGTTATCTGACTATTGGAATATTGACCCTCAAGTCTCACATATTACAGAAATAATAAGATTCCCAAGCTGTTAAAAATTTTAACGTATAATTATGTTGTTGTGGCTTTAACAAGCTTGTTTGTATCGAATATGAGTCAACGTGTGGGTCAGACTAAAAAAAATACTAATGAGTACATTCATTAAATGTCAAAATTATTCGCCCGAAGGGTTATCGACCGTCGTTTCTTTAATATCGTTCTGAAGCAGATTTATATTTTAATCTCAGTCATAAGAATTGTAAGCGGTTTAAAGATACCATAAAGTCATAGAATGAATGTGCATCAGTATCTTTGGTGAATTATTTCATAACCACTAATATGTATACTGAAGCAGTACAGTAGGTAGAGTGACTTTTACCAGTCCAATGAGTGAAAATCTCGGCTAGTTTCCATCCTCGTCTCATAGGTTAATGTGAATCCTGTTATTTGAGATAACAGTTTGTAAATATCATGCATGATAATAAACATTATAAATATGGTGACATTTATCCAGTTTGTTCTGATCAATGAGTGTCATTACAATGTACCCTCTTTACTTATAACCTCCGTAACCTTTTTTTTACAAGAGGGAAAATACAGTTTTTACGGTATTCGACAAGGGAATTGAGCTGACTAGGCCACCCCAAGGATATGCAGGACTCGGGTAGAAGACCCACTACCGGCTAAAAACCCTCTAGATACTTCTACCTCCGTAGAGACACAATCGGGATCGGCGTTGTAACCTAACCAACCAGCAAGTATTAACCTAATAATTTTCGGTTAAATATTGTTTTCGTGAAACGAAAATATGTCAAATAAATCATCTGGCAATTGAAAAAAGTTTAAAAGAGACTTCGGTCAATAGTAAAAAATATTTTGAAAATCGGGGAAACGTAGTTCGGTAAAATGATATTTATGTCTAATGATATTTCGATGGTCTAAAAATATGACAAACAATAGATATAGTAGAAAAAAAGGCGTCGATCAAACGTTTTCGGTCAAATGTAAATCGGACAAGTAAATTTCGGACAAGTGCCTAAACGGTTCCCACTTCATTATCTGTATCCTCTAGTTTTATGTAGGTACATATTCTGTAGATTTTTTGACAAAAACTATCTTTACATATATTTTTTTAACTGTTCTCTTTTTTGTTTTTATCATTATTTTGGTGTGTTGCTCGACCATATTCCCTATTCCTCGTTGTTACACTACTATAGAGATTATTTAGTAATAATAACTGTATCTATTATCGAATTGATGCAAAATAAATTTTATTTGTATAAGCTAGTACACATAAGTTTTATTGTTTATAAAGCGAAGTTGTACTTCGAGCGACGTCTTACCAACATTTACAGGATCAAAGCGAAAGTAGGACAGGATGCACGGTTTCCTTATTCATTATAGAAAAGACTGCCGCTGCTTCAACTATATACTCGTATGTATTTGTTACGACTATTTGTTATCGCGTTTATGCTCGTAGGAACGTTTTCTTCTGTCAGACAGAAATATGTAAGCTTTTATGTTCCATTGTCCGTCGCGCACGAGCCAATCACAACCACGCGCGGTCGGCATTTCCCACAAAGAGCTGCAATTCTATAAACCATCAATGTGGCGACCATTGAATGCGATCAAAGTTGTGTTTGAGTCTATGCGTGCGTCGACCACACAGTCGACTACGGTTTAAAATTTTATTTAATTTGGCGTATCAACATTGTGCATCCATTCATACTAGGTATTCACGTCTGAAAATCTCTTTGTATGTCAACCGAAAATAAATTGTGTGTATGACCGCACGTCACACGACAATAATACAGAAAAAAACAATTTTCACAACTGTCTAAAACGTCACTGTAGATGAACAGATGCCACCGCATTTCATGCAGTGCGCCCGCGCATCCTGCCACTCTTTTTTTTTTGTCTCATTTAATATTATTTCAGTTCCAAAAATTTTTGGCAAGCTCTTATTAAGTTGCTCAATCTTTTGTTGACTAAAATTTTTCTTTTGGCCGTTGGTCACATAATGTAGCCAAGTATTCTCGCTGAAAGCATCTGTTTTTCCTGTGGCTGTTTTAACGTAGATCCGGGCGCCGGCGGAAGTTGCAGTAAGCGTCATGGAGACCTCACACACTTTGTTACTTACATTAAATGATACCAATGTTGATGTTCTATAATATTAATAATACAGTATACCGAAAAAAAAGGTTTTTAAAATTAAACGGTTTTATTGAAAATAAAGCTGATAATGATGATGTATAAATGATGATGATGTAATAGCTAAAGTACTAAAAAGCTTAAGCCGGCTTTTGACTATAGGATGTAATATATATTACATGTTCAGCTATATATTACATCCCGGGTTTGCTGTTCTCACTATCAGATATATTTTTTAGAATAGTTCAGCTTCTATGTTCCCTACATCATAACGTCTTTTAGCGAAACGGTTGACCTCTCGTTATTAAATGGATAATATGGAAATTGTTTTGCTAAATACTTTCGATAGTTCATCAGACGAAGATGATGCAGTATTCGATTTACATGTCTCATTATTAAGAGAAAAATACAATAAACGTCGATTCTGGATATAGAATCATATTAGACTAAGAAAATATTATAGTTAATTTCTTATTACGTTTCTCCATGCAGCATCCTTAATTTCATTCATTTTATACTCTTCACGATTAGTCGCCCATAAACAAGGATCATTCCTAACACTTTCTATAAAATGTTCCATTATAGGGATAAAATGGTAAATAGGTAAATACGTGGTAAATATGTAAAGAAAAGATTGCGAACCAAAATACCCAAAAATCATAACACGCGGACAGTTAGGTACGTGCGCATGACCGTCACGATTCGAAATGAAGGCGAGGCAGGGGCAGAGGTGCGGTGTGCGGGAACGTGAGGTAAAATATATACCGCCTAAATAGCCTTCAAATATAGCTCGGTCGGGCGAAAAAATATTTACAGTTTGGGGTGTAATATATATTATAGCACAGTGAAAACGGTCTCGTCAAAAAGTATGGCAAGCGATAAAATATTATATCTCAAAATGTAATATATATTACATTACATCCCATAGTCAAAAGCCGGCTTTAAAAAGTAATTATGTAGGTCCTAGACTCCGGTCATCAAATCACTCTCCTAATCAATTTACGACACTGATCATACGCAAAAATAAAATCGTGTATACCCTAAATAAGGAAATTTATGTAAACAGAAATTATAATAATATGAGCAGTTGACTGTTGATTGCATTTTTTATACAGAATATCATAAAAAAATCTACTAGTCAAGCCCATTCATTTGATATCCGTATTGAGGGGGTTTTATCTTAGATTTACAATTATATTGTTTTCATAATAAAAGGTGTGGGTCAAATTTCAGATCAATCGGTCAACAGGAAGCGGGTATAATTTTATTTACTAAATTTGACTCAATAACAAAACCCAAACAGGGAAAAGTTAATAAAACCGCTTAAGAAGAAATGTTTAGCTTACCTAATTTGATTATAGAATATTTTTATGTTAAAAAAAGCATTCAGTAATAACGGGAGCACTATTTTCTTCACTATGTATATATTGGAGCATAATGTTGTCCCATAATCAAATTCACTGACATTTATATTCATACAAAACTTTTTATTAATGAAAATGAATGCGTTACGGAAATGTTGTTTGTGAAGTGAAATCACCTTCACATTGTAAAGGTGAATTTATTTCAAATACACGATTTTCAATCATGTAGGACGAGTTTAATCGCATTACTTGAATGAAAGTTTGAGATTTAAGAAAAGTTATCTATCTGTACTCTCTGTAGTAAAGAAATATATCTCTGTAGTAGAATAGTCTCTCTGAAAATCTCTGGAACTAATAGACCGATTTTGAAAATTCTTTCACTAGTAGAGAGCTACACTACTCCTGAGTAATATAGGCTGTATTGTGATTAATAATATTTTTAGCCAGCGACCTGCCTCCTCTTTGCACGGATAGCAGTTTTATTTAAAAAAAAATACGTAAGCGAAGTCGCGGGCCGGTGCAAGATAGTGGATTATTAACCAAGGGGATAATACAGTGTCTATTATGTCGTGGGTCTAGACTTGAATCGCGAGCGTATATAACTAATGCTTAAAACTCCCGAGCACAGCAAGGGTGTCAAATAATTAAATCCTGAGTGGAGCGAGGGATTTTAGCTCACGCAATACTTAGACTGCTTTATTCCCGGGAATAATACTATGCTTTTCACACCACCTGCGAAAATCGAAACAAATACGTAAGGAATACAGCATTTATTTAAAATCATATTATTTTATCATACATTATTTTATTACTTGAAAAAGTCACGAATCTCCTGTTTTGAATAAACTATACAAAAGAAATGTCTGTATGTGCTTAAATCCGTATGCTTTATAAACTTAGAAAACTAAAACCTACAAATCTAAACAGCATAGTGAAATTAAATGTTTGTTTGTTTTTATTATATTTTAGTGTCTTTACGGATTTTTGAGCACATGTTGTCGATTCAGAAACATTTTTTTTATAAAGAAAATCAGTACAAGGTGGCGGAATTTCCGACTAAGAGGCAATTCCAACTAATGTCAATAATTCAAGTATATTATTTCATCAAAAATGGCATCTATATTTATGTAGCAGAAAACCACATTTTTACGTTGTTTCATAAATGTCGCAGCTACAGCGTCATGATGTTGAAAAGACAAGCTTTTATTGACAGACACCATTTTGGGCAGTAGTGTTCGC
Source organism: Schoenobius gigantellus (assembly GCA_963935595.1). Taxonomy (NCBI): domain Eukaryota; kingdom Metazoa; phylum Arthropoda; class Insecta; order Lepidoptera; family Crambidae; genus Schoenobius; species Schoenobius gigantellus. The sequence goes on along the minus strand of OZ012547.1, from coordinate 28,991,293 downwards.
GAGGACCAGTGACACATTTTTATTTATATTTAATTATTTGTGAGTCATTTCTTCCCTATTTCATGGTGAGTGTTAATCTTATTTAATGTGAATTGTTTTTTTCTTATTTGTTTTCGAATACGAAACGTTTTAATTGAAATATTTGCACAGTTTTAATTGCATCATTAAAACTGCAACATGAGGTAATTCCGACTAAAATTATAGTCCGAATTGCCTCGTACAATTAGTATGAAAGTGCAAAAAACTAGTGATGTCAGTGTGTCGACATTTCTCATTTAACATTGATAATAACTATTACATTGGTATTTGTTAACAATTAATTACAATAGTGTTAAAGACAATATTTTTATACAAACACCAGATATTTCTCAATGTTTTTGTTTTAGATAGTTCGGCACTATAAAAAAAAGAAAGTTAAAGCATATTCTTAAGAACAACTTTTCAAGCTGTTGAGAATGTTCGGAATAAAAAATGACTATTAGCTATCAAGCAGCTAAGCTTCATAGCATACCAAGATCAAAAATATTAATGATGATTAATAAACAAAGTAAAAGGCTGGAATATTGTTCTTAGTTTATGTTTTTAAGTTTTCAATATTATATTTTTTTATTAGAAATTAGTGTTTTTTATTATTTTCATGTCGAACCTAAATCTATATCGTTGTCTTACATGGATACGTGGTGCGACTATCGCCAGTGCGTGCGAACGTGCGTTAAAAATTTACAGGTATCCTGAAGGTGTCTAAATTGCCGTCACATAATGTGATCACATCGTTCTTCAGCATCAGTAACTGTATTCGCGCTTGTCTATGGTCGCAGCACCGCATATTAGCGCTTAATTGGGACAACATTTATTTATCCATAGCAGGCCGTCACTTTATCGATTACATTAATCGACTTTTGATTCTCATCACTATTGTCTATAGAGAACAGTCGGAACTACGCCATCAAAACGCTTGAAATAGTATTTTGGCGAATTGAATTGTTGCACATGGATTTTTTGCTACTTCAAATCTTTTTGGTTTATATCTTACTTTTATGTCCTTTGTTCCAATAGAAACACTATATGTTCAATAGATGGAATTGCCTCACCGAGGGGCAAGGCCGACTTTTCTGATTTTTTCGATAAGTTACTCTTTTATGCACTTATTTAATGGGTGTTTTTACTGAAAAATACGTCTATTATAGCATAGATTTGTCGGATCTGCTATACTTTAGTAATACGTCAGTGTGCAAATAGTCAAACTTTATTCTTGAATTTTTATAGTCGAAAGTGCCCCCATCGACCTTACCTGTTTTTAGAGGCTTGAAATAAGTACTTTATTTTTAGTGTTTACATGACCTTGTATCTCGTATGTATTTTTTAACATACGAGCTACGGCAAAAGCTAGTAATAATACAATATAAATTCGGACATTGTAGTACCCAATGCGTTTGAGGACTTCTTCTCCCACATACCCATAAAAACTACAAGTCGTCTCAACTCGTGCCCCTATGCAGCCCTGTGGCCCTCTTGGCACATAGTGCAGAGAAGTACAACAAAGTATTCATATTTTGACACACTGACACAGACAATGTTTTAAAAACATTCCGAATGATCAGTGCAAAAAAGACTGAAGACCTTTGGGGTATTCTTACCCACTTATTCAAATCTTTGATAAAAGAACATGCTCCGCAACTCGCGTTGATATTTAATAATGTACTGATTAAAGTGTCTTCCCCGACATCATAAAGTATAGCAAGTTCATATCATTTTTATTTCCAAATTTAATAAATAGAAGTATCCTCTATTTAAATTTGGAAATAAAAATGATCCTTCAAATTATTGACCAATTTCGATATATCAGCTCATAGTAAAATATTCGAAAAATTATATGTAATCATGAAGCACAAGTAACAACATTTTACATATGAACCAATTTGGTTTTACCATAGGTCGTTGCACTACAGATGCCGAAATTTGCACTTGTTAAACACATTTTTGCTACTTGGGAGCGTAAACAAGACGAAGTTGGTATATTTTGTGACATATCAAAGATTTTTGACTGCGTTAGTCACCAAACTCTTTTAAATAGACTCAAGCATTATGGTGTCTCTGAAGAAGCAATTACAGTTATTGAGTCTTATTTGTACAATAGATTTCAGAAAGTTGTCATTAACAAAACTGAGTCTACTGGTGCACCTATAAATTGTGAGCGTGTCTCAAGGATCGATATTGGGACACCTTTGCTTTTCTTAATTTATATTAATGACCTCCCACACTTCACTAATAATCTGTGCGATACAGTCCTATTTATTGAAGGTTGACAGAGGAAACGAAAATATTAACGCCATAAATAGTACTCTTTCTAAAGTATTGCATTAGTTCACAAGTAATAATTTACCATTAAACTCAAATAAAACTAAATATATTAAATATTCATTGCCAAATGTAAGAAAAGTGGATACTATTGATTCTAGATTGCAGTAGTGTCCACGTATTGAGTCTTTGCCAAACAGTCTTAGCTCTGCAACATAATAGTAAACAGAATAAGACAATTACCGATGTTGAAACAGCGAGATTGATTTACTTTAGTTATTTTCACAGTGTCATCTCATATGGACTACTACTGTGGGGATCGGCTACTAGTATATAAAGTATTTTTGTACATCAAAAAAGAGCGGCTCGCGCTATTTATAGTTTACGAGCAAGACATTCTCTAAGAAATTTATTCACAGAACATAATATATTAACTTTAGCAGGCTACTAGCTTGAAAGACTAGACTAGACTTTATGAAAATATGATTTATGTCTACAAAAATTATAATATATTTGATACGAATTTCCAAATGTACCATTTAAATACAAGAAATAAAAATAAACTTGCCGTTGCAGCATACAGGCTTAAAAAAACTAGAGGTCCGTTTATGGGGAAATATGTACCTTTTTACTCTAAAGTTCCACAAAGTGTTACTAATTTGCCTTTTCATCAGTTAAAAGCGCATTTAAAAAAGGCTCTGATGAATAAAGGTTATTATAAAGTCAACAATTATTTGAATGATGCCAATGCCTGGTATTAATTTGTAGATATTATTCGTTATAATGTAAAGAATTGTTGTGTATAACTATTTAACAAATATTGCTGTGTATGGTATCGACATATTATTTTGTATATGTCGGTACCCACATTTCTGATAAAGCTGATAAGTTTCTTGCGCCTATTCTTCTTATCAACTAAAAAATGTCCTGGATGGGTAGTAGGTATAACAATGTGACGATTCAAAAGAACTTTTTATCAGTTCATATTTGAATAAAGAATATTTTGATTTTAATTGAGTTAGTGTTTGCTTAGGTAAATACCAACCTTCTTAGCTTAGGGGACTCTTAGGTGGCATGCTGTCACATTCTTTTCATTAAAGACAAAAAGTGACAGCATGAGTCTTAGGGGCTACCTAAGCTAAGTAATAGTTGGTGAAATCGACCATTAGTTCTGTTTATCGGACTTCAAAAAAGGTGGGGATCTCAATTCGACGAGTATGTTTATTTTGTGTATATATTATGGGATTACTCCGCTAATTATAGACCGAATTTCTTACTGTATTCGAAATAGTATATGATGGGATCCCGGGTAATGAGTTAGAGGATAGTTTTTTGATATTATGGTCTCTTAATGATCTGTGCCTCACGAGTCCTATTGTATAGTTCCAGTAGTTCCATGGGACAATCGACTTATTTAAGTAAAACAAAGTTCGATTAACTTTAACCTTTGTCATCACAATAACTGGCATACTTATACTAGTATTATGTGTGAGCTAAGATTTTTCAAAAACCCAAACGTATCACGACATACGAGTAGGTCTCGTACCCATCCATAACCAAAAATCTCCCAACAATACAGTAGAACCACAACATTCGGAGCTTTATTCATAAACAATTCAAATAGGATTCGGTACAATCAATTCGTCGATTTGAATTTCTTTCAAACTTACATCCAGGCATCGAGTAGAATATTCTGGTACATATTTAAATGACTTTCGGTATAGTCAGCCTTGAGTATCATTGGAAGTAATGTCGAATAGCGACGAACTAGGCGGAATCTATTCTCTTCGAACGCCTTCACGACGCCTGCTATTATTAAACGAGTTCATTGGAACATCTGTTTACGCAATTTCTAACATCGCGGCTAAATCTTTGCTGTGACCTTCTCCAGACACTGAGTTAACTTGCTGCGTTGCTTGCGTTTGAGTAATACTTTATGCAGCTCTGTAAGTACGACGCTGAAGGACATTTTAATTTTCGGGATGAATCGGTCGTTTATCTTTATCAGATAGAGGCATATCTTGGTATGATGAGAAATATTTACTATCAAATTTGTCAATCAAACTTGGGTTGTAATGTAAGGCACTATAGGTACAGTCTAGTGACCACCACTACAGGGTCAGAACTACACGCTTATGTCAAATTTTAGGTAATAATATGGGAGGCCTAAAGGCGTGTGCGTGCGTGGCGCATGCGCTGTCTCGATTTCAGCACGCGCTATTCATTCAGTGCGCAACTAAATAACGCGTCCAATAAAACAGCTCACAAATATTATTTAAGTAAATATTCAGCGTGTCCGACTAGCTTGCGCCGCTTCGACGGGCTCGACAAGATTTCAAAGTCAAATTGGATATAAAACTTTAAAATATCGACGGATCCCCGCATGCCGCGTCCGGCAAAGTGCTGTGTTGGTATTGGTAGTGCTGTCGGTGAAGCGTCGCGTCACGTCGTCGTGTTGGTGTGGGGCGCGAGGCGCGGCGGTCGCGGGCGAGTGTGCGCGCTGTGCGTGTGTTGGTGAGTCGAGGCTCGGCGCGGCGCGCCCCGTCAGTCGGCGGCGAGTCACGCGCGTCGTCTGTACAACTCCTCGCCGAGCGCTGCACTCTACGCAGTTCACCTGCCAAAGTCCAGCCATCGGCGGCTCTCACGCTCTCGAGCGTGGAGGTCGCGTCGACCTCGCTGAAGTTTCGGTCGTTTCACCTCGAGTTTTCTGTTAACTAGTTTGTGCTGGTGTGACTCGTAGGCCGTTCGGCCGTCGCGTGCTGTGACAGTGAAATCGTGAGCTTCGCTTTTGTGCGGATGTGCAGTGATGGATAAGTAGACAGAGGCGCTTGTGACCGCGCAGACCACGGCGTCAACTTTTTATTGTAGGAGTGCGAGAGAGGGCCGTCAAAATTGAGCCCAAACTGTATCTAGGTAGGTATCGTGGAGTGGTGGATAGAGGTACGGCCGGTGAGAGTGCTGGCAGCTCTGCCTGTCGTTGAATATTTATAGCGTGCAAGTTTGAAAGTGTACTTGTCGACGAGTAGGTAGCACACTGCGAACACATAACAGCAGCACGTTGGCGGGTTCTCTCCTCTGCTACAGCTGTTTCAACTGTGCCTATCGGTGATATCGAATACTCGTAGCGATAGCATGAGTTCTTGGATAACATTCAATTAATACAAATTATCAAAATGAAGTAATAAAGCTTTCTAATTCTGACTCGACTATCGACCCTATAAAATGCCCATTGGTTTTACGAACCATCTACTTAATAGGTACCTCGATGTTGTCTGTTTTTTTTTCCAAAACAGTTTGTTAATTGTTTGTATTTTTCAGAATAATGTTTTGACTTTCGAGTCAGTTTATAAGGGTTTAGTATCCCTTGATTGTACTTAACAAATATATCGCGATCGCTTTCAATTTTGACCATTGTATACGTACTTATACGTTACGTAATAATTAAACCCCTAATAATTACATAGAAATTCAATGAAAAGGTTTTCATTCCTAAACATGTTTGATAAAAATAAAAGATAAAACTTAATACTTAGCAAGGAGAGAAAGAAAGACAGAGAGAGAGGAAGTAGATACTGTTTCTAAGTCTTGGTTAATGATGAAAGAATTTATGTTCCTTTATAGCTTTGAGGAGAAATAGCGATAACATCACTAAATCCCCAACATATCTATACTAATATTATAAAACTGAAGAGTTTGTTTGTTTGTTTGGTTGAACGCACTAATCTCAGGAACTACTGATTGAAATTTAAAAATTATTTTTGTGTTGGATAGTCCATTTATCGAGGAAGGCTTTAGACTATATAGCATTACGCTACGATAAATAGGAGCTGAGCATCAATGAAAAATGTTCTAAAAACGGGAAAAAATATATGGCGAAACGTAGTTCACGGGCACATTTAGTATAAAATAAAGAGATTGGACACAGTTACCTTTTTTAAAGAGCAGAACTTTCTAAAACCAATTGGCGATAGATATTCATTACTTTATACGAATATCTCGCGATTTCATTTCATATCTATAGAATTTATTTCATTTCTAAAGCAGATTAGCAGACTTCTAGTAGTTAACAATATTGAAGTATTTTGTTCCTATCAGGATTTATCAAAAATGAATAAACGTGTTTCACTAACGAAGAAAACAGTATTTATTCTAGTGATATGTACCCAAATATCCTCAAAGAAAGTAATCGCATATTTAACGTCAGGCCACATGACATTGTGAATATGTCTAGATAATCTGCAGATTCTTCTTGTGCTGGTATTAAGCATTGGTCCTAAAACGTGGTTGATGTAGTCATCATAATTTTAGTATCTACGGCAAATCATTTTCCTGTCCTTGTTTAGTATATATTCCAACATAGCAAGAGGGTTTGTGACAATATAATAGTCTATTCAGATCAAGCTGGAATGGATTTAATTCTCTTCCGCATGCATTAAGATCTAGCCGCTTAAAAAGTCCGAATGATTTAAGCTCTAGTCAATCTCTAGTCGAATCCTCATCAATCAATCGTTCAAGCTGCAGATAAAAATGTGCCAATCTTCAGAAGCAGGGCAAGGCTGTGTCCCAATTTCCCTGCGGATAAGTCATCTCATGAAATTGAGTTTGAACTTTTGACGTAGCTTGATATAGGAGATATCTGTAAAAACGATGGACTCGTTTTTGTTGAAGCAGATTTCAATGTTTTTCCAATGTCAATTTTAAAATAGCATTGTATGAACCACGAAAAAGGGTCAGAACAAACAGTATTATAAATTCGGTATAGGTAATCGTAGGAATTTTTTTAAAGAAATTTTCCGTCGCTTCATTTACGATCATGTGAAAATAGTTCGTGTAACGTTCGTAAAAACAAATGTAATATAGGTAACCGGGATAATATACCAGTTTGATGCCTAGTTCTAATTCATTTTGAGGTTGTTCAAACATAAAAGCTAAACTGGCCATAATAAAAATGAATACAAAATGGTGAACTCGTTTAGAATTCGAGATGAACGAACAACTTCATCCATAAATGTGAAACGTTTGGCGGATCTATTTCAGTATCCTAGCTGAATTTTATGTCGTGAATTCATTATTGACTGGCACATGCTTTGTCGTGCGAAACAATACATACTAGTACAATACATTGCTTTCGTCTGAACAAAACAGATTTCATTTTATTATAGCGTTCAAACAAACAGGTGATTTACAACTCCTTTTCAATTTACTGTTTCGAATTGTACAACTTATGCCAAGTATGCGATGATGCTAAGTTACTTAGAAAGATAATGAAAATAATGTATTAGAAATTGAAACTTAAATTTTGAATAAAGCATGGCATATTGAATCGTGTTATAATTATTTCTAACAAAATCCGCCCCCTAACCATGATCGCTCAAAATAATATGAAAACCACACTGAGAGCGGGATGGCGCTATTCGCAGCAAGAGCGGTGTCTCTGTTTCAACATTGTTTTAACCTTGCTATAAGCGATCATAGTAAGGCCACAGAACAGAGAGGGGCAGTAAACAAAAACAAAAATTCTCTTAAAATTTTGTAAATGTAAAATTACAAATTGTATTGCTTGCAAATTTACAAGATAGGTTTATTTACACAAATACACTGACGAGCAAAAATTCCAGGTCACTTCGAATTACTTCGATTTCTCGTAGAGTATACATATAAGGAATAGATTTGAAGACAAAATATATGAACCGTTTTCTTTCTTGAGCATTAAGTGCTTTTTATTATAATTACTATTTCACATATAACTTATTTAGTACCCATATGTTTAATAGCTTAGGAGATATCGAAGATTTTGCAAGTGACCCGGCATTTTTACTCGTCAGTGTATATCACAAAACCATACATAACAGTATCTGACAGAGGTATAAGGGTTAATGTTTATCTTATACATCATACTTTGTTATGTTCGTCAGCTTATTAATAGCCAACACAATTAACTATTATTTCTAAATTATAGTCAGTATGTACCTACTTATTAAATTACAGTCAGTGCTTATAATAAATCAATCAATTACATTAATTTAGAATTAGTTCATCGTGATAAATCAATTTGTTTGTCTTAAACACAACAGGCATCATTCGTTTGTAAACAAGTTTATTTGTCAGATTCTACTATACTATTAAAGACATTTCCTCTAATGATATTTTGTTTTAAATTTAGAAGCGTAATTTTGAAATTGTCGCTATACTTATATTTTATTCAATTAAGTACAGACTTGCTTTTGTCCTCATTATCTCCCGAGTGTAAATATTTTGAAGTTTGATAACTTGTTCTTAACGAGCATCGAAAAATATGTCGTTGTTTATTATGATTCATTATCAATGCGATTTCGGGACGATTCCTAGAATGATACTGCATTGACCCAATTGATTCCGGTCACGCGTCAGTTGTTGAGCTCCAATAATCGACAAATCCACTTTAAATGTCGAACTTCGTTAATTACTCATTGCACCGCCACTCATTATCTCACTAGTACGTCATCCGTTGTCAACACGATTGCAGGTGCGGTCATTCACCCCAAAACAAACAATATTTGGATACCAGCCGCGACTGTGATAACGGGCCGACAGACGAACAGACGACATACTCGCGCCGCGCCGGGTGCGGACTACGACGGGAATAAAATTCTACACGGCAAAAAACCTGCTTGACAATAGCGAACAAACTTTTCTACATATTTTTTTTTATTTCGAAAGTTTGTACAGTTTACACCGGGTACACATTTATTGCACTTTTGTCACTTAGCAAAGAGTTGTACGTGCGACTAAGTCGTTTGTTGCCCGAGGTCCTACTAAAGACATGTGCAAAAAAATGGGTCACAAGGATTCTATATTATTTTCAAGGCACGAATATAGTGGTCCTTCGAGCCGGACATCCCGAAGCTCAATCAAAACTAATGTTTAATCCATTGAATTAGTCGTATCACCTAAAATATTGTTATCATGTGACGATACAAAGTGCAGACTGGTGCAGCCAGACGATACAGTCAAGTTTCAAGTGCAGTTATTGACTTAGTTTAATTCACTATCTGCTGCTTACCTTACAAAGTATCAGTTTACAATATTAGCGAAATAAAAAGGTCAAAATAAAGTCACACCAAGTAATTTCGATTCCACATCGATGGATTTGTGACCAGAAACCGAAAAGTCATCGAGAGTAACATTTTGACAGCGCATACCGGCCGTATCGCGGTATCAAGGGAGGGGGGGGGGGGGGGAACAAAAGTGGGACAGTGCGCGGGTTATTTCGGGGCTTGAATTGGGACGGCCCGTTAAACATCGGGGTTTCCGAGCCAGTCGCGGGAACGATGAAAACAACTAGTTTGTTATACCAGCTGAGTGGGTGTGTTGATGAGGTAGCCGATACAAGTCTGTGGTGGGCGGGGTGCCACAAAGTTAGTTGACGCCCGACGTTAATAAAATACCTGCTGGTTTATTCTCTAACTTCGGTTGCTAACTATAGAACTGTCATTCTTGAAAGAAACTTAACATCCATTACTGCTATCATGAACGCCGCCGTAACACATGAGATCACTAAACTAGTAATGGATATAAAGTTTCTTTCAAAAATGACAGTTCATGTTATCAACCATAGTTAGCGAATAGGCCTGCTGGAGCTGCAAACGCAACTTACAACCTATGTTTGTGTAAGTAGGTAAATCCGCAATGCAACTGTCAGCATGGAACTGAGCTGAGTAGACGATTAAAATAAACTAAAATTAATACGAGTAGTTTCTAAGTTATGGTATCTAAGTTAAAGCAAAAAGTCGAAAGCATAAAGTCAAAAATGTCTTATTTAATTATCTCACTATTGAGTTGCGTGGAAATGGATCAAAATGTTATGGTGAATAACACAATTAATCGCCAGTTATACATCTAAACGATTAAAATAATTATAGTATTTATTACAAGAGCCTCTATGAGTCATATCATAAATCTTCACATAAAATAACTGAATTTGTAATTATGAAGTGTTTTAGCGTCTCGTCTTAATATTTTAAACTTCGTCTTATTATAAACTTAATTTTGTAAATTTCATAATTGCTTAAATTATATGGTTGATGGTACATAGTACATACAAGAGTCCGCGGTTTGTAAATTATCTTATTCTATTGTTATTAAAAATCATTATGTGATTTTATAAAACCACGATGCAAGTGAAACTTTTTTTCGGTTCGGATCTTTGTTGGGAAAATTTTTCGATTCAGGGTATTAAAATCGCGTTTTTAATCTTAACTTAAATCTTTTTCTTCTGAAATGAATATTATAAATAAAAAATCTAACTAATAAAAAACAAAATAGTTGTAAAAAAATATAAAAATAAATAATAAACTAAAAGCAAAAAAAAAACGCAATTTAAGGAAAACATAACGCTCTTCAACAGGATCGAACCACTGCCACACAGATTTAAAGTCGAAGAAATAACGAAGATATAAACCAATCCTGACCAAAACGAAGTTGTAATTAATTAAAGATCGTAAGTTTTTTGTAATGCGACATGCGATAGATGGACGAAAAAATTTGAGGAAATGTAAAAAAGTTTCACTCTAATATAAAAAAAACATATTGTTAATATTCTTATATCCACATTATGTCGAAGGGCTGAAGAGTGAAACTTTTGCCATTTTCATATGCTTGTTGTAAACCATTAATATTATTACGATTTATGTATTTTTTTCAAATAATTGCTATAATTATCAAAATGAAATTAAATACTAAACAACAAAATAAAAAACAAAAAACTTTTAAATAGGTATCTACAAGAATAACAAAAAAGATTTCAAATATACTAGCTATTAGATGATTGTCAATAAATATATGCTACGAACCGCTTCAAAGGTTATTGATATCGACCGGCTTAATATACCAATTATATTACGGTTTGCTTATTGAATCTTTTTATATTTGCCAATTCAGAGGCGTGTTTATGCATAATATAATTTGAGTGTCTGCGTACTTCGAAGCTCGATGTAAAATCAGCCTATTAAACAAGATCTGAGCATGTGATTATAGGCAATTTGATATTACCAGCAATAGTTACGTACGTTACATGAAGTTGTATGATAAAAAGCAGCTCACTTGCTTACTTGCTTTAGATATTTATACGTACGCACTTATTTTCTTTTAGAACCATAATACCCATAAATACACAAAAAGAGAATATTACACTAGAAATAAAAAATGATTACGTTCGTGTGTCCATATCCACACTCGTACACTTTCAAATCACACCATCTCTGAGGTTCAACTCTTCAGCCTGCGATCAGCATTTTGAGCTCCTCAACGGTTCAAGAACGTGGGCTGTTCAGCGACCCTTGACAGCGTGCACAGCAATGTACGAAGAACTACGTATACAAGCATAGATTACGGCTCAGAATAGCCTCAGTCCGTCCCATGCATTCCTCAACTCGCTCACCCACAGCGGACCGGTCTTCGAGCATTGTACTAAACTATTACGCGGCCAACTTGCGTAGCTTTCAGTCCGGTTTTCGACGGCACTGGTCATTGGTAGTTTTACTCGGCCGGCTTGTACAGCAAGGTGCGGTCCCAGCTCAAGGTGAAGCGCCCGGTCAACACACGCTGGTTACGATCGAATGCCTAGACCAAATATCGCAGTGTGACCTAGCTTTTAGCTCGAATTTGCATACCTTAATTAGCTTGTAGCACGTGCAACAATGCACACAAAGCTATTATACGTATTTTTATTGACTACTTGCCATATACATATTATAAAAAGATTATACTCAGGTTAACCGTGTTTGATGAGTATTATCAAATATTTCCTTTATATTTCTACAGTATTTTGATGGTTAATATTTATAAATTGTTCAACACATAGCAGTTTCCTTTAATGTACTATAATATTGCTTTGTAAAGAAAATTGGTTCCTAGATACTCGTACCTCTTTAGCTGCATTCCCCGTAAGTAATTATCCTGCAAATTATTATTTGTCTCTCGTCTTCCTTACATTGTAAACAAAAATGGGAATCTTTTCAAATCACCTAGGTATAAGTCTGAAAGAAAAGTTAACACATGCTCGTCAAAACTATTTTTTACTGGTCGGCAGCTGAAATTTATCAGATTAAACGAAGAACTCGGGTCCTGACAAAAAAGCCTTGCAAAACATGATCGATCGCGTAGGTTTGGTAATCTGCCAGTGGGAATAGTGTCTGCTAACATTATAAGATTAATAGGCTTCACAAAGCAACGTCTTTGCCTCGTTGGTACTGTGCAAACAAGTTTTCAACACATTAAGCTCTTGAGCACTATTTTTAGAACCCTATTACAGATTCGCACGTGCGCAACGTTGTATACGCGGTTTTGTGACTCGAAGAATAGAGGTTTTGTAGTTATCTAAAAGTACTCATAACCCTAGATGGATGTCAATGGAGCGAGTATTCGGGCCGCGCACGGACGTTGACCGAAATAAAAAATAAACAGAAGAGAGCCCAGTTGCTAAGGAATTGTGAACTAGTATGTGATTCATAGCATACGAAAATCGTAATAGCTTATTTACGCATTGAGTTTAATGGACGCAAATGGGTTCGTACATCTTTTATAATCCAAGTACTAATAGGTGTTGGTTGTAGTGCTTCAGTGTGCTCACATATTGGATGAAGGCCAACTAGTTCCGATACCGGTTTGATGTTAAATGAAAGCTGAATGAAATTACAATTTACTGGCTAAGCGATAGACGATGGAATAAAATTGAGGACGTTGTTTACGATCGGTATAAACTTGATAACTAATTTCAATATGAACGTGGCACTTTCTACATTAAGATCAGACTTTGCAATAGAAATGTAATGAGGAATGCGTAGATGCCAGTCATTTTCTCTAATACCAAACATAATTATTACGAAATTGTTGATATTTTCTATTCTATACACTATTAACACACCTTGTGTTTTCATATTAAGAGACTTTAAGTAGTACCAAAGACCTAGGATCGATTATTCCGTTCTAATCAGTTGAGAGTGAGTGAGAGCGCATGAGGGAAATTTTTCTGTGTTCGCTTCCACCAGGCGCCTACATAACCAATCGACGGTTGAAGTGTGACTGAATGTGCTCCAAAACGGAATTCATCCTCAAAAAGATATCAGACAAATATTTATATTCGCACTTTTACTGGCGAGGTTCAGTTAACTTTCATTGCTGTGTTACTCTTTTGTTAACTAAAAGGAACCCTTCGTTGCGTTTAACACTGATAATGAATAACACTGACTCAGCATTTGTGGAAACAAAAAAATTTACTTTTTAACGCCTCCGTCAACAGCTTGTAGAATAATAGCACGAAAGAACTATGCGTTGTTGCGCTCGCGCAACTAGTCGATTGACAATGGACAACGGCCCACTTAGCCATTAGACCGGGAGCCGGCAGATGTAAAAACATGCCAAGGTGATTTCAGGTCGTAAATCTAAATTTCTCCAAGAAAAATATCGATCGTTCACAGTCTGTCATAGTATTAATGGGAACTGTATTTTTAATTACCTTCTAACACGGTAATAGTATATACTATTTAGATTACCGTGATTCTAAGCATGTCAATTCAATCCAACGTCTCGTCTTTATATTTTTTCACAACACTTTTAACTATAGAGAAAACTCGTTTCATTTCTACAATTTTAACACTGACAGTGTATAATTACTTATTTTTATGGGGGATAATAAACCGATCAAATAAAAAACAGGTAGCGACTGATGATGAGGTACTATTTTAAACTTGAGCGGTATGAATTTGAGTAAGCGAAAAATTAACTAAACTGACGACGAATATTAATTAATAATAAAATCCAGAATGAGCTTACAAAAAGTGTGTTTAAAATATTCGATTTTGGATATTAAAATTTTAAACGTGCGACTAAATTACTATGTGAGCGACTAGAAATACAGAGACGGCATCTTTTGGTATAAAAAAGGGCAGGGGGAAGGGGGGCGCAGCCCCCCAACAGGGGGGCACCACAAAAGAAAATAGGGGACAAAATTGCCTACTGTAGGTTAGGTTAGGTTCAGAACATGACCATGCGTAGCGGAGCGAGCGAAGCGAGCGCAGCGTCATACCGTATTCTATGGGAACCTATACCACTGAAATCATATTATTAAGATCTTCCAATTTTAACATCTTTTAATTCTTAATTATAGGTTCAAGGTGTGGCACAAACATGATTAACTTATACACAACCCAACCTTTTTCCATACATTTTGAGATTAGGTTATTGAACGTTTCAAAAATTAATATCTCGAAAACTATGCATCGCCGAGAGGGAGGAGAGTGGTACAAGGGGTGGCTCCCCTCCTCCTCTCGTTATTAATTTTCAAAAATTAATAACAATGATTTAAAAGAAATTTGAGCCAAAGTACTCTGCTCATTATGGTATTTTTAAAGTGGTTTTTATATTCGAAACACCTTATTTAAGATAAAATGCCGCTCAACATAAATAAATAATTTGCCAAATACTGAAAAAAAGGACATAATATTTGTTTGAGTGTCACTCAAACAAATATTAAGGCGCTCAAATATTATGAAGCTTCTCATTTTGTATTTGAAGTAAGTCGAATGAGTTACTTTTCTGTTAATTTAGTCATTCGCAGTCAGTCGCTCACTTAGTAATACAATAACCCAAATTAATTATTTTTGTATCTTAAATTTTTCATTTACAGTCACTCGTTTAAATACTACCCTATTTTTATTAACCTGACTAATACTACTAACTGGTTAGGCAAACAAAATTAAATGATGTTTTCTACACAATCTATAATATCAATTGTAGCATTTTCAAACACTCAAAATTACGTCCTAATTATTTACAGAACGCGATTCAAACCCAAAAGCTTTTTAAAAATTCTCTGTACTAATCGTTTGAAGTACCTAGTAAAAAGGAATATATTATGCGCCTGGAACCATATCTTATTTAGCACGAACTTAAACTTTACGGTAACTCACTTCTCTTATTCTTTCCAAGTTAAATGAAACAGATTTAGTTTCGACCGCAGTGAACGGCGAAATGATAAACTCGAATAGAAACAAAGACATGTCTGGAAATAGTTGAGCATTTTGTTTTGAGTTGCGTGCTTATCGTGCAACATTGTAAACAAACGTTTTGCTTGATTTGCGTCTTTATCTTTGAGACGAACAGGATTGGCAGTTTTAGTTATAACGCGAGCTTGCATGCAAATTTTATTATCTATTATTTTTTTTTTTTAATTTATTTATCCAATAACAAAAATTTTACATAACTTAAGTCTATAACCTACCTACTGAAAACCCGTACAATGGGTTTATGTGTAGGTGGCTTGAGCCGTTCATCGCACAATCTTAAACTTTATTAAATACTATATATTATATCTTTACATTACATCTTAACATATATATTATATATCCTATTTATTTATTTAAATTTATGAAGTAATTTTTTAATATATTTTTACATTTTTTTTCGTTCTTACTTACTTTTAATTTCTGTAGCAGGTCTTTTGGAAAGGTGTTAAGAATGGACGGTAGCATATATTGCCTTGTTCTTTTTCCATATACATTTGTATAAGTAGGTAACTTATATGTTGGTAAGTATGTTAAGTTCCGTAAGTTACCTGGTCTCAAGTTTTCAGGTAAAGTTCGTAACTTGTTTATTTCCTCGCATACTATCATTTGTTTCAGTTTGTCGAATACATTAATAACTTTACAATACCCTAACATTTTACTATAATCGTTACAGTATTTGTTTTTGGTTTTGGGAGATACAATAATCTTTAATATACTTAGCTGCAACTTGTAAATATCTTCTAAATACGTAATGTAACTTCGCCCATAAGTACTTAAGCCATATGACAATACGGAATCTGCTAACGCTAAGTACATTGTTCGTAGAGTGTGGTAGGGGAGCTTATGCCTAACTATTGATAGTTTCGCCAATAATGAGCGTAGCTTATCGCACACAGAGTCAACATGATTTCGCCAGTTAAATTTGTTGTCTATTACCAAGCCTAGGTATGTATGTTGAGAAACTAAATCTAAAGGTTTGCACTTACAGACATCAACATTTGTGGTTGAGTGAAAGCAGTGGTGTTCATGTGCTACTATTCGCGGTACTGTCGTCACTTTTTTATGTGGTGATTTTTATATGGTATTATATACCAGAAACGATTTTTTTGTTAGTTTAAGTTATTTTCTGAACGGACCGATTAAGGCGCATAGTAGGGTCAATCATAAAAAAATCACTGCAGAAAAACCGGTTCTCTTCATAAATATTGAATAAAAAAATCTTTAAAAAAGATATGTTATTATTCAACGCATTCTTTATAGGATGGTCTTTTTAATTTTTTGATAAATTAATTATAACTTGGTTAAAATGTGACCCAAACATGCCTCGATTGTAAAACTTTAAACCTAATCGCGTCGTAAATATTAGGTTAAATCATATACTTTTGATTTCAATAAATAAAGTGAACGATATTCTAGCGGATGGTTTTTTTAGATTTTTCTTATTCGCCTTTATTAATTTTTTATTGAAATAATTCTTCTTACGGGTAAAGGTTTGCTTAAATATTCTCCTCACTCTCACTCACTCACTCCTATGTAATCAGTGCGGGACGATCGACGCAAGGTCATTGGGAGCATTATGCGCCTTAAGTAAAATTTTAGTGTTTCGCGGAAATTGTACTTTAGTAAAAACATTTCAAATAAGTAACAGCTTGAAATTTGAATACCGAAGTATAGGTAAACTTTAGGTCACTTCTATTAATTGCATTGTCCAATCTCAAGTATTGCGGTAAAATCGCGGACAGACTAGTTTTTTGAAACGAAGTGGCACGTTGAAGGAAACTGTGGAACTCGGAAACGGCTATTGATCAGTGGTTGGGGGTTGGAGGGCGTCCGTTTGGGCGGGTGCGTGTCGCCGGTTCAAGGTCACGCTCCGCGCCCATTCACTTCGGAAACACGTGCCCAAAGTAAATATAGTACGCGTTCAGTTACGCCATCCGCCGTTAACGTATTCTATCAGCGTTTCCGCATAGCGAATAGATAAGAGATGCATTTGAAACTCTAGAGACCTATTAGCGATTTTTATCGATCGATGACAGACTATATACATTTTTTTATCTTTCTAAACTCTGAAAGAATTGATAAGACAGTGGAAATTTGGGCGATGTGATGAATATTTACTCATTAATTTAAATAAATCAATTTATGCGACATAACTAAGCCGATGATAAGATAGTTCAGTCATGGAAACTTTGAAATCTTTTTATCGAACAAACACTTCGGCAATTTTCTTTTTGAAATATTTTTTATATCGTATCCAATTTTAAAATAGTTAGTGTCACTGCGAATGTCACTGAAAACGTGTCGCCTATAGTTAGAATACAATAATTTTTACATACTTTTTGAAATTACACTTTCATAAACTATATACGAATAATCATCAAAATTTATTAAAATAAAATGCTTTTCTTATGTCACATACAATAAACTTAAGTATTTGTATATAAATACGGAGAGAGTTTTACCTACGTACTTACCAACTGCTTTTGGAGAAACTTTCTAATACCACGAAAAATTATAAAACACGAAACTCTGCAGAGGGCACTACAAGCTGGAGAATGCCAGGGAAATAGTATTGTGTAAAACTGCTGCAGTAAAACGATAATATCTGTTCTAGAACGCTGTTCGCTCGACTGTTATTAATTTTTTATTTAATTTTGCCGATTATAGTTAAAATAATAGTGACAATGAACACTTTAGTCGTAAAATCAATTGAAAAATGATTAATAAACAACAAAGAAAAAAAATTCGTCCGGCCCGAGACGAATTTTTTTTTCTTTATTGATTTATTCGTAATTTTTCAATTTATTTAGCATTTTTAAAGAAAATGCAAAGTCACAGATAAAAACGTCGTAAAAATAATGAAAAAAAGAACATATTTTGTAACAAATACATCGATAAATACTTATTTTGTTTAAAGGATCATTTTTTAATAGTTGTTATGAAATATTGATAAAACAGAAACATCTAAAGAACTACCTAATTGCATTACTGTCGGCAATTTGTGTGATACCATCAAATAATAAATACCATCGATCGATTTGAAACAACAAAAAAGTCAGAATTGAAAATGGCGGTAATGTAAGAATTGGCTAGATGACTAAAAAATTTTTTTTGCTTTTATAGAAGCTCATTCATATAATAAACAGAAAGAAAAAATCGGTTTTCGAATAACTATAAAAACAACCAAGATATAAGGTATTAAAGATTTTTCTCCATCTCTTTCTAGCAAAACGGCATTTTACATGGAGTTTATATGGCCGTACTCAACGATGACGTCACGGTTGATGTCGGATCTCTCTGTCTAATCGCTCCAAAATTAACAGCTTAAAATGCTTGTATCTTATCTATTTCTAAGCCGATTTTAATTCTAATTTCACATGATTGCATCTTTTTCTACGCTTTTTAAATATTTTATGTCGAGATGTGAAAATTAGAATTCAGTCATCATCCCAATTCTTAAAACAAAACAATGTTGAAGATTGTTTTAGACTGGTCAAGCTCGTACCTACATCTCTTTCAATCCTCTAAACTCGGATTATTTTTTTTCTTTTCTAACTAAATTGATTTTGACTGAAGTACAAGACTGTATATTCACTAATTCAATAATTAACTGCCATCAGTGCAGAAACAAATCGTCAAAATTGACAAAAAAAGCGTAAAATAAGTAGTTTAAAACTTGCTGAATAAATATTTACCAAGTATAGGTTCCTCCTTAGTATATGATTTTAACTTCATGTATTTTAATATTATTAATGCTTAATTTATTTATGATGCTTCTTAAAATCAGATTGTTTTAATATCGAAACCTTAAAATAGCTTTTAAGTGGAAATTCAATTTAAAGATGGAAATTACGAAACGTTCCTGAAATCACTCTAATTTCCTTATTAGATCAAAACACTCATTTTCAACTTGGTCTATCGCTTCAAAGAGCTTCGACTTCGCACAATTATCGACAGGACGCAAAGGTCGGCACCTAATAAACTCTACATTAGCGCGTGTAAGAGTACCTACATTCCAGAGCGAGTGCAACACAAACACGAGCTTTTTGAAATAAAAACAAAAACGTCGCTGAATTTATAACTATGCTGCAACCGGCGCTCAAAGCACCCCCTGCACCTATGTATGTACGTGTTCTCCTATAAACATAAACAGGGAAAACGCACAAAAGCCTCTCGTCGGTCGCGTCGCTGACAGATAGAGTTGTAGCGTTTCTTTTGGCGCGAGGAGCGAGCGAGAGAGAGACAAAGTACGCGACGATCGTTAGCCCTGATCTTCAGCGCGCCACAAACACACAGCCCGACCGAGAGCGAAATTGCAGCGAAAATGCACCTAGCTGTGCTATTACCGGCGCGGCCACGTTTCAAAACGGCCTTTTCCTGCACCTAGACAAACAGAACTAGCCCTTGTCTATAGCACGTTACGGCGGTTTGTCGCTAGAGCGATAAGGGAAACCGGTTATGTTCTTCGGACAAGCGATAATGGACGTTGTCGTTGCGACATAAGTTCCGATCGGCGCGGTGCAGCGTAGGATAGGAACGCAGCGGGCCCTGTATATTTAGCCCGCATCGCATGCGGTCTTCGCAGTGGGTGTATTAGGTCGCCCTCACGCACCGCTGAACTACTCGGAGGGCTTCCTATTATCGATTTAATGTTATTGTGTTGAACGCGATGCGCCGCACTATCTTTACAGGTTTTTATAGCAAGTTTTTCTCGCTTCTCGGCGCTCGGTTTCTCGTTCTCAGAAGTTGCGAGTGAAACTTGTTGGAAAATGTGCTTTCACTATATTGTTCCACTTACCTTACTATGCGGCCGTCTTGTTCGAGATTCAAGATGGTGTCACCGTATATAGACATAGGTACATCGAATGAATTATGATCAATGAATTTTCACTTAAGTGACATCCTAACATGTTTAAGATCTCTATAATTATTGCTTAATAAATTCCAGAGTGCGAACAATGACGTATTTCAAGGCTTTTCACAATATCAAACATACGAGCAATCACAAAATGTTCCCATAACAATGTTTTATTGGCATATTGCTAATTATCTATTCGAAATATTTTAAAATCAAGTATCATCATAATAAAAGTGTCCGACACCATCTATAATAATGTGTAGAATCGTCAATAAAATCAACTTATTGCAAAAAAGATATCGAGTCGATTGTAAACACGTTTAGATGTGCATTACCTAAAGCGATTGGATTATTTTATGACTATCTTTAATAACTTACCACGATAAAACGTTAATTTACATATAATATAATATGTTCAGTGTCACTTAATATTTAACAAATTTTATCCATAAGTGTATGCGTATATTGCTTCTTAAGGCACTTAGTCGTAACAATCAGAAAAAAACCTCGCGAAAATGGCGTTTTTCTTCGCAAAGAATTATAAAAACATATTATTCTGTATGAAGTTGGTGAATTGAGAAATCTAAACTTTCTTTGAAATGTAAAGTTTCTTAATGTCTTAGTAAAAAAAAGTTATCTGTTAAGTTCTTAAAATGTATAAATTATTACAAATTTATCTAAATTTACCTAATTGTAAACATATTGTTTATCATCTGTAGTCGCTAATGACCTGTGTAGTTTAAGCGACTTCAAAAAAAGTAAACAACATTCGAGTAGTGCTTTCAGATTTTTCATATTCGTTTTCATTTCTATTTTATTCAAATATTTCAGCTTACGAGCAGGTTATTTATTTTCTTAAAAATTCCCCTCATTACTTCTTATTCGAACATTATTCGATCCAAGGTCTTTGGCAGAACTAAGCGCCTTAAATAGGTAAAATATCTGTAGATTACTTCTTATTCAATAGGTGTATGGAATTCTTATAACGTGTCATAAATGTTTATAAATATATTTATTCATCAAAGGAATTCTTGAACAATATCCACAATTTTGTCAAATCAAAGTGTGAATTCAAATAAAGATATCTACCTATTCTATTGATTTATCACTGTAGAAGTTAACATGCTAAAGTATAATTTTTTTGTGGAATAATCTCTGTAATCATAAGATAGAGTTTATTCCTTCAGAATAATAAAAATAGTAGTTTGTTACAACCGAAATGTCTCTACATGACCCCTAGAGCTAACATATTCCAAGAACCTGTCAATGCTTCACGCTTAGCTCTCAGGAAATGGGCGTAGACCAAGTTCCCAGAGTCCAATGTCAAAGTTGTCGCTACAAAGTAGAGTATTGTTATTAGCTGTTGCTACCCGTTCTACGCTAATTTAAAGGTAGTTTTATGGCAGTACCGAGAACACACAGCGTTGCTATTTTTGCTACTTCGTCATCGGCGTTTGGGTAACAAAACTACATTTAGTTAAGGTAAGTTAGCACTGTCGAGAAATAAACAAAAGTGTTATTATTATTTTTCGAAAAAATCTCATATCTCTCGATAAAAGCTGACGCTGGTGTTTTAAGAAATAGATAGAGTAGTCCTTAGCAATATAATTTTCGTATATTGCAACAATTTCAGCGATTTGAAGTAACATATCGCAATTGTATAGTTAGCTTTTTATGAAATCATAAAGAGAAAGTATGTATTTCTTATACGTACTTTATACCTCAATGCAAAGACAAATAAATAATCACTATTTATCAAACTAATAACGTAACAAGCAGCTTAACATCGAGGAGGAATTATACTCATATCTGTTTTAATTGCTATCCAATAATCATGATAAATCACTGCTTTCACCACAAGAAATGCAATTTTTCTATATAGTTCTTAACTTTTTGCACACGCTTATAATGTCTTTATGGTGCATGGTTTTATGGAAAGGAATATTATGTTTTATTACATTAAAATTTTATAAATACACGTTTTGTATACGAAACAACAAACCACTCAAATTAAACGGAGGTTAGTTACTAAATGACAGTTTAGTTATATCGAATGACAAAACATACTCGTACTATTTAGAAATTTTCTTTAAATTGTCCGTAACTGTCTATATAAATAAAAATCAATGTATTACTATGTTTGTTTGTCCTCTATGCGTTCCGAAACCATTCATCAGATTGTAATGAAACTTTGGTAGGGTGTTATGGGGACACCCGTGAGGGTTCCTAGCAAAAAAAGGGATTTACGAGTACGTGGCATTGCAACGCAACCGGGTATAGCTTGTAGCTTATGAAAACAACATTGTAATTATATCTTTTCTTTAATTTCTCAGGAACTATATTATTTACTCGTAATATAGTTACCGAAATATTAATGACACAAGATTATTTCAAGAATCAATTTTTAGTAATATGTTGAACGCCTGTTAATGGGCCTTACCATCATAGCTTAAAACAAGAAAACTGCAGTAAGAACAATACGTCGCTATATGCTGAATAACGAAAACAAATCATCACGAATAGGTACTAATCGACGTAAAACAGCTGCAACGACAGATGAATTCAACAAAAGAGGGTATTGTGCTTTTATGCATCGCTAATGCATCAAGCGGTTTCGCCTGTGGTGGTGCAGCAAGGCTGCGTTGTGGATGGTCAGGAACAAAGGGGTTAATCTGAAAGCTCGTAACCGAAATTCTGTCGCTTTCGCTTGCCGTATAAAGGGGTTATAAAAGCCTTTTTCTTAGTTCATGTGAATTGGTTATAATACACACACTGGTAAAGAAAAACAAACATACTTTCTTGTATCGTTTATTTTATCCTATTTTAAGAACGTTTCGAATGTTTTTATCAAACTGAGATACAGTAGTAAAATAAACAAACTTTAGTAGATCCATGTGATTGCGAGCAGCTTGTGAACACGCGTTCAGTGACCTTTGAGCGTAAAATAGGTTCGCGATGATTGTTAACGATGATTAAGCTAATTTGTAGGACAACTTTATAACGTCTCAAGTTTTTTTTTAATAATTTTAATACTTAACTTTATTTTCCTCTAGCTATGCCCACGACTTCGTTCGCGTGGATGTCGGGAAAATAGACATATGCTGTCGCGGAACTTTTAAACAAGAACAATTCCGGCATATTGTTTTTGCACGTAACGAAAGCTCTGAAAAATAATATTTTTCCCGCATTTACAACATTTTTCATTGATGCTCAGTTCATATTGGTCTTCCACAAAAACACAAAATTAATGCTCAATTTGAATCAGTAGTTTCTGAGATTGGCGCACCGTTCAACCAAACCAACAAACAAACTTCAGCTTTACAATATTAGTAGCGATGTAATCACATATTTTGAAAATTGCTAGGCGAATTTTTTAATATTTTAAACTTGGTTGTATGCTTAATGTAAGTATTACAACCATGTATTCTCCCATCACCAAAGAGCGGTTACTTCGCAGTATTAAATATCGAACGACCGACTCAAAACTTCCAATATGTTAATTCAGAGTAGCCCCCCAGGAACCCCCTTCGCCTCATCCCGTCAAACCGTGTGCTTACCGGAGACCTAGCTCTCAAGGGCACCTGTTCAAAAGGGTTGAGGTAGGCCTGCGAGAATCGATACGGTGGATGCACTTGCTCGGTTGCGTGTTGTAAACAAAGAGAAAATGCTTTCACAGCGATATTGACGCGTATTTAAATTTTATTCTAATATGCTATCGATAACCTAATATTTAACATTAATATTAATAGAACTTACTAATTATCTTATGTTAATGTATATTGCTTCATTAAAATAATGGTGACCGAATCTATACCAATATTATAAAGCTGAAGAGTTTGTTTGTTTGTTTGGTTGGTTGAACGTGCTGATGTCAGGAACTATTGATTCAAATTTAAAAATTATTTTTGTGTTGGATAGTCCATTTATCGCAAAGCTATGAACTATATAACATCATGCTACGACTAATAGGAGCTGAGCATCAATGAAAAATGTTACAAAATCGGGGAAAAAATGTACGACATGTTATTTTCCGACATTCACGCGAACGAAGTCGCGGGCACAGCTAGCATTTAATAATTATACTCGTATAATCAATAAGATCAATTAATTTTATTCAAAAAATGATTTAAAATATCGATGATATCGCACACTGATTAATTATTTCATAATCAGAAATACACATTTGAAAATGTCGCCCACACGATTCAATTTCTGATCAAATATGTATATTATGCACGTAATAATAACGTAAAAAACTTAGAGGAAAATGAAAACACGGAATGTATTGCTAAAATTCAATGTCGGCTTTGATCTGGCTCCTCGTTGAAATTCAGCTCGGCTATAAATATTCCCGAAAGTAATCATCCCACGTGAATCAAGGCCTGCAATCTGAAACCTTTACATAAGGGAGTGGGGAGGCGAGTACATAGGGGCACACAAAGGTCCCATTATGCATATTCGAGAACTCAACACGCGTGCGGCTTGCGCATAAAAAGCTCGGTCAGTTGGACTCGTATGAGTACCTAATGTCACGGTAATAGTAGTTTCAGTAGCGTATCTCAGGCGTCGGTTGATTCGATTTTTAACCAATCAACGAATAATATCTCGATTATTGTCATCGAATCGCGTCTTTCCGACCTTTGGCGTTTTTTAATTTAGACATATAAATCTAACTTTCATCGCTCGACTATTTAATATATTTTTTTCAATCGAATTCGTCGATTCGACTGCTTTTGTGAAGCTTTGTTCAAATCTTAATCGAGATTTCATCGCTCACTTGATATTTTTGTGCCGATGCAACGAAGAAACGTCTCGCGGAGGTATTTTTGCTCGAATGATCTGACATTGACCAGTTTTTAGTGTCCGTAAAAAATAAGGTAGCCTCGGCTTATCCCCTGTAGACGAGTTTCAATTTTGAGTTCAATGCTATGAGACTTTCGAAATATATCTTGCTCATATTTTTACTTTTATTCGTTTATTTCTTAACAAAGTCCACAGATCTTACAGATATTATATCTAGATAAATCAAATGTACACATCTATTCATTTTATTTTTTATTCTTGTAATGGGTAGTATGCGATTGCGAGTGTGAGTGTGATTGTGTGTGTGTGTATGTGTGTGTGTGGGTGGGTGTGTGTGAGTGCGTGTTGGACGCATGCGTGCAGATTTGCAATACATAGTACGCGTTTGTAGCAGATTCAACATGTATGCCTTGTACCAGTACTAGATGCTTAGAGCAGTAGAAAAGTTCACTTACAATCATACTGTGTATTGCTCCCTGAGTAAATAAATTTTAAAAAAATCTTCTTCATAGTCTCTCTTTTAATGACGTAGGCGATAATTCATTTATGACCCATCAAATTACAGGCCAATAGCGATAAAGTCCTTCCTCTCTATGATTATGGAGCGGGTCATCAACTCCCGACTTCTACGGTACTTGGAAGAGCACCAGCTGATTAGCGACAGACAATACGGCTTCCGCCATGGCCGTTCAGCTGGTGACATTTACCTGACACACCGTTGGGCTGAAACTTTGGAGGGCAAACGTGAGGCTCTCGCCGTTAGGCTGGATATCGCTAAGGCATTTAATATGGTCTGCCATAGAGCTCTTCTCACGAAGCTACCATCTTATGGAATCCCCGAGGGACTCTTCAAATGGATAGCCAGCTTCTTGGATGGTAGCAACATTAAATTTGTCGTCGACGGCTGCTGCTCCGAAACCATGCCTATAAATGCTGGCGTTCTACAAGGTTTGGTGCTCTCCCCAACCCTGGTCATTCTGCATATCAGTGACATATTGTCCATTGAGAACATACATTGTTATGCGGCTGACAGTACGGGTGATGTGTGGTATACCGACTACCAGAGTGTCCCTCGGAGTTCGTTGTATGAAAGGCGGTTGCAACTTGTGTCTGAAGTCGAAGACTCTCGGGCAAGTCTCCGAATGCGGTGCAAAAAACTTAGTCAAGTTCAACTCTACGAAGACACAAGTGTGCTTGTTCACTGCGAAGAAGGACCCATTTATCGTAGTGCCTCAGTTCCAAGGAGTAACTCTTCGTATGTCCGATGGTGTTGGGATCCTCGGTGCGTGGAAATTTCTACTAAAGTGCAGTTTGGGAGTCATTTGGAGGACAAAGCCAAATTGGCAAGCAAAAAGCTGGGCGTCCTGAACAGAGCAAAGCAGTACTTCACTTCAAGCCAGCGGCTAATGTTTTATAAAGCACAAATTCGGCCGCATATGGAGTACTGCTCGCACCTCTGTGCAGGAGCTCCCAAATATCAGCTCGACACTCTTGACTTCTTGCAAAGGCGTGCATTCCGCATTGTCGGTAATCTCAATATCACGGCCTCAATGGAGACGCTGGAGCAAAGGAGAGACTTTGGTTCTCTCTGTGTGCTCTGTCAGCCGATAGAGCACACAGAGAGAACCAAAGTCTCTCCTTTGTTCTTTAACGGAGAGTGCTCCGAAGAACTGTTTGTAATGGTGCCCTCTTCATCTTTTTACCACTGCACCACCCGCCATCGCAGTAGAGTTCATCCACCTGGAACCGATCTCGTTTAGCACAGTTCGGTTTCAGCGTTCATCCCTTCCACGTACGTGTAGGCTCTGGAACGAACTCCCAGCTGCGGTGTTTCCTGAGCGCTACGATATGTCCTACTTAAAACGAGGCTTAAGGAGAGCACTTCTCTCCAGGTAGGCAGTAACTGAACTGTGCCCCTGGCATTGCAGTTCATGGGTGGTGGTTACCACTTAACATCAGGTGGTTACCACTTAACACCAAAAAAAACAGATGTTATCTGTCTAATTTTCCCTTTCCTTACTTTGGATTTTTACGAAACAGGTTGTAAAATTAGAATGGAATTGTACGTAGAATCTTATAAAAGAGTTGATTTCTGACATTTTATTTTTCATTTCAGTTCATAAAAAACTTCTGTCACGTCTCAGTGCAAATACACTTATAGATAGCCATATACTTAATAGATATACGAGTATACTAGTTAGGTACTTCAAATTCGGCTAACTGGAATCACTGTCAATGAACTAGCATCTTTTGAAATGATACATTTTTAAATGGCTACCTATTTATCATGAGCATCTATGAATGTGCGTGCGTACTGTGCTGTTGCACATATTAGATTCGTTTGTATTTAAGACGTTTAAGGCGAAGATACAACCGAAGCTGTATAAGGAGAAGCCGCTCAACTTATGAATTTCAGAAATTCCATTTTGGTAAATTCTCCAAAGTTCAATTCTCAACTGTTTTTCATAATAGAAGAATATGTAACAATTAAATTTGCAGGGTAACAATTAGTAAAAAATACTTAAAAATAAATTTTGGTGTTGTAATGCCTTAAGATAAGCTCCAAACCTTCATTAAGTTCACAATTTTATAAACAAAAATGTTGCTATTAAATAAAAATGCTTTTTGTTAAAATGTTGTATATCAATCACCCCCTTAATCTGTTGGTACAGTAAGCTCCCATTTAAGCTTAACATTTGCACTATGAAAACCGCCACTGTTACGAGCGACATAAAGAACGTTCCAAAGGTCAAACAGTATAGCTTGACAAGGAACTAACTAAACATAGGTAATTTTAACTGAAACCTAAATAGTATTTTATCAATCAACGTTCAATTCAAACATCATACAATTGATACATTGGCACAAGTAAAAGTAATATCTATATTTTAAAAATAATTAATTTTTCAGTTACCTATACAGAAAATGCAAAGAAATCATCGGGTAGTATAGCATACCCTTAAGTTGCTTAGCGTGTGTGTGTCGGACATAATTCCCATTCCGTCCACGTTCCCAACATGGCGGAGCTGGCTACTAAGCATTCAGAATACTCGATCAGTATGTCACTTTAATATTATTACGCTTTGAACTATTATTTCGCCGTTACTACAAATTGGAATTGTTATGGCATTCATTTCAAAAATTATATTAGTCAAACCCGTGCTATAGTACCTATACAAACTGTAAAGAGGTAACAACTACGTACTCATCTAATAAACATTGTTAAGTTAGTAATTTGAAATGAACTTTTAAGCATGGATGTCAAAGGTTTCTGGTATTGTATGTATAATGTATATATTCATCAAATACCTTCTCTACGTAACGAAATTATGGTCACAGCTATCATTTAAATATTGTTTTACATTGAAGATTCTATAATAGAGGAGGGATACAATACCTGCCTATTACGAGTGTAATAAATTATTGGTGTTACCATTTGTATATTAGTATAAATGATAAATATTATTACCAGATTATTTCCGTAAAATCTTGTTTTTTAAAATAGGTTTTAGAACTCTCTCATATTTGACACAACATTAAAGGCGCTGATCACTGCGGTACACGGCAATGCTACAAATTCAAATATAGTTTATTCAAATTGGATTATTACATAATCACTTTGCAAAGAAGCTACGCAAATGGTTCACAATCACAAGTCTACGGCGGAAGACCTTGTACTGAAAAGAACCAGCAAGGAAACCAGCAAGGGTTATTTTTCCCCCTTTATTACAGAGTCGTCCATTGGAAGCTGCAAGCTGACCTCAAAGCAAAAGTTTGAGCTCAAACTCGATTACAAATTTAGATGTGTTGGTTCTCTTCTCACTGTCGTTACCAAATAATCCATCTATATACTTATTCTTACATTTTGCTCTCTTTTCAATATTTGCGTTCTTTAAAAATAAGTTATTTCTCACTTTTCAGTGTTTTTGAAGCTGGTTTTTTATTTTTGTAATTATTTTATAGTTAAACTCATTGATTTACTACCAAACGTTTGCTAGTAAATCAATGGTTAAACTGCTACAAAATATGGGAAAGGTGTTGTTGATTTTTTGAAAGTCAATATTTTAAGCAGGGCAAATATGTCATTCTCATTACTCCTCAATATAGTTACCCTGATCATAAATTTTGTAAACTCATTATAGCAATGACTTTACCATTGAAAGTGATGATCTTGTGCTGTTGCCAAATGTCAGTTGAAGCTGTCCAAAGGCTGACACCTTCGGTGAATATTCATTAATTATATTTAGCTCATTGCAGTGAGATACATTTTTTTAAATGTGGCATATGTGTGACATGATGGTCACCTCGAGTATCGTGGTTTATTGACATTGCCGGCGTTAAACTATATTTTCGTGGATTTTCCAGATCTAATTCAATTCAATGCAAAGTGCACATGTATATTAGCAAGAGTGTTATCCTCTTTACCTTTAGCACTCTCAGTCCAATAGTTAACTTACATTTGAGACTCTATATGACTCTACCAGCTGCTTCGAGAGTTCAGATATATGAAAGTGTTTTACAAACAACACTTACGCCTGTTTGTATATATGTACTAAAATGTATCTATGAGGCTATGAATTTTTGATCGGTTATTCGGTTACGAAATTAAAGCCTCCCAGATTGACATCGATTTCTGTAATATCTTGCATATAGTTCTTACTTAATATTATGAGTGGCAGGATATATTTTAAAAATATTTTACAAAAAATAAAAACCGTCTTCAAAAACACTGAAAAGTTAAAAATAATATAATAATAGGTACAGACAACATCACACTTCTATATTGAAGTCGGTGCCAAACGATGATCTCCTAGAAAGTCTTAAAATTGGGCACCGACTTCAATATAGAAGTGTGATGTTGTCTGTACCTATTCTTATATTATTTTTAACTTTTCAGTGTTTTTGAAGTCGGTTTTTATTCTTTGTAAAATATTTTTTATTTTTAACTTTTTAGGGAATGAAATCTTTTTAGTGAAAGAAACCCTAATTTAATACCAGCTCACCTTCGGTGAACTAGTATTAAATTAGCGTTTCCCTCGATTTTCATGGGACTCCATCATCAGATCCTGACTTTGGTGACCTTGGGACCACCCTTGGAGTATACTCTATCGAACACAATAAGAATTTTGAAAATCGGTCCACAACTGGCGGCGTAATCGCGTAACATACACAAAAAAAACATACGCATCGAATTGAGAACCTCCTCCTTTTTTGAAATCGGTTAAAAAGTAGTAACTATCATTCTAATCAGTGACAGAGGGTCAAATCTGCTAATGGGCCACCACTGAACAGAAGCTAGACCGTTGCGTTCGACCAATCAGAGCGCAATATTATCAAGTCATCGAACAATCGTAAGTCAATATGCTTTCCGATTGGCCGATCGCGACGGCTTAGTTTCGATTCGGTTTGATAGTAGAATTGAGCGACTGGACCTTTAATAGTTCATTGACCCACCCTTATTGATTTAAAATATAATGTATTTAAACTTCACTCTCAAAAAATATGAACTAAGAAGAAATCTAGGTAGGTACCTTATCAAAAAAACTTAATGGCCCCAGTTTGAGTAATAGGCGTTCTTTCTTGTATAGTTCTCAGAGCTAACAAAACGCCGACTTATTTAGAGAGTTAGAAATAAACAAACTCAAACAGGTTTACACTATACATACCGCGCGTCGTACAATTTGTACTGATGACTGTAAGAGCGCGCGCGCACCAAAATAGATGAGATCATTTTATCCGATGCCACGATTTAGTCGTTGTTAAATCAGTTCAAAGCTTAAATGCCTCAAATCAGTGAAGAGCACGCTTCCATATAACATATGGGTGAAATTATGAATGTGTTCGACGTTGTTTTCAGTTCACCAAAACTTCACATCTGTCCAACTATTTCGGTTTCCTTTGAATGAAAGTAACAAATAGTATATATAATATATTTTTAATTTGTTTTTTGAAATCTTTATCTAGGCCATTAGATTAGTCAGCCGTTACTGGAGTTGTGCCAAACAGTAAAGAATTAAAAATAAGAAAGATATGCCGACAAATTGAAGAATGCAGTCTCTTTTTGTTAGATAGATCGATATTGGAATTGGAAGTCAATAAATTTGGAAAATGGAGAAAAGTCAATTCGTTTCATTGATAGCCAATCCGATTATGGGCCTCGTAAAAAGTTTTCTAGCTAACGAAATTCAATTTTCTGTCGCTGTCAGCCTGCGTAGACCTTGTCACATTTTCCATCAGAAACGGTTACAACGACAAAAACCCAGCTCGCACATTCATGTGTCACAGCGGATACTTTATGTGGACACCTCATCTAACAAGTGCTTCGAGTGCCATTAGACCAAACTACGTTGGTTGTCAACGACACGGGTTGCGTAAACGTCGTCGTGTCGTTTACCCCGCGCGGCCTTCACTCACGCTTCCCGCTTGACGTCCACGAACCAGTAACACCATCCGCCCCACTTTACGACATTACAAAGTAATCTAACCTCTATTTTCCGGTAATAGAGTCCATCAAATTGTTTGAGGCGTAGTCGTAACCTTATCAAGCTTAATATCGGCGATACACGCGACGACCTGCTCCAGTACGGGCTGCGTTCCGTGCTGCGTCAATATTGACATAGCATTGTTTACTGTGTCATGTTTGTGAAGATCGATTTAAATATTTTGTAGTTTCCTGCATCAAAAAATTAAATTGTTAGTGACTCATTTACCATTATATTTAGTTGTCAACTCTACATTTAAGAGTTAGGGATGATCTTTCACTTTACTTTTCACGTGTAGACAAAAATCTCAATTACGTTTCGGAGTCTTATTACAACCGTTCGAAGTAGAGTGAAAAAAGATTACTAATAAATAGTAACAGTTCTATAGTTGTATTATAGTAAACTTCGTAATTCGATAATTGCTCACTAAAGTGAACACGCAAGTATTATATTTTTATCTATCTTAACATATTTTCGCCCTTTTGGAGCTACATGCACCATTCTGCTTATTAGGGGTCTTCATAATAGATCAAATCAATAATTAATTTAAATGAAAGCAATATTTCGCGGAAATAGTTTTGTTTGTGAGTCAAAATCCAACTAGCAAAGTCAAGTCCACTTTAAAAGACAAAATGACCACTTTGAATTCTTGTTCTTTTTAGTAGCTCCAACTGATAAGCTTGACCCACTTACTTGCGCATTTTTCATATTGCACTTACCAAAGCACTCGTTCGTCGCGTTTTGAAAATGGGATGGAATTTAAAATTGCTATATTAGACTGCTGCCAATCATCGTAAACTAAAAAATGAAAGTGCTTCTCGCTTTTCAACCTATAAACTTTAATGAAGTGAACGAACATCTTCCACAATCTCAAATATATTCAGGATTATATAACATTTTGAGTCCTCCTATAAAGTTACCTTCAAAAAGTTGGAATCACAAACACGAGTATATGAATTGAATTATATATATATAATTGGTTGTTTGTTTATTAAAATTGGTTCAATAACGTTTCGATGATAACAACAGCACAAGCGGTTAAAGAGACTATACAATATGTGATATGTACCAGTTGATAACTTTAATCGGGTTTCCTGATACAAAAATAACACGTGACTAATACGAAATCACGTTAATCAATTCTATTTATTTTGAATAGTACCTGTAACTCGTTTATTTTCATTACGTGACAAATTTTGTCACGTAATTACTTACACACATTTTTAAGCCGAATCTGCGGTTATTCGTAATGAAGTATGCGTATTGATTATGATGCTAGTTTAGTGACCTGGTTACACGAGAAACGAATCGCTGATCTAATAACAATAATAATATGAGCAGTGTAGAATTACATTCAACAAATGCATTCATATATAGTGATATTGAAATTATTTTAGTTACTAATGCCATTATTCACAAGTCGTCAAGTTCAACACAGGTAGAATATAAAGACACAAAACAAACTCAAACAGATACAATAAATTTGCGGAAACAATGAAAACTATACAGAAAGCTGTGATTTAAGTTCCTTAAACAACCTTAAATGAAGACATTCTTTTGCTGTTCACTTAAACGCCACTATAGTTAGCTACAATCGTGGCAATATAAAACGCTATCAAGTGCAATAGAAACGCAGTAAATTGTGTTTTGTCACTGTTACTCCCCACTATCTCGACATACATTACTTGTGGCAAACAGAAACTAGTATAAATTAGTGAGAGAGACCAATCGAGATAACGCAAGAAATAAATTCAACTCGTTTCGTTCCAGATTATAACGCCGCCCCGCTGTTCGCCTCGGAAAACGCCTCCAGTGGTAAGCAACTAATTAATAAATGTTTTAATTTGAAATTGGACCTGCCACTGGGCCGGTTTGCCCTCTCTGGCTGTGCGCTGTAGTTTCTTTTGCTTCCTTGCGTTTCTTTGTGTGTGTAAGAGTCACGACTTCACGAGCATGTATTAAAGCTTGATATTCGTGCGTAATGAGTTCCTTTGGTTTTTATTGCATATATTTATAATGGTTATTACATTTAAAGAGTACGATACAGTATTTTTATACGTTTTTAATATTACATCATCACCGCAGCATATATAAGTCCTCACCGAGGGGCTCGAGCCTACCCTAAGTTAGGGTGATTAGGCCTTAGTCAACCACGCTGGGCCAGTGCGGATTGGTCGACTTCACATACACCATTGAATTTCTTCGCAGATGTATGCAGGTTGCCTCACGATGTTTTCCTTCACCGTAGGAGCGTCAGACAAATGTAGATATGAAATTCGAAACAAAAAACACGTTGGTACATGGCGGTCTCGAACCCTGACCTCCCGATTGGAAGGCCAAGTGCCGAGTCCACAGCGCCACCGACGCTCCTAATATAACATATACAACCGGAATATTACATACTTCAAGTATACCTAATCCGTTAGCTGAGAAAACATTTTAGAATTATTTAGGCTCAATAAAATTTTATCTTCATTCTTCATTTGTTCTTTTTTAAATAAGGTTTAGTTATGCGCATTAGAATTGGAATTAGTCGTCAATTTGTCATCTAAATATAAGAATATGCAACGTTTCAAAAAAATAAAACCGACAAATTGCCGTTAAATTTATTCAAAAGACCAGGAATTTTAATTTGTAATACCGAAAAGAATCTTCCATCGCGCGAGCTTATAATTAAAATTCATTCTGTAGAAAAAAGACACGTATAAATTGGACCTCATTTGTAACTTCGGAGGCAACAAACAATACAGGTTAGTATTGTAGTGACTAAAGTGAAACAAAACGTGCCTATGGTTAAGGCGCATCGTGGTCCTAATGACCTTGCTCGATCGTCCCGCACTGATAACATAGGAGTGAGTGAGTGAGAGTGAGGGGAATATTAAAGTAAACCTTTACGCGTAAGATGAATTATTTCAATTAAAAATTAATAAAGGCGAATAAGAAAAATCTAAAAAGGCCATCCGCTAGAATATTGTTCACTTTATTTATTGGAATCAAAAGTATATGATTTAACCTAATATTTACGACGCTATTAAGTTTAAAGTTTTAAAATCGAGGCACATTTTAACCAAGTTTTAATTAATTTATCAAAAAATTAAAAAGACCATCCTCTAAAGAATGCGTTGATTAATAACATATCTTTTTTAAAGATTTTTTATTCAATATTTCTAAAGAGAACCGGTTTTTTCTGTAGTGATTTTCTTATGATTGACCCTACTATGCGCCTTAATACTGCAATCTTGTAAGTTATTTTTTTAATACAACAAAGCTGGCAAACAAGCAGGCTGCCCTGATAGTAAGTGGCTACAGTGAGCTACAGTCACATTTAGTTCATGTGGTTCCTGTAAGATTTGCAATCTACCGCGGAGGGAGACTCTGTACCCGGCTCGTCTGCTGGGGTACCTCCGTCTTACCTACTTCTGCCGCAAAGCAGCAGTGCTTGCATTGCTTTTTCGGTTTGAAGGGTAAGATATAGCAGTGAAATTACTGGGTACCGCGACTTTACAACCGATGTCACAAGTTGGCAACGCACACTGTGGCTCTTGTGGGGTATGCAGTTTTGCTGCGAATCTCACAGGAGCCACATGTATTATAGGTGACTGTTACCACTTACCATCAGGTCAGGTTGCTTGTTTGCCAACTTAGTTGTGCAAAAAAAACACAATCCCTACAAGGACGTCAATGTACGTTTCCAACTTGTGACATAAGATGTAGGTACAGTACCCAGTAATTTCACTGCCCTTCATCCGGAACATAGATAAAAGGTGAGATAGAGGTGCTGGCACAGACGAGAGAGACGAGACTCCCTCTGGTTCAAAGTAAACCCACATTCAGGGTTAAATTGGCAAACGAGTAGAAGTAATTTTGTCTCTACTGACTGTCTTCTCATCACATACAGTGTGTAACAGAAAGCCTGTGAACCCTTTTAGGAGCATGTTTAGAATCGACATATAAAAGTTATGGCGCCATTCAAAATTGTAAAATTATTTTTGAAGTCCCCAATAAAAATATGTACTCGTAGTTGGGTATGTGAAGAAAAAATGTGCAAAGAATTAGAAAATATTTATTTTCAAAATGTCGAATTTTCAATAACGCTTTATCTATACTCATATTATAAAGCTGAAGAGTTTGTTTGAACGCGCTAATCTCAGAAACTACTGGTTCGAATTAAAAAATTCTTTTTGTGTTAGATAGTCCATTTATCGAGGAAGGCTTAAGGATATCAACTTTATTCGAATAGTGAATGATTGTTTCTTATTTTTATGTTGCAAACCTATTCCACTTCGATTAATGGCATCGTAATATAATGGCTTGTTTGTAAAACAACAAAGCATTAATTTAGGCTGACATCAATTGTTTTGAAGGTATATTATATATCGAAATCTATATTTCAAAATTAATAATATAAACGTAGTTTGACATCGCAATAAAACTTATTTAGTTAAAGTTGCGTAGGTGGACGAGTTCGAATAGCTACAGCCTAACGGAAATTGTAACATGTTACAATAAGTTAAAAAACGTAATGTTTTTTTTCTATTAGTTAGATTATTAATAGTAGACTTAACTTTTTATATTTAAGCATTGCATTTTTTACAAATTATATAAAATAATAATAGTTACTTTTTCAACAAGTCAGCAAAGTGAGTTTATTTTGCTTCTCTCGTGTGAAACATATAACTTTTCACCTCTACTAGCGAGAAAAGTGTTAATAGGTCATCTTTAGATAGGAAAATCAATTAAGGCAATTTTAAACAATAATGTTTATTATAGCCAACAGACATAACTAAATTAACAATATTAAAACTTGAAAACAGTAGTAATAAAAGTAATATTATTACTGTAATTTGTCATATTAAAGGTTTTTGATAGTTTCAGAATAAGTTTGAGAATTACCTTTTGAAAGTCGCCAATTACTGAATAATTCGTACCCTTCAGCCATATTTATAACTGATTGTTTGATAACTGGTTACTTAAAAAAGAAAACCAAACATCAAAATCAAACATGATATTTTTAACTTTTTTTTAAATTTATATAACATCACGTTATTGTTATTTTATATTGTTATTTTCAGTCATCCACGCGAACGAAGTCGCGGGCACAGCTAGTCTTTTGTATATCGATTCTGAACTGGTTTTTGTTACACTCTGTGTAATGAACAACTGCAAATAATCAACTTTAGACTTTTGTGTGACTCATAGTCACGACCGCGTTCAATAGACAGTAATGCGGTAGACTTGGCAGAAATCATTCACTCACCAATTGAACTCATCTAGAGTTCAGACTAGATTTGCAGAACTAACTTTGTTTATATTAGGAGTGAAAAAATATTCTTCTAGTTAAAAATCACTGAATAAGATACGATTTATTCACTTGTATCCCTTTTTGAGTCAATAGACCCACTTACCATACAAGTAAATACTAAAATTGGTAAACATAAAGACGAATCGCGTAGCGATTGTGTTATGGGTGTATTAAGTGAACCTCATTGATAATCGTAACTCACTCGTTGTTACTAATCGTTCATTTACAGATCTGCTTTTATAAGAACTAAGAAGAATAAACATCACAGAAATAAGTCAGATAATCTAACTCTTGAACCATACAAATGTATATTGCGGTGTTAATACGAGAATTACAAGACTGGGCCGACTGACTTTAAGTCATGGAATTACATTGTATATCGTTTCATGGCTTTTAGGTTTGGGTGCTACTCACCGAGGCTCAGCGAAATTACGAAATTCCGTGCTTTGTTCGCAGCGAAAACCTTCATCGCCCCGTTCCATCCATACCGAAATTTATTTTCGCGTCACACAATGTCCTTCGCAGAAGTCCAGTCTGCCTCACTTCTGAATTTAATCAAAATAGGTTCAGCGGTTTTATCATGAAAACGTTTCCGGCAGACAAATGAAGTTACTTTCGAATTACATAATGTTGGGGTGGACTAGTATGATTGAATCGTACATTTCACTGTAAAGGCAGAATATTTCTCTTAATGATCTGTGAACGTGGATTGATATCATGAGGAAGGTACATAGTTTTATTTAATCAATTTTTATAACAAGTGTCACAGACAGAAGTTTCTTGCTCATTCGTAGGCCATTTAATAATTTCTACTAGTCTTATTTATTTTAAAAGAAATAAAACTTTATAGCATGGTCTGCGTGTAACATAAAAAAAATTCATTCTATTTCCTACTTAAAATTATTTATTCACGAACACTTGAATTGAAGCCAATTTGGAAAACAATAGTTAGATTCGTATCTAGATTAGGCTATTGTGAAATTCATGTCACGTCTCCGCATAAGCCGCAACCTATGTAATCAAATCCGAATGTTCGAGAATTATTCAGATTACAATATCAATTGTTAGTTTAATGAATTGGCATAGCATTCTTTAAATTTTTTGTTGATCGTATAACTTAGACTGAAATAAATCATCGCATAGTATGGGAAAGATACAGCATTTGAAGGTCGACTGTTTTTCTATTAATATTTACTATTATCGACTCAGCTCAGTCCACAGACGATAAAGAGTGCGTCATATAAAAACGTTAGGGAAAAATACTTAATGGGGTTTTTGTCTCAATTTGTCCAATGAACCTACCTCACTAAGACAACCGTTAACCCCCTTTGTGCCTTCTGCTCCATTGGGGTCCTATTAGGATCATGTTAAACGTAATTGACCCGACAACAGAGGAAATGGCCTATTTCAACTGTATGCTGTCTATGTCATACACGAAATAAAACAATATATTTTCACCTCTCTAGCACGAAAAGGGTACTTTTGATACCTAAAAACTCGCAGCAAAATCGATTGTTGTTGTTGCTGCCAGAGCGTGTGGAAAAGAGATTTGAATTTCGAACACCATCGTTTTACAACACCAATTATTCGGCGCAGAAAAAACAAATGGTCCGTTCAGAATATCATTTTGGCCTAGCGATTTAACTCACAGGAATAAAATTTTGTTTTTATTTATTGAAATTTAAGTTTGAAAATTGAACTATTGCTATTTTTAAAGCGTTATTCAAAATAAATAAAAGTAAAATAAAAAATAAATAGTAAATATTAATATCACTTGCTTAAAAATATCATGTTTGATTTTGATGTTTGGTTTTCTTTTTTAAGTAACCAGTTATCAAACAATCAGTTATCAATATGGCTGAAGGGTACGAATTATTCAGTAATTGGCGACTTTCAAAAGGTAATTCTCAAACTTATTCTGAAACTATCAAAAACCTTTAATATGACAAATTACAGTAATAATATTACTTTTATTACTACTATTTTCAAGTTTTAATATTGTTAATTTAGTTATGTCT
Organism: Schoenobius gigantellus; assembly: GCA_963935595.1. Lineage (NCBI taxonomy): Eukaryota > Metazoa > Arthropoda > Insecta > Lepidoptera > Crambidae > Schoenobius > Schoenobius gigantellus. The sequence continues at coordinate 28,952,489 of OZ012547.1, read as the reverse complement.
GTTGGCTATAATAAACATTATTGTTTAAAATTGTCTTAATTGATTTTCTTATCTAAAGATGACCTATTAACACTTTTCACGCTAGTAGAGGTGAAAAGTTATATGTTCACACGAGAGAAGCAAAATAAACTCACTTTGCTGACTTGTTGAAAAAATAACTATTATTATTTTGTATAATTTGTAAAAAAATGCAATGCTTAAATATTTAAAGTTAAGTCTACTATTAATAATCTAACTAATAGAAAAAAAAACATTACGTTTTTTAACTTATTGTAACATGTTACAATTTCCGTTAGGCTGTAGCTATTTAAACTCGTCCACCTACGCAACTTTAACTAAATAAGTTTTATTGCGATGTCAAACTACGTTTATATTATTAATTTTGAAATGTAGATTTCAATATTATAATATACCTTCAAAACAATTGATGTCAGCCTAAATTAATGCTTTGTTGTTTTACAAACAAGCCATTATATTACGATGCCATTAATCGAAGTGGAAAAGGTTTGCAACATACAAATAAGAAACAATCATTCACTATTCGAATAAATTTGATATCCTACCTATCCTTGTTGTCTAGCGAATTTATAGGCACACGAACTACTTATAAGATCTGAGGAATCGTGAACTACCCCAAGCTAAACATGCTCTTAACTGCGTTTACCTGTTTGAACACTGCTCTGGACTTCTAGGCGATAACTGCATAAATTATAGCCTGCATTATTGGAACAGGATACATTTCGAATTATCGATTAGGTTATTATGCAAGTTTTGATGAAATAACAAGATAACAGAATCATATGATTCCGCTGCATGTCACCACCTGACCTCTACGGTCCAATATCCAGTACCACTAGCATAAGTTTCATAGTTATCGTGTTCCGTAAGTCGTATCGTCTAGTTTTGCTTGACATTAGGTCATTGGTTAAATAATAATAAGTTAATCGTATCTTCTCGTTTCTATATGTAATCAGAAAAATTGCATAAAGACCCTAAACCCGCCGCATGAAACCTATGTATCGGTGTACAGAATAGAACTGTGTGCACTGATTAGTAGATATACACCCGTATTCACAAACTATACTTGTTTAAGTGAAGTAGCAACACTGTGCGAAGTATGACATTTCTCAGTGCGTTTTATTTGGCAAGCCTTTCAATTCATAAACAATACTCAAATGACTCTTCGCTATGCGAACACACAGCGTTGAATAGAGCTCTGTGATTGGTTCGTTTATGTTACGTAGTTCACACCGCTGAATGACATGTCTGTCACATTCATAAGTTTCACTATTCTTGAGACTGTTGGTTGACTCACAATTAAGGTCTCCAGTAATCATCTGAAAGCTACCAGAAGAATAAAATCTTATGGCCACTAGCAACTGATATATTGGTGGCACTGGAAGACCTCTCGTAGTTAATTTCTCCACAAGAGTATAAAGAATATTGGAAAACCTGTAGCGTCGTCTAAATTCATCAGAACTGTAATAATCAAAAGGATATTCGAAATCTCGTATCACTTTTCTGGTAATTATTCTGCTTTGCTTATTGATATAATTATCAAATTCTTCTTCACTACTGTAATCCATTGTAAAAGGACGCTATTATTTTCGAATACAGCCCCAAACAAAGCAAAAACAAAACCTCGAAAAGTCAAAAGAAAATAACTATCTAATAGGCACTATGCGTTGCGTAATACAGCTTGCGGGCTACCTTGGCTGTGCGTTCATTTTAAGGGACGCATAGTGCCAATCGCCACTGAAGTATTGTCTATGAATAGGTTTTTGGGACCCTGTGCGTTAACGCACACTGTGAGACCTCATAGTAATGTTTATGAATACGGGTGATAGATTTTAGTGTACCATCTATTCTGAATTATGCGTGTCTGATAGTTCATATATGAAAAAGAATGGAAAATCACTAACTATTAGTCACTCGTTAGTGTAATGTTTATTAAAACGAAACTTTACTCATAGTATACTCAGGGAATATAGTAAAAAATTTAGGTTTGTCACCATAAAAACTGTTTTGGCTTGCACTAGTCTAAGAATCAATTTTGACGTTTACTGTCTATTAATTATTAATTATTATTAATTAATTAATTATTAATAGTTATATAATGGCACATTATTAAGTCCATGGCACAGCCACATTATCGCGAATATTCGTGTGCTGTCATCGCTTTAGAACTTTGTTATAAAACAAACTATTGCTAACTAATTATCGCGCTTGCGACATGAGGAAGTTTTGGTCCATGTTATGACACCGTATTATTATAATTTTAACAGACTTCAAAAAAGGAGAAGGTTCTATGTTCGACTGTATCTTTTTATTTTTTATGTATATTCACCGAATACTCCGCCAATTATGGGCCACTTTTCAAAATTCTTTTTATAATCGAAAGAGTGTACTCAGGAAGTCCCAATGTCACCAAGTCACGATCTGATAATAGGATTCCAGGAAAATAAGGGGAAACCCTTTAATTTTATAGGCAGGTCCAACGCGCATTTGCATCTGGTAGTCATCAAATCATGATACTAAGCTGATGATGAAAGATTGTTGGTAGGTTAGGAGTTATGGGATAGTGCTTTCAATATAATGGTAACTTATTGATGCGTTGTTTTTTTCTTTCAAGTGATTTAGGTAAGCTAATAGTGGAAAGTATAACTCCAAAACAGTTAGGTTGTTAGGAGTTGGGAAATAATTGTTTCAATACTGTTCAGAGCGAAAGACGTTTTATTCTAATTCTTATATGCATGTATTAAAATTACTAAAACGATTTAAATATTTTTCTTTTACAAAAAAATAAAACCAACTTCAATAACACCAACAAGTTATAAATAATCTAAAAATACATACAACATCACATGTTGAAGTCGGTGCCAAGCAATTATCACCTGGAAAGTATTAAAAACAATTAATGTAGTTAGTTAAAGTTTGGTACTAACTTCAATATAAAAATATCATGTATTTTTGTTTTCCCGTGGGAATTTTGTTTTCCCGTAGTAAAATTACGCTATGTCCTTCTCCTGGCCTCGAACTATAACTATACCAACTTTCATCAAAATCGGTTCAGTAGTTTCGTAGCCTATTCAATACAAACAAACAATCAAATCTTTCCTCTTTATACTATTAGTATAGATGACTCTTTGGTGTTTATGAAGATGGTTTATTTTTTGTAAAAATAAATTTATTGTTAAAGAGACAAATATATTTTTATGCACTTGATAGATTTGTAAAGTAAACGTTATCAATTTAATATCTCATTTCAGAAATAATATCTTCTTCTACTGATTTACTTGGGGTAAATAGAATAAAAGACCTTAATATAGCTAAAACTTAAATTTATTAAATCAGACTCTACATAAAGAAATCTCAAAAAGACTATCCATTTCTTAAATAAACACAATTTGGCAAAGTTTACTGTTATGTTTTATGCAAATACATAATTTATATATCCACAGTACATATACGTAAACCTTATATGTATACACTACACATACAGACATTTATATAATATACCTAGGTCCTAGATACATAGCTAGTCAACACTTATCTATGTAAGACCTTTAACTGACATAGATTAAGTACACAAATGACTCACCTTGGTAAGGTTGATGCTACCACTTCGCTTGCCAAGAAGCAACTGAACTAACGCTTTGTAATCCTTAGCTTTTATAACGACCAACCACGTGGCTCGAACAACGCCATGGCTGGTTCGCAACACGTGGCCCGAACAACGAACAACGCTATGTTCGTTCGCCACACGTGTCCCGAACAATGAAAAACGCTATTTCGGTTCGCAACACGTGGCCCGAACAGCGCCATGTCTGTTCGCAACACGTGTCGCGAACAATAAACGACGCTATTTCCGTTCGCAACACATGGCCCGAACAACGCTACGTACGTTCGCACCACGTGGTATCGAAACAATATTTAAAATATTTATTACATAATTCTTGCATAATATACAATAATTAATTTTTAATTAGCAAATAAATATTACTTTATTCCTTATGAAAATATTACAAAATGGAATACAGTAATCTATCACGGCCATACTGACATGTACTTCGCTCTCGAAGTACTACTAAATAATTAATTATCCCTAAAAGGGACTAAATACAAAAATAGTTAAGCAACGGTGATTTCTTGATTTTAAATATGAATGAAAATATTCTTCATCTTAATAAATCTCTAGAATCATATTTTCTTCTTTCTTTCGAAAACTTATATAATGTACATATAAAGTAAAATTTAAATCGACTTTGAGTCATTTAGGTTACAGACGTACAAGCACCCTCCACCCGCTGTTAGTGGGCTATACTTGTACCGCAAAAATGACCAACCAGCGGAAAGTCCTGTCAGCCGAAATTTAAATCATTTATACCTCCGTCTACCGGAGATCCAAATTTATTTAAACCTCTGCCTACCAGAGATCCCTGTACTCTATTCTTGACTTTCAGTCATTAAGGTAACAGACATGAAAGCGCCCTCCACCCGCCGTTAATGGGATACGCTTACACCGCAAAAATGACCGATCAGCGGAAAGTCCTGCCAGCCGAAATTTAAATCATTTATACCTCCGTTTAGCGGAGATCCAAATTAATTTAAACTTCTGCCTACCAGAGATCCCTGTACTCTATTCTTGCTTGACTTTCAGTCATTTAGGTAACAGACATGAAAGCGCCCTCCACCCGCCGTTAATGGGATACGCTTACACCGCAAAAATGACCGATCAGCGGAAAGTCCTGCCAGCAGAGATTTAAATTATCGTTAATTAACTATTTAAACCTTTGCCTATCCTGAATTTCTTTCAATTCACACGAAATCAATCGACGTCACACATTATTTCAAATAAACACCATATATATTTTTTTGAAGTTATGTATCTATTACACTATAAATTGTTCACAATAGCATAGCTTATTCTAACTTATTCACGTAGATTTCTACGTGATATGTACATCTCGATTGATATGTACCTCTTCCATTTCTCCAGGCCAATATCTAATTTTTTCTTTAGCTACTACAATATTTCATAAGTTACCCGTACCTATTAGAGCAAAACGATCATTTGGAATTATGAATAATATTTGGTATGGTCCTTTAAATTTCGGATTCAATTTATAATTTCGCCTATGGTCTTGGGAAACTATATTTAACGCAAAATTCATGTTGTTACGTCGTGTAAAATCAAAACGTTCTTTAAATTTTTCAGCAATTTGCAACAGACGTTATCTGGCTGATATGCGGTCCGCGCCTATATCAATTGTAGGCCCTCCTGGAACGTCCAACACATCCTCCAAACGAGCCTTTATACATGGATGGTACGAGTATATTAGCCTCAACACAGATTAACAAGTGTAAGGGCGAGAATCCTGTAGATTTTTGTACGGTGGTATTGATGGATTGTTAGACTTTCCATAGTACGTTCGGCCAATCTGACGGTTAATTACAGATAGTACAGAGCATTTACCTCAAATAGAAGAAATTACCTCAAACTTCACACCGATGCACGTACAAATTATAGAAAAAATTGCAACTTAAATAGAGTGTCTTTTAATTGCAATCGCAAACATTCTATGCATGTCGACCTTTTTATGGCAAATTCTAATTATTGTAATATTAAAATTAATACCCAATTTTTTGAAAAGATGATATAAGGTGAGTATGGCTTCCCTTTTATATCGATATCACATAAAAAAATCTTTTTACCTTACTTATGCACAACAATTACCTATATAAAATTTATAAATAGTAGAATAAAATCACTTGGATTGAGTACCATTTTTATAAGTCAAAACTGTTTAAGGCACGTTAGTTTTACATTTATATGTATATTTTACCGATTATTGTATGCTGTTTGTTTTCCATGAAAATAAAATAAAATAAAATATCCGTAATAGTGGAAACATAACGTTCGACCTGTCCGTTACTTTTTGGTGTACCAGTAGCAATTAAATGATGTTGAATATGCAATTCCTCAAATAAGGATCTGATTTGATGGCTACTAAAATTTGTTCCACGATCAGAAATTATTAAGGATGGTGTGCCGAATAGAGTGACGGTATCATGTATGATGGGTATTAATTCGTGAGAATTCAGTGTTTATAATAGTCTCAGGAGACAAAATTTCGTGAACCCGTCAACTATGAGTAAAATATATCTGTAAACGTCACTGGACTCAGTGAATGGTCTTACTCCTTCATGTGAAATTTCTCGACCCCAATATTCAATGCTATCTACAAAAAAATTGCTTTTTCAAGTTAATTTTAAGCCCTGTAGCACTAAGAGCTGACACTGTTTGTTCCAAGTACTATTAATTTGTTTGCGCCTAATTGTACATCCTTTCATATCTGTAATTATCTCAATATCCGGATATTCAACAGCATATCGACCAATCAAAAGATCGTATTCGAAATGTTCATCTTTAACAACAAATATATCAAGTTCAATATGAACGTCTTGATATCTAACAGGTACAGTAATTTTGCCTAATATTTTAAAGATACCACGTCGTATTCCACTCAAACTTAACGAATATGGCTTAATACTACATTTTAGTTGTTTTGAAATTGACTCCTTAATAATACTACAGTTTGCTCCCGTATCTATAAGAGATTCTATGAAGACATTGGTTATTGATACCTTTGTCTATTTGAGTTTCGTCGGCCTAAAAATTTAACCGCAGTGCTAGTTGACGGTTTTTCGACACTTCGATTTTTATACCAGCAAACAGATTCGTTATGACCAACCTTTTTAAAATTACTACAAGCAATTTTTTCGCCATCATTTTGTGAAATATTAGTACTTTTTATTTCGGGCACCCGTTTTAATTCAATGCATTGTTAACGCAATTACCTAGCTTGCCCCACTCGTGGCATCTTTTCTCAGAGACGCTGAGATTTAGTTTTGGTCGTTTGTTTTTAGGAGTAGACGTATTGCTGTCGGAATCGTTCTGCTCTAAAGGCCGCCTTTTAGGTTTAACGTAGGTAGAAAAAAGAGATATTAGCTCGGAGGTAGTCTTAGCATTGCTGTTAAACGATGCCATCCTAACATTTACATCGGTAATATTACCACAGATTAATTTGATCAACTGATTTTCAGTAAATGCTATCTTATTGTTACTTAGTAGACGGATCTGCTAAATCAGATGCATAAGACACGGCTTTTTGTTAGTTTTTCGGAAAGACTTCGTTTTTTCTGGATAAAGATCTGTGAGATTGTTTCGGAATTTCTCCCACGTTCTTCCCCCGCTAGGTTCCCATGATTCGAACCACAATAATGCAGAGCCCCTTAGGGCCTTACCAGCCTTTGCAACTGTCGCCAAGCTGCTCCATTTAAATTCCTGTGCAAGGGCTTCAATATCCTTGCACCAGCATTCAGCACCACCGTCGCTGGTCGCTGGGTCGAAGCTCGGCAGGTCTTCATCTGCCCCTCGATTAGCGGAGACTGCATCCCATAGCGCCTGCACCAGTTGAGCCACGATAGGAAGTTCTGTAGGTGGAGCGGATCCATTCTGAAACTCAATCAAATAGTATTAGAATGTGGACTTTCGTATCCCACTTCTGATGATAGATTTGTAAAGTAAACGTTATCAATTTAATATCTCATTTCGAAAATAATATCTTCTTCTACTGATTTACTTGGGGTAAATAGAATAAAAGACCTTAATATAGCTAAAACTTAAATTTATTAAATCAGACTCTACATAAACAAATCTCAAAAAGACTATCCATTTCTTAAATAAACACAATTTGGCAAAGTTTACTGTTATGTTTTATGCAAATACATAATTTATATATCCACAGTACATATACGTAAACCTTATATGTATACACTACACATACAGACATTTATATAATATACCTAGGTCCTAGATACATAGCTAGTCAACACTTATCTATGTAAGACCTTTAACTGACATAGATTAAGTACACAAATGACTCACCTTGGTAAGGTTGATGCTACCACTTCGCTTGCCAAGAAGCAACTGAACTAACGCTTTGTAATCCTTAGCTTTTATAACGACCAACCACGTGGCTCGAACAACGCCATGGCTGGTTCGCAACACGTGGCCCGAACAACGAACAACGCTATGTTCGTTCGCCACACGTGTCCCGAACAATGAAAAACGCTATTTCGGTTCGCAACACGTGGCCCGAACAGCGCCATGTCTGTTCGCAACACGTGTCGCGAACAATAAACGACGCTATTTCCGTTCGCAACACATGGCCCGAACAACGCTACGTACGTTCGCACCACGTGGTATCGAAACAATATTTAAAATATTTATTACATAATTCTTGCATAATATACAATAATTAATTTTTAATTAGCAAATAAATATTACTTTATTCCTTATGAAAATATTACAAAATGGAATACAGTAATCTATCACACTCATCTGTGCGTCGTCACTTTTTTTAAAGGAACTTGTGCACGTGAGACATTAAACGAATCAATTAGAAAACTGGCGAACCGTTCATTCCGCCCGCCACTACTGTGCTTATAGGGAAATGAAACGTTTCATTTCGTCGAGGTCGAAAATTGCACAATACAGTCATGACCTCTACGTTCCAAGTCCGACAAGCAAGCCGACTTCTTGAGATGCAGGCGAATAGCGATAGCGATGTCGTGATTGCGCCGATAACAGCCAATGCTGCCGATAGGTTGTTAACCCACAAAGATAAGTTATCGTGCCACCGACGAGCGGCCTACATACTTCCGCGACGCCACTTACTGCCAACATGTAGTAGAGACAATCACATTAATGTTGTCTTCTATTTGCACTTTGAATTAATCAAACTTTTCGATTTAGCACTTCGAACTTTTAATCATTTCGGATTCCCAGCTGTGTTTGATGTTAATTCGTACTTAATTTATCCGATGTTTTATCGTCAAGTGGTCCCAGAGATATTTTTTTAGTTAATACAAGTCGAAATAACTAAACCTTCTTAATTTGATGGTCGTGAAATATTGATTGTTTTCAATCGGATGACTTAAATAAAGTAAATTAATAAGAAGCGCATAGTAGCACGCTATTATATCGCGTAAATAGTTCTGTCATGTCGTGTAATTCGCATCTCCGATTTCATGACTCTACAAATGTAGAGATTAAAATAGCAAATGCTAATTGGTCTGCTTTTGCTATTTTCGGTAAGAGGCTTACAGCAAATCCGTGCTAGTTGATAGAGTTTGTACCGTCATATTTTAGTGCTCTGAACAAAATATTACATAACATTATACATTGCATTTTAGTCCTTACAATTTTATTTCATAATATGGACAATCTTCATTCAAAATCTGCTCTTATCTATAGTATCTTTATAATGACTCATTTAACTGTTATCTAATTGTTGCACAAGTTATCTGTATCATTAATTAGATGCATGCTTCACAAATTTGTCCTCGTCCTATTTATATTATAAATGAACTTGGATATTTGGATGTAAAACGGAATAAAGTTTGGCACACAAATAGTATATACGGTGAATTCCTTTAATGTTAAAAAGCCTAGGTAGATAAAGTAGCATGCTTAAGGTGCTATATCAAAAATATTGGTTATTTTTATTCTAATGTCATAGGTCACTCAGAGACCTTACAGATCGAAAACTCAAATATGTGTTTCTTTATATCTTTAACTAGAAACGTCAAGAACCGGAATCGCGATTTAAAGATTTTGCGAGGATACATTTTATTTTTTAAATTACCTCTTAAAAATAAGAAAATTCAGGATTACAAGTAAACGGTATTAGGTATTCATTAAAAATTGGCTTAAATAAGTAGACATCATCAGTATTCAGAATCGTACAGATGCATTTTTTTCTGGTCATTATAGTAATTTTTTCATAAATATATTTTGTATTTTGTCGCTTACGTTGATAATTTCTAAGCGATCGTGACTGCATGCGGGCGCAGCGCATTCACGACTTTGAAGACATAGATATAAAGACTAGCTACTTGAGCACGGGGGGCGCCCCGCGTTTACGTATATAGACCACGCCTGCCATTGTTTTATTAATTTTCGATGTAGCGCCTTATCTCGTTTTCACTCCATACACTGAGTAAACATGTAACATTCTTCATCAAACTCGATAATGTTATTTTAAATTATACTAAGTTAACACAAAACAAGGTACAATGTTGCTTATTCATTGTTATGTAACATATAAAAAAATCATCAGGAGACAAGAATCATTATAATTCATTTCTAGCCACTCACCATTTGATAGCATCACGTCCTTAACATGCATATGGTAAAATATGGTTTGGTATGGTAAATTAAAAAATCTTTGAACGATTATTTTATATTCTATGTAAATAAATACAAGGCGTATATTATACTGCCTGGATTATTCTTTGATGACTTTTCTTCACTTCTTTTACCTTATTATGTTGCTGGTTACTATAATGAAACTAATAGTAATAGTATGTTACAATCAACCAACTAAAGATCTACATACGTAGTTACAGATGTAGGTAGTGTAATTAATCTTTCTATTTATGTACAAGAAATAATGATCATACAAACATTAAAATTATTTTAAAATATTGTCTATATCGAAATGTCATGACGAAGTCTCAACATTTTAAATTAACTCGCCAGAAAAATTCGGAGATATTGGATTTTGCGCACAATAATGAAGAAATTTTACTACTTTGTTTAGTACAAGTCATGACTGAGTCCGCTTAACTAGCTTAGCTACCACTATGTAAACTGCAGGCCTATTGCCGATCTCGTGGTTTTGAAAACGAAATATAACATTTCCGGTCAGATTTTTGATCATTCGTTCAATATATCATGATACATTATTGAAATTATGGCATAGTGATGATATCATTGGAGATCGGCGAAATGAAGCATTTCATGACTTCCTTATCTCAAAATTTATACCATGTCATACGATGAAAAATCCTTATTAGACCTGCTGGTACTCTCTTATTACAAACCATGGTCTAAAGTTAACCTTGGTTTAAACCTGACTCAGTTTAGACCAGGTTTAAATCAGGTTTTGTAATAAGACCGTTTGTCTTCTGCAGAAACAACACTATAGCTTGCTATACCATATATGGTTTTATAGAAATAAATAAATAGCAATCGTAACTAGAACTACATTTTCATTGCGTATTTAATTCAATAATAATAGAATACAGAATAGAATATATTTCTCTTCTGAACCTTTACATTTTTGTATATTTTTATTACTTCTACCAAACTGCAAAATTGATCGTTTGCAGATGTAGCTCCACTTACAAACTAATATATTCTATGTTAAATAAATAACCTACTTGCCCGAACACTACAATATACTCGTAACAAACTTATATTATGACATATACATATTTCAGTATTATTTTGTAGTAATAGTGTAATAGCTAGCCGCATTCAGTTATAAATAATTGAGTTAGAACTGCGACAAAATCTGATTATTATTCAAATTTTATTCAGTGGAAAATACAATACGATTTTAATCATTTTTTTTTTCAAAATTGGTTAATAACGATAAATGAAGGGCTTTACACGTTTGTTGATTTTATCAAAATAAGTATGCTTTATCGCAGTAGCTTTGCTGCATATTTGCAAAGTGCATTGCTGAGCGACTGAACATAGATCGAGGTGAAAACACGCCGCCCGCCGCCGACAGGAATGCGTGCATTTCTCGACGCTGGCGCAGCATTAACGACTTGTGACCATGATGCTTGGTTTCTTCAAGATACCATTTAAACAATAGTTTTTGTCTCATCAAAGAATAATGTGATGGGCACAATTTCAATGAGGTTCACAGACTACAAAAATAGTTATCTCTTATACATGAGTGCAAAGTTGCTTTTTAACCGCGTGCTCAACTTTGATGACCGAGCAAGCGAAGGCTTCTAAAATTCAAAAATTAGAATCCTGAGCGTTAGCGAGGGAATCAAAAGAGCACAAGGTGAAAAATCTTTGCACTCGAGTGCAACACGTAACTTTTCATCCCCCCTCAGCGAGGAAATGACTAAATGCAAAATAAAACATTTACAATGACAAGATACTTTTATTTCAGTTTAGGTACATATTTACTACAACATTATGATAGGTAAGTACTACAGAAAAATGTTTATAAGTATCATGTATAACAAATAATACGTTTTTTTAAACTTGTTTTCAAGTTTCTTATTTATAACAATACGACGTCAAAACAAAATGGCGCGCGCAAAGCAAATTAAAACCAAAAGTACACCAAGGAGGTTCAGAGTCTGAGTTTTTAAGAAATTTAAAAAAAGTTGTATGATAAATTCGGCACCATGAAGATAGAAGTAAATAGGTTTAATGATGTTTTGAAATCACATACCTAGTGCACGCGATGCTCTAAATTCAAATTTACTTTAACCTCAAGCGGATGAAAACGGCTTTGGCGGTCAGATATCGAATAGCAAAAATACTCTTTCCGAGATGGGGGGATGAAAAGGTATTTTTTTAATGATGACAGGGAAGCTCTTGGCCTTAATCTCACCTGATGGTAAGTGACGATAAGGCCGAGGATGGAAGCGAGCTTCACCTGGACTCCTCAGCAACTGAGGAACTGGCTATCTTACCTCATCCACGTGCAAATTTTGTGGTGAGGATGAAGAGACACCATTTCACATTCTTTGTGAATGTCATGCTCTCATCCACACAAGGAGCCGAGGTCTGGGTGGACCTAGTCTGCCACCACATGATGCGAAGGCTCTGTCTCCAAAGAAGGTTATTGGCTTTTTCAACGCCGCGGGCCTATTTGGAGACCTTTAAAATAGAGGGATCGGCCACAATAGATCTGTACAGGTCGCAGTGGCCCGCTGGGGGACGCCCCTCCGTCGCCCCTAGTATCCCCTCGAACTCCAGATAGATAGATATCTTACCTCATATTGCCGGAACACAATGCTATAAACATTGTTATTGTATCGGCAAACTTAGGTTAGACGGTGGTAGCTAGCCAGGCGGGCTAAGAAGCCCTACCACCAACCAAACCAGACAGAAAAACTTTTTGGGATCGATATTATTATCATTTTTCTGACCTAATCTAATTTCATATAAAAAATATTCTACTGAAACATCGTGTTTACATACACTTGTCCCGCCGCCATATATGGCGATGGACACACTAGCCTAGAAGCAAGGAAACGCGCAACTGGTTTGCGCAGGCGCAAGGGGCCTCATTAGCCGCATGTTCAACACACAATACAGACCCAGTACACTTACCTACATTAACATAATAAGTCGGATAAACGAAAGTGGATACGTATTATCCGATAGTATATACCTATACCATTTTAACTATTTGATACAACGCCACAAGAATATTTAGGAAAATTTAATTGTGGGGACACGTGGCGTTCTCGTGCAAGATTGAGCAGCATCAATGTTAGTTTGTTTTATGCTGGATGTAGTTTCTTATTTATAGCTTTATCGTAATAAGGTTACACATGTTTTTTTGTATATAATTAATGATACAGAAACAGCTAGATTGCCGGGGCAGCAATTTTTGATATGCAACTAACGGGCAGAGAAAAGTCTGGGTAAGGAATGACAAGTACATACTTCTTTTCATTATCAGTGATAATTGCTTAATATTACTCAAGTAACTTGATTTGATTTCTGATCGAGGACCTACTGACATGGCGCCTATTTCTGCCAACGTTAAAGCAGCATATCAATTAACACTTCCTTTGCAAAACCCTAAATTACAAAAACGTTACGTCATAGTGGGAGTTGTAATTTTATTAGAATTTCGTGGCATTTTATGTCAATATTGTTTTGTTTTTACTGTTGATAATTATTTAATGTCAATTTGAATTTGTGTTTAAATTGGAGACTTGTGCGCTTGATGTCATCACTAAAGTTAAATATCACACATAGGTGTCAGGTAGGCACGGAGTTACTTACCGGGTAGGGAACTAAAAAAAATACCTATCTTGAACTGGTCTGTGTTTTGGAATGCACCCGAACCCGACCGAAACCAGTAGTTTCTTCGATTCGTTTCCCCTTGTTTTGAATCACTTATCCGAGTAATAAGCAATCCAATGCACTTAAAATATTAAAAGAAACAGATTGCAAACTCAAACTGAAAATGACGCCAGGAATTGAAATTTTATATTTTTTAAACATTTTTGTTAATACAATCTTTTTAGTTTGTATACATTTTTAGTATTTTATCAACATTTCTATTAATTACTTATTGTACAGACATTTGCAAAAAAATAATGTTAACTAGTACCATACATAAAGAGATCTTTTCCAACGATTTGAGGTAGCCGGTCGAAAAGTAAAAAATTGCAAGAAATATATATAGTATATTTATGATAAAACCATTTAAATGTATATAAGACTACATAATAATAACATATATTATGTAAGTAACATTGAGTCCAACAATGTGCTATATTAAAATAAATTTGAAAATGCACCCGAATTTAAAATTCAAACAAAACCCACAAACGTTACGCTCTGTCGTTCTTGACACTAACTTTGATCAGCCATTGTAAACCCAAAATAATGCAAATGGCCGCCAACAGTACCCGAGGTGCTGTACGGGTATGAGCTATTCAACGCGTCACAGCCGAGACTTGATCTTTTGATCAATTCCATAATTCATCATGCGTTGCCTTTGCGGCGCATTTGACTTTGAAAATGATCCAGGTGTACACAGTAACATAGAATAACAAGTTTCGTGTACCAGACGAATAGTAACTATATCACTAACATATATAAAAAGGGATATTTAAACGTTGGTATCACACACTTAACAGAACAAATACTGGAAGTGCGATTCGATAATATTACTACGGGGTCTGCTGACACCAAATTTTAAATATGTAAGTACAGACAACATCACACTTCTATATTGAAGTCTGTGCCAAACGATGATCTCCTAGAAAGTTTTAAAATTTGTCACCGACTTCAATATAGAGGTGTGATGTTGTCAGTACCTATTATATTATTTTTAACTTTTCAGTGTTTTTGAAGTTGGTTTTTATTTTTTGTAAATTATTTTTTATTTTAACTTTTTAGTGAATGAAATCTTTTAGTGAAAGAAACTTTGGTGACCTTTAGACCACCCCAGGAGTATACTCTATCAAATACAAAAATAATTTTGAAAAACGGTCCACAATTGGCGGAGTAATCGCGTAACATATACACAAAACAAGGTTTTCCTCGATTTTCCTGGGATCCCATCATCAGATCCTAACCTTTTGACCATGGGACCACCTTGGAGTACTCTATTGAATACAAAAAGAATTTTGAACTTACTTTTCCGCGATAATAAGTAGCCTATATGTTAATACCTGTCGTAATTCGTCTACGTACAAAATTTCATCCAAATCCATTCAGTAGTTTTTGCGTGAAAGAGTAACAAACATACATCCATACTCACAAACTTTCGCTTTTATAAATTATAGTTAGGATAATGGTACCCAACCCATGCAGACGACTCTATTTTCATCTACATAGTTCGTGATGTAAAGACAAACAAGCTATAATGATGGTTTACTTGATTCGGTGAAGAAAGGACAAGTTCGAAAGTATACGCATACCTGTGGCTTTCTCTTCCATGGTATCAGGTAGAATATAATTATTAGCAAATGAAGCAAAAATATGAGAATAGTAGGTATCTAAAGAAAAATCACTCTCACTAGCGCTCCATGGCACGATTGGCTAATGCTACAAAAGGTGATATCAGACGTTCATTGGATGAATCTTTATTTTTCTTTCAGTCAGTCTTCATGCGTTTCATCTCGACTGAAAAATCGCGAATGAAAGTGAAAATGTCGTCTGAACGATATATTCTACTTTATTAGGTATAGGTTATTATTAAAGCTGAATAACTATAAACTTATAGACTCGACTGCTTGACTAATTATAAACTTTTTATATATGTTTCATATCTATTTATCTTCAAGAATAGAGCTCATATGTTTTTGTATTTTGTTGTATACTTATTACTTTCTTCTGATAAGAAAGCAGTTGAGCGTTTCATAAAAACCAGTGAACTTTCACACAAGTTTATACGTAACGTACTTCTGGCACAATTATTATCCTGGACCGAGACGGGGCTTATGCAAATTACTAATTATCATAACACAACTGTTCACTCTCAAAGTTTAGTTCCGAATAATGTGTGTTGCCTTAATTAATAGTTGCTCTTAACTAATCTGTTAAGAATTTTGTAATATCTAAACATAAAACTGAGCTTGTTTCAACTTTGAAACCATTAACACGTACAATGCCGAAAGAATTTTCGTATCAACTTACAGTTGTAACTTCTACGAACAAACGACAAACCTTAATTTTAATATTCAACATTTAGTTTAATAATATTTATTTTAGCACAAGGGCTTTTAATATAAAAAAGCTCCACTTACTTTATCATTTTGATCGAATTATATTTAATATCTGTCTAAATTACAGAAGATGTGTTTGAATAATAAATGACATCGTTTTATTTTGGTACTTATATTTTTTACGAACATGTCTAAATACTTTGATACCCTTCGCAATGTAAATAACATGCTTTATTCTATTCAGTTCTAAGTTTCCGACCCTTCGGGAATAGAGGCTAAAAGGGTCGTCTCTAAATATTTGTTATTCAAATCCTTTTACAAAATTAAATTACACAGTCGTAAAATAGTCTGGCTGGATACATAAAATGGTTTGTCTTCATGAGAGATTTTCTTTCTAGTCGAAGGTAGGTAACTTGCGGAATTTTATTTTCATTTATTTCTTTATTTCTCGTCATTCCTTGTCATCAAATAGCGATGGTCTCACTACTAACAGTCTATTGTAGTCGCTTTAACTCTTAATAAGACGATTCCTCCTCATTTTTCTACTTTTTTCATTGCTTTATATTCACTTTTAGGGTTATGTACCTCAAAGGAAAAATGGGAATCCTTATAGGATCACTTTGTTGTCCGTCTGTCTGTCAAGACCCTTTTTCTCGGGAACGTAAAATATCTAACAGTACTTATATCGAATACTCTGGTCTACGATTTCTTTCGGCTGTGAAATCATACTTGTAATGTAAGTCACCGCCATCAAAAGATATGACCGATTATTGTGCACTTTTTCACAAATTTTGCGATTTCACAAGGGAATCAAACCCTAAAACAAACCTAGGTAGGTACTTCCCGTTGACCTAGAATCTTGAAATTTGGCAATGAGCCTTCCTATTGGCAAATTTCATTCAGGTTTTATAGCACACTAGCTTTTCGCTCGCGACTTCGCCCGCGTTTTTTTTTTCCCGTGAGATTTTTTTTTTCCGTACGAAAATTACCCTATGTCCTTCCCCTGGTCTCGAGCTATCCTCATACCAACATTCATCAAAATCGGTTCAGTAGTTTCGAAGCCTATTCAATACAAACAATCAAATCTTTCCTCTTTGTAATCTATACTAATATTAGAAAGCTGAAGAGTTTGTTTGTTTGTTTGAACGCGATAATCTCAGGTTCGAATTGAAAAATTATTTTTATGTTGGATAGTCTATTTATCGAGGAAGGCTTTAGGCTATATAACATCATGATATTGCTATTTTCGGACATCCACGCGAACGAAGTCGCGGTTACAGCTAGTATTAGTATAGATGTAGTGGAAAAAATCCTGAGAACCTTAAATATGTAGGTTTAGGAACATATATATTCTTAGATACGCTTTTACGAAAGCCTCGGTGCGCGAGTCCAACTCTTACTTGGCTGGTTCTTTTCATAAGGCTATCCCTTCTCTTTATATACTGGGCTTACGAGTATATTGAAATCATGATTTTTAGGCGCTTGGGTACAATCGATACCTACCATTCTAATTTGCATAGTATACCCACAACGAAATGATCAAGAAAAACAACTTAATGAAATGTCGTAGGAAAAGTATTATGTCGCAATCTCTATTCCACTCTTTAAAATCCAACCTGGTGGGTTATTGTCTAAGGAAAAATCTATCACGATCGCTTATAATTTGACAGTCATTGCGCCGTGAACTTATGACTCTGTGCTGACTTCCTTTTATAAAGGAGTAATGGATGAACTGCGACTGTCAAATTTTAAGTGATCGCGATAGAATTTTTCTTAGACAATAACCCCCCTGATTCTATAACACAGACTCTAATACCAATATTTAAAATAGGAAAGTCATGACTGTTATTTCTTTTACGTGAACATTATACTAATCGTAGGATGTTCTCAAAATCTTTCGATAAGCCTGCGATATAAATGAACACATTATGGCTAATATTCCACTTTTGTATCTGTTTGTGTGAAATTCTTTCTCTATTTCAATACATCGTAAACCACTTTAAGGTGCGGGCTCCGGTTGCTTATTCCTTGTTGCTGGTTATTTCCTGCGGGTGTCGTAAGGCGAAACGTGCTTTATGGTAGCTTGACACCATTGGCCCTACAATGATCGCTTAAAGCAAGGTTAAAACAATATTGTCTCAATATTGTTAAAACAATAGTCTTCTACCGGAGGGAGACTCTGTAACAGGGTCGCCCGCTTGAGTTGTCTTACCTATACTGATGCAAAACAGCAGTGCTTAAATTGCTGTGTTCCGATTTGAAGGGTAAGATATGGCAGTGAAATTACTGGGTACCGTGACGTTACATCTTATGTTACAAGTTGGCATCGTATACGATGCCAACTTGTAACATCCAAGACAATATTGTTTTCCTGATATATGAAACAGGGATTGTCTTGACCAAGATGATATTGTCTTCATCCAAGATTATCTTTTTTTCCGTGTACACTCTTCTTATAGGGGTTGCAGATTTGCTGCAAATCTCACAAGAGCCACATGTACTATAGGTGACTGTTACTAATAACCATTAGGTAGGCAGTATGTTTGTTTGCCAACTCAGTTGTATATAAAAAAATGTAATAGAGGCACCGTTCTTGCTGCGTACAGCACCATCCCGCTCTCAGTGCGGTTTTAATATTATTTTGAGCGGTAATAGGGGGGAGGTTAAGGTGCTTCACTATAAGTGCCGTGGTCGAGATATTCTTGGCTTCCAACTATGATTTAAAATTATTCTCACTTTCTGAATTATGAATTCATCTCATAAACGTCTCACTGCTGCCCCCGCAGCATGACAACCAAAACACGAAATGATAAAACGGTTTATCGTGGTGAGCTGTCTAAATGCGATAAAAACCTATCATATTTTGACAGTCTACCGCAAACAACCGCTTTATCATATCGTGTTTTGGTGTTCATTTTACACGGGCTAAGCACGGTAGACGAAGTGGAACTGGATGCTAGAACAAACTAGTGCGGACTGAGTATAAAAATCGAAAACTAATTATCGAGTTGTTGAGAAGTCCAGGTGAAGCTAGCTTCCACTTTCGGCCTTATCGTCACTAACCATCAGATAAGATGAAAGTCAAGCGCTTCCCAGTCGTATGAAAAAAAATTAGTCCCTCAGTTAAATAATAAAAAACAGCGAATTGTACTCGCGCGCAGAGGGCTCCGCACAAACTAAGTATACATAAGTTGCTAATTACTTACATTTTTACTGTTTTAAGATGTTTTCCTTAACAAGTGCTGTAAGATATTGGTTATTGGCAAACTTCATGATTCTAGATGAACAGAAAGGACCCTAAAAATATACAAATCTAAAGCTTGACATGGCGCCTACTGTACTGTTCGTGACAGATCAACATGGCAATCCGCACAGCAGCGCCTGTGCTATCTTGCAGTGCGGCACGAGTCCGCATCAGCCGTGCTTGATCCATCCAGCCATCTAACCTATCGCTAACTGTAGGTAGTTAGACTGTGACAGTGTGCAGTGGTGTTAATGACAGTTATCGCTTTTGCATTATTTTAGTTTAAATCAAAGTTGATTCACGCATAATGTTACAAAAATACACTATAAAGGCTACACATACTAAACCATAATTTTCAAGAGTAAATTCAAATTCAATATCGTTTATTCAAATTGGATTATTACATCACTTTTGATCATCAAAGGAGCTACGCCAATAGTTCACAAGTCTACGGCGGGAGACCTTGTACAGGAATGAACCAGCTAGAAGACCAGCAAGGGCTACTTTTTTCTCCTTGTATTTTTACAGAGTCGTCAAGCGGAAGCTGGCCTCAAAGCATAAGTTTGAACTCAACTTCCATTACAAGATTAGATGCGTCAGGTCATATTATACATTTACGCAACATCAGACTTTATTAACACATCAAACAAAAGAAATTATCAGGTGTAGAGCTGACTTCATGTCCAAACAATTTTATCATCTAAATAATTTTTAATAGTACCAATCTCTTTGAACCTATCTCTGAGAAAAGTACGTGAATTGAGCTTTTAAATTGCTCTAACTGCACGTTTCTTTAAAACCAAACGCAGTACTACATTGTTCAGTAATCCCATGTTTTCTATTTTTTTGTTTATGCACCACATTATCAGATACGAGCTACATAAATTAAGCGATTCTGTTGTATACGCGCTAAATGGCCGTTTTGTTGGCACTGCCTACTTCCGCAGAGCTATTTTGTACTGCTGTATTGTATTTACGGAAAAAAATGTGGTTGACTGCTTTCTGTTAACTATTTTTATTGTGTCATTGACGATTATAACCATATATCCGAATTAAAACGTGTTTTGTAATAAATGTAAACTCGTACACTTAAGAAAATATGTGTAAACGTATGTAAAGTAGTGCGGCAATGTAAGTACTTTAGAAATCCGATCTTGACCTCTTTTTTCTGGAGTGTGAACAAATTATTCTTTTTCTGGCTTTTAAATGTTACGATCATGTGTGAGCGAGATACACGCGCGAGTCGCATTATCTTCGGCGAAACCTGATTCTGACTTATCACTAGACGTGTACTTGTGGCCCTACTGAAGGGACGGCACGTGTATCGTCAGGATTGACAAATTGTCAATAGGCTTTTTGCCCTTTTATGTGCGGTGACGAGGCGATAATGAGCTAGAGACAACACGTCGTTATGTAGGTGTCAATTATGGTGCCCAGAATATTATATGCCGTATCGGATTTTGTTTTGCCGAAGATTTATCTTTTTGCTGTTATTGACGCATTATTGTCATGATAATAAATTATCTTTTGTGTGAAATTCTGAGCGGTGTGATGGGATTGGTGGATAATAAACAAAATCTAAGGTTAGCCGGTTGTTATTTACATACAATGCCTATTTATTTCGACATCCCAGCCAGTGAAACGTCCACTGTTAAACCTAGGCCTCCCCTGAAATAAGGGTGTTTGTGCCATCTCCAAAGAAAATAATACTCTGCCATCTCTCACCGCGTCAAAATCACCGAAATAGACTCAGTTGATAAATAAAACAGAAGCTATCTCCGCTAGTTCATATTACTAAAATGTGACACTAAATTCCCCTTGTATTCTGTTTTTTATACTTCGTAACAGGCGCGTACCATGTACCAACTAACGCTCCTACGGTGAAGGAAAACATCGTCAGGCAACCTGCATACATCTGCGAAGAAATTCAATGGTGTATGTGAAGTCGACCAATCCGCACTGGGCCAACGTGGTTGACTAAGGCCTAATCACCTTAACATTGAGTAGGCTCGAGCCCCTCGCTAGGGACGTATATAAGCTGTGATGATAAATCATTTGAATAATGACTTAATCAGCACAGGAAAAAATCCGTTTCTGGCGGGAATCAAAGCCACATCTTCAACATACCGTGTTAAATTTTCAAAAAATCTGTAAATATTTCTAAATTAGACGTCGATATAATACAGTCAATAACATTTAATTAAATGTAGGTACTTCGACTTAATTAAGTACTAAAGCCATCAATACAGTTGAAATTCGTCGGGGATGGTAAGAGCTCGGTAATCCAGTAGTCAATGCTGCAACGCGGTATATTGAAGTCGCGGGTTCGATTCCCGCCCGATATGGAATTTACTCTCGCGTTGATTTATTTATTTTTGAATCTATTTGGCATTTTTAAAGAAAATTCATAGTCACAAATATAAAACTTAATCTTATCATCGCGGTAGCTACAGAATAAGCACGAACATCCCGAAAGAGCGATCCAACACCAAATTCATTGTCTACAGTTTTGCGCAGTTATGTATATGTAGTATATACGCGCTGCGTATAGTTTCTGCGCATCTGAACTTCGGGTAGGTCAGGCTTCGCTTTCCCGGGTGGCTCTGGAGAAAACGAAAGTACAACCAGTTCAAGAGCACACCGACCCGGTCGCAGCGACCCGGGCGCGAGACGCGAGTGAGAGATGTTTGCGGTAAGATGGCGCATCACACTTTTAAATATCGAACTCCTAGGTCTGATAACGACGCGACGTCACTACTCCCGGAAATAAGATGTTTGCAGTAAAGATGGCGTATCGCACTTTTAAATATCGAAACTGTCTCATCTCTGTCGTATATCTTAAGTTTCTTTTATTTATGAGATAAATAGAGCTTTGAACGCATGCGGGGTTATTTCTTCTTGTTGTCCTTATATAAAATCATCCATTTCATTCCATTTGCATTAATGATAATTGAGCTGCAATAAATGATACACATATTGCCATTGAATACACGACATTGCAACACCCGGCATAGAACTCTATCTAAAGATATTTTTTGTTCAGGCTTTGATTTTGCCAAATCATTTTAGTCAATGTCAAAGAAACTTCATATCTTTTTCAAATATAAATGAATAAAATAAAAGCTTTTGGTTCCAAGGAGTAACAGCATAAGTTAATTTCATTTCAAATTCTCTTCTTATGTTTACAAGTTAATTTATTGCATTAATATATAGAGTAGATTAATACTTACCATACCTATATAATATAGATATGCTAACTTAGCACACTTATATTAGCATTGGTAATTATTAATCTACAATACATAAATGCTTATATATTAACGGATAGGCCAATAATAATAGATGTAGGAAATGTATTTTAAGAACTATTCTGAAATAAACTTGTACCTATGCGTAGTGGACATTTAAGAAAACGTGAACTACCTCAAGTTTAAGGACACGGAAGTGTCAGCTCTCAATGGGTACTTTAATTTTATTGAACAAAACCAGTTAAATGTGTTCGAGGCTTCCTTCCTAGTCATTTGAATTTACTTCTGTAGTAGAATGTTATCGTAAAGTCCAAAAAGCATCGTTACATTATGCTGTATAATAAGGTGATAGTAAAATATTTAATTCCCTATGCACGATTCAGATTTATACAAAAAACAATTTACAGCTTTTGAAAAAATTAATAGACAAATATCCTGCACTAGAAATCATTTCATTTGTCAATATTTTTATAAAGCTCAACTGATTAGATTTACTTCATAACTTTAAAAAACCTTTAATTAAATAGTCACTTGGAAAAACATTAAACTAATTATAACGAACTTCCCTTTTGAGCAGCCACCGGATATCTTCAGAAGAAATGACGCGGTGAAGTTTCAAAAAAGATCTCGAATTCCATTACCGGCTTATCATCAACCCGCAGGCTTAATTCGAATCAAAAGTTTTAATGAATGTCGCGCTTTTCTCAAAGAACGTGTTAACGCACAACGCGCCTATCGATTTGTGCGGATATAGGTCAGGCTCTCAGGTCAAAGGTCACGGGTAGGTCACCCAGCCTCTACCGTAAATAGTCTGAAGACAACCCTCCAAGGAGGTCGGCAGGGTTATGAGCTCGACCGAATTACACAATTAAGTGCGTCATTTCTCTTGTCTTTTATGTCCGGATTACAATCAAATAATTATTACTTATTTGTTTTATTTTTTTCATTTCTCTTTTGTTTAAAAGATCTTTAATACCGATAAAATACTGCTAGGTTTCGATTTGTTTTTTTTTGTTATTATTGATATTTCTAATATTAATAATATTATTATTATTCCTCTATCTCTCTTTAATAATCATTTCTTATAAAATTATTATTATTATTTCTCTAAAGCACTCGTATAATTTGGGGGATTGGTGTGCATAAAAAAAGTGAAAATGTAGGTAAGCAGTAGGTGCTCCTCACACAGAGGAGGAAGCGGGACGGTAGCGGAACTGCGGTAAGCGATTTCGCCGTTGCCGCGGGCGGTTTCTGTGTGGCATTATCCATAGCCACACGAACATTACAAAAAATTCCCCTCCGCTACGGTCCCGCTTGCCGCCTCTGTATGTGAGCGCATTAGATCTTTATAAAGCTTCAAAACTATAACGGCCTTACCACAAAAAGTTGTTGCTGTCTCTATCTTTCCTTTGAAAACAAATAAAACAGCATCATGTTAAAACAGTGTCTAACTTAAGACAGTGTTTAAAAACTTTTTGTGGTAAAGCCGTAATAGTCCTTATTGATGTTTCGTATGCAATAGTACAGTCAGCAACATGCCATCCTTTACATTTGCACTGTAAAATCCTTTGCTATTACGAGCGTCATAAGGATGATCTCAAGGTCAGCATGTAATCTGGTGTGTTGGCAGGTGTACCTCTGTCTAGATGTTTGTGTTTCATAGCAAAGTTCATACTGATTTTCATAGATTTGCTATAAGGTTTCTGTGAGTAGACAATAGAAATGAGTTTGAAAAATAAAAATCAAATTTATCCGTCAGTTCAATAATAAAAAAATGTCAGACGCGCGTTTTTTACTTTGTTAGTTGTTTTCGCACTTACTGCTTTTTTGTAATCATAATTGTAAATTTTAAACTGTACATTTTCTATGAACTCGTGACATAGCGGCCACTTCCTAACATATCTTGCTTTGTCGAAGACGATTTCGATATTTCGGCAAAGTAAGAAAAAACCCGTGTGATATTAATCTTTTTATCCAACTAACTGACTAATTATTTTCACTTTGCATAACTGGAGTACACATGCCTATTACAAAGAAAAATAAAAAAAAATGTAGTTTGAAAACACAAAAGATTGGAAAATTCGCTGAAAGAAATTCAATCAAGTAGCATATCTAACCCAACAAAAGACGCTTCTTGTTTGCGCTAGAACTTTCCAAGCAAAACTATTACGGCTATAAAACCTTCAGAAGCCACTATTGTCTGGCGCTCGCTACAGCGATCCGTATGAAAATTTATATTTATCTTAAAAATAAGACACGCTCCGTGAATATGTTCTTACATGCAACAACAGACTGGTTTCACGTCTTGTGAAAACCATCCTTACGCCGTGGTAATAATTGTCATGTTCGCGTGGCAACCCCTTATATATTGCATTCACGAAGACTGTATGCACTTTCTCACGCTCACCCGTTGAATATACAAAGCCAATTTTCCACAAGAGCAAAAACAACACAAATTCAATTAGGGAAATGGTTACTGTTTTGTGGAACGGGAGTGAGAAATTTATAGGTTAAACGTAAATAATTGCTTGCGAGGCAATCAACAGATGGTGCTCTACAGTGAGTTCTATCGGCGGAGTACTATGTAGTTACGTTTTAACGAGAAAACCGTGTTCATATTTTACTCAAAATCTGTAACACTGAATTGCTGAAATAACGCGTGAATTACGCGTTATACTTACGTGTATAAGTCTCATTATCAAGTAATAAGATTTTGATGTTCCTTGATACTAACTTAAAACTTTGTTAAATTATATTTGAGTCATCATCATCCCAGCTACAAACGCAGGGATGCTGAGCATGCGTAACCCCAAAAATCCACTTTTGGTGCTTAAGTACTCAAAAACTAATTTGAATTCCTATTTTTATAATGACAAGTGCATTTTACTAATTAATAATCATTCAATAGCTATATTCGGTGCCTGCAGTCCTGTTAACCATTTTTAGGCATACGAAAATGCGGTGAAAAAATCTAATTTATTGTACTAAGTTTTAAATAAATACGACAGCAGTGATACTTAACAAACTAAAATGAAATTGGATGCCGAAAAACAATTGTAAGAAATAGATTGAGATCCCTAGGTAAAGAAACCCTAGTACTTCCTTCGCAATCAAAGTTGATATGATATTTAATACCTATCATATTGCTTCAGAACTTTTTTTTCCAATTTACAGTTCACCCATCACTACAGTTGACCAACAACAATAGAAGTTAAATTAAAATTATGTTCTTCAAACTTAAATTTTTATGAAGCCTAGTGCTAGCACACTAGAAAAAAATTAAATTTGAAGCACACACGATCCTTATGCAAAAAATTACGCATTGGAAGACTTCTTTTGACAAACACTGCTATATGTGTATGTATACTTTTAAGCTTTCATTGAATACTTCAGATTTATATATCATGCTTGGCAACATTTACTTTAATAAATAATAATGTATTGATCCTATAACAGAATATTAAGTCACAGTGGAAGAAATACGTCATCATGATTTTACACGACAAATTTTCAATGAGCCAATTTTCGTTATCCTGAAATTAAATCCTTATAATAGGGATGATGACTGAATTCTAATTTTCACGTCTCGTCATAAAATATTAAAATACCGTAGAAAAAGATACAATCCTGTGAAATTAGAAATAAAATCGGCTTAGAAATACATTAGATACAAGCATTTTAAGTTATTAATTTGGAAGCGATTAGACAGAGAGATCCGACATCAACCGTGACGTCATTGCCATTGGCCATATAAACTCCATGTAGATTGCCGTTTTGCTAGAAAGAGATGGAGAAAAATCTTTAATACCTTATATCTTGGTTGTTTTTTTAGTTATTCGAAAACCGATTTTTTCTTTCAGTTTATTATATGAATGAGCTTCTATTAAAGCAAAAAAAAAATTTTAGTCATCTAGCCTATTGTATAAGAGCTTTCACTTCCAACGGTTAAAAGCAAACACGTTAATACCAAACCGACATCCCAGACATGTGAATCCTTTGTATCGCAGACAAGGGCTCTTTCGCTACATCGACAATAGAAGATGTCTGGACTTGTCATTAAAAATGGAATGAAAGGTTTTTAAACCAACTCTAAAAAGGAGGCTCTGTATTTGCCTGTATGTACAGTGTAGTACAGTGATATTTTCCAACCCCTGTTTAATATTCTTTTCACTTCTTAACCTCGTTAAGATTCTGTTTATTATTCGAAATCTGAGTGCAAAAGTGCATTTTGTCCGCTAGCGTGGAAAGAGTTATTAAAATTCAAACCTTTCAATTCAATAACTTTCTACACCGCCAGTCCACTGAAAATGCATTAATACTTATTTCATGCTATTGCGCCAACCTCATTTTCAGAATAATCAGCAGTTCAGCACGACAACTGCTTGAAAAAAGAAACATTCAATGTTACCAATCGTAGGAACTATACTTTTACTTTTTAAAATAAATATAAACCAATTTTTTAAATAAAAATGAATCGTCGAAATATATGTGCGCATAACTTTAAAATGACTGCACCAAATTGGTTAATTCATGATTTGTTTTGTTCGATATTATGAGGACAAGGTTTGTATAAAACAAAAATGTTTGAAAAATTATACAAAAAGTAAGAATTATAAATTTGAATATTTTCATGTATAAAGTGAAGAAATTGACAGATTGACATTTAGGTAGGTATTTTCAAGGTATTTTGTATTTTCAAAAGGTTTTTAGTATAGGTACTCGTGCGAAGTCGGGGCAGGCAGCTTATTGCACCTAGCATTTTCATCGCTAGAGTGAGATGAAAAGTTGTATGTTTCGCTTGACAGCAAAGTTATTCTGCGACTTGTACCCTTGAAAACCTTGATAAGCTCAGAATACAATACAAGTACTCGCACCAAAAACCAACTTTACAGACCTGCATAACACATATCATTGGCGTAGGTAAGGGAGGGGGCTTGGGGACCGGACAGGATAGGGGTATCCGGTCCTCAAGCCCCCTCCTTTACCTCTTGATTTGAAGATATACTAGATAGAATGAAGTTTACGTCCAAATAAAATAAGTAAAAGATAACAATAGAAGTAAGTACCCAATAAAAGCAGAAACGGAATACCAATGATAAAATTGGAAAGATTTTAAGGAATTGATTTCAAAGAAAATAAGGTTTAATTTGTTTAATATGTTATTTTATTCTGTCTTTGTCAGTCTGTTACCGAATTAAAGTACCGTCCTGATATTACTTAATATACCTACACTAGGCAAATTGAAGTCGTCAATCTGGACACCCATCATAGAAAAGTTATACCTACGCTAATGACACATAAGTATATAACTATTTTAGGGCTAGAGTTTTTTTTTTTTTTTCTCTATAAGACTCATAATGGGGCTAAAACTTGTTGTTACGAATGTCAAATTTTGTTGTTACGATTTTAGATAAGTAAATAGAAAGATTCTCAATGTACTCAAACCAAAAAAAATCTTATATCTCAGGTTACTTAGCTTCTAACAATAGCTCTTTTAAACAGCATCGGCTGCAAACAAGTATAGAGCCCACCTGTACCCCTAGTATGAGTTTTCTCAAAACCGATCGAGTGATCGTCGTCGAGTAAACGATAACGTTGATCGTCATCGAGTCAATTGGCAGTATGAGTTTACAATTCGATCGCGCGTCTTCACCATATCGAGCTCACGATCACTCGATTGAACGAACTTCATATTGCTTATTCTCTATCTCTTTCACTGTATATGTGCCAAAAAGAGACACGTAGCATTCATTCATAACTCGACGTTTCACTAAAATTCGGTGATACCACTTTTGGTATATTTTTACTTTTTTAGTAGATTTAAAGCATGGAAATTAAGCATTTAGTTCGTAATTCCGTAAAGAATTCTTGCAGTTTTTGGAGATTTTACTAATATGAAAAATATAGATATAAGGGCCTACGTTGCCCGAGGACAAAACGGACAAATAAATAAATCAAAAATAGGGTACATCAGTGCAAAATACTCTAGGAGGTGATTATAACTTTACACGCTAAAAAAATCTATTAAAATATAAATGTATTACTTCTTCCGCAGATTTTATTACACGAATGTAATATGGACTTAATTTATTTTAATAATGTTTAAGTAGATATTTTCTAAACTTTTAGTAGAAAAGCAGAAAAAAGGGGCCACACCGTTTTGAGGTTATGTTATGATGTGAATTTTTAATTTTATTTGTTGATAATGCAAAAACAGACAAAAAGTAAGTTTAATTATTGGTGGTGTGTTCATGCATTCTTTTATTTATTTAAATATGATGGGTTATTTGTATCTAATACAACCAATTATTCTTATTTTATAGGTTTAACCCATAAATATGAACCGTACTAGTGCATCGTACGCAATTCAAGAAAATAATTGAATATGTTTAGAATTATATATAAAAAGAGAAATCGAAGATCTCTAGAAACTGCTGAAGATATCTAAGGCAGGTCAACTACCACTCAAAAGACCAAGTTGCCGGCGGCAATATGGAATTAACAGGGAGGAGGATTTGGAATCCTTCAAGCGAACATAAAAAGCTGTTACTATAAAGATAAATTCAAGATGAAGAAGCAGAACCATTTTTCGTGCAATAGGAGGAAATACTCAATATTAATCAAATAAATAACTTGGATTTCAAAGTGTGTGTTTACAAAGATATTTAACTTTAGTCATAATAGGTAGTTGTCCTTTTATCAAAATAGAAACATTTCATATTTGAAAAGTTTAAAATGTATTACATTATTTAAATGGGTGAATCTTGGCACTACCATAATTTTGGATCCAACACGACCTCACTTCAAAACAGTGTGAAACGGCAAATGGGACTTGTTTATGGGTGTCCTGTGGTACTTTGATGTAGTCTTCCTTTTTAAAGTATAGAGGTCGGACCACAATCATTCCCATAAAAGCCAAATCAAAAAGCAAACCTACTTTTCCACTGATCCTGGTTTGATGAGCCTATTTTTAAGCAACAATGTTACTTTTTCAAGAATTCGTCCTACTACTTACTTTTTCATTATTCAGTTAATTTAAGGAAATATTCCTTTGTATTTGCTTTGTATACAATAGTGTAAAATGGAAAATTTTCTATTCTATTCTTTCAGTAGAGGCGTTGTCCTTAGCGATTTCATCAATTTCATGTAAATGGAAAATATTATATTGATAATATTTAAATTAAAGTTATATGTTTCCAGTCTTTGTAAAATTAAACATAAATTATTTACTCTGGTTTTTTATTTCATTATGAAAACCCGTGAAATTAAGAGACCCTTGCCCAGCAGTGATATGTATGTTTATGATCCATGATGTAGATTGGAAACCATGAAACACTGGTAGTATAGTAATTGTTTTTATGAACTTCATAAAAGAGAAGATTCTCATTCACACCATTTGCTTTTTATACATATATTTTATTATTGAGTAATATCCAATATTAAACACATTAACCACTATTCCCATATGGTATGGTAAAATCTCAGTGAAATCTTCATTATTCTTGAAGTCAGTAACAGGATTATGAAATTTATACAATAAAAGTTAGATTTACTTACTTTTTAATGAATCTTTATTTTTTAATGATACAATCAACCATTTATAATTTATAAATTACATTTCCGAATTAAAATATAATGTCACTTTTAATAACTTACACAGAGGACATAACATTCTTCAATTAACATAAAGCCACCTTTGTGGTTTAAATATTCGAAGCAATAGCCATCTACAATTTACCTACTCCTCAAAAATTAATAGTATTAATTCTTTAGTTACATTTTTTCTTCATAAAGATAAGTAGTTAGCAATATTATTTTTTATATACAATAGGTTCCATGTCTGATCCTCTGATTTCTTAAACATGATGAAAATTATCTACTTTCATAAAGATTCAGCACATAAAATACCTATTATGTCAATTTTTAATATCTTGCACATACCTAGTTGGTATATAATTTTCTTTAAACTTACAGGAACCACTGGATTTGTGAATCTTTAGCATACTATGGCAATTTAATAAAGCACTTCCATAAGTGTGAAGTTTATAATCATAAGCAGGTAATCTTGAGTTCGGTGCTTGCTTATACCATTTGTACATTGACAAATGAATTCAATGAATTGACATGTTTTGTATAGTTATGTAAATGTTCTATTTCATTTTATGGAGTAAATATGCTGAGTGGTAGCCATCTTCATAACCCATACAAACCATATAAATGAAAGCTGAAACAAAAATTAACAGTAATTAGCTACATTTCTTCATATAGGTACCTATGTAACAACAAATGTAACTGAATACACACAAATAGCTCAATGTATGATTAAAAATGTTATTTATTTTTGTCATCAAGATAAAAAGAATCCTACTTTTATTAAATAATTATGTAGTATGGGGCATAACACAGCACCAAATCTTATAAATGGAAACATGTAGCTAGGTATGTAACCTTCTCATAATTATTCTTATAGAGAGAAATGATTTAATGAATTATTACAATAAATATCTTAACAACTTATGCGCCATACTGTCCTTCAGCAAGAAATTTTATCAATTTGTTTACTATATTTTTGGTCACTAGGGTTAGGATGATTTATTAGAAAATGCAGCGAGTTAGTCTTATTTATTGTCTTGTCTTTATCAAAATGTCTTGTCAAGTCTTTCTTCTCAAATATCAGCAAAGCATTTACAACACCTACAACAAAGCACCCTCTACATTAGTAATAAAATAAAGTTAACACAGAGAAACATAACCTCTTATGGTCTTACCTTTTATTACATATTTACGACCGTTGTTTTAACTCCCGGCGTTCTTGAAAATATCAGCCGGTTTTGTCAAACTCTTCCACTAATGTTATTGCCAAAGAAATATTAATTTGGCTTTTAAAACTAGCTATCACATTACCTCTCACTGAATTTTTTGTATCGTCACTCGATACGAAATTTCGTCTCGAAATACTTCGTGAGAACTGTCAAAACAGCAACTTATACTGCCAAAATGCACTTTTCGAGCGCCAACGATAGACGATTTCGTAAATCGAGGCCTCGAATTGACTCATACTGCCAATATTAGTTCCTGCTATTGGACGCTAGGGGCGCTACTAGTCAATGTATGGAGAGGAGACGATACGATTGATCGAGCTCGATGACGATGAAAACTCATACTAGGGGTACTGATAGCGGTAATCGAAGACAGTGTACGTACGGAGACGATAGGTTACGTAGACCAAAAGACCACGATCTTCGCCAGCACAAGCGTACTGACAGCATCTCTTTGCCCGCTGTGTTCTACTGACCTTACTCATGTGCACGCATGCATGAAACACGAACATTCCCGAACAAAGCACAATATGTTTATCGAAGCGCACGATTATGCCAAGAGCTATCGCGTAGCTGCAGGCAAATAGCGCAGGAACCGCCGCAGCGCAGTCAGTTGTTTATCGACTAGCGTGTCTTGCAGTAGGCTGGCAGCTGTGCGGCGTGTCCTAGATAACTCTGATCTAGGGCTTCTAGATGCGTCGTCGCTCAAAGAAGACTTAGACAGATATTATTCAGTACGAGTGAAATTTTATTAGACAAAAAGTTTTGTTCGGGAGATATTTAACATAATTATAAAGTTAACAGTTGAGCGTTTAGAATGTCGGAAGTTTTCAATCTGAATGAAATTCATGTAGGTACAAACAGAGGGCTGAACTAACAAGTAACAATTTTTCGCGAAGAAAACAGGGGATAGCGAAACGTATATTTTGTGTACTTTTCATAGGTATTTTCGGTCTCAGCTGCAGTTGTCCGTATCGCGCTCAGTTCAGTTGTTCGGGCACATAGTGCGACAGCAATTTTACAAATACCTATTTTTAAATTCTCTCGACCTTGGTGTTTCCTCTTAAGCTTATAGGTACGTATTTTTGAACGGAGTGCGATCGTTCTTATAGCGTTCGTAGCTCCACAATTTCATAACGATCCAGGATAATCATTTATACAAAATAAACATGTTTTCATAAACGTAGAAAATAATAAGAATTAATGAAGTAATATGCGGATCAATCTACTAAAACGATTTTTGTAACCTCATGTATTATTGCACTAATAAAAATCTATAATATGTAAAGCTAAACTTAAACAGCCAGTCCAGTGAGATATAGTTAAAAACATTTACTTTTAAAACATCTATATCTACCTAAAATTTCTTAATTTTCAAAATGTGTTGAGTGAGCACATCCAGTTGGAACTACATCTGTCCTGTGGGCGCACTCGGCCTGGAAGAAATGAGGACGCCAGATCGATACGGCCAGACAGGTAGACAAATGCCTAGCCTTATCTGTCTCACCTCTAGACTCCTTTTTTTGTGTAAAGGACATGTCGACGCTGAAACTTTACGATTCATTTCTATAGCTACATTTACAGTTTTAAAATATTTAAAAAAATATACTCTTATCACTAAAATAAGGCATATTTGTTTCTTGTTGTTTTGAGGTGTACATCTTAATTTACATAAAATTGTTTAGTAGCACGATAGTTACAGTCGTTTTCATAGTTTTAATATAGTCATTTAGATAGTTTAAAGAGTTAATTGTCTACTCTTCTTAATGTTTATTACTTATTCTAACTTATGTGGAAAACGATGTAACGTTTTCCACATAAGTGTTGAATTTTTAACAGCTCTGAACAGCTTAACAGCTTTTTATTAACATAACATAGCTGCTCTACTGATTACTGGCACAATAATATATTATTATGAATATCGTAGTTTTGCCGGCGCTGGTGAGTGGAAAAACATGACATACCTTCATACATTTTTGCTTTGCCGACACTATGCCGTTATAGTAAAAAACTGAATTTTAGTAAAATCGTTTTAAAATAATTAAAAATTATCAAATTGATGAACTCTTTTTATTGTAAAAGAAAATACATTATCTTTTCTGATACGTAAAATTAATAGTATTTTTTTCAAACAAGTTTTTATTTAAATACGGTAAGGAAAATAAACTTTAATTTATTACGACCTAATTTTTTATGACAATATAAAACCTTGTCGCGAGATTTACCCCCTCTAGATAAACATTAATAATACAATCTGTTTCACTCGATCGATTTTTTATAAAGGGTCAAATCCTATCCTGGTGATGTTAGGTACATTACCCGGACATACATTCATAGGTCAGTGCAAGTTAAATAAAAGCTTGTAAAAATGAATCGCCATTCGTTAGCTTCGCTAAAACTCAAAAACGACTCAGAATATTATTTTTTTCATTTGTCATACAAAGTTGCCATTATTACTATGTATGTTTAATTTTTTAGATTTTCCTTAGAATTTTTAAAAGAAAAATTCTTTGAAAGGAATTATTTTCCCATTATTACCTCATCAAAACTAATGAATAAAGAGGAAGGACGAGGAGAAAAATAATATAGAAAATGGCAGTACACATCGTGATATTTTAATTTAGATCTGTCAACTGTCAAGGTAAAACGGTGTTCGACGGGGTCAGCTTGTATAATATACACGGTTAGCGCAGAGGTCGAGTGATCGCCCACTGCGCGGTCGCGGGTGCGATTCCCGTACGGGACAAATATTTTGTATGGCCTACAAAAATTTGTTCCGCTCTGGGCGTATGTGCATGTGATATTCTATGTTTGTAACTGCACCCACGACACAGGAGAAATCGAAGAGTAGGGCGACGTTTTTTTTAAAAAAAAATGATAAATTATAGAGATTAAAAATGAATAGAATTTTACATACCTACAATATGCCGGTGCATGAGGCCAGCGTCTCCAATTATGCAAGTCAATTTGACCACAAGTCAATAATGACAGGTTAATAAAAAATATTTCAAATTATATACTAAATACAAAAACTTATAATTAAAACCAATAT
This sequence comes from Schoenobius gigantellus, assembly GCA_963935595.1. Taxonomy (NCBI): domain Eukaryota; kingdom Metazoa; phylum Arthropoda; class Insecta; order Lepidoptera; family Crambidae; genus Schoenobius; species Schoenobius gigantellus. The sequence continues at coordinate 28,917,827 of OZ012547.1, read as the reverse complement.
AAACAATACAATAATAGATTGTATAAAAACTAAATTAATTTAAATTTATTACAGAGAGCTAGCAGAATTGTTGTCACAAGATTACACATTGCCATTAACAAAAGACTGTAGATATGTTTTTATGATCTGTAAATAATAAGCTTCTCCTCTCTTTGATGATGGCGCGCCCCACGGGACCTTGATGATCTTATTTTTAACCGACTTCAAAATAGGCGGAGGTTCTCAATTCGATGCGTATGTTTTTTTTGTGAGCATGTTACGAGATTACGCCGCCAATTGTGGATCGATTTCCAAAATTCTTTTTGTATTCGATAGAGTATACTCCAAGGGTGGTCCCGAGGTCACCAAAGTTGGGATCTGATGATGGGATCCCATAAAAATCGAGGGAACCCTTAGATTGTTAGGTGTGTCCAACGTGTTTTGTGTGTATGTTACGCGATAGCTCCGCCAATTATGGACCGATTTTCAAAATTATTTTTGTATTCGATAGAGTATGTATACTCCTGGGGTGGTCCCAAGGTCACCAAAGTCAGAATCTGATGATGGGATCCCGTGAAAATCGAGAGTTCCTTTCCTTTAAAAAGTTCCTTTCACTAAAAGATTTCATTCACTAAAAAGTTAAAAATAATATAAAAATTGGTACAGACAACATGACACTTATATATTGAAGTCGGTGCCAAATTTTAAGACTTTCTAGGATATCATCGTTTGACACCGACTTCAATATAGAAGTGTGATGTTGTCTGTACCTATTCTTATAGTATTTTTAACTTTTCAGTGATTTTGAAGTCGGTTTTTATTTTTTAACCACTTATTTTGTACATTAACAGCCATGCAACTGACCACATCCAGTCACAGCCAACGTAGTTCGGTGTCGCATTCGGTCTAGAAACGAGGGCGCCGGATCGATACCAGACTGTAGACACAACAGAGCAGCCTCATTCACGCCTCGCCTCACCTCGGCTCGCGGCCTCACTGCGTGCCTTGCTCCCACATTCTCGCAGTGCAATGTGAATGAAGATATTGTGGCTTAATACATCAAATTGGAATAGGTACATAAGTAGGATAGTGTTTTCTGTATTTCTCTTTGTGAAGAGCTTTATCGGTTATCATAGAGGATATATCTATAATTTATATTATAAAAGGACAAGTTCCCATCTATAGACGCACGCACAGCCGTAACCGCTAATGGTAGAAACGTGAAATTTGGACAGTTGTTTTAATTCAAAATACGGACGCACACTAAGAAGGGATTTTAAAAAATTTTAACCCTTAGGGATGAAATAGGGATTGCAAGTTTATGTGGAAAAATCTTTCAATTAGCAACGATTTTGATAAAACTAAAGATTCATGCGCTTAAAAATATTTAATTAAACACGTGTTTTATGGTTTGTTTGTGTGTTTTAAGGTGCAAAATAGGGGTTAAGAGGGCATAGTACCTACTACTAGCGCCGCCATTCGTTTTTTATTAATTATGATAAATTAAAGAGGTTTCTACAAAAAATAGCACAGTCAGGAACTCGATATAGATACTTCAGATTTATATTTACCTATTTTGTACACATTAACCGTATAGAATAGTCGAAATCATAATTATTGCTTAAAGTGGCCACTTTTAGTAATAATTCTTATTATGATTACTCCTTACTTTTAATCTATGCCTGAATGACTCCCAAAAATCTAAAATATATATATTGACTGTTCTATTTTTTGTAGAAACATCTTTAATTCATTATAATTAATAAAAAACGAATGGCGGCGCTAGTAGTAGGTACTGTGGCCCCTTAAAAGTTTCTATGGAAAATATTTAAAATATTATTCAATTTCAATGAATTATAATAGGTTGGGGAAAAAGTTTCTTCGCATTTTTTAAGAAAATTCAAAACATTTATTAATATAGTTTATTTACATTTAACTAAAGTATGTAGGTACCATTTTGTTCGATAACTTTTTGCCATCTTGTAGGTAGGGACATGATCCCATTGCTATAGAAATTTTGGGACTTCTGGTCAAATTACCGCGACAAGTGGTTTTGGCAGTCCTCTCGTGATGTTAACCTGACACTGCCTAAAGAATTCTGAAGAGACCGAAACAGGTGGAAATCTGAAGGTGCAAGGTCAGGACTATACGGCGGATGCATTAACACCTCCCAGCCAAACTCTCTTAATTTTTGCTGAGTGGCTAAAGATGTGTGAGGTCTAGCGTTATCATGATGAAAAACCACACCCCTTCTGTTGATTAATTCCGGCCGCTTTCTCTCAACTTCTTGCTTTAATCTCATCAGTTGTTCGCAGTAGAGTTCAGAATCGATGGTCCTGCCTGGTGGTAACAGCTCATAATGAATAATGCCCTTCCAATCCCACCACACACACAGCATCACCTTGTTGCGAGTTAACCCGGGTTTCGCCACAGTCTGTGAAGCCTGACCGGCCTTTGACCACGACCTTTTTCGCACGTTCTTGTCGTACGTGATCCACTTTTCATCACCAGTTATCAGCTTCTTCAAAAATGGTTCGGTTTCATTACGTCGTAATAAAGAATCACAAATGAGTACACGGTTCATTAGGTTTCTTTCAGTGAGCTCGTGAGGTACCCAAATGTCGAGCTTTTTTGTGTACCCAGTTTTTTTCAAATGCGCCAAAACTGTTTTGTGGTCAATTCCCAGTTCTTCAGCTACGTCGTAACTACTGACATGCCGATCTTGCTCCACTTTTTCAAAAATGGCATCCATTTTATCTGTAATAGGGCGACCAGAGCGACGTGCATCTTTGACATCAAAATTTCCGGATTGAAAACGCTTAAACCAAATTTGTGCTACTCTCACAGACACTGCACTAGGTCCATAAACATCGCAAATTTTTTTCGCGGCTTGCGTTGCATTTTTACCTTTTTTGTAGTAAAATTTTAAAATGTATCGAATTTCTTCATTAGATTCACTCATCTTGGCGGTACGAAAAACAAATGAAAATCACACATTTTCCTAATTTGAATTTGGAATTATGTTCTTTAAAATTTAAACTTTCAATGATACCAAAACCAGCCAGATACAAATAGTATAGCCAAAGAGATTTTATTACAAGTTTATACATACTATAATGCGAAAAGACTTTTTCCCCAACCTAATATTATCCGAAATCCTAAATATAAATAACAGTCTTTTATATGGTAGGCTACAAAATTATTTTTCCTACGGGAAAATATAAAATTCTCACGGGAAAATCATAATAACGCGGGCGAAGCCGCGAGTGGAAAGCTGGTGAGGGATATAATTATAATTAATTCATGCTTTATCTAGAACGTTCCTGTTGATTATCGAAGACCAGAATTAGATTACTTTCAAAATTTTTTTGCTTAGGCTTGAAGTGAATCACACGTTTTCACTGTTAATTTTAATAAATGTTTGAATATACGAGTATTAATGCTTTTTTATTTATTTTGTGATTATTTTCTTTGAATAAGATCGCACGATCTGCAACTATAAGCTTCTTCTTCTTCTTCTTTGGCCTCACCTTTTCCCATTACGCGGGGTCGGCTTTCCTGGTGCTGAGGCGCCACTTATTCCGCTGGTATGCGTCGTCATCTGAAAGCCCCAACTGCTTCATGTCCTTGCGTAAATTCGTCATCCACGTAGTTGGGGGCCTTCCCCTCCCCCTCTCCTTTGTAGCCATGGAAAGGCACTTTTTCACGACATGGTCGTCTGGTCTTCGCTGTATATGACCGTACCATCTCAGCCTAGACTCCGTGATTTTTTCTGCAATTGGTGCAACTTTAAAGGTACCTCTTATGTGTTCATTGCGCACCCTGTCTTTAAGTGTAACTCCGCCCGCCCAGCGCAGCATTCGCATCTCAGTCCTGTGTAGCTTCTGTACGTGGCTTTTCTTCACAGCCCATACCTCGCTACCGTAGAGGAGAGCTGGTCTAACAGCTGTTTTATAGACCTTGCCTTTTGTTCTAATTGGCATTTTGCTATCGCACAGTACTCCTGTAAGAGTACGCCATTTACTCCACCCACAGGTTGCCCGATGAGTTATATCCGCTTCAATAGATCCATCCGCCGAAATAACGGAACCCAAGTACTTGAAATTGTTTACTCTAGGTAGAGCCGTGCCATCTAGCCTGACGTCCGCGTGCGCTGAGTTATCCGGATCGAAGTCAAAGACCATGTATTCTGTCTTAGTTCTACTGATACGCAACCCATTTGACTCAAGTGCCACCCTCCATTGCTCTAAATTGTCTTGTACATCTTGAAAGTTATCGGATATTAGTGCTACGTCGTCGGCATATAAAAGGTTCCACGGAGTGGGTTTTTGTATTTTTGCGGTAAGAAAATCCATCACGATGTTGAATATCAAAGGGCTCATGGCGCTTCCTTGATGAACACCCACTCTAATATCGAAACTGTCTGATAGCCCAGCTGCACTTCGCACATGTGTCTGGATATCTTTATACATGTCTGCAATTAATCTTATGTACATTTCTGGTACATTTTTTGCTCTCAGTGCCTGCCATATTATGGCCCTTGGTACACGGTCGAAGGCTTTTTCGAGATCAATAAAGACTATCCAAATGTTTTACTTATTAACTTGGGCTTTTTCAATGATAGTACCGCATGGATTGCATCAGTAGTTCCTTTACCAGCCACAAATCCAAACTGATTTTCGGTCAGAGTGATATGCTTTAGAAGACGCTCACTTAAAACCCTCTCCCATATTTTGAGAGTATGTGAGGTGAGTTTTATACCTCTGAAGTTTCCACATTCACGTACATCTCCTTTGTTTTTGTAAAATGGTACTAGTGTGCTTTTCCGCCAAGAAACGGGCATGGTTTCGCTTGTAATGATGTTGTTGAACAAACTAGTAAGCCACACTTCACCATCCTGTGTAAGGAGCTTCCAAAGTTCTACTGGAATGTCGTCTGGTCCGGTAGCTTTACGGTTCTTCATTTTGGAAATTGCTTTTCTGACTTCTGCTACGGAAACTTCATTCACTGGTCCTAGCGTCTTCGGTTGTTCTGATTCCGGTTGGCGTGAAATTCTTCATTCATTAGACTGCTGTAGTATTCATACCATCTTCTACATATTTCTTTATCAGTTGTTAACAACGTTCCTTCCTTATTCTTTATGTATATTGTAGCAATGAAATCTTTAGTATTTGTATGTCTCTGCTTTGCTATTTTGTATATATTTCGTTGTCATTTGCCTCTTCCAAGCGCTTATATAGATCTTGTTCAGCTCTTTCTTTCTCTATTGCGATAGTTCTTTTAGAAAAATTTTTAGCCTCTTTGTATTTTTCCTTATCTTCGTCAGACTTAGTTTCTTGCCAGGTCTTAAATAGGCGTTTCTTTTCGTCTACGCTGTTTTTGGTGCGATTGTTCCACCAGCGAGTTTCTTTTAGATTATGAAGGGCTCCTTTACTGAATCCTAGCACTTTCTTGGCTGTTTTAAGACAAAATTCTTCAAAGTTTGACCATACAGTCGAGGGGGTGTCGTCTTGAGGTGCACTTTTACCGAAATAGTCAGCAATATCATTCCGTAGGTTGCATCCCTTTTGTGAGTGAAGCTCATGCCATTTAATTTTTGCAACTTTAGGTTTCTTAATATTTATAAGTCTACGAAGTTACTAACTATAAGCTTAAGCTTAAGTTACAAAAATGCTGTTATGTAAGTACTTTCTAAAGCATGGAAATACTGAGTACACTAGTTTAGTGCAGTATTTTTTTAATAAATTGATGGATGTGTCCTGAAGCGTCCCTTAAATTATCCGGGAGATAAAAATAAACCTGTAGACGTATTTTATTTTTCTGTGAAATTAATATATATGTTCGGAAATTTTTTAATTTTGGACAGGCAAAGTCAGAAAATAGTCAGGGAAAAGTCAGGAAACTTTTTAAAACATTAGCAGTGGACCCTCTAACATGTAAAGCATTCCACAGGTACAGTATTATTTGGTACTGTTTTTTTTTTGACCTCCACTAATCTTATAATTGCAAAAGTAACTCTGTCTGTCCATTTGTCTGTCTAACTGTTACGCTTTTATGCTTGAAAAGTTTGACCGAATTTGGTATTGTATTTCTATACCAAATTCAATTAAAACTTTAACTTATCCCAAATTTTAACGAGTCCTCTAGGGAACGCTTTCTACAAGTGAACGTGCGTTTTAACTTAATTTCATGCATTTGAAATCGCGAGCAAAAGATTGTAACAGATAAACGTTAATTCAGGTCTAAGATAAATTCAAACAAATTCAAAACTAATCGTAAAACATAAATTAACGGTTCTGGTAAATGGACCGAGAATGAGATATTAAATATAATTAAAATACAGTAGGTATAGAATGCACCAAAACATATCCGTTACTGACTTTACAGGGTCCTATTTTTTTACAAACTAGTTTAAGTACGGGTATAATAGAAAATTTAGCTTGTAAATTTGATAAATGATAGTAAAGAAACTATCATAAAAACAAGAAAATTGATCTTATATATTTTATTTGTCATCACAAACAAATGGCTGGTATTCATAAACCCTAAAAAGTATGATGATGTTGTTTATTTGGCAACACAACAGGGGCTGGTATTCATTAAACCAAACAATACTAATGTAACAACTTCAACTCAACTTTGTAAACAATTGAGCCATTCACATCAAGACAAGTAGTAGTTTAATCGTTTTCATTTGTCACGAGCCGCTGCTCCTGGCATGTCCATATTCTGCAAGATATACTATTGGCCGGTACAAAATTGATAATGCAACAATGCAGTGCTGTATTGAGGCCAGGCCTCGCCGGGGCCGGGGCGTGACACGAAAACTAAAAATGTGCTCGCTTAACCACAAGTGCATTTCAATTAACGACTGCGGCAGTTAATGTGCGCTTTTATTGCGACGCATGTGTGGAGTTTTTGATGTTTTGATGTTCATTCACAAATTCTGCCGGTGCTACCTTTACAGGCATTAATTGACGTCGAACGCAAATACAAAAATGCAAAGAATCAGGACTTCGTGTGTGCATTTTGAAACAGTATTGTGGTATTCAAACGTCACCAGATCTTCCGTATTTGAAAATTATCCTCCTGTTAATAAACCGTTCATCATAGGTAAAATTTAGTTAATTCCATCAACGTCTATCTATCCCATTATTGCTGGTGTCAGTTAATACCCCGAGCAAATGACACAACTCCCATGGTAAAGCTAAGTTCATTGTACCGCTCCATAATGATTATGGCCTTCATTCTTGTCAATTGGTTGGTTCATTGGTTAGTTTGTTCGTTTATGATCAAGACTATATTTAGTCGCGCAGTGTGATTTCGAATGTAAAAAGAAAGAATACACAAATCTTTTATGAACAACAACAATACGATAACGCGTCATAATAAAACAATGGAAAAGAAACATATTTTTAATAAAAAAATAAATAAAACAGAGCTACTTAAGGCGAGGTTTTCCATATTTTGTAAGGCCTACAGAAATTTGTTCCGGTCTGGGCGTATGTGCATGTGAGTTTTTAAAAAAAAATATCATATGAATTTCAGAACTGTATGTTTTACATTTGTAGCGATACTGTAAAGCGCAATTGTTCGAAAGTGGAAAAGTAGGCCCTTAATATAATATGAAATAGAAGAAAAGGAGTAAAAAAATACATAAAATAAAAACTGTGTTACTTTTTACTACATATTACAAAATCCCTAGCTATTTTTAGTTTCTCAATCATAGTCTGACAATATATTTGTTGAGAAAAAAAATATAGTGTCATTAATATTGTATGCTCAGTTGAAATAGAAAAGGTGAACGACCTTAGTAAATTCATAATATTGCGTTCAGTTGCAGAACACTCGGTTACCGACCTTTGCACGTTTTACTTCGTCAACGTCGACAATAAATTTTCTTATTATGTTAGTGATCAACTTAAATAACGAGTAAATCATGTATTTACATTCTTCACATAACGTTGATTTTGTTTAAATAGGTTAAATAATCAAGTGTACGTTGGCAAACACCTTATTTATAATAACAACATAAGTAATAAAAACGGTTTTGTTGAAACTGTCAAATTTTATTTCAATTACAAAACATACATACCTACAATACAAATAAATACGCATTTTCATAAATATAGAGGAAGCGTTTGAACATAAGGAAATAACAAAATATCATGTTCTGATTCCCGTTTACGATATCCTGCCTGTGTCATAGTGATGAATTTACGATCTAATAAATCATGCTCAAACGCTATTTTATTATGTTAAGCTATATTTCTTCATAACACAATTGACAAAGGTTTGCCGATACTCTGAGTGAATATCTCCACATTGCCAAGTGATTGGAATGCTCAAAGAAAAACGGAATCTCGTTTTCTCTGAAGTTATCGCATTACTGTTATAGAGTACAATAATACATCACAAAACTAGAATAAAGGGACGTAACTGACTCAATTTTTTGCGTTTTCTACTAATTCCTTTGTACTGTCTTGAAAAAAATGTTCTACAAGTAAATATTTTTTCATAAAATCGTCTTTCTGATTCTGTATCCTATATAGGAGCCTTAAGTGATATTTTTATAGAGCCTAGTTCTTTTGCATACCTATACCTTTAACTTGAAATTTAAATTGTGACAATCTAATGAAAATTCATTTTCACCCAGCTGTACCTAGCTGTACCCGGCATGCGTTGCAATGCCACGAAAATGCCTTTTTTTTGCTAGGAACCCTCACGGGTGTCCCCATAACACCTTACCAAAGTTTGATTACAATCTGATGAATGGTTTCGGAACGCATAGAGGACAAACAAACATAGTAATACATTGATTTTTATTTATATAGAAGAAGATAGATTACATATACTCGTATTTTTTATTTTATACTAGCTGTGTCCGCGAACTACGTTTCGTCATAATAAAAAATAGTTTACGACCTATTCTCAGACCTACTGAATATACACAGAAAAATTCATAAAGATTGGTCAAGCCGTTTCGGAGAAGTTTGGTAACAAACACTGTGACACGAGAATTTTTTATATTAGAAGATTTGTGACCACATTTTATTTTAAAAAAATGACAAATAAATAACAATAAGTCCCAAGTGGTCATGTTGTTTGAAATATATATAAAGAAATACCAAATTAATTGCAAGTATTACTTCTAATAATGTTTAATGTAAATTGAAAAAATATTTGTTAGACAGCATTGATTAAATTAAGACGATCTAATGTAGAACCCGAACACATATTATAAACCTTTGTGGTTTCATTTTCATTTATGTTTGATAAGCTTTGATTTTGTTCCCTTGATTTGATAAATAAACTAAAAAAACTGTATTAAGGCGAGCATAACATTTTTAAAACAAACTAACATAATACAGGGACGGAAGTTCGAGCCTCCCCGAGCTGTCGGCAATCGTACGAAATCAATACGGCAACCATTTAGGTAATAACCAGTGATTTATAGCCCGCCTTGCCGTCTCATTTTGAACACTATTGCCGACACCTGAGGTCTCTTTCCTTCCATCCCCATGATTAAACTGGAACGAATCCTGTGCAGCCCTCTGGAAGAAAGTTAATTTTGAAGTTTGATATCTCGATAATGAATATGCGTTTGCAAATTTAATTTCCAGCTAAATTGTAATTTATTAATTATTGATGAAATATAATTTGAGTACACGATGGTGTTTTTTTATTAATTGTTCTAATACATTGGTGGACTCAATGCCTTAGGCATTTTCTGTTAGCCAACCTTGGAGTGATGGAGGGGGCGGGTGTAGTAGATAAAGAATATATGTATGTAGATTTTTGAAACGGGTTTTTTATAGTATACTAGCTGTGCTGGCGAACTACGTTTCGTCATAATAAAAATAATTTACGACCCATTCTCAGACCTACCGAATATACCTACACAAAAAAAATCATAAAGGTCGGTCAAGCCGTTTCGGAGGATTTTGGTAACAAACACTGTGACACGAGAATTTTATATATTAGAGGCCTTACTAATAACCATTGTATAAGCCTGATTTAGTTAAACAGTGTTTTGTCACGTTCACTCGAATGACATTTCAAATTCGAACAAAAGAGACAAAACACTGCTTAACTATACAAGGCTTATACAATGGTTATTAGTATGGCCAGTTCTATTATATTAAGCAGTTATATTAAGCATAATTTAATACATATACTAATACATAGATATAATAAAAGTTCTGCAAACGTAATGGGCACGTATTGTTAATGTGATGCAGGTGGGGTGATAATTTTGAGAATAATTCTTTCCTAGTACGCTGAATACGCTACATAAGCGTATTCAGCGTTAGCGTTAGTGATATTATTATAATTTATTTAGTTTATTTTGGGGTTAATTGTGAAAGTGAAGTTTGAAATAAATATATTTTACAAAAAATAAAAACACAATCAATCATCAAATCTTAACATTGAAATCGATGCCAAAGTGTTATCTGTCTTCTGTTGATTAACGCTGGCATAGACTTCAATATGAAAATCGAATAATTGTTTGATGAATATTATTTTTTATTGTTGGTTTTCCTTTTTCTTAACTGGGTTTTTTTTTTCTTATAAAAGACCCGAAAACTCAGCCTGCAAGATTGGTCAAAAGTCAAGCGATGTCGCTACTCAAAAAATTATTATCAAACTTACAAACTTCACGTTATTTCAAGTCTTTTAAGTTTTCAAAATGATTCAAAAGAAACTACAACTAATTGTTTATTTAATCTACCTTTATTATTATTTAAAAAGTTTGAATACTATTTCCTCGCGTTAGCTATGGCTTCGAGGTCAACACTCGAGGCAGTAGGCAGATGTTTACTTGGTGTTTCGGTGAATTTCCGAAGGCACGTTCCGTCAGACAGTGTTTAACGAAACAATTGTAAGCGAAATGAACTCTCGCCGCTTCATGTAAATATGACACTTTTGCCAATCATGCTTTGAAATCCGCTTCTATAGAATTGGACATTTTTTTATTAGGGTTCCGTACCTCGAACGGAAAAAACGGAACCCTTAAGGATCACTTTGTTTTCCGTCCGTCCGTCTGTCTGTCTGTCAATACTCTTTTTCTCAGGAACGCGTGGAGGTATCAAGCTGAAATTTATATCAAATACTCAGGTCTACTGTCCCTTGGAGCTCCGAAAAAATCAAACTTCTAAGCCAACGTAATCAAAAGATACAGCCGTTTATGCCGCAAATTTCCGAAAATTTTCGACACTCGCAAGGGAATCAAAACCTACAGGGTACTTCCCGTGATCTCAGAATCTTGAAATTTGGTACGAAGTAACGTCTTAGAGCACAGATAATGGAAAAATTGCGAAAACCGCAAATTTCTACTTTTATACCTACAGGTTTGTACGGAACCCTCGGTACGCGAGTCCGACACGCACTTGGCCGGTTTTTTTTACATACGGCCTTCATCTCATCTGACGGTAATTTAAGTTAAGATAAGGAAGAAGGTGGAAGCGAGCTTCATCTGGACTCCTTGACAGCTGAGGAGCTGGCTATCTTACCTCTAATTGTCGGAACACAACAATGCTATTAGTATTGTTATTATGGCGACAAACTTAGATATAAGACGGTGGTAGTTAGCCAGTCGAACTCAGAAGCCTTACCACCAACCATACCGAGCAGAAAAACTTTCTGCCCCCATGGGGATCTGAACCCCAGATCTCCTGATCAACACCCACCGGGTGTTGAGCTCAACAACTAGACCACGGAGGCGGTTATTGGTAACATTATTCAAAACAAAAATCTACCATCTCCGAAAGCTGCAAGAACATCGCAGCCATTTTATGTTTTTTAGAAAAGTTGCAATAACATTTGTTGCAATAATATAGTCAGAAGTGAACTGACACTGATTTTGAATTAGACCAACTTATCATAGTGTTTAGAATTAACATAATTTACTGTAAAAGTTTATAAATTTTTTTGACATTTTAAGTGTATGTAAGCATACCGATTGTATTTTTTAAACTTTTAATGACTATTTATCAAAACCAAGATTGTAATGGCGATTTAAAAGAGGTGATAAAAAAATTTGACTTTTCGAGTTTCTTGCCTGTTCTTCTCGAGAAGGCTCTCCCAATTTCCGAACAGGTGTAGATTCAACTTCTTTTTTTCATTCCTATTTGCAGACATCTTGAGTGTATTCAGCATGTATGCACATACAAGGTTAAATATGTTTTTCATTACTCATACTCTGAAAGTAGGTCTGAAGTTGCCTGAGGAGCGGGTTGAAAGTAATACTTTTCAGCCCTAGGGAGAATCACTTTCAACTGACAGCTGCTGTCAAATTTTAAAAAAGAAACTAGTTCTTTTTTCACATTTTTATTGAACCATATTCCGACTTTCTATACAGCCACACAATAACAGCGCGATGTAGAATTGAAATAACATAATGTTAAGTATTTAAAGAATATATTTTTTAAATGACTTTATTATAAATTATTTTCAACTATTTCTTTAAAATACTTCTTTAAAATACAATCTTGGACCATACCCTGACATGGTTGCCGCATATACAAATGGTGGCTGAAAGATGCCGCAAACTTATCTATGTTTTTAAAAATTTGCGTCAGGTTGCGGATACAAAGTTAATAAAAACAATTTATTATGCATTAGCTCAATCCATAATAAGCTATTGTATTAGAGCATGGGGCGGTGCCAGAAAGACACACATAATTCAGATTGAAAGAGCCCAGCGTGCATTATTAAAGGTTATGACATTTAAGCCCTATAGATATCCCACAGCTCAACTTTATACTCAATGTGATGTTTTATCAGTGAGACAACTATTTATCTTGGAAACATTTCTGGCACAGCATAGAAAACTTACTTTTGACAAAAATCAAATTCAACCCCGTAGAAAAGACAAAGTATGTGCCACGGTTTTCAAAAATACATTTTTTGCTAGTAAATTTCACTATATTTTGGGTCCATTTATATACAACAAAATAAATAAAATTCTTAATTTGTTTCCCCTAAACGGACATGAATGTAAATCAAAATTAACAGGTTGGCTAAAAACACAATGTTACGAGAGTATCGAAAGCATATTTACAGTAAACAAATGAGTATAAAAGGTAATAAAGTGTGGACCAATATGATAAGAAAGATGTTTTATGTTCTTATAGTTAATTATTGTATAGTAGTTCTATCTTTGTATATGTATAAAATATTGATATGTCGCTCACAATACTGGTCTATTGGTACGATAGTAATAATCTTTTATAAACGTGTACAAACAATCACGGAGTGATTGGTATCTAAGATACAGGCTCGGCCTAGTTTAGATACCAAAAATTATTTTTTTAATATCTGTACACAGTAACAAAAAATCTAGCTTACCAAATAAATATATACACGGTTATTTTTTTATCACCCTGGTTATTTTAAGGGTGGCTTCAGGACACGGTAGAAGAATTATTTAACCATTAATAATAAAATTTACTCACCTGTTTAATTAGATATTTATTATCTAAAATATCCAAAAAATACTGCACTGGTGGTGGACACTGAGTAAAGTTGTAGGCAAAACATTGAATGAACGCGAACTGGCAACAACGTCGCCGATTCAAAGTCATCACTGAGTTGATCACAATTTCACCTTCCTACTTTACGGGCTTAGGACCGGCAAAACAAAGTTTTTAAAGAAAACAAACAGTACTAGGTAGGTATTACGGTTATGGTAGGTTGTTTTGGCGTAGTTAAAAAATTGGAATCAACTTGAAATACTTACCTACCTAAGAAACAATTTAAATCAACTTTAGTTCTAATAACAAAAGAGTTCTAAATTTAAAGGAAGTCCTCTAACTCATACATAGTCGTACACGTTTAAAACTATACATGACCACAACAACATATCACTTTGGTTAGTGTTTAACGTCTCGAAATGCAGTTTTCGCTTCCAAGTCTTACGTTTGCGGGTTCACTTTCTTACACCAAACACTTAATTTCACTTCACAAGTAAAGTCTACGGTCTACCGGAGTAAGGTCTGTGTATTCGCGAGATGTGTTAACTTGAAACTAAAATTCCGAATGCGCCCGATTGCCGCGCGTCAGGCGCGGGCGCGACATCGCGATACGTTCACACGCGGCGGGGTCAAAGGCGAACTAAAGCCGGCCGGCTCGTACCGACAAGCGACAGCAAACAACAAAACGCCGCCGCCGGCGCTCGGCGCCAGCGCCGACTGTCTCTGTCTTTCACTATTGTAGTGTCTAGTGCAATAATAACTCTTATTTCAAAGGAGTTGTAGATTGATCTTGCTTGAATTAATAATGCGACGTTGCCGCATTTTCCTAAGCCCGTAGTAGTAAATGCTTTATTCATTCATAATCTTACCTTTTCTTGTAGTAAACAAGAACAATGTCTATAATTTAATATTATTGGCGGATAAATTTTAAAAAATATAACCACATGTTTTTTTTATTGATATGAGTCGTCTAGCGTCTACCGAGCTGCCTCTAAAATTTTCCAGTATGATAAAAAAATAACCGTGTATAAAAAAATAAATAATAGAAAGGAACAAGTCCATCGTTATAGTGGTCAAACTAGCCATTATTACTGAGGCCCGATTCTACTAATGGGCTACTGCCGGGGCGGGGCGGGATCGTTGCCTTCGACCAATAAGAACGCTACATTATCATGTCATTGAACATTTGAAAGTCAGTCTATACGCTTCGAATGGTCGATCGCTGCGGTGTCGGTTCGGCTGTGGCCTGTTGGTTGAACTGGACCTCTAGTTCTATTGTATTGAACTCGATGTTTTTAGGTCTACCTACATTCTATAGTACGCTTATATGATTGTGATTTTGGTTTGACACTGTGTATACCTATTGTAAAGGCAATAAAGATTATTATTATTATTATTATATTATTAATAACATAGATTTGGGTAAAATATTTACCATTTTTTAAATAATGAAAATGAAAAATAATGGCTGAATAGCTGGTTGGCCACAGAAAAAAAAAAACAAAATAAGCGGGAAAGCGGCAATGCGATCTTCATTTGTTTTTTCCATTTGTAGAGTTTTGTTAATACTTCTGTATAGCAGAGATATATATTAACTGTTAATTATATTTGTATAACATTGTGTTAATTCATCTGATTAAGGTACTTATGGAGTTAACGCCTGATTTTATAAAAGAAAGCGGGCTAAAGCAGAAGTTGTTAATTTATGTAAAATAAAATTTACACGTTTTTTCTTTAGCTAATTCATTATTTTATTTTTACTTTTCTTGTATTCGTAATGAAAAGCACAGTGTTTACCTCGGGTTAAAGACTTATTTAGTCCCGCGAACTATTGGTGCCCTCGCTACGCTCGGGCGCCAAACACCGTCTCGGGACTAAATAAGTTACTTTCACCCCTGGGGTAAACAATGTACTATTCTTTAAATTAGAATGTTTTGCTTTGTTTTGACGTCAATAAGTGCCTGTAAAGGCCTATGTTGAATTAAGATTTTTGAATTTGAATTATAAACTTTTTTATTCAATTGTTATGGAATACTATAGCTGTTTTGCATAGTTTCTCTATGCAAAATGAAGGAGCACTGTTCACTAACGAAATAGCTCGACAATTCAGAGGAACGTAATCATTACAATTCCTTCAGAAAGAACTCATAAATACGAAACATGATACTGATAGCAACTAGTACAAAGTAAGGAGATTCTATGCACAAACGTCTAAGTACAAAACAACATTGATTAATGTGCTGTGCTGTTGTAAAGTGTGATTCACGAGAATCGTCCGGGTGCAGCACATTAGCGTAGTGGCACGGACCATCTAGCAGCGACCCCGGCTTCACTTGACAAGTGGATTTGAATGCAAACTACATGGCACTGGCGACGCTGCGGCGGGCTGCTTGCGAAATTCACCTTGGCGAGATGGCTCTCGATTGCTAGTGTTGTTGCTTCAATCATGCTTTATTTACTTGTTTGTGTATTCCGAGAGCTTTTCATGTTATACTATAGCCAGTTCTTAACGAATGTGCATCTCTTCCGAGCCGGAAAGAGCTGTGACACTTGCTTCTGCATTTTCATGATATGTTCAAATATATATGACGTGCGTAGAGCTCGTTTCGAGACAGAACTAATTGTGAAATTTTAATCACTACATTTTTGTTTATAGATGATTAATATCATTGACAGTACCACAGGTACATAAAACAAAAGACATTCTTTTATCTTTTGTTTTGTCTTCTGTTTTAAGTACCTATGCTTGTAATTGCGTATTAGAGTCTCTCCCCGTCTCGCCGAGTTGAGCCGCTACATTTTTTAAAAGAGCATGTCCCAAAAATTTTAAAAGTTTAAAATTCAATTTCATGTATTTAATTTTCTTAAATCACGATGCTTGAAGTGATTATTTTAATCAAATTGTAACGAGGATAGCAACTCGTTGCATTCCCGCCTAACCTAACTACATTTGAATTTTTATGATTTATTGATTACATGCTATTTCACAATTGTCGTGGGCGTACGCACGGCTACATAATCCTTCATTAAAAATGATAGATTTGATTGACCAGCACGGGTTGTGAGGAGCGCCAGAAGCTCGGCATTTGATCGACAGCAAGTATCGGGAGCAGAAGAGATTGGTTTCGGTCCCGATTGGTTTCGAAGCGAGTGGACGCCTACCTGATGGAAAGTGTCTTCCATCACAAATAATAATATGTGGTTATCAAAGAAATGGTGTTGTAAAAGTATGGTGAAATCGTGAATAGTTTCCTGTAAAACACCATTACAGAGGTTATTCAATAACACTGTTAATGTTCACTTTTCCTGAGGCATGTGAGAGAAAAGCAACACACAGACACTATACGTCTCGGTCTGGCATAGATTAATGAAATGACAGAACAGTAGACATGAATATTTATTGTTGCTCAGAACATTTGTTTATTCATTCGAAAACTAATGAGAAAGACTATTGCTTTGCAAATAATAATGTTAGTCGGCAAATTCGTACATCAATCCGATTTCAACAATCAGTAAGACCTTGTGCGTGAATATTTAAAAACGTTGAAAGTTTCGTCATTGAAAATTCAAAATTGTAAAATTAATTTTGAAATAAAATTCATTCGTATTTGAATTTGACGCAAAGCAAACATTAGGAAACCTTAATACGTTTTTTGCTTTAAACAGTATTAAAAAAATTATTCCCGGGCAACCAAGGAGTTTTACTTTCCACTTTTCGCTCACCTTATGTACGTGAAAGAATACAGTTACGCTTCAATACGTCCCCACTGTATTGAGAGAAATATCTCCTAACTTCTCACCCATAAGAGACCTTCTATCATCAGCTAAAGTAACATGAGATGATGACTACCAGACGGAAATATCTCAATGGTTTTAAAAAAACATAAAACACGTTGGACATGCCTATAAAATTAAATGGTTTCCTTCAGTTTTCCTAGGATCTCATCAACAGATCCTGACTTGGTGACAATGGGAGCACCTATTTCGATCTCAAAAAGAATTTTTCATTACTCATACTCTGAAAGTAGGTCTGAAGCTGCCTGAGGAGCGGGTTGAAGGTAATACTTTTCAGCCCTAGGGAGAATTACTTTCAACTGACAGCTGCTGTCAAATTTTTAAAAAAGAAACTAGTACTATATTCCCATACAGCCACTCAATTACAGCGCGGTGTAAAATTGAAATAACATAATGTTAAGGATTTAAAGAATATAATTTCTAAATGACTTTATTATAATTAACTTTCAACTATTTCTTTAAAATAACATAGATTTGAGAAAAATATTTACTATTTTTTTAATGATGAAATTAAAAATAATAGCTGATTAGCTGGCCAGCCAAAAAAAAAACAAAATAAGCGGGAAAATGGCAATGCGATCTTCATTTGTTTTTTCCATTTGTAGACCAGTATAGCAGAGATTTATATTAACTGATAATTATATTTGTATAACATTGTGTTAATAATTAACACAATCAGTTAATCTAATTCAGGTATGGAGTTAACGCCTGATTTTATAAGAGAAAGGGCTAAAGCAGAAGTTGTTGATTAGTGTAAAATAAAATTTACACGTTTTTTCTTTAGCTAATTCATTTTGTATTTTTACTTTCCTTGTATTCGTAATGAAAAGCACAGTGTTAACCTCGGGTTAAAGACTTATTTAGTCCCCTGAGGTAACAATATACTATTGAAAATCGGCTTACAAATTGCGGAGTAGTCGGTGAACATACACAAAGAAATAGATAAAATCTAACAAAGAAAAAGCCTCCTCCTTTTTTGAAGTCGATTAAAAATCCGATCAATTTTCATTCAAGCAATTGGAAGGATGGAATATTTTCGTTCCGATCATGGTTAGTTTTGAATATATAAAGAAGTTTTTCGAGTAAAAACTGTTTAAAAATTTTGTCATTTTCTTCCACACGTTAAAAAATATAAAACCTTCCTTGTAAAATCAAAAAAAGTGAGTTGAAAAAAAGTGGAAAAAAGAAGCAGCACGTGGGCCGTCACGCAGCACTCTTTAAATTAAATTTCACTGTAAGTCCACTCCGAATAATATGGATAATGATTTACGGTCCCGTGAAGACGCACACAGGACGCGAACGCGATAATACGCACAATTAATCGATAATTCGATATGTGAAGTTTCGATACTTTTCGAACCATACACGCTATCGATGTGCGTTCTTTCGCTCAATGCAAAAATCGTGAACGCATAAATTATGTTGATTATTACGCAATCGTGATCTGTGTGCTACGTTTTTTATAACGGTTTTTTCATATTTCGTTTTGTAATCGAAGTAAATTTCAGCCCGCGGCTAAACATGCTGTACTGGAATCAAATAAGTCTGTATGTCCATGATAAAATGTGTGTCGGATTTTTTGGAAGCCATATGACATGACATGTACTGAGTGCCTAGTGCGAGTTTTATCGAGCTCTTCTCGATCGTACGCATCGAACGCGTTAACGCGAATTTGTATGGAATTAGAGCAGCGCCATCTAGTAATCACTAGATGAAGCTATCTCATTCCATAGCAGCTACTAGATGGCGCTGCTCTAATTTCATACAAATTCGCGTTAACGCGCTCGATGCGTACGATCGAGTAAAGCTCGATAGAACTCGCACTCCGCACACTGGATTCTGTCCGCAATTTCGCCTGCGTAGATTTGGGAATCTTAAAAAATTGGGTCGTTACCTGGATAAAAGTATATTCTATACTTTAGTAACAGATATGTGTATTGAGTAATCAAATTTCATCTAAATTCGTTTTAATTATACAGAACTTGTGTATAGCTAGATTATCTTGAAGTAATTCAAAGGTATTATACTCGTATATTAATATTTTAGCAAATATTGAGTCTTCTTTGTCTTGTGTGATGAGTCATACATGTTCAAGATTTTCTGTAAATACAAAATTTCTATTTTGTATTTACAGAAAATCACCGAAGAAGCTATAGTTTCTTAAATTTCAGTATGTTCTTAGTCAACGTATCCTTAACCTAATTTACCAACCAACGTATCTTAAGATACGTTGGTTGTTAAATTAAGTTCGTAAAGCTTAGTTTAGTTAAATAGAAGGAATAAAACGGGTAAATAATTTTACGCTTATAATATAATTACGTATATTTATGTTGTAACTTTAGTAAAATGCGAGTTGATGACCCTTAGCTGATCCCGAAACCATTAGTGAAGTTATAACATTCACCCATTGCGTCGTTAACAAGGAGGGAGCTCATTTAGATAGGTAATTCACAATTTAGATGAACCAAATGACCGTTAACATAATTTAAGGGATCTACGAGTATGTATGGATCTAAATTTGCAAATGGTGTAGGATTTAGTTAGCTTCGTTATTATTTATAATTATCTAAGGCGCAAAAATGGTTTATCAGTTCAAATGAATTATTAGGTATATGCCCTGAATAATATTTACTAGGTTTAAAGTAATACATATATTGTTCCCTCTGAGCAATTTTACTCATTTTTAAAACATCACGAATGACGAATCCCTAACGTTATCCATCATCAGGTAAAGGACACGTTTCTCTTTTGTGAATAAAAAAACATGCTCAAGCTCATCATACTATAACACGAATCATTTATCTCAAAAGTTAACAACAGCAATATCATAGGTGCTGCTGCTGCGAATGTGCTTGAATAATTTTTATAAAAATACATTACTAAATTAAATACTACAATACAAGTAATTTACTCGAACGAATATTTTATACCATACTAGCTTTAGGTACCCGGCATGCGTTGCAATGCCACGTAAATCCTTTTTTTTTGCTAGGAACCCTCACGGGTTTTCCCATAACACCCTACCAAAGTTTCATTACAATCTGATGAATGGTTTCGGAACGCATAGAGGACAAACAAACATAGTAATACATTGACTTTTATTTATATAGATAGACATTGACGTATACGTCAATGCATATACCGGGTGTAACTGAACACCCCAATAACATTTAAGGGCCATATAAGTTAGATACTAAATGGACCTTCGGTGCTTGTCTGAGACCTGGAACCCCAATACTTTCAGAGTTATTTGATTTTAAACTGAAAGCAAAAACTTTCAAGTGACAACCATAATCAGCTCTTAACACAAAAGAAATTTAAACACAAAATGCCACGTGACAGACGTGAGCGTATTATTCCTCCTACGTATACGTAGGCTGTCGGCACTTAATACCAAAAAATAATTAATTTAGTTTTAATGACGTGAGCGTGGTATTCCTCGTACGCTTACGTAGGGTTGTCGGCACTTAATACCAAAAAATAATTTATTTAGTTTGTATGGAAAAAAATAAGGTTTGTTAGCGCTAATATTTTTCCTACAGAATCTCTACTTCTGATGGATACGTACCCTTAAATGTTATTGGGGTGTTCAGTTACACCCTGTATAAGATTTTGTCGAAGCGCGCATCCTAAAATATATTCAAATTGCATTTTTCAACACAAGTGGGGAAACTACTGCACACTCAAGCTATAGTTCAAACTATCTCAAGCAAGACAATGCAAGAATTTTAATATTATTCGACGGCAACACGTAAATAAAAATGAAATTGGAATAAAACTATTATGCAAACGGTCGAACTTGAACGTCGCTTCGTCGGAACGAGTTGCGCTGTCTTTATGTGAGAACTTTAAGATTTTCTTAAATTTACGTACTGACGTCGACTGGCGGATGGAGCCATCCAAATTTATTTGGACAGCTTCATTTTCATTTTGATAGTTTCTAGAGTTTGGTTATAAGAGTTCAGTACCAGGTGGCGTGGAATCTATACTAACTAATATTATAAAGCTGAAGAGTTTGTTTGTTTGCTTGAACGCGCTAATCTCAGGAACTACTGATTCAAATTGAAAAAATTCTTTTTGTGCTGGATAATCTATTTATCGAGGAAGGCTATAGGCTATATTATAACATCATAAGACTAATAGGAACTGAGCATCAATGAAAAAAGCATCAGGGAAAAAAATATATGGCGAAACGTAATTCGCGGGCACAGCTAGTGTAGGATAATTCTACAAATAATTGGCAGAGCACCGCAGCAGTTCAGTTCTATACGATAGAAAAAATAAAATGAAAATGAATTTTACCGCCTCCGTGGTCTAGTGGTTGAGACGACCGGGTGTTAATCGGGAAGTACTAGGTTCGATTCCCCATGAGGCCACAAATTTTCCTCATCGGGTTGGTTGTGGTATGGCTTCTTAGTCCTCCTGGCTAGCTACCACCGTCTTACCTAAGTTTGTCGCCATAATACGAGTCACAATTTTTGAATGAGCATTGTTGTGTTTCGTCTAGTAGAGGTAAGATAGCCAGTTCCTCAGTTGTTGAGGTGTCCAGGTGCAGCTCACTTCCACCTTCAGGTGACCAACAGGTGAGATAAAGGCCAAGAGCTTTCCTGTTGTATGTAAAAAAAAAAGAATTTGTTAAATGATACCTCTGTTAATTATTCATTTATCACTAGTATAACTTTTTCCTTTGTTTCATTTTGACGTAAATAAGCTTGTTTCTAATTTCTAATCTCATTTCATTTTGTATTTTATTAACTTTAGTTTCGCAAATTTTTTTATTTTTATTTTTATTTTATAATGTTCAAAAAACTTGTTAGCATTCAATTCAAAGTTAGTTAGTTAGTCAGTTAGTTAGTAAAGTTATCACTTATATTAAGAATGTTGGTTCACCTGTAATTGGCAACTGTATAAGACCATTACAAATTGTAAACTATTAATTAATATTGTGTATGCAGAAGCTGTTGGTGTGCCTTTATTAATAAATAAATAAATGATAAAAGTTTATAAACCATCGTTTTCCGTTTAGTGCTATATCGATTTTAATTCTCAAAAACAATATTGAAATCTATTATTATAATATAAAAATAATGATAATTATGTAAAAAAGCCCTACAGCTACACTACTCGTATATACAATGAGCATGAGTTATTTATGCTCATTATAAAAATGACCGGTGAAAGAAAGATAATAAGTAACAATAAACGCTGCAGTGTGTTCTAAATAGTTCTAATGTCACCATAATTGCTTCACGTCCCGTCCATTTTCTATAAACTTCAAGACTAAGTGGTCGGAGGTCCTGAAGATTATATATCATTCAAATATTACACAGATAGGTCGTCCATACGGTGAAGAATTTAGAATAAAAAAAAAAAGTCGTAAAAGCCGACTAAGGGAGTACCGCACTCTGCGTAGGGATGAAAAAAAAGTAACCCGGTTAGAAAAGATTGTCGCTCTACCCATGTGATTAGTTCAAAACCCTACACTAACCTGTCAGCCTAGCGAGGTATAATAGGCACATTCCTCCTCATATAGGGAGAGACCCAAGCCCAACGGATGGATGTCTATGGATTAAAGTAAATTTTTTGTCGTTAGTCTGTGCCTACGTCGAAGTTAAAATGAAAGGAAATATTTTTATTTTTATAGGTTTTTTTAGTATATAGTTTTTTTTTTCAAAATCAATCATGACAACTTATGTCAGAGAGAGATCGTACAAAGATGTGATTCTTAAGACAAAAAAAAATAAAAACTGTACAATTAAAAATTGTAATATCTTTCCGAAATTACCAATTATTATATCACCAAAATTAGGTGTTTTTATAGCTCCTGATAAAAGTATGGATGTCTGTAAGTATCTCACAATTCGACGGTGACAGATTTTTGCATTCGTATTAGGTTAAGGTAAACTAATTCAAAGTATCGTAAAACACCTTGTACACACTAAGCATGTAATTTAAGAGTTAGGTCTGAGAAGCCGATAAATTCTTCAAGAAAATAAATATATTACGACCTTTTTGCTGCAAACCCAAATCCATTAGGCAGGAGACGCACCTTAAAACGATAGACTTCAAGTTTTAAAATTTCCAAATTCACTATTTTTGAATATTCATTTTGTGAATTCTGCAACGGATGGTCTTACCCACTCGTTTTTGATTTCAACTAGTAGAAAATATGCAAGGTATAATATACGTTCCATTTTAAGTGGCATTCATCACCGGCTTAAAAATTAATGAGTTATTGCTACCGCTTTTCATTTTTTCTGCGTCTAGACAGCTTTGGTCTAGATCTTAGATCCTCTAATTAAGAATTAGTTTTCCGTGACAACACTAAATTCGGTGATTCAACAATTTTTTAAGCTCGGAACAGCGGAAAATAATTTCGCACATGATTTGCATTCGTGTGCGAATTCAAGATTCACTTCTAATGATTCAAAAATGCGTATCCAGGTACCAGCAAAATTATTGTCTCCGCCTCTAAGGTAGCATGTCGCTGTCGCGTAATTTTCTTATTTAATAACTGCGATACTTGTAGTTCATAACCTAGGATAAGGCTTGAGTATTTCGAGGCTACCTGGTGACCTTGTTTCTGTAGCCCTGCTAGTTAAACTTACTGAATATTGCTGGTAAACAAAAAATGCTTTCTTTCATAAATTTTCATTATTTGCAATGTGATTCAAAACAAAAGTGAACGGGATCAGCAGGCCAATTATGGATCTTTCATCGTATGACATGGTATAAATTTGAGAAAAAAAAGTCATGAAATGCTGCATTTCGTATAACCGATGTCCAATGATATTATCACTATGGCATAATTTCAATGATGTCATCATTAAATAATGAACAAATGATCAAAAATCTGACCGGAAATCGTATTTTTCGTTTTGCACTATGATATCATATGATATCATTTACAAAACCATGAGATCGGTAATAGGCCCTCTGGAGTGGGCAAAAATATAAGTTCAATTATGTAAAGCTTTAGAATACATTTTGGTAAAGGTTTGGTAAAATTTTGGTCAAAAATGCGAAACACTTCATTTCTATGATTTCGAATGATTTCGTATCCCGAAAATCATATCTGATTTATCATAAATTCTATTATGTAGGTATTAAAAAGAGGAAATTTCAAAATTCCTCATGTTTATAATTTACGACCGTCATGCCGAATTTTAAAATACTCGTACCAAGCAAAGATAGGTACCGAAGAATACAAAATTCGATTATCAAACATCCGCATAAAAATAAGACCAAGAAAGAAACGCCTAACCTTGCGAATTATTATTAACTGCGAGTTATTACTTCTCGATTTCAAGTTCCATTATTATATCAATTCCTTGATGCATAAATTGTAATCAAACATAGCTCTATGTGATTTCATGATATTATTCATCTATCTGAACATTGAAACATTGATTGCGACGTGAAAACTATAACTAAGCCATAGAGTTAAAACATGAGAATCAAATGATTTTTTTAAAAAAAAACGTCGCACCACACTACAATTTTGATCCTGTGTCGTGGGTGCAGTTACAAACATAGAATATCACATGCACATACAACCAGACCGGAACAAATTTCTGTAGGCTATACAAAACATTTGTCCCGAACGGGAATCGAACCCGCGACCCGTTGCGCAGTAGGCGATCACTCGACCTCTGCGCTAACCGTGTCATATACTACTAGTACAAAATAAACAATACCCACGTTACTCCTCAGCAATTTACAATGCAAACATGTAAAAACTCGGCGCATCGCTAAATCTGTAAGCTAATATGAAAATGTGCATGTAACTCAGAAGTCAACGCCTGACAAATTGGCAATGTGACCGTGTCGCCCGGTCGTTTAAAGGTCCCCAGTTCCGGAATAAAAAACGAAACAAAATATCTATTTGTCTATGTCGATTATGAGATCATGATGGTGTACCTACGTAGGTACTCAAACTAAGAAATTTAAAGTCTTGCTTTAATAATACTGAATAATAACAATGTCATCAATGCAATGTAATGTAATAACAATGTAACTTTGCTTTCTATTTAAAAATGGTAAATAAGTAATTTGAAAAAATGATGAAAAAAAATTTATACAAAAAAAAAATTCGTCTCTGGCGGGACTCGAACCCGCGTCTCCAACATACCGACTTTTGTGACTTACCATCAGTTGAGAAAAAGGAAGGCTTTCATGTAGTGTGTAAAATATATGCGTGGGTATTTTATATGTCGAGGACAATCACTAAAAACCTACGGGTCTAGATTTAAGTGTGATTTTACTATAAGCAACCTTTTGAACATGTCTTATTGACATAACTGTACAAAAAAGAACTGAAATAAAAAGTATTCTATAATTATTGTTTTAAAAACACAATTATTTCAGTTTGATTATTTTCCCCAAAATAGTTAAGCCTCTTATGCACTTAAACTAAACATTTCTTTAAAAAAACCGACGTCAAAAACACCAAAAAGTCATAAATACCTCATATGAATAAACATACATCAGAATTTTATATTGAAGTTAGTTAAGAAGACACAGGATAAAATCCCAGTGTGGGGCGACGTTTTTTTTAAATAAAAATTGTTCTTATATTTTTTAACACTTTTAAGGTGATCATTGCTTGGCTCCGACTTCAACACAAAACTGTGATGTTGTGTGTATTCTTATATTATTTATGAAATTTTGGTGTTTTTGAAGTCGGTTTTATATTTTCGTAAAAAAATTCAATCTTTTTAGTTTTAAATTAATACATGCTTATTAGAATTTGAGCCAATTAAGGCAAACACCAAAATAACCTAAAATAAAACGTATTTCACTCTAAACAGTATTGGAAGAATTATTCCCAAGCTCCTTATCTTCCAGAAACCTTCCATCATCAGCTCTGTATCATGACACGATGAGTACTAGATGCATATACTTGAATATCTTAAGAAAAAACATAAAACAAACACGTTGGACGTGCCTATGAAATTTTAAAGGTTACCCTCGATTTGCCTGGGATCCCAACATCAGATCAGGATGTGGTGACAATGGAACCATCTCAGGAGTGTACTCCTTCGATAACAAAAGGAATTTTGAAAATCGCCTCACAAAAGGCGGAGTAATCGGTGAACATACATAAAAAAAATAGAAACAGTCGAACATAGAACCTCATCATTTTTCGAAGTCCATTTAAAAATAAACATTTACTGCAACACACAATTCACCAGTCGTAACGCTCACAAATAAACAGTACTTTATTGCCGCAGCAAAGGAAGTAAGCATGCGACATAATTTAAGAATATCCACTCCGAGCATGTAAACAATAAAACTGTATGACTCTCATAGTTTCCGCTGCGCCATTTTACATTTCGCTCCAATAAAATTCGAATATTCGTCGTCAGTAAGTAATACCCGAGGTAATACGAGATATCGGAATTCCTATGCTCGTGTATTATTTTCCTGTAAGAATTGAGAATTTCAAAAGATTTTGCTATTCTCGTAGCAACTGATATGAGAAGAATATCGGTTTACCTTTTCAAATTGCTTCGTGTGAAACTACGTTCAACGTTTTTAGATATTCCTGAAAACGAACTGAATATGGTTAGGTGGGAAATAGGTTTGTTAACCTTACAAAGGCAGGTTTGGACAACTGAAAAATTTAAAACTAAAGCGCTAATGAGTAGGTTGACTAGTGAAGTACAGTCAGGAAAAGGTTAGCTACCAGTCTAAAGTTAAAACTTAACTTCACATTAAAAACAACATTAATTTTTCCATACAATTACATACAACAGCTTTAAAATAAGGTGACTCGTATGGTTGTTAAGTTTACCACCCATATAGAATTAAATACAAAATCATTTTTCATAATTATACAGACGTGTGTCTATTCATACATACGAGACCTTGCGTAAAACATTACGAAATCCAACCTATTCAGACCGTCTCGGCTTGACACGAACCTCTGTTTAAAGTTATCTTTCGACACAATTCGATTAACAATGAATACAAACTAACGCCACTCGTTATTCTGACTGAGCCTCAGATTATGCTAGGGCTGCCAAACGGTATGGATTATTCAAATTTTGTTCTTGTATTTAGTATAGTCTGGCATCCGATCGATAACCATGAGGGAGCATCATAGTTGCAAGATAATTTGGCATTGCCATCATTACGCATGGCGGCCGGATAAAAATAAATATAATTGTTGTTGTAGTGAGCGCTAATGGCAACATATGGGTTCGTCCAACCGTGTGATATCAACCTAAATCTAACGTAACAACGATATAATAATTAACGTAATACACATGGAGATTCTGATTTTTACTTTTTCATATATGTTTAAATTAAGTTTAAATTTAGAGAAAAGAAAAAGCTCCTTTTCACGTTTACGTGTTTAGTATAGTGCCATTTTTGCCAACAGTGCGGTTTAAATATTGTTTTAAGTGACCATTTTTACAATTAATAACCAATTTTATAACTTGGAATTTTTCAAAGACGCCATATTTTTATATGACTATGTAAACATGGGTAGGTTTCGGCTTGATAGGGTATTGACTAAACACCTTGTATAAATAAAACAGACTTTCAGAATTTTCTCTCGGTTTTAAAACATTTTAATTATTATGCCCGACCAAGGAACATAATTATTTGTATTCTGTGAGCCCGAGGTTTCTAACGATTTTCAGCATTCGTGGTCATGGGATGATTAAAACCAAATATACGCGAGTAAATCCAGAATGTCGATTTCATTCAAATGTCTAGTACTCGTTCAAATAAAAGACTGAACTGCAAATAAAAGACAAAAAAAATTGTTGTACTACTTTATTTTTACAAAAGTTTATGTTATAATTTGATTCAACCCTGAAATATATAGTTTGAGACGAGCGTCGAACATAATCAAACTAGTTTTGTTTGTTAAATGTGCCCATGTGCCCTTATTTGAGGTCGCCTTTAAATGGCTTGCTACTATGATTAAGTGCTGTCTTCAAAATGTATGTGAAGGTTAGAGATGCTTAAAAGGGTTTGGACTTCACAAAACTCTTATTGTATGATTTGAATATAATTGAAGCTTTTGCTCCCCGTCTTTGTCTTTTTTTACTAAATTGGTAAACAGACTGACAGTCCGCCGATGATAAGTAGTTACATTTATCTATAGTTGTTCCTGTAAGTTTTGCAAACATGCAACCCCGTGTCACAGTGGTCACTGTGTACATTATCAACTTGTGACATAGATGTGAATACACAGTACCCAGTAATTTCATTGCCTGTCTTACCCTTAATATTGAAACAGCAATGATGCAAGCACAGCTGCTTGGCAGCAGAAATAGGTAAATAGAGGTGCTGAGAGGTGTGTTAATATGTATATGTATTAGGTAGTAAGTTTATATATATTGCTTATTTACATTGTATCTTTGACTGCGCCAAACACAATTTAAAATTATAATTTGCCGCTCGGTTGACTGGTAGAGAATGCCTTGTCGCGTTAAATACGCCCATTGTACTTTTCACCAGTGCAATAAAGATTGAAATAAATAAATAAATAATCTACATACGAGTAGAGTATGTATACTAAATTTCATACAAATCTATATCTATACGTTTTGAGTTTGTGGGAGAAATGTACACATGTATATAATAATCACAGACGTATAACGTCTGTTATTATATAGAGTTCCTTCTTACGAAATGTTTAGAAAATAAATACATTGTTATTTCATTTTCGTGATAAGAAAAACACCACATACACAAAAAGAAAATCTTAGAACGAACGAAAGGTCGATACAAAAATCGGATTCGCCAGAAGCTCTCATAGCCCATCCAGTCTCGCAGATGCCATAAAATAGATACGTGATTTCCCACTCGTTCCGTAGAATCTTTTCGACCCCGCCCCCTCCAGATTCCAGTAAACACGAGCTGTCATCTGGTGGGAATGGGAATAGCCAAGGACTCCGCTCGCATTCGGATCTAGTTTAGAAATCGCGTTATTGAAGCTCCCCGGAGGGCTGCAATGCAAGCGTTCCAGACTGCGACAGATTTACTGTAACCTTGGATGA
The DNA here is from genome assembly GCA_963935595.1 of Schoenobius gigantellus. Lineage (NCBI taxonomy): Eukaryota > Metazoa > Arthropoda > Insecta > Lepidoptera > Crambidae > Schoenobius > Schoenobius gigantellus. Next base: position 28,888,558 of record OZ012547.1, on the reverse strand, counting down.
TATCAGAGAATTTACAATGTATAGATGCAGTTGATTCCGATGTGTCCCCACTAGCTCCTGTTGAGAATAAGATTGCGTTCAATGATCGAGTCGTTACTTTTATCGTCAGTGTTGTTACTGGCATTCTTTTCTCTACATTTTTTATAGGTGACATATAGAGTCTATTTATTTATTTGTTATTATTATAAAAGACACAAAACAGAATACAATCGAAACGAAAATAAACATAATTTTAAGGGCCTAAAACTAGACTTTCAAAAACTCCTGTCATATTTAATAGATTAGTCTAAGACTTAGACTAATCTATTATCTACAACACACCGAACTGAACACTCTGAACCAGGGCTGTAGCTAGAGTCGAATCTGAGGTAGGGCAGCATTGGTTACAGGTAGGGCGGAAATAAAAAAATTATCATAATTGATCTGCCCTCGAAGCACGAGCTCCTAAATCAATCACCATGTATATGTATATGTAAATGTACATAGCTTGCCATGGAACTAGGAGTAGCGATTGTATTTTGTGCTTCCACCTGTTTTGAGCTGTGAGATTCTTCGTGATCAATTTGCTCTTCAACTCTTCGTTTTTTTCCAAAGAAAGCCCGTATATCCATCGCAAAATCAATGAATTTTCAATTTATAGCAATAAAAATAACAATTGTATCGATTTTTGACTAAAACACTCTTTAGCGTACACTTCACTTAACCAAACTACAAACAAACACAATCAATCTCTAGTTTATGCGACCGGTGTGACCTCACGCTATGATTTTTTTTTATAAATAACCTCAAACATTTTTTTTCAAAAAAAAAAATATTCTACAACTAAAGCATATTTTTCATTCTGTAAAAAGCAATGTATTACTTAATTTATAAATTTTCTTTCATTAGGGTATTTTTCAATTATTACATAGCGTAAAGCCACACCGGCTGGCGGCTGACGGGTTCTCGTAGACCCAGCGATGTGATGGCGTTTCAAATGCCATCTATACACAGAACAAATAATTTTTATAATATGCAGTGAAGTCACAAACTGTGGTATGTTCGGAAAGTTTAGATACCTACAATTTTTTTTATCTCAAACTATGAACAAACAATTTAATTATAATAATTTCTTACTTGGTATTTTTAAGGTAGGGCATTGTGATTTCAAGGTAGGGCATTGCCCCACAATGCCCCCCCCCCCCCCCCTAGCTACGGCCTTGCTCTGAACACACACCTTTAACTCTAAGGTGTGTATTCAGAGTTTATTTTAATTAAGGTAGAATAGGAAACAAATAAAAGACCCAAACGGGCCAGCGTCAAATGGCATCAAATGGAGAAATAAAAAGAGTTTAAAATATTTTATGATTCACGTTTCCATTCATAACTCAATTTTTGTTTCTTCGATTACGCCTCGAATTGGAAACTTACTTGGCCATAAGTATGACGTAACTTCCGTGGGAACTATAACAATTTGCCTATAATTTAACTGAGCGCTACGTTCGGAGCTTAATAATGCACGAACCCTGCCTGAACGTCCGCTTGCACCCAACCTACTCTCTAATTACGGCAAACGACAAACGGTCTATTCCCACCTCGGCCGGTTATCGAACTCGCCTACTAGAAACTCGCTATGGCTACGCAAATTTACTACAACAAGGCCACATCACGGTAGATGGTGACGCAACTACGCTCGAGGCCAGCCGAATATATCTCACGTTTGGGGTCGCGACACCCGTAAATTCTATTTCCGCATCATCGACAATTCTTTTAAAACTTTTGAATTCAAATTTAGAAGCTGCATATCTCCGGACATTTCGACGCGACGCCGACTACGTACTATATCAGCTAACGTGGCGTCGCTCTATGTACTCCGGAACATTTCGAGGACACCGACACGTCCTCGCTCCTTCGATAATACTCTTTATGTTATCCGACGAATATCCGCTGACCAAAACGATACTTTATACCCGCGCTCTCAACACGAACCACTGAACCGTATCAGATTTATTTCACTGTATAAGTACCTACCTACGTGTATGACCAACATAAATCGAGCGGTTGCACTGCTAACGTCTGAATATCTTAAGGACACGTTACGACCTCTAGTGCTTTGGCGCTTACTCTTTCGATTGCTCACTGCACGTATTTCATTCCAACTTTATCGTAATGAGTCATAAAAGTTTATTGCTGGTGTCGTAAACGCGATCCTAGGTTGCGAAGGTACAGCTTAGATGAGGCGAATCGATGTTACGACGTGGCGGGCTGCAATGTGCAGTTGTGTGTGCTGTCTCGGCCAAAGGCGGTATTTGGGTGTCGTGTGTAAAAATTAAGGAGGATCGTTTGATTTTATACTTGGCGCCGGCGGCGGCGTTCTCGAGAACAATCCACTTATTGTTATCACTGAAACTAAATAAGCACTATTGGCACCTTTAACAGACAAGTGGAGATCTTCCGTTAAAGACTGTTGTTGAAAGTTTAATCTTCGTAAATATAGAAAACGATTACGGGTCTAAATATATTTCCACAAGTCTATTAATAGGCATGGAAATAATGGTGAAAGCAAATTACAAAAAGGATGAAACAAAGTTATTGTGCCCAAGCAACCCAATTCCTTAAATAACTTTAACGTCGGATTCGGCAAGCAGGAAATTTCACGTTTACGTGTTTATCGTCACGTAGCTCAAAAACTGAGCAGCCTTGACACGGCTACCGAAGAGTGCGACATCAACAACGTTTCGTTTAACTGTGGATAAAAAAAATTAAAACTTTAATTGGTAACCAATAAAACCAGAATATTTGTATAAATCATAACAAATAAAAGATAAACCGAACTTTGTGTAATAATAAATCAGAATGGCCATAACCTATCACATAACAGTTGGAAGGTAGGTAAAATATAAAAAACAAGCTTCTTTTTTTTATTATCATCATCTTAACCGTAAAAAACCACTGCTAGGCTTAGGGATCCCATTGTAGGAGGGGTTTGGGCTAGCTCCCACCACGCTGCCCAATCACAGGTTGGTAGTGGGAGCGCCAGGGCCTTTCCATCGATCGACAGAAGCTGTGTACCCAAGAAGTTCTCGCCGAGGATCTCGCGGAGATTCTCGCCAAGAATCGCGCGTTAATGTGGAGCGCTCATTACACCAAGCGCAAGTGAGGTTATCCTTAGTCCATTTAGGTTACTTGAAATCCCTTACACTCCTTGAAATTGCGAGAGCTAATAATTTCTTTACTTAAACAAATAAAACAAGCTACTCTGCTACTGAAAATAGAACCGCGAATTAACGTTACAGGCTTCTGTGACACCCCCTATCCTATATTCTTGCTAATCCTGTACTCCAAACGTACTAAATCATAAGCTCAAAGAAATGAGCTCTAAATGATATATGTTTTTTCTGTTGCCTGCTAAGAAGATAGATATCTAGAACAGCATTCCCACAGACCTAGCTGCTCTTCAAAAATTCATGTTAGTCAACTATGTTATGTCAAAGCATCATAATCATACATGCATTAGATTTTAATTTAGATAGGTACAATACGATCATCTAAGCTGTATACTACTCTTAACCATACAATGGGCGAAATGCCATTCTTTAAACTACATCTCTGCTAGTCCTTATCCCTACTAATATAATAAATGTGAAAAGAACTCGGTCTGTCGGTCTATTTGAGCAAGAATATAGGCTACTTTTTATCCCGAATTCAAATATGTTTCCTAGGAAACGCGTAATATAACACGTTCACAAAAATTTTAAAATGGATAGAATCTGGATCAAGGAGGATACTCTCGTGTCTACGATCAATGTTATCAATAGGTGCGTAGTTTGTCATACATTGGTATGTCTGAGCCAATAAAGAAACATAGCATACGAAACTACGGAGAGCGCGCTCCTTCAGCATACGAAACCACTGAGATGTTAAAAATTATCGGTCCCTATTGTTTAACTCAGAAAGCTTTTAATCTCGACAGTCAAATTTCACCCATCTGCATTTCTAAGAAACAGGAGTCACAGAGTATTGTATGGACGCCGTATTGACTATCAAATCGAAAGCTATCGATCGATGGATTGAGAATTTGAGACTTACACAATAAGCCCCTAGATTGCCGCTACGTATTCCGTGAAGATCGTCACGCAGAGAAAGCCCACCGACATTGAACCGCCAAGTAGGTTGACAGACTATAAATACCGCTAGACTTGAAATTTTATCGCAGAATTTCATCTTTTTGTCTTGTAAAGACACAAAAAATAGGACTAAACGAAGAACACTACCTACTCACTCGTTGACCGACTTGTTATTAATGTAAAACTGTCAGTTAGCGATTACAGGAAACATGTACAATTGTACAATGTCTAGACTTGAATATTGTATCAGATGGTCTACTATTTTATGTTTTTAATAGAATTTCGACAATAGTTCAAAATAAGTTGCAACATTAAAAATAAGTAAATATTATGATAACCAACTTTTCACGATGGTTTATCTTCCATCCTTTTTGTGATGACCAAACATGTAGTGCACATTTGTACCTACTTGTGTCTATTGCATAAAATTACATATTGGGACTGTCAACGCCTGCTTTTTAATAACTTACAACGAAATTAAAATAATAGATTATGGTATTATTTCGATACCTTTATTTATTACAATAATCATCAGCGGCAAAGTCAGAATACAACGAAAACGCAAACAAATAAGTGCGGGGGTGAAATAACAAGGCGGTTACGTGAGTACTTATTCCTTGCTGTTCCCATTAGCGAATGCGTAGGTATTAATCCTTTGATTAAACCTCGATGCTATATCATCACAATGTGCTCTATTATGTATAAGTATCAAATCTTTGCTCGGTTCATGTCTCGTTCATTGCCATAGTCTACGGCAGACACCGCGGTCTAAGTAGGTGAGCGTGTCGAGGTCGTGACGTCACCGCTTTCTCTGCGCTGCGCTGGCGCAACCAGCCGCTCATGCGCGCTATCATATGGTGCGCTGTTATGGAATAACTAATAGCACTGTAATCAAGTGTGCGCACTATTAGGAACTCTCTTGACGTGATTAATCTGTAGCAATTTATCAACGATCTTTAATGTTTACCTGGATATTGACCCTATGAAATCAGGCGTCCAGGTTGCAGATAACTTTTCATATATTTCTGCCACGAACACAAAAGTCTGTCATTGTTGAACGATTTTTCCGTATGTTCACAGAGATTACAATTTCAATATTAAATATTCTATCTATCTGGGGATTCTGTGGAATTAGTTACTAGCGATAGGTATTGGACAATCCAGAAAAATAGGATATTGCAACCGGTCGTCAATGGGCTCTTAAAACATCCACGGGAAGAATGAAAACGGCGACACGTGTATTCTAATAATCCTTCACCGAACGATTGATTATCTATATCTTGATATATAATGTTTGTCCAGACGTGTCTATATTAATATCTATGAGTTGTAGTAGGTATCTAGTATTGATAACTTCTGATATTTACATTGGGCGAAATATCTCTGATGTGAGTTTAAAAAAATAATCATCTATACTTACTAATATTATAAAGAGGAAAGATTTGATTGTTTGTTTGTTTGTTTGTATTGAATAGGCTTCGAAACTACTCAACCGATTTTGATGAAAGTTAGTATAGGTATAGTTCGAGACCAGGGGAAGGACATAGGGTAATTTTCCTACGGGAATAGAAATCCCACGGGAAAACAAAAATAACACGGGCAAAGTCGCGATCGGAAAGCTAGTTAACTATAATAGTGATATGAGTTTTACTGAGTCTAGTGCAACTCCGACAGTTTTCCAACAGCCTTGTCACCGAGAAGTGTGTGATTCATCATCGCTGAGCCTAGAAAGGGTTGTTTGAAATTCAACCCCTAAGGGGTAAAATAAGTGCTGAAGGTTTGTATGGAACTTCATTATTTTTAGAAGCTAGAAGCATGAAATTTTGTATTTGGGCTAATAAATAGAAATTAGTAATTTTTTTTTTTTAGGTTGGCAAACAAGCAAACTGCCCACCTGATGGTAAGTGGTAACAGTCACCTATAATACATGTGGCTCCTGTGAGATTCGCAGCAAAACTGCAACCCCCACAAGAACCACAGTGTACGTTGCCAACTTGTGACACAAGATGTAAAGTCACAGTACCCAGTAATTTCACTGCCATATCTTACCCTTCAAACCGGAACACAGCAATGCAAGCACTGCTGCTTTGCGGCAGAAATAGGTAAGACGGAGGTACCTAAGCAGACGACCCTGGTACAGAGTCTCCCGCCAGTGACAGATAGTAAACACATATTCCAATTTTTTTGCGAATTCCACCCTCAAAAGGTTGAAGTAGGGGTTGAAAGTTTGCATTATTTTCGTGTATCACACTTACGGTGCAAACAAACTGGGCTTATGTGATGCCACGTCACGTATGTGATGTTACGTCCATCAGAAGACATCGGTCTTAATAGAAAATGTATGAAAAATCATTACTTAGAACTACACTTAGCTTATGTGACGTGACGTCATTAGCGCGATCAATCACATAACGTGGCGTGGCATCACATAAGCCCAGTTTGTTTGCACCTTTAAACCAGGAATTTTGTTAATGCTTCAGCTTCACGAGAAAAACGCAAACAACGCGAGCGAAACTGTAGGCGCAAGGCTAGTTACGCTATAATAATAAAAAAATTACGCGAGGCACCTCTACTTTTACAGCTCAATTTCATATGCACACACAAATATTTGAGTGAGACCTTAAAAGAAAGAATAACCAAGTTTTACGTCATAAACGTTTCACGAATAATATTTTAATTAAATACAAAAATCACGTAATCCAGTATGTCATGCGGGCGAAAATTAATAAAACAAAATAAATATTTCCCGTCCTTTGCATGCCGCGGAATGAAGTCGTGTGTTTTACATATTTATATTTTATGTTCCATCGTAAAATGTTTAAAGTAACCGAGTTTATCGTATCTCGTAAAACCGTGTAACAAACACGTCTGTAATATTTGTACAGCGTGTCATGGGTGTCCGTACGAATAACGGACAGTCGATAAATAAGGTACACAGCTCATTGGCGTAGGTAAGGGGGGAGGGGGGCAGACGCCCCCTTGAAAAATCAACGTATACTAGATAGAATGAAGTTTTCCTTCAAATTGAAGTTTTGAGCGTGCCGCTGTGGACTCGGCACTTGCCTTCCAATCGTGAGGTCCGGGTTCGAGACCGCCGTATGTGTTTTTTTGTTTTCGAATTTCATATGTACATTTGTCTGACGCTCCTACGGTGAAGGAAACTATCGTGAGGCAACCTGCATACTACATCTGCGAAGAAATTCAATGTTGAATGTGAAGTCGACTAATCCGCACTTGGCCAGCGTGGTTGACTATCTAAGGCCTAATCACCCTAAAATAGGGTAGGCCCCTCGGTCGGGACGTATATGAGCTGTAATGATGATGATGAAAAGTTTTGTATCAGTATACACTAGGCAAATTGAACAATGATTTCTCAATATTACTGACTATATGGTCAATTGGTCAGTGCTTGCTCTATGAGTCAGTGGGACATCGATTCGATAACTCGGGGCTCTAAGGGCGTAAACACCATTTTGGAAAAAAAGACCTTTTAAAACAGTCTTGGTTAGAATTTTTCGCTCTATCGATCCATATATTTAAAGTTCTTTAATTCGCAAAAAAATGTGTATACGCCCCGACGTTCCACATGAAAAAAAAAGTTTTTTTCGTTTTTGGGGCGTAATGGATTAACAACCGATTAAAAAAATAAAACAAAAGCGTTAACCTTAATCTACTGTCGTGAGATTGTTAAAAATTATATTAAATGTAATATACCTACAGCACCGAGTAAGTGTAGATTATAAGTTACTGTGACTATTAATTAAACAATATTTAATTATAATTGGCGGATCATTACATCCGTTACTGACCAACCCAAATAACTGAGTGATGAATAATTTTATGGGATACACCTACTGACTAAAAGAAGTGATAAACTACTTAACAAATATTTGAGTTTTTAGTAAGTAACAGAACAATGATATATCAAACAATTGAAACAACTGAACTCGCTTATAAATGGTTTTATTATACTATTTACTGGTGATAACTGGGTTCCCGACAAAGCAGCAGTTTTTGGGCGCAAACGACATAGTAACGTTTTTTCTGGGGCGTAAACACAACCTACGTTGGTAGCAATTAGAGACCCGTAGAGTATTATAGTTCAATATTATAATTATTATATTTTAAATATTTAATTGTTTTTGGTCTCGGAATCATTTTTATAGCTTAAAAGATAAAAAAGTTACATAAAAATATTTGCAAAAAAAAGTCATTTGGCTCCACTCTAAAGTTCATTTTGACGTAAATTCAAAAAATATATAAAGCGTACAAACTTCTAAAAAACTTTATTTTTAAAAACAATAGGCATCTCTTAAATTCTTATGAACTGAGGCTTCTTATTTTAGAACTATATTTGGCTCCTTTTAAATATTGAATGTCTATAAGCACCCAAAAAAGCCTAATGGAGACTTTAACTTTCTATTTTCGGCCGTAATTTTCTGCCAACGGAACTTTAATTTTCATATCAATAGCCTATATTTTCCTGCAAGATCTTTCCCTCACGATGTAGGTATTGAATTTCAAATCAAAAGAAAAAGATCACTCAATTGATCTGTGAAGATGTCTAAATTGGATGCTGATATGTAGTTACCAAAGGTGAATTTCTTTTTTCTTCTTTGACCGAACACGATAAGAAGATAATAATCGTCGAAGTCGAATTTTCGGTCGCGTTGGATAAATTCTCATTGGCCAATGAGAATTTGCGCGTTAACAACCCAACCCTGCGAGCATGGAACTCTCGATAAACAAAATTTGACAGCTAAGATCGACATACTCGACAAAAATCGATAAATTTGACAGATAATCCTAAGGAGTGAAAAGGACAAATGCTTTTGTCGATCGAGATATGTCGATGACAAGTCCATACTCGCAAGGCAGTTTCGTATCCTAGCTGAGATGAAATTTCTTTTGTATTGATTTTAATTACAAATTAATCATCAGTTAAATCAGGGGTCTCCAAGCTACGGCTCGCGGGTCAAATCCGGCTCGCCAATGCCATCAATCCGGCCCGCGACAGCTTAAGTAATTAATTGAAATGCAAAAAAGCTTATGTTTGCTTAGGTCACGCAATCTGCGACCAGTCTAGAAATATAGTTAAAGGCAGAAAAAATAAAACTGTTTTGGCCCTTGGAACATATTACTGAAGTGAACAGTATGGCTCTAAGGCTTCAAAGTTTGGGGACCCCTGATTTAAATTATTATTCAAATTATCACATCAAAAGGAAAAGATGATTTATTTTCGCAATTGTAATAATAATATTAAGTTGGATGATAATAAGTTGTTACTGTTACATAGACTATTTTCGTAGCAGCTAGCGTCTGTAACTTTTCTTATCCGAGGAATATATCTCGGCAATTGTCGAATAGAGCTATGTATCCGGTTTTACGAGCGACAAACAACGCGGGGCCAATTGCTAACGTCCCGGGATCTAGTCATCCTGGAATAAAATTCCTGGATAAGAATCCCGAGATACGAGTCCCGGCTAATCTTGACCGCTGCTGCGCTTTACGAGCGGTCCTTGAACAATGAGGGATCGAGATTTTAAATAAAAATTTTACGCTTTAGTAATAGCACAAAAGTTTTATGAATTTTCTTCAGCGTAAATGATATACTGAAAGAAAATTAGAAAAATATATATTCATTTACTTTATCTTTATTGAATTATGTTAGGGAAAAGAGTCAGACTTAATGCAACAAGATACTCTCGAGCAGTCAACCCAACAGAAAGTTAAAATAAATCTATTTGGTGCAAGAAAGATTTGAAAATGTTTATTTAATGTATTACCTTAGTTAAATAGCTATGAACCTTAATAATGCATAATTACAATAAATATTAAGTAACTAGTGGGCCAGACAGACGTTGTCCTGACCGATTACAGCGGGTACCTAGTACCTACCGGGTCCAATTGTACGTGTAAACCTTAACTGAACCTATTAAAACACACACAGAAAAATTCGTAAGAATGCGTCGAGCCGTTTTGTAGTTTTAGCGTGACTAACGACCGGCGATTCATTTTTATATACAAGAGCAGAATATATTAAAAATAAATATACTTATTACGAGTATTATTAGCTCGAATAATGCCAAGTTTCTGAAGTAGTGCTCATGGGCGAGCCTTGTAAATATTATATTAACGCGGTGACGTACTCATATAAAGAAAAGCAGATTATTCCAGAGCTGAAAAGCTGTAACAGTGAATGAGGTCAAAGAGAAACAGGAACGGTGAGCGGGAATTTTCAGAATGAGGATGTTTGACGAATGGAGGTTACGACCGTATAAGGAACTAACGAACTGGAGACTGTATTTAAGGTGTTAGAGAGGTTTAGGATTGAACAAGATATTGAATAAACTGCAAACAACCCTAGGATTCACGCGGAGACGAACTGGACGCCACATTAACTGCCGGTAGTGAAATGTGTTTTTACCACCAAGCTGGCAAACAAGAATGTCGCCTGATGGTAAGTGGTCCCCGCAGCAGCTTATAGACGTCAGCAACACCCTGGGATATCACTCGCGCGTTGCCAACTCGAAATGTGTTCGAATTTTCCCAGCTTGTAAATAAATCTAATACCATTGTCTATTAGACGATCCACAATCCCCACGTTCCAAGAAGCCTGTTTTGACAGCTGTCATCCTCTTGGTTTATCCGTCAGTTTTGACAGATAAACTATGGGCGGGAGGGGGATGTCAGAGCTCTCTAAGCGGGCTTCTTAAAACGTGGGGACCGTAATTACTTTAAGGTCTTAATGAATTTAAAGTTTTTAAATGTTATCTACAGTACCCCTAGCACGAACAACTCTCGTTACAGTATACTAGTAGTAGTCGTATTTACTTACTATGAGATATAAAATGGACAGCTAGAAACACTATCTATCGTAAGGCTATCGTGTTCTCACTGTAAAATGCTCACAGAGAGATAGACCGAATCAAATCAAATCAAATTTATTGCATTCATGTGAATTTACAGGTCTTAAAAATATGGAGAACAGTACACATGAACTCTGTTAGGGCACAGCAATGATAATTAAAATTATAATCTATATAAATAAAAACATTATTTACGACTCAGTCGATCGACTATTAATAAAATACATTAATTTTAAATTATTAAATATTATGATTATACAAATTTAATTTTTAAATGTCAATAAAATTATATTACAATTATAGAAAATTTAATATTTGATAAAAATTATATAAATTAAGGACTTGATTAAATTATTATTATACAATACAATACAATATTATTTAATCCTGAATTATTTAAAATTGAAAAATTCTGATTCGGAATAAAAACATTTATCTATTAAATATGTCTTAAGGCTATTCCTAAATTTGTTTTCGTTCTCTTGTGTTTTTATGTCATGTGGGATATTATTATAAATTTTGACAGCCATGCCGAATGGGCCTGATTTTACAATTTGTAATTGAGTATTCGGCGGAGCTAGTTTGATCTGGGCTCGTAAATTAGGAGGCCTAGTATATAGTGGGAAAAGGTTTTTATACGATAGCTAGCTGTCGAATAAAACGATACGACATGTCAAAAGTGAGTTCGTGCTGACGATTCTCATACTCGTACTTTAGCTCTCGTTAACTATACCATTACCATTACGGCACCATTTAGTTCCTTAAACGACCTTAGTGGCGCTGCTAAAGTTTTCGTACAAATAATACGATTACGATTACCATAACTATAGTGGTTCGTGCTTGGGGCACAGAATCTAGATAACAACCTATTTATGCCTATGTATAATTTGAAAACTAATGTACGTTGCTACACCAGCCAAAAGTTTTGTACACACAAATTCCACTGCAAAATTAACGACTAGATCATAATGAAACTTATACTACGCTGATGACATTTTGCGTTGCATGCTTTGTGCTTTCTTGATGATGTGAGCCAAGCAATGTTTGTTATTGCATCTCACTAGCACTCATGCGTACATGGCAGTACGCCTTTTATGATGTTGGATTGCGATGTAATTTTTTCCATCTGTAAAAGATTGAGTGTGCAATTTTAAATTAAAGTAAAACATGTATTGTATATTGTCTTTCCCAGACAGTTTCATGAAATTGAATCGCAGCAATTATTAACACAGGGAGTAAATTTTCTCTAAAAAATATTTTAAAAATGACAGCCAATATAATTAATATACTCGTATATGAATTCATCACACAGTCTTAGTGCTATGTGCATGAATGTATAACGCAACACAAGATATTTTGAAGCAAATTTTCCTGAGAACAGAGTTTCAACATCTGAATTCTGAGTCCCTTTTGTTACAAGATCAAACGAACGTATTCCATTGAAGTGATTGTTAGTAATCAGACGAAATCAGAAATTGTTTACAGCCGTGAAAACCAGCCTACCGTTCGAACATTTCATCCTTTTCTGTTCTCTAATTCAAGCGTCACTTTCTTTCATAATGAAGGTTGTATCGGACACAAATAAATACTAACAAATTGTGTGTTGATATTGTTACTGAATCAGTGACAATTACGAGGCTAATAATGAAAATGAATGTCAATTTATTTGATTTACGAAACTGTGAAAAGTGGCGAAAACATAACGAGTTATTTAAGGATGAAAAAGATTTTAGTGCCAGTAAGTCCTTTATTGCATCGGTGGCGCTGTGGACTCGGCACTGGCCTTCTACTCGGGAGGACCGCGGTTCGATCCTGCCATGTACCAATGTGTTTTTAGAATTTCATAATTATGTATATTACTCCTATCGTGAGGCAACCTGCATACATCTCCGAAGAAATTCAAAAGTGTATGTGAAATCGACCAATCCGCACTAGGCCAGCGTGGTTGACTAAGGCCTAAACACACTAACATATGGTACGCTCGAGCCCCTCGATGGGGGCATATATGAGCTGTGCTGGGTTATGTGAAGTCCTTGATTTTGACAAAAAACTTGACTTTAGTGCTTTCCAGCCGAGGCCGAGCTATTTTCCGGTGTATTTTTCGTAAACCCTTGATATATTTTTGATATTCAAGACTTAACGCTTAACAATTTAAATCAACTTTGGTGTAGAGACAGTCACTAACTTGCGGTTAGAAAGCTTAAAAATATAATAGTTCCGTATCTACTTATTGTTTTATTTACTACGATTTAAAACCATCCCTTTCAACTAAGATTGTCTCGGGGCTGAGCTGTCGGATACTTTTGACTTGGGTTCCCATTTCTGCCACAAAGCAGCGGTGCTGACGCTGTTGTATACCGGCGTAAATGGTAGGTAGGCATTAAAATAATTGAATATATCACTATATTATATTACTAGACATTATATGTTGGCAATGTACAACTGTGGTCCTCATAGTGTTTATAGAGTTGCCAATGTAACTAGAGCAACTAGAGCCAGATAGGCTTGTTTCCTAACTTTGCGTTATATAAAAAGACGTTGCCTATGAAGTCAAACGAGCAAACGTATCACCTGATGGTAAGTGATTATTCGCGCAACCCCAGAGGAGTTACAAGTGCGTTGCCGGCCTTTAAGGGGGCACAGTCAGTCCACTAGCGCCGCCATTCGTTTTGTATTAATTATGATGAATTAAAGACGTTACTACAAAAAATAGCACAGTCATGAACTCAATATAGATATTTTAGATCTTTGGGAGCTATTCAGGCATAGATTAAAAGTATAGGAATAATCATAATCAGAATTATTGCTAAAAGTGGCCACTTTAAGCAATAATTATGATTTCGACTATTCTATACGGTCAATGTGTACAAAATACGTAAATAAAAATCTGAAGTACTTATCTATATTGAGTTCTGTGAGTGACTGTGCTATTTTTTGTAGAAATGTTTTTAATTCATCATCTAATATATAAAATTGTCGTCGTAACAGTGTTTGTTACCAAACTCCTCCGAGGCTTGACCGATTTTTATGACATTTTTTTTGTATGTTCGGTAGGTCTCAGAATAGGTCGTAAACTATTTTTTATTATGGCGAACGCAGTTCGCCGGCACAGCTAGTAATTAATAGAAACGAATGGCGGCGCTAGTAGACTGACTGTGCCCCCTTAAGAGGGCACAGTACCTACTACTAGCGCCGCCATTCGTTTTTTATTAATTATGATAAATTAAAGACGTTTCTACAAAAAATAGCACAGTCAGGAACTCAATATAGATACTTCAGATTTATATTTACGTATTTTGTACACATTAACCGTATAGAATAGTCGAAATCATAATTATTGTTCAAAGTGGCCACTTTTAGCAATAATTCTGATTATGATTACTCCTTACTTTTAATCTATGCCTGAATGGCTCCCAAAAATCTAAAATATATATATTGAGTTCCTGACTGTTCTATTTTTTGTAGAAACGTCTTTAATTCATCACAATTAATAAAAAACGAATGGCGGCGCTAGTAGTAGGTACTGTGGCCCCTTAAGATACGAGTAGAAATACGCTCGGTACTATGCAGTGAGTAAACAAATCGATGAGACCCATGTCTGTTGTCGCACAGAAGTGTGGAGCGCGGGCGGCGGGGCCGGCGGGACGTCAGCATGCGGTAGCGTTATGGAGCTGAAGCACGAGGTGGCGTACCGCGGCCTGCCGGGCCAGGTGAAGGCCGAGCCGGGCGTGAGCCACAACGGGCACCAGGTCAACGGGCACGTGCGCGACTGGATGGCCGGGGGCGCTGGCGGCGGCTCGCCCTCCCCCGGCGTCGCGTCGCAGCCGCAGCCGAACAACGGCTACTCCTCCCCGCTCTCCTCCGGCAGCTACGGCCCGTACAGTCCTAACGGGAAAATAGGTAAGGTTAAATTTTAATTATTAGACGATTTATTTTAAGCTTTCTGGAGGTAACGAATTTCTATGTACTATCGAGGTCTCTCGTGCCTTACCACTTTGTAGAAATATTCGTTTGAAAGCGGATCGCATACGACACGCCCACACGACCCTGATATCCCTGATTGGCTACGTATTTTTACTACGATTTACTACGGCCAATCATAGACAGACATGACACGCCTACACGACCCATACCTATCCCTGATTGGCTACGTAATTTTACAACGATTTACTACGGCCAATCATAGACAGACATCTGGTTTCATTGAAATCGCTCTTGGTGTCAGTCTGCTTTACGCCTTACTATTGGTGAATGAATGGAGCGGGGCGTGGTCTGACGCGATTGTCATCGTGCAGTGTGCAAGCGACTTTCGACGTAGGACTGGTAAGGTGCCGATGTCCTCAATAGTACATACTTTTCGTGATACTGTCATAAATAACAAATATCATTCCACCGGTAAACCTTAACCTTAATACAGATTCCGTAGCTGGCAAAGTAATCGAAAGACCGGAAAAATTCATAATCCTTCCGAATTCTTCTTTCGCGTCATTTCTTTTTATGTTTTTATCTTAAAGCTTTTATGATGTACATAAAAGCTTTAAGATAAAAACAAAAAAAGAAATGACGCGATAATTACTACACTACAAAATTATTACTCAAATTGTAGAGTACATTAAGACTAGAAATATTTTTTATTAAATTACGTAGGTATAGGATGCTCGTTATAATAACAACAAAAACGAATGGTTACCGATAGGTAAAACCTGGTGGGTTATTGTCTAAGAAAAAATCTATCACGATCGCCTTCAATTTGATAACCATTGCGTCGTGAGCACAAGACTCTGCGCCAACCTCCTTTTATAAAGGAGCGATGGATAGACGGCGACTGTCGATTTGTAAGCGATCGCGATAGATTTTTTCTTAGACAATAACCCCCCTGGGTGTCTATTAATTCTTTTACATGCTTCAAGATAAATAACAGTACAGTACTTCAAGATAAATAATAGGCATTGACTAACTTCGTGCTTCTGAATATGACCGACACATGTAGGCAGTGAAATGATAATTATAGAGCTCCTCTTGTGATTATAAATAATGTATAGGACCAAACTGCTTTTTGTTTCTTTGATAAGTCAGAGGATTGCTTCCGATGTTTTCCGACGTCCATTATTAATCTTGATGTACTGTACAAAATCATCGTTATCGTAATGAATCAAAACACCGAGATTATTTAATTGTGACTCCATAAATACTTTTCTATTGAAAAATACATCAATAAACATCGATCGAAATTGATTTCGATAGTTCTATCGTAACTCTTGACTGAAACAAAGTAAACAATTTACCCAAGTGCACGTTTCAGGCAAAAAAGTAGCGTTGCATCGCAAATTATATTTCAATGCCAGTCTGTTTAAAACTGCTAAGTTAATATTTGGCCTTACTCATAGGTCGTTGGTTTCCGAGTCATTAACACCGGCTGGTATGCTGACCTTTCTTAATATATTTAATCACCGAGTAGATTTTTTTTTGTTCTATCAGAAAATCCCTATTTGGAAAAATATTCACCTATTTGTTATATTGCTGTGTACTCATTTCATTATAATTAACCCAACTTTATTCTCTTGTCAATATGACTAATTCGTCAACTATAGCGAGTGTAAAACTCGGACTGCGCGCGAGTTGGGAACTTCCGATATCAAACTCAAAAATCTTTATTCAATATAGACCTCTACAGGCACTTATTGACAAGTTTGTAATTTTACACACATTTATAGTTATTTAGTTATGAAGATGTATGTATTGGTATTTAGATATATCCTCTTGGATACGGAGAACAGTTTATTAGATGTTATATGGAATAGAATGATAATTTTATATAACAACTCATTAATTAAAGATTTTAACCCATAGCCATGACCGGCAAACAATTCACCATCATTTTATTACTAGGCATTTTTGCAACTTTTCTTATAATAAAAAGTTTTGCCCTTTAACAACACAGTTAACGATCCATTTTATTAAATAAACTAGCTGTCCCGACCCGACCGACGTCGTGCTGCATGGTCTTGTTTTCGATTGACGTGTTTATCCTCGTAGCACAGCTGGAACAGCTTGAAAATAATGTGTTTTTTATGGTTTTCCTTCTATCTTCTACCTACTTTCTCCGTAGTCCGACAAATAGTCAACGAAATTATATTTTTATTTCACGTTTAAATAATATTTTCTATAATTCTTATAGCAAAACAAATGTTTTTGTTAAATGAAATCAAAAATAAAATGAATCGGTCCACCTGTTCTCGAATTTCGCGCTTAATAGCACATTTAGCTATCCATAATTGTTTTATCTATACAAATAAATAAAATTGAAGTGTCTGTTTGTAATGTCAAAATAACTAGTATTTACTAAATGGGTATGAATGTATATCGGGGACCAATAACAAAAACACAATTTAAAAAATTTTTGTCTGTCTGTCTGTTTGTTCCCGCTAATCTCCGGAACGGCTGGACCGATTTTGACGACACTTTCACTAACAGATAGCTTATTATATAAGGTATAACAAAGGCTACTTTTTATAAAGATGGGTCTAGCCGTTACTATTCCACGCGGACGAAGTCGCGGGCACAGCTAGTAAGATAATAAAAATATTTATATTGTAAAAAATATATTTAATAATAAATATTTTGTATAAACAATAATCATATTAATTAATTTACTAGCTGTGCCCACGAACAACTACGTTTCACCATATTAATTGTTTAAAAAAATCTGAAGAGGGCCACCCTTAACACCTAGGGGTATAGAAATAGCGTACGCGCTTTTCTCAGGCCTTCGAAATATACACAAAAAAAAATCATAAAAATCGGTCAAGCCATTTTGGGGGAGTTCGATAACAAACATTGTGACAGATTTAATTTACCAAAAGTATGGTTACAGTTGATTCCAACATATTGTGTCGATTATCGACGTGTAAATATTTATGTATGTCCATTAGTATGTTGTCTAAATTAAATTCTGTTATGGTATATAATCCATTCATAGACAGTATTAACAATTAATATCAAATCAGATACAGTATTAAAGTCAAAATAAGTAAATGAATTTCTGAATGTCAAGTGTTCGTTATAATTGTCAATTTAAATTTGGTCACTAATGAATGTAACCGACCAATTGATGAATTATGTCTGTCAAGTCAATAAGATTTATCATTATTTTTATGCAATTCAGTTACTAAAAATTTAAAAGACTATATAACTAACACGCACCATGATAGAAAAAAATAATTTACAACAGAACTATTAGTTTTAATAATCATTATATCAGACATCTTATTGTATCATTCATAAATAGGTGTTCATTAATTGAGGGGTACTTAATATTGTTTTTAAAGAAACTTAAAATTCTGCTTTATAATTTACTTAGTGTCAATTGCTTAATTTATTATGTATAGGTATGATAAATATGAAATGTTGCAAAGGTACAACTTAGATTAAAGTAAAATACAACTTGGATTAAAAATAAATTAAAACTTATTTCTTTCCTTATTTATTCACTGGCATGTTTATATTGTGGATTCGTGGATTACGAAATAATTAGGTTGCATTTGCAAGACAAGACAATAAGTCGACACTAAGTCGCGGATTACAATACTCAGCATGCGCTTCAGTCTTCGTTAAGCCTGACATAAAAGGTAACTCATTCTGGACCTCAATAATGAATACCATGATCACTTATAGCAAGGTTAAAACATATTGAAACAAAGACACCACGCTTGCTGAATAGCGCCATCCCGCTCTCAGCGCGGTTTTAATATTGTTTTGAGCGATCATAGTTACCGGGCAGGTCAGACGTAGGTCTGATTACCTATGTAATGAATGACTGACAAGTCTATGCATTTGTTGTTACACTTATGCCAATCACTAAGAATGTCCGGTGTCTGTTAATTGTGTCGGAAATCGTGCGGTGATGAATGCAGAATACAAATAGAATCGCAGCCTCCCTTCTTCCGTGGGTATTTTAAAAGCCGTAATGGATAGCCTACTAAACGCAAACATACCCAAGCCCCCTAACCATGATCGCTCAAAAAAATATGAAAACCACACTGAGAACTAGCTGACGCGATACGTAGCAAGAGCGGTACCTCTGTTTCAATTTTGTTTTGACCATGTTATAAGCGATAGTGGTAAGGCCCCTGGGGAGGAGATGGCAAACTCGTAACAAAACACACCTCGATCCCGTCTGGCCAATGTAATGTATAGAAGCTTTGCTATATGGAGAGTAATGGCCAATTTCACAAACCTTGTCTTAGCTTAGGACAATCGTGCAACGGCTTGGCTATACAGTCCTTGCCCACCTTAAGAGGACTGTGAAGTGCCAATGCATGGCTCGAGTATGCACTTTCAAAAATGCAGCTTGTTGCACACCGCTTAGAGTTGAAAGTCCGAGGCAAGTGCCTACATTTCTTATTGAAATATTGTTTCGTGCGATAACTGTTTTACCCCCCCTAAACCTTTACAAATTAGGCACTTTTGGTCTCTTTATATTCATTATACCTTAATCTATGTTTGTACGTATTGCTTTTTTTTGTAATTCAGTATAATTTAGTCAATAAAGATAAAAATGCTCGAGGTAGTTTTTAAGTCTAAAATATGGTTATTTAGATGCTAATAATTTATATTCTGAGCAATATTACTTCAAAATCAAAACGTACAAACCTAGATCTTCATTATATCTACAACATTTCCAAAAAATATGAAAATTGGACTATGTTAAGAGGGAGAAAAACGTTATCGCTTTTTGTATGAAAATTTACAGCTTCACAATCCTCTTAAGAGCATTGACAGTACAATTTGATATTGTTTTGTAGCTCATATACTCGTACAATATTGGCCGCTTCTGTCTGTAGTAGGTAGCTATAGTTTTTAATACGTAGTACTAACGAATAACTGCTAGTACAGGGACAATGGAGATTATGGCATTAATTTTGTTCTAATGTTTGTCATATACATTATTTTTTTAATTCTGTGTACATTATTAAAAAATATTGGACACGTCTTTTTAGGCTCTGTACTTTAAATAGGAAAAAGCGGAACCCTTGTAGGAGCACTTCGTCGTCCGTCTTTTTCTCGGGAATGCGTAGAGATATCAAACTGAAATTTATATTAAATAAACTCGGGTCTAAATTTATTTAAAAAATCAAACTTGTCAGTCAATGCGATCAAAAGATATACCGCTTATGTCGCATAGTATCACAAACTTTGCGATTTCACAAAGGAATTAAAACCTAAAAGGTACTTCCCGTTGACCTAGAATCAAGAAATTTGAAAAATAAGCAAGGTCTTATAGTACATGCTAAGGGAAACATCTGAAAACCGTAAATTTGTAGTTAGGAACTTATATACTTAGATTTGTTTCTACGGAATCCTCGGTGTGCGAGTCCAACTAGCACTTGACCGGTATTTTTCTTTTTTTACCTAATCAAGATCTTGACACGATGAAATATCTAGTGGCATCACGCCTGTGTACATTTTGTCGCACGTTTTGGAGTATTTTTTTGATAATTCGACCAAGCAAAAAATACATGTTTGGGTTTACGTATACGTCGAAGATATCTGATATATTTTTATTATCACTCTTTTTTTTTTCAAACCCAGACTTTATCCCTATTTATGCTCCAGCCAGGACTACTTTTTATTTAAAAATCCAACACGCAACAACAAAGTATTTCAACGTAGTTTTACCCGATATATGGATATGACGCTCAGGCGGCCATGACACATGACCCAGTTTCTTCAGTACACCATACGCGTTCTCACTATAATTGCGTAACAGCAGGGTGCACTACAACACACTGGTCCTAACAATGAACCGCAATAGTCCATTTTCTTACAGCCTTCAGCCATTAATGATGGCTTCTTATCCAATAGCGGTATCAACGAACCCACTATTAACTTTGCATACAACAATAGCGACTGAGCCAACGCTATATTTAACAGACAGACACGCTACCTAGCAATTGGGCGAGAGAATCGTAAGATGACACTACAGTTCTATTAACCGTTGACGAGGATTCCCACTAATTAAAGCTGAGAAAAAAGAAATTAACCAACGTTATGATCCGAAAAGTAATAAATTAATAGGTTTGTCCGCGCCAAGGAGCTATTGCTGGATACTTGAATATTAAAGGCTTCGGCCGCTTATATGATCACAGGAATTAACTGACATGTTTGATCACTCAGCGTAAAAAAATCATTTAATTAGAAATTATATTCATTCATCTATATTCATTTAATCTATTGATAATTTTTTTTTCAATAAAATTATTGGTTATCAATAAAAAATAATCAATAGATTAAATTATATTCATTTAATCTATTGATTATTTTTTATTGAAAACCCTTCAATTAACCCGACAATGCCGTCCCTTTCGGTCGTGCATTATCTTTCTTCTTCCCTTTACGTTATGCTTATCATGACAATCGTAGTTCAAACACTTTACATAGTATACACGACTTTTATTCGTGTCCAACAGCTAGTGACCTCTAGCGACATTAGTGCGACTAACGATCCGTATCCAAGGACAAAAATACTGTCAGCACAAACGCATATACGAGTAAAAAGCATGCGATCATCTAGGGTTGGTACTCCACGAGTTAATTCTAACGTAGATACAGACTGATAAGTTATCAGCCGATGATAATTTTTTCCTCATCGCTATCGTGCAATGAGATAGTGAGGACGTTGACCTCGTATTGTATCACTTGAGTACTGCTAATATAAAAATGAAGGAAGCCTCAGACAACTTAGCAGATTTCTGAAGTTAACCTTCAGCGGTCGCTGACTGTTCGCTGCACGTCAATAATAAATATCTGTTCCCAACACGTTAACATCAAAAGCGTTCGCTAATTCGTGTAGCTTAAACTAACAGTTGGAAATAGTTTCATGCTATCGCCACAAAAGTAGTTGAAACTTTAGAAGGTTATCACGTACAAATACCACTTTTAAGTTTAAAAAGATTTCAGTGCAAATACAGAGAAGGAAAATTAGCTGAAAAAAATACTTCTAGAATTTTATTAATTGTCTGAACAACAAAACAATCCGACAAAAGAGAATAGAAATTGTTAGACTCCTTAAGTCATTGCGATGAAACGTGTATTCTTTAACTTTTTCAAATTAGTAGTTATTACTATCATTAAAGTATGTCATCATGTCACACATGAATTTCCGAGTCGAGAATGAAAACAAAACGATTTATCACGCCCCCCACTTCCTCTCAGTATTTTTAAAGTGTACTTCTGAGAACCAATTAAAAATAACTTATCCTACGGAATTTCTGCGACGTCGGTCCACCATTAAGATCATAATGTTGCTGCGTTACTTCTCGTTATTTTCTTATTAAGATTCATTCGAGTATCCGGTGAGTTTTTGTGATCGCCTAAAAATCTAAGCTACCTAATGGCTATGATTCTAATGATTGGATCATTACAGGCTTTGCCAGAACACTATAGGATGCTTAATCAGTAAATTCAAAATCATTTTTGAAACGAAGTTCCTCATGTTGTGAAGACAGGGGCAACCAACAAAAACTGTACGTTACAAAAAAGCGTTACATTACAGAGCATATATTATTATTTAACTCGAAACCAAAGCATCGGAGATTAAGACACGCTATTGACAAAATGACATTGGTGACTTTTTTATAAACAACGCAAAGGTTCTTCTTGATAACTCGAGGTTTTTCTAATATTTTGTTAAATAACCATTTCGAAAATTCGAAAAAATACTTAAGACGTTAGAAATTGAAAATCCTCGAAATGATTTTCGATTCAAAGTATCTTGTTAAAAATGGAAACATGTCCATTGTATACACATAAGTGGAACGTTTTCGTTATTTTTTAGATAAATATCGCTGTTTTGTCTACGTAGAGCGTTTCGATCAATCCCGGAGTTTCTAGCACGCTCTTCTGGGGGAGGTCCGCATTCTGAGCGTGTTGATTTATTTTGACGTTTTCAAGTGTATGCTTCATACTAGGCATAGAAATGATGGTTTATAAGTAGATATTGCTGGATACTTTTCATTCGTTTTAATTACATGACATGATTGATGATCTCTCCCAGAGATAAGTCCGCCCTTGTGAATCTTGTACTCACTGGTATCCAATGTTTATGTGTACAATAAAGAATTAAATGAATTTTTTCATATGATTTCACATGTGATATTTTACAGGCAATGATTTTTATATAGTAGTTGTATAATGCCACACTTGGTTACAGATACCAAGTGTGGCATTATACATGCTTCTTGTATAAATTATGATGAATGATTGCTAATTTGCTATCTATGTAAAATGTAACATTTTTTTCGCGTTACGTGCGTGTGCTATGTACTGTGTACTTTTTTTAAACAATCAACTTTTCTTAATTTTTGAACAGGCTTGATAATAACAATGCAGAAATTCTTGAAATCTTTGACAAATAATTATCTACAAGTAATTTTTTTAAATGTAATTTTTAAAATGTTCAAAACTTACAATGTGAATGATCTGCGATTTCACAGTGTGAAATAACAGCCCATGTGAAAAGGATTAATAGATATTATAAATGACAATCATTTCATACGATTTTTCACATGCTTCTCATATACAAAATAAATATACGAGTATAAAAATTTTATTTAACTTCAACAGCGAATCAAAGAAGCACCAACGAATTTTTTTCCCTTAATGCGGTTACGGATTTAGAATACACAATCACCGGTCCCTTTATTCCTGTGGATGACGTAAGTCCTAACTAGAGGAGTTAATCACAATTACACTTCGGTGAAGAAATAAACAACTAGATACGTAGAGACATGACTGCTTAAAAGAAATTGCAATTTTTCAGAAATGGAAGTATAGTAAGGTTAGTTGTAATATTGTGATGCTGAATAGTACCTACGTAAAATATCTATAATTTTATTCTCAGACCGTCCTCGTGTAGCGAAGAATAGACTTGTAAAAGCTGATTCCACGTCAATGTTCCCCAACATTAGCATAACAACAACTTTTATTTCCTTTTGATCTGGAATCGACTTTATTACTTTCCCTATTCATTCTTGTTTCTTTTCGTTAAACAATACAGCTGAGTTACTATCCGCCGCCGCCGCGGGGACTAAGCTTTGGTTTTGTATACAAAAGAAAATAATTTTTGAACATTACATTTGGAATGGAAGCAGTGTTGTTACCGATTTTTACTTGTTATTCGCAGTCGAGCAAACTGTTTAATAGTAACTTTGGTAATGTGCAAGTTGTAAAATGCTACTTGTTAATCTATAACATAGAAACCCATTTTTTTATATACAGGGTGTAACTGAACACCCCAATAGCATTTAAGGGTATGTATCCATCAGAAGTAGAGATTCTGTACGAAAAATATTAGGGCTAACAAACCTACTTTTTATTTCCATACAAACTAAATAAAATATTTCACGTCTCACGTCTGTCACGTGTCATTTTGTGTTTAAATTTCTTTTGTGTTAAGAGCTGATTATGGTTGTCACTTCAAAGTTTTTGCTTTCAGTTTAAAATCAAATAACTCTGAAAGTATTGGGGTTCCAAGTCTCAGACAAGCACTGAAGATTCATTTAGTTTCTAACTTATATGCTCCTTAAATGTTTTTGGGGTGTTCAGTTACACCCGGTAGATGTTACTAAATATAAGTAACATCTATATAAAAAATGGGTTTCTAAATGTGTTGATAAGCGCTAAACTCCAGAACGCGTGGACTGATTCGATTTTCTTTTTAGGTATTTGTTGAATGAGGTTCTTATCAAAAGAAAAAATTGGTCAAAATGCCGAGAAATGCATTAAAAAAAACACATTATTTTCGAAACTAAACGAAAGCTTTTGATAGAGCGTCTGTCAGAACAGTTAGTTAGAAATAAACCGTTTTCCATATAGTATGTTTTGTAGAATTGTTTACGTATTTTTTACGAGTAGAGCGATGAATAATTTTAATTTATTTATGTTTGTATGTAATGCGGTATTCTTTAATGATAGTATATGGCAGCGATAATATAGATTAAATAAGTGCAATTATTTAATCAATCTTCACAACAGAGAAATGTTATATTATCGCTTCCATAAACTCTTACATCGCACACTACAACGCAATGCAAAAATGCAATAATATAGTGCAAAATGCAACCAACGCACTCCGCGAATAACCCGAGCGCCGTGTGTTTTCAAAAGGGATGTTCCAGATAAGCACCGATTTGCAGCATTTTCAACATTTTTAGCATCAACGCGTAGCTTTTTCGTGCTAGTTCCGTGTGTTCCATTTAAACATTGTTGCCACGAAAAGTTGGCTTCGAATACCGACGCTATTATAGATAGGTCCTCTGATACTACTTTTTGACAGCTTTGAAATTTGACATTTTGTATTTTTTATGAATCAAAAAGGTTTTTCAAAAGATTAAAAAAATTTGTAAGAAATGTATAGTTTGAGCCGATTCTGATTTGTACTATTTGATATTTTAAGTTAATGGACTAATTACGTGAGGTGTGAAAATTCAGCACGAAAAATCAGTTCCTACCGTTTCATTTGTAGCAATAGCGTAATGCGGCAAAAAATGTTAACATTTCTTAAAAGAAACGCAAAACGGGGTAAACGGGGTTAACGTCAAATGTTAGCACAAGCAAAATGGTGATACTTATCTGGAACACATCTCAAATTCTTATTATGGTAGATACCGACGATGATCGGTTTGTCGGGAGATTTTGTTATTTGTCCGGAGTGACTTGAAAGAATCCAGACGATTGCCGGCCAACTAGCAACCCTAGTCCCACTGCTGGGTATTGGCCCCCAACATCACGGGCTGCTGTAGGGCAGGGGTAACCAACCGGTAAGACGATCGCAACTATTAGTTCAGTCGATGGTGCCAAGGCAAAAAACATATCATAAAGAGAAAATAATTCTACTTGTAAACTGAACAATTTTCCCCAAGGAACATATATATCCAAATACGCAAAAAATAAGACTTTTCATAACAATTTTCTCAGTTAAAATATCATTGTGTATCGATAGTGCGAACATTTTACTACAATATGTACTGATGAGCTCAATTTCAAAAAAAAAATATGTTCATTTGGCTCATATACCGCGTCAAGAAGAAAATTGATTGTTTTATTTTGGAACATGGGCATTAGAGAAATAAAAATCGAACAATGAAACTTAACCAAAATTCAAACAATAAAGAAAAATATTGCGTACCTACCTACTACCATAAGAATAACTAATAATACTCGTATTTAGTTATTCTTATGCTACTACCTACCATCGAAACTGTTTTCAAATTGGGCAATACGAACGGTAAGATTTTGCGCAAAGAAACGAAAAGCCTCCATAGAAATTGGTGACAACTGAAATGTGCTGAAAATGATATACCCAAATAGTACCTACCTTTTGTACCTTTTGCGAATCGAATCGAATGAGTTGCCGACGTTTCCAACGACAGCGACATTATCACAACTACAATAAAATCTTTCACATTTGAAGGGCTTTCATCGCTTCGACGGAATAATATTTTACCCATAGAAAAGTGGCTAAAAATAGACCATTTTGATTATTCAATAGTCGCCCGCGGAAACGGGTTTACCTATATAACGTTCAACAATGTGTTATTGTTCTTTGTAGAAGCTAGTGGTGACACGGTTGTTGAATTTGTACGATTTGTTTTGAAATATAAAATACGTTTTGTATTTTATATTAAGTATAAACAGATCAGTTTTGTAATTTGTTTTGACTCGCTGTCGAATATAATTTTAAAATCTAATATTTGTTATCAAGATCATGTTTTCGTACTAGGTTTTATCTATTTACGAAAATATATACCGAAAATGTGAAACTTGAAGTAAAGCCATGATGATATTTTCCGTGCGAAATAAAACCATGACGATATCTAGAATATATTATGTTTGTGTTACGGGAGTTTACCACAATTTCACCTCTCTGAAGAGATGGAAAATGGAGATAAAAACCCCCATCAAACCGTGTGGCCAGCGTACGTACATACGTCTGTTCCTCTTCCTCCTCGACAAAGGAGAGGAGAGGGTATCGACCCAGCTATCGTCGCCACCTTGTAGTCGTCCCATACAAGAGAGTGACGTCAATACAACAATGAATTTACTTGTACCTTATGACTTCCAACTTGTACTACAGCATTGCGCCACGTTCCCAAGTTCACACTGAGCTTTCATACCAGTCAGTGTTGAGGCAGGGAAATTACTTTCCCGGTCTTCACACTGTCTATTCGCCATTCTTACCTTTCACGCCAAAGTAATACAACAACAATACAAAGGCAAACAACATAAAGGCAGTGTCGTTGTTACCTGTCAGGCCAGAGAAACTATAAAGAGAAAATATAGACTGTGTTTGTTTTGTTTCCGGTTTTTATTATTTAGCTTGTTCATTGTTTTTTTTATAATTTTGATGGCAACTTACTACTATTTTCATATTACACTAGCTGTTGCCCGCGACTTCGTCCGCATCAATTTCTGTGATTATGATCGCTATATAGCTTAAAGTCTTCCTCAATAAATGGACTATCCAACACAAAAAGAATTTTTCAATTCGAACCAGTAGTTCCTGAGATAAGCGCGTTCAAAAAAACAAACAAACTTTAGCTTTATAATATTAGTATATACTCATATACATTGTATAATCTCCGATGAGGATGAATTATATTACATCCGCTCTCTTTATATTTTTTCAATAACAGGGTTATCCGCCTGCTTTGTCTAGTGGTTGAGAACGTCTGGTATTGATCTGGAGATACAGAATTCGATTGCCCATGGGGGCAGAAGTTTCTCCGCTTGGTAGCCTCGGCTAGCTACCACTGTCATACCTAAGTTTGTCATCATAATAATAGTGTTAATAACATTGTTGTGACTAACCAGTTTCTCAAATGTTGTGAAGTCACTTCCCTTCTCGCTTTGATGCGCCGCAGTGAACAGTGACAGGTATAGAGATTTCGTGATTTGACGATTTTCCGACGGTTGTGAATAAGGGGGCAGGTTAAGCTCACTTCTATCTTCGGCCTTATTGTCACTTATCAAGTGTGATGAAGGCCAAGCTTCCCTGTTGTATGAAAAAAGGGATTTTGAAAAAAATCTCCTATTTCTTTTCCAACAAAGAAAATTAGAACATTCCGGTTTTGATTATGCGGTTTCTGTCATATTTTTCCACACTTGTTTTCTAAATTCTATTTCCATTGCAATTTGAATATAGCTACGTTGTGGCAATTACAGTTTTAAAAACATCTACTGTTCCTTTACTAATTGTCCAAATTTAGTTTTGGAACAGCTAATCTACAATTCAAATAGCTAAGTGTAATGTACCTCGTTATTCGCGCCATGTTATTTAAATGTGTATATTATGCTATATTAGTTGTAGCACTAACAATATTCTGAAGCAGAAATGCATTTGCAGAATAATTACTTGACTCGTTGACGTCATAACGAGAAATGCTAACTCAGACGCCCCGGGCGATTCGTTAGCAAGCTCTGACGTCATTGTTTGTTTATATTGCCAGCGAAACAACGAAACGCAATTAATTTATTGCATGGTAATGCATTTTCTTGCTTGAAGTATGTATATACTACAAAAAAATACACAAATAGGAAAGTAGTCATTTTTTTAATGTCCGTATGGCTGATTTCTAAAAAATCAACATGTATTTCTTATTTTTTACGTACTTGCGGAAATACATTAATTTGAAGTGTCGCATGACGTCATATGTAGGTAAATTTTCTTACTTATGACGTAACAAGACGAACTCCATAACTTTAATTCGTTTTATCTTAGTAGTATTTTGTTTTTCGACAAAGCAAAAAATACAGATCCAGGTTTATCGTTTGGGGCGGCTTTATCCTGCTGAGGGTAGGTCTTAACAAAATACAAAAAAAAACACGTCAATGCTATTGTTTGTTTTAATAAATCTAAGTTACTGATGTTTTTTATACTACTGGAGTAGCGAACAATCAGCTACTATCACTGAGGTGAAGCAAATATCTTGTTAACTACGGTATCTGCTTACGAAAACTATAGTGTAGCAAATAGCCGCTTTCAACTATGGAGTCACTCGCACATTGGTGCATAATGCCGCGCTTCCTCCATAAGCTCATAGACAGTGCCCCGCCATCGCCATTCAGCACCGATAACCACCCAGAAACGCAGTTTTACCTAATTAATAGATGTGGTCTTCAATGAAATGCAGGGAGTTTCCTAATCCGGCCACTCATTAACCTCTCTTAAATAACCATGTCTTTTTAAAAGTATCGGGAAATCCATCTCCGTTGAAATCAACTTGGCTGCGACTATGTGTTATAACATTACATTCTATCAATACGAGATTGTTAACATGTATTAGGCTCTTTGAATACTGCGATTTTTTGCAGCTATACAGTCGAGATGCAGACGCGATACAGCAGCGATACTGTTGCGATGCTATAGCATAAGCACCCATCGTTCCGCGCATACTGAGAGTGTACAAAGCAGCAGGGCTGCCACGCTTCGCTGGGGGTATATTGTTCTGTGTGCCGCGGTCTTAGAACCGGCGGCGCGGTAATAGTTACAGTGGCACCGGGGCCGTATTCTGCTAGCGTTAACGCATTTGTAGCGTGTCAATAACGCTTCAATAGCATCGCTGTTTGAAACAATTGTTGTTGCTCAACCGATCACTAAAACATTTGAAACTATTGACTTATTAAGAAATTTAATTACGAATAAATTGCACCAGAAAATGCGTGTACAAGCGACAAAAGCAGATTTATTGAAACGCTATCGAGACACGACAACGACGATAAGATTAGCGGAATTAGGCCCCTAGTGTATAGCAACGTTTCGTGCGCTTTCTTGCGCGCGCTTGGTTATTTATATTTGCCATCAGCAACAACCCTGTCGCTCGAGCTCATAGCGATGGCGTGAGGCTTGAATTACTTATAACATACGCTAACCCGTGGCGTTAAGGTCTGATTCAGCTTGGATGCTCAAAGTTTAAAATGTCGGATTTTTTCAAGACTAAAAGAGTACAATTTCTGTACGTAGGACTATTACCTATTCTGTGGTAGACGGTAGTGAGTAGCAATAGACACGCACGCTTGTATCTATGCTGTATTGCGTTTCGATGTAGAAGGGGGAAAAAGGGCGACAAGGAACAATCACCTGCAGCTACCAATTCTATCTGCAGCGATACAGTTGCGAAACAGCGACTGTATCGCTGCAAAAATCGCAGTGCGCAAAGGGCATCATACTCAACGGGATACTTTGATTTTTAACCGACTTCAAAAAAGGAGGAGGTTCTCAATTCGATGCGTATGTTTTTTTTTTTTTCATTGTGTGTATGTTACGCGATTACGCCGCCAGTTGTGGACCGATTTTCAAAATTCTTTTTGTATTCGATAGAGTATACTTCTAGGGTGGTCACCAAAGTCAGGATCTGATGATGGGGTCCCATGAAAATCGAGGGAAACGCTAATGTAATACCTTCGGTGAGCTGGTATTAAATTAGGGTTTCTTTCACTAAAAAGATTTCATTCACTAAAAAATTATAAATAAAAAATATTTTACAAAAAATAAAAACCGACTTCAAATACACTGAAAAGTTAAAAATAATATAAGAATAGGTACAGACAACACCACACTTCTATATTGAAGTCGGTGCCAAATTTTAAGACTTTCTAGGAGATCATCGTTTGGCACCGACTTCAATATAGAAGTATGATGTTGTCTGTACCTATTCTTATATTATTTTTAACTTTTCAGTGTTTTTTTTTGTCTTTATTTTTTGACTATTAGCAATGGGAATTTTCGGCTACAATTTTGGTACCCACCACAACCGGCATGAGTTACGAAAGTCGGGGCTGTAATCAGCTTAACGAGCGTCAGATCCGAACGATACTGAATAGTTACGCCATTCCGTTCACACGGGCTTAGGCCGTGCGATAGAACCGGCCTTGGCCCCAACTCAGATAAACAATGCTAGTTGAGAAACATCGGAGAAAGTTTCATGACAAAATTGTTATAATACGTATACAAGTATAATAATAAAAGCTCATAACCCTGACTTTGTTTACAAGGACTCGGTTGTCTTGGTCGAAGTAAATAAATTAATAGTAAAAAAAATTAAACAAGCTTTTATTATTGCATTGTCACGAGATATACATATGCATGCAAAATTTCAGCTCAATCAGAGATAGGGAAGTGGGTCAAATTTAGCTTGCAAGATTTCATTACAGACACGGGTCAGGTGATAGTAAATAATAGCTTGTAATAAGTAAAATTATTTTTAAAAAACTTTTTGAATACAAGCTCTTATATTATCATAATATTGCATTGTCACGCGATGTACATATGCATGCAAAATTTCAGCTCAATCAGAGATAGGGAAGTGGGTCAAATTTAGCTTGCAAGATTTCATTACAGACACGGGTCAGGTGATAGTAAATAATAGCTTGTAATAAGTAAAATTATTTTTAAAAAACTTTTTGAATACAAGCTCTTATATTATCATAATATTGCATTGTCACGCGATGTACATATGCATACAAAATTTCAGCTCAATCAGAGATAGGGAAGTGGGTCAAATTTAACTTGCAAGATTTCATTACGGACACCAGACAGGTGAAAGAAAATAAAAGCTTGTAAAAATTGCCTATATTTTAATGTGTGCTCAAAATTTTAAATACTTTTGTGTGAATCAAGAAAATCAACAAATAAACAAAAAACTCACATTTAACTCCTCTACTTATATTCATGTCCTGTTCACTGTCAT
Source organism: Schoenobius gigantellus (assembly GCA_963935595.1). NCBI lineage: Eukaryota > Metazoa > Arthropoda > Insecta > Lepidoptera > Crambidae > Schoenobius > Schoenobius gigantellus. The sequence goes on along the minus strand of OZ012547.1, from coordinate 28,856,836 downwards.
GACATGAGATGAGATATCATTTACGTATATATATAGAGGCCTCCCTTTTTATACTGACCAGTATGGTCTAATCACGAAGCAAAACAAACTTTGTTTTTGCTTTGTGTGTCTAATGCCCACCCCCAGGATGTTAAGCTTTCGATTTAAAATTCTATGAAGGATACAAAAATACTGATAACTTCACACAAAAACCATGTACCAGGCCCGCCCTCGTGGAGGATTACCTGCAAGGCAGATCCATCCTCTACGAGGGTCCGGATGGGCGCGTCCACACGTGGACAATGGCGGCGGGTGTACTCCAGGGTTCCATACTAGGTCCTCTGTTATGGAACCTGGGGTACAACTGGGTCCTGCGAGGCGACCGTCTGCCACGAACGAAGGTCGTCTGCTTCGCGCACGACACGCTTGTCGCGGCGAGAGCGAAAACGGGGGAGGAGGCGGCCCACCTTGCGTCGGTCGGCACCTCACTGGTCGTCCGACGCATCCGCCTCCTGGGCCTGGACGTGGCCCTCGACAAAACGAGGGCCATGTTATTCCACGCCCCCCGTCGCAGGATCCCACTGGGGCTCCGTGTCCGAGTGGAGGGGGTACGTATACCGGTCGAGGCGCATCTCAAGTACCTCGGCTTGGTTCTGGACCCCCGATGGAGTTTCGAGGAGCATTTTAAGCTCCTCGCTCCACGGCTGTGCGCCGCTGCAGTCGCACTCGGGCGGGTCCTTCCCAACGTGGGAGGACCAGGATCGGCGTGCCGTCGACTGTATCACGGGGTGATAAGGTCGATGGCACTATACGGAGCCCCGGTATGGGCGGAGTGCCTCTCCCCCCGTACGGTGGCCCTACTGCGACGTCCGCAGAGGGTCATAGCAGCCCGGGCCGTGCGAGCCTATCGCACGGTCAGCCACGGCGCGGCCTGCGTTCTTGCGGGCCAAACGCCATGGGATGTCGATGCACGCGTCCATTCGGAGGTGTATCGGCATCAGGTTGCTATACGAGAGCGGGGGGGACGGTCTGCTCCACAGGAGGTGGAACAGGTTCGTACCCTGGCGCAGAGGGAGGCTCTGCGCCAGTGGGGTGAGGCACTCGCCTCCCCAGCTGCCGGCCACCGGACGATTGAGGCAATTCGTCCGGTGTTGGAGGAGTGGGTTGGGCGCCGGCAGGGCAGCCTTACATTCCGCATGGTGCAGGTACTTACCGGGCATGGCTGCTTCGGTCACTACCTGCACCGAGTCGCCCATCGGGAGGAAACGCCGCAGTGTCATCACTGCGACGCTCCCGATGACACTGCCGAGCACACACTATTGGTGTGCCCGGCTTGGCGATACCAGCGCAGCAAACTCAACGCTACGCTGGGAGGCGGAAACCTCTCGCTGCCGAGCATGGTCGTAGCCATGCTCCGCGGCGAGGCGGAATGGGGGGCTTTCGCCTCCTTCTGCGAGGACGTAATATCGCAGAAGGAGGCCGCGGAGAGGAAGCGGGAGGCAGATCCTCAAGCCGCTCCCATCCGTCGCAGACGGATATCCAGGAGAAGGCGGGCATTCGCACAAGCGATGCCCGTCTAATGACCCTGCCGTGGAGGCCTGCGTGCACGGTTGGCCCCGTGCACGCCGCCGTAAGGCCCTCCGTCTGGGGATTGCCCTGGTGTTCTCGGGCAATCCCCCCTTGGCGATAGCCCGACCAGGTGGTCGGGCTTGCCCGGGCGCGTGGGTAGTGGAGTCGCAGTGTGGACCTTACCTAGCGCGCTCATAAGGGCAGGGAGAACACCGGGGGGTTTTAGTGGGTAGGCCTGGCACTCTGCCGGGAGAGCCCCACACACGCTCGCCGTCTAGCCAACGGCGGGTACGGTGCGGTTACGCATTTCCCCCCGAGAAAAAAAAACCCTAGATAGCCAATGCATTTGCCGCACTTTAGAATAAATAGGCTGTGACATAGTTATATGTCAGTGGTTTTAAAGTGACATGCCCAACTTTTCGGCCTATTTTTGTGATGTCAAAACTCAACCAAAAAAATTACAACAGTTTTGTAATTTGATGACTCACGGCACAAATCACGAAGCTTATTATTTTTGAGACTGTTGTGTCCGTTTGCATGTAAAAAAATTACTTGCTTTTTATTAGTACCACTTGACAAAAAATACAACAATTTGAAGAATTTTGGATTCAGATCCGTTGATATTACCAAATAATAAAATCAGGCTAGTCTAACGTGATATTTTATTTTATAACAACCTTTAAATGTTTCGTGTCTACAACACAAGTTTGTAGTGGACAGTGTAATTAATGTAGTAATATTACTTCTAATCTCAGACAGCTATTCAAACATAATTAGACACATTAAATAAACACATTTTGTTGAGAAATATACACGATACGCTTGCGGGTTCATTTGAGTTCAGTACTTCGGGGTGGCTAGCCTTGACCTTTGCTGATATAAACAATAGTAATTACGAAACCGTTGTGAAGCCATTTACTGATTTGGATGAAGAATTTGATACTTAATTTAGCCGTGGTGACATAAGACTTGAGGTGTTTCTAGGCTATTTATCCAAATGACTTTACAGTTTCTAGTAGGCCACAGCTTGTATGTTATTGATGATATAATCTCTTTTTAACATAGAACCTCCTTCGATAAAGAAGGAGGTTCTATGTTCGACCGTATTATGTATGTTCACCGATTACTCCGCCATTTGTGAGCCGGTTTTTTATTTATTTTTTTGTAATCGAAAGACTACACTCTGGAGGAGGTCCCATTTTCACCATGTCATGATCTGATGATAGAATCCCAGGCAAATCGAGGGACAATTTCATAGGCACGTCCAACGTATTTCATGTTTTTCATGACATACCAAATGTCTTATGGTGAGAATCTCAAATATTTTTTAATTCTAAGATAATTAGTTTTGAAGGTTTTTCAGAAAATTATTTATGAAAGTTTAAGAAAAAATTGAGCTTTAGTGGTGACGATGCTGTGACAGCGGTTCTCTTACAAATCGCGTTATATCACCATTGTAATCTCTTTCATCTTGTGTTCTGCAATTCGTACAATGAAAGACGGATTCCCGTAAAAAGTTGAATATGCGCTATTCCATTGCGCAAGGAAACATCAGGCCTTTTGAATGTATGCCCGAAAGCTAATCTCATACATGTATGATTATGATTACACACAAACCTATCCTATCATTTCATGATATTGTAATGTGTCTCGGTCACGCTACACAGGAAAAATGGTTGATGAGTGTACATGAACTGTGGAAAATCATGAATGAAACGGACAATCGCGGAGCGTGCACGCTGTAATCGGTCGTTGCGATCGCGCCCGCGCAGGTGACCTTGTTGCGGAGGATCCACGCTACATTACGATACGATTGCGCGCTGTTCCTGTTCCATCTCTTGCTTATTGTACTTTTGTCTTACATATAATAAATACATATACCTACAAGGTTATTTTTTATTCACCAAAAAAAAATTTGTGTGCTTGTTCAGACAAGCAAACTGAACAACTTTCACTATGTGACCAACTTTGAAATCGCAAAAAAAATCAGCTGTTCCATACATCTAGGTTCAGTGTATGTTGAACATTTGTAAATCTGTAAATGTTATCGTCATTGCCTGACGATGATGTATCGAAACCGGTCGCAATAACCTAAATATAATAAAGATTCAAGTGGAACTTGTGAAATAAGTGTTTTAATAACAAGATACCATGGAGTTCCATCAAGAAATTACAACACAAAGCTTTAACTAAACCTTGTATGTACATGCACCTCAACTATAATTAAGTTGTATACAAATACAAGTAAAATGAAAAAAAATCGATTAACGTTACGCTGAGATTGAAAAATCAGCCCCTGAAAACTTGTTACCTTGGTCCAATTTCTTGTCCTTACCCTTTCCTCCCGTGGACCGAGTTAAATTTCCGAAGGGATCCAAAAATATCAATTTCTCCTCTTCTAAGGAGATAAGTACTCTTACCCGGCTATGAGACGTATATGTTTTGAACTCCTTTAGAACTTCTTTTAGTTTTCCAGCTTCGCCTCCAAAATATGTATTTGTTATTATTGTAGATTCAAAATAGAATCCGATTTTCGTCAGTTCTCACGCGAAGAGATCGTGTCTATGACCTCATTAAACAAATACAGCTTTATGGTGTTGATGTCATCAGTGACGTATACAAGGCCTTGAACAGTGAACTTATATATCATTTTGAAATATTAACTCAGTTTTAAGCAGCTATAAAGAATGCACGGGCTGGATACAGCATTTTTTGAATTAAAAAAATGCTACTTTTTAACTGATTTTGTTATCATTTGTTGGTGTTGTTCTATGTTTGTTTGAACAGTTTATTACCGTTTAACATTTATTTAAATTTATGTGAAAATTTGTGGCCCAATATAGCTGATTTTTTTTATTCTCAATGTTATTTAAGTTCACGTATTACACGTAAGTATTACAAGGGGAGCGTCGGTGGCGCTGTGGACTCGGCACTGGCCTTCTATTCGGGAGGTCCGTGGTTCGACCTGCCATGTACCAATGTGTTTTTCGTTTTTCGAATTTCATATGTACTACATTTGCTGACGCTCCTACTGTGAAGGAAAACATCGTGAGGCAACCTGCATACATCTGCGAAGAAATTCAAAGGTGTATGTGAACTCGGCCAACCCGCATTGGGCCAACGTGGTTGACTAAGACCTAAACACCCAAACATAGAGTAGGCTCGAGCCCCGCGGTGGGGACGTATACGAGCTGTGATGATAATAATACACGTTACAGAAACTAAGAGGTGGACTACTTCATTTTTTTAATAAACTTCGCCCCACACTAGGTTTTTCTCCTGTGTCGTGGGTGCAGTTACAAGCATACAAAATCACATGCACAGATCGGAACAAATTTCTGTATGGCCATACAAAATATTTGTCCGTTGCGCAGTAGGCGATCACTCGACCTCTGCGCTAACCGTGTCGTCAATTCTTCATTATAATTATTCAAACAACACAAAAGGTAAAATCAAAAGTATTGTATGAAAATGTTACGGATCCACGAGTGCGAATATCGATCCACGCCATCGTACTGCTCGCTACCGGAAGTGAGTTCACGCCCACACCCCATAGAACCTAAATAGCAACCAACGATGGGTTTTTAATAGTATTCTCCCAGTGACGATCAGGTACCTAGCGGAACAAATTCCCTGTTGTTTCTAGAAGGATTACAGCATGAGGATCTTCAAAAAAGAAGTAAAGAGGTTTTTGCAGAGTCAACAACTCACGATAATAGCCTGTTTACATTGGGAAATGCGTTACGCATATGTTTGGAAACACCCGTGGTTCTGTCGGACTCTCCGCTACGACTGGAGGTAGAGTACCATCACATATGCGCTGACACAAGCACATCCATCACCCCTTCTTCATCTTCCCCATCATCGAACGAAGTGGGGACGCCGCCAAGTGTAGCTATGCAGCACCATGGTTAGGATGATGATAGAATCGGTTGAATAAAAAAAACTACAGTAAAAAGGCTAAAGTAAACCGGCCAAGTGCGAGTCTAACTCGCACTTGGCCGGCTTACGGACTAAGTGCGAGTGAACGGAACCGGCCGAGGGTTCCGTTCAAACTTATGAAAGTCCATAATTTCTGTGTACGTACTTAAGTACCTATGTATTGTAACTATGTACATTTACGAGTATTTGATAGAAAGTTCGTTCAAAAACATTTAAATAAGTTAAGATTAAAAACTCGATTTTAATACTCTAAATCGAATATTTTTCACAAAATTTTCAGTTATACCTACGAGGCGAAAAAAAGTTTCACTTGCATCGCGTTTTCATTAAACCACATAATGATTTTTTTTCCTTTTGAAGTACTAAATGTATGCAATGGTATAATACCTGTAACCATTTAGCACCGACAACGAATAACTATGTAATTCATTCGAGTGGAGAATTAAGTGTTAAATTCATGCCGAAAGTTAATAATAGCATGAAAATTATTTTTATAAATTATTATTACTATCTATACGTTCATTATAGGATTCTATGGCACACAGCTATGGCAATTATGCGATTGTAAGATCAAAGCATACACTTACTTTGCAAACTGACACAACTAATTACAGTAACGCCAATGTCGCATTCAAAGGAAGTTTGATTGCAGTATCTATAGCCAGACAAAAAGTTATAATTCACCGTCGTTAGTCTTTTGTTTAGAAGCACTAAGCTGGAATAATGACGTTGATTGATTGCATCCCTCCATAATAAAGGGGTCCACTCATAAGTATAATCTAACCATAATCGTTTTTTTTTAACTCAAATAAACTTTGTCTCATTCAATTTATTTATCTCCCAAGTTATAACAGGTTTTTAGATGTTCGCTGCAATTGAATATAATATATATTATATATAAAGGTAAATGGATAGCTAAATATATTGCTAAGTGCAAAATATGAGAACGTCTGACCCGACACGGTTAATTCTAAAGAATTAACGAGAAAGTTCTTAGGAATAGAAAATTCGAAATGTCGGAAAATTTTAAACAATCTTATTGACATCCAAACTGTGCCATGCGTTAGTCTCTTTTCAATTCAAACAATTAATAAGCTGAAACGCGTTAATAAAAAACGTGAGATATTGTCAGAACAAATATTGTCTGCTAGCTGTGTGTGCCGGCAAACTAAGTTCCGCCGTAAAAGTTCAAAGAAAAAACTGTAAATCTTCTTTCCCGCGGGAACTACTTACTTTTCCGGGATAATAAGTAGCCTATATGTTAATCCATGTCGTAATCCGCCCACCTACCTACTACAATTTCGTCCAAATCCATTCAGTAGTTTTTGCGTGAAAGACTAACACACATCCTCACGAACTTTCGCGTTTATAATACATATTTATAGCATTGACGTTAATGATTTATAGTAAGAATTCAAGTGCATTGTGTCAGCTATTAATTATAATTAATGTAATAGTTATTATGACAAAGGGGATAACACTTCTCTCGTTTAGTTATTAATTAAAACTATTTAACATTACCTACTTACAATTTTTATTGTTCGTTCGTCTGAACAGAAATTATTTATCAATTGAAATAATACAAAAACGTGTTTGCTTAACATTTAGAGTGCGTAGACAAACTGCTACATAGAAGCACTGTCGCTTGTAGCAAAAAAGCAAAGTGTGTGAAACTTGACATATTGTATTGCTCCTAAAGCTAGTAGAACGTGTCAAATCAAATAAGTATTTTTTTCTGGAGCCATCAAGCAGCTTTTAGAGAGATAAAGTATCTTGAGCCGCCTTGAAACGTGTGGAACTTCAATACATCAGAATCTGTGTCTTACAGTACCTACTAGTGTAGCCCAATAAAGAAAAATGCGCTCAATCGCAAATCGCCTCTTTGTGTTCAAGCAGCGGGCCGTGAAATTAGCTTCCCTTTAGTGTTGGTATGAATGCTATACGCAACAGTACGATATTGCATTGATGTGGTTGTAATTTGAGTTACTCGCACGCGCCTACTCATGTCGAAAACGACGGTTGGCTATTCTGTGTACTTAAGCGGAAATAACGAAGAATCAAAATCAAATGTTTAATTTTATGAATAAACTAATTTTGCAGGAACTAACGATAAAGATTTTCGAGTGTTGAGAAAATTTTATGTGTTAAAAAGTAGGCATATCTATACTTTAATGTGTTATTGACACAAAAAGATATAAATTTTACTTTAAAAATCGAAGTCATTGTTCTGTTATACATATAACCTATAGCGCATTTGTTATACGTAGCGAATGTGTTGTACAGTGAGTGCCACATCAAGCTTTACATTTGCACTACGAAAGCCGCCACTTGTACGAGCGATATAACAGCTGTGCAAAGGTCGAAAAGTATAGCTTGACATGACGTCTATTGTACTGTACCCTAATTTTCGTGAATCATGAGCCATGAAAGCTTACTCGAAAAATGTCAGCTCCACTGCCAAATTTTATCCAGACAAGAATAAGGGTGTACTACAGCAGCACGTCATAATGTAGAACGAAGTACTTAGGTGCCTGTCGTCTCAGATTTGAGTCGGTGACCTGATTTTTTGTGGAAACACTTTTCAACTACGCTGCCGAAAAAATTATATTAGCTATCTTGTATTTTTTGATGGATGTATTCTTTATTTTATCGTTTTTTTTCGAGGAAAAAACAATATAAGTTTATTCGTTGTGTCCTTTTAATAAATGTCATGTACACTCACTACAGAAACGAAATAGTCTTTACTTCCTCGTAGAGTGTTTACAGTACACATTTATATTATTCTAATCTGTAGGATACATTTTCAATGACTCCAATAATCGTAAAAGATTATGTGGTTGTCTAGAGTTATAATATCTAATAATAACCTACGATATCTTACTCTAAAATAATAACAGAAACGGACGACTCGACGAGAACAAAGATGATAATTAATAACATCATTCAGTTGTTAGTTTTCACTGTTACTCAAGAAGTAGAAGTTGACTTTACATTGTTTATTATTTGGCAATCATTTACTTGTTGTAAATATTGATAAACATCATAACTATAAACAGCAAATGGATAATGGCAACATCTTTTTATAAAAGTGACATAAGACGTGCACTCGAACGACATGAAAATGACCGGGGACCTATTGTCTAAGAAAATCTAGCGCGACCGCTTACAGTTGGACAGTCGCTGTCCATCCATCGCTGCTTTATAAAAGGATGTCGGTGCAGAGTCTTGTGTTCACGACGCAATGACTGTCAAATTGAAAGCGATCGTGATAGATTTTTTCTTAGACAATAACCCACCTGATTTCATTTGCATTGAGCTAGAAACTATTATCATTGCAAACATTTCGTCGCAACTCATCGAGTTGTGTCTCGAGTATTCTTGAGCGTGCACGAGGCATATTTTTCTTAATAACAACAATAAATACTATTGCTACTTCTCGCACAGTCCACTAAAATTCACTAATTAGATCCACAACAAGGGGATCGAGTTATATTCCGGTATTCACCTTTGGCCTCAGTAGATTAGGATCACTTTATAGTGTGTGTTGAAGGTAACACTTCAACTTCATTAGGTTCCGCCGAACGGAACTTCGTTAGTTTGTTGAGTTCTGCCACGTGCTCAGCGGAGCCTGTAGGAATTGAATTCATCGTCCGTTGCCATCCTTTATGTGACTGTAAAATAATAGAGAGCTGGGTATACTTAGTTTAATTTATTTTGTAAATCAACATGGTATTTTCAACCACAGATCTTACTGTTCTTACGTTCTGTACTTTCAGTTTGGTGGAGGTAAAAAGTTGTAAAATAGATGTAAGTTTTTCTATAAATAAACATTTATTATTATTATTATTATTATTAGAGTCCACGGCAATTCAATGTCGTAAAGCTGTTTTTGTAATTAAATAAGCACTATAGCTTCTCACCCGCGCATGTTTGCTGTAGATTAATTCTGGATTGGACTGATTTGCCCAATCCACAAATCTACCGAACGGTTTACGTCTCGTGTCGCCCCTGATGGCGTCCCAAGGGGAAACATTTAGCTATTCGACAGATATTAAAGCTGACGCTACATGTTTACTTGTACGACACTGTATAATGTGCGCCAAAACTGGAACGCTCTAAAAACAGCGTAGATAATGTGATTTGGTAAACATGTTGAACGGGCAGCGTAATAGGTTACAATGCCGTCGATATGGTGACCCGGTTAAACCAAGCAGTAAGTTGCTTCCACAGGTGCATTTATAATGTACTACACATTTTGACACTATTATATTTGGTTTGATCGTATCGTTTTTGAACGACTGACCTATAATACGTCTCATTTAAAGTTCGATGGGTATATATTTACCTCTGAACAAAAGCGATTTGCCATAGCAACCAAGACATAATAATTATTTAAGTGACTTGATGCCGATAAATTAAAATTTTAACAGCTTCATTTATAGGCGAGCGCGTCAATGCTCAGATATTGCACTGATATTTTATGGTAATGATTTCTGTGCGAAAGTGTACTCCGCTGAAAAAGAGCCATTAGGCGTTTGTGTTACAGTCTAAAATTACTTGACACCCAATCAAATGCCAGGGCTGATTCCATGAGTGCATTCCTTCAGTAATTACTGTGAGTTTCATTTCGCATAGTACAGCTTCCGTCCATAAATAAACTGACTAGACCACAACGTACTCATTAGAGACAGTAACGCATCTCTATAATAATGTCTTGAAGTGGACTTAATACAACTAGGATGGTTATAGTTTAGTTGAAGTTCGTCTAATTGCTTAAACTAGTGCGCAGGCGAAACTGGTGTTTGCAATAACAATTTTAATAATTTACTCTAGTCTGGGATAATAGTTTTACTACCTAACCTGTGTGGATAGGATTTCTTAATCAATTTTACATTTTCATTGCCTTTGGTAGCAGCAATATCATTCGTTTGCCCTCTTTGATGGGATTGGGATTGATATCAAGAGAAAGGTTACTTGTAACTTAGGTATGTGATTTTTTTCTCACTACGTATAGAATGATAATAATATATCTTCATTAGAATAAATAAAATCAAATACTCGTCACATATATTACTGAATTTATTTTTAACACAACAGCGAAACAGTTGCAACATATTAGACTTTACTTTCGAAATATTAATTTCATTGCCATAGATTCGTTGAAAATAACAGGACTCACTCACATAGCTGTGAGAGAGAAGCGATCATTTGCGTATCACACATGTATGATTTCTTTTTTTTTTATACAAAAAAGTTGGAAATTTGAATGCTCTAAGGATTTGATTGTCCATATGATTCTAAAATGCTACAGTTACCTGTTATATATTATTATTTGTAAATTTGCAGATTTGCAACTCCAACAAGGACGCAGTGTACATTGCCAAGATGTGACTTATACAATCACATGTCCCAATACTCCAGTAATTTTACTACCCCTCTTAAATCGAAGACCCTTCAAGACAGCAATGCAAGCCTGCTTTACGACAGAATTAGATTGGAAGGAGTTGTTTAATATATATGTTTATATCATTAGATTCATGAGCATTGCGCAAATTATATTTATATTCAATATTTCTACTTGTGACAGTTTGAGTGGCAATGTGAGCAGCGTGTTAGAAACATATTAAAATGCCGATATCGACTCCGCCACAGACCAGCGTGTAGTAAAATTTTAATTCTAAATATAAATATAAATCATGCTGTGCTTCTTAAAACGTTTTAGCCAGAACCGAAACTGTAATTACAAAATTTTGATAGAAATCAGACTCAGTGCTCATAAAATTCCTCAATGTCGAAAGATGACATTACACCCAATTGTGCCAATGTAACTCTGGCACCCGGGCGTTATCGATTGCAGACTCTGAGTAACGATGTGTTCATCGTTAAATTTAACTCCCTTCGCGGGCGAACTAAGCAATAGAGATATGGAGGTTAAGTTAAACGATTCCCGCAGTTCGCGATTTATACATCTCAATATAGTTTACGATATCCCACTAAAGGCAATTTGAGATAACCGCAGTGTAATCTGCAAATGCTAAAGTTGCTATCGTGTACTTACATAAAGATAATCCTATATACGACTACTATCTCAATTTGCGCCGGTTGATTTTTTTGTTGTGTACTGTGTTTATTGTTGGTTGGCGACTACATATTTTGGAAACGCATTTAATATGGTCAGCAAATAAGAGGGAGGTAAATTGATGCATGAGTATAATAATATTTAACGATTTAACCTATCAAATGGACATATAAGCTATGTTTTAGTGTCATCAAATTTTAGCAGGCCATACAAGTGTAGCTTCGAATATATTGCATTTAAATCACCTGGGCTTAATAAAAACAAATAGTACCCTGATCGTTAGAAGAATCGCTGCAATCCATTAATGTTGACGGCGAGAACATATTAGTATCGAAAGCGATAAGGTTCTCGCCGACGCAAGACGACACCAATTAAATTCCGAAAGAAGACCTCTGCATACATAATGTAGGAACCGTTTGTCTCATTCTTATTCAAGGGCGCCCTGAGGAGTGCAGTCGGCTCTGCACTCGGACATTCTGATGACTGACGTCAACACGAACTGAAACATCAAGATCATGCACATGCTTTAACTCTAAAGCGTATCGTAAATGTTGTCAATTCTACAAGTATTGTCATTATTATTAAAGAGAGAATGAAAGTAAATGCAAATTGTAGACGGTCTTCGTATTTTTCTGCTGTTACTGGTAACCAAATATTCGAGTGATAATAAGTTGAGAAATTGGTTTTACATGGTGAAAACGATCGGTGATCTCACTAGATTATTTCTAACTTTATAAGATATCATAGAACTGATTACTGATACTAAAAGTGCTTTACGAGCTCTTTCAAATCGTATCAGTGATGGTTTATAAAATAAACTGGATCTATCCGAAAAAACCGATGTTTCCAGCTTTACATTTAATATGGCAACAAACACTCATCGCATCGAATTTTTATGGAAACATTTAACTCACTTGGTATTGTCACCAAGTGAGTTAAATGTTCCCATAAAAATTCTAAATAAGAACGCAATTCACAAGTTTATAATTTATGTATTTACTTTTTTAAAGTAATTTTAATATTGTTCGAAGTGCCATACCGTCCTCGCCACTTTGAACCGACCGATATATTATGGCTGAGAAAAAAGTCTTGACAGTCAGTCGGATAAGGATGTGTTTCTATAAAGATTCCATTTTTTCCTCTATATGTCAAAACACAAAACAAAGAACACTTTATAAAAGAACAAATAGAAAATACCAAATTTAAAAACAGCGATTCCCGACCAGTGGTGAAAATCTGACAGCCGTAAAGCAAAAAGTGCCGCTAACGACCACATTATGGACGAGGTCGGACCAATTTATATCTCAGCCTTGACTTCGGCTGCAAAATCCACCGTAGCGCGCGCCACTAACTAAATGCTGTACTTACGGACTTATCTAATGTCATTGGTTACCTATTACCTACGCAAACATACGTACATCACAATGGTGTAACGTTCAGGTAGATTCCACATACTACCTAATTAGGAATTATTTCAAATGTAAAAAACTAAAAATCAATTATATAGACGGATGAAAGTTTTTTGTAATAATTTGAAACACCACTCATATCGAACTTAAGATATGAGAGCAAATTTTGTAGAAATCTGCGAGTTTTGGATCGATTTACTTATTTCCATGGCCCCTCGAATGTGCCTACGGAACCAAAATCCAATGTGATAATAATATACTTATGTCGGCGATTATAATGAAAAGATTTTGAAGTATGCCCGCTACCAGACTTGAGCGAAAAATCATAAGACAAGCAGGCTTTTTTCATGTCTTTTTAAACATTTACAACTCATTGAAAGGACAGTTCATTTACTGAAATAATTTTCTAATGTGTACTTATTTTAAAGACGCATCAAGTACACGCCTTCTAATAATATAGTACCACTATACGCCTAAGCTATACGCGCATTAACAAATTCTATAACGATAATTATTCTTAATTTACACATATAATTCTACAACATTTATAATTGCAACACTAATACTAGTATTCTCCTCGGGCGTTAAATTAGAAGAAACAGCTTCTAACACATTAACCAAGTCTCCCTATATGGTTAAAGTTAATAAAGTCTGATTAAATTAGCTTTCGAGAGCTTAATGGTAAAACAAAAGTAGTTTTTTAAGCATGCCGAGCTTGAAACGTTTCATGTTAATATTGATATAGCGAAAATTTCATCTAAAACATATTCGGTGTGAGTCGATATCGAAAAATTTCCAATAACGACACATCGTTGCTATTTCAATTTCCAATAACTACGTTATCTCACATGTTTTATTATTTAATTTTGTCTACTTATTTATTTCTATGCTTTTCGTAATTCTATCTAATTTACCAATATCCGTTTCTACCTGTCCAATTTGAACCATGCCTTCAAATTTTGGTTATTGCAGCTATGTACAAATACATATTGACAATCCCCTCGTTTCAAAGACTCATTTACTCACTTATATTTTAACTTCACTTACTTACTTGGAAAACACGTTAGAGCTGTTTTTATGGAACTGACTCGTGCTTTTGCCTCATGTAACCTTTTGTTCACCTTCGCCGCTGCTCCACTCATTTATTTCCGAATCATTTTAGTAGGTAACATAAAACACTGTTCACAAACACCCGTACTTCGGAGAGCCATTCCCGGAGTCCTTGAAAATTACGACACCTGGCACATAATACTATTCACGAAGCATTTCACAGGGGACTTGTTTGCTTCCATCCTACGCTGCGTCTAGTGATATAACACAATCAATTCTGTAATCCCCTCAGGACAGCTACTGTGCTCATCCTAAGAGGAGCATTGTTTGGACTCGCAAGACGACAATAAATACAAACGAGCTCACCACAAAGGATTGTGCAGCAACAATCCGAATGTCGTGGATTAGCTATAAATGTGTGTATACTGGGAATGCGACTTATTCTAAGTCAGTGAAATTGTTTAAATAAAAATCAGCTTTAGTTGAGTTGACGCACTCAGTAAAAATTATTACTTGAATAACTTAAATCAAAATAGATTTCAATAATTTAAGCAACGAATGCGGCTTTTACTTGTTTTTTACGCTTCTCCAAAGTAAAAAGTATACGAAATTCGTAAAATGTTGCCGTTTCTGGTTATTCTGGTAAATGCAATTTAACATTAGTAATTAATGCACTATTAACACTATTGCCTCATTAATACGATCTTCGCTTGTACTCACATAGTGGTAACAGCTCCCAATAATTAAGAAACTTCCCGAAACATAAAAATTGAATAATGCCGATTTAAATGTAGTTCTAATAATTATAAATATCACTCTTGTAATGATTTTGTTGCAAATCACAATTCCATGTAGATTTCAAACAACTGGCATGTTATATAACTCACTTTCACTTGTAATACCGTGTTGTGAGACGCTCATAATTTAAAACTTGAATCTTCATTTGACTTCGTTTACTTGCTGTTGTCTAACAAAAAACTTTAATGAACTTGTCCTGAGTAACAAGTTCGTACGCAAAAGTAACTGAAAATGTGTGGAACTCGAAACAAACAGAACGGAGGTGAAATTCTACCTGCGACTGTATGTAAATTATGTAATGTAGTGAGAAACTTTATAATGTAATTTTCGGGTTTCCTTCGTATCTTGTTGTAACTGCTCGGTAATTTAAACTTACTTAAAAATATATTAAAGAAAGAGATGTATGCCAGAACTTTTATAGAATTACTTTGTTGTGGGTCTTTCTTTTTTCTTCGTAATATTAATTTTTAGAGATGCTTTAAATACTAATCAAATTGAATGGAATGAAACATATTAACGTTTCGAAATTCAAATATTAATTATACCGGCTGCCGAAACAGATGCTGATCTAAAAAGGCCACATCGGCAGACTCATAATATGGTTAATATTATAAATGGAGTGCATTTCATCATACACAACCATTCTATTTAACAGCTTTGTATGAATATTCTTAAAATGGTTCACAAATAAAGCATTGTTTAAGTGTCAATTGGTATCATTGTTCGAATATTCATACAAATTAGTCAAATAGAATTTGCTTATGATGAAATGCATTCAATTCATAATACGAAACATATTATGATGATTCTGTCAATGCGGCATTTTTAAGTCCGCTGAACACAAAGCCTAATGTGACAGGACTGCTCTTTGGAATAGCTATTTGATCACTGATTTCCGATATTGATCCATTTCAATACTCTTCTAAGACATTTCAAAAACGCCCCTTCACACTCTCACACACACACACATACACACACAAGTACATTCACACACACTCACACACATACACAAAAAACAAACAACTTACATTCGTACCCTGTATGGGATTATATAAAATTTTGTACTTCGCCGTTTTATCTCTTATTGGTAATTTTTATTTCGTTCTTAGTTATCGTACATAAATTTTTTGCAAAACCTGTTATTGGCATCCTAAAATGTATTATAATATGTAAATTTTGTATTTTATAAATATGCTGGTGGTTTCTGAATAAAATAAAATAAAAATAAAATATTGCATGGGTCAGTCTTGGTGTTGGTCTAGGATTCGGTCATGCAGCAAGAGTCTCGCAAGACTGCAAGACCAAGACTGATTTTGGGCAACACTACTTATGATCACTAACCATCAAGTGAGATGAAGGCCAAGAGCTTACCTGTTATGTATAAAAAAAATGTTGTATCATAATATTTTGATACATAGTTACAAAATTACAAAATGTTTTGTTCTTTAGTAGACCGCTCGTTTAACGGGTCTTATGAGAACGACTATTGATTTTTTACAAGTTGTTATAAGTCTCAAATCATTCACAAAACTTTTGTGTGAGCTAGACTGGAAAATGGAGTAACTCCAAAAGTAATTAAACGACTAATACCTTGGTGAAAACCTTAGTTATAGGCTTGGGAGTCTAAAAATCGTCTCCCCTGCGAAAGTGTCTAAAAAATTAAGCTCTGGATTACTTAATTTCTTGTCTAGTCTATACGAGTATCTTTCATAAAACAATTTTTTGAATCAGCTTAATGCGTATAAACTACGTTTAATTTTTAATGTGCATATCAGTTAAAAACATAGTCATCTTGTTATTTTGATAACGTCGTTTAAAACCCGTCTCCTATTAACTTCCGTAAAACTGAACTGTGATGGATGGTCTTTCATTTTCTGTCTGACATTCTAATATGAAAAGTCCGAACAAAGTTAGTCTTACAATGTCTACTACCGTACTAAGCTCCGTATGGCTATTAATATAGAGCTAGAAGAGATCTGTATCGGTCTAAAAGTGCTCCAACTACTACATAATTTTTAAATAAAATCATTTGTCCTAAAATTTGAACTAAATTTCTTTGTTTTTAACCGACTTCAAAAAATTATCAATTCGATCCGTATGTTGTTTTTTGTGTTGTTTTTTTTATGTATGTTGTAGTGCTTTTTCTCGCTGAATTGTTGAAATATTGGGGAATCTTAGTTGAAATAAAAAAAAACAAACTTATTCCTTTAGTCCGATACAAAATGAAAAGCTTTATTGTTGTAGGTACATAATTATAATACACATATGCATATGTTAACACAATTCCTCAATGCAAAGCACTTAACTTAATGTTTAATCAATACAAGCCAAGGGCAGGATGGTTCGGGTTTGTTTGATCAATCTCGGCAGGTAAAAATCAGGTACTAATTGGGTACAAA
This sequence comes from Schoenobius gigantellus, assembly GCA_963935595.1. NCBI lineage: Eukaryota > Metazoa > Arthropoda > Insecta > Lepidoptera > Crambidae > Schoenobius > Schoenobius gigantellus. The sequence goes on along the minus strand of OZ012547.1, from coordinate 28,839,611 downwards.
ACTACAAAATGAGGGGCAATAAAGTACACCAACAAATAGTTATAGGTTTCCTTTTTTTTTTTAAAAGAAGTTAGTAGCCTTCCCCGGAGCGGTTGTTAGTAGGGCGTACCTTCGATGCTAAGTTTCCGCGATCACGGTATATTCGAATATTCCAATTCCTTAGATTATTCTCTCTATATATGTACAATTCCACAGAATTCCTCCTTGTGTTAGGTTAGTTTGTTATGGTTTCTAGCTGTAAGGTCAAGCAGCGGAGCCCTACGGCCTCCGGTGACTGCCCTGGAGATTCATAGCACAGTGCTAGGTTAAAAATATAATTAAATATGCCTATGATCTTAGGGTCAGTGGGTCTAACACTGAGTTCTGAAGGAATCCCAGTCAATACATTTGAACCTCATGTAATAAACATAGCAAATGAATTCTAAAACGTAATTTTTAATAAATTGACAAATGGTCTTATTGGTTAGTTAATAAAAAGGACATATGGAGGGGAGAGCACCTACTTTGTGTATAATTACTGCTATTAATAAAAAGAAAACAGCTTAATTTGTGAGTTATTTGCCAAAGAAGGATGTGAAACTTAATATTGTAAAAATTTAGAATTTAACAGGAAATTCGCAAGTGTTACTCAATATATGCCTTAATCCCACTAAGATGCCGCTTACTATCAGGTTTTTTTAATGAAATAGGGGATGGAAAAGGCGAATTTTGGAAATGTAACATGTTTGATTTAATAATCAATTTACCCACAAATAAAAATAAAATTAACAAAATCTGCTTTAAATCATGAAATATAATAAGTTAATTAGATACCTTATTGATTTTTTGCACTTATTGATACAATAAATCCATTTAATTTAATGAATCGCGTGACGGCGAGTAAATATAGTATTTTTCCCCTTAGCTTTACTCTTCAAGCTGAAAACAAAAAGAACTGAATTTTGTAGTTTCACTGTGGTTTTTCAAATCAAATTCACACGGAAAACGGGAGAAATACCTATATAAATATATAAAAACTTTATGATCTTCAAATCAATAACAAATTACTTCGATCGATGTCTCACAGACTAATCATAACCTAGACGATAGACTAAACCAACGCTCCACTTGCGCGCAGATTTGCGTTTATGTGGAAGCGACGGAGCCGAGGTCCGTTTGCTGAATGTTAAGCGCCGTATTGGCGACGGAACCTCTCCTAAAACCAAATTCATTTCATGACACTCGTAAGACTCTTAACTTGCTTCAAGATGTGTCAAGTCAACATACGGATCTTTCGAAATTCTACAATATGCAATAAGTATTTCCAGCTAAAGTTATAAGTTTGGTTGAAAAACAAAACGTAATGAAAAATTAACCATAAACAAATTGTGAATGCTTTCCAAATTCTATTCGACGAAACTATAATTATATGATCTATAAGTTTAAGCGTATTTTATTAAAATATGTCTATAGAAATGATCAAAACAAACGGTCTAAATGTCAAATTCCGAATTTTGAGAAAATCAACCCACCTAAATGGAAGCACGGGATTTTGGGCGAAAAAAAACTATCTTTGTAAATAAGGCCAGGATAAACGCGAGATTTATTTTGTTTATGCAAAAATTGAATAATGACCAAAGATAATTGCAAATGTCACTGACGTGACGTGAAACGACGTTGACGTTGACACTTGACATTGATATTGTGCAATTAATTGACAAAGTTATTGTAATTATGATTTTAGTTGTGAAATTTGTGTTAAAACTACAGTGAAACCAAAGTGTTTTTGCAAAATTTGTGTTTTATGAAATTTTAAGAAAAAACGGTGTTACAGTGTGATTACTCCGCCAGTTGTGGAGTGATTTCCAAAAATTATTTTTGTATTCGATAGAGTATACTCCTGGGGTGGTCACAAAGTCACCAAGTCAGGATCTGATGATGGGATCCCATGAAAATCGAGAAAAACCCTTAAATTTTATAGGTATGTCCAACGTGTTTTGTGTGTATGTTACGCGATTACTCAGCCAATTGTGAACCGATTTTCAAAATTATTTTTGTATTCGATAGAACATACTCCTGGAGTGGTCCCAAGGTCACGAAAGTCAGGATCTGATGACGGAATCCCATAAAAATCGAGGGAAAACCTTAAACTTTATCGGTTCGTCCAACGTGTTTCATGTTTTTTTCCGAAGCTATTCACGTATTTGCATCTGGTAGTCATGAACCGAGCTGATGATGGAAAGATCCTTAACTTTCGGACTTAACCTGACCTGATCTGACCTTTGATCTAAAATTAAGACCAACTCACCGAAGGTGAGCTGGTATTAAATTCATTAACAAGAATTCATTCATTAAAAAAATAAAAATAAAAAATATTTTACACAAAATAAAAACCGACTTCAAAAACATTGAAAAGTTAATAAAAATATAAGAATAGGTACAGACAACATCACTTGTCTATATTGAAGTAGGTGCCAAATTTGAAGACTTTCTAGGAGATCATTGTTTGGCACCACCGCACATGCCTTTGGCGGTGTTGTCATAAACCAAGTCAAAAGACTTCTTCAATGAAAACATTATTAATTTCTTTTTCTTTTCTATGTTATAATGGTATTTCTGCAAAAATCACTCTTATCTTGGTCAAACAAATATAAACAAACACCCACGCAGATATCGTAATTTCGATTAGATATCAGATTTTCAAGTTCTTAACCCATGATGTAATAAGTTATAGAAGTTCTTTATTATCTGATATGACTGTATTTATATGACAATAGAGTATATTTTGTGACTTAAGTTAATAAGATTACAAAAAACAGATTTCTAAATTTACTTCCTCGTTTGTTACAGGTAAGTCTACCATGGCACTTATGCTTTGCGTGTTATGAAAAAAAAACGTTTAAAAAGGTATGTTTACCAAAGTCTTTATATTATAGTAAAATTAAATTGCAGTCAATTCCCATTAAGAGAATGTCTGAGGCTAAATTGTTTAGATCAAAATTGCCATAAAACCGGATCAACTTTAAGCTAAAGTAAGCTCTTTACACTGATTCATTACCAAGCTCGTTGCAATGAGTACAACTTATGCTCTACACTAACTAGCTGGCGCCACTTGCGGATACAGTCCAACTTCAATTAAGTAGATTTGTTTACTTACTTTTCAAATACAAAATTTTATTAAGTTTACTTGGATAGTAAATTATTATTAAACCCACGACAAAAGCGGACAAACATTTCATTACAAAACATAAACACGTGTACGTTAAGACTTTTAGCTACACTAACACTTCTAGCAGAAAAATTACTCAAGGTAAAAAGAGAGAAATTAAAGAGACGTAAAGTACAGAAAGAAAGCATTATAGATTTGGCTACAAACACATGCACACACATAGTAAAAAGTGGTCAAACTTCTGATAGCGAGAGATCTGGAGTGAGTATTTTTAGTACCCCTCCAAAAGTCAGCAATTTGCTGGCAGGAAATATTTATTACCACATTGTTTTTTTTAAGTTAAAGTTTTTTATATGAAAAAGACGGAATAAATTTTGTCATGTTTGACACCCCGAACATTGCAAAGTTCGGGCCAATATGCAATTAAAAAATCATTATTACCTCACTGCTAATTTCTCAAAAATCGCTTATATTAGACATGCTAACAGTGGTAACCTTGCCCGACAAAATTTTGGGGTCAGTTTGGCGGTCCGACGCCCCAAATTGGAGGGGGGAGAGAATGCAAAAAAAAAAAGTCCCCGCTACCCAGCTCTCCAAAGTTTGCCCGACTTAGCAAAAACAACAAATACACCAAATTCTTCTTACAGTCGTGGGCCCACCACGTACGGACTAATAAATACTTATTTACACTATAAGCACCCCGACTGAGGAAGGTAGCTAGCTAGCTACTTCATCATAGCAAACCTAGATCTATAGACTACGGTAACTGCTGAAAGCTCATTTTGTATTGTATTTGTATTGAAAATCTTATAATAACACGCGTAACGAGCTGTAGGCGAAACTTATTGTTTACCAATACGGACGGAGAAATCTCAGTGGAAAGTACTGTGGCTAGCCACAAATACGCCCTCTTATTTAAACTAGTCGGTTTACAACGCAAAGATTATTCTTAGAGGTTTCTAGGGGATTTGTATATCTTACAGTGTTTACGCCCGCCAGCAATGCCACAATTTCCAAATTAACATTGCTTCAAGTCTAATTATGCATCAAACGAATTGCTCAACTGCACAAAGCGATTACGAAAAGATCCTTTTTATGTCGAGATTGTAACTTATCGGAATCCCACGGTATTTTTAGTGGGCATACCTCGATTTTTCGGGCATGCCATCGCAAGCGGGCCCCACTCCAAATGTGGAAGATTTACTAAGTTTTAGACTACGAGTGAAAAGGTGTAGGTAAGTGTGTAAAGTGGGTAGGTAACTAAGTAACACTTTTCTTAGGTATATCATAACTAATGTGGTTATTATGACAACCGTCTCATCGTAATATTCGATTGAAGGATGAGAGTGCACTTGGGTTTTCGCAGACATTTGTGCACTATAATATTTTCCGCGCAAATAGCTCTCTCTGTTGAGATTGGCCGACGTTACCAAATATCAGCTTGGACGACTATTATATGACAACAAATTATGATATTACTTTTTACAATAAAAAATGCATACAATTTATTTTTGATTGACTTATTGCTGTTGGCCGCAGATGGCCTTTACAGCGTCACATTGCTTTAGTTTAGAGATGGTGAAAATTTTGGTGGCTCCTCCAGTCTTGTAGGCGAACTAGTTTTGCTAGATTTTTAGAGCTAACGCGCACTGGTTTCTTTTGTCACGGTGACTGTTTCCTCACTTTTATTAAGTCTCTTGATATTATGTATATGGCGACGCACGTACATACGCTACAATGTGACAACTGGCGTCACCTCAGGGGTGTCCCACTGTCCGAATAGTAACCAGGGGGCCAATACTACTAATAAACCACAGCCAAAACGAAACCGAACCGCCCGCCGTTGCTTTCGGCCAATAGTAAATTTCTAAAAAAAGTCAATACTATTTGATTCCACATCCTTTCTATAATTGTGCAGATAGCACATACAATTATAGAAAAGATTAAAGTATTATCAATAGCTACCTAACATATTTGTTCTGTTTATGATAAATATAATTTTTCAAATATCTTAGCTCCGACTAGCATTACAACATTAGTTACAAAACATAAGTAAACATCATCTTTTCTGAATCACCGCCATCTATTGGATCAAACTGTAACTACCTACTCCTGCTAAATTCTCGCTCCAATGGCTGCATTTATTACTTTTTCAAGAGTGACTAAGTGCGACGATTTATTGTCGATCTATCGCGCTCTGTCGCCGCTAGAGGGCGCGCCGCGGCACAATAGGGTAACGCCTTCCATTGTGAATCGACCTTAACCAACCAAATAACTGCTGCAAATTCGTTTTAAGAACGCTATAAGTATTACGTCTCATTATTACGTGTTTAAATTGTGTGGTTAATGAAACATTGTATGTAGCCGGTTAGTTAAGCACGTAAAAAAGGAACACCTTTTTTTTAAGCAGGGGAATCTCTTTACGATTCAATAAGGGGCTGAAAGCTGACAAGGCTGCCCCAAAAATATGCTATTGGACTCGGGTATAAACCCCAAACCTGGCTTAACCAACCTCCAGCAACTTCTACCTCCGTAGAGACACAATCGGGAACACCTAGATGCAGGCAGCTTTCAGCTATTAGGCATCTGTCAAAACTAACGGATCAACTAGGTATGGGGATGAGATGACATCTATCAAAAAGGGCCTCTTAAATCCTTTTAAATCTTTAACTGTAGGTATTGCTATTTTCTCTACATTATTTTTAAATGAAACTTTAAAAATAAAAAAATGTATTTCCAAAAAGAATTCGATTTAAAAAGAAGCACAAAAAAGATTAAAATAACAACGATCATCAGATTTTTATATTCAATTCGGTGCCAACTAGTCGTCAGTTAATAATTTTACACCTGTGGATGCACGTGGTGTAGCACGCAGGAGAATCGAAATCCGAATCGAGGAGTTTGTATGGCAATTTTATTAGTAGCAGAACTAATAAAATTGCCATACAAACTTCTCGATTCGGATTTCGATTCGATTTTCGATTCTCCTGCGTGCTAGCCCCACTGCTTTAATATAAAAATCGAATCATTGTTTGTGTTTTAAAGTTTTCTAATGCTTTTTGTGAAGCCTTTTATTTCAAACTTTTTAGTAGATTTCGTTGATTAAAATCTCATCCAGGTTTTACGGGTCACCCGACGTGCATACCTGAAAACCTTAAAATAATACCTATATGACTAACACTCTAAAATATTCTCAGAAAAATCATCTAATTTTATTTGAGATTTTTACGATACCTATATAAAACGAAACCAATGACCTTTACAATTCTGTTCAAGCTTTTCTTCTATGACCTTCATTGTATGTGTTATTTTCGTTGACATTTGTTGGATGATCAAAAATATAGAAACACTTCAATATATTTGTAGCCGCAGCTTCGCCTGCCCTTACACTCGACTCGTGTGGGCTAACATTGTTTCATCTGTTACAAACATTACCTTTAATTTATCCCTTTTAAACTGGCGTTTCCTTCGTTTTCATAGGTCAAACAGTTTCTGAGACTTTGTAATTAGTGAAGGAGCCAACTTTCACTTGTATATTGTACATTGATAAGAAGATTGACATATTTACTATTAGCACAATAACCTCATTAATGATCATAATTCATACACTCGCCAAAAATAAACATCTCATTATAAGTTCATGCAAAAATACTGGTCAGCTCATACAGCATGAAGTAGTAATTCGGTCCACAGCCCAATGCCGGCCAATTCCGCCGGTTAATGAGTAATGGCCTGTACTGTACCCGATGAGATCACTTTCGAATCGTTCTAATTCGTGCCATGCGACAAACTGAATCGTAATGTGTAAGTATAAATGTATACGTAAATAAGTGCTACTGTAGACTATTCAGTTTTTTAAAGATAAATGCCTACTGCGGTTCCTGTTTTCGTCTTCTACCTATTGTTATATAAAATAACATTTACTGACTGATTCATCATCGCTGAACGAGACTTAGCAAAATTCTTTGTGAAACGCTTACACCAACTAAAAACGGATTTATGGAGTTTCAATCCCTAAGAGTGTAAAAAAATTGTTGAAAGGGTTCTTCTAAAAGAAGCATGAAACTTCGTTTTAACTTAATTACTTCTTAAATAATTAAGTTAATAACTTTGTATTTTAACGAAATATGCAGCGTAAAATAGTGCTTTTAACGTTCACAAAGAGGGTTTAAAAGTTTGTTTCTGAAGTATTATATTATCTGTGTTTCTGACAAGTTTTGCGCGTAGGTATGCACAATGTAAAAAATGTAGTACGCTATCGTGATTCGTCACATTGTTATAAAACTTGACAAGATCTATTATTATATTTATACGAAAGTATAATTTAGCAGTGGTTGAAAAATATTATTAAAAACCCATGATCTGAACAACATTCTTTTTCCGTATCAACTCTCAAAACTTAACAAAGAAATCTGCCGATTCATAGTTCTGGCCTTGAACTTTTGTTTGATAATGGGGTTATAAATAAATTATAATGTATTTTCTTTAATTACTATTTTAATATAATAATAATAATGGGACCGGGAAAATATATATTTTAAAAAATTTAAATCATAGAACAATTAAGAAAAATAAGGGTTGTAAAACGGTTGTAGAAAGGAAATGAAAATTAGTAGTGCAGTGCAGTTAGTAGTACATACAATTAAATTCGAGTCTGCAAGTTTTGATACTCGTAGCGCCATCTGTTCGCGCGTAGCGAGACTAGTTCGAGTCGCGTTGCAACGTCATGTCGACATTGACCGATAGGTGGGGGCACTGGTCCACGCGCCGCCGCGCGGTTAATGAACGTTCTTGACTGTATTGTATAGAGTTCGTAGTGACACAAACAGATGGAATAACCAACGTCTGCCTAATTTCTTTATTATTCGCGCAAGACGTAACTTCTTAAGCAAATGAACTTAGTGCATTGACGTTATAATCAAATAAACATGGAAATTAGTTAGAAATATGTAACTTTTTTCACATATAGGAATTAAAATGAAGTAATAATAGTATAGATAGATAGTAGGCGATATTACATCTGTAGATACCTCGGTAGGTATTATGCGTGGTGTTGGCGAATGACATCATTATTTTCGTCAATAGAAGGTACATTGACCTTTAGCTTGATACATCGCTTCACATTTATAAATATTTGGCGTCGAAATTTAGCACCGCGTCCACAGCAGCTTTAAATTTTTGAGTGTTCCACATCTGATTTAGAAAATTGATAATTTATGGAATAAAGTTCTGCCATATTAATTTATTTTCAAGCGGGCAGGTTTTTAACATTACTCGCTGCGTGGTTTTTCGAGAAGATGGCGCTAGTAGTGAGGTTGCGTTGTTAAGGGTTGCGTCACGGCACAGTTTTACAAACTGTGGTCACGGTGTGCGGTATAGAGTTATGAATTTTACTTAAGTTTTGAAATATTGCCTCATTTCTTGAAAATGTTACCAGTTATTTATAATAAAACAATAAAAAAGCTTTTCATTTTGAAAAAAACAAAACATTTCACTTTCGTTGAAAATTACGTTCATCAACATGGAAGTTATTTTTAAAATTTTATAATAAAATTTAACATTTTTAAACATTTTAGGATTCTGTAAGTAGGTACCTCAAAAGGAAAAAAACGGAACACAAGCGATCACTTTGTTGTCCGTCTGTTCAACTGTCCATGTGTCTGTCAAGTTCCTTTTCTCAGGAACGTGTAGAGATCAGACATAGACATATCAAACTGAAATTTATACGTTCTTTTCAGCTGTGAAAAAAATCAAACTTGTAGGAATGTAATGCGATTAATAGATATGATAACCGCTTACATTCAAATCGCATATTATACACGTGTAATGTAAAAAAAACTGAAAACCGTTAGATATTATGTCGTTAGGAGCTTATGTCATGGGATTCATAAAAGCAACATAAATACTTATATAGATAAGTTTGTATGGAACCCTCGGTGCGTGAGTACAACTCACACTTGGCCGGATTTTTTAAAGTCAAGCTAAATGCTAAATACTTGAAAAAATTCCTGGTATAGTATTTTTTTAAAAAAAAAAAACGTCGCCCCACACTAGTATTTTCTCCTGTGTCGTGGGTGCAGTTACAAACATAGAATATCACATGCACTGCACATACGCCCAGACCGGAACAAATTTCTGTAGGCCATACAAAATATTTGTCCCGTACGGGATCGAACCCGCGACCCGTGTCGTGAAATACCTATATTATACCTATATAACGAAATAAAAGGAAATGATTATTTTTTTTTTACAGAGTAACGAAGCCATATTTCCAAACTGTTTACGGTTAGTTTTCCATTGCTTCTTTTTCAATCTACAGTATTTTTTTTTTAATTCTACGTTTCTTCATACTGGAATCTCAAACATCAATTTTTTGTCTCGCCCCAACTTTTTATAAATTGTTTTAGTTAATTTTATTTGCTTACATAATGCTGAAAATATTGAAAACTCCTTGCAATCACAATTTATGTAGATATGTCATGATTTGGATTCACAAATAGGTACATAATTATTATAAAACTTTCCTTTTTTAAACGGCATTTATTATGTATTTCAATAGATTTGATAAATGTTAGTGGTTACTTTGTCACAATGAACGCTCCGTAATTTTTTGTTGAAAATAAAATAAAAACACTTCTCAAACTCTCGCACTCGATACTTAATAGTTTAACTCTTAATTGCGATTAGCGGCCCTCTACGCATTTTGACATTTAGCGACGACACCGCAATTATGTAATTAGCTTTTATTAAAGTTTAATGATTGACAAATTAGTGCGAGAGTCGCTGTTCTTGCCATAAAATTAAATTTAGCCCCACCCCCGGGGAAAACAATAATTATTATCAATTATGTACGGTATGAGCGAGTACACCGAGTTAATTTAATTACCAATTGATTAATTACGGGAACATTCGAACCAGGCACAGACAATATGAAAAGAGCCAGAACCCGTCAAAATGACTTTTTGCCATGGTAATAGTATTACCTCCTTGGTTTTGTTGCGATGCGATAAGAATTGAAAAATTTTTAAAGTCTGAGGATAATAACGTTTGGCGTTATTATTCTAAAGGTGAAGTCAACAAAATGTTTTTTTTCCAAGCTGCTATAGAGACAACTCGATAGTGATTTGTCGAAAAAGTCAATGGAATCTTCAGTTATTTTATTAAGGCGCTGTGCGTAGAAAAATATAGCGTTTTAGAAAATAAAAATAAGTCAAAAAACAAATAAGTCATCAAAATAAGACGTTGTACAATTCCTTAAACCGTCATTTTTTATAGTTTTATCCAAGTTTTTATACATACACGCGCAAAACTGCAATGTTATAATAAATTATAGTTTTTTTTTAAGTTTTTTTTATATTGCCATTTGTAGTTCTTTTCTTTTACCCAAATATGGTTTTAATTATAAAACAATAAGATCATTACGAAATTCAAATTTGCTTTCAATGCTAAAATAATCGTATTTGAAATGCAATGAAAATTGAACGCATTAATGTAACGATTTCAATAGATTGAACATAAGAAATATTTATCATAATCATTAGATTTTTATATTGAAGTCAATGTCAAATTATTTACTTTTCTTTACATATTTTATTCAAGATTTACCAGTCGATGAAAATAATAACTCACTATAAAAATCGGATGATATTTTTTTGAACGTTTTAAGTGTTAAAGTTGGTTCTTCTATTTTCTAGTAAAATATTTTCGTTTTATTATTTGAAACGTTTAGATTTTTTGGTTTATCCCATTGATCAGTATCTCGTATCAATAAACCAAAGCATCACATATACTCGTACATCTACAAAGTTACATGTTCTGAGTGACTGATTAATCATTGCCGAGCCTAAAAAGCTAACTAATAAATGAAACTTTCCTTCTATAACGCTCACATCCATTAAGAAAGAGCCATTCAATTCAACCATTAAGGGAGTAAAATAGAAGTTATATTTTTAACCTAAGCTAAATTTATTAACAAAATTTGCAAGATGATGTTTGTTCTTTCTATGTACTTTGGTCTATACATATTTGCCAAGACTGTGAAACGGACTATGCTTTTTTTTTCCTTATAAGCTTATAGGTAACTATTTTAACTTGGGGAATAATTCACCAAGTTTCATCAATATCGGTGAAGTAATATTCAACACATGAACTAACTAGCATTTAGCCGTTTCCGTTTTCACCTTGGAAATTCAAACAATTCAATTTATAAAGACGAAGCTTTAAAGAAATATCCCGTAAAACACGTAAAGTAGTAGTTTTAGTGTAATATTCAAACAAAAACAAACATTCGACCCCTATCCTTCCCCTTTAAAGATGGAATTTTCAAAAAAGTTGAAACATGTGTTTAATCATTTTCTTTATTAACCTTAATAAAAACTTTTATGAGTTTCAGTCCAAAATTAACATACCTAATTCGATATATTTTTTGATCCCCTATTTTACCCTAGGTAGTAAAACAACCATTTTTTTTATTTCCAAGCGTTAAAATCCTTTCTTAGTGTATGTTAACCTGACAGCCAAAATTTATGTCTAGAGTTTAGGCTTTGTGATAATGAATACCTATTTTAATAAAATTGCTTGTCAGGACAGGACAAGCAATTTTATTAAAATAGGTAAAATGTCGTGACTAACCGTGAATAGATTTAAACAGTAATCTCAATAAATCTTAGCCATAGTCTCTATCGCAATGTTTACTATAGCGTTAATGTGATCTATTGCAACGAAACGTGAACCCAAAATGATGCGCTTTTACGATTGCGACAGTTTTGTGGGATCGATACGGCAACAAAAATAAACTCACAGCGATTTACAGTTATGGCTCGGCTGTGAAACCTATTGCTAGAGCTATAACGTTTATTGTTGGCTTTATTTTAATTAATGTCTTAGATAATTGTTGAAAAGTCAATATCCGCGATCATAATTTTGCTGTTACTATACAATAATTGTGTACGATTAGGTAACAAATTAAAAATGTTAGTTACATATTATGTTTAATTTGTCCCCTGATCGTACACAATTATGTGTCGTATCATATACAAGATGCGAAGTTCTCAATATAAGAACTTTAAATTTGGTTTTAATACAGATATTAAAAGTCACATATAGAGGTTTAGTTCAGAAACAATAAATTTGAAAATAATATAACCGTACCTATTCTATTTATTCTTAGCACTCAAAGGGAGATCAATAAACAAGTGGGGAGTGAGAGCTTTCGCCGAACCAAAAATAACTAGAGTTGTTGACAAAAATTACACGGTGTCTCAAATAAATGTCTTAAATATTGAAAATCCTGCGACGATTCACATATCTCGGAAATGATTCCCTCGCTAAGCTTGCGCTTGTTATTAGTGTTCAATTCGTTATTTTATGTTATATCTGCCAATCTACATTTGAACAAATTGTCGTCGCCTATGTGCGCATGAATTGAGCAATTACTTGAATTTCTTTTTGATGACGAAATTACACATAACGAACAGTCTTGTTTTTTTAACAAAAATCAGTTGATACACAGCTATGTGTCTCTGTCAAATAGGTCAATGAACTGTTATCAAAAAATTTGTGGTTTAACTAGAGATGACATTTGCAGTTTTTTATTGCTTTGCAGTTTTGTTGGCAAAGAAATTGTTCTATTATAGCTATAGAAAGGACATTTCACACAAATTCCATTTTGTGATGTAAATTCCGATAGGACAAATTGTTATACTAACGAAAGGTTCACACTAGACCACAAAGTAAAAAATAAAAAACACGTTGAACACACCTAAAAATTATAAAGGGTTTTCCTCGATTTTTATGGGATCATCAGATCCTAACTTTGGTGACCTGGACCTTGGAGTATACTCTATCGAATACAAAAATAATTTTGAAAATCGATCCACAATTGGCGGCGTAATCACGTAACATACCTAACAAAAAAAAACATACGCATCGAATTGTGAACCTCCTCCTTCTTTGAAGTCGGTTAAAAAAAGAGCGAGACTGCGAGACTAATAACCTAAAATAATAGGTATTTTAACAAATACAATGTTCGTGATTGCTTTAGTAGTAGTAGTAGTATGTAGATGTAGTTCATTGAAGATCCCTTTAAAAAATTTATTAAAAATACATCCTGACAATTTGTTGAGATGAATGATATAGCAAGATTCTGCAGAAACCCAAAACTTTATTATATTTGATTTGTCTTTTACCAGTGAAGGTGCTTTAATTTTAAAGATTTACTACAGTATTTAAATACCCTATTATATTATACATTCCTCAAACATTTGTTCGTAATATATTCAAAAGACTGATAATTGTCATAATACGAAATTATTTAAATATTTATTGGTGTCAAAGTTCCCGACTCGCGCCACAGCATGCATTAAACATTCATTTCACTATCTTGACTTTGCTTATTATAAAACTAGGAGTCTTGTTTTATTAACGTTGCTTGCCGCTTAAGTATGACTGATTAAAAATTCTATTATGTGACAGAGTAACAAAGAGTCGAGACAAAAGAACGCATATTTTACTCAGCATTGTCGAATATCAAATTAAGAATATAATTATAAATTTTAAAACAACATAAAGGCACATTCACGTCTGTCCAGCTATAACTTTAAATACTTTTATATCTTAAAACAAAACTGCGAAATCGGGATATCTGGATCTGGACCCGATCATTTCTTCCAAAATGGGTCCACTAGGCTTGTGTCCTACATTTCAGTTTTGATTTTTAGGTTAATTTAGCAGTGGGGATTTTGATTTTACAAATTCACTTTTTATTTTATATTTTTAGTTAGAATATAAACATGTCAAAAAACTATATCACAGATTTATTTACTTGTACTTATCGAAAACTTAAGTGAAAAGAGATCGAAAAATATAAATGGTTATATACTTAATCCTAAATTCCTAAATGATCCTCCATGGAGAAATAAAGATTTCTCAATGTCTAATCCAACTCTAGCATAGAAATTATACGGGTATTCACCCGCTCATCATTAGTATTGCTTATTATATACTAGCTTCTGCCCGCGACTTCGTCTGCGTGGACTTCAGAATTGGGTCTAAAGCTTCGCTCGTTAACAATTTTTAATCTTTCCAAGGAAACTATTTGAGAGATCATTAAGGAATATAAATTACATGTCCTTTTCCATAGCATAGGTGATATACATACCAAATTTCAAAGCTGTCTGCCCGCAGCTTAGCTCGTAAACAATTTTCAATTTTCCCTCGGGAACTACTTAAGGAATCGGGATAAAAGGTAGCCTATATTCATTTTCATGTCAAAGGCTACATGCATGCCAAATTTCCTCCAAATCCGTTCAGCCGTTTTTGCGTTATTGAGTAACAAACATCCACACTTTCACATTTATAATATTAGTAGGATTACATTTAATATCATAGATGTGTCATTGCTGTCAGACAATAAAAATCTTCAACTTTTACATCAAAGACATTCACACTAGAAGCTTCGTCAGATTGTGAACTAACCTGGCCTTACGCCTTTTTACTAGTGTTTAAGCTCAAACTAAATGTTTTTACGATAATATCGACAAAGTTGCTTTAAAAATAATACAAGATTAACATCCTGCCGCACAAAAAACAAATAAAAGCAAAGTTCTTCGATTACCTTTTTTTGTCACAATACCGCATATTTTTCTCAGCGTTCACAGAGCCTTACCGGTTTTAACAGAGACAAGAACATTAACTTGATCGGCCATTTGCCTTCGTTTATTCGCTGTTTATGATGTCTGGGCAACATCTGAAGCATTTGGATTCTATATACCCCATAAGACTCACCGTGGAACCGGTTTTCTGGGACCTTGACATTTTATGATATAAAACTTACGTTCTTCCTAAGTTATCTATGGTGCCCTTAAGGTCATATCTTGATTGAAGGTTGCAGCATGCTTGTAGGTAGGTAATATTTCGAGTTTACGTCATCAATTTTGTTAATGATCCTAATTCATACAAATTTAAGCGAACTATTAAAGTCCGTAGATATGCTTCCTTTCCTTTCTATTGTTGGAACTGAAATATTTTTTAGGCGAGAAAGCTTCTTAAATAAGGTATAAAATGTATAGTTGATTCATACTAATTATATTTCTAAACATACAACGAGGCTAGAAGAAATCTCTTTTAGAGATAAGTCCATCTTAGTGCATGTCCTCTCTGTATTATGTTTCTACGTAATGTTTTAAACAATAAATAATACTATTGATGTAATCACTCAAATGGATGCATATTTTTTAGCTTTAAGAGGCTGACAACTCTGAGCTGAGCTCATCGAGTCCCATTTAAAACTTTTTTTAGTAAAACCTGTTTAATATACGATAGTAAAAAAAAATATGTTACTCTTGAAAAGATTTTTGAGAATATCTATGTCCCCAAAACAAATTTTAATTTAAAATTTCTCGTTAAAAAAACGCAAAAGACACCCATCAAAAACAGCTCCAGAAGAAAATCCGAGTTATTTAACAAAGGTTATTTAATGATTTTCAGGGAATTAACTCGTTACACTTAATTTGATAATATTGATGTTTCATATTTAATAAAGTTTCTAGTCTCTTTAAAAATATATATATATTGATTTTTTCGCTCAATTTCAATAGCTCACCGCGCCCGTAATCCAGTACAAATCATGTCTCAAGGTCGTTGGCGTTACTCAGCCACTTAACAAATAACTATTACATAAACATGTACCATTTTCCTTAATCAAAAATTTAAAAAAGGTACCAGATAATCATCATAGGCAAGTTGCGAAATGACTACCATTTCCTGTGGTCTCGCAAAACGATTGCAGACACTCAAGTCAGTAGTCGAAGTAATTTGAATCTTGAACCAATGGCATAAGTTACTTATCGGGAAATTCGCACTTGGCACGACAGCTCCCCAGTTAAATGTATCGAATTAAAATCGATTTAAACTTTGATTGTATTCGATTATATACCCATCTGTTAATGGACGTTCGTGGGAAATTGGTGCGAGTTAAGCCGGCATCAGTTGGAAACGCGTCGAAGTTTACTCAACTTTGGATCAGTGGTAGAATTTGCACCAATACCAGAGGGAGACTCTACCGGAGTCGTGTTGGGTACAATGGGGCTAGCACGCAGGAGAATCGAAAATCGAATCGAAATCCGAATCGAGGAGTTTGTATGGCAATTTTATTAGCGCCACGGCGGTGAGTAGCAGAACTAATAAAATTGTCATACAAACTCCTCGATTCGGATTTCGATTCGATTTTCGATTCTCCTGCGTGCTAGCCCCACAGCTCTATCTCAGCTATCTCTACCGCCGAACAGCGGTGCTTACATTGTTGTGTTCCGGTTTGAGGGGTAAGACAGGCAGTGAAATTTAGTGGGCACTGAGACTTGACACCTTACGTCGCAAGTAGTGTTGCCCAAAATCGGTCTAGGTCTTGCAGTCTTGCCACCAAAACTGACCTTGAGCAAGACTCTTGCTCAAATCTAACATGTGTCAGTCTTGGTCTTGGTTGTGCTACAATTATAAAAGTATTTGCTAAAAATGAACGTTATTGTGTCATCATCGTCATTTCCACCTACCGATTACGTAAACGGTTTCATTTCACACAGAAAAAATGTAACGTAGAGTCTTTACTATAATTTTTTATAAAGTACAACAAAGTTAACAAACAAGTAGGCTACGCCCACCTAACAGTTAGTGACTTTAGTCGTCTATAGTACACGTGGTTTCTATGAAATTTGCAAATATACAAACCCTAAAAGGACCCCAATATAACGTCCAATGGGTTCATTGTAGGGGCCAACCTGTGACCTGTGTGAGATGTCAAGTCAAAGTTCCCAGTAATTTCGCCAGCTGTAGTGAACTGTCTTACTCAGAGCAAAGCAATGCAAGCACCACTGCTTCGTTGCAAGAATAGCTTAGTTAGATAGAGATACTCACACGGAGTTTTACAGTCACACATTTGTCTGACGCTCCTATGGTGAAGGAAAACATCGTGAGGCAACCTGCATATCTGCGAAAAAATTCAAAGGTGTATGTGAAGTTGACCAATCCGCACTGGGCCAGCGTGGTTGACTTAGGCCTAAACCCTAGCTAAGAGTAGGCTCCTGCCGCTCGGTGGGGACGTATGTGAGCTGTTATGATGTATTTTTACCTCAGAGCATTGATTTAAGATTTTCACGGTACAAACCAAATGACATAACTTAAAATAAGGAAAATTTTCAAAACCAATTTGCAAACTTTTAAATATTATATTTTACTTTTATTGTGCTGTATGTGCAATAAAGTGTATAAATAAATAATATAAATTTCAAATTAAAAATATGTCAAAACCAAATACAATAAATTAATTTAAAGAACATTTTTACAAACATACTTTTATTTTAATGCTCTGAAAACAGGAAAATACGAGTCAAACGAGCCCATACTCGATGGTGTTGTGTCTTTTTATTGCGGAGTTCCTATGGCCACCTTCCAGCTCTAGCATTAGATCAGCTCGATAGCATCATACTCGAAATATTGCATTATCATGCGATATACATAAGCATGCAAAATTTCAGCTCAGTCGGATACCGGGCGGTGGTGGGTCAAATTTAACTTTCAAGATTTCATTACAAACACCGTGACAGGTGAAAGTAAATAAAAGTTTGTAATAATTAGGTACCTATTAAGTTTGTAAAAATATGTAAAAACAAAAATGTCAGAAATAAAACAATGTAAAAGCCAAAAAACCATTATGAATTATTATTATTATCTCTTAAAAATATCCTAGCTGCGATCCGTGAATATTTCGGAATCCTCGTGCTGGGTGAACAAGCGTAGAGACATAGAGTGCTCAGTAGGCTCGTGCAATATCTTTTAGCTTTAATCCGGTGTTACAAACGAAAAAAAAACCTAACACCCAGCTTTATCCACATTTACAATCGAAAAATAAGTTATTACAATCCTCGCCTACGTGCGAATGTGTACTAGAATTTTGCGATATGTAAATAGGTATTTTTAGTCCTTCCCCATTATATCCGTTTCAAGGGCGAACCACTCCGCAAAGTAAACCTCGATAACGAAAATCAACAATTTGTTTGCTTTTGTGTCTCGGCCCTCATCCTTTGAGGGCTTTGCGATTGCGCCCACTGTAATGTACTTGTAAGTGCTTCACAGATAATAATATTTATTTTCATTCAATTTGGGTATTTGGACACTTTCGCATATTTACCTGAAGCGTTGCGACAACCACGTGAGTGGTTGTGAATTTGATTTGTGTTACAGCTATGTATTTGAATTGTACTATTTGGATTCTGTCTGCTGCCTACGAACCCACGATTATGCTTTATGCGTCGACGATTTCTGCTCTACATAATGTTTTTGTTCGCTTTTCTGTAGGCGATGTATCTGTCTCTTCCGACAGTATGTTTTATAAAATTCATTTTTGCGACAATTCAAACTTTTAAGGGGCCACAGTACCTACTACTAGCGCCGCCATTCGTTTTTTATTAATTATGATGAATGAAAGACGTTTCTACAAAAAATAGAACAGTCAGGAACTCAATATATATATTTTAGATTTTTGAGAGCCATTCAGGTATAGATTAAAAGTAAGGAGTAATCATGATCAGAATTATTGCTAAAAGTGGCCACTTTAAGCAATAATTATGATTTCGACTATTCTATACGGTTAATGTCTACAAAATACGTAAATATAAATCTGAAGTATCTATATTGAGTTCCTGACTGTGCTATTTTTTGTAGAAACGTCTTTAATTTATCATAATTAATAAAAAACGAATGGCGGCGCTAGTAGTAGGTACTATGCCCTCTTAAGGCCTATATCTATTTACGTTGTGCCTATATTATCCCTCCCTACCTATCTCTTTTGAGTTTCCTAATCTCTTTTACAGAGGCTACAGATTTTATACTTATTTATTCAACCGTTCATATCATTACTAAACTAATTCTAAAAAACTATATTTAGATTGATTTTATGTAGCAATTTTATTAAGTAATTATTTGAAGATATTTATTACATTTTACTATTAATAAGAACATACATTAAGCAGGGTACTCACTTAGAGGTGTAACGCGCAACGTAACTGATACAGTAGCTTGCTGCGAGCTGTTCGCCTGCGGAGCGTAGTGTAGCGGCCGGCGGGTCGTTGCGAGCACACTACGCTCTACGCTACGCTACGTTTTTGCGCGGAAACAAAGGCGCTCGCAACGTGCTCGTGGACGGCACGT
This sequence comes from Schoenobius gigantellus, assembly GCA_963935595.1. NCBI lineage: Eukaryota > Metazoa > Arthropoda > Insecta > Lepidoptera > Crambidae > Schoenobius > Schoenobius gigantellus. The sequence goes on along the minus strand of OZ012547.1, from coordinate 28,820,263 downwards.
ACACCCTTGTAAATTGCTACAGTATCAGTTACATTACGTGCTACACATCTAAGTGAGTACGCGGCTTTATAGGAGGACGGTAAGGCGAATTCAGGATTGATCACTTTGTAACACATTGTAACTTTGATGTAACGTTAATCGCATGTTTTTGATGTAGTCACAACTTCTTTGGATGAATAACACATTTTTTCCTTATTCTTTATACGGATTGGCAGTGTTATATTAAGCACCTTTTTAGTAGAAAGGATTTGTTGGGTACCAAAAACAAAAAGATAAATTACGACTTGAAAACCTTACTTCAAAGCCTTTCCTATCTAACGTGTAATACAGCTTACAGTACAAATAAAAGCTTTCCAATCAGTCTATCTAAATGATATTTTCCTCTAATACTAGGTATATACGAAAGGAAAAATGTGAAAACCTGATTGATCGCGGATATCAGTCACCCTATTCGTTTGGAGAAACTAATCTGGAAAATGTCTGATGTTCGATCAATTCAATATTTGACTTGAGTACCAAGTGCGAATCTTGCCGTGTCATATCGAATCGACAACTATCCCAATATTTGCCGTGTCCGATCGAATTGCAAATACCGAGCTACCGTTTGAAAATCGTATTTATGTGAACGTAGGCAATAGGCACGAATAGTGATATATTCGGGTGCTTGTGAAAACTAACACATTATATCGGATTATGTTTATCTGACAAGTTAATTAATAAGGCCTTGACGCATCTAGTCATCTCGTGTGCTTCTATCATTATTACACTGAATATACAAGAGAATATGTAGAATTCGTCTTAATTGTCGTTATGTGACATCGAAAATGAAGATGTAGAGCTCCCAATCCAATTCCGAAGTGTTATCTCACGTACGCATGTCCCAATAGTTACGTCTGAGTTCTCCTAGCGAGGAGTATTGAAGTATAATATGTATTCTATGCCTTAATATTGCTTATAACGAGCCTTACTGTTTCTTGTGACAAAACTCGCACGCTGGAAAAATTATCATCATCATAACTTTCTTCTTCTACGAGTGCCATATGAGGTCGGCGATCATCTTTGATCTGTGACACGGCGGCGCGGTACAGTGCCATGTACTATTACCACAATATAGTATCGTTCTCTATATTGTGCTCAGATTGAACCATGTTCGGAGATTCTTCTGTCGGGTGATCGTTTTCTCTGAATTTTCCGATGCATTATGAGATGGATTGGAGCAGATCGTACTTGTCTATGCTGATATTATAAGGAGGAAAGATTTGATTGTTTGTTTGTATTGAATAGGCTTCGAAACTACTGAACCGATTTTGATGAAAGTTGGTATAGGGATAGTTCGAGACTAGGGGAAGGACATAGGGTAATTTTCTTACGGGAAAATAAAAAAATCCCACTGGAAAACAAAAATAACGCGGACGTAGTCGCGAGCGGAAAGCTAGTTTTCTAATAATGCTTGAAAGCTCTGCTGTCTTGTTGGTCATCTGCTGCGCTCACTAGACATCGTAATTTTAACACATTATGTTCGACTACTAAACACATATCTTACCTTAACGAGGAGAAATTGCGTGACTTAGCACATCACGCTGGCCAGGCAAGTTGGTGGTTTTGTGTCGAGTTTTGCATCTCTTCGCAGAGGTAAATGACAGTAAACCCTCTTCGTCATATTACAAAACATGGTCTTAACTTAGTACTGGCTTAAACCAGGACTAGGTTGACGCTGTCTCTATCTATTTATATTAACACACGTGAAAGCGCACTAGATTTAAACCAATACTAACTTTAGACCAGGTTCAGACCAGGTTTTGTTATAAGACCGTCAGAGTCGGTTTTTACGATATCTATATGGAGCGAATTTCAAATCCATACCTATGAAATGCTTCAGTTAATAAAATCACTTAGGCCCAATTTTTCAATGGCGATTTAACTTTTATCCGAGAAATAAATACCTATGTCAGTTTGGCAGATTCTGTATAGAAAATCTGTCATTTAATCTACAGTTATCAGCTATCTAAAAATCGATCGATTTCTCTATTGGCCGTTAACAGTCTGAAAGCTTTTGTAAAGACAATTTGACAGATCGCTTCATTTATTCTACAAGTTCAGAGTTATCTGACAATTGAAAAGTCAACGCTTAGATGTCCTTATAAAACCTGATCATCTAATCAAACTAGACACTTTTTTCTCAAAATATACTGTAAACAGCACGTAGACAGTAGAGTAAGCGAGTGCGAGTGCATTGCGCATGCGCCACCGAGGTGAAAGCGACCCGCAGTGGTCACCGACCCCAGCTAAATTCGGCCAAGGTCTGAGCCACGACATTGGATAAGCTCATCTACATTGTAATAGAACTTGTCCAAGATCATTGAGAATAGCAGACGTCGTCACTTAATCATATTATGTTAAACTGTGCACTCGGAGTTGCGTTTGTGAGGCTTAAACAGTTGAACTAGCGGCAATGTTACCATTACTATTGTAAATTAATGTATATTGGGTCCTTCACAAATAATCTTTTCTGTTTAAGAGTATCCTTAATCGTTTATCTTTGGAAAATATGTTTATGTACAGCTTTAAAATCGATTATAGAGCACTTATTAAGTATATTAATCCTCAAAGATTTAGTAACGTCACGGAATACACAAAGGTTCATCGTCGCATAAGCACCTTATTTACAAATCAGTATTAGCCCAGACTTATTAAAAAGGGGGGAGCTTTACTTCATGAAACGATTGATAATAATAAATTAAAACGTAGATACTTACTCTCTTTGACGATTATTATTTCAGATAATATTTATGGAGGATATTTACTGGGTCCTAATAACAAATTTCAATAATCCGACTGATATTTATCATCTATACAAATCCAAAATATAATGTAATGTTCGTCTCAACCTATTTAAACTTGCTAACCAAACGACAGTGCAAGCGGGAACCGTAAATGTTTTGGAGATTACTCCCATAAATAGCTTTTACTGCGTAAAAATATGTTTCAAAATATTAACACCACACCGCTCGGCATCTGGCGCAACTTTATTTATAAATCGAATTTACGAATCAAGAGGAAACGAATTTGGTACAAGAACTTTATTACCGACCGCGCGAAAGTTATAGGCGTTCCCCCGGTTCCGACTCCGGATTCGGACGCAGTCGTCGATCATCGAACTTGTGTTTAAAATCGGCCAAGGTCTCTTCGGTTAGCGACCTATCGGATGCCGATCGAAAAACTCCGATCCGACCGAACGGCTCCAGATATTCGAAATAGAAAAAAGCACGAGCGAACCCAATTAAGATTGCGTGTTGCTGCATTCCAAGCCCGGTGCAATAAAAGATCCAAATCCAACATCAGAAGTAAAACAAATGGCGCTCTGGAGTCCATCGAACCGCGGCTAAATCCAGCCAAGGTCTCAGTCAACTGAAGGGCGCCTTGCCCGGCCGCCTTTGTACTGCTGGTCGTTTACACCGGCACCGATAACAAAAGGTTTGTTAAAGTGCCTACGACACTGACTCACGATTTACGTCTAGCTGATACTGAAAGGCTGTCGTAACGACTGTACAATTTATACTCTTTCTGACATAATTTATTTAAATTGGGATTTCGATTTAACCGAAATGTTAAATTAGCAAGAGTCACAAGTATTTAAACTTCTCAAACAAAACTACTCACAGACCACCCAAAGTGCACAAACCCAAAACGAATTAAAAATAAACTGATGGAGGCATTCATAAATATTGCCCCGATATAAAGGAATCTCGTGAACACGATAAAGAATTATTTAACGAATATTACACGCTGCAATGGGAGTGTTAAATACACAACGATGTCTAGACGTGGTTTTGCTTGGTTGAGTAGTGATGCGCTTGTGGTAAAGCTCCTGCTGCGTTCCCACCGAGGTGAACATGGCTATTAACAAAGCTTCATTGTTTTTGCGGCCGTGAATTTATTTCCTTCGAGGGAACACAAAACGAGCTCAATATTAAAGATGTGATCGTGCAACGTGAACGAGCATAGTGATGTTATTGTGAAATTAAACCGCATTAACCTCTCTGACCTACCGCAACTGACTTTCCACATTGCTGATAAGCCTCGTTGCGAGTTCCGAACTTCTCGCGTCACTGCAAAATGCGGTCAAATTGTTTTCCGCACAGCGAACATTCACAATCGGCTCCCTGAATGACCTACATTGCGCTCCCCCAGCACTTAGGGCTCACAGTTAGTGCCTGTGCTGACCTGCCTCAATGCGTCCTTGCGCAATGCAACCGAAAATAACAGGGATGGAAGTCAGTCAGATGGGACATGTGCACTTACCGCGCAAGCTTCCGCACAGTCATTTGTGGTTATCGATTTTATTTATAGCGCGACGGTATTTTTTTAACGTTACAATTAAGCGAACGAAATATTAATACTTTCAATTTTTAGGCTGAATTTTAATAAACCTATAGGATTAGTCTATGTGTATGTATTAATTTACCCGAAACAAAATGAATACCTACTTATAACTGATGATAATACGTAATAGAGGCGCTCTATATTACATTCCAATCAGGGAACAGAAAAAAGAGTTCCATCATGCCACGGGTATGCGTACCTTCGCATACTTTGTCCACCGATTTAAAAAAATATCTTACGTTGCTATGTTTAAACACTCGTGTTTCGTTTGATTAGTCTTACTAAAATAAATACATAATAAAATACCTATTTTTATGTGGAAATTTGGTGACAGTGGGCCCTATTGTATATTGTGGTATCGCTTTTCCATTGTTTTTTTTTTTTACTTTTTATAGAAATAACAAAAGATAAAAGACACAACTGTTCAAACTACATAACAACTTATGCTTTTGGGAAAACCAAACACAGAAAAGCATAATGACAAAATACAAAGTTAATCAAAAATCATTCTGGTAAATTCAGTAATCAGTTACATAAAAGAAAAATATATGAAAGAACAACGCAGATTACAGTATGTATATCCGATTGAATTTATCTTCATGTAAATATGCTAGTTAACAGCACTTACTTCAAACCATCTATTTATTGATCAGTAAGTAACGTTGCATCGCTGCATTGTCCATAGGATCGATTCTAGCCAGCCCCTGTCGCCCCCGCTTCTATTTTTACCGCTTCATTGCCTACTCCCCTCGGTACCTGTTTCCTGTGTTTTATTAAACTATCTGCATGTTAATTAACAACGGCCTCAGTTTGGCTCGCAACTGTTTATTTAACTATTAACCAGCTCCCAACGTGGCTCTTGTAAATTGCTCCTCTTTGAAATGTTTAAGCGTACTCGCGATCGAATATTGCGTTCAACATTTTCACAGCTGCATTAATTATGACTGCTGCCACAGATAATATAATACTACAGTCTGCTGCCTTATTATTTCTTAAACATAAGCCTTTAGTGTCCGGCTATCCACCAAGCGTAGCATGTATGATATTTTTTTTACCTTCAACTACGTTCAATTAGTCTTCACGTGATGTTGTCAAACCTCCCTCACTCGCGTTTCTTTGTTTAGCGTTGGCTAAATTTGTATATTTGTCTCTTTCTGCAGGGGCATCTGGTACACATAGACCTGCGTCTGTTTACGTTACGGCTGTGTTTAGTGTGTGCATGTGTGCGTTTAGTAGGGGTGCGGGCATGTGTTTGTATTCGTCTACAGCTGTTGTGGGTTTGTGGAGCCATGCCGCCGCGTCGCATTCGGCTCCTCTAAATTTATGCTTCCTCATGACCCACGCCCGTCTCTACTATAGTGCATGCAGACATTAAATTCGTGACTTGAAACTACTTATTTTTTTTCATTCGTATGTGCAAGGAGTTTGTGACTCTCCCATCAAAGATCTCTTCGTGTGTTAATCTTATTAGCATTCTCATTATTAACTTTGACTAAAGTTTGACCCTTATAGAAAACTAAATCATTATCATTACAAATAACTCATAATTATCGATAACATAATACCTATTATGAAGGGATAGGATAGTGAACCTGCGCAAAGTTTCGAAATTATTGTTTGAGAGCCGTCCTTGTTATTACAACTCACTGTGAAGAATAATGATGTCATTATTCACGGATCTTTTGTCATGGCTCAAATAAAAGAGGTACCGGTACGATTCCTTGGTAACCACCAGCCTTAACTTGCGCTTGTGACAAACAGTGGTAAACAGCTGGCGAGGGGTCATTGACTTGACACCGTAGCAATAGTGCAAATTGTGTAGATACACACGTCAAGAAACGAAGAAAAAATGTGCGCCGAGAAAAGTATGGTCTCATATAAGTAGGTACCTACCTAATAAGTTTTTTTAGGATAAAAGTAAGTATTCAATCATTGCAATTTTCTTATTTTATATTAAGTAAAAGTGTTCCTGTAAGTAAAAGCTGTCCCACGATTCCAACATATAATGTCGTAAGTAGTTAATTTAATCATTAAAATTATTTGTTTCCTCCATTATAAATTAGAACTCTCTGACAATAACTTCAATCATCTCTCTTTTGTTTAGGTATATGAAAATTTTTGTGACACATAAGTACGATAATATGTTCGAGAGGCGATATTTTTTACAAGATAAATGTGTACTCAGTGAATGTTTCGACGGTGACGTCATCACCGAAAACCCCGGGGTCGATGATCGGGCCCTTACCTGCATTTTTTATTGCACCCCGCCCGTGACGCAAACGGAATCCGAACGACTCATTACCTGAGGATTGTCCGCTTTCTCAAAACACCTCGGTGCATTGATTTTATTGTTTTTCTGTTCCCGAGTCCAAGCGCAACGTTCACTTTTTATCACAAAAAGTTGTCCGCTATCCGCTCAAGCAATCCGAACAAGCAAACGTGTAAGTTACTGACGTGACAACGTTTTGATCGAGAACTATTCAATCTACCTACATACGAAATGTATGTTATACTAGCTGTGCCCGCGACTTCGTCTGCGTGGAATAGTAACTTTTGTTTGAAGTTGATATAAAGTAGCCTATGTTATACCTTATATAATTAGCTATCTATTAGTGAAAGTCCCGTCAAAATCGACTCAGCCGTTCCGGAGATTAGCGGGAACAAACAGACAGATAGACAGACAGACAAAAAAAATTAATTGTGTTTTTGTTATTGGTACCCGATATACATTCATACCCATTTAGTAAAAACTTGTTATTTTGACATTAAAAACAGACACTTCAATTTTATTTATTTGTATAGATGTATAGATTAGTGATACAATTACTATGACATTCAATATAGGTAATACTACTAGTATGCGGCTGTCAAAATGTTACTAAATTAATCAATATAAAGTTAGTTACAATTACATTGTAAAGCTAAAAAAAATTCAATATCAACAAATTTGTATTCAGAATTAAATAAGAATTTTAATTCATAGGCTAAAACATGTATCAATGGGGAATAAGCTGCCACATTGACGTTTAAAACAAAAAAAGTGTAGATAAATTGAATTGGCACAACTCAAAATGGTTTCCCGTTGCGCAACGGAGGTCGCCGATCCCGCCGAATTGGGCCAACCAAAAATGTGTCAAGTTGAACCCGGGTCGTTCACCCGGCATGTTTACGTCCACATCTTTCGGGACATACCGCAATGTGCAGTGAAAGGCGGTTAAACCTCGGAACATTTGCATAACTAAAGCGTGCAGTCAAATCTGAAGTAGGGTAGATGTGCCTGTTTCCCGACCACTGCCAATTTTCGACCATTTAACGGTCCTCCCTTGTTAAATTATCAAAAATAGTAATAATGGTATACTTGCATCACCAAAACATTAACAAGTAGCAACCTGAATACATTGATCCCCCCCACACACACAAACTAGAACAATTGAACGAAAGCTGCGAAAACTAACCAATTATTTGTCTGAGGTTAGCAGCGGACAGCGTCACATGCGTTGAATATTAAGAAAAAAATAGTAAGGTGCCACTACTTGTACGGTAAGTTTTTAATTAATCTTAAGTAATATTGGATTATTTATTGTTTGTGCGGCTAGTTTATGACCTTTATTGTGTGGATTAATTAGATTTTAACGTAAATTTCATGACCAAATTAATAAAATGAGGTGGTCAAGAAAGGGTACACGCTTTACTCAAAAAATTCAGTTTTCGACCGGGTGGTCGAAAACTAGGTAAGGCACCTACAAATAAGATTTCTATGTTGTTTTAAAATATATGGAAAGATATTAAATCTAATTTGATAATGTGAGCTTTATTTACATATATTATCTAATGGCCAATTTTCGTCCAATATTTTACTATGTTAATATAAACTGAATATGACAAACAATGTTGTTGGTCGAAAATTAGAAATATGGTATAATCATCCCAGTTTCCGACCACCTTTTTTCGTTTAGCTAAAATCAAAAGAATTGAATTAATTATTCAAAACTATTTCAATGAATTCTAATTAACTCCCATTTCTTAATTAAAATAAATTTTTATTGTGTTTACTTTTTAAGTACCTACCTATAGTGTAAAATCATTCCAATTATCGACCGTTTTTTGGTTAGTTAAAGTTTAAAGTCAATTAAAGCTATTTCATAAATATTAATATACATTCTAATTAGAAATTCATTGTAAAAATATTAAAATTTTATTAGTAATATTCCAGCAAGCTGGGGATGAAATGGCCCGGCCGGCCGACAACTGGTTGGGACACATTACTTTTCTACCCCTGGCCTGCCCGTCTGGGGCATTATTGCACTTGGCGACCCCTCCGAAGAGTAAGGCCCTGCGCTTGGGTCAGTGATACTGGCTCACCGTCGTGCCAGTCTGCTGTGGGCGCACTCGGGGAATGGCTAACGCCGATCCTGATTGTGCCTCTATGGAGTTAAAAGTTGCTGGAGGGTGGTTTAGCCAGGTATGAGGTTAATACCCGAGTCCAATGGCATATCCTTGTCAGCTTTTCAGTCCCTTGTCGAATCGAAAAGAGATTACCCCCTCCTTTAAAAAAAAGGTTAGATATTGTGACCACATGAATCTGAATTAAAACTGTATGTTTTCATACTCCGGATTTGAATAGCAATAAATAGACGTCCGATTAGGACCCGTTGACGAAGTTGACCAAAGCAAACGGAGAAATCGTCGCTTCGAAATCGGAGATTCTTTCGGAAGTTGCACTAGCACCTTCTTCAGTCAGCTATACGCGTTGCACTCACCTCGTCCCGCACCGAATGAAAAGGATCCAAGAGCCACCTTAACCCGCCATGCAACGAAGGATCTCCCAGACATCAGCCTAGTCGAAATCCAGAAGGCTCTTGGGCAACTTAAAAATGGAAAAGCCCCGGGGGAGGATGGAGTCACAACGGAGCTTCTGAAAGCTGCTGGCAAGCCGATACTGAAGGAGCTCCAGCGTATATTTAACTCTATTCTTCTCTCCGGGAGAACTCCTAAGGCATGGCACATGGAGTTTAGTCGTATTGTTCTTCAAGAAGGGCGACAAGACTTTGTTGAAGAACTATCGACCAATTTCACTCCTGAGCCATGTCTATAAGTTGTTTTCATGAGTCGTCTCGAACCGTCTTACACGAAGACTTGACGAAGCTCAACCTCCGGAGCAGGCCGGGTTCCGACGGAGTTATAGCACCATAGACCACATTCACACAGTAAGGCAGGTTATACATAAGACCAATGAGTATAACCAACCCCTGTGCATGGCGTTTGTGGACTATGAGAAAGCTTTTGACTCCGTCGAGACCGGGTCTGTTCTAGAGTCTTTGCAGAGGTGCCAAATTAATTGGCGATATATCGAACTCCGAGTTTCATTCCAACCATTCTGGACAACGAGTACGTCGTTGTCCAGAATGGTTAAACTGAGCCTATCCTCCTGTGACGTGGTGTGAGGCCGGGGGATGTAATATCACCGAAACTCTTCTCCGCTGCGCTGCAGGATGTATTCGGAACACTCAACTGGACAGGACGTGGCATTAATATAAATGGCGAGTGCATCTCACACTTACGATTCGCGGACGATATCGTCATTATGGCTGAAACCCTGCAAGACTTACAAGAGATGGTGAACAGCCTGGTTGAGTCTTCCGAACGCATCGGTCTCCGGATAAACTTGGATAAAACCAAGGTCATGTTCAACGAGCTCGTTGATCTGGGACAGGTCGTAGTAAATTGAGTATCTCTCGAAGTTGTACAGGAATATGTGTACCTAGGGCAAACTCTTCAACTAGGCAGAAACAACTTCGAGAGGGAAGCCAACAGAAGAATTCGGCTGGGCTGGGCAGCATTTCGTAAGCTTCGACATGTCTTCTCGTCACCCATTTCTCAGTGTCTTAAGTCGATAGTCTTCGACCAGTGCGTCCTCCCAGTCATGACATACGGTGCCGAGACGCGGACACTCACGGCTCGACTAGTCCACCAATTTAAAGTCGCTAAGCGTGCTATGGAAAGGGCTATGCTCGGAGTATCTCTAAAAGACCGTATCAGAAATGATGTGATCCGTCAGAGAACCAAAGTCACCGCCATAGCCCACCGAATGAGTAAACTGAAGTGGCAGTGAGCTGGCCTAATGAGCCGCAGAACTGACGGCCGTTGGAGTCGTAAGGTGCTTGAGTGGAGACCGCGTCTCGGAAAACGTAGTGTGGGACGCTCTGCGACAAGACGGGATGACGATATACGTAGGCTGGCTGGAGTGGGCTGGATGAGAGCCGAAGATCGGGAGCGGTGGCGTGTATTAGGGGAGACATATATCCAGCAGTTTACGAGTGTAGGTCGATGATGATGACCCGGGTTCAAATAGACACAGTCTTAATAAATATTAAAAGCTGATTATTTTAGTATTTTAATTTTAAAAAATATATATTCTATCATACTTTTATTCATAAAAATCTTTCTTAATTAATTGGTCGAAAACTGGTCAACAGATGGACGAAAACTAGAATTTTTGGTCGAAAACTGGTAAAATCGGCAATTTAACGCTTGGATTTAATAATAAAAAAAACTGTTAATTTGACTATTATAAAATATATAATTATTAAAAATAGACTATATGAGGAGTTACCACAATTTATTTTGATACAAAATACATGTCAGAACACACATATTTTTATTCCCAAAGTTGGCAACTCCACTAATTGGTCGAAAACAGGCTAATCTACCCTACAAAGTGGACGCGTAACAATAACATGATCTAATTAAGATACAGTGCCTGAATAAGCAATTACTTATTTCTTGTTAATGTGAATTGTATAGATAGACTTTAGTTCGTTGGAAGTAAAATATTTACATTTAAAAAAAGGGAATTAATATACAGGACAATGTTGTTAACAGTTTATTTAAATTAATAAATATTATAGTCAGACTAGGGAAGCGAACGATTTTTTATGCCCTACTGGAGCTCTGGCTGATTTTTCAACAATATTGCACACTCACTTTTTATTTGTTTTTATGTAATGAACAACTTCCGACGATACATTGATTTGACATGTCTCATTCATGACGTCATACTTAGGTAATTCTACCATAATAACTAGTGATGTGGCGGACCACCACTTCATTACTTAAGTTCGTTTTATGTCAGAATTAAAAAATACGCGTCGGATATTTGTTTATTGCTCGTATCTTATCGAAGGACTTATTAGGTTTCAGTTTGCCCCATACTACATATTTATTATCAAGGATCTTAGTGCTTTCAACATTATTGTTCCGTAACTGAAGAGCTGAAAAAGTTACTGCTCAGAAGGCGTTTCACGAAGTAGAAAAGAAATAATTGTAATAGTGTCTACGATAGGTATAAATAATTCATAGAGATCTTTTGAAGAATATAATGGTCGATGGCGCATTATACTTGTAGATGTCGACATTAAGCTCACTACAGCGCCTTGTTCAGAATTAGCTTTGCAAACTGGAATGGAAAAAGTCGCCCTTTATGGCAGTGAAATAACGACTTCTATGAAAGAGGTGCGGTATTTTTACAGGTATTTTATTGGCTACTAGTAATAGTCGTTCGGTAATTTCAAATGCATGAAAGTTGTATATAAAAAACATTTTTTGATTCATATTGTTAACGTGTTTTTTATCGCACGCGCTGACATTACACCTGCATGCTGCGCGCTGTCCGTTATTTACAAGCCCTTTGTTCGGATGTTGTACCGGATGTCTGGGATCATGATCAGTTATTGTTGTCAAAGGCTAATACCGCATAAGTCTGTTAAATAATTAAATATTTGAAATTGAAACTGTTAAAATTTTATTTAATGAACGTTTTTTTATTTTAATAGACACGATATGTTTCCATCGTCTGTTTTAGTTTTGATGACTATTAATCTCTATTTAAGTACCAACGTCAAACGGTCTTAAAATTCACTCAGTCTGTTTAATCAAGTTCCTTGAATAAATGTCAAGTTAAAAACATAAAAAATCTTGTATAAACAGCTCAAGACAGTCGTCGACAGTTGAATAAACTATTCGATCGGGCCACAGTATTCATTCCGGAATTAGGAGCTTTGAAATAAAACACTAATGTTATGTTTGGTGCATTTACGCAGCTGACTCTATAAATCATTTTCAAGCCCCAAATCGTTCAAATAATGTCAACAGCTTCACTATTTCGGTCTATTGTCTATTCTAATATATTCTGAATGAAATGCTGCATACAGAGAGCACAATATATTCTTTGACACAATGAAAGTACACGTTGCCAATGGCAACGCTCGTCCCGCATTGCAGGGGATGGTGCCCTTTACGGCTCACCCACAAAATTCCACTCATTGGAAATCCCCCGTCGAAGATTTTTTGTCGCATCTCCTCATATGGTTTTGTAAATGTATTCCGGCTATTCTTGTTCATATTATGCAACAAGTCTTGGTTCTCTTGTACTTACATACGTTGCATACAAGCTGGAGCTTACCTAAATAGAGATAGTTTACACAGAGATTCCGAGGACGCAAAAATATTTTCTTTCTGTGGTGTTAGCTTTGACGTCTTTACACCACAGCTCTGCGCTGACGCAATTTCTATCCAGGTCATTTAGTCTAAAAGTTTTCCCCCTCGGCAGCAACTGGAAGCTGAAAATGTTCGAAATTTTTTAAAAGATGCCACGAGAATTGGCAAAGTTCTCGTGAAAAATGACGCGCTTTTACACTTTCAAGATAACATTAAGTATGTCTCGCCGACACGGGAGGTGGCGACGTGGGAACATCAATAGTTTGATGATCTCAAGAAACTAGGAGCAAGTAGATTATCTTGGTAAGGAATAATTTAAATTTTTAAAGGAACTATTTCCACGTTTTCATTATTAATACATGATGCTGGTCTGACTTCGCAGTGAAAAATAAGGACACGACTTGCATGCATAAAAAACTAATCTTAAATGCGGCGCTGCTTTGCACCGAGAATAACAAAACGACAAAGCTTATGCAACATCCTGCCTTTGGGGTTAGACATAATAAATATAGCCTGCTGGGCCACAATTTCGTTCGGTGTAACCTTGATTTTTTCCAAATCGCTGGGATTGGCCTTGGAGTGAGGCAGGTGATTGGGTTACATAAACTAAGTCCGTCCCCACTTCCTGCTAGCTCGGCTTGCAGTTGTCGAAGACTTCTAAGAAACCAGCCAAATTTGATGCCGGTCCCCTCTGTTTTGGTCTTATTTCTTTTCCAGTCTTGCAACCTTAGGCACTGCGCTCACGAAAACAACATATGCTACCCTATTTACAACCCACAAAAACACGTTGAATTATGAATCGGTTTAGGTCATTATATTTCATTTATTTTTGCATGTGGGACGTCCTGTCTGTTTTTTTCATTATATTTTATAATAATACGTTGTTTGATTCACTAGACTTTAATTAGCTAGTCACCGGAAACTGTTTGTTAATGTCTTGTGATATCCATGATGATGTCAAGTGTGATTCGGTTAATCGTTGAAAAAATCCTACAATATCGTTGTGTAAAAAGTAAAATCTTAATGAACGCACTGCCTTACGGATGGAATGGAGAGCGGCATAGAAACTGGTTTGGCCGCACGCAAGTCCAAGCCAGGGAAGGAACATGCAACGAATAAAAAGGAACCTATATGCAACTCTAGGAAACGCTGACCTTGGACGCAAGAGGCACGGCACCTGGCGTTTTTGTTTGCCCTTCAAATAAATTGCAAACTTATTTTTTACGCTCCTTTACATTCTTACGTCGCAGTTCCATGACGATTTTTCGATTCTTCTTTTGACAGTGATGTGATAATTAGGCACTATCAGGGGACAAAGTTTTTAGTCAATACGATATTTAGGAGTTGTATCATAAAGATTACCAACAACATTTTCTCCCCGACAACAACTGACACTACATTGGTGCCATGTATGCATTGGTGTCGGTTGCGTAACCAGTGTCGAGTCGTGAGGAAAGTGAAACCTCGAAATGCTGCATTTCGAGGTCACATAGAAAGTTGCCGTCGCGCCCACAACTGCTTCGCTTGATTCTTCCAGCAAAGAGACTTTATGCAGCCATTATTGAAATCGAGTTCGCTTCACTGATAGATAGCAATCAGTAATCATATTATGGAACGTTGTTAAATATCACGCAATTCGTTCCAAATATAAACGTTTTTTTGCGATTCTGTTGTTGTTGCTGGTCTGATGGTAAAAAATTCTAAAACGGCATCAATCTAATAGGTTGCATAATAAGATATTCAACCTGAACCCCTTACGAGGCGGTATCCAAAAATTCGAAGAAGTTTTGCACAAAAAGTTACACGTGCCGGCCACCTCAATCGCCTTAGGCTATTGAAATTTTAACCATGGCCAAGCCAGTCTGACTGCATATAATGGAACGTCAATTCAGTTCAGACAGCTCAGAGTAAAACAAAATATGCAACGTCGGGTCCATAAAAACTTGTATCTCTGATACACCCACATACGTATGGATCTATAATACTTGTATACATATTCCATAAATGCAGGTAGAGACACTACGTCACTTACTGTTGCTTTTCTCGGAAAGGAGTTTGAAGGAAGTGTTTTGTCTAACTAAGCTATCATTTCAGTATTCAAATCTAACTCATGTATGTTGGGAAGGGCTATCACACAAATTTTGTGGGTAAACAAAATTTTAATGGACTCCACGATCTGGTAGAACTCTAAATTAAATTATGGATTTCCCGATTTCAATAATATTAATATTAGTGCATCGAAATGTTTTGTTAAAGTTCTGCCTACTTTTTCATAGTGTTTTTGACATTATAGATAAATGAAATATCAGGAAAAGACAGTTTCCAATAAAAATGGGTTACTATTACTTAATACGTATACTAGAAAGAAACTACCTGCGTTTTCTTGGCTTGTGCTTGATAATGTAAGGACGGCTACCAATTTGCATATGAAAAGGAAGAGGTTTTAATGTTTTGATTTTTACTGGAGCTCCATGAATGTTTCCATTGTAAACCAAGGTCCTACTTCAGTTCAGTTGCCCGCCAGCGCACTCTTAAATGCCAGACCTTGCATTTAAACATTGCTTGTATTCTCTTTATGTTAATATCACCGCGGTTCATTCCGTGTGCTCGATAACAGACCTTAACAGAGCGTTCGGTTCATGAATACTTTTATGAGCGAAACAAGACATGATCCCTGGTTTGAAAACTACTTCTTAATGGTTTACATTTCAAGTGGTTTTAGTACCAGGAAGACGTTATCTGTTCGGTCTCACATCAAGTGCCCAGCTTATCTGCTTTTATGTTTGATCAGGTGCCCGCTAGAGGATGCCAATGCCAACGTGAACCATATATTTGTTAGTACGATGCCTCTCAAGGTCTCACAATTTGACCGTGAAAATCCCTATCATATTACAACCGCGTCGGGCAATGTTTAGGGCTTCTGTCTTAATTGGTCACATTCGATCACAAATTACAGTTTCAACAGGTTTTGCGAAACCCAATAAAACTTAAGACTTTGCAATGAAGGCTTTGTAAATCTTTTTTAAAAACTCGGCCGGAACTGCTTTAAGCAAAAGACAAATACGAATATTTTTATCCCCTTTGCTCGATTCTGCTTCAATCAAATTTAAAAATATAATAGGTATATGATCACATTTAGTATTAATATTTAAGATAAGAAGCTATAATAATAAGCTTATTATTGTGAATTAAAGCATTTAAACAGTATAACAGTTATGATTTCTTTTGTTTCAGGTAATAGCTGATTTCCACTTATATGTACGTAATGTAAAATAATCTGAACATTAATTTGCTAATAAGGAAAGTTTTTAACTGTCCTTTAAAATTTTATTCTCAAAGACTCACCAGACTCATAACTAAAATTAATGCACTCACTGAGGAATTCAGGTCAGAGAAGATGAATCAGCCTGCAGCGGGTGTTTGGAACCGGTAAAAAGCTCTCGAAAAGTCCATGAACACTTTTAAGGAAAATCTGCAAACACATTAGTGTTTCACATTATAGACGCTTTTTATGAGATATAACGCCAGTGCAGTAGGTACATACTGTATAATTTGATCAATGTAATGCTATCACAAAGTTTTGAAATAACGTTCAAGCTTAAATCATAGATCTTGGCAGTATTAGGTTTTTATAATAGAACCTAGTTATTAATTAGGTAGTCGTACGTAGACGATTTATTGCGTACACTTAAATCTATTCACATTCGTTTATCATCAAACATGGGTAAAACCAAAGACATTATAAAAGTAAATAATGTCTTTAGTTTAAAATCTCTTATAATGTCTTTGGGTAAAACATTGGTGTTCGTAATAGGTAGTGTGCAGCCATGATTCGTATGAAAAAAAGAGAACATACCTACTTGAACATATCAAATTCATATAAAAGCTTAATAAATTATAATAAATGTCAACAAAACTAAAAGTTTGATAGTAGGTACTTATTTAATGCCAATCAACTTCAAACTGGTAGTTTGTTTGAGTACAATGTCCGTCTGGCAAAGAACAATGGTAAACTCCCTAACAAATTTTTCTTGATATATTTTTAGTGAACATGGATGAACAATATGCCAAACTATAGAGATTTAATTTCTGAGTAAAATGATTTAATTCCTGAGTAAAAAACAGTAGAATGAATATTTTACGAAGTCTGGACAAAAAGTTATGGACGCATTAACTTTAAGAGGTTATTTATTAAAAACGTAAATAACGTCGTTGAGAATCGGAATCCTTTGGCTGGCAGTAGTCAGCAGTTATGAAAGGAGATCTCGGTTAGTCCAGCAGGCTACTCAAAGGCACGAAAAATCAACAACAAATACTTAAGTACTCTGAGACGCAAAGCAAAACAAAACAAAACAGCGAAGTTCGGACGGAGCGAGCGAATGTCAAATGGACAATGCGGTCCGAATTGATATTTCACGTCTCGAATTATTTGTGAGCGCGCTCACGCTAGCTGTATCTTAAGTTATCGCCATCATATAATAATTTTCCACGTACAGCGATATTGCTGCAACGCATACCTAATCGCTGTAATAGCGCTGACATGACAGATCTGTGACACAAATTACTCTCAACGCAATACTAATTTCGAACCGGCATTGACAGGTAATCGGAATCGGACCGGGGTGATTGTCGAAGGAACTCATAGGTAGGTACCTAATGAACTTTTAGTCATTTGTCGTACATAAAATGTTACATTTTTCCAGACTCTCTCACGTTCGTGTGTGCTTTGAAAAAAAATATATAACAAATAATTTTAAGCACATTTGTAATGATAGAATTTGTACACGCTAAATGATTCTTTCGGATATTATACTACCACTGTGATAACTAAAAATATTGCGCAATTTTTTTACGTAATCAATAATTTGCGACAATACCTACACCGATTTGAATTGTCCCATGACGTCACACGTAGGTAAATTTTCTACTTGTAACGTTCGCAATAACTGAGATAACTCAGTAATTTTTGATATACTTACTACAAAAAATACGTGTCCAATTTTTTTGTCTAACTGGTGGACTAATAAATTAGCAAGTAACCGCCCGTTTCTCAATTCACCAAAAATAAAATAAATTAAATAAGTCATAATGCACCATAATGTAATTGTTATTGTTAATTATGTATGTATTCTTATTAAACTCAAATGTGATTTATGCCTTCTGTACTCAAATGACTCAGTCATAAAATCCTGATAATAGATACGACTTCCGGCAAAAGAGAATAAATAATATTGCTTGCCAATATCAAACCAACTAAATTTGATATGCACGATTCTTTGAAACTTACAACTTGCTAAGATATTATTGTGCTCACATTGTGATTGATATTTTCTTTTGTCCAACCACAGATCAAAACTGGTTCGGTATCATCGTCGATGGTGGTAAAGTGCTTCTTGTAATGTTTTTTTTTATATTATCATACTTCATCTCGGTTACGGTTCTTTGTTCTCTTGTTCAGCCATTTCATAAGTACTACTTCTGGTATTCTTTAATATGTAATAAGAATTTTTGTTAACAATGTCAAACGTGAATGCACATGATGATACTGTAATAAAAATAGATTTTATGAGCGTATCATCACAGGGGTCTTAAATATGTGTAATGGTTTTCCTACAAGACTATATAATTTATCTAATCGTTTTTTATCTTTGTCATGATTGCTAATGTGATTAAATTAATACTATCATCTCTAATCAATCGTTTTATGTCATAAACACAGTGTTTAAATTAATTTGTGAAATATTTTTAAATTATGAGGGTGCATTGCACAAGGTGGTAGAGTAGACAAGCAGAAAATAAAAATTCATTTTTAAATTCATCTATTTTTTTGTGGAATATCAATTGTTATTTTCTTAATTGTTTCATTTATTTGTTGTCGTTGGTAAATATTAATTTCCTAATTATGATTAAACTATTCATAGTTTATATAATTGGCTAAATTAATGAAAAAAAATTATTGCTTTAATAGAAACTCATTCCTATAATCTTCTTCTTATATATAAAAATGAAACGCTGTGTGTTTGTCTCGCAAAAACTCTGAAACGGCTCGACAGATTCTTACAAAATTTTCTGTGGGTGTTTGAATAGGTCCAGGGAAGGTTTAAAAGTAGAGTTGGACCCGATAGGTGGCGCTGTAATCGGGCGGGACAACGTCCGCGGGGCCCACTAGTCTTAGATCATTTAACGAATGAAATGAATGCTCTAAGCCACTAGTCTTATATATAAAAATGAAACGCTGTGTGTTAGTCTCGCAAAAACTCTGAAACGGCTCGACAGATTCTTACGAAATTTTCTGTTGTATTTGAATAGGTCCAGGGAAGGTTTATATGTATGCACAATTGGACCTGGTAGGTGGCGCTGTAATCGGGCAGGACAACGTCTGCCGGGCCTACTAGTAGTATATAAAAATGAAACGCTGTGTGTTAGTCTCGCAAAAACTCTGAAACGGCTCGACAGATTCTTACGAAATTTTCTGTGTGTATTTGAATAGGTCCAAGGAAGGTTTAAAAGTATAGTTGGATCCGGTAGGTGGCGCTATAATCGCCGGGCAGGACAACGTCTGCCGGGCCCACTAGTTATATATAAAAAATTAAAATGAAACGCTGTGTGTTTGTCTCGCAAAAACTCTGAAACGGCTCTACAGATTCTTACGAAATTTTCGGTGTGTATTTGAATAGGTCCAAGGAAGGTTTAAACGTACAGTTGGTCTCGGTAGGTGGCGCTGTAATCGGGCGGGACAACGTCCGCCGGGCCCACTAGTCGGTAATATAAACAGAAAGAAAAAATCGGTATTCAAATAACTATAAAAACAACCAAAGATCCATCTCTTTCTAGCAAAACGGCAATTTACAATACCTATGGAGTTTATATGGTCGTACCTACTCAAGAATGACGTCACGATTGATGACGGATCTGTCTAATCGCTTCTAAATTAACAGCTTAAAATGCTTGTATCTCATGTAGTTTCTAAGCCGATTTTAATTCTAATTTCACATGATTGCATCTTTTTCTACGGTATGTTTGTTCGCGGATAACTTCGTCGTTTATGAACCGATTTTGATGATTATTTTTGTATATAGAGGATACTCCAAGGGTCACCAAAATTAGGATCTGATAATGGGATCCTATAAAAATCGAGGAAAACCATTAAATTTTTACGTGTCCAACGTGTTTTGTGAATATGTTATGCGATCACTCCGCCAATTGTTGACCGATTTTCAAAATTCTTTTTGTATTCGATAGAGTATACTCCTGGGATGGTCTGTGTTAGTCTCGCAAAAACTCTGAAACGGCTCGACAGATTCTTACAAAATTTTCTGTGTGTATTTGAATAGGTCCAGGGAAGGTTTAAAAGTATAGTTGGATCCAGTAGGTGGCGCTAAAATCGCCGGGCAGGACAACGTCTGCCGGGACTTTTTGTATTCGATAGAGTATACTCCTGGGATGGTCTCAAGGTCCAAAGTCAGGATCTGATGATGGGATCTCATGAAAAGAGAGGGAAACCCTAATTTGAGTTTCTTTCACTAAGATGGCATTATTCAATAAAAATTTAAAAAAAATATTTTCCAAAAATAAAAACCGACTTCAAAAACACTAAAAAGTTAAAAAAAATATATGAATAGGTACAGACAACATCACACTTCTATATTGAAGTCGGTGACAAATTTTAAGACTTTCTAGGAGATCATCTTTTGGTACCGACTTCAATATAGAAGTGTGATGTTGTCTGTACCTATTCATATATTATTTTTAACTTTTCAGTGTTTTTGAAGTCGGTTTTTATTTTTTAATATTTTATGACGAGACGTGAAAATTATCAACATCCCAATTTGGGATGATGAGTGAATTCTAATTAATCCATATAGTGAGTAAAAAAGACATAACCTTAGAAATAATTTTTAGTATGCGGCTTTTATTCTGTCGAGAAAGAGAGATAGGTTTCTAAGTTATACATTCCCACTATCAGCAGTAGCTGATCCTACTACCGAATATTATTTCACGATATCGCGGCACCGTTTGATTGATGATTGGCAATGCCCTAACACTAAAAATAGTATGATTCGCACTTAATAGTTCCAGTGAGAACACAAAAACAAAAGGTCGGCGCGGAACCGCGGTTGGCTTCCATTACGTCTCGATCGTAGAAAAAAACTCTAAACTCATTTCCCATGACTGGTTCCCGGATTATTCTGCATTTATAGTAGACGTTCACCGCCATGTAAAATATTACCACCAATGAACTTTTTATAAATCGCTAAATCGTGTAGACGTAGATACTGTGCCACTAACAATCTACTATAGATTGTATTACAAGGGAGCAAAGCTTACTCAAGAGCAATGAATCCGGTTCACATAAGTATACCTAAACTCTCAAAAACTAAGAATGAATTAAATACTCCTTGATACTCGTAGATAATACAACACTCTTGCAAAATAATGAAACTTAACTATGAATAGAAATAAGTAAAATGTTTACTAATTGCTTTTGAGTGTATTTTTAGGCGAAGGCGCTATTTTCGATCTATAGAACGAAGCGAAGAAATAGCTAAACGAGGAATTCTAATTTAAAATCCGAGGTGTAGAGTAAACCATTTTTTCATTTTACTTAAGTATTTGCATACAAATTAATTGTGGTTGGGGTGGTTGGTACATATACAAGGCTTAAATAAAAGATTGCATATGTATAAGTGAATTCGATTTTTAATAAGATACTTGCTTGATTTGATTTTTGTGTTTTGTTTGATGTCATTAATGCCTGCTATAAAGGTATCTACGAGTATCTATTGAAAGATTTTTAAGGTGAAGTTTAAGTATAAATTCCGAACGCAGCCACAGTTTCAATATGTCGTGGGCGATAAAAGTAATTTTACGACTATGAGTGATATATTGTTATTTTCATCCCATCTATGAGAAAACAAATAAGAGGCACGTTAATTTCATAGTCAGCTAGACTATGGTTGTTACTTGAAAGGTTTTGCTTTTAGTATTAGGTTTCTAGATCTAGGACAAAAACTAACCGTCTTATTACAAAACATAGTATAAACTTATTCCTGGTTTAAACCAGGACTGAGTTGACGCTGTCTCTATCTTATCTACAGGGTGTAACTGAACACCCCAATAACATTTAAGGGTATGTATCCATCAGAAGTAGAGATTCTATAGGAAAAATATTAGGCCTAACAAACCTACTTTTTTTTCATACAAACTAAATAAATTATTTTTTGGTATTAAGTGCCGACAACCCTACGTAAGCTTCCGAGGAATACTACGCTCACGTCATACAACTAAATAAATTATTTTTTTGGTATTAAGTGCCGAGAGCCCTACATAAGCGTAGGAGGAATACTACGCTCACGTCTGTCACGTGTCATTTTGTGTTTTAATTTCTTTTGTGTTAAGAGCTGCTTATGGTTGTCACTTGAAAGTTTTTGCTTTCAGTTTAAAATCAAATAACTCTGAAAGTATTGGGGTTCCATCTCTCGGACAAGCACCGAAGGTCTATTTAGTATCTAACTTATATGCCCCTTAAATATTATTGGGGTGTTCAGTTACACCCGGTATATATATTAACACAAGTAAAAACGCATTATGTTTAAACCAAAACTAACTTTAGACCATGTTTTGTAATAAGACGGCTAGGGTCGTGGATAGTGGAGTCGCATAAGGGCAGGGACAACACCGGGGGGTTTAGTGGGTAGGCCTGGCACTCTGCCGGGAGACTCACACGCTCGCCGTCTAGCCAACGGCGGGTACGGTGCGGTTACGCATTTCCCCCCGAGAAAAAAAGGGTTCATCGAATGCCAGTAAAGCCGCGGTGGCCGTTTATCCGACGTGCTATTCCATACATGACCCCAATTTGTATACTTTATGAAGCACTAAAGAATTAAACTTTCTAATAAAAAAATCTGTGTTTTCTATTAAAATTACATTTTACGTAAATTATGGGACACCTTTATGGACCCTAGGTGCATGTCTAAAGTATGCCCTTTCGGTTACACCCGGTATAATACAATTATTTATATGCGCGGATGTCGTGTCAAGTCGAATCATTTCCTAAATTCTATAAATAAATTACAACATTAAATGTAATTAATAATGCCACAATTTGTATTCCCAAATTATTATTCATTAGTACAAACAAATTGAATTTAATTACAGAATCGTCTCCAAGCGTAAAATTTCAATTCCGCACCGCTCGAACAACTAAAGAAAATTGTTTCCCGATCGGAGTACGTTTTTAATTGAATCAATTTACTTCTCTCTGTTTCTACGTGGATTAATTAAAACGCCTTTAAATTGAAGCTGCCAGATTTGTCCTTCGCGCACACACCGGATTACCAATAAAGAATACCTATAAAACCTTCTCCCTCAACCTTAATTAACACTAACCTACATAACTTTATTGGTAAGTATCTGAATTTTGATCGTATTTTGATGATGATAGATGGCTCATTTAGATGAATCAGTGCTATGAAACCGAGGACTGAATCCACTAATCAACATTGAAATAACAAATCGAACCGCTGCTGCGTTGCTTGTTGCTGGTCGTCCGACCAATCGAGATGTACCATTTTCTCCAAATTGATAAACAGACCCTTGGTTTTACTACCTAAAGTTTACGTTTCTGTTTGATTAGTCAGAATTCTACTTCCTTCCTCTTGATAGAAAACAAAGATATTCTACAAATCGGAATTGTTAAAAATGTAGGTAGGTAGTCATTCTGGTGGGTGCGCATTTTCATACATAACTTTTCAATTCCTATCATTGGAGGTCCGAAAATATTTCTCATACCATTTAAAACCATAATGATCATTCTTCATAAAAAAAATTAAAAACTACATATTTAAAAACATAATCATTGAAATTCATAATATCATTCATCATACACTTAGTTTTTAGTAATATTTGTTTTCATATATTTTTGTATACTAATGATCGAAACTCATAATCATTCGAATAATATAACTATAATATTGCCTGCAAGATGCTTGCCGGGGGGTGCAGGGGGGCTGGCCCCCTTGCTCGGGGGGGTCATGCTTTCTGCATGCTTGCTTTACTGTTATGAAGATAAAGATCTGAAAAAAAAAATATGTATTTAAAATTGTTCTTGGTAGTAACAGTATTAATAAAAAAATTATGATCACTAACTGTTATGAGCTCCGTTGGTAGTAATAAAAATGTATGAATAAAAAAGTATGAAAAATAAAATTATGAAGAGTGATTATTATGAACACAAATCGATAGTAAGACAAGGAATAGGATTTAGAATATTATGTGAGCCAATATGGACCCCATTCTGGTTTATGGTAACAAATCAAAAATTTTTATTGTCTTTTTTCGAACATTCATTTGCAAACAATATGCAACATAATATGCATTTAAATATATATATTTTTAAATAAAAAAACAACATGTTTGAATCATATTCAAACTACTTACATTCCTCGAGGTTTTTGGCACCGATCCATGGCAAATTGATTGTATAAAGAAAAACAAACCCTGTGACATTCAATTCATCCATTCAACTCAAATACAACACCTATATAATATATACAACTACTTATATTTTTTTCATTTCATCAACTTGCAAAAAGATTTTTAATTCTTTTGCTGTATGTTTTCCATAACTTAACTTAATATTTGTATAACGATAACTTAAAGAAATCAAAAAATATGCGATTTTTCATTTAATCTTACAAATACGAGTACCTATCACGCTGCAGAATTTAAAGTAACTGGGCAGTCCTGAAAAACAGTCTTCAGTAATGTAATACCAACCTTGACTTTTTAGCCATTACCTATTTATTCACGAAGACAGTAATAAGATGTTAATTATTCTGATTCCAAAATGTTGGTTACGACCTTAGCATTCGTGGGTAAGTACAAAAGAATTAGTTCTGTGTTTTAACAAACATTCAGCAAAATGTTATATTCGATCTGAAACATGTAGCATTTATGTACAGGCTTCAAATGATCTAATATCTTCATTCAGATTGATTATTTATTGGTATTCTGATACTATGCGGCCTTAGTATTCAAAATTTCAGTAATAGTACGGGATCAAAGAAATAAGTCTTATGGAATGTGAATTCTTAAATACAGTAACAAAAATGATTTCTGGCGTTTTTACAGCTTATTCTTGTACCCTTATCTTGACTGTGAGGGTAACGCATCTAATAATAAAACACTTGAATGTAGGGAAACCATCCCACGAGGTAGATAAGATCGCAAGAATGTGCATTTTAATTTCGTCACTAATAGCAGGTTCAGATTATATACGAAATTTGTATAAAACCACAAACTTTTTATTAAATTAATAGAGTGAACATAATTAAGTGGCTCCTTAAGAACATTCATAGGTATTCGATTTTATTTCTTTTTTTTTTTCAGATAATTCACGCAACATTTTGAAACACTACAATACTCGAATCTCACGTTTGTAACATTTTTAAATCTTTCACTCGCAAACTGCGTCCAAAACCTCCATAGAGATTTGACGCCATATACATGGCCTTGGTCGTGCGCGCGCAGACCTTGAGTAACGACTTGATCGACGATCGTGCGCAGGGGCACAGCGTGGTGCCGCGTTCACTAAACTTTGATGTTACGTCATTTCGTATTTTGGTCTGGCGTCTAAGATGAATAGCCTCTGCGTAAAGTGATCGACATTACATTATTCTATTTACCAATTGCCTTTATGTGGCGTTATTTTGTTAGTGCTTAGTATTTTCCTTGATTTAGGTGCTAATTGATTCCGCCTGCCCGGTAATATGGAAGGTGTCGAATCATCAACGTTACGAGCGATTATTGCACCATCATGCTAAACCATATTAATCATTGCAGAAACTTTTATTAGTCACCTGGTACAAAGTCTATGAACACCCACTCTCCGCCTGAGAAAACAAATATTGACGATGTCTTGTTAAAATGTTAAGCATGGTTAGTGTGACTAGTTTAAGTCCTCTGAATTGATAGGATCATCTATGAATATTTTGAATACAGTAATGTCCACTTTGATTTTAATATTGTTGAGTTGTGTGAATGAAATATGGCGCTTAGTATTTGGTAGGTACATTTTGTTTTTAGGTTCTTATCTAAAATAACTGTCAGCGATGTGTCTCCGTGAACAGAAACATCCCTATCATTGCCGCCATTAATTAAAATCTTACATTAGTAGGTAACGTACACATCAACTTTTTTGTAGTTATCATTATTTGCGCCTTCAATGTCACCGAGTTGTTGAAAGGGCAACGGACGAGATATCTGTATAAATAGATAATACGTACATAAATATGAACACTCACACATGCAAACACTGCTTTACTTTAATATAAAAACCCACAAACATTCGCGATTCTCATTCGTTCGCAGATACGTCGCTGCAAAATGGATTATGTTTACGATAAAAATGGTAGGTACTGAAATACATTGCCCTTGCGTGTTATCTTTGACTCGTCTGCATTAAAAGCAACTGTAATTACATATTTTTATTTTACATTTTAATTTATGACTTTTACATTGTTAATATTTATAAGGTATCTATAACTTTCTTAATCAACAGAATAACTATAATAAAAAATCACTTCCTATAAGAAACAGAAACGTTGAAGCTATTTAACTATCTCCTATTTTTTCCTTATTTTTTTTCTATAAAACATTTACAGACCTTAATTTCAGACCAAAATTCTATAATTTTAGGAAATACATTTTCATAAGACAATATTTACACTAAAACACTTTTATCTATATTTATCACACCCCGAAGTGAATATGATACAAACACGTGGAACGTTACTTAGCGGATAAACAATAAAACGTGCGATAAATTATTTTGTTTTAATAATTCAAAAACTTTACAATGATCACTTACTCGTACTTAACACGTTATTGAAACCTCAGCGAGAGCGAGATACCGCTATACGCAGCAAGAGCGGTGTCTCTATTCAATATTGTTTTAACCTTGCTATAATCGATCATGGTCAGGGGACAGGGTGTTATAAATAAAATCTATTGGCTTTATGATGTCAGTGTAATACTGGGATAAATATAAGTTTGTCCTAGTTGTGTGATTACACAAGTGTTTTAAAAATGCCACACGCGGGCTGTGCAGGCACGTCATACTTTTTTAAAATATAAATGTTGTTAATTAAAAACATTGACGATGTTGATTTGAACAAAGTGTAAATTCGATTTTTTGGAAAAAAGAATTTCATTATTGTGATAGCAGACTTTGTAGTATCAAATGTGATTTTAATAGTGTTCTGTCCTGCCATACTTAACTTATATCTACGATGAAACCGCGTGTTTAAAAGTAGAACCATTAATCATACGTAACATGTATACTTATACTCGTATGTATCCATAAAAATAATGTAGTAATTTAAATTCACTGTGAGTCTCAATAATTTTATCGTCTTATACAATGCTTCTTTAACACAAGACTATTAATTTCAACCTTGCAACACTATCAAAACATACAAAAAATAATGAGGTCAAACCTACGGTACTCGGCCAAAAAGCCGTCGGCGCGTGTCGCGCTGGAGCGAGACGGTACTTGCTCCCGTGTAAGGGCGATCAGCAGGCGTAGCACGGGCTGCCAAGAAATCTGTGATAAGACTCAGTGACACATATCCCTTGAGGAGCGTCAAGAAATTTTATCATGTCAGTCACACTAAGGCTGCGTTCCGAAAATCAATAAGAGTCACTATTAGCGCGCTCAAACGTGTCCCGAAATGTTGTGAGCGCGCTAATGTTAGCCGGCATGAAGAGCCACTTGACGTCATCAATAACGTCATATAGAACTTACGGCGGCGCTCATGCTCTGGAGTGAAATCACTTTATGCGAACTGTCAGTTTGACGTTCGATAATTGTGTTTTCGGTTCAAAATGAATGTACCTCTTCTTCCGGACCGAAATCGTAAGCATGCTGATGGCATTTTCAGTGTTCTCTTTAATTTGGACAAGGCGATTATAATCGTTAGTACTGTGAGTGCTGTTATCGGACCGCAGCCTCAATACGCGCCGCCATGCTACTCTTTAAGACATAGATATTATGTCACTGAAATTGTGAGATAATGCGTGACTCAAGTCCCGTCTTGGCAGCCCGTGCTACGCCTGCAGGAGCGCGTTCAGAGCCTCGGAGTGTAGTTGTCCGGTTGTTTTTTAACTCGCCCAGAGGTGTTGAACGCATTGCAGCCACCAAATCTTTTATCTTCCTCTTTCACATGAATTTCTATTTCTCTCTCTTTCTATCAGATGACATTTTAGATTATGGCCCCGAATATCATCCAATCACGGAAGAGTGTTTCAGTAATAAACGTCAGAGCGTTTTACAACCATCAAATTCGATGGTTGTTCGGTTGTAACTTGTAATTCGCTCTGACACTCTAAGGTCTTGAACGGGCCGGTTGTTTCACCCGGGTGTCACGCTCGAAGGCAATGAACGGGGTTAAAGCGAAAAGCTGTACTTCGCGAGTTCGCGGGAAGGCTCTGAACGCGCTCCTGCCCCCCAACCATGATCACTCAAACAATATTAAAACCACACTGAGAGCGGGATGGCGCTATACGCAGCAAGAGCGGTGTTTCTGTTTCAATATTGTTTTAATCTTGCCATAAGCGATCATAGTAAGGTCCCAGTACCTACCAACAAAATTGCTTCTTGCTCAAGATTAACCAACGCCGTTTTTGGGGACCACGTAATTTTTACCTTCCGTATTCGGAGTGTGATGTTTTTGTACAATTCAAATAATGAGTCAAGAGCTCAAGATGTCATTGAAAAACCCTCGGTTGGTTAGAGTAGGTAAAGAAAAAAATATGTTTTCTTGAAATTATATTGACTTTTAAGGTGCCCCACCATAAAAGTCAATATAATTTCAAGAGAATAGAATGAGAATTGTAAAGATAGATCACCACATATTTTGTCCTTCGAGTGAATAACCTTAAATAAAGCGATTTTTCTAACATCAACGAAACTCAGATATTGCACCGATTTGCACCTGTCTGTAGTATTATGCAGATGGATTCTTTTTGAGATAGAATTGAACAAGACATGAAATAGACACTGGTAAATATTGAAAATTGTCTTCAACCAACAGATGTAAAAGATTCAGGGACCGCGCAATAAAATGCGTTTGAAACCGTAAACAAGAACGACGCGGTCGCACAATCGTTGCCAACGCGAATAATATACGATTATTCATTTTATTATAAATTACCATTTAATGGACTTGTTAAGGTCAGTTTCAATGCGATCGGAAATTGTTGTACAATAATAAAATTAAGTGAGCTCAACTTTTAGCGTTATGGTGCCGGACTCATGCTCATGACTATACCGGGTATAAGTGACGGTGTCCCATTTCTTTAAACAGTGAGTTCAGACCAATGTTAATATTTGTTTACCGATGTTTATTTTCCCGGAAAAGCTTTTAAAGCGAAAAAAAGGAGTTTTCATTTTAAATTTTTATTCATGCTACGCAATGTATAGCGCGCCGCGCCGGCATCATTTTTGTTCCGCTCATACCGGTGCGTTGACGTTTGATGACCCAATTTGACCCAAACGGCTGATTCCGCGCGCAGTATGATGGAAATGTTATGCAATTTACATTGCGAAGTTTATTTTTTGTGTATTTATTGTAGTTTTTTTGACAGAATATGATTAGTAAACGTTAACTTAGTTATATTACACCAGAAAATTTTGAAAAAAGAAATCGGCAAATTTATGGATTTTCTGGGAGAAAATTTCAGTGATTTTCAAATTAGGATCATGGTCGGAACTCACTGTTAAAAGAAATGGGACACCGTCACTTATACTCTGTATATATGTATCACAATTCTTTCTGCTGAAAAAGTAAGCCAG
This sequence comes from Schoenobius gigantellus, assembly GCA_963935595.1. Taxonomy (NCBI): domain Eukaryota; kingdom Metazoa; phylum Arthropoda; class Insecta; order Lepidoptera; family Crambidae; genus Schoenobius; species Schoenobius gigantellus. The sequence continues at coordinate 28,790,529 of OZ012547.1, read as the reverse complement.
GCATGGATCCAGGGAATGAATGGGTGTAATTAAGCCCCCCCCCTTCTTTTTTTTTCGAGGGGAATGCGCGACCGCACCGTACTCCCAGTTGGCTAGACGACGAGTGTGTGTGGGGCTCTCCCGCCACAGTGCCGGGCCTACAGCCCCCCGATGTTCTTCCTGCCCTTATGGACGCGCGTGGTAGGGTCCACACTGCGATTACCACTACCAACTCCCCTCCTTCCCCCTAACAAGTTCACACAATTACACCTCTATGAAGACGCGCCTCTACCACCCATTACTGAATAATGGAAGGTTCGCGCACGCAGAACCTGCCTCTACCGCGTGCATTTCTTGACTCACCTCAAATTCTTTTTTCGTCTCTCTATGCCAGTCTTGAAGCGACTATCTCATTTTCAAGACTGGTATACATTAGGCTATCACCTTTTTTGACATAAATAAAGTATTTTTTATAACAAAGGTACACAGCGTGAAAAAAAATGTTTGTCTTTCACAAACATACATTTAACATTTAACAATCAACATTTAAATTATAAATGTACAATGATGTTTCATATCTCGTTTTTAATTAACTTTATAGGGAAAATTTGTTCCTTTTGTCTTTCGTTTGTCTGCGTTACGTCCTATTTTTGCGTACTCTATTGGTATCGTAGATCGACACGAAATAGAGGAAATACCATTGACGATAGGAAACAATCATTTTGGAATACAGGTGGCAACCCTATCATCATTTCAGCCAAGAGACGCCCACTTTTGGACATAGGTCTCCCCCAAGGAAAAAAATAGAAGAGGCAACCCTAGGTATAAAAGAAAAAATAGAAGAGATGTTAAACTAACAAAACCTCAGGGCACTCCGTTTGGCCAGCTTGGTATAATGGACTAATTCCTCATCGTTCAACACTATCTGATTATTCCTTAATAATACTAATAATGATTCCATGATAAATAATGCTAATGATACACATAGAGATAGTGTCAAATATTGATGCAAGACAGAGTATTCATATACAGAATAACATTTTAAGATGGTGTACAAAAGTTGTTTCGAACCGGTTCTAAATACCTTCAAATCGTTACAATTTCGTAATCTGCCGCACGCAAGCTCTTAGAGCAACAGCCAAACCACTCGATTCGGAGTCATTTGGAATCAGATATGCCCTCTTTGCTTTTTGTTACCGTTATTAAATTGAATAGCACGAAACGCACCTAAATTGTTTCGAGATCAACTCTCTCAACCAACATTGCTGGATAGAACATTTTTGTGTTTATGTAATGGTATGTAGGTATGTTATATTTAAATTGTTGGATGTAAACGCAACCCCTTTGGCTATTGTCTATGGAAAAAGAAAGCTGACCCTTGCTCTATGACACGCAGCTCCTCTATATTAGCGCTTGCGGCCATGACACATTCCTTTTTTTTATTTAATCGCCTCCGACCACTAATTAAATAGTTGTTTGTTGCCTTGCCTACTGATGATACTGTATCCAATACACGTTATTAATATTATTTGTCGGCTGGTGTTTAATTTCTAAAATAAGTTCTCATATTAACTTAATATCAGTGTCGACATCTAACTAACTAACGGCTTATAGAACTGGATGAATTTAATCGAAAGTTCCAACCGATTATGCCAGACCTCAATAGTTTGTAAAAAATATTCATTACAATTTTAAAAAATCATTTAGTTGACCAAAGGTTATCAGTATTGTACATATTGAGTAGGCATCTTAAAATTTTCCAACATTATTTTCCAAGAATTTTACTTGAATTTTCCTTAAAAGATACTAATAAAATTGCTATTCCAAAAAGCTTTGAGCTACCAATATAAGAAACTTTATATAAATATAAGTGTAAATAATGTAATAAATATTGTAATTAAAGTATTTAAATAAATATTTTTAGAACATAATTTTATTTATCAGGAAGAAGAAAAAGGAACAATCAAGATTGTGAACAAGTGTCCACTATAAACTTGTTATTAAATTATTGCTGATTGTCTATACTATGCTGCGAAACTACTGAACCGATTTTGATGAAAGTTGGTATAGGGATAGTTCGAGACCAGGGGAAGGACATAGGGTACTTTTCCTATGGGAAAAATCTGACGGGAAAAGTTTTCCTACGAGAAAAGTTAGTTATAATGTAAACAAAGTTGCATTCGGACAGCTAGTTTCCAATAATTGCCTAAACTATAGTGTATTTGATTGAAGCATTTCAGTAATACGAGTATCATGTTGTTCGTCGTATTCTCTTGTATTGAATGGATCAATATCTGCTCCGCTATTAGCCATAGTCCTGTCTTGTGCAACTATCATTGATTTACTAGCAACTATGCGCAATCAACATACACATTCTTAGTTTTCGTAAAATGTAGATTTTATTTACATTACAATTGCGTAAAATAAGTTTTAAAATCTTTTCGAAATATTTACGCAAATATCTAAACGTATAAAAGACAATATAATACAAACAATGACGTGTGGAACTTACACAAACAGATAAGGCTAATGGAAATTTATTTGTGATAGTAGGTGAATTGACGCCACCTCTGACCAGAAACAATACAAATCATCTTCAGTGGTTTTGTACTTGTCATAATAACGTACTTGAGGATTTTAATGTAGACATTCTTCGTCACTTTTCTTTGTTACTGACGTTACTGTGCTTTGCCATTTTTAGGTGGGTCCGTATTAGGTTGCTTAAATTTAAGAGGCATAATTAGCATTCTCATCGTTTCGCATAACATTGATAGATAATAAATTGTAAGGCATACTTTTTTTCCCTATAGCTTCTTTTAAAACACTCAAAGTGTTTGATCATTTTTAAATCAAAATTATTAGTCTGAAATGTTTATGACCTTCAAGATTATGGATAACTAACTCTATTATGCGTTTCGTATTTTATAATATATTGCCTTCAGACATATAACATTTATGTCTTTTATATTTATGCAAATTATAGTAAACAAAATTAGACTAAATAATAATTATGCCAATGAAAACAGAAGAATTCGGCGTTTATTAAACTACTTTTTCTAATACATGCGAGTAAACTTGAATGCCGAATCTGTTATACCAAACTACATTATGAGTTAAAAAACTATGCGAACAGACGGGCTTCCTTTTTAGATATTCAATTTTTTTTATATTATTAAAAATTTATTAAAAATAAAAAGTTGTAACCTTGGCGAAATTGTTTTCATTTATTAGGGAAAAGTTGCTCTACAAAACAGGAAGTAATCACTTTAAAATGACTATCTGAAAGTTTGACGCATGAATACCTATGAAATGACAATTGCAAAGTCTTTCAATGTGTTGTTTACAGCAAGGTCATAAAGCTTTACAACATGTGTGAATGCCTTTATTCATTGAATTTATTTGTCCATGATCTCTAGTTGTGCCGGCGGTTAACTTCCAGTGCTTTAAACTGTGTTTAAAGCCAACGGCTTTTATTAACGCTAAAGGTCGCTTGTCGGGACACGCCAACAGCTGTCTTTAATATTTCTTTTTTAATTTTGTTATAGTCTTGTTGCGTGCCCGTGTAATAGGTGGTCTTTAACTATTTATAAATTCTATACAGGTGCGAGGGGCGCAGGTGTAGCATTGTCCACTGCATTGTATGATCTTTGCATAAAAACATCACTACATATACCTCCTACAATGATATTTATCATTAGAACATACAGTAGATAAATCTTGTTTGGATTAATTAATAAAGCTCTGCTGGGTCGAATTTTTCGTTCCTAAAAGTTTTTGGGTAATGTGTAAATTACTTACTTTATTTTTATCTAAAGTCTCGATATTTTCAGGTTTTAAAGTTCAACCTATTTAAGTATTTGTTGCATACAATAACATCAATCTATTTATCTGTCATGGGTGAAGTATTCAATAGTAAGATATGTATAAATTAATTACGTCTCCCGTCGAGTCCTCGTGAAGAATTATGTGTCCGCTATTATTATTCAATTATAAAACATGTCATCTGCAACGGATAGTTCTATCATAACGTTGTCTTCGAGTCCGTGATAGGACTTCATTAATTTAATATTTCATTGTCTGAAGCTTTTGTCAATAGTACCGCTAGATGCACACCTATATTATTATTGAAGAAAAAACTGTAATTGTCCATAATTTGATCTGTGACTATTGTCTCGCTTTTTTGTGTGCAGCGTGATTCGCCTGCGATATCGCATGCCAAATCAAGAGGTTCGATCTAAAAAACAACATCGAAAATCCAAATCGAATCACGTCCCATCGATTGGTTTTTGTGATAGCTGGTCGTTTTTGCAGCTGCTATTTTTGCTGCTGAATAATTCTTCAAATATTTTTGTATTTATTCAGTGTTTTCACATTGTTTGTTCTGTTAAATGACGCGTAATTAATATCAAGAGAATCAAAATGCTTCAACGATAAATTGTTATATACATATATTGTTGTATTGGCAATCTGTAGTTATGGTATCCCATTATAGATTAACAGCCTTACAAATAAACGTGGCATAAAGTTAAACTCGAGAATAAATTAAGAATAAGCAAAATGTCTACAAATAAACCAAGAATAACTTATACTGAGTATAACATTGACATTTCTATTGATACAAACGTTATTCCGAAGTTATACCAGCCCTCACCCTTGTATAAACCTAGTATAACTCGATTTGTGCTTGTTTGCTATGGTCATTTGAGATTATAGTATTTAAATATAGTTAATGGATACACTAAAGTAGTCTTTATTCACTGTTAAAAATTAACAAAGTTCAAATGAGATCAATCATCATCATCATTTCAGTCAACAGACGCCCTCTGTTGGACATAGGCTTCCCCCAAGGATCTCCATACCGATCGGTCCTGCGCCTCTCGCATCCAGCGGCTTCCCGCGACTTTCATCAGGTCGTCGGTCCACCTTTTGGGGGGCTTACCAACGCGGCGTCTCTTACTGGGCTGATAAGAGCTCGGTGGTCGAAGTGGTCAAAGCGTCAATACGGTACGTTGGAGACACGGGTTCGATCCCCGCCCGAGACGAAATTTATTTATTGATTTATTCAGCATTTTTGAAAAAAAATCAAAGTTCTTTATCGAAATTTAACTATTTTCAAATTAATATAAATATTTATACGAAAGTATAAACAAATATAATAATATGGAAATGAAACCAATCAACAAAACGGTCGCCCGGTCGAAAAACTGACAGCTTTCACAGATAAAATGTTACTTTTTTGTACGTTTCTCTTTGATTGCGCTGTTGCCATATTGTGCATTTTGATAGATCGGAAGAATAGGTATACTGAAGATAAACTTCGTTTATTTGTCAAAAAATATTCTAGAATTATTCTCGTTTTATGCTAAGTATAACTATACCTAGTATAAGGGTGGAATAAATGTGGTATAACTCATTTTTATTTGTAAGAGTGTAACTGTTTTATAGGTTGTAAGCGATAATAATAATTTATTATAGCTATGACGTGTGTCTGCACTGCAACCGAAAAAAATGCATACAGTAGATATAAACATCACATTTTTATATTAAAGTCAGTGCCAAGTTTTTACTCACTACATTGTTAATTCTCACATTTTTTAAGACTTTCTTAAAAGTCATCGCTTGGCACCGACTGTATTCTTATTATATTATTTTTCACTTTTTGGTGCTTATGAAATCGATTTTTATGTTAGAAAAATAAATAAATTATTTTAGTGAATTTAGCACATGCGTATTAGAGTTTGAGCCGAGACAAACATCAACATACCTACCTCAAAATTAAACGTCTCTCATTCTGAATAGTATAAAAGCATTTATCAACAACCTACTTATTAAGGATTTACACTTATCTCTATCAACTCGCTTGAATCACTTGAAAGATTTCGATGACACGTCAATATGTTCTCATAATATTGAAAGAACTATCCCCTAACTCCAAACCCACAAGAAAACTTCCACCATCAGCTCAATAACATGAGATGATGACGAACCGACGCACGATGATGACGAATACTTGAATTATTGCTTAAAAAAAACATTAAACATGTTAAATGACCATATGAAATTTAAGAAATTCACTCGATTTTCCTGGGATAAAATCATCATATCATGATTTGGTGACAATGGGACTACCTCAGGAGTATAGGTACTCTTTCTAGTAAAAAAAAAAGAATTTGAAAATCAACCCATAGATGGAGCAATAATCAGTGAACAAGTATACATAAAAGAAAGATACAGTCAAACATATCACCTTGTCACAAAAGCAATGATCTGAAGATGAGGTCCCAGGAAATTCGAGGGAAACCCTTAAATTTTATAATCACGTCCAACCTGTTTATTACTGAAGCTATTCAGGTATTTGCGTCTGGTAGTCATAAGCCGAGCTGATGATGGAAGGATCCTTGACTTTTAGGAGTTTAGTTTTTTCAATACAATATAGGCACGTATTAACCCTCATTTGTATTTTTAAGTAACATCGGTGAACTAATGTAGCGTTTTTCGCAAAATGATATAGAGCCGAAACCGAGCTTATTAAAGTTCGCGTCTAGGTCAATGATAAATAAGTACACACATGTTTATCTACTGTTAATAACAAATACAGACCTGTTCCATAAGCAACTGTTATATCTACCCACTGTTCTGTTGTGATATCTCGTATGGATTGGCTGCTGAATGAAGAATCATATTTAGCTGCATTTTTATGGCCAATATTAATATCATCATGCTTGTTCTATGCATTTTTGCTTGGAGCCTAAGACGTTTAGATTTCTTTATACGGTTTTCTCCGACTCGCGCGCCTCATGCGTGTGCACGTCACGTAAAATAACTCCATTTCTAGAATTTGCGCTACTCTTTGTATTATGAGTTAGTATTGTATAATAGTCTTTGCGAATTCTTGTCGCGTCCAATAACGAGCAATCCGCGAAACAAACAACATTTATCATTGCCGATGTGCCCGAGATAAAAGGAATTGGACCAAGGGCATAGACTCTAGATAACGCAAGGTTGTTGAATGCAAGCGAAATACGCCGATACGTCGGTCTACTATATCGTATAGTCACCTGCATACGAGTAGCTTCAATGACGAATCCAACGTATATTGAAACTCATGCAACAGATACGTACTTTTTATTAGGATCCCGTACCTCAAAAGGATAAAACGGTCTCCATCCGTCTGTCTTTTTGTCGGTCTATCAAGAACCACTTTTCTCATGAACACGTAGAGATATCGAACCGAAATGTATATTGAATATTCGGATATTCAGTTTTAACTATGTTACGTTAAAGGACTTAATGCCTTTGCCTTAGCATGCCTTTTTCCTAAAAAACCTAAAGATAACTCTATCATTTTAACTCTTAAACCATATTGTTATTATAACATAGAACACGTCTGACTTTCAAATGTACTTTTCAGGGATCATGCCCTTCTGTTGCATGTGTACCTATTATAAAATACTGAAACCAGTTATGTACTCAAATATGGTTGCTTCAGGAATGTATTGATCTGGAAAACTATAAACAATATGAACAGCTGTATCTACCTGGTGCTAAACACACACCGTTACGTTTACACAGCTAAATAACATAATACATTATAATGTAACTATTATACATCCAAGGAGCCCTATCTGACGTCGTTAAGCATTGTTAAATACATACTTAATTATATATTTCGCTACTAACTGCGTTCAAGAAGCGCCGCAAATATAACAATTATCACAATTCGGAATTAAGTACTATTATGGCGTAGTAAAACTGCTAATGCTGAGTGTTTTATTAAATTTAACCGCGATCCTTTTTTAAAATTAGAGCCAAAAATATGAATATGCAATATGTGGTTGTAATTATTAAGTTTGTGAGGGAGTTTATGCCTCCAAACACATTAAAAAAAGAATCCTTTAGTCTACAAAATTGTTTTGAAATTAAATTGAACTTCTCGCAATTCTAGTGGTTGAGACCACTGGGTGTTGATTGGGAGATTCGGGGTTCGATTTCCGATGGGGGCAGAATTTTTTTTCTCGCTTTGGTTGGCGATAGGTCTCTGAGCCCGCTTGGCTACCTACTATCGCCTATCATAAGTTTGTCGCCATAATAACAATGTGGATGCCATTATTGTGTTCCAATCTAACGATGAAAAGTAAGATAGCCAGTTTCTCAGTTGTTTAGGAATCTAGGTGAGGTTCGCTTCCACTATCGGCCCTATCGTCACTTACCATCAGGTGAGATGAAGGTCAAGAGATTCTCTGTCGTATGTAAAAATAAATCAGAGAACTGTTGAAAAACAAAATCTCTTTAGTATTGAACAGAGGACGCAAGTGAATGTTTCACGGCAACTCACAATCCGGTCGCAATTAATAAACATTGTGCACATAATTCCTTTTGATGTAGGTAGGCATTGAGATAAAGGTTGAAAGGTATAAATGCCATAATCTGAAAATAAAATCTGCCGTCCATTATTTTGTATTTAAATGTCCGTTCTCACTGTATAACGGCTATGCATATTATTATTATGTTTGTCTCTATAAGTGCGAACTCACACGTCCGATTATCGGTGACCAATTTTTTGACGGTGGAAAATGAAACATTAGAGTTCTACGATGCAACGCACACTTACAAAAAAGAAATCGGTGAATCCCGGCAAACCCGATTATCGGTGAAAAATGGAACGTTCGTAAATGTGTAGGAAAACGCACTCTGCGTACATACCGACGACCGACAGTTGGCCGCTTACACTTATACTTTTCTTATTATTTTTGTTTTCCCGTGGGATTTTTTTTCCCGTAGGAAAATTACCCTATGTCCTTCCCATGGTCTCGAACTATCCCTAAACCAACTTTCATCAAAATCAGTTTAGTAGTTTCGAAGCCTTTTCAATACAAACAAACAAACAATCAAATCTTTCCTCTTTATAATATTAGTATAGATAAGAAAGGATGTGTCATTGCTCGGCGATGAATGTATTAACCACCTGTAAAAGAATTAAATCCATAACGTGCACTTCTCTTGATATCTACCGACAAAGTGACAGTGTGTGCGTTGAGTCAGTCATAAGAGTCGGAGTAGTGTTGCCCAATCGGTCTTGCTGCAAGAGCGAGGCAAAAACGGCGTAATTGTAGCAAGGCCAAGATCAAGACTGACCCATGCAAGATTTGAGCAAGAGTCTTGCTAAAATCTTGCATGGGTCAAATCTTGGGCAATGTCGGAGACCGATTTTGGGCAATGTCGGAGTAAAAATCAGGCCAATAATAATCGGTCTACATAAAGTCGGTCGTGTGCGTTTGCCGTAAAGTATACTTGCTAACATTTTTAATGATTGCATTGTCTGTGGTGTATTTCCTGATCTAATGAAGCTAAGTAAAATTATTCCTTTACATAAATCTATTAGCACATCAGATCAGACCCCAGTAATTTTAGACCTATCTCTGTGCTACCTACTTTAAGCAAAATTTTTGAAAAAATTATGTTGAAGCAAATGCAAAGTTATTTTAATAGGAATAATCTTCTACACTGTAAACAATTTGGTTTTAGGAGGGGTCGCTCAACAACCGATGCTGGTGTTGAGTTAATACAACATATATTCGAAGCCTGGGAGGACTCTTAATATATCTAATATATGTTCGTAAGAATATTCATGTGTTTTGTAAAAATAGTGATATTCATTCAGTTAATACTAGACAAAAGAATATGTTAGCTTTACCAAATACCAGGCTCCAAAAAATTAATAATTCTTTTAGAGGCCTGTGTATACGTTTCTACAATAAAATCCCAAGTTGTATACAAGAACTTAGCTTAAACAAATTTAAAGTTGCAATCAAAGATGTACTTATTAAAAAAGCATATTATAAAGTGTCTGATTACATGACGGACAAAAAAGCTTGGGTTTGAACTCTCAATTCTAATATTTAACAATGTATTGCGTTTTGTTTCAAAGAAACGTTCAGTGAGAGCAATTTATAAGCTAAGTTCACGCACTTCTCTCAGAGATAGCTTATATAATGTGAATTAACACATCTATTCTTGTAATGGAAGTTGAGCTCAAACTTTTGCTTTGAGGTCAGCTTCCAATTGACGACTCTGTAACAAACCAAAATTGTAAATGGCGATTTAAAAGAGGAGATAAAAAATTTAGACCTTTCGAGTTTCTTGTCTGTTCTTCTCGAGAAGGCTCTCCCATTTTCCGAACAGGTGTAGAGTCAACTTTTTTTTTTCATTCCTACTTGTATTTGCAGACATCTTGAGTATATTTAGGATGTATGCACATACAAGGTTAATATAATTTCTTTAAATTAGATTGTTTTGCTTTGTTTTGACGTCAATAAGTGCCTGTAAAGGCCTATGTTGAGTAAAGATTTTTGAATTTGAATTTGAATTTAAAGGCACGTGTATTACGCCTTTTTTCTTTGGAAACAATACATAAACAACATTACAAAAAAAATGTTTTCCGCACCAAATTTGGGATATTATCTATGGTTTTGAGCGATGTTTCGATGTTGTGTAGCGAGCAGAAACTTTTATTTTAAATGCAATGAAACCATGAAGGCCTTACTACTGATAGAGAGTGCATCTTGTTTTGTTAAATAAAATGCGATAATGATAAGAATAATCGGAGACGGCCTCGGCTGGATGCGGAAGACGCCGCGTCGCTCCCAAATTACCTTATCAAATTGTGTTGGCATTTATCGCATGACAACTCGCTTTTTGTCAGTTAAGCCGTTCGTCGGTGTAAACATGGCGTCGAAGGAACTTCAAGGTTGACCTCGGCGATAAGGCCTGATAATTATTATTGGTCCATGCTTTTACGAGTTCCTAAGGATACAATATATAGCTTCGGCGAGACGGCTGCAGTCATTAGCGCTGGGTGATTTTAGGGTTCCGAAGCTAAAACGTTTTCTCGAGAACGCGTAGAGATATTAAACTTAAATTTTTATCAAATACTGGGGTCTACGGTCTCTTTTGAGTTGTCAAAAAATCACACTTATAATGCCCGGTTTCTATATTAAAAAACGACTTGTTTTTGCTACGGACAGTTTATATTTTGACATATTTTCCATAGAATTAATGTCAAAATTTACCCGGCCGTAGCAAAAACGAATCGTTTTTAAATATAGAAACTGAGCATAAGTCAATGCGATCAAAACATATGATAGTTTATGTCGGATATTTTCGCAGAATTTCACAAGGGAATGAAACTCTATATTTAGGGAAGGCACCTAAATATAGAGACAACTCGCACTTGGCTGTTTTCTTTAAATTTTAAGCCAAACGAAGGGGAGAAAGTTTATCAAGGGCATTACATGATCGCTTAGTTGAAACAATATGTGTGAGACACCGCTCTTGCGCCGTATATTGCCGTCTCGCTCTCACAGCGGTTCTAATATCGTTTTTGGTCATGGTAAGGCCCCAGGATTAGAACCATAAATAATAGTTGAGGGCGACTCGAGCTAGAAATAGCTCCGTGGAGAGTGCTTGATAGAATAATATGTTCCCGCAGCCTTGCCCTCGTTACGCGGCCTAGTTAGACCCAAGAAGGATGCTCTTTTAAAGATTAATCTTACTTGTACAATTTTCTTCGATCGTTTATCGTGAGCTTAGGTGATATTTAGAGCTATAACATTGTGATAACGGCGATTGTTGCTGAACGGCGAAAAATATTACTCGAATAAAATTTCAAAACAATTGGCAGGTTTGGCGAATTTCGTTAAATTAATCAAAATGTTCTAAATTTAAAATTTTCGTAAGATTAGCAGTTATTATGAACCAATCGATACGAAAATGCAAGAGTATATCTCCGTTGCTTTTTTACCACGTCACGTTTACATGTAGCGGAATTTCTCGTTCTGCGGTCTCTGCTTCTGATATGAATTAGAAAATAGAAGAACAATTAGAATAGAGGGATAGGTATTTAAATTAAATTAATTTGCCAAATAAGCCGGCTGCCTATCTGTCGGTAAGTGGCTGCAGTCGCCTATAGTACACGTGGTTTGTACCACGTGTTGTAGACTTGTAAATCGACATAGCCCCCTAAAAGAACGCCAGTGTACGTTACTAACTTTTGAAATAAAATATCAAGTCACTCATTTTCTTCAGTTATAGCACAGTAATAGTATACCGTAGTTATAGCAAAAAAAACATTTCTCTCTGTCACACAAAAGACAATCGATCCTAAAACGCGCGTGTATTCAAAGTAATATTCAAAGTTCAAACCTGACATTGTCATGGGGCATCATTGTTATATACGTCAATGTGGGGCATACGCGCGACCTACACAAAGAGGCCACCACAGTACTGCAGCGCCCTACGTACGCTCCGGGATCGTAAAGTGGGATTTGTTATACAAACTCTTTCACTTCTTCATATTTTGTATTTCTTCATTTATAGCGAATACAACATTTCTCTGTCTACCACAAAAGACGATCGATGTTAATCGCGTAATGTCTTAATTCGATATTTAAATACATTCAAACCGGAACATAGCGATGCAAGCACCGCTGCTTGGCGGCAGAAATAGGTAAGATAGAGCTGTCGGCAAAATTTAATAAAAAAAATTAATACATTAGTCCACAAGGAAACATTTTCTCAGATTTTTCATATTAATTTCTTTGTGTTTGTTTGTGTAAAGTTTCCTAATGAAACACTTACTTTTTTCAGTTCTACTTAATCCTATACCTACGTTTTTAACGTAAAACGTATCAGATAAATAGTATAAGTGCCGCAACCCATTCTCACGTAGTTCAAGTTTGTTTTTACGTCGATTATTACGAATTCGTAAATTCATAAAACTTGATGCAACCGGCCATAATATTTAAAAGTTATATATTACACTCGATCTATACTCGTATTGTATGTGGAATATATTGTACTATGTAATTACACCTACATACCACGAGCATTGTCTGTTTCGCTCGTGGATGTGACAGCACACGCGCAGTGTGCGCGCTGAGTCAACGCATACGGGCGATGTCAGGTCAAGGCTGCCGGCTGCCGACCGAGCTGACCGCTTGGCCTGCATCCACTCGGTTCATTACGTGAACTCTAGGTTTTTGACTCTAATCAACGATCGTTTGTGTATGGACGTGAACGTTTCAAATAAGAAAGACAGAAAGGAGACATTTATACAAGGCACAAAAGACACACACATGCAGCAAAAATATACAAAGGATCTATAAACATTATAGAATTTTATGAAATTAATTGTGTCTTGTGTCGCTGAGGTGCAACTTGCAGTGCTGGTTTTCAGCCAATACCAGTATGTTTTCTTTATTACGTGATCACATCAAAAATGATGAGATCCGTTAAAGAACTAGAGTTACCGACATAGCCTAATAAAGAACCAACCTTATGTGCTAGTGGACAGGGCACATCGCTCGTAGGACTGACGGCCATTGGGGTGGAAAGGTCTTCGAATGCTGCCGCGCACAGGGAGACGCAGCTTTCGTAGGCCCCCACAAGTTGGACCGACGATGTGATCAACCGATCGGCTTGGCGATTCCTGGGGGAGGCCCATGTCCAACAGTGGGCGTCTCTTGACTGAAATGATGTCACACGAATAGTTTATGATAAACAAGTACCAACTTTCCTTTTATTTACCCACTACTGAAATATCCAGTATTGCAGTGGTTATCTATATAACTCTTCTCAAATTATCACATCAGTTACAAATTAAAACATAGGTATAAATCTATAAAAATAAATTATAAAGTAATCAATCTTTGGTCTTTCGGTCTGCTTTAATTAGCGACTGTTTAATCATTTGATGAACAAGACATACAATATTGTGATGGCACATCACATCACTGTATAAAGTCTACGAGTAATAGACCTCGTACGTTTACTTCTACTTAAATAAAAAAAATAATTTTTAAAACATAAATATTAACGAAGATATTGTAGGAATGCAGATGAACGCATTCTCGCATTCTTGGTTTAGGTACAGCATAAAGAAGCCAAAATGATTCATGCACAGTGATAAGTACAGCATACTTTATCCGACTGTACTAATCAAATCATACTGTGTGCTCAGTATTTTCTGGGCGTAAAATTACCGAAGCTAAAATATTGTTACTTGCCTAACTTCTTTTTGAATGGAAGACTTTAGCTTGAAACGAGCTTGAACTTAGTGACAAGCTTTGGCCTTTTAGTAATGATAAAATTAATGATAACATGAATATTGTGTTTATTAGGAAATCTATTGAAATTAACCTATTAAAATAACCTATTTAAATAACATTGGGCACATATTAAATTACGGCGAAACTAAAAACAAGCGTATGACTTGTTTTTCATTTAATAATTACGGATGGTTTTCATTGAAATATTTATCAAAAATCGGCCGAAAGCGAGTTGGATTTGTGCACCGAGCATTCCGTGCAATCTCATCTATCTATTAGCTATATACAAGGTAATTTTTTAATTATGACAAAAATTTTGTGTGCTTATTCAGACAAGCAAACTGAACAACTTTCACTATTGCACCAACTTTAGAATCGCAAAAAAAATCAGCTGTTCCATACATTTAGTTTCAGTGAATGTTGAACATTTGTATGGAACAGCTGATATTTTTTTGCGATTTCGAAGTTGGTCCCATAGTGAAAGTTGTTCAGTTTGCTTGTCTGAGCAAGCACACAAAATTTTTGCCATAACTAAAAAATAAACTTGTAAAAGGAGAAGTTCCCATCTATATTATCACAGATTTTTTTGAAATTCGCAACGATTTTGATAAAACTTAAGATTCATGCTCTTAAAAACATTTCAATTAACACGTGTTTCATGATTTATTAGAATTCGCCCCTTAGGGTGCAAAATAGGGGTTGAAAGTTTCTATGGTAAATATTTAAAATCTGCTCCAATTTCTATGAAATTTATTATCCGGGCTTAAATAGGCTACAAAATTATTTTTCCTAAGAGAAAATATAAAATTCCCACAGGAAAACAATAATAACGCGAGCGAAGCCGCAAGCGGAAAGCTAGTCTGTATATATAAAAGGAGATGTTCCCATCTATAGACGCACGACGCACAGCCGTAACCGCTAATGGTAAAAACGTGAAATTTGGACAGTTGTTTTAATTCAAAATGCGGACGCACACTAAGAAGTTAAAAATGTTAACCCTGAAGGGATGAAATAGGGGTTGCAAGTTTGTATAGATTTTTTTTTTAAATTAGCAACGATTTTGATAAAACTTGAGATTCATGCTCTTAAAAAAAATTCATTAAAGACGTGTTTCATGATTTATTGGAATTCACCCCCTTAGGGTGCAAAATAGGGGTTGAAAGTTTCTATTGAAAATATTTAAAATCTGCTTCAATTTCTTTGAAATGAATCTATTATCCGGGCTTAAATAGGCTACAAAATTATTTTTCCTACGGGAAAACTAGTCTAAATATATACTTAGACTAGCTTTCCACATAACTTCCTACCTACTTACTTACATTATCTATTTACGGCCTTAAAATTTTTTTCATTATATGTGCTATAAGACATTGCTTTTTGCCCGATTCTATGTCAACAGGAAGGTTGTTATTTTTTATTTTTTTATAGAAGGCTAAGCAAATGAACATTCTACCTGGTGGTAAGTAGAAATAGAGTCCAAATGCGAAGATACCTAGTGCAGAAGAAAGATTACAACCCGTACTATAGCCACCCGCACCTTGCCGACCTGCAAGATGCTTCTTCACTCCTCTTTTTAAGGACCCACGAGTGTAAGAAGGAGAAAACACACGCGCTGGCAAAAGGTTCCATTTCTTAATCGTGCGAATGCGAATTTCTTGGTACGCGTTTGAATGGTAGTCACAGTAAGACGGTGACATGACAACACAGGCCAGCACGTGTAGTTCTGAAAAGGAAAGGAGAAGGTGGGCTTAGTGAAAAAAGCTCTTCAGAACACTCGCCGTGGTATAGACGATAGAGCGCGCTTAGTGACGCAATATCGCGACGCAACTGCACATAACAGGTTCAAGGTTCACCTCAACATCGCCAACGAAGCGTGTTGCGCGCCGCAGAAACCTATCTAAAGCATCGAGTAAGCAAGTACTTGGCGGAGCCATCCCAGAGGTGCGAACAATATTCTACACAGGACCGTACTTACGTTTGTATAGCAAGCACAATTGATCTCAGTTGTAAAGAATCGCCGCACCTTGTTTAAAACACCGAGTTTTCGTGAAGCTGTTTTTACTTTTAGAAGGCTTTCGATGTAATCCTTTGGGCTTAGGTCGCAGCGTACGTCCATGCCGAGCATGGAAATACTTCTTTGCAGGTTCGTTAGGTTTTGATTCCCTTGTGAAATCGCTAAAAATGCGAAAATATGCGACATAAACGGTCATATCTTTTGTAGCGTTCTTTTACATATTTGATTTTTTCACAGCTGAAAAACACTCTTGTATGTATTATGTAAATATCAGTTTGATATCGCTACGCATTCCTGAGAAAAGGGGCTTAGACAGACAGACAGACAGACAAAGAAGTGATCCTATAAGGGTTCCACTTTTTCCTTTTTTAGGTACGGAACCCTAAAAATAAGACTAAAGTGGTAACTGGTACAGTAAGCGCTGCGTCAAGCTATACTATTTGACCTTTGCATAATCTTATGATGCTCGTAATATGGGGCGGCTTTCGTAGTGCAAATGTATAGCTACTGTACTCAATTCATTGATGATTATGTCATTTAAGTGAGATAAAAATGAAATATTATTCTCATGGTGTCTTTTTTTTGTCACACTTAATTTGCTGTATGACAAAAGGTAAGTACCGAAGACTCGACATGCTGATTTCGAATGTCTAGGACGATATTCACCTTTGTTTCGTATTTGTAGCGTTCTGCTGAGCTGTTAATATTACATATGAAATAATAATATACTATAAAATGTAATATTTCTGTTTACAATAATAACTCCATATTCATAGCGAAAATGAAAGCCTGTATTAACAGGCAAACTTTTATCATTGTGTATATTTGCTATGGAGTTGACTTTGACATAATTCAGCAAATATATCGGGTTAAAAGGATACATTGTAATTGTGACAGCACCTTGGTGATTATCGTATTTTTTCCAAGGTACAGTATCCACAAGTTCTTAATGAGTTATGCATGACTTGGTGACGCTTTAACAAGATTAGACACAGAGCGCCGTGCATTCCACAGATAAAAAACATCGACGCTTTAACGTTTCGACGTTCTAGCGGTCAAGATTAAAACTCCGCTTCGTCACTTTTTTAGGAAAGCCATCAGTGAAGCTTAAGATATGAATTTTGATGATTTAGGGACTATCGTAGAGTATAATAAACATTCCAGATAAATAAGTATAAAAAATGGGAATCACCATAAAAAAGAAATTTCGTAATTTTTATGACAGTTATATTTTTTCATAAAAAATGTCGAATCAGCGCTGCTTCGTCTAGAAAGGAACAATATAAAAAATGTACATAATAGACACTTGTTTCGTAAAATGTAGGAATCAGTCCTGCAAACGTTGCAAAGAAACCAGCTTCACCTTAAAAGAAACAATTAGAAAAGTGTTGATAGACAGTTTTTAGAGATGTTATCAAGCAATGTTCCTCGCTTCAATTTTTCAGTGACCGAACTTAACCAATTTATGTTCTTATGGCAAAAAGCATGGCACCTAGCATATGGCAAAAGAGCTGTGACAAAAATTTTCAGTGACATGTTCACTTATTTTATAGGAATAATATTAGTGATGTACCTACTTAACTACAACGGTCTATGATAAACTCACTACCCACTGACATTATTCATTCAAATTGACTCAACTTACTTCTGATATTCGCCCACATACCTACTTACATACATAGAATAGATTAAAAAACTATACGAGAATAATATAAAAATGTATCCCTATTTTTTATACTGGTATTTCCCTTGGCCACGCCGTAACTTAAAAACTGCTTTACCGATTTTATTCGTTTTCTTTTTTTAGATTTTCTTGAACGTTGTAGAAATATCTACGGAAAGAAAATAAAAGTATCGCGCAGAATATTGGAAAATATTAAGAAAACTTAACGACTATTTAAACTTCACGCGTTTGATGATTCGCGCGCTTTTGATAGATATGACGTCTGTCGGGAACAACAAGACGAACTACGGGTAGCTTGCCGCCCACAGCTTCCATCCAAACGAAAATACCCGCGGTTTTTTCGTTTTTCCCGTGAAAATCTATTTATTTTGCCGCAATAAAAACAATTCAATGGAAAGGCACAAGCTTTGGCTTTAAAAAACACTTTAAGTAGTTTTAGTGTTAACACCTATTTCACTTTTAACGGTGGAATTTTTAAAAATGCTGCTAGAAAAATAAACTTTACAGAGGTTAAACGGGAGATGAAACCAGAAGAAGAAAATAGAGCCGAGTACAAATATTAAGTATATTGAAATACATTTCCTAATCATTTTTTTAAATTAGATATTTTATTATTAGGGCGACCCATGGCAGACAATCTTCATACAACGGAATTCTATCCGTAGCGCCATTTTGTTTTAGTGTTATATGACGTTTCTTTTTTTTAATTTACATGACAGGATCGATTCCGGATTTCCTTCCGGTCGACCATATTTGTTTTTATGTTTGTTTCTTGTTATGTACCTTGTGCATAACTTCACTTTTTAATGAATTGAGTTTACAGTTGTTTCTCGTAATTTTACGTAATTTATGGTGATACTACGAGTACTGTGTGTACAAAAGGTCGCGACAGGACGCTATTACAGAGGCGCGTTCAGCGCCTTCGCGCGAAGTACAACTTTTCGCTCTAACCCCGTTCAATGCCTTCGAGCGTGACAACCGGGTGAAATAACCGGCCCGTTCAAGACCTTTGAGTGTCGGCGCGAGTTACAACCGAACAACCATCGAATTTGATGGTTGTAAAACGCTCTGACGTTTATGACTGAAATACTCTTACGCGATTGGATGATATTGGCGGCCATATTCTATAATGTCATCTACTAGAAAAAGAGAGAAATAAAATATCATGTGAAAAAGGGAGATAAAAGATTTGGTTGCTGCAACGCGTTCGACGCCTTTGAGCGAGTTAAAAAACAACCGGACAACTACACCCAGAGGCTCTGAACGCGCCTCTGGGCTTTGAGAAGCGACGCAACGAGTGGTTAGTGTCTGAACCCGGAATGATTTGAAGGAATTGCTCCAAGAACAACTTTGATAGCTTTCATTTGCCAAAAGCACTTTGAAAGACGATTCTTCGCAAAATCATGTCTTACGGGCGTTGCTTACCCTTCTTTGTTTACTGAGGACGAGATTATAAGTGGAGTACTTTCTCGACATAATAGCGGTAAGTCTACATTTATTAGAAAAGTAGAAGCAACCGTAGTTTGCCCTAGTATTAACGTTAAAATTACTACATACCTCTTTCATTTTAACTTAAATTAACCTCTAAACATTGTCGCGATAAGGTGTGTTGAATCTCCAAAGATTCACTATGGCTCTTTAGTTTGTTAGTTGCTGAATATTTTTTTCAGTTAGGTAATTTTTGACAACAGTATAGAACAAAACAAACTTCCTATATGCTGCATAGAGTCTCCAAAAAAACTGCATTCGGATCTAAAGATCAGCACTCCGAAAATGTATAGTATTAGTCATTACTTTTCATGCAGAAAAATGCTGTTTTTTGTAATTGTAATCTGTCTGCTAATAAAAAGCAGCAATATGTTGGATTTTTAGTAAGCATTCTGCAGGAAATAATGTATGGAAATCACATTAGCCACAGGAAAGAATTATTATTCTATCAGTTGCAGTTAACTAGTCCAATGATTTGTGGGTAACAGTTCCAGTTATTTGTATTCCATTTATAGTTTTTAAAAAAATTACTCGAGCATGTTACAATTCATCTTTTCAATTAACTATTTTAGGAAATAACTTCTTATCAATAATTTTCAACATGATTATTAATTGTTTCAGAAACCATTGCTCCAGTCCAAATGTACTAGAAACTTATCAGTATTTGAAACCTATTGAATCTTCAGGTAATAAAAACTTCTTGCTGACCAACACATATGCAAAGATGATGACTGAAATGCAAATTTACCTTAGCACCAAAAGCAAAAAAGGCTATCAATTTTCTTTGCAAGAAAACTTGATTGCTTTTGTGTTAGTACACAACCTACACTCACACAGATGTACCAGGTAAGACGAAAAGCTGTCATTTTTCAATGAACAAGACACACACACATACAAATGTGCTGTCATTTGCATGCTTCACTCGTGATTCAACAACGCTCTGTCTGTCTTTTTTTCAGGTATGTGGCCATAAGGCTTTAAATTTCTGCAGATAATATTTTTCTACCATCCAGGATAACATTAAATAAAATGGTGTCAAAACTCAACATCCAAACTGGAAGCTGTCCTCAAGTTTTTGAAGTGCTGACAAAAGAGGTAAATCCTATATTGTTGAACTTTTCACTGTTAAAAAATGCAAAATAAAATTCTGTGACAAATTATAAATAAGTAATTAATACAATAAAAATTTAAAAATGTAAAATAAACCAAGAAATCAACACAAGAAAAATTTGGCTTTGGCTTCAACAAACTGAGTTCGTGTGTTGACTCCATTTCCATTATGCTACCTAGTACCTACTTATCTGATCCAACCAAAATTTCAACTATGTATATTGAACAACTTATTTATCTTATTATATTTGTCACTTGGCATTTTCTTTGAAAATGCTAATTATAACAACTTTTCAACCTTTATCTTGCTATGCCAAGGTAAACTTTATTCATTTTGATATGTATTTATCAATAGTGAGCTTACTGTAGAATAAAAGAAAAAAAGCTAATTCTTTAAAGCTTTAAATATGCCACATTATCTAGGTTGATTTATTAAAAGAAAAGAAACAATTACAATTGAACTTATTTTCAGGTTGCAGAATGCAGATGAAAACTGACTTATGATAAAAAAAGGGACTCCATTGTTTGGATGTCAATGAAAAGAAACAGCAATTTGTCGAACACTCTGTCGTTCTTATGTTGAGAGGGGCTATATATAGATGGCAGCAACCAATTGCTTTCTATTACTATGAAGGCACTACCACAGGCATAGAATAAAAAAAATATTTATTTTTAAGGAGGTAATTGCTGCTGTTGTGGATTATCAAATTATTAAATTGTGATGTAATTTTTCTAAATGCCTGATTTTATTGATGTTAACTCTACACATATTATAATATGTATAATATTAATTTACAATTTCAGATGACACTGTTACAGTAAGTGCATATTTAAATATTGTTTATAACCCATATCACCTAATTAAAGGGTTAAGAAATAACTTCCTCAATAAAAATATGAAAATGGATGGAAAAATATCAAAATGGAATGATATTGTTGTGTATCAAACAGACTGCAGTCACACAGAGTTTAGATAACTACACAAACAAACAACATGTTGTTCCTGAAAAGATAAAGAAAATGAAGGTATGTTCCTCTTTCTTTCTATTTATTTAAATTTTGCTATCCTAGCATGGTTTCACTTCAATATTATATTTGAATTCGATTAACATTAATATTTTGTTTTTAGGTGAAGAATTGTGTGAAAGTATAGCAGTACCTGGCAGCATTATCATGCAGTCCAAAATTTTGTAAGTATTATATTAGTAGCTTTCCGCTCGCGGCTTCGCCCGCGTTATTATTGTTTTCCCGTGGGAATTTTATATTTTCCCATAGGAAAAATAATTTTGTAGCCTATTTAAGCCGGGATAATAAATTTCAGCGTCGGTGGCGCTGTGTACTCAGCACTTGCCTTCCAATCGGGAGGTCGGGGTTCGAGACCCGCCATGTACCACTGTGTTTTTCATTTCGAATTTCATATGTACATTTGTCCTACGCTACTACGGTGAAGGAATAATCACCCTAACATAGGGTAGGCTCGAACCCCTCGGTGGGGACGTATATGAGCTGTGATGATGATGATGATGATGAATAAATTTCATAGAAATTGGAGCAGATTTTAAAAATTTTCCATAGAAACTTTCAACCCCTATTTATTTATTTATTTATTTATTTGTAAGGTACACAGAACAGCTTACAGTCATAACATTACATAATATTTACACATTATATTCAGATCTGTATCTAGACAGCAAGCCAAAATATGTGCACACAGCAGCTTACAGTGAAGAGTGGAACACACTCGTAATTCCATAGAGCATTTGATCAAATTAAGGCTGGGTTGCACCATATTACTTCAAATTTATATTTTGTCAAGTACCATTATTAAATTAAAAATATATTTTTTTAACAAACTAGTACTATGGTGCACGCCACCCTGTACACACACATTATATTTGAGCTAGTTTATTTTAAAACCTTTACGTAGCAGAGTAGAGAGTTGATATAACACATCGTTTAAAATGAGTGAGCTTAGGGTTAAATATATCAATGTCACTATCTTTAGTTGATATATCATTAAATAGACGACACATTCTAGACAGGGGGTTAAAATAGGAAGTGTTGTTTTTAAAAGTTTCTACCATTAGCGGTTACGGCTGTGCGTGCGTCTATAGATGGGAACACCTCCTTTTATACACGGTTATTTTTTTATCACCCTGGAAAATTTATGGGACGCTTCACGACATGGTATTAGAATGATTTAAATATGAATAAAAAAATAACTTACTTACTTAATTTTATATTATTTTTTTTAAATATACAAAAAATGCTGCACTTGTTGAGAGCAGCATTTTTAGATTTTTTTATTTTTTAAAATATTTTTTTTATTTTTTTTTATATAATATTGGATGTGTCCTCCTGAAGCGTTCCTAAAATTTTCCAGGGTGATAAAAAAATAACCATACATTTAATCATAGTATAATTTAATACACGGTGTTTCAAAATAATCAATAAATAATCAATTCTTTATCGAAAACTCATTATTAAAATGTGTTTCGCGTAATGTCATTCAATCCAAAATTTTCATGTAAATCATAGACATGATGATGATGATGATACTATGATTTTCATGAAAATTTTAGGTTAAATTACAAACGTGTAAAACGTGTAATAATGAGTTTTCGATAAAGAATTGATTATTTATTGGTTATTTTGAAACGCCGTGTATATAGATTAAAGAAACACAAGAATTGTAGTTCAAGTATGGATGTGAACCAAAGTATTTGATGTATTTCCCTTTCGCTGATTTCATCTTAGTATAATGATTACACAATCACCCAGATCACAGACATTAGCTAATTGTATAATCTTACAATGTGTAGACTACCCCATAACAATAGGAGAACGATTTACAAAAAGAAAAAGGTTTTTTTTGACGCTTAACGTCTTATTTTTTCAGCTCTAACTATGCTGATGGAAAACTGATGGATGCAGTAAGTAACCCTAAAAGAACTGCAAAAACAGTTTTACTTTTTGATCAACTATTTGACAGTTTGAGTGGGATAGCAATTTATTGCAAAGAAGCTAAGGGAAGCCTCTACGGACAGCTGTTTCTACACCATAACCTCATCTCATCATGTATTCTGGGATGAAGCCATAAAATAATTACAAAAAAATATGTATGTGCATTCCGCAGAAAACGAAAAGTCAGTGCCCATTTAGAAAAATTCTATTACAACATTAAAAAGTTACTAGAGGCTGCTGCTACAGCCTCTAGTAACTTTTTAATGTTGTAAAAAAGTTTTACAACATTAAAAAGTTACTAGAGGCTTGTTTTTTAAAAAAGAAGGAATAAAAATAATGCAGCTAAGAGATTTAAATTCAGATCCAATTGAGAATTTAAGTCAGTTGCGGGTATACAATTATAGAAATAATAACCCAAATTGCCACAGTCTCAACTGCACCTTTAAGTCATTATTAACAACTAGAATTATAAAATTTCTTTAAGAAATTTAATTGTGAAGATGAAAGTAATTACTTTACAGACTGTAACAACATTTTGCATAAAGCTACAGACATTATTCAATAACACTGATGATGTCATGCTTGGTTATCTCAATACAGAATATATCTTGCAACAGGCCCATCGAGAACGAGTATGTGTGCACTCACAGGCCCACACATTTGGGTGGGTAGTGCGAAAAGTATTAATGAAATTGAAAAATAATTGCAGCTCCTCCAAAAATTGCCTCACTACAAACGAGGAAATAAACATGACCAACAGAAGTTTTTTACAAGGAAAAAATTGTTTGCACTACCCACTCGAAGGTGCAGTGAAGTGTTTCGGCACAGTAATTACTGAATCAAATGAACACCTGGAAAGAAAAGCTCATGAAAAAAAAACATATGCCAAAATATAAAAGAGCTAATAAAGTCAAGTATTTAGTTGATTTTATTGACTGTGCCAAACACACAAAAACATTATCCTAGATCATTTTCTCTGGTTACAAAATTTACGATTGTGAATTGGTACAAGAAATAAAATATGAGCACTGTAAACACAAGAAATAAAATCTGTATTTAGTTTGAGAAATTGGAATTTACCATTAATGCACAAATGACTACAAAAATATGATAAAAAAATAAATAAGTTTTTGTCAGTCCTTTTACTCGAGTGGCCTGTGGGTAGAATATACGCGGCGGGCCTATAACGCTTTACGTGTACAGTACAACAATGGCTTTAGGATGCTGTTGCGGCTGCCATGGCGATGTAGTGCTTCAGGGATGTTCGCCGAAGCTCGTACGGATGGCTTCCCAGCTATCATTCGCAAAAAGGTGGCATCATTACTACAAAGGCTACGTAGTAGTTCGAATAGCATTCTAAAGGTCATTGCTGATAGGTTGGACTGCCCTATACAAAAACATTGGGTAGGTTTGTTGATAGGTCTTACTAACAATTAGTTTATAAGTACTTAAATTGTTACTAACATATAAAATGTATGGACTCTTGTATGGTCTGAAATAAAGTTGTATTATTATTATAAATTATCTTGGTTTTTATTTAATTTCCTTAGTAAGTTTGAAATAATATGAAATAAAAAATAACTGGCTTATAAGCTTACAAGGTACGCAGTAGAAAATTTTTGGCTGTATATCCTCCCACTTCCTTTGCCGCTTAGCTAGAGATGAATTAAAAAAGAACAAACGTCATACAACACTAATAATTCCTGGTACTACGGTAAATAATCTTTCTAAGGCAGTCGGCAGTCTGATACGTAGTATCTCTAATAAGTCTGTGGGGCGACCTTAATAAAAGTCAAAGTGCCACAATTTATAAAATAGTGTTTCAAACATGCCACAGCTTATAAAATATTGGAATATCGTTCCCTTGTTGACCTAAACCTTTTTTTTATTTAGTTATAATGACCACAGACTCGTGGTCCGTGCCTTTGTTATTTTCATTTTCTTATTGATCTATGTGTTCTTATACAGGGTGTAACTGAATACCCCAATAACATTTAAGGGTATGTATCCATCAGAAGTAGAGATTCTGTTGGAAAAATATTAGCGCCAACAAACCTTATTTTTTTTCCCATACAAACTAAATAAATTATTTTTTGGTATTAAGTACCGACAACCCTACGTAAGCGTACGAGGAATACTACGCTCACGTTATTAAAACTAAATTATTTATTGTTTGGTATTAAGTGCCGACAGCCCTACGTATACGTAGGAGGAATACTACGCTCACGTCTGTCACATGGCATTTTGTGTTTAAATTTCTTTTGTGTTAAGAGTTGATTATGGTTGTCACTTGAAAGTTTTTGCTTTCAGTTTAAAATCAAATAACTCTGAAAGTATTTGGTTTCCAGGTCTCAGACAAGCAGCGAAGGTCCATTTAGTATCTAACTTATATGCCCCTTAAATGTTATTGGGGTGTTCAGTTACACCCGGTATAAGTCCCACTACTCTACTCTTATATCTAGGGTGAGTTGCGCATCACCTTAAATTGAACTACTCTACATCTTCATATGTATATAATCAAACATATACAGATACACACACATATATGTACATACACATATATACATATAGATACATACATACACACAGATATATATATACACATATTCCTAAAACATAAGAAACGGTACCTAACCTAAACCTTTACAACAATACAGGTTTATGTAATTTTTGCTACTTCTTATCATGTCGCTGAAACTGACAACAATAATGTCTCGCAAACAGGAATACGCTTAGAATCTCTCGTGTAAATTCCTAGGACGCCGACCTCATTTTAAAACGCACAGTTTTCTGTGTAATGTTTCCATAATGTTTCTTGAAATAACTTTTGTTTGATTTAATTTTAGATTTACGCAAAATAAACGTAGTTGCCAGTAGGTACACTAAAATGCGATTACTCGTAGCCGCTTCACATTAAATCTGCAATTTGTAACTTTTAAAAATATTAATTAAATTTAAAAGTGACTCATGTTAGGCCTGGTACAGTGAAGGCAATGTTTAAAAAATGGTTTGTATTCTTTTACTTTCAAAGATGTTACATGAAGTTATTAAATATATAAGGGTGTGTGAAAGTAGACAATCAGTAAAATTATAAGTTATAATGAACGTAATGTCTATTCGAATACTCATACATGAAATTTATTTCATCAACATTAGGTAATAATGTGTCGAAGAAGTTGCCAGATATGAATAGAAGAAAAAGATCGAGGACGGATAATAAAGATAATATAGGTCGTTTTATTATCGGTAAAAGTCAACACGTGCTAGGCACGTGCTACGTTTAAAATCTTTCTAACAATAGTTGTTAAGAAAATGTACATTAAATTAGAAAAACGGACAATATCCGTTCATGGATAGCTGTTCCGAATATGACATTCTAATGCATAGGTACATTAAAATCTTTGGCACATAGTAAGTTATTTCCTAAGAAACTTATTTAGCATTATAGGAGCAAAGCTAAAAAATACAGTAGTGATTTAGCTTTATTATAGTACAAAATCCAATCCACCAATAAATAATGCCTTAAGCCTTTAATATTTATAGGCGGTGGCTACAATTTAAAACATTTTTTAAAAGTAATCCTATCTAACTCTACTGAAATCGTGCATAAGTTTAAACTTTTTTCATAAATGCCATAATTCATAATTATCTTCTGCCTTTATCCCAGTCTTATGTGGGATCACATCATTGTCTCTATCATAGGTCATCTCAGTACCTGCATTCTTCGCATGCAGATCCATCTTCACGCATTCCATCCACTTTCTTTCGTCTTCCTCCATCTATGCCATAGTTTAAGTATAATGTTAATACTATGATGGACTTACTCGTACTTCTGATATCAGGGATTTCTTTTTGCACAATAACTTATTTAACGTTTCTACCAACTGGTGATTGCGGTACACGTTTGGTTTTCTATCAGATTCTAACGCTATTTCTTATTTTCCAACAAAAGTTTACATTATGTTAATATAACTCTAAGCATTTTTGGATCTCTCATACAATTTCAATTATATTAATATGTGTGAAGTCATCATTCATGTTGTGTATATTGCATAACTATATTTTTTGTGTTAAGCAATAAAATTTAAAGGTACCTACATAAAAATGTATTCACTTACAAATGATTTACAGGTATTGATTAAAGGGCACCATCTTTTGGCGGACACACCTCAGTCCGCAGAGCTATTGTGCTCGAGCACAATAATTAAAAGTCGAAAGCTTTCGCAATTTAACGTTGTTTATAGCCTGCCGTAATTACAAGCCGTCTTCATGTTTACATTCAAAATAAATCACAGTTCGACGACATCTGGCAATAATCCCGGGTTTTAGGTGTCCGTAAACATTCCGGAATCTTCTTTTAGATTTGTAATCAAGAAAACGTCTAAGCTGTGTTATTCCTTGGGGAAGCCAGCATTTATTAACATTTGGACCAACACTTAAATTAATAAATTCCTTATTCACACTCACAAAATTAAGTCACGCTTAAATTTGGGGCTAGTTCCTACCCGCAGGTGTAACCCACCTATGTAAGGAGCTTTTATTATTACAATAAAATGAGCTTTTCGAAAACAATATTACGCTGCAGAATAGTGTGCGTGAGCATAAGTGCTAACAAATGCGTTGAACAATGGTGTTGCTGAGACCATTTTACTTTTATTCCTAGGTGGAACAATAGGGCTGGTGCAGCTATGCAGCGTGTCGGTTTCCAATCGGAGGACAAGTTACGATGCTATAAATAACACAAGACGTGCCCGTGACCTGTGCGACACAAGCATTATTGCAAGTTTCGTATTTACTAACAGCTCGACTATTTTCAAGTTCTATATTGCTTACCTGCGATAAATTAAATCTAATCAAATTCAAATCTGTGGCTTTAATAACAATTTCTAACTCTGTCGGTGATTGCTACTTATTAACATTTACTTACATAATTCAATTTGTTTCTATCATATAATACCTACTTATAAATATTGCCTATCTTCTAATTGCTATAGTCCAATGTTTTAACTTTTATGTTTATCCTATGTCCTACAGAAAAATCGTGGATTTGCATTTACATATTATCGAAATATAATGATTTTTATATTTTTACCTTTAGAAAGCGGATTCAGTCCCAACCACGTCGAAATTATTCTAATACAATAATTTCAGAGTGCGTTTAATAAAAAAAATATCGCTAAATAAAAAAAGCTTTGTAAGTAAAAATTTTAAAATCGTGTCTTGTGATTTTGATTGATAGAATTATGTCGAAGAACATACTTGCAACATAGTATAGTATCTCCGAATACCAAAGCCTCGTCTAGACTAGGTATTGGCTATTGTCCAGCATAAGTGGGCCAACCATCCGTAGGTGTCTATGAGAACCGTTGGTTGGCAAACGCCATAATAGTACGTGCTGAGATTCAAGTATACATTACTATTTATATGTGTAATAGAAGGGAAATTGTAAGTAGGTACAACATTAGATTTGCAACTTGAGCAACGGCCATTATCACTGTTAGACGATAGCCAAAACGTCAATAAAATTATTGTTTTGGACATGCCTCAAAAAAACGATGAAGAAAAGTTTTCTAAGGAGCCAATGAGGTACAATCATGTTATTACTGGCATTAAACGTATTGACGAATCCCAACGATGAAATATAATGCGACCACACAGTCTTAATTGATGTATACACGGACCTTCAATATACCTTCCTATGTTACTGCTTATTGGTGCTTATTGGCCATGACCATGACTCGCAATTAGATATAATTACCTTCAATTTGTGCAGCTACCAATGTTATTCGCGGTGATCTAGTCTGATGTATAACTCGGGGCTCCGCAATTATTGTTCCTTTGCGAATTGAAGCATGCTTTGTTGCCACGGAAGTGTATTTGATTGTAATTGCTGCCAATAGTATAAGAAGTGATGACAATGTTACAGCGTGCAGCGTGGACATTATTTTAAAATTCTATTCCTTGATTCCACTGTAAACTTATATTATTTTTTACGTATTTATTTAAGTCTTTGTAATAATAATAAATAATTATCATTCATTTATTTACATAAAACATAATAATATTATTAGTGTTATAACAACGTATATTTAATAATGATCTCATGTTTCTATCATCTGGTACTGTAAACATTACAATACTACAATTTAATATTACCATAATTATATAATTACATTTAACATTACAAATTAAATCAGTTAGTTTATTTATTTTTTTAATAATTATTGTACACATAAAACTAGACAGTACAAATAACACATAAGGCAAAATGTACATAGGTTCTGCTTATTTCATAAATAAAATTTCATCCAGCAGACCCGCGAAAGGAGAAATCGTAATGTAATAATATGTGCGTGTACAGCAGAAAACGATGAAATATAAAAAAATAAAAAACGTACTAAATAACAAAATAGATAAAAAAATAGAAATACCAAACAGCTATAAACATACTCGAACATACTATAATTAAGTCAAAGACAGATAGTATTCAGTTATTTCAAATACGGTCAACATCCCAAATTAAATAGAATATAAAAAAAATAATATTAATTAGTCAAATATCATTAATTTTTTTACTTCAGTAAGGTATCAAATATTATGGATTATATTATTACAAATTATTATAAACCCAATTGGATTTGTTATTTGATCCATTCAAAAAGCTCCTTCAATGAGTAGAAGCATTATTCTACTGACCAGTTATGCAATTTAATCTTAAAAGCCGTGAAGTTGTTTTTTTAAGTGGTGAGGAACAAGGTTGTGTATTTTTATCGCCACAAAGCAATAAAATGTATGATATTCCCGTCTTTAAAAATCACTCAACGTTTCTGTTACTAGAGTTTATATTAATAATTTTCAAACGATGTTCTCGCGCAAGACTCACACGGAAATATTAATAGGGCAATTAAACGGCATCTGTGCATAATAGTCGGAGATAAATATAAATGTGATCTCAAAAAATTATAAAAATAATGCCACACGTGTATGGTACATATAATTTGAAAAAAAAATAAGTCTTATTGTTTCCAATTGCAAAGTTGGCAAGGAAGTGGTGGATGTGACTTGTCAGTCTATTCCTAGTTTATCTTGGTGGATCTTGAATTTTTGGCAAATAGTCCCAGCTGTAGCTGGAGTCAACGTATCCCCTGACAGACGACACGGCTGATGTCTAAAAAATAAATAGGCGTGCCACATGAGACTTAAAATAAATAACGTTTGAACATATTGTTCACTGGGTGGCGAAAAATTGTTTTTAAGAAATGTTCCGTCGCAAAAACTCGTGACGGTGGCGCAACTTTTTAAAAAGATGATAACATTTCTTGATCACATTTCCAGCAAAGACACTAGAAATGTGATGTAGCTACTAAGAAAAACTACCTTAACTATTACGAATTCATCGTCAAGTAACATAATATCTACTGCTACAAGGATTATGCTTTGATGTGGTAAACGCGAGATTTCAAAAAGCCTCAAAGGAAGAAATCTGGCACTGTTAAATCAGGAATCAGACCTCTTACACAAAAGCCGTACGCAATTTTTTCCGCAGTCGTTCCGCAGGAAAATGTATGGGGATGTCGTTAGGTGCGGAAAAACTAGCGTGAGGTTGTCACATGCTAATGTCATTTCCATACATTTTTCTGCAGAACAATTGCGGAAAAGTTAGCGTGTGGCTTTTGTCTAAGGCTGGACGGCCAGTTGACTCGCCTCGGAAATTGATCAAATAGGCAGTAACAGTTATATTCAGTAACAGTTTAAGTTAAATAATTTTGTATTTGTCTACATCTATGTCAAAGCACAATGACATTTGATTCCATTTGCAAAAAATTATGGCACATTCACTTTATGAGCGATACTATACTTTTGCGTTACCTTGTTGTACTACGTAATATAACATAGATATACGATATGACTTTAGTTGGACATGGCTTTGTTCTAATAGGAGAAAATATTATCTTTAACATCCATTGACCGTTTTTCCACTGCCCGACCCAAACCAACACAGTTGCCGACGGTGGCACCAATAATAACAAAAATTTTATGCCTATGCAGGTGCTGGCGAGTGGAAAACGTGCTATATAAATGGTCTTATAACATTATGGGCATAGGTATAAAGGATTTATATACTATTTAATTTTAGAATGACGACGCTTAAATTATCTTGTACGGAGGAACGCGGAAAAACAGAGGTAATACAAATCAAAAAACATCACTATACAATGAAGAACCTGATTTGAAAATTCTATCTAATATATTGCTATTGTACCTACATTAGGATCACCTCTTTTACCTGAATTATTAAAACTTGAAGTGTCATTTGAAGACTTCCCTGGCAACAAGCCGGATAATTCTATGTCATTGCACCTATGGCTTGAAGTGAAGACAATGCATTACGCAACGAATGCACCCGCATTCGTAAGCGGCGCACGCACATCGTACAACGGTCGGCAGTCGCCACGCCAGCCACCTCCTGTATCATAGGCACTGTGACCTAATTGCAATTTCATTCCAGTGAATATTTAAACTAGCTGAGTACTATTGTACAATTTTTATTCGGTTTTATTTACACGAGGTTTTGTTGCTTTTATTATTTTGTATCTTTGCTAAAAACTTAATAGATATATGATGAAATAGCTGCTACCGATATTCACAAGATCAGTCCAATTGATGTTAAGTGGAGATTGCTCCCAGTGTGATGATGGATGACTAGTTAAGCAGATCATGTCTGCTGAATTAGCTACTAGCGTAAAAGATGTTTACTTTCGTTACACTTCCGAGAGGGGTAAACCAAAGGAAGTATACGGACAGTAATCAGGAGCCGTGCCAATGAGAATGGCTATATGGGGTTCCTTGCTGACCCACTACCTGACCAACTCTCATTGGCACGGTTCCTGGCAGCTTCTTATTTTGACATAGATAAATATTATGATTACTGTTACATCTTTATAAAGTTTCCACTGATATTTGTAGAAGTAAATTTTTAACCGACTTCAATAAAGGCGGAGGTTCTCATTTCGATGCGTATGTTTTTTTTGTGTGTATGTTACACGATGACGCCGCCAATTGTGGACTGGTTTTTAAACTTCTTCTTGTATTCGATGGAGTATACTTCTGGGGTGGTCTCAAGGTTACCAAAGTCAGGATCTGATGATGGGATCCTATAAAAATCGTGGGGAGAACCTTACATTTTTAAGGTATGCCCAATGTGTTTTGTGTGGATGTTACACGATTACTCCGCCAATTGTGGACCGATTTTCAAAATTCTTTTCGTATTCAATAGAGTATACTCCTGGAGTGGTCCCAAGATCACCAAAGTCAGGATCTGATGATGGGATCCCTTGAAAACCGAGGGAAACCCTTAATTTTTATAGGTATGTCCAACGTGTTTCATGTTTTAACCGACTTCAAAAAAGGAGGAGGTTTTACAATTCGATGCGTATGTTTTTTTTTGTGTGTATGTTACGCGATTACACCGCTAATTGTTAACCGATTTTCAAAATTGTTTTTGTATTCGATAGAGTGAACTCCAAGGGTGGTCCTATGGTCACCAAATTCAGGATCTGATCATGGGATCCCATGAAAATCGAAGGAAACGCTAATTTAATAAGAAATAATAATAAAAATTTTATAAAATTAGGGTTTCTTTCACTAAAAAGATTGCATTCACTAAAACAAAAAATAAAAACCGACTTCAAAAACAATGAAAAGTTAAAAATAATATAAGAATAGGTACAGACAACATCACACTTCTATATTGAAGTCGGTGACAAATTTTAAGACTTTCTAGGAGATGATCGTTTGGCACCGACTTATAGAAGTGTGTAGTTGTCTGTACCTATTCTTATATTATTTTTAACTTTTCAGTGTTTTTGAAGTCGGTGTCTATTTTTTGTAAAATATTTTCCAAAGCTTTCACGTATTTGCGTCTGGTAGTCATGAACCCAGCTGATGATGGAAGGATCTTTAACTTTTGGACTTGACCTAACCTAGGACCTGCAGGCCAATTATGGATCTTTCATCGTATGACATGGTATAATTTCGAGAAAAAGAAGTCATGAAATTCTGCATTTCGTATTACCGACCGCCAATGATATCATCATTAGGGCATAATTTCAATAATATCATCATTAAATAATGTACAAATGATCAAAAATCTGACCGGAAATCGTATTTTTCGTTTCGCATTTTTATATCATATGATATCATTTGCAAAACCATGAGATCGGTAATAGGCCCTCTGAATTCACTAAAAAGATTTCATTCACTTTTTATTTTTATAAAATATTTTTTAATATTGAGCTTTCCAAAAATTAAAACTCAAAGCAAGACGAGTGTTGTGGCGTTAAAATGTTAGGAAATATTTACAAAGGTAGCAAACAACCCGTTGTTGATACGTTGAAACTTCCTAACACCGTCGTTAGGTAAAGATCTTGCCTTTAATAAAGATTTATAACATCAATTTTGCCAGAGACTCCTACATTAGCGTTAATTTCCCGACGACTCCGTGTGAGGTTGTTTATTCACGGCTGTAATAAAGACGCGGCATCAACATCGATATTTTAAGTTAGTTTGTTTTCTTTCCAAAAAACTTCGTACAGGATGCCTCATAAATAAACGCGCAAAGCACCTCCGGCACCAATTATTATATTTTGCTGACTTTAATCATGATTAATATCCGTTCAGGCATGTTGAGGCATAATTACTAAGTGAAGATATTATTCTACTAAGTGAATGAGATAAATTACTATTCTTGTGATCGTCTCTAGGGTCGGTTCAACTGAAAATAAAATATTTTTGACACATCTATTCTTATAGAATTAGATTTAACTATTATTATATCCCTCAAATTATGTTGCATCTTCTAATTCCCTTAAACGCTTGAATACTATTTGATACACCTCACAATTTCATATGATTGCTCTTATTCGATTCAATAGTTCTATCACGTAAATTGTATTGTCACTATTGTCAGTGTTACTTTCAAAACGGCTTACAATGAGCCAACAAATTCAAACCATGTCTTAAATCAACCCTTGTTAAGTTTAAATTTGCACTCCAGTCTCGAGTTCTTGCATATGTATACCTTGAAGGCAATACGAGTGAGAAGCAAGCCAAAGAGAAACTTACTTTTGTGAGCATAGGGACGTTTTTTATGTAATCAGATTGACACTGTCTACGTTGCATTACATAAGTTTATTCGTGTGATTGTAGTGAACGGTAACATGGTTCCTTAGATAGCAGTTCGCATAAGTGTGAATGAATGTCATTGTTGGCTGTCAAGTGCACTGAAGTCAACGAACAGGATTTTGAATACATCTATTGGGAACAACATTTTGTATTCAATAGATGATTGGCTTCCTACAGTACCTGGATGTGGCTCTCCGCCAAAACCTAACGCTGATGTAAAAACATTTACAAATGCCATTAATTTTTTTATTACATTATAAAATGTATGAAGCTAAAGCTACCATGCAATATAACAGTATTTTCTTTTTAGGCAAAAAAACTTAACACATCTTTGCGCGAAAATAACGGTTTACCATAAGACACTGATGACTAACGCACTCCAAAAATGTTAACTTTGATGACAGCAACAGGATGGCAATTATCAGTTTATA
Source organism: Schoenobius gigantellus (assembly GCA_963935595.1). NCBI lineage: Eukaryota > Metazoa > Arthropoda > Insecta > Lepidoptera > Crambidae > Schoenobius > Schoenobius gigantellus. Next base: position 28,755,570 of record OZ012547.1, on the reverse strand, counting down.
CATATTCGTATTTTAATAGAGATAAAATAAAATTCAAAAATTTACCTCAAATTACCTTTGTAGGTCTTAATTACTACAAGTTAACTAAAAATATTTTGACATAAATAAAAAATAATTTAAAAAGTTTTTTATGGCATATTGTCTTGGAGAATTATACATATATCTCGTGACAATGCCACGTACACAGCAATGACTATGCAACCGTTGTCACACGCTTCTTGCTATAATCTTTTAATACCATCAAGTTCATTATTTGCAACTTTTTTTGCGGCGGCAGCGAGTACGACCAACCGCGCAAGTCGCCGACATGGGTTTGATAACCTGGAGACCTTGGTCTTAATTGCGCTCGCGCGGACCATTCCGCCGAGTCCACTTTTTATGCGCCTGCACATCGCTAGGAAAAACACGACAGCGTCGCCTACCCAGCCGGCTCTAAATGGTGCAATAACTCAAGAATTTTTTTTACTGGTCGACGACGCAAAGCAGCTGGTTTGCATTGGACGATTGGATTCGCTAGGATAACTTGCATTTAACGCTGAACACAGACGCTCACTTGTAAAATAATTGCTGATGACAATAATATAGTGCGTAATATCTTTTGTTTCAGGTAAGCGACATGTGAAAGGAAGAAAAATTGCTATAGATATTAATTGTCGTAGATGACGATCCTGTGATCCAGTTGCTTGGTACGTTATTTTACTAAGAATGTTTTGCTTCTCCAAAATTTTCGTTTCGATCTAACAGATTTTAATCAATTTCTGACATAATGATACATGCTTAAATTACTCTCATGTAGCTCGACAGACATACTGAACAAATTCCCTTTTAGTAATGTAATACTTAAAACCAAAACTAAATAGAATTCATGATGATTTATGTTTATCTTGAAACTGATATGAAAACTTAACCATTTATAATTTGTTGTTATAGAAAGGCTGATAAATAGACTACTGATGTCCGCTAGGCGAATTATCTCTTAATAATAAGTTTTAAGCGTAGGCGTAAGTATAACTTTTCGATGGGGGGAGTCCAGATTTAAACTTCAATTTGCCTAGTGTATACTGATACTTGGAAGGAAAAGTTCATTCTATCTGTGTATCTTGATTTTTAATGGGGGGTGGGGTGTCCCCCCCCATTACCTACACCAATGATTTTAAGGCTTACATTTAACCGTATTTTCCGTTTTTAAAGACTGTAAGTGCCAGCGTGCAGCGGTACAAAAAATAGAATGTTTATCTCTAGTTCAGGCTAGAATACAAATCTACAGATCCATAATTTTCCTCCTACTGTGAGTCACAACAATATTTAGCTTGAAGATGGTGTTGCAACACTGACTTCAAATAAAAATTCAAGCGCTGTTTGTCGGTTATTATCTGGCAACAAACCAGCCCCCTTCTTAATGTGTAATTCAAACTTGATCGCTTTCCAATAGGGAAGAGGACAATATTTTAAATGCCCGTCTGGCAGATGACTCAGAAATATTGCACATGTTTTTTTACGTATAATCAGCACCTTGTGACGATACATTGATTAGATATGCCGCGTGACGTCATACGTAGGCTTTTCTACTAATTTAAGTTGTCAGTAGTTTTTGTTATTTCGATAATGAAGCAAGAAATAGGTGTCTGATATTTTTAACAGACTTCTCAAAAAGGAGGTTCTCAATTCGACTGTATGTTTTTTATGTTGTTTTATGTTGTTTTTTATTTGTGATTTATTAACAGATTTGGAAAATTCTTTTTGTTTGAGAGGGTATACTCCCCGATTTGTCTCATTGTTACCAAAAGCCAGGATCTGATGATGGGAGCGAGCGAGGGAAACCCACAAATTTTATAGGCATATCCAACACGTTTTATGTTTTTTCTGAAACTATTTAGGTATTTAGTACGTCTGGTAGTCATGAGCTACCAGAGCTGATAGTAGAAGGATCCCCGACTTTAAATACAATAGGTACGTTTTGAGTGTCAGTTGTATTCTTTCAAGTTACTTCAGTAAGCTGGTATTAAATTCACAAAAAATATTAAACAAAAAATGAAAACCGACTTCAATAACACAAAAAAAAAATCAAAAATAAAATAATATAATACCAACACCACATTCTTCATTATCAAGTCTGTAGCAAATTTTAACTCATGATTATCAATCATCCGCACAGTGCATTTTTGCCTTTTATGTGTTTTTGAAGTCGGTTTCTATTTTCTGTTAAATATTTGCGCTATTAACTATTTATTACCCTTATATTATAATTCTTATTATTACAACACATCAAGATAGTTAAACATTCTACATATTTGAAGTAAGCAACGAAATTCTTAACGTTGTACTTGGCAAATACCTATATCCGTATAGCTCTACCTACACAGACTATGAAAGGGGATCATAAATAAAATCGGAGTGATAGATGCGTGCCATTCCAGAGGCGATTCGGATGAAGACGACGAGCGCAAGGGGGGGAAAGACGGGAACCAATTGAGTGGTTTGCTGCACGCACGACTGGCTCGCCTCACGATTACGGATTTAAACACTTCGTTGGTACCTACTGACTAATAGAAAAAGTTTAAAAGTGTTTTTATACTTTTTGTTTAGCACATTCTGTGACAAGTGTGTTGTTATTTTTTTTCTCGTGTGAACTATCGCACAATCGGGCGTTATAGTCTACCAGCCGGTTTCAAAATTCCATCTATCTGTTGCATGGATTTAGTTCCTAGCGATAGGTATTTCACATTAGCTCCTTATAAAAAACGTCAAATTTCTATCTGCAGTAATCAATTATTTCTTGTTATACTATAAAGAACGATTTTACTAATTGCTATTATTTCAAGAAATCGATTTAATTAAGAATCTATTTTTGTTCACTGTCGGTTTTTTTCATCAGCAAACGTCGTTTTCTTTATTGAAAAGAGAAAAATCTGTTATTATTTTTTTATTCCTAGTTGTTACGGCCCTACATGTCGAGTGTCTTTTATAACGCAGTGATGAATGCACTTGATTTTTCAAATTGAATTTCAATTGCATTTTGTTTGAGTTATGTTGTTTGTCTCGCCATATTGTTTACATTTGTAGGTTTTAGTTTTCTAAGTTAAAAAGGCAAACGGATTTCAGCACATACAGCCACATCTTCTGTATGGTGTTTTCAACATAAGTTTTGTGCCTTTTTAAAGAAATATAATACATACATGTTTTATGATAATATTTTATGATTTAATATTACATCAATATGATTTCGAATAAAAGTAGAGCACTCAGAGCAACAGATATCTGTGGTAGAGTATTTTCTTCGGGGATAAAAAAGCAGTCTTAGTCTTGAGTAAGTTTAACTCCCACGCTACACTCAGGATTCTAGTCTTAAATCCAGTTATATCTTCTGTGCTCAGGATTTAATTATTTAACACCCTAGAAGCATAGAGTCTTTCGTTACGCTTGAGATTCAAGTCTGCACCTGTTACATAAGACATCACTTTATCCTACCTACTATTTGCCCCGATGGTTCTCAATTTTTACAGTCAGAGGTCAGAGGGAGACTCATTTACAGAGTCATCTCCGCGGGTACCTCCTAACTAATTCCTGCCACCAAGTAACAGTGCTTGCATCGATGTGCCCGGAATACAGCGATTTGAAGTGTAATTACTAGGTACTGTGACATGCATGACATCTTATGTCACAATTTGGCAAAAGATTTGGGTCCTTGTAGGAGTCGGGAACATGTACTATAGGCGACTGCAGCTAGTTACCATCAGATAGGCAGCCTGCTTGTTTGCCAACTTAGTTGTGTAAAAAAAGTCAAAGAACATATATCACTGCTTCAAAAAGACAGTAATGATAGTACAGTAAGCTCCTTGTCAAGCTATGCCGATTGACCTTTGGATCGTTCTTGTGTCGCTCGTAATAGTGGTGGTTTTGTAATTGTAGTGTAAATGTAAAGCTTGAATGGGAGCTTACTGTACATATTTTGTTGACGCCGATATAATTCAAATCGAGAGCGATTCTTATAGATTTTGAGTGACACAATAACTGCCCAGCCAGACAAATGAAATACGTGAGGTTTTCTTCATTGAATAACGAATATCTCTAGATTATTTCTCGAAATGTAGTAATGGTCAGGAATTCTAACACCTACGCTTATGACGCACTTTGGTTTGGAGTTATTGTTGGATTATTAAAAGGTTTTTACCCTTATTTGAGAGAGGATTTAGGCAGAATACAATACAAATGTACGTTTTGCAAAAAGTCTTAATACCTTGTAGTGTGCACGGTTTTAGTGCCTCTCTCGAAAACATTATTTTTCCTATTGCAAAGCATGTGCTTCCGTATATATAACTCATAACAAATGCTTTAATCCTTTTTGTTTTGAACTAATGAGATCAGACAAATAACTCCAATATAAATTTTTATGTATAAAATTTAACTTTACTTTTCTGTCAATTTGTAATAATTGTCGTCTTGAAGGTAATCATTCTAACTTCTAACCTACTTAATGTTTTGTAACTGTTAACCTTTCGAGAAGCTTTTCCGAATTACACTATGTGTATGTGCATTTCATTCTTATTTTGATCAATGTGATTAAAAACATTTCCTTCTCATTTTCTTTCTTGAGAAACTAAAATAATTTTCTAAATATACGTATTTAATATGCCTAAGAACTTAATTGCTTTTTGAATATATTTTAATTTTATCGTGTTTTTATCGTCCATATAAGTAGGTAAAAATTTTGTAACTTCAGTGATTATTTTATTTTTGTGACTTTTCATTTTCTTTTAAAATGTAAAGTCAAGTTCGGTGGCGTAAAAGTTAAGGCGTCAACATGGTATTTTGACGACGCAGATTCGATTCCCGCCCGAGACGATTCTTTTTTCTTTTGTTGATTTATTCATTTTTCAATTTAATATTTTTTACATATTGTGTTATTGTTATCATTCAAAACTTTTATGTATTTACCAAAAACAAACTAACAATATACTTAGTTTGGAAGAAAATGTATACTTATTGTTTTCTTATTATTTCGAGTACGTTTAGTTGGCAATATGGTGTTACCAAAACACTAGAAAGGTCAATGCTCCAGCGAACACGTGATTCGATGACGCGATCGCAACAATCATGGCCGACAGACAGCATTACTAGCATTAGGGATCTACAGATCCACACCTATCTAATAAATAAGCATCTTATAGTTATGAACTTTCTGATAATGAAATTGGGATTGTAATCTCTATGATGCTTATCCCTATCTCTATCCAAGTAGGACATTAACTGAATCTTTAATATTCAAGTTTTTCTTAATTGGAATTGGAACGACGATGAATATCCTGATTTAAATGATTATAATGACTCTAGTATCAAGTGAATTTACTTTATATTAGAAAACACTGTAGCTCTACTGTGTTCTGTAGCTACTTGATATTTAACAAAGGCGACTCTACGATATGGTTTTAAGTTTTCCTATGCTTCGGATTAATACCTACATATTCAATGTTTTCTCGTAGATAGGTAGGTAGGTAAATAACATCCGATGATTGAACACTAATTAATGCAATTTCAAAGATTTTTCAGAGATAATAAAGGCCAGATAAAAAATGTACAAAATGATTGTTCAAATTAAACGCAGTAAAATAAACATTTCCTACAAGTTTAAACAATGTTTAATTTTATAAAATAGTTGAATTTAACCTATGTCAATAAATGTTAGGGATTTGATGAGAGAAAAACATTGAAAAAAAAACAATGAGATTGACAATTAACGCAACTCAAAAAGGGACATTATTGTAAATTTGTATAGGGTAAAATAAAAAGTACAGCGTATGAGCGTATTCATTTATGAAAGGATATGGCTGTATGCTCAGTTCAGAGCAGAGTGAGTCGCGAGCGTTGCCGTCGGTTCGTTAGTTGACCAATGAAACAGCAAGGCCATGAGTGTCGGTGGCCTTGCCGGCGATCTTAGCAGTCGACACTCGACAGGTACTATCATGACTTGGGTTGGGCTTGGGTGTTGCTGGGCATGCACTATGCAGCGTCGCGGCGGGATCGTCTAGACCTGACCATGCATTAGTTGCCAAGGCACGCCAAGGGTTCTTAGTTCTTTGTTTAGTAAATTATTTTAGTGATCTTTGTGGAATTTCATAAAAGTCGTGCAATTATAGAGAAACATTTTCATGTAAGTAAAGGCTTAAACTACCTAGTTTAAAGTTAAAACTTCCAGAATAGGTATAAAATCAATTGATTATTATTATTATACCTATCAGCTTTTCGGGTACAAAGTTTTCTTGAACTGGGGCTATGCAGTCAAGTTCAATTATTACGCAACATCGTATCAGGGAGTTGTTTTGATAGAGAGAGTCGCTTCATAAATCGAGGGTGTTTTATCGGCGCGCTACATTCTGTCGACAACGAGTAACGACGGTGAGTTGACTTTCTGTGCCACGGCTGCGCGCCGGGGCCGGCGGGGGGCGGCGGCGGGCGGCGCGGCGCGGCGCGGTGCGGCGACCGTGACGTCACCGCGACCGTGGCAGTGAGTAGTGAGAGCGGCCGGCAGCGTCGCTCGTTCGCTCGCTCGTCGTTCTAGGTACTCCGTTGACGACGGTCGCGTGCGCGCAAAGCCCGTACTATTTGCTCAGACGAAAACTTTGTATCTCTGCAACATCGGACTCGCTCGATTCGTGAGACTCGCGTGCTCTCCTCACCTGTTGGATTGTGTTGTGACTGGAGAAAAGTTGTCGCCGTATCGGCGATTTTTATCTTATTGGAGTGCAAAGATCAAGACTGGATTTCGGGCCGCATTGTTTTAAGCGCGTCGATGAATGGTGTACATCTATCGAGGCGCGTTTAGATATTTTAGTGCAAGAAAAAAGTGAAGTGAAAGCTTACGTCGGAGGATGTCCGACGGCGTTCGTGGACACCGGGGCGTGTGACACGCTCGCCGACATGAGACGTCGCTGGTCCAACAACGGTGGCTTCCAGACGCTGCGAATGCTCGAGGAAAGCTCGTCAGAAGTGACGTCTTCTTCGGCTCTGGGTTTACCGCCGGCTATGGTTATGTCGCCGGAGTCTCTCGCTTCTCCCGAGTACACGGGGCTGGAGCTGTGGGGGTATGATGACGGCATCACATACAACGCTGCACAGTCGCTGCTCGGGAACTCTTGCACGATGCAGCAGCAGCCACCCACCCAGCCGCTGCCTTCGATGCCGTTGCCGATGCCTCCGACGACACCGAAATCCGAGAACGAGTCAATGTCATCAGGTTAGCTTTAGTCGCTTTTCTATTCCAATTTGCATACGCAACGCAACTGTGCACATTTTGGCTAGTTTTGGCGGCAAGCGAACCGCGGAGAGCGGCGCGCTGTCATCGACCTTTGGCCCGGATACCTTGACCGGGCGGGCGCTGCGAGCGATGTCTCCTTCACCCGACATCACAATTGTTTTGTTTACCTAGTTGTCTAACTTGCATCATCTGGCATTGCTTCTTATTACGATACAAGATTACTGTTACTCGACCGGTCGGTGATGCCTGACAGGCGTTTCCTATGATGACAGTAGGTAGGTATGATAATCTAGTAATTATTTTTGAAAAAAGACGAGGTCAACACACGTGTCGCTAAGCTGTCCCTAAATGTGTACGTATGTTATTCTATTTAAACACATTTTGATTGAGGCTCCTGGAGGTCCTGAATGACTGATTGATTACAGTCTGATTATCATGTGGGCGAGATAAGAATTCGAATGGATACATAATTCTTATTAAATCAGAAGAAAAAAATATTATTGCGAACTAGTGAATACGTATCTAATTAGATAACAACACAATGTGTGGGTGTAGAGTAGACAGTAGGTTTGTTGGAGACAGACAGTCCTTGAGAGCTTATTTCTGATAGGTAGGTAAAAACTTAGATACGAACTAATAAAATTAGTTTTTGTCTATTTTGTGTTTTGATAAGGTATCCTCATTGACGTCAATGGTTATCCTACTAGAATTTCAGAATTACTCTAGGCGCGTTCCATTTAAGCGCAGATTTGCAGCACAATCTCTCGGTTGTGTGTGTAATCTTATTTTGAATTAAATACTGAACTAACCTGAAGTTTGAACTAAACTGGAATCTTTGCATTTCAAAATATAATACCTAGGTATACTTAATTGGGCAAAACATGCTTGCCTGCTAGTTATGCTTTATACGAAATAGGTTTAGAAACTATTTACATTATTCTAAAATTACCACAAAGGTCATGACGTCTTAACTATTGAAAACTTCGCAGACGGGCTGAAACTATATTCCAATGCAGGCCAACACTATCATTATTTCTCAGATATTACATTCACTTTACTGTTTTTAAGTAACTGCGAGAATCAATCATTTTGGTAGCTAACTACATGATGTTTTAAACAGTAAAAAAAATATCGCATCATATCAGCTTAGTGGGTATTTCTGCTCACTACCTCCTACGAAATGAATAGGTCGCACAGAATACATAATTTTTACCAAGTACCTATCCCAAAATAGATTTGCATTTTGTCAACGTTCGTCTAACTCTATTCCTACTAGTCATACCTCTGGTTAAATCAATTTAACACTCACATCTAACAGTTGGTTTGGGTGCCTAGTAAGTTGCCCGCCCAACATTCGACTGCGCACTTACAATGTCTGTGGTGCTATTCGATCTATTTCGATTATTAGAGGGGCGAAATGGGCTCCGTCGTGTCCCCTCCGATAGCGCGCTGTGTAGCAACGAAATATCTATTTTTGTTCTTAAAAGCTACTCTGAGCCGCCCTCTTAAAACATTGCTGTTTTATGAGATAAATAAGTACCCACTAGATACACATCAAACTAGACTGATATTGTAACAGAGGTAAAGTTTAAATTTTGAAATATGACCCTCAAATTAAAAAAAATAGGGTTAGGTTTTCCATGGGCAATAACCCCTATAAACACGTTGAAAGAGATTCGAACAAATAGGTAGACTATTCGAGTTCATATAAATTTGATTGAGGGGCTATCCAAGGTCAGCTTGCCAGTAACTTATTTTAAATCATGACAAGGAAGACACACTAAACGCATCAATTAGTTTATTGCATCGCACATTCACAGCACTTTGCAATTGCTAAAATGACTGCAATTCTTCGCTCATTTTATTATTGCATTTAATTTTAGTACGAAGCGTCTGGCGTTAATACTTTGCGCGGCAGCTTCAATTTGCTAAGAAACACACAACATAACAATTTGAGAGTTGGATGCAGCGTGGTTTCGTCGAAGCGCTGCGCCCGCGCCGGTCTGACCGGTTTGGAGCACCGATGGTAAATCGCATCGCCTGACAAGCTACGTATGTGTTTGATATGTATGTACTTAGTTACCTCTAAATTCACGTGAAAACATTTAAGATGGTTCAAACGAGGACATAAGTTACATCCCTTGGCGGATTTTGCTTTTTTTACGTCTGTGAAACATGTGAAAGATGCTAATGTGCGTGTTTTTAGATTAACTGCAATTAGTGTTTAGGGACTAAAAACCGTCCAAAAGCGAGTTGGTCTCGTTAAGTTCCTTCCTACCCACTACAAAATATTTACGGTTTTCAGATTTCTTCCTTAACATATCCTATAAGATCTTGTTTCTCGCCAAATTTTAACGATTCTTACAGCCGGTTGCACAAAGTTTTATGTTATACGATTTCGTTAAAAGTAACAACTTAATACCTAAAAAATGGGTCGTTTCATTATTAAACATATGATTCGCGCCGTACATTTAACCTTTTTAAACGTAAAGGATAAAATAAATATAGTGTACTTCTTACGTAGGTATTTATATTGTTACTTTTATGAAATCGTAAAAATAATGTAAATTTGGTGCAAACGGTCGTTAGTCAGCGGGGCGGGAGGTACCCTTTATGTTTCGAATTTTGATTTCATTGTACAATGGCAAAATTTGCGAAAATATGCGACATAAACGGGCATATCTTTTGATGACGTACTTTTACAAGTATGAATTTTTCTCTGCTAAAAAAGATAGTAGACCCGAGTATTTAATTTAAATTTCAGTTTGATTACTCTACGCGTTCCCGAGAAAACTGGCCTTAACAAAAATACGGGCAACTATGTGATTCTATAGAGGCTCCGTTTTTTCATTTTGAGGTTTCACTAAGGAACTTATGCTTTAATTTGCGGCGATATTCATCAACGTGTTTAAGTAAATGTTCTTTTATACTAAAGCTCTACATGAATAGCACCAAACGTCACGCGTTCATAAAATGGCCCGCATAACGCACCATTTGCTGTGAATGCTTCAATAAAACTTTATTCTAAGCTGCGACTAGTTTAAATATGACGCATAGTCTAACATACATGCGGGCGTTGGCTACGAACAATTAATTTACCTTCCACTGAAAATAAAAATATTCAATTATCCAGCGATTCGAGTAACACTTCGCCCGATTCTCTTTCGAATGCGATTCAATGGTCACGCGAAACGAGACGTTGACGAATTAGCGGAATAATTTTGTTTTTTGTAGGCTTTACTCGAAATGGAACAGAGGAAAGGCCTTGTATACTGAACGAAAACCGTGCTAAATGACGATTTATGAAACCATCGTCGACTCTAATCAATAACTAATAGAGCTGACATTGAGCAGTCGATGCGACGAGGAAGCAACCCTGAAATCTCTAGTTCATACAATGACGTCGATGTTAAATAAGTCATTTGAATAAATTAAAACTAAACATTAAACTGAATCGTGTTGGTAACTAAACTAAGTAGATTTATATATAATTTTAGTTTTATTTAATAATTAAGAAAAGTAAGACATAAAATCTAGGACTTAATCCACAAACTTGTAGAGATGCTCTCCGCGGCTTTCTTTAAATATTAGCTGTTACCCGTGACTTCTTCGTTTGCCTAGAATTCAGTAAAATCATGCGTTCTCTAGGGAATGTACGTAAATTCAGAATACATTTTTGGCATTTATCATATTAATAGAGGGATATGCCATACCCTTGCCATACCCAATGTTTGGGTCATTAAGTAGTAAGTACCATACTAAGTAGCTTTAAGATCTAATGTACACTTTGTTTGCAAATAAATAACTATATCTGATTCAATACAAACATACAGGATCGAAACGGTAATTTATCTCACTCGATTATTTCTTAGCTACCTAAGATATGAGATATCAAAAAACTGATTACCGATCCTAAAAGAGCTTTACGAGTTCTATCAAATGGTATCGATAATCGGTTATAAAATAAACTGGATCTATCCAAAAATCGATGAATCCAGCTTCCAAAGTTTAATATGGTGACATAGCACAAATCGCACGATAAAACCGTAGTAAGTTACATATCTACTTTAAAAAACAACGCAATTCACTAGTTTAAATGATTTAGCCGTCATCGTCACTTCGAAACGACCGATATAATATGGCGATATGGAAAAGCTAGAGTGATCGATTTTTAGGTAGTTTATTTCATAAACAATTTTGACGCCATTTGATAGAGCTCGTGAAGCACTTTCAGGATCAGTAATCAGTTTTTCTATCTCACAAAGTTAAGAAAATATCCAGTGAGATCACTTATCGTTTCCACCCTGTCCATACAATCCATCAGCACAATGAAATTTTCGCATTAATAATAATTATGATAATGATTGATATAAGTAATGATATGGTAATGTACAACAGTATTTTTGTTTCCTTGTCTCTACATTGTATAACAATCAATTGTAATAACTCTCCAAAAGTGGATATGCGACTTTCTTTGCGAGTGTTCCAGTGGCAGCATATTTGAAAGCTGATCTGGACAATGAAACATGTCAATTACTAGATAATCGTGCGAATCATCGCATGACCGTCTGCGAATGAAAGTGGAAAAATGGCGGCGAGGAGACTGATTTAATAATAGACCACGAGTGGTATTCCATTTCGAAATTTAATCTATATGTGGAGGCTACATAGTTCTCAAGTTACGTGGATGTTTAGTGCCTCCAAGTTGAACTTTATTACAGAAATTCTGAAGTGGCAAATTCGAACTATCTCCATTGCTTGAGTTCCAAAGTTTTGACACTGAAATTTGATTTTATACTTAGCTACGAGTATAAGCGATACTGACATTGTTGTGCTCTAGTGTTTGAGAAAAAACTATTTTAATAATTTCCCAAAACGTTGTTTTGTGTTGCCGCCTTCTGAATTGTGGCACGTAATCCATCAAAGATAAGCGAGAACATTTTTATGGAGTTATAGTATTTTCTGCTCCGAGTTCAACGTCTTAAGGCTTTGTAAATTGTTTGTGTTTTGTGGCTCTTTTTTGCTGTGACTGGCGGTTGTTAAATTTCACACAATCTAAGTAAATGTTTAGGTAATTTGGAATTATTTTACCTTTAACGCGTACCTCGTCCTTTTCACGATAATTGTTTTAGACCGGATGCTTTTTGAGCTTTCATTTTTAAAAAATGAAACAACTAAAAGCGTGGCACGGGTTTTGTATTCAGCCGCTTGTTTGCTTTCCATTATTGTAGCACTAGAATGATAAAAGTCGACGAAAGCTACTACTCATGCAGTGTGAAAAGTTTGCGTTAGTCAGCTTTTTACATTAAGCTCCCAACATCGTTGCGCAATTCCCAAGCTGAACTTTTTGTTGTGTTAAAAATTTGAGCCGTGAGAATACGGCGATTTATTTGACCATCAAAATTATAATTGTGCACCAAAACGGGCGTAGTTCTTACGTATGCAGTAGTATGTGTACTCATGACGTCAGAATTACGAAAATGACCATAAATTTATTGATCTTATCCACGAAGATAATTATTGTATCCGTGTTTAAGAGTTAGTAGCATGTTATGCTACTAACTCTTAAACACGGTTTTTTCACGAATCGAATTAACATCGCTATAAAAAGATATACTTACAAAGATATATAAATTAATTAGTACATAAAATGCACATGAAAGATATTAAAGAAAACACATCATATTGCTGAAATCGCCATCAACTTTAATGAGCAATTTCGGTAGCTTATCACCTTCCCTTTTTTCATTTAACTGAATTTTAATTAATTTGCAAAACTAAAACAATATAGGGTAGTCTAAATGTGTTCAATGCCCAAATAATCGCCTTTTGCGTAGTGTTGATATTTAAGTTCTACTGTACGTTACGCTTGTATGGTCAAAATTATTGTTGACACTGATTTTTGTTCACCAAACGTGTAATGAAAGAGACCCTTTTAAATTCAAAACTATTGTTTCCTCGAAGAAAGCTGCGCATAAGTAATACGCAAACGTGGGACCCAATAACTCCTGTGTTAAAAATTTATATATTATTATTTGAATGACAAGACGGCGTATAATTTTTCTTTTATTTTGTATGTAACTATGTTTGACGGTGTTCACAACTTGCTAAGAAAATTTTTGAACTTACGCTTGGCGCTATATTTTGTGTTAAAAAGTCGAATATCATTCTCAAATCTTGGTGATCTTCCATTATTGCAATAGGCAGGCATTTTCAATTACTGTAACGAAACTCGATGACACTTACTTGGTTCAGTACGTTAAAACAATGATAATAGTATTATTTATAAGTATCATTATAAAAAAGAATTGTAGCAGTACATGATTCGCCCTGCGGGCCCCACCTGAGGTGAATGTATCTCCGCGACCGCGCGGGGGCATCAAGGCCGCAGTTTTTTGACACGTCTGCAAATAGGCGAAAAGCCAACCATCATAGCGAAACCAATACACATAAAACATGACGCAATTTAAAAGAAGCAATCTACACTGAACGAATTAAGAGCACAGATTACTAAATAGGTAGTTTAAGCCTAGCACGCAAATGTCACGCTTGACCTGCGGGCAGTATTAGTCGGTACCGTCATCGTCAAGAACTAATTATTCCGAGCCGATTCATTTAGACGGAAATTATTTGTTTCCCAGCTTCGAATTAATTGGTGATCGGTTTTGGCGAAAGGGTTACCGACCTGGACTTAGGTCTTCCTCGAGATTATTTCACGTTGGAATCACAAATAAATTAACATCCGCTTTCTTCATTCTGTTCTATGTAGATTTCAATACAACTATTGAGGATTTTTAATTAAATTTACTTCTGTTTACTAAGCAAACTTTTGAGTGACAGTCCGCTGTCCAGCGATCAGCTCCTATCACCTGATGGAAAATGAAGAGAGGAATTAGACGCGATTGCCTATTTATATTGAGACAGAAGAAGACTCTTCTCTTCAAATAATATTGTACGATCTTTTGGAATGTATAAGTTTTTCAGAGCAAATCAATATTGGTTTTAATATTTTCATTACAGTGAGATTATTTAGCATTCATTTGTGAACGTGTCTCTCACATCATAAACCACCATAGTCGCATTTTTATTTGCGGTAAGTAATATAAAGTTATAATAACATGTCCTGAAATATTATACTGGCAATGATATCTCACAACGGTTATGTATTTCATGTACGTGCTTTTTCAATAAGTGTGAAATGTGATACCTTCGCTGTGGGTAAGCGGAGTCACGCATGATTGATGATTCCTTAATCAAAGGGGTCAGTCACCTAAGTGTAGATAGCTTTATGACATCTCGAATGAAATATATTATGTAACAAAAATATTAATGGTTATCATTTCCAGGAGTTATTTATGTAAATTTCCTCATAATTTTATTCTCGCCATTTCGGTTTTTGTAAACATTAACATACAAATCGTATCACCCTGGCCACTAATAAATTGCTGCCATATGCCAGGATCCGAACGTGTAGTGTTAGAATAATATTAATCTTTAGCGCGGCAGCTGCTTTTAACAAAGGGGGCGGAATTTTTTCACATAATAAAAATTTTGGCAACCCTTTGGCTGCGTAATCTAATGGGCCGCCTGACCCCTTCATTTTCTAACACAAAGCGTGACCCGTTTTCATTATATAGCACCCTGATTCGATTTTCGACTAGAATTGTCTCATTAGTTCAATCCACTACTACTTCTAATTCGACTCCTGACTAAATGTCTTCAATCTGTGTTGATGGTAAACAAAGTTCATTGGCACCGTTTGTATTTTTGCTAGAACAAACAGAACTCGCACGCCATCACATCGTGATTTTCAACGTAGTTTGTCTGAATAACGTCAAGATATGTTTGCACATGCACATCTACGATACATCGTGTTGTATCACTGTAATCACTAGAGAAGGGAATTTTTCTCCTATACTATTAACCCTGACGCCATTTTGGAACTGTTACACTTTTTTGTTCGATGCTTTAGTTAGATCAATAGAATATCTGCTGAATAAAATTGAATTTGTGAACGTGGATTTTATACAACGTCTTAGTTAAATTGAATATAGTTTGTTCACAATCGAGAGTAGAATCGATTCCACTAATAAAATATATGGATCAGATTTAATCCAAAATTAAATTTTTAACTACGCCGCTTTTTAAATTTACTTAACTCTCTCGTTTTTACCTCTTGAACGGTGGGGCAGCTCGCAGCATCGTATGAATTCGCAGGCGCGCGATCATAGAGTTTCAAATTTGCAAGATATTCAAGAAAACAGAAAGATGAACATCTTCGTAAGTAATCCAGAATTTAATTTATTAATTAACACATCGTACAATCGTATTGAGTTAAAATTCATCAATGACGATTTTTTGCTGCTGCTGCACGTAATCATTACGCACTGGGATCAGTGATATTGTGAAAAGTGAATAAGGGGGCTAGTGAAAGAGCGTCGAGCTCTTGCTAAGGTCTAGGAAGACTCGGCGGATGTGCGGTCGAGCGCACGTCGCGGTTCGCTGCGCACGCGCAACCATCGCGTCGCTCGTTAGCTCTATTATCTCAGCTAGAGTCAAGATCAGGTATCTTTAAAATAGTTACCTATTAAACATAATACGAAGCTGACCTGATTCAACAGAAATATTGTTTATCTTGAAACTTAAAGTCCATCTGTACTCAAATATTGGAATACTGCGAGCATTAAAAAGATTATCGCTCGGGTTTGGATTTCCGATTTGATTGGTAGACAAAGGCTCAGTTTTTTTTGTTTTATCATTCAATCAGTTGTAACAAATGCAGCCCTGTTCGTTTGGATCCCGGATCTCACGAGCGTCGATCTAAATTGATTATAACGGACTCGCTAAATCTCTTAAAACCATTGTGCTCTCACATAAATAAGCGCTGTCACGCGTTTTAATTTTGAAATGTCGTCAATCTCAGTCAGAACAGGCGATGATCTTGATCTGGTTGTATTGTCGCATTCGTGGGGCAAGAACCTGTTACCCGAATTTGAATTACGATTATGATATAAGAATCTAAATGCAGCTGCCATAACAGAAACAAGTTCTAAATGCTAACGAATATTATCAACCTTTTTGCGAGTCCCAAAAACAAATGTTAAGTAAAAGTGTAATTGCGTTTTTGCTTTGTAAATCATCATTGTGAAATGTGCGAATCCGTTAGATCCGTAACACTATTATGTAGGAAATACGTTTTAAACTAAAACAAAGCTTGACAGGCTGTTAACAATTTTGTACATGTGCTCTTACACAATTTCGATTTAACGCGAACGCCATTAGCATGAGATAGTTTTGTTTGAGTTTGTTTAAGAGTATTATGTGTGCGGCGGACAGGACTTTATCAAAAGTTCAATAAAAGCGGAAGAGAATTTGGGAAAGTTGTAACTAGTTAGTGAAAATGTTTCGGCGTTGATTACATGTCCAGCAAACAATCGTGTTGTGTAAGCTTAATGTCGTGCCGCATTTCAATCGACGGACCGGTGTGTTTCAACGCGGAACCAACGTAGAATACCTACGTGACTTCGAACTGTAAGTGCCTTATCTATAAAAACAGCCTGGCTTAAGGCATCAACTGTGGACGGAGTATTACGAGGTGGCCAGAGTTGGTTTTGTTGTCGATAATGCGCACCTTAATTTCTGGTCGCAATAGCAGTCTACCTACGCACCTGCCCCCCAACCATGATCGCTCACAACAGTAAAAAAAATAAAACCGACTTCAAAAACACCAAAAAGTCATAAATAATATAAGAATACATACAAAATCACAGTTTTATATTAAAGTTGGTGCCAAATTTTAAGTAACTGTTCTATATTAATTGTTCTTTTTATTTTTTAAGTCCTTCCAGGTGATTATTGCTTGGCACCGACTTTAATATAAAACTGTGATTTTGTATGTATTCTTATATTATTTATGACTTTTTGGTGTTTTTGAAGTCGGTTTTATTTTTTTGTAATTTTTTTTTTAAATCTTTTTAGTTTATTAATATATGCGTTTTAGAATTTGAGCCAAGGCAAACACCAGAATAACTTAAAATAAAACGTCTTTCGCTCTAAACAGTACTGAAAGAATTATTCCCGAACTCCTAACCTACCAGAAACCGTCCATCATCAGCTCAGTAACATGATATGATGACTACCAAATGTAAATACCTGAATAGCTTCATCAAAAACATGAAACACGTTGGACGTGTCTATGAAATTCAAGGGTTTCCCTCGATTTTAATGGATTCCATCATCAGATCATGACATGGTGACAATGGGACCACCTCGGGAGTGTACTCTTTCGATTACAAAATTAATTTTGAAAATCGGTCTACAAATGGCGGAGTAATTGGTAAACATACATAAAAAAAAATAGATACAGCCGAACATAGAACCTCCTCCCTTTTCGAAGTCGGTTAATTAAAAGGAAATCGTACGGGTCATCTTTCCATACAAACATTGTCCCCTGTTTCCTTCCTGGATAATAACAATAGCTGTTCTATTTTTTTTTTTATAATTGCTACTATTAGCATGTTGCTATGTTTTCCTTTCTTTATTAATTATTAAATGAGATATAAACCTTCAAAAACCAGAAAAATTGTCCTGATTTTCTTCTATATTCAAACACTTACACCCAGTTTCTGAAAGGCTGTTCAGCGATAAAATTAACTAACAAGCTGTCAATCTAATGCTAACTATGAATTGAGTTGCTGAAAGCTAAATCAACTTATCACTGTATTAGTTGACACAGCTGTCAAATTTATTGCAAAATTATTAAGGAAAGACCCATTTTGGATTTCTAAAATACATATAAATAAAACAAAACATATGATTTCAGCAATGTGACCGTGTCTAAAAATATTTCTAGAGATATGTAAATTTTGGCTAATCAACGTTTCGGAAACTCAAATTGATTTGACACTGCTGTTAAGATGACATGGATGTTAGTTGAACAATATTTTGATCAGCCTTTTAGAAACTGGGGGTCAGCAAAGCAAATTTAGAGATTATGTGATTATGCGATTATATGAGAAAAAAAGCAAAATAATAAAACACAGCCAACTATGTAGGTAGTACTATTATATATTCTGTGGCCAAAGCCTTTCCTTAATTTTTAACGCATAAGTAATTAAATCGGTCTAGTTTTAGCGGAGAAAACAGGTGACTACGAAACGTATTTTGTGTACTTTTTATAGGAATTTTCGGTCCGAGCTGCATTTGTCTCTATCGCACTCAGAACGATTATTCAGGCACACAGCGCGACAGCAATACATTTTGCAAATATCTATTTCTTAATTCTCTCGACCTTAGTGTTTTGCTCTTAAAACCGCACTGAGAGCGAGACGGCGCTATACGCAGCAAGAGCGGTGTCTCTGTTTCAATATTGTTTTAACCTTGCTATAAGCGATCATGGTAAGGCCCCTGGCCACAGATTAGATAATAGTTACTACGTAACCCTGGCCCCTGGTGAAAAGTGGCTTCAGTCACCTATGGTACATATTGTTAAGGTTGCTGTACGATTTGCAAGTCCACAATCTCTACAATTACCTCAATGTTCGTTGTCAATTTGTGACATAAATGTCAAGTGACCCTTCAAATCGAAACACAGTAGTGTAAGCACCGCTGCTTGGTGGTAGATATGGATGAGATAAAGGCGTAGACGACTCTGGTACTCAGTCTGCACTTGGGGCCTTAACGCATTTGTAGCGTGTCAATAATGCTTCAGTTGCATCGCTTTTTGAGACAGTTATTGATGATTAAATGATTACTAATGAAAACATTTGTCACTACTGACCTATCAAGATATTATAGTACGAATAAATTGCACCAGGAAACGCGTATAAAAGCGACACAAGTAGTTTTATTGAAACGCTATCGAGACACACATCGAGACACCATAACGATTAGCGGAATTAAGACCCTGGTATAGGTCCCATGCCACATATTAACACTACTTCAAAAATGTATACAGGGTTACTTTTTTATCACCCCGAAAAATTTAAGAGCCGCTTCAGGACACATCCATTATTACATAAAAAAAAAAAACAAAAAAAATAAGTTAAAAAAATTATAATAATCTTTAGAAATAGTGCACTAAACTAATGCAGTATTCTTTGGATATTTTAGAAAATTATAATAAAATTAAATAAGAGAGTTATTCTTTTATTAATATTTAAATTATTCTACTACCATGTCCTGAAGCGTCCCTTAATTTTTTCTGGATGATAAAAAAGTTATCCTGTACAGTCAGGTATCCAATTAATTTTTTACCGCGTTTTACTTAGTTTGCTTTCGTCTCTGTTTGTTTTGTCTTTCTGTGAAGACATAATCTTGCAATCGAATTTTCGACCACTTCGACTTGCTTCCGCGCTGAAATTTCCGGAGAAGCTTTGCTCCTGATGACAATACAATATTTAACACTAAGCTGCCTGCTGTGCACAACACACTTTTTTTTTAAATAAGTAAATATTATTTTCGTTCTTTTTGGTCCTGTTTATGCGTTCTTAATTTAAATTTCAAATATATGTATATACATTATAGTAAATAAGTTTCTAATGAGAAACAAATTTTCCGAAAGTTACAAAAAATTACCGTAGCTGGCACTTGAATTTCTGTCACTATGAGAATGCAGTTGAGTATTATAATTACTAAAGAAGTTTCTCAATACCTATTTCATTTGTCAACCCCAAACCCCAAAATTAATGCGCCCCAAGTTTTACGCTTTCCATAATGAAAGCCAACCAATCATTTTCTAGTTTTTGTGCATTTTTTGAACTTTCAAATGTACTCTAAATAAAATATTTTTTTTTACTTTACATCCCAGATCCAAGATGCTGTCAGTTGAAATTTTAAATATTTATGTGGTTTATTTACGAGGTCAAAATATGTGATCAAATAAATACGTTTATTATAATTATTATGTTGCGAATACCGATACCATGGGCGATGTTGCCGCCTCCACGCGAGTTCTGCGTTTTATTGTATTCTGTCAACCTCGTATCCAACCTACACACACTTGAATAATGGTGTTACACAGGCTATACGCTACACCACCGGCGCGACGTGTCGCTAATAAAAACTGACTGTTGTTTTGTTCTCGATACCCGTCGGTGTTATGATGAAACTAATCTTTTGATTGTGTACTAATTTTAATATGAAATACTTATATAAATTACTAGCTGTGCCCGTGAGCTACGTTTTGCCATAAAACTCTGAAGAGAGCCACCCGTATCACCTAGTTAGGAGTATTAAAAATAGCCTACGACCTATTCTCAGACCTACCAAATATACAAAAAAAAAATCGGTCAAGTCGTTTCGGAGGAGTTCGATAACTAACATTGTGACACGATTGTGTACTTATTATAATTTAACAAAATCCTAAAATAAGAATAACATCAATATGTAAAAATGAATTATACCTTTGCGACCCTTTTGCGGCAATCGTTTTAAATATCTATTCACTAGTTTATTAAACCTATGTGGAGTACTATTTAGTCGGACAAAATTTGACAAAATGCGTGAAAATAATATTTAAGTCATGTGGCAGGGATGGGCAACATTGTCACGGTCCTCACCTATATGTATAAAATGTCATGTTTTAGATCAACTAGATACGTAATATTATTTATAGAAGAACAATTAACATTTAAATGTGTACGTATCATGAATGTAATCTCTTTCAGAGCTTGCGGTAGCCTTTGTATTAAAGTGCGATGGCCGCCACGATTGTCAGTAATGGCGAAGTTTGTTCTCACACTTTAAACTTAGTAATTGTTTTAGGAGTAAACTCTAACGCCTATTAAAACTTAAAACCAGTTTGAAGACCACTTTACGGATGGAAAGACAAAAGCAAATTGCGTTATGGCGTGTTAACCGCCAGATTATTTTCGTTTAATATTTTTAAAAATGTAATTATCTCGAACACTGTTAGCAGGTACTTTCAATAGCGGTAAAATATTGTTGATTAATGGATATAGTAAGCTGGTGTACGCGTGCGAAGATATTTGTTAAAGTAGAACATATTTTCATATTTCTATGTAAGTCGCCATTTTGACTTTTAGAATAACAACGTTCTCGAAGATATTTTGCCGGCTGATTGACCGAACAACAACAACAAAGACAAAAATATTGGTTTGATCGATTTGATGTGACGTAGCAGCGTTACACATCTTTTTTAAAGAAATAAAACATACATACTTATTTTTGTCTTTTGTTGGCCCTAATGAAAAGCATAAAAAATTATATCAAGAAATAATGGTGAATTGATATGGAAAGTGACGGTCATTTGTCAAGGTGATACGAAGTTTGCCGGGACAACTAGTATTTAAATAAAAGGGAAATTAACGGGAATACGGAAAAACAGCTAAATATTTTTCACTTTATTGAAAACGAAAATAAGTACATGATTTAACTTAAAATTTACCGAGCGATTCGATTTAAATCTGAAAACAAGGCACGTTTGGGCAACATTCCGATAAAGTTGCAGTATTTTTTAGCATATTCAAACAAGCACAACCTCACAAATATGTTTTTGAAAAAAAAGGATGTATCGCTTTGAGTCGCTAGTCTTTTTGATGAATGCTCCATAATTATGAACCTTAATTTGCCGAAAACTCGCTTGATAAAGTTTAATTTTGAATATTGGATACTTTGATCATTTTACAAATGAAACTGTGCAAAATTATACATTGCACAAACAATTATAAGTTGATGTAAGCGTTTTGCATGCATTTTGATATCGCATGGCACACCCGCGATAACACTTTATTTGGCCTTGGCTGGCCGTGCATCACTGCACAACACAGCACGTTGGCATTGTACCCTTATCGTGTGTTGAACTACGCTTAACCAGCTCCAATAGACTGGGCCCATAACTATTAGCCGCTTCTAATTTTATACAACAGCCTATGTGTCTAAAACCCGCGGCCATATCAAAAGCTATCAGGATTACTTTCAATTCGGCAATCATTACGGCGTTAACACAAGATTCTGGCATGACTGTCTTTTAAAGCAGATATGGATGCATAGCTGTCGAATTAGAAGCGACGCTATTCGATTTTAGAGTATCACAATGAAGAGGCCGATGCGCAGAGACATCCCTGAATTCGTCCGGATAATACCCGCCAACTTTAAATACATGCATGACGAACGCATTCCTGATGCCAGTTTTATGTGTGCGCTCTTGATATAAGAGGCAGTCAGTAGTCAAGGTCGACAAAGTCATTGCACGAACGAACCCAGCGCAAATTCGCACACCGACGCATTTACCTCGCGTGTGTGTCCACACCAGTCATTCTATTTAATCTTATCATTTAGGTCACCTTACATTGTAGATTACATATTCTACTGCGCATACCGGTGTACTTCTAGTGCATAAATATTCGCGCTATCGTTTTGTTCGATATTGTTCTCTTGAATTTATTCCACTTCATCGCCAATAGGACGTTTATTCTAATTTACCAATGGTCCTCAATAACGTGAACATTAATTATGTCTCTACTGTTCTCAGCATTAAATGCCACGTTAATTTGTTACAGTAGTGATTCTCAAATAGGAACAAGATGGTTTACGTTCTCAGGCATAAACGTGTTGCGTTGCGATGTGACAAACAATAAATTTCAAGGCTGTATCGTTTCCAGTGGTTATGATGCCACTGAAAAATCGCATAGCTAATTAAACGATTGCGCAATATTTTCAGTCAACATTTTACATTTTCTAGTAGATTTACAAGCATCCCGACTTTCTACCGCATTTCCCGATTCAATAGTAGATGTAGTTGCCTGATACATTCTCTAAAAATAGCACAGCAGTAAGTCAAAAGCGAAACATCAATGGCGGCTCGTCGCGGCACCGTGCAAGCATTGACGCAAGCAGCGTCAGTTGTTTACAGTACAAGCGCCTCAGGTTATTTACATCGGGGTCACAGACACGCCGAAGGAGACCCCGGGCTCAATCGATATAATTATTTAATCCATAACTAGTGTACCTGTTCTGCGGTGATCGGCGGCCGCGCGACAATGACCTGCTTTGACATTACTAGGTTGTTTATGCAACGAATTTGCAAGCGACCTCTTTAGAGTTCCTACGATTGAGTTTGAGTAGAGCGCTGTGCAAGTCGCTATATCAGCGGTTTTGAGATAGCTAGCTGTTAAAATTGCGACTTAAATGCTTTATTTTCAGTTACCTTATCAATGACCGAACCGTTTTTATCTGTGTCTAGGTGCGTGATGTGATAGTCACCCAACGTCACAATTTAGGGGGTCAACAACCTGGAACCACGTGGTTAGTTATGCAACAATTTCGTGTTCGGCGTTCAGTTGATATCAACCGGCTACTCAGATAGGTGTAACAACTCTTAAATCACTCGTTGGGAGATAGCGAATTTCCAGTGAAAGTAATGTCGCTGTACCTAGGTATTCTTTTTCGAGCAAGTCTATCACAATCAGATGGTTGAAACTATCCCATCCTAGCAAAACAACATATATCTTAAAAAATAAGAGAGGATAAATTTACTGTAATATTTAACGGTTAAAATATTGGGAAAAACTAAAAAAATATATAATTTGATCTATTGTGGTATTTGATCTTGAAGTGTCCGTGTTTATTTCGGATCAAAGTAACATTATTACAATTACGAAATTCCAAATCGCTCAAATAATATTATTTTTTACGTTAACGTTTTAAAAGTGAGGCATCAGATAGTTTGCAGCACGTCTATTTATATCTGTAGCGTGTCCGGCCATAAACAGCCTGGGCTTACAACGTGTTCCAAAAGCGAAGCTTAAAATATTGTATGGACGAGACGCCGCTACATCAGCATATAGCGCTATCTCTCTTTAGTCGCCATTTTAGTATATTTTTAAGCGATATTAGTAGACAGTCTAGTTCTGGAACCGGTTGGCCAAGCTTAGAGGAATGCTCTGCTCTCGCTGCCTGGCTACTGTCGTTACTTGCAAATACAATGCATTTATCGGGCTTGCTAGTAATGGAATTTAGTTTCATTACGAAAACTTACACAACAGCTTTTAATGGTTAGTTCAGTGAGATAGATGCTAATATATGATGTCTATAAATGCAAAGTTCTGAAATAGACAGCACGAAACAAAAATTTCAGAAACTAAATCAATTACATAATTATACATAAATCAATTTCATAAAATTGTTTTTTTATGTTATCATGACGTATTGTCGCTTGTTTTGTTTTGTTTTGAAATTAGTTTTCCGCCTTGCCCACGCGTGTGTGAACGTGGGTGAATGCTGATGACATTTGTCATCATCATCGATTACCTATAATGGAATAGGTGGCAAAATATTTTGTACTCGACTAATGGTGTTCTGTTTCACGTGTTTGTATTATGATTTTTAATAAAAGATTTCTGATTCCAAAAAGCTCTTTGCTATGTATACCTACATAAAAATATTTTTTATCCTTAATCCCATTAACTCTTCAACAATGATACCACTCTTTGTTGTCCTTGTACCGTACAGGTTATTTGTTTTTCTTCTCATTCTTAGCCTTCAAAATTAATCATCTCATTGTTTGAAACTCGTTTTATTAAAACAGTATCTACCCACACTCTTCATTTACATTGTATTGTGATATTGGAAAATGGCGGAATTCATGCAGATTGTTCGTCGATTTCTCGTTGCTTACGAAGTGATTAATTTAATTTCGTTCTCACAACCTCATTGAACCTTGTTCGGTGAGGGTTCACGGTCGAGCCTTCGCCCTGAAGTTCGCCGGCACGGCTTGAGAAACGGCAGCTGTAACTGGAAACAGTGTTAAAATTTTCAGCAGCAGCTAACTATTGACAATTTCGTAACTTATTTGTAAAGTTCTCTTCCGTTTCTTATGTTTTAATGTATTATCTATACATATATACAAATAAATAAAATTGAAGTGTCTGTTTGTAATGTCAAAATAACAAGTTTTTACTAAATGGGTGTGAATGTATATCGGGTACCAATAATAAAAACACATTTTTTTTTGTCTGTATGTCTGTTTGTTCCCACTAATCTCCGGAACGGCTGGACCGATTTTGACGGGACGTTCACTAATAGATAGCTAATTACATAAGGTATAATAAATAGGTTACCTTTTATCAAGATCTTAAAAAACTGCCTACAAATATCAAAATGCTGCCAAAAGTTACTCTTCCACGCGGACGAAGTCGCGGGCACAGCTAGTTATGAACTAAAGTTGGCAATTAAAACGTTTAATTTTAGTCTGTGGAACACTTGTGTACCTAACCTACCTCAGTTTCTTTCGACAGCAGCATTTATGTCCCTTGGATCATTTAAAAATTATAATCATAATGTGACAGACTCGCGGAGCTTGTAAACACGGAGGTGTAAAATAAACATAAAGGTCACAGTTTCGTTCTTGTGGCGATGTTTCGTAACTGTATTCAACATGAAGTGATTAGCGGGTTTTCGTTTCGAGCTCTGCTTCGGAGCTAGCGGAATTGAATGGGTGGTGTAGGGCGGAAGAATTCGTATGTGTTCTGTGCCCCGTCACCGTTGGCTCATCCATCACCTTGACAGCGTCGATTATTATTACCCACCATCGCGTTCGGTGCGGGCCTTTCACTGGAATTCTTGAAGGGTTGTTGGAGATGAGTTTGTTCGCATAATTCGCTGCGTAAAAGAAATTAATTTTTATGCATCCCCTTTCTGTCAAATTGAGGGATAGAATCATCTGTGCCAATTGCACTTGTAGACCGGACAGCTAGCCCGGTGAACCAGGCAATCAGTAACATAAAAGATTAATACCACTGCGAGGTCAATTCTCGTTGGCAATTCGAAAATTGTCGGCGAGATGATTGTACCATGCGACCTGGCAGTCACCTCGAATAAGGATGCGGATCCGAGCGATCAACTTTCTGAATTGGACGTGACGGTTCAATTTCACGATGCAGACATGGCTTTATTGAGTAATGAGCACTCCGGTGGGGCGACCTTCCACCGAGCGTGGGCCGAGCCCATGACACAGTTCACGAGACGTTATTTCTGTCGAGTAATTTCACGTGCATCTGCTACTATGTTTCCACTGGCCTTTTTGGTTTCGCTCTGCTATGTCGCTATGTCATCAACATGTCAGTCACGCACATTGCTGAGCATAAGCTTCTCACGAGAAGGTGGTTTGATCACACTGACCTAATGCGAGCTGGGAATCACCCCTCGCTCTGTCACTGTGAACTGTGTACACAGATAAGGTTGGGTTCCGTAAGGTGTTGTTCAAAATCCTATTCCAATTTGTCTTATTGTTTTCGCATTTGTTTGTCCAATGTAAATATTAAGTTACATACAACATAATTGCTATTGTTTTTTTGCCTTATGGTTATGTCATTAAAAGCATTATTGAAGGAAGAGATGTGATATCATGAAACCTGTAATGTCGATCGCAAATAATGTCAACTTTGGAATTTGAATTGTTCAATAGCCAAAGGGAGTTTGCATTGAAACAGTAGTTACACAAAACAATGGTTGAGTAGATATTGGACCTATTCGCAATGATGAAAATGACCTGCAGTCGTATTAGGACTTATTCGCGAAATCCCACATTCTAAATATGTACATTAAAAATATCAGGTAAAAAAAAGTAATAATAAGCAACAATAAAATGATGCGGTCTGCATTCCCCATCAATGCAGACCTAAAAAAATGTTTCGACACTGTTAGCCATAGCAAACTTCTACTGAAATTAAGTAATCTAGGCATTACAGGTAAGGCTTTTAAGATGTTTGAATCGTACTTACAGAATAGGCGTCAAGTGGTGCAAATAGATAATTTTTCTAGTGACCCTCAAAATGTCATTTACGGAATTCCACAAGGTTCAATAATTGGACCCCTGATGTTTTTAATTTACGTTAATAATATAGATAAAATTGGGCTAACCGGAGAACTAACTTTATACGCTGATGATACTTGCCTCTTTTACTTCGGTAGTTCTATTCACGACATAATAATCAAAGCTCAAAGTGATCTTAACATTCTAAATGAATGGTTTCAATATAATTTGCTCACAATAAATACCTCAAAAACGTCTTTTATGATTTTTTGTGCAAAAAATAAACATTTGCCAGAGTTCTCCCCTCTTACCATCAATAATGAAGTCATACAGCGTTCGAGGAAGGAGAAATATCTGGGCTTGTGGATGGATGACAAACTAACCTGGAAGGAACACATTGAACATGTCAGGTCCAAGATAGTGCCTGTACTGGGAGCATTAAGAAAGGTTTCAAATTGTATTCCAAATAGAGTGCGTACAATCATCTATAATACCTTAGTTAAATCTCATATAGAATATTTAATTGAGGTGTGGGGATCCGCCGCAAAAACAAATTTAAGCCAATTACAAAGAACTCAGAATAAAATAATCAAAGTACTATTTCAATATCATTATCTTACCCCAACGATAAAATTATACAAAGAAACAAAAATACTAACTATCACACAGCTTTTCAACTACTACACTTGCATACTAATAAAAAATATAACTACAAATGCCATTCATTCTAACTTAACATTTCATAAAAAAGTACACTCACATAATTTAAAAAATAAAGCACAGTTACAGCTGCCTACTGTGCGCACAAACTATGGTAAAAAAACAATTTTGTTTGAGGGAGCACAGCTGTTTAATAATTTGCCAAACATTTTAAAGGATTGTGAGAGCATAAACATTTTCAAGTTAAGACTTAAAGAATTTTTGCAGAAATTATAATTAAAACATAGCATGTTGGAGGTGAAAAATTGTATAACACAACTGTATATCTCATTATAAGTGAACATTGTTTTTTATGAGAAATAAATTTCTTTGAACCTAAATAATGTCAACTTTGGAATTTGAATTGTTCAATAGCCAAAGGGAGTTTGCATTGAAACAGTAGTTACACAAAACAATGGTTGAGTAGATATTGGACCTATTCGCAATGATGAAAATGACCTGCAGTCGTATTAGGACTTATTCGCGAAATCCCACATTCTAAATATG
Source organism: Schoenobius gigantellus (assembly GCA_963935595.1). Lineage (NCBI taxonomy): Eukaryota > Metazoa > Arthropoda > Insecta > Lepidoptera > Crambidae > Schoenobius > Schoenobius gigantellus. Next base: position 28,727,338 of record OZ012547.1, on the reverse strand, counting down.
TACATTAAAAATATCAGGTAAAAAAAAGTAATAATAAGCAACAATAAAATGATGCGGTCTGCATTCCCCATCAATGCATTCCCCATCTGCATCCCAATCATCCCGTACCGCGATGAGCGTGGATATCGGTAATCTACACTATCTATTATTATAAAAAGTAAAGATTTGTATGTATGTAAGTATGTAACGAATAAACTCAAAAACTACAGGACCTATTTCAAAAATTAGAATGCTACATTATCCCTGATTAACATAGGCTGCAAAATTATTTTTCCTACGGGAAAATATAAAATTCACACGGGAAAACAAAAACAACGCGGACGAAGCTGCTTAAAGCTAGTGTACAAATAAGCTTGACAAGCCGATATTAATGTTATCATGATATCGATTGGCTAGGAGTCGTTAGGCCGGATTGTGCATTGTAATGTTGGCTCGCTTGACATCGCGCAAAGTTTTTAACTCGGTGTTTTGGCACGCCGGTTTTTTCCGTGGCGTCTCAAGCGGGCGACTTTTTTAGTTTTTGCTCGTTACCGAGATCTGGTCACGCGGCGAGGAGGCCCTGCCGGTTGTATACCAGTTTGCAACTTTGATTTTGTAGATAGGTACGTTACAAAGTTAAATACTCTTGCACTGTAATATACAAGTTTTTATCGCAGGAAACGCTCAAGACATGAATCACGCGGTTTATCTGTAATCGATAAGCAATATTCTTAATCAATAGAAGTTTCTTTGTACATAAATAGACAACAATATGGTGTTGTCTTTCTTTGTTCACCGAAAAACCCATGTTGGAAAATGTCTTGATTAATTGCTACTTATATTTATTATTTCTGTACGTGTGTAGCTGTCTCGGTGGCAACCAATTTAATGTCCTTTTGTTACTTTTTCACATCAGCTATCTCAATGGATCCAAGATTTATTGTGAACAATCTAATCAGAGTTGTTGTTTGGCGACAAATTCGTCGTAAACAACGCGTTCTTTGTAAGATGATAAGAGCTTGAACGCCAGCTTATCTGGGCCTGATACCCGGTCAACGACCTCGGTGGTCCGGGACGACATCAAACTGGTATGAGCACTTGAACTGCTTTCGTGCATCATTTATATCACAAGTAACTCGATTATGCATTCGCCCTATTTTTTTGCTCCCTAACCTTTTATACTTTGGTTCGTTGCGATTTATTATTCTGGCGATCTACCTACTGTAACTTTCTATTGTATAGTTCTAAATGTTGTGTGGGTAACTGAAAAGTACGTTGATATTTAAAGAGGTTGTTCAGAAATAAAACAACTTTTACTATGGTATCAATTCTGAAATCTAGATAGGATAGAGAAAGAATTCGATTAAATTTTTTTGCGAGTCGAGTCAAATACGAGTAACTTAAGAATATTGCGAATTCCCTTAAAAAGCATTTTTATTTTGTTATTTGTCCTTTTTTATGTCTCCCCAATTTAAATATTCTGTTTCGCGCTGTCTCAATAAACAATTGTTTGATTTTCTTCAGTTTAATTATGGTGCAATAAATTAAGCTGTGCAAAACAATTGAATGTCCGTGCAGTCTGATGTAACTACGAAAGTGACGAGAGTGTTATAGGTACGATTTGATTGAGATTATTGCGTGTGACGTAGGTAATATCGCTTCAGCTTATTTTGCTTATTGCTGTCCCCAGTACTGTTGTTTCAGCCTCATTCCTCCCAATGACGGGCACTCGACCTACTTAGCGATTTCAATTCAATTTTCCTCGTTCGCGTTGGATATTTCTCGGTAACGAATGTTAATGACCCACATTCTACCAGTGTTATAGCGTATAATAAAATATCAACTTACTATGAGGTCATGACGTAACATATACGAGCAGTAAACACGATACTATTACGTCTAGTCCGAACTGGGTATAAGGATTCAAACATTTGTGCAGACTCTGAGTTCCAGGAAAACTCAGGAGACTCTGAATTTCTGGAACGCACTCCCAACTGCGGTGTGTCCTGAGCACTTCGATATTATGTCCAACTTCAAACGAGGCTTAAAAGAGCACTTCTCTCCAGGTAGGCAGTAACTTGAGCTGACATTGCAGATGTCCATGAACGGTAGTTACCACTTACTATCAGGTGGGCCACTGGCTCGTCTGCCACCGATGGCAATAAAAAACACCAACCCATAAGAATAGGTCGACGACCTAATTGACGGTAGGTTTTAATTAGCCCTAATGACGACCTTAACGTCTCCGAAACGAGCCTTGGCCTACTCGTTACGGTATTATAATGAAACGAGGTTAATAAATACCGGTCATTATATTCGCAATTGAGGCAATGATGAGAAAGAGATGGCAAAAGTAAATGTCGTTCGATAAGCGTGACGATTGCATTATGTTATATAAAGTATATTAGGTGTGCTTTGCGCTTGAAGAGGACAAAGACATGATTGTACTTTGCATTGTTACGCTGCATCCCGTTACTTGGTAAGTCGGTATCTCTGTACCTCGTGATCTCACCAAATTGTTCCTTGTTTTCAACTACTTAGAAATATGGTTACCAGAAACCTAATAAATGTTCTAAAGCCCCGGTGCATTTATTCTAATTATACCTTTCCCCCTTTTCTATTTACCATTTCCATGTTTACGAAAGGCGTGTTGCGTGGGTGTGGGCTTAACTAAATTTGGGGATAGACAGAGACAAAAGGTGTATTGTGTAAAAAGCGGAAAAGAGAGGTGAATTAACCATCTTTGTGTCAATAATGCGAGATGCGAGCGGTGTGCGGCATATCCATGGCCCGTTTACTCACATTTCTGTACTTACTTAGTAAAGAATATTATGATCCTCGATGACACCGGCTACGAGTTTTTGGACGAACCTACCTACGACACGAATTTTGTAACTTAATCACGTGGTGTTTTGTACTTTCTATTTTTCTATAGATGCTGTCATATAGTTGATTTTGGAGCCGTAATTGTAATGATTATTTGGGCGGTTATGGATTAAGGTACAATTACACCAATATTTAAACAGGCGGTTAGTTAACTAACTGTAGTAGAATATTTATTATCCAAGGGGGTGAAGCAGTGTCTTATGTCACGGGTGTAGCTTACCCCTAGACAAATGGCCAAATTCACCAACCTTAGCTTAGGTTAACTCCTTAACTCCCAAGAAGTATGCTGTCACTTTTTGTCTTTATTGAAAAGAATTTAACAGCATACCACCTAAGTGTGTCCGAAGCTAAGACAAGGTTGATGAAATTGGCCATAAGGCTCTTATTGTTAATTGCATCTTAAGATGTTGTTGATGACAGATGTTCCATACATCAAACTATGTCTGAATATCGATCACAACTTTGAGACCCTTTTAATAATACGACTGCTGCTCTATCCCCGAGGAAAATACTTTGCGCACCATCTGCGAGAAAATAAAAACAAATACGTAAAAAATGCAGCAGTAATTCAAAATCATATGAATATAATATTAAATCATATAGCATTATATATCTTACTAGCTGTGCCCGCGACTTCGTTCGCGTGGATGTCGGAAATAACAACATGTCATAACGTCATTTTTTTCCCGTTTTTGAAACATTGTTTATTGATGCTCAGCTCCTATTAGTCGTAGCGTGATGTTATACAGCCTACCTATAGCCTTCTTCGATAAATGGTCTATCCAGCACAGAAATATTTTTTCAATTTCAATCAGTAGCTTTCCTGAGATTAGTGCGTTCAACCAAACAAACAAACAAACTCTTCAGCTTTATAATATTAGACTATTCTTTGTATTTTAATTATATGCCTACTTTCGATTTAATACGCTTAACTGTTAAGCGTATTAAATCGAAAGTAGGCATATAATAAAAATACAAAGTATAGTCATAAAACATTTTTTTTTGTTAATCAACAACCTTAAATATTATTTTAGTATTCCGTTACACCCGGTATATATAGGATATTATGAGAAAGTTATTAATTAGCCACACAAGTTATGGCTTTAAGTAAAAATTTGTACGGCAGTTTATGTCAAAGTTCAAATTCGATGTGCGCCCGCGTATCCTCCGGATGCTGCGCATGGCGGATGTAAACACTTCCATCTGTGTCCGCTACGCATCCCCGCATAGACACGACACGATAGATCTGTTCACAAGTGTCTCTCCCCTCACTTCTCCAAACAATGTGCTGTTTCTCTTACCACCGACATTGTTCCTATTAAATAGACTCCATTTTTACTTTTATTAAAAAAACAGATTTGCTTGTTGCGTCCCCAGCCTATGTGAAGAAAATTGGTCTGTTTTTCCTTCCTTCCATTATATCTATCCACATAAAATATTCAGTTATTTTGGTGCACATACTAGTAATGTGGTGCGTGTATATTCAGAGCATTAATTGAACGTGTGCAACATTCAATTTATCGAGACAGCGGCGCATGCGCATGCAGCCACCGCAGCAATGCAAGTTTTCCACCACTTTGTGACGTGAAAATGCCAATTTTCACCGTGCGATTTCTATTTCAATCCAATTTTCTCGGCGCGGGGAGAAACCAATCGCTCCAGTTGCGCCGGCTCCGTCCCACATCTCTGCTAGAAAGTATTGTAGAAAGTAACATTGGCCGATCTCCGCCCAGCCGATACATCGATCACGTGCTCACTTTTTATGCGTTTTTTTTATCTGTGCGTGGTAAACTCGCTATGCGCCCAGTGCGTTTAAGAATGTCGCCTCCATTTACTGAGCGCATGCATGTTGCGTTTCGGCAGTAAGATTTCGTGTCACGGTATCATGAGTGACAAGACAGTCCATAAACGCTCATGTTCCGATTTTTTTGTTAACCTGATAATATCGTTCGCAATCTCAGAATGCAATGAGAAATTTTCTATGCCAACTGCAGATCCAACTTTCAATTCCAGCGAATTTGTTCTTTCAAGAGCTCAAAGTAAAACTAGACACATGTTTGTAATATTTTCGCAAGCAACGTGCGGTATGCGGAAGGTTTTCTGCAGGCTCCAGGCTTCGGCAATGTATTCTGCGACGTGGCCCTCAAGTTCTTGTTTCGACTCACTTTCGCCACACCCGAAAACAATTACGTGCGCTGTATGTGTAGGCTTGTGCAATACTTACATTTGGCCAACTTTCACTAGCTGCTTGCGCGCCCCGCCTGCGAAATGATTGCGTTGACGCTTCTGAGGTCACAGAGAAAGTATCGTAATAGCTTATGAAGTTACAATTTTTTTTTGTGTAATGTAATGTTCATTAATCAATTAACAATTAAGCCATATGATACTTTTATGTTTCGGAACAGAATGTATTGTCCGACGTGGTTGTAGCTGAAAGAAGGCTTGTGACAGTTTCATTGATAAAAATGGACAACGTAATAAGTAAATGGACTACGTATCTTAATGAAATTCAATCATACTTATCTGGACCTAGTTTCAGGATCAGAGATAAAGAATATGTTACCTATGGTGTTAAAAATCAATTGTTTCCGCATATCTATACTAATATTATAAAGAGGAATGGATTTGTTTGTTTGTATTGAATAAGCTTGGAAACTACTGAACCGATTTGGATGAAAGTTGGTATAGGGATAGTTCGAGACCAGGGGAAGGACATGGGGTAATTTTCCTACGGGAAAAGTTAGTTATAATGCAAACAAAGTTACATACGGTCAGCTAGTACTACATAAAGCTGGTACAAGTAATCTAAGAATATAAGCAAAGACGAAGTTGAGGAACTATTTTCGGAAATGTTTTCGTTGCCTGAAAATTTAAACGCTTCAACCGCAAGAGGTCGGTACCTAGTTTCATTTTTGACTTCTGTCGAATGTCTTCAGTATTACATTGATATTACATTCTGAGCAAAAAAGTAGTGGCGTGAGAGGAAAAACGAGTTATTATTAGTTGTAGAGAATCGCGAGCTCGAGCTCTGATGCTATCATAAATAATGTGGCCGTGCGGTGAGCGTGGCGAAGTGGGGGAGGCGAGGCATGCAGGGGGAGGGGAGGGGGGGGGAGGTGCTTAAGAGTCAAGGCCGCACGCTGCCCCCGGTCGTCGCTCGCGCCCCACTTGTCGCTCTTGAGCGCGTCTCGCTCAAGGCCCCGACGGCAGCCGAGCGCGGCCGACGCAACACGAACTAGACCTTCCGATGCGCGAGCGCAACACACTGAACAGCTGAGACGTAACAACATAACACACTGACTCGGTCATCCGTGCATTCAACTTTTGATTAGCTTTCTTTTTCACGGGCAACCAATTTAGATGAATCCAAAATTTTTCTCTCATTTAATTCAACATTCATTGCGAAACGATAATCTACTTTGGATTCTAATAAAAGCTCAGACACCGATTGAAGTTCTCTTGTTAAAGTAACTTATGGAGATAGTTTTGAAATCGCGCATGAATCATAATTTCAATGGTGACAGAAAATCTTACATGATATCTTAAATTATTTTCATTTAAACGAAACCAAACCAGTTTGGTGCTATTATGCTCTTGACACTTTCACCGCGGTCCAACTCTACTGTTATATAATTTACCGGTTTTAGAAATGTATGCATTTACTCGGTGTCATCTAAATGGAATAACCATTCGTAACCTGAAGTGGAATTACATGACGTGATTCTATTATAATATACATATATCACTTCTTGCGAACAAAAGATTAGGTACCTATCATTATTTCTTTTTAAGAGTCTTAATTGAAATATATGTACAACGTAGAACATGGCTATAAATAATGTGAGAACATTTAAAAACATTGTGATAAGTGGCATTATCATTGAATGAGTCCAAAGAGCTCTTGCTCGTGATACAAATATTGGTATCAATTCATGCGCGGGTCAATGCAGTGTTCTGTGCAGCAATGAAATAGATGATGTTCAATGTAAACAGCCAGCGATAAAACGCTCTTGACCTCTTTATTGGGACAATTTTATCAGCTCAATAACAACTGTGCTACTCTCCGACGGTGTTACAAAACGCTCAACTACTGTTGCTAAAGAATAAACAAGGTCAAGTGATTTCTTTGAACTATTCACAATCGCAAGACTTGATTTCTCTCCAACACTTAAAATTATCGCGAAAAGTACGTTAGTTAATGTCGGGCAGCGGTGACGTGTTGTAAACGCTATTGAATTTTTTCTAACAACATTAAGAGAATGGTTCGTTAAAGCTAATGGCGGTGTCTTATCTATCAAGAAGTTTGGAAACAAGAATATCTTTGAAAACTCAAGTTTACGCTCTAATGGCTGCCGCTTCACTATCCCACGTGAAACTAGTTTTTTGGCAACGTCTATTTAGAAAGATTGCGTAATGCAGGTACTTAAGAGTGCGGCCACCGACCCGCGCGTTAATGGTCATAATGATAAATTTAATAAATTACCAAATGAAAAGCCTAATGGACCTTCCTCGTGTTGCCAACAAGTTGAATTTCGTTAAACATTAACGCCCCGTAAAATGATTCTCAGATTGTAACGTGTCGCAACTCCAAACAACACAATATCCTTACACAACATCTAAAGAATTCTCTGCAGCAATCAGTTTAACTTTTTATGGAGTTCCTACTGTGTGATTGACAATTGCCGATTACATTTCCATCGCACATAGCACACCCTGCTCCTGCGCCGAGCGGCATACCAAAACCTTATTAGTATGCGGACGGTTGCTCTATCCACCTTTTGTTTGGGCAGGAAACGGTCACTGTCGAAAATCACTTGCCTGTACCCGGTGAAGAGCCACGAAAACGTATCTCCGCCGAACGAAGTACGAACAACGCATCGAATAAAAAATATACGACTCACAAAAAGAGCGGCGACTCGACTCGACAAATGGCTCATGAAATGTATGCAAATTTTATAGCGTCCAATTTTAGACGTTCTCGCATCGCTGTTGACCAATCACCTCGGATTTTGCGCAGTTGCATGTGGGAAGTACCTGCCTGTTGACATTCTTTTGTATGTTTGTTGCAGGACGAGAGGAGCTGTCACCGGCTTCTAGCGTCAACGGGTGCAGTACAGATGGCGATGCTCGGCGGCAAAAGAAGGGGCCCGCGCCTCGTCAACAGGAAGAACTATGCCTCGTGTGCGGCGACAGAGCCTCCGGATACCATTACAATGCACTTACGTGTGAAGGATGCAAAGGTATGCACGGCCTATCTATAGATTTTATTTCGTAATGCATGCGTTCAATTTCCTTTTGCCTGACGAGTGCACAGAAGTTGAATATTATGCAATTGCTGTATTATGCAGTTTTGCTTATCGAACATTAACTAGGTCGGCGATGCTAAGCTAAACTGTTAGTCGCCGTGCGCCCACGAACGTGCCATTCAGTTGAATTAGCTCATTGTGCCATACGAGGTTGTTATGACCTGTGTGCATACTGTATCGTGCTCGAGCCGGGACGTCACAATAGCTGTCTGCAGGCAGTCTACTCCCCCTCGCGCTTGAATCAGTCCTATCGGGCATCGCCTCAACCTTCAACGCCGACCTTAGCATACGCTATACATTCTCTATTGTGTATGAACTACCTACCTATATCGCACGGCGATGTTGCTCGTATCTCCAATATTAGTATGATGGATTGCTTTATTCGTTAAAAACTGTGAATTGAAATCATAGAAATAGAATGTCGTGTTTTTTCTAAGTGAACATTTACACTTTATACACACTTAAAGAGCTACTACATCAATAATATATTCTCAAATTTAATTATAACTGAAATTAATACCTTCTAACATTTAATTATAACTATAGTGAAATATAAATGATCCACTTTCACTATCCTGACACGGTTATTATCATTGGCAATGGGAGTTTTTTTTTCATACGACAGGGAAGCTCTTCTTAGCCTTCCACTCAACTGATGGTAAGTCAGTAGGTGAAAGCCAGCTTCATCTGGACTCCTCAACAACTGAGGAACTGGTTATCTTACCTTTAATTATCGGAACGCAACAATGCCATTGACATTGTTATTATAGCGATAAGCTTAGGTAAGACGGTGGTAACTAGCCAGGCTGGCTCAGGACCCTACCAACGTCCAAGCCGAGCAGAAAAATTTCTGCTCCCATGTGGAATCGAATCCCAGACCTCCCGATCAGCACCCGGTGGTCTCAAACACTAGACCACGGAGGCGGTTAAAATGGTATTGATTTCAAGTATAAGCCTTCTGATTTTTTTATCGGCCATTCTAGGATTCTTCAGGCGGAGTGTTACAAAGAATGCTGTGTATATTTGCAAATTCGGACACGCGTGCGAAATGGATATGTATATGCGAAGAAAATGTCAAGAATGTCGATTGAAAAAGTGTTTGGCGGTCGGCATGAGGCCAGAGTGCGTGGTGCCAGAGAACCAGTGTCTGAAAAAACGCAATGAAAAAAAGGCTCAAAGGGAAAAAGATAAACTGCCAGTTAGCACAACGACCGTAGACGATCACATGCCGCCTATAATGCAATGTGATCCACCGCCTCCAGAAGCAGCTAGGATTGTAAGTCCCTTATATTCATATAAAAAGTTCATTCTCCATGCTTTCATTCAACCTATGTTAATTGAAACCGTGTGTTAACTGAGATTAGTAGTAGTACGTAATTTTAAAACAAGACACCGCATATTTTTGTGTGTATAATCTGAATGATTTAATACAGCTAAAACACATTTTCGGAATATCATCTCTATTTTTTACTCTTTACTTTTTTTAGAGGTTGTAGTAACCCAAAATCATATATTAGCCCCGTCATACCCTAAACTTAAGTAAAACTGTTAATATTTTTTTATACAACAAAATAAGCAGACAGCCCGGCTGATGGTAAATGGTTCCAGTCACATAGTGGAGTGGTTCTTTTAAGATTCGCGAACGTACAACAAATTTAAGGACCACGATGTACGTGGCCAACTTGTGACATAAGATGTCTAGTAACAGTGCCCAGAAATTTTGCAAAAATATAATTCAAGCCGCATTATATAGGTACTTGCAAAGCAACGCTGGAACAAAGCATCTCAGGACAATAAAAGTGAACAAAAAAATGTAAATAGTGATGATGAATGATTAGGCTTTATTTATGTCAGGCAAGCTAACTGAATTGAACTATTTCAAGTGTATTGTAAAATTAAGATCAAAAAATTCAGTAGCTGGCGTAAGCTAACATTAACAAGTCAATGATTCATCGCACTCCATCGCCCGCCCGTTTATCGTTTAACCGGAGCGAGATAGTAATTGCACGGTTTCCTACGTGAAGCTGGAATGTTTGCAGCACGAAGTGGTGCCGCGGTTCCTCTCCGAGAAGCTGATGGAGCAGAACCGGCTGAAGAACATACCCCCCCTCACCGCCAACCAGCAGTGCCTCATCGCGAGGCTGGTGTGGTACCAAGACGGATACGAGCAGCCATCGGAAGAGGACCTCAAAAGGGTGACACAGGTAATTTACAATTTCAAAAATGTTCAACCATAGTTCAGTTCTGTGGATCTTTATATTGCTCACGTCATCATGTTCTCGTAATAATTATTACACAATTTATATTACAGATAAAATATTATAATTGACTTTATTATTATTATTATTATTGATAGAAGATGTTTTGGATTAAATAAATTCGCTTCACTTGTCATCATTACTCCATTTAAGTAACCACTGCATTACATTGTTATATTACGTAATTTTCAGACGTGGCAGTCAGCTGACGAAGAAGACGAAGATTCAGATATGCCGTTCCGACAGATCACTGAAATGACTATTCTAACAGTGCAACTAATCGTGGAATTTGCCAAAGGCCTCCCTGGCTTCTCGAAGATCTCACAACCTGACCAGATCACATTACTGAAAGTAAGATTTACTCTCTGTGATTAATTGTTATTTTAATTAAACTGCTTCCTTTGTAGTTTGCCGAGTATCATCGTCGCCTTTGTATTGGCTCGATATTGAAGACGAAAGTTTCTTAGTGATTCGTTCAAGTATCAAATTAATTATTCACAATAAGCTTTTGAACAACAAGAATATTGTTAAATTCAGTGTTAAATATTCTTATAAAGCAATGATGAACTTATAAGATGAGGGAGCGTCGTTTTCAAATGCTAATATTCCGTTTGGAAATTTCGATAGACTCTTTTCTTTGACTTGAATTGTTGTAAGTGGAATAACAAATTGTGTTGTGACAGCAAAATTATTGTATCAAACAATATTCTAGTTCATATAATTTAGAAGGACGTGAGATAGACGTCAGAAAAAAGTTGTGCAGTGAAAGTTAATGGATGCTGCATCAAGTTGATCTTGCTAAATCTGCTTTTATGGCGAATAAGGGTAGTATTCCATTTATCAAAGATCTTTGTCCAATGTATTAATATTACTGATATTTGATCCAAGTTGTGTGCTTAGTCCTTTTTATGTACGGTAATACTTTCATCACAATGTAATTGAATGTCGAGTCATATATATACGTAAAAATGCTTATACGAATGTCTGTCCTCGATCTCTCTAAGTAAAATTATCCGGAATGCTATTTTTACTCTTTGCCTTTGATTCATGCCTTCACCCAAAGCTTTTGTGTTTTGATTTTTTCTTTTTTAGTAATAACTGAATAACAATTGCAGCACATAAACTCCGCGTCCCTCCCTTTTTCATACTACGCAAAATCTTGGACGAAGGTGGACAAGTGAAATGGGCATTCGTCAAGGTTTGATCAAATATTGACGTAGAAATTGGATAATGATATTTGATAAACGGAATACCACCCTTAAGATACCATCCATCCATCCATCCATCCATCCTTACCGGAGGGAGACTCTGTACCAGAGTCGTGTGCTTGGGTACCTCCGTCTTACCAATTTCTGCCGCAAAGCAGCAGTGCTTGCTTGCATTGCTGTGTTGCGGTTTGAAGGGTAAGATATGGCACTGAAATTACTGGGTACCGTGACTTTACATCTTAAGTCACAAGTTGGCAACGTACACTGTGGCCCTTGTGGGGGTTGCAGTTTTACTGCCAATTTCACAGGAGCCACATGTATTATAGGTGACTGTTACCACTTACCATCAGGTGGGCAGTTTGCTTGTTTGCCAACTTAGTAGCAATAAAAAAAAGATAGCCTTCCTTTGAGCGGTGCTTATGGAGGTTTCGTTTCCTTCCAGGCATGCTCAAGCGAGGTGATGATGCTGCGGGTGGCGCGGCGGTACGACGCCGACTCGGACAGCGTGCTGTTCGCCAACAACCAGGCGTACACGCGCGACAACTACCGCAAGGCCGGCATGGCGTACGTCATCGAGGACCTGCTGCACTTCTGCCGCTGCATGTACTCCATGCAGATGGACAACGTGCACTACGCGCTACTCACTGCCGTCGTTATATTCTCCGGTGACTATTTTATACTTTGCATCAGTTATAGTGTGCTTTAATACCAATTTTCATAGTCTGTTTTGTTTAAATCATATTATGATATTTCTCATGTTGATATTTCATGAATACTCACTGCCGTCGTTATATTCTCTGGTGACTATTTTACACTTTGCATCAGTTTTAGTGTGCTTTAATACCAATTTTCATACTTTTGTTTAAATGTTATTATAATATTTCCCATGCTGATATTTCATGAATACTCACTGCCGTCGTTATATATTCTCTGGTGACTATTTTACACTTTGCATCAGTTTTAGTGTGCTTTAATACCAATTTTCATAGTTTTGTTTAAATCTTATTATGATATTTCCCATGTTGAGATTTCATGAATTTCTTTCCATTATAGGATTTAAATCTCTGATTATAGGAATATTTTCGAATAACTATAACTTGCTGACTTGATGTTGGTAATTAAATAGAATTTCTCTTCAAACCACTTTCCACATGGTATGATTGTACTATGATCGCGCGTATCAATTGTTATGTTTCATCGAGAGCATTGTTAATTGCAGATCGGCCGGGTCTCGAGCAGCCGCAGCTAGTGGAGGAGATCCAGCGGTACTACCTGAACACGCTGCGAGTGTACATTATGAACCAGCACAGTGCGTCGCCGCGGTGCGCGGTGATTTACGCAAAGATTCTGGCCGTGCTCACGGAGCTGCGCACGCTGGGGATGCAGAACTCGAACATGTGCATCTCGCTGAAGCTCAAGAACAGGAAGCTGCCGCCGTTCCTGGAGGAGATTTGGGATGTGGCGGACGTTTCGACGGCTCAGGCGCCGCCCGTGATAGACCAAGCCCTCTAACGGAAGTGCGCCCCGCGACCCCCTCCGCCTGCGAGCCGCGCGGCCTGCCGTGAGCCACAACGCCTGCGGTGAAACGCCGCGAGCCATGACACCTACGATGTGCCACCGTGAATCGCTGTTTACGATTAGCCACGCTACCGTAAATACACAATGCCTGCTATGGAAACATCGTGAGCCACAACGCCTGCGATGAGCCACCGTGGAAAAGTGTGACTACGATTACGTACCGTAAACTGTGCGGTGGTGAAAGCATCGTGAGACACAACGCCCGCGCTGAGCCACCGTGAGCTACGACATCTGCGATGAGCCACCGTGAGCTACGACATCTGCGCTGAGCCACCGTGAGCTACGACATCTGCGATGAGCCACCGTGAGCTACGACATCTGCGCTGAGCCACCGTGAGCTACGACATCTGCGCTGAGCCACCGTGAGCTACGACATCTGCGATGAGCCACCGTGAGCCACGCGGCTCGCTGTTAGTAAAGTATGCCGTGAGCGCCGCCGTCTGACGCGAACCGAGCGGCGACCCGAGGAGAGAACGCTATAGACTGGCTAGTTTTAGTGAAGTGCACAGACACGTCGGTGATCAACCTATTCGTAAGGACCGCGTATTCGGTGACCGACGAGTGATGTGAGAGATTAGTGAATATATGTGTTGTTGAACGTTCGGAGAATATATTTAGTGTTGTTTAGGCGCCCGGCGCCGGCCGAAATGACCTCGTCTCGTTTTAGCCGACGGTCGCGGGTCGCGTTTATTTCGTTTACGACTGGATACTGAGTTGGTCACTCGGATACGGCTGTATGATAAGACTAAGTTCTGTAAGTACACCTCCTAAATTACAAATACGTACATAAACTATGAGAGTTATAGCAAAAAAAGATAATATATGAGATGTTTCTATTGGGTGAGAATTGATATGTTTATTTATCGAAATTAACTATACGTTGATTAACCTTTTTGATTGATATATGACTTGAAGGGTCAGTCGTTGTGTAGCTGTCCGCGGATAGTTTGACTCTGTAGTGCGTGTTGAGGCGTCGTCGATATAGCTGTGATAGTCGGGGAAGCTGAATGGGTACCAACTATCCGCGGACCCGCCATTGGAAAGCTTGCACGGCCGTGTTTGTTTGTAAATAGTTTATGTCAGACGTGTTATTATCGTGTCCTGTCGACTTATGTTCAAATTCATGTTCCATTGTCCCATCCCCTCGCCCCGAAGTAAATGAGTAATTATAATTTATTACTGCTGTGATTACATTTATAACGTGTTGAATTATCTTACTTAGGCTGAGATAAGTGTGTCTTATTATACCGTTTAAAAAGTTAAACAGTCATTGAGCTTTCATAAGTGCATCAGTAAATTCTTGTATCGGTTTAGGTACTTTTTACATTCACATTGGAATCGCGTTTACACTTATTGTACTGAATTGTCTGTTAGCCATTTCTACGATTTAGTGTAGCTCTTATACTTATCACTTATTGAGGCCGTATGGACGCGAGAATCAGTGCAATTTATTATTCAATAAGAATATTTAAGAGGAACCGCAGATATGGAGTCTGTGTACGTGTCACATGTTATAATAAATTTTAATTGATTGAAGTGGGCTTGATTTCTTATAATGGGCCGAAAATTGTTATTATAGATGAGTTGATGTTATTAAGTATTTATTAGTAACACTGTGTGCATGTCCTAAGGCAGCTGTTATGTAAAATGTTAGAAGGATAGCATCTCCCATGAATTTCCCTATTAACATTAGCTCTCTCTCTCGCAATACGGTGAGAAAAGCAATTTTAATTCTTTAAAACTATCAAAAGTACAAAATGGCAGCTATTATTTAAATCGTTTCGAAAAGTTCTTAATATCTTTAGCCGAGCTTATTCTATGGGAACAATATTGGTGTAGGCACTAAACTGTTATTGTTGATATGACATGCACCCAGCGCTTACTGTATTATACGCAATCAAACCCACCTCTGCATAATAACTTACGAAGACAATCAACAGTAAGTAACTACGTCTGCAAAATGAACGAACCACACTACGAAATGCCTTATTTTACGTCACCCGTATCGTGTACCTACGAGTACTTTTGTAAATTGAATTGATGAATGAAATATTACAATATACACATATAGACCCTAAATTTATCGATCTCATTTTACCAGTAAGATTTTTTGAATCATTATGATAAGCGATTAGTTGCCGGGCATTATTACAATACTATTTCTTTATAGCAGTTGTACAGTGTCTGTCTCAGAGCCTTCGATGTCTTTCGCTAGTAAGAATTAGAACACCAATCTTTATGTCACATCTTCATCATGAGTGCCGCAATACCACCAGAGCGGCTCACCATCCATCCTACATGTGTAAGGATAAGTTATAAGTGTCTGTTTGGTGCGTGTTATATCTTCTTTACATGCCATTAAGTGTGTTGTATATTTACATAATTGAGTATGATTGGAGTTTTTGGAAATGCATTTGCTAATGTACGTATAACAGTCGCGAGACGATTGGGCTTGCACCGCGGACCGCGTGCTAGTGGCTTCTAACACATCTTTTTGAATAATAATTAATTTTATTCTAGCAGTAGTCAGTAATAAAATAGTGAGCGATGCACAAACGTCACTGGAGTGTCTTAGGTGTCTCCGTTGGAGGCTTATTGTAACAAACACACTGCCATTATAAAATATATATTATGACGCAATCTTGTATGCGTGGGGCATATCGGTATTCCGTATTGGTATATTTCGTTATATGGCTGATTTACACTCTGTCAAATTGCACTGCAGTAAGTGATAAATGCAGGTGTGAAATATACAGTGTGACTGTACATCGTGAGTATGCTAAATAAAGGCATAATTAATGTTTAACGTAGGTAGGTATCAGTCCCTGCGTTCCAGATAAAGCACTGCTACTTTCTGAGGCTAACATCTGATGTTAGCCTCATTTTGCGTTTCTTTTAAGAAATGTTAACATTTTTAGCCGCGCTAATTGTTACAAATGAAACGCAAGGTACTGATTTTTCGTGCTGAATTTTGACACCTCACCTAATTAGTCCAGCCACTTAAAATTTTTTATAATATAAATCAGAATTGGCTAATACTATAAATATCTTTCAATAATTTTTTTAAATCCGCTGAAAATCCTTTTTGATTCATGAAAAAAAGATTCCAAATGTCAAATTTGAAAGCTGTCAAAAAGTGGTATCAGAGGACCCATCTATTAGCATGGGTATTTGATGCTAGCATTTCGTGTTAAAAATGCTTAAATGAAACGCATGACAACCAGCAAGAAAAACTAGCATCACCGGCTAATGAAACGCAGAGATGCTAAACATGTTGGTATTTATGGCTAAAAATGCTTATCTGGAACGGGCCGAGTGTTGCAGTTTTCGCTTTTTGACACAGAGTAAATCTGGCAGTAGCCGCAGTAAGGGTGCAGGCGTGGCTTGTCAAATGATTCATCGTGATCGTGTCATTTTCATGCTATACAATAAATTACTCCATAATTGGTGCGTTCCGAATGGCGATGATATCGATGTCAGCGCGCTAAAAATATCGTTGCGAATCACCGTGAGCATGCTCACAGCATCTAACCTGACGTCATCGATGACGCCATTACATTTGCCATCTTGCTTTTACGGCGACCATGCCTCGGATCGTAATCGTTGTGAGTGTTCTGTCATACGACTGTCAAGTGTCAATGTCAGCGATTCAAACTACAACATTTATTGTGAGAGATGCGGCAAATAATGCAGTAGTGGGCTTATTTTTCTATTGTCTATCCAAGTGCCCATTAAAAATGTTTAGATGCAAAAATTACGTGCTATTCACAGACTACATACAGATGCTATTGTGCTATTGCTGAAAATTTATTGTCAAGGAAACGTCAGCATCGTAAGCGCGCAAACTATCGTTCCTAATGGTCAACTGTTATTTGTTGATGTTAGCGCGATAACAGTTGTGAGCGCTCACACCGCTCTCATCGCTATAAACTCGTTCTGAACGCACCAAATGATACGACCTTAAAGAACGTTATGTTAAAATAGATAATGCTTACAATTCATTAATTCTGGAAGAGATTCACACAAGATTTTTCAAAAATGTATGTTGCGCCTGTATTCTTAAATGCGCCATAGTTATAGATAATTATATTGATCACGATGATAATAATTGCTATGATGTGATGCCTTATGACTGAGATGTAATCGTAAGCAAACACCACATTCTTTTGACAATTCAAAGTCTGGCTTACGATTGGCATCTTGAGTACGACAACTATAACTGCCATTTGTTAAGTAATTGTAATACATCATTAATTGACGCGTAGGTTCACGGGTAGCTTCTTAGTTTCGGACTCCGTGGGTGCACAGCCTGTCGTATTTGATACATATTATTCAATTTCGAAATTGTAATAAGGTTAAGTATGTAATAATCTCAGATGAGAAAGTAACGAGTAAAGATACCTTATATAATTTGTGTCTTAGCTGATAATGGAACATTAGTAAGATGATAAGTTTATATCGCTTATGGGGATGATGAGGTAAGGGAGACAGCACCCTAAAGCACACAGGCAAAGTCATAGTGCAGGATAAATGACATTGACAAGACTGGCTATGGAAAGCACGATGGTTCGACTATTACACCCATTGTACTAATTTGATTGCCTTTTTTAGTCTATACATTTTACTTTTTTTTGTATAGAAATGTTAATGTAGTGACCAAACGTGGCACGTCCAGTCTATTATAAATCGGTGGGCTTAATTCGGACAAGTCCGCTCTATATGTCCATTAAAATTTGTACATAGGTACCTTTAGATTCTATTGTCATATGTTTGACATATGTATGTTTAATTTTATTCATCTAAGCAAGTACAGATGGCTGTTGTTATTTTTATATTATTTGGGTAGAAGTATATTTTTTGTAAATGACCTGTGTATTTATCTTTTGTAAGCTTTGTAAGCCATAGGGACTTATTATTGTGTACGAGCTACGAACATTGTGATTGCAAACGTCATTTATTGAATGATTTCGCTCTGAATATATATTATTCGTTTCGACAGAATTTTCTCTTAATAATTTTGTTATTTCAAAGTGCAATATGTACAAATATTTACATAAATATAATGTGTACAGTCAATTTTTAGTTTTAATGTGTCAACGCAATATAACGCTATTCATTCGTTGAATGTACACTCGAAAGGCATAATAACTTTATCACAAGTGAGTTGCGATGCGACCCTCACTCTTACTATTGTGTTTTCTAATACTTAAGTGATTAATTTTATATAGAAGGACTAGGTGATCATTGTATTTAAATTTGCTAATTTTTTGTAGCAGATTAGATTTGTTTACATTCATAAGGTGAATAATGTAAATTTTGAATTGATTTTAAAGTGATTTTAGTTGTTATTTAGTAAAGAATTTTCTTATTAGGTGTGTAACTGGCCGCCTTGTGGACTGGCTGAGTCCACTGATACCAGTGCGATTTGTGCAATGTTTGTTAAGTGAATTTGCGTTTGCGCACTGTAATTGCGCAAACACAGATCTGCGCGAAACTGTTGTTGCTTTACGAACACCAAAAAAAAAACTACCCAACTATACAGCAATACCTCGTTCCTGTCAATCGTTAGTTGCCAAGTGGGAATGTATCAATTTACAACATGTAAAGATTAGAATCTTTCCGTGTCCACATAACACTTATTTATTACATTACATCACACTGACTCGGGAGGTCCTGTTTTCTTCTAGCATATAATGCAGAAAGAAAATGATTTTGATATTATTTATATCATAAAAATTTAGTTGTTAAGAATAAAATTTGTCAATTGACCATAAGCGCATGCAACTGTATACCGGTCTATACTGCTACTTAAGATTCCTTTATTTTGCCAAACCTTTTTTCTTTTCTTTTCTATGATTTCGGTTGGATAGAGGTCCAAGTTAGAGTTTTGAGAGGAATGTCGAGCTCTGAACTCTGAAGAAAGATTGACTTGAACGAAGTCTCCCTTCGCGCAGCTCTGTGGGGTCGCGTCTAAGTAAATGTCATGTGGTTTCTGTCCAATTGCACTATTTGCACTCTCACCACCAATGGAACATTAAGGCCAAGTTATTCCTTCACTTTAGTGCCACGAACGACTAGGGAGGCCGATTTACACTACGAGCCCATTCCGTGTTTCGTTAAACACACTATGTTTTTTGTATATTATTTCGTATTTGTTTTAGTCCGCAATAACCTTTCTCCTCTTAATACTTTGCCTTAGTAATCCTCTGTTATGAATTCAGTTAACTGTGGTGATGCGAATTAGATATAGGGAACAGACATGACGATACGTTAAACATTTTAGAGAGCTGACTTTTATAAAAGATAATAACTACAAAACAAACCGTGAAAAGGTGTGTACAAAATGAGGAAATTTGTATGAAACATTGTTATGCGAATAAACTTACACCTCAAGATAAAATTATAAAAAATATATTTACCGTCTTTTATTTTATTAGAACCTTTATTAGAACTTCAGGGGTCGAAACTGGTCAGTAAAATCAGTAAAAGTCAGTTTTTTTGAGCATGGTCAGTAAATGTCAGTTTTTGAGGAAATGGTCAGTTTTTTCAGTTTTTTGAGATCAACACATATTGCCCCATAAATTTTTTTGGAACCTTATTAGTATTTTACTGATACAATTTTGTCTGTCTGTGTGTACCTGTGTCGTTCCTATATCCGTCTACCTTCTTCAATCTAGATTTTGCTTAAGTAATATCTCATAATATTATTGTGTCAACAAAAACCAAATTTTAGTCATTTCTCATTTTCTTAGCGGGGCCCAGTGATGGTTTGGGGGCAACAAACAACTGATGCTCTATTATGATGTCTTGTGGCAGCTTAATATTGTAGCATCATTATTTCGAGGAAAAATAGTCAAATCCTACTATTTTTTATCGAAATAAACACATATTAATAATAAAAAAAACTGTTAATTATTTGTAAACTTTTCAACAATAAAAAGGTGGTGATGGTTGGCTATGGGGATGGTGGAGGCTAATAATTGTAAAAGTATTTTTTTAATTCCACATGAATCTTTTATTTTAAGAGGATTGCGAAGCTGTAAATTTTCATACAAAAAGCGATAACGCGTTTCTCCCTCTTTAAATAGTCCAATTTTCATAATTTTTGGAAATGTTGGAGATATAATGAAGATCTAGGTTTGTACGTTTCGATTTTGAAAATATGTTGCTCAGAATATAAATTATTAGCATCTAAATATCCATATTTTAGACTTAAAAACTACCTCGAGCTTTTCTATCTTTTTTGACTAAATTATACTGAATTACAAAAAAGGAATAAGGTATACTGAATCTAATGAGATCAAAAGTGTCTAATTTCGTAAAGGTTTAGAGGGGTAAAACAGTTATCGCCCTAAACAATATTTCAATAAGAAATGTAGGCACTTGCCTCGGACTTTCAACTCTAAGCGGTGTGCAACAAACTGCATTTTTGCAAGTGCATACGTGAGCCATGAATTGGCTCTTCACAGTCCTCTTAAGTTAGTTCAGATGGTCAGTAAAAGTCAGTTTTTTTAGATTTCTGGTCAGTAAAATCAGTATTTTTGAACACTGAACCTGTTTCGACCCCTGGAACTTCTGTCTGTGATAAAAGCTAATCACGGTGAAAAAACTACTTTCAGTTAATGACTGGGTTCCATCAATACTGCATCTTTTTCTTTTCAACTGGGATGCTTAAACTTAGCTTAAATTTTTTTAAGATCCCTCATATCACAACCCAACATAAGGCTAGCTACACACATAAGCGGGTCGGCATTGATCGGCACAGCTGGGCGGTAAAACCGAATATATGTAGTTGACTGTTGGGGAATCACAACCCGCTCGGCTTAAATTTTAGCTAAGAATGTGGGACGAAGTAGTATGTAGTAGTTGCTACGGGTCGGTTTTTTCGTGCCACAAGTACCTAATGCCGAATCGAATGATTTGTCGACCCGGAATGAACTACCCAATCGGCACAAGCCGAACAAGTGAGGTAATACTTCGGGTCGGCTTTGTTGTTCGACAAATGCTGCCCGATTATGTGTGTAGCTACCCTAACTGCTGCTGAAAAATTTCCTTGCCGTGCGTCAAAACTCAAAAATGAGCACGTGCACGACGTCAACTTCACACTCAACCAGAACTTGACCAAACAAGATTTTAGTAGGTGTGCTCACTGCATGTGCGTGTGGTGTGAGAGCTCTTTTTTTTAGTTATAATATTTTTACGAAATCAAGGAAGAATTTAGGAAATAATTGTGAAAACATCATGGTGAAGATAAAAAATTTGTGAAATCAATAGGGAGAAAATTCTGGTCAATTAACTGGAACACTCACTCTGCCAACCAGAGAAAATACTGTAACTCCGGTCTCAAAATATATTAGATATAAATGTTCAACATTTTTATGTGGAATAATTGTGTTGAATTTGTGAAACCTATTCACAAATATTCAAAAGATTTTAACGGTTTATTAGGATTTGGTAAAGGTTTATTTGGAACACTCAATTCTCTTATGGTGCAGACGGAGTGTTCCAAAACTTACCAACTTTAGCTAAAGAAATAGTTAATTTTCTTACCGTGTTTTACGAGTATAATACAGAGCCAATTTGTGATTCAAAAATTTTGACGTAAAACATAATAGTTAGAGATTAAATTAAAAATATACTTTCTCTACAACATCCCGTGCGAGAGCTACATATTTTAGATTTTATTTACATAACCCGAACTGATATACAAACGGAGGCCACATCAGAAATTGTGAAAATGTTATCACTAAAGTTTTGACACATTTCCTATTTCTGAGACTGTTTAATTTTAACATTAATCAACTTTTTTACATTTCTAAGCAAGAAATGTGTAGGGTGACAATTTTTTTTGTAGGACACATTTTTTGTCTACCCTCATTACGCACTAACTATTTACTGTTTACCGATAGCTTGATTGCTGTCAAACGTAATTTTATGCTAGTGCATTTGTTTGAGCATTGCAATTATTTATTTAGTTTCGACAATATTTACACATAAACACAAACACAATGTATCGTAAATGAATAAAGTAAAAATATGTCGGAATTTGTTGACGCACTTACAACACCTTTTTACTGTAACATTTTCAGAGCAAAGTGATAACACCGGTTACTAGACGCTGCAACCAAAACGCACACAGTCATTAGTATAGAAATAGTTACGACACTGTTACGGTTTATAACTAATCTGTGACTTTTACAAAATTTTGCTACTGAAAATGGTTGTATGGGTAAAGAATGTAAAATCCTCCAAGTTCACTAGACTCAGTGGAGCACTATGCCAAGATACTCATCGGCATTGACACACTCGTTGAGGATAATCTCCAGAGCCTCGACCACCGAAGACGCGTTGCTGCTTGCCTCTCGGTTTTTTTTCGGTTACATTTCGGAGAGTGCGGAAGTTTTACGTAGATAATTTGATCCCCCTGCCCCTTTCCGCCACCGGTCGACCAGGCGCGGCGAGGGTTTTCACACTAATGTTGTTGATATTCCTCTCATTCGCATGAAGCAATGAAGCAATTTCGCTTTCATTGTACGAACAGCTAAGGAGTGAAACTCTGCCGAGGACTGTTTTCCCGGATCAGTATAATCTGGGCATCTTTAAGGTTAAAGTGATAAAGCACCTTATAGGCCAGCATGTACCTTAGGCATAAATAACATAAAAAAAATATTTTTTATAAGTACAAACAATATTATTTTATTGTATGTATGCATGGACACCCTAAACAAATTTCTCGCATAGAAATGTAGTAAATTTGATTATTGTTAAAATTAAACAATCTCAGATATAGAAAACGTTTCAAAACTTTAGTGATACCATTTTCACAATTTCTGATGTGGCCTCCGTTTGTATATCAGTTCGGGTTATGTAAATAAAATCTAAAATATGTAGCTCTCGCACGGGATGTTGTAGAGAAAGTATATTTTTAATTTAATCTCTAACTATTATGTTTTACGTCAAAATTTTTGAATCACAAATTGGCTCTGTATTATACTCGTAAAACACGGTAAGAAAATTAACTATTTCTTTAGCTAAAGTTGGTAAGTTTTGGAACACTCCGTCTGCACCATAAGAGAATTGAGTGTTCCAAATAAACCTTTACCAAATCCTAATAAACCGTTAAAATCTTTTGAATATTTGTGAATAGGTTTCACAAATTCAACACAATTATTCCACTTAAAAATGTTGTACATTTATATCTAATATATTTTGAGACCGGAGTTACAGTATTTTCTCTGGTTGGCAGAGTGAGTGTTCCAGTTAATTGACCAGAACTTTCTCCCTATTGATTTCACAAATTTTTTATCTTCACCATGATGTTTTCACAATTATTTCCTAAATTCTTCCTTGATTTCGTAAAAATATTATAACTTTAAAAAAAAGAGCTCTCACACCACACGCACATGCTCACTGCTCGTGTCACCACTGCACTAATGCTTTTAACAAAAAAGTGGCCAACTGGTAATTTGTAGTTTTCGTTTAAAGCAACTAAAAGCTTCTGTTGCAATATCTTTGTTATTCGTAGTGCCACAAAAGTCGACGACTCCATCTGATATTATTCCAGTGCTAATGGTTTGATGTAATAGCATTTCATTTGCGACAAGCATACCATGATCGCTTACAGCAAGATTAAAACAATATTGAAACATCGCTCTTGCTGCGTATAGCGCCATCCCGTCTCAGCGCGGTTTTAATGTGGTTTTAAGGCGAGGTTTTCCTGGAAATTTACGCGTGCACGGCGATTCCTTTATTGCGAGGTAATATAGTTGATAATCGTATAGCTTCTGATGTCGCTTACGCGCCCGTGACCGAACGAAAACGTTACTTTTTACATGTTTTATTCGATTTTTGGAAAACTGGAGTACAAAATAGAAAATGTATTTTTGCAATTTTCTAGACAATAAAAATGCACATCTATTGGTAACACTTTTATGCCATTTATTATTTTATTTTCTGATTCACAGCTGTTTTAAAATATTGAACAGAGTAATCTTTGGATTTTTTTTCTATCGAGTGAAATATTATTAATCATGTTTCTGTCTTTAAGAATGTTTAGATAAAATGTTCAACAATATCATATATGAATTTGAAATTTACATGTTTTATGTTCGTGGCGGTACAGTTAATCGAAATTGTATAAAACGGGAAAGTAGCGCCCTAATATTGTTTTGGGCGATCGGTCGAGGGGAAGGGTGGTGATCGTTCTTTTACCTGTGGCATTATGTCTATTCTTCAACATTTCAAAAGGGTCCATATTGGCTCACATAATATTCTAAATCCTATTCTTTGTCTCACTACCGATTTGTGTTCATAATAATCACTCTTCATAATTTTATTTTTCATACTTTTTTATTCATACATTTTTATTACTACCAACGGAGCTCAACAGTTAGTGATCATAATTTTTTTATTAATAAGTACTGTTACTACTACCAAGAACCATTTTAAATACATATTATTTCTTTTTTCCGATCTTTTTTCTTCATAACATTCAATGATCATATTGCTTAATTTATTAATAATGTTGATTTATTTATTTTATTGACTATTTATTTATTTATGTTACTAAGAACGTTTCCTCGAGCAATAAGTATGCATAAAGTCGAGAATACACATAAAGTCGTTTCGCAAATCCAAGACTTTTCATACATATTTATAGGCAGAAATATGAATTCAATATGAGTGTAAAGTTTCGCAGAGTTTTTATTTCTTTCGTTCTGAATGAAACACGTATGAAACTAATCACTAATGACCGGTTGCACCAAATTTACGTTTTACGATTTTTTTTTTATTTTGGCATCAAACAGTCATTTACAATTAACATTCACATATACTATAACATTTGTCACGATAAAAGACCTACAGTGCCCAAAATTACGTGTACAATAAACTTAGATCAAACATGATCAGCTACAATCACAAACAAAACAAACTCTTACATGAAATATTTACAAATTAAGGTGAAAACTATAAAATTCAAATAATATATGCTAGTCTTCCATGTATCGAGCTCGTAGGGAGAATTTTAAATTTCTTTTTAGTCGTGGCAGTGAAATATCAAAGAAATCAACTTCATGAAATTCTTTGTTGTATATGTAGGTGGAACGATGAAAGTATGAGTTTCGGGTGTCATTTTTATAGCGTCGCGGGGGATATCGTAAAAGTAACAATATGAATAAGTAAGAATTATACCATAATCTAGTTTCAATTGTCGTTTTATTTTATCCTTTACGTTTCAAAAGGTTAAATGTACAGCGCGAATCATATATTTAATAGTGAAACGACTCATCTTTAGGTATTAAGATGTAACTTTTTACGAAATCGTATAACGTAAAACTTGGTGCAACCGGCTGTAACAGCCTATCTTCATTTATATTAGGTCCTTGCATATGAATTTGGCGTTTTGCCGTACTGGCCACTTTGATCTCAAATATCTCATCTATGGTTAGGAATTCCAAATTCAAATCTATACAGCTATTTACTCATGTATTTGTGTTTCGAAAATTATAATTCACTTGTTTTTTTCTCAATTGTTTTGGACCTTACAATCAATTGTTTTATTTTCTACTTTTTTGGAGTCAATTTTCGCTTGGGGCATAGTTTGGTTGGTTCGGCAGAGTTCAGCCATTGCGATGAGCGCTTCCGATTATCGTACAGGACCCACTTTTCATCACAAGTAATGATTCGATTTAAAATCCCTTCATTATTGTGCCGGTTGAGTAATGCAACGCAGCAGTCAACGCGCGTTTGTTGATTTGCTTCACTCAATTCGTGAGGTACCCACCTTTCAAGCTTTTTCACCTTCCCAATTTGCTTCAAGTGGATTAAAACAGTTTTATCACTAACACCACAGCCTGCAGCTAACTCGGACGTGGTTTGCGATGGATCCGCTTCCACAATAGCCTTCAATTCTTCATTATCAACTTTGGTCTCCGGCCGTCCACGGGGCTTGTTCTGCAGGTCGAAATTTCCAGAACGAAAACGTTGGAACCAAAAACGCACAGTGTTTTCGTTTGCGGCACATACGCCATACACATCATTAATCCTTCGAGCCGTTTCTGCAGCACTGGTGCCACGGTGGAACTCGTACTCGTAAATAACGAGATATTTCAAGTTTTCCATTTTGTAAACTGAGTGACGCAAAGAAATAAACAATTGAGAAAAAAACAAGTGAATTATAATTTTCGAAACACAAACATGAGTAAATAGCTGTATGAATTTGGAATTCCTAACCATAGAGGAGATATTTGAGATCAAAAAGTGGCCAGTACGGCAAAACGCCCATTTCATATGTAAGGACCTAATATTTCATTCAGTAAATTGCACAGAACGGAATTTTTAATATTTTTCAAGTATATAATAATATTTTTTGAATTCTGTAGGATAGGTACGACTTTTTAACATTTTGATTTATGTTTTCTGGCCTATTGATATATTTTTTGTTTTTGAAAATTGATTATTTTGACGCATTTTGCTAGTGTGGGTATATATTTTGTTCTGCGAAGCTATTAAATAATAACACTTGACTGTCTACTATTCTGTAGGTAGGCTAGGAGATAACTGAAATTAATTTTAGTTATAAATGTAAGTAAATCGTATCGTCCAAAAAGTACCTTCCTACATCATCAACAGGTCACAGTTTTTTAAAAGGCATAAATTCCTTGTAGGATGTGTATTTATCATCTAGACTTATTTTGAAATGTTTTGATCATATTCTACTTGATTTCTTTGACTGCCAATATTCTTCTCTTCTCCGTACAATCCACCATCCGTACAAAAGCTAAACACAAATTAGGTAGAAAATTAAATGGCAATAATTTATTAGACCCAGACTCCTAGATCCCAGTATGTAGGTACATACCTACCTTAAATTGTCAGTTTCTCAAAGTTGTCGGTTTGTCTAGTGAGTAAATTTCTAATACTAGGTAAGGAAATCGTAACATTATTGTCTATTATAATGAATTAATTATAATTGTTTTTTCTACAAGAACTCCTGCTCAAAACAAACATTCTGAAACTAATAAAACTATAAAATTTAAAAAAAACTCATTTTAATATTTTAGCTACTACCTTGATGTGTGAAGCATGCATCAAATAGGGTTGCCATCTCTAAAATTTGGCAACCAGGACAACCCGGATTTTAGAGCCCAGAACCCGGACATGTCAACAGGTAATTTAAACATAGTGTAATAAAAAAACAGATGAAAATGTCATAATCACCTTTTTATTTATTTTCAGACCTTAAAATTAAATTTAGTCATCTTTTATCATCATTTTAAATGTACCTAACAAAACAGAATCTTATTACAGTTTGTTACAAATTGTTTTAATAATCAGTTACAATTTATTTATTCTTCTTAAAATAAAACACAAATTATTAATATAGGTACTCTGTAATGAAAACAAAACCTTATTAAAATATTGAACCTAACAAAAATTCAATTAAATTTTTAAATAAAAATCTTAAAAGTAGTGAGACCATTTTAGTCTTATAATTTTTGAGGTAATAGGCTAGTTGACCCTTTTTTAAAGTAGGGCTTAAAATGTTCATAATTGTTGTATTAGACCATAGCACATGAATATTATTTTTTTCGATGGCTAAAAAGTGCAAAAAATCTATTTTAAATTAAGATTTTCAATTTTGGACCGAAAACACGGTCAGCCATGATAGTCTGTTCATTATCTGTGGCAATGACGTCAGTCTTATAGTAAACAAAGCACGGGGGCGAAATAACCTCACAAAAACAATGCTTTCTATTAAATATCACAAAATATAGTAAAACTGTATATGGAACGGGACAATAGAACAGTAATATAGAAATACCTCTTCAAAGACTCCAGGAAATCTGTGGATTAGACGTACCCAGTGATATAGACATGCGAAATATTTGGTTAACACTCGCTTAAAGAAATTCTGTAACTATCTACTGAAACTCAAATGTATTTTTGCGAAAATCACATTAATGTAAGTACTATAACTGAATAACTCAATCTGTGTAGGTACTTCAGTTTCAACTTAAACAAAATAGAAGTTTTTAGGTTGTATGTAAAATCAAATCTGTATGTAAATTAATTAAATTTTTATCTTTCAGTTAGAATGAAAACTGACTGCAGCCGACCAACCAAATTTTAACTTGACCAGAAAACTGAGAGAAAACTTGACTATTTACGCCTTTTTGATTTAATCTAAGTTATACACAGACACTAGATGATGTTTCAAGGAAAAGAATATGTACTTATGTCCAATTGAATAATGATGTAATTGAATATTAATTAAAAAGTATGTAATACAAACAAAAATATCAAAGTTTCATAATGAATATATTTATCTAAACAACTTTTACTTGAATTTACTGAGTACCTAATTGAAATTTGTTGCTTTCAGTGGTTAATTAATGAGAACTATTGTGTACTAACCTGTTCTCCTCTTGACAACGAGATTGATAAGGCAGTAAAAGTTGTGCAACATAATACAAAGCAGTGCATGCTCAGCCACAACATCAAAATGTGACCCGTCAACTAGAACAACATTATGTCAACAAAATAACTCAAGTATTCATATACCAAAGCACCATAGAAGTAAATAGGTCCAGTTTAGTAAAACTGAAAGATGTTATATCTTCACTGATTAAACCTGCTGGCAACCATGGCTGGTAAATTTCAGAACAGCTTACGCAAGAATATGCAAGTTATCCATTTTAAAGCATTTTAAAACAAATATATTAAATGTGATTGCTGTGTTGTCAGCCTGTGCTCTTCTTAATTTACAAGACCCTTCTTATTAAATAAATAATATATAAAGAATTTTTTTTTCTTTACTTTATACATAACTAACACCTTAAAATGACATAATAAATTTTTGTACTACATTAGTCATTATGTTCTTCACAAAAAAAAATGTTCTATGTTTATTTGACAATAATGACTTTTAAAGGTTTAAGTTGAATCAAAATATTTTAATTTGAAATGCATGTGTTTTATTTTTCTGTTACACCTTAAAAGATTTATAATATTTTATAGGTTTGTTGCTCATTTTTATCATTGTTACTCAAATTCTATATATTATGTTAATATACTATATATTATGTTCCAAAAGTACAAATAGGTTGAATAGAGTTAGATCAAATTTATTAATTTGTATATATTGCCTTAAGGTCGCAGGTAATAAAAGTCAAAATAATAGTAAAGTGATTTATTATGAAGTAATACTTTCATATAATTTAGGAAAAATGTAGTATAGTTTCCAAAATGACACTATTTGATCAATAAGTTTTTTGACATTCAGATTGTTAGAACAAATACCTATTATAGCTAATATTGTCACCTTTTGAGTGTTTTCAAAATGACATACTGTTAGCAACACAAAAGTATATAAGTTTTGTTTGCTTTAGCACAAAACATCTGCATCTATACTTGAGTTAAGCATACTGTTCACAGTTTTCCGTCTTTGATAATTAACATTATCTTCAGTAAAAGAGCATGACAATTTTGTATTAATCTATCTATTCTATTCTATTGTTGAATAGACTATTACAGGGTATTAATCAGAAATGAGGTCATATTTTGCAAATTTCAACCCAAATCTTCATCTTTCAACTTTTATCCACATTTCATTATACTCGTAGGTGTCTGCAAGATTTCCCACCAAAAATCTTCTCAACAAAAGAACCATCATGTGTTATGCACTGGCTGACTTTATAGCACATGGAAGCTGTTATTGTTTATAACGAAGCTCGAACTAAAGAGCACTTCTGTATTGATGATTCGTGGTTTAGTTTTCTATGCACTTTATTCTTTCTTCATTGAAGAGGTCTTTTATTTTTTAAGAAATATGTCACAATCTGTCTGTGAATGTTTATATATTTTTCCTCCCAGTAATTTTCTTCATGCTTGACAAATGAACAACTGCCAATCTTTCTCTTTTTATGTTCATTTACAAATTCTTGCAGTACTACACTGGTATTTGACACATGATCCTGATGTTTTCTTTTCAACATTTCTCTTGAAGTAAATATTTTTAGTGTTTATTTGACTTTTGAGAGATAGAATTCTATCCAATAGCATTCAACTGCTGTACAAAATAGCTCCTCACTGTGATGGTGCAACCACACCAAAAATGCATGTTTGCAACTCTTTTCTGCCGCGTGACAATCTTAACAAGTACACTTGTAACCGTTCTTCATTATAACAGTATTGAAACTGTACTTATATTGTTTAGAGCGATACACAAAGAATCTCCTGACCATCAATCTGTCTAAATTCGGAAGATTTGTACTATCTGCTCTCACAAATCCAACATCAATGGTTGATTTTGCTATTAATACAAATAATTTACGATATTTACAAATATAATAACGGAGACTTGGACGATTTTTTGCCAGTTTTAGGAAAGAATAGTGCAAATCGACGAGTTGTTGAATCAAATTTGACATTTCTTTGTTTACTATATGATTGACGTCACGGCCCTGACCACAGGATATCAAAGCGTTTACGGCGTGAGATAAAAAAAAATATTTCTAGCATTTTCAAATTAAAATTTTACAGCAATCATTCATTGTTATTTATTGAAATCGGTATATTGTGGAACCTTATGCCAAATACTGTTAGAAATAAACAATATTTTAATAAATTTTGATATGAGTCAACTACCCTATTCTTTTAACTCAATAACAATTATCTTCTTGAAATTTTTATCAGCAGCCATTTTACACAACAAAATATCTCTTAACATACTTATTATAAACTAAATTCAATCTTCTTGAATCTTAAGCAACAAAACTGAACCTTTTTAAAGTTTAGACTTACTGTAATTTCATTTACATTATAAATATTTGCCTATAAACATAAAATAACCAAATACTCATTTATATCACCTTAAAGTTTTAATCAACAGCCATATTGAAAATTTCTTTTACGTAATAAAAACAATCATATCTTTAACTACAATAATTTTTTTTTTACAAAAAATAAAAACCGACTTCAAAAACACTGAAAACTTAACAATAATATAAGAATAGTACCTATTCTTATATTATTGTTAAGACAACATCACACTTCTATATTGAAGTCGGCGCCAAACAATGATCTCCTAGAAAGTGTTAAAATTTGTCACCGACTTCAATATAGAAGTGTGATGTTGTCTGTACCTATTCTTATATTATTTTTAAGTATTCAGTGTTTTTGAAGTCGGTTTTTTTTTGTAAAAAAAAATATTTTTAACTTTTTAGTGAATAAAATCTTTTTAGTGAAAGAAACCCTAATTTAATACCAGCTGGTATTAATTTAATACCAGCTGGTATTAATTTAATACCAGCTGGTATTAAATTAGTGTTTTCCTCGATTTTCTATGGGATCCCATCATCAGATCCTGACTTTGGTCATAATGGGACCACCCTTGCAGTATACTCTATGAAATACAAAAAGAATTTTGGAAATCGGTTTAAAAATGACGTAGTTATGAGGTAACAAACATAAAAAAAAAATACAACCGAATTGATAACCTCCTCCTTTTTTGAAGTCGGTTAAAAATGAAAAGAAATTATTGCACTCTTAAGTACCTACATTATTTGACTATCTAGCTATTAAAGCTTTTCCTCAGCCTCTTGACTTTTTTACTTTTCAGTTTTTTTTTGTATTTATCACTCTTCCCGATAGCACCCGATAGCTTTTATAATATCTTCCCTTTTTAAAAGGAATTTGTAAAAATCAATGCAGCTGTATTCTTGGAAATTGAATTTAATATTGATTACTGACGCGATTGTTTCTACGCTTAGTATATTTCTTTTTTTTTTTGTCCATTGTTGTGTAATTAATGAGAATATTATCTCCACGTTGGCGTTATGAGCCGGAATGCAAAAAAAACTGTGCAATTTTCAGCAATTCTGAATATAAATTCCCATTTGGTGTTTTAAAAAATTGTACCCAAAGTTGATTTGAATTTAAAAGCTCATCTTGTTCAGTTAGGTTTTGGCTAAAAGCCTTTAAATTCACCCACTCGTCAAGTAATTTTGCGCCGTTAATATCTTTGTTCTTGTCTTTTAAATAAAGGACAGTCTCTTCAAGAAAAGTCCATTCTGTGTTGTTATTAATCTTCGTCAAAAATATCCAGTCAAATTTCTCAATTTGACTCAATTTAACGGTTTCATCCATTCTTCAATGTACGTTTTGATTTCCTTGTAGAAATCATGCGTGCATTCTTTAAACTCTTGTTTCGTGTTTTCATCTTCTTTATTTATAATACTCTGAACATTCAACGGCACGAAACATTCCTTAATTCCGTCATCTAAGCTTTTTGTTATGATGCAAGTATGCTTCTGGTTTCAAGGACTGAATTATCACTCTTCTCTAATTTCTGTATTTTTGGGTGAACGGTGTGCATAATTGAGTGTATGAGAAACACGTATGCCTCCGAGAGAGGATTTTCGAAAAACTGTTTAATTAAAACAGGTTGCCTTTCAATGCTTTCAACATAATCATTTAATAGACGGTAGAGCTTCAGGAGTAGCTCGATAGCAGGAAACAGGCTTAGCCAACGCGTCTTGGAATGTTACAGAAGCTGTTTATATTCGACCTCAGCTGTTTCACAGAATTATTATAAGAGCTTCGGTTCGTACTGTGTAAGTGGCAAAAAAAATATAAATTTTTAAGATGATGGATTCCATGTCTACTGGCTGTAAATCACATTCGTGGTGCACTGCGTTGTTAATGGCATGTGCAGAACATCCCACACCATGTTTGGGTTTAGATTTCCTTTCAGCTTGTGGAAAACATTGTTGGTTCCATATCTTCCTATTCCACCGAAGTTTGTAAGTATTGCAATTATCTCCAGCAAAAGTAATACATTTAGACAAGAGGTCATGCTGGCGAAGCTGTGTTATTATCAGTTCAGTGATTGTGTCAGATGTCTCGTTTTTTTGTGATTTCACCGCACCTTTGTAGTGATGAACGGGAATAATTTTGTGCTTCCGTGATTACTATCATCAGTAGCATCGCTGATGAATGGTATATCATGTAAATCACTCTTAAGTTCTTCAACCGACAAAGGGCTTAGCACTCCGGTGGCTATCGCAGTTGCTTTTGTTCGATTGCATGTAACTTTTTTTGCAGTATCTGACCCCGAAAATATTTTGCGGTTGAGAGCACAAGTGCAGTCTAATGAATTGTAAGACATATGATGGCTTACTGTATGATAGACGAGTGCGCCTTCCGCTCCTGGAATAAGGAGGTCCCTCGTCGATGTCGATCTCACAAAATATGTTGCTATATTTGAAGTAGGTACTTGCTTGATTTTTTAAATGTGTTTTGTGTTTTTGCGTACTTATATGCTCATTTATGTCTGTACCCAACGCCTTTGTTTGCGATTGAAATAATCGTGGAAAAAACGGGGGGACGGTGAATTTGGCGAGTCGGTTCGTCGATTACGGCACAGTAGCCCCGTCCGGACGCTCCCGGATGCCCTCTCTAAACTAAGGACAAACCCGGAAGGATGGCAACCCTAGCATCAAAGAGTAATATAATACTGCATGCATGTTCAAATGATCATTCTTGATTGTGCATTTTCCTTTAAGAGCAAATAGCGCCATCTATTTCCAAGTGGCGAAACTAAATTCAAATTCAAATTCAAATTCAATATCCTTTATTCAATTGGGATTTTACAATCACTTTTGAACGTCAAAGAAGCTACGCCATTGGTTCACAAGTCTACGGCGGGAGACCTTGTACTGGAAAGAACCAGCAAGAAAACCAGCAAGGGCTATTTTTTTCTCCCTGTATTGTTACAGAGTCGTCAATTGGAAGCAGAACTCAAAAGTAAAGATTGTGTTCAACTTCCATTACAAGATTAGATGTGTCAGTGTACATTATACATTTAAATCTATAAATTAAGTCTACAATTAAGACCAAGCATTGACATCATTCAGATAATCATTGACTTTATAATATCCTTTACTCATTAGAGTCTTTTTTACATGCGCTTTAAACTTATGAAAAGGTAAGTCAGTAACACTCTGTGGAACTTTATTGTAAAAAGATATACATTTCCCCATAAATGAGCCTCTAGTTTTTTGGAGCCTGTACGTTGGAACGGCAAGTTTATTTTTATTTCTTGTATTTAAGTTATGAAATTTAAAATTGGTATCGAATGTGTTATAATTTTTATAAACATAAATCAAATTTTCATAAATATACTGTCCTGCTAAAGTCAATATATTAATTTCTTTAAATAAATCACGTAGAGAATCCCTTGTTCGTAAATTATAAATAGCCCGCACGGCTCTTTTTTGAAGTACAAAAATACTTTCTATACTAGCGGCTGATCCCCACAGTAATAGCCCATATGACATGACACTGTGAAAATAACTAAAGTAAATCAGTCTTGCCGTTTCAACATCAGTAAGTTGTCTCATTTTTTTTACAGCATATGCCGCAGAACTGATTCTGTTTGCTAAAGACGCAATATGTGGATCCCACTGCAAAGTCGAATCTAGTGTTATACCCAAAAATTTAGTAAAATCGACGAATTCAACAGTATGATTATTCATTTCCACAATATTGTCCACTTTCCTAACATTTGGCAATGAAAACTTAATACATTTAGTTTTACTCGAGTTTAATGATAAATTATTCACAGTGAACCAATGCAATACTTTAGAAAGAGTACTATTTACAACGTCAGTATTTCCGTTTCCTCTGTCAATCTTAAATATTAAAGAAGTGTCATCTGCAAATAGTACTGTATCGCACAGATTATTGGTGAAGTGTGGGAGGTCATTAATATAAATTAAGAAGAGCAGAGGTCCCAGTATTGATCCTTGAGGCACACCCATAATGATAGGTGCACCAGAAGACTCAGTTCTGTTAATTACAACTTTTTGGACCCTATTGGACAAATAAGACTCAATAAGCTTAATTGCCTCTTCAGACACACCATAATGCTTGAGCTTATTTAGAAGAGTCTGATGATCAACGCAGTCAAAAGCCTTTGACAGGTCACAAAATATACCGATCACATCCTGTTTACACTCCCAGGCGGCAAAAATGTGTTTGAGAAGTGCAACTCCAGCCTCTGTAGTGCAACGACCCTTAGTAAAGCCAAATTGGTTCATATGTAGGATTTTATTGATTGTGAAATAA
This sequence comes from Schoenobius gigantellus, assembly GCA_963935595.1. Classification (NCBI taxonomy): domain Eukaryota; kingdom Metazoa; phylum Arthropoda; class Insecta; order Lepidoptera; family Crambidae; genus Schoenobius; species Schoenobius gigantellus. Next base: position 28,691,992 of record OZ012547.1, on the reverse strand, counting down.
TCTGACAGCTGATTAGAAATAATTTTTTCAAATATTTTGCTAAGTGATGGTAGAATCGAAATTGGTCTATAATTTGCAGGATCATTTTTATTTCCAGATTTAAATAAAGGTATTAACTTGCTGTATTTCATTAGATCAGGAAAGATACCTTCATCAATACATTTGTTGAAAATGAACGCTAGTTGCGGAGCAAGTTCTTTTATTATAGATTTGATTAAGTGGGTCGAAATACCCCAAAGATCTTCAGATTTTTTGGTACTGATCATGCGGAATGTTTTTAGAATAGTGTCGGCGTCAATGTGACCAAAGTTGAAGCCTATGCTGCACTTCTCTACACTTTGTTCTAAGAGGGCTACAGCCGCATTGGGGCACGAGTTGAGACTACTTGTAGTTTCTATAGGTATATGGTAGAAGAAATCTTCAAACGCATTTGCAACTGCAATATCTGATTTTATTGCTTTATTATTAACTTCTAGTGAGAAAGAATTTACACGGCTTTTGGGTTTCCCTGTTTCCTGGTTAATGATGTTCCAGGTGGTCTTTACTTTGTTTTTAGATAAGCTAATTTTATTACTTATGTACATCGCTTTTGCAGACATGCACACTTTCTTAAATGTTTTAGAATAATTTCTTACATAATCTATGAAAGCGGGATCACTGGAGTTTACTTTTAAAGCATAAAGTTAAAATAATTTCCTACGGCTTTTGTATATGCCTGGCGTCGCCCAATCACTAAATTTCTTTCTCTCATGTTTGATTTTAATTACTTTTTTTTTAAATATATTGTTACATTCATCTTTAACTACATTAAATAAATTATTATAAAGATTATTCGCGTTGCTCCTCTCGGTTGATGAATCTGCAATTTGATTAACAACATTTCTTTTAAATTTTTCTATACCGCGTTTTGTTATGGTCTACAAGTAATCTCACGTTCAGAACAAACATGATGGTGTTCAAACGAAGCTAAATCGAAACCAACAGCACTTTCTAACAACAAACTAAGCATCGGCTTTCTCTGGAACTAGCCAACAAGCCCGCCAGATGGCGCGATTTTATTTGCGTGAGTTAGAGATAATAGCCGTAACAGACGATCCGATTTGGTTGGAGCCAACCGCCCGACCCCGACCAAATTGGAACGTGTGTACGGTTGTCGGCCCGACATAATTATTATTAGCTTGTTGGGTGCTCGACGGCCCGATCGCTCATCCGACAAGTAGGGGCACGACAAAAGACAAAAGTATCGATACTTTGTGGTTTAATTTAATTATGTGTGCTTAAAGTAATAAATTAATAATTTAGTAAACTAAAAGGACTCGACTGCTGTCCTGCCAAACCACAAAGTGGAGAAAAAATGTATTGCAAAAATTTTGTTTTACTCTTTGTTTCACGCTTAGTTACGCATTGTACAGTAAGCTCTTTGTCAAGCTATACTATTTCACCTTTGGATCGTTCTTATGTCGCTTGTAATATACCTTGATATAACTTTGCGGAAAAAAATCATAATTTTAAATTCAAAAACAAATCCAACCGCATTCAAAGACTTCTAAATAATTACCTGTCTGGATCGGTAATCGAACCCGCCAAATGAAGAAAATGAATATCCTGTATTTTTATGACACCGATCGATAGAGTTGGATCACAGGAAAGAAATATATCTAACAAACATTACCTCAAAAACTTAAAGTCTGAAATCTATCTGTACCTATTCATTTATTCTTTAGGTATAAACTTTATAAAATATAAACAAAGGTTTTAATTTATTTGAGTTTCGCAAAGACAAATTGTGTTTTTGTATTGGCCAAAATAGTATTTTGTATCGATATCGATATAGGTACATAATACTTTTTAGGGCATCCCTCCTGTTGGATTGCCAACCGCGTCGGACCGTCTGTAGGCGCGTCGGCTCCTCATTTGGTTGGATCACGTTGGATCCAACCAAATCGGATCGTCTGTTAGCACTTTAAGGTTTTTAAACAAACTTACCGAAGTTGTAGTTCGACCGTAATTATACGAGCCGCTAAATCTGAAGAGATTTACATAATTCACTAGGTAGTCCAATTCTCCATGTAGGTACTAGGCATCGAACACATCTTTAGAGATAAATACAACCTATAATTAAGATAAAATTATTTAAAATAAACATTTTCAATATTCTAGATTGTTTTATCGACTTCCTCTTATCGGTGATGCCCTCTCTCGTGGTAGGCTGGAATGGCTCATTATTTTAGAGCTATTTTGAAAAAAAAAACAAAAACATTATTTAAGGAAAGGTTTGGTATGCATTGGTCGTGATAAGTTGGGTGGGTGAGTAAATCCCTTCGGATGTAGCGGCTAGTGTAATTACGGTCAAACTACACTTCAAGTAAGTCCATTAGAGGCCAAAGTAAAAATACAAGCATGAGTTAGGTACGATTTTTTTATTATTGTAAATACATTTAAAGAAATATACTTATATCCTGAAAAAAATAATTTACAAATATTTTTCAGGAATTTAAAAGGGTGTTCCCAAATTGGTACACTGGTCACTTATAAGTAGAAAAACTGAAGAATATGGATTTTTAATGCAAAGCGTTTTTTTACACTTTGCAGCCCCATCAGCATCTTTTCTAGTATTTGACACAGCGTACACGCTTGGGAATCTTTTAGGGTGTATTTCCAGCAACCATCTAGCTGTAGCCGTATAATATTGAAAGAAGAAAAACAAGGATAAGCTGAATGTCTTAGGGCGTCTCGTTGAGATAAAACCTAGCTATAATTACGTCGAAACAATGATTTATGCAGTCATTCGATATGACCATGTCGGTCACATAAGAATAGCATCCACCACTATTTCTTGCCACGTATGCCAAATTTGTACAAGACTATAGACTGATCCATTTCGACTAATACATTCCTTCTCTCGGCAGTTTGTGGTGGCCTGCTAGTAGCATAGGACCCCAAAAAAGGTTTTCAGTTCAGCAGCACTAATATTGTAAAGTTATTTTGGTTTGCATTATAAATTAGATAAAGTGCATTGTCATTTCATTAGCTTCGTCTTCTGAAAGTTTTTCAAATATTTGAATGGGTGACAACTCTTTCAATTGGCTAGATGACTAAAAATTTTTTTTTGCTTTAATAGAAGCTCATTCATATAATAAACAGAAAGAAAAAATCGCTTTTCGAATAACTATAAAAACAACCAAGATATAAGGTATTAAAGATTTTTCTCCATCTCTTTCTAGCAAAACGGCAATTTACAAGGAGTTTATATGGCCGGACTCAACGATGACGTCACGGTTAATGTCGGATCTCTCTGTCTAATCGCCTTCAAATTAACAACTTAAAATGCTTGTATCTAATGTATTTTTAAGCCGATTTTAATTCTAATTTCACAGGTCTGCATCTTTTTCTACGGTATTTTAATATTTAATGACGAGACGTAAAAATTTGACTTCAGTCATCATCCCAATTCTTCGTTGATATGGTTCTGATACTGTGATCGGCTGAAGGTTTCGTCATACGTCTTGGAATATTTTGATGAACACCTTCGCCAAACTAAAGCCAACAGTGTAGTTTGGTTTGTTGATCTTATATGACGGTTTTCTATTTGTGCTGAAGTTTTGGTCTCAAATCGTGGTCTTTGGCGGGTAACGTCTCATCGTCATTCTTGTCCAAATCCGTAAGAGCGAATATCCGTAATACTTGGTAATACCTAAACAACATCGCGAACGAATACTCCAATATTTCCAGGCACATCTTTTAGAACATTTGATGGAGTAACATAGTCATCGAAACTATCTACTTCATCAGTAGAACTAGATTCTTGAGGTATAATGGCTTTATCATACTCCATGCCGCCATCGCCACTATCTTTCAAAATCATATTTACGGCTTCTTATAAGCCTTGAAAGTTATTGCTTTGACTAAAACGTTTGCGATTCATATTGATACTGGAAAAAAATGGTATACTATATTATTTAGTGTGGTTGTAGCCACTGTACCCAAATTGGCACACCAATATGTTATTCCTTAAAATTGAAAGAACTTAGTAAATATAATTAATGGTTAAATGAACTTACCTAAAGTGAACTTCAACCATAATTATACGAGATGTTGCATCCGAAGAGATTTACATACATTGTAGTCCGTTCAATGTTGTACTGCATTGCCACACTTGTTCAGAGAAATAAAAGAAATAAATAAAAAAAACGGTAGACTATTGACATTATGTTACTGACGTTAACTGTCGGTTGTCACCTCATTTAGTTTAGAGCTTCATCAATATCCCAGTTTACTTTATTAGGGTATTTATAGAACATAATGGGCGGGGAGGGTGTTAAATCTCTTCGGATGCAACATCTCGTATAATTATGGTTGAAGTTCACTTTAGGTAAGTTCATTTAACCATTAATTATACTTCTATGTTGCATCCTCGAGATTTAACATACATTGTAGATGTTCAGCGTACATTGTTAAATGGGATATTGTAACATTATTTATTTTTAATGTAATAAAATTGTTATTTGTAGTATAACATTATCACATTACTTTAAATTAAATAGTGCATGTATATAGTATACCTTATTATATATTTAGTATCATAAATTACGTACTAATAAATAACAGAAAAAAAACGCAGTTATCTTGGAAAATATCCATCAGCAATGACGTCACTATCATCGTTTGATTGTATAAGTATGCGAAGCAAGGAGAATTTCCAGTCCATCCAGTAGTCTTTTTTTTTTAAATTCGATAGATGGTGTATCTATCGAAGCTAAGCTGTGTTAACCGCCGGATGTGGATGCGTTTTGGGTACTGTAAGCTGCGAACATGTCAATACTCACGCCAGTATTACTTAAAACCTCTTATAAGCAGCGGCTGATAGACAAGGGGTACAGTTATGAATGTGATTTTTGTATATTTGAAAATTCAACATAGGAATCAAAGTCAAATTTTTCAATATAGGAATGCTGAATGAAATGAGTTTGCTGGACATATTAATAATCTCTCATTCAAAATGGTAAAAATAGGCGCGGATTGTGTTTATTTTAATTTATCCTGTTATAGATAGATTACTGTTATAGATTAATTCTGTTATAGACAGATCCAGACTCCATTATTTGTATACGATTTATTTTAATTAAAGATAACGTTTGTAGTCGTTGCCCAGTGGACAAAGTAACTACTTTTTGAGAAATAATTTTTTATAACAGATTATCATTTGGAGATAATTATGAATTCGATAGTTAATCTAGTACCTACTTAGTTCGGATCCCAAGTAATTATACGTAGGAATATTCACTTTTGATTCTAAAAGGCCTTATAACAAACTAGATAATAATATGTGGTCATGATTAACGTGGTTTTTTGAAAATATGAAAGCTGATCTCAAGGTATTGAGCCCTTAATACCTTTAGATCAGCTTAACCTTTATTAAAAAACACGAAAAGTTTAGTGTTAATGATATTAAATGGTCAAGATAATGTACCTTATTCTTCAGAAAAAGAGCAACTATTTTTTTTAATGCCACATTATATTGATTGCATCAATTGGATACGATTCCCTGATAATATTGCGAGTATAAGTTTTTTCCACATGTGGTACCACCTACAAGGAGATAATTATTTTTTTACGTTAGATTCCAAATAAATTATTTTTGAAACAAGTAATTAATAGAATAACAACAAACAACTGATGTACCAAGACTGGCTTGACCAATAAGGGACAATACCTACCTACCTTTTATCTTTCTAGGGCATAAATATGAGTTTTTCCACTGTATAGTAAATGCATCAATATTATAAGTATCTAGATCACGTTTGCAGGAAGTGTACTTTTGGCATTTTTTATTAGCATCCCTGATCAATTTATCAAGTCAATTGTCATCTGTCCAAATTGAGACACAATAAACTTAAATAATGCGTGATTTAGTTCCCACTCAGAGTCAATGTCATAGTATCTAGACCTCATCTAGACGCTTGGACTGCATCTGTATTTTCACGTGATTTGATTATAGTGCATAAATTCCTTATTTTCTATTTATCGTCTAATAATATTATATCTAATTTCATTCAAAGGGGGGAATTGAATTCCGTCCATTTTGTTAATATAAGAAATGGCAACAATGTTATCTATTCTAAGATGGATCTTAGAACTTCTTTAAATTTAAAAAAAAAACACTTTTAAGCCTAAAAAGGCCGCAAAAAATTCGAAAAAAAATTATATAACATTTTCGCCCCCCTGAAGACCAACAGTCTCTAGTTGCACCACCATTGCAGTCTGCACCTCAGTCTGTGAGTGAAGCATCCGTGAACATTTCGAGCTGAAAGTCGCGTTCAGAGATATTGTTCATATTTTTATAAATTAAATGGGTCCATCGATCGAAATCCTTATGTAAGCAGCTATTGATAGACATATTTGCACCGTAATTGTCGTTTGTGTATAAAAGTTCCAAACAGTTTTCTTCTCTAGTAATTTTCTATAACATATAATTTTATTAACTGTACCTACCTAATTTTGATAAATTCATGAACCATAAAATTTGACAAATAGTGTTCGGTTAGGGTCAACTTTTTTCATAGTTAATCTTAATTAAAGTTTGAGTAACTTCATTCACAGTTGGAACACAGTTTTTATAAAAGTTTTCTATGCATATTACGTCATCTAAATACGACACAACAGGGGCCTAATTCCGCTAATCTTAACGTCGTTGTCGCGTCGTGATAGCGTTTCAATAAAACTGCTTTTGTCGCTTTTATGCGTATGCTGCTACAATTTATTTGTACAACAATTTCTTGATAAGTGAATAGTAACAAATGTTTAGTTAGTATTCGGTTAAGCAACAATAACTGTCTCAAAAAGCGATGCTATTGAAGCGTTATTGACACGCCACAAATGCGTTAACGCTAGCAGAATAAGGTAGATTGCGTTTTCTTAAGTAAGATAGCACTAGTTTTAACAACTTTGTGAAAACAAACATGATAGACTTAAACCTTTACCCTTACGGTTAACATGTGAATTCGTACAAAGCATTGTCGAAATCTAAGGAATTGTCTGTAAGATTTATGAATAGGAATTACAAAGTATGATGATTTTAAATGTAGTGTAGCCATTATGTATTATTATGAAATATTAATTGTGAATCGATACAGTTCGTATATTATCCATTTTAAAATGGCAGATATTTTAAGTGTCAATGGCATTACTTTAGGTGTCAAAGAACAGGGGAAGTAAATTGTTGTGGTAATTCACTTCATTCTGAAATAGCACCTAACTTAGCCGGGTTCTTAATAGCTAATTAGCTACAATCGCATCACTATGAGACATTGGTGGATTTGCAGGCCTAAATATTTTGGTATACTTTGCTAATGAATGGTATCTTGTAACCATTAATACAAAACAATTAGATCATTAGTTATAGAGATCCAATGTAAATAAATAAAATTGGGATTTTACCTGAATATTATACCTCTTAAATTACGAGGCTTATTAGTTGTGGTGGCTAAACGGGGCTGGACTCGGGGCGAATAGCTCGTCGAGGAGGACCCCGTTTGTTTCCCGACTGAATTGTAGTTTGTCGGTTACCAAAGATATTGTGGATAGTCGGTTTCTTTATTTCCAATCAGGTTTTTTCTAAATCCTTAAAATATTTTGTTTTTTTTCCAGTTTTGCTCCAAAAAGATATTCATTACTTTTTACACCGTTAATTAAAAACAAAAACTGTTTGTCCAACAGAGGTAGTACTTAAAAGTTTTCGGCAATTGAGATTTTTCTGGTAGTGAATCTGGTCGAGTGATAACTGATTAATTTTCGTAAATTTTTCTTAAAATTGTCATTTTACCAATTGTCTGAGACTTGATTAAATTTTTTGTTAAATTGGCGAGTCCTGATATTCTTATACCAAGTTGACTTTGGGACAATTCTAAATGTTTGTCATTTACGCTATTTTAAGGTTCAACTTGTGCCAAATCCATGTGAAACATCCCGGTACAAGTAATTTTTCTTTTAAAGAATCTTTCAGTTCTTTCACCAATCCATCAAGTAGTATTTTCTCCCAATGTTCAGAGCCCTCGCTAGTTATAATTTCACTGAGTGTGTAGTTTGCGTTTTTTGCATCGCCAAGCATTTTGAGGAAACTTGTAGGTAACTTAAATAGGTACTCTCGGTGCTTGAGAGTCATGGCGAATATTGCTCTAGAGCGAAGGTTGTCGTATGCATAGCATTAGCACTTGAACTCAAAGACTCACAGGCTGCATTCTCAGGCTCTGACGAGTGATGTTCTCACTGTTATATATACGAATAATCGTAAGTTTCGTATAAGTTAAAAAGATAAAAAACATAATAATTACTTTCAGGATAGTATCGCGTACTTATAACATTAAGAAAGTAATGACATTGTATTTCTGGGTAACATCATGTGATACCACTCTAAGAAACACATACAATACTATCGGGATAGCATCAAGTGATATCTCTTTAGGATAGTATGAAAGGATTTTTTTAAAAGAAATGTGGGTGTTCTAAATATATTTCCCAATACAATTCCAATTTTAATATTATCTCCAATCATAATTATGCAATTCAAAGCATATAGTATTGTAACAATAACAATAGGTTTTGATATTTTCTATGCAACTTCACATTTCTAAAGGAGCTGACCATGAAACAAAACTTACGTCGTTTGCGTTTTCTCCTTAACTTTTCTTCATATCCTCGAATCTTTTGTTCAATATTATATATATATATCATCACTATACGGTTTCCGTTTACACATTACATATAAGATTTTCAATTTTTTAAGCAAATTTACAGCTTTTACAGAAAAATAACGTGCAGCAATGCCCGCACACAAAGAACGAATGAGGTGACAACCGACAGTTAACGTAAGTAACATAATGTCAATAGACTACCGTTTTTTTTATTTATTTCTTTTATTTCTCTGAACAAGTGTGGCAATGCAGTACAACATTGAACGGACATTGAATGCAGTATGTTAAATATGACATGAATATACATTACATTGCATTACATCCACATTGTAATGATAAAAGAAACTTATGCTTACCTCTAAACCTGTCTTGATGATGATAATCAAAAGATCAAATACATAACGAGGGACTTCATTTAAGTTATCCGTTTTTTATTATATTCAAGCTTTCACAACTCATAAACTTAAAAAAATGTTGAGCGTTGTCAATATTTTTTTAAAATACCCTCATTAATTATATGTTCCCGTATTGGCACGGCGGTAAATTATGGGTAAGTACACATCGCCTCTACATCCTCGAGATTTACATAATTAACTAGGTACCTAGATGTTTAGCACTTTTTGAGAAATAGCCTATGAATACAATGAAATTGAATTCATATTTTTCATTTTCATTATTGGTCCAAATATCTTTTTCTTTTTTTATAGTGGCAATTGGAGTGTCATTTTATTAGAATCTAATTCAATACCTAAAAATTTTTTGTTTGAGTACTAAATCACTTTTTTCGTTATTTATTATGAAACCTAAGTTTTTCAATAATTTAACGGTTTTTTCGGTTTCGATAATGCAATTATCGAATGAACTATTAATGCATAATATATCATCTAAAAATGACTAGCAAGTGTCCAGAGCTTCTGAAACATGTTACATGTTAGTTTAAGTACCTAATTTTATAAAAGTAAATGGCGCAGAACATAGCCCGGAAGACAATGAAATTCATATAGCTGCCCTCTAAATCTCAACCTTTAATATTTTTTACGAGACCTATGAATTGGTATTGGTATTGGAAATATAGCCATATTTTCAATACCAATTCCTTTTAAGTCAATTTTTGTCATAAGGGAAGATTTCGAAATAAGTTTGGTGGCAGTTCTAATATCTTAAAACGTTGCGATGTCATGAAGTTATTTTTACTATTGAGATTTAAAATAAAAGCTAAACGTACCATCGCTTTTCGGAATTAGGAAAATGTTAGTATATAAACTGTCCTTTGACATCGCAACACTTTCTGATTCAATCCGGTATTGAAGCATTTGTTGTAATTTTATATTAATAATAATGTTGTCGATATCCGCCTGAGAGAAATCAGGTTCTGCACTTAATAGTTATTTGTTATACATGAGTGCAAAGTTGTTATTTAACCGCGTGCTCAACTTTGATGACCGAGCAAGCGAAGGATTCTAAAATTAGAATCCTGAGCGTTAGCGAGGGAATCAAAAGAGTACAAGGTGAAAAATCTTTGCACTGAAATGATTAGTTAAATACAAAATAAAACATTAACAATCACAAGATACTTTTATTTCAGTTTAGGTACATATTTACTACAACATTAAAATAAACTTCTTCGTCGCTGGAATCACTCATTTTCGTTTTTTTTTACTTGTTTTCAAGTTTCTTATTTATAACAATACGACGTCAAAACAAAATGGCCCGCGCAAAGCGAATAAAAATCAAAAGTAGGTACACCAAGGAGGTTCAGTGTCTGAGTTTTTAACAAATTTAAAAAAAGTTGTATTATAAATTCGGCACCATGGAGATGGAAGTAAATAGGTTTAATGATGTTTTCAATTACATACCTAGTGCACGCGATGTTCTAAATTCAAATTTACTTTAAACTCAAGCGGATAAAAACGGCTTTGGCGGTCAGATATCGAATAGCAAAAATACTCTTTTCGAGATGTGGGGATGAAAAAAATATTACAAATTTCCAGCATGCTGAAATCACCTTTGTTACGTCTTGGGTATCCTGGAGTTCGGCTTCGATGAAGTCTGGTACCGATCGGCTGGTGGAAGCTTCCTGTTGCTCGAGTTCGATGGTCGAGGCCCGCCTCCTCTTCTCCTGCCATGGTGTTGGTATTGTTGGTTCTGTGGTCTCAGCGGCGGGCCTCTGGCATTTCCCTACCGAGTCATATGTCGATTTGAACGGAATCTCGAAATCGTATTACGTTCCGTACGTTTAATATGTAAGCTTGATTTCTCAGCTGCTTTAATGCCTTTTATTTTTTCACCTAAATTATCTCCAAACAAGAAGGTATCTCGTTTTACATTTCTAATCATATTAAGAAACTTCTTATCAATGCTAAACATTATCAAATTTCGTCTATTCAATGTTTCTTATTCAAGTTCTTTATATGCCGCAGCCGCATGCGGTTTTCGTCCCTCCGTAGTCCGTACACCGCAGTGGGATGCGGCGGTAATGTGCTTAACACATTTAGCACGGTTCTGTGCCACCGCACGGAACCGTGCCACCGTACGGCTTGCTCCGTATCACCGTTCGGAGCTGCGGTGCATGACGCCCCGCATCGCCGCATTATCTATGTCGAGATCTATTACGCGTATGCACGTCGTTTCTACGCAAAAATCCGTAAGATACTGCGGCACAGTGTGGCAATTGTGGCATACCCCGCGCAGGCCCCTCTTACCCATTGGGCACAATGGGCACGTGCCCAGGGCCCCCGATGGACTGGGGCCCCCTAGTCCCTACTCGATCACCAAGCGATAACCGATAGCTACTCTACTTTCTCATTATACATACTATATTATATACTACTAAAAACAAAATTACAGCACCTGTAAAATTGTATGATAAACAAACTAACATTAGGTACTCATTTTTTTGCTCATTTCTTCTCTGTGTTTGTTTATTGGTTTTAAGGTCCCGAACGTTTTTGACGACAAATAAATAAAGTGCGTACCTAATATAAATAAGCAATAAGATTCTATTGAAAATCAATAAAAATAATAGGTGGCTCTTATTTTCTTTTGAATAGATATATGTTACTGTAAAAGTCCTTATATTGGTGAATCTTAGGTTTTGTCAGTAAAGAACATTATTATCCACTTTGGACCTGATGATGTTTAGAAATGAAATATATTTTAATATAAAGGTGATTTTATAGTGTATCTGTTACTGTAAAAGCCCGTATGTCAGTAAATCTTAGGTTTTGCCGGTAAATCCTACATGAGCTGGTAACTGTTAGGATTTTAAAAAGAATAGATGATTTTTCGGGCTTTTAGACTTTGGGGTATGCTAGGTTTTACCAATGACGGTTAGTAAATATTGGTTTTCGGAATAAAACAATGTGTATTTCTGACGTTTTTCTTTTCAATTTAACTATGAGTCAGCACCTTACAAATTAATTAAGTTACGAATCCACCTAGACTGTACAAAACGACACAGTTACGAGTACATGCGACTTGTAATTGTACACATTGAAACTAAACAAAGTCTAAATTAAATACTAAATAAAAAATTGATAATTATCGTTATGATAAAACATTTGTTATTGTAATTATTTTTATTTATTTTTATTATAAAGAGGAAAGATTTGATTGTTTGTGTGTTTGTATTGAATAGGTTTCGAAATTACTGAACCGATTTTGTTGAAAGTTGGTATAGGGATATATTTCGAGACCAGGGGAAGGACATAGGGTAATTTTCCTACGGCAAAAAAATTCCCACGAGAAAACAAAAATAACGCGGGCAAAGTCGCGAGCGGAAAGCTGTAGTAACTTATTAAACATAATTTTAAAACACCTTTAAAAAAACAAAACAATTCAAAAACGAATTTTTTTTTCTTACAAATGCCTACGTTGGCCTGTGGTAACTAAATCATTATTTATCTTATTATTTGGTATTTTATAACTTACTTAATTTTAATATTTGACCAATCTAAAAAGTCCTACGTTTTATGCGTCTCAAGAGAAAACAATAAGGTCAGGAGAATTAAAAAATAGGATTTTTTGAAATGCAAGTATGGCTGTCGCGTTGTGCCCCCAAACAAACGAGTGCGATAGAGACAACTGAAAAATACACAAAATAGACGTTTCGTAGTCCTCTATTTTCTCCTCTAAAATTTGATCGATTTAATTACTTTTTTTTAAATTTAAGGTAAGGTTATGTTTTTGTGTTTCATCTTTTTTGATATAATCGCATCAAATTTGTTTGCTGGATGTTTGAAACAGCAGAAAATTTTTGAAGGATTAAATCGCCTGTAATAATTAATGTAATAAAAAAAGGAGAACGTAGGACCATGTGCATAGCTTTTTTTTTGCAAAAATAGGGCGACTATTGCCACTATCGAGGAAGGAAACCCGTATGATTTCCTCTTAAGAATATTTTCAACATTGACCGCGTCTTGGTGTTGGTGGTAAGTTCTAGGATTTACCGGGTGTATAATGGTAAAAGTCCGAAATAAACAATGATCACAGAACAGTTCGGACTTTTAACCATTAAGAGTTGATAAATCTTAAGTTTTACCGGAAAATGTTAGGATTTACCGTAGTTCGGGCTTTTACAGTAAGATATACACAAAACACATTGGAAATACCTATACAATTTGAGGGTTTCCCTCGATTTTTATGGGATCCCATCGTCAGGCCCTGACTTTGGTGACCTTGGGACCACCCCAGGAGAGCTATTTTTGAATTACGTATGCGACTTCGAAATCACCGATGTGACTAATAATCACCGATTTTCAATAATTCTTATTTTTGAATATCACTTATGTGACTACCTTAGTCACGGATGTGATTTCATTACGAGTGCCCTCACCCACTCGTAAACAAGTCATACATAACTGTGGAAACGTTATCTGTGTTTTGTTTAGAGAACATATTGACAAGTTTGAAGTTGATGTGTGTTGATTTTGAGTTGGATTTATAATTTTTAAAATTTGTCAAATAGTTAAATATTATTTTAACGGTAATAATAATTAACGGTTATTTTTTATCATCCTGGAAAATTTAAGGGACGCTTCACGACATGGTATTACAATGATTTAAATATAAATATAAAAAATAACTCACTTAAATTTTTTAATTTTTTTTGATACAAAAAATGCTGTTCTAGTTGAGAGCAGCATTTTTAAAGATTTTTTGAGTTTTTTTTATACCTAGATTTTTTTTTATTTCATTTTTTTTATATAATATTGGATGTGTCCTGAAGCGCCCCTAACATTTTCCAGGGTGATAAAAAAAATAACCATATATAAGTTTAAAATCTTTTAAATTTGTGTCACAAACAAACTTAGACCAGTATTTTCTTATATTTTGGCCTAGTTGCAATGAATTTCTAGCCGTATAATAACCGGTATATACCGAAAACAGCTACATTCTGCGTGGAACCGAACCCTTACGTATGTGTGTACTTTATCTATGTTGGCAGCTCTGCGTTCGACTTTCAAAAATAGGATGTTTAGGAATTCGTGACTTCAAAGTCATCGCTGACTATTTAGTCAGCGGTGATTTCTAAGTCGCATACGTAATTCAAAAATAGGTCTCCAGGAGTATACTCTATCAAATACAAACAGAATTTTGAAAATCGGTCCACAATTGGCGGTGTAATCGCGTACATACACACAAACAAAACAACATAGGTACGGGTCGAATTAATAACCTCCTCCTTTTTAAAGTCGGTTAAATAGTGCTTTATTATGGTCATAGGGGGCCCACTATCCTAATGTGCCCAGGGCCTCTAATAGGTGAAAGGCGGCCCTGACCCCGCGGACCGCACCGCATCACCGTCCCGGACGATGATGCGGTGCGGTCCGCGGGGTATGCCACACTGTGCGGGAGTGCGGTGCGGTCGCGCGCGCCGCACAACCGCACGGGCATGCGGTGTAAGTGTGTTATACCCTGCGGTTTTTGTATACAAATTAATATTCTTCAGTCAACAAGTTCAGTCAAGTCCGGTGCAATGTGTTATGCGCCTTAAAGTCAATATCAGAAAAGCGCGTCAATGTTAACCGTATTGCACAAAAAAATCAAATTCAGCCCTATTGTCTGATAAGCATCTCAGCCATAAGATAAAAAGAATCGACAAAATAGTTTAATTTATAACACATATTCTAATATAAGTAATAATAACTTACCGACGAAAAGTTTCTTTTGCATATAAAAAAGAAAATAATAGACACGACGAACGAAACTGCTTAAGAACAACCGGCATTTAGCAAATATGCACTTCTGTTAGGTATTCAAGTACAATATATAATACGTTGTTAGATTAAACTGTTTATCGTATAAAACACTTTTTTGTGGGTAAATGTGAAATTAAATTCTAAATATGTTTACAAAGAACATGAATATTATTGTAACTTCACGATATTAAAATGCACTCCGTTATTTATTAGTATTTTCCAATTAATAGTAATAATGTCCATAACTTACATAAATCCTCGTCGCAACGCAACTATTTCGACGCTGACTCAGGCTTTCTTGTAATCGTCTTATTTTCCGACGGATATCTTCCGGATCTTTGTTCTTGTGCTTTCTCTTGCCCATGGAAATCACTAAACACAATTTACTAGCGGAATACAAGTAGATTTGTACATAAAAAAGATAATAACGCAAAAAAAGGATGTATCGATGACCGCACATAGAAAGCGAATGAGCCTGCCAGCCTGCCACGAGAGAGGGCATCACCGGTAAGAGGAAGTCGATAAAACAGTCTAGTTTTAGTGAATGTTTATTTAAAAAAATATATCGTAATTGTATGTTGTATTTATCTCTAAAAATGTGTTCGATGCCTAGTACACTTAGAGAAGTGGACTACCTAGTGAATTATGTAAATCTCGGGGATGATGAGGAGCGGCGATGTGAAATTATACATACTTATACAAACGGGTTAAACTCAATGTTATGAATTTCCATATACTGAATTTAAGTAACGCTTTACATATCCATATGCGAAAGTTCTCTGTCTGCCTGTCTGTCACGATTTCACCCCTCAACCGCTAAACCAATTTTTATGATATTTGATAAAGACATAGCTTAAAAGCCCTGACAAAGGAAATAGGCTACCTACCTTTTATCGCAAACTAAAAATTAGTAATGTAGTTCCGTAAGAGGCACATATTGTTATAATCGAACTCGCGATATCTACAAATCTCAGCACAGTGTTTTTTATCGAAATCCCCCGAAACGGCTTGACCGATTTTTATGAATATTTTGCTTATATTTGGTAGGTGGCCCTCTCTAGAAATTTTTGAGCGTTGAACTTAAGAGGATTGTGAAGCTGTAAATTTTCATACAAAAAGCGATAACGCTTTTCTCCCTATTTACATAGTGCAATTTTCATTATTTTTGGAAATGTTGTAGATATAATGAAGATTAATGAAGATCTAGGTTTGTACGTTTTGATTTTGAAGTAATATTGCTCAAAATATAAATTATTAGCATCTAAATATCTATATCTTAGACTTAAAAACTACATCGAGCATTTTTATCTTTTTTTTGACTAAATTATACTGAATTACAAAAAAGCAAAACGTAGGTACAAACATAGATTAAGGTATACTGAGTTTAATGAGACCCAAAAGTTTTTAATTTCGTAAAGGTTTAGGGGAGTAAAACCGTTATCTCCGGAAACAATATTTCAATAAGAAATGTAGGCACTTGCCTCGGACTTTCAACTCTAAGCGGTGTGCAACAAACTGCATTTTTAGGGTTCCGTAGCCAAATGGCAAAAAACGGAACCCTTATAGATTCGTCATGGCTGTCTATCTGTCTGTCCGTCCGTATGTCACAGCCACTTTTCTCCGAAACTATAAGAACTACACTGTTGAAACTTGGTAAGTAGATGTATTCTGTAAACCGCATTAAGATTTTCACACAAAAATAGAAAAAAAGCAATAAATTTTTGGGGGTTCCCCATACATAGAACCGAAACTCAATTTTTTTTTCATCAAACCCATACGTGTGGGGTATCTATGGATAGGTCTTCAAAAATCATATTGAGGTTTCTAATATAATTTTTTTCTAAACTAAATAGTTTTCGCGAGAGACACGTCCAAAGTGGTAAAATGTGTGTCCCCCCCCCCCCCCTGTAACTTGTAAAATAAGAGAATGATAAAACTAAAAAAATATATGATGTACATTACCATGCAAACTTCCACCGAAAATTGGTTTGAACGAGATCTAATAAGTAGTTTTTTTAATACGTCATAAATCCTACGGAACCCTTCATGGGCGAGTCCGACTCGCACTTGGCCGGTTTTTGAAAGTGCATACTCGAGCTATGAATTGACACTTCACTAGTTCGCGCCCGCGGGCACAGCTAGTAACTATGTGAAATTAATATAAAATCACTGGCTGACCTGTCCCTTGATTGTGTAACAAAAATCTACAGCGATTGTTTTCAATTTTATTTTGACCATAGAGCAGGGTTTCCCTACCATTTACCCTATGTGCTTCACCCAACATTATGCTAAAGTACTACGCCCCCCTAGGGGCCGAAATGGGGAGTCAAAATAAGAAAATTAAACAAAGGAGCTTTGTCCACGATCTACACTGAAAGAAATTTTTAGTAACAAATAACAAACATTTGAGTAACCTATTACATAAAAATAGTGACTTCACAACTAATGTTACTAGTAGCCAAATTCAGTTTTGTAAAAACAGTTATGTTATCTATAGCCAAACAAAAATAATTACTTCCCACCAAATATATAAACCATAAGTTACCAAAGTGTTTCGAGTAAATTACTAATATAAATGTATTAATAACAAAACTTTTAAGTAAGAATAGACCACATCTATGTTTACTATTTACGAAACTGTTTTGTTATAAATAACTATTTATTCAATATTAGCATCACTAAACTGTTATCACAACTAAACTATTTTGCTATCTGTTACTAAACTTTTGATTAATTATAACTAGATTCTCAGATTAGTATAGCATCAATATATTGTAATCATGACCAAACTAATTTGATACCTGTTACTAAACTTGTGATTAAAATATAGCTAGAGTTTCATATTATTTACAACATCACTGTTATGTAATCTGTAACTGAACTTTTCAGTTAATAGTTACATTACTTTTAGGTTACTATAGCGGTTTTTTCCTACAGGTTTATAGCTTGTAGCCAAAACTAATAATATGAGAATTTTCAGCAAGAAAGGCAAGCGCTGTTGAAACTCCTCATATATTAATTTCGACTACAAACTTGGGACAAATTAAAAACTAAATTGATTTGTTCAAATAAGTGAGCATTCATTAATTAAAAAAATAATTAATTACAGAAAACTTTTAAATATATTGATCAACAAAAGAAATAATCACAGAACTCTAAATAACTACGCCTCAACACTAGGCGCCAATCCTCTTTTGGTATCCTTGTCCAAAATATTGTTGACAGCTGGCAATGCTACCAGCGTGGTGGCATCGGAGATCGTGGTCAATTCGACTAGTGACTTGTACAATTATTATTCGAAATCGTCAAAACGGCATAGTCCAGTAGCTCTTCATAAGACTCTGTAAAATAAAAACATGTTTAAGTTATCTGCATTAAAATAAGAAGCAAATGAAAGAAAAATATCACTGGGCCAAAAACACCAGCTCCCTTATTCGCTAACTTCGGTTGCTCCGAACTCTGAACTCCGAACTGTCATTGTGATATACTACTGAGTGTATTACACACAAAACTACTCGCTGAAATAGCAATGGCAACGTGAGTTTTGTTATGGCAGGGTTCATTATAGCAGTATGATATTGTGTTCAAAATTACAGTTCGGAATTGGTAACCAAAGTAAGTGAATAGCTGAGTACACATTAGTCACACAACTGTACGAAAAACGGACAAGCATTTTCTTATAAAAATCAAAGTTTTATTCTCACCATCCAAAAATTTGAAATAGTCATTTCCAAGCCCCACAACCTCAGATAGTAGGAAATTTTTTCCGCAGGTTCGTTTGCTTCGGGGGGGCTGCATTCATGAATACGGCGTCACCATACAGTTTTGACTCTTCATGTGTACCATGATTCTTCTCTATTTTTGAAAAATATCACAAAGTTACCACTAAATGCCACTTGCTTTCTGCGAACTAATGCGAACCGCATGGCCGGTAAAGCGAAATGAACATTATGTTCCTGCGTGTCACGTTTGATGCAAGTTCGGGTGGGAAATTACAATTTTTTTTTGTTACACGCAGCATCACTTTTATTACCTCTGACAAAACTATTTTGTTCTGGCTTACAAAAACATTGTTGTAATCAACATTATTAATACTACTTGGTTTCAATCAAATTACCCTGCCTTAGAGCATAGGGTAAATGCTCTAAGATTTTGACAGTCAAAGTGCATCTTTTACTTTTTTTATCAGTCGACACTGTATTGAATATTTACTCGGGGTAGAGTGAATTTCACCCGATAGCGTTCGAGAAACACCCGAGTGAAGCCGAGGGTAACCGAGCAATTACTCCGCTCCTATTTCTGAACGCTTTCGTGAATGTAAATGCAGGGTAATTTTCGCCTGATAGGAGTGAATTTCTCCCGGCCCGCAGCCAGCGTTAAATTTTACTGACATTGATAGTTGATTGTTATGTGCTAGGTGGCTACCTGATTTTGTTTTATGTCGAAGTTAAAGTTCGCAAATGATAAGTAAAGCTTTGTGCAGTTGTAAAATAAAGCAAATTCGCGTTGCAATTCGTTTTTAACAGACAGAACCCGTTTAAAAACTCGTGAATTGCGAAAATCGCTCGCTAGCGTTTGAAAACCAGTGGGGCTAGCACGCAGGAGAATCGAAAATCGAATCGAAATCCGAATCGAGGAGTTTGTATGGCAATTTTATTAGTTCTGCTACTCACCGCCGTGGCGCTAATAAAATTGCCATACAAACTCCTCGATTCGGATTTCGATTCGATTCTCGATTCTCCTGCGTGCTAGCCCCACAGTTAAACTTGTCTTTCTCGCAACATAAATCTATCCGTTTCTTTTTTACTGAGTGAAAACTTCACGGGTTTTCGAACGGCCTCCTAGATAACCAAGTGTTGTGTCGATATTAACTAAAGGTCTCAGTATACGTAACGTGCTTAGAACGTGGACGGAGCGAGGACGGGACGGAGACGGGACGTGGTTTAGAAAACCCTGACGTGGAGTTTAATGCATACGCAACGTCACAGGGGCTCGTAACTAACGTGCTAGTGTTGTGAATAGGAAAGATGAACTTTTCATTTGAAGAATTGGCTATACTTGCTATTGCTTTAGATGACGAAAAAGCTATGGTTGCCAAGAGGAAAAGAACATTTTCTGTACATCTTACATGGCAAACAAAAGAACAGGAAGAATTTCACAAATTTTTGAGCATATGTTATCGAATCATAATCATTATTTTTTTCGCTTAACAATATAAGATGGGTTTCTATCAAAATTTAAGTATTTTTTGTGTTCCAAATAGAAATTAATTTAATTACTAGGGAAATAATGAAATTCAGTATAATATTATATCCCTGTTTTTTATAGGCTTGAAATGATTAGGTACTTCACATTGAGTTTACATGACCTAGAATTTATTAATCTTGAGTAGGTGGTGCGAAAATATTATAAATAAAGTTATGAATGCAGTAAAAAAATTTAATGAAAGTTATCGTTTTCAGTGAGTGATAATTCGACTGCAATTTTACGCCACAGAAAATTTTTATGCTTCGTATCTAAATACTTTGCGTCTGCAAAATTATACAAAGCTGGATATAAACGTACACACTCGATTAGCTTTTCGTCGTCCATTTTCGATTCTTGTGACATCACTATATTGGTTTCGGAAGCGAGTGGATTGAGTGTGCATACGCAGCGAAATCACGGACGGGACGGGGCACGTGCAGGGCGGGACGTGCTAAACATCGTCGCCGACGATATTTTTCCTATCACATGGGCGCCACGTTCCCGTCCCGTCCGTGTGCTCGTGACGTATACACTATCTGATACATTCTCTATAAAACGATATTTCCAAAATTTCCCGTCCCGTTCCGTCCGAGTAAAAACACGTTACGTATGCCGAGGCCTTAACTCATACCGCTATCTATTTGAAACTTGTGGAACTAACAAATAATTACAAACAACTTAATTTACAATAATAAATATTGAAATCAATAATAATCAAGATAAAAACTATCCTGTCTTTTAAGTAGGACCAACTTACACACAGACCACATAGTAAGCTAAATTTCATAAAAATTGGTTGGGTATAGTATCATGGTTTATCCCGGACAAACATCGTGACGATAGATTTTATATATATATATATAGATATCCCTTTGGGCACTTTGTGGCTCCAACGTGCCGTATAGGTAGTAATTTGTTGATCCATTTTCACTTGTTGATCCGGGTGTCTTTTGTTGATCCAATGCCAGCTGACCATAAATATGTAGCTCCGTTCGGAGCCACAAGTGTCACGATGACTAATAATAATAATTAAGGGATTTTTATACAAATCTACCTTTTTGGCGTATGAGCAGTTGTTGATCCAATTCAAATGGGCCAATCAGGGCGCAGCATTTGCCAAGGGCTTCCTCATTGGCACGTTTGGGCTACTATATTACTGGCTACAGTAACTTAATAATGTCTAGCTAGTATTTCAAATTCTCTTCAAATTAGTAGAGAATCTTGTCTTAAAAAAAGGAAAACTCACAAAGAAATCAGTCTGGAATAACGTGACTCCAGATCAAACCTCAATCTGTAGTATTATATTATCTGTGCCTCAATACTTGTTATTTTTTGGACGGGACTCTTTCCTTTTGTAACAATGTTACTGAGCGAGTGAAGGGATAGTACACAAAGGTGCAACAGCCACAGCGGAGTGGAGCGAGTGAACTAGAAGATAATGCTCGAGTGAGTAGTGAACTAGCAAAATATGTATGACGCATTGACTACAACGGAGTGCAGCAAGTGGTATACGAGGCAGCGATCGACTAGAGTGGAGTGCAGTGAGCGAATTACCAGTGGAAGACGCATCGTTTACAGAAAATGCCACGAGAAAAGAACCAGAGGATGGTGACGCAATAACCACAGCAGAATGGAGCGATTGGTAAACTAAGGGACAAAATAACGACTACAGCGAAGTACAACGAGTGAAAACTGGTTCATCACTCACTCCGCTCCGCTTTAGCTGTTGCGTTGTCATGTTGCTTTTTCACTTGCTCCACTCCGTTGTAGCTGTTGCTTTGCCATTCAGTTGTTCTTCACTCACAGCACTTTGCTGTAGTCGCTGCATCGTCCTCCATTGGTTTACTTGTCTCTCCTCTCCACTTGCTGTTGCATTGTCATTCTCTGAACGACATGATACACTGAATAACAACGCAATAGCTACAGAAGAGTAAAGTAAGTGGTGAACTAGTGGACGAAGACACAGCGGTTACAATGAACTAGAATGAATGAAGAACCAACAATTACAAAGGAGTGAAATAATGAACAGCATACGACGACGACTATAAATGACAGTACCTATAAATGAGTGGAGCGACTGAATAAGCAGTCGCTCCACTCATCTGTAGGCATGAAAGTGCTTGTGTTTATTTTGTTGATTTCGAATAAAAAACTTTATGTTGATCGAAAGAGATTTTATTTTCGTTTTCGAAAAATAATTAAGTAATTATTG
This sequence comes from Schoenobius gigantellus, assembly GCA_963935595.1. Taxonomy (NCBI): domain Eukaryota; kingdom Metazoa; phylum Arthropoda; class Insecta; order Lepidoptera; family Crambidae; genus Schoenobius; species Schoenobius gigantellus. Next base: position 28,669,643 of record OZ012547.1, on the reverse strand, counting down.
TAGTGTTGATGTTTACAATAGAAAAAGACAATAATAACTCGCAAAAAGTCATTCATAATCATCTCATAAATGTAAGTAGGTGCTAGACGAAAGGGGCTTTTCATAATATCTAATCAACAAAGCTGTTTATTGAAAAAAAACAAAGGTACATTATGGCGCGTGAAAAATTATTAATGTTCGTTATTCGTCATTGAACTTAAAAAGTAAAATTGTGTTTTTGATTTCCGCGCATTGTTTGAGAAAAGTACTATACAAGCCTTGGCCACAACTAGGCATTGATGGACTCACGTATGTGTGCCTCGGCTACGCCTCGGCCCACATTTGCACGTTCGTCCATCAATGCCTCAGTTGCCGGCCGCTGCAGTAATGTACTATTAATGTCATTAGTACATGCGTGGATTTTAGCCTGCAACCCTTGGAATGAAATGCATACGTACCCCGAACCACTATGCCAGCTAAATTCTGACGTCACCAAACAAATATACTAGTTTTGTTAAAACCATTAGGTACCTACCAAAATTATAAGGGTTTATTAAGTTAAGTACCACATACGACTAGTAACTCGTATGAGAAAAGTGCGACTGTAGTGGATATGTTAGTAAGTACGTGTACGTGCGTGATTTGACCGTATACTGGTTAGTATGATGCTATTGTCATCGGCAGCAGCGCGGGCGTTGAGACTAGAGGATTCAATCCCGGGCCTTTTTTCTAATCCCGGGATTGAACTTATATTGGAAATAGCAATAAAAAAGTTAGTAATCAATGTCAAAATCCGATAAAACTTAAATTGCCAAAATAAAAATTATTTTCTTTTGGCAATTTAAGTTTTAAATAAAAACGATTTAACAAGATTATACATCAAACTTCGACGAACCACGTATTTTAACAATACATGAGACCTATAAAATTGCAAATTAAGTTGTGAAAAAATTTACTCAGTAAGACATTAAGGTAAGTCAACAAAAACTTAAAAACTACAGAGATCAATATTATGTTAACCAGTACCTTTTTTAAATAAAGTTGACCTGACAGTAACTACTTTATATTTGTATTCACTAATAATTATTTAAGTATTTGAATTGCAAAAAATTTTACGATTCTTTAAAGATTTGCTTAAGATTCGATATAAAGATTTGTTTCTAATCTTTTTTTAGTTTGTTGCACATAATAAGTGCAGAGGCTGCAATAGCGTCTTCAGGCTCGATGGAAATAGGAGGAACACTTCGTGTTTGGAGAAATTCTTCAATTAATTTCAGGAATAAATATAAGAAATCAATTTCAATCCTATCTTGAAAATCCCGGGATTTGTCAAATTTAATTCCAAAATTTTCGGGATCCTGAGATTCGTTATCCTGGGATCGAATCCTTTAGTTGAGACACGAGACTCGCGCGCGCATCAGTTGAATGGTGGACGCACGTTCCCTGGAAATCCCGGAATTTGTCAAATTTAATTCCAAAATTTTCGGGATCCCGAGATTCGTTATCCTGGGATCGAATCCTTTAGTTGAGACACGAGACTCGCGCGCGCATCAGTTGAATGGTGGACGCACGTTCACATAAATAAATATGCGCTAATTCGCCACTAAAGTGACTTTCTGTTATTATCCCTTTGGGATGGTTCAAAATTATGTTTGGAATTAATGTTAGTGCTTCTATTTGCCAGAATTAACATTAAATACGTATTTTAGGGAGTAATTATTTTTTCCATTGTACTTGTAAAGCTTTTAGAAGCGCCGAGAGCCGGAACTCGAAAAAGATCTCTGAATAACCAGAAGCCTTATAGATACTAACTACATGTTAGTTTTAATATACTTTTAATATACCCAGGTAACACGCAACATTCACAATTTATGTATTTTAAGTCACACACGTAAATGTCTCATAATCCAAACCCAAACTTTGCTTTATATTACAAACCATAAATTGACAGACTTTCGACAAAACAGGTAGGGTCCTTAATTTTTCTGCAACTTTGGTCTGGATACCTTTTTTTTTAGGAGGGAAAATCCTTCTTACGGATTCGACAAGGGGCCGACTGACGAGGACACCCCAAGGATATGCCGGACTCGGGTAGAAGACCCCATACTCGGCTAAAAACCCTCCAGATACTTCTACCTCTGTAGAGACACAATCGGGATCGGCGTTAGCCATTCCCCGATTGTGCCCCCTGGAGGGTTGCCTGGCGCAAGCGCCGGACTTACCTCTACGGGGGGGTCGACAAGTATCTCCAAATTCGACTCCCCAGGCGGCCAAGCTAGGGGTGAAAAGTGTCTCCCGACCGGTAGTCAGCCGGCCGGGCCGTTTCAGTCCCCAGCTTGCTAGGGGAGTTGTTGGTGGCGCGCGTCCAGGAACGCTCGCCTCCTCCTCCCCAACCGCCTGCGCCTTGGTCTGGATGCCTAGTTCAACTAAAAATATTTCAATATTTCAGAATAGTTGGAACGACGTGTATACAGGATTAAATAGCAATGTGTTAACAGTCATCTGGGCTTTTTCAAAATAGGGTAAGGTAATGTACCTCTTTAACTTAACTTAATTTCCATCTTCATGCATTTTTTAACGAAGTTTAAATTGCCAGCAATGTACCAACAGCAGATTTAATTGACAATTAAATGTAAGTGACAGCCCTTCAAACTTAATTGAATTGGGCAGTTAATTCACTGTATTTTATTATGATTTGTTAATACATGCAAATAATTACTAAGGGAGCATATATTATTATCCGATTTAAAAAATGCCAGCTTGAAAGCGATAACAAACTGTAAAGTCCCCGTCACGAGAAGCTATAAATTTAGTAAAAACCCATTCAAGGATTCACAACCTTATTTCGAACAGATAGAAATAACAAGTTTAAAAATGACAACCAATAGAACCTATTCCGCGAAAAAAATTCAAACTATGACGCTGGAACGAAACGCAAACTACCTAATTAGAAATTGCGGCCGCTAAAGTTTACGTTCCATGTGTCTAATGAGCGCTCCACATTCTCGCGAGAATCTCGCGAGAACGCGAGAACAACCCGAGAAGCGTGAATGTGGATCCGATTCGCATGTTCTCGCGTAGTTCTCCGACTTTAGTCGGTTTTTTGGCGCGAGGCAAAGGCGCGAGAACTATATTGAGAACCTGTACCAGGGTTGGAAAAATCATGATTTTTTAATAAATTCCAATTAATCATGATTTATTGAATAACTCCTAATTTGTCATGATTTTTTTGATTTCTTTGATTTTTTCGTTTTTTCCGTTACTAATTTTTATTAATTTTATTAAAATTAAATATTTGCCCAGTTCTGAGACAACTATTTGGAGCGATAGCCTCCTCAGCATCAGTGGAAAGTTTTTTTTTACATATGGCATTGTTCACTCGAAATTACGTAACAGACTAGGGACCAAAAACCTGGAAAATTAGTTTTTTTAATCAAGAATTACAATAATGACACTGAAATATGAAATATCTGATTTACTCGGAAAATAGATGTTCTTATATACATTTTTCTTCACAAAAATAAATAATTTTGATTTAATCACTGATTTTGTGCCAACCCTGCCTTGTACCTTCTCGCGAGAATCTCGCGAGAAGTGTGTACCCAAGAAGCTCTTGCCGAGGTTCTGGCGTACTTCTCGCGTAGATTCTTGCCGAGACTCTCGCCGAGAATCTCGCGTGAATGTGGAGCGCTTATAACGCGTTCCAGTACCTACCACAAATCATTAGAAAACAGCGCTTTAAATCGCTAAAATATAACGCGACTAAGTGAAAATATTTTTGTAATACACGTAGGTATGTTACTTTGAGTAGATTGAATTTCGAATTGTTTGAATTGTTGCTACGTAACTTGGTATAAGTTCTTTACTTTAAAAATTATAGCTACTCGTGCCGGGACTTCAGATAGAAAAACTTTTTAACAAAAAATTGAACCGCCGAAAAAACTAAAAAGTAGTAAAAAGCAAAAACACTGAAAAGTTAAAAATAATATAAGAATAGGTTCAGACAACATCACACTTCTATATTGAAGTCGGTGCCAAATTTTAACACTTTCTAGGAGATCATCGTTTGGCACAGACTTCATAATTGCGGTTCCCCGACGTGACGACTAAAGGGCCAATCAACATATTTTATTTTTTACTTTTTGGAGGTTTTTTGTCGGGGGTGTTTAAAATTTTTAATTTAATTTTTATTTCATACTTTTTAAACGGCCTAACATATTATTTTATAAAGTGCACGTGATCCGCTTTGATTTGAGACCCCACTCGAGTATATTTGCAGACATTCGGTTATTCTTCCCCACTTTCACCCCCATAACTTATAAACGGCTCAACCGATTTTCATCAAACATGTCTAAGAACACTCGCCCGTAAGTCACCTTTAATACAAAAAAAACTAAATTGAAATCGCTTCATCCGTTCGGGAGCTATGATGCCACAGGCAGACTGACAGACACACACACAGAAACACAGACAGACAGACACGTCAAACTTATAACACCCCTGTTTTTGCGTCGGGAGTTAAAAATGGCGCAGCAAAGACTGAGGCTTAAAGGGCGCGGGGTGCGGTGTACGGTGCTCCCCCCGTGCCTCCACCGTTACAACCGAGGCGGATCTTACAATGTATAGAGCATTGCTAATATAAAATATCTAGATTAGGTATAATAAATTCATAATTGATCGACCGTTACGGTATCGGTACCTATTCGGATCAAAACAAGTATTAATGGAAGTACGAGTATATAAATTGATCAACACAAGTTATTGATTTTTTAAATATATTCGGAGCCAAAAAGTCTTCGTGCATTTAAAAAATTTTGCCGTTACGGATCCACTATTGCATTAAACTGTTGAAAAAATATATATCGAATATAGGTTCTATCGACGAATACATTTGTTTATATATATATATATATATATATATATATATATATATATATATATATATATATATATATATATAGGAATAGATAGATTAATGGACTATATTTTATCAAACTCATAATTGAGATAATCATTTAATTTCAACAAATTCCCATTTGTAATGGGCAACCCAAAATACCGACAATGATTTAATAATTCTCGTATGTGGATTTGACTGTTATCGTAAGCCTAGTAACAATTATACTACCTACATTATAATTAATAACGGCTTGTGAAGTTTTTTTCATAAGACGTAAATTTTGAATCGATAAACATGCTTGACCTCGGGGTAGCCCCGTTTTCCTGTTGCTGGCTACTGAGTTGTCTTATCGGAACGATTTGTCTCATATAATGACATACCCACGATTCGGATGCGAACAAAGAATCACATTATAGTGGCATCCACGATCTAGTGAGGTCGAGTGACGAGCAAATCGAAAACATTGCAATCGGTACAGTTTCAAAATGTTCCGGTCGTTATATATTTTTTCATACCACCTGCTCGACAATGTTCAATTAGATCCCCCTTAACTTCAACGTAAAGCAAGACATTATATCCCAAGGGATATAATTTTGTATGAAACTCCCAAGGGATTAAAGTGTTTTAAATATGGAACATAAAATTTGTATGAAAATTTATCATAGATGCTAGCTTAGGAAGGCAAAGGTTCTACGCCCATACAGCAGTAGCGTGCATCCACTAGAGACAAAGACATTCTACCTGTGTAAATAATGTTTTTATAAACTCTAAATACATAATTTCTTTACCAAAATTATAAAATATTTATCTACATAACACTGCAAGCTAAAATAAACAATTACATTTCACTTTATTTTTTATTGTTAAAATACGTTTTATGCAAAAAGCGCCATCTTTTGACGGCCACCATAAACTATCGATAAAAACGAATAAAAGCAGAGTAAAGCAAGAGCACTCGCTGCCAGCGGATAAACAGCATTTAATTTTGGAAAAATTACGCGGCATATTTAAAAATAAAGAATGTTTCTACAATTTGTCCATAATTTGCACTAACAGTATTCCGTTGTATTGTTTTCATAGCTAAAACTTTGCCGCCAACGCCATTACGTATTTCAAAATTGTAATATCTTGTTGCTTACGTTAATAAAGTGCTTAGTGGAATGTGTTTTGTGGCATCAATAATACAGTCTTTTTAGAAGTTTATTCAGTGTTTTATTGATAAAGTTAAAAAACGTAAGTAGGTAAATGGCCAGGTGCTTCAGCTTTTTTTTATTTGGGGTCAATAGGTTGTCGACTATTTGAGATTTATTTCGACAGTTGTGTGTAGTAATTAATTGCTGTTTCAAAAGTAAATATACAACAAAGTTGAAAAATAAAAGAATTTTATTTGATACCATTTTATTGTTAACAAATTAATATTCGTCCTGCGTGCTACTAAAGGTCATTGACAGGGTCCAGCAGCTGATCGTATCGTATTGTAAATCGATAAGTAGACTAAGTTCATACTTGTTATATTATTATTAAATATGTTTTAAGTTTTGTAATGTACTTAAGCTTTAAGCTTTACTTAAGATATAATTATTGCGTGACGTGTTCGTGCTTGGTAAAATAAATCTTTTTTTTTGTATTTTATGGTTTTCATGATAATATCATAATTTTAACCATAGTTAAGTATAGTGATAGTGATAATGATAATGTGACAGTGTTTAACCACCTATGTAATTGGTTATAGAGTCCTGAGTTTTTATTGTCTCGCAGATGGTATGAAAAGTAGAGTATTCACCTCTGGAATAAAGCAGTGTCTTCGTCTTAGGCGACTTGAACCCCTCGCTTCACTTAGGACTCTACATAACTCCCTCGCTTTGCTCAGGAGTTAAATTTTAACTCCCTCACTACGCTCGGGAGTTAACTCTAGAGTCCCTCGTTACGCTCGGGGTTCAATATGGCGCCCGTGACGTTAGACACTGCTTTAATCCCTTGGTGCATAATCTACTATTGTGTTTGTGCTACTAGTGGGAGCAAGTAAGTCTTCGACATTTTATACATTTATAAATAGACCTTGTAGTATGTATATTTTGATTGAACACATTAAAGCTAGCATAAGCTCATAGAATCTATTCTATAAGTTAAGTATTGTAAAGCCTTAATGTAGCTTCGCCAGATTAACACTCGAATACATTAGTAAAATGTGCAAACGCGGGGCCCGTAGCAAATTTCATCAAGGAGCTCTTGAATTACTTTAAGGCTATCAAGTTCATGGTATTACTTAAATAAAATAATACTGTTACAAAGAAATTTTTCTGGTATGAACTTGAGTTTTCTTGGTTTAAATTTGGGCAAATTTATGAAAAATACTATTCATATTGATTTCTCTAAGTAAATCGTAATCAATATTAATGTAAGCGTTGGTGCGCGGGGCCCCCAAAGGTGCAGGGTCCGTAGCATTTGCTACTCTTGCAACTTGGCTAATACGCCACTCTGGGAGTACTGGATTTTTTTTGCAATCGGCTATTGTATTAGAACAATAATATTATAAGCTTTCACTTGTTTGTTAGTGAGGACTAATTAATTACGAATGTTGGAAAAGAAAACAACGCTAGTTTCTATAGGGACTCTACTTATATTTTTTACAATATTTTATTTTACAATATTTTGTCATGGTTTTCAGAGCACAAATATAATCCCTGTTCTTATTCAAATAGCCCATTGTCTAATAGCCGCTTATAAAGTTAATCGGTAGGTAGAATTATTAATCCAAATTAAATTTATTCTTAAAACCATATCGGATTCAAATGTTGGGTACATGGTGTGAACAATAGATGCCCCAAAATAAGAAAGGAGCACCGAGATTCGAGAATGTGTTTGTTGGGGTTTTATTACTTATCTGCAGTCATAATTACAGTATTATCGGGTTATGTACACGCTTTCTAGGCATAAATACATCGCCTCGTATTAACTAGCTGAACTTTGCTTGACCCTATGCATATATCTTCTGATACTGATGAATCCGTAAAATATCAATAACTTAGGTCCTGAACTCAACGATATATTGTCAGAAATTTTAAGCTTACGTACGTAGATAAGATTTGAAGTACCCAGTTTTCAGATTATTTAAATTGTATTTGTGTTAGTATGCACATTTGTATTTAAAATTGTTATGCAAAAAAAAAAAACTTTTGCATTAACATACACAGTGAAACTAACATACCAAATATTTGGTTGGTACTCAAATTAGTTATACAGGAAAACAGATAGGTAGGTACTCAAATCAAATAATCTGATTAAACAGAATAATTTCTATAATAATAGCCCGTCAGTTCACGACAGGTCAGCATAGCAATTGGGGATCGGAGTATCCCCAACAAACATTAGGCGTTCTGATCTGAGCTATAAAAGAGGTATTAAGATGCTGATTGCAACTTAGTAAAAATATAGCGATAAAACTAGAGTTATAGCGCCCGACACTTGAGCCTAGAATGAGCCTGGGACGTGAACAAAACTTGACAGAAGATAAATTACATATTTTTCTCCCTTTTTCATGTAACAATTAAGCAAGATGTGATGAATATGTATAATTTTATCTTCTATTGTCCGCGGCCTGTGTTAGGCCCTTAGAGCATTTAGCCTAGGCCTGGCTAAAGGAGTTCCAAGTGCTACTCTTACGCTGTCATCAAAGCGTGCAGGCTTTTGTTGCATTGTACTATTTGTACCTACAGCTAAACTCGAGATTAACACTTGGTACTGATTTAAAAGTAGCTCCTCTGGATCGACAGTATTTATCAATTTCGATGTTACTCACGTAGTTGTTTTTTTGTTTTATATTCAAAACCTAAACTAAATTGCTATATCGATCTGTCACGAACACGAACGAACCATAGATAGGTGGGTAGATACCTAAATAATATACAATATTTCATATGATTATCCCATGGATCTATCCAAAATTGTATTTACATAGGTTGCAAAATGTAAAAGTATCTGTTGTCTTAAATTACCAGCACTTATACTTAGATTAGAAACGAATTTACTTACAGATGCACAGCGCGATAAAAAGTTCTTCCGCAAAGACTTCAAATACATAGAAGAAACGCAAAGCTTTTACAAGATTCATACAATTCATAAGAACTTCGAAGATGCAAAAGAAATGTGCGAGGTCGAGGGAGCGCAGCTCTTCTACCCTAACGATGACGCCGAAGCCAATGCGGTTATAAACTTCTGGAATCTAACGCAACCGTTCGATGCAGTTTACATTGGAATCTCGGCCCCAATCGTCCAAGGGGTGTTTGAAACAATCGACAGTAAGTCCTGTATTCCAATCCTTTTTATTATTTTCTACAGTAGAAATGACGAGCAATCAGACTGTCCACATAATAGTACCCAACAAAAACCATAGTATAGGTAAGGTAGTTACTACCTCTCTTACTCGGTACGTTCCAGAACACGCAATGCCGGCAATGTTACTTTGCGGCAATAACATGCAAAGGTACACGCGCAGACAACTAAGAACAATCTTCCTCTGGTTATGAAATAAAATTATTGTAGAAATCTACTAGTGCTATAGACTTTAAAACTCCAGATTTAATAACAAGTTTGAAAATTTTACGAATATGTACATACAACTAATGTTTTTACTAAATTGCATCAGGCGTAATGATTTATTTATATTTCAATTGCGTTTAGTTAACAAACTATTAATGTACAGTCTAGAACCTAGGTTTCATTGGAGACGCACTACATTTTCATAGGTCTAGAGCGGCTTCTTGGTTGCAATAGTAACTTGCAAGTAGCACTAAACAAATCATATTCGTTGCAGATATACCAATATCGGACGTGTACAATAATTGGGAGCCTGGTGAGCCCAACAACCTAGGCGACGAGAACTGCGTTCAGATGAGGAAGTCAGGTGTTCTGAACGACGTTAACTGTGATAATAAATACGCCTTCATTTGCAAGAAGACCTTCGCTTCTCTACAGTGGAATACGTATTGCCACATGCCTAATATGGGTGAGGGTTTGACTTTCTTTTTTATTGTGAAACAATATTTACAAATTCGATGAATTGCATCAGAAAATTTCATTGCCGTCACTGATGTCAGATTGTATCCTCTATCTATTGTACCGTTAGCACAAGGATAAATAAAACGATGTGTAAAGTTCACGTCATATTTCATGTAATATCAAATATATTCATTGATTTGTTATTAAAAATCATTGAGCATTTTTCGTAATTCTATTTTTCTATATGGGCCTTATTTTAGAATAGTGTTTCTTATGATGACAAGACAGTTGTACTGCACGAGAACTTCTTTAACTTCTTACATAGCAGTCTACTAATAAATATGATAAACTTCATGTTACATTTTTATTACTAGTCAATAAATTTACTCCTATTTTTCAGATTACGAATATAGCGAGCTCACTGGTAAATGTTACAAGTTCCATCTGAAACCAGCGAACTGGGCTGATGCATATGCTAAGTGTAGTTGGGAGCAAGGCTACTTAGCTGTAGCAGACAGTCAAGTAGAAGCCGACTACTTGAAAGAAATAACCGAAAAAGCTTCCAAAGATAACATTGAAGGAGTCTTTACGAGTGGTGCGGTACTGCTGGGCTTCCACAATAGAAGCGGAAAAGGATGGAAGACTATTAAAGGTTAGTAGGTACACTTTTTGATTAAATGTCCGGACTACTTAATTTTGATAAAGACTTTATATTATAAGAAGAAGCATTAACTACGGTATGCCATCTTTGAAACTGCACATAATGAAATGGACCGTAAAGAAAACGAGTTAGTTATAGAATTCAACCTCAATTTCTTCTAAATCTTTGGAGCTAGTTTTTTGAAATAGCAACTCAAACTTTATTTCACAGCAAATTAAAATGTAAGATATCTAATCTATTTTCATAATAAGGTTGAACCAAATATCATAAATAAAAAAATACTTAAAAATATTGAGGTTTTTGTAACTGAACCGTTCTCTTTCCAATACGGTGTACTTGTTGCGAGAGGATTTTACTTATAATTAATAAAAAACCATATAAATTTACCATTGTTTATTTTCTACACTTTCTTGACAACGAAACTTCAAAACAATAATTTTCCTATTATAAACAAAACATGAAACCTCTTTTAACACCCTGGCAGCCCCAAAACAAAAGAAAAACCGATAAAACCTAATCTAAAAACCTTTTCGGCATTCTTATGCATCTACCTCCGCGAGACAGTAAGGGTGGTGCTGTAGAATCCGGTGTCTCTATGCTTTCCCTTTCCGGCGCCTTTTCTTCGTGATCTTATGGTTTCCGCCATTTTTCGAAGGTGTATCTCGCAGAAACTCGACTGCTTCTTGCATTGAAACCTCTATAGGATAAAGTCTTTGAACAGCTCTGACACATTCTCCACCTTTTGTCCTGACCTTAACAACTCGTACCTCATTGTCTGGTCCAGGAAATAATGCCGTTACCAAACCTAATGGCCAATTAATTCTCTTTGTGTCATTTTCCACCAGCACTATATCCCCGACCTTCAGTTTATGGTCTCTCCTACATGGGCTTTCCTTTTGACGATGAACGAGCATAGCCAAATAATCTGTCCTAAACCGTGTTATATGACGTTTCGAACATATAATATTAAGCATCTCACAAATGCTTTACACATCTTAGCGTTGTGTTCCTTTCGTAAACAATAGAAACATAAATCCTTTTTCTTTATGACTTCGTACTTTTCTTCATAATTCATTCTGCATGCTCTGTGACATTCTGAACTTGCGTGACCCGTTTTTTCGCACCAAATGCATGCCGGAATACTCTTACTCTGTCCTGCTACAATGCATGCCGCTGTAGATGGAAACTTGTCTTTATTTTCGATATTATGTTGGTACAGACCTGTTCTCACAATTTCTATTCGTTCAAGACTTTCGACTTCCCTCTTCAAAAAATTGAGCAAGCTATTTAGATTATATTTCTCTTCGTCCTTTTCTATGTCATTCCCTCTCTGTCTTATCCATGTTTGTAGAATTTCAGTTGGTAGTGCTGACTCTACTAACGGAAACAACATGGCTGCATAATTTTCAGACGTTACATTTAAGGTTTCCAACGCTCGTATTTGTGCAACCAATTTATCATATAGAAGGCTCAAATTGTCTTTATCTTTCTTCATAACCAAATTTAACAATTCTCTTACATAAATTTCTATCAGTAGACCATTTTTACCAAATCGACTTTTAAGTTGCTCGATTGCTTTTTTATAGTTTTTGCCCGACAGTGGAAAACTCTCTACTAATCTTCTTGCTATAAAGCCTTCCTCAGTACATTGGATTAAATATTGCAGTTTATCATCGTCATCTATTTTTGGATCTTCATCTATCTTTTGAAACTGCCCCCAAAAATATAAACAATTGCTAATTTTCCCGTCGAACCTCCTTAACTCAATTTGTGGCAACTTAAACTTCCTTTTTGTACCGTTATCCAATTCTTCTTCATTGCCATTTTTATTCCTTTTCGTCATTGTCTCAGGTATCATATACTTTTCTTCATTTTTATCTACCTTGTCTGCTATATTTTCATATATCGCCTTGATCTTTAACCATCTCTTCCTGTATTCGTCTGCGACATCCTGGTTCTTCTCATATAGATCTACATCGAAATCATCATCTTTTAAAAATTCTTCTTCTATTTGTGCTTCGATTTTAAAAAGCGCATCCGATTTGGTTTCAACAAATGAATATGCGGTACTTTTACCTCTTCATGCGGTCGATCTCCTGATAAAATTACTATGATTTCGTCTGCCGCTTTCGTAAATTGTGTTCTGGCCACAGCTCTAAGTTTCTTTAATTTTTCCATTTCTTTATTTTCGGCCCTGGTTTTTACTCACTTTTTAATCCTCTTGCTTATTTATTTATTTTTGTCACGGTCGCCACTTGTTGCGAGAGGATTTTACTTATTTTCTACACTTTCTTGACAACGAAACTTCAAAACAATAATTTTCCTACTATAAGCAAAACATGAAACCTCTTTTAACAGAACTTGTTGTTGACTTTATGCCAATAACTTTTGTTAATATAATGAGATAGGTAATTTCCAATCCGGGTACTATACTACTTCCGCTGACAAAGGATGGAAATGACCTTTTCTTAGCTTAATATGTTCTTTATTTATAGATTTAATTCTTCCAAATTAATATGTACAACTACAAATAGTAATTCATTCTCATATACTTTAAAACAATATAATTTTTTGGTTACAGGTGTTAAATTGGAAGACAGCGGGTACAGTACATGGGGTACTGCTCAGCCTGATGGAGGTGACAAAGAGAAGTGTGGATCAATGTTCTACAACGGACATTTGAATGATATCAATTGTGACACTAAAGCCTTCTTCATATGTGAACATGACGTGGACATCTTAGGTAGCTTATTCGATGAAAGGTTCAATTCTGCGGTAAATGCGTAACTCTTAAAGACTGAAACATGACTGTGCTACTTTATTTCTAACTGTACGCCTGTCCTCCTATGTTATGGTTTCTAAATGAAGGTTCTCAGGGTAGTTACAAGAATTCTCTTTCTCTCCGTTACTACTACAGATAGTATTATGTATTTATTAATGCTTTACGTTATGGCCAAGTAGGTACACTAACGTTTGCCTGCACCTGCATAGCAGTTTCCAGAAGTCCTATTTAATGGCTAATTATAAGTATATACACGGTTATTTTTTTATCACCCTCGAAAATTTAAGAGACGCTTTACGACATGGTTTTAGAATGATTTAAATATAAATAAAAAAAATAACTCACTTTCTTAATTTTATATTAATAAAAAAAAAATACAAAAAAATGCTGCACTAGTTGAGAGCAGCATTTTTAGAGATTTTTTTATTTTTTATATATATATATTTTTTTATTTCATTTTTTTTATTTTTTAAATAATAATGGATGTGTCCTGAAGCCTCCCTAAAATTTTCCAGGGTGATAAAGAAATAACCGTGTATATTTCGTTTTTTTCTGAAAAAATGTGAATAAATTGGGAGTTTATTATTGTAAGGGTTATATTAAGTAATTTATAATGAAGAGGGCTTTTAAAGTCAAATTAAAATTTTGCTTAATCAAAATAAAACCCAATTATAAGCATTTGTAACTATGTATCTACTAAAAACGGTAAGTCGAATTATAGTTCTTGACTTGTTATTGTAATTATAAACACTAATGACCTTATTCATAAAAATATTTAAGCAATGTTTTTTTTTTTTTATTGCAGAAAGTTGGCAAACAAGCAAACTGCCCACCTGATGGTAAGTGGTAACAGTCACCTATAATACATGTGGCTCTTGTGAGATTCGCAGCAAAACTGCAACCCCCACAAGAACCACAGTGCACGTTGCCAACTTGTGACACCAGATGTAAAGTCACAGTACCCAGTAATTTCACTGCCATATCTTACCCTCCAAACCGGAACACAGCAATGCAAGCACTGCTGCTTTGCGGCAGAAATAGGTAAGACGGAGGTACCTAAGCAGACGACCCTGGTACAGAGTCTCTCTCCAGTAAATTAAATGTAAAAGCAATGTTTAAGTTAAGTAATGTTGCTGTCTCTTTTGATGTACTTTCTTTTGTAATGAGATTGGAAGTGACAGTAACATTATTTAACTTAAACATTGCTTAAATATTTTTATGAATAAGGCCATACAGGTTTAAAGTTTCTTAGTAATAAACCGAGCTCTCTACAAGTTTTCACAAATACTTCGTCGATAAATTTTGTTTTTTGTATCGATATTATGTCGGACTAAAGTAGCTATTTCGATAGGTAGTCACAATGACTTTATTACAAAAATTTTCGTTTAAAAATAAAAGGCTGATTACTTTCTTTTTATAATAAAAAAGCCAGACTTCGGTTAATTTGTTATTCTGTAGTTATTGCGTTTTTATTATTAGAGCAACTCCATATCAAATTGATTTCAAAGAGAATAAAACAATATATATTGAATCTTATTCGGAGAACAGATTACTATTGATTTTGCAAAGAAATCATGCATGTACGTTCAACAGTTAATAAGTTAATACAATAAAAATATTACTATTATGCGCTTTTTTATTTTAAAGCAGATAACTAATGATCTACTTAATGTGAATGTTTACACCGATTGTCATCGATGTAACACAATTTCTAGAAAACTGCTTCAAAAAAATAATGAAATCTTTTGTCAAATGCCTTTATTTTAACACTTACAACAAAATCGGACTTAATGCCATAAGCATTCTCTACCTTTGATCTCATGGTTGATCTTATAGGCATTTGCAAATTTTGCAATACCTGTAAGATCAAACAAGCGAATGTTAAAATTGAAGATAAATAACTTTACTAGCTTGATCTTGATTTTTTAAGCTCAGCTTGCAACTAGGATTTCTAATTTTAAGAGGGATAGCGTCAGGAAGTGACGGTATTAGTTAAATCCTAAATCTAGATGAAGTTAAAAATGAAACACCATCAACAGAGTAAACGTATCAAAATGTATTTATCTACAATCATTCAGGTATACTTACAATTGAAGGTTCCCTGCAACCTGTGGCAGTAAAGTCTTAAAAATATATACACGATTGATGTACTTATTAAAAGAAATACTCGTAATTAATAATAATTCATACTTCGAAGATTATGCTTCAAAGACAGTCTTGCCCACGAATGGTAGATACCTCACCAGAGGACCGCCGAGGGATAGTATTTGCTTGAATGGTTCAAAGTAGTACGCTACCCAGGAGAGCAGCAGTAAGTAGAACAACACAGAGACGATGCGATCCACAAGGAAGAGGCTGTAAATATGAAATTAAATCCTAGTTTATAATCCTTAACAATGAAAGTAAAATGGAGTAACTACCTACAGTCTGTCAAAAAAGTAATGAAAATAATTTGACTAACTACTCCATTTCTTCATACAACAGAGCGTAGTGTTGCCATATGGGATGGGCTCATTGAGAAGAACATAGCGCCCTCATTTATTTCAAATACTTTCTTGACAAACTGTTGTAAAACTGTGAGCTTGTAAAGGTATATTTTCACATTCAACAGAAAAGCTCTTAGCCGTCATGATACCGGGGCCTCATACTGCTAATCATCGTTGTCATCTCGTGCCTTGACAGCATTTTAATAAAACTGCTTTTGTCACTTTTTTACGCTTTTCGTCATGCAATTATAACTTCAATTTCTAAAATATTCAATAGTGACAAATGTTTTAGTTGATTATCGGTGAACCAACAATAACTGTCTCAAAAAGAAATGTTATTGAAACGTTATTGACACGACATAATGCATCAATGCTAGCAGAATAAGGTGGAAAGATGGAAAGTAACCACAAGTCCGAAGATGGAAGTGAGCTTTACTTAGACTCCTTATTAACACAGAAACTGGATATCTTACCTCTCATTGTCGGAACACTATAATATTATTAACATTGTTATTACCGCGACAAACCTAAGTTTACCTAAGTAACACCATGGTAGCCAACTAGGCTGGCCCAGCCCTACCACCAACCAAACCAAGCAGAAAATCCGGAAAATCTTTTGCTCCCATGGGGAGTTAAACTCCCCATTTCCGGAGTCGAATAATCAAATTTAAATGAATGGAGTCAATAATTAAATTTGTCGGTATTCACAAAATTGCAATTTTACTGGTTACAGAACTGAAGAATATTATGGTAGCAAAATTGAAATTTAATTGCACCCTGGCAGTGAGAAAGACCTAAGATGAATCGTGTGACTATGAAGATGGATGCATGCGAAGAATGCCAGTACTGAAATGACTATGAAAGAGATGAATTTAAATCCAGATTCACAACTCTTTATCCAACATAGGCAATTATTGACGTCAAAACACACCAAAAGTAAATTTTAATTCGAAGGTAGAAAACATATTGAGCATTGTATGTGCATTCATCCTGAATATAATCAAGATGTCTGCAAATCATCATCACAGCCCATATACGTCCCCACCGAGGGGCTCGAGCCTACCCTATATTAGGGTGATTAGGCCTTAGTCAACCACGCTGGCCCAGTGCGGATTGGTCGACTTCACATACATCATTGAATTTCTTCGCAGATGTATGCAGGTTGCCTCACGATGTTTTCCTTCACCGTAGGAGCGTCAGACAAATGTACATATGAAATTCGAAACGAAAAACACATTGGTACATGGCGGGTCTCGAACCCCGACCCCCCGATTGGAAGGCAAGTACCGAGTCCACTGCGCCACCGACGCTCATGTCTGCAAATACAAGTAGGAAAATAAATAAATTTGAAATTACACCTGTTCGGAAATTGGGAGAGCCTTCTCGAGATGACCATCCAAGAAAGTCCGAAGGTCAAATTTTTTATCTCGTCTTTTAAATAATCATTTACAATATTGGTTTTGGAACGAACGAAAATCGTTAATATTTTTAGAAATATCTTGCCATCACAAGATACTCACATATTATTCTGAAGTCTGGCTTTCGGAAGATTTTCCAGTTTCTCCTTCAAGCAGTAGACTTTGCCACCAATCATGCAGCTCTCTATGTACGGCTCGTCCTCTATGATGCTGAGGTCCATAGGGAATGTCCTGAAATCCTCTTGGTTCAGCGATGGCGCTAAGGCCTTGAAGTTGTGCGTGTCGAACCACCACTCCCTCGTCGTGAAATATTGGAGCACTTCCAAACCAACTGATATTCTGTTCTGGATCCGTACCATGCTGAAAACATATTGTTGAATAATCATAGACACGCATGATCATGTAAGTAAAAATCTATATAGTCGGTTTGCAAGAGAACAAAAAATAATAGACGTGTCGAAATAATTTAAAAGTACTTCATATAGGTACGTCGTAAGTCAGTAGAAAATTTAGCAACTATTGACCTCATGTGAGATTTCAAATCAATGTATGTACCTACGTAGAAAAACAAAAAAAATGCGTGTTCGATATTTTTAAGATATCTACGGGACCTGACTGACATTAAAAAATTTATCCACATCCTTGTAGACCTTCAAATCACACCTAGCATGTGCGTATGGGGCGTATGGTGACAAAAAGCAACTACAGTCTAACTATATTTGGGGTTGATTAATCAGAGGTTGCAACTTTTTGTAGATTGATATCTAGATAACCTATACAACTTGATATAAAATGCGAAGAAGATAAAATACAAGGTTGCAACGGGGCAATGTTGAAAAGGTTTGTCAATATCTGGAAGCTGGCACGACCTTATAGCATTTTATTTCTATGCTTTCTTCTTTATATATCAATCAGTCAATGTATCATCATCACAAAAAAAAATATAAACGTGACCGATCATCACAACCAATCCTATTTTACTGAACTAAAGATTTTTACCTAACCATTTCATTCCTGTCATCATCATCGCATCCAAACTATCCGGTTAGGAAAATAAATCATGTTTAAAGTGTTACTTACAAACGCTTCTGCCTGAAGAGGAGCATGAGGAAATCTATGAAGTAAGCCGGCACTATGTGGTATAAGAACACGCAGAGGCTGTGGATCATTTTGTTGTGGCGTATGTTGCCGTCCGGATACCACAGGGGCCCTTCAAAAGGGAACTTGCGGACCGTAGCCTTGCCAATGTCCAGAACCTGCTTCCATGTCGTGTTTCTATCGTCACCCGTTGTCAAGTTGTACACAGGAATTTCCGGAGGCCTGGAATATAGGGTTTTTATTTATTAGCCATTAATGCAAACAATTATCTATTTGATGAAGTACTCCGACTTCACAAAAAAGGAGGTTCAAAAATTCGACTGCATGTTTTTTTTTTAATTTAAGTAGCATTAGGGGGCATTATTTCTTAAAAGCGGGAGTTAGCAGAAAGACGATATCTCGCGATTAGGTACTCCGCCTGTGAATTGTGAACTGGTTTTCAAAATTATTTTTGTTTTCGAAAGAGACTCCCAAGATGGTCCCATAGTCACTTAGTCAGGATCTGGTGAT
Source organism: Schoenobius gigantellus (assembly GCA_963935595.1). Taxonomy (NCBI): domain Eukaryota; kingdom Metazoa; phylum Arthropoda; class Insecta; order Lepidoptera; family Crambidae; genus Schoenobius; species Schoenobius gigantellus. The sequence goes on along the minus strand of OZ012547.1, from coordinate 28,650,811 downwards.
AGGATTCCAGGAAAAGAGGGAAACCCTTAAATTTCATAGGCACATATAGCGTATTTCATGTTTTTTCTGAAGCAATTCAAGTATTTGCGTCTGGTAGTCATCATTTCAAGGATTCTTCCATGATACTGAGCTAATGATGAAAGGATCTTTGACTTTTTTTTTTTTTATGTAAGGCCCGGCAAATGACCTCCTCCCGCCTGATGTTAAGCGGTGAAAGAGGCCCAAATGAGTTGACAGATAGAGTAGGGACGACATCCACTATCCTACCTGCCCGCCCCTTGCCGGCCTAAAAGATGCTTTTTCACACCTCTTTTGAAGGAACCCATGTTGTAGGATGAAGGAAACACGTGCGCAGGTAGAGAATTCCAAGTGTGGGATGAACGACAGAAGAAGGAATCTTGGACTTTCGGAAGTAAGAGGTAAGATTTTTAAAAATAATAGAATACGACCCTTAGTCGTATTCTGTTAAGTTGCTTCGGGGGTCGGTGCCAAATAACTAACCACATTAGTTAACATTCTTTAACACTTTACAGGAGATCATCAAATCACAAGATAGCAATCAATAGTTGATCCATAATTGATATTACATCATTACGTTAAAGAGGCTGAGATCCGATTGATAAAACGTAGAGTTGGCAATTATGTGGTAACTAGGTAGGTATACGTAATAATGAAAAACAACAATTACAGCCTTCGCACTTGTAACGATTAAAATTATGCTAATAATAAATAACGACGTAATAAAATGAAGTGTTCTTGGTAAAAATTCTTCACTTTTTGGTCCCGAGGTATCCACTCCACACTACCCATGTCGATTTCTACTTTGGGTACTTTCAAATACTAAGTGAAATATACAAAGCCGGCAACAGAGATTGCTTTGAACACTTTGGCTCCACAAGTTGGCCCCAAGTTGGCCCTAACGCCACTCGTCGAACGTGTGGATCTAGAAAATGGCATTGGCTCTAACGTTGGGGCAACGTTGGACCAATGTGTGGCGTTGGGGGTTTGGGGCCAACGTGTGGAGCCGTCGTTATTACACGTGTTGTGCTGTCGTTACCTGCCACACTATTTGTGCAAAGTTCACTTAAACTAGGATTTTATTTGTCTCCAGTTTTGGATCAATTTCAATACCTTTAGCGAAATTAAACCACAACACTTCTGTGTTAGTCATTTCCGTGGTTTCTTTCGGAGCTTTTATAAACAAATCTATACAAATAAATAAAATTGAAGAGTCTGTTTGTAATGTCAAAATAACAAGGTTTTACTAAATGGGTATGAATGTATATCGGGTACCAATAACAAAAATACAATTTAAAACATTTTTGTCTGTCTGTCTGTCTGTTTGTTCCCGCTAATCTCCGGAACGGCTGGATCGATTTTGACGGGACTTTCACTAATAGATAGCTAATTATATAAGGTATAACATAGGCTAGATTTAAAAAAATGCCTACAAAAATCAAAATGCCAAAAGTTACTATTCCACGCGAACTAAGTCGCGGGCACAGCTAGTTCTGTTATCAAATATAATACTTTTAAATAAATTATATTGAAACAATTTCAAACTGAAGCAAACGTTGAAATGTGTAATTAATTAGTATTATTTAATCAAGACCCTTAACTTATGTGGTGTCTTTTCTAAAATCTAGAATTTTCAACCAACCTTTTCGTCAGTGTGCCAATTTCGTGTGCTATTACGATGATGCTGTTGATTGCAATGTCAACTGGTATCACCTCTGCATGGAAATAACCGTAGCAGTGCATTGAACGGATCACACCCTTCCCAGCTCCGATCATGAGGCCTATGGGACCGTTAAGGTTGTCTACCCAACCAGGCATTGGCTCCTTGTATGAGGGTGTTACTGGAAGAGAATTGCTTTATGGGTTAAAATTAATGTCCAATTTCCCAGGTTAGAATTTTAGCGATTGGTTTAGGGTTACCTACAAAAGCAAAACTCCCGTTTAAATCGCAAGATTGGACAAATAGTTTAACATGAATATAAATAGTTCAATATATATAGATTAATGAAATTGATAAAAGATTAATTATTGGTAATTGATAAAAGAAGTATTCAGTAAAAAACAGACCTCTTTCCTTGCATTGCAGTCGGGTAAAAACTGCAGAAATGCTTCAAGGAATGCACTTAAAAGGATGGAATATTTTATTTTGCGTTAACTTTTCTCATGAATAAGCATCGCTTCTGCGAGATTGTGTATCTAATTTATTTATAGTACATCAATGGTATCGGATGTGTAATATGAGGCTAACAAGTAGATATGGTTATCTTAACAAGTTTACCAAATAGGTACAAACATAAATATTCATCATTATTATAGCTCATATACGTGGTCCCCACCGAGGTTCTCGAACCTACCCTAAGTTAGTGTGTTGATGCCTTCTGGCCCAGTGCTGATTGGACAACTTCGCATACACCTTTGAATTTCTTCGCAGGTGTATGCAGCTTGCTTCACTTGCTTCACGATGTTTTCCTTCGCCGTAGGAGCATCGGACAAATGTACATATAAAATTCGAAAAACGAAATAACAGATTCAGAACCTCAACGCCTCCCTATTAAAAGACCACAGCGCCATTGACGCTCCAGAAATATTCATGTTCATGAAATATTTTATCATTCTTACGGTTGTGTAAAAAACTAACCTATGCTCGGACGAACAACGGCCACAGGTAGTTCAGGGTAGCTTTCCCTGACGAGAGCCTCTGCCAGTCTTTTTGAATATGTATAGGAGTTGGGGTGCTTCTGAAGTATTGATGGGGCGAGCAAGTTCATTTGGTCATCAGTCAACCAGCTAGCTGCTCTGAGAACTTCATGAGGGTTCGCAGGGGGATCGTGCACCTGAAAAATATATTTTATAGTTAATTTTTTTCCAATAAACGACAAAATGGATTCTTAGGATGTTGTTTAAGTCTCGTTTTGCATAACTTTAGTAACAAATCATAAGGTGAATATATTCGATATCAATTAATCCTATTTAGGTACACTATATCTAAATTTATTATGTCTGCCGCCAAGCAGCGGTGTATGTATTGCTGTATTCTGTTTTGTGGAGAAAAACAAACAGTGAAAGTATTGAGTGTTGTGATTTGACAACCTATGTCACAAATTGACAACGTACGTTTGAGCCCCCGTAGGAGATGTGGATTTGCAAATCTTGCAAAAAAAGCGTCGATGGTGTAGTGCATAAGGCCGTCGCCTACCAATCGGGATGTAGCGGTTTGAACTCCACCAATACCAGCATTACCAATCATTACCAATGTGTTTTCAAATTTTGAATTCATAATATGTACGGTACGTTTATTCGACGCCTTTACGATGAAAGAAAACATCGTGAGGAAACCTGCACACGACTGTGAAGATAGAATTTTACAGGTTGTGTATGAAGTCAACTAAACCGCACTTGGCCAGCGTGGGCCTAATCGCCCTAGTTTAGGGTAGGCTCGAGCCCCTCGGTGGAGACGTATATGCGTTGTGATGATGATGATGATACTTTAATATTATAGATGCGAAAGTGTGTCTGTCTGTCTGTTACCTCTTCACACTTAAGCCGCTGAACCAATTTAGATGAATTTTGGTATGGAGATAGTTTAAGTCCCGGGAAAGGACATAGAAATGTTTTTGTTTCAGAAATCATCCTTTAAGGGAGTGAAAAGGGGGGTGGAAGTTTGATGGCGAATCAATAACTGCTGAATCGATCTAGATGAAGTTTAATATGGAGATTGTTTGAGTTGTGGGAAAGAATATAATTATAAGCAAATTGGATAAAAAATAAGCTACCCAAATTAGTGATTCCACGCGGAAGATGTCGCGGCTGAAAGCTAGTATTAAAATAAAACAACTTGTGAATCTTTCAGCTTATGGTCATGTCTGTCGTCGATGTAGGGCTAAAACAAATTTTATTTGCTTAAATTTTATTTCAGCTTAAGCGGTATTGATTGCTAATGACTGAATATAAACTTGTAAGGGTGTAAGGGGTGTAAGGGGTTCCGAACTTTATCTAACGGAACCCAAGTCAACCTCACCTGCACGCGGTGCACCCTGCTGTTCAACAGACGAGGCTCTGGCGCACCCCACCAACCCGCACTGGGCCAGCGTGGTGGGAGAAGGCCCAAAACCCCCCCAAAATGAATAATCGAAATAACCAAAGGCCCCAAGTGCCCGGCGGTCCCGGAGGCCGTGCCGGCGGTGACGGTCGTCGACCCGGCGCTGGGACCTGGGGTGCGAAGAATCCCCGGGCGGCGAAAACCCCCCGTCAAACGACCTTGGCCCTGGCAACGTACAACGCGCGTACACTGCGGACCGAGGAGAAGCTGCTGGAACTGGAGAGGGAACTGAGCAGGATCCGTTGGAGTATTGTAGGACTATCCGAAGTCCGAAGAGAGGGTGAGGATACGATGGTCCTTAAATCCGGCAACCTGCTCTATTTCCGGGAGGGCGAAGAACTGTCCCAAGGTGGTGTCGGGTTTATAGTCCACAAGTCTCTCGTGAACAACGTGGTACAGATCGGAAGTGTGTCGAATAGGGTGGCGTACCTTATACTCAGAATCACCGAACGGTATTCGCTGAAGGTCATACAGGTCTACGCCCCGACCTCGACCCACCCCGACGAGGAAGTGGAAGCTATGTATGAGGATATTTCTCGGGCAATACATGCTTCCAAGACTCACTCCACCGTTGTCATGGGAGACTTCAACGCAAGGCTAGGCAAGCGGGGCGATAATGAGTTGAAAGTGGGGCAATTTGGAGCTGGAATCCGGAATTATCGAGGTCAAATGCTAGCCGACTACATGGACCTGGAAAAGTCCGGATGGCGTGACAAAAAATGAGATTGACTTCATCATGTCGACTAAGACCCGCATATTCAATGACGTCTCAGTGATCAATTCGTTTAACACGGGGAGCGATCACCGAATGTTACGAGGCGCATTGAATCTTAACATAAAAGCGGAAAGGTATCGACTGGTGAAGTCTGCGCTCCGTCCCGAAGCCATCCAGATCCAAAACCCCGAGCGCTTTCAACTCGAATTACAAAATCGCTTCGATTGCCTGGAGGACTGCACGGATGTGGACACTTATAATGACAGGGTTGTGGAAGCTGTCCTTACGGTGGGTGCAAAGTTTTGCAAACCCAGCCGTACTAAGCAACGAAGTAAGATCTCGGAGCCGACAGCTAAGCTGATGGAGGAAAGGCGTGGAATGGGTCGGCAGTCTTCTGAAGATGCTCGTCGGCGACTCAACAAACAGATCTCTAAGTGCCTGACTCGCGACATACGCCGATTTAATACGGAACGTATTAAAGAGGCCATTGAGCAGAACAAGGGCTCCAAAGTGTTCGCAAGAGATCTGTCACTCGGTCAGAGTCTGCTGACGAAGCTGAAGACAGAGGACGGTAGAGTCATTACATCCCGACCTGAGCTTATGGCCGAGATCGAACGCTTCTATGGACAGCTTTACGCAACATCACAGGCACCTGTTATTCCGGCTACAGACCCTAGAGCCAAATTGACCCGGCACTATACCGAAGATATCCCGGACGTCAGCCTGTACGAGATTAGTGTGGCTCTTAAACAGCTTAAAAACAACAAGGCACCGGGTGATGATGGAGTTACAGCCGAACTCCTAAAAGCGGGTAGAATACCAGTCCGGAAAGCGCTGCAGCGGCTATTCAACTCCGTCATACTCGAGGGCAAAACGCCTAAAGCATGGCACAGGGGCGTGGTGGCACTTTTCTTCAAAAAGGGCGACAGGGCCCAGTTGAAGAACTATAGACCCATCACGCTCCTGAGTCATGTTTATAAGCTATTCTCGAGGGTCATCACGAATCGTCTCACACGCAGGTTCGACGACTTCCAGCCTCCCGAAAAAGCCGGATTCCGAAAAGGCTATAGTACCATAGACCACATCCATACGCTGCGGCAGGTTATACAGAAGACCGAGGAGTATAATCTGCCACTATGCTTGGCGTTTGTGGACTATGAGAAAGCTTTTGATTCTGTCGAGACCTGGGCCGTACTTAGATCACTCCAGAGGTGCCAAATAGACTATCGGTACATCCAAGTGCTGCAGTCATTGTACGAAAACGCCACCATGTCAGTCCGCCTTCAGGACCAAAACTGGAAACCAGTACGACTTCAGCGTGGTATGAGACAGGGTGACGTTATATCGCCGAAACTGTTCACAGCTGCGTTGGAGGATGTATTTAAGCTTCTGGACTGGAGGGGACTCGGCATCAACATAAACGGCGAGTATATGACTCACCTTCGTTTTGCTGATGATATCGTAGTCATGGCTGAGACCGTGGAGGATCTAGGCACAATTCTCGAAGACCTCTGTAGAGTTTCCCAACAAGTGGGTCTTAAAATGAACATGGACAAGACTAAAATAATGTCGAATTCCCGTGTAGTACCCACTCCTGTGAATGTTGGAGGCTCTACGCTGGAAGTTGTTGACGAATATGTTTACCTGGGGCAAATATTCCAGCTCGGTAAGTCCAACTTCCAGAAAGAGGTAAGTCGGCGAATCCAACTCGGCTGGGCAGCGTTCGGGAAGCTACGCAGCATATTCTCGGCCCATCTACCGCAGTGTCTCAAGACGAAAGTCTTCAATTCGTGCGTGTTGCCAGTGATGACATACGGAACTGAGACGTGGCCGCTTACAATGGGTCTCATCAGAAGGCTCAAAGTCACCCAAAGGGCAATGGAGCGGGCTATGCTCGGGGTTTCTCTATGTGATCACATCAGAAATGATGAGATCCGTAGAAGAACTAGAGTTACCGACATAGCCCAAAGAATTGCAAACCTTAAGTGGCAGTGGGCAGGACACATCGCTCGTAGGACTGACGGCCGTTGGGGCGGAAAGGTCCTCGAGTGGCGGCCGCGTACCGGGAGACGCAGTGTTGGTAGGCCCCCCACAAGGTGGACCGACGATCTGGTGAAGGTCGCGGGAAGCCGCTGGATGCGGGAGGCGCAGGACCGATCGGTATGGAGATCCTTGGGGGAGGCCTATGTCCAACAGTGGGCGTCTATTGGCTGATATGAGAATATAAACTTGAACATTTTATCGGAGGGAGACTCTGTACCAGGGTCACCTGCTAGAGTTCCTCCGTCTTACCTATTTCTGCCGCAAAGCAGCAGTGCTTGCATTCCTGTGTTCCGGTTAGAGAGGTAAGATATGGCAGTGAAATTACTGGGTACCGTGACTTTACATCTTATGTCACAAGTTGGCAACGTACACTGTGGGGTTGCAGATTTGCTGCCAATCTTACAAGAACCACATGTACCTACTAAAGGTGACTGTTACCATCAGGTGCGCAGTTTGCTTGTTTGCTTACTAATTCTTACTAATACTAAATACTTACTAATTCTTTTCTTTCAGTGGAATAATGTGGTAAAAAGACTTCTTTTATATTCACCTACCTTTTCAGCCATTCTTTCATAATCTGGATAGCAGAATGCAGTTGAAAGGTGAATAAATGCTGCCAGATTCTTCATCTTTCTCGCAAGGCTGAGGACTCTTAACGTGCCTTTGGTGTTCATCTCCAAGCCCTCTTTGAGCGGAGCCTCCAACCGGAGGCTGGCTGCGAAGTGGAAGATCACCGATACCTGAAATTATATATTAATTATTGTGTGTCTAAGATATAAGAGATCTTGTATACCCGATAACAGGCGAAGACTTACCTTGTACAATTTTTTGGCACGAGGCTTAAAAGGAGTTAAAGGTTTGGAGTACTTTATACAGACATTTATAGGTACTGTACTACCATTAGAGTTGCTTGCTTGTACGAGAATTTGAGAGCGATGACTTTGCATTTTTTTTTTCAAAATGCTAAATTAGTTCCCAATACAATAAAAATCAATATAATAAAAATTGCACCTCCGGCTGGATTGAAACCATGACTACTTAGCCCACTGAGGAATTATCCAACCCAAGTAAAATTTCAAATATATTGCTTGCTTTTTACCTTGTTACGCCAAATTAGAACTCGGTCACTGTTAAGTGGTTAACCTACAAATATTCAATTAAGACTGAATATCGCGGAAATAAGTAAGAATAAAGCAAACTTAGAATATCTGATTTTGCACTTTCTTCAAAAATGTAAAAAACTGAATTAATAATTCAGTGCCCTCATGACATTATAAACTCGGTTGCCCAACAATTGGTATTAAGACCAGCATTACCTCATCGCATATCTGTTGTAGCTGATTCTTCTCTATGCCAAGGTCGTCGTAAAGTATGTCGCCGGTTACGGGAACCAGTTTCTTCATAACGTGCGGTTTCTCCTCCCTTATTCTCGCGAATAACTAGAAATATATCGCAAACAGGTTTACTCGAACTTTCTCTATAGAAGTCAGCCTATACTATGGTATCATTAATCAGATTAAAAAGAGAACGAGGCCATTTTCAGAGGAAAATTTCCTACGTTTTATAATGCTATTGTTTGTAAAATTACAAAGAAAACATTTTATGTTTTCTGAAGGTCATGGAGTTTTATGAAGGTGAAGGTGAAAGAATATTTGTTTATGCCTTTTAGCGTTGGACCGTGGGGACCTTGTGCTCGTCGGTTTTACCGAGAAATTAGGAAGCGCCTACTCGAGGTGACCGGGAACCCAAGAGCTGGCAGCTTCCTCGCGCAACGGATAAGCATTTAATTGCAATACAAAGAGAAAACGCTGCTGTCAGCATTTTTGGAACTCTTCCGCGGTCACCATGTTTAGAGGAGTACTAAAAGGTTTTAATTTATTATTTTTATTTAGATATAATTAGTTATTTATTAAGATTAGTATATATGATTAGGAAGTATATTATAATAGTAAATGATAAAATAAAAATAGATAAGTTGTAAGTATAAACAATGTTTTATATTAAACAGTATATAATATATAGCATCTTACTTACACGATACCTATAAAAAACGTGACCTTAGAAATGGTGAAAATAATAATTTTATAGTAACCAGAATTAATTCAGTAAGCTATTTGCCTTCATTGTGTTACACCAATTATTTTCTCAAATTACCAAATATTTTAGTAATTTGAGATGATAATAAATAGGAATATTGCATAGGAAGTTTATATTTAATATCCGTATACAAATTTGGAAATTAATATTTATAGCAGTGTTTATTTTAAGAGTTATTTACCATAACTCTTTTTTAGTTATATGGAGGTATTATTAATTTCTCTTATTTAGTCATGAAGAATGAAAAATGACGAAATACATATTTTAAAAGCACCTGGATAACTCAGTGTAAAGTAGTATTTTTTTCTAACCGAATTTGTCGTGTAAGCAATTATTGAGCAATGAGCAAAGGAATGGTATGCTTATACCTCTAGCACAGAATAAATAACAGTACCTACTAAAGTACCTCTAGCCCTTTTGTTAGTTATCTTTATGTAAGTAAGTATATGAATTAAAACAATGTAATTTTATTTACTCTTTAAAACGAATATATATACAATACTAAGCTGCGTAGTTTATTTAATTATATTTATAAATAAATTAAAAAAAACTACTTATATTATACAAATATAAATTTACACTACGAAAACCGCCACTATTACGAGCGACATAAGAACAGTCCAAAGGCAAACAGTATAGCTTGACAAGGAGCTTACTGTATCAGCGAATTCAATCCAGTTAAAGTTTTAATTTAATTATGGTAAATATCGATATACCAATTACAAATAAAATAACTCTTTAAAGTATCAACACAATGAATATGCTATAAACACAGCACAAAAAGAAATCATTCTATGTTCTGAGGTTGTAGGCTACGCTCGACTGGATTAGGGACTTGGCATTGGCGCAGTATTGCCAAATACGCCTGCTGGACGCACCAGCGATTTCCACATTATTTTGTATGTTTCTGTATCGAGTTTCTAGCTTGAGTATCTCGAAAGGAAGCTTGCATTAATTAAAAGGTAATTTTTACTTCGCTAGCGTGTTATAATGTTTTTTTTAATAGCTTATGAGTAGGCGCTTGACCTTATCTTACCTTATTTAAGCGAACGTGGGGACTAAGATGGAAAAGACCCGGGTCTTAATGAGGTGAGAATAGAGAGGGCGGCAAAGAATTCCATTCCTTCGCAGTCCTTATTATAAAAGTATAAGCGAAACGTTCCTTGCGGAGAAGTAAAACTTCTACAATGTAAGGGTGGCTCTTTGCCGTCCTCCAGGTGCTTAGGCGATGAAAGGGATTGGGGGTAATATAACCAAACAGCTCTTGGGAACACTCCCTAAAATGTAACCTGTAAAAGACCGACAAACGGGCCACTGTACGAAGATGTTTAAGGCGCTGAAAGTTTGAAATTTTCAGTGTCTTCACCAATTAACCTCTTTGCTCGGCGCTAAACCGAGTCAAGGGCAGACAGCTGGTACTTAGAGAGCCATCTGAAAGGTGGCTGCAGTATTCCATGCATGACCGGACCAATAAAGTAATACCAATAAGGGACCGATAAAGTAAAAGATAAATAATTTTGTAGCCTATGTTACTCAGGGATAATGTAGCATTCTAATGGTGAAAGAATTTTTCAAATCGGTCCAGTAGTTTCGGAGCCTATTCAATACAAACATACAAAAATACAAATCTTTCCTCTTTATAATATTAGTAAGTATAGATTTTATGTTTGTATGAAAATAAAAATAATTGTTTTCCATAATGTGAACGTATGCATAATATTAGTCAATACTCATACGTCAAGATCCCAACAGTTGACACCCATTTTGAGTAACCCAGTATTTATATCTACCTTATTGTAATTGTCCTATTGACGTGATATCAGATGAGATTTTATTACATACGTCAGGGAAGCTCTAGGCCTTGATCTCAGCTGATGGTAAGTGACGATAAGGCCGAAGGTGAAACAGAGCTTCACCCGGACAACTCAAAAATTAAGGAACTGGCTAACTGTTCCGACAATTAGAGGTAACTATCTTACCTCTAATTGTCGGAACACAACAATCCTATCAACATTGTTATTATGGCGACAAACTTAGATAAGGCAGTGGTAGCTAGCCAGACAGGCTCAGAAGCCACCGACCAAACCACAAAGGCGGTCAAAAAGAGATAAAAATAGAGTTTCCCCTGTGAAATTAATGTAAAAGCATATTTTTACCGGCAACTTCCACATGTCGTCAATGCGAGACTCTGGGGATTTGCCGCGCTTGGATCGCACCACCGCGTACACGCAGGCCACATCCGGTACGCTGTACAGCAGTTTCTCTATCAGCACCTTGCCCATCAGCCCCGACGCGCCCGTCACCAGCACCTTCCGGCCGCGATACCATTCGTTCACTCGCGACGTCATCTGGAATAGGTTTTGTGGTTCCGTTATATCAGCACGAATGCTGAACCTTGAATATGAAAACGCACTCTTCAGATAATATGAGAGACGAGTTATAAGCTCATGAGACCGTGAGACCTGAGAACTCATCTTCAAAAGTATTGTAGTATGTAGATACAACGGTTAGTTAGTGGTTTTTAAATAGAAAATTATCTTAAAAATCGATCCAACAGAGCACGTCGAAGAAATCGGTGAACACTATGTCTACGATCGACAGAAGAGGCTAGCGGTTATATCGAGCTTTATATAGTATAGATACTAGCTGTGCCTGCGACTTCGTCCGCGTGGAATAGTAACATTTGGCAGCATTTTGAGTTTTATAGACAAATTTAGCCTGTGTTATACCTTATATAATTAGCTATCTATTAGTCCCGTCAAAATCGGTCCAGCCTATCCGGAGATTAGCGGGAACAAACAGACAGACAGACAGACACAAAAAAAATGAAATTGTGTTTTTGTTATTGGTACTCGATATACATTTATACCCATTTAGTAAAAACTTGTTATTTTGACATTACAAACCGACATCAATTTTATTTATTTGTATGGATATAGATATATTACTTATTGCATTTAGTACCGAAATGCCCTATTCCGAAAATGTACACTGATTCCCATGTCCAGTAGTCGGCATATTATGGCTGACATAAAGACGATGAATATAATTTAGTTGCAATCATTAATTGCTCATCTCTGTATCGGACAATCTATTGACGTAATTGCCAAAACTGTTAGTGTTATTATGTCTTTTTTTTTTTTATGGGATAGGGGGCAAGCGAGCAGACGTATCACCTGATGGTAAGTAATTACCGTGGCCCATGGACACCCGCAACACCAGAGGAGTTACAAGTGCGTTGCCGGCCTTTGAGGTGGGAATACGCTCTTTTTTTGAAAGTTTGAAGGTCGTATCGGTCCGGAAATACCGCAGGCGACAATTCGTTCCAAAGTTTGACTGTGCGAGACAGGAAACTTCGAGAGAAACGCACAGTTGTGGACTGCCAACCATCTAAGTGATGGGCATGGATTTTTGCCGCGTGGAACGATGGCGGATGGCGGATGGTGGAACGATGTCTTCTCTAATTATGAGCGAGACTGTAAATTGGGAAGTTACAAGAGTTGGTAATACATATACCAGTATGCAACTATTATAGTAGGGTTCACAAGCACAAAGCGTTTATTTACATTTGCACTTAAGGTGTGTAAGAGTATTTGCGTCACGATCTTATAAGTGTTGCATCACGCAGGCGTCGTCAGTTACTGTGTATGGTGTGCGGGCGCAAGTGGAATTTTGCAGAGACCACAAACAATTTGCGTAAGGTCTTTCAAAACGAGCTTCGCAAAGCCATAATTACTATAGTGTATTGAAAATAATGTTTAAATGCTTAAAGAAGCAAATGGAAAGTTAAGTAATAGTTCATAAGCGATCACTGATCATAGTACACCGACGCCAATGTATAATGATTATGAATCTTTCGCGTATTGCAACAGCAAAACATATACCTATTCATTCAACACATTGCGTTTACAAATTCACGTTTCTTCTCTTATTTACTCATACAAATCGATAGTGTTAATTTAAATAATATCTAATTTCGGGATTTGAATTTGGAACAGTTTAGGTATGTTGTTATACTAAGGAACTTTTTTGTCTTTTTTTATTGCTGCAAGTCGCAGACGAGCAGACTGGATGTAAACAATAACCGCCCATGGACTGCGCCAATATCAAGGACATTGCTAGGTCTCTACCATACCATTGTTAACAGCAAATATGTATAAAAATAGTCACGCCATTAAATATAAATCCCCTTGTAATTCCACAAAATTTGAGTCCTTTATTGTACCTTCAGACTGTTCATCTTTGAAAGAATCTGCCTTCGATTATTAGTCACAAAGAGTCCCTAACATTTTTTATATTATTTTAACGTAACACAGTCATGTATGTATTGTCCTAGCTTCTGTATTTTATTTTGCAAAATAAATATCTCGGTCTATCTCTCTACCTTCATCTGAGTTTGCGCAGACTCTATTGTGTGGTATAATTTCTTCCGCACAACCAGCTATTCTCTTTTGATATTGACCGCTACTTGAAAATCGATAAGAAACATACCTATATCGAACTGGATGCTTGATTGCCTGAGAAAATCACGATGCGGTTAGTAAAATTAGTCGCGATTCTGTACTTTGAATATGCGACAGACGATAGCAAGACAATACAGGATCATAGTTTCAATAGCAGTATTACACGAGAGTAACTATTGATTTATAGTTCAGTTTGCTTTAAGAATGCACAAGTAGATTTGGCCCTCAGTATCTATTTGCGTGTAATACTTGGTGTTTGCAAATAGGTGCAGGAGGTTATGCAAGACCGGACTAGCCCAAGATTGCCTAGCACTTAAATATCTACGCAAACAACTAGGAATTAGAAGTTTGGTGAAACCACCATATAGGTATTTATTGTGTAATGTAATTTTACTTTAGTCGTTTCACTAGCAGATGGCTGCCTTAGGAGTTACTTCGTTTTTTGACTAAAAATATCTTCAAGAACTCTACCATTCGTAGCATTTTCTTTAAAAATGCTAATTAAATTGGAAAATTAATAAAATAATTTCCGAATTTTTTTCTGCCGGGAATTCGTCGGGGTTGGTAAGAGCTCGGTGGCCAAAGTGGTACACGGTTAAGACACCGGTTCGATCCCCGCCTGAGAAGATTTTTTTCAAAACAGACGAAAGTAATAATAATGTTCTTTTTTATGTTCTTTTTTATGTTCTTTTTTATGTTCTTTTTTATGCAATTTGTTGCTATTTCATGCTGTCATTGCCTATAATTGTAATGGCACTTAGTTCGTTTCAATCTGTTTAAGAATTACATATTATTGTTATTAATGGTGTACATTATGTTGGTGATCAATAAATTAATAAATAATGTTATTGTTATCTTGGTCCGAAGTTCTTGAAAAGTATTGAGCATATGTCACTATAGACAGGCAGTCACATTTGTTCTAATATAATAAGAATGTTCAGAACAAATACAATAGCAAAATCTCAAAACAATAGTTTAGAATAGCTTCTTTAATTAATGTTATTATAAACAATAGGATAGGTACTTATTCTTCAGTCGGTTGGCTTATGGACATTGAAAATTGATTGATTGATAGACAGATAAAGTTGAGTAGAATTAAAAATAGATTTCAACCAAAAGGTGAATGAATAGATAAAAACCGGTTTGAACAAAAATAAAGTAGGTATGCTTATACTATGTGCTAAAAATTTAGGACGACGCAAGTTCACGGAATTTTACTGATATATTGATGTTCGAGCGTCGGTGGCGCTGTGGTCTCGGCACTTGCCGTCTAATCGGGAGGTCCGGGGTTCGAGACCGCCATGTACCAATGTGTTTTTCGTTTCGAATTTCATATGCACATTTGTCTGACGCTCCTACGGTGGAAGAAAATATCGTGAGGCAACCTGCATACATCTGCGATGAAATTGAATGGTGTATGTGAACTCGACTAAACCGCACTGGGCCTGCATGGTGGACTAAGGCCTAATCACCCTAACATAGGGTAGGCTCTAGCCCCTCGATGGGGACGTACCTATATGAGCGGTTGTGATGATTGATGTTCGAGCTTCCAGTATAAAAAACCTGTCAAGTGCGAGTTGGACTAGTGCACTGAGGGTTCCGTAAAAACTTACAGTTTTTTTCCTTAACATGTGCAATAACACCTCGCTTCTTGCCAAATTTGGTTCTAGGTCAACGGGAATTACCCTATAGGTAATAGGTAGTTATATGCGACATAAAGGGATATCTTTTGATCGCGTTAACCTACAAGTATATGATTTTTTCACAGCTGAAAAAGACCGAAGACTCAAGTATTCGATATAAACTTCGGTTGATATCTTTACGTGTCCCCGAGAAAAAGGGTATCGACACACAGCTGAATAGACAAACAACGAAGCGATGTTATAAGGTAGGGATGGCGAACCTTTGCGTAAAAACGTGACATTTCTCTAAAGAAATGATAAATGAGGTCATAAACGTGCCATCAAATAATTTTGATTTATGGGAAAATAATAACAACAAATACTATCAACTCAAAACTCTTTATTTACTACAAAAATAGGAGCATTTTATGTTTTTGTTTTTTTTTTGCTGAACAAGTCATATTACAGTTAAAATCATAGATAAAACTCAAATAAACTTTAAAATACAATTGTATCAACGAAATTCACTTTAATGTTATATTAGATAAACAAGATATGCGTTATTAGCAATAGAAACTCGCGATGTAGATCTACACTAATATTATAAAGAGGAAAACTTTGCTTGTTTGTTTGTTTGGTTGTAATGAATAGGCTCAGAAACTACTGAACCGTTTTTAAAAATTCTTTTCACCATTCGAAAGCTACATTATTCACGAGTAACATAGGCTAAATTTTATTTTGGAAAAAAATGGGTTCCGTAAGATATTTGGGTTTTTCGGACACAATGTGTAAAAAATCAACCAGAAAAGTAACTTATTTTGCGAACGCTGCCTAAACTATAAAAGATAGAACCATAAAATGTTCTAATTAATTGTAGATCTTATAAATATCTACAAAAAAGTCCGCGACACACTATACCTATCTATGTCGAGTGAAGCACAACAACCATTTTTTTATTTAAAAATCTTGAATTTTTTTTGGACTACATTTAAACGCATTTATTTTTCTCATACTATTAATCCTTATCAAAATAAATTATTTCATCACTAAGTACAGTTTATGTAGATAATATTTGGTCTGTGAATTATTAAAATTGGACGTTTGGTTTTGAAGTTATGGCGAAATTAAAATATTACGATTTCTGCTGCACGGCCCGTTGCGAAGTGAGCGTCACCAAGGCAGGGGTGCGCGTGCGGGAGGTTATGGAATAAAATGGAGGAAAAAATTAAACACTGTGTTAAGGCGCATAGTGGTCCCAATGACCTTGCGTCAATCATCCCGCACTGCTTACATAGGAGTGAGTGAGTGAGAGTGAGGGGAATATTTAAGCAAACCTTTACGCGTAAGATGAATTATTTCAATAAAAAACTAATAAAGGCGAATAAGAAAAATCTAAAAAAACCATCCGCTAGAATATTGTTCACTTTATTTATTGAAATCGAAGGTATATGATTTAACCTCATATTTACGACGCGATTAGGTTTAAAGTTTTAAAATCGAGGTATGTTTGGGTCACATTTTAACCAAGTTTTGATTAATTTATCAAAAAATTAAAAAGACCATCCTCTAAAGAATGCGTTGAATAATATCTTTTTTAAAGATTTTTTTATTCAATATTTATGAAGAGAACCGGTTTTTTCTGCAGTGATTTTTTTATGATTGACCCTACTATGCGCCTTAAGCATTTCGATGGCGAAACGTAGTTTGCGGGCACAGCTAGTTTTAGATAAGTACGAA
The DNA here is from genome assembly GCA_963935595.1 of Schoenobius gigantellus. Lineage (NCBI taxonomy): Eukaryota > Metazoa > Arthropoda > Insecta > Lepidoptera > Crambidae > Schoenobius > Schoenobius gigantellus. The sequence goes on along the minus strand of OZ012547.1, from coordinate 28,634,017 downwards.
AACTCGCGTTCGCACACACTTTTTTGGTTCGCCATCCCTGCTATAAATAAAGGTTTCGTTTTTTCCTTTTAAGGTACGGAACCCTACAAGATTGCTCTTTTATCGTTCGAAGTTAATAACTGGCTAGATTTCTTCATAAATGAACCAGTATTCCAAAAAATTATTAAAATGTACGAAATAGTATTAAGTATTTTCATTTGTGAACTTGGCAACGCGACAATTAAAGCTATGCAATCGTCAAACATTGCAATACAATGCAACCCCCTTGAAAGAGAGTTTCGTGAACTGTCCTAGCACGGCCCTAAAAGTAATTGAGAAAGCCAATTTTAAAATTATTTAGTTATTTCATAATTTTATTTTGAATGTCATAATTTTGTTTTATGTTGTTACTACCTTGTTTATGTTGACACTATTTTGTTAAATCGGGTTTGGATATTTTTCACAGACTTGATTTATTATGGTTACACTTTTTAAAACAATCTGTAGGTTGATAGTTTGTCACGGTATATAAGGATTCCAAAGAGTCTTCGATAGGGTGTATAAATGAAGATCAAACCAAATTTTCCCTGTATTCTACAATATTTTTCCACTTGTTTCTACAAAAAAAAAACAAAACTACAAATTGTTATTTTTTTCAAATCTAAAAGAGAAAACATTAATAAAATAAACAACTCTTTAAAAATCTTTCAATATTTTTTGATTTCCCCACTGATTTTAATGTTCAAATTTTTCTTACAGTTTTTCTAAAAAAACTTTTCATACTAACCTTATCCTATCAATTTCAATTACGAACACAACACAAAGAATTTGCTTAACAGGTGCAGCCGTTCTGAATTGATGCTCTTACATAACTTGGCGTTGATTTTTTTTTGAACACGAGTTATACTACAACAGATTCGGGAATTTATACAACGCAATTATCGAATTTAAATTAAAATTGTGCATTTACAAAGATTTTAACTAGTCTTGTCTTTATTCGTACATTATTGGGTTCGAACCGTAATCGTATACAGTACGGGTAAGGTACTAGTAATCTTATTCGTGCTATTAGTAAAATTAGTACCGTAGATCTATACAGTTTTTGATACAATGAATAGTACCGTACTAATAGGTTCGAATATTGATTGAATCATTCTGCTTATTTATATAGGGAAAGAAACATGATAGGGGATTTAAATTTTAGAGCAATATAGATTACAGACTAAATACACGCAATTTTTTTTCCCAAGTTGGCAAGAAAAAATAACTTTAAAAATTTTCAACTGATTTTAAAAAATCAACGTATTTAGTATGGATGAGTTCAATTAAAATTCGCACCCCCTTTGCTACACAAGGTGGAAATCGGTAGAATCTGGACTAAACTTCATATAAAAATTAAAATTTTGTAACGTTTCTTTTAGTACAGTGCCGGGTAACGTTACCTATTCGTACATCGTACGTGTATTATAGAAGACTAGTTTTAACTGGAAAAGCAGTAGCGATAAGTGTTTAGGTACGCACTTGATCGCATAGACTACACACATTTTTTGCGTAAACATGGCAAATTTACCAAACAGTTGGCTCGCATTATTAGATTTTTGGCTCTATGTAATGCTACGATTTTATATCACTACTAAAATAAAATAGAAATATCACTATGCCCTAGCGGCTAACCGCGGGGGCGGGCGGTTAAGAGCGCGGCTAGATTTTAATATGCAACCGCTACGCTATTAAGTGCGTACGATCACAAGCGGTTGCATATTAATGGAAAAAGCGGCCAGCCGCGAGGTTAGCCGCCCCCGCGGTTAACCGCTAGCGCGTAAAAGGTCTAAGACTTCAAAAACACTAAAATATCAAAAATTTCATAAGAATACTACACTCAGGGGCAAATTTAGAGGAACACTACAATTTTTACATAGATTCAAGCTACTTTTACAACATCATATCGATGTGTGCTTGACCTTTAATGCGTTTGTTTGATTGTTATCCAGGATTCATGACCAAAGCCGTAACGGATAATGACAAAATTCCCCTATTTGTGACCTGGAGAAGAACGGCAACTTTTAATGGTGGTCTTTTTTATCACAATCGTACAACTGGTTTCCGCGTCGAATGTTTTTTTTGTAGCGAATCCGATGGCTAGTAAGCTGGTAAAACTAAATATGGTTTCGTATGCTGAAATACACAGCGTTATGAAAACTATGAGTGAATTTTTATCGTTCCTCTAAATTTGCCCCTGAGTGTATACAAACAATCATCACATTTAATTTAGAACTTAATTTTATTTAGTTTTTTACGGCTTTTCAATAAATCATCACTTGGCACCTATTGATTATTAGGCAGTATGAATGAATATGTCAGAAATTATATTACGAGTAGAATACAATATTAAATGATCACATTTAAAATTGTATTCTTATATAATTTCTGTTTTTTAGTGTTTATTCGAAGTCGGTTGTATTTCTCGTAAAATATTTTTATTTCAACCCTTTTTTGTAAATTTAAATATATTTTGACCTAACATCAACGCGAGATTAATTTGAAATAACACAACCTTTGCTCTAAATACTACTAAAAGAATTATTTTCTAGCTCCATAATATTAAAGAGTTTTAACTGACAGCTTACCTGAATCACTTGAAAAAATGCAATAACAGCTCAATACGCGTCCATAATTTTTCATAACTATCCCCTAATAACTCTTAACCAACAAAAACCTCCCATCGTCAGCTCCACAATATGAGATGATGACAACCAAACAGAAACTCCTGAATAGCTTAAGAAATATGTCAAATTCAAACTTCCATAATCTGATGCCGATTTGGGAGCAGTGGGACCACCTCGGAACCATACCTTTTTGAATGGAAAAAGAATTTCCAAAATCGATCCACAATAGGAAGAGGCATTTGTAAATATACATAAAAAAGAACCTTTAGTCAAACATAACTCCTCATTTTTTTAAGTCGATTAAAATGAGACTTAGAGGTAGGTACCTAATAGAGGGGGACAAAGAAGCCAATATGTACATAATCTGAATATTGGGAACTGAATATTGTAAACGAGAATATTGTACGCAAAGTGCACCTGTTGCATCTACAATATTAAAAAAGATATTAAGAGGACGCTCTAAGTGCTTCTGTGACTCTCATTTTTCGAGTATTTATTCCTTGCAATGAAAACATTTTTTGTGTTTCGTTTATTTTGTAACATTAATGTAGTTTACTCATGAATGACAATGTTGGTAAACATTCATTTTCACAGCGTGGTTTGAAAATATTTTCTAACGAAATAAAACTCTTACTACGTGACTCTACATTCTGTATTCTCACGTTTATTACAGGACAGAGAGTTATATTTTTCCTGTTAATTATATAATACACTATACTGTTGATTTTGGCTTAGAATCACTGAATATTTCGATGCATTGACAATATTTAGTGTAATTTATGAGATTTTTGGTCACTTTATATCATTATATTTTTCTTTCTAACTAAACGGGTAAAATAGGCTTGCATGTAAAGACTATTACTTACCTTATTATCTAAACTATAACACCGCACAGATACGATAGTCAAGAACCAGTTTGGATCGAAATATTACGTTTAGCCGTAAGCGCGACGCACGTAAGCGCGCGCGCAGTTCTGGGGCACTACTACGTCTCGTATACGTTGTATAACCGCAGCGGGGTTTCGTGACTTGGGGAAACATTATGCAATTTTAATTTTACGTATAGAAATTGTGACACAAGATTGCGTGCTAAATGTCGATCTCATTCATTAGGTGTTATGAAAATTCAATTGAATATGTGTGACACAGATTCATTCATTATCTTTATGGCGTTTAATGTGTAAAGGTGTAACAATTTAGCAAAGTTTTTCAAAATTCTCAATTAGAATAATCTAACTAAAAGAAGTTAGAAAAGCATCTATTTCAGAACAATTTTTCGTTAGGTAATGTAATTTTTTCTTATAATTTTTCGTTAAGCACAATACGATTGAAAGCGTTTTTTTTTCGTTATATAGTAGAGAGGGGTTGTCTTTTATAGGCTTACAAAGGTCGGGACTATCACCTGTGACTATATCCGCAATTACACTATAAGTTAATATCCATTGGTTAATGTCTAGAGATATTGAAATTTCTCTAAAGTTTGTTTCTTAATAGAGTACAGACAGAAACATGGACCAAATCTGTATCAGCCAGCAACTTTATAGTCATTTCTTGGGACATCACAGATTATAATTAAATAACATTAAACATTTTTTTTCTAAAAATTATAACAAAGCTCTCAAATTGTCAACATTTTGAATAGTTCATATACATACCTAAATTGATTTAATTCTAGACATCATTTTACATATAAATTTCTGCCTTGGCCATACCATAACAGAAGCGTAAATAAGCGTGAGTAATGACACTCATCCGGCATCGAGACAAGACATGATTGAGCATAATTAAATCTCATTTTCCAAATGATTTGTGGTTGACGTGGTATAAAATCGACTATTGATCTTAATGGTCGGTTGCAAGGAAAATTTACCATTGTTCATCAATTTATGGTTTTTCTTGTCTATTTTATGCACTCATTATCTAGTATAAAAACCTCAGTTGTTGATCTATTAAATCATTACGGCTATTCGCGGCGAAAAGTGAGGAAGAAATGTACAAACACCCTCACTATACCGATTTTATTATTCTAAAGTTCTATCTCCCATGTAATGTAAAATAAACTCCTATCTCAACTGGAATTGATTCCAGACTACAATATGCCGCTCTGAAAATTGTCGTAAATTTTCGGAAATTGAACTCGGGACCATTTTATTAAAGTAGAGCAACAAGGCAGTAAAATGTTAATGATTTACTATGTCCTATTTATTGGTTTACTGCATTCTAGCGGTATAACACTGAATTTTTTGTAATGCCAACAGTACCAAAAGCATGCTTTAATACGTGCTTAGTTCAACCTAACTTAGTGACCGCTATAAAAGTCAATTACTCCCATAACAGATGGCGCAACAAAGCTTTGATTTAAACTTGTAATGCTCTTGATAGGATGTTTAAAAAAATATTTTTTTAAAGTTTTTATCATGACATATTTGTATAAAAATTATTTTGATGTTGATTTGTTACTTAGTAATTACTTGCAAAAATTAAAGTGAGAAATAATATAAAAGCCGAATCATATGGTAGTTACACCATATGTGTCATATTAAGACGCATAAAGCCATAATTATGGCTTAAAAGTAAATAAATTTGCAGAGGTCACAGGTCACCCGATTCCAAAAGGTTAGTCTGAAAAATTTTGTCAATGAATGATTGTTCCTATCTTATTTTCTGTGAGTTTGGATGTTAGATATTATAATATGGAACATAATACAAATAGTTTCAGTTTTAATGTTGAGATCATTTTTATTAATCATCATAATCATCTTCTCTCACATATGAATCGCCGTTCGAGCTCAACCGATTGTCACGAAATTTTCTGTGTGTATTTCAATAGGTCCAGGGAAGGTTTATACGTACAATTGGACCCTTTAGGAGGCGCTGTAATCTGGCAGGACAACATCTGCCGGGTCCACTAGTAACACAACAAATCTTGGTAAATATGTATATGTTTTCATGATATCCATAATATACCGCAGGGTCCATTACCAATTTGCACAGATAGAGGCGGTCAGACCGGTACTGGGTCGTCTAAACGGGTATCTCTATCGTACCTGTTTCTGCTGCAAAGCAGCGGTGCTTATTGTGATTCGAAGGGTAGGTACAGTCAATGAAATAACTCGATACTGTGACTAGGAGTCTACGACACAAATTGGTAAAGTTTGTATGTTCACATTTTAGCGGTTGCAGATTTGGGAATCTTATAAAGGCCACATATACTATAGGTGCTGTAGTCACTTATCAGAGGGAGACGCGGCATCAGTCGGTATCAATAGTCTACGCGGGTACCTCTATCTTGCCTTTTTCTGTCCCCAAGCAGCACTGCTTGCATTACTGGGTTGCGGTTTGCAGGGTAAGACGGACAGTGAAATTACTGGGTCATCATCACAGCTCATATCATACACGTCCCCACCGAGGGGCACGAGCCTACCCGAACTAGTTAGGGCTTATCGCCCTAACTAGTTCGGGTAGGCTCGCGCCTAAGTCAAACCACGCTGGCCCAGTGAGAATTGGTTGACTTCACATACACCTTTGAATTACTTCGCAGGTGTATGCAGGTTTCCTCACAATGTTATCTTTCACCGTATGAGCGTTATATAAATGTACATATGAAATTCGTGAAACGAAAAACACATTGGTACCTGGCAGGATCGATCGCGGGCCTCTCGATTCTTCGGAGCACAGTCCAGTGCCGAGGCCACAGCGCCACCGACACTCTTTATTTACTGGGAAATTACTGGATTTTGTGACTTAACCTTTTATGTCACAAGCTGGCAACGTACTCGTACATTTACATTGGTATCCTTTTAGGGGTTATATATTCGCAAATCTTACTGGAACAACGTGTTCTATAGGCGGCTGTAGCTTCTTACCATCGATTAGGCAGCGTTGTGTTACCAATTTACTTGTATAAAAAGCCATGACGTTAGCTCTTGGATTAGATGGATAGATTAGAAACTACTTTAGCCACCCCGGTATTCTCTATGACCGATAACACTGGGTATGCGAGGAAAGCACGATTAAAATTGGGGTCCATAATTTTGCTAACTGTAGAATCTGTAATTGGATTGCCCACTCATGGTCTATAATCTAATACATTTAAACGTTGGCCGCCTTATTACAAAACATGGACTAAAGTTAGTCCTGGTTTAAACCAGGACTAAGTTGACGCTGTCTCTATCTATGTATATTGACACAAGTGAAAGCGCACTACTTTTAAACCAATACTAACTTTAGACCAGGTTTAAACCAGGTTTTGTAATAAGACCGTGGTAGTCTGAAATCTACTAAATACTAACATAGCATTTATAAAATAACGTTTTTAAAGCATGAGTTTCATTCGATGGATTAACTTTTTGACGAAACCGGAATATGACTTAAGAAAAAACATTTTTATCGCTATTAAAATTGTTAATAACAGCTGCTTACCTATTCGCGATAGAGGCATCGGTATTCGCAAAAGTTTTCAGTAATTCATTACCTGCCTTCCTTGCCTCCATTCATAGCGTGGAGACATTGTGCAGTAAAATTCTTCAATGTGATCCTCCTCTTCACTATCAAATAGAGGCTAGAGATTCTTGGACTGCTTTCTGTCCCAACGTTGACCTCCCGTTGGAAACACACCTACTAAAACAATGGGATGGTCCGTTGATTTAGAAAGAAGTTCAAAATCTGCAAAATTAATTTTACCAATTCTTCAGATCAAACTCGTTTCCTTGCAGTGTCTCAGCAAGAGTCCGGTCACTGGCTCCATGCCAGCCCATGTGCAAACCTCTGTACGCTACTCGACAACAATAGTTTCCAGTCTGCTGTGGGTATCCACCTGGGAGCACCGGTCTGTCAGCGCTACATCTGCCCATGCGGCAAAGACGTCGATCAGTTTGGATTCCATGGGCTCCATTGTCAGAAAAGTGCCGATCGATTGGCTCGTCATTCTGAACGACATCATCAGAAGGGCTCTTGCCGCCATCAATGTCCCGGCTACTCTTGAACCACGGAGCATAATTAGAGATGACGGCAAGAGACCGGACGGTATGACTTTAGGGAGGGCGTTAGTGTGGGACGCAATCTGCGTTGACACATTGGCACCCTCACACCTCAAGGCAACAGTTACAAGAGCTGGGGCTGCGGCCGAAAGAAACAAGCGGCACAAGTACGTAGCTATTGTACAAGACTACATATTTGTGTCGTTTGGCGTTGAACCCTTGGTCCATGGGGTCCAGGCGCAAAGAAATTGTTTGAAGAAATTTCGCCGCAGCTGATCGAGGCCTCTGGAGACAGGAGGGCTGGCGCTTATATCGCGCATAGAATCAGCATAGTGATTCAGCGAGGTAACGCAGCCAGTATACTTGCCTCCATATCGCCCGATATAGAGGTAGATAAAAGTTATTTTTTAAATTATTTTTAATTTTATATTTAATTTTAGCATTTGTTATATTAAATAACATTAATTGAGAATAAATAGTTTAAGTTTAGAAAAAAACATCCATTAGTTTGAAACCAAAATGTAGAGATCAAAATTATTTATTTTGTCATATTTTATTAATGGGAAATTATAACTTTAAATGTCACCTATTATAATATACATCATTAACCAGTATACAGATTCTGATAATGAAATGAAGGACTATTAATCTTGTGGCGGTTGTATAGAAGGGAAAGTTATTGACCATGCTGTGGGCAGCCGCGTACGCGCAACTTCGTCGTAACTCCACTTTTAAGCTCCGAACCACGCAGTTGTTCCAAATAACTTATATTTACGTGCTGTTCATTTACAAGTTGTTAAGCTTGTGTACAAGTGATTTTTAGTGCAGAAATTTATCATATACATATTACATCTCACAACAAGTAGAAATAAACTAAGTCATACGTAACTCAGACTACAATACCATGTTTGTTTAAGACGTGAACCAAGGATTACATTACATTACATACAAGAGCTTATCGAAGATCACAGAATGGGGTGTGGGCGAACCTGTTAATCAAATTAGTTTGCCAAACGTGCGCTCAGTATATCAGATCAGTCGGTCGTGTTCAGCGTTGCTTATCATATGATATATCATCTGGTTGCACCCGGCCTTGTTATTTGATATAGAAATTGGATCTCCGAGAACTGGACACGCATAGAGCACAGGTAACATTACTTCGAACAGATCCGCGATTCCCGACTCACAGTTCTCTGCCTGATCCTTAGTGTCCAACACGTCGTGGTATCACCGATAAGATGCGGCGCAAAGATCCTACACCACCGACCGCCGCTGCAAGAGGGAAAAGTCTTATATCTATTAGAACTAATCAACACCAACAGCAAAAAAAGTTTCAAACAAAAAGTCTATTACCAAGAAGTTACTCTTCACCGCCGGCTCAAAATGAAGACTACTCTACAAGTCACAGCAATCCTAGCAAAAGCTACATGATGAGGAGCTTCTCTACGCCGGAGCCGAAACATCTAGAATACAGACGTAATTCAGACTCATTCTACAGGCCAAAAACACATGGCTCTAGAACCGAATTGGATTCTGATCTTGAAAACTTTGAACAGTTCGATGAATGCTTCCTTGACATAGACGCAGATGATACTGTGATTGGTACGTATTCGAGAAGTCCTGAGAGAGAAGAGCCTAAAAGAGTACTTGCATCGTTGCTTCCTGGTAGTGGGATTCAAAGAGTATCTGTGAGGCCTATTCAATCGGGTACCACACATACATTACAAAGCACACGCGAGGCAGTGAAGAAGTTACAAAAGGACGAGAAAGGTATTCCTTTTTTTATACTATAGCAATATTACTGTCTTATATCGTTTATAGTATAAATTGTTTTATTGCTTAGAGAATATAAATTACTTACAAGCCAAGTTCGCACTCTTCGTTCGATAATCTCGACACTTTTTTTAATACAAAGCGTACACAATAAAATGTCAGTTCCACAAAAAATGACCACAGTTTTTATAATCGGTAAAGTTTTTTGTGCAGGAGGCTTGGTTCTGTAACGTTTGTTGCAACTATTATAATGATTAATGCAACTCTCGTATAATGAAGGGTATTAAAACACAAATGTGTTTTAATACCTAGTTTGAATCATCTACAATAAAAGGTTCTGAAATCACAGAACAGAAAGAATGGTTTCGAAGAAGAAGGGTTCTGAAACTCTATTCATGGTAACTTTGAGTGCTGAGTATCTATTACACACAGACTGTTTAAACTTGTGTTGTGGTGTAATTCCTTGATGGAACTCCATGGTATCTTGTTATTAAAACACTAATTTTACTAGTTTCACTTGAATCTTTAACATATTTTTAATAATATAATAAAGAATAAAGTATTTTTAAAAATATAATAATGAATCAAGTGCAACTAGTGAAATTAGTATTTAAATAACAAAACACAGACTGTAATAAACTTATAAAACATCTTCAGAAAATGTTGTAATTAGAAAAATATCAAGGAGTAGTCCTTGAAATTTTCTAATTCATGAGCTCTTGCTACGCCTTTCATATTGTTTTCTCGAATTTAATCAATCAATCTAGGGCATTGATCAGACAAAAAAATTATAAATTGATTACTGTTTCATAAGATGTTTCCATAAGATGTCATTTTTTAGAAACTTTTATAGGGGATTTATAACATAGGTGTTGATAAATCAACGAATGCTTTGTCCAAATTGTACGATTTACGCCATACATTTGACATTTGACGTAAAAGATTTAGTTTTTTTTACACACCACGCGAAGCTCTTGGCTTTTATCTAACCTGATGGTAAGTAACGATAAAGCCGAAGGTGGAAGCGAGCTAGTCCAGGACTCCTCAGCAACTAAGAACCTGGCTATCTTACCACTAATTAGTAAAGCTGGAATCAAGTAAGATATTTTAGTGCAATCGGGTGCTGCTAGAGTTTAAATCCAAAAGACATGGGCGCTTGCACCAAGTCTAAAATTTTTCGCAAGTGACGTATGAAATTTAAAATATATTGGCTCTACTTGTGTTATTATATTGAATGTGTTAAAAATACCATCTAAATACAGTGGCGACAACTGCGGACTTGGCTGCAAAAGTTATAAACATCTAATACTACTAGCAACGCCACATACAAATTAACGCGCCAATCTGTTGCTGCGTTTATCGTCGATATTTAACGTGTAACTGGAGCACACAAAAATCAAACAACTCTGTCTTCAACACTATTTCCTGTATTGTTTTTTTTTATTATCTCGAGTTTCTTGACGTTCTTCTTGTAAAGGCTCTCCAAATTTCCGAACAGTGTGCGGCGTGCGAGTTTTATCGAGCTTTACTCGATCACACGCATCGAACGCAAATTTGTATGGAATTAGAGCAGTGCCATCTAGTAGTCACTAGATGAAGCTGTCTCATTCCATAACAGCTACTAGATGGCGCTGCTCTAATTCCATACAAATTCGCGTTAACGCGTTCGATGCGTACGATCGAGTAGAGCTCGATAAAACTCGCATTAGAAACTCAGGTAACTTATCAGTCTTTTATGAAATACTAGCTTAGACCGTATGTAACTTTGTTTGCATTATAACTAACTTTTCCCGTCCGATTTTTCTCGTAGAAAAATTACTATTCAATACAAACAAACAATCAAATCTTTCCTCTATAATATTAGTATAGACTAGCTATGTCCGCGAACTACGTTTCGCCATAATAATCACCCAGGGGTACAAAAAATAGTTTACGTCCTATTCCCAGACCTGCCGAGCATACAAAAAAAAATTCATAAAGATCGGTCAAGCCGTTTCGGAGCAATTTACCATGATCGCTAACATGATGATTAGGAAAGTGTCGAATAAGGAATATAACTAATTAGGAACAAATCCTAATAAAAAGGTGAAAACAATATTAAAACAGTGTTCGCTCTCTTCTTGCTGCGTATAGGGTCATCCCACTCTCAGCGCGGCTTTAATATTGTTTTGAGCGATCATGGCTAGGGGGGGCTGATTTAGAGTCAACTACTGGTTTTGCAGACATTTTGATTATGCTCAGAAGAATCCATATAATAGGTAATTTTATTTATTACTAGCTGTGCCCGCGAATTACATTTCGCCGTAATAATTATCCAAAAATAAATTTCTGGAGTAGGCCACCCTTATCCCCTAAGGGAAACAAATATAGCCTACATCCTATTCTCAGACCTACCAAACATACGACAAACATTGTAACATGAGACTTTTATATATTAAATTTGTTTTTGACACCAATAAGTACCTGCAAAAGTAAACGCCTGTAAGATTTTTAATTTCAATTTTTGAATAATGTATTCATTGCTGTTGCAATCTCTGTCGTTAGGATCAAACCGGCTAAACTTTCGACCACTGGTCGTAAAGATGCCAGCCCGCCACATCGTCCACTCCGACTACGACCGACCAGAGCCAGGAATGGAAGAGCTGCAGTCGTCGCCCCAGCTGGAACTAGAGGCGGCGGAACTGGAGAGAGAGCTGGACAGCGCTGAACAGCACCTCGATAGGGGTGTCGCTATTGCCACAGAAGAAAGTGATGCGGATACGGTGAGAAACGAAAGCTTACATAAAAATGTTATCGTTCTGTTATCAAGGATTATGGAAAATATAATGTACCGTTCTTCGTGTTGCAATAAGTTGTTTCGTAAAGATTATAATAAGAATTCTTTGTTTGACATCGGTAATTTTAATTCGACAGATTTAATTTGACATCAGTAAACGTAATCACTTTGACTTGACGGTAACTTCGATAATGGCAACAAAGTTTACCTAAAACGATTTCTTAGTCAAGTTCCTCTGTGGTCGAGGAATTGGACTGAACTGGTCTGATCTTACCTCTTTTTAACAGACTTCGAAAAAAGGAGGTTACTCAATTCGATATATGCTTTTTTATGTTTGTTCGCGGGTAACTTCGTCATTTATGAACCGATTTTGATGATTCTTTTTGTATTCGATAGAGGATACTCCAAGGGTGATTACCAAGGTTAGGATCTGATAATGGGATCCCATAAAAATCGAGGAAAGCCAATAAATTTTTACGTGTGTCCAACGTGTTTTGTGTATATGTTACGCGATTACTCCGCACATTGACCGATTTTTCAAAATTCTTTTTGTATTCGATAGAGTATACTCCTGGGGTGGTCTCAAGGTCACCAAAGTCAGGATCTGATGATGGGATCCCATGAAAATCGAAGGAAACCCTAAAGGTGAGCTGGTATTATATTGGGGTTCCTTTCACTAAAAAGACTTCATTCACTAAAAAGTTAAAAATATTTTTTTTGTACAAAAAATAAAAACCGACTTCAAAAACACTGAAAAGTTAAAAATAATATAAGAATCACACTTCTATATTGAAGTCGGTGACAAATTTTAAGACTTTCTAGGAGATCATCGTTTGGCACCCACTTCAATATAGAAGTGTGATGTTGTCTGTACCTATTCTTATATTATTTTTAACTTTCCAGTGTTTTTGAAGTCGGTTTTTTATTTTTTTATACATTAATCGTGTCCTTTTTTAATTTATTTGACAGAGCTACACATAAGTATGTGTATGTGCTATTGTGCACTATAACACAAGTGACATAATATTGAACTATGAAAAAAATTGATACGTCACCATGACGTATTTACGTCATAACTTATCTACGTCATGAAATATTGATATAAGTACGACAGTACAAAACAAAGTGCCCAAGATTAGCCTTTTAAGCGTAACAATTTAAAAAAAAGACGATTATAGTTTTAATTATTTCAAATCTCGTTAGACGCAGTCTGTTGTGAAAGAGTATGTTGATAATATTTTGTATTTTTATTGTAAACTAGCTGATGTGCCCACGAAGTACGTTTCGCTTTAATTAAGCTTTTGAAACTCCAAAATTCCGGACAGGGCTACTCTTATCATCTAGGGGTATAAAAAAAGCCTACGACCAACCTAATATACACAAAAAATATCATAAAAATCGGTCCAGTCGTTTCGGAGGAATTCGATAGCAAACACTGTGACATGAGATTTTTATATATTAGATTGAGAAGAAATAAATCCTTTTCTGATTAGGTAGGTGCGTTATTTTCTTTAGTGGTGACTGGTGAGGGCAATTTGTGTATTCGGTATGCGCTAAAATTATAATATTTCGAATATTTGAGTTTGTCAACCCAAATCAATTTAATTTATTTATTAATTCTTTATGTACATTGGTGTACAATGGCAGACTTAATGCCTGAGGTATTATCGGCCTGTCAACCTTCAGGTGATGCAGAAGCAAATGTGGTAGGTGGTTAATTTAGCAATTTATAATATGACTCAATAGATTTTTTACCTTATATCTTTAAGTAGAGGAGATTCAAAGCAATTATTTGCGGTAAGTTATTGTAAAGCTTTATAACCTTAATGGAAATCACCATTAAAAATGGCGAATTCCTTTAAGTTTTTGTGGATAAAACATAGAAGCCTATGACACATGCTGCACAGCTTATGTGTGATATGGTACACTCAATGTGCAATTCGTTCTTTCTGTTCTTTATGGTATAAGGGACTGACTTACTGTGTAACAGTACTTAAATTAAATAAATGATATAATAAAAAAGTTGCAGTTGTACTATATATATTGTGGTGCAACAAACACAAAAAGCCGATTAATATTCTAAGCCATCCAGCACATTCGCTTAAAGGTCAAATAATTCATTCGTTTCCATAGTCAACACGTTTTGAATGAAGTTTCGCCGAAAACTCTTTATTGGTTCTGCAAATAATAGCCAAATATATAACTGATGAGGTAGGTAGAATTTATTGATAGATTTCATGATTATTTTAATTACAACCTGACATAAGCTTTTGCTCGCGCAATCGTCTGCCGACCATTTTATCGATTTTTTTATTGCCACTAAGTCGGCAATCAAGCAAACCGCCCGCCTAATGGTAAGTGGTAATAGTCACCTATAATATATGTGGCTCTTGTGAGATTCGCAGCATAACTGCAACCCCCACAAGAACCACAGTGTACGTTGCCAACTTGTGACATCAGATGTAAAGTCACAGTACCCAGTAATTTCACTGCGATATCCTTCACTTTAATTTAAACCGGAACACAGTAATGCAAGCACTGCTGCTTTTCTTTGCGGCCGAAATAGTTAAGAGTGTAAGACGGAGGTGCCCAAGTAGGCGATCCTGGTACAGAGTCACCTCCGAGAATCACGAATATTGCTACAATATTAAAAGTTTGTACACTTCAAAAAGTTATTTCACTTGAAATACCTTCTTCTGTACTTACTTTCCAGGATTCAATCAATCTACACACCTTTCGAAATTCATCATAACTTTTTATATCTAAGCTGTATTTAAACGTGAAAAGTTATGATTTAATCTATCAGATAATTGTATCGCATTTAAATATATCGAATATGAAGTGTTTTGTTATTTTTCACTATGTGTTTTGCATCGTGGGCGCACTACATATACAATGATTTAATTTGACACGACGAGAGTAGGTTTTATTTGACTTTGATACGAAAGATTAAAGTAAATGTAATGGAAGTTTTACGAAGACCCTTGTTTTAAAGTAACAAAACTGTGACTGATATAACTGAGATAACGAAAACAAAGTCCACATCTGTGTGACCCTCGGCAAGACAAAGTCTATGAATAAAGGTAAACATTAAGCATCTCAACTTCAATCACTTTGCTTAATATAAATAAACTGTTTGTTTTTTTTGTTTTACTATATAGTCTATTGTCTTTAACGAAAATCATCATGGATCTAATGCTAGCAATAATTGTATGTATGTATAGTCATTCCACATACAAATAGAGAATCCTATTACCATCGGGGTAGGTTAGTAAAGATCAGAGTTTTTCGGGTGCTTGGATCTAAAAATACTGTAATAACTTCTTCTATTTTCATTAATGATTGCATACCCATTCGTCCAATAAAGGTGGCTTTCATAAAGATGTTTGATAAGAAAGTACGATTTCCTTATCAACTTGTTGTGCTTAATTAATTTCATTCGTCGGTCGTCTTTCATGTATCCCTTCCACACACCCAAACCTGCTTCTTTTTAACCGACGTCAAAAAGGAGGAGGTTCTCAATTCGATGCGTATGTTTTTTTAAAATCTATTTATCATTCTCTTTAGCCTCTCGCCATCACTCTATTGTTTTAATTTTATCGATCTAATTGCAAAATATTTCAATGAAGTCATTGATGGCATAGGTCGAGATTATCATTAGCAAGGGCCTTTGCATTATTTTAGGAAGATGATTCGTAACTTTTACAGCTTTATTATCATTTAGCACAGTTTTTTGTAATATCGCTATGATATAAAGAATAAAACGAATAGTACAATCCAATCTGAGACTAAA
Organism: Schoenobius gigantellus; assembly: GCA_963935595.1. Classification (NCBI taxonomy): domain Eukaryota; kingdom Metazoa; phylum Arthropoda; class Insecta; order Lepidoptera; family Crambidae; genus Schoenobius; species Schoenobius gigantellus. The sequence continues at coordinate 28,618,051 of OZ012547.1, read as the reverse complement.
AGTTATTTTCTGAATGTGTTATATTGAGGATAAAAAAATCATGAGTAAATCCGCCAGTCGAAATAACAATCAAACAAGTTTGATCTTTTGCAGAATACCTATAATATACGTTTGTAAGTAGTTATTATTAGTATAAAATGAAAAAACTCTTCGTTGCTTCGAAGGTAGATATGCGATGTAATAATAAAAACATATGCTCTGTTGAGAATCATTCGCTCAATTTAATGATTTCACTTTTCTACCATTATTAGATAATATAATTTTAGTTCAAATGCGTCATGCTGAATATCAATGTTATATCCAGTGAGTCACTGCTCATGCTGTGTTTGCTAATGTAGTATGTACTCATGATCTTCGTGTTATTAATAATATGTGTTACGTATGTTTTTAACTTGCTCGTCTGACAACGTTTGTGATAAATCTTGAGATTTTTCATAGTTTATTTTGGTTTCAAAAGAATGGGTGATAGGTAAAGAAATTGGATGTTTCAAAAAAGCTTTCTATCAAGTCACTAGCTGTGCCCGCGAACTACGTTTCGCCATATAATATTTTTTCCCGTTTTTGCAACATTTTTCATTGATGCTCAGCTCCAATTTATCATAGCGTGTTGTTATATAGCCTAAAGCCTTCCTCGATAAATGGACTATCCAACACAAAAATAATTTTTCAATTTGCATCAGTAGTTCCTTAAATTAGCGTGTTCAACCAAACATACATACAAACAAACAAACAATGAAACAAACTCTTCAGCTTTATAATATTAGTAATGATAATTTAAATAAAGAATACTTATGTTGATTTTACAATAATATGGTAATAATATGGTCAACTAGCCCTTTATTATAGATTTAATTAACAATTAAATCTCTACCATTTAATTAAAATTATGTCTTTTAGTTAAATATGATAAGTATGTGCAAAAAGTATCTTTTTATTTATTTTGCAAAGAATTTTTGTTATTTTTCATGTTTTTCACTATTTTTATACAGAATTTAACAAACAATGAAAATTCCTGAAAATAAATTTATTATAAATGAGTAAAATATGTATATACGACACTGATGTGTTTTTTTACTTCTCACATGGGTTAGTTTGTAAGCATTACTTAATGTTTCGCCAATACATCATATAACTTCCTATGTGTTAATTTCAAACAAATGTTTATCAAGTTTATCCTCTTCAACACGAGCTCACGTCATTGCTAGAGTTCATTTACTACGGATTGCGCGCGACGAACACGTGCGTTTCTCAATATCGGCTCCTCGTACAGATGCGATAACAAACAACTGACCGACCATGAGCGATTCAGTATAAGAGAGCGCTTCAGTTTAGTGCGTAGTGGTTGTAATCGCTTTACACCACGATCGTAGGGTGTCGCAGGGTGGTCGAGGGCGTCACGCTCGAGTTCGCCGTTCCCGTGGTAGCCAGCAGCAAACATCGCATGATCGATAGCGGCTCCGTCGGCGGCGCCCGTGGTCGAGTAGTCGCGCCGCATCCGAGTCACCGAGTGGAGCGATGCGCGTCTAGCACCAGGAACAATAAGCGCGCCTTGACCTTGCGGCGCGGGGGGGCAGCGCGCGGTGACGCCAGCGCGGCCGGCACGCGGCTCGGCTTTCGGGTGCGATCCTCCGCGGACGCTATCCGCGTAATCAGCGGTCAGCGCGATTCCGGAGTTGTGTCGAAAATACCGGGGCGGGTGGGCGGCGCGACGCCGGGGACCACGCTCATTCCGCGAGCCGGCGCCGACGCCGACGCGCCTCGAACGACCGACCGACCGAGCCGACTCCCGAGAACCGAGCGCACCGCGACATGCGCGCTCACCGAGATGGGTAATGTGCAGTGCTGCGCCAGCGGACGCTTCCACGAGGGAAAGCCGCCCAAGAAGCCGAAGATAAAGAAGAAGAAGATTAAGGGGATCAGCAAAAAGACTAACGGTGTTGGTGGTAAGGGTGACGGAGGTGTGAAAGTTGTGACAGTGGCGGAGGACGGTTCCGAGCGAGCTGCGCCCGCAGTGGCGCAAGCTCAGGCGCAGACGGCACCCTCTGCAGATGCTGCAGCTCCGAACGAACCTCCCGCTGCCGGCGAGTCGCCTCCGCGATACACGGAAAGAGACGATGCTGCGGATAACGGCACACGCGGTGAGACTATGGCAGCAGCGAGGGAGCGATTCTTCAATCAGGTATGGCGCGGCGGCACCTATCAATCTACGTTTTGGAGATAGCAACAAAACTCTCGAGTGCCTGCGCGGTAACTATCGCGCGTGACGGACTTAAGCCCTTTATCGCGCGGAACGAATTACTCGATCCGACCATGGAGAACGTTCTGTTTTGCATCATCTAATGATAGGGGCCTGTTCAATATCATTATTTATCATTTTAATATATATCATTGATTAGATCAGAATAAGAAATCATTTTATTTTGATTTCTACAAAGCAAACAACAACAGTATCTCGACATTAAATATAAAATTATATTTTCAAAAGAATTATATACAATATACCATACCATCACACTATTAAAAGAATGAGAAATATTTTCTTGATTTATTGTCAGCATTATGAAAATATGCCTTTAAACCTATGCCTATACCGAACATCTTCAACTCATATGTCAACACTCGATGGCTATAGGTAGGTATGTACCTAACTATAATTCAATAAATTAACAGACTTCGTTAATATTAATGAGTAAGCACACCTTCCTTGACATATGCAATTTGAATGTCACATGTCATTGAGAGTTTACGAGAATAGTAGTTTCATACAACGTATTTTAAATAACCTATAGGATTTATTTCATAGAAACTCATAAAAATATATTGATGTGTTATTTAATACTATTTTAACTCATGGTATGAGAAATTGCTATTCTTATGTGAATGTCATGAGAATTATAATTTCTTTTTACATATTTACGGGTTATTCAGTGACTTGTCCTAAACGATGTTAAAACTCATCAAATAAGTTAACTGCTTTACAGAACAATCTCTTTTTTTTTCAATGTCGTATCGTAAACTTATTGCAGCAATATCGATTAGGTACTTACTATCAAGCACAAGTACAGTATGCAAGTTTTCCAAATTAATTGTGTAATAAATATATGTATTTTCAATGACACATTTAAATTATACAAAAGCAATTGAAGGAGTATCTGTTATGCTCCAACCATAATACGAGAACCATATACCATGTATTTATGTCGTTTTACGATGCGTTTTTACTGACGAATTCTCAACTTTCATTAATATGGCCTGTATGTACGTACGTTCATATATCAGCAATACAAAGCAACCAAAAAATAATAACGATTCCTAACTTTAATTAACCCTAAGGCTTATTTGCTTGTTTTCTCAGCTTAGCCATATCCATACACTAATACAAACGTGCCTATGTTTTTTACCATACAATCAACAGTTTATTTTATCGGCTCGGCGCACTTGGGTAGACAATGCAGGATTGCCATTGATCTTTCTACGCGGGTTTAGTTTTTCCTTACGAGAAGGACATTACCCATTACTTCACATGATTTTGCGAAATTCCATAACCAACGAGAAGTTTAACGGGAGGTGCCCTACAGATTTTGATTCCTTTCGGTATTTTCTTTTCTTATAGGTAAACCTACAACGAAGTGTTCCTATAAGAGTCGATTTTTTCTATTAAAGTACCAAAAAAAAACCATCGGAGCTAGTCACAGTTCAGAAGACCGGTTTAAAAAATGTTATGAAATATTTCAGGAGCTTAAATGAAGGAGAAGAACTTAATAGAAATTCCAGAACATGTAACAAATCATTTGAGAAAGGTCAGCATTTAATGTTAGATACAATAAAAATATTGTTATCTCAACAAGCAAGCGCGTAGTTGTGGTTGTGATAAGAGCCGATTTGACAGCTGGCAGTATTTATTTACTCACTACAAAAACTAGATAAGTGATAATCATAGCGCCACAATTTCCCTGATATGAGTAGGTAGTAGGTACCTATAACAACAGAAGTATAATTGCAGAGATAACTGGTTCGAAATTTGCAAAATCGATTTTACCAGGCGATGATTCATCATCATCATCATCACAGATCAAATACGTCTCACCAAGGGGCTCGAGCCCTCGAGCTCGATGAACATAGTTCAATAAGAGATTACTAAGTATACCACTAAATACAACCTATGCCTGATTTACTGACAAACTTAAGGAAGGTACAGCCAATGGCACTATAGTACAGTCAAGATAAGAAAGTTCCCCTGACGGTCGATTTTTTCCGTTTCATGCATACTAGTTTCCGTGATTAAAAATATTGTTTTAAAAATATTATTTATCTCTTTAGCTTATTTTTATCAAAAATGCAATATGTAATTAATTCCATATTAAATAAAAACAAGAATTTCAGTCTCGTTAAATAAAATTATAATTCTGAAGAAATATTTGTTTAAAGTTTACAAATAAAATATTTGTGTAAAGTATAACTTCCAATTCACGACTCAAATAAATACTTTTAATTAACCAATTATTTTATCAGAATTATAAATAATTATATTTAACTGGACTGATATTAATGTTTCTATTTAATGTGGAATTAATTGTTGCATTGTTGATAAAAATAACCGAATGGGATGTTATATTTTAAAACATAATATTTTTAATCACGGAAACTAGTATGCATGAAACTATCGTTCGACCTATCAGGGGAACCTTCCTAGCTTGAATAGATTATAGTGAGGGGTGAATCTGCACCTTTCAGAAAATCAGAAAAACTACACACGTGGTAGATAACACATAGTAGCCATTCTCAGGTCTGTCGATCGCTTGAAGCTAAGATAAAACAATATTGAAACAAGTGCTGTTTTCAGCGAACATGGTGAGAGGTGTAGGCTGGTAGCTGTTACCCCCTATATTGCAGATACCGACGACGCGACTTGCGTAGCGCGGGACGTCGTGAACTAAATTGTATTGAAACACTACACACACACCGCCCTCGTAGAATAAGTGCGCGAAGACCCAGTCTACATGTTATACGATATACCAGGTACAGACACGTACCCGGTCGCTTCTCACCACCCCTTACCACACGATGAACCTAAGCGCTTTTAGAAGCACGATTACGTTCCGTCGCTCATTGTCCGGCATGAACGACCTGGTGACTCTTTTCGAACAGCGGAACACCCTTGAGGTGCTGTTCGCTAGAAATCCAGCAAAATAGACTCGCCGACAAGGTTTGATACTCCAAAGCTCTCGCCTTTTTTTAAATCAAGTCCATCTACGGCCAATCACATAAGTCACAGCTCAGAGCTTCACATGACACGTATTTATACGAGGGCGGGTCAAAAGTTCGCGGAATGAGGGAAAGGTGACGTTTTACTACCTGCACTAGTTGTGACACTCATTAAGAGTATAAATACTAAGTTTCAAAAAAATTGGTCATATTTACCTGAGCTACACATCAATCAACAAGTCAATCAGGAAGAAAATTTGCAACATGGAGAAAATTGAGTTTCGCGTAGTCATCAAGTTCCTTACCAAACAAGGAAATATTTTGGAAGAGATGTCTTCTGTTTACGGGGACTCTTGCCCTGGTAAAACCATGGTTTACAAGTGGCACAACCTATTTAAGCAAGGCAGGGATTCGATTGAAGATGATCCGAGGCCAGGGCGGCCTGTCGAGGCAACCACGGCAGAAAACGTCGAAAAACTTGAAAAAATCATATAGAAAGATGCCCGTTTAAAGAAGAAACAGCTTGAAGAAATGATTGGAGTATCAGCTACAATCATTTTGAACATCCTACACGACCATCTTGGCATGTCAAAGGTGTGTGCAAGATGGGTGCCGAGAATGCTCACGCCACACCAGAAGCAGCGCCGAGTTGAGTGTTGTCACGAGTTTTTAGCGCTCTGTGGTGAACAAAAGGATGAAGTTTTGAACTGAATTGTGACTGGAGATGAATCTTGGGTTCATAATTATGAGTCTAAGTCCAAACAAGACTCCATGCAGTGGCACAAAAAGAGCACACCACCTCCGAAGAAATTCAAAGTGTCTCCGTCGGCTGGAAAACTCATGGCTACTGTTTTCTGGGATTCAGAGGGAATCCTCCTTATTGATTATAAAGAAAAGGGTGTCTCTATCACTGGAGAGTACTACGCTGCACTATTAGAATGTCTGCGAGATGCTGTGAGAGAAAAAAGACGGGGAAAATTGACTAAAGGTGTGCTCCTTTTGCACGACAATGCACCCGTGCACAAGGCGCAAGTTACGCCTTGTGCTTACTACAAGCGCTTAAAGTAAGGTTTAAACAATTTGTAAACAAAGAGACCGCTATTTAGCCTATGTCGTTATTTCGCCCTAACAGCCGTTTTGACATTGCTTTAAGTGTTAAAAGTATGTAGGTTAGTAGTCGCAATTGTCCTTGGGCTGCTGTAACTGCTTTAACATTAGGTGACTCGTAGGCTTTACAGCCATGTTGTATAAAAACAACACTCGCTTTGATACTGATGCGATTGCTCGCCATGTTGTGGTTTACAGATAAACTGAACACCGCTATGCGCCTTTCGCGATAAGAAAAATTGTAGGTAATATCGTTGTTTACGACTTCGAATAATCTTGTCACCTCACAACAGCCGCACCAGACTAGGTAGTCTTCAAATAATATAAATATTGAGGTGTCTGTACAAGATAGCTATACAAATATCGTTTTTGTTATTGTATCAAAAAAGGAACTGACTCGTTTTATCCTATGGAATTGTGAGTAATCTATGAATGTATGAATTAAAAGCTGTATGAATTAAAAATTATTTCCGGTTCAACAATCAATATTAGAAACAAAAGGAAGGATTAGCAATGGGCTCTCCTTTGAGTCAATTGATGGCGGATATATTGATGGATGATTTCGAAAATAAATACGTAGTTAACGATAAAAAATATCCTCTATTATCACAGATACGTCGATGATATATTGATTTCTTGAACCGGAACAAACCGTCAATTTACTATTTATTTAAATAAAACTAATAATGTCCACACCAAAATTAAATTTTAGCTAGATTTAGAAAATAGTAATAGTATTAACTTTTTAGATTTAACAATAGCGAGGGTTGAGGATAAACACAGTTTCCAAATTTATCGGAAGCCAACACATACGGACACTGTCATTCATGCATCTTCTTGTCATCCATGGCAACATAAGGTGGCAGCTTTTAATTCATACATTCATAGATTGTCTCGTTTAATAACAAGGAAATAATTCAAAAACGGTCCTTCTACCTCCAGTGTCTATAGAAGAAAGTCTTTAAATCGCGCGTGATAATGTAAATGATAACGTACGAAACGGAGATGTTGCCGCTTTACGAGACTAATAAGAAGACTTACCGTGCTTTCGGTTACCCAAAGAACAACAGAGAGGCTTACGTATCACGATTACTCTACGTGATCGAATCTCAAATTAAGAAATTCATAGAAGAACAAAAGTCGCCGATGTAGCGCTATTAATTGCCAACCTTATATAGGTCGTTTCATGCTCAGAACAATAACTTAATGCTTAAGTTATTATTCTAAGGTTTTATGGATATTTTCAAATTCGAAAAATGTCACGATTGAAAACAATAATCACGAAGACAGTCCTTCCTTTTTGTGGTTATCTGGTTATTCTATTTCAAAATTTAGTTCTTTAAGTACAGCCTGTACATAATATAACATTTTACTTTGCCTGCTAAGCAACAAATGAGTTACGTAAGTCCATAATTTCTCCTACAAATCTTTTTACTCAGAACAACAATGTCAAGCATCATGTTATTATAGAAGTGCTGAAGTATTCGCGTCGTATTACGCCTGATTATGCAAACAAAGTACCTAATAGACACGCTTTCACTTTTAAAAATCAAAGACTTTTATATAATTTAATATATCATTTTGTATATCAATTTGCTGTACCGTAAAAGTATTTCTTACTTGGCAAATCTACCAAATTAAGCAAATTGTAACTACTACTCGTACATCGACTTTTGTCTTATCCGAAGTTTTGGTATTATTTTTGCAAGAAGCTCATAAATCACACGCAGTCACATTAATTACGAAGTATTAAACTCTCATTTATAAAATGGAATACCTAATAAACAGTATGCAATCTGAACCTGAACAAAGCGACTATAAGGCAAAATATTGCAAGATGTCGGAACCGCGAAGTTATTTCGGTAATCCGCCTGGACTTACTCCAAAACGGCACGGGCTGAATCAAAATCACTCGGTCACTTTCCTCTGTGAGTCAATGACTCGTGAGTAACACGGGCAATGAGTGACTCGAAAACTAGAGGTATAATAAACATTTGATTCTACAAACTGTCTATTTTTACTACACCGTGGGCTCTTTCGCGAAACTGATGTAGTGGGATGTGCGATGAATGTTGATGATAAGTTTGGGATAGGATATTTTTCGAGAAGCCATTTAACGCTACCGAGGCTTACTATGACTTGTAACAAGGTGCTATATGATTCTGAACATACAGGGTGTCTCAGAAACAATGGGTAAACCTTTAACTGTTGATAGGTTTCGTCGAGACCTCTCTAATCTCAAATTTTGACTTTAGTAAAAATATCTCGGTTTTCAAGATATTTGATAGTTTATGATTTTTTTTAAAAATGCCACTTTTGGTTGGTTTTTAATGTGCCATTTTTACAAATACGGACTTTTTCTGATTCAGTTTTTTTAGCTTCTAACGGAATAGTTCAGCTATCAATAACAGTGGTTAAAATTGAGCTAGCTAATCACGAAGTGCTTGGAAAAAACAATGTTCCAAAAAAAATTAAACAAGAAATTATTTTTCTTCGTGTTTAGTCAGCTACCATGTAAAAAAATGTATGACGCTCATCGTGCCCATTATCTTAAAAAAATGCTTAGTTATTCTAGTTTCAAAAAAGGCATGATAACCTATGCTTAATGTATCTCTTAAATTTTATTACTGCTTGAATAGCAAATGGTATGAAATTTTAAAAAGATTTTTTTCGGAATAGTTATTAATTCTTAGTTTGAATAAAGAATTTGAAATAAAACAACATGAAATTTTAATTTTTTATTAAATTTACAATAAATGTTCGAATTGGCGTCCTTGCGCTCTGATACACGCCCTACATCTTTTTATAAAAGAAAGTTTGATGCGGCGCGCGTAACCAGACGTTTTTATGTGTGCAGCTGCATTTTGTATGCGAGTTCGCAACTCTGTTATTGAGGATACTGGCCTCGCGTAGACAAGGTCTTTCAGACATCCCCAATAAAAAAAATCCAAGGGATTTAGATCCGGCGATCTGGGCGGCCATAAAATAGGGCCGAGCCGGCCTATCCACCTTTGTGGGAAGTGTTGATTTAAATAATTTCTTACTACTATTGCGTAGTGAGCTGGGCACCCATCATTTTGAAGCCACATTCTCCGCCTCACTTCTAAATTGACATCTTCTAGCATGCCGGGTAAATCATTTTGTAAAAAATTAAGGTAAATTTCACTATTCAGTGTAGCTGGAAGTTCATATGGCCCGATCACCTGTCCGTCAATAATCCCAGTCCACAAGTTAACTTTAAATTGAACTTGGGACCGATCTTCCCTCATCAAATGTGGGTTTTCAACTTGCCAGCTATGTAGATTGTGGATGTTGAAATATCCATCTCTCCGGCATGAGGATTCATCCGTCCATAAAATTTTATTGAAAAATTGCGGGTCCTCCCTTATTTTATTTAACATGATTCTGCAGAATGCAATCCTGCGCGGATAGTCAGCAGGCTGTAGAGTTTGGACCCTTTGAATATGGAAAGGGTGCAAAAGGTATTTTTTCAATATGCGATGCACTTTGCTTCTATTAATGCCGGTTCGACGTGCAATTCCACGCACAGAACGTTTTGAATCTTCTTCTATTTCGTCGAGGACTACTACTTCTTCATCGTCGTTTCTTTCTGGTCTTCCTGGCCCTGCACCACCAATGCCTCTTCCTGGAAGCCTCCCTTCGCAGTACGAATTATGTACCCGAGCAAAAACTCGATAGTCCGGGTGACGTGCGTTGGGGTACCTAATACAAAAAATGACGTTATTAAATTTACTAATTCATTTAATTTTAAAATCTAATTAAACACGGCGTGTGACTATTTTTAGAAGGATAACATAATGTAAGACCCATCCTGATACGTTTAACTAAAGTTGCAATAAATGTGTGATTTAAAAAAAAATAAGATTGATTGAATTAAAGAGAAAATAAATAATCTTACCTCTCTGCGTACAGACGAGCAGCAGCGTTAGCATTTCCTCGACATTCGCCATAAACGAAATGCATGTTTGCATATTCGCGCGACGTGTACTGATGTCTAGGCATGTTCAGTGTTATGTATTGGTTGTCAGTTAGGTTTCACAGCACAAACAATATCCAAATCGTAAAGCTAGCCAAGTCCATATGATCACCAGTTGTCAATAGGTTTCACAGCACAAACAATATCCGAATCGCAAAGCTAGTCAAGTCCAAAATCACAGCAAAATGTCGTTTAAAATCATCGAAGCTCTATCGAATCTCTCGAATACAGAAAACACGCGTGGGTCACAACCGGAGTTCAGAAGGACACTAACAACAATCGTAACAAAGAACCCAATGATCAGACGCAGGTAAAAAAAGTCCTTCCAGGAAATTCGATAGCAGGTAAGGTTGCAAATGCTTATGACTCATGTGCTGTTAATGATAAGGCTCCTTTTTGATTGCGCATAGTGGATGAGACATGTGGCAGGCAGGGGCCACAAAAAAAAACATGTTTCTCAACTCTGTGACTCGCAAACGAATGTTTACAAATAAGCTTTAAGTGCTTATTAGTGGAAAAAAAACCTTTTTTTTTTCAAATTTTCATTTTATTTGCTATTCAACCAGTCAGAAAGTCAAGAAAGCATAAACTTAATACTGGAAAACTAAATTAACCGAATAAAATTAATCCGAAAAATAATTAATCCGACAAACAATCTTTTTAAAATTTTCATACCATTTGCTATTCAAGCAGTAATAAAAGTTCAGAGATATACAGGGTGTCCCAAAAAATAGTGTCAAGCGTAAGTCCAGAGTTAGAGCACCTCTTGGAGTACCCGAATCACCCCCATGTATGTTCCGCGATTATTCGTAGTTTTCGAGTAATAATTTTTTTTCTGACTTTTTGAAAATTTTGATCCAAAGAACTTTAAAATTTTAAATAAAAAAAAGTAGAACATATTTTAATGTTTTTCTTTTTGCCACTGAATCATCTTTAGTGCTTCTTTTATGTCTAAAATAATCAGCTTCGTAACTTTAGTGGAAATTTAGAAAACAGTAGTGTAAAGTCAAAATTTGAATGTTAGTGAATAATTACTTAAAAATTCATCTTTAAATTAAAAATCTAAACAGGCGAATTCATGGTTTCTAAGTATGTGTAAAAACTTCTCTAGACTCTCTGCTTTCATAATCATTTAAAAAAAGAAGTACTTAATAGGGCTACTTTGGCTTAAATCGGCCATCAAAGACAGCGAGGTGAAAATTTCATAAAATTTACCAAATTCCTATCAGATGATAAAAAAAAATATCTGGTCTTTTTATAATTTCTAAGGTTCAGATTAATTACAATTTAGCAAAAATTAACTACATGAAACCCATATTTAAATATTTTTCTCGCGGATCACATCGGTTGTAGTGTTGGATGTAACGCAGTACTTACCTGCTAAAAAATTGCCCGAGTGAGAGGATATGAAAGAGACCGCATTATTGCTATCTCTCTCACTCTCATTGGCGAAATGGATAACTGTAACTGAGGAATGCTATTCTTTGTGACAAGGGGATGAGGCGGGGGGTGTAGTCCGAGCGCCTATTGTGTTCTGGCGCCAGTCGTTTGCCTGCTTTTGTTTGCGCCTTACGTACGATACGCTCATTTGTGATTATTTGACGAACTTTGCTTTCTTTACGGACCTTGAGTGCGATTACGATTTGGTTTTGTGTGAATACGGGATTTTGACAAATTTGGCATTCTTAACGGACTTTTCAAGCTCTTCATTTTGTGATGTCTTTTTCATCGCAAGAATATGCTCTTATGCATTACTTTTATGGATATGCAAGAGGAAATGCTTCTGAAGCAGCCAGGTTGTTCCGGCAGCAAGTACAAAATGGAGGTGGACCTCAGCCTGAAACTTGTCCTGATCATCGCATGATTTTAAGAGTACATAACTCTTACATGGAAGGACGCCTACCAGGTAGAAGATCGGGGCGCCCATCTGAAATGAGTGACCCAGATACTGTCCAATCAGTGGTCGAAGAAGTGGTGAGAGATCCATCAGTTAGTGTAAGAACAATAGAACGTCGAATCGGAATTCCGAAATCACAAGCACATCGAATACTTCATCAAGAGCGTTTTCACCCATATCACATCCAGAAAGTTCAGCAGCTCAAGCCCGCAGACTACCCGAGAAGGGTGGCATTTTGTCAGGAAATGTTATGGGGACAAGCTGAAAACAAAAATTTCTTTAAAAATATTCTATGGACTGATGAATCACATTTTAAGCGATGTGGGGTGTTTAATGCGCATAACTACCATTCGTGGAGTATTGAAAATCCACACCTCACAAGGGAATCTAATTTCCAAGAACAATTTAGTATCAATGTGTGGTCAGGCATCCTAAACGGACAGCTGATTGATCCGTTCGAACTACCGGACCGACTAAACAGCGAGGCCTACTTGCAATTTCTACGACGTGATCTCGGCGTCTTATTAGAAGATGTAGACCTATTAACGCGGAGAAATATGATTTTTCAAAACGACGGCGCTCCATGCCATTTTGCTAGAAATGTTAAACAACATTTGTCTGAAACATTTCCAGGCAGATGGATCGGTCGTGGAGGGCCCATTGCGTGGCCGCCACGGTCCCCCGACTTGAACCCCATAGATTTTTTCGTCTGGGGATACTACAAGGAATTAGTATACGCCAAGGACATTACAAACGTCACAGTGTGTTAAGAACAAAATTAAGACAAGCGGAAGAAACAATAAAAAACAACAGAATTGCATTTATAAATTTAAAAGAAAACTTTTTTAGACGATGTAGAATATGTATTTTTAACTTTCTTTAAGCGATCGAATAATAAATACTTTGAAAATAATGTTTTGTTTCATTTATTAAGTTATAATAAACCTTCAAAGGTTATTAAAGATGGCAGCAGGAACAGTTATTTTTGACCTTCAAATAATAAATTTTTAGCTTTTCTACAAACATTTTTGGTTTATTAATAAATAATTGGAATTTAAAAAAAAAAATTTTCAGAAGTCGAGTTTTATGAAATTTTCACCTTGCTGTCTTTGATGGCCGATTTAAGCCAAAGTAGCCCTATTAAGAACTTTTTTTTTTTATTATTATGAAAGCAGAGAGTCTAGAGAAGTTTTTACACATACTTAGAAACCATGAATTCGCCTGTTTAGATTTTTAATTTAAAGATGAATTTTTAAGTAATTATTCACTAATATTCAAATTTTGACTTTATACTACTGTTTTCTAAATTTCCACTAAAGTTACGAAGCTGATTATTTTAGACATAAAAGAAGCACTAAAGATGATTCAGTGGCAAAAAGAAAAACATTAAAATATGTTCTACTTTTTTTTATTTAAAATTTTTAATTTCTTTGGATCAAAATTTTCAAAAAGTCAGAAAAAAAATTATTACTCGAAAACTACGAATAATCGCGGAACATACATGGGGGTGATTCGGGTACTCCAAGAGGTGCTCTAACTCTGGACTTTCGCTTGACACTATTTTTTGGGACACCCTGTATTAAGCATAAGTTTATCATACCTTTTTTGAAACTAGAATAACTAAGCATTTTTTAAGATAATGGGCACGATGAGCGTCATACATTTTTTTACATGGTAGCTGACCAAACACGAAGAAAAATAATTTCTTGTTTAATTTTTTTTGGAACATTGTTTTTTCCAAGCACTTCGTGATTAGCTAGCTCAATTTTAACCACTGTTATTGATAGCTGAACTATTCCGTTAGAAGCTAAAAAAAAACTGAATCAGAAAAAGTCCGTATTTGTAAAAATGGCACATTAAAAACCAACCAAAAATGGCATTTTTTAAAAAAATCATAAACTATCAAATATCTTGAAAACCGAGATATTTTTACTAGTCAAAATTTGAGATTAGAGAGGTCTCGACGAAACCTATCAACAGTTAAAGGTTTATCCATTGTTTCTGAGACACCCTGTATAGCGACTATATGTTTCGAATACCAGACCATATGTTTAGAATGATATGGCACTAGATGTCTCCTATCTGTATTAAATTTAGGCAGTTATTAGTGCCTCTTTGTTAGAATGTTTGTCAATAACAAAAAATCAATGAGGGAACCTTTGGTTCTCCATTGGGTTTGCCCTTCCATTGGACTAACACAAATTGGACTTGCCTAACCCGTCACATCGTTAGTTATACTTAAACTTATATACGTCCCACTGTTGGGCTTATTGTAGCTTAGCATTTTCCTAAAAATGGTTAAATTTATTGAATAAAGCAATAATTACGTTTTTGGGTAGGATTCGAACCTGCGTTTTAAATATGCCGTGTTGACGCCATGACTAATTCCGATAACTACCACCGAGGAGTTATCCAGTCCGGACGAAAGTTCAACTATATTGATCTCTTGTTGGTACTATGCAGGTATAAATAGCGAGTGATATGTAACCAATAACAAGTGATTAAAGTTTACTTAAACTTAACAAAGTACAATACGGTCGTTTCCTCCGGGCTGGATAAGTGCTCGGTGACCGAATACCTGATGGCGTCAACACCGTATGTTGAAGGTGCGAATTCTACCCGGGTCGGAATTTTTTCTTGCATTGATTTATTCCCATTTTTAACCGACTTATAAAAGGAGGAGGTTCTCAATTCGATGCGTATGTTTTTTTTGTGTGTATGTTACGTAATTATTTTTGTATTCGATAGAGTATACTCCAAGGGTGGTCCCAAGATTACCAAAGTTAGGATCTGATGATGGGATCCTATAACAAAAAATAGAACCGACTACAAAAACACTGAAAACTTAAAAATAATCTTCTTCTATATTTACCAGTATTAAATTAGTGTTTTCCTCGATTTTCTATGGGATCCCATCATCCGATCCTGACGTTGGTGACCATGGGACCACCCTTGTAGTATACTCTATCAAATAAAAAAAGAATTTTGGAAATCGGTTTAAAAATTACGGAGTTATGAGGTAAAAAACATAAAAAAAAATACAACCGAATTGATAACCTCCTCCTTTTTTGAAGTCGGTTAAAAATCGAGGAAAATCCTTAAATGTTTAGGTGTGTCCAACGTGTTTTGTGTGTATGTTACGCGATTACTCCGCCAATTGTGAAGCTCACTGAAGGTGAGGTGCTATTAAAGTACGGTTGCTAAAATGGTGCCAAATTTTAGGACTTTCTAGGAAATCATCGTTTGGCACCGACTTCAATATAGAAGTGTGATGTTGTCTGTATCTATTCTTATATAATTTTTAACTTTTCAGTGTTTTTGAAGTCGGTTTTTCTTTTTTTTAATACAACTTCTTCATTTTTTGAAGGAATTTCCAAAATCACTATTTTTGAATATTCATTCCGTGAAATCTGCAACGGGTGGTGCTACCTACTTACTCGTTTTTGATTTCTACTAGTAGAATATACATATACACAATATACAGGTGTCCCTAAAACAATGGATAAATCTGTAACTTTAGATGGACTTCATCATGGCCTCCCTTACCACAAATTTTGACCTTAGTGAAAATATCACGGTTTCAGAGATATTTATTGTTTTTGTAGTTTTCGAAAATTTCCAAGTGAGATTAGATTTTATAGTGCCATATCTACAAATGGAGACGGATACCAACGCTGTTGCTCGACATTTCGCAGAAAAGTATGAAATGTAAACATTACTTTTGAAAGAGTGAGAAATCACTTAAACGAAAATTACCCAAAAGGTCGAAGGCCGGCTATGTCCTATTTTATGGCCACCGAGATCACCGGATTTAAATCCCTTTGATTTTTTATTGGAGGTATCTTGAAGACCTCGTGTACCTACGCGATGTCAGTATCCTCGATTGCGGATTTGTGGACTCGCATCCAAATTACAGCTACTTACATCAAAGTCGGGTTGGTCGGGTTACGCGCACCGCATTAAACATTCTTTTATAAAAAGGTCTAGGACGTGTATAAGGGCGCAAGATCAATTTGTTTTTTTACGAAAAAATGTGTTTTTTACCTTGTACTTTGAAATTTTTATACTCTTTAAGTAGCCACGAGATTAAAAAATACAGAATACCTAGGCTTATTACACTTTTACGTTAACACAGAAGCTTTAGAGTTATTATTACGACAAAAATATTTTTTTTAAGGTTTAAATACTATTTGCTATTCAAGTAGTCATGAAATTAAAAATATTTAGAATGCCTAGGCTTATGATACCTTTTTGGAATCCAGAATAGCTAAGCAAGTTTTTAAGATAATGGACACGATGAGCGTCCTACGTTTTTTTCACACTGTAGCTGATCAAACATGAAAGAAAATTAATTTCATTTTTAATTTTCTTTGTGTTTTAATTTTTTTTAAACACTACGCAAGTTTTTTTAATTTAAGTATTTGTTTTATAAAAAAAAACGAAATCGAAAAACCTCTCCATTTGTAGAAATGGCACTATAAAAACTAATCGCACTTGGAAATTTTCGAAAAATACAAATACAATAAATTACTCTGGAACCGTGATATTTTCACTAAGGTCAAAATTTATGGTAAAGGAGGCCATGATGAAGTCCATCTATAGTTACAGGTTTATCCATTGTTTTAGGGACACCTGTATATGTTACAGTAAAAGCCCATATATCGGTCAATCTTAGGTTTTGTTAGTAAATCTTAGGATTTATCAACATGAGTTAGTAAATGTTAGGATTTTTAAAAAATAGACGAATTTTCGGGCTTTTACCATTAGGATATGCTAGGTTATACCAACGACTGTTGGCAAATTTTGGGTTTGAGAAAAAAAAAATGTGTATTTCTTTGTCATTTTTTTCAATTTAACTATCAGACAGAACCTTACAACTTGCTAATTATTCTTATGATAATTTAAATAAATTGTAAATGTAAATTTGTAATTCTAATTATTTTTATTTATTACTGTGCCCGCGACTTCGTCCGCGTGGAATAGTAACTTTTGGCAGCATTTTGATTTTTGTAGGCAATTTTTTTAAGATCTTGATAAAAAGTAGCCTATATAATTAGCTATCTATTAGTAGTTCCGGAGATTAGCGAGAACAAACAGACAGACAAACAGGATTTTTTTTTAAATTGTGTTTTTATTATTGGTACCCGATATACATTCATACCCATTTAGTAAAAACTTGTTATTTTGACATTACAAACAGACACATCAATTTTATTTATTTGTATTTATTAAGTAACTTATAAAACATAATTTTAAAACACCTTAAAAAAACAAAACGAATCAATAACGAAAATTATCTTCACAAATGCCTACGTTGGCTTGTGGTAACTGAGAAATTAATTAAAATATTTAACAAATCTAAAAAATTCACGTTTTATGCGTCTTAACAGAAAAAATCTAAGGTCAGGAGAATTCAAAAATAGGTTTTTGAAAAAAAAAACTATTTTGAATAACAGCCTGTATGTTAATATTTTCAACATTTATCATGTCTTGGTGGTAAGTTCTAAGATTTACCTAGTGTATAATGGTAAAAAAAATAGTCGGAAATTAACAATGATCACAGAACAGTTCGGACTTTTATTATTAAGCATTGGTAAATCTTAGATTTTACTGGAAAATGTTAGTATTTACCGTAGTTTGGGCTTTTACAGTAACATCGTGCGATTCATCGCTGGTTTTTTCAAATTAATGAGTTATTTCAATGACAACACTGAATTCGAATGATCCAAAACTCTTTAAATTTGGAAACAGTAGGAAATAATTTTGCACATAATTTGTATTTATGTTGGAATTTTGTTCTAATGACTCAAAACTGCGTCTCCAGTCTCAGCTTCACTAGTATCATCTTCATCTTCACTAAACTCCGATTCAGGTGGGGAGGTCAAGCGCAGGACCCACTGCTGAACATGCCTTTCCAGTCAAGAAGGAAAGCTCGAGATGTTTGTGATCCCACTCCCTTTCCGCCGCGCTAATTTTATTTTTCCCGTAGGAATTCTATATTCAACGGCAATAAAAGCAATCCAGACTATCTAACAAAAACTTTCAAAGAAAATTCAAATAAAATAAGTTGAATTGTTTTAATGTGTTACTCAAAAACGCTTTCAATTTTTTTTACCGTTTCATAGTAGGTGATAGTAGGCGTTTGGTCACTTGTAATTATTATAATAGCCTAAATACTCGTACATTTTAAACTTGTAGCTTCAAAAAAATAGAAGTTCCATACAAACTTTTATCCCCTATTTTACTTCCAACCCGTATTTCCAAAATTCCTTTCTTGTTGGGTGTTAGATTTGTAAAATGACCCATATTATTATTGTTATTATCAAATTATAGTTACGAAAAAAAGGTATCATTTCATTTCATGTAACTGGGCGTGCATTATTAAATATTTAAAAGAATCAAGAAGTTAGTACTTATAACAAAATTACGCTATAAGCATCTAATTTTAAATCCCACAAATGTAAACCTTAAATGAATGTACAGTGCACAGATAATTTACGTGATATTCGGAAGAAGAAAGCTGAGCAAAATGCCAGATGACCTCGTTATAAGGAATCTGGGCACGTCACTTACTACACTAACTCTAAATATGAAATCGAAAATAGACGCAAAGCCACATACTATAGCGACGTTATTTAACCGGGAATCCAAATGTGACGCTTCGGTTATAGCGTAGCCGGATAAGAAAATCCGGTTTACACAGTCACCGTTTTAAGTTAAATTAATTTACTTTCGCTTGTTATATTTTTATCTGTTTTCCACAAAATGTTAGTTTAATATTTTTGGACAGCTGTCACTGAACCTTTGAACATTAGATTCAGACCTTTCGTGACTTCAAATAAAATTGTCTTCTTAGAAAGTCGTTGTAAGAAGGTTAAATAATTCCTCGGTCGAATAAAGAGCATTGACCAAGGCAAAAAATAAAAAAAATAAGGAAAGGAAAAATGATATTTCTTTCTACATATTTAGTCAAAAATAGTAGATTATTATTAATCAAGGGGATAAAGCAGTATCTTCTTATGTCATGGGCGTAGACTTGAATCGCAAGCGTAACGAAGGACTGAGCGAGCGTACCTAACGGCTTTTTTAGACTATAATCCTGGGTACAGCGAGGGATGATTGCTCACCCAACTTGGGTGACCAGCCTAGTCTTAGTCTTGGGTTACCCAAGACTGACTTCATTGATTTGGTTACAATAGAATCTACTACCGATCAGTATAACTTGTGATAAACTTCTGTATTGAAAGAACGTTCGAGCTTTAATCCGTTTGCTTTTGTAACTTGTAAAACTAAACTTATATAAACAACATGCTGGCGAGATTAAATTTTTAATTGATTTTATTATATTAAGCCTAAGCCATTTATGAACATATTATATTGTCGAATAAGAATATTTTTTTCGGGTTTCTAGCAAAATTTAAGTACTTTTGCTGTTCCAAAAACAAATTAATTCAATTCCTACGAAAAAAAGGAAATTCAGTACAATATTCAATCCTGGTTTTTTAGAGGCTGTAAATGACTTACTTTATGTTGAGTTTACATGCATGACACATAATACGTCATTTTTGAGCAGGTGGTACCAATCATCATCATCATCATCATCACAGCTCATATACGTCCCCACCGAGGGGCACGAGCCTACCCTAACCAGTTATGGTAGGGCGATTAGGCCTTAGTTAAACCACGCTGGCCCAGTGCGGATTGGTTGACTTCACATACACCTTTGAATTACTTCGCAGGTGTATGCAGGTTTCTTCGCGATGTTTTCCTTCACCGTAGGAGCGTCAGCTAAATGTACAATATGAAATTCGTGAAACGAAAAACACATTGGTACATGGCAGGATCGATCGCGGGCCACCCGATTCTAGTCGGAGCACAGTCCAGTACTGAGGCCACAGCGCCACCGACGCTCCTTGGTACCTACCAAAAATACATTTAATTAATTTCAAACGGCATTCAATGCTACTAATTATTTTTCCTCCATAAGTATTGGTAGCGACTTCAGAAATGGAACGACTCATTTCTATACAGATTAATTCAGGGACAGGTTGTTGTATTCAGTCAATCAACCACTTTATTTTACTGTTTTTTTTGTCTTTTGCTTCGTCGTCGCAATATAAAACGCTAATATGACCTCCCATATAATGGAGGGCTTGAGTCGTCTCTCTCCACACTGGCACAATACGGGTTTGTTAGGAGCACTAGAGCCTCGTCCATCTCGTCCTCTAGAGATCGGCAGGCGGCAGGTTACATCACGAGTAGCATTTAACAGTATAAATAAATAATATAAGTTTTTTGAAGTCAAAGTCTATTTACTTTGTGGTCAAAGCTTTAAGGTTAATTTACCCTTATATTTACTCGTAAGTGTGTTTAATGCTATACATTGCCAACTTTCCTAATTTTTCGTTTTTGCAAATGGAGTCCGTCCAAAAGTTGCCTGGACGAAATCTCTCATTGTAATAAGATTACCTATTGTACGATGTTATAATATACTTTGTTCGCCTAATGTTGTAATGTACAATAAAGAACTTATATCTGTCTATCTAGTTGTCCAAATCATAATATTCAGTTTATAAGTACGTATACTACATATTATCTAGTATTATTATGTGCGTGGCACTTCTTGGTACTAAAGCAAGGATATTTACTAAGTCATTAGCGTTAGTCCTCAATATACGCAGCCTTGAGCGCTTGTGTATGGGTTGCTTATGAAGTTCGCTGAAACTTATAGATAGAGCGTATTGAAATTCAGTGCTCGACACAGTGCTTCCTAATATACTCGTACCTACCTACTAAGAATATTTCATGATTTTTAAGAGGAAATCGTACAGTCCGTTTTTCCATACATACGTAGTCCCCTGTTTCCTTCCTGGATAATGGCACTAGTTGCTTTATTTTTTCCAATAAAATCAATGGCCACTATAAGCATATTCCCCACCGGACTCGTGGCCCCACTGCGATGACCCACTGGTGGGCCCACGAGTAATTTTAACTTTACTCAGTGGGACCACGAGTCCGTAGCGGCATATTCCTATGTTTTCCTTTTTTCATTAAGTTAATTATTAAAAGAGATTTTAAGCCTTCAAACACCTATAAAATCGTCCTTATTTTCTGCTGTATTCAAACGTCCAGCAAACAAGTTGAAGAAGATTATATGAAAAAGCAAAACATAGAAACACAGAGAAAGCCTTGCTTTAATTTTAACGCAAAAAATAATTAAATCGGTCCATTTTTCGAGGAGAAAATAGGGGACTACGAAACGTATATTTTGTGTACTTTTCATAGGTATTTTTGGTCCCAGCTGCAGTTGTCCCTATCGCGTTCAATTTTCACAATACAACATCCTAAGTATGACTTAATGAACATCCGTGTTTAAATCACAATTTTACCGCAGAGTGACTCTGTAACAGGGTCGCCTGCTTGGGTACCGCCTAAACTATTTCTGGCGCAAAGCAGCAGTGCTTGCATTGCTGTGTTCCGGTTTGAAGAGTAAGATATTGCAATGATTACTGGGTACCGTGAATTTACATCTTATGTCACAAGTTGGCAACATTCACTGTGGTTCTTCTGGGGGTTGCAGATTTACCGCGAATCGCACAGGAACCATGTGGTGGAACAGTCACCTATAGTACACCAGGTGTACTATAGGTGACTGTTACCACTTACCATCAGGTGGGCAGTATGATTGTTTCATAGCTAAGTTGTATAAAAAAACCTATTTTTTTTATTGCTAAAGGTGGCAGACGGTGGCCTTTGCAAGGAGTCAAGTGGGTCGAGTTGATATTTCGGAGCTCCTGCCCAGAGGTGCGAGCAGTACTCCATATGCGGCCGTATTTGTGCTTTATAAAGCATCAGCCGCTGACTAGGAGTGAAGTATTGCTTGGCTCTGTTCAGGACGCCCAGTTTTTTGCTCGCCAATTTGGCTTTGTCCTCCAAATGACTCCCAAACTGCACTTTGGCAGAAATTTCCCCACACCGAGGATCCCAATACCACCGGACATACGAAGAGTAACTCCTTGGAACTGAGGCACTACGATAAATGGGTCCTTCTTCGCAGTAAATGCGCACACTTGTGTCTTCGTGGGGTTGAACTTAACTAAGTTCTTTGCACCCCATTCGGAGACTCGCCCTAGAGAGTACTCGACTTCAGACATAAGTTGTGACCGCCTTTCTTGCAACGAAATCCGAGGGACATTCTGGTGGTCGGTATACCGCACATCACCCGTACTATCATCTGCATAACAATGTATGTTCTCAATGGACAACATGTCATTGATATGCAGAATGAACAGAGTTGGGGAGAGCACCGAACCTTGTGGAACGCCAGCGTTTATGGGCATGGTTTTGGAGCAGCAGCCGTCGACGACGACTTTAATGCTCCTACCATCCAAGAAGCTGGCTATCCATTTACAGAGTCCCTCGGGGATTCCATAAGATGGTAGCTTCGTGAGAAGAGCTCTGTGCCAGACCCTATCAAACGCCTTAGCGATATCTAGTCCCACGGCGAGAGCCTCACCTTTGTCCTCCAAGGTTTCCGCCCAGCGGTGGGTCAGGTAAACTAAAAAATCACCAGCTGAACGGCCGTGACGGAAGCCGTATTGTCGGTCGCTAATCAGCTGGTGCTCTTCTAGGTACCGTAGGAGGCGGGAGTTGATGACCCGCTCCATAATCTTGGAGAGCAAGGACGTTATCGCTATTGGCCTGTAATTTGACGGGTCAGATCGGTCACCCTTTTTGGGAATTGGGTGGATGTGAGCAATCTTCCACGATGATGGAACCCTGTTGTTCTGACAGGAAAGGCGGTTAGTACGGGGGTCAGCTCAGGGGCGCACATCTTCAGCACCACTGCTGGGATGCCATCCGGCCCACTCGACTTATGGACGTTCAAGAGCTTAAGCTCCCGCCTGACCGCACGTTGTGTAATGCGTATTTCAGGCAGTGAGCTTTTACACCGAGGGATGTTGGGTGGTGTGGCTCCCCCATCGTCCATAGTCGAGTTAGAGGCAAAGAGTTGGACCAAGAGATTGGCCTTTTCTTTTGCACTGTGGGCCAGGCTGCTATCAGCTAAATGCAGTGGTGGGAGACGGGACTGGCAGAAATTACGTTGCGCAGCTTTGGCCAGCGACCAAAAAGCCCGACTCCCACTGGAATAGCTTCCTAGTCGCTCGCCAACCCTGGCCACGTATTCCGCCTTGGCTTCAGCAATGGCCTTCTTGTTGGATCTAGAAGCAGCGTTGTACTGTCGCTTCTTCTCCGTCACGTCAGGATCCCGACTTTTTCTGGCGTTGTCCCAGGCGATGTACGCAGATTGCAGATTTGTACAGAAAAGAACCACGTTTTGGTATGGTATTTATGTTCAACTAAATAAAGTAGAGATCCTTAACTACTGTGCTATTGCTTTGTATTAACAATACTCAAATAGTTCTCGAAGACTTCTATACCATATTCAACAATTTTTTTTTACAGTAAATAGAACCGACTTCAAAAACACTGAAAACTTAAAAATAATATAAGAATAGGTACAGACAACATCACACTTCTATATTGAAGTCGGCGCCAAATGAAGATCTTCTGGAAAGTGTTAAAATATGTCACCGACTTCAATATAGAAGTGTGATGTTGTCTGTACCTATTCTTATATTATTTTTAAGTTTTCAGTGTTTTTGAAGTCGGTTCTATTTTTTGTAAAAAAAAATTATTTTTAACTTTTTAGTGAATGAAATCTTTTTAGTGAAAGAAACCCTAATTTCACCGAAGGTGAGCTGGTATTAAATTTGTGTTTTCCTCGATTTTCTATGGGATCCCATCATCAGATCCTGACCATGGGACCACCCCAGGAGTATACTCTATCAAATACAAAAAGAATTTTGGAAATCGGTTTAAAAATGACGGAGCTATGAGGTAACAAACATAAAAAAAAATACAACCGAATTGATAATCTCCTCCTTTTTTTAAGTCTGTTAAAAATGTAGCGGTTCAGTTAGTAGGGGGTGTAGTACCTTATCTTTAAAAAAAACTTTTCAAGCTAAATATTTCGCAAACGGTATCTTTTTGTGAAAAATCTAACGATATCTCACACAATTAGGTAGACAAGATAACAGTTTTTCATCCCCACTTTAAGTTTAGGGGAGATACCCTAAAATATATATTCTTCAAATTTCATACTACCACTTTGTCGGCGGACGGACAGACGGACGTGGCACAACTATAAGGTTTCCTTGTTGTTTTTTTACTACGGAACCCTAAAACTGCTTAGATAATAAATAATAATTTAATAAAATTTGAAGTCAATAGTATATGATAGTAATAAAACGACATGATATACATGAGTATACATTTCAAAAAGATTTCAAACTAGAACAATATTTTTTTGGAACTCAGTAATTTCATCACTTTTAGGCTCTTATTTACTCAGTAATTATTTAAACTCCAAAATGAAAAAATAATACTTTATTATGAAAAAAAATGCAAACATAATCTATAAGTGGTATTGTTAAATTCAATTTTTGGCAAATTAATTTACACATGCTGACTTGGAGCACATTATTCATTGTATAGCCACTAATATTGCAACATTCAGAACCAAAATGTCACTTCCTTTATTTAGATTATCCTTGTACAAAACACAAAACACGAGTATTCCTCTTACTTGAAAGCTATTGTACGATCCGACTCGTTTTATGCACGGTCACTCGTGAAAAAACATGGATGATCAGAATCAATCCTATGTGTCCAATATGTTCAACTGTTAGAACAGAAATTTGAATAAATTGGAATAGGTAGAGGAAGTTTTACCGCTAGCGAATCGGTTATAAATTTAAAGGTAAAGAAAAGTAGGTACCCTACAAATCCTACAATTCAGTGTAAAATAACGAGAGAACAAGTGTCTTTCTGACCTACATTAACAATGATTAGGGTTAATCGTTTAATTGAAATGAATCAAATGTAAATTGTATAGATTAATCCTCTCCTGCGGGTGTAAGGGGTTTCAAATATCCTAAGTCTCGAGCCAATCTCAGCCCTCTCGATACACCCCGTCGACCGACGGAGAGGGCTCAGATATTCCCCATCAACCCGCAGTATAAGCTAGCGTGGTCCCAACTAATCCTGAACAATTTAATATGACAGCAATAAAACATAAATAAATTCTCCCGTTTCAGAGGATGTAGTATATGTTCAACAGTAGGTGTTTTGTGGACATTATAATGAAATAGACAGGTATTCCTTCTATACAGAGAGAAAAGCACACCCACAAAAGTATAAACACAAAATATTAACAAAACAACAGTGAATGCAATCCAGAAGGGCGTTGCTTCAGCTCATAGCCTTTTGCATAAAAAAACGCAAAAAGCGCTGATTTTCAAGCAGGGCCTATGCCGTTACCATGGAGTATTATATGGCACATTATTGTTGCCGCCATGGCATCGATGTCCGAGCAGGGCTGTAGCTAGTCGAATCTGAGGTAGGGCAGCATTGGTTACAGGTAGGGCGGAAATAAAAAAACAATATATTTGATCTGCCCTCGAAGCACGAGCTCCTAAATCAATCACCATGTATATGTACATCGATGTACATTTACATAATACATAGTGATTGATTTAGGAGCTCGTGCTTCGTATTATGTAAATGTACATCGATGTACATATACATGGTGATTGATTTAGGAGCTCGTGCTTCGAGGGCAGATCAATTATGATATTTTTTTTATTTCCGCCCTACCTGTAACCAACGCTCTACATCACTGACCTCTAGGTCAGTGATGTAGAGGTATGAGGAATACCATAGCTAACATTACCAACAGGGTGCGAGGATATATATCATGATATATATCACGATATATATCAATGGATTTTTTCATAATTTTTTTTTGGTTTGCAGAAAACTCTTATAATTTACCATGAATATTAGCTTAATGGGCTAGATCTCTTGGCTTAAAATCTGAATAAAAATAAACTATCAAATAAACATCAAACATTTGTTTATAAAAATTACTTTTATATTTTTAATTACTTTCATTGACATTTTTTACTGGTTTTCAAAAGTATTTTTTTTTATAATCTAGCTTTGCCCGCATTGTCTTTGTTTTTCCGTGGGAATTTGAGATTTTCCCGTAGGAAAAATAATTTTGTAGCTTAGATGTTAATCAGGAATAATGTAGCAATCTAATGGTGAAAGAATTTTTGAAATCGGTCTAGTAGTTTTTGAGTTTTTTCGTTACATACTACATACAAATCTTTCCTGTTTTTTTTTTTATTAATAATGTAGATATACCAAAATCTCGTGTTAAGCCATTTCGGAGGAGTTTGATAAGAAACTCCTTCGAAATGGCTTGACCACTTTTGATTAAAAATTTTGTGTATATTTGACAGGTCTGAGAATAGGCCGTAGGCTATTTTTTATAAGGGTGGCCCTCTCCAGAATTTTCCGATAATTATTATGGCGAAACGTAGTTCGCGAGCATAGATAGAAAATTGCATAAAAAATATAATGTATGGAACAAAATAGGAATAGTAATAAATAAAAGGCATGTAATAGTTTTTTTATGAATACAATGTAAGAAACATGTATTTGGATATATATCTGATATACAGGATGTAACTGAACACCCCAATAACATTTAAGAGTATGTATCCATCAGAAGTAGAGTAAGAAAAATATTAGGGCTACAAACCCACTTTTTTCCAATACAAACTAAATAAATTATTTTTTGGTATTAAGTACCGACAGCCCTACGTGAGCGTACGAGGAATACTACGCTCACGTCTGTCACGTGTTATTTTGTGTTTAAATTTCTTTTGTGTTAAGAGCTGATTATGGTTGTCACTTGAAAGTTTTTGCTTTCAGTTTAAAATCAAATAACTCTGAAAGTATTGGGGTTCCAGGGACACGATTCTCATGCATTCAAAAAAAGTTCACATTCGTAAAAATGTTCGAAATTCGAATTTTTTTCGAAGGAACCACAGTTTGTGTATTCTCGGAATTTCACAATCGAAATAATTCGAACGAACATCACTTGAACGCAACGAGGGGTATGGACCAGTCGAAGTTGGGGTTCGTATACGAATTTAGCTGTCAAAAGTGTTTCAAAATTATAAAAATACAAGGAGTTTATGATTATATCTGTATAAACGAGCTCAAACCGCGAAGCTGGCTCAAACTGTGTTTTCTCTCTGTGTTTTGTCTCATTAAAATGAATGAGGAAGAGAGTTTTTGGTGAACTTCTTCCCCAATTTGGTGGAAGAATTAGAGGCAGCAAGCGCCGAACCACATACACATAACATCGAGGATAACTTTAAAAATTTACCTTGCGCCACTCCTCCCAAGTTTTTTTTAGCCCCTGTGATGGAGTTTATATCTTCACTGATGTTTATCCACCGCCTTTTAGCTTCATTCTTAGTGAATGATTCGGGACTAAGTTGGACAATCAAGTTTGCCACATTTCAGCTGTGGATCGGCTTCTACTAAATGTACTAGACGAAGCCTTTGCTCCGCACTAGCAAATTTTTTGGATATATTATTTTGCTCCATAACAGATTATTATATAAATAAAATCATTAAAATAAGAATTTGTCTCAATTCAATATTTATCTTAGACAAACTTTGTTGTAATTAATGACATTTAACGTCAGAACTTATGAATGTACTGTCTGGAGCGTTCCGTTTCAATCAATGTACCTACTTTAAGAAATATTAAAAATTGAACTTTTATATTTTGTAATATAAGTATTATTTTTAGAAAATATGATCACATTTAAAAATATATTTTGTGTTGAAATAGATTTAGTAATATTTTTTTACCAAAAAAAACTACCTATTTTAAGATGTAAATTATAGTGGTTGCTATAGCGTTTTTAAAAACGCCTCATGAACGTCGTACGAAACATTAAATTGTTAATGCTTTTTCCGACTTCCTAGTTCGATTGGTAATATTGTTCTATGGGTACCCCAGAATACGGTTCATACGAATCATTCGAACTTTTCAGTAGAATCGAAAAATTCGCATACGAATTTACCATGCGGAAAAGTTCTATTACATGAGAATCGGGTCCCTGGTCTCAGACAAGCACCGAATGTCCATTTAGTATCTAACTTATATACCCTTTAAATGTTATTGGGGTGTTCAGTTACACCCGGTATATCGGATATATATAAAAAATCCGATTTTTTGATTTTTATTATAAAAATCGGATTTTTTCGCACCCTGATTACAAACATGAGTTGACCAACCGGTTGCCATGGAACTAAGAGTAGCGATTGTATTTTGTGCTTCCACCTGTTTTGAGCAGTGAGATTCTTCGTGGTCAATTTGCTCTTCAACTCTTCGCTTTTTTTTTCAAAGAAAGCCCGTATATCCATCGCAAAATCAATGAATCTTCAATTTATAGCAATAAAAATAACATTAATATCGATTTTTGACTAAAAGACACTTTAGCGTACACTTCACTTAACCAAACTACAAATAAACATAATCAATCTCTAGTTGTTTATTTTAGTTTAAAAGGGGATTCGCTATACTATAGATTGCAATATAGCCCATATTGCAATTTATGATACGGGAAATCCCCTTTGGATCACAGATATTACCTCTCACCTACCTGGCGTGTGACGTCGCGCTATGATTTTTTTATAAATACCTCAAAAAAAAATTTCACAAAAAATATATATTTTACAACTAAAGCATATTTTTCATTATGTAAAAAGCAATGTATTAATTTATAAATTTACTTTCGTGAGGGTATTTTTCAATTTCAATTATTGCATAGCGTAAAGCCACACCACCGGTCGGATGCGACCGGTTGGCGGCTGACGGGTTCTCGTATAATTAAATAGACCCAGCGATGTGATGGCGCTTCAAATGCCATCTATACACAGAACAAATATTTTTTAAGTTTAGATACCTATCGCTAAAATTTTTTTTATCTCAAACTATGATCAAACAATTTAATTATAATAATTTATCTTAGTTTTTGGTATTTTTAAGGTAGGGCATTGTGATTTCAAGGTAGGGCATTGCCCCACAATGCCCCCCCCTAGCTACGGCCATGTGTCCGAGACGATGAAAATCTAAATTCAACGTTTGACCATATCAGATACAAACAAGTGGCCCCATAATTATTATGTTTGACATCAATTTAAAGGAGCCGGGTAGGTGAGTCGTGAACGGCGTCCGCAGGTCAATGGCGCGTGACGTCACATCACTCATAAATCTTGTGTCGCTGCAAAGGTAACCCAATATAAGTGACAACCAGTAGATTAAAATAAACATACCACTATATGGGCGTTCCAGATAAGCACCGATTTGCAGCATTTTCTCATTTTTAGCATCAAGGCGTTTCATTAGCTTTTGGTGTTAACTTTTCGTGCTTGTTTTGTGTGTTCCATTTAAACATTTTTGACACGAAAAGTTAACATCAAATACCCAGGCTAATAAATAGATTCTCGATACCAATTTTTGACAGCTTTGAAATTTGACATTTGAAATCTTTTTTTAATAAATCAAAAAGGAGTTAAAGAATAAATTGAAAAAAATGTATAGTTTTAGCCGTTTCTGATTTGTACTATTTAAAATTTTATGTTACTTAATGGACTAATTAAGTGAAGTTAACATCAGGGTGGTGATTTTGTAACTCATCGATTGATCGGCAATCGTTATCAGACTGCATGATTTAATAAAGAAGAGCGAAATTATGTTCATTAGCTTAGCGTATTGGTTGATTTATTCAACAAATATACCATGACTACTTAGAAGACGACATTACAAAACGTTAAACATTTTAAAAATCAGTTTTAATAAAACAGAATTATCAAATCGATGCGATAGTCGATTGCCGATGAGTTACAAAATCACACACCAGATGTTAGTACCAGCAAGAGGTGATTCTTATCTGAAACACACCTTATAACGGCTTAGGAATAAAAAGTTAAATATACTTGTACTTGTATGTATTTTATTTGTCAACGGGTAATACCCAATAGGTTTTGATTCTCCTGTGAAATCGTGAAATTTGCAAAAAACGGTTATGACCTTCACGATTTCGATCTTTTGATTGCATTGACTAACAAGTATACATTTTTCACAGCTATAAGAGAGCGTAGACCTGAGAATTAATATAAATAATTATTTGTATTAATTTATTTGGTTTTGAAACGTAATAGACGAAGCATAGGTGCCCTCAATTTAACTCGTAGTAATCCCACACATCACCTGTTTATTTCTATCCAAATCATATCACGAGCACTATTGATGTACCTAGATGAAAATGATCCAGCGAAATTTTATTTCTGACTCGATTAACTTATTTTAATAATTATTTGTTTTAATTTATTTGGTTTTGGAACATAATAGGCGAAGCATAGGCCTCAATTAACCTCGTAGTAATCCCACTCATCACCTGTTTATTTCTATCCAAATCATATCACGAGAACTATTGATGTACTTAAATGAAAATGATCCAGCGAAATTTTATTTGTGACTCGATGTTCTCACAAATGTTGTGAAATGCACAGTTTTCGCGCGACCTGGCAACGAAACAGATTGTTCGCGGAAAGCACAAAACTGTCACACGAAATTCACGAGCTAGTTGTGTACCTACTACATAAATGCTGTAAGCAGTTCAACATTTCAGCCAAGAGACGCCCAATGTTGGACATAAGCCTGCAAGCAGTTATAAATTCGATAAAAGCATAGTTGCTTTGAACCTGCAATCTGCCTGCGTTGTGCAAAACGGCCAAATGTCTCTTTTTTAGAGAGACTTTTGCCTAACAATGTACACACAAAAACGAGCTTATATATAATATACATATTCTTTTTAATTGTCTTTTCGTGTGAACTGTATCAAAAAGAATAATTAATAATAAATGTATATCGTAGCTGATATGATGATGATGCATGAGGCGGAAAGATATTCGAGTGGAGCTAGATGCGACCAGTGCAGAACTACCATGCAATCGCACTATTTACATTTTAACCAAATCAGAAACGTTTCCGTTCTCATACATTTTGACAATACCTTGACAGCTGTTACATGTCAAAACATAATATGGTAACGGTATCGATTTGGTTTTGGTTAAAACGTTCGTAAATCGTACTATAAGATAAGGCCGCCCCTACTGATTGGTGATCCTTTGGAGAGTTCTATATCCAACAGTTGACGTCTTTCAGCTGAAATAAGGACAGGATGATATTTGAGTCCTTTAAAATAGACGACTTCTTAATAACTTAAATTTTCCCTACGAAATGTTTTAGGAAATTAGTTTGTGAAAATAGTGAGATAACTTTTGAATCACAATGAAAAAACTATCACAGTGTTACTACAAAAAATTTAAAACGCTGTCTAAAGTTAGACGCTGTTTAAACACGATGCTGTTTCTTTTATTTTAAAAGGATATACAAGGTGTTTGGTATACATACAGCCTATCAAGCCGAAACCTACTCATGTTAACATAGTCATATAAAAGTCGTGGCGTCATTGGAAATTCGAAATTGTAAAATTAATTTTCTAATTCCCCATAAATTTTTTCATCGACCCAACTATTTGTTTAAAGTTTTTTATAGTAACATCGTTAGTGTTCTGATTACGTTACTCCAATAAAAATAGTATGAAAAAGCATAAGTTTGAAATTCGTTAAAATACCAACAAACGTAGATACTCGTAGATATACCTGAGACTCAATTAATGAGAATCAATGGGAAGGGAGAGCAAAATGAATTCCTGATTGAACCATCATTCTTAAATTATTACGGTGAACGGGTCAGGCCTTTCCTTGTACATTAAATCTACAATGATATTCCACTTAGTATAAAAAATGTGAAAGTAAGAAATCCTTTAAAAATAAACTTGTCAAGCACCCTCTTAGCAAATTTAAAGAAAATTTCTAAGACACTATTGCCATCTTGTCTATAAGTTGTTATTTGTAATATCAGCTGATAGGTTATTGTAGGTACGCAAAATGTGTAATACTTAGATGCTAAATATAACAGTTTGTAGCTAAATAAGGGGGGGTATTTTTCTGCCAACAAACTGCTATGCAGTTTGGCGGATTATGAGTCTAAAAACTGTCTGTAATCCATATAATATAATATGTTTGAAAATTTAAATTTAATCAGATTCTATAAATAGCACTAAATGTAAAACTTAAATAATTTCAGGTTGAACACTGATCGATAACGTCTCAGTTCTAGATAGCTAATTGAAAATCAGCAGGAACCCCTATAGTTTGTTTTAAAACATGACTTACTAAATATATTTTTGTGCTGTGACGTAGAGAGAATTGGTATGTTTCGTAGACGACCGCACCCAAACGTGACGACCCGATCAACGTAAAATTTAAAATGCACAATCGTTCAGAAGCAAAGTTTTGTACCCAAAATGATATCATCCTTGTAATATTCCAACAACATTAGTGATTTTCGAACATAGAATACAAATTGCAGATAACACGATAATTAGTTATGAATAAAACAATTAGCACAGCTTGATGAATTTTCAAGTTTTGCTATTTAATTATGAAGTCGGTTGTGTGTTTTGTAAAAAACAGTTGTCAGCTAGACATAAATTTATTTATTTTTAACCACGGGTACCAATAGTCAATGGCGTAGGTATGGGGGGGACACCCCCCATTGAAAATCAACTTACACTAGACTAGCTTTCCGCTCGCGACTTCGTCCGTGTTATTTATGTTTTCCCGTGAGAATTTTATATTTTTCGTAGGAAAATTACCCTATGTCCTTCCCCATTACAAACAAATAAACAATCAAATCTTTCCTCTTTATAATATTAGTATAGATAGAATGAACTTTTTCCTTCCATCTATCAGTATACACTAGGCGCGGGGGGTCCAAATTAAAACTTCATTTTAGTTTTAATTTGGACCCCCCCCCCCCCCCCCCCCCATCGAAAAGTTAAATCTACGCCTATGCTAATAGTAATATCACAAGCTCACGAAAAGATATAATTTCAAATGAAACTATCGAAGTTTGATTGAACATGTAAAGCTTTTACAAAGAGATACCTGAACGAGCTTTCGTGGAAATTATTAAACGAAAATTGCCTCGAGTCGGTATCTAAGCTTTATTTTTCTTTTATAGCTATAACTGCATTACCTTAAATTATCTGGAAATTCGCATTACAATTCAAGCTTATGGGGTTTAATTACCCTGACAACAGGTACCTATTTATTTTCAAGAAATTTGCGACTCAATTTTCTTAGAAACTTCTAACATTCTGATTAGCTCTCAGCGACAATACAGCTTCTTGTGGACCAATTTGAAAAGTAATAAGTTTCTTTATATAAATAAACTTTATTTATCTTAATTTTTCTATCGATAAAATTACTTTTTCTAATTAAATAATTAGATTTATTTTAAGGAGGATAACAACAACACACAGTAAACTATAAATAATAATGGACAGCAATACTGGTGGCACACGGCAACAAACGAATTTTGGCGGTTTTGTCAAATCGGAATGAGCTTTTCGCAAATATAGTTGTAATAATGACAGTAATATTTTTCCTTACTATGGCAACATATTTCATAAGCTTGCGCTGTATCAGTTCAATATTTTGTCTTTAAGCAATTTCTGAAAATTCATTACCAAAAGTTCGTCCAGGCTGTGGTCCAGGCTCAAAGCAGTAAAGGCAAAAACAAACTATTGTGTCGTGTTGTGTTGTGACGCGTTAGAAGTGTATCGGTTTCATACATTTTATATGGCTATAAACACATTGCCGCCACAACACAACACATAGTAATAAATACCTACGCTTCCGACGCGTCACAACAAAACACGACACAATAGTTTGTTTCTGCCTTAATACATAATGGTATTTGAATCAGCGGTCGAGTATGTAGAGTTTTTGGGCTGACATTATTACTGACACAAATAGTGAAAGCTAACGGACGCAGCATAATAAGTACATGAATAAATGAGTAACATTGCAAGGATAATAAGTAATGAAACCTGAAGATTAACGTATTTTTTATTGATAAATAAAATATCCGAGCAACTGACTGCACCACACTTCCCCGAACCACTGCAGCCACCAATAGATAGAGCTATTTAGTTAGCAAGAGTCAGAATCAAGCAGTAAGAGAATGATAAAGAAAAATTTAATAGAAATATGTAGATAATGTCTGTTAGTATTTTGCTACTATTTATTTAATGTCGTTAAATTAGAGTATTGTTAGAGATAATTGTTATCCTGTTGGTGCTTCCTGCCTGTCAAGTTTAAATAATATCCAACTACGAGTATATTATTGTAAAACAATATTCGAATAAATCATCTTATGAGTCATCTTTTTATGACCATTTTGGGTTTTCTGATTTTAAGTTTCCAGAACAGCAAAGCCGCAGGCAACAACTAGTTATAATACTTTGAATATATTTAACCACACCGTTTTTGATTATATACACGCGTGTATATAATCAATCAGTTATAATATATCTTTGATCGATATTGTTAATAATAACTACCAAGGGGTTAAAGTATGAAATTGCCCGAGGAAGTCCGAGGAAGCATAAAAAGTTACTATATGTGAAGTTTTTAGTAGTTGAGCTGAGCAGACATTACCCTTTCTTCGTTTACTACCTAGCAGTTCACGATCATAGTGCAGTTGCGAGTGCTGAGGCGCGTTCAGTGCCTCTGGGTGTAGTTGTCCGGTTGTTTTTTAACTCGCTCAGAGGCGTTGAACAGATTGCAGAAACCAAATCTTTTATCTCCCTCTTTCACATGATGTTTTATTTCTCTCTCTTTCTAGTAGATGACATTATAGTATATGGCCGCCAATATCATCCAATCACGTAAGAGTATGTCAGTAATAAACGTCAGAGCGTTTTACAACCATCAAATTCGATGGTTGTTCGGTTGTAACTCGCGGCGACACTCTAAGGTCTTGAACGGGCCGGTTGTTTCACCCGGTTGTCACGCTCGAAGGCATTGAACGGGGTTAGAGCGAAAAGTTGTACTTCGCGCGAAGGCGCTGAACGCGCCTCTGTCTCGGTAAGATGCCTAGGATGAAAAGTTATCTCACCGTGTGAACATCCCAGTATTTAAAGAGGTCGGTAGTGGGGTAACGGAATGGTGGGGACGGACGGGAGGCCGGCAGCAACTTTGAGTATGGAGCGTTGGGCTCTGTCTACTTCCAAAAGGTGGGTTTTGAATACATTCAATGGATCCGCTTCTAAAGTTACGTAATAATCATTCAAATCTGCTATAGATACATCAGAGAGTCGGTTTTATTACTCATCATTAGCAATCGGACATCGTGTATATTTAATAATTTAAATTTACTTTAAACGAAACCAATTTAAAAATACGCTTATAGTTTTTTGTAACGTCCATGTCCGAACACCGAACAGTCTTAGCATAACTATTTATCAAATAAATCTACCAGTACTTATTGCCGATGAATATAATTTGGAAATAAAGAACATTTTGTACCTGTATGTCGAAAAATTGTAGTTATTTTCAGAAGTTAGTATACTATTGGTATAATAAGCTACTAGTAGTTTTAAATAGTTCGTATACTACGTTCATAGTCGCAGTCTTGTTTAATTTCATGCCTCTACCAACGTTTTTTGACACCGAATAGATACTTATTTAACGAGTGTCACGAATGTGATGAGTTGTTTACACGTCAATTTGCGCAATTCAGTTCGAAGTGACCTGTCAGAATGTGACAAATGTCCATTATTGCACGACAATGGTTCCAGATATTGTTCAGCAGGTACGAAGCTGTACGCCGCGGTTTACCCTCGTTAGTATAGTTCCCGTGGGAATTTCGGGTAAAGGTAAAAAGTTTACTACGTTTTTAACATAACTCTCAAGATTGTTTTTTTTTGTCGTCGAAGCAAATCTGGTGCAACTAAAATTCGACGTGTATACTCGTAAAATCGAATTTAACAAAAATCTGTCAAAACAAAATCAACTGTTAACCCGGGCCTGGGTTTAATCAAAATTAGTTCAATATTATAAGCGTGAAGTAGAAACGAACATCCGTCCACCCTCACAAACTTGCATACCTAAATGGCTGTTTTATTTTCTTGTTTGAAATAGTGTATCGTTAGTATTGTTTGGTATTTATCTTCTTAGTGCCAATCATTTGTAATGGTTATCCTTTACCTTGATATAAAGTGTCGTTCGCATGGCCAATGCAGAACTAAAGCGTATAAGTAAATACATATTTATTTCTCGACTTTCTGAGAGAATTGTTTAATTTCTGGAAATACCTACTAAAAAAAAAGAATTATTCCGTCGAGCATGGACCTACAACCGTCGAGGCGTGAAATAAAAACAAAGAAAGTTTTATTTCATATTTTTAATTAAGATAATAATTTGGAAGTAATTAAAGGGGCCGGACAACGATTTAACAAACTTCCGGTTTCTGTATAAGGTCTTTGACTATACGACCGCAAAAATTTGTGAAGCGAAGTAGATTTTCTTATTAAAAAAAACTTATATTCTCAATCACCCATGATGTACAAATGAGAACGGACATAATTGGGCGTTTTAAAGTCGTGACTGCCGTGACGGATTCATCCTTGGATA
This sequence comes from Schoenobius gigantellus, assembly GCA_963935595.1. Classification (NCBI taxonomy): domain Eukaryota; kingdom Metazoa; phylum Arthropoda; class Insecta; order Lepidoptera; family Crambidae; genus Schoenobius; species Schoenobius gigantellus. The sequence continues at coordinate 28,581,299 of OZ012547.1, read as the reverse complement.
CAATTACGCGATGACAGCCAATTAGTGCGTTAACTTTTCGACGTTTTGCCGCGTGTGGTCCAATGTAAGTGTTAGGGTTCAATAGGGCTGCCTCTGACATCTAATAAATTAGGGCACGCCAGTCACAATTTAATAGGATTGTTTTCAAGCTTGTCTATTTAGATAAACAACGTCTCTATTTCTAATTTGAAACATCTGATTGGACAAATGAGCAAGATAGGATTGAGCAGATTATGGATATGCCATTTTTGCTGACTAAGGGAATACCTTCACATTCTCTTTTTAAAAGCATCATTATTTCAAGGGAAAGCAACAGCGAATGATTTGATTGATAATTATGATAAATTATAAAATTCTAGTTGAAATATACATTAATTATCTTCTATATGTATAGTTTTATAAATCTAATTGGAGATAAAAATGTTTTTGTAAGAAATTGATACCCCTTCATGAGATGTTCTTTTGGTTCCCTTTTCGCCAGGAGTAATTGCAAGTGCCATGGAAGTAGCAATAGTACATTGTTACCCTAGGGGTGAAAGTAACTTATTTAGTCCCGAGACGATGTTTGGCGCCCGAGCGTAGCGAGGGCACCAATAGTTCGAGGGGCTAAATAAGTCTTTAACCCGAGGTAAACACTGTGCTTTTCATTACGAATACAAGGAAAGTAAAAATAAAACAATGAATTAGCTAAAGAAAAAACGTTACATAAATCAATAACTTCTGCTTTAGCACGCTTTCTCTTATAAAATCAGGCGTTAACTCCATACCTGAATCAGATGAACTCATTGTGTTAATTAACACAGTGTTATACAAATTAATAAACAGTTAATACAAATCTCTATAAATGGAAAAAACAAATGAAGATCGCATTGCCGCTTTCCCGCTTATTTTGTTTTTTTTTTCTGTGGCCGGCCAGCTATTCAGCTATTATTTTTCATTTTTATAATTTAAAAAATGGTAAATATTTTGCCCAAATCTATGTTATTTTAAAGAAATAGTTGAAAATAAATTATAATAAAGTCATTTAAAAAATATATTCTTTAAATACTTAACATTATGTTATTTCAATTTTACACCGCGCTGTAATTGAGTGGCTGTATGGAATGTCGGAACATGGTTCAATAAAAATGTGAAGAAAAAACTAGTTTCTTTTTTTAAAATTTGACAACAGCTGTCAGTTGAAAGTGATTCTCCCTAGGGCTGAAAAGTATTACTTTCAACCCGCTCCTCAGGCAACTTCAGACCTACTTTCAGAGTATGAGTAATGAAATATTCATTTAAAGCATCCACAGTCCGAAGTTTATCTCTAAATTCATCTTATAAAATTTGTGTCAACTGTATTATTTATAATTTAAAAAATCTGACTTTTAAATTACGTCGACAAAAATGTATTCCATGCATTTCCCCGTAGGTGATCGTCATTTTAATTTAGAAAAAAAAACATGATATGCCTGAAATATTCAATAGCTCCATATTTTATATTACCCGAATTAATCATAATTTTAATCATTTTTTAACCGAATGTTACGTTTGATACGTTCGTTTTTTCTTTGTCGTTTATCAGCTAGAACACTTTCAAAGTCTGGAAGATTTTTCCGTAAATTTTAAGCCACTCAAAAGTAGCTGTTAATGGAGTTAAGAAAGTATTATTTTATTTCTACTTTAAGTTAGATAATATAACAAAACTATAAATAAAAGTCAGGTAAACAACATAGTATTACTATTTCAAAGACAACAAGTGAAATATTTGTGGAAATTTAACCTTACTGATTAAGAAATATTTTTGTTTTGAATCATAAAACATAGGTTTTGGGTTGCAAAATGACTACAAATGTTGCATGCTGCAATGCGCTTACGCTGCGGGAATTTTGTATCTACCTCTGTTTTTTAACCGACTTCAAAAAAGGAGGACGTTCTCAATTCGATGCGTGTTTTTTTGTGTTTATGTTACGCGATTACGCTGTCAATTGTGGACCGATTTTCAACATTCTTTTTGTATTCGATAGAGTATACTCCAAGGGTGATCCCAAGGTCACCAAAATTACCATCTGATGATGGGATCCCATAAAAATCGAGGAAACCTTAAATTTTTTACGTGTGTCCAACGTGTTTTGTGTGTATGTTACGCGATTACTCCGCTAATTGCAGACCGATTTTCAAAATTCTTTTTGTGCTCGATAGAGTATACTGCTGGATTGTTTTCATTGTCACCAAAGTCAGGCTTTGAAGGATCCCATGAACATCGAGGGAAATCCTTAAATTTTATAGGTAAATCCAACGTGTTTCATATTTTTTCCGAAGCTTTTCACGTATTTGCATCTGGTAGTCATGATCCGAGCTGATGATGAAAGGAGTTTTAAAAACTTTTAACGAGTTAGAGATGAGTTTCTTAAATATATTGGCACGTATTATCAAGTGAATTATGAAAGCTGAGAGCTTTCGGTGAGCTGGTATTAAATTCACTAAACAGATTTCATTCATAAATAAATAAAAATTCAAAAAATAAAAACCAACTTCAAAAACACTGAAAAGTTAAAAATAATATAAGAATAGGTATATGCAACATCACATTTATATATTGAAGTCGGTGCTAAACGGTGATCTCCTAAAAATTTGGCACCGACTTCAATATAGAAATGTGATGTTGTCTGTACCTATTCTTATATTATTTTTGACTTTTCAGTGTTTTTGAAGTCGGTTTCTATTTTTTGTAACTTTTTATCTGTGTATTTAATTTTCTTCGTATCATTTAAAAAAAGAGAACAGGTGGATTTAATACCTAATATATCTACCAGGAAAACTGTTAACGGTGTAGAATTCAGTGTTTTTAGAAATTGTATAGATGTTAGATTCAGTATTTATTCATTTACTTTATTTACTGTTAGCTGTGTTATCTCTGAGAGCCTGTACAAAGACTACTAGAAAAACTGAAGTGAATCTCATTTTTGGGTCAATGAAATCACTTTGGCGCAAGCCCAACCGTCGCACAAGTGGTGGACTCATGGAAATAATTTTGTTGGAATGGAATGACGTCAAGGCCGCCTATATTTTGTGGATTTGATTGACTATGAAAGGTCGTTCAATATAAAGAAATAGCTGTACGCCATTTTGCTTTGATATTTACGAAGATTAATGTAAAACTGTTCGCACGCTAGTTATCTATAAGTATGATCAAATACGATTTTATTAACTTCTGATGGAATGTTGCTGGCATCAAAATTGTTTCGATTAACACCAAAAAAATATAATAGGATCTATAGAACTTCCAGTGTTAAGTTTTTATATGTTTGTCACCAACATTTTGTGTCGTAGTCAAAAGGAGTATTTAATGAACAATATGACAATACAAGAGAGAGAGACGATACTTAGCATTCCATGGATTCGTGCGGGTGCCGGGTCCATCGCGTTGCAGAGAAAAGAGCCAAGAGCAGTGCCTGGGGCTTACGACCCAGGTGCTAAAGTAGCTTACTTTACAAGTAGCTTCTTTACAATACATCAACATTCACCTTCATCACCTCGGCTCCTCTCTCTGCCTAGCCTAACCATATTTGATACGATTCCGTAAGTGCCGCCTTTGTTAATCTTTCAGCAGTGTGTATAAGGATTTTGCCGAAATACCTCTCGCGCCTACTTCTACCGCACATAAGTATAATTAATAATAATTTGTTTATCATACGTGTCCATCACAAGGGTCCAATCTGGTGCCGAGCCTATGATCGAATAGGGTTTATTTATTGCTTTTGTTTTAGAGCCTTCTTTGGTGAATTGGATGAGACTTGTGGTTGTTGTCATCCCTTTTTTTTCTTTCTCTTTTTTCCTGCTCTTGCGACCGCTTGACTGACTGCTTCCCATGTGATTCCCAAAACCTTATCATGACGTCGCGAATAATGGCCCTTTTCTAAAAGAACTCTGCATCCCACCACTATGTGCCTAGCTGTTCCAGGTGCTTCGCCACACGTATAGTATGTTTTTTCTGGGGCTATTCCCCATCTTGTTAGATTACATTGGTCTGGGAGAGTCATCTGGAAGGCGTTAAGATAGAATTTTAGAATTGCAGGCGACCAATCATAAAGTAGAGTTTTCCACTTCAGAGCCGGCGGAATGCAGAATTCACCGATAGTTATCCAGTCATTTTGCATCTCCAAGTTCATTGCATGTACCCTATATTTGTCATTCTCATCTTGGTGAAGAAAGGATTTCAGTATTACATTGTCTTCTGATTTTTTGATCGAACCAAACCCTAATCGAATTGATTGCGCGCCTATCATGAATTTTTTATAGAATTGATGCCTCGACTCTAGTTCGGAGCTGTTATTGTCGTTTGGGAGAGATTTAACCGTATGGTCCTTGGATTTGCTTAAGATATGTGTTTTAGTGACTCTAAGGTGTTTATAGAGCTCTGATGGTCGTGTAAGTTTTAAGCCGAAATTATTGTGATCCCTAAATAGTGTTGAAGAATCAGCCGAATGGGCTAGACCTAGCCAAGACTTCAATATTTTAATGACATTGGTATCTATCTTCAGGAGAGGGGTTTTATTAAATTCGTATATAAGGAAAGACCAAGTAAGCCACGACGTCAGATAGTTTTCGTATATTTAAGCCATTTTATATTACTTATGGGCGGTTCGTCTACCTTATTTAAGTCATTTGTAAAGCTATTTGCAACTACCTGTAGTGACGGTGTACGTCCCTTGTAATCTATTTTCCTTCCAAGAAACTTAAAAGATACTGTTTCGGCAACCGTGGAAATACTGACCTGCTAACAGACGTTCCGAGTCATAAGATGTACATTTAGTATTTCGTCTACCCAGACACAGACAGTAACATTTGGAGGGTTTCGTTCTCATTCCCATAGACCACGTACAAAATTGGTCTATTTCGTGTAGTAGTAACTGGCATTGTTTCGGATTTCTTGTTATTATTGCTAGGTCGTCAGCAAAGGCCAATATTGACTTTGTGAATTTATTCTTGAATTTAAACCTATATGCCCAATTCTTTTCATGACTTACTAACGGCCGGTCTCAATATCCTATCTATCTGTGGATTTGTTTACTGGAGATAGAATTTTGACGTATTTCGTATAGAGCTAATGTCAAATATCTATCGTTAGTAACCAAATCCACAGATAGATAGAATATTGAAACCGGCCGTAAGTCGTCTATTGATATCTTATATTAAAAATGAAATTGTCATTTTGCCGAAAGATGTTCTCTTATATTTTACGAGTGTTTCTCATCTACTGCTTTAAAGCGTTATTTGTCGAAACAAAATTCTGTCGAATTTCTTTGGGATACGGTTTAAGGCTCGTATTAATAAACGCGTCTCAAAGTTGAGAGCGATCTTAAGTTGCGGTTTTGACGTTTAATGTATGGAACATCTGTCAAAAACAGTATCTTAAGATCGAACTCATACTTGAGATGCAATTATTAATACGAGCCTTAAACCCTTAAGTCAAACTCAAACTCAAAAATCTTTATTCAATATAGACAGGCACTTATTGGCGTCAAACAAATTACAAGAATCTTAAAAACCAACAAATTAATTAAAAATATGAGAAACTAAGAAAAGCAATGTAGGTATTATTTAAACCTTGTATGTACATAGGTACACCTCAACCATAATTAAGATGTATGCAAATACAAGTAAAAGAGATTATCTAGAATGACAATCACTTTTACTTGTATTTCAATTAGGGATATGATTATCAAACATATAAACTCACACTAAAGCGTTCACATATACCTATAATTAATATTATGAAATATGATACAATAATCTTAGTAGCTATTAGTGACGTATTCACTTATATAATTTATATAGTATATTATGCAATTAAGTTAAAATAATCTAAGTAGGTAGCTATTTATGAGATTTGAAGTAAGTCAGTCGGCAATCAAAGCTGTTTTGATTCTATTTCATTACACTTGAAGAAATATTTTAACGTGTTAGTGCTGTCATTTACCACCATTTAGCATCTTTGTTAGAACACGTTTTTCTACACACTGGTCCAAAATAACACAACTAGCTGCGTCATATTAAATTTCTCCATAATTCAATTTCCACGCGTGCGGACGGCATGAGTGACGTGTCCGGTTACGTGTGTGGGCTACTCTGACCACTGGCCGAATCCAGGCTCATCCACACTCTAGATAACTGCTTTTAGGTAATTTTTTACCTATCTGTGTATTTATTTAGTTAAGTATATTTATACTTTTACCTAGCTTTCTCGCGACGCATCGCCCGCACTTGACAAATTCCCATACAAAGTTTCACTCCTTACCTTAGTTTGCGTCACCTAAGTACTTTACATCTGTAAAAAAAATTTTTCTTAATTGCTCAAAGCCTTATGTCAAAAATATTTAGTTTATTAGTTTTGGTCATCATTATTAGGTACTTATGTGATTTTACTAGCACCTAGCAAAAGTTTGCAGACTTTTCTGTCATCTTAAATACTTATTAAATTCTCTACGAAATAATAGCATTACATACGTAGATAGTTTTATAGAAAACTATTTTTCATTACTCATACTCTGAAAGTAGGTCTGAAGTTGCCTGAGGAGCGGGTTGAAAGTAATACTTTTCAGCCCTAGGGAGAATCACTTTCAACTGACAGATGCTGTCAAATTTTAAAATAGAAACTAGTTCTTTTTTCACATTTATATTAAACCATGTTTTGACTTTCTATACAGCCACTCAACTACAGCGCGGTGTAAAATTGAGATAACATAATGTTATGTATTTAAAGGATATATTTTTAAAATGACTTTATTATAATTTATTTTCAACTATTTCTTTAAAATAACATACATTTGGGCAAAATATTTACCATTTTTTAAATTATGAAAATGAAAAATAATGACTGAATAGCTGGCCGGCCACAGAAAAAAAACAAAATAAGCGGGAAAGCGGCAATGCGATCTTCATTTGTTATTTCCATTTGTACTCGTACTTCCGTATAGCAGAAATTTGTATTAACTGTTAATTATATTTGTATAACATTGTGTTTTAACACAATGATTTCATCTGATTCAGGTATGAAGTTAACGCCTGATTTTATGAGAAAGCGTGCTAAAGCAGAAGTTGTTGATTTATGTTTTTTCTTTAGCTAATTCATTGTTTTATTTTTACTTTCCTTGTATTCGTAATGAAAAGCACAGTGTTTACCTCGGGTTAAAGACTTATTTAGTCCCTCGAACTATTGGTGCCCTCGCTGCGCTCGGGCGCCAAACACCGTCTCGGGACTAAATAAGTTCCTTTCACCCCTAGGGTAACAATGTACTATTACATATTCATAACAATGATAATGTATTTTTCCAGACTTGGTGCTTCATGCGCCTTTATGTTTTTTGGTAGCAATTGAACATAACCACATTTGCACTTGCGAAAATGTTCAAGGCACTTTACATTAGACTTGTTCAAGACTTCATTCTCATGCCATGTAAAACGTTTTTTTAATAACACTAATATAATATATTTGATATCACGATTTAAATATAAATGATGTTGAGGTACATTTATTAGTTTCTGTTACGAAAGCAACATATCTTTTTTAATTCTGGGTGAATAATCATCATTGTGAATCTTGCGCAACAAAAATTTGACAGTTAACGCAATCGGCGACTCAATATTATGATTTGAAAACACCGTGTATGTTTAAAAAAATATAAAGTAATCAAAGAATATCAAACCTTTAAATAAGTATTCGAAAATCGAACATTTTATAATAAATTTGATAGGTAATTAGGTTAATTATTAATAAGTCATCTACTTATCATATAGAAGTATTTCGCTCGCATTAATAGATAAAATTGGATTTGGGATTACGTTCGACGATAATTCTTACTATAAGTCTACTATTTTAAATACTTAATACTCATTGCTTATCACTTTCGTTGGCAATTGAATGGTCGATAATAATTAGTTTGTACTTTAATACTGTGTGTTCTGTCTCCATGCTGTCTCTGATCTAAGAGTATCTCTATTAATGTCATATTTGAAAATTGCGATTGATAACACAATTTTTTGGTTTCACCAGTGATAAGCTCACAGAAAGAGCTACAGTGTAAGTGTTCAGTGCTCTATTATTGTTGAAAGAACAATATTCCCATTGTGGTGCGCAGGCGCCGGATTGTCGCGTGCACAACGGGTTATCGTCACGTACTGGGCGAGTCTTTAGAAATCGAAGCAGTCATAATCTGGCTATTTATACTTACATACATACACTAACGCATTAAAGCTAATGTGTACTAGTTCGTGCGTAAATTGTATAATGAGATTTGGAATATAAAATTAAAGGTTTAATTTTATATTCCAATCTATCGATCTTACTAAAAAACGTTGTTTAAAGCTAATCACGGCTTATACATGATTTCTCTATGTAACTGATAGACATAATGAAACAGCATCATGACATGACACATGACAGCCATGACTAACTTAGACAACATTTTATTGTAAGAGAGTATATTTATCCATTAAACATATAAAACAAGATAATATGGATTAGGATATGACAAAATGAAATTAATGCAGTAGGTACAGTCAACAGCACGTCAGGCTATACATAACTGTCAGATTTCTCTAATTGATTTTGAACCTTTATCTGTTATACATTAAGTTTAAAGTTGATTGAAAAAATGTGTCATTTTGTGGTAGCCTGATGTGCTGTTGACTGTACATTTAATATGAACTTTTGTTTGTGTAATGTTACACCGTTAGGTACTCCGCCAATTGTAGACCAATTTTCAAAATTCTTCTTGTATTCCATAGAGTATACTCCTAGGGTGTTCCCATGCTCACCAAAGGCAGGATTTGATGATGGGGTCCAATGATAATCGAGGGAAATCCTTAAATTTTATAGGTACGTCCAACGTGTTTCAGGTTTTTTCTGAAACCTTATTTGCGTCTGGTTGTCATAAACTGAGCTGATAATGGAAGGATCCTTAACTTTTAAGAGTGAGAGGTTGTTTCAATTACAATAGGCACGTATTATCAAGTTGGTGCGGCCGGATTTCATTGGCTAAAAATATTTTTTTACAAAAACAATAACCGACTTCAAAATCACAGAAAAGTTAAAAATAATATGAAGCTGCCTATAAATTACGCGCGGCAAACCCTCGAACATTGGCTCGCGCGGCAGCCGCGCGCTATGAAGGCGTAATTTATCTTCGGCTGCTGGAGCTGCCGCGCGGCGACCCCGTCTACATAGCGCGCGGCTGCCGCGCGAGCCAATGTTCGAGGATTTGCCGCGCGTAATTTATACGCAGCTTAAGAATAGGTACAGATAACATCACATTTCTATATTGAAGCCAGTGCCAAACGATCATCTCCTAGAAAGTCTTGAAATTTGGCACCGACTTCAATATAGGAAGGTGATGTTGTGTGTACCTATTCGTATATTATTATTAACTTTTCAGTGTTTTTGAAGTCGGTTTTTATTTTTTGTAAAGAAAAGTCAGTAGTTTGCAATTGCTTTAGACGGAAACCGATCCTCCGGCCGCTCGCTACTCGGACGATTACTTTTCCCACTGACCAGCCAAAGGCTTGATGAATTCTGTTATATTCTTAAGTAGGTACTTAGTTATAAAATAAACCCAATTAGGTATATGACATGAAAAAGCAAAGAGGTTAAAAAAACTAAAATCAATTTAGAAAATTCAGAAGGCCTTGGTCCAAGCATCAACTAATAAATAATTACAAAAAATAATAATGATAAATTTAATGTCAGAACTCCAATAAATCTAAGTAAGTAAACGACAAGTTGATGTGATTGGCCAATACGGCCGAGAATAAATCTATATAGAAATACCAATAAGGCCTTTCCGTGTGACAACCTAATAGCTCTTATTCACACTGTCAGTCAAACATCAAAAACTAATGACGTTAAAAATAAATAATTCCGATAGCCTTCTTTGGTAAATTAAAGTAAACAGTTTACAGCAAATTCATGTTTGTTTGATTTTATTGAAGCGTTATTAAGCACTTTAACAGAGTTGTAATTGTAATGTTATCTTATTGGATAATCCTTTAATATTTCTTGCGTTAACATGGAAACTCATTCATGATGATGTTAAAATCTACGCAAAAAAAACTATATACTTGAAAGTTAAAAATGACAAAAAAAATTATAAGCACAATAACAGCATTAAATGAATTATTTAGGCCCTAGTTGGTATTTTCCTCCAGGCAAAGCAGTTTTTGGGTGAGCTAAAATCCCTCGCTGCACTCGGGACTCTAGTCTTTATTTTATTATTAAACACACTTCCCCAGGCTTTATCTATTACTAGCTTTCCACTCGCAGAATCGCCCGCCTTATCTTCGTTTTTCCCGTGGGAATTCCATATTTTCCCGTAGGAAAATATTCTATAGCCTATGTTACTTAGTGATATTTTAGCATTCTGTTAGTGAAAGAATTTTTGAAATCGGTCCAGTAATTTTGGAGCCTATTCAATACAAACATACCAAAATATAAAAATACAAATCCTTTCTCTTTATAATATTAGCAAGTATAGGCTAGCGACCCGCCCGCGGCTTTGTCAGCGTGGATAATTGAAACTTTTACCCGTGTGAAAGCGGGGCTGGTCGTTAGTCATACGTACAAACTTCCCTCTTGAATCACCCTATCTATTGCTGAAAACTGCATTAAAATCCGTTGCATAGTTTAGAAGATCTAAGCGAACAGACAGGGGGAGCTACTTTGTTTTATACTAAGTATGCAAAGATCAAAAGGAAATTGCTTTGCGTTCATACATTGTTCGCCCCAATACCGAAAGCAGTGAAAAAAAGCTTTTCGTATAATTAGACATTAGAAAATACTGTACGTCCACATCGGACCTACATTATTACGGACAAGCTACGAAATCGAATTATATATCAAAAGCTTTATATATTGTAGATGAGTCAGATTTCGAGGTTGGTTGAAGTAACACATTATTTCGTTTGAGCCATACAAATAGTGTATATATACCTATACAATTATTAAAATAATAATAATTGCAATCAATCAAAGAACGTTTTAAAGCCACGTTGCTGTAAAGAACAAGAAATCTCGAAATTATAAAGCAAGTCAAAAACACAACAAACTAACAAGCGATAGCGCGTGAGTAGTCAATTGACGTATATGTTTTAATTTCATTTACGTTGTAAATTGTGGAAGAAGTTATGAAAAACATAATTTATACAAATAAATAAATGTCCATACCGACATAAAATTGACTCAATTCTATTCAGTAGGGGAAAGGTAACAATAACCATTCGTATGTTTTACTTCATTTGGTTTTGTTTCTGAAAGCACTATTATATATTTTTGATTTGTCCGTCGAATACATATATTTGTTATGAATGTTATAAAATATGCATATAATAATGACGTAAATCAAATCTTTGTTGGTTATGGGGCGATTTTCGACATTGTCCTTTACATTAAACAATCGTTTTGTCTTTATCATTTCCTTGAATTAATAGAAACTGAATTATGCGTTCATAGCGCTAAAAAGTATTTAGTGAGCATGTACAATTCGCCCTTAAAAACAAATTAATTATTTTATTACACATTGTTCTATTAAATCATATGACAGTGACTGATATGATATCTCGAATACATGGAATTAATATCTACAAGCTAACAGTATCCTTGGCATAGATAATGCGTAATTATTTATAAGTCTTGGTGAAGCCCGATCGTGAGCAGCAATCGAATGAAGATCATTAAGTAGCGAATAACCTATAAATAAATCGAATAAATGTCAAAAATAAGACATATCACTCGCTCGCATCATATACGGAAATATTGTATTGTTTATTATGTAATTATAATTAATCAATTAATTACTTTTTAATACAAATTTACGCAGTTTCATCATAAACTACCACTCATATAACTTATAATTAATAATGTAATATTTTATAACAGTCTCATGTATATTAATAACTTTCATAGCATGGTGGATCATTTGTAAAAAATAACGATTTTTAATTACATAAAAGATTTATTACAATTAATAAATAAAGCTGATTTTTCTAAAAAGGTCTGGTTTTTCTAAATATGCAATACATAATATATGTCATTCTGTACATAAATATTAGCTGGCGCAGTAATATTGTGCGATACTGCGATTGAATATCGTGGTTCCAAAAACCTATAGTCCAGGCTGTGAAAAGCTCCAAACTCCATAAAGACGCTTCAATTTTCATGAAATTTTTACAGCAAAGTACGGAATACCTCAAAAAGCAAAATCTACCCTATGCTGATGTGTGCTTTTACCCTGGAGATGAATACCATCCCGACTCGGGGATAGAATTTTTATATTGAAAACTGGCTCATAAATGGACATATTTTAATCATTAAATGTTCTATAGAGTTTTTTGGGAATATCCATAGTTTTTGACTCATTCGTAATTGAAAAACTTCAAGTTTTCATAAAAAAATACACGTTTATAATCGAATTTTCATGAATAACCCAAATATTGTAAAAATTGAAAATTTTGGATACGAAATATTTGAGTAAATACAACAAAAAGATGCCACTTCGTTACAAAGTCGTTAAATTGTTTTTCCCAATGTTATATTAACAGTAACTTAAGGAATTTCACAAACAATAAGCATATGTATCGGTATATGGTAGACTTTGAAGTGAAGGGTAAGTAGGAAATCGGATACAGTTAGGAACTTTTACCGTTGTCAGGGGGACGTAAAATAATTCGAGCTTCTCCGTGCTTCGAAAGCTGCGCTACCAGTGTAAATCCTGCTGTGTCTTATCTCGCCGCAGTTAAGTCTAATAGTTATCCTATTAGACTATGCGAGCAATAAAATTATTTCAAAAAGCTTTATTCAGTATATTGCCTCTGCACACAATTACGTCAAAATCAAATAAAAATGTAATTAAACGAGAATATAATGTATTAAATATTATACAATTAAGCCCACATGCCAACCATAATTAAGATGTATGCAACTAATACCACAGAATAAATAATAGTACTAAAGTACTAATATATAACAAGTGAACCTTACCTGCCCTAGACACACGCAAATTTTGCCGCAGTGGTTCCGCAGAAAAAATGTATGGAAATGACATTAGCCTAATGTCAAAGTTAGCGTGTGGCATTTGTCTGGGGGGGGGGGGGAGCTGGAAATAAGCTTGGAACAGTGTGCACCTTACAGTGCAATGGCGCAATTTATCATCTTCCACGCAAACTTAATCGCAATTCTCTTTTGATATTGGCTGCTGAAGCCCCTGAAAATCTGTTATTATTATATTATACAAGCCATGACCTAATACAAAATTCCGTAGGAACTGGCGTTATCAATCAACGCAACACGTCCCTCAATGTTAGCATTAGTAACAAAGTACACACTGGCGGGCTCGCCCTAAGTTGACAAACAAGTGAATCAGGTAAATCTAAACATTAAAAACCACGCCACTTCACGTTTACAGTTGTAGATTACCCAAATATGGTGATAGTTAAAGCTGATCGCACATATCAGCACGCGCCGAACGCGGCGCATTATATGACGTCATCAGTATCCGTTTTTCTATACCCGGTCACCTACCGCATTTTTGAAATTTTTGAAATGTGCGAGGTTTTTCCAAAAATGCGGCGCGTGCGGCGCTGGCTTATGTGCGTTCAGCTGAGTTCTATGAAAATAAAATGTTGAAAATACTTAGACAAGATAAAGCTATGCGAAATAATGTATTATGTATTATTTTGTGAGACAGTAACGTTTAAGCAATTTAACTATTATAATATTGAACTATAAATTAAGTATCCTACTTTATAAGTTTAATATTAAGACATTTAATCTTTGTGTAATGAGATATAATTTTTGGAGAAAACTTCATATGTGACAATTTAAGTCTTTCCTTTTTAACAATTATGAAGTTTGTATTAAATTTATTTTGGAAAACAACAGGAAACAAATTTTGGAAAACAGTAGCATACAAAAACAATAAATAGTATTCTATTTATTGTTTTTGAATGCTACTGTTTGCCAAAATTTCCAAAATCTAAATACCTACATAGTATACGAACCTAAAATAATAAGATAAACTAAATTAAAATCACTAATTAAAACTAAATGACATCTAAAAATGGCCCCTGCGGCAATGCACCGAAAATACTGGCAGCATTTCCTCGCTGAATTGCTAAACTAATACGTTGAGCGAGGAAGCCGCCAGCTCTTCGGTCGCCTCTTTGAAAAAGCCTTAGAGGTTTAGAGCGCCTGGGCCCCACGGACCTAGGGTCTCGACGCCAAATGGGTAGAAAGAATATTCAGCACCGAGACCGCTATATTTGCCGACCTTCGCATTCTCGGCCGCTTCAGCTGCTGCTCCTGATCTCATCATGGTTCGCTGGAGATGTGACGGGGCAGAGTGTATGTCTACATAGGTTACATGCATCCCACACCAGCACCGGTCCCATATTCCATGGAACCAAAGACATCCCATCGGGTCTCTTACCGTCATCCCTCAATATGCCGCTAGGCTCTATCAGAGCCTGCACGTTGGATGACGCAAGAGACCGGCGGATGATTTCGTTCAGGGCAGCATGTCTTGAGAAGCGGCCTGCGCTTTTTTTGCACGATAATCCGTATTGCCGTAAGCGGTCGACTTCACTTCCGCAGGGGCATAGGTATGGGGCGCAGACAGGGACTCCGAGATGTAATGAAACTGCGAGTCCAAAGGTATTAGGTTATAAATACGTACCTATTGTGGGGGGGGTGCACATGTAACCAGTACCCAAACCATGATCGCTCAAAACAATATTAAAACAGCGCTGGGAGCGGGATGGCGCTATACGCACCAAGAGCGGTGATCATGGTACGGCCCCAGTAGCCGGCTTCTGCAGTAATTAATTCTCAATATACATGGTACATATAAATGAAACGTACAAATATACATATAAATGAATAAGGCATATAGTAAGACAAAAAATATAGAGACACAATAATTACGAATGACAATGTTTCTTTCTTACTACTCGTATTAAGAATATTATAAACTGTTTGACAACAGATGTTGTTTCAGTACAACACTAAAAGAATATTATTAAAAACACTGCATGAGTTATTATGTATATCATATCTAACAGCTGTTGTTCCATTGTTACATACACCTAATTTTGATACGCGCGTGAACATTGTAAAAACCCCGTAGGTAGGCAATATTATTGTTTCGCACCATGAATCATTCGTTTCGATTATTACAATAAAAAATAAATTAGAAACGATATTTTAGAATTATGGAACTTTGCTTATTATGTTGTTAGCTGTTTCTGAGTTGCGAGCATGGAACTCTCAATAAACAAAAGGAGGTGGCAAAGATTAGTATGGGCGTTTGCCTCTAAAAAAATGAGCTCTACATTTAACATTAGATTCTGTTACACCTACGCACTTAAGTCTAACTTGCGTGATTTTCAACAATACTTATTAAAATTTTCAGTTGTAAAACTGATAATTTAATTTCGTGTTTATTTTTGAAAGTTTTTCCTTTAAAATGTGTTTTTTCTTTTTTCAGGTAAGTTCAACGTTATTGGAAAATCGTGAGACATTTTGAGTGAGTCACACTTTAAACACCTGATGCTAGTATCCGTTCGGCAGACTCATTATTATGCAGACGGCGTGACATGTCGCATGGCATGCACCAAAACGTCATTATATAGTTCACTAAAGGCTGCCTTTACGCACCTATGTCATCGCTTAATAATAGGAGAATAGGAGTGTCTGTAAGGTGTTATCTATACGACTCCATAGCAAAATTATAGTAAGTAAACAAAGGAAAGTAAGGTGCTTGTACTGGTATACCAATAATTGATGAGGTTTCAATACTCAGCTGCCGTAATTTTAATATGGCACTTCTATCTGGCTAGTTGAAACATTACTTTGGCAGTAATTGCTCAATTTAACAATTACTAAATATAGCTAAGAGTGTAACAATCTGAAACATACGTTTAACAACTTCACCAACACTTTCATATTTAATGTAATTTCGTCATTATTTTAATGACAGGTGTTCCTTAGATACGTAGGTGCTATTCATATATTCAGCTCTAGATACATTTTTCTCTACACATGTGAAATAACGTGAAATTTCCAAAAATACTGGCTAGCATTTTTGAAAATTCTTCCCCTCAGTAGTGAAACAGAACAAGAAATTTTGTATGGAAATCGATTACTTTTCTTACTAGAATCATGTAATTTCTTGGTTCCCTTTATCACAAGATTTCCGCACACAGCAAAATTTCTACTAAATAATTCTTCGTAAAGTTAGTTTTCTGAATTCCGAAGAATTCAGCTAACCGATAAGATTGCAATCTCGGAATGTATTAGATAAACTTCACCGAATATTTCTAAGAAATCGTAATAGCTGTTCGTGACTCGATAAGATATTATTTAAAACAATACAAATTTTTAGTTCATTGTAAACTGTATTTCTACAACAATGATTGACTGAAAAATAATAAATTCATCTTAAAATTACGTTTGAATACCACTGTGTAGATTGTGATACACAACACGATTATTATATAATTGAATGGGAAATACTTCGGCGGAACTCAAATCCACGATCTTAATGTTTGTAATATCGGAATCAGATGAGCAATATCTAAGATTACGACTCGCATAGCTTTGACCCGTGAGTTATTTCGCCTGGATATCTAATTTTTTAATGACACATAATTAAATAGTAACCTGTGGTCCAACCTTTGATTCCAAAACAAACTTCATCCTGTAATGATCGCCTATCAGTTTTTATTATTTTCATAAATTATCGTATCCGTGATTAAAGCACAAATCAGAAAGGATTTCATAATAATCGGCTGTCAGCAAATCAACGCGTGTGGTAGTGCGTATAATAGCTACGTAAATAAGAAATATTTTACATAAAATTTCTTGGCAGTTGATCATTGCTTGGCACCGACTTCAATATAAGCAATAGTAATGAGAATAACACGAAAATGGATACTTTCCTAACAAAGAAATATATTTGGTAGGTTTTTATTTCTCGCGAAACATTTTTATTTCAATCTTTTTAGTAATTACTAGCTTACCGCATGCAACTTTGTTTGCATTATAACTAACTTTTCCCGTAGGAAAACTTTTCCCGTCAGATTTTTCCCGTAGGAAAATTACTCTATGTCCTTCCCTTGGTCTCGAAGTATCCCTATACCAACTTTCATCAAATCAGTTCAGTAGTTTCGAAGCCTATTCAATACAAACAAGCAAACAAACAATCAAATCTTTCCTCATTATAATATTAGTAGATAAATCATGCGTATTACAATTTGACCCAAGGCAATCTCCAGAATAACTTAAAATAAAACTTCTTTCGCTCTAAACCAGGGGTTCCCAACCTTTTACCCTATGCGCCTCACTCAACATTATAATAAAATAATACTACGCCCCCCTAGGGGCCGAAATGGGGAGTCAAGAAATTTAAGCAAATGATGAAAATATATATATATAATATTATTCAAAAGATGGTTACAATGTGTCGCTGACTTCGCATAGGTCAGTGGCACCGTCCGCATCGCGCGAGTTTAAATGAACAGTTTTAATAAATAAATATTCTTAATTCAATTTAATTCTGGAACAGCTCGCTGCGCCCCCCCTTGGTTCACTGTACACCCCCCAAGTAAGGCGCTCCTCACCGGTTGGGAAACCCTGCTCTAAACAGTATAGAAAGAAATATTTCCAAACTCGTAACAATGTTATACTTAGGAGGTATATTTTCCACTATCAGTTCATCTGAATCACTTGAAAGAATAGAACTAAGTGTCAATAAGTTCCCATCACATTAAAATAACTTCCCCTAACTCCTAACCCACCAAAAACCTTCCCCTAACCCACTAAAAACCTTCCCCTAACCCACCAAAAACCTTCCCCTAACCCACCAAAAACCTTTCGTCCTCAGCTAAGTAGCATAATAATGATGATGAGTACCAGATGAAAATACCTGAATATCTTCACAGACAAAAAACATAAAACACTTGGACGTGGCTATGTTAAGGGTTTCCCTCGATTTTCTGAGATTCTATTACCATTATCATGACTTGAGACTACCTCAGTAGTATACTCTTTCGATTAAAAAAAATTCGAAAATCACTCCACGAATAGCGAAATAATCGGTGAACATACATATATAGTCGAACATAGAACCGTCTCGGCTTCGCATGGATATAAAAATGAAGAAAAAATATCTAGCTTTATAGATTATAGATAGATAGATAATAAAATAATCTAAGTTATCGTAAATTAGTCGTAGCGTTATATTATATAGTAATATAACGCTACGACTAATAGGAGCTAAGCATCAATAAAAAATGTTGCAAAAACAGGAAAAAATATATAACGAAACGTAGTTCGCGGGCATAGCTAGTTTTTTATAAATAAGAAAAGTAGAGAAGAAGATATAATGTTTTAATGACAGACTGAGGAAAAAATCAAATATGATTCATACCAAGATAGGCAAATTCAGTTGTCGCCTTGTTTTACCGATAAACTCCTATCCGCTTTCGAGATTCTATATTCATTTACGAATTGTTCTTTTATGGGAAAGAATACTATCGCAATCGTAGTATTTCTTGGACTTTTAGCGTTAGTCACATAAGTTTACCGCAGTGTTACTAAAGACACTTGCGTATTTACCGCAGTGTTACTAAAGACACTTGCGTATTTTGTATTATACATTTGTGACTGTGAGTAATAATATGTAGTCACTCTCAATAACGATATAATATTGAATACCTATCTGAGAATCGGGAACATGCCATTGTACAGAGTCGATAATTCTTTTAAATGAAACCATTTTTTTTTTGATACGGTTTGGCATGCTTATGCCAGATGGAGACTGTTTCAGAGTCATGCATGGGTACTTCACCTCTATCTTAATTATTTTTGCCGCGAAGCAGCAGAGCTTGCATCGCTTTGTTCCGATTTGAAGGGTTTATGACAGGCAATGAAATTACTGGATGCTGTGACTTGACATATTATGTCACAAGTTGGTGTGCTTGTATGGGTTATCTGCTTGTTTGCCAATTTTGTTGTATAAAAAATGTTGTACGGTCGTCGTTCTAGCGTTCTTGGTCTACTTGTGAATGAATGAATGAGAACTTTATTGTTTATAAAATAAAAGTTTACATAACCTTTAAGTGTCTATATAAACAAATGGCGGCCTTATTGCCAAAGTGACAATCTCTGCCAGACAACCTAGAGGAAAGTTAATTGAAAAACTTACATTTGATGGATTAGCAGTTTGTCTATACTAATATTATAAAGAAGAAAGATTTGATTGTTTGTTTGTATTGAATAGGCTTCGAAACTACTGATCCGATTTTGATGAAAGTTGGTATGAGGATAGCTCGAGACCAGGGGAAGGATATAGGGTAATTTTCCTACGGGAAAATAAAATTCCCACGGGAGAACAAAAATAACGCGGGCGTAGTCGCGAGCGGAAAGCTAGTACCAAATAAAATCAGTAAATATACTATACTACATAACAATTAATATAATTTATTAACTACATAAAATACATATCCTAAAATAAAATACGTATAAACTTTAAACAGTAATGGAGAACCCTTTTCAGCTTATACTTCTTAAAAACTCTCTTACATCTATACACAACCGGATTTAAATACTTAAATGGTGCAAATATAACAGTATATCTTTAAAATCCGCTAAATACTTTTATGCTCCCTTTACTAGAAAAAAGGGTTCAACATTTTTAATACACGTGAATTTTAATACACAAATCAGTCTTAGTAGTTATTTTATAATATTAAGTTGTTTATTACTAAAATGACCTAATAGTGAATCTATACTTACTAATATTATAAAGAGGAGAGATTTGATTGTTTGCTTGTATTGAATAGGCTTCGAAACTACTGAACCGATTTTGATGAAAGTTGGTATAGGAATAGTTCGAGACCAGGGGAAGGACATAAGGTAATTTTTCAACGGGAAAATATAAAATTCCCACGGGAAAATAAAAATAACGCGGACGAAGTCGCGAGCGGAAAGCTAGTGTTATATAATTACGATGTCATTGTTGTTGACGTAGGAATTTCTGTCAATGAAAATACTTGTTTAATCGATCAATACTTATACCGATGGACATAATTCCGTGTCTCATCATCGGGTCTTGCGATTGCCAATCACTGACGAGTAACAAAATAACCACCCCGATTCGATATTTACAATATTATTTCACCCACACGTACATGTAAGTTGAGCCGCTTGTATCAAATAACAAACGACGATGCCAGTGGAAGTGACCAATGAGGAGGTGACTATAAAACCATGATATTGTAATGCTAGCACGTGGGTAGGCAGTAAACTTAAACAAATAACTTTATGCCCGCTCTATTGGGATGTCCTGTTGGCGAGATTGGGTTGACAACCGGCACCGGGGCTAATTTGCTATACTTCAACAATATTATTTGACGGGCAAACTCAGGAGCGCGTTCAGTACCTTGGACTGTAATTTTTCGGTTGTCATTTACCTCGCGCTGAGGTGTTGAAAGTGTTAAACATCTTTTATCTCCCGGTTTCACGTGAATTTTTCATTTGAGCTCTTTCTAACAGATGACGTAATAGATTACGGCCCCAAAATTAGCCAATCATCTTGGAGTTTGGCAGTAATAAACGTCAGAGCGTTTTCTAACTATCAAATTCGATGGTTGTTCGGTTGTAACTTGCTCTAATAGACTAACACTTGTATCTATAGTTAAGTAAAAGTAATTACTTGAGTAAAATAAACGAGAATTTGAATGAAGTGAAGAAAGTTATGCTTATCACCTGGTGCAGGTTGGTGCATTTTAACGATTGCAAATACACCAAGGAGCAACGGCTTAAATAGCCTTTTGGAAAACCGAGGAGCTCGAGATAATAAGCGTAATCGCCATTATCACAGGCCGGACGCACGAACTACTGAGCCACAGAACGCAATAATAAGACAATTTTTTATTGTCACAGTATTTATTGTATAAAAATCACAACTAAAGTAACGACTTTTACTCAAGTAATTACTTTGACTTGACTATAGATACGAGTGTAAGCTCTTGAAAGGGCGGTTGCTTCACCTAAACGCTTTAAACGGAGTTAGAGCAAAAGGTTGAACTTAGCGTAAAGGCTCTGAACGCGCCTCGGTGTAAAGCACGTTCAGTGCCACCTGATGAAATATTGTTTAGGATGACCGACGTGAAATATTATTGATTGTTCGTACATTATTATTTCTTTGATTCTTAACCGACTTCACAAAAGGAAGGGGTTCTCAATTCGACTGTATGGTTTTTTTTATGTTTGTAACGCCTTTACTCCGCAAATCGATTTTAAAAATATTTTTGTATTCGAAAGAGTATGCTACTGAGGTGGTTCCATTGTTATCAAGTCAGGATCTGATGACCGGATCCTTTTTTTTTTTTTTTTCTCGGGGGGAAATGCGTAACCGCACCGTACCCGCCGTTGGCTAGACGGCGAGCGTGTGTGGGGCTCTCCCGGCGGAGTGCCAGGCCTACCCACTAAAACCCCCCGGTGTTCTCCCTGCCCTTTTGGGCGCGCTAGGTAAGGTCCACACTGCGACTGTCGGGCTATCGCCAAGGGGGGATTGCCCGAGAACACCAGGGCAATCCCCAGACGGAGGGCCTTGCGGCGGCGTGCACGGGGCCAACCATGCACGCAGGCCTCCACGGCAGGGTCACTAGACGGGCATCGCTTGTGCGAATGCCCGCCTTCGCCTGCCTATCCGTCTGCGGCGGATGGGAGCGGCTTGAGGATCGGCCTCCCGCTCCCTCTCCGCGGCCTCCTTCTGCGAGATGACGTCCTCGCAGAAGGAGGCGACAGCCCCCCATTCCGCCTCGCCGCGGAGCATGGCCACGACCATGCTCAGCAGCGAGAGGTTTCCACCTCCCAGCGCAGCGTTGAGTTCGCTGTGCTGGCGTCGCCAAGCCGGGCACACCAATAATGTGTGCTCGGCAGTGTCGTCGGGAGCGTCGCAGTGATGACACTGCGGCGTTTCCTCCCGACGGGCTACCCGGTGCAGGTAGTGACCGAAGCAGCCATGCCCGGTCAGAACCTGCACCATGCGGAATGTGAGGCTGCCCTGCCGGCGCCCAACCCACTCCTCCAACACCGGACGAATCGCCTCGATCGTCCGGTGGCCGGCAGCTGGGGAGGCGAGTGCCTCACCCCACTGGCGCAGAGCCTCCCTCTGCGCCAGGGTACGAACCCGCTCCACCTCCTGTGGAGCGGATCGTCCCCCCCCGTTCTCGAACAGCAACCCGATGCCGATACACCTCCGAATGGACGCGTGCATCGACATCCCACGGCGTTTGACCCGCAAGAACGCAGGCCGCGCCGTGGCTGACCGTGCGATAAGCTTGCACGGCCCGGGATGCTATGACCCTCTGCGGACGTCGCAGCAGGGCCACCGTACGGAGGGAGAGGCACTCCGCCCATACCGGGGCTCCGTATAGTACCATCGACCTTATCACCCCGTGATAGAGCCGACGGCACGCCGATCCTGGGCCTCCCACATTAGGGAGGACCCGTCCAAGTGCGGCTGCGGCGGCACACAGCCGTGGAGCGAGGAGCTTAAAATGCTCCTCGAAACTCCATCGGGGGTCCAGAACCAGGCCGAGGTACTTGAGATGCGCCTCGACTGGTATACGAACTCCCTCCACTCGGACTCGGAGCCCCGGTGGAATCCTGCGACGGGGGGCGTGGAAACTCATGGCCCTCGTTTTTTCAAGGGCCACATCCAAACCCAGGAGGCGGATGCGTCGGACAACCAAAGAGGTGCCGACCGACGCAAGGTGGGCCGCCTCCTCCCCCGTTTTAGCTCTCGCCGCGACGAGTGTGTCGTCGGCGAAGCAGACGACCTTCATTCGTGGAAGAAGGTCGCCTCGCAGGACCCAATTGTACCCCAGGTTCCATAGAAGAGGACCTAGTACGGAACCCTGGGGTACACCTGCCGCCATTGCCCACGTATGGACGCGCCCATCCGGACCCTCGTAGAGGATGGACCTGCCTTGCAGGTAATCCTCCACGAGGGCGCGGAGGTACGGAGGCACCCGGTGGAAGCGGAGTGCCTCCTTTATGCACTCGTGGGGCAGGCTGTTGAAAGCGTTGCGGATGTCAAGAGACACCGCAACAACAGTCTCCCCACGAGCTGTGGCCTCCTCAGTCCACCCCTTGAGGTGGGCCACCGCGTCCATTGTGGACCGGCCGGTGCGAAAGCCGAACTGGTTGTCAACCAAGTCCGGCCCCCGGTCCTCTAGGTGCTCGACGATGCGGGAAGCCAGGATTTTCTCCAGGAACTTCCCGGCCTCGTCGAGCAGCACCACCGGCCGATACCCAGTCGGGGAATCCGCGGGGCGGCTCTCCTTCCTTAACAGGCAGAGCCTGCCCGCTTTCCAACGACTGGGGAAGCGGTCCGAGGCGATGCTTAAATCTAGCACCGCCCGGAACCGTTCCTCAAGGTGCCCCAGGGCGAGGGCCAGAACCCTGCTTGGGACACCGTCCTCACCTTGTCGAATTCCACGTTCGACACGGGAGGGATGGCGGCAGCCACTTCCACCGGAGGAGTGTCCGGGGGAACCATTCTGGGGGGCTGGAATGGACCGGGATCAGGAAACAGAGTCCCCAAAACCCGATCCAGCAGCCCTCTGTCCATAGCGGAAGTAGGGGGAGCGGAAGCTTTAAACTTCCCCCTCACCATCCGGTACGGACGCTGATGACCGGATCCTAGGAAAATCGAGCAAAACATTAAAATGTCATAGGCAAGTCCAATGTGTATCGTATTTTCTCTCAAGCTATTCAGATTATGTATTTGCGTCTGGTAGTCATCATCTCAAAGAGTTTTACGCCATGCTGACCTAATGATGAAAGGATCCTTGACTTTTAGGATTTAGTTTTTTTAAATATAATAAGCACGTATTGACCCTTAGTTGTATTCTTTCAATTTGCTTCACGGCAACATTACATTTATATACTGAAGTCTTTGCCAAGCGATGATTATGATATTATTATGATGAAAAGTTGTAAAAAAATGTAATGAACTAATTAGTTAAAATTTGTCAGCTTCTTTATTAAAATATGACGTTGTATTCTTATGTAATTTTTTACTTTTTGATGTTCTTGAGGTCGATTTTTATTTTTTTGAAGAATATTGTAAAATATAATCCTCCTCATGAAAACTTTAACCAGAATCCAACAAATACTTGAAAAAAAATAATCGGTCCAGGCGTACTTGAGGTTCGTCTATTTTACGCTTAACAACCATATTTAACGATCTACTCGTATTTAGGTTCGGAGAGTATGCGCATCCGGAATCCTTTAGATTAGGGAAAACCGACTCGAGTATGCAACTGAATACAAATATCCCACTGACTCAAGAGAGAAAATTACGTAATCAACCACTGGTTTAAAATTTTAAATGCTTAGGGTAAAAATCAGTGTAAGATTTGTCCTTGGCATCGTATACGTGCGAGTCTTCATGATGTGCACATATTGAAATAAGGACAACACTAAATTTTATTGACGAAAAACGCATCAAAAATTTAAGGTCTCTACTGTGAGCCCCGTGTTAACAAAATGGTGTTTTAAGCGTTTGCATAAAATTTAAATTTAAACATTTTTTATCAAAAATCAGTTTTTCTTTCATCAATTTTACACAAATTATAAAATTTCTCAAAAATACTACTAAATTCTTTATTATGTAGAGTCATACAAGATGGTATTACTAACCTGGTATTACTCAGTCTTATAGAACAAAAATTTTGAAATGCCATAAAACATATTTTTCTTAATTTATACCTATGTTTTTCTTCGATAAAATTAAGCATGCTTTTCCTCGGTTTAATATTTGAACATGATGAAAATAAAGACTCACGCTGTATATACATAGTTAATTTCAAACAAAAATAGAAATATGTAAACAATCGTATTTCATCAGTAGTTTTAAAATACTAATGGTATACTACTTAATTCATTACAATTCCTTTATTAAAGGAATCCTCAAAGCATGATGATTATGATGTCAAATGGCCAATTTTCACAAAACACTGTTAAAACAAATATACCAAAACACCTATTTCTTTAAAACTATGACCATATTTCCATGCAAGTATTTCGTAATGATCATGAATGAAATACACGGGTATAGTATCCATAAAGATAACATTGGACTCAATTCTGAAGCAGCCGCTAAATTTCCTAATTTTATTTAGGTGTCGCTAAACCATTTTCCTATTCTACGGTAACTGTCAAATTCAACTGACATTGCTAATTTGAATCTGACGTTTCTAATTTTAGACGGTCAATTCAACTTAGGTTTAGCCGTCCAAACGCTATTCCAGACGTGAGATTTTTACGCGTAAACTTCCTAAACTGATTAATTTTAGCGGCGACTAAAATCATCCCGATTAAAATTAGAACCTTGCTAAAATCCGCCATTTTGGTAATGAAAAATACAAATCCAAATAACAAATGAGGTAGAAATTTTAATTTTGCCCATATTGATTATTTTCGCCTTAAATGAACAGGAAAATAAAAATATTTTTTTAGTAATTAGAATTATATTGTTAAAAATAGGATAAAAATGTACATTAAATGTATTAACTGATATAAACATAAACCCGTTTTAGTTTCTTTAACAACAAGATCCATCCATTAATTTACTTTTAATATTTTTACGACAGCAACACAAACACAATTAAAACTAATCTTAGACATTTTAGAATTACGCTTAAGCTCTGCCTAAATTTAGTTGGCCTGACACCGTAGAATAGCACTTGCTTAACCGGCCATTTAAATTAAGTTTAAATTTAGAAATTTTAGTTTTAGGTTATTTAGACGGCGGGCACACAGAATTGAGTCCATTGACTAGTTAACTAGTTATCTCTTTTTACCGAGAAAAATGTTTACGAGAATAATAGTTACTTATGACTAGACATTATATTATGTTCCAATGTCAAATACCAATGTTTGATTGTTAAGCATTTAAGGTAAATGACATTTTTAAGCTTTACGGATTTCTACATATTAATCCCTTAGGATCATAATATTTATTACAGAAAACGGTTTCTAAAGAAATATTAAAATACAAAACTATTCAATAAAGTAGTTTTGTGTACATTTACTGCTAGTTTTCAGCTCAGTTTTAGTATATTACATATACTTCTTAACAATTTTAATTATCCTCTTTTTAACAGTAAATACTAATGGCCTTATTCATAAAAATATTTAAGCAATGTTTAAGTTAAATAATGTTGCTGTCACTTTCAATCTCATTACAAAAGAAAGGACATTAAAAGAGACAGCAATATTACTTTACTTAAACATTGCTTAAATATTTTTATGAATAAGGCCATTAATGTGAAAACAACGACATTAAAAATATTAAAGTGATGTCATTATGTAAAGTACACCTTAACTGTGACAGTCATATTACCATATCTAATTCTCATCCTCCAACCATCAGAAAAAACCTATTCCAAATTTGAATTTAATCGAACAGGCCAAAACATCAATTCAATGGCTCCATTAGCAAGCGTCTATTCATCAACTGCTCGGTACGTAGGATGGGAGCGGGTACCGTGGAACCGGGCTATGTTTTGGCTTAGACCTCACCACATTTACTAATATGGCTAACCTATAATGATTGTGCGATATGTTTTGAATAACCTCTTTCAATTGTTTCTAGTGTAATAAAAATATTTTAAAGAATAATATTTGCATGTAACAACCGCTAAACGGAACTGCCATGCGATTCTCTAAAGTTAACAGCCTAGACTGGAGTTCGACGCTGGGCCAGCGGGTAATACTCGTATTTATGCATTCACTTATATTGCTTGACAGCCGTTGGCGATAGCGAAATAACGTTTCGAAGACGAGCTAAGTTTGGACGTTTTTCTTTGTCTTTTGGTATTAAGCAAAAAAACAGCGTCGAGCTCGATCCACAGCCTGGACTACAACCACGATTTCTAGTGTCAAATCAAAAACTGTGTTTTGTGAGACTATTTGAGTTTTCTTGAAAAATACTTCTATAATAAAAAACACAATATGTGCTAGATTATCAGTCGTGTTATTCTTGCTTGAGGAAGCGAAGAAAAGTGATGTATTTATTTATGTTTGCAAGTATTGTGTGTGTGCAAATCAAGCTTAAACCACATTTTTGCAAACTTTTTTTCGTTTATATAATAGTGTCGTTTTAAGGCTCTTTGCGATATTTTAAACACAGGAAAACCAACATCAAAAGCATATACACTGAGCTGTATATGTGTACGTGTATCGCAACTCTATTACAGCGATCAACTCGACAACGATCTCGGTGACGATTGTTTCTGTTAGTGAGTCGCGCTAAAGTTTCGGCTAGCTAAAACACTCAACTCCAAACTCTTCTCAAACCTTACTGATCTCAAAATGTATGTACTTAATATTTTACAAGTTACTGTTATTCAATTGTTGCTGTTGTCAAACTTATGAGCTAAATAAATTGGCTAACTGCTGGTTGGTAATCATATTTACCAACCAGCAGCTTGTCATATCAGCATTATAACTTTGTCGGGATCTCCCAGTAATAGATTAGTTATCTATATATGCTAATGGTTAAGTGGTATCACTGTCATAAGTACAATACAATCATAAGACAAATCCACACAGCGTAGTCATCAAAGCAACATTAATTTTTTTTTAGGAACACTCCTGGCAAATCTTTCATATTATTGCCAGCTTTACCTTTTGGTAATCTTTATACGAGTTCGTTTACTATAAATTATTTAAATATTTTAGAATGTTGTCCATGCCTACATCTCTATTCTAGAATGTCAACTTCCAATGCCTCCTATTTCGCCAATTTAATAATTAGAATTGTATTTTGAACCAACACTTTCGCGCGCATATTTTACTGTGTATTTCAAGATGAAGCTGAATAGAAACTTGTAAATAATAACAAGGCATATTTCACAATATAATTACAAAGACAGAGAATATAGTACCTAAATTCTTAAAATTTTAAACTACGGAAGTGCAAACGTAATGATAAACAAATTTACTTAGGATCCTGTATTATCGCAATTGTATACAAGTATGTACCTAATTTTAATGTTTTACCGACGGCTCAGTAGTATGTACGTCAGTTTCTTAATCTCGATCTATTTATAGACGTCCACGATAAATATAAACAATCAATGTTGTCGAGTCGATACTAGGGTTGTTTATTTAAATTAGCGTGCTGAAAGTCGTCTCGGATTACATTGCAGATAACATGGCGTGCGTCAAATCACCGTGTATTAAGACATTTATATTTTGCTATATGCTCACTTATCATGGCAGATTAATGGGATGAGTGAATGAAATCTTGCAATAAGTCGCCTGACTTTTTTTAAAAAGTTGGGTTCCTGTAACAGTTTTATTGGTTGACGGAAACTTGTACTATGGTTTACATTTTAATTGATGATGAAGTAAACTGTGAGCTATTTTCGTTTAAATATATACCTACCTAGTGGAGTTTCTATGAATCTGAGGACTAGCTACTAATCTTTATTTAGACAAGTTTGGTTAGGTCGCCAGAATTCTGTCAAAAAACCTTATCCTCAAAATCGAACTTCGAAATCGAATGGTTTACCAATATGTCAATTAATTTGTGTTCCAACACAGCACAAAAACAATTGTAATGGAGAGCAGAAAATCTATTTATATAGTAATGAAAACAGGTGGTAAGTATATACTAACGAATCACGTGAGATATGAAAATTAAACTATAACAGCCTCAATAATTTATTTATTTATTTAGTTCGCCCAACTTACAAATTCCTTACAGGTCTAACCTCATGCGATAATGTACACAAATTGGTAATATACTGACATAAATTTAAATTGTTGGGCCCTAATTGGGGCCTTATATTGTGCTACTACCCTGACTCACTCCTGACCTTATGTAATAAGACCCTGTCACTAACAAAATTTTAAAAAAATCAAAAATCTTTATTCAACATAGGCCTTTACAGGCACTTATTGACGACAACTCAGAGCAAAATATTCTAATTTAAAGGAAACATATTAACCTTGTATGTGCACACACCCTGAATATAGGTAATCAAGATGTCTGCAAATACAAGTACGAATGAAAAAAAAGTAGACTACATCTGTTCGGAAATTGGGAGAGCCTTCTCGAGAAGAACAGGCAAGAAACTCAAAGTTATAATAATAGTGCGGAACCCTACGTTGCCTTTTACGCTACGCTACAATTACTGCGTTTATAACGAGAAAAGATCTACCATATTTGCACCCAGGGGCCTTACCATGATCGTTTATAGAAAGGTTAAAACAACACTGAAACAGAGACACCACTCTTGCTGCGTATAGCGCCGTCCCGCTCTCAGTGAGGTTTAAATATTGTTTTGGGCGATCATGGTTAGGGGGCTGATTAGCAGTCTCCGATATCAATTAGTGCGCTGTTTTTATAATGAGCACGTGCTCCAATGATAGAAAAAGTCAATCACAGCAAAAGTTTAGTAGAACATAAAAGATATACGTGTGTAAAACAACCTAGTTAGTGAAGTCACGTGGCGACTTCAACTTTTGCCCAGCGATCCAAATAATAATAAAGATGTTTTCAATTGTAACATTAATTTGCTTTTTTAATCTAAGGTTATGTTACTTACGGTGGCGCTGTGGACTCGGCACTTGCCTTCCAATCGGGAGGTGGGGGTTCGAGACCCGCCATGTACCAATGTGTTTTTCGTTTTGAATTTCATATGTACATTTGTCTGACGCTCCTACGGTGAAGGAAAACATCGTGAGGCAACCTGCATACATCTGCGAAGGAAATTCAATGGTGTATGTGAAGTCGACCAATCCGCACTGGGCCAGCGTGGTTGACTAAGGCCTAATCACCCTAACATAGGGTAGGCTCGAGCCCCTCGGTGGGGACGTTTATGAGCTGTGATGATGATATGTTACTTGGTTTTTCCATTGGTAACCGAAAAAATCGGTTTGGTAGATAAAAGTTAAATATATAATAACTGACCGATCTTATTAACAGCTCAACTTGCTTTTAGTGAAAACACTGTAATTGTGCAATTAATCTAATCTTGTGAGTATTTTATAGATGATACTCATTATTTATTATTTAATAAGATAACTATGTAGTTAATTACAAACAAGCAAGCAATCTAAAAAAGCCAATCTTACATTTTAATGAAAGTCTAAGGGCGACTTTTACAATATTCATTAAATATGTTTAACACTACATGTATTTAAAACATAATTCTGTTGCTGTCAATTTCAGGAAAACGACAAAATGACTACATAAACAAGTTAAAGCGGTAAATGTATTTAGTGGCTGTTGCACAAACCACCCTGATTGATGAAAAGATTATACAATTGGATTTTAACATTCAAAATCCGAAATTATGTATGGTGTATGTATATAAAGATGGTGTGCAGAACCGTTTTTTCTTTGATTTTACTTTCCAATTGAACTCATCCATTAGTGACGGAATCTCGACATAATTACTACTACTACTACCATCCGACCGATTTCGGCCATGGCGACCACTTCGACTCCTAGTCAGATCTGCGCTGGTGCGCTCGAAAATGGCTGATATAGCCAATCTTTGCAACAAACTCCCGTGCGCAAAGCGGGCATATGAGTTTGCCATTAACAAAATTATAGACAATGGTCGCGGGTAGACGGGCTTTTATCTGGTCGCATTTAAGATCAAGATCAGCTTTACGCTGCTCTTCGAAATCGTGCACTTGTCTTTGTACAAACCCGCGCCATTCAGGTCGCTATGCTGCCAAATCCTCCCATCGAGAGGGCTCAATATTGCATCTTTTCATATGACGTTTCTGAACATCTTTATACCGGAGGAGTTGTCCGCCGCGTTTCCGCTTGCCTTCCTCAAGTTCAGAGTAGAAGATGCGCTTTGCCACTCTCTCTTCCACCATACGGGATACATGACCGCACCACCGAAGCTGTCGACGCATTATGTAAGACTCAATGCCACCAACATTGGCTCGTCGCAGAACGTCGGTATTTCGCACGCGATCAGACCATCTGATATTCATTATTTTCCTTAGGCATTTTAGGTGGAAGCGATCTAGGGTGCGTATTTGGTGACGGTATAAGCACCAAGTCTCGGAAGAGTACAGAAGATTTGGCAACACTATCGCCATGTAAACAGATATTTTAGTGGGCAACTTTATGTCGTGCGAACAGAACACCTTGGAGCATAGCTTACCGAATGCTGCTGCAGCAGCACCAACTCTGCTGTTGATTTCGGCATCAAAGTCACACTTAGATGTTATAGTGCTCCCCAGATACCGGAACTTGTTCACCTGCTGCAACACATCCTCACCAAGCTTTATGGCCAGTGTCTCGTGACCATGGGCGTCCAAAGTCATCACATTTGTCTTTTTGACACTAATTTTTAGGCCGAACTTATAACAGGTTTGGTGAAAAGCAGACACTAATCGTTGCAGCCCATCTGGGGATTCCGCAAGAAAGCACAAGTCATCAGCATACATTATTTCTGTGATCAATGCATGCGACACCTTAGAACGTGCTCTAAGTCTAGCTAGGTTAAAAATACCGCCATCTGTGCGAAACCGGATACGTACCCCTTCAGAAACTGTTTGCAAGACCTCCCTGACTGCAACTGCAAAGTATAAGGCAAACAATGTGGGCGCAATAACGCACCCTTGTTTTACCCCACAGGTAACAGGGAAGAACTTTGATTGTTCGCCGTCAAAGGTGACGCAGCATTGCACAGTGTGTACGAAAAGAGCGTGACCGGAAAATTTTAATGAAAACCTTAGAAATATGAAACCATAAATTGTAATCGACTGGGACTTTTATTGCTTTTTGATGCTTTAATATTAATAAGGCGTCTAATCTCCATTATTTTCTATAATTGCTTGGCATCTTCGCGGCATACTTTCTACCAATTTTCAGCATAGAAGCGAGGTAAAGACTTCCATGCTGACTTCAGTTCACGAGTAAGGTCAGCGACGGTTACTGCATTTTTTGCCTTCAGTCTAAGCTTCATCCATGCCCAAATATTTTCAATTGAATTGGCATTAGGGGACTGTGAGGGCCAATCCAATACTTCAATGCCATGGGCCGCTTTTCAAGTGGTGCAGAGCTGACTTCGGTGTTTAGGGTCATTATCTTCTTGCAGAATCCAGGAATCATTTTTGCGTGAAAAGACGTCTTAGCCGACAGCATTAATGCTCTTTTTCGTATTTTTTTATCATTTTATGAGCATTCAATCAAACTACCAGTAAACAAGTGCAGCTTGCAGAAACCCCTTTTTTAAAAGCATCCCCGAACATGCACCTTTAGTGGGTGTTTCACGGCTCGTATCACCAGTGTTTGGAACTGGCTGACAAGCTAACCTTTTTGTAAATAATATATTTTTTGTATGTATCTATCAAGTTTACATTATATGTCAATCTAGTTGGCGTGCGAGCATTCACTGGGATGTGTCGTTACCGGACACGGATGAGTACAGAGAACCATAGCTTCAAAGCGGGTAGCGTAAGCGGCAGTCATTGTAAAAAGGAATATTTTAAGGAAAAATTGGAGGGAAAACTTATGTTTTTTTACAAAGCATTTTAGGTAAAGGATTATTCTATTCAGTCTAATATTTATTTTGTTAAACTGCATTCCAAAATTTTAAAATATACCGGTCACGTTCTTGTCGAACACACTGTAATTCATAAGCAAGCTTTAAATCCAAAGTTAAGGAAAGAAATCTTGAATGTTTTGTATGTACTACCTGATTCTTATGAATCACATCTCACATTAAAGGTTTTTTAGTAGTTATTACATTTAAATCTCAAAATTTGTTCTTTTTGGCCTAATTACCTTTTAGGCGATTGAAAAATAAAATACGAAATAGTGAAGTATACAATTTTTTGTCACTTGTACTCTATTCGTTCATTCTACATTTTGTGTATGCACTTTTAAATCACAATGCTCTTCAAAAACTCAGTTTACTTCTCACGCTAAAAATAAACCAGTGTTATATCCAATTTCTGCTGTTATATGATCCTATTCTTATTTCAAAATTGTAAATTTTACTTTAAAGTTTGAATTTTATGATATTTTATATTGCATATACTTGAATATATGCTTTAGCATGATCTTGTTATGAACATCCGCGTTCAATTGGATAAATTACAATACGACTTTAAAGATCTGCTAAGCTTAACATTAACGCTCATTAGTCAATGGAATTAAATACAAATGGATACCCGCTAGGCCGCCACTACACAGTTTGTAGTAAGTATTAGGAAATAGTATTTTAATCACCTCATTAATTTGACGTTATGAATGGCGCGACGTCCTCGAACGATACATTTGAAGTCTTAAGTAACTTTGATAATCAAAACATTTTATGAAGTTGTTATATTGGAAACATTTCACAGTATTTCACAGTATTTATGAGCAATATTTTCTCAAAAATATATGACCTTAATTAATATACATATACTTGCAAGTATGTTTATCAATACTTTATCATTATTTACTTCTTTTTCTATTTTTACCACGTTTATATATTTCTAATAGTATTGCCAAGATAACAAAACTTGTTTGTTCAATAATTAAAAAAAAATTGATACATTTTAAGCATTTCTGATATCAGTGGATTATACATAGATAGAATTGATTATAATCGATTGGGCAAGGTTGTGTTTTTGACTGACATACGTACGAACATACGTACCTTCAACCAGACATTGCTCTCGAACTGTTAAATCGACACTATTAGTATAACGAGGAATAATTTGTATGTGTGTATGTAACAAATAAACTCAAAATCTACTGGACCGATTTCAAAAATTCACCATTAGAATGCTACATTATTCCTGATTAATATAGGCTACAATTTTATTTTTACTACGGGAAAATATTAAATTCCTACAGGAAAACAAAAACAACGCGGACGAAGCTGCGTAAAGTAAAGCTAGTTTTCAATAAAATATTAAAACCACACACCAAATTTATAAATAAACCAGTAACAAAGAGCTACGGCGTGACCTCGAGTATGTAGGAATGGTTCCGCTTTCATTGACATCTGTAACAATACAGTTATGTGTGTTCTGCATCTTTGTGGCAACGTGACTTTAGCATAAACAATTCCATGCGCGCGGCGCCCGCTGCGCTGCGGCATCTTGAAAAATCTCCATTTAATTTTCAATCAAATCTAAAATATATAGCAGGTTAAATTTAAATAACACGCCAAATTTATAGGAGAGATGGTATAAGTAACATTGCCTATATATAAAACTTGCGTAGGTAAAAAGAAAAATCTTTTGGTGCGTTGTCAACAAATCGCTGTTTGTTGCGAGTAGCGAGTAACCTCGCAGTAAAAAAGGTTCGCATTTTGAACACATGTTTATTGGAATTCATTGACCGGGTGGGCCGTGGGCCTTATCTGACCCAATAAAATATGTAGTTCTGTCAAAAGCTTTTGTATTTCAGCATGGACATAAGTCCATGTATTTCAGCCAATGAAATTGACTTCCAATTTCTTTGATTTGATGGACGTGGCACAGACCTATTTGAGTTAAATGTTTGAACTGCTAGACACAGTTTGGATGTTGGGTAATTTTTCGCTTCAGGAGAATCCTTCATTAGACTTCAGCAAATAAATTTTTGAATGTTGGGTTGAAAAACACATTAAGCGATTCTTATTTGTTGTCAATAATTTCAAAACACTGTCCTAATAACTGTTTAACATATTTGCTGTAACTTTTCCCGACCATTCCCATTAAATCTTGTTTGCGAAACTTTAAAGTCGCATACATTTTTTAAGTACATTAAGTACTAATGGTCATACCGATCATTCTAATTATTGCATACAATGTTGTAAATTACGAAGTTTTAACAAATTGCTAACTAACCAAAAAAAATATGCGACAACCATTTTCAAACTTGTCCGGTCGCATATTTTCATTAGATTCATTCTAAGTGCGTCAAATACGACATTCTTTTTGATAGTGCCGCTCATGCACTTTACGACATCGAAATGCATTTACAACATTTTTCTGTTATCCAGTAATAATAATTGTTATAAACACAACAAGTGCATTGAACTAGTGAAGTGAATAGTATTTTTTAATTATGTAAATATGTAGCTATTATGAGTCTCTTCGTTTTTAAATTTTACTATTATTATTAGTTGCATTAATAATAGTTGGTAAACAACCTAATACTTACTACTTAAGTGGTTAAGTCTGCTAAGTAAATAAATCTGTAGCTTTAGCAACGACATCCGTGCCCATTGCTAACTTGAGATATAATTATGTCAACTCAGATGGTTTAGATGCTCTATCTTTTTCAATTCCATAATAATAGTATAAGACGATAAGCCACTTAATGATATGAGTATGTTAAAAAAAAGTTTACAAAAAAAATTAAACCACCT
Organism: Schoenobius gigantellus; assembly: GCA_963935595.1. Taxonomy (NCBI): domain Eukaryota; kingdom Metazoa; phylum Arthropoda; class Insecta; order Lepidoptera; family Crambidae; genus Schoenobius; species Schoenobius gigantellus. The sequence goes on along the minus strand of OZ012547.1, from coordinate 28,545,860 downwards.
TGAAAAACACCAAAAAGTCATAAATAATATAAAATACATACAATTTCACACTTTTATATAGAAGTTTGTGCCAAATTTTAAGTAACTATATAAATTTTTCTTATATTTTTTAAGACTTTCCAGGTGATCATTGCTTGGCACCGACTTCAATATAAAACTGTGATGTTGTTTGTAATCTTATATGACTTTTTGGGGTTATTGAAGTCGGTTTTATTTTTTTTTGTAAAAAACGTCTTTCGCTCTAAATAGTGTTGAAAGAAGCATAAGCATGATCATGAGCTCAGTAACGTATGAGTAATATGATGACTACCAAATGCAAACACTTGAACATCTTATACTTGAATAGAAAAAACATGAAACACGTTGATAGTTTAAGGGTTTTTCTCGATTTCCCCTTAAAATCCCATCATCAGATCATGACTTGGTGACAATGGGACCACTCCCAAAGTATCCTCTTTCGATTAAAATAAGAATTTTAAAAATCGCCCCAGAAATGGTGGAGTAATCGGTGAATATACATAAAAAATAGATACAGTCGAACATAAAACCTCCTTTTTTTCGAAGTCAGTTAATTAATTAACGTCACTGTAGGCTGGATGACAAAAAAAAATGTTTCTTTAATAGAAGCTCATTCATATAATAAACAGAAAGAAAAAATCGGTTTTCGAATAACTATAAAAACAACCAAGATATTTTTTTTTTTTTTTTTTTTTTTTTTTATGGATGGCCCGGCAAATGACCTCCTCCCGCCTGATGTTAAGCGGTGAAAGAGGCCCAAATGAGTTGACAGATAGAGTAGGGACGACATCCACTCTCCTACCTGCCCGCCCCTTGCCGGCCCAAAAGATGCTTTTTCACGCCTCTTTTGAAGGAACCCATGTTGTAGGATGGAGGAAACACGTGCGCAGGTAGAGAATTCCAAGTGTGGGATGAACGACAGAAGAAGGAATCTTGGAATTTCTTGGTACGGTGTGAAAAGGAGGACACAGTGTACGGATGACTCCGAAGGCCCTTACGCGTGTTTCTGTTAAGGAATGGAGAGGGAGGGATAAGGTTAAAGAGCTCCTCAGAGCATTCCCCATGGAACATTCGGTAAAAGGCGCTAAGAGAGGCGATGTCACGACGAAGTTGTAGAGGCTCGAGGGTGTTAGTTGCCTCTACATCGCCAATTATGCGAATAGCGCGACGCTGCAATCTGTCCAGAGCATCGAGGAGGTACTGAGCGGAGCCGTCCCAAAGGTGCGAGCAATATTCCACGCAAGACCTAACCTGAGTTTTATACAACAAGCATAGTTGGTCCGGCGCAAAATACCTACGCACCTTGTTCAGGACACCGAGTTTCCGTGAGGCAGTAGTTATGACGGATTCGATGTAGTCTCTGGGGTTCAGATCGCAGCGAATGTTCATTCCGAGCAAGGTGATGTTGCTCTGTGTGTGAAGGGTTGTGCCCTGAAGAGAAGGAAGGGGGAGGAAAGGTGACCTTTTCGCCGAGAACACGCACACCTGTGTTTTCTTAGCATTGAACTCAACAAGATTGTTGGAGCCCCATTCGGAGACGAGGTCCAGCGTCCTGTTGAGCTCAATGATAAGATTCTGCCTTTCCCTACCAATATCACCACGAGCAGCCCCCGAGGCTCCGTGATATCCCCCATGCACTGTACTGTCGTCTGCATAGCAATGTATAGCTCCCAAGGAAAGCATATCATTGATATGCAGAAGAAACAATGTGGGGGATAGAACGGAGCCTTGCGGAACACCAGCGTTCACTGCCACGAACCGCGAAGCGCAGCCGTCAACGACAACGCGAATTCTACGCTCGTGGAGGAAGCTGGCAATCCACGTACAGAACTGCGCGGGTAATCCGTATGCCGGAAGCTTGGAAAGAAGAGCCTTGTGCCAGACTCTATCAAAAGCTTTGGCGATGTCGAGACTAATAGCCACCGATTCGCCGCGCTTATCGATAGATTCACCCCATTTGTGCAAAAGGAACGCTAGAAGGTCACCTGTTGACCGTTTAGGATGAAACCCATACTGTCGGTCATTAAGTAACGAGTGACCTTCCAGGTAACGGATCAGCTGTGTATTAAGGATCCTCTCCATGATTTTACACAAAATGGAAGTGACGGCTATAGGGCGATAGTTAGCCGGATCAGAACGATCTCCCTTTTTGGGAACCGGCTGGACATTGGCCTCTTTCCAAGATTTCGGCACACAACCAGCAGAGAACGACAGACGGTATAGACGCGTAAGGACCGGAGTCAACTCCGCTGCACACTTCTTAAGAACAATCGCAGGAATGCCGTCTGGTCCACTCGCTTTTCGAGTATCGATCGACTGGAGCTCCGCCCGCACATCACGCTGTCTGATACGGATATCGGGCATGGTGCTGCCACAATGGGACAGTTTCGGAGGTTGTGTACCACAGTCATCGACACGGGAATGAGCCGCAAAGAGTTTTGCCAGGAGGTCGGCTTTCTCCTGCGGCTGATGAGCAAGTGAGCCATCGGCAAGTCTCAGCGGTGGCAGCGAGGGTTGGCAGAAGTTTGATTGCACAGCTTTGGCCAGGCGCCAAAAAGAACGGCTACCCGTAGGGTGCGATAGCAGTTCCTGGCCCACTTGTGCAATGCGCTGAGCATCCGCTCTAATGTAAGCCCTCTTACATAACTTGGTGGCATTATTGTAGGCTGTTTTCAGTAGGCTTGTATTGGGATCCTTAGATGCTCGGCCTCTGATCCAAGCGCGGTAAGCCAGCTGTTTGTTTTCAACAGCAGAGGCGCACTCGCGATTGAACCAGAGGTTACGTCTGCCTCTACTGACGAGATTGGAATGCGGAATATAATATTCCATTCCTAGTATGATCTCGTCAGCAACAGAGGTAGCGCAGGAGTCCGGATCCATCCTATTGAAACAGCGCTGCCACCAAGGAACAGATGCGTAATAATCCCGCATACCGTCCCAATCTGCTGACGCATAGTGCCACAGACGGCGTGCTGCAACCACAGGCGACGGTCGTGACGCCTGAGGCACTGAGACGGATACCAGGCAGTGATCCGAAGATCCTAGTGGAGCTCGAACCACCACCTGATATCCGTCAGGGCGATTTGTCAACAGAAGGTCCAATAAAGAGGGCGCTTGACCGATAATATCTGGTACCCTGGTGTTCTGGGTGACCAATTGTGTCAGGTCGTGCGTGAGAGCGAATGCGTGGGCAGTCCTACCCGCATGGTCAGTTTTAGAGGAACTTAACCACAACTCGTGGTGAGCATTGAAGTCCCCTAAAAACACCAGCTCGGCGGAAGGAAATCGCTCCTGCGCGTCATCTGCCACCCGACTTAGATGTTCAAAAAGTCGAGTTGTCTCCAAGTCACCACGATGGGAACGGTAGACGCAGACGTAGACACGGCAATGAGTGCCAAAATCGACGTGTACCGCAAGGAAGGAAAAGGAAGGTTCCTCCAAACAGCGCAGGCGACGACAGCAAACGTCCGCCCGGACGAACAAGCAAACACCAGCCTTCGCCTTGAAGGACTCCTCAAGAGCGTAGCCGGAGTAATTAAGGTAGCTTGTATCGGCCGGGCAGATAATTTGCGTCTCCGTCAAAAACAGCATTGCTGGACGGGCTGTCTCGAGATAGATAGAGAAGATATAAGGTATTAAAGATTTTTCGCCATCTCTTTCTAGCAAAACGGCAATTTACAAGGACTTTATATGGCCGTACTCAACAATGACGTCACGGTTGATGTCGGATCTCTCTGTCTAATCGCGTTCAAATTAACAACTTAAAATGCTTTAATGACGAGTACGGTATTTTAATATTTAATGACGAGAGGTAAAAATTTGAATTCAGTCATAATCCCAATTCGCGGCAGAAATAAGTGAAGTTGTAAGTACCTGCACAGACAACAAAGTCCTGAGCGTCCCTCCGACAAATTGATATTAATGTTCATCCCTTTATATTTCAGTGTTCTCTTTTACACAATATTTCAACTCTATATTTTTACATTCAACTAAGTTGATTTTGACATGAATTATTTTTTTTCTTATTTAATAAGAGCGTCGGTGACGCTGTGGTCTCGGCACTGGTCTGTGCTCCGACTAGAATCGGGAGGCCCGCGATCGATCCTGCCATGTACCAATGTGTTTTTCGTTTCACGAATTTCATATGTAGGTACATTTATCTGACGCTCCTATGGTGAAGAAAAACATGCGTGAGGAAACCAGCCTACACCTGCGAAGTAATTCAAAGTGGTGTATGTGAAGTCAACCAATCCGCACTGGGCCAGCGTGGTTTGACTGAGGCCTAATCGCCCTAGCATAAATAGTCAGGGTAGGCTCGTGCCCTTTGGTGGGGACGTATATGAGCTGTGATAATGATGATATAAAAGTTATAAATTGTCGTTTCAAATCAGTGTAAGCTCTTGAGACTAATATAGTGTTTTGATTCATAAAATACAACAAATTTTCACACAGTTTTAAAATCATTTTAATCAATCACAATTTTACAACAAATTGGATAATAATATGTACAACACACAGCTCTGAAGTATCCCTTTTCGCTGGTGATCACTCACACGTTCATCCTAAAACATTGGCGACGTCGCACATCTCGGCTAAAACAAACACATTCATTTTATTGTACTACATTCGATTGCATAACGCGTCTTTTCAAAGCGCAGAATCGCAAAAAAACTCGGTCGCGCGAATCGCGCTGATTATCAAAATACCGTGTCGTGTCGTTCAGTTGGCGCTTCGCCAGAGACCATCCGCGTTTTGATTGCCGCGCCCGTATGTAAATGTGCAACCACACTACCAAGTTACACGTGAAAAATGAAGATGAAGAAAACAATAACGTACTACCTGAAGGGAAACTCGCTCTACATTAAATGCTCTACAAGGATCTTACCACAGGTACTTAATACGTTTTTTGTATACGCCAAATACTTTCTATCGTAATGTTGGCTGTCCAAGGGTTGATTATTTGACTGTCAGAAAAAAAATATAACAGCAGATGAAAGCAATTCTACTATTAATAAGCAACCCTTAATGTGCGTTAGGTATTTCAAAAGTACGAATATTACTGCATTATAATGTTAATCATTATTTATTATTTACGCTTCAGATATTTACGCTTCACATTTGTCTATAAGGTGGATTTAATGCTATAGGCATTTTCTGCCCGTAGATCAAAAAGTGAATCTGAGAGCCTTTTAACCTTTTTTTACATAGATGTAAAAAAAGGTTAAAATAAAAGTTAATGAACACTAATAGCAGATAGATAACAAAAGTATATAATAAATTTGAAATAATAAATAAATATGTATTTAAATAAATATAAATATATTTATGTCTATATGAGACTTAGAAACAACTCTTAAATAAGTCATTGATGGTCCACTGATAGAAAATAAGGTAGATGAACTTTTTAAATTGCACAAAAAACGAAGTTAGTTTACAGAATAATTCTGAGAAAAACAGGCAGAAGTTTTAGATTACTACTGGGTTTTTTAACAGTTGCATTTAAAAAATCGTCTTAATTACATACACATACAACATACACATACAATTTAAAATAATTACTTATTTATACATTTTTAATTTTTTTGTGCATATCGCTGACTGAAAAATTTGCATTAAAATATCAAAACTAAGACGATTTTCCTGATTAAAACATGAGCTGGTCAAACGACAGAGGCTTTGTTTTCACAAACGGTCGACGACCTTTTTGCCTTTGAAGTGTTCTTCAACACAGCACGATTTGAAAGCACACGAAAAATATGTTTAATGTTTTCTGAAATTAAACTTTCTGATAAAGTAACTTAGTATAAAAAGAATAACAATTATTAATGTATCCCAAGGTTAACTGGAAAACATATCTATAGGATAACTTGTTTATATTTATAATGATTTTGCAATAATGAGTTTTTGAAAACGATTACCTACTCGACAGACTGTGACAGTGTAGCTTTTAAGCTTTGTGTTATGGATTGCAAGTACAACATTAATCAAACTGATCCTTTGTTCTTAATTCTCAACATTCCACCAACAAATGTGCTCCACCTTTTTGAGTTGCAATTTACTACTGCCATTGGCGTAGACTTTTCGATGGAGGGTTCAAATTCAATGTAATTTCCTGTGACTAATACAAAAGCTCCTCATTCTTATTAGTGGGAGAAAGGGCGTGTTCCTATTTGGTATAGTAGAGTATGAATGAGTAAGCCAAGCTATCTCATTCGGTAACAGACAATTTGAAAAAAGCACATCTAGCTTAATGGTAAATTTTGTACTTTCCTCTATTTTATCTTTACCTTATTTTATGCGAGGAAACTGCATTATATCTAGTATACCTATGTTAATTTTTCAATGGGGGGTGTTCCGACTCCAAGCCCCCTCCCTTGCCTATCCCAATGAAAGTACCGAACACGATTATGGTCTTTCTTTTAACCGAGTTATGTGAAAAGGAGGTTATGTTTACTGTCTTATATTTACTGTTTAGTTAATGCTCATTTCATTTCAACTATTTTTATCATGCGTATTTCAACATAATTCAAATATCTACATATATTAAAGACAGTATGCATACACAGATTGTAAAATGAACAATATTCTTTGCACCTTTAATTAAGGAGAAGTACACATATTAGATGCTACAGGTTGTATTCATACGGAAATGAAATCCCATTTAAAATATCGATTAGTACAATTCAAATCCCTTACTCAGTCTTCTAGGATAAAACCGTTTGAATCAACTAAAGCTAAGATTACACATAATTTGCTTACTCGAACGAGTACTTCTGCACTTTGGACAGGCTGGATGCAAGGTTAATGCACTGTTTGTGTTTGGACCACTTAGAAGAGAACAAAGATCATGACGTTTTTAAAAAGTTGGCGAGTCACGTACTTTTCACCCCGTTATTCAAGAAGAGAGTGAAGGAATTTTATGTCACATCTTCTCCATAAATTTCGATTGAGTAGTAGTATCCATCTATTTTTTCTTGAAATTACTACTGTAAATATTATTGTTAAATTTTTATGTAGTTTTTGTTTACCTACTTATTTCGTTTTGAACTTTGCTTACACTCCGAGTTTGTACCTTTCTGTGAAAATTTTCCTTCTGTAGGTTGGTTGGAAGAGATTTCGCAAAATATAAGCCAAATGTTTTGTGCCCGTATTCTTGATATTATTATTAGACGCATTTGAACTTTAACGTGTACAATAAATTGTGAAATAAATTAAATAAAGAAATGTTATGAATTTTACAGGACATTTGAAGTAAATAAAACCACTCACTGAACATAAAAAAATAAAATATTATCATATATTTTTTTCGTTACGGATTGCTACTTTTTTGTTTATAATTAACTTACGAATAGCATACTTACAACGGTTCCCTAATAATCTATACGTGCATGCATATACACATTGGTTGCAAAAAATTAAAACTCGAATACTGAAAAATCACGTTCTGAGTATGAAACAAAGAATTCTTTTAAAGTAAGTTATGCACATATTTTCTAAGATAATTGTCAAAGTTGCGTCTATCTATAAATTTTTATAATTCTTTTAATTTCCTTCAAACTTTAAATTCAGAGTGAAATAGGAATTGCTTTGTGTAACTTTTTCACAAAAAATTACATTATGTAAATATACTTAAGAGTAAAACAAATTAAAAAACACAAACGGTATTCGCATTTATAGAGTAAGGATCACTTGAACTACACATACTTTGGTTATACTAGGTCTTACATTATTATGAAATTAGCGTTTTGTCTAACTGGTCACTGTGATTTTAAATATCCGGCGTTTGGTTCCGAATTCCAAATTCAAATTTATATTAAATTTAGGCTCGTGTATTTCTGTTTCGAATTTAGTGATTCACTTGTTTTCGCACTATTTTTCTTTAACATATTTCATGATATTTTACGAATATGAGTTCCACCGCAGCACCGGCGCTGTAGAAACGGCTCAGAGAATTAACGATGTGTATAGGGAGGGTAACTTCCAATGCTTGTCAAATACACTAAAGCTTTCTAACACCTAGCCAGATGATTACGGGGGCTCTGTAATCAACAATTGCAAACCATGATAGAAAAGCTACCCCTTAGACAACGGAGACTGGTCAATCGCTCTAGTCCCATGCTGCTCCAGGACAACCACGACACACGGTCGCAAAATTAGAGGACCTGCGATTGAAATGTCTCCACCATACTCCTTGCTCCAACAGATGACCACTATTATAGGAATTTTAAGAATTTTAAAAAGTGGAAAATTCAATTTCGATGAAGGAGTCCAAACCGCCGGCAAAGATTTTACTGATTCTCGGTCCTACGTTTTTTTAAGCCATAAAATCAAATAACTACCTATAAAATGGCGGTAGTGCATAGATAATAATAGTACAGACTTCGATTGATTAAATATATACTTTATTTTTTTTTCGTTTTCCTTTGTCGTCAAAAAGCTATTTTATATGTAGGTTATAATATTAAACGTTATCAGCAACATACATAGTTTTAATTAAATTATTTAACGAAAACAACATGTCATCTCGCGTTTCACTGTAGAAATCCAAACTGTTATTACGCTAAATTACTATCAATTTTCGCAAAATCACAAGGAGTTAACAGACTTAAAACGTTGAAAATTGTTGTTCAACCTGAGAAGTTATTTTATTTCAATTAGGTCAATTACACGCTTGACCTTTCGTTGAATTTATCAATTTACTGCATTTACTGCCAAACTCAGATAGTTTACCTACCTTAATATGAAAACAGCGTTTATGTTACTTAATCGTTTCCTTTTTCATATAATCCAATAGTCAAGCATCATTAGTCATTACTAGTCAGCCATAATTGTACATTATTAAAAAATAAAACAGGTTTTTAATATCTACTGAACTCCTTAAACGTAACTCTTGGAATACGCACCCTGCCTTATTGGGGAGGTTCTACTAACCACTGCGCTTCCGCAAATACTCAGTCCAGTGGCGCCAGGAATATTGGCGCTTCTCATAAGCTTGTGGATGTGTCACATTATATTTCTATTTCTGTTTCAAACAGGCGCCATCCCCCGACGGACTTACCGCATCGGGGACAATAGGGTTGCCAACAATTTTCTATTTTCTTTACTTTAGTGTTGAAAAAATTCATTACGAATCTTGGTGCGAGTTTTGAAAAAAGCTTTGGAAATTGTGATAACATTTCCATTACGAGTAATTTTTGCAAACCCCACATTTATGTATTCGTACACACATAGAAAAAAACTGGATTGTGAGACAACGTCAACCATGATCTGGAGCTATTGAAAAAAAAATTGGTTTGGAAGCGGCCGTCATTTCACTGACCACGCTCGGGATCATGCGTGACTGGATCTTATTCACCTTTCACAAGTTTCACGTCTAGACGACTTGATGACTGGTTCCATACGTCATCTTATTTTGTCTGGGACTGCTGTGAAGATCGCAACTCAGCTGACTCAGATTTGGGAGACGATTAATGCTCTGAAATTCGGAACTATTTTCATAATAAACTCTTTTCTTTAATAAAGTATCAGAAACTAAGCCGAACTCCATCCATTTTTCCATTGATTGCTTTACAAATACAATTCGGTCCCTTAAATATTCAATAATTGTAGGCTATCATTAATACGGTAAAAGTACAAACAAAGTTGAAAAAAAATTCAATAATTATTTTTCACAGAACTCTATTCAGTTTTAATATGATTTTCTATGAAAAATGTGTATAAAAACAATGCTTTGATTCTATCAGCAAGCACTCATTAACCTTAGTTATTAGATACCAAAAGAAACGTGTACATATATTTATATATAAAAAAAACTAAAAAACTTAATTATTTCAATCAAAAATAGACACTCCTAACAAAACCAACAGCCATTCTCATTAACCAAGTCGTTAAAATACTGCTTTTTGTTAGCCAATGGTTGTGAGTGTGACGCAGTAATAATGAGATGATAATAATGATGGATCGATAAACCTGTCTTTCACACAATATCTCTTCATATCTTAAGTGTTTTTTTTTATATTTAGCTGGTTATTTTTACCTACTATTGAAATTTTAGTAACTATGTAACTGATGTTATCGATATTTTTAAGGCGAGGAACTTCAACACGAATGCGATTAGTATGGAAGCAAGCGCCATGTCGCGACATCAGGCTCTGAGAAACGCTCAAATTTTTAAACAATCTATTCCTTACTTTTCTACTTTTTTGTGGTTTCAGCGTAACATGTTTTGTAATTGTTCTTCCATTTGTCTCTATCATGCGCGTCATCTGAGCACTTCCTTCTTCACGCAATCCATCCAAACTTTCTTAGGTCTTCCTCCACCCCTAGTCCATCCACATTCGTGTCCGTAACCCTTGTGGTGATGTGACTCTCATCCCTCCTCACCAAGTCACCACATGTCCAGACCACGGTATCCTATAACTTTTTAATCTTATCTGTCACTAACGCTACTTTAAAATTATTGAACATCAGATAAAACCTAAAATGTACAAAAATGGCTCAATGTATTGCTTAGTGCAAACCCGAGAAGATGTGGACAGATTTCGTTAATTTTACCTTTTCAAGTAAGTATTTGTTGGATTTTGGTGAATGATTATATGATAGGAAAAATCGGAAGAAATGCCGAGAGTAACATAAACAAAACACATTATTTCCAAATTATTTTAGTTATGCTGCGAATTCAGACACGTCAATCGAAAACAAGAGCTTTTGATTGAACGTCTGTCAATTTTAAACAGCTATTTAAAGAAGAAATTCACGTAGATGGTACGAGCGAAATCAGACATTTTGTAATTAAATAATCCGTTTTAGTGTTTTGTTGTAGCCTTTTTACTTTTTCCGCTATTTCGCCAATGTGGCTCCTCGAATTTCTTTTCTTTATATTGCTATTGTCTACTTGACGTGATAGATTATTTCAAACCAGCGGTGTCCAAAATATTTTTTCCCGCCACCTGCTGAAAATTAGATATTCTGTGTTATGTAAACGCAACATAAAGTAAGGCATTTAAAGCCTCTTAAAAACAGGGATTGAATATTGTGGTTACTGAATATACTTGTTTCTTTAGAGATCAATAAATTTGTATTTGGTAGGTACACAAAAAGTACACGTCGGTAGCGCTGTGGACCCGGTACTAGCCTTCCAATAGTGAAGACCCGGGGTTCGCCACGTACCAATGTGTTTCGTTCCGAATTTCATATGTATGTTCATTTGTCTGTGGCTCCTACGGCGAAGGAAAACATCGTGAGGCAACCTGCATACAGCTGCGAAGAAATTTAATAGTGTATGTGAAGTCATCCAATCCCCACTGGGTCAGCGTGGTTGACTAAGGCCTGATTACCCTAACATAGGGTAGGCTCGAGCCCCTCGGTGGGGATGTAAATGAGCTGTCATGGTGATAATGACACAAAAAGTACTTAGATTTTAATAGAAACTCATATCGTTAAGCGAAAAACAATTATTCTGAATCGACAACATATGCTCAAAAATCCGTGAAGACACTAAAATATAATAAAATCAACCAAAAATTTATTCTCGCCTAGATGTTTACATTTGTATTGGTTTTAGTTTTTCAAGTTAAAAAAAGCAAACGGATTAAGCACATACAGCTACTTCCTCTGTACAGTTTTTTCAATACAGCAGTTTTGTGACTTTTTCAATCAATTTAATATTAAATTGATATGATTATGAATAAATGCTGTATTGTTTACGTATTTGTTTTTATTTTCTCGAAGGTGGTAAGAAAAGTAGAGTATTTTCCTCGAGGATAAAGTAGTCTTAATCTTAGACGAGCTTAAATCCCTCACTACACTCAGGACTCTAGTCTTAAATCATTCGATACGCTCAGGGATTTAATTATTTTATGCCTTCGCTGCCCTCGGGAGCTAAGCATAGAGTCCTTCGTTACGCTCGCGATTCAAGTCTACACTCGTGGATAAGACATTGTTTTATCCCCTTGGTTAAAAATTTACTATTATAATAGAATTTGCGATTTGTACTTCCTATGTATCAAATCGTTACTATTAATAATGACATTAATATATAAATCGGATTCTTACGTGTTTCAGACAATATAAATTGTACGTCTTTTTTACATACAGAAAAATTAAATATTTCGTTGAAAAATTTCACTTATTATTTTAAGCTCAAATCAGTGAAAAAAAATCTGTTGACTAGACACTCTTAAATCAGCTTCGAGTCGACTTCAAGAATCCGCGAGAAGGCACAAATTGTCTATATTTGGGTCCATTGACCTTTTTCGTCTTCTTCGTGTTTCAGTCTTATGGATCGTGAATATTATATGTATTTATATACACAGACATTCAAAAGGAAGTACTACACTTTTAAAATTATTTTTTTCCCTAAACTACAATACAATAAAGGATTCAAACAAAAAACATTTTTAGCTCATTTCTATACAGGTTTCTCGGAAGTTCGTTTTTTATACATTAGTCTTTTTAATACTTTTTATTTTGAAAATCTATTTTACCTACTTTAAAAGTTATTGCAATTTTAAAAGTGTGGTACTTACTTTTGAATGTCAGTGTAGTTTACAAGTAAAAGGTAGTAGATTGCACTACAGTGTTCAGCATATTGTTTTAGGTAAAAAGCTAACGAAAGACGAAACAATGACTTTGAAATATCTTATTATTTTGCTCTACTTTTTTTCATTATTAATCTTTACTTATATAATCAAAAAAAATCGATAACAGTAATTTTGTTTATTATTATTATTTGATGATTGGCGTCAGTTGTTGAATAACAAAAATGTAGAGCTATTCATTTTGGTTTAGTTACGACGACACATTGAAACCGTACTTAATTAAAATGAAGTTTTGATAATAATATAAAAGGTCAAATTCTTATTTAACTGTTGACTTTGCTTATAGTATGGAAAAGGAATCCCAATTTTCATTTCCACTATCAATACCAATGACGTGACGTCTGTCTGTGTGGCCACAACTTAAATGTTTATAATTGTTTTTATGCACGTAAGTTCTGCATATTTTAAATATTCTAACGATATTAATAGGCTCCATGCAACACTTACTTTTAAGTCCAACAGTGACAAAGTTCCATACAAACTTCCAGTCTCATCTTACCTTTCTAGGGAGAAGTTCCAAAAAGACCGACCTGGCTAACGCATATCCAACATAAGATCGGCTAAATATCTAGAAGCAAACGTGGCAAAATTTCCTCCGTGCTAATAACCACTATGCGGAGTGGAGGTGGAGAATCCTCATGGATACCCGCACGGCCGGCCGTACGGGTTATGTCGGACTCTTACCGACTAAACTCCACCTTACGCCATTAACCCGAAGATCATTAAGACTTCATCACACCATCGACAGCCCCCTCAGGTAAGGGGGCGATGCAGCGATTAGTCGGTGATCTCCCTTCGCTTTTATATATGGACTAGCTAACCGGCCGTGGAATCGCCCGCGTAGATAAGTCAATATTGGACTCAATTCTGTGCGCCCGCCGTCTAAATAATCTAAAACTAAAATTTCTAAATGTAAACTTAATTTAAATGGCCGGTTAAGCAAGTGCTATTCTACAGTGACAGGCCAACTAAATTTAGACAGAGCTTAAAGCGTAATTCTAAAATGTCTAAAATTAGTTTTACTTGTGTTTGTGTTGCTATCGTAAAAATATTAAATGTAAATTAGTGGATGGATCTTGTTGTTAAAGAAACTAAAACGGGTTTATGTTTTTATATCAGTTAATACATTTAATGTACATTTTTATCTTATTTTTAACGATATAATTTTAACTACTAAAAAATTATTTTTATTTTCCTATTCATTTAAGGCAAAAACAATCAATTTGGGCAAAATTAAAATTTCTACCTCATTTCTATTTCGATTTGTATTTTTCATTACCAAAATGGTGGATTTTAGCAAGGTTTTAATTTTAATCGGGACGATTTTAGTCGCCGCTAAAATTAATCAGTTTAGGAAGTGTACGCGTAAAAATCTCACGTCTGGAATAGCGTTTGGACGGCTAAACCTAGGTTGAATAGACCGTCTAAAATTAGAAACGTCAGATTCAAATTAGCAATGTCAGTTGAATTTGACAGTTACCGTAGAATAGGAAAATGGTTTAGCGACACCTAAATAAAATTAGGAAATTTAGCGGCCGCTTCAGAATTGAGTCCAATGTCTGTTTATTTTTTCATATTATTTACTGCATTCCGTTGCTACAAGAACTATTGTATAACAAAAGAATTATAATCAGTGAATAAATTTTTCCACCTTACGCCCATGTGACGGTGGCGAAACGGCCAAGCATCTGACTAAGGTGTAGATTTTGTGAAGTTAGGGCTTGTAGAGTTAGAAGCTTGGTTCTACATGAGATCTGATAACTTTTTGACAGTGAGAGCTGTCTGGTATCGTCTTGGCAAAATTTGACATGAAAATGTTTTTGGTGGGATACATTCATCTCCTTTTAAGGAAGAACAGGGAGGGCAAGCTAAAGCCGTATTATCGACTTCCAAGTCTATATTTTCAAAAATGTGAAAAACCGTAATGGACCCATAATCCCCACTTTCACCATTAAAAAAAGTTATTTAAAAAAATGTTAAAATTAATTATTTTTATATGTATTCATAGGTTCATATATCAATTTTCATGTAAGTCCAAAAATGACGAAGTTCCATACAAACTTTCAAACTTTAAGGAAGGCAAACCCCAAAAAACTACTACTTTCTATCTCACTGGGTTATTAGAAGCCTAATCATCAACTTCCATATTTCCAATTTTAAAGAATCTGTTATCTACACAGTTAGCCCTCAAAGACGCCTAGTTTGAAAACTGTGGATAAAGGTTATGATTAAACTAACATAAACCATAACCTACATACCAATGTCTGCTTCTAAGTCCAAAACAAGTCAACGAAGTTCTATAAAATTTCTATCTCCAATTTTTGCGAACTACCTTACTAGTGGGGTAAAATACCCACTAGTAAGGTAGTTCGCAAAAATTCGTTCTTAGCTGACGTTTCCTAATTATTATCTACCTACATGTCAAATTTCAACTTGATAGATCAATTAGTTTTTGAGAAATCGTGATAAGTCAGTGAATAAATTAATGAACTCCTTTCCCTTTTTTTTTACATATAATACTCGTATATATTATGTTGCTTTTTTCGTGAGAAAAAAGCTGAAAATATTAAAAAACCTATTATTATTATCCCCTTTAAGAATTGACTTTGAATTATTGACCCAAAGTTACATGCTTGTAGCTTCAAAAAAAATCTTTTACAAAAAATAAAAACCGACTTCGGAAACACTGAAAAGTTAAAAATAATATAAAAATAGGTACAGACAACATCGCACTTCTATATTGAAGTCGATGCCAAACGATGATCTCCTAGAAAGAGAATTTGTCACCGACTTCAATATAGAATTGTGATGTTGTCTGTACCTATTCTTATATAATTTTTACTTTTCAGTGTTTTTGAAGTCGGTTTTTAATTTCTGTAAAATATTTTTTATTTTTAAATTATGATTTTCATGGGATCCCATCATCAGATCCTAACTTTGGTGACCATGGAACCACCCTTGGAGAATACTCTATCGAATACAAAAAGAATTTTGAAAAATCGCGTAACATACACACTAAAAAACATACTCATCGAATTGAGAACCTTTTTCTCTTTTGAAGTCGGTTAAAAAGAAGTTGCATATTAATTTTCAACCCCTTAAACATAGGGGTTCATTTATTCAAAAAATTCATTCTCGAAAATTAATGGTTTTTAATAATTTGTTTACCGTATACAGTGCTAATTTGCTCTACATTCTCTTACTTTCTGTCACTATACAGTGATTTAGATAATAACTTTGCTAGTTGTTTAAATCAAAGTAATATGCGCAGGGAAGATTTCGTCAACAAACAAAACTTTTCATACTAAAGTGTGTTTTATTGCTCATTTTGATTCAGTAAAGAGATTAGGCCACCCCTCTTTATGCGCTCCGCTGCCGCCCAAAAAAAGACATCGCTGTCACATTCAACAGATTTATGAGACGCCATTGTGGTGTTACCAAAATATTCCTACCCACTTTCTCATTCGAGAAGGGGGACAAATGCAATTTAATCATCAAAGTTGATATTATTCAAACATTAGTACCTATCGATATTTTATAAAGACTTTTATAGAGCTCTGAGTAATTTTATGAAACTGTGTTTGTTTGAATACAACGTGTAATATATATGACAGGGATTGTGACTTCCTTCCTCTATTATTCATCAAATAAACATTACCAAGTGGTATCGCTTCACGAAGTAAAATTTCGTAGGCTTTTTATGACAATAGTGTGTAGAGTAGAGGCTCTATCATTCATTACAATTTTACCACCAACGTAACGCTTGCCACACATATGTACGCACAATACACGTTTCAGTCTGTCGTGTGTTTGTGAATCTCCATTGTGCTATCACTTTCTGTTTATATGAAGAGTGAAAAAGACGGCGACATCCGAGGGGGGCCAGGCCGATTTGATAAAACCAACAGTTGAACGTGACGAAGTTCAGTTTTGAAAGAAACGGCGCGAGGAGTGCATCGCGCCAGTTGCTAGCCACGCGCCGAGGTTAAAATGTGGCTTCGTATTTTTTGTGTGCTTTGAATATTAATAATGAAGGCGAGTTAGTTACAGTGAATGGACAATTTCATTGGCTAGTTGAAACGTGGTGTTGTTTTTAACGCGTCAGTGACGTAGACGCGTGCAAGGATTAAAAGTTTATTGTGACGAAAAACGGGCCGCGCAAAAAGTTTCCTCGTGATCGCACCACTGGAAACAATCGTGATTTTATAGGGAACATACAAAAACCCACGCGGCCCAAGTGAATCTTTCGAAATTTCTAGAAAAAAACAGAAAATACAGTTCCTCTTCTAAATATTACCAAGTCTGGTGTTTACTTAAACCGGATCAAACAATCTTTTTCAAATTATGGTTGTTACAAAAGTCGATAACATGGCCTCATACTCAACATACACGGGGAAACCGAAAATGTTCTTCCCAAAGAAGGTGAGATATTTTTGAGATCTTTCTCGCGAAGAGTGATTGTTTTGACACGTGACCTAGTATATATAAGTAACACATACATTTATGAATGTGTAACGTATAATCTCATTTCAAATAAGTTACGTTGAATTGAATGTCATATCGATATTAAGGAAACTCATTTATATTTAAACTAATAGCATAATTAATGTTATGAGTTTAGCGCCAAATGTCTGTTCTTTTGTGTATTTAAATGCTATAATTATAATAAAGGTTAAATTACGATCAGGTGTTTCAAGACTCATTTTCATAGAACTTATGTCAGTAATGTGAAAAATATTTACAATTAACTCTTGTTAATAGAAATAATATGTTTTTTAACAGAATTCAGAACATAATCGAATTGTTGTCTACATTATCCTGAATTAATGTTTAGGTATACTTACTATTTATGCCTTAAATACCTAGGTACCGTACCTGTGTAATTAAATCTAAATGACCTACGTTAATGTTAGTGTTAACACCTGCCTCGTAATACGCGTCATTCAACACGTTAAAAAAAACATAAATAAGTACATTATACTATAACATTAATAATACATTATACTTAAAAATTATACTTAAATATAATATTATAGGAGTTTGCTACGAAACGTTAATGTCAAACGTTGACGCATACATTAACGCCTAACGCAATTAACAATGCCACATACAGATTAACTCGCTAAGATGTTGGCCTAATACGTAATGTTAATATTATTATTTTTTTACGTTTATAAATTCGTTAAGGTGCAGATGAAGCCCAGACAGTAATATTATGTAGTAATATTTTTCCGGAAAACCAGGTCTGGAATATTTACGGTCTTACTACAAAACTTTTTTAAGCCCTGTCTAAAGTTAGACCACATGAGTAGAGCAACGGTTCGTATGGTCAATTTCACCAACCTTGTATAGCTCAGGACAATTTTATTCTAAGTATGTCACTTGTGTTTAATGAAAAGAATGTAACAGCATGTCACTTAAGATTTTCTTTAGCTAAATCAAGGTTGGCTAAATTGATCATAAGACTATTGGCAACGTATTTACAAAACCAACAAAATTATTAGTCCCAATGAACATAATATTATATACAAACTTAATATTATATATACTTACAAACATACATAATATTATATACACATATATACTTGCAATAGGACTAACATCATAATTAATCTACCTATCGAAACAAAACAACTGCGCCTCCCAGTAGATACAGATCTAGATGCCCTATGCTATGATATTTTTTCTACTCATTTTACTGGCATACCTAACTATAATCTCATCATCCATACAGTGCGTGCTTGTTACACAAGGTCTTCAGTGCAATATCTGTGACCTACAAAAGCCATGTACTTCAAAATTGAGCTTTTACTCATTGTCATAACAACGAAATTCTATCATCACGTGAAAAGTCAAAGGGTTAAACCGTCCCGACATCTGGAACATACACGAACAAAACAAATTATGGATTGTTGTCAAGATAAGGAAATCACTATGTTACACTGACATCTTTGAAATTGCCGCCACTGATAACGATTCTGTATTTAAGTAAATAAAATACTCTATTAACGCTCAGTACGACCAATTAAAGGTGCAAATTATTATTAATGGACTTTTATATAGGCCATGGCTGTGAGCTTAGAACTAATAAAAGATAGGAATCAAAGGACTCATGAACTATCATGGCTATTGTCTTGACATACATTGATGTGTATATTGTTTTATGTTCGTGTTTCACTATAATGATGATGTAAGGAATTTATATGGAATAATTAATTCCACAAACAGTTTGATAGAAACATTAGTACGCCTATTTTTTATAACAGCCCATAACAATGTCGATAAAATACTAGCTTTGATATCAAAGATGCAACAACAAATAATCCAATTGGAATATAAAGAGAGGTGTAATAACGTCAAATTAAAAATCATTGTCAGACATGATTTCAGAATATAATTTATAGACTTGTTCTTGTCAATGAAGTTAAATGGATTTCAATGGTTACAATCAATGATATTACTCGTATGTATGACATACGATTCTAATGGGTTATGTAAATGTAAATCATCAACATGTATTATAATGCTATAAATACCGTTTTTATTATCTGCGCGACCATAGCATTCATCTTTCCCACCATCTATAATCGCGTTTAATAAGTTTGCTTGTGTTTATAATTTTTAGCACTAACGTTCATTGTTTTTTAATGTGTTCTGACTGCGTGTTATTATTTTTTCATTTTTCCGTTTATTTTTAGAGCTCCGTACCTCAAAAGGAAAAGAAACGAAACCCTTAAAGGATCACTTCGCCGCTGTTTGTCCGTATGTCTGTCACGACCCTTTTTCTCGGGAACACGTAGAGCTATCAAGCTAAAAAAACGATCAACGCGATCAAAAGATATACCGTTTATTTCGCATACTTTTTCAATTTCACAAGGGAATCAAAACCTATAGGCTACTTCCCGTTGACATAGAATCATGAAATTTGGCAAAAGGCAAGGTCTTTAGCACAAGTCATGTTAAGGAAAAGATCTGAAAACTGTTAATATGTAGTTAGGAACTTATGTACTTAGATATCTTTGAACAGAACCCTGTATTTATATTAACTTCATCATTTACTTAATCGAGACTCCGATCATCAAGATGAGTTATTTTAACTATTTATGTATGACCCACTAAGACTGACTACTGGGCAGTAGTTGGTTGATGATTGTTACAATACATAACAAAATCTTGATAATATTTTCAGGCGTGAGATAGTCGTCGTGATGATCAATCAATGTAGGCGCCGATGTCAACTCATGTCAATGGTGGTAATTTAGATAAATGATCATTGAATGGTCTAACGAGGTG
This sequence comes from Schoenobius gigantellus, assembly GCA_963935595.1. NCBI lineage: Eukaryota > Metazoa > Arthropoda > Insecta > Lepidoptera > Crambidae > Schoenobius > Schoenobius gigantellus. The sequence continues at coordinate 28,525,950 of OZ012547.1, read as the reverse complement.
CATTAAACAGTTTGACAGAGAATATTAGGTTAGTTGAAGTTTATATGGGTCTAGGTTCAATATCTAGACCATTTTGTGTCTAGACGACGACGCTATCATTTTTAATTGGAATACCTGCTATGTACACATACAATGCAAAAATTTGCACAGCCGCTAATTCACCGCTAACATATGAGTCATGTGACATTAAAATCGGAAGCAATGCAAAAAGTTAGATTCTGGTGAAAATTAACATTCCTCAGAGATAAATTGCTACGCAGACATCGTAACAGGCTGTTCCGGTAATTCTCCCGGTGCATTCCCCACACGCCGCAATGGGCGTGGACATAAAGCTCGTAAGGGCCCAGGAATGCGGTTGGAATGCTCTGGCTATCTTCCTGTTGATTCTTTTGGCTATTTTAAAACTTTACACTGACAAGCCAATATCTCTGAAATCTGAACCTTAAGGTTTGGAACAGATACAATCGTTTGGTTCGTTAGATTTTATTGTTTTATGTCGTAGCGTTTGTTTTTGTTCATCGGTGATAAATATTTTGGAGGCGCCAAGAATGAATTCTTCATCATTTGTTTACTTTTGTCTGCGTTGTTGAATATTTTTTCATAATCAATTTGTCTACGAGCTTGATTGATTATGAAAAAAAAATTCGTTCCACATTTACCGAAATTTATAGTGTGAATTGTCAACTGAGATAGGATTTTTCTATTTTATGGATGGTTGCCGCAATATTGTGAATTATCTGTCTTACAAGCTTATATTAGATACCATTAGCACAACCTCAATTGAAAAATTTACCAATGAAAGCAAAGTTTCATTTGTTGACCAATATTAACATTGTTATTTACTTAATAATCATGAAGTATGCCTATTTTAATAAACACAAATATGTATGTACAACACCATTCCCGGATTTCCCGTTTCCACTTCAGAGCAGATCTCTTTATGGTTACACGAACTATTATAGTGAGGATTAAAAAATATTGTATGAACTTCACTTCCTAAGCCATTAAAATAACTATTTCCGTCTCTGGTTAATGGAAGGTTTACCTAGTTTGCGCACAATTATTAAAGACACTAACTTTATTCATATTATAAACATTATTAAAATGATCATTAACGTTATTATAACTTTGAGCTGTAATACAATAAATCGAGGACGTTATAATATGTATTCAACGTTATAACGATAAAGCAATACATATCCTTTTTTTAATATATAAAATTCTCGTGTCACAATGTTTGTACCCAAACTCCTCCGAAAGGGCTTGACCGATTTTTACGAATTTCTTTGTGTATATTCGGTACTCGGTAGGTCTGAGAATAGGTCGTAATTTTTTATACCCCTAAGTGATAAGTGTTTTTTTTAATTATGGCAAAACGTAGTTCGCGGGTACCGCTAGTAACGTTATAAAAATGAAAACATCCTTTACTCTACTACGAAAATATATGAATATCTATATTAGATTTGAAAGAATATATTCTTTAAAAATTTAAGAGGATACGGTATCATGCCCACGGAACAGGGTCAATTGAGTGACCAGATTTCGTCCAGACTTTCATCCGAGGAAGCGGCTAGCACCAAAAATAGCGTTTCCGCCGAACAGTGGCACTAAGTAGGAAGTCGACCGGCTACAGTTTTCCGGCGACCGCCCACAGATGTCGCGACGCTTATTGAGTTTACAACGCACTTACGAATTGCATTGCTCCCACACAGTCTCTAAGTTGAATTAAATTGCTCATACCATGATATTATATCGACCCCGCTAACTAATAAGATACCCGATAAATGTGATAATGTGATCACATTTATTACCACTTGTGTTAATACAATATTTACAACCAAGTCGGTGTCCCGAATCGTACTGAAAACTATTTGGACCACAAATATTGACAGGCATGCGTTAATGATGTATGTAGATTTAAAATTAAAACAAAAAAACTTCAAAGCTCGTAGCTTTCTGAAATTGTAGGTTTCGAGAAGGCTTTTGAGGGTTCAAAGTCGTCTAGGAACCTACAATTTTTATTGATCGAGGTAAAAGATCAACCACGAAGACCCGATTTAACCAAAGTTTACCTAAAAGAAGTATCACCATACGAGTATCTATACCAGTACCTATAATATAAACACTGATTTTTTATATTTTCTGCACTATTTTTCAAAAGTAACCGGATGAATCATTTTCTGAGAATAATTAGAATCCTTAAAAAGACTAATATTCTCCTAGATGAAAAGTCGCCTAAAAATTTAAGGGATGTTGACCAATCTCACCGCAACACTAAGCTCACTTCTTTTATATTGTGAAATATAAATTAGACCTTCCGAGTTTCCTTTGCCTGTGCTTTTCATGAAGGCTCTTCCGATTTGCGAACAGTTATAGACTCTACACCTATTCTCTACACTGTAGAGTCATCTCTGATTTGTAAAGTGATCTTTATTCATCAGTTTCATTGTACTTAATATTGTAGAGAAATAAAATATTTATTATATTTTTTCCTTCTTTTTGTATTAGCAGACGTCTTGATTATGGTTAGGATTATGCACATACCAAGTTTTAATCTTCTGACAAGAATGTTGTATTTATTTTTAACGTCGTGATATGTTTGAATTAGATTTCTTAAATAACAATATTAATAATATCTCTCCGATTTATAAGATAATTCGGTATTTAACTGACTATGACTGACACGTTTTACGTGAATCATTAATATCAAAAACACCATTTTAGTGAACGTATTATAAGCGAATTAGTATTACCTAATATGGCAAGTTTATCGCTCTTTCTGACAATTCAACCATCCCACGCAGTCGCGCCGGCAACCACACACCCATCTTGATATGGATAACCTGTTATTTTTGGAATCATTCTCCATTATATTATTATTTCGCAGATTGTTAAAATCATGTATTTAGGTGCATGTCTTAATAGGTCTGAAGTACTAGGTACATCCTGCGTTGTGACCGATCAAAATAAATTTTAGAAGCGCATTGACACTAAAATTTAATATTTCAACTCATGTAGAGCTTTAAAATATATCAAAAATGTTACCAATTTCTAATAATTTACCTTTAATGTGTCATATTTTTTAACATAATATTTTTAGAGAAATTGTACAAATTCTTTTAATAAGTATAGTTGTACAGTAGGCTGATAGTGATAGTATCGTTATACTTATTTCAACTTTATCTTTTGACGTCTTGAAGTCACTCAATATTTTTACGTTGTCACACGGTCGTCACTTACATATGATTAGATAATGTTTTATTACCTGTTGGCCATTTAAGGAACACTTCTAGAATGTTTTCTAGACGAACGCTGATAAGCGACATCCAGTACAAAAATCTCAATCAATTAAACCTAAATGGTTTGTAATTTATAAGTCTATATTAGTCCAATTACTGGGTACATTATTAACAAAGGAATACTGTACTACTTATTTTATTTACGGTTTTTTGACACTATAACATGCGCAGAAGCAATTAGTTACAATTTTGTCGATTGTCGCACGCAGCAGTAATAACTTAAAGAGCAAAAGTAAAATTAAAATCCCTTTGCCATCATTCATGTTCAGGGTTCATCGACAGTTAAATTGGACATTTCAGATATAAATCACTGTCTGTCAATAAGTGCTTATTACAATCACTATTACCAAAAATGTGTCCTACATATTTACATTAAAAGCAAGCAATCCCTTGTTCTTTAAAAAAACAGGAATCTAATTATTATTAACTAGCTGTGCCTGCGAACTACATTCTGCTTTAATAAAGCAACACTGTAGTGTCATAAATTTTTCGGATGGGGAGCTTTCTCAGCTTCCTGTGACAATTTCGAAAAATCCTTCCTTAGTGAGCGCCCACATAAGTAAACGAACCCCTTTTTAATAGTTTGAGCTCTACGTTGATACCTCAGTCATTCACTCACCAGTCTTTCATTCACTCACCAATCTTTAATAAAATACAGATCAATGAGTGAATTCATAAGCGACTCTTGCTTATAATTAATTAACATTTTCCGGCAAATGAACTATGAGTCATTTGTGAAGAAACACTCCGTGAATCATTGTACAATCGATACCTTATCAAGCTTTACTTCAAATTATTATCATATATTGTGAGATAGTTCATTTTTCAAAGTTATTATGTAACTCACTACCGCGGTTTGTTTGTCAGGTATAATAGGTACTGATTTTATTACAGGAAATCACGTGTAGAAGTAGCACATGAAGATTGGATTTGAGAGAACCTGTTATCTCAGGCCAATCTTTGAATTAATAAACTGAAAACTTTAAGACTCGTTTGATTTTCATCAGGCCATCCATAGAAAGTTTAATTTTAAGAAAAGCCGCTCTTTATATTATTTCATATATGTATAAAAGAAGAAATACAAAATATGCAGGTTATATGAGAGCCTCATATACACTCTCATGGACAAATTGATATTAAAAAGTAAAAAGAAATTAAAATTTTAGCTTAAAACCTAGATAAAAATATTTATTTTAATTGTTAAAACGTTATGTTCAAGAAAACAACTTTTCCCAGGGACTTACTAGTAAAGAGGAAATCGTCCCGGCCGTTTTCCACACAAACGTAGTCCCCTGTTTCCTTTCTTGATAATGGCAATAGTTGCCCTATTTTTTCCAAAATAATCTATGGCCACTATAATCATAATCCTTAGTTTTCCTTTTTTAAGTACATTAGTACTTAAAATTACTTTCTCCCCTTCGATACTAAAATTATGCTTGCGCAAGCTCTCTTACTCCCTCTCCTAGACTATGCTGATGTCTGTTTTCTGGATCTGAAAGTAGATCTATTCAATAGCGGCTTGAGCTTGAGCGGCTACAGAACCTGGCAATTCGGTTTATTTTCGGACTTCGAAAATTTGATCGAATTTCACAATTTCGCTCTGACTTAAAGTGGTTACCGATACGAGAGCGCCGTAACGTACACATTTTGACGACACTTTTTAAAGTTATCAAAGACCCTAACGCCCCGAGCTACTTCAAATCACGTTTTCGAATGTTGCCTCCAACATCTCGTTCTGTGCGCTCTTGCTATGGTGATATGCTCGAACTCCCCCACGCCAATACCAACTTCCTTCTCCATTATTTTAGCTTTCGAGCTGCCCAAATGTGGAATCATCTCCCGACAGTTGTTCAACAAAGCCCATCTGTGCCATCATTTAAACGCAGACTCAAGCAGCACTTTCTTTCTCAACTCTCCACTTCAGTTTTATAACGAATGTGTACAGCCTCATCATCTTAAGTATATATAATATGATATATTGGTATAATTTATATATTTTTATGTATATACGTGTGTTGTATTTGTGGTTTATATATTATATTATTTGAGTTATTTTATAGTGAGAGTAAATATTGTAGTTTACGCGCTTGTGTTTTTCCCACAGAACAATATATCCTTCATACTCACAGGTTGGCTGGAAGAAACCTCTATGTCCACCTTTGTGTACATTGTCTGTTATAATTTTATAGTATAAATTACTATGCGCAATAAAGAGTATTATATTAGTTATTTAGGGAGATTTAAGCCTTCAAAAACCTAAAAAATTGATCAGGTTATTTCATTATAGTAAGGTACTCGTAATTGGTTAATTAATGCAAAAGTAATTAATTCGGTCTTGTTCTAGCTATGAGCACGATTGACTGGACCTAAACATGGGGAAGCACAAAAGATCCATGATGGGTCGAAGTGCGAAGGCTCTCATCCTGGGCCACCCCTACATTAAGATAAGATAAGATAAGATTCTAGCTAGAGCATAGAACAGGGGTCTACGAAGCGTCTCTTTTGTGTATTTTTCATAGGTATCTTCGGTCATACATAGCCCAAAGAATTGCAAACCTTAAGTGGCAGTGGGCAGGACACATCGCTCGTAGGACTGACGGCCGTTGGGCCGGAAAGGTTCTCGAGTGGCGGCCGCGTTCAGGGAGACGCAGTGTTGGTACGGCCCCCACAAGGTGGACCGACGATCTGGTGAAGGTCGCGGGAAGCCGCTGGATGCGGGAGGCGCAGGACCGATCGGTATGGAGATCCTTGAGGGAGGCCTATGTCCAACAGAGGGCGTCTCTTGTCTGAAATGATTTAGCGGCAAGTTAGTACTAGGCACAGTACCACTATACTACACACGCACGCACATGACCAACACTTTACAACTACATTAGTTAACTTTGCCATGTACTACATTTTGGTACACATTTGGTGTACTGTTTTATTTTAATTTTCATGTTGTTGCTATTAAAATATAAAAAAAATTCTGTGGTAATTAGACTTTTACTTACAATATCCACATTCTAATTTAAAATCATTTTAGTCCCTCAGGGAAATAAAGCTATTTTGGTCCCTGTTTGCGGGTAACCTATTAGCTCTTTTCGAATAGAAGTGATAAAAAAATATTTCTCAATAAAAATCATATATTTAATATTTTGTAAAAATGATTAGTCCATGCCTAGGCGTGGAATTGAAATACTGATGGGCAGTGCTGGGAAAGTTGAATAGGTTGAGTATACAAGGAGGTTTACTCATAACATAATAAACAAAACCTATTGTTTGTTTCTCCTTTTGTCGAACTGTTTTATAAGTTTCCTTGGAAAAAATCACAAGCACATTAAGAAAAATATAATCAATTGACCCGACATAATTTTTATAAGTCATACCACTTTTCCGAACAAAATTATTTGTTTATGATAAATTTACTGTACATTCCGTAGGCCTCGTACAAGATGGGACCATTAAATGGAGACGGACACGGGAACTGGATGCGAGCAGATCAGGGTCGTCAGTATGGAGATCCTCGGGGTCTCCCATGATAATAATATGCAATTAAAATATTAACCTTGAATGCAACAATATTGTAATTTCAAATATCTTATCATACCCCTCATAATATTATCATTAGGTAATATTAAATGTTTATTATTGTAATTTCATTGGCAAATAGGTATAATATAATGATAACATTTATTAGTTATAATCATATATTGGTGTCGATTCAAAGATACAACTTAATTTAACTAAACTAATTTGACAGGGTTAAAACTATCGCCATCTTTCTTTTTCTCTAAAGGATTAAAAGTGACGGCTTTATTTTTAGACCTGTCAAATTAGTTTAGTTTAATTAGGTTGTGTGTCTGAATCGACACCAATGTCATATATTATTTCAGTGCTATAGTCATATATTGCAAAAGAATATTTTCATGATTGTGCGGTTTTATAAAGACATTCATAGAGCACTGAGTAATTTTGTGGTCGTCCTCATGTTTTTGGAGTAATTTTTGTTAGAGATTTCTTCCCTGTGATCGACTCTATCGATCGGTATCATAAAAACACAAGATGTTATTTTTTTTTTGGGTCGATTCCCGGTATGCAGACGATTATTGAAAAATCTCTAAATGCTGTTTGGATTGATTTTAAAATCAAAATGAAGAGACTACTTTCAGTTTTCTATCTTTGAGCGTAAATTAAAGGTTGCGAGCTGTCGTCATGAACGTTTTCTCCATTCTTTCATTCCAAGTTGGTTTTACCGAAATAAGTTTGTTTGTTTTTTTTTAATTCATTAATTAAAGAAAGTGACAATTTAGTATTTCGTTTTTCAATTTTATTACGAACATGTTTAATGTTAGTTAAAATATAACGTCGACTCTATTTTGAGTGCAGGTGTGTTTATGTTAAAAGTTGTGTTAAGTATTTTATATTATTTTGTAAAACTTAAAAAACTTCTTTCGATTCCGTCCTCGACATTTTTATAAATTTCCTTCCTCAATATACGAGTAAGTACCAAGGAATATGAACTAATTTCAAAATTATTTCTGTGTAATTTTCGCTTCACAGAATATTATCAGACTTATGTTATAAAGCCAACGTCTGTAGAATTCTTGGATTTTCAAGGTGCTTTCAACTTTGACATCTGTGCGAAGATAAGAGATCAAAACATGTGGCAACGTGTCGCATTTTGGCTTTAAAGTGTGATTGTGTCAATAACTCCAGTTTATCAAAGGTGGAACGGCAATAAAACGATGCGTGAATCTTCTTACCTGATAAGTATTTAAAACAAACTGTTTCCACACGCCACCACAGATTACGATAAAATATCTACCAGTTGTATACATTTATATGTTACTTTTAATTTTTAGGGTTCCGTAGTAAACAAGAAACCCTTATAGTTTCGCTATGTCTGTCTGTCTGTCTGTCCGCGGTTTTACTCAGAGACTATTAGTACTAGAAAGCTGTAACTTATTGGTATGGGTATGTATATTAATCATGCTAAAAAAGTGGTAGAAAAAATATTGAAAATTTATTTTTAGGATAGCTCCCATACAAGTAAAGTGGGAGTAATTTTTTTTCTCGACTAACCCATCGTGTGCGGTATTGTTCAAAAGGTCTTTAAAAAATAATGTTAAGTTCAGAACACCATTTCTCGATTTAGGGATCCGTTTCTGAAATATTTGGTTTTAAAGTGCAAATTTTTGTTAGAGGTAAGTGTCCCCCTATCTGTTAAACGGTTATACCGGGTGATCAATCCAAATGGGTCAGTAGGGAGAAATCAGAAACTATGAGAGATAGCGAAATCTGTTCTTAGGAACCATGGCGATTTTAGATTTAATAATAATGGCATTCAAATTTTATAAACTTTCATACATACATACCCGGAATCGAACCTGGTCAAAATCTCGTTACAAAATGTTATAAATTCTGCAAGTTTTTTCGTAATAATTGTTGATGGAGGATTCAGTCGAATAAATTTATCTGTAGAGACCACTTATGAATATCTTATCTGCATCGATATTATGCATTACAAATTGCGTTTATTTAAAATTAGAACATATTCGCTCAGCGGGCGGGCCAATTTATTTAATATTTAAAAATACTTAAATGAAATAATTATCTTATTTTTGAGGTTTTTTTTTCAATTATTTGAACAAGGTTCCATTAAAAATGTGTTCCTTGTGATTTATGATTCACACCATCAACAATAACAACGAAAAAACTTGCAGAATTTATAACATTTTTTACAGAGATTTTGACCAGGTTCGATTCCGGATGTATGAGAGTTAAAAAACTTTGAATGCCATTATTATTATTAAATCTAAAATCGACGCCATGGTTCCTAAGAACAGATATCGCTAACTCTCATAGTTTCTGACTTCTCCCTACTGACCCATTTGGATTGATCACCTGTATATGAACACGTGAAAAAATACAACAGTAGTATATATAACGCAGTTTAAAGGAAAACTATCAGAGTTGAGTGCTAAGTACAAACTAAAAAGTTATAGACGACCAACTTATAAAATGTACTCGGAAAAGTAAAATTTCATTGAAAATTAGTACTGAATAAAAATAACGAACCTCGTGAAGTTAAGAAAATATAAAATAATTTCAGCTTTAATAATAATAATAATGCCTAATTTAATAGCAACATGTTGTGAGGTGTGAGTGTGAACTCAAAGTTGGCATTTGCAACTACGGAACTCTACACGCACTTGGCCAGTTTTTCTAGTTTTATTTACTATTCAATATCGACTCGTAACTATTGCGAAGACTCATTTTCATACTGAACTGAGTAACTTGGATCGGTAACACAACACAATATCATAACTAGCTTTTGCCCGTGACTTCGTCCGCGTGGAAATTTTTGTTTTTTGTTGATTCCCTTTGTGTCCCCCCCCCCTTTTACACCCTCTATCCTTCCCGACAATTCAAACTATAATATAATAATAATAATAAAATTATTTATTTCTCTCACAACAAGATAACTTACAATATAACTTATTTAGATCGTACAATTTTTGCATACAGTGTTGTGAGAAACTGGTGCCTGTTAGAGACTATATAGCCTGTGTTACAGGTCACCAGGCCCCTCTCAAGCAGATTGCAATACAATAAGGTATGTGCCTATGTTTGAAAGGACATCCGTTTAGAAAAAGAGATAAGGAATAATCACAATAATTAATAATAATAATGAAAGAAAATGTATGAAAAATCATATTTAGAAAATTAAAATAGTACTAAAAACATTAAAGAAATAACACTATACTTAGCTATTAATGTACTGCGGAAAACACAGAGCGAATTTATCTGATGTATGTGGCTGTGTGTGCGAACGTGTAAGGGGGTAAGGTGATGGTGTGTGGATGTGTGTTTGCGTGTGTGCGTGAGTGTGTTGTTGTGTACATATACGGTAGGTGTGAGTGTACATGTGTGTGTTTATGTGAGTGGTGTGAAAAAATGTCAATGAGGTTTGTATAAACAACAAAAGGCTAACAATAAATATATTCCAAAGTGTAGGGCAGAAGCTTTAGCATTAGCAATAATAAGGGGATTAATGTATACAATTTTGGTCTTATCTTTGGTCAAAATGTTACGACTTATAAAAATAATATTAAGTTCCATAATTTACTAATTTTATTTGAGTATACGCTTTTCGGGTGTTGATTACCTTAAGATAGAAAGGAGACTTTCAGTGGATTGGTAATCTAGATTTGTTAGATATCTCACTACAACAGTCTTGCAACCGGCTCTTGGGAGTGAGTATATACTTAATATAGTATTTACCTTATTGTACAGATAATCACCCATGAAGCAGAAGAAATTACGTGAAAAGGCGGTTCTGTAGGGTAACATTGCACAAACAGACCCCTTCCTGCGTTTATCCTTCAGTAGTTTCGGGTCATAGAACAATTTGGAGTGCTTGGTTAAAATGGTTTGTAGTATGTACGTTTGCCTGACGGTAAGCACATCCCATTTTTTATAGAGCTCTGCGGTTGGGTATCGGAATGGAAGGCCAGCCGCCACCTTTAGCACTGCGCGTTGAGCTCTTTCGACCTCAAGAAGAGTTGTTTTAGGTATACCACCCCATGTTGAAATACAGTATTCCAGTAGTGGCTGGCAAAGGGCACAATAAACCATTCTAATAGTTCGATGATCCGAAACATGTCTGAGTGTTTTAAAGATATATATAAGCTTCCGTAGTCTGGGCACAAGGTTTTGAACATGGTATTTAAAGGAAAGCGTTTGGTCAATGATTATTCCCAGATATTTAATGTGAGTAGTCCTATTAAGAGCAGAGCAATTACATGCTGTACGGTCAGAGATGCATTCATGAGCTATTATCTGCAGCGAGTCAAGGGGAAGCTGTGAAGACTGCAAAGCGAATGCCAAATATTTAGTCTTGGCTACATTTAGGGTTAACCTGTTGCATTTTAACCATTTGATAATGTAGTCAAGTCCAAGCTGGGCATTTTGAAAAGCTTCCCTCCAGGAATGACCACTAAAGAAAAGTGCAGTGTCATCAGCGAAAGTCAGGACTTTTTTACTATCTGCATAACAAATTTCATCTAAATCGGTTCAGTGGTTAATGATTCCCTAACAAACTTCCACCCCCCTTTTCTCCCCTTAAGGGGTGATTTCTGCGATAAAAGCTATCCTATGCCCGTATTCTGGTTCTATGCTACCTCCCCACAAATTTTCAGCCAAATCGGTTCGGCCGTTCTTGAGTTATAAATAAGTAGTGTAACTAACACGACCTTCTTTTACAGATATAGATGTAATGATATGCTAAGTGAAACCTTTACATTGAAACAATAATGAAAATTACCTAAATTTGTCGCCATAATAACAATGTTAATAGCATTGTTGTGTTCCGACAATAAGCGCCAGTCAGATCCTCAGTTGGTGAGGAGTCCAGGTGAAGCTCGCTTCCACCTTCGACCTTTATTAAGGGGCACAGTCCGTCCACTAGCGCCGCCATTCGTTTTGTATTAATTATGGTGAATTAAATACATTTCTACAAAAAATAGCACAGTCACGAACTCAATATAGATACTTCAGATTTATATTTACGTATTTTGTACACATTAACCGTATAGAATAGTCGACATCATAATTATTGCTTAGAGTGGCCACTTTTAGCAATAATTCTGATTATGATTATTCCTATACTTTTAATCTATGCTTGAATAGCTCCCAAAAATCTAAAATATCTATATTGAGTTCGTGACTGTGCTATTTTTTGTAGGAATGTCTTTAATTCATAATAATCAATAAAAAACGAATGGCGGCGCTAGTGGACTGACTGTGCCCCCTTAACGCAACTTATACAACATTACGACCTCTTTTAAATATCAAATTATGTATTTTTGATTCTAAATAATAACACAATAATATAATAATTATATAACGCTGCTTCTTCTAACTAGACTTTTTTTTCAGGTACGTTCAGAGGAATCTCTGCATGTACACGACTTACAGAAGAACGCACGATGGGTATGTAACGATGTAGCTTGGCTCTATTTTGGTGAAGGTTTAAATACTAATTCAAGTTAACTGAACAACATAACATTCAACATCTTGTAACTGGTATTATGAATAATAATAAAAATCACTAAGAGCATCACTTAAGTACGACATTTTTTATTAAATTCACGAATCAGATTTCGATCTACAAAGCGAATGTAATATAGTTAACATATACATATGTACATACATTTAAAAACAAAAAAACAGCTAATATAGTAGTGAACTACAGGTAATGCTACTTGCCCATGGTCCTATTGATAGAACCACGGACAGAATAAATTACCCGTGGTACTACCAGTAGGACTACGCAGTAGGAGCATGAGTAACGAATGATCATGTAAAACTTAGCTAAGACGTGCCCACTTCGCTAGGCGTCACACATTTTGTGGTGAAATTATCTAAGTACTGAGTGTTTTGGATTTATAGCTAAATATATATTATTATATTAAACCGTTTAGTCAGCTCACGCCAATAAATCGACACATCAACTTATATTTCTCGAAATTAATAGACAAATATCATATTATTATGACATTAAACATATTATTAACTAGCTGTCCGCTCGCGACATCGCCCGCGTTATTTTTGTTTTCCCGTGGGAATTTTATATTTTCCCGTAGGAAAATATGCTCTTACTTTGGTCTCGTACTATCCCTATATCAACTTTCATCAAAAGCGGTTCAGTAGTTTTCAAAGCCTATTCAATACAAACAAACAATCAAACCTTTCCTCTTTATAAAATTAGTATAGATTATAATGAAATAGAGCCTATCACTCAGGAATAATGTAGGTTTCTACTGGAGAAATCATTTTCAAAATCGGTTCAGTCCAGAGATGACTATCATAAACAAACCCACAAACTTACAAACTTCACCCATTTATACTATTACCCTGCCCATTTATCTCTTTGTGCAGTGTCTTAGAGCAGTGCAGTGTAGATGAATACAATGTAGCGAAGTAATTATTGCTATGAGTGTCAAAACTTCAGACAACTTTAGTTATACTGTTCCAGCCTATCATTATGCTTGGTCGACACTGGAAATGAAAGTCATAATTTCATAAATTAAGGCGCATAGTGGTCCCAATGACCTTGCGTCGATCGTCCCGCACTGATTACATAGGAGTGAGTGAGTCAAAAATTAAAAGACCATCCTCTAAAGAATGCGTTTAATAATAACATATCTTTTTTAAAGATTTTTTTATTCAATATTTATGAAGAGAACCGGTTTTTTCTGCAGTGATTTTTTATGATTAACCCTACTATGCGCCTTAATGTCAATCTGCATACAAATCAGAGTCCATACGCTTGCATGTTGCTTATACGTTGCAACTGGAATATGATGATTTGCACAGACGCGAATTTAACTAGACACAGCAAGTGAAAAGCAATGCTCTTTGTACATACAAAGAAACCAAAATATTAAAAACTGTTGACACTTTAAGCACTCTTTTACGTCACATAGAATAATGAAAAATTTACTTACTCTGTTCAAATAAAGATGGAGATGGCGTTGTCTAGTTGAATACATGTCTGTGGTGATTTCGCATCAGCTCTGTCATTCTGTATGCATGAGTCTACCGGTTTTAATGGCATGATCGATTACTTGTTTTTCCATGAATATAGAGTAATGTATCTAAGCATGACATATGCAACTATTTTCGTAAGGAAGGCTGACAATTTTTTTAATAGCCATCATTACCTAACCAAAAGTTTGCGACGACTTACACTAATTTGAAATGTCACATAACGTTACACCTAAGTGCTTTTTAAAGTGAAACTTTTATATTAAATTATTTTATTCACACAAGAAGCAAGCTCTCTGCCCTCATCTCACCTGATAGTAAGTGAGGATAAGGCTGAAGGTGGAAGCGAGCTTCACCTGGACTCCTCAACAACTGAGGAACAGGTGGGTTATTGTCTAATAGAAAGTCTATCATGATCGCTTATAATTTGACAGCCATTGCGTCGTAAACTCAAGACTCTACGCCGACTTCCTTTTATAAAGGATCGATGGATGGACTGCGACTGTTAAATTGTAAGCGATCGCAATAGATTTTTTCTTAGACAATAACCCCCTGGATGGCTTGCCTCTATTGTTCGAACACAACAATGTTATTTATACAGTTATTATGGCGAAAAACTTAGTTAAGAAGCTAGTCAGGTGGGCTCAGAAGCCCTCATCATCATCATCATCATAATCATAACAGCTCATATACGTCCCCACCGAGGGGCTCGAGCCTACCCTAAGTTAGGGTGTTTAGGCCTTAGTCAACCACACTGGCCCAGTGCGGATTGGTCGACTTCACATACACCTTTGAATTTCTTCGCAGATGTATGCAGGTTGCCTCACGATGTTTTCCTTCACCTTCAGAAGCCCTACCACTAACCAAACCAAGCAGAAAACCTGCCCCCATAAGGAATAGAACCCCTCTGCCGTGTCAGGCCAATATCATGCAACTCACGAGGTCGCTATTTGAGAAAATGGAGCGTAAAGATTTTAAGTAATTTTTGATCATATGTCATAAAATTAACACGTATTTTGTTAACAGGTATTTCAAAAATATTAGTACGAATAAGTTTTAATTAACTGTGTTGTTTTATTTTGCATATCTTTATTAAGTAATATTATATTCAAGTTAAAGGATTTACGCGTAACCACTTTTCAAACATTTTTCTATACTAACGTGGTTACGCGACGTCTTGCAACATCTCTTGTAACTAAAGGATATGATTAGTTATGATTGAGTATGCGTATTTTAATTATATTAGCGTTATTTAAGTGTAATTATTTGGAAATATTAAAATTTTACCGTGGATAGTAGAAAAGAAAAACAGTAGGCGATTAATTATTATTATGTATTTGTATTTCCATATCAAATAAAAGCAACATGATTTTTGCTTACCTAAGTATAAAAAAAATATTACCACATTTTTTTTAAATCAATCAATAAAACAAAACAAACTTAGTTATTGAAGCTATTCAATAAAATAAATTATTTTTATATTGAAACTAAAAAAACGAATAATCCCTGTAGTTCAACAAAAATAACATTTATACATAAGTACAACAACTAAATTCTACAACTTTTAAGGCCTGAATATTTTTTTTTTGGAAAACGTGAAGAACGTGAAAGTAATTATAGAAAATGAAGTCACACATATCTGTGAAACGCGCAATCGACAAATGCTGAAACTTGCCGACAAACTCAAACAATCTATTTTTCACAGTATTTTTTTTTTGTGGCCCAACTGGGATTAGCCACACGCTACATCGAATGACCAAACGGTTATAAAACATGGTTACGCACATCTCCTGCAACACTAAGATACAGGAGTTTGTAATTGCTCTAAGCATGCCACGTTGATCGCGTTTATATCGCGTTCATCTACAACATGTTAAATTGGAATAGTTTGGCATATTTGACGATGTATTTATGCAAGTTGCATGAATGTGGCAAGGCTTATATTTTTAAAACGGCTTCTCATAATGAAAAGTTCTTTTGAACATAGATAAATATGATTAAATAAATGTGAATGGCACTTGTTAGGCGTATCTCGTGCAAGTTAAGTTAAAGGACTTTCGCGTGACACGGCAGCCCTGATCTCCAGATCACCACCGGGTAGTTTCAACCATTAGACCCCGATTAAAAGAGGCAAGGGTCATCATTGGGTTTTAGTATTTAGGCCACGGTCTCTAGATGGTACGCTTCCTCCAGCGATCGTGGAAAATCCGACATAACCTCGCGTTATCCTACGCGCGAGGTATGCGTAAGGCATTTCCCAACGAAATCAGGGAAGACATTCGGAGAACTGATGACCGTTGGGCGGAAAGATTGCCTCTAACGGAATATTGTAATGTAGCGACTCCTTTTACTTTACCCAAGTAACTTTTTTGAACGCCTTTAACTTGTCTTACCATAATCGCTTAGAGCATGATGGAACATTTAAACAGAGACAGCGCTATTGCAGCGTATAACGCCATCTCGCTCTCACAGTTCACAGTCTCGCAGTTTTAACACTGTTTAAGCGGTCATGGCCGAACAAAAAAAATATTTTATATTTTTTTAAATTATAATAATGTCCTCCTTATAGTTATGGGGGTTCGGTGTTTGGTTATGGGGGCCAATCTCAACAGCTAGCAATCTGCGCGGGAGACATTTTAGTGCACAAATGTCTACGCAAACACATACTTAAGTGCACTCTGTTCTTCACTCGCATAGTGCGATGGGTCATGGGACGGTTAGCCGCCACCAGTGAAACGATTACGAGATCCGGCGCAGGTCCCGCTGAGGAGCTCAGGATGTCTCTCATTGTTTGTCACCCATCACTAGCAATCTTTAAAAAACGCCACCATTAATGCGCTTTCAAGCTCCTTAATTATTTTCATAATATCTAAATGACAGACTCAATAGAGTTTTTATATACACCGTAATCATTAATATACTTTGCTTGCAGTTTTATTTTGTAGGTATGTTGTGCAAAAACACCAGTTGTGAATGAAATTGAATAACTACACGAATGATGTAAGCACTCTCATGGCTTGCCTTTTATCTATTTCTATAATATCACCATCACAAAAATATTAAACTACAGAGGAGCTCAGAAAATGATCTCAAAAATATTCTCCTCTTGAACGGAAAACTAAATACCGACTTCAAAACCACTAAAAACTCTTAAATAATTCGTACGGTGCATGCTAAATTTTAAGGAGACATTCCAGGAGATCATCGCTTGGCACTTGGCACTTATTACTGCACCGGCATGTATTTTTATTTTATTAGAATATTTTTTAAAATCTTTTTAGTGAATTTCTTGCCAACTCACTGAAGCAATTTGAAAGAATACAACTAATACGTCCCTATTCGAGAAAAAAACTAACTTCTAAATCAAGGAGCCTTCCATCATCAGCTCAGCATGGTGTATGAATCTTTAAGATGATAACTTACAGACGCAAATACCTAAATAGCTTCAGAATAAAACATGAAACACGTTGGACCTGCTTACCTTTTTCTGGGATCGACCAAATTCTGAATTAGTGACAATGAAACCACCTCAGCCTCCGTAGCCCGACCATCAAAACGCAATATATATGATAATACGCTTTATCGTGCTGAACTGTCAAAATACAAATAAAACCTATTGTATTTTGACAGTTCACCATCGTTCATAACCGCTTTATTATATCGTGTTTTGGTGCTAGTGCTAGGGAGGCAGGAGTATTCTACTTGAATACAAAGAAAATTTTGAAAATCGGTTCACATTTGGCGGAGTAATCGCATAACAAACATACAAAATAACATACAGTCAAATATTGAGAAGCTCCTTTTTTGAAGTCAGTTAAAGAATTAAATCAAAAGCTATACTGAAAAATAAGCAACATTATGTGAACGTTTTCGTTTTCCATGCATAGGTGTCACGATTTACACAACTAATTAATCACGCAAATGCTTTTAACTCGTGTACTGACCTTGCATGCGATCGTTTCAGCTGTATATAAAACAACGACTTGTGATATTGTCACGTAGATATAACTACTATCATGCAAATGCATGTAGCCGACATCGCGGGCCTACATTGCCAACCATTTATTTTAATGCCGATGCTTAAATAACAATATTATGATGTTTTCTGAATATCCACTTAAAGGCGTACGTGTTAAAAGGCTGCGACTGAATGTTGGAAATATAAATACTATATTTATCGTCAATGCTCTACGCCAAACCTGAAGTAAAAATATTTAGATTCATTACTACATTAATAATGGTTTGAATATCTGTCTGTATATTTAAAAAACTTTGGTGACTGATTGACAGAGGTATGAACGTAGAATCAAAACTACTGGTATAGAAGCATGAAATTCGGTACAAGGGTTCCTTTACTTATGTGGGTGCCTTCCAAGGAAGAATTTTTAAAAATTTCTACAGGAAGCTAAGAAATCCACCTCCAAAAAATTAAAGCGAAACGTAGTTCACGGGAACAGTTAAAATTATTTAATTGAATTTTTTTTTAATTGAAAAATATCTGCATATTCATTAGCGTGTTAGTGTCTTGGTGGTATGCCTACTTTAGCTATTATCTGCCTTGGCTTTCCTATCGGAGATCTGGCTACAAAAATTTACCTACGCAAAATACACATAACAATTGCTTTAATAAAAAAATAAATAGGGTAAATAGGTGCATTTTGGGATTTTCTGGATAAAAGTAAAAAAACATGTAAATAGGTGAAAAGTAAATGTTTAACAAGATACTTCTATAGCGACAAAGTTAATTCATTTTTGTTTAAAAATATACGTATGTAGGTATGTAAAAAAATATCACCCGTTCGGTTTAGGTGTAATGGTAGAGTTTTGTTTGAATTGATGAATATCTTTTCTTCCTTATTGATTATAGTTTTTTAACACGTGTGGATATTTTTTAATATATATATTTATTTATCTATTATTATTCATGTCAAGTCGATAACACGTCAAACTTCGCCGTCTTAATAATAATAATTCCTTAATTTACAATATTTTGTTAGCTTATTTTGCTTTGAATCGAATTGAATTGTCGTGTATTCTTAAAATTTTATAAAGGTAAACTTAATGGCTGCGGCATTCTCTTCCAGTCGACCTTAGAGTGATTCAGACAAGGTAGGTGCATCAATTCGTAAAATATTAATTTAATGATTTCATTGGCGTAAAAAATGAAATAAAATCACAGAAGTAAAATATTATAAAAAATATACCTTAAATTTCTTCTTCATCTTCTGCCTGCAAACATCTTCTGCTCGCAACATACTGCGTAGAATAAGTAAAACGTTTACATTGAAATGTTCTTACATAATGAAAGAATCTAATGACTTACTAATACTATTCATTGATTAGTACACTCGAGTACATAAAGATCGATACCTTCAAAGTTACAAAAATATGTATACTCTGCCAACTCTACCTTAATGTTAAGTCAATAAAGTCTGTCAATCAATGTGTACATATTTTTGTAACTTTCACCGTATCGATCATTTTGTACCCGAGTGTACCTACTCGTGTCCTTCTTTTCGACCGTATCGATCATTTTGTACCAGAGTGTACCTATTCGTGTCCTTTTCTACTTTTACTAAGGTCTTCGTTTCTATGTGCGTCACAGCTTGTTATTATTGTACTACAGCTATTTTATCGACCCTGTTACAGGCAAATCGTACCAACTGTTTAATCAGCACGACAAAACGTACTCTACCAGACCGAACTGGTTTCGGACACATGTGCACATGCATACCAACTTATTTTTATAAGCCAATTGATCATTTAAATCTATGTATAGATACCGACGCTGTAGTCCAAATAGATTAACAATTAGTCATGGCCGCTTCCAAAATAAATTTGTATTTTGTTGAAAGATTATTTTAATCATGCAGTTACAACCTGTCTCTTTTTACCGACTTATTAATTCAATTGTATGTTTTTTTATGTTTGTTACCTCATAACTCCGAGATCAATTAACCGATTTGGAAAATTCTTTTTTGTTTGAGAGGATATACTTTCCTATTGGTTCCTTCGTCAGTTCCTTTGTCTTTGTCCAGTTACTTTGTCAGTTGTATACTTCCAAGTAACTTGGGTGAGCTGCTATTAAAGTGGAGGTGGAGAATCCTCATGGATACCCGCACGGCCAGCCGCACGGGTTATGCCGGACTCTTACCGGCTAAACTCCACCTTATGCCTTTAACCATAAGGTCATTAAGGCTTCATCGGATAGCGACCGTCCCTTAGGAAAGGGGCGGCGCAGCGCTGCCCTAGGCTAACTAGGGCATATGCGCTATATAAAAAGAAGGGAACCAAAGCGGGCCGGCGTATCTGATTGGGACTTACTTCATAGCTCGGGAGAAAAGACGAACTAAGTGAGTGAACTCGCATAGGCGAAGCTATGTGAGGGATTTAACGAGCTCTAAGTGCTTGACCAGGGCAAAAGTTCTATCGCGCGGAGTGCACGCATTCCTAAGTTTGCCGGCTAGCGTACTAAGCTCGGCAAGGTCTATATTGGATATCGCATCGAGAACGACCGAGAGTTTGTCTGAAGCAGTGGCGGGTGCCGCTTTGGAGAGCGGTGTGGGTTTGTTAGACTGGGCTCTAGGGCCCAACTTAGGGGGTGGAATGGGAGCCGTGGAATGGGAGCCGTTTTCGGCAGCGCCGGGAAATTGGCGGCTGACGGAATCGGCGGGCTAGGACAAGATGGACGGGAGAGGGGCGCTTTTGCGCCTCTGAAAGGACGGGGGGCTCTAGGGCAACCGCGGTAATTGGCTGTGTGGCCCGGTTGGCCGCACAGCACACAGCCAGGAGGGGTAGGGGAATCCCGAGTGCGGGTTCGGCGTGGCAGTTCGCCGCTGCGTGGCCAAACAGCTAGCAGCGGTGACACTGCCCGGGGATACCTTGTGCGCGCGGCGCCTCGGGTTTAACCCCGAAGAGGCCGCACACAACAAGGTTTTGGGACTTGCGTCTGTCCGAACGCCCTCGCGCTTATATAGTAGGACTGTTGAACATTCAAGGCATTCGAGAATGTTCGATTCTCTAGTATTCTGTACCCGATCGATTGTTTGTCTTTCCTTCTCAAAAGTTCCGTGGTATGCCCTCGCGCTTATATAGTAGGACTGGTGAACATTCGAGGCTTTCGAGAATGTTCGATTCTCAAGTATTCCGTACCTGATCGAATGTTTGTTTTTCCTTCTCGAAAGTTCCATGGTACGCCCAATTATGTTCTCTGTCTCTGTATGTCGTTGGGACGACTGGAAGTTTCTAGATGCATTTCGAACTATCTTTTTTATCTGGTAGGTGCTCACTATCGTTGTCCCTTTCCTATCGTGCTATCTCACTCACTCCTATTGAAAATTTACTCATATATCGAAGTGTGCTTCAAAGGCCCATAAGGGGTCCTGAAAACGTCCGAAAACGGTTTTTGAGGTTATGGTTTGGTTCGATAGAGGATAGCCTAAAACGGACTGAAAATATGTTTCAGGCACCTGAAAGCAACAGCAACTTGGGTAACATTTCGATATTTTAGTATATGATAGAGCACCTCCTGAAATATAGTAGTAAACGTTTTTAGACTGCTGAAAACGCTTCTAAGGCCAAGAAAACTACGCCTGAAGTTTCTTATACCATCGGCGTAACAATATACTTACACGGTGTTTCAAAATAACCAATAAATAATCAATTCTTTATCGAAAACTCATTATTAAAATTTCCCATCTCTAGATGTTTACACGTAATGTCATTCAACCCAAAATTTTCATGTAAATCATAGACTTTAATTTTTCAGATGGGTTGAATTTGCAAAACATTTGTACCTGCGCTTTCTTACCAGATATAAAATGCTTTTTTGTCGAATGAAAGTAATAGTAGAATGTTAAAGTTTCTAATGCGATGACAAAATAAAAATACTTTACTAAAATACTAATATATTTTTTATAACAATAATTTTTATCATTTTATTAATGACTTTTTCATTTTATTGCAATAAATCGGTATTAATATCTGGTTAGCTCATAAAAAAATACCTTTAAATCAATAGAATGTGTAACGTAATAGTAATATCGAATCGCACTGATTTGTTTAAATATACACAATCTGCTACAGTTTATTCTTTGACATACTCTTTAAAATCTGCTGAAACAGATTTTAGTGCCATTTGAAAAAATACATCCCGTGTTCCGTTACATGTGACACCAGATGTAAAGTCACGGCACCCAGTAATTTCACTGCCATATCTTAACCTTTTAAACCGGAACACAGCAATGCAAGCATTGCTGCTTTGCTTTGCTTTTGTTTAAAATCTGCTCACAAATAGCGGAGTAATCGGTGAACATACATAAAAAATTGATACAGTCGAAAATTAAACCTTCTCCTTTTTTAAATTAGTTAAAAAGTTACGATCAATGTAAATTTAACCCAAAATGAACATCTTTATTTTTTTCGAATTGATTATTATTTATAAAACCGGCCAGGAGTTGTTATAGATATTTTGTAGTTCTATATTGATCAACAGTGTATTTTGTGATATACTCGTAATATTAATTGTGAAATTCCGTACAGTACGTAATCTTTCAAATTAAGTGTAAACACAACAGTATAAAACAAATAAAATTGTATCTTCATTCATTTAAATCTTATCTAAAGTCGATCTTCGCAAACGACTACGAGTGGGAATCGCCTCATCAAAATATTCATTTGAAAAGGATTTATCGCACACAAAAAAAAGTCTACAAAAGAATTTTGACAATTCATTTGCAAAACGCCTCAACGAGATGCTATCTTAAATTTGATAATTAACTTAAAATAATACTTAATCAATAATAAATTAATCAATGTGCTTGTGACTTTCTAATAACAGTAATAAATCAAGTAGCGTATCATCATCCATAAATCTATAAATGTTTGGTTTAACGTTCAGGAAATTTGTATGCACACACGACTGATTTCTGTGTAAAAGGCTTTCAAAATTCAAATCCATGCTAACATTCGTGAAAGTGATACAAAGGTAGAACAGGATGTGGTCCTGAGTCATGCTCGGGTGTAATAGGCGCACGCGCAGGTAACATCTATAATTGCTGTATAACAGCGTGTGGTGTGGTGATAAGCGGACACGTGAATGAACGGTGACTCAGCTGAAGACTCGAGACATTGCGAGAGTCGAGGAAAGGCGAACTTATTACAACAAAAAACTAAACCGTCAATAGTGCGACCGTAATCGGATATTCAATCTCGTGTCCAGTAACGATAACCAAAGCAGCATACTCAATAGACGGAAATTAAATCGATTCTTCACGACTATTAGAATGGCCATTATTCAACCTAAATAGCCATATTCACAATCAACTAAACATCTGATATCCACTGTAATGATTGCATACATACCTAATCTAACTAACTATATGTTGAATCACATAATCTCTAGAGCAGCTAGTTATCAGGCTGCCTGTAAGACCTACTTGTAATTGTTTCTTGGAATATTAGATGCAAGCAGTCTACGCTATTTTATTCTTGTTAATTCGCAAAATAATGAACTCATGGGCGCCGCAATCAAAATTCTTAATCCATTAATGTTTCCTCAATTGTAAACAACAATTTTCAACCAATACATTTGAAATATAACAAACTTACATTTTGACGGAAATATCAAAAGGTAGAGCAATTGTAAAAATTATATTAGATGAATTTAATATTTCTCTGCTAATCATGTGTAATTATGTGTAATTAACATTATATAATTTGTATAGGTACAATGGTACATACATGTGTTTGAATGAAGAGTAGCAGGTTGAACCATTCATATTCGGTTTAATCAACAGAATTCACGAATCCCGACCAAGTCAAGGTCCTTTTAGGACAAAAGACAAGTAAGTATTTGCCACGGATATAAAAAATTGTCTTGCAAATACGAATTAAGAGTTATGTGCAAAAAAATTTTTAATTGTATAATTTACAATGTGCAATAAATTACTTTGCACCTTTTACAATACTTGTGATAGTTGTCTTGAGACATATTACGTTTTGCATAAAACTTTTATTGGCGATGACGCAAATGGCTACGTAGCTGTAAACACAATAAAAAACATTTGTTCACTTGACAAAATCAGTTCATGAATGAAACTACAACTCATACTTTTGAGTCATATAATGCTGCGAAATTGCGTCGAGTTACGGAGAAATTCGCGGCAACGCATATGAGTAAATGCACTCAGATATTGTGGTGTGGTGTCATTGTTATGCGATGGCATGATGCGTTTGCGTCAAAGGGAAAACTTTTCCTTAGTTATTTTGTTTTTGCCAATAAATTTAAAATATCTGTAATTAATAAATCAATACAATATTTTTTCATCTGGGGCAGGATTCGAAATTGACCTTCTCAACCAAGTTGACGCCATAACCAATTAGGCCACATAGGAATTATTTAACCCAAGACCCGAACGAAATTTAAACTGTCTTGAAATATGTACCTACTTATTACATAAAGCCAAACTAATGTTTATCAATTTACTAGCTGTGCCCGCAAACTAAGTTTCACCTCAAATAAGGTTTAACTTTGTAGTTACTTATAGCCCCCATTACAACCCAAAGTTATAATTGATGCAGCTGTCAAACAACATTTGCAACGCGCAAAATATCAAACGCGCGAAGTTTAAATAAGTAAATAGACGTTAAGTTTTCTGAAATTTTATAATTTTATGCACAATTTTCAATTTTTTGCTTTCCGTAAGAACCTTCTACAACGTATTAGAAAACTTTCAAAAAGCTTAATGAAATCGGTAAAGTCGTTCTAAAGTTATGATGTGACCATGGGAAATGAGAGTTACATAATTTTTAAAGAAATGCAAGGTCAGAAAGATAAAACATCTGTTATATTAATTGCTCATATACAGTGAAACTATGATCTGTATTTTATACAAATCATCATGTTGGCATGAAGTATTAAAATTATTACAAGTGTTAAACTCCCCAGCCCATACGTCGTTGACGAGATCTTTTTTGTTAAAAGAGCATCCGTCGTAGACTTTTTAACCCAATGGCTGCGTCTGGCGTTGTGGTAAAATTAAATTATCTCGTTTTAGCAAACGCAGCGTAGCAACCGGCGGCGATTTTGTGTAGACGTTATACTTACGAGTATCTTATTTAAAAAGACGGGTAGTGGGACAGAATACTGAAAATGTCTACGACGAAAAGAGAATGCAGATCATACTTAAAATAAAATTGAAGATGAACTTAATGAACATGAAAATAAAAATGTTAGAAAACCTTGCATAAATTATGAAAATGCCACGCTTACTCAAATACATACTCAATTGGTCACAAGCTTGAGACTAATCGCACGCATTCGTTTTAACATTGATTTCTTTTGGATGAATCACCCCGTTTGGAGTTTTAAAACGGTTAAGATTTTAAATGTTATGCGCGATATTTATGTTTCAAGTGTCATTGGTCTTCCTTGAATCGAACCAATTTATAGCAGTAAATTCATCTTCAGAGCCGCGAACACACAAGCTATTGAATATTAACGCAATTCATATACACAATAACACTGTTTCGGTCTACCACCCATATATGTATAATGAAGAAGATTATTTTTACATTTAAGTGTTTTATTCTTCAACAATGCATTCGCACTTTTGATAATAACGGCCTGATTAATCCTCAGAACAATAACTAAAGGCTTTCGTTATTGTTCTGAGGATTAATACAATAACGGTCTGATTAATCAATATTTGACAAAGCTCGATAGTTGATTGACGATAGAAGGTGGACTATCCATCTTCCATTTGCATCACATTTCATCGAAGGAGGTTCATTATCATTGTAATCATATTTAACCCATTTTAGTCCCATCGCTAGGTGCGGTTCACTCCCTAAGACAAGGAGGTGTGGACTACTACATCACGCTGAACAGGCAGGTGGTGTAAGGATTTGTTTTCATTGTTCCATTTCTACGCAAAGGCAATTAGGTACTTTTAGAGAAAATAAGGGATAACATTTACTCCATTATTAGATTCTAAGCGCTTATCGGTCCTAAAACTTGTCGCCAAATATCATATGTATTCGTTTAATTATTCACCGTCGATGATCTGCGACATGAGT
Organism: Schoenobius gigantellus; assembly: GCA_963935595.1. Taxonomy (NCBI): domain Eukaryota; kingdom Metazoa; phylum Arthropoda; class Insecta; order Lepidoptera; family Crambidae; genus Schoenobius; species Schoenobius gigantellus. The sequence continues at coordinate 28,500,040 of OZ012547.1, read as the reverse complement.
TTGCTGTTGACATTGAAGGGTCGTTGACTGATCGTGTACAACTCGCGGGACTCCCTTTACTCAATTTTTTTACATTAGGTTTAACATTACATATTGAGATAGAATTTCATGTCTTTGAATACAACGCATTGAACAAAGGCGTGAGTGAATGAACGACGCTATCAATTACTTTATCATTTTTTCGAGTCGTAATAGACGAACACGTTAATACATGCTAAATGTCTAATTTTTATTTCAAAACGTGGCGACTGATGGCACTGCTATTGGATTCATTCGGCAAATCAAATTAGACAGAGAGCAACATAACACTAAGATACCAATACTTCTGTCTTATTTCAACTGTATCGCGAGTCATAGTCGTGGAGTAGCAAACCCATATATTTATAAACATTGGGCAATGTTAAGTAATAACTTGCAAGCATCTTTTCACTGAAAAAAGTCAAGCTTGTCGCAGGAACAATACCTGCATATCACTAGGCAAGTGCTTTGTGGGCCGATCCAACTGTCGGCGTGCTTAAGCATTGCGCTCATACATGTCAATATTGATTCGGTATGTTTGATAAGATCAGTTGGAGCATCTCAACATAAGTTGCCCATGAAGCGGATGCGAAGGTTCGTGGGTGGAGTTCCCCCTCCTCACCACACTCCACTGGCCATTCTAATTAGTCCATTGTGGTCGGCAGTTAAACTTTGCGATCGGCCGGCCGGCAGTCACGCCGCAACCGTACTCAAAGCGACACGCTTTGCAAATATTTAGCTCAGCCGTAATACCACGCGGACAGTGCGAATGTGATGACGATAAGTGATGGACAGTGCTCAAAGTTGATATCGGCTATATTCATAGTATTCCATCAGTTCCAATATGCGGATATTCACTAAACACAGACAGTCGTATCAGTGCTGAAGTATTAAATTGTTCGCGCGGTACAAGGTAAACCATTATACTCCATTCGAATACTACTAAAAGTAGCGCCATTGTACGATGATGGGTGAATTCTGGAAAATCTCTCGTTATCAGTTCCCACTCTAACCTATGCCTTTATTAAGACATATCTCATTAATTGGATAATATGCCGTTACAAATTAATTAAGAAGTAATAAAATTAACTGTTGAAAAATAGACCACGCGGAATTTAAGAGCGAGGTGATAAGGATAATAAATTAAGATATGACTGACTTATTTATAAGACAGGTTTTGTAGAAACTCTCGGTTCGCTTTGATCGCAGTAACTGGACCGACTTACGCATGCAAATGATATTTCCCCATAGCTTAATAAACTATTTGTGTTTGTGTTAGTATCAGCCATGAAACGATTTTGCATGCCAAACTCACCTTCAGAAATGTCGTCTCTACATAGAGCATGCAATGACTGCAGGAGTTGCAGGCAGGTAGGTACTTCGCCACATTAAACCTTAATGCCCTCTACCGAACACAGCGGGGAAGGTTAGATTTACGAGATATACAATTTAAGGTTCTAAATGTAATGAAGCTCAGCAGCTAGAAAATGTAATCAATTTCAGAATGGACGATGAATAACTAACCATGAAAGCTGTTCTTAGTAGTGAACACAGGGGGAATGATGTGAATAGATATAACCTATTCAACTTGTCGGCTTTCCAAGTAACCTTATTGTATTCGTTTTAGAACAGTTTCTCAATAAATCGTTAATTATATATCCGTTGTATATACATATATGTATAAAAGATGTTTCTGCGGCTTGGAGTTTTTATCGCCATATATAGAACCGTAAACTCTTTAGTTTCATTCGTCATTGTATTTATAAAACCACATAAGCTTTAAGCCTATATTTACGTACATTTTCTATTGGTGTACTGTAAATACTAATAAATAATCATGCATGATTACCATTCATTGTTATAATTATAGACCAATAGACAATTTCATCCACGAGTGAGAATGCCTTAAAAGCCGAGCAAAAACTTGAGCCACTACGCTATAGAGAATCTATATAGAATCTTCATATTGTTAACATTAGGTGTTATTGCTATCTTTTTATCTTCGCAAACAAAGTAACATTTATTCTGTATTAAAGTGTTTAAATTATACAGAAATGCTTAAGCATTTTAAAGAAAAAGTGAATATTCCATTAACAAATGGAATTTTTCAGTTAAAATGGTTGAAATTGTGATATCAGATATCCGCTTTATCATTAAACAATGTTTATTTACATTTAGATTACATGAAGTGCCTACTATTCTTTTCACAATGGACTCACTATACTTGTAAGAACAAAACTTTGCAACACGAAGAAATAAAAAAAGTATCACACTAAATTTAAATATTCAACACACATCACTTAAATTTAATTTCTTATTTACATGTGATACGGCGGAACAAAAATTTCGTTTGTCTTAATTTAGTAATCAATCATTAAATTTGAGAATATTAGTGATATAAATTTTGATTACTGTCATTAAAATTATACTATCAATCATTACCGAGTCAATATTAGAGTGGTTATAAAATTTCAAGGTTTGCATTAATCAATATAAATACATCATTTGTTGTACTAGCCGAACCAAAACTGTATCATCGAAATGAGACATGTCTTGTTTGGTTATCATAAGTCAAGCGCTATCAGTGCACTATCCTGTGACGTCTGTAAACATTCATTCATCGCATAACGGATCTTGTAAAATGTAGTCCAGCTTATGTCCGGAATAGTGACGAGATTTCTCAGAACATGACTCACGACAGAGACGACCCTGCTGCGCCAGTTGGATGAGCTTTTTGCATCGACAAGGATTACTCATCGAATTGGGATAGTTTGTACGCTGGTTATCAATGAAGTCAGCGTACGTAACTATTGCATGTTATGTCACCGATGCGATGTATCATAAATACATCGAGTTTGCTGTGTGACGCTTTAAACTCATTTTAATTAATGGGTTGATTGAACGATTGATAAGGTTTGAAGAATGTGAGAATGAAAACTTTAAATAAGCTAAGGAGCGCAACTGCTTCTTACTGTATGTTTTACGTCAGATGAGACTTGGGTGAATCAGAAGTGGGCAAGCAGTCTTACAGTTATTATACCTTTTTAGTTTATGTCGGCTAGAGAACAGCAGCGACACACTGATTTATCGGTTAATTTGTTTTTATTAACACAAAGAATCTTATAGAGACTATTTCAAAAATACTCAGACGGTTTTACTATTCGTAATTGCTTCTGTCGAGTGAAATAGACTGGCTCTTTAATTCTGCAGGTCAAGCTATATCAAGACAATCCATGCAACACGTGTCTTTTAATATCAAATGATTACGACGCTTCAACTGGTGACGATACATAACCGACGCGGTTATGACATCAGCTTCCTTCACGTAAGCAAACGTCATCCGACGCGTCTCATCTCGATTCAGTCTATCATTGATGCATAAACTTGCCTTGTATTCCTATAATTTTCTATTGTCCTGTAATCATTTATTGTTTGTAAAAGCAAACTCGACAGTGAATATTTGAATAATTGTATTACATAACAATTTGGAATCCCGGATAAAGATTAATTTTGATAATCATCTATTATGATATTAGCTTTGGATACTTTAGAGGATCGTTTTTTTTTACTAACGATTATTGAAATTTATTTAAATGGAGGCTATAATTTATTCAATTGTTTATAGTGTATGCATTTGCAATATTCCTCTAAACACCCACTGTGTTTGTGAGTCATTATTTACGCGCGCACAATGCACACTTTTATACGACATTCACTTGGCAGACTTGTGCGCTAGCGCAACCCGCCTGTTGAATGAGTTCTTAAGGCCCATGCTAAAGATGATGTATTTGGAAACCTTCACACTCTATAGTCTTACGTGAAAATATTTCAGAAATATTATAAGCGCTGAAGTGGCACACAAAATTTTATTAGAACATGTAAAAAATTTCTCTTCAAATATAGTTTTAACATATTTGATCTCTATACTGCTACTTGTATAAGACCAGTTAATGGAAAATATTGACGATAATCGGATTTTCAGTTCAGCAATGGTTTTTTGCAACACAGAATCTCAGTTTTAAAAACACAAATAAACACAAATAAAGGCTTAACATAGAGTCTACTAGGAAAACATTTATAAACTTTAGGCTTAATATAGTCTAGGAAAGCATTAATAAACTAGTTGATTTTGATCAAATAATATATTAACTAGTTAGGACTCGAAATTATGAATCATTACAGACGAGAAAATAAAAATCACATCGATGGCATGATAAGTACGTAAACGATAGCCACGATAGGTAGGTTACGATATACGCCCACGAAATTAATTTGACATGATAGTCATCGGTGTCTCGCTGTGTGGATGCTTTGAGGTCAACAGTTCTCGATGTCTTCCATGATTGACACTTAAACGGAGCGATAATGTTCACCAATAAGCTCATGTGTTCACCATGAAAACGCCGACTCGCTTCATACAATGCATTGTCAAATCAATCAACATGAACTCGATGCGATCCGCCTACTTAAGTAATGTAAATGCCCGAACTGCAGAGCTTTGTTAATAAAATAATTTCTAGATTTAAAAAAACTGAATTAAATTGGTAAATGGAACTATTATACTTATTTAATCTACGTATGTACCTAGATAATCACGCTGTTATGGCTGAGATGATAATGATAGTCAGAGAAATAGAAAAGATCGTCATAAAAATAATCTTATATTTCTAAGATAAAACACGATGCCTTGTGAAACTACTTTCGATAATATTGAAAAAATTTTAAACATGTAATTGAAATTCATAATTTTATCAAATAACAACGTGACTTATGATGCTTCGGTATACAGAGCGTCCCACGGCGATGCCACATGGAGGCAAAGTAATTTAAATACCGTAGATATAAATATTTACTGAAGGAAGACTTTATTTTCATGTTAAAAACATTCACAGAAGTTTCAATAATCGCCTATCTGAACCAGGAATCGAACCCAATAAAATAAAAAAAATCATTAAAACCCATCCTGTTTTTATGATACCGATCGATAGTCGATCACAGGGAAGAAATCTCTCTAACAAACATTACCTCATGAACTTTAGGACGACCACAAAATCTAACAGTACACCTCCTAATACATAACGGGACCAGTCAAAGACGAAATAACAACAAAGTAAAAAAGTGATAATTTATTATAATTCGCAAAGAATGTCAATGTGTATTTCGATGAAATTGTGTCAATAGGGATGATGACTGGAATTCTAATTTTCACGTCTCGTCATAAAACATTAAAATACCGTAGAAAAAGATACAATCCTGTGAAATTAGAATTGAAATCGGCTCAGAAATACATTAGATACAAGCATTTTAAGTTGTTAATTTGGAAGCGATTAGACAGAGAGATCCGACAACAACCGTGACGTCATTGTTTAGTACGGCCATATTAACTCCATGTAAATTGCCGTTTTGCTAGACAGAGATGGAGAAAAATCTTTAATACCTTATATCTTGGTTGTTTTTTTAGTTATTCGAAAACCGATTTTTTCTTTCAGTTTATTAAATGAATGAGATTCTATTAAAGCAAAAAAAAATGGGGTTCTTCAAGAGGGGAGTAAATAGGTTTTTAAAGGGTCGGCAACGCGTTTGTGATGCCCCTGGTGTTGCAGGCGTCCTTAGACTACGGTAACTGCTTACCATCAGGCGGGCCGTAAGTTTGTTTGCCGGCATAGTAGTACAAAAAAAAATTCTGCATTCTGTTTCGTTACTGGTATTATCACTATCGTGTGCTATAAGATCTTGCTTCCTTTTTTATCCCAGTTAAAAAGACGTTACATCTACTGAAATAGGCGTGAGTCCTGACAGCGGTTATGTGGGACTCTCCTTTAATGAGGCCTACCCACTAAAAAAATGAGGGGGTTTATTGTACATAAGGTTAAGAATATCATGACTTGTTTTGTTGTAAATCTATCATGACTCTCGTGAAATAGCGCATTTGAACTTTGATAAATAAAAGAAAATATATTTCCTCTTTCCAACTTCCAACTAAATCCGAATAGACTATGACTGCAGCTTTTAATAATATACCTACACAGATGTGAGGTGAAAGTTTCTTGTATCAATAAATTATGTATATTTGTCGTTATTTGTCGTTGGTCATTCATATTTTGAATTCTCGATTAGGTTAGGCACGGATGTTCTGGTGGGTTACATAAATATTCAGTACGCGACATTGTGCGTTCGACACTCTGGTTCGTGAGCGGTATGACTGATTGATAACACAGGATTCTCCAGTGACTCATGGTTCGACATGTAGTTGCACCGTCGAAAGGTTCCTTTGACCCTATTTAACAATGTCAATAATATAATGTTTAAAGGCAACTAAAATTCTACGAGAACTCATTTTGTTATCAGAAAACGCGTCTATTGTATATATATCGAGAAAGACTTTACTTGGAGGGAAAGCACCTTAATCATATTGATGCAAAATGCAATTTTAATAAAATACCTAATACGTAACTTTTTTCTAAAATCATTAAACTGCATTCCAAGATTTTTGTTAAATTACTTGCCTGAATCGAAAACCTAATCGGTTAAAATTCGAAAAATTACATTGTATATTTTTGTGGTATGTACCAATTGTTAGTTTAATTTAATCCATTTCTGATAAGTGCCTTTTATTTTATTTCGGCTTGTTTCACATTAAGGTGCTAAAAATCGAAGTATCTATAGGATGATAAATACTACGAATCATTAGAGCAGTTAGAAACTCAATTTTAAAATACTATATTTCAAATATTTACCACAAATCGACACAAAAGGCGACGTGACGCAAGTTCAATACAAGAAAAGAAATTGTAAATTGCTGGAAATTTGTTTTACTTTGAGCATATTTTTTTAAGCATCATGATCATGAACCATGAATTAAAACTTGATAGTAGATGTTTCTCATTGATAGAATGTTGTATTATTTGATCTCTATATAAAAACCATGCATGTATGATTGTTTTTGGCTTCAAAACTTATGTTTGGTTTCATTTTTTTTAATAAATTCGAGCAAAAAAAGCAATAAATTCGATTAAAATAAATTGAACTCATTGTAATATATTGAATATAATTTCCTAGAACCACTCAAATTCGATGCTTAGTTAAAACTATAAAGCTGGGTTAAAACAACCTATTGATTTCTTCCAGATTCCACTCGATGGAAGCAGTCTGAAGCACAACGGCAGCGCCAAAGATTTGGCCTCCGTGATGGAGAACCTGAAGAAGAGTAATCTGATCACCCGCCAGAATCAGAGCCTCAACACGCAAGTCACCAGCTCGGCTCAACAGGTAAATGATTGCAATTACAACTTTATTCAAAAAACATAGCTACTAGGTTCTCTTACTATGTAGATCCTGCTTACATTTGCGTGAAGTGCAGCGCATTGATTCATTTGGATAAAAGTTGAATCCAAATAATAAACATAAAAGTGTTTTAAAATAATATGTTAGGACTTTACGGGATGGTCAAAACGAGCACCAAACTGAATAGAGAAAGAATTTTTAAGATTATTAAGATTTTTTATATTAATTGAATTCTTATTTGTATTGTTCGTGTGTAGTTCTTAGGTACAAAGGACATTGCTCTGCGTCCATACATTGTTCGCCCCGATACCAACAGCAGTGAAAAAATGCTTTTCGTATAATTAGACATTAGTAAATACTGTACGTCCACATCAATTACTACGAACAAGCTTCGAAATCGAATGTATATCAAAATGAATCAGACTTTGAGGTTAGTTGAAATAACACTTTATTTCGTTACAGCAATACATTGTAGTCCATACCTAAACAATAATTAAAATAATAATTATTGCAATCAATCAAAGAGCTTTATTATAGCCAAGTAGTTAAAAACAAGAAATATTGAAATTATAAAGCAAGTCAAAAACACAACGAACTAGCAAGCGACAGCGCGTGAGTAGTCAATTGACGTGTATTGACGTTGTAAATTGCGAAAGAAGTTATGAAAAACATAATTTATACAAATAAGTGTCCGTACTTACATTAAATCGACTCAATTCCATTCAATCGAGCAAAGGTAACAATAACTATTCATATATTTTACTGAAAGTACTTTTAAATATTTTTGATTTGTCCGTCGAATACATATATTTGTTATGAGTGTTATAAAATATGCATATAATTATGACGTTAATCAAATCATTGTTGGTCATGGGGCGATTTTCGACATTGTCCTTCAATTGGTATTTCTAAACATTTTTTAATGTGCGCCGGTAATTGTAGACGACTACGAATGATTTTTTTTTATTGTATTCATATTATAAGTAGCTTGTTACTATAATATGAATCCAATAAAAGAAAATATTTAAAAAATGTATCCCATCACCGCACTGGTGAAGGGTCTAAAATACGTAAATACCCAACCTAACCATCTCATAAAATCGTGTCATTTAATGACATTAAACCTTTCACTTCAACCTAAACACATCCCACGGCTGGCCACTTGCCTCTCTTTAAGGCGATAGCGTGAATGTTAGTGGTTTCCCCGGGGTTCACTTGCGTTCACGCCTGTTCCCCGATTAGTGTTGGTATTTTCCGGTTTTCCCCCGCGGCAAAGGGTTCGCGTCACTTTCGATCACGCGTAACACATACCCATTTACAGCGTGTCCCATAGTAAGTACTAAGTACTTACCTCTATAGGTGGCGGTGTATTTCGGACATCCACCATCGTCTTCTTTTCCAACTGTCTTCGTTTTAACGTCCATTTCACTGTGTGTGTGATGTGTGACCCGTGAATGTAGAGCCACAATTTCTGCCGTGAATTCATCGCTGAATCACGGCATAGTTTCGCGACACTGATCAGTCCCCTAACCATGATCGCCCAAAACAATATTAAAACCACGCTGAGAGTGGGATGGCGCTATACGCAGCAAGAGTGGTGTCTCTGTTTCAATGTTGTTTTAACCTTGCTATAAGCGATCATGGTAAGATCCCTGGAGCCACCATTCTTAGTACTTATCTCGATCGGTTGCGATGTATTTCGGACATCCACCATCTTCTTCTCCAACTCTCTTCGCTTTCACTTCCATTTCACTCTGTGTGTGATGTGAGACCCGTGAATGTACAGAGTCACAACTTCTGCCGTGAATTCATCGCGAAATCACGGCATAATTTCACGACACCGATCTGGAGCCGCCATTAGACGAAGTGGAATCGGCCCTCTACATCACGGCGGTTGGACGGATTGGTGTATGTAGGGATTTGTTTTGAGTTTTCCGCTTCTTCACGAAAGTATGATTGCATTGAACTCTCTTGGTGTGCCCTACGACATCCACGGGAACAAAGGGAGCGGCGACACGTGTATTCTATAACGCTGAAATTATATTACCTTATGGGTAGCTATAAGTATATCAAATTTAATCTAAATACATATATAGGCTAAATATACAGCTACGACACACATAAATACAATACGCGATATCAGAATCCATCCACTCGTTTCATATACGTCCCGTAGTGTAATGTTTAAGGATCCGTAGTGTTTAGGCCTTAGTCAACCAGTGCGGATTGCTCGACTTCACGTGCACCTTTGAACTTCTTTGCAGATGTGTGAAGAATAAATTGAAAAATGAATAAAATCTATAAAGGAAAAGGATTTCAAGCGGCGTTTCCAACATACCGGGTTGACGCGTAGACCTCTCGGCCATCGACCTCTTAGCAGCCCTAACGAAATCTTTCTTTAACCTATTGACTTGCCTGATTTTGTACAAGACAGGCATGATATTATATAGTATTATTTGCAGATGATACTCCACTTGTGTTTAAAATTAAAAGACGATTGCAAATTTACGACGGTGTAAATAATTCTATCTCAAGAATAGTTTCCTAGTTCAATGCAAATAACTTGTGCCTCAATGAAGGGAAACCTAAATGTATAAAATTTGTCCTACGCATATTAATGAGGTTCTCACCACTGTAAACGTAAACGATAAAAATGTGAACCTTGTGGATACCGTAGTATTTATTGGTATTACTTTAGATTCTAAGCTTCAGTGGAGCCCACATATTATTATTAGTAAATTGCCGAAGAAACTAAGTTCTGCAGCCTACTCTGTATGGAAAATATTGTCAGCAGACTGATGTTGATACAGCAAGACTAGTAAACTTTTCATAGCATGGCATTTTGCTGTGGGGGATTGCTGCCGATATTCAGACTGTTTTTGTGCTGCAGAAAAGGGCTATTCGTGCTATTTATAATCTTAAAATAAAAGACTGAAAGAAAAAAATATAGAAGTCGATGTCATGACAGTTGCGTCACAATATATTTACGAGAATGTAAAATAAAAGACTCTTTGAAAGAAAAACATATAGAAATCGATGTCATGACAGTTGCGTCACAATATATTTACGAGAATGTAATATATGTCCATAAAAACATACATTTATTTTGTAAAAACAGTAATATTTATTCAGTGACTACTAGGCAAAAGAATAGTATGTTAGCGTTACCAAATACTAGGCTCAAAAAATTTAAAAATTCTTTCCAAGGCTTTTGTGTACGTTTCTTTCTAAATTAAAATCCTAAATAATATTAGAGCACTTAGCTTAAATAAATTTAAAATTGCAATCAAGGCTTATGAAAAATCATATTATAAAGTGTGTGATAATATGACAGATAAAACAGCTTGGAATTGACAAAAAATGTGATAATTCAAAGGGTATTAACAGTTTGTGATAATTTAATAAATGTCATTAATTTGAATAACTGTTCCACTCACTCCGACAGGCATGTCTATATTATTTTTTAAAAATAAAAATGTTTGTGAAATTTAATATTTGTATGTAAATGTTGGCAATTTAAAAGAAGAGACAAAAAAATTCAAGACCTAAAGATTTTCTTGTCTGTTCTTCTCGAAAAGACTCTCCCAATTTCCGAACAGGTGTAGAGTCAACTTTCTTTTTTCATTTTACTTGTATTTGCATACATCTTAATAATGGTTGGGGTGTGTTGTACATTAAAGGATTAAATAATTAGTTAATAAGAATATGGTTAATTAGATTTATTTGACGTCAAGTGCCTGTAAAGGTTTATATTGAATAAAGATTTTTGAGTTTGAGTTTGAGTTGGATCTCGTTTTTTACTTTGTTAAGTCAAAGTAGTCCTTATTTACTGTTAATAACTAAGTTTCAACATCCAATCTAGAATCTTCAGATTTTTCGAAAATTGGTTAAGATTGTAGAAAGTTTATAATTTTTTATATAGAACTGTGCATTTTCATGAAAAATGCTTAATAAATTGAAAAATTAATAAAATCAATAAAAAAAAAATTCGACTCGGGCGGGATGTGAACCCCCGTCTCCAACATACCTACCTCTCGGTCACCGAGCTCTTACCAGCCCTAACGAAAATTTTAACCTATTGATCTCTTTTTGAACTTTGTTAAACTGTTAAATTCGTTAATAAGGAAATAAAGGAGAATAAAGGAAACTTATAATTATTTTTTTGTGTGGAACCAAGTAGTTCTTTTTGAATAGATGTGATAAAAAGGTGTTTTTTGCAACCGAGCTTGAGACTCAGTAATAAAGTTATTCAAAAGTACAACCAAAGATTCATTAATATGTGTGAATTCCGGCCTCAAGATTCGCATGAATCTTAATTCTTTGCGAAAATGTATTACGTATGCACACATTTGTAACAATAAGTATTTAACATAACCATTGTAATCTGAAAGTACCTAAAAATTTTATTATCCTACTTATCAGCTAACGTTTAAATATATGTATTGGGGTGTAAACAAAACTATAAAATATTTCTTCGAAAGTTACTAAAACAACAGAGTTGCTATATGCTATGCTATGTCACCTTCGAGATAAAAGCAACGAACTTTTAATTCGGGTTTAATGCATATTCAAGGCTAAAATTTAAAGTCTGTGAACATCAACAGGTGGCCCCCAAAATAATTAAAAACTCCTCGTTTTCTAACGTCATCGTGGCCAGCAGGGAGTCCATTTGGCAGGTGGCCATGTGACGTAACATATCACAGAAACATATCGCCCTTAAGGTGTGGCTGAATAATTCCATTTTGTGGTAACACGAAACAATCTTTATACATTTATCAACATTATGTAAAATCGTAATGAGCATAAAGAGACCTGAAGCTGTGACTGCCAGACTTGGAAAGCAAAGGCGTACAAAATTTTAGATTCATGGCTCAAATAGTGTAATTCTAAGTGACACTTATGTTTGTATATTAAACATGTTTCAAATAAATGCTTATTGTTATCATAAGTGCATCGCGCCTCCTGTGCAAAATATTGCATTTTTTTCAGATGTTTTATCTTTAGCCAATGAATTTAGCAGAATTAAGCATTGCATGAATATTAACAATTTGTTACTTTGACAAAAACTTTTAATGTGCTTCGTTTAGCATAATTGTAAGTAAAGTAAATCCTTTCGCTGCAAACATTAAAAGAATACAAGTATTAATTAATGTTTAGAAACTCTTTTACAAAACTACAAAAAATTGCAATGAAATTTGGTTTAGTACCTACCTACCAAAGAGATTTAAAAATGGGTATAGGTATAATTAAACGTTTGGTACCCAACTGGAGTAACCTAGATTTGCACAGGAAGATCTTTAAAGCCGAAATTTCTGCAGAATCTATACATATTCGGGTAAAATCGCCTGCTAGAAACTTCGTTTAGAAAAAGGCATAAATAGGTCTCCAAATACAGATTCATACGTTTCCTAACTAACAAAATTACCACGTAAAACATATTTGCATTGTACCCGTCTAACGGCATTTCGGAATGATTTTGATGTAAGTAGGCAATATTACCGGATCCCCCACGCACAATGTCTCCGAACAATAAGTAGTATGAATTGATGCTGACAAATATAAGACGGTGCGCCCAAAACTTAGACGCGAGGTTCAAGGGCGTGATTCGTTGCATTCAACCTACGCATTGGTGATTCACTCGGTTCGACTCCGAATCAGAAAGCCCAAAATGAAGACTCATATAAGAAAATGAAATTTTAATAACACAAATCCTCTCTCTTTTAGCCTTTGGAAAGGCTTTGTTTGTAGCACTTAAGTTACAAAGTCAAACAAGTTAAAATAATTTTTCATAAGGAATAAAATGCAATTTTATACTAAGAAACAACAATATGCAAAGATGATAAAAACAATAACTGGAAACGTATTAGCAAAGTTAACGTATAGATAACTTATTGTAAATTTGAGAAAACTATACTTTGTTACACTGATTTTGTAAGTTATGCATGACATATAGCTTAGAACCGAAAAATTTTTACCACTTTTGAACATAAATATGTATCCATAAGGGAGACACTATAGTGATGCATTATTATCTAATGTATATATGTATTATGAAATAAATATATAGGTGTATTGTTAGGTTTCATTCTTCATTGAGGTAATTAGCTTTTTACAACATATTGTGTTGACTGTTTCTTTTTCGCCATCAGGTCATTGGTGCAGGATTACTTTTGACACATGAAACATTTTGCAACGAAATACGAGTTCCTAAATATAAAAAAGAAAAGTATTTTTGGTATTCCCATTTTGTCACAACCCTGGCTTTATTTACTTCGACCGTAGGTGCGCCAAGACGCGTGACGCCTGCTCTTGCGGTCCTCGGCAACATTGGCACTGAACTCTGAGAAACGATTCTAGTCTAGATAACGATTTCGGACGAAGAAGACGACTAAAATTTATTCGAAATGTAAATGTATTTAAATAAGAAAATAAATAAATATACCTCTTTGAAATTCGATACTTCAAACATCTTACTCTATCGTATTATCTGTACGTTATCCCACTTATTAACATCAAGATAAAATCCTTTTCCAGATGGTGTCTAGTACAACGTCAAACAGCGCTGCTACAAGTCAGCGTGTACAGACCTCATCACAACGACTCCAACACATGACCACATCAGAAATGAAAGCCAGCTCCATGAAGTCCGACCTAACTGAACTGAAAAGCTCAATTTCGGAAATGAAAAATTTGAGCAATTCGGCTGCAAGGAATTTTGGACCAAGGTCAGTAAAACAAATCTTTTTTGGAACATAATATTGCCTAATATATAACATAGAATACTCACCTGTGTAGCCTTGGCCATTGGCCAATTTTCACCCGCTAATTCCCCATTCTTAGTTTTACCGGCAGTACCATACCGACAAACAAAAGCAACAACACGCTTTCTGGGGAATTTTACACAATTTGTTTTACTCAAATGTACCAATTTTTGCATAGCTTCCACGCGATTTAGGCTCGATAATTAATCGTTTCAGACTAAGAAGTTCGATGGAAAATATTGTGGATCAAGATGATTTGCCGGACCGACATCTGGATATTCGCGATCTTAGTGACATGGGAGACATTGGTGATATGGGTGATATGAGTGAACTCGCATCCGACGGACCCTTAGTGACCTTCCCCGAATCAGACACACCACCGCCTATAGTCGAAAAGCCGTCATTACTCGCGGCCAGCACGTCGTCAGTTGGGTCCAACGCTGCAAATGAGCTAAAGTACAGTACTGCTCGCGTCACGTCAGCGAGTTCTACGCGTGTCGTCGCCGATGGATACAGTGCATCGAGGTCTGCTGCGAACAGTGCGAAAATGAGGCGGCTGCAACATGGGGACATGCATTACGCGGAGCACAGTGCAGCCGGAGCATCACACCGTTTGTTGCAGGCAGAAGGATTGACTGCAGAACAAAACCAAGCCTATCTTCAGGTAAGAACTTTATATTAAGAAAAAAATCGATTTTCATCGTTTTAAGCGCGATGTGATAGCTATACCTTTACGCAGTAGGTTTTTCACCTGTGATATAAACTAATGCCATGGCTTATTTTTATTATTCGTCCAAACGTAGGGAATTGCTAGGAGCGTAGGAACCATAAAGGCGAGCCGAAGGACGTGACCTCGCGTGACCGCGACAGATCGATAGTCTAGAGCGCCGCCTTAACACCGACTGCTTCCACCGCGCAGTGTTACGCGGTGGCTTGCTACGATAACACCCTTGATAAATAGACTTTCACCATCACGGACCATGAAGTAGCCCCAGTATGACCGCCCGCATAATCGCATTTGCGGGAAGGTTTCTGCGTCGTGGAGGATCCCCGAGGGCGGTGAGCTCATTTATCTCCATGCGCTTATCGCTACTTTTGCTATAACGCGCTCCTCTCAGTCAGTGGCTGACCGTCGTGCGCGCGAGCACACGCGGAAGTCAATAACTACGCGTGCGCGCACAAGTACACGAATAGTCCGTCTTAAATATAGATACGGAATGTCTACGGGCGGGGGATCGGCCCCGTGGCCGGTTCATCGTGGTATCCTGTCGCGGTTTTCACCTCAGTTGCAAAACCCTTCGGTGAGCGTTTGATTTGTCCAACCTCCATCTTTCATTTCAATGTAAACGCATGCATGTTTATACAAACACCCGACTCCCAAAAAATACCAGTCCTGAGATCGCCGGCTATTGGCCTATATCCAATAAGAACGATGGGATGTATAATCCGAGCTGTGACGTTGGACAATTTTCTAATATAAAGTGTTTCATTCCGCGAGAAGTTGTCGTGAAATTCAGTTGTATAATGTCTTCGAAACACCGCCGTTTACGTCCTAAATTGCGTATTGAGATCGCTGTAATTATCAAATATTTATTTTGTGATTCATCGTGTAAAAAGTATTGTGCCAAACCCGTAACACGATGTTGTGACTTGAGTGATAATGAGTTCAATGGTTTGAAGGTCGCAGTGTTACAATTTTCCAGAAATAATTCATATCCACGTAGTTTTTTTTAGTATGGGACGTTAGGATTGAAAAAGTGAATTAATGTAAATTGGTGTGGTTTTTAGGAGCAGCGATCCTTAAAGGCGGGGGAGTTATCAGCTCAAGAAGCTAACAACATGTCAGCATCAAGCTCTCGTCTACAAACAGAAGCTTTTAGTGCGGAAAAGAAAGCAATGGCTACTGCACAAGCCCGGCAGACTGTGACATCCAGCGGAATGTTTAGTCATAAGGAACATTCGAGCATTGCACAATCAAATATGACAATATCAAGCAAGAACATGTCTTCGAAATCAACACTGCTTTCTTCACAGGTAAGTCGATCCATTTACTCCAATCCAATCATATAAATGTTTAACATTAAAATTACTGTTAAATGATGTAAAAAATAAAATCGAATGATGTTCCAACACAATGCAATGTTTATTCTTCTTTCAGATGAGCCACATGTTGAATGGAACTGTAAAACCCGGTGATGAAGACCTCTCAAATTTATCATTTGAAGACTTAGACAGATTAAACTCAAGTTCAAACCAACATGATGTTGACACAGCAATACAAAAATACTCGTGCCGAATGAAAGCCTTTATTACGTCAATCAAAAATAACCAAATGGACATGAAAAATGCATCTGTACACTTTAACAAATTAAATGAAATGTTAAGGAGAGCTTGGGCAGTGCCAACGTACGGCCATGAACTAGGATATTCTCTGTGCAATTCACTAAGAATGTCCGGTGGTTTAGATATTTTAATGGCGAATTGTTTAGAATCCAGCAATCCAGATTTACAGTTTTCATCGGCGAAGCTCCTCGAACAGTGCCTTACCACGGAAAATAGAGCGCATGTAGTGGAAAACGGTCTAGAAAAAGTTGTGAACGTAGCTTGTGTTTGCACTAAGCACGCAAATTCAGTCGACCATTCTAGAATTGGTACCGGGATTCTGGAACACTTGTTCAAACATAGTGAGAGTACGTGTAGTGATGTGATCAAATTGGGGGGTTTAGACGCTGTTTTGTTTGAGTGCAGAAAGAATGACGTAGAAACATTGCGGCACTGTGCGACGGCCTTAGCAAATCTATCCCTTTACGGAGGTGCTGAAAACCAAGAAGCAATGATCAAAAGGAAAGTGCCGATGTGGCTTTTCCCCTTGGCGTTCCATAATGACGACAACATCAAATACTACGCGTGTTTAGCTATTGCGGTATTGGTAGCCAACAAAGAAATCGAAGCTGCCGTCCTCAAGTCTGGTACTCTAGATTTAGTAGAGCCGTTCGTCACGTCACACAATCCGTCCGAGTTTGCCAAATCAAATCTCGCACATGCCCACGGTCAAAGCAAAAATTGGCTACAAAGGCTTGTGCCTGTCTTAAGTTCAAAACGAGAAGAGGCGAGAAACTTAGCAGCATTCCATTTCTGCATGGAGGCTGGAATAAAAAAACACCAAGGAAATACTGAAATATTCAGAGAAATTGGAGCTATAGAGTCGTTGAAAAAAGTAGCTAGCTGTCCAAACGCAGTAGCGTCGAAATACGCAGCACAAGCCTTGAGGCTTATTGGTGAGGAAGTGCCACACAAGCTGTCGCAACAAGTGCCCCTCTGGTCAATAGAGGATGTACGAGAATGGGTTAAGCAAATAGGTTTTTCTGAATATGCAACAAACTTCTACGAAAGCAGAGTTGATGGTGATTTATTGCTGCAAATATCAGAAGACAACCTAAAAGAGGACATCGGTTTACAAAATGGAATCAAACGTAAAAGGTAATAGACAGTGATAAATAGACTAAGAAGTGCTATTAATACCCAAACACCCGACATAATAGACGAACAATCTTCTTTTTTATATATAAAAATGAATCGCCGTTCGTTAGTCTTGCTAAAACTTAAAAACGGCTTGATCGGTTTGAATAGGTCTTCCTTTTGATGGAGAATCTATTTCCTTTTGATGGAGGGGTGGTTGAAAAATAAAAACAATAGAGAAATTCCTATAGAAAAGCTTAAAAAATAATATAAAGAAATAATAGTATTCTGTATGGAAAATTACGGTACTTGCACTTCTGCCATCTTTAAAGGTGATACGAAATACGAAGTTCGCCAGGACAGCTATAATTAATAATAATTAAGCAGTTATATATTTTTTATTACATAGATAGATATATAGAGATACTTTTTTTTACTTCTTTCATAACACGAACTTATGATTAAAAGAAAAATTGCCTTAGGGATAACAGCGAAATTTGTTTTTAGTTCTTATAAAAAAGTTTACGACCTCGATGCTATAATAAGATGATTTCAATACACAGTACATATTATTATACACAAACAGCAAAAAAGGCGGCCTCTACCAGACAACGTTTAAACAAGATTTACGATTTTATACACTTAACCATTTCAATACTTGTGCTTTGCAAATAATTTATTAAGTAACCAATATTTCAGATTCACTCGAGAGCTTCAACAGTTGAAGAAAATGGCAGACTACACTTCAAGAGACACGAGCAGTTTGAACGATTTTCTTCAGGGAATTGGGCCAGAGTACACAATATACACATACTCAATGTTGAACGCTGGCGTTGACAAGGAATCCTTTCGCGGCCTCAGCGACGAACAGCTAGAGAACGAATGCCGCATTGTCAACAGTATTCATCGTTTAAGGATTCTGAACGCCATTAGAGGTAAGTCAAAGAAATATCAAGGGGTAACCGAAACTTGGTGAAGTTTCTCCGTGCATCGGAAGCTGTTCTTCATCATCATCATATCAGCAAAGAGACGCCCACTGTTGGACATAGGCCTCCCCAAGGATCTCCATACCGATCGGTCCTGCGCCTCCCGCATCCAGCGGCTTCCCGCGACCTTCACCAAATCGTCGGCCCACCTTGTGGGGGGCCTACCAACACTGCCGGTACGCGGCCGCCACTCGAGGACCTTTTCGCCCCAACGGCCGTTAGTCCTACGAGCGATGTGTCCTGCCCACTACCACTTAAGATTTGCAATTCTTGGGCTATATCGGTAACTCTAGTTCTTCTGCGGATCTCATCATTTCTGATGTGATCACGTAGAGAAACACCGAGCATAGCCCTCTCCATTACCCTTTGAGTGACTTTGAACCTTCTTATGGGGCCCATTGTAAGCGGCCACGTCTCAATTCCGTATGTCATCACTGGCAACAAGCACGAATTGAAGACTTTCGTCTTGAGACACTGCGGTAGATGGGCCGAGAATATGCTGCGTAGCTTCCTGAGCTGTTGGTCCCGTTTTTTTATTGCAACCGTTTCTACCCACCAATCCGCATTAGGCCAGCGTGTTGGTGTTAAGGCCTATACTCTGAAGACCTGTGCCCAGTAGTGGGACGTATGTAGGATGTCATGATGAATTGCGAAAATTAATTGTGAATTATTATTTACAATTGTCACCAATGAGTCGATAAAGAATAAAATAGTATAAGAGAGGCAACTCCAAAGCTTTAACTGAAATATTGTTTTACAAAAACCTCAAAAAACAGTTTAAGGTATTTAGTACTATATAGCTTCCCGATCGCGGCTTTACAGACGTGGGCCGCTTGTTTTTGTTATATAGTTTTGTTTGACCCTGTTCACAGATTTCCGTAAAATATAAGAAATTTCACACTACTTAATGCAAAAACGTCGAATTTCTCATATTTACCACCGAATACCCTATTTACCTCTAGGGAAAGAGTTTTCAAAAAATCTTTTCTAAGCTGATGTGTCTTACTCATAACCTATGTGCCAAACTTGATATTTAATTCCTAGTTATAGTATTTTTGTGTTTTCTTGATAAGTCAGTGAATAAATAATGATCTCCTTTTGTTTTATAAATGTGAATATCTACCTTCTATACCTACTCTTAGACCGAATACAGAGTAATGAAATTAATAAGTGTAAATAAATTACACTTATTCATTATTCTCTATTCGGTTTAACGGTAACAATTACGAATGATTAGGTATATGGTACATACTCGCTTTGCCCTTCAGAGGGAGCACCCGTAATTATTCGTATATTGTATTCAAGAATTATTGTTACAGCTTACGAAAGTACCTTGCCGTGCAAAGATGAAGAAAATATGGAGAAGAATTTGGACGTGTTCGTCAGCTACCGACGCTCAAACGGCTCTCAGTTGGCCAGTTTGCTCAAAGTTCACCTACAACTAAGAGGCTTTACCGTGTTTATTGATGTCGAAAGGTTGGAAGCGGGAAAATTTGACAACAATTTACTGCAGAGCATAAGACAAGCAAAGCACTTCCTACTCGTCCTAACACCGAACGCGTTAGACAGATGCAAAGCAGACAATGAACAAAAAGATTGGGTTCACAGGGTAAGCATTGAATTTACTAACAATATAAGATAGCATATGAGATAGCATATTTGAATGAAACTGAAAAAAATCCATATGATAAAATTATTTGCTAACGAAACGTAATTAGGCGCTTAACACATTGCCGCCGCATCCCGCTGCGGTGTACGGAGGGACGAAAACCGCATGCGCCTGCGGCGGCACGGAACCGTGCCATCGTACGGTTTGCACCGTATCTCCGTCCGGAGCTGCGATGCACGACGCACCGCATCACCGCATTATCAATGTCGAGATCTATTACGCGTATGCACGTCCTTTCTACGCAATAATCCGTACGATACTGCGGCACAGTGTGGCATACCCCGCGCACCGCACCGCATCACCGTCCGGGAGTGCGGTGCCGTCGCGCGCGCCGCACAACCGCATGGTTTTGTATACAAATTAAGATTCTTCAGTCAAAATTAAAAACCGCAGCGCCGCACACCGGAGCGGTGTCCGGTTCAATGTGTTATGCGCCTTAGGCATATTAGAAACTGATAGTATCAGTAATAAGCAAATTGTGATACAGGCTTTTAAACCACGTTTATGCTGTGTTCATAGTACCTACCTATTCTAGAAAACAATAACGTTTTTCTTATTGAACAGGAAATAGTAGCAGCGTTAGAATCACAGTGCAACATCGTGCCCATAACTGACAATTTCGAATGGCCGAAGGCAGAAGACTTGCCGGTAGATATGCGTGCAGTGTGTCACTTCAACGGCGTCAGATGGATTCACGATTACCAAGACGCGTGTGTGGAAAAACTAGAAAGGTGAGATTACAATGAAAATTATTGAAAAGTTTACAGTGCTCATTATTGAAGCAGACAGAGAACGCAGTTTAGCGTACAGATTGCCACTTAAGCTGAACGCACATATTATTATGTTCGCGCCGCACGCGCCGAACGCGCCGCACTTTTGGAATTCGTTGTATGAAATTTTATGAAACCTTGCACAGTTGGCCGCACCGTACGCGCCGAATTTCAAAAATGCGATATGTGTCCGGGTATTGAGAAACGAATGCTGATGACGTCATATAATGCGGCGCGTACGGCGCGTGCGGATATGTACGTACAGCTTAGTACCTACTTTGATTGACGAGTGCCTATCATAAGTGCTTTATTTTCTAAGACGGTACTAGTAGCTCTAATAGATCCGTATGAAATGATTTATACGGTTTTATTTAGTTTGCCGCACAGATAATATAATACTTGCCGTTTGTTGTTGTTGTTGTTGGGTCAAATCTAGTATTTAATCTAGTAATTTTATACCTCTTCCTGTTGGCTGATTAATCTGAAAGGACAATGCCGATTTGTGACAGGAAATGTACAAGAATAAAATTATTACTGTTTTAATTTAAAATTAAAATAAATAATTAAAAAACAGAGAAATTATTGAATTGCAGAATATGAAATTGAAAATAGGTATTTTTTAAATTACTGTGTTGGTTGACTGCTGACAGGCACGGTTTACCGATAAACAATCTATAAATTTAGTTCCATCCAAAACTGCATAGATGGCATAGCTTACGTATCAAACGGGAATGTAATAAATTATTATGACTCATTTTGTAGTAATAATAGTAATAGTAATCATAAGTGGGCTACTCAATGCTTTAATTTAAAATAAAATATTGTTTTCGAACTAAATTCAAAAACTTTTTAAAATAAAATAACGAAATTCATAATCGAAATTGCTGCAAAAGCACGTCAGGTGCTTAGTAGTTGACCGCATTAATACATACTTACAAATCCGACAATGGATGGCAGTGATTTACGTACTGAAAAAGGGAAATGAGCGTTTTTGTTTTGTTTTTTGGTTCATATTTCATTTTAATATGTATTATAATATGTTTGCTATTTTTAAAATATAAACAATCGCATTTAATTTTCGATTTCTGGATCAAACATTGCGCTGTCCACATTAGCATGCTTTGGCGTTCTTTGCTTTTGATAATAAAAATGTAGCATGTTATGTTATAGTGCTGCCGCCTAAAGTACAAATAAAATAGTTAAAATGGTGGATATTATTTTTATGACCATGTGACATCTATGAAAAGGTCGAATGAACAAACATACGTATACCAATAAAAAACCAAATAATGACATTATTTTCTTATTCAACTCCGCTACTAAGACGAATGAGAGTTGAAATGGAAGAAACCCGCTAAAGTACTATAGGCTAAAGTACCGCTAAGTTAATAATGTTAGGTTACATTTCATGAAAGTTCGTATTACTGCATTATAAATCTTCAAAAGCAAACAAACTCTTCGAATCCATGATGTAAAAGGTTTCAGCTGATTGTAATCGTTTTTTTTATCTATGTACATTTCCGGGCACCCTTACATACAAAAATCGGCATTGTCCTTTGGTATACCTTTCTAATTCTGATGATAATAGAAGCATGTATGTTCAGTAGGTATCATTGTAAATCCAAGATGGCCGCTTACACAAAATAGCAGATTACATTTTTTTCAACCCTCTTAATAAGGGTATCAAATAAAAGGGCTTGACTAGAAGAATACATCATCATTAAAAAATATAAAGTAATGAAAGAAAAAGCTGCCGCTATCGCCTGTCTACCGCTAAACTTATGGTAATTTGAAGTTAAGCGCCAGGCAATTTCAAGGCAGTTTGGTAGCATGTAATCTGGTGAAATATACATTTATTGGTCCAGTGTTTTACGTCAGCGTACTCACTTGGAGGTGTCGCATAACGTATCTAATACAGTAGCTCGCTGCGAGCCATTCGCTCGCAGAACGCAGTGTGCTGCTGTGCTCGCAGTTACCCGCCAGATGGCGGTTATTGCGCGAACACAAAGGCGCTCGCAGCATGCTCGTGGACGGGCACGTACTCACTTATAGATTGCTACAGTATCGGATACATTACGTGCTACACCTCTAGTTGTATTATAAAGTTGTCAGCGTGCAATCGGGTCCTTGTGGGATATTTGCAAACCCCACAAGACTCACGTGTACTCTACTCCGCTACTGTTGCCACTAAGCCACTTACCATGAGTCGGGCAGCCTGCTTGTTTGCCAGTCGTATAAAAAAAACAATCTGTTTACGTTATCTATAAAAATCTCGGGTCCGTCACAATGTTTCTACTAAATATACTAATACTACTAAGGTACTATTAATCATTTTGGTGAAATTTAGCTTACTGTGTGTCATCACCACAACTCATATACGTCCCCACTGAGGGGCTCGACTCGAGCCTACCCTTAAGTTACCCTTGAGTTAGGGTGTTAATGCCTTAGTCAAACACGCTGGCCCAGTGCGGATTAGTCGTCTTCACAAACACCTTTGAATTTCATTGCAGATGTATGCAGGTTGCCTCACGATGTTTTCCTTCACCGTAGGAGCGTCGGACAAATGTACATATGAAAAACGAAAAACACATTGGTACGAACGTAGGATCGAACCCCGGACCGTCCGATTAGAAGGTCAGCGCCGAGTCCACAGCGCCACCGACGACGCTCACTGTACCTAATTTGGTCCAACTTAACAGTGACAAATTACTGTGTGTAATTTGGTCCAACTTAAAAGATAGGATAGTTTTTATCTCGATAAATTGATCTCAATTATTTGTTAGTTCTGTGAGTTTCAAACAGATGGCGGTGTGAGTCAGACATAACACTTGGTTATCTAAGTTAGGTACCTAATAATTCGGTAGATGGCGTTGTGTTTGGATTTCTTGCTACAGTCTATACCACGTCATTTGTTAACATTTACGGCATAACTGAGTTTCTTAGATGTTTCGTGTATTATATTTTAGTTTAGTATAATATTGATCTTACGTAGTACTAAACTACTCAGCCACAGCATCGCGTGGCCGGGTAAACTAGTTTAATTACGAGTATAAAGAAACACTGACCTCAAAAAGCTATTACAGCATACATTCACAGACCGTCATTTTGAACTAGATTTTACTTTTCTGTTCACACAATTTTTTCACCATAGGTATAATGCTTTTTTACAGTTTTCTCAGAGGAAAGTCGAACTTAAGTAATCGTTTGGACGGGCCTCTGCGGGGTAGGGGCGACGTGACGACTCCTAGCACTGCGACGATAGGCAGAGGGCCGCCCAACTACCAGCGCATGGCTTCCTGCGAGAGCCGCGGGAGTGATAAAGCAGATTGACTAGAGTCGACCATACACGCACTGCCGCCTATTCGGTAAGATTAAACACTTTTTTTCATACGACAGGGAAGCTCACGGCCTTCATCTCACCTGATGGTAAGTGACGGTAAGGCCGAAAGTAGGAGCGAGCTTCGCCTGAATTTTTTTTAATACCACAAAGGTGGCAAACATAGGTCATTAGCAGGCCTATTCTGTAATTTCGGTTGCTAAGTAGAACTTTCCTTTTTGAAAGGAACTTAACATCCATTACTGCTAACATGAACGCCGCCGTAACACATAAGATCACTAAACCAGTAATGGATATAAAATGTCTTTCAAAAATGACAGTTCTAGTTACCAACCGTAGTTACTGAATAGGCCTGCAGATTGGTAAGTGATCACCACCACCTATGGAGGCTTACAACACCATGGTGGTATCACTCGCGCGTTGCCAACCTTAAATATAAAAGATACCTCTTCACTCCTTTTTTGAAGAACTCCATGCTGTAGTCCTTTTTGAAAACCCCAGAAGGGCTTATTCCACAACCTGAGCGTGCGCGGGAGAAAATGTCTCATGAACCGTACCGTACGCGACCATTTTGGTTCTAAGGTGTGAGGATGAACTCCCTCCCGATGGCGAGCGGTGCGACGGTAAAACGTGGCCGTTGGCATCATATCGAACAGTTCTTCAGAACACACCCCGTTGTATAGACGGTAAAATACCGATAATGAGGCCAAGTCTCTCCTTACACTTAAGGGTTCAGTACCGTCCGTAACACTAGGATCGCCGACAATCCGTACCGCGCGTCTCTGGATCACGTGAAAAGGTCCGAGCTGGTACTTGGTGCTCCCGCCCACAGATGACAGCAGTACTCCATATGCGGCTAGCCAGGCGGGCGCAAAGCCCTACCATCAACCGAACCGAGCAGAAAAACTGCCGCCCTCATAGGGAACCGAACCGTGAACCTCCCGATCGACACCCGGTGATCTTAACAACTAGACTACAGAGGCGGTTGGAAAAGCAGCATTTATTCCATTGTCCTTCATATCACCAGATTGTTGTACAGTCGGCTTCAAAAGTAGATAAGCATTTTAGTATCATGTCACACCAACTATTAACAATGCATTCAAAAACGATAAAGAACTTCGAAAAGAAAAAATTAACCTATAAGAACGATTCCACATCACGAATCATTCTTGTACATTGTCGTTCCATAGTTTATTATAGACGACACACTGAGTGTGTAATGTTTGATATAAATACTGGTGATCTAACATGCAAATAATATAATTTCATTTCATATAACTGACTTGATATAATAAACATAAACATTTGATATAATTTTAGATTTTCTAATTTAATGTGATATAATGAACACTTGTTATAATAGTTTTTTGACATAATACCAGATGATATAAAAAATATTTTATTTAACGTCTGTTCGTTTACAATGCAATTATTAACTTGCATGCAAGCAAGCAAACACCATGAAAGCAAACATACAGCATGCAGGCAAGCAAACACTATGTAAGCAAACATGCAGCATCCAAGAAAGCATGCAGCATAGAGGCAAGCAAGCAAACATGCAAAGTTCAATCAAAGATGCAGCGTGCAAGCAAGAATGCACCATGCAAGCAAACATGCAGTGTGCATGCTTTCTGCCACGGCTCCAGTGCTGCGGGGCTCCGGTGGTCCCACGCGAGTTCATCGTCGTAGATGGTTTTCGCTCACCACCTGCTCCTCAGCTCGCGGGCCGCCTCACCCCTCCGCGCCTACGCGGATTTGAATTACACTCTAGGGGTAGGACAAACAAAACAAGAGTACGTTGATTCGGTTTTGCAGCGATTCGTTTCTGTCACTGGTAGCATAAATTAATTACTTACTTTGCTAAATATTATTTTAGATCAATTTATGGTCAAAATGATATTTTTATAGAAAATTATTTAGTAGACAATGTAAAAATTATATCTAATGAAAATATAGAATAAAATTATTATAGCAGTGTAGCTTTATGCAAAATATTGTTATAGAATATGAGTATTATATCAAATGAATATATGAAATGTTGTTATGGGAAGTGTCGTTAGACCAAGTAAAAATTATATCCAACGAACGTTGTTTCCTTTGAAATTGGATCATTTGTAATTATAAGAAATAAAACGTACCCGAACGAACACACTATCTCTCCCCTCATTGTCAAAACATAATGTTAATATTGTGCAACGGTTACAGTCTAGGTGGAATAGCGGTAGTTACTCGTACCTATCAACCAACCAAACTGAGCACATTTCTACACCCATAAAATCGAACCTTCGACCTACAAATCTGAACCAAATAATCTCGGCAGTACTCATATGAAGCTGATTACCTATATTTATATGTGCAATACTATGTAAAAATAAGAAGATGTGTGTTACTACAAAATACTGTTTTAAGAGAAGTAAAATGAAAAAATCTAAATATACCTTCGTCCTTTCACAGACCTCGGCGAAGCCGCCGCTCATCCCTTGAAAAAGCTTTGCCAGCGATCTCACAAAGCTGTGATCAACTATCCAGCAGTAGCACATCCAAAACCGCATCCCCCGAAAAATCCTTGTATAGTCTTCCCGAAAGGCTATCCGAGAGCAGCGACAATTTGGACGCTGCAGAGTTGGAGCAAGCCTCGCGTAGATGCCGCAGTTGCGAAGGCATCCTGGAAGCCGACGAGCAAATGCACGCGCAATTATCCTTGCCTACGCCACTAGACGCCGCCACGCAAACAAAGAGAAAGAAAAACTTCATGGATAGGTGTGTGAATAAAGTGAGACTGTGCTGATTAGTGACCACATTAGAACTAAGCGCAGGTGTGTATGGTAGACTGCATATTGGACTCATCGCATTATTGTGAATCTTAGTAAAGTACAAATGTGTGCACAACCTGTAAATAAATTGTGTATGCCTTAATAATGTTAAGTATTAGTGTCGACGCAGCGATTAATTGGTAGGTAATACAAAAAGGTGTAATCTCATTGTGTGCATATGAACCGTTTCACCATGTGACAACCGTTACCCTGCCATGTTTCAAGAACATCGCACGAGGTGGCAATGGATGTAATTATTGTGCCAGTTTAGCTATCTTAAATTAATTGCTTAGCATTTCCTACCCTCTCGCAAAGACCATAATAATGTTATCTCTCTATTCTCTCTTCTATTATACATAATAATTTATACACAAAACACTTATTACCTATTTGTTTTAGTTCTTGCCAATAAAGTATTTGTGAAAAAAATTAAGAATATTGTAATTTGCATATGTGATAAGTGTAGATCTTTTATTTTAGAAATAAAACCTTTATATATTTATTAAAACATGAAATCCACGTGAACGTTGCTAGTACTGAATTCCAAAATTTTATTTATTCTGCTCACTACATGTATGAAATATTGATATGAAATAATGAACATTGTACAAAAGTGTATTTTAGAATATTGTATAATTCTTTTATATATTTAGTCATTTACTTTAACAAGTTAACCATAATAAATTATATAGTTTTACACTTTCGAAATTATATTTATGTACTAGCTCTAACCACAAATAAATGATATTACATAAAGAAACAAGTTCCTTTTTATTATCCCACATAAACGAAACGACGAAGTGCAGTGAAAATGCAATTCATCTCTCTAGCAAGAGCCTGTCCACTTTGACCCATGACTTAGAAATTAGCCTACATATTTTTAACATAGAACGGTTAGACCGAAAAAACTATAATACAAACATGTAGTTACTGTGTTGAGGCAGACTGTTGGAAATAATAGGAAGGATTCATCTGCATGGGTAGGTACCTCTACCTTACCTTATTCTACCGCGAAGCAGCAGCGATGCTTGCATTACAGTGATGCATGAAATCGGAGCACGATTTGAAGGGAAGCAGGTGTGGAGGATTTTACTCGCTCTGAAAAGTATTGAACGCATTTAGCAATAATATCTACCTCCTTCTATTACATTTTTTCATTTCTCTCTTATCAAGCGTATAAAAATATTGTATAGTTCCAAGTTTCATTGCATAAAACAACGACAGTTAAAACGCCAAATAAAGTATTTTTAACCAACTTCATAAAAGGAGAATGTTCTCAATACAACTGTTTTTTTGTTTGTTACGTTATCACTCCACCAAGTATGAAACGATTTTTTGAATTCTCCTTATATTCGGAAGAGCCTACTCCTGAGGTGGTCCAATTGTCACCAAGTCAGGATCTGGTGATGTAATCCCATGAAAATCGTATAAAACCCTTTAACATGGCACGTCCAACGTATTAAATGTTTTTTTCCGAAGTTGCTGATGGAAAGATCCTCGACTTTTAAGAGTCAGAGGTTAATTTTTAAACGTAGGTAATAGGCTCATATTGACCCTTAGTTATATTCTTTCAAGTTACTTCGGTCAGCTGGTATTTAATTTACTAAAAATGTTAAAATAAGACTACTTCGCAAAACGTAAAAACCACCTTCAAAATCTGGTTGGGAAATATGGCCCTGACCTGACCCCCTAGACAAACGCTAACTTTTCCACAGTCATTTCTCAGAAAAAATGTACGGAGATGACATTAGCTGCGGAAAAATAGCGTGAGGTTGTCGTAAGCTCATGTCATTTCCATATATTTTTTCTGCGGAATGACTGCGGAAAAGTTAGTGTGTGGCATTTATCTAGGGGGTTGAGTCGCACGTCTGGACTCTGGTGTCACAAACGAGTGACCTTTCCCTAGGCGAAACCCCACCTTGTTTATACTGCTAGGCCTCTGGGTGGATATGTTCGGTGAATTGGCACTTCCTGATCTCGAACGTTAGCGACACCGGGGGCGACGGGAATCCGAAGGGAGGTTTATCCAGGTATGGAGGCAACAGCGCTAGCCGTTTCGCTGGTGCCTCCATACTCGGTAGACCAGGGGGCTGATTCTCGAACACTTCGTAAAAAAGATCGGATTCAAGATTTTTCTCGAACGGTAATCAGAGTTGAGCCAATCAGAACAAAGGACATGTCGAGCTCCGCTATTTCTTTATGGAAAATCACTTGTATTGTTTCAATTCAAGGGCTCGGGAGACGTGAATTGAAAATTTATGTAATGGTATTATATTTCTTTCTGTTTTTGATTATTTTTATTGTATTTTTATATAATTATTAACCCACTTGCCAGTGTCCGATTGAGCTGAAAGGACCATGCCCACTTTTGTATGGAGACTTGCCCCACTTACAAATTTCCATGAACAGAAACAACTCTAGGCTCATTTTAAACGTTTTTCTTCATTGAGTAAAAAACAAGTACTTATTGTTTCGATCATTAAAAGTCAGTTACAATATACTATCAATATACTTACTTATTGATATCCAGTATTATCAACAATAAGGAATCAATGTGTAACAAAAATCGCAAAGAATGCAACGTGACAAGCAGCAAAGGGAACTGCGACTTATTTTAGGCGGGTTCCACCTAAGTACAGATTTGCAGCATATTCAACATCATCGCGATTCATTAGTTTTTTATAGGGTAAATGCTCTAAGGATTTTGACCATCGTCAAAGCTGGCTTGCTTAGGTGGAAAACGTTGTTTTATATTCTATGCGATCTGTCAACCTGTTGTCATTGCAAAAAAATGCTTTTTAATTGAAATGATGAAATGTTATCACAATATAATGTGTTAATATGTATTAATATTGTTAGTAAAGGTACTTGTTTCTTTATTTATATAATAAAGAATAATAAGTAGGGTAAGGTTGAATCAAGATGGCGACACGTCTCTCAACTTAAGCTACATAGCTGATTAAATGGTTAAAATGATTTTCTGTGTTTGAATCATATTCACAACATAAGTGGCGACGAGGATGGGATACAGTTAAGTAGAGAAACGAGATGTGATAAAGTTTTATCTAAAGTAATGCATTACATAGGACGTGGCTGGCCAGTAAGAGAAAACGACATTGAACTACGACCATTCTGGCTACACCGATCTGAGCTTTCAATCCAAAATGATTGCATTTTGTTTGGAAATCGGGTAATACCGAAAAAATTTCGTCAGGTTACACTGAAAGCTCTACATAAAACTCGTTCTGGGATATTTCAGACAAAAGCACTAGCACGGAGCTATGTATGGTGGCCAGGACTTAATGATGACATTGAAATGCTTATAAGCAATTGTACAAATGACAATTGTACAAATACAAATGACATATGCCACCCAAATCCACATTAGAATGGATCACACCTGTTAGACCTTGGTCAAGAGTTCACATTGATTTCGCAGGGCCTTTTTTTGGTAAATATTTTTTAATAATGGTGGATGCTTTTTCGAAGTGGCCTGAAATATTTATTACAAACTAGTGGGCCCGGCAGACGTTGTCCTGCCCGATTACAGCGCCACCTATCGGCTCCATTTTACATATAAACCTTCCCTGGACCTATTGTAACACACACAGAAAATTTAAAAAAATTCGTTCGAGCCGTTTCAGATTTTTGCGAGACAAACACACAGCGTTTCATTTTTATATATAAGAAGACTAGTGGGCCCGGCAGACGTTGTCCTGCCCGGCGATTACAGCGCCACCTACTGGGTCCAATTGTACGTTTAAACCTTCCCTGTACCTATTCAAACACACACAGAAAATTTCGTAAGAATCTGTCGAGCCGCTTCTGAGTTTTAGCGAGACTAACACACAGCGTTTCATTTTTATATATAAGAAGAAGATAATATGACCTCACTTACAGTCATTAAAAAGTTGAGAACATCATTTGCGACACATGGCTTATATGAAATACTGGTTTTAGATAATGGCACATCATTTGTATCAAATGACATGAAACAATTCCTTCTCGCAATCAACATTCGACACATAACCACAGCCCCATATCATCCGGCTATAAATGGATTAGCAGAACGAGTGGTTCAAACCATTAAGGACAAATTAAAGAAAATGGATAATTTGTCATGGGATATTAGAATTCTAAATCTTTTATTGGGGCTACGTGTTACTCCATGCACAACAACCAATAAAAGCCCTGCAGAACTATTGATGAAAAGACATTTACGGACTCTTTTGGATACAGTACATCCTGACAACATAAAAAATGAAAAATTAGAACTTGAAGTTACACGCAACAGTGAAATTAATGTAAGAGATATAAATGAAGGAAATGATATTATGTACAGGAATTATTTAGATACTGGACCCAAATGGATGCAGGGTAGAATAATAGAAAAATCTGGACCAACCAGTTTTAAAGTCGCAACACAAACAGGCTCTTTAATTAATAGACACTTAGATCAACTGCTGAAAATTATACCAAAAGTAACACCATCAAATGAAAAGTAAATTCGAATAGATCAGCATCAGCAGGTTTCTGCAGAGAAATTAGAAGAAGTAGAAAATAGCAAAGAAATTGAGAGGGAAAGAAATAATTATAAATATATTAATAGTAGTCAAGAGCAAGAGCAGGATCACATAATAGAGATACCAAGTACTGAGAAATGGGCAGAGATGTTAGGAATACTATCATCACCAAGTGATACCACTAAATCAGGATTGGGTAAAATAAAGACCAAATTGAAAACACATTCAAGAGGCCCATATGATAGACACATGAGCAAAAATGATTAATGCGAATATATTAATTTATTTAAAAATTTCTAAAATTATAATGTAAAAGATTTTAACAAATCAGTTATTGTGTTTATTTGATTAGCTTGAAGTTTCTAAAATTATCAATAAGTATATAAGTATATCTTATTATGGGGGGAGGTATGTCATGTATTAATATTGTTAGTGAGGGTACTTGTTTCTTTATTCATATAATAAAGAATACTAAGTAGGGTAAGGTTGAATCAAGATGGCGACACGTATCTCAACTTAAGCTACATAGCTGATTAAATAAAACCGTTTTCCCCCCGAAGGGTAGAAAACGAATATTTAGGTTTCAGCCGTAGCTCGACCCACTGGTTAAAATGATTTTCTGTGTTTGAATCATATTCACAACATAACAGAAATAAACATTTTAAAATGTAATGAAAGATATAATGCATAACATTGAAAAAGGTGTTATTGTAGCTACAACAAAAAAATGCATAAATATGTAGTTGCCATTTTATAACAAGAAATGCATGTAAGTATTTAATTTTTTGCCGAAAAAACCATATCTTCTATCTGTTTTATATTACACTGAAAAATGTTTTGATAAAATATATTTAATTAGAAAGACTGCTTTATTGGTCATCAACCTTGATAGTGGGACAAAATTGGACATCCTCCTTTGGTATATTTAGTTCCGATGACAATGCAATTGTGTATCATTCTTATTTTAATCGGATTTGGAGTAGATGTGTCACAATCATTATTATTATCTTCAATTTTAATAAAACCAATTAAATAAAATAAAAATTCAATTAATTTATTGTAGAATTATTTAGCTTGGCATTTCACTTGTCTAAATAAACACTTAAAACTATTATTTATGTCGATATATAGATATATATATTTATAGATAGCCATTTTTCTGATGGCAGTAAACTGTGTCATAGGGTAGATTAGCCTGTTTTCGACCAATTAGTGGAGTTGCCAACTTTGGGAATAAAAATATGTGTTCTGACATGTATTTTGTATCAAAATAAATTGTGGTAACTCCTCATATAGTCTATTTTTGATAATTATATATTTTATAATAGTCAAATTAACAGTTTTTTTTATTATTTAATCCAAGCGTTAAATTGCCGATTTTACCAGTTTTCGACCAAAAATTCTAGTTTTCGTCCATCTATTGACCAGTTTTCGACCAATTAATTAAGAAAGATTTTTATGAATAAAAGTATGATAGAATATATATATATATTTTTAAATTAAAATACTAAAATAATCAGCTTTTAATATTTATTAAGGCTGTGTCTATTTGAACCCGGGTCCTAATCATCATCGACCTACACTCGTCCACTGCTGGACATATGTCTCCCATAATGCACGCCACCACTCCCGATCTTCGGCTACTCTCATCCAGCCCACTCCAACCAGCCTACGTATATCGTCATCCCATCATCGTCAGGGCGTCCCACACTACGTTTTCCGAGTCGCAGTCTCCACTCAAGCACCTTCCGACTCCCAACGGCCGTCAGTTCTGCGGCTCATTAGGCCAGCCCACTGCCACTTCAGTTTACTAATTCGGTGGGCTGTCGGTGACTTTGGTTCTCTGACGGATCACATCATTTCTGATACGGTCTTTTAGAGATACTCCGAGCATAGCCCTTTCCATAGCACGCTTAGCGACTTTAAATTGGTGGACTAGTCGAGCCGTGAGTGTCCACGTCTCGGCACCGTATGTCATGACTGGGAGGACGCACTTATCGAAGACTTTCGACTTAAGACACTGAGAAATGGGTGACGAGAAGACAAATGTCGAAGCTTACGAAATGCTGCCCAGTCCAGCCGAATTCTTCTGTTGGCTTCCCTCTCGAAGTTGTTTCTGCCTAGTTGAAGAGTTTGCCCTAGGTACACATATTCCTGTACAACTTCGAGAGATACTCCATTTACTACGACCTGTCCCAGATCAACGAGCTCGTTGAACATGACCTTGGTTTTATCCAAGTTTATTCGGAGACCGATGCGTTCGGAAGACTCAACCAGGCTGTTCACCATCTCTTGTAAGTCTTGCAGGGTTTCAGCCATAATGACGATATCGTCCGCGAATCGTGTGTGAGATGCACTCGCCATTTATATTAATGCCACGTCCTGTCCAGTTGAGCGTTCCGAATATATCCTGCAGCGCAGCGGAGAAGAGTTTCGGTGATATTACATCCCCCGGCCTCACACCACGTCACAGGAGGATAGGCTCAGTTTGACCATTCTGGACAACGACGGACATATAAGCAGCGTCATACAAACATCTCAGCACTTCGATATATCGCCAATCAACTTCGCACCTCTGCAAAGACTAGAACAGACCAGGTCTCATAGTTCACAAACGCCATGCACAGGGGTTGGTTATACTCATTGGTCTTCTGTATAACCTGCCTTACTGTGTGAATGTGGTCTATGGTGCTATAACTCCGTCGGAACCCGGCCTGCTCGGTGTAAGACGGTTTGAGACGACTCTTGAAAACAACTTATAGACATGGCTCAGGAGTGAAATTGGTCAATAGTTCTTCAACAAAGTCTTGTCGCCTTCTTCTTGAAGAACAATACGACTAAACTCTATGTGCCATGCCTTAGGAGTTCTCCCGAAGAAAAGAATAGAGTTAAATATACGCTGGAGCTCCTTCAGTATCGAAAAGCTGACAAGGCCGCCCCAAGGATATGCCATTGGACTCGGGTATTAACCCCATACCTGGCTAAACCACCCTCCAGCAACTTTTAACTCCATAAAGGCACAATCAGGATAGGCGTTAGCCATTCCCCGAGTGCGCCCACTGCAGACTG
Source organism: Schoenobius gigantellus (assembly GCA_963935595.1). Taxonomy (NCBI): domain Eukaryota; kingdom Metazoa; phylum Arthropoda; class Insecta; order Lepidoptera; family Crambidae; genus Schoenobius; species Schoenobius gigantellus. Next base: position 28,465,351 of record OZ012547.1, on the reverse strand, counting down.
GCCCAATGGTGAGCCAGCATCACTGAACCAAGCGCAGGGCCTTACTCTACGGAGGGGTCGCCAAGTGCAATAATGCCCAAGTGCAATAATGGCCAGGGGTAGAAAAGTAACGTCTCCCAACCGATTGTCGGCCGGCCGGGCCATTTCATCCCCAGCTTGCTTGAATATTACTAATTAAATTTTAATATTTTTACAGTGAATTTCTAATTAGAATGTATATTAATATTTATGAAATAGCTTTAATTAACTTTAAACTTTAACTAACCAAAAAACGGTCGATAATTGGAATGATTTTACACTATAGGTACCCAATTTTCGACCAACATGACTTTTTGAATTTTCGAAGTATTAATTTAAAAAGTAAACAATCTAAAATTTATTTTGATTAAGAAATGGGAGTTAATTAGAATTCATGGAAATAGTTTTGAATAATTAATTCAATTCTTTTGATTTTAGCTAAACAAAAAAAGGCAGTCGGAAACTGGGATGATTATACCATATTTCTAATTTTCGACCAACAACATTGTTTATCATATTCAGTTTATATTAACAAAGTAAAATATTGGACGAAAAATGGCCATTAGATAATATATGTAAATAAAGCTCACATTATTAAATTAGATTTAATATCTTTCCATACATTTGAAAACAACATAGAAATCTTATTTGTAGGTGCCTTACCTATTTTTCGACCACCCGGTCGAAAACTAAATTTTTTGAGTAAAGCGTGTACCCTTTCTTGACCACCTCATTTTATTAATTTGGTCATGAAATTTACGTTAAAATCTAATTAATCCACACAATAAAGGTCATAAACTAGCTGCACAAACAATTAATAATCCAATATTACTTAAGATTAATTAAAAACTTACCGTACAAGTAGTGGCACCTTACTATTTTTTTCTTAATATTCAACGCATGTGATGCTGTCCGCTGCTAACCTCAGACAAATAATTGGTTAGTTTTCGCAGCTTTCGTTCAATTGTTCTAGTTTGTGTGTGTGGGGTGGATCAATGTATTCAGGTTGCTACTTGTTTATGTTTTGGTGATGCAAGTATACCAATATTACTATTTTTGATCATTTAACAAGGAAGGACCGTTAAATGGTCGAAAATTGGCAGTGGTCGGGAAACAGGCGCATCTACCCTACATCCGCTGATCTAGTAGTTACATGTTTCGAAGTTTGCAGTCCGATTGTTTTCTTTTGGTCTATGTGTTTGTGCCAAATGACACATCAACCAAAATGCAAAACTAAAACAAAATACGAAGAGAATCTAATGTGTTTTATGTAGAGCCTGCTCTACTGAGCTCCTCAAAATCAACAGTAATAAATAAGTTTAGGGACATACTTACAAATGTACAAACAGTTTAAACATAGATTTACATATGTACCTAACTGCTATCATGAATTAAACCTCTATTTCGCAGTAGTTAACAGTTGACAATCCGGATAACCTTGAATCAGCAAAGAGCATCAAACTGAGTATGAATCAGACTGAATCTATTAAGGAGCATATTGTTGTAAAATGAGCTAAACAATACTCAAAATATATCACTTATAATGTTTACCAAAATAATATAACAGTTAACAAATTCTCTTATTTTGAACAAAGTCGTACTCCCTACACAGTAACTTCTATGGAAAAAGAACACTCATCACATGGAATTATCACTTTATGAGATACGATATCAGTTTGTTTTAAGAAATATGTACCACTACATCGGCAATTATATATATAAGCACTGTCACTTGAAATGAAATGCATATTCTCGAGCTTTATAGAGTCATATAACAATAATTCTGTGTGTTCAAAACATGCAAGTTCTGCATCATATAGTTTTCGAACATTTGGATCTCTGAGTATATTCCATGCTTTTTGCAGCAAGATAAAAGATTCGATCTCTTCTCCGTTCTGTTTGTCTGGGTGAACCAATAATACCAGACGCTGATAGCTTTTTCTTAATTCCTCATTACTAGCATTTCTATCACACTGTAATATCTTGTAATAGTCCAGAAATTGAGCTCTCGTGCACATTTTTAAGTGTAATTTTTTTTTTTAATTTTGTTTATCCCATTTGGGAAAGGCAAAGGCGTCAACCATACAGCCTAGTCTGTATGCAATAAACTATTGTTATTCATTCTTCTTTTGAATTCACAAATCGCCAAACGTAGAGGTTACATATTCATAAATTGCTTCAAAGCATTTTTCAATGGAAAGAAGTTTTTGTAAAGAGCGCGGTAGATCTTGCTGGTGTTTCATTATTTTTGTAATTTCTTCTAATAAAATGTTTCTTTGCAGGGCAAAAATTGGACATTCGTAAAAAAGGTGATGCAGAGATTGAGGTAAGGTGGTGTTGCACCAGTTGCACGATGGGGAAGAAGTCATGCCTAGCCGGTACAAATGGTCATTGAATCGACCGTGCCCAATTCGCAAACGGCAAATAATAGTAAAAAATCTTCTGTTTATGTAATTGTGTCTATTGAACCAGGGTTGTTTTATTTTATTATTTATTTCTCGATACCACTTCCCTTTTATGAGCAAAGTACTATTCCAGTGTTCTTCCCATAGCTTCAATATTTCTTTCTTGATTAGAGCTGTACAATCAGTATATGAAATTGATATGTTTTTTATAGGTACGTCTAGAGTGTTCATAGTTTTGGCCAGTTTATCTACTTCCTCGTTTCCATATACACCGATATGAGCTGGAGTCCAAAATAATATAATGTCTATTTGATAATTTATTTTTAAATGATGTATCTGATCTCGGATATTATATATTAAATGATTTGTGACTGATGAAAAGGAAGGATTTCTCAAAGCCATCAACACACTCATGCTGTCAGTAATAATAATCCATTTTTTGTATTGGCTGAACTGTTGAATGTAGTTAAGAGCTACAATTATAGCATTCGCCTCAGCAGAAAATATGCTGGCATTTTGGCACATTTTAAAACTATGTCCAGTTTTACTACCTGCATCATACATAGCTACTGCAACACTTACATTCGTCTTTGAACCATCTGTATAAATTGATCGATAATCATTATAAGCCTGTAGACTTTCGTAAACATCATATTTATCTTTAAAATCTTTATGTAGGACAATATGAATGTCACAGAATTTACTAGCATATGAGCCACTATAACAATGTAAAGTAGTACTACAAAATATATTACATTGTTCTTTTAAACTTATAAAATGTGAGAAATTCTTTGAAAGAAAAGTGTTAGTGGAACATACATTTAATTTATTTAAAAGATCATTATTCGAACGTGATAAGAGTTTAAAAAGAAATTTAAGTTTTAAAAATTCAAAGCGAATAACCATTGGTGGTAAATGACATTCGACCTGCATAGAATTTATTGGGGAAGTGTTCATAGCACCTAGTATTAATCGTAAGTTCTTATTCTGTATTTTATCAATAATATCTATGTATTTTGGATCGGAAGCGTAACAAAAGAAAGCATACTCAAAATGACTTCTGACCAAAGCTTTATAAAGCATTAACACAATTTTAGGATCAGCACCCCATTTCAATCCAGTAACGGACCTAATTACATTAGTGGCTTTTAAAGCTCTGCTCACCAAGCAATCAACATATAAATCCCACGTAAGATTTTCGTGAAAAATAACACCCAAGAATTTAACTGAATTATCAATAGGCAAAGTATGATTGCTGTATGTAATATTAATTAGAGGTAGAGAACTGTATTTTGGGCAAAATATTACAACTTTACTTTTTAAAAGGCTAACATTTAAATCAAGTTCTGAGAAGTAATCTGCCAGCTTCACTAGATTATTATTTAATGTTAATTGAATATCTAATACATTAGTACCTTTACAATAAATGACAAGGTCATCAGCAAACTGAAGATTGTTGACTAAATTATTATTAAGAATGGAATTTAGTTTTCTTATATACAAAATATACAGAATAGGACTCAAGATGCCTCCTTGACATACACCTTTGCTCGAAAAATAATGGTTTTAGCACATACTATCTAATCTGAGGTTTTTTTTTATATATTTTTGGCTTGGCTTCTAGGCCTTTGAGCCATCTAATCAGCCCCCCTAGACAAGATGTCTTTCGATAATCGCTAACGCAATCGCTAATTGGACAATGTATGAGATTTGACAATTGCATTCGAAAGCTAAGCGAGGGCTTATGTCAAACCGCATACATTTTCCTTCTAGCGATTTTGTTAGCGATTATCGAAATGCATCTTGTCTAGGGGGGCTGGCCCCCTAGACAAGATGTCTTTCGATAATCGCTAACGCAATCGCTAAATTGACAATGTATGAGATTTGACAATTGCGCTCGAAAGCTAAGCGAGGGCTTATGTCAAATCACATACATTTTTCTTCTAGCGATTGCGTTAGCGATTATCGAAAGACATCTTGTCTAGAGTTGCGTTCCGAGGGTCAGAGTAATGCAACCGAGAGTGTTTTTCACACTCGCTCCGAGGTTCAGAACGGGTCGGTTGCTATCTTTTTTTTTAGTTTGTATCTTGCCGATCAAGATCAAGCAAAGGGCAAAATATTACTAATCCTTACAGTCAATATTCATTTTTCTGTTTAAAAATAATTACAACACATATGAAATCACTACATTTCCCTTGTATTAGGCTTAAAAGTGTTCAAAGTAGTGTTATTTAATAAAATAATAAATAATTAGCGTATTTTTGACATCGACATTGACATAACATCTGTCAGAGTGTTTTTCACCCTACGCTCGAGTTGGTTGTTTGGATGCATCACTCGAAGCTTCTGAACGGGCACAGAGTGTACTAACCTACTAACTACATTGCAAAAGGAAAGAAGAAGATGGCATCATTTTTTTTTGTCCTTGTTACCGTATATAGGTGAAACTGGTAGTGGGGATTGTTTATCACCAGCGTCTGGTGCTAAACAAATACGTGGAAGAAATTTGTTCTGTGAATTATAGCTTACTGTGTAATTATTTAACACTTTAATTAGTGTAATTGTGAACTATTTGAACATTTAAATCATGGTGCACTGCTCCGTTTTAGTTTGTAATAGTGATAGTGCTAGAAAACAGGAAAATATAACCTTTTACAGGTAAGACCTAAATTGTGTCAATAAAAAGCGCCAAAACAATTTTTTAAATTATAAATACAAGTTATATTGCAATATTTTATCCTTCTACTATGGTTCTCAATCATATTATGGGATTAAACATGAAATTTCAAACTAAGTAGTAAGGTTATTGTTAACCTAACAAGCTAGGAATGTCGCCATACAATATGGCCACGTATACAGCCAACGCGTATAACATTTTGCCGGGTTATAATGATACCAGTTACGCTACGACTATTTTTCCTTGATTCGTAGGTAATTTGTTACGTAAAAGGGAACTCACATATTAGTTTCTGTGTTACATTAATATTGACATATTTAAGTATAAAATTTTGAGCATTTTAGATAACAAAGGTAATTCTTTTGAAGTGAGACTTTCCATTTGCTTGTTTGTCTGTATTTAACAGATTTCCTTCGGGGAATCTCCTTTTATTTTTAACCTGTATACATATTGTTTCAGGACGCATCGGTGTTGGATTTCGGTTCAAATTTGAATACGCCCCGAAAGAGAAAAATGCGGCTTCAAATGCTGGGTTTGAAACAATCAGCGAGGTCATCAAATAAGAAACTACGGCCAGTGCGTCAATCGCTTAGACGATTGGGAAAAAAAGTAGTAAAAAATAGTAAAATGTTTTAAAACGAAATATACTCGAGTAAATCCGAAAAGTGTAGTTTTATTTAAAAGTGTAAATAACTTTAGACTGCGGCGAAGGTTGAATGAAGAATTCAATAAAAAAAATCGTAACTTCCTCCCACTTTTATTTTTTGAGACATATTATTGAGCGAGGGGCGCTCATTAAAATGTCTCAAAAAAAATACGTAGATCAATCAACCCTACCTTATGTTTATAGTGGTAAAAGCCACTATAAACATAAAGTAGGGTAAAACTTAAAGCAACACTGGTATACCCATCTACTTTAGGCAGGTATGACGTCATCTATGTCTGTCCCTTACGGGTATACGGTCACGTCCTATCTATTCATTCTTTATCTAAGGAGAATATGGTTTTAGTTTAGCACAAACCACAGACTTAATAGAGATACTACACCATTTTGTACTACACAGACTAATAGAGATACCTCAGAACAATCACTACAGCATGAAGCTTATACCTATAACTTCATGCACTACAGCATCATCATCATCTGCTTTAGTTATTCTTCTGAGACTGGCACAAACTTGTTCACAATGTCGCACAGAACATAATACTCACAGACTAGAGATACTACGTATACAGAATGGAAAAAAAAAACGTGTTTGGAGGAAAAGTACCTTTAATATTGATGATGGCAAATTTTACTGAAAGGAAACATTCCATTATTTTCAAAAATAATTAAAACTGCATTTAAAGATTTTTGAAAAATCACCTGCTTGAGCCGAGAATCGAACCGGTGAAATGTGACAAAAAAAAACATTCTGTACTTTATGGTACCAACCGAAAGAGTCATTCATAAGGATCAAATTCTTTTAAGCAACATAGTATCTTAATTCTGCCGCTTTTCGCGGGAGGCGAGGTAAACACGCACGCACACTACGAAAATGTAGAATACACTTACAGAGACGTTGTTCTTATGTTTACGAATACACACTATGAAAATATTACTCTACAATGATGAAACAGACACACATCGACAAATTAATGTGTATCTACGCAATCGCCCCACCACAAAGAATTAATGTCCCTAGTGAATCACTAGGGACATTAATTAGTGATGTGTCACAAAGAATGAGTAACTATTTGGGTCGTCGTGAGTGAATGATTGAAATGTTACAATAAATTGTATTTTTATTACTACACCCTGTTCGGCTAGAGTTGATAAAAATACAATGAAGACAGGGTTTCATAAATTAGTACAAAGCGCGACCCGCTAATTATTATTAAAATGCTTTAATTAGTTTTTTTGTGTCAAAACAGCAATTTCACTTGCTGTTTAGCTGATCGACTGGAATAATTATTGCTGGTAATCAATATGGTTTTAGAAAAGGTAAATCTACCGAAGATGCAATACTCAGACTAACATCCTTAATAACCACATATCTGGATAAAGGTGAAAAGTGTGTCGGTGTTTTTCTGGACCTCCAAAAGGCTTTCGACACGGTATCCATTCCAATATTACTTACTCGATTGGAGAACTTGGGTGTAAGAGGGATAGTGCACTCTTGGTTTAGAAACTATTTGGAAAACCCGGAACAGGTTGTCAAAGTGGAAAACCACTTTAGTAAAAATGCTAGGTGTACATACGGAGTCCCGCAAGGTAGTACTAGGTACTACTACACTAGGTCCTACTCTGTTTTTACTGTATGTTATGAAAAGTAGTTTTTATTCAGAGAAGGCATAGGTTGTCTAGCAACGGTTGTTATTCGATAGAACAATTTTATTACCACAAATGTATTCCAGTTTTTTATTAAATATTAAAACATCTCACTCAATTAGTATCATTTTACAACAAGTGGCGACCGTGACTACAAAATGACGACGAAATATGTAAAGGAGCGGCATCAGATACGACGTCTATTTTTACGTAATGTTGCAAAACTAGAAGACGATGTTCAGAAAGGTACGGCTGCAGATTTTACTATAGAAGTAGACTATTTGAGAAAGAAAATAAAAAAGTTAAGGCAATTAAATCAGACGGTTCAAGACACAATGCTTGATACCGAAAAAGAAGATGTCTTAAATAAAGAGTTTGACGAATGCGAGGAATACGAACAGATGAGGCTTAGAATCAAACAGATAACGGTAAAACGACGTAGTAATATTACGAGAAATAATTTAAATTTGCGATAGAACAATTTTATTACCACAAATGTATTCCAGTTTTTTATTAAATATTAAAACATCTCACTCAATTAGTATCATTTTACAACAAGTGGCGACCGTGACTACAAAATGACGACGAAATATGTAAAGGAGCGGCATCAGATACGACGTCTATTTTTACGTAATGTTGCAAAACTAGAAGACGATGTTCAGAAAGGTACGGCTGCAGATTTTACTATAGAAGTAGACTATTTGAGAAAGAAAATAAAAAAGTTAAGGCAATTAAATCAGACGGTTCAAGACACAATGCTTGATACCGAAAAAGAAGATGTCTTAAATAAAGAGTTTGACGAATGCGAGGAATACGAACAGATGAGGCTTAGAATCAAATAGATAACGGTAAAACGACGTAGTAATATTACGAGAAATATTTTAAGTAGTAATATTACGAGAAATAATTTAAAATCCTAAAACTTGGATACCATTCTGGGGTCAATATAAGAAAATACATGAAGATGACTCCTTAGATAATGAAGACAAGTTTCAATATATTATACAAGCGATGGCGGAGGGCTCTAAGGCAAGAATTTTAGTGGAAAGCTACCCACCGACCAAAGACAATTTGAGCTCTTATCGCAGGCCTTATACAGTATTGCTGTCTATTTCCGTACCATGACCGGCTTAAAGCAGCGCGTTTGCAGGCCTGCTTAAAATGACGTCACGAAACCGTTCACCTTTTTTTATGTATGAACCTCAGAATAACAACTAAAGCATAGAAACCTTGCTAAAATAGCAACTGAATTCAATATATTTGACTCACTTTGACATTAGGCAGACTATAATTAGTTAGAAAGAGACAGGTATTATGTAAGATGTTTCGAAAATTCGTAGGTGGTCACTAATTTCTGTTTCTGCTAGTGATGTTTTTCTCATGACTCGCCTAGTTTCAACGTCGATATATTATGAATTAAATATATTCTTAATACTAAAATGTTTTTATTACGAGAAATACAACATAAATCATAAAGGATACATTTTCTTATGAAACTTATCCTGTTAAAAGCTGCTGTGCCCTTTGGTATGGTCAGCCAGTCAAGAGACTAAAAGCGGACGTTGACATGCTGAAAAAAACGAGTAAAGGGGTTTTTGGGGGATGTAAGGGTTTTTGGTGCTTATGATGACTAATTTAAACGTCTGTGACGACAAAATACTCAAGAATAGCTTTAAAAAGTTGATAGTAAATGAATAAAAAATATTTCTAAATTATTCCCTTTTCAGTCCTACCTATCTGAGAATTGAAAAATCTGACGTACTTAGACAAAAATTGCGCTATTACAATTACCAGTATCTCCCGTTGGCTAGATTGATGGAATTTTTCCATTTAAGAGATTCACAAATTCAATGGGTAGGTAATTAGTAATTTTTACGTTAAGTTAGAAGTTTAATTTTTTCACAACCTCAAGGGACTGTAGACCTGAGTACTTATATGATATTGATTTAAACTCGATACTTTCACGCGTTTCCGAGATAATAGGTCTTGGCAGACAAATGGACAATAAAGTGATCCTATAATCGTTCCGTTTTTCTTTTTGAGGAACGGAACCCTAAAAATTGAACTATTAAAATTACGGGTGTTTCCTATTACCTATCTTTACTGTTGTAATTTTTCCATTGCAGAGATTTATAATCTATAGGCAGGAAATCGGAATTTATTTGTTCGCTCTTAGGTATGTACTTGAGGTTAATCTCATATTTAATTTACCCGAAAATTTAACCCTCATGCATCTTGTCCTTCGGATAAATTCGTAAAAGCTAAAACTCCTATTTGTACATATGCCTGGAAATTAAAATAAACACATTAAAAATTGGCCATAATTTATTCTTAAGATATTTTTCGATTGACTTATTACACCTGGGCCCCGTTTCACGAAGCAACAAGTTACAATTTTACAGGTAAAACCTGGCAACACTAGTTAAAAACCAGGAAAAAGGTGTTTCACGAAACTACTATGCAACAAGTTGTATCATTGTTGTGACAAGTTCTTGTATTACAATCCACAGACAAACCATAGACTATTTTAACAATTACCGGTTAATTTTACTAGTGTTTCACAAAGATATGCAAAAACAAGTTGACAATCTTGTTCACTTGTTAAACAATTCTACTCACCTCAACCTCTCGGTAGACTTGTAACTTTTTAGCATAAATAGTTAAACAACGAAGTAAATAGTGTAATAAAATTAATATTGTTTAGATAATCTTTGATACTTACCCTCACCTATCTACTGAGTAACATGTCGAGGAGAGAAATTATGTGGGAATCTTCTTCAGATTCCGAAGAAGAGTTCGCGGAAAACAATAATGGTTCACACCCATTGCCAAGAGTATTCCGGGAGAGAATTAACACGCAAGTCCGTACGGAGTACGAGTTCAACAAACGATTTCGCCTTCAGTGAAAATGGACGACCGCAGTTGATTATTTTTCTGATTTGGAATCTGTGCTTGAACAGCTTGCTTTGGAAGGTAAACACCAAATTCTTATGGGTGACTTTAACACTGACCTTATATGTGATAGTGTACGAAGTCGAAAACTGAAACTACTTATTGAGTCAGTCAATCTATCGTTACTGCCATTGAATTTATTTATTTATTTATTTATCTTTATTAGGGACACAAACAGTTATTATTACAAACATAGATTTAAACATCATTACACCAAAGAAGTGTCCACAGACAACTAACACATTCAGCTCTGAGCAGCGTTTAACATTAAGCATTAAAAACAAGGAGACGACAAAACAAATGAAAATAATACCACTAAACAAACAATTAAATTCCATTAACACAAAATAAAAATCAAAGCAATAACAATAAACTAAGGATGATTTTTAACTAGATTCCTAAAATTTACACTTATATGAAAGTCTAAAATATCAATTTCCAAAAACCTTTTATTGTGCGACTTACAAGCACGAAATAAAAACACATTTCTGGCATACTTGGTTCTGGTGGCGGGTACAAAGAACACATCTTTACAGCGAGCGCTTAAGCGAGGACATCTTAACTGTATATTTTTCAATAGATACGGGGAATCTAATAGGTTATGGATCAGTTTGAATAAGAAAACTTGATCTCTTACAGCTCGACGATCCTCCAAAGACGAAATAAAAGGGAAGGACAGCTGAGATCGACATCTATATTCCAAATATCTTTTAAATTTATTGTTCAAAGATTCGATGTTGTTAATATATAGGTGATATTGAGGGTTCCATACAACAGACCCATACTCGAGAATCGTTCTGACATAAGAGTTATACAGCAGGATGAAGGTTGAGGGATATTTAAACTCTTTGCACATTCTCAGAACAAATCCCAACATTCGATATGCTTTATTAACAATATAGTTCAGCTTATATTCAGCTTATAGTTACAAATATATGGCTTTTTACTTCTAGAGAGAGACATGATGTTACATTTTTTAACATTTATAAACAGAAAATTGGCTTCACAGTAACTACATAAAGAGTCGAGGTCATCCTGCAATTTCCGAGCATCCGACGGCGATCGAATCTCCATGAATACCTTCATATCATCAGCATACATTAAAATATTGCTATGATGAATACAGCTGATTATGTCATTGGTATAAATATTGAAGGGTGCCAGGTGTGAGCCTTGAGGTACACCAGAGGTAACTGGAACAAAACTTGAACAGAATCCTTTGACGGTTACAGCTTGGCTACGCTCACGGAGATACGATTCCATCCATCTCAGTAAGTCGCCATGAATACCTACCTGTTCGAGTTTACGTATAAGTGCCCAGTGTGAAATTTTGTCAAAGCACTTTGAGAATGCGACACATGTCAACATGAATACTAACGACACATGGCTAGATCATGTCTATGTTACTTCTCCTGAACTGGTACTTGACTTTGGTCAGTATTCAGCACCTTGTTTTTCAAAATATGATCTAATTTTTGTGAGCTATAAGATCAAGGTCCCAAAAATGAAACCTATTGTGATCCAGCTGCGTAGTTTCAACAGGATAGACTTAAATAGCTTAAAGAGAGATGCTGCTGATCTAGGTCGTTGTGCTATTGTGGACGCGATAACTGTCGATGACATGGTGAAATCATTCAATGAATCCGTGTTAAATCTATACAACAAACATGCTCCACTTCATACAGTACGATTGAAGCGACCACCCGCACCATGGATGACTGATGAGGTTAGAGCCGCCATGTCGAGACGGGATAAAGCTTTCCGGAAATTCAAGTCGATGCGCACAGATGAAAACTGGAGTCGATACAAAATTAAAAGAAACAACTGCAATCGAATGGTGAGAGCAGCCAAGCGCCATTATATTCATTCTAATGTCCAAGCACCTTCACCAGCAGATATTTGGAAGTTTTTGAAAACTCTTGGAATAGGTAGAAGCCAATCGCAACCATTACAAGTTCCTTTCTCTTCTGAAGATTTAAATAATCATTTTTCCAGAACTATTCATCTCAATGATCAAGTTAAATCCAGTACATTATCTGAAATTTCAACACTGCCACCTAGGAGTGACATCTCTTTTGAATTTTCTTCGGCAACAGATGAGGAGGTTAGAAAGATCATTACTAAAATAAAATCAAACGCCATTGGTAATGATAATATTAATAGGGTGATGATTTTTCTTATACTGGAGCAGGTGACTCCAATAATAACCCATATAGTAAACTTCTCTCTCTCCACTAGTACATTCCCTGATATATGGCGTTATGCACATGTTCTTCCTCTGCCTAAAGTGCCAGTGCCTGGTGCTCTGAAAGACTTTAGACCTATTTCTATTCTGCCTTTTCTTTCTAAGGTTATCGAAGCTGTAGTGCATAAACAGCTGTCTACATATATGTCAAAAAACGACCTTTTAACCCCGTACCAATCTGGTTTTCGGGCTAGGCACAGCACTACTACTGCTCTGTTAAAAGTTACCGAAGATGTAAGAGAGGGCATAAATAACTGCTTGGTAAAAGTGTTGGTGTTGATTGACTTTTCAAATGCATTTAACACTGTTGACCATCAAATCTTGATAGCTTTACTCAACCACCTTGGCATCTCCTCATCTGCGGTCAACTGGTTTATATCTTATCTTCATGGTCGTAGGCAAGCTGTTAAAGTCGATGGTACTATTTCTGACTGGTGTGACATCGTAACAGGTGTCCCACAGGGAAGCATTTTGTCACCATTGCTGTTTTCGATATTTATAAACTTTATCACTAATGACCTTGACTGCTCTTACCACCTGTATGCTGACGACCTTCAGTTGTATGCTCAAGCTAGTGTTGATGAAATTGGCGTAGCGATAGAAGCCCTCAATAAAAATCTAGCCAGGATTTCGGCCTGGTTGCAGCGTTATGGTGTATCGGTAAATCCGGCTAAGTGTCAAGCAATTATTCTGGGGAGTACACGTCAGTTACGAAAAATTTCGCTTGCCAACTTACCCTCGGTAATTCTTGACAATACCATCATTACATATAGCGACCAGGTTAAGGACCTTGGCCTTATTATTGATAGCTCCTTGAGCTGGGTTCCACAGGTGGCCGATATCAGTCGTAGAGTAACAAATACTTTGAGATATTTATATCGCTTTAAAAACTTCCTTCCAATTCCGACCAAAATTCTGTTGGTACAAACAATTATTCTGCCTCTACTTGACTATGCCGACGTGTGTTGCTCGGAGCTACGAAGCGACCTCCTTAATAAGTTAGAACGTTTAATGAATAATGCCATACGGTTCATATTTGGCATCCGTAAATACGATCACATCTCTAGTTACCGGTCGCAACTTAAATGGCTTCCCATTAGGTGTCGCAGAAGAGTCAGGACTTTATGCACACTTTTTTCAATTATTTTCGATCCCCAGTCTCCTACTTACTTAAAAAGTCGATTTCAGTTTGTGGAGGATATCACCCAACGCAACCTTCGCTCTTCTAGACGTCATATTATTGATATACCTCTATTTCGCACTGGCTTTATGTCCGATTCCTTCACTCTACAAGCAATAAGGCTGTGGAATTCCCTACCGATTGATTTGAGATGTTTGACATCAAAGCCCCTCTTTAAGAAGAGAGTTCGAGAGCTTTTCTTGAAAATTGCAAATAAATAACTTGTTTTTTCTTTTTCTCTTACAACTCATAAATATCGTTCGTGGACACCATCATTCATCATCTGTATTAATATTTATATTATTATATAGTTATAATATATATTTTATGTATCTGTATATATATATTTTGTATGTGCGTGTTTGTAAGTATTTTCTTTTAATATTACATTTTTTTTCTTTTATGCCGCCATCTATTTTCTCTGCTTGGCCCAATGGTTGACTGGTAGAGAGCTATGTTCATCGCTAAGTCCGCCATATGTACAAACCTATTGTAACATGGAAGTATAAATAAATAAATAAATAAATTAAGGTAGGTAGTCGGCTAGTTAGCAGTTTCATAGTCTCACCTCACACAGGTATCACACTCTCTCACAAAGCTGGGCATTAACTCGTTGATCCGTTAATCGTTAATTAACGAAGTTAACATTTCTATTAACGGATTAACTTTTAAGTTAACTTAAAAAAATGTTAACGGACTCGTTAACTTCCGTTAAATTGTCCTAAGTCCGTTAATCGTTAATCCAGTACCTACTATTTACCAAAAAGATTCCGCACAGGCACCGCACCGTGTCGCGAAAAACAATGACAGCGAGGCAGCATCGCGATTAATAATGATGATGTTGAGGAAGACTTTTTTTAATTCTGTTACTCAGTGTAAAGAAAAACCTCAGAGCCACAAATCATTAAAGGTTAAAGCTCAATCTTTCGTCAAAATGTGGCTAGACACGAAATCCAAAGACTCTTTTAATGATGCTGCATTCCTCGGGAAACAGATATTTATAAATCTGTTTATTTATTAAATATAATACTGCTATACCCTCGAGCGCTGCAGTTGAACGTCTTTTTTCCACCGGCTCTCAGACGATAACTTCTTCTTTGTCGTTCCCTCACTGCTGAGGATCGCGACCACATGTAATGCTCCTCCAGAGCGCACGGTTTCGGGTGAAATGGACCGCTTGATAGATACTACCACCCACTGCTTTTTTGACGAGGTCTGACTATCGAGCTGGTGTTCTGCCCATGGCGCGGTTGCCTTCAATGCGACCCAATATTAAAAGCCTCTCAAGACTATGCTTAGGAGATCACATAATATGTCCGAAGAAGCTCAGGACCCGTTCTTGGCAGATGACAGAGAGCCTTTTTTTGATGTTGAGCTCTATCAGAATCGACTCGTTGGTCCTTAAGGCAGTCCACGGTATTCGGAGCATTTTTCTCCACGCCCACATCTCAAAAGCATCAATTCTACTGCAATCACGGCTTCTCATGCACCACGTCCCACCACTAGACGATAACTAAAACATACTAATGTTCATGAAGGGGAATATGAACATTGTGCCAGATGATTAAATTACACACTTTTATTTTTAATATATTCATACACTGTCTTTTTTTGAACCTAACCTATTAACTTTCGGAACCCAAAACAACAGTTTTTGTAAGCAGATCACTAACGCAACGATATAAAAAATGTCATTTTTATCACGTGTTAACGGATTAACGATTAACGTTAACTTGCGTTTAATCTTCCGAAAAGTAACGTCTTAACGTTTAACGAAGTTAATTTTTTTAGTAACGGATTAACGATTAACGAAGTTAACTATTTGATTAACGGTGCCCAGTTATGCTCTCTCATACATGCACACACACTCATACACGCACACACACACATACCCATATACACATACGCATTCACACCACACACACACACCCCACACGCACATGTACTGCACAGCAATACTCACACACATACACACCACACACACACAATGTATTTTTAAATTGCAGGTCCTTTCAATATTTAATCCACTAATAAACCTAGTGTAAGTTTCAATTGTAAGCACCAATTTGTTTTTATATGGTTTCTCAAGATACAGGCTCTGCCTAGTTTGAGAACCCCTGGCAACTCTTTGTAAACAGTGTCGCATTACATATTGCCAATACCAATATAAAATTTGTTACGTAGGTTACCCTGTTTGTGAGAACTGTGTGGAATAGATTTCTAATGAACCATGTACCTGTAATTCTGAAGGCAAATAAAAAATTTATTTATTTATTAACTACAACATAAAATTAAGAGGACATTATATGACATTTTTCTATCTGGAGTAAACACGAGTGATGATGTCATCTCTAGGGGTTAACTTACATTGCATTTTGTAAAATACCAATAAAGATTATTTAATAAGCTTAAAATCAAGTGAGACGCAGTCGAAAAATTGTTTAGAGTAAGTATATTGTATAGAAAAAGTTTTTTTTAATCTACAAAGCAAAGTTGAAGCAAAATAATAAGTAATATTTTTTTGTTCAATTAAATTCCACTTGAATTTCTATTTTAATCTAATATCTGGTTAAACAATAAACAAACTCCGGAGTGAATGAATGATAAATAAAAATATGAATTAGCATCATTCACTCACGTTGTCCCAGCACTAAGCAAATGCCCGTGTCACAAATAATATAATGCCCGTGTATTGTGTTGAGCTTCCATCGTAGCATTGTATTTTTCTATCGTAACGGCATAAAAAATACTTCGAAATTGTAAACAAATGAAACACGGTACCTAATGTATATTTTATACTTACATGTGATAGGAAAGGAAACGCCATAATCTCGAAGATTTGAGCAGCTGGATCGCCTTTTGCAACACGAAAACGACACCAAATGGCAACGGCCGCGCGTCAACTAGTTTTATATAACGTGTATGGTCATTATGGTCAGCGTAAATTGGTAGAGGGGTTCGCCCAGTCTTGCCGTCTCCCGTATGAATGCTCTAAGCACTAATTCGATTAAATTAAACTAAATTTAGTTTTAGTGCCGTCAAATTGTTTTCAGTTAAATTTTTCGAACAAAAATCACGATTTGATAGCACTAAAACTATAATTAAGTCTAATCCAACAAACGCCACCAGCCCCCGTAGCACGTCCACCAAAACACGATATGATAAAGCGATTTATCGCGGTGAACTGTCAAAATACGTCGAAACCCTATTGTATTTTGACTGTTCGCAGCGATAAACCGCTTTATCATATCGTGTTTTGGTGGACGTGCTAGGGGGGCAGAATTGATACCAATAACGATCAATAGGCTAGTTGACCCTTTTTTAAAGTAGGGCTTAAAATGTTCATAATTGTTGTATTAGACCATAGCACATGAATATTATTTTTTTCGATGGCTAAAAAGTGCAAAAAATCTATTTTAAATTAAGATTTTCAATTTTGGACCGAAAACACGGTCAGCCATGATAGTCTGTTCATTATCTGTGGCAATGACGTCAGTCTTATAGTAAACAAAGCACGGGGGCGAAATAACCTCACAAAAACAATGCTTTCTATTAAATATCACAAAATATAGTAAAACTGTATATGGAACGGGACAATAGAACAGTAATATAGAAATACCTCTTCAAAGACTCTAGGAAATCTGTGGATTAGACGTACCCAGTGATATAGACATGCGAAATATTTGCTTAACACTCGCTTAAAGAAATCCTGTAACTATCTACTGAAACTCAAATGTATTTTTGCGAAAATCACATTAATGTAAGTACTATAACTGAATAACTCAATCTGTGTAGGTACTTCAGTTTCAACTTAAACAAAATAGAAGTTTTTAGGTTGTATGTAAAATCAAATCTGTATGTAAATTAATTAAATTTTTATCTTTCAGTTAGAATGAAAACTGACTGCAGCCGACCAACCAAATTTTAACTTGACCAGAAAACTGAGAGAAAACGACCATTTACGCCTTTTTGATTTAATCTAAGTTATACACTGACACTAGATGATGTTTCAAGGAAAAGAATATGTACTTATGTCCAATTGAATAATGATGTAATTGAATATTAATTAAAAAGTATGTAATACAAACAAAAATATCAAAGTTTCATAATGAATATATTTATCTAAACAACAATAATATAAAGCAGTGCATGGTTCACATTTTGATGTTGTGGCTGAACAACATCAAAATATGACCCGTCAACTAGAACAACATTATGTCAACAAAATAACTCAAGTATTCATATACCAAAGCACCATAGAAGTAAATAGGTCCAGTTTGGTAAAACTGAAAGATGTTATATCTTCACTGATTAAACCTGCTGGCCACCATGGCTGGTAAATTTCAGAACAGCTTACTCAAGAATATGCAAGTTATCCATTTTAAAGCCGTATACAAATATATTAAATGTGATTGCTGTGTTGTCAGCCTGTGCTCTTCTTAATTTACAAGACCCTTCTTATTAAATAAATAATATAAAGAAATTTTTTTTCTTTACTTTATACATAACTAACATCTAAAGATGACATAATAAATTTTTGTACTACATTAGTCATTATGTTATTCACAAAAAAAAATGTTCTATGTTTATTTGACAATAATGACTTTTAAAGGTTTAAGTTGAATCAAAATATTTTAATTTGAAATGCATGTGTTTTATTTTTCTGTTACACCTTAAAAGATTTATAATATTTTATAGGTTTGTTGCTCATTTTTATCATTGTTACTCAAATATAGTATATGTTCCAAAAGTACAAATAGGTTGAATAGAGTTAGATCAAATTTATTAATTTGTATATATTGCCTTAAGGTCGCAGGTAATAAAAGTCAAAATAATAGTAAAGTGATTTATTATGAAGTAATACTTTCATATAATTTAGGAAAAATGTAGTATAGTTTCCAAAATGACACTATTTGATCAATAAGTTTTTTGACATTCAGATTGTTAGAACAAATACCTATTATAGCTAATATTGTCACCTTTTCAGTGTTTTCAAAATGACATACTGCTAGCAACACAAAAGTATATAAGTTTTGTTTGCTTTAGCACAAAACATCTGCATCTATACTTGAGTTAAGCGTACTGTTCACAGTTTTCCGTCTTTGATAATTAACATTATCTTCAGTAAAAGAGCATGACAATTTTGTATTAATCTAATTTTATGGATACCGTTTGTTGAATAGACTATTACAGGATATTAATCAGAAATGAGGTCACATTTTGCAAATTTCAACCCAAATCTTCATCTTTCAACTTTTATCCACATTTCATTATACTCGTAGGTGTCTGCAAGATTTCCCACCAAAAATTTTCCCAACAAAAGAACCATCATGTGTTATGCACTGGCTGACTTTATAGCACATGGAAGCTGTTATTGTTTATAACGAAGCTCGAACTAAAGAGCACTTCTGTATTGATGATTCGTGGTTTAGTTTTCTATGCACTTTATTCTTTCTTCATTGAAGAGGTCTTTTATTTTTTAAGAAATATGTCACAATCTGTGTCTGTGAATGTATATATATTTTTCCTCCCAGTAATTTTCTTCATGCTTGACAAATGAACAACTGCAAATCTTTCTCTTTTTATGTTCATTTACAAATTCTTGCAGTACTACACTGGTATTTGACACATGATCCTGATGTTTTCTTTTCAACATTTCTCTTGAAGTAAATATTTTTAGTGTTTATTTGACTTTTGAGAGATAGAATTCTATCCAATAGCATTCAACTGCTGTACAAAATAGCTCCTCACTGTGATGGTGCAACCACACCAAAAATGCATGTTTGCAACTCTCTTCTGCCGCGTGACAATCTTGACAAGTACACTTGTAACCGTTCTTCATTATAACAGTATTGAAACTGTACTTATATTGTTTAGAGCGATACACAAAGAATCTCCTGACCATCAATCTGTCTATTTTCGGAAGATTTGTACTATCTGCTCTCACAAATCCAACATCAATGGTTGATTTTGCTATTAATACAAATAATTTACGATATTTACAAATATAATAACGGAGACTTGGACGATTTTTTGCCAGTTTTAGGAAAGAATAGTGCAAATCGACGAGTTGTTGAATCAAATTTGACATTTCTTTGTTTACTATATGATTGACGTCACGGCCCTGACCACAGGATATCAAAGCGTTTACGGCGTGAGATAAAAAAAGATTATTTCTAGCATTTTCAAATTAAAATTTTACAGCAATCATTCATTGTTATTTATTAAAATCGGTATATTGTGGAACCTTATGCCAAATACTGTTAGAAATAAACAATATTTTAATAAATTTTGATATGAGTCAACTACCCTATTTTAACGTCAATCCCGTAAAAATTGTCATTCACAATTGATCGTCTCGGGTTTCCTTTACGAACGAACAAAGCCCTTTCTCTCTACTGACTGATATTTTAGCACGACACGGTGCTTTGTAATGGCGGACTGGACGCAACGCAAATTAGTTAATACTTAGCGCGTCCATTGGTGTACTTATGGTGCGTTCCGAATTGCGATAATGTCGCGGATCCGACCAAATTAAATCGTCACAAAATATAAGGGCTATTGAATCAGTAGGTTATGTTGTGACTTTGGTCGGATCCGCGATATTATCACTTTTATCGTTTTACGGAACGCAGGATTAGTCTGAGCTTTCTGTCGTCTGTCACACTGACATGACTGACGACAGTTCAATCAAACAGTGCAAAAAAAAGAAAGAACGAGGGGGAGTTTAGAAAAAAAAAGCGCGGGAACTTCACATAGTAAAGGCGGGCTCTTTAAAATATTTTATTTGTAATTTTTTAATTGTAGTCAGTTACTTAATAAAACACAAACAAAAGAGGTATATAACATATAGGCATTAAATAATATTATAAGCAGATATGGGGAAGCGGAGTTCGAGAAAAAGAAAAAAAAAGGAGGATGAACCGGAGTCTGGTGATGCAGATAGGGAGACAGATGAGGTAAGGTTGGTAGAAACGGATATGTCCTCTTCGGACAGTGATGAAGAAATAAGCAATGCAGATAGGTACAAGCCTTATTATGTTACTGACTATATACGCAGATATCCGGAAGAAATTAGCGGCACTGAATTTGTGGTTTTTGTTGAGTCATCAGACATCCAGAAACCAATTGGAACAAGAGATCTTCTTTCTTTGTCAACTTGTTTAAAGCGCTTTAACAAAGGCGTCAAATTTTTAAGAAATATCAATAAGTTTAAGATAGGTATTTATTTTGAAAAACCAGACTTGGCGAATGCCTTTTTAAATAATAATACCTTCTTGAAAGAATACAAATTCAAAGCCAGTATTCCTGCTGCTACAACTGAGGTGTCCGGAGTTATAAGAAATGTACCTACCATTATATCAAACAAGAGAATATTTACTATGATAACAAGTACAAAAAAAATAATAACAATAAAAAGAATAATGAAAAAAATAAATGTGACTGAGGGTTTTATATTACAACCTACAACTACAGTAATAGTGACATTTGCCACTTCCATTTTGCCAAATCATATAGATATTGGTGGTTGGAGACATGATGTGTCTCAATATATACCACCAGTTAAGCAATGTTACAAATGTTTGAGATACGGACATTTGGCAAAATATTGTAAAAATTCTGAAAAATGTAGTATATGTAAAGAAAATCATAACTATAAGACTTGTACAGTTTCTATCGAAAAAGCTACTTGCATTCATTGTGATGGCAATCATACTAGTGTGTCTCCAATATGCCCAGTTAAAAAACAGAAAATCATTGAAAATAGAAATAAATATAAGCCTGCTTCTTATGCAGATATTACAAATCCTTTAAATTTTCCCAAATTAGAAAGTAAGACAAAAAATAATGTAGATTTGTTTACACTGCTCAATACTGACAGCAAGTGTCTCTCATTATTAGTTGAAACCATAACTAAATGTGTTTCTTTGCATAATACTCAAAATACTTCTATAAATTCTAAAAGTGTTTTAGAGGTCTTAAAAAATACTTTTGGTAAGCAATCAAATCCCCACAATTCACCCCCAATCAATTGAATATCGTACAGTGGAATGCTCAAAGCTTATTAAGCAATCAACTTATTTTTACGAAATTTCTTTATGACCATTTTATTCATATCGCAATTATATGTGAAACATGGCTAAAGCCTCAGAAGCAGTTTAAAATCAAAGGTTATCATATTGAACGTAATGACTGTGGCAACAAGCATAATGGTGTTGCTATTTTAATCCATACATCACTAAAATATCAAAAAGTAACATCTTATTTTGACAACTCTCTTCAAACAATTGTAATACATTTAGAACTAAATCAGAACACTATTTCAATAGCCAGTATATATTGTCCAACAAATTGTATTCCCAGTTTCTCTAAAAATAAGTTTAAACATTTCTTGAATTCTCTCCATAGGCCGACGATTATAGCTGGTGACTTCAATGCTCATCACTCAATTTGGGGATGTCCGTTATCGGATTCCAGAGGTAAGGATATTCTTGAGTGTTTAGATGAATGCAATTTAGTCCTGTTGAATGATGGTCAGGTCACAACTGTCGGTTCTCATTCTTGGAGACCCAATGGTTTGGACTTGACTATGGTATCTCCTTCATTAGCTCTTCGCTGCGAATGGTCAGTACACGACGATCCATTGGGCAGTTATCATTTGCCAACATTTACTAAGATTACATTCAATAGTAGTTCACAATGTTTTAACTCTCAAAACAATTTTCAGGATGAAAATGATTTTAACAATCGCATTAATCATAGATTAGTTGATTGGAAGTTGTATTCTTCAATTGTTAATAAGGATTTAGATAATTTTCAATGTAACCCTATTAGTAATCCAATAGATTCATACAACTCTTTTTGTCAAATCATTTTGACAGCTGCACAAAAGTCAATTCCCTCTCGTACCTCTCGGTCCGAATCACGTAACATTGCTACTCAAAACTTAAAATCAAAATATCGAACAGTTCCTTGGTGGAATAGTAATTGCGCTAAAGCTGTCCAGGAAAGCAAGCAAGCCTATCTTGATTTTAAGAATAATCCTTCTCAAGAAAAATATATTAATTTCAAAAGATTACAAGCTGCTAAAAAACTTACGATTAAGAGAGAAAGACTAAGTAGTTGGATAGAATTCTGTACAAAATTAAATCGATTGACACCAGTTTCAGTGGTATGGGGTAACATGAGAAAACTTACACATAAAACATATAAAAAGCAAAATAGTGATTTTTCGTGGGTCAGTGATTTTTTACGTAAATACACGCCTGACTTTGTGCAAAATAACAGGCCAATTGTGAAGGACAATAGTTTACCAGATAATCAGTCATTCCTCACTGATCCATTTTCTTTTGACGAATTAACTGCAGCTCTGAAATCTAGAAAAAACACTGCTTGTGGATTAGATAGTTTATCGTACAAGATGTTTCAGCTACTTAACACTGACAATCTTTATAAGCTTTTACAAATTTATAATATTTTATGGCAAGATTGCACAATTCCTCCTAATTGGAAAATGGACTGCTTGGTTCCTATTTTAAAACCTGGAAAAATTGCATCTCATCCCGATTCTTATCGTCCTATCGCTTTAACGTCTTGTGCTGGTAAATTATTTGAACAGCTAATCAAACAAAGATTGGAATTCTTCATAGAAAAGAACTCAATTTTACCTTTAAACCAGTTTGGGTTTAGGCGAGGACTTTCGGCTCAAGAAAGCTTAGCACATTTTTTTTTGGACGTCACTACAGCTCAAAA
The DNA here is from genome assembly GCA_963935595.1 of Schoenobius gigantellus. Lineage (NCBI taxonomy): Eukaryota > Metazoa > Arthropoda > Insecta > Lepidoptera > Crambidae > Schoenobius > Schoenobius gigantellus. The sequence continues at coordinate 28,441,810 of OZ012547.1, read as the reverse complement.
GAATATGGAGTATACAATAGCAGTGTTTTTTGATATAGAAGGTGCATTTAATAACGTTAATCATGGTATTTTGTTTGAATCTCTATTATCTTTCTTACCTGTAAAAATTGCTTATTGGATATATGCTTTTCTCACGGATAGAAAAGTGTATGTCAAAATAGATAATAAATTTTTAGGCCCTAGATTTTCGAGCAAAGGTGTATGTCAAGGAGGCATCTTGAGTCCTATTCTGTATATTTTGTATATAAGAAAACTAAATTCCATTCTTAATAATAATTTAGTCAACAATCTTCAGTTTGCTGATGACCTTGTCATTTATTGTAAAGGTACTAATGTATTAGATATTCAATTAACATTAAATAATAATCTAGTGAAGCTGGCAGATTACTTCTCAGAACTTGATTTAAATGTTAGCCTTTTAAAAAGTAAAGTTGTAATATTTTGCCCAAAATACAGTTCTCTACCTCTAATTAATATTACATACAGCAATCATACTTTGCCTATTGATAATTCAGTTAAATTCTTGGGTGTTATTTTTCACGAAAATCTTACGTGGGATTTATATGTTGATTGCTTGGTGAGCAGAGCTTTAAAAGCCACTAATGTAATTAGGTCCGTTACTGGATTGAAATGGGGTGCTGATCCTAAAATTGTGTTAATGCTTTATAAAGCTTTGGTCAGAAGTCATTTTGAGTATGATTTCTTTTGTTACGCTTCCGATCCAAAATACATAGATGTTATTGATAAAATACAGAATAAGAACTTACGATTAATACTAGGTGCTATGAACACTTCCCCAATAAATTCTATGCAGGTCGAATGTCATTTACCACCAATGGTTATTCGCTTTGAATTTTTAAAACTTAAATTTCTTTTTAAACTTTTATCACGTTCGAATAACGATCTTTTAAATAAATTAAATGTATGTTCCACTAACACTTTTCTTTCAAAGAATTTCTCACATTTTATAAGTTTAAAAGAACAATGTAATATATTTTGTAGTACTACTTTACATTGTTATAGTGGCTCATATGCTAGTAAATTCTGTGACATTCATATTGTCCTACATAAAGATTTTAAAGATAAATATGATGTTTACGAAAGTCTACAGGCTTATAATGATTATCGATCAGTTTATACAGATGGTTCAAAGACGAATGTAAGTGTTGCAGTAGCTATGTATGATACAGGTAGTAAAACTGGACATAGTTTTAAAATGTGCCAAAATGCCAGCATATTTTCTGCTGAGGCGAATGCTATAATTGTAGCTCTTAACTACATTCAACAGTTCAGCCAATACAAAAAATGGATTATTATTACTGACAGCATGAGTGTGTTGATGGCTTTGAGAAATCCTTCCTTTTCATCAGTCACAAATCATTTAATATATAATATCCGAGATCAGATACATCATTTAAAAATAAATTATCAAATAGACATTATATTATTTTGGACTCCAGCTCATATCGGTGTATATGGAAACGAGGAAGTAGATAAACTGGCCAAAACTATGAACACTCTAGACGTACCTATAAAAAACATACCAATTTCATATACTGATTGTACAGCTCTAATCAAGAAAGAAATATTGAAGCTATGGGAAGAACACTGGAATAGTACTTTGCTCATAAAAGGGAAGTGGTATCGAGAAATAAATAATAAAATAAAACAACCCTGGTTCAATAGACACAATTACATAAACAGAAGATTTTTTACTATTATTTGCCGTTTGCGAATTGGGCACGGTCGATTCAATGACCATTTGTACCGGCTAGGCATGACTTCTTCCCCATCGTGCAACTGGTGCAACACCACCTTACCTCAATCTCTGCATCACCTTTTTTACGAATGTCCAATTTTTGCCCTGCAAAGAAACATTTTATTAGAAGAAATTTCAAAAATAATGAAACACCAGCAAGATCTACCGCGCTCTTTACAAAAACTTCTTTCCATTGAAAAATGCTTTGAAGCAATTTATGAATATGTAACCTCTACGTTTGGCGATTTGTGAATTCAAAAGAAGAATGAATAACAATAGTTTATTGCATACAGACTAGGCTGTATGGTTGACGCCTTTGCCTTTCCCAAATGGGATAAACAAAATTAAAAAAAAAAAAAGAACGAGGGGTCTGAAGGACAGAGGTGGGACAGAGTACATTATTATATACGTCTGAAGAGGAACTTACAAGTTTGCAAAAAAATTGCAAGAGTGATTTAAATGAAAACTAAAGACGAATTAATAAAATTATGTTTATGAAATGCGAATTTCCAGACAGATAGAACAATTTTAATCTAAGAATGGCCCTAGCGAAAGCTTTCCTTAAATCCAAAGTTCTTTTTTCAAAACCTAGATTATTTGGGTTAGTGTCAAATTTAAATTAATTCATGAACGAAACAAACTTCATTAATATAATTTCCCTTAATATTTATTCATATAGCCCATAAAGTACTAGATTTACTTTTCAAGTGTATTTCTGTATAAGTTTTCAGGGTCATTACCTAAATAGATACGATGATAGTCACGGTCAATGTTACATATTTGAAGAACAACGACGCAGTTTTCTTAGTTTTGGGAAAACTAATCGCACTAGAGAATACAGTGGTAGACAGTTAGTTGGGTAAGTAATATAAGAAAAACATACACCTTGATCCAAGTTGTACATTATCTAATTGTACAATATCCAATCATATCTATCTATTGTTTGATGAGTGCCATAATCTAATGTTCAATGACTTGGATGTAATTACTTATTCACTCCAATAATTTATGTTAATTCATTTCTGTAGAGTTCACAATATGGGAGATATAATTTTGTATTAAAAATATTTTATTTTCAAAAGATAAATGACTACCAAAATTATGATGATTGCCTTTATAAGATTAACATTGGCACTGGAAATGACCTGAAGACAATATTAACAAAATTCCCGTTATCCTCATATGAGAGCAAAGCATGAAGTAATGTTAGTGGCACTGCTTAATTACTGCTCTGGAGTCTGTCTATTATTTTACTCTGTCAATTTTAAAATACCATACTGCTATAATGAATGCTGCTAAAACTACTTACAGAACAAAGTACCTAATGGATATAACATGTATTTCATACAACAGCTCTGAGTTAGCAGCTGGATTTAGCGAATAGAGGGGCTCAGGACATATTAGTAATACCTATGATCTGAAAGTAATTATTTGTATTGTAGGGCCTATGTTTAAACAAATTTTATAATGAACAATTAGAAAGTTGTATGTGCAATAACAATTTTTCTAAAGAAAATTACTAAGTACTCAGGGGTCGTTCGAAAACCTGTGAGGTTTTCACTCAGTAAAAAAGAAAAGGATAGACATATTGCGAGAAAGAGAAGTTTAATTGGTTTTCAAACGCTAGCGAGTGATTATCGCACTACACGAGTTTTCAAACAGGTTCTGTCAGTTAAAAACAAAAATAAGACTTCTTGTGTTTTGCAACGAGAACTTGCTTTATTTTACAACTACACAAAGCTTTACTTAACATTTGTAAACTCTTAACTTCGACTTAAAAACGAAATCAGTAGCCACAGATCACAGAACAGTCAACTGTCAATGTCAGGTAAAATTTAACGCTGACTGGGGACCGTGACAAATTCACTCCTGTCAGGCGAAAATTACTCTTCACTAATGCGTTCAGAAATACGAGCGGAGTAATTGGTTGGTTACCCTCGGTTTCACTCGGGTGGTTCTCAAACGCTATCGGGTGAAATTCACTCTACCCCTAGTAAATGCTTATATGCCATGCTTATCAGATTAATATTGCCAGTTCTATAGACTTGATGCTAGATAGAAAATTATTATATTAGTGGTTAAAGTAGGAAATTGCAGTATTGTACTGAAAAATGCAATCTTGTACAAAATCAAGCAAAAATGTATTTTACTCCATGATTTGTATAAAAGATAGTTTTTGTCAAATATTGGCCTCATTATGCTATATGGTCATTGATTTGGTTAAATTGATTTTTTTCAGTTATTCAGTGGAGCAGATGTTTGAAGTTGTATCAGATGTTGAAAACTACTATAAATTTGTACCTTGGTGTAAAAAATCATTAGTGCTTATGAAAACACCAACCAAATTAAAAGCAGATCTAATTATTGGTTTCCCACCTATAAATGAGAGATATACATCAAATGTCACTCTAATTAAACCAAATTTAGTGAAGGCAGAGTGTTCCGATGGAAGAATCTTTCACCATATGTTAACTCTTTGGAGATTTAGCCCTGGATTAAAAAGACAGCAACAATCATGTGTAATAGATTTTCGGATAACATTCGAATTTAGATCTTCTCTTCATTCAAATTTATCTAATCTATTTTTTGATCAAGTTGCTCGGCAAATGGAGGGTGCATTCATAAAAGAAGTCACTAAAAGATATGGTCCAGCTTCAATTCAAGCTAGAAAGTTGTTACTGAATAATCATGCATTGCGCAGTTGACAACATCCACCATTCTGACTGTTAATCTATATAATTTTTTCTATACACAAGTATTAATTGTGATAATAGTGATGTGTAAATAATTATTTATTACTTTAAAAGGAAAATCTTTGTTTGTAATAAAAATATGTTTATTAGAACCTTATAAAATACCCTGTTTTTTTTTTACATTTGACCACATTGCGAAATGGTAACTGGTATTTTGGGTTTGTTATTTGGGCCTGTTGGCACATTTTCTATTTTTCTCATAACAAGTAGGCCATCAATAACTCTTCCAAATACCACATGCTTATTGTCTAAAAAGTTGCACTTTGCACATGTGATGAAAAATTGACAACCATTGGTGTCTTTTCCACTATTTGCCATTGAAAGTAATCCAGGTGAGTCATGTTTTAAAGCAAAGTTTTCATCAGCAAAAGTACTTCCACCATATATGCTCATAACACCTGTCCCATCACCCTGCAAATAGTATTAAAAATAATTTAATTTTATATGGATTGAATGTTAATGAGGCATCAATATAAACTGCAAAAAACGGGCACTTATGATTTTTCTTTTCTTATACATATATTAAATGAATATTACAAGAGAGATGACATGGTATAAAGGAGCTTCTTCAAATTAAAATAACCCCTTTCTTGTAATATTCACTTATGACATGAGAAAAGAAACAGCCTTAAATTTATCATGAAGAGTCCCAGCATAACTTATTAAATTATTAAAAGCAAACTTTATGGAAAGAATTTCTTGTTATTATGTTATTACTAATTTTTTTTGAATAATCCTCTGTATATATAGTTCTGTTCTAATCCTCTGAGTCAATTTGCATAAATTAATTTATTATATTTTTAAATTTACATTCCATGACACTTTTTTCTATGATTGATAAAGTAATAAGGGCCAGTAAAATTACAGTGTTGGTGGCGCTGTGGTCTCTGCACTTACCTTCCGATTCGAGAGGTCTGGGGTTCGATACCACCATGTGCCAAGGAGTTTTTCGAATTTCATATGTACAATTTTGTCTGACGTTCCTACGGTGAAACACCTGCATATATCTGTGAAGAAATTCAAAGGTGTATGTGAAGTGAACCAATCCGCACTGGGCCAGCGTTGACTAAGGCCTCAGTGGGGACGTATATGAGCTGTTTTGATGAAAATTCCAGTACTACTTGAAGAACATTGTTTGCATATTTACATATCTCGGCAGTTGTGTGTTCAATATGTTTAGGTGTGTTCAACTGTATCAAGAATAGGTTCAGTCAAAAGAAGCTAACAATCATAAAGACAGATGTGAAGTGCCACTTAATTACTGCTTATTGGTGAACCAGGAATTGCACAATTATAAGGTCTCAAGCAGAGGAGTCTGAGTTAACTTTTGGATGGTCAGGAGGTTTTATCGCCTGACCCAAGGGTCCTAAATTACTCCATGAGCACAGAGTTGCTCGACTTCAATATGTTTAAAATTGTACATTATGGATTTTGGGAAATCTGGTACAGAGTATTATTCTCCTTTGAAGCCAGAATCTCTTTATACGTTGAGAATAGATGCCATCACCAAGACCAGGGGAACTATATGATGTAAGCCCCTTTGTGTTTTTAAGCAAGAATTTACTAAGCGTTAGAGTTAGTTTTCATAAAAAATGGAACCTTAAATGCTTAGTTGTATGCAACAAGTCTTAATTAGACATACACCACTTGCATTAAATTCTCGAGGGGAAGATTCCATTTTATGGATGACAATGCTTGTGCTCACCATTCTGGTTATGTGGAAGCCTATGTATAAGTAAAAAGTTGTAATCTGTCGTTTAGCTTGGTCAACTCGAAGTCCTGACCTCAATCCAATAGAGCATGTCTAGGATGTCCTAAATAGATGGGTAAGATCAGTGCACCTGCTCCATGTCAAATAATAGAATTCAATTAAATTGTCTGAAATCAACCTTCGAATTTGCAAAGGTGTGTAGTTTGGAATCCATTTATTATAAGCTTCTTTTTTGGAAAAAGTGTAATTACTATGAGTCACTAGTTTGATTTTTAACTATGATTTTATAAATTTGCCCTGATTTTGTAGTGTGGGTTCCTAGTAAAGCAAAAAAAAATGTGGAAAATATAATTTATGTCACCATTTATATCACCCTTAACTAAATATTCATCACAACAGGCACCATCTAAATTTATTTTGGTAGGGAACAAGATTAATTCTTGTTTCACCTTCAGTCTTCTCATTACATGCAATCAAGTGACATGAAAGAAAGTACACACATCCCAGATAAAAATTAAAGAAATAAACATATCATTAAAATCTATGAAAACATACATTGACAAAGTCTCCTCCTTGTATCATGAAATCTTTTATAACTCTGTGAAATGTTGCACCCTTATACCCTAATGGTACTCCATCTCTTCTATATTCTCCTGTGCAAAACTCTCTAAAATTCTCACTTGTTTTGGGCACAACATCAGCAAAAAGTTCAAATATCATGCGTCCGATTTCCTAAAAATGTATTTACCTCCTTAATTACTGTTATCTTGTAAAATAAAACACATATATTTGAAAGTTAAACAATAATTTAAATGCCTGCTATTCCATTTGCAGTATTGACCAGCACCACCAATGGTTTGTGAAGCTGTTACAGGTTACAGACACCGCCAAGCTTGGCATGGTATAGTTTGTCTGACGTCCCCCATACATTATAATAGTAAAGTAAGCTTGGCGGGGCATTGGCGTGCCACACTGCCCAGCCCAGCCACGCTTTTCTGAGGGGCAACTTTATTTAGATACGCTTTCAAAAGCATCATTAGGTCGGATTTACCATTGTTTTTGTTATATTATATTGACCATTGTGAATAAGTATACTTTGGGGAAATTACCGTTGTTCCTACTGTTATATCAAAGAAAACCACAGGATTATTCGGATTTCGAAGTTGGGTCTGAATTTGATTCCAGGTCGGCATTCTCTAGGTTATTTTCACAAAACTTATAGAGAATGACAAAATATTTTACTTTCAATATTAGTGGTATATTTAAAAATCTGTAACTAATCGCAAAAAAAAATACCTAAATATCTAGCTGAAATAATGTTTTTGAGGTTTAGTTATTGTTGTCACCACCACAAATTATATTACTGTTACACCACAGACTAACCTCTTTTTAATAATTTTTTTTTTTTTGCTTCGTACGGTTTGTACACAGCCATTTGCAAAAGTTAAGCCGGGTCCGCTGCGCCATGTTTTCATGTTTGTAAACACGAAAACATTGTTTAGTTAACCGATTAGGGGCGTGGTTTAACAGTTTTGTTAGAAAAATACGATAACATGTTTTCCGCGATGAATGGATAACATCCCCCGCGTTCGCCTGCGGGAGGGGAAGCTAAGCATTTTTTGTTAGCGCTCACTAGAGATACACGTATCGCTTGAAGGCTCTTTGGTTTATTTTTGAGTGAAATAAAGACAATATTTCGTTTTTAATACAACTAATAAGAGAGGGACCGGTGCTGTGGGATGTTACATTAATAGATTATACCGAACCTATCATAAATTTTTAGTTCTTGATAAATAATGACAAAAACATTTTAAAAACAGGCGCCATGTTTTGTTAGAAAATTGGCGCAGCGGATTGATGTTAAGAAAAACAGCCAGTCCGCTGCGCCAATTTTCTAACAAAACATGTTAACAAAACATGGCGCCTAAAACTAAAATTTCTAAATTTAAACTTAATTTAAATGGCCGGTTAAGCAAGTGCTATTCTACGACAGGCCAACTAAATTTAGGCAGAGCTTAAGCGTAATTCTAAAATGTCTAAGATTAATTTGCGTTGTGTTTGTATTGCTATCGTAAAAATATTAAAAGTAAATTGATGGATGAATTGTTGTCAAAGAAACTAAAACGGGATTATGTTTATATCAGTTAATACATTTAATGTACATTTTTATCTTATTTTTAACAATATAATTGGTACTACTAATTTTTTTTTCCTATTCATTTTTAAGGCGATTAAACAATCAATTTGGGCAAAATTAAAATTTCTACCTCATTTGTTATTTGGATTTGTATTTTTCATTACCAAAATGGCGGATTTAAGCAAGGCTCTAATTTTAATCGGGATGATTTTAGTCGCCGCTAAAAATAGTCAGTTTAGGATGTTTACGCGTAAAAATCTCACGTCTGGAATAGCGTTTGGACGGCTAAAGCTAAGTTGAATTGACCGTCTAAAATTAGAAACGTCAGATTCAAATTAGCAATGTCAGTTGAATTTGACAGTTACCGTAGAATAGGATAATGGTTTAGCGGCACCTAAATAAAATTAGGCAATTTAGCGGCCACTTCAGAATTGAGTCCATTGCCACACTAAACGTTTTTTTCAAAAAGTGAGTATTTTTGAAATTTTAAGCACTTTAGTTACTATTCTCGTCATTATTCATTCAATTATGAATCCTTATCTAATTAAGTTAACATGTTTTGTTAGAAAATTGGCGCAGCGGACTGGCTGTTTTTCTTAACATCAATCCGCTGCGCCAATTTTCTAACAAAACATGGCGCCTGTTTTTAAAATGTTTTTGTCATTATTTATCAAGAACTAAAAATTTATGATAGGTTCGGTATAATCTATTAATGTAACATCCCACAGCACCGGTCCCTCTCTTATTAGTTGTATTAAAAACGAAATATTGTCTTTATTTCACTCAAAAATAAACCAAAGAGCCTTCAAGCGATACGTGTATCTCTAGTGAGCGCTAACAAAAAATGCTTAGCTTCCCCTCCCGCAGGCGAACGCGGGGGATGTTATCCATTCATCGCGGAAAACATGTTATCGTATTTTTCTAACAAAACTGTTAAACCACGCCCCTAATCGGTTAACTAAACAATGTTTTCGTGTTTACAAACATGAAAACATGGCGCAGCGGACCCGGCTTTAGAGAAACGGGTTATTATAGGAATTAAGAGGAAATACTGAACAGAGTAATCTTTGGATTTTTTTTCTATCGAGTGAAATATTATTAATCATGTTTCTATCTTTAAGAATGTTTAGATAAAATGTTAAACAATATCATATATGAATTTGAGGACTGCATGTTTTATATTCGTGGCGGTACAGTTAATCGAAATTGTATAAAATGGGAAAGTAGCGCCTTAAGCTGCATTTTACATACAACGTGTAGCAGAAAAGAACCGTAATATTTTAAAGAGTTATTTATATAATATTGGCAAGCGTTTTTTAATAACTCTTCTTGCATAAATCACCAAATAGTTATAATATGCTGCAGCGAATGCAAATCAAATCAAATCCTTTATTGCTTTCATGTGGTGACAAAGGTCTTACGTAGGTATGGCGTATATGTCGCTTAACACATGACCCTGTTAGGGCACTGCAATGTACATTTTGCACATATTTATTTTCTGTTTATTACATATAATTTACATAGGTACAATAAATCTTTATTTGTACTGACCCAAACTAATTTTTCACCTGATTTAAATTAAATTATTTAACTGTTTAATATTACAAAATTAAATGAAAATTTTTAATTAAAATTCGATAATATAACTAGAAAATCAAATACTAAAGTATATTAATTTAATTATTTCAACCAGCATGCAAGTATTCCTAACCTAAATAAACAATAATGACAAAGAGTAGGCTAACTGTACACAATAATAATAAATAACAATATAACTAAAAATAACTTCATTTAATAATAAAATTAAAATAATTTATTGATAATAATGATAACGATATAATAATGATAATAACAATAAATACTTTAGGTCGCTTCCAGATGGTTATTATTATTTATTTATTTATTATGAGAGTCAGTTTTCAACTGAGCCAAACGGGAATGTAGAGAGCCGCTCTCGTGTATTCCCGCCAATGTTTGCTCCCCGGCGAAAGTTTCGCCTCCCGGCGAACTACCCACTGGAACGCTCGCCACGCGAAGCGTGGTGGGTTTCAAAAGCAAAAAGTAGTATATCTCAAATATCAAAGGTGCCGCCATTGCGGAATGACTCAACCCGGCGCGTACGGAGTGTTCAAAAAATTGCGGAGAGTGACATATACTGTCTACAAGAGAACAAAAAATACGTATGGAAAGGTAATTTAATATAGAAGGAACTTATAACAGTTAATTAGATAAGGATTAATAATTAAATGAATGAAGCGCGAAAATGTTCGGAAGGTCGCGGAAGACCCGATTTTTTTAAAAAAAATTTTGCACAAAAACTATTTTATAAAACTTTAAATAACCATATATATTATTATAGCCCTATTCTTGAAGATTATTTTGATATATAATAGTTTTGGGTAATATTTTTAATGAAAAAAGAAAAAAATAATAAAATCGATTAATTACGTAATTATATACGCGAGATGCGCACGCGCGACCTCAAATTTAAAAAAAATGCAAAAAATAAATTATTGTGTCTAAAATTAAATAAAAAATACGTATGGAAAGCTAATTTAATAAGGAATGAACTTATAATAGTTAATTAGATAAGGATTCATAATTGAATGAATAATGACGAGAATAGTAACTAAAGTGCTTAAAATTTCAAAAATACTCACTTTTTGAAAAAAACGTTTAGTGTGGCAATGGACTCAATTCTGAAGTGGCCGCTAAATTGCCTAATTTTATTTAGGTGCCGCTAAACCATTATCCTATTCTACGGTAACTGTCAAATTCAACTGACATTGCTAATTTGAATCTGACGTTTCTAATTTTAGACGGTCAATTCAACTTAGCTTTAGCCGTCCAAACGCTATTCCAGACGTGAGATTTTTACGCGTAAACATCCTAAACTGACTATTTTTAGCGGCGACTAAAATCATCCCGATTAAAATTAGAGCCTTGCTTAAATCCGCCATTTTGGTAATGAAAAATACAAATCCAAATAACAAATGAGGTAGAAATTTTAATTTTGCCCAAATTGATTGTTTAATCGCCTTAAAAATGAATAGGAAAAAAAAATTAGTAGTACCAATTATATTGTTAAAAATAAGATAAAAATGTACATTAAATGTATTAACTGATATAAACATAATCCCGTTTTAGTTTCTTTGACAACAATTCATCCATCAATTTACTTTTAATATTTTTACGATAGCAATACAAACACAACGCAAATTAATCTTAGACATTTTAGAATTACGCTTAAGCTCTGCCTAAATTTAGTTGGCCTGTCGTAGAATAGCACTTGCTTAACCGGCCATTTAAATTAAGTTTAAATTTAGAAATTTTAGTTTTAGGTTATTTAGACGGCGGGGCGCACAGAATTGAGTCCAATATAACACTATAAACTATCATAAACCATACATAATAATGTAGCCCAATTCTTCTAGTTTATTTTGATATAGAACACTCTACGAAAATACTAATACAGACTAAGTAAGTACGCAATAAATCTCATCGGTCATGGAGTAAGAAACGTATGGATACGGCCAAGTAAGTTAAACCGCAGACTATGACAAATTTATTTCAATCTAAGACTAAAAATAAATTGGACATGACCTGTCAACTTATGAAAGAGACTATTGACAAAGGAATAAAGCCATAGAGAAAATATTTTATTTTTCGCGATTTTTTTATCACACCGCGCGGTTTTACGCAAAGGGAACTGGGTACCATAGTACCCAGGTCGATCGAGAAGATCGAGATTTTGGGGACTATAGTCCCCACGGACGTTCCGAATGACGGACGAATGTAGAGCGTGATTCACGATCAATGCAAACACATGATATTTCTCAGTTTCACATTTAGGCCCACGGCACAGAGAAGTATATCTTTTATACTTCCCTTTATATGTCTCTGGCCCACAGAACACATATACCCAAGGGAAGAATGACAACTACATAGAAAAACACGTTGGACAAATTTTGACTGTACTGCCATCTTACTGTGGCCCCACGCACTATTTACGCGGTAAAATTCAAAAGCAGTGTAATATTAATTTTTTATTGTAATCGTAATTTATGGAAACTAGATAATATGCAATGATTTTAATTATAAATCATTGCATATTATTTTCTAGTTTCCATAAATCACGTCAGAATTCGCAGAATAGTAAAGGTAAAAATTAAATAAAAGTATGATAGTTTTATTTATGTTTTATTGTGTTCATCTTCTTTTTTATTGCTAGTTTTGAAGCAGATTCTACATATTCTCGGTTGTTTAATGTACAATACCTTTTAATAGTTATGTGAAAAACACTATTTATAATAATTTTTACATTAATTGAGACATATTTCTCACACTGTTTCTAAAAGGTGAAATTTATATCCGCACAGAGGTTTTTTAATAACAATGTTTTTAAATCCAATATTGATGATGACATTAAATAGAAATTATCGCATAGAGTAGCACAATCTTCAATGCATTTAATTAAATTTCTTGATGCATAAATTAATTTCTTCTTAATGTCGACATACTCTTTACATTCTATGAATGAATGTACATTTTCTGTCAACTTTAATATCTTCTCAAACACACCACAAGTCACCTTCAGTTTTTTTTTATAATAAACCCACATAATAAGCACAAGCTTGCATTTCAGCTGAGTCAGTCATGCTTGCTTCAAAAGTGTGGTCCACTGAAGCTAGCATATTGATCACAATATCAGGGGCTTCTAGGGGTTTTACTTGTTGGCTTGTGTGTGGTGTAGAAAACATGTCCTTGAAATTATTTATTATTGTATAATAAATGTCTGTTTCACAGTTTCCTGACTCTATGTGGGTTAGAAATTATAGATGTTTTCAATCCACCTATAAAATTGTGAGGCAGTAGGATTGCAATTTGCACAATTTGCCTGGATTGAGCCAAATTAATTTTCCACTGCATCCTGCTGTACCCGACAGGTTGACAGATATTTAATCCTGTTTTTCTTTAAGATTTTTAAATATTTGCAAAATACCTCTTAAAGTCCAGACCCACCCATCTTTCGAAGGTGGTGGGTGGTGGGCTCCGGCATCCAACAAACTCTACTTCCTCAAAAAATTTTTCATTAGTTCAAAATGTTTGAAATGCGGCGAGTTCATGGTTATGTTTGTTGAGTGTGGTTTGCCTCTCCTCAAAACAGCAGAGTCGCTATTTACGGCGACAATTTCCGCCGTTGTAATTGCACCTGCAGGCAGTTCCCCTGAAAATGTAATAAAAACTAAATTATGAAAATTGTCAAAACTATAGAAATATATAAACTAGGAATTCAGACAATATTTTTCCTAGGAGCCATCCGACAGTCCAACACTACAACTCAATCGACTTATTTCTTCTAGCTGTTTTCCTTATTTTGCATTGTTATTCACCCTCACAATGACAAATCTTACATTCCAACATCTGGATGAAATATTTTTATAAATAATACTTTCAGTTAAAATCAGCTGCTGTTTGTTAATTTTTTATGAACTTTGTAGGAAATGTTTAAGTATGTCAAGCATTGATTTACTACCAAACTAAGATAACGCATGAACGTTCGAGAAGTGGGCCGGTGAAGAACTGCCCAATCGCGACTCGTGCAGTTCTTTTCCATAGTTACTAAAACGTCAATTGATCTGTGGCTAGGTATGAAATGATGTAACTTCACACATGCATATTCAACAATATATCAGCGAGTACAAATGTTAAGTCGAGTAGGTGACAGATTTCAAGCGCGTTTTTGTATGAAGTGCTCTATCTACGTTTGGTAGTAAATCAATGATGTCAAGGTATTAAACTTAACTAGAAACAATTAATCAGGCCTGCCCCAAAGCCTGATCAACAAAACACACTATGATCAAACAGTTTAGTGCTTTATCATTCATATTGATTTATTATTTTATCATAATTATTGTTTCAGTGTTCATGCTATGGGGGCTGAGGTGGGAATCGAACCCACAGCTTTTCTTAATCAGAACTCTGCTCTGAGCCATAAATTTTAGTTTAGACATTTTTAGGTATTCATATCAAATCTTTATAAATTTTCAGGTTCAGATTAATTGATATAACAATATAAATTATTACGTAGGTAAGTTTACCTTGGGATATTTTTGCAAACATGCCTGCAGCCATCGAATGACTCAAAACCTGAGCTGCCTGAGCTGACTAACTTTCATCTTTTCTTTGCAATTAGGGTTAAGGTGATCCTTCCTCAGTGATGGAGCAAACACGAAATTTGGATTTACATTATCTCAGTCATAAAAGTCTTGAATGTGACTCCACTTGGCAATGCCTGTAAAGAAATAGAACTGTTTTTAGAAACCAAGGATTTTTTCCTATATTATTTATTTATTTAACAATTTTTGTACACATAAAACTAGACAGCACAAACAACACATAAGACACAATGTACAAAGGATCTGCTTATTTCATAAATGAAATTTCTTCCAGCAGACCCGCAATTTTCTATTAATTGATATCTTCTAGACAAGTTTTTATTGTATATTGTTTAAATAATATCTAACTGGCTTATGCATATCTAACTGGAGTTTTAATTTATAGTACAGTAAGGAGTAGAGTATGGATGCATTGGTGGTGCTGTGGACTCGGCACTGTCCTTATCGGGAGGTCCGTAGGTCGATCCTGCCATGTACCAATGTGTCTTTCGTTTTTCGAATTTCATATGTACATTTGTCGATGCTCCTATGGTGAAGGAAAACATCATGAGGCAACCTGCATTCATCTATAAAGAAATTCAAAGGTGTATGTGAAGTCAACCAATCCGCACGAGGCCGGCATTGCTGACTTAGGCCAGGACATTTGGATGGAGTGCAAGCACTATTGATAAAGTATGCTGTCTCAATTTGAAATGTAAAAAATTTGGCATTATCAATCAATAAATGAACCATAGTCACACCACTGAACTGTCTAAATAATCATTATTAATATGCAACAAGAGCACTCTACAGGCGGCATATAAATATCACAAGTCTTAGGATGGAGTCCACTCTCAGGACTCAGCATCCACACATTGAATGCATAAAATGCTAGAAATATTTATTTTAACACAGATATAAACAGGTAGGATATATACAAAAGCTATTTTTATTCACCTTGTCAAAACCAATCATATCTGGAACAGCATGTTTGGATAATCTCTTCTCTTCAACATTAATAAAGTCAATAGTATATATAATCTTATAATCCTTTGCTCAGCATATAATTTACGTTGGAAGTCCACAGATGACCAACTGTCATTTGGAAAACAATACTTGGCCCACATTTCACATCTGAAAAAGAAAATATTATGAGCGAAAGTTCATTTATCATTATGATATTTAATCTACGGAATTTAGAGACTATTATAATTTTATGTTCTTGCAGTAACGCTAATAGAACTCAAAGAAGTATTATCTCTTTTATTGTGAACATAACCGCTACCGCTTTAACAGGGGTCTTTTCTCTTTTTTTTTATTGTAGCATTTAGTCGTTAGAGAGGATAACAACCATTACTGCTAGTGTCAAGTGCCAGGATAGACAGTTTCATAAAATAATTTCGCGAATATTTAAGAGAAGTTTTCAACGTCGTTGTTTGACAACTGCGATGAAGGCTTGTTGAATAACAAAAAAAGGACGTGGCAATGTCAGAAGTATTTCAACTGGTCAATTTCAACACTTACCGTCGAATATTTGTTGTTCCTGGCTTTGGAAAGCGATATAGTATAATGTTTGCAATTGCATCATCTTGTGGTGAGATTCCACACTTGAGACATTTTCTCTTCAGGTTATCAGGCATGTTCCCTGACAAACTATTGTTCAAATTGACACGTTTTAGAGTCACTGTCTCAGGAAAAGCAATTAAATCTAAGTAACAACACGAAAAAGAACTCAAGTTTAACACAAAAATCAAAACAAGTCACTGTCTCCAAACGAGTCTATTTCTCACGTAAAAACACAAAAAGACACTATCAAGAAAAGTCGTTATCTCAAAAGCAAGCACACTTCGATATTATTGCGTAAATTCGCAATGGAGAAACAAAAGGAAAATAATTCATGCGCCAGAAATATAAATTCGGCCATATTTTTTGTGAATGTATGTTGCCAGTTCTAACATTGACTTTACATCATTATCCATTTAATAAATAATCTTCAATCTCAAGTCTTTCTGGATAATTTTAAACAAAATATACTTAAAAATATTAACTTTAGTTAAATAACGCAAATTTATGTTTTAAAAGATGTTTGTCATCAGAAAATATGGTTAACATCTATGAATCTTTTGTTATTATTTACTACCATTTTAGGATTTTTAGAAACATGTTTTTTGAGGTAACACTCGATGTATCCCTAGTAGGTGGACTTTTTGGCGGGAAGTCAAACTGAGCGGTAATATTTGATTTTGATTTAATTTGAAATTATAATTTTATTGCACTTTTTGGCCGATCTTGTTAATAGAATAGTTTTATATTGAAAATGGGTCCTCCCTCTGATGGTGAGGACCCCACGGATGGGAAAAGAAAGCGACGATATGGAGATATATCGAGTAATGGAGAAAAGGAACAAAGCGATAAGTATAAAATTTATACAAAGCCAAATTATAAAAGATTATTTTTAGAGAATAGCACCGGAGAATTTATTGTATATGTAGAGTCAACGGAAAACGAAAAAATTGGGAATAAAAATCCGATTTCACTTACAAATTTATTCGCCGAAAACGTTAAGGGTATTATAGGTGTTCATAGAATTAATGCCCATAAAATTGGAGTAACATTCAAAAAAGCCATTTCGGCCAATTATTTTCTTAAGATGGAAGACTTTTTCACCAAATATAAGCTACGAGCTTTTATTCCATCATACTTAACAGAGTCTATAGGAATTCTTAAATTTGTTCCAAAGGATATATCTAATGAAGAAATCTACAAAAATATTACATGTGATGCTGAAGTTATTTCCATAAAAAGATTCTTGAAAAAAATTGACGGCACACTTACACCATTAATAACAGTGGCCGTAACATTTGCCACTACTATTCTACCACAATATACATACATAAAGTTATTCCGATACCAAGTTCATCAATATATTCCACCAGTATTACAGTGCTTTAAATGTTTAAAATTCAACCATTCAGCCAAGGTTTGCAGAGGCATTCAAATGTGTTCATGCTGTTCAGGTCAACACTCATATAAAGAATGCGATAGTGAGATCATCGTGTGCATTAACTGTAGCGGCAACCACTTAGCAATATCTCGAGATTGTCCCATTAAAAAGAAGAAAATAGAAGATAATAAAAGCAGGTTCGTGCCAAAATCTTATGCCACTGTTGTGAACACTCCACCAATAATAAATGATAAGAAAACATTTCCTTCCTTAAATAAAAAACAAAATGTCCAAGATGATTTATTAGATATTAATTCTATTGCAAATAATGATATAATTTTAAATGCCATTGTTAAGTCATTAGTAGCTCTAGGTAACCAAAAAGACTCACCCTTGACATCTAAGAAAATAAAAGAGATTTTTTTGTCTTATTTATTATAATGGATACCTATATAAATATAATGCAGTACAACATACAAAGCTTACAGAGTAAAAAACCGCTCCTTCAAAACTTGTTGAATGACAAAAATATTGATATCTGTGTATTGAATGAGACTTGGTTGACTAATAAATCACATATCCCTAATTTTTACAATTATAATTTTCTGTACAAAAATTCCGAAAACAGGTGTAATGGTGTAGGCATACTTATAAAGCATGGTATTAAGTATAGCATCATAAATACACATTTCTATGAATGTCTACAACATATTGCTATTTCAGTTGAGTCACAAACAGGAAATATTTGTATTCTTTGTGTATATTGTCCACCAAATAATGCAAGATTTGATTCAAACAAGTTGAAAAAAATATTTTAAAAACGTTACCAAAGCCATACATAATTATGGGCGATTTTAATGCCCACCATGTCTCATTTGGATGTTACAATAATAATAGCAGGGGTAATATTTTATATGACATAATAGATGAATATGATTTATGTATTATGAATGATGGTACACCAACAACTTTTCCTCGACCTAATACACATGCTTCAGCAATAGATTTATCTCTCGTCAGTTCTTCTTTAGCTCATTTATGCGAATGGTATGTGTCTGATGATCCCATGGGTAGCTACCACTTTCCGACTTTTCTTCAATTAAATATCCAGCCATCATTATATGAAGTTCGTTCTGTGGAAGAGAAGTACATTTATGATAAAGCTGATTGGACTGAATATTATAATTTGTCAAAAACTGCTTTTTCTCACTTAGACAGAGACAATAGTGATCCTTTATTATTATATAATAGTTTTATAGATATCTTAAATAGTGTAAGAGATAAAACAATTCCCAAAAATAAGCCAAGCACTAATCTAAAACCTCGAAGAAAACCAGCACCCTGGTGGAACGAGAAATGTGACAAAGTAGTTAAAAAATCTAAACAAGCTTTAAAAACTATAAATCTGTACCTAGTATTGAAAATTATATAGAATATAAAAAACTAGATGCACAAAAGAAAAGAATAATTAAAGAAGAGAGCACACTATCGTGGCAAAATTTATGTAGTAGTTTTAATAGATTAACCCCTGTTTCTAGAATATGGAGTTATATCAAAAGGTTTAAAAGAATAGGCAGTAATAATCATAACAAAAACTTTGATAATTGCTGGGTGCCTTGTTTCTTAGATAAATTGGCAGACAATTCAGACATAGATCAATCAAGGCTTTCTATATTATTTAACACTTCTCAAGAAAACTTTGCCAACTCCTTTTTAAATCAGAACTTCACTAGAAATGAATTTAATATCTCTTTACACAGTAGGAAAGACACTACTCCAGGGCTGGATAATATACCATATAAGTTAATAAAAAAATTACATCCAAATGCACAACAAATACTACTAAATGTCTATAACAAACTATGGGAACATCTGATCATACCAGTATCTTGGAAAACACAGTGTGTGATTCCAATTCTTAAGCCTGGCAAACCTATTAACTCTGCCTCTTCATACAGACCGATTTCATTGTCATCATGTTTAGGCAAATTATTTGAAAATATGCTAAAGCACCGATTAGATTACTTTTCAGAGAGTAACAAGTTAATTCCAGATATTCAACATGGCTTTCGAAGGGGGAAAAGTTGTGCAGAGAGTTTTGTTACTCTAATTCATGACATTAAACAAGTAAAACTTGGCCATTCTAATATGATCTGTGTTTTCTTAGATGTCAAAGGTGCATTTGACAATGTTAATATAGAACAACTAATACAAGTACTTTATGATATTGGAATTCCCGGTAAAACATTGCAATGGCTATTAAAATTTTTATGTGATAGGACAGTTTATGTTAAATACAACAATAAATTGCATGGCCCTAAAACTGCTAACAAAGGCACAATGCAGGGAGCAACGCTGTCTCCATTATTGTATAACTTGTACACTTCTCAGATATTAGAAAATGTAAATACAGAACATATTAATATTTTACAATTTGCAGATGACTTACTTCTGTATAGCATAAATCAAAATATAAGTGTAGCACAAAATAATTTAAATAGAGCTTTAAATGAATTATATTCTTATTATCATGATAAACTTAAACTAGATATCAGCCCAGAAAAAAGCTCAGTTCTCATTATTGGTAAAGACAGTAGTCAGATTAGAATTTTATACAATAACAATTTAGTTCCAATAGTAAATGAACATAAATTCCTAGGAGTTTACATTGATAATCAGTTAAAATTTGATAAACATATTAATTATATTTGTAAAAAAGCAATGGGAGGTATTAACATACTAAGACATTTAGCAGGCAAATTTTGGGGTTCAGATCCGAAAATAATGAGTATGTTATACAAAAGTATAGTTCGTAGCCACTTTGACTATAGCAGTTTAGCATATATGAATGTCAGTAGTACACTTCTGAGAAAACTTGATGTTATTCAAAATATTGGTTTAAGGCTTATATGTGGAGCCATGAGAACAACACCAATTAATTCTTTAGAAGTAGAAACATGTATATTACCTCTATTCCTCAGGCGACTGCTACTAACTGAAAGGTTTCTCCTTAAAATATTAGCCTCTAGAAGTATTCTATCAGAAAAGCTCTCTAAGATTGCTGATGTTCTACATTGTCAGATGTCTACTACTATTATTAATATGCAGTCCTTTAATCCTCCACCTGAAATCAGTGCAATATTTGTACATATTAAAAACAAAACACAGTGTATACATCAATATCAATTGTGCCCTATGTATTCATGTTCTTATAAGTATATAACTAACACCAATATTGATAATTTTCATCTAGATGCAATCAAGGATAAATTTGACTTTTTAGAGTACAAAGATAAAATGAATGGTCATTACTTTCTGTATACTGATGGTTCAAAAGAAATGAACAATGTCCGATCTGCATTTTATGACCCACAAGCAAGTTTTACAAAATGTATTAAGCTCAATCCATTTTGTAGTATTTATACTGCAGAGATGTATGCTCTCTATCTAGCTTTAAATTATACTAATGATTTTGTAAATAGTGTAAATATAGTCTTAGTATCTGACTCTAAAAGTGTGTTAACTGCAATAAGTAGCAATAACTTAACATATAAAACTAATTATTTATTGTATAAGATAAAATATATTCTAGGAGTACTTGAAAATAAAAATGTAATTGTCCAATTTGTATGGGTGCCCTCACACAGTGGCATACAGGGCAATGAAATAGCCGATTCAGTAACTCATATTGAACCTGATGAAGACCACTCAGAAACATTAAGAGTTCCGTTCACTGATTATTACAGTGCAATCAATGACGAAATTAAAACACTCTGGAAAAGCTATTGGGACTCAACTTTAAAGACGAAAGGCAAGTGGTATGCCGAAATACAAAAAGATTTGCCAGCTAAGCCCTGGTTCCATTCTACAAAAGTATTCAGTAGCAGGAAATTCATTACAATTATTTCACGCCGGAGACTTGGCCATTGCTTAATTCCATCTCATCTTCATAGAATGACAATCATCAACAGCAGTTCCTGTCCAAATTGTCATCATGATAATGCAGATCTTCAGCATCTTTTCTACGAGTGTCCAACATTTCATTCGCAGAGAGAAATATTTAAAAGAGAAGTGCAAAAGCAAACGATTATCAACAATGAAGCAATTCACTTCACTTCACTTCACTTCACTTCTTTAGACTATGGCAATCGGTCGCGATCACAACCATTACTGCCAAACTCAAGTTTTGGGGATAAAACACAGTTATTAGAGTTTACTGTTTTCAAAATGGCCAAAAGTATATTAATGAATTTGTTTTGAGTTACCTGAAAAAAGGACAAAACAAAACGTCACACAACGACAACGGACACAGCAATAACATATAGTACAGTACGGTTAAAGTTTAACATCAAAAGTGGAAATATATTTACAAAGGATTTTTAAAATGGGATAATTTAGCATGGTTAAAAGAGACTTGACATTTATAGGACGAGGAATAAATGGGGGTAGCATATCATATAAGGAAATGGGATTACGTGGACAATTAAAAAGAATATGATCAGTGGTTCCTTCCTCAGTGCCGCAATCACAAATTGGAGAGTCCCGAATATGAATTTTATAGAGATGGAGAGGAGTGCAAGAGTGTCCAAGTCTTAATCTACTTATAATTGAGGTGGTACGTTTGTCAACACAAGGGTAATTGGAAAACCATGGTTTTGATGGTATATCTGGTTGGATGTCACTGTAATATTTACCCTTAATATTTTTAGATATATCCCAGCATTTTTTCCAATCAGCCTTGAGGTGCACTCTAGCTAGTGAACAAAGGTCGTATAAATAGACTTTATAATGGTCGTAACAGCCCGTCAGAACCGCATCCTTGGCAGAGGCATCCACAGTATCATTACCTGTTATACCAGAGTGACTAGGAATCCAGGCAAGAGCAACAGAAAGGTTACTTTCATGACAGTCCAGCAGCAACTGTTTAGTTTGTAAGATAAGGGGAGATTTATTATTTCTTACAAAAAGGTTAGAGGACAATGCTTTAAGACAACTAAGAGAATCTGAGAATATTATTGATTTTCTAAATTTATGAGAAAGAATGAATTTTATGGCTTCATATAACGCAACTGATTCACCTGTAAATATTGATGATAATGGAGGGCATTTAAAAGTTAAAAATACGTTATATTTTGGAAAAAAAACAGCAGCGCCAACACCATCGCTTGACTTAGAGGCATCCGTAAAAAATAGATTCCAGTCACTCCAGTTACTATCAATTTTTTCAAGTAGCGAAGCATTGGCACCCGGCGAGTTCTTATCTATATCTAAATCAAGAATAATATTTGGCTTGAAAAGAAGCGTCTCAAAGGAAACTGTTGTTAGAATAGTCGAATTTATTTGGTGAATATTAAAGTTTAGTTTAATTATTTTATCAAGGCTTCTTATTAAGCTAGGAAGAACTTTATTAGACCAGAAACTGTTTTGAGGAATAATTGAGGACAAATATTTAATCTTGGGTATCAAAGGGTGGTTTTTGTTTTGGAAGGCCTTATATAAATACTTGTCAGAGAGGAAGTTTCTGCGTAAGGAAAGTGGAGGGTCGACTGCTTCAACCTGTAGGGCATTGGTGGGTGATGATTTCATTGCGCCTAGTATTATGCGTAATGACTTGAACTGTATTCTGTCTAAAGCTAATGAAGACTCTTTGTTGCAGGGATCCAAGATTAAAGAGCCATATTCAAAAAGGCTGCGAACCACAGCATTGTAAAGTAGCTTCTGGGTACGGGGATGTGCTCCCCACCACACACCTGACAGACATCGTAATATATTAAGAGATTTCTCAGCTTTATTTTTAATATAATTGAGGTGATTTTTAAAAGATAATGTTTTATCCAATACTATTCCTAAAAATTTAAATTGAGTACTAATGTAAATATGACAGCGCAACTTTTGGAAACTGAAATGTCAAGGCCGTGGTTGAGTAGCCAGTCTTTCAAATAAGATAGAGCCTGGTTGAGTTTTCTAGCTGCATCTTCTAAAGAGTATGAAGCAGTATAGAGAACAATATCATCAGCATATTGCAGTATGCTACAGAAGGAGTCAACGGTTTTGTCCAGGTCACAAGTGTAGATGTTATACAAAGGAGGACTCAAAACTGAACCCTGCGGCAAGCCCTTCCATATCTGTCTTGGAGAGGAAAGAGCACCATGGGACCGTACTTGAACTGATCTTTCCATGAGTAAATTACATATGAAATGTGTAAGCCTCTCAGGAATACTCAGCTGTTGCATTTTCTGCCTGAGTAGTGGAAGAATTACATTGTCATATGCTGAGGAAATATCTAAGAATACGCCAACAAGAAATTGGTTTTTAGAGAGTGCGATCCTAATGTCAGTAGTGAGAATTGCCAGATTATCCATAGTGCTCATTCCTTTCCTAAAGCCAAACTGGGTATTGCTGAAAATATTATTACTCTCCACATACCAGACCAATCTTCTTTTAAGAAGATGTTCCATAATCTTACAAAGAGTGGAGGACAATGCTATTGGACGATAAGATTCTGCCTTTAATGGGTCTTTACCTGGTTTTAAAATAGGGATTATTAGCTGGGTTTTCCAAGAGTTAGGAACACTACCCGACTCAAAACATTTATTCAAAATGTCCAAGAACATCCGTTTGGTAAAAAGGCCAGCTTTGGAAATAAAAGAATACGGAATTCCATCTAAACCGGGGGAGGAATCCTTTAATTGTTCCAGTACTGAATGAAGTTCAGGCATAGTAAAAGGGTTGTTGAATGGATGGTGGGGGATTGTGGAAGGATATGGTGTTGGAAAACAATCGGCATTAGGGACATCAAATGGGGCCAATTTTCGCAGGAACTCTTCAATCCAGATGTTGTGGTCATTTGATTCTGCAGGAGCAGTAAAACAACCCCTAAAGCGTTTTATGAATCTCCATATAATTGTAGATGGTGTACGAGGAGATAGACTTTGGCACAGATTAACCCAGGCTGACTTTTTCTTTTTTTAAAGAATCGTTTAGTGATGGCTGTGACTTTCTTTAAATTAAGGTAATTCTCAATGGAAATATCATTGCAATATGTTGACTCTGCTTCTTTTCGACGCTTCTGCATCACAGTGCATTCAGAATCCCACCAAGGTGGAGAGACTTTACCACCCACTTTATTCTTTTTTAGTGGAATATTTTCATTGGCTGCTTTTTCCACAGAGGATAGGAATAAATCATATTCTTCTTGGAGACAGTTAGTGTTAGGTGACTTAGGTATGGATAAGATGTTAATATCAGAGTCTGTAGCATATGAATCCCAATTGGCTCCACTGAGTTTATATTTTTGAAGAGGAGGTATTGATCTGCGCTCAGGTGCAGGGAAGGGCAATGAAATTGATATGGCAAAATGGTCACTACCGAATGCTTCTGGCAAAACATTCCAGGAGCACTGGGAAAGGAGATCTGTGGAGCACAGGGTAAGGTCAACAGCACTAGGATTAGCCCCTGGAGCAGTGCATCTGGTAGGGGAGCCATCATTTAACAAACAAATGTTCATTGAGTCCATAAGGTCTACTAGGTCACAAGCTAGGGAGTCGTAATGAGGACCACCCCCTAGGAAGGATGGGAGAGGTTGAAATCACCCATTACCAGGAATGGTCTGGATAAATTGGAAAACAGATAATGTAAGTCTGAAATAGAAATTATATTAGGATTAGGGATATAAATAGATAAAATTATTAAATTAGAAACTTTCGCAGCAACTGCGTTAATACCTGGAGGAATATTTGGAATAGGAATGCGTGAGAAGGTTAGGTTCTTATTTACCAGGATAGCTGCTCCAGCGTACCCGTCATCCCTGTCGTCTCGGAGACAGGCATACCCAGGGACTCTAAAATGAGAGTCAGGGGCAAGCCATGTCTCAGAGATAGCAAAAAGGGCAGGTCTAAATCTGTTAATCATCTCACAGATATCATGCTTTTTAGGGCGGATGCTACGTGCATTCCATTGTAATAGTTGGAATTTTATTAATAATATCCATTAGTTGGTTGAGTTTTTGAGCAACGTTGGGCGGTGGGGTGTTATTACTAAATTTATCCATAATATTTAGAATTGTTGTCAGTAGTGAATCAAGGATGTGGATAGATTGTGGAGTTATTGGGGAATCATTGACTGTACGAGATTGGGACCTAAACATTACCCCATTATTGGGTTCTGGGGGATTATAATAGTTAGATACAGATTTATGAAAATCCATATCATAACCTTTATTAGGTAAATGGTGTGATTGTTTAGGAGTGATTGGTGTACGGGGTGGGTGGGGCTGTGGATGAGGAGTAAGAGGGGAGAAAGGAGGGGGAGGTGGAGTACTTATAGAAGAGAGAGGACGGGGTGAGGCTCTATCTGTTTGAAGGGATTCCCTGAGTACATTGCTATATGATTGTCGCACTGATGGGAATCGGGCAGCTGCTTCAGCATATGATTCATTGTTTTGAGACATAGCAGTTTTGATTGATTTTTGCCTGGAGTGCTCTGGACAAGATCTATTGGTGGCAAAATGTCTTCCTGAGCAGTATAGGCAAGTGGCAGATTCTTCGGTGACAGAGCAGTCGATGCCCTGGTGAGAATTAGAGCAGCGATAACATCTGGGATGGGAACGGCACTGATCCTTTACATGTCCAAACCGACAGCAGTTATTACATTGAATAGTTGGTAATTCGTATAATTCAACTGGAAGAGCTGTATAAAAACAGAAAATTTTGGATGGAAGGGTTTGACCACTGAATGTAATTACGACTGTGCGAGTTGGAATCCACTCTGGGGCCCCATCTTTCAAAGTTTTCCTATTAAGGCGTCGTGCTTTAAGAATGTGGCCACAACCTACTGGTAATTCAACAGACTGAACAAATTCCTCCATCGACCACTCAGCAGGGACTCCCCGAACAACACCCATGCGGGTGATGTTGAAAGAGGGAATGACTGCTGAAAATTTTTTGGTAGCCAAGATTGGGTTAGATAAGAAAGAATTAGCATCGTCAGCGTTGGTGAAGTTTACAGCTATACGATTCCTACCGACATTTTTAATACCCTGCTGAACAATATTCTTTATATTTCCATTGACCAACAGTTTACCAAAAAGGATAGGATTAATTGTGGTACCAGCCTTTGGATGCGGTTCTGTTCGTGAAACATGTACCAGGAACGGACCTTTATTTGAGCTAGTGTACTTTTTTGTTTCTGACAAACTTGGATGTGTATAGGTGTGCTGTATTGATTGAGATGGAGTGACATTTTCAGAGGGATTGATTTTATTGGGAATTGCAGACGTATCTTCAATAATTGACCTTTTACGGTTAATGCGTGAGCTAGATTGAACATTTTTTATTGTCAATTCATCATTAGATATGAATACTTCCTCACCAATGGGTTGCGGCACTAAGTTTGGATCAGGAGGTTCAGGTGAGATCGACGACATCGCCGTCGATCTCACCAATGGAGTAAGAAGCACACAAAGAACTTACACAAACAGGAATACTTCACAAAGATGCCAAAGGTAACACAAAAACAACAAAAAGTTAACAAAGACTGATGAATAAAAAGAAATTTTGGAGTAAACTCAATTGAACGTATTTACACCTTGACAACCGAGTCCGGTACACAGCAGGCTGGTGCAACTTCCATACAAAAACATTTAGTATGAGTTGGGTCATCGGTTTATACCAACCGTAATTTTCATATAGCAACATTGACATAAAATGACCTTAAAATGGCAACATTGTAAGTAACCAACCTCATAAAACTAATAGTAAAAAAATGGCGGTTTCTCTATAACATGTCGAGAAAAGTTGTGCCAAGTTTTTGAAGTTTCTTTTTTACTATTTTTAATATATTCAAAGTTATTTTTGCGACACGGCAATGAAAATGTGTGAAGTGGTGATTAAATTATAGCGTGAGATAGAGACTCGTTAGTTATAAACTGAAAACTATTGGGAGACAGAGACTCTTCCCTTAGCATTATTTTTAGATCTCTTTCTCGTACATAAATTGAAACAGTGACTATATAGCCGTTAAGTTAACGTAAATTACCTTTTTTTAACTGTATAGTATTTACCGTCCTAAGTGTTAAGTGTTTCTAGTGTAGTTAGGTATTTCTATTTTATAGGTAGTAAAAATGGTAGGCAGATCTTGCGAAATCCGGTGTTGCGTTGAGAGGCTAGGTGGCAAACGATTATTTTATACAAAGTTTCCACGAGATGAAAAACTGTAAGTATGGTGACCATATACAGATTCAACACTGAACTAAATCTCAATCAAAGTAGCCTTGAGAAATCTAAATACCTACATTTCAATGCAATAGTCAATGTGATTTTAAATGAAATTAGGGTCTAGAGTAGGTAATTCAATTTTGTTGATATGTAATACAGATCATATCACCCATGTCATATCTTCAAAACCTCAGTATATACCTAGTGCACAAGTATATACACAGATTTCTTTTGCACTTGTCTGATCAGAAAGCCAACATGTAATTTTAGATAAAGGCCCACACACTGCAGTAATTTAAAAAAATGTTGTTTTCTAATTTCATGTTCACATACAATTTCAATTAATTTTCCAATTAAACAGAATTAATTTTCAATATAATTCTGCCAGATTGAATTCCTTTGATAAAAAAAATGCAATGATTGAGTGATTAATCTGTAATAAGTTCTTTAGCAATCAATCTGTAATAAGTTCTACAGTGTTCCACCCAGGTGAACTTGTCAGGTGGACCATGGGTCAGGAAGGCGATTAAAGACTTGCTTAAATAAAAAAACGTTATACCTTTGATTAGCTTATTATGCTGATCAGTAAGTGTTGGTTAAATTTTGTGTTAATTTTTATAGTTTTATTTTTTAATTTACTATAGTATTCTGACACAGTTTTTGTTAGCATTATGAGACTAATTGTTACAAGTAAACACTTTGAGAGAGTTTGAAGGGATTCCCTGAGTACATTGCTATATGATTGTCGCACTGATGGGAATCGGGCAGCTGCTTCAGCATATGATTCATTGTTTTGAGACATAGCAGTTTTGATTGATTTTTGCCTGGAGTGCTCTGGACAAGATCTATTGGTGGCAAAATGTCTTCCTGAGCAGTATAGGCAAGTGGCAGATTCTTCGGTGACAGAGCAGTCGATGCCCTGGTGAGAATTAGAGCAGCGATAACATCTGGGATGGGAACGGCACTGATCCTTTACATGCATGCATGCATGCATGCATGCATGCGTGTATTTAGTTGCAGGGAATGGGTGAAAGTTGTAGGGAAATCAGATTTAGTCCACCTTCCAATCGAGAAACTAACCAAAATCAAAAGGATTTGTGAAAATCATTTTAGAAAAAAGGATTTTAGAAGATCAAAAAAAGACTTAAGCCTAATGCCATACCTTCTCAAAACATAATGTTGCCACCACTATCAGAGGAAGTATTTCGAAATTTTCCACTTCATGTATCGTCATATTATAAGAAAGGTGAGTTCGAAAGTAAGTAATACACTTTAGTCTAGTTATCAGTACAACGCTCATATATGTAAGTATATTGTTACTGGTGCTTATGACTAAATGTGTATAATTTAGTTTATATTACTTTTCTCTAAGTCTGTACAGGCAACGGCTTATCAGACTAACCCATTTCTTTTTTATATGTAGCTATTGTCAAAAGTTGATTCATTGCATCAAAGCAAGGAGGAATGACCAGAAATAATTAGCCTGTCATGCCGTTGCGTGGGCGGACAAGTTTATTGTTATTTCACCTAAGTTCAGCTGGCAGCTATTTCATAAGAAATAAGCAGATATAATTTTTGTTAACATTTAGCTTAATTATTACTATGACAATAGGACATTTCACACCCATGTTTGGCTAGTGTATTAAAAATTTAAGAATAGTGAAAAAAATATCTAACAAAAAGTAATCTAACAAACAGGCTTGAAATTTGAGGATAATTAAATTATGTTATAAATACTACATTAATTTAATGGTACTTTATTGTTGTAGGTCAGCAAAGTGGATATCTACCTGCAGAGATACAAAGTGTGAAGTTTACTGACTCTGATCAACTTCAAGAAGGTATTTGTGTTATTGTAATTAATTCTATCTTAAAAGTTATACTAAGTACTTTACATTAATATTACTTTGTTGTTGTAGGTCAGCAGAGTGGATTCACACCTACACAAACAAAAGATCAACTAGTGAAGTCCACACAATCTACTCACTGTGTTGTATTAGAAAAAGGTACTTGTATGATATTAAATTATAATGTAAAATTGTCATACTACTTTTCTGACACTTTGTTGTTGCTTTAGGTCTACAAAGTGCATACACACCTACACAAATTATAGATCAATCAGTGAAGTCCACAAAATCTACTCAAAAATAATCGTGTATTATTTTTTTCAGTTGTAAGAAAAGAGAATAAAAGAAGAAAAAATATAAGCTCTACTCAATTAAGCCCTAGAAAAAAGAAACTCGTTAAAAAGATAGCTGAATTTAAATCTAAATTAAGAATTGCAACAAAAGAACTCAAAGTGTTTAAAGCCATTCAATCTAAAGCCTTGAAGACATTAATATCATCAGTCTCCAAAAATCGAAGCCATTGTATTCGGCGATGATGGCCCCGATAGGACTCGGCAGGCGTTGGACAGAAAATGACAAATAATAAAAAAGTACTGCTTTATAATATGTAATATTTGTGCGAGCAGATAAATAAATAATAAATTTCATAAAGAACCTACCACATTTGTTTTATTTTTGCTAACATAACTTACAGTTTGGCAAAAAAATGATCACCATCATACAGAAAAGAAACTTTCAATAAATCGTTTTTTTTGCCAAGCTTTATCAATGAAAAATGAAAATTTAGAGAATAATTCCTAAAGGGCACCCACAGACAGCCCAGCACTATTTTATCGATATTTATTTTATCGATATCGATAATTTCCTTAAGGACATCCCTACAACTGTCAGTTTTTAGGTTGGTACTTCCTGATTTCTACTTTATTTCAATGTTGGCTAAGAGCGATGACCCAACTCATACATTTACTTTGTCCAAAACCAATGTATGGAAGTCCCGTCTCTTAAACGTAGTGTTACATACTCTTTGGTACACAGAACACAAATACCCTGGTATCTCCAATGAAGCAATTGTTGACGATCCATCTGTTAACTGACAGTGACAGTGTTCCCCGCCGCGTTCAAGACCTTTTAAAAACACCAAAATATTATAATGCTATTTTTAAGTTTGTACAAAACACTTTAGATAAGATTTAGTTTTATAATTTTAAATATATATTAGAGTAGCAAAAAAAAAATTCAGAAGAATTTTAAATCGAAAATAAACAAAATGTTACCAGTTTTAAGATCTCAAAATGTATGCGACTAAAGGACTCTGTATCCATGTCATGAATAAAGATTATTTAAACCCTAGTAGGTATGTCTCATTGCGCCAATAGAAAAGTCGACCGCCCCTGCTCTGGCCCACGATGATTACGCCAGAAGCTTCATCGTCATCTCACCCAACACGAGTGTTGTCATCGCAATTTAGGGCCACCTTTTATCGCGTTAACAGTGATGATGGCATTATGGCAACCATTTTCGTAATTTGGAACTCGGGACTAATTTTCCTAAAGCGGCAACACTGCCTGTGGTGTTCTACCACTGGTGCGTTCCGAATGGCGATGATATCGATGTCAGCGCGCTATAAAAGTCGTTTCGAATCACCGTGAGCGTGCTCACAGCATCCAACCAGGGACAATACATGTCGCCCTCCAATTTTTTTTTCAAATAACATTGATTGATCAAATTGACATTTGACAGACTCAAAGATCGAAAGCTCGGTCAAAAATTGATCATAATGCTTACGTCCGTGAGGAGTGCAAACGATTTGAATGGGTTGTTTTGTTTGCATGAATGCAACCACACCCTGAATAAAAATGAATGTTTACGTTTTGTTTTAACCTCGATGACATGCTTAAAGTCTGCTTTGACTAAGTAGCTAGGATAAAATAGATTTGATCAAAGTATACTTTGATTCCAGTTAATACCTACTTACGTAGTAATGACCAATTTTGTTCTTTTTGCCATCCTTCATAGTTTACATATCTTTAAAAATGTTAATCCAGTATAGTATAATGAGAAGCTTAAACAAGAAAAATAAGGGAAACCAGCAAACGGAAAGTTTGGTCTGTCCACTTTCCTTTATCACGAGATGTGATCGATGTTTAAGAGCCCTTTCACAAAATTTCGCTGCTCAAGTTTAGGTAAATGCGGACGTAAGGTGCCGACGGCGAAGTCTGTGTTCGAGCGAGAGACAACGCGACGCGCCAATATAGTGTGACTAGTCAGCCAGTGTAAATTGATACTTGAATTTATTATTTTAGTTTATGTTTTTACTGAATATTAGTAAGTGACGAAAAAGGCTAATTAGAAGATATTTCTTTTAAAAGGTAATTTGTTTATTTTTCTTTTCTTTTAAACCAACTTCAAAAAAGGAGGAGGTTCTCAATTCGATGCGTACCCATGTTTTTTGTCTTTTTTTGTGTATTCGAAATTCTTTTCGTATTCGATAGAGTATATTTTTTTGGGCTGGTCCCATTGTCACCAAAGTCAGGATCTGATTATGGGATCCCATGAACATCGAAGAAAACCCTTAAATTTTATAGGTACCTCCAACATCAGTAAGTAGTAAACTTGAATTTATAAATAAGTAGTCTTCTTACAAATAGTACGATTAGTAAAAAAATTTATGGATAAATTCTAAACTAATTTTGCACTTTAAAATTTTTAATATCACCATAATATTTATATGACTATTTTAACATGAATGGGTGCCAGCTTGTTATATCCTGTACTAAACACGCCGTTATGGCGCCGCCGCCGTGGAAGTGTAATTGTACAGTACGAGTATTAGTACAATTAGTACCGTAGATTTCTACCACTTTTGATACAATGAATAGTAGTACTATTGAATCATTCGGCTTATTAATATGGGAAACGAAACATATTTAGGAGATTGAAGTTTCAAAGCAATATAGAATTCAGACTAAATACACGCAATAGTTTTTTCTCAAATTGGCGAAAATCATCTATACTAATATTATAAAGAGGAAAGATTTGATTGTTTGTTTGTATTGAATAGGCTTCAAAACTACTGAACCGATTTTGATGAAAGTTGGTATGGGGATAGTTCGAGACCAGGGGAAAGACATAGGGTAATTTTCCTACGGGAAAATATAAAATTCCCACAGGAAAACAAAAACAACGCGAACGAAGTCGCTAGCGGAAAGGTTGACAAATTTTGCGAAAAAGTAAAAAAAAAAACAAAATAAATTTTTACTGATTTTTGTATGGAGCCAGCACTTAAAAAAAATACGTATTTAGTATGGATGAGTTCAATTAAAATTCGCACCCCCTTTGCTACACAAGGTGCTATCTGAACTAGTAAAACTCACACTTGGCCATTTTTTGATAAGTCCATTATGTGTATCCTCATTAGTTGTGGGGTTGTATGGGGGGGTCAAAAATTTCGTTATTTTTTAGCTCCGATGCACCGTTTTCGAGCTATAAATATTTTTGTAAATATTTTTCTTCAAATTATGCAAGGTTCAAATTCCTCATGAAAACAGTCGAAAATATTAAGTTTTCAACAAATTTCAAATTTTAAAATTAGTATCAATATTTTATATCGATAACTATTCATATATTCATTCCATGTCAATCACTAAACTAATGTAATTTGTACACGTTGCATACTTCACGGCAGTGAGTTTCTGTGTAAGTGTGCGTTGTGATTGGTTCATTCCGATTTCGCGCGAAGATTAGGCTTTCACGGGCCAATCTGGAGAACTAATCTTCGCGAAAGAAATATAACTAGGAGATTGACCTTGCACGGGCAGCGCAAGCTTATGTTTGTTGGTTTAAGAAAAACTAGAAAAAGAAGTGAGAGCAAAACTGACGGCAGCGGTTCCCGTACAAACGGTGCAAAACTAAGCCTTTCTAACGTCTTTCTGTGTTCTGTGCCCTCGAAACCCTTTCATTTGATACCCATATTGTATAGGTTGCAAAAGGAAAGTGATCCACCATTTCGACATATTGAATTTAGAGCAATATTACTTACTGTATCGTGTTTCACTTCCAAATCCCTTTCATTTGATACCCATATTGCATAGGTTGCAAAAGGAAAGTGATCCATCATTTTAGAACGGCGGCCATATTGAATTTAGAGCAATATTAGTGACTGTATCGTATTTCACTCCCAAATCCCTTTTATTTGATACCCGTATTACGTGAGTGGCAAAAGAAAAGTGATCCGCCATTTTGCAACAGCGGTCATATTGAATTTGGAGCAATTTTACTCGCTGTATCGTATTTCACCCTCGAAGCCCTTTCAATTGATACCCATATTGTATAGGTTGCAAAAGGAAAGTGATCCACAATTTCCGAACGGCGGCCATATTGAATTTAGAGCAATGTCACATACTGTGTCGTATTTTACTCTCAAAACCCTTTCATTTGATACCCATATTGATGGGGTGGCAAAATAAATATGATCCAACATTTTTTTAATGGTGGCTATTTTAATTTATAGAGGTGACACTACTTAAAAGTCTCAAGTAGTACACTACTTTACAATATGAAAGTGTTTTTGCGAAATTTCATCCTAGTCAGATTTTCAAGACGTTATATTTTTCTTGTAAGATAGCGAAAAAAAATTTCTGCTTGAAAACGATCAACTCGTGCGGATCCTAGTATAGGTCCTTGTCCAAATTTTTTATTTATATTTCAATAATTACGACGATTACGTAAAAGAGCCTTGTGTGACGCAAACTGACACAGGTCCTACCTCGATGAGCGCTCAGGCTCGACTGATTGACGTGAGTTTTTACCATACAATTTATTGCATTTACGGCCGACGTTTGAGGTGTAATAAAAAAATAATTAATTATCTTTTTATTTTAAAAATTATACCGTTCGATTGGTTGAAGAACATAGTTTATTTTGACATAGCTTTTTAATTGTAAATATAGTTTTAACAATTCTAAAATGAACGTTAAAGTGTCATCATATGTCGTAAAAACTTGTAATCTTCAAATATTTTTTTTTTAATAAATGGGACGCTTAATAAAAAAAGCGTCTTTCCAACTGGCAACAAATATATATTTCTGACATCTTGTGATTTTATTTTAGTTATTGGAGTTTACTTTGAGTTTTAGCCGTTTTAGTTTGTCTATTTCATGACATTCTGCCAAACAAGGTAAGGAGGAACGATTATTCCAATAAAACTAAAGCAGTAAAAGAAAATCTGTTCTTACAACTGGCAACAATAAGAATAAACCTATTTCCCTCTAGTATCGAATTGTATGAAAATCGTTTTTGAAATAGTAAATTTAGCGCAAGAAAATGTCATTTTCATGCAAAAAGTGTATGAGGCCTCTTAATTACATTTGGGGCAATTTTGTTTCATTTTTACGTTTAAGCTAAGCGTTTAAGTTGAGCACGGTCCAAGTTAATACGACGTTGATACGACGCCGACGTCAAAGTGCGCTTTGATTGTTGATTTATAGGTACTATAAAAAACACAAAAAAGCGTCCAAGTTGTCATCAAAGTCACTTTGTCAAAGCAGCATGTCAACGCGGCTTTACGAAGCGTATTGTCAACTTTTTCACTTCACGATACGGCGGTCGTGTTTTGAAACATTTTTGAATATTTTTAGAAAACAGAATTATTAGAGATACAGTAATAAATCTATAATGGACTATAAAAAACAATACTCCACTTCAACACAGAATCAATCTGACCATCGATTTTTGTTAACGATATAGGTACCCAGAATATACTCGTAGGTCACTAGACAAATACGACAGTGTTTTTATTTTTTTGATATCTTTAAAAGTGACCGGACGGCGCGGCAACTTTGAACGCTTATAACTATAAGCGTTCAAAGTTGCCGCGCCGTCCGGATCTATAAAGCGAGTCGCGGAACGTTATTAACGTCACACATCGACAGCTGGGAGAGGCACGCGCGGCCTGACGTACTTCGTTAGCTCTGTGCTACTGGTGCTTGCGATTTTACGTGGCTCTAAGGTGTGAATCAACATTATGCCATATAATAAATACTATATAGTACCTATGTGTACAAATTCAACTATTAAAACGCCTACAAAACTATTTTTTGAAGTGCCATTGAATGCCAAAAGGTAAAAAGTGGATGAACGTTATGAAACGGGCAGATCCAATTGGCACTAAGACCGTTGGATTTTGTTGTGATGACCATTTCGATGTAAGTAAAATAATAATAATAATCTTTATTTATATCATTATAGGACAATAGGTACCCAATTTTATAGAAAAACTAGCGGCCGCCCGCGGCGTCGCCCGTTTGGTGTTTGGTTTGGTTTCTTTATCGCGCCACAGCAGCGCCTTCTGGCGACGCGATGAATAGTAGCTGAGCTGCTGAGTGTTTTACGTGAATCCTGATGGAACTATAATTTTTTGCTGGATGAAATCTCTTTTTCTGTAGGTACCTCTGACAACGTGTATATGCAAAATTTCAAGATGATCGGTTGAGCATTTCATGTGTGAAAAAGTAACAAAAATAAATCAACAAACTAATTCACTTTCGCATTTATAGTATTAAATGGGATTGGGATACGATTCATGTTACCTAAACATGTACAACTACCTATAGACACTCACCCATTAGTAGGCACTTATGTACTAACTTTTGAATGAGTATCTTAGACCTGCGGGTATTTCCTTTGCTTGTTGGTCCTATATAGGTACGAGTATGTACGTCTATAGTATTTACCATTTCCCAGCTGTTTTTTGACCAAGCTGAAAACGCTTTTTAATAACTCTCCCGCCGTTGGGTGCACGACGAGATCTCCTGGGGTTCTCCACCCAAAAGGACTCATCCTAGAGTAAGGCCTACCCGGGAAAAAACCCCTTGGATGTACTCTGTCTCCGGAGGTCCAGCGGTAGGTAAACGATACCGATGGTCCATGGCGGTGATTGCGCCGTGGACACCGTTTGCCTACCTACCTAATCCTAAATAGGTGATACCTACGTATCTATTCTGTTAATTAGCTTTTATTGTAACTTTATAAACTTGTTAACTTTCAAACCATTGGCCATTTTTTGCCGAAAGCATCAGTAAATATTTGGCCTTGACATTTTTTGTATGAAAGTTGCTAAGCGCAACCTAGGCAATACCACAGAACACAACTGGCAATCTGGTGGCTCCCCTTGGCGCAACCTGGCGGCTATTCCGCCAGGATCGTCCCCGATCTGATGGCTCGGAGAAGTGGCCTTCCCGATCCCGAGTTATTTTACCAGATTCCGGCGGAGGCTTTAGTCGGTAGACGACGTCGGTGAATTAGCCATCGGCGAACCGGAGACCGGCATACGGGTATATGGGGCTCGTCACTCTTTGTGCCAGTATCGATAATCGCATTATTCCGCCTCAAAAAAAGGCAATACCACAGAAAATACACTTGATTGTAGGTAGAAAAAAATATTTAACTATGCAAGTAATTATTATTTCAGATTGAAAATGACATGGAAAACTGTGTCAAATATAAATTGGTTGGAGGAAGACTAGTACTAAAAATGATGCTTGCCCTCTTAAGTTTTCTTGTCAGCAAGAGACAGTTAAAAAAATTAACGATCTGTAGTGCAAAAACGTAGGCAAAAAGAACTGATTCACAAGATACTCCATGAAGATATCCCAAATCCGATCACTTCCGAAAATATTGAGGAAATATTTTGTTTCTGTTTGAGTCCTCGCATTTCCGCTGCTATATAATCACTATTTTCGCAAAAATATTGAGCCACCATAAAACTGTCTACTTTTGGTAAATTATGATTGACCTTGTTGAAATCCTTTCTCCATTATTGTAATTAAAAAGCTAATAAACAATGAAAGTCAAGTTACACGGAGCGCAGTAGGTATGTACGAGGCAAAACGCAGAGCAACTGCGACTAGCGAGCGAGCGGCTGCCGGCTGTCGATGTGTGACGTCATCTACTTAGAGCGCGCGTACTTGAAAATTTAAATAGCGACCGTAACTTTCGGCGTTAATAACTTTGGAAATACTGCATTGATTTTGATGAAATAAAAACTATTAACATGTACATAACCATAGCTCTTATTTAATGTATGTTTTATTGTAATTTTCAAACCTATCGGTCACATCAATTCGTGGCTTTGTCAGTTAAATGAAAGGGATGAAGAACTTTGTAAAGCCAAATTTTCGGGGACTTTTACTAAAAAATCCGAACAAAATTGGAAATGTATAGCAGAGGAATTAAATTGTATGGGAGAAGTCAATAAGACTTGGATTGACTAAATATATTACAGTGTTAACTAATTCTTTAGATAAGCGAAAGTTCTTAAATGCATTATCTCGTATTTCGAAAGGGTCGTTACACCATAAGGCTCGTCTTCGAGGTAATTCCACTAAAAACCGAGCTTCTTCTACTATACATTAACAACAGTTGTTATAATAATCATCGATTATTCATTTTAATTAAATGTATTAGCAGTTATACATACATAAAATAAAATCTTAAAAAAAGATCCAACAAATTATGTAAAACAGACACAGAATAATAAGCAATTACTGTAGCTCGTACTCGACTTTTCAAATGTCGACTGCTATCTACTACTCGTGACATGTCGAACGCTAGGCATAGACATATCTCTGCCCCGGGCGCGTGGGTAGTGGAGTCGCAGTGTGGACCTTACTTAGCGCGCCCATGAGGGCAGGGAGAACACCGGGGGGTTTTAGTGGGTAGGCCTGGCACTCTGCCGGGAGAGCCCCACACACGCTCGCCGTCTAGCCAACGGCGGGTACGGTGCGGTTACGCATTTCCCCCCGGAGAAAAAAAAAGGCATAGACATATCTCTAACGTGACATTTTGAGAATACGGAAACTGAGAAATATTCTCAGATTAAAGACACCAATGGATTCGCAATGTTATACTATGTCTCAAATAAAGTGTCCAGTTATGTCCGCCATTACAAAGCACCGTGTTTGTTGTTGTGCTAAAATATCAGTCGGTGAGCATTATTTGTGAGTGCATTTCACAGTCATAACATGTCAACTTTAACAAAAGACGCAAAAATTACGTGCTATTGCTGAAAAGTAATTGTTAAGCGTCGTTAGCGCGCAAGCAATCATCCCGAATGTTATTTGTCGATGTTAGCGAGATATCCCATTTGGAACATTGTGAGCGCTCACACCGCTCTCATATCTCATTCGGAACACTGTTATTTGTCGATGTAAGCGCGATATCGTATTCGGTACAGTTGTGAGCGCTCACACCGCTTTCATCATTATTATGCTCATTCGGTGCAAACCTCATCTACAACATTGAGACTTGAATATGGAGATGGATTGAATATGGAGATGCCCCGTTAAACTGTTCTTTGATATCTTGACACGTATCTACCAAATATCGTTTTGTTTCTTACAAAAGTGAAAATACATTTGTAGAAAGAGATGCATACTGTTTCGTCTGTGGCATGTATTTTCTGTGACGTCACAAAAATTGCCTACCGTGACCAGTCCGCCATATTAAGTGCCGAACGAACGTGTCAATTTTGCTTCGGATTTTGACTATTTTCCATAATCTCGAAGTTATTTACAGTAATATTTTAACAGTGCGCCACAATAAAAGACTACAGAATGCCTTCTTGCAATATTATACAATGCGGTGCGAGAAAAAATAAAAATACACCGCAATTAACTCTTCACAAATAAGTAAACAAAATTGTGAAAAATATAATTAGGAATATGTAGTTAAGGTTTCATATTCTGATTTCATTTGCCAATTTACTTGAAGAAGCGTTCAGCAGTAATATTTTTCTTTAATTATGTAAGAATTTTTATATTTTTGATAATTTACATACGTCATTAATGGGCGATAGTGAAGATACCCAAAGAGAAAATTTAATTAGTCTATCGATATATAATATTAAACAGACAGACTTACGTGCCTAAGCCTAGCTCATATGCAGTGACTTAAGTAATATCATTGGAAAGCTTAATAATTGATGAATTATTATCATTGTCAATTAATTTTAGTTTTTTAAAATCCTCCATTTTTCATAATAATTGAACATATAAGGTTTCTACGACAAAGTTTGTCATAAACTTTGATTAGTAACTTACCGTACAAAACTAAAAAAAATATTTAAATTACACCCAAATTATCCTACCTACTTGAAAGTAAGTACTTATCGCCTCCCTTAAATAATTTTTTACAAAAAAAAACTATTCCTATTTTTTTACAATAACATTTTCTCGCACTTATTTATACAAAGAAAATACACGTCTATTGGTGTAACTTTATAGTCATACTAGCTGACCCGGCGAACTTTGTACCGCTTAAGTTAAATAGTGATCTTTAATAAGTTTTTCTTAGAATTTGCGTAGTTCCACAATTTGAAACTGCCTAAATATTTCTGAAACACGACTTTTCAATCAAATTATTACAATGTAGGTCCGTAATGTGCAGCCCCCCTAGACAAGATGTCTTTGGATAATCGCTAACGCAATCGCTAAATGGACAATGTATGAGATTTGACAATTGCGCTCGAAAGCTAAGTGAGGGCTTATGTCAAATCCCATATATTTTCCTACTAGCGATTGCGTTATCGATTATCGAAGGAGGCTGTTCAGGTAAGATCTATTTCCCTAGATATGTCGTAGATAAGTGGATTGATGAATTTGTTTAAACTTAAATTTATCGATATTGCACAACTAATACTGAGTACATCACTAGTAAAGGTAGCCATTTTATGTGCCAAAGTTTTGTAGGTAGTCACGCTGATTCTGTGGGTAGGGCCGGTCCATGTATTTGTTAAGTCATTGATCTACAATGACTACAATCAATCTTTCGTCTGTGGTGGGTGACGTTTTTTTTGACATTTAGGTAAATCATATCATACTGTCTTTATAGTCTGTATCATAGCATGCTTTTTTCAAGTTCGTAATTTTTATTCGTAAATCTGTAAAGGATTTACTGTTTATTTTCACAAAATACTCGAAAATGGGTCGTAAGGCTAAATTTGATGAAACAAAAAAAGTTAAGAAAGGTCCTGGTCGTAAAGCACGAAAACAGCAAGATCCCGTTTTTAAAAAAAGTTTAAGTAAGTTACTCAAAAGCACATGCGTCTTTGCAGCCAAGTTAATATTTTAGTTCTAGATATTATAGATTAATTAACTTAGATCCAAATAATCTTCGACTTCATACTTATTTAAAAATTTCCATCTAGAATGTGGCAGTATCAAATTTTTTGAAAGAATTTAGTATTCTCGATATCTATCAGATATTGTGTTGTCATAAAATATTGTTTATTTAATTTTCTATGATGATTATTTTCCAAAAACTTAAAGGGAACCTATATCAAGAAATCAGATCCCTCTGGATGGGACATGTCCCCGAAATATAGTTATTGCAGAAAGTTGGCAAACAAGCAAACTGCCCACCTGATGGTAAGTGGTAACAGTCACCTATAATACATGTGGCTCTTGTGAGATTCGCAGCAAAAACTGCAATCCCCACAAGAACGTTGCCAATATGTGACACAAGATGTAAAGTCACAGTACCCAGTAATTTCACTGCCATATCTTACCCTTCAAACCGGAACACAGCAATGCAAGCACTGCTGCTTTGCGGCAGAAATAGGTAAGAGGGAGGTACCTAAGCAGACGATCCTGGTACAGAGTCTCCCTCCAGTATTACAGTACATGTTATTGTAATTTTTCTAAAACATAGTTTATTGCATCAAACAACTTATTTAAACTATAGTACTTATGTAGAGTATTAATAATTGTATTTTAAATAAGTCTACTAGATTTGAAATTTCTGTGGATTTATAATATTAGGTCAATTTGATGATTTATTGCAGTAGACAATGATAATGAACCAAAAAAATTGAGCCACAGACAGAAACAAAGACATGCCCGCAGAATAAAGAAAAAAGCAGAATTGGTAGAAAAAATAAAATTGCTTAAACAGGCACAGAAGAATGTAGCAAAAAGTACAGAAGTAAACCTACAAGAGGAAACGGATGAGAACTCTGAAAATGAAATAACTCAAGGTAGTATTTTATATACATATTTTTGTTGGATACCTTATAGCCTACCAGGCGCAGATCCAGCCCTCAAAAAAGGTTGTCGTCACAGATGGCTCACAGCCACCTGAAAATCAGTCAAGTGCGAGTCGGAGTATGAACTCGCTCATGTTTGATATAGTGCATTCCAACTAAGGAGATGCTTACAAAATAATATGACGCTTTGACTAAGACTCATCATTTTTTTTTATTAAGCCATATGATATAATATCATCAGCCTATCGATCCCTATATACTGCGTAAGTGTGTTGTACAACAAGTCTTAAGGTGCCAACAGCATAGTGTTGTGAGACATGCCCACAACACAAGACTTGTGATGTCATACTTTCATGGTATATACTGAGATTGAATAAATAAATCAATCCCAATATATACTGCGAAAGTTTGCATGCCTATCGTGCCCACAATGGTGGATCGGAACATGTAGCTTAGTCTTTTTAGGGTTCCGTAGTAAACAAGGAACCCTTACAGTTTCGCCATGTCTGTATGTCTGTCTATGGGTTGCAAGTTTGTATAGAAAAATCTTTAAATTAGCAATGATTTTGATAAAACTTGAGATAGATGCTCTTAAAAATATTGCAATGAACACGTGTTTCATGGTTTATTGGAATTCACCCCCTTAGGGTGCAAAATAGGGGTTGAAAATTTGTATAGAAAATATTTAAAATCTGCTCAAATTTCTATGAAATTTATTATCCTGGCAAATTTAGACTGCAAAATTATTTTTCCTCCAGGAAAATATAAATTCCCACCGGAAAACAATAATGTCGCGGGCGATGCCGCGAGCCGAAAGCTAGTCAGATATAAATTACTTGTCTATGTCATTTTTAAGTTATTTTGTTTTTCATTTATTGTAGATATTACGCAAGAATTTACTACATTTTCAACATTTTTAGAATCAATGCATTTTATAAGTCTTGGTATTAACCTTTCATACTGGTTTCATGTAGTCTATTTAGACATTTTTGCCACGAAAAGTTAATGTCAAATATCCAGGCTATAAGATGGGTCCTTTAATACTACTTCAATAAAACCACTATGTAATATCTAATACTACTTCATAAATTTTTTGAGAGAATTTTAAAAATAAATTGAGAATTAATATTCTTTTTTCATTTAGCTTTAGCTGATTCCAATTTGTTCCTATAGTTTCATTTGTAACAAATTAACTGCAAAATGTGGTTAACATTACATGTTAGCACCAAAAAGTGGTGATGCGTTTTTGGTATGCACCTAGGTGAAGGCAATTTGTAGTTATGCATTTGTATTGTTTGGTTGGAAGAATCTACCTACTTCTAAAAAATGGCTGAATTTGCTATTGGGCAACTCGAACACTTTCCTAGAATCTTAAATTATCTGTCTTCAAATTTCCTATTTTGGATGTTTTGTTACCTATTACCAAATTAAAAAACCCTTGTGATAGATAGATGTTAAATAAAAACATATACAGCCGGTTGCACCAAGTTTTACGTTTTACGATTTTGTAAAATGTAACAAATATAATACCTAAAAATGGTTTCACTATTAAGTATATATGATTTGCGCCGTACATTCAACCTTTTTAAACGTAAAGGATAATATAAAACTACAATTGAATTATGGTGCAATTCTTACTTATTAATATTCTTACTTTTACAAAATCGTAAAACGTAAATTTGGTGCAACCGGCCGATAAAGTTAAATAGAGCCCCTTGTCTGCACTTCAATAACTTAGAGAGGTGTAATGATATTTCTACTGAAAATGTCAAATAGAGATTAATTTTCTCTATTTTATTAGCACTGTGATAAGCTTATGGAGAAATTATCCAGTTCCAATGTCATTGATGTAAATATAAATTTTGCCCTTTGCTGCCATGTTAGATGTAGGGGGAGAAACAAATTTTTTATCCTGTCAAGATGACAAGTGGTGGAGATATTTTTCACGTCCTGTGCTAGGCCCGCAGCAGTGGGATGTTTATGGTGTTATGTGAAGGTCTATGAATGAGTTTAACCTGTGTTACACCATTAGTGGCATGGCTACATAATAATTAGACTAGTTTCGTTTTTTCAAGGGTTCACTGATGAAAATAAAGAGTGGCTTAAACCTAAAAAAAGAAGCAAACCCAAACAAAATGGAATGAATACAAAAAGTGATGATAATTCTGCAGTTGAAGATGATGAGCAAGATGACGGAAGTGATAATGAGGAAGATGACAGTGATAATGAGCAAGAAGGTGGGGTTACTGAACAATACAAAGTGAGTTTGTTTGTCTCTACATAAAGTAACTTTAATACAATTGTTGGTAAAACACTTAATAATTTTTTTTAATTTTAGGTCAGTACCCTTGATGATCTTTTTGAAGATTCTGACAAAGAAAATGGGGATGAGACTTCAGAAAATGAAGATGAAAGTATTAATTTAAAAAATGGTGGTTATAATTCTGATTCTGATGAAGAACAAACTGATGAAAATGAAAATGATGACATGTTACCAATAGAAAAAGCAAACATAAAATTGAAAAAGAAGAAGAAATTAGATAAAAAACTTGCAGATGAAGAA
Organism: Schoenobius gigantellus; assembly: GCA_963935595.1. Classification (NCBI taxonomy): domain Eukaryota; kingdom Metazoa; phylum Arthropoda; class Insecta; order Lepidoptera; family Crambidae; genus Schoenobius; species Schoenobius gigantellus. The sequence continues at coordinate 28,397,684 of OZ012547.1, read as the reverse complement.
ATGCAACTCAACATTGCAAAACAGGATGTGTTTGTTATTCCTGATGAAGAAACCCTGCAAAATCCAACCAGTTTGCAAGATGTTCATCAAAGAATTAAAGATGTTGTGACTGTATTGAGTGATTTTAGTAGATTGAAAGAAGAAGGGAGATCAAGGTGTGAATACACAGATTTGCTGCTCAAAGATTTGTGCACATACTACAGTTACAATGAGTTCTTGATGGAGGTCTTAATGCAAATATTTCCAGTTCAAGAGCTTGTGGAGTTTTTGGAATCTAGTGAAGTGTCAAGACCGGTGACAATTAGAACAAATAGCCTTAAAACAAGGAGAAGAGATTTGGCACAAGCTCTAATAAATAGGGGTGTTAATTTAGATCCAGTTGGGAAATGGAGTAAAGTAGGCTTAGTTGTCTATAGTTCTACTGTGCCTATTGGTGCAACACCAGAATATTTAGCTGGACATTATATATTACAAGGAGCATCTAGTTTCCTCCCAGTCATGGCATTAGCACCTCAAGAAAACGAAAGAATATTAGACATGTGTGCTGCTCCTGGTGGAAAAGCATCACATATAGCAGCTATTATGAAAAACACAGGTGCCTTATTTGCAAATGATGCAAATAAAGAGAGAACTAAAGCCATTGTTGGTAATTTTCATAGATTGGGTGTTGTTAATGCTGTCATATGTAACTACGATGGAAGACAGTTTCCAGATGTTATTAAGGGATTTGATAGGGTTTTATTAGATGCCCCTTGTACTGGAACTGGTGTAATTGCAAAGGATCCTAGTGTAAAAACTACAAAAGATCAGAAGGATATTCAGAGATGTTTCAATTTACAACGACAACTTCTACTAGCAGCAATCGATTGTTGCAATGCAAAGTCTAGCACTGGTGGCTATATTGTTTATTCTACATGTTCAATATTGCCTGAAGAAAATGAGTGGGTTGTAAACTATGCCCTAAAGAGACGAAATGTTAAATTAGTTCCTACTGGACTTGACTTTGGAACTGAGGGGTTTGTCAAATATAGACATCATAGGTTCCATCCATCATTGAAATTAACGCGAAGGTTTTATCCGCATACTCACAACATGGATGGTTTCTTTGTGGCCAAGCTGAAAAAATTCTCTAATGCAATTGTGAGTACAGATATGATTAGTTACTAGCTAAAATAAAATAAAATCTTTTATATCCGAGACCAATAAAACCTCTTAAAAAATGTCTGAACTCTGTATATCCTGTGACAAAGGTCTCCTCCAACCTTTTTCACTGTTGCCTGTTTGTTGTCACTCTCGTCCAGCATGGTCCTAGTGTCAGTTTAAACTCATCCTCCTATTTTATTAACCGACTTCAAAAAAGGAGGAGGTTCTCAATTCGATGCATATGTTTTTTTTTGTGTGTATGTTACGCGATTACGCCGCCAGTTGTGGACCGATTTTCAAAATTCTTTTTGTATTCGATAGAGTATACTCCAAGGGTGGTCCCATGGTCACCAAAGTCAGGATCTGATGATGGGATCCCATGAAAATCGAGGAAAACCCTTAAATTTTAAGGTGTTTCCAACGTGTTTTGTGTGTATGTTACGCGATTACTCCGCCAATTGGGGGACCGATTTTCAAAATTCTTCTTGTATTCGATAGAGTATACTCCTAGGGCGGTCACAAGGTCACTGAAGTCAGGGTCTGATGATGGGATCCCATGAAAATTGAGGGAAACGCTAATTAAATACCAGCTCACTGAAGGTGAGCTGGTATTTAATTAGGGGTTCTTTCACTAAAAAGATGTCATTCACTAAAAAGTTAAAAATAAAAAATATTTTACAAAATATAAAAACCGACTTCAAAAACACTGAAAAGTTAAAAATAATATAAGAATAGGTACAGACAACATCACACTTCTATATTGAAGTCGGTGCCAAAATTTTAAGACTTTCTAGGAGATCATCGTTTGGCACCGACTTCAATATAGAAGTGTGATGTTGTCTGTACCTATTCTTATATTGTTTTTAAGTTTTTAGTGTTTTTGAAGTCGGTTTTTATTTTTTTGTAAAATATTTTTTTTGGGCAACTTCCAGTTCTCTGCCTGTCTCATGGATAGCAAAGCGTCTCCCGCTTGCTCCATTCTTCTTTTGAGCAGCTAAGCATGTCTGATGTCTGGTAACTTTGTTCTATTCCTATTGTCGGTTTTTCTGATTCTATCTTTTCGTTTCACGCCCAACATGTTTCTCTCTAATCTATAGACCTCTGATACTTCGCCAGCTTCTCTCAATGAATTTGTTTCTCTCAGTGCCTATGTTTCACATCCGTACGTAATGCAAACATTAAAAGTTTTTCTTTTTTTTCTATGTTGAAGTCCTTGTTCTTCATAAGTTCATTTAGGAAACATAGTCATATTGTCCCTGGCCCACATATTCACCTCTGTGCCCATTAACGTTGAATTCCACTTTATTTCATTTGTCAACAATTTGGGTTGAATTGGATTCATCTCTAACTCAACCTCACTACTTCCGTGTGCAAGTTCCTGAATCATGTGTTCTAGTATTTTTGGGTGCTTTTCAGAGGTGTTCAGAGGCCCTGTGGGGGCTCTGTAGTATCAAACATTTTCGGGGTCTTTCTATCTGACTATTTTGAAATCTATATACCTCAACATCTTTTAAAACTTTATAGCAAGTTTTTAGAAATGACTAACGCAAACATTATTTAGGGGCAAAGTTAACAAAATAGTTATAGGTATAAGAAATCCAATATTATTTTACAGGATGTATCAAATACCATAAATAAAACAAGAACTTTAAAAGATGTTCGGGTTGTAACTGACTGACCAGTTTTCCGTTTCGTATAAAGATGTAAAACGAAACGTTTTATTGAATTTTCTAAAATAGATTTTTTTCATCTCTTCTTGCTTAACTTAGATAAGAGATAATTTGTGTTAATTTGTACTAAATAAAATCGACACAGATTTTTTGTTTTTTTTTTTAAGACAAATTCATATTTGTGACTGTGCATTTTATTTAAAAATGCTAAATAATTTGAAAAAATGATGATAATAAATCATATACCAGATAAAAATTTCGTCACGGGCGGGACTCGAACCCGCGTCTCCAACATACCGTGTTGACGCCTTAACCACTGGGCCACCGAGCACTCACCGACCGACCGCGACTTTCAAAATCAAAAGTACTTTATTTCATAGGCCCTTGCCTATCATCGTCAATTTTACACATTTTACAAAATTATTAAAACATAAAAAATATTCGACTAAAATCAAGCTAACCCGTGCGCTAGTGGCAAGCACATCCGCGGAGTTGATGCCGCGCATGTAATCGCCAAGAGCGACCCGATTCCGAATGTAGGGGCTAACATGAGAAGAATCGGGCAAGAAACTCATGTGCCAAAACTCTTTTAAAATCGCCAAATGTCTTACAAATTGTGAATATTACAAAACTATTCAGACTCAACTGTACTGATCGCTTTTGTACTTTCTTAAGACTAGGTATTTGTAAAATGTATTGCTGTCGCGCTGTGTGTCCGAACAACTAAGAGGCCCAATTCAGCTAATAAACTACAGCCGAATCGAAACTGAACCGTTGCGGTCGACCAATCGGAGCGCTTATATTGCCTTTCAACTGCTCGATGACGTGATAATGTGGCGTTCTGATTGGTCGATCGCAACGGTTCAGTTTCGATTCGGCTGTAGCTTATTAGCTGAATTGGACCTCTGGGCGCGATAGAGGCTACTGCAGCTCGGACTGAAAATATCTATGAAAAGTACACTAAATATACGTTTTGTAGTCCCCTGTTTTCTCCGCGAAAAATTGTGTTGGACGTTTAAATACAGCAGAAAATTAGGTCGATTTTGTATGTTTTTGAAGGTTTAAAATCTCTTTTAATAATTAACTAAATAAAAAAAGGAAAACATAGGAACATGCTTATAGTGGCCATTGTTTTTATTGGAAAAAATAGAGTAACTAGTGCCATTATCCAGGAAGGAAACAGGGGACTACGTTTGTATGGAAAGTATGACTGTTAATAACTACGTATCAACATCCAATTTACAAAAATTTACAGATTTCTTACTCTTGGTGGTGGTAATAACAATTTTCATTTGTTCGATCAAGGATTTATGTGAGTAGCTATTACTGTGAACCCCGCTCGATCAAGATCTGATGTATATTTACAGATGGAGATATCCGAGGATAAAGATAACTAATTATACTTTGATGCCAATAAGCTAAAAAAAATACTCTTATTTTTTTTTTAATTCAAAAAACTCCAACAACGTCAACAATAACTACAAAATAATGCAAACTAATGTTTCCATTATTTTGGAGTTGTTTGTATTTTTTTTATTATAGCATACTGTGACCGTTTTCAAAAAGTACTAATCTACTAAATTCACAGAGTTTTTCTACTAATATCTACCGCAATGAAAAAAATCGACGAAAATTCTACTAACCTATATTTTATCTTTGATGTATACTTTCAATATCATTGAACACGGTTTGATTTATTATTTTTAAATTATATTCATCATATTCATTGCCCTTACAGTTTTTGCTAAATCTAATCAAATCATATTAAAATCGGGTCCAAAGTACAATTATCTCCACTATCAGGAATTCTTTGGTTTGTATGCGACGACGCATAGGTATTTAAGAAACGATTACGATGTTGTCTTTACCAAATGGAGTTGTGAAAACAAACGACACGTGTTTCTATTTACATCATTTAAAGGCTTAGACCATTTAGGTAAAACGGTAATTTCCCCTTAGAAGAACTTTAAACAATCAGTAAAAATAGGGAAGATGCAAATGTAATATTTATGAACGTTTAGTGATTAAAATGTTATAAAAATGTAAAACAAGAATGATTATTGATATTGCAATCATTCTTGTTTTACGTTTTTCTCGAGTTCTTTAAGGGGGCACAGTCAGTGCACTAGCGCCGCCATTTTTGATTGTGAATGTATTTAATGCTTTTAGCACATTTGTTGTTTGCTCCCTGGTGTAAGTTGTTGAAGAATGTGGAAGTTGGCTTCTTCTCGGGTCCATATTTAGCGGTTATTATTTCACCAACTACATTGATCCGTGTCTCCTCCAGTGCTTTTTATGACAGCAATTGGTGTTGTGAGATGCAGGTATCGGATAATTTTTTTACAAGGTCCCTTTTCCTTCCTGTTCAAAGGTTTGTCCAATTAGACCATTCTCCCTTATCATCACAATTTTTTATATACCTCGATGCTGGTGCAGTTGAAGTTGGTTCTGACTAATGATCTTGTATGTAAAATCAACTTTACTAGCAACACTCAAAGAGTTCCGTAAGCTTGTTAACATGGTTAATTCCATACAGGATAATCGGGGGTGTTTTGATAGCTTTCTTGGGAGGGTCTCCTAGCGTCTACACTTTTTCTCTCTGGGAATAGCGATGAAATTTTTTTCCCTTTTCGCAGTTCTTAAGGTCGGTACCCTCTGTCATGTGGGGTTTGTGTCTTCATGATTCAAATTGTGTCGAGTGACGGCCACGGTCTATAACAGAAATGAGTGACGCGCTTCTAGATTTTGGCGTAGATAGTCCAGGGCGAGAACCTTTTTATTAGGTACTTAGGTCCATTATAGTCTATAGGTATTAACTGATAAGGGAATGTGGGTGCTCATCCCCTTACAGTCTTCGGTTGCATATTTGTCACTCAAAAGCCCGGGTAACTGAACGCCGGGTGCTAGCTGGGGCGTCTGGCAAAACATTATCATTACATTCACATAATCATACGACGTTTGGAGTGACTGAGAACTTCGAGGTGCCGCCCTAGTCTTTGGCGATTCAACATCCGTTTACAAGTCAGTAGCATGTTTTTATTTCGGAGTTGACTCCTCCTAGACTCATGGCCGTCCAAGGCTAACGAGGTTGAGCTCTGATTTAAGTGGCGGCTCCTATTCTCCACTGTTACACCCTTTCATTAGATAATGTCATATTTTCTAAAGAACATCCTGCAATGGGCAGTTCCTTCCCTCCTTAAGTAGCTTAGCCCAATTTTCCGAGACTGTCTAAGGTTGACTACCTTCATTATCTGAGAGCCGTTTCGCTATCCGCTACTTATGTCGCGGTGGTGACGCAGGACAGTGCCTCTGGGTATTTTCGCCCGGACCCACGTTATATTCGATATTGAAGTTAAATAAATTTTATTAAATATTTTCATTTTCTGTTAACCGCTCATAGTAAACGTTCACTTATAATACCTAAATAATATTTACTTAGGTATTTGTTTAGTTATTTTTGTTTTTTTTTTTAATTTAAAAATACGTGTCGCCCCACTAGGATTTTCTCCTGTGTGGTAGGTGCAGTTACAAACATAGAATATCACATGCACATATGCGCAGACCGAAACAAATTTCTGTAGGCCATTGAAGGTAATCACAATATTACTAGATTTAATATTCTTCACAGTGGCCATATAAAATATTTGTCCCGTACGGGAATCGAACCCGCGACCCGTTGCGCAGTAGGCGATCACTCGACCTCTGCGCTAACCGTGTCGTCGTCGTTTAATATTTTGCAACATAATTTACGATGTGAAAAGTGTGCCACGTAATGTTTGTTACGAAGGGATGCATGAAGTAAGCAAAATGCGGACCATATACGGAATATATGCAGGTTGCCACATTTACGTTGATATAAGCGGACGTCATAATAACCGTAAAATAAAGGAAATTTTTTTCAAAATTGAATATCGTCATATTTAACGGAAATGAAATTCCTTTGCGACAACAATGGTATTTGTCGAAAATGAAAAGACGCAAGAATATGTCTGGGACCAACATCGAAATCGCAAAAAAAAAACCACTTCTCCATACAAACTAGGTTAGCTGATTGAGACTTTAGTATGGGAAAGTGGATTTTTTTTTGCGATTTCGATGTTGGTCCCATACAAAAAGTTATTGCACCTGAGCACTAGAATCAGCCCCTGCGAGGTTGTTGTTGGTTTAAAAATTACCCTGTATATATACTCGGTGTTTTATAATAACGAATAAATAATCAATGCGTTATCTAAAACTAATTATTGAATTATGTTTACCCGTAATGTCATTAAACTCAAAATTTTCATGTAAATCATTTCATGTAAATCATATATACCTACATGAAAATTTTGGGTTGAATGACATTACGTATAAACACATTTTAATAATTAGTTTTTGATAACGCATTGATTATTTATTGGTTATTATGAAACACCGTGTATATATATATATATACCTATATATATATACAGGTTGTCTCAGAAACAATAGATAAACCTTTAACTGTTGATAGGTTTCGTCGAGACCTCTCTAATCTCAAATTTTGACTTTAGTAAAAATATCTCGGTTTTCAAGATATTTGATAGTTTATGATTTTTTTTAAAAATGCCACTTTTGGTTGGTTTTTTATGTGCCATTTTTACAAATACGGACTTTTTCTGATTCAGTTTTTTTTTAGCTTCTAACGGAATAGTTCAGCTATCAATAACAGTGGTTAAAATTGAGCTAGCTAATCACGAAGTGCTTGGAAAAAACAATGTTCCAAAAAAAATTAAGCAAGAAATTATTTTTCTTCGTGTTTGGTCAGCTACCATGTAAAAAAAATGTATGACGCTCATCGTGCCCATTATCTTAAAAAAATGCTTAGTTATTCTAGTTTCAAAAAAGGTATGATAACCTATGCTTAATGTATCTCTTAAATTTTATTACTGCTTGAATAGCAAATGGTATGAAATTTTAAAAAGATTTTTTTCGGAATAGTTATTAATTCTTAGTTTGAATAAAGAATTTGAAATAAAACAACATGAAATTTTAATTTTTTATTAAATTTACAATAAATGTTCGAATTGGCGTTCTTGCGCTCTGATACACGCCCTACATCTTTTTATAAAAGAAAGTTTGATGCGGCGCGCGTAACCAGACGTTTTTATGTGTGCAGCTGCATTTTGTATGCGAGTACGCAACTCTGTTATTGAGGATACTGACCTCGCGTAGACAAGGTCTTTCAGACATCCCCAATAAAAAAAATCCAAGGGATTTAGATCCGGCGATCTGGGCGGCCATAAAATAGGGCCTAGCCTGCCTATCCACCTTTGTGGGAAGTGTTGATTTAAATAATTTCTTACTACTATTGCGTAGTGAGCTGGGCACCCATCATTTTGAAGCCACATTCTCCGCCTCACTTCTAAATTGACATCTTCTAGCATGCCGGGTAAATCATTTTGTAAAAAATTAAGGTAAATTTCACTATTCAGTGTAGCTGGAAGTTCATATGGCCCGATCACCTGTCCGTCAATAATCCCAGTCCACAGGTTAACTTTAAATTGAACTTGGGACCGATCTTCCCTCATCAAATGTGGGTTTTCAACTTGCCAGCTATGTAGATTGTGGATGTTGAAATATCCATCTCTCCGGCATGAGGATTCATCCGTCCATAAAATTTTATTGAAAAATTGCGGGTCCTCCCTTATTTTATTTAACATGATTCTGTAGAATGCAATCCTGCGCGGATAGTCAGCAGGCTGTAGAGTTTGGACCCTTTGAATATGGAAAGGGTGCAAAAGGTATTTTTTCAATATGCGATGCACTTTGCTTCTATTAATGCCGGTTCGACGTGCAATTCCGCGCACAGAACGTGTTGAATCTTCTTCTATTTCGTCGAGGACTACTACTTCTTCATCGTCGTTTCTTTCTGGTCTTCCTGGCCCTGCACCACCAATGCCTCTTCCTGGAAGCCTCCCTTCGCAGTACGAATTATGTACCCGAGCAAAAACTCGATAGTCCGGGTGACGTGCGTTGGGGTACCTAATACAAAAAATGACGTTATTAAATTTACTAATTCATTTAATTTTAAAATCTAATTAAACACGGCGTGTGACTATTTTTAGAAGGATAACATAATATAAGACCCATCCTGATACGTTTAACTAAAGTTGCAATAAATGTGTGATTTAAAAAAAAATAAGATTGATTGAATTAAAGAGAAAATAAATAATCTTACCTCTCTGCGTACAGACGAGCAGCAGCGTTAGCATTTCCTCGACATTCGCCATAAACGAAATGCATGTTTGCATATTCGCGCGACGTGTACTGATGTCTAGGCATGTTCAGTGTTATGTATTGGTTGTCAGTTAGGTTTCACAGCACAAACAATATCCAAATCGTAAAGCTAGCCAAGTCCATATGATCACCAGTTGTCAATAGGTTTCACAGCACAAACAATATCCGAATCGCAAAGCTAGTCAAGTCCAAAATCACAGCAAAATGTCGTTTAAAATCATCGAAGCTCTATCGAATCTCTCGAATACAGAAAACACGCGTGAGTCACAACCGGAGTTCAGAAGGACACTAACAATCGTAACAAAGAACCCAATGATCAGACGCAGGTAAAAAAAGTCCTTCCAGGAAATTCGATAGCAGGTAAGGTTGCAAATGCTTATGACTCATGTGATGTTAATGATAAGGCTCCTTTTTGATTGCGCATAGTGGATGAGACATGTGGCAGGCAGGGGCCACAAAAAAAAACACGTTTCTCAACTCTGTGACTCGCAAGTAGTGTATTATTGTTCCTTCTATATCTCGTTCAATCGCAGACACGATTTCACTCCATCTAGAAGGAACAATAAAACACGTGGTAGCAGCGTCTAGTAAGTAAATTATCAGATAAGATTCAATTCAGGTCTGTAATTGGTTGTAAAATATTCCGCTATTTATAACGTTTTAACGCGACAATGCAGTCATCATTTTGTTGAAGTACACGCATCACATCGGTCACATTTAAGTGCAGATATGAAATTTATCAAACAAAAACAATCACTAAAATTAGAATGTATTTGTCCTACGTCAATGAATGAACCAAAGCGTCATGGCAACTTACTACCAAATACCATTCGCTGTGTTGTTTGTGGCCCATCGAATTGTGGAAAGACCAACTTAGTAATAAGTTTATTATTACATGAAGATGGTCCACGATTTCAAAATCTGTATGTTTATTCAAAGTCTTTGTATCAGCCTAAATATACATTCTTAGAAAAAGTTATGAGTATGGTTACGAACACGACTTATAATAAATATAATCATAATAGTGAAATTTTAAGCCCTCACGAAGCTTTGCCGAACTCGATCATTATATTTGACGATGTTGCTTGTGAGAATCAAAATAGCATCCGAGACTATTTTGCTATGGGACGTCATAAAAACATTGATTGTTTTTATATTAATCAAACTTATACTAAAATACCGAAACAATTAGTACGAGATAATTCTAACTTGATTATTTTATTTAAACTAGACGACATTAACTTAAGACATGTCTATGAGGAACATGTAGGGTCTGACATGTCTTGGGCTCAATTTCGAGAAATGTGCTCAACTGTTTGGAATCAACCATTCAGCTACATTGTTATCAATAAAGACTGCGAACGGAATAAGGGATGCTATAGAAAGGCATTTGACACATTTATTATGGTGGACTAGCATTCATAAAAAGGTGTTACATAAACATGGAATCAGTTTCATTTGTGATTTCATACCGAGAGGAAATATAAACAAAATGGAACAAAATTTGAAAGAACAAATTATAAAATCTGCCGCAGCTGTGAAAAGGAAGGTTAATATGATAAAAGATGCAAAAGACGCTAGCAATATGGCATTAGAAACAATATTTAAGCCTATTGTAGAACCACTTAATGTGTTAACAAGCAAAAATAACGAAAGTCTTCATAAAAATTTGGATATTGACCAAAACCACCCAGTAAAAAAAAATAAGTACAGCGAAAGTGAGTCATCAAATTCTGTAAGTGAAGATTTCGAGGAAGCTATGAACGAAGAAGATGAAAACTCTTATGGTGATGAGGCTTATAAATTATCTAACAAAACTCTTACGATATTACCCTCTGAAGATCACGATGAGCATGAAAACTCGTTTAAATCCATTCAATCATCTCCGAGTATTGCAAAAGAATCTTTCTCATGGCCTACGTCGTGTGATCTAATAAAAGATATACCTTATGGAGTCAGAAACGAGCGAGGTAAACTTTTGCTTGGCAAAACTCGCGTTTACGATGAAGGTTGTAGACTGAGGATTGGAAATCATGATCTGGAAAAAACACCCGGTTTAAAGGAATTATTGTTTAAAAAGATACCAAATTTAGACCTTGTCACTGACGACGACTTACAAAATTATAAACAGATACTAATAGATACTAATGCTCATAAACGTAATTACGATCCTTTAAAACCAGTGAACAGTAATAAAGGATTTAAATATATACGTATTATTAAACCACTGTTTAAATACACAAGAAATATTACAAGTAGTGTGGAAAGTATTCCTCGAGGAGAAGGTATAAACCTTTTAAAAAGGGTTAAAACAGATACTGATTTGGTTTACTGGGACGATCCAAATGAGTTAGTGGAACGATTAAAATTACTACTAGCATCAAAAGAAGCTGGTAATACCGGAGTGATAAATGAAATATATGCAATAATTGAAGAACTATATGAAGCTGGCATCATAAATGTAGAATATAAAAAGCATCCATCAGGAAAATTATTCAGTCTCGTTTCAATGAAGACTGCATCAAGACGACAATGAATGTAGACAAATTTGGACATCATGTACACAAGCGTTTAAGATTATCAGAATTCATTAACACTCTCAATGATACTTTAGTAAAATCTGAAACAGGTGACTTTGATTTAAAATCAACAAAGTTGAAGGGTTTGCAATTTCCTGAAAATAACGACGAAGCAGTAAATAAAGAATACGTGGATAAATGTATTGAAGAACTAAGACAAGAAATAAAAAATATTAATAGTGATGTTAAAAGATATTTAAGTAGTTTAGAAAAGGCGACAATTGTTAGTTTGAGTGCCTTATTTTACACAAAAAAAGAAATAGATTTTATGATTCAAGCAAATTCAACTAAGGATGAGTAAGCGAGACGTAGTTAACGAACTTCACAAAGCAGCACGAAGAAATTTTTCTCGTCGATGTACATTCATAAAAGGAATTGATGATCTATGGCAAGCAGACCTTATGGATTTACAAAAATATTCACAATTCAATAAAGGCCATAAATACGTTCTAGTAGTGATTGATGGCTTATCAAAATACGTTTGGGCTAAACCTTTAAAATCAAAAACAGCAAACTGTGTTATGAATGCTATGCAAAGTATATTAACCACTTCTTCGCGTAATCCTAAAAATTTACAAACCGATTTAGGAACTGAGTTTTATAATACGAGTTTTAAAAAATTGATGGAAACGTATAAAATAAATCATTATTCTACATATTCTGCAAAAAAAGCATCCATTGTCGAACGTGTCATTAGAACAATCAAGTCTCATCTTTACAAATTATTTAGTCTTCATGGACGATATCAATGGCTTGAACATAATTTGGATGACGTGATACAAAACTATAACAACTCTAAACATCGAATTACTAAATTTAAGCCTGTTGATGTTACTAAGTCAAACGAAATTTTTGTTAAGTCAAACATTGTTAAAACGCAACAACCTAAAACAAAAAAGAGATTTGCGTTTCGAATAGGTGATTATGTTCGTATAAGTAAATACAAAGGAGATTTTCGTAAGGGTTATACTCCAAATTGGTCTACAGAAATTTTCCGCATAGTAAAAGTTAATGAAACCAATCCTCAAACATATCAAATAGAAGATAAACACAAACAAATTATTTTGGGATCTTTTTACGGGTATGAATTACAAAAAACTAAAGTTCCTGATCTTTACCTTATTGAGAAAGTTTTAAAAAGAAAAGGAAACACACTATATGTAAAATGGTTAGGTCTAAATAATGAAGAGAACAGTTGGATTGACAAGAGTGAATTGGTTCAATAGTATAAATATTGCTACGCAATTCTGTATCTTCTATTCACTTTAGAATTATCAATGAAGGAAGGTGGTGGTATACTTAACACAATAATAGACAATTTACCGATTGAGTTACATTTACCTGGATATCAATTTTGTGGCCCTGGAACAAAACTTCATAAACGGTTGCTTAAAGGTGAACGAGGCATAAACAAATTAGATAATGCTTGTATGTACCACGATATAGCTTATACAAATAGAAATTTAGACGTTCGACATAAAGCTGATTTAGGACTTTTAAATATGGCGAAAAGAAGGTTAAAATCCAAGGATGCTGGAAGAGGAGAAAAGTTTGCCTCTTGGATAGTTAAAAATGCAATGAAAGCTAAACTCAAAGCAGGGAGTGGGCTCAAATCATTTATGACCGGTGTAAAAAAAATACGCTTACAATTAAAAAAACTTAAATCTAAAGACAGTCACTCTGCAATTAAATATGCCCACGCTGCTGCAAAAAAGATATTTACAAATAAAAAGGGAATACGTTTGCCGCGTCGCATTCCTATTCCAAAATGTGGAGGACTTTTACCACTTATTCCGATTTTTGCGGGATTGTCGGCTTTAGGTTCATTAGCCGGAGGAGCAGCAGGTATAGCAAAGGCTGTTAATGATTCTAAAGCTGCACAAAAAAGTCTTCAGGAATCTGAACGACACAACAGGATGATGGAAGCTGTGGCTCTTGGAAAAGGGCTGTATATAAAACCTCACAAAAAAGGAGCTGGACTGTATTTTAATCCATCAAAAAACTAAATAAGGGGCTACCCAGACGTGCACTTACCAATATTGATATATTAGAACACGCAAGTGACATTCCATTTTTTCGCGGTGTTTTCATGAGAGATACGTTACCTACGAAACCTAAAAAGATAGAATGTGCGATATTGAATTTGGATAGCTCCAAAAATCCTGGAACACATTGGGTAGCCTTCGTCAAGCAAAACAATTACGCTGAATATTTTGATAGTTTTGGTAATTTGAAACCTCCATTAGAATTAATTCAATATTTACACAACTTACCAATAAACTATAATTACGTACAACACCAAAAATTTGGTACTACTAACTGTGGTCATCTATGTTTAAAATTTTTAAGATGTTATTGGAAAAATCATTTATATAACGTGTAAAATAAATAAAATTGTCAGTATAAAAATGTCTTTCACTGTGTCTATAACTGGGAGAGGAGCCTCCTTGACAACGAACTATTCGCCAACATTGGAGTTACATGGCGACTATGAATGTGGTCTTTTATATTTTTCTACTTTTAATTCTATTCCTAATATTGATAAACGAAACAATAAATTTTATTATGGCGAAAATGAAGTCATCGAAATTCCTGAAGGGTCTTATGAACTTCAAGATATTTGTGATTACATAAAAAGTAATATTAAAAACACCGTATTAAAATTGACTTGTAACAACAATACTCTAAAGACAAATATATTTTGTTCCAAAAATGTTCACTTTAACAAAAGTGATTCACTAGGTCAAATTTTAGGGTTTCGAACTGAAACAATACATGCAAATATAAGTACTGAATCTCAGAATCCGGTCAGCATTTTATCAACAACCATCGTGAGGATTGAATGCGACGTAGTCAGCGGTTCATTTGTGAACGGAAAAGCTAGTCATATAATTTATGAATTTGTGCCTAATGTACCACCAGGATATCGGATCATTGAAATACCTAAAAATTTAATATATTTTCCAGTAAACCAAAGTTCTATAAGTGCGATTAGCATACGGTTACTAGACGCTGAAAACAAACAGGTAAATTTACGAGGTGAAGAAGTACAACTATATTTGCATTTCCGAAAAAAAAAATGATTGATTTCAATAAAAAGCAAGAGGCATCGTATACTCGAGTCAGTTTGAAAAGATCACCTCAAAAAGACGCACCGCTTCGGCTTAGAAAGAAGTTGACTAAAAGCAATAAGGATTTTTTGAAGTTAGTGGGCTTGTTAAAATGAATATATTAAATATAACTCAACCGACGTCAATAGATAACAGCATTGAAAGTTTTGAATATCACTCGTACAAACCATATGTAACAAGTTTCAACAAGAATGATGAAATACGAATACCTATCAATCAGCAAGATTTGTATGTGCTGCCCTCACTCAGCACATTGTATATTGAGGGCACAATTAATGTTTATAACAGCAAAAAAGAAAAGGTGTCAAGTGTGCATTTCGTAAATAATCCGGTGTTATTTCTATTTCAAGACATTCGATATGAACTAAACGGAGTGGAAATAGACAAAATAAAAAATGCAGGAATTAGCACAACTATAAAATCTTATTTATCATTAAATGAAAATGAATCCAAAAGCGCAAGAGCTTGGGGCTGGTCGACTACAGGTACAACTAGTGTTGGTGATGGCGGATTCTCTGCTTCTATACCAATGAACAAAATATTGGGTTTTGCAGAAGACTATGAAAAAGTTATAATAAACTGCAAACATGAGTTAGTATTGTTGAGAAGCAACACAAATCTGAATGCTTTGATATTAAATAAAGGTGAAATAGTGGATGATATAATAATTACTAAAATTGCTTGGCGAGTTCCGCACATTAAAGTATCAGACCGTGAAAGAATTAACTTACTAAAACATTTAGAGAGAGATCGAGCAATCACTTTAGCTTTTCGTAATTGGGACTTATATGAATATCCATTATTACCGAAAACTCGTAAACATACTTGGTCTATCAAAACATCTTCACAAATAGAGAAACCTCGATTTGTTATAATTGCCTTACAAACTAATCGGAAACATAACGCTGAATTATCAATGGCAGAGTTCGATCATTGTCATGTACGTGACATACGAGTCTTTTTAAATTCGTCATATTATCCCTATGAAGGACTGAATGTAAATTTTTCAGATGATAAATTTACTTTATTATACGAACAGTACATTAGATTTCAACAGTCTTATCACGGACGTCGACCAGAGCCGTTGATGAGTCTAAAAGAATTCAGAGACGTCGCTCCTTTATTCATCATTGATTGTTCACGTCAGCATGAAACGTTAAAAGGATCTATTGACGTTAGAGTTGAAATTGAAACAGATCAAGAAATACCTGACCAAACAGCTGCATATTGTTTGATTCTGAACGATTGCATATTTGAATATAAACCTTTAAGCAATATTGTAAGGAAAATATCATGAACAACGATACGATAATTGTAGATTTGCAAGGATTTAAAAATAATAAAAATGAGTTTTTAGTAAAAGAATTTGTTATAGCAACTCTCGAGTTTACCCATATATTTTTAATTAAACCTCCTTATCCGTTTTCTACACTAACTGATGAAGAAAAAAAACAAGTTTGTTGGATAGAAAGAAACAGAGGTTACCAATGGAGTGAAGGATATATAGACTACAGAGAATTTAACAGAATTATTAAACCTTTCTTGAAAGACAGGAAAATAATTGTAAAAGGTGAAGAAAAAGTTAAATGGGTAGAGGATTTATGTGGTCATAATAATATCATAGACATAAGTTATACAGGTATACCAAATTTAAATACGTTAAATGATTTGTATAGTAATAATATGTTCCATTGTTTAACTCATAAAAAAAGATGTGCGTTAAGAAATTCATTGTGTATTAAAAAATGGTGTTTTCTCAATGGATACACATTATATGATTTTTGAATCTAAATTTAGAGAAACAATCTTGTTTAAAAATTAATATACAACTATATTAAGAATTTTTCAAATAAAATGTCATGTGTAATAAAAGTTGTTTTTATTATGTTTGATACCCAAAAAGAAAAAAACTTAGTACTTGAAAATATTTTTTTATTAGGAAAACGTTTTAACAAAATTAAAAAGTTATCTATAAGTTATCACCACAAAGTTTTTTGGATATTTTTCTTATAACGGTTTCCGTAAGGTCCATGATTTCATCCACCGGTTCCTGCACCACATATTGAGCACTCAGCACTACGTTTTCTTCCGCATCAGCAATGTCAAAGCAGCTATTTGATGCACTTGAAGAATCGTTCACTAAGTCCAAGACCAGTATTTTAATTAATTTCACGCCTTTCTGCTCCTTAGTGATCACAAATGATTTTGTAGATTTACGAGCTCTTTTTCTTGTGATGTCCTTTCTTTGTCTTATTTTTCTCTCTCCCTGTCTTGATTCATTAGTTTGTTCTTCCCGACGTATCATGTTTTGATATTCTTGCGTGAAGCCTTCCAATGGATCTTGTGCATATTGGGAAAACAAGATATCCGACGAGTTTGACATTATCTGTAACAAGTGAATAATAATAATGAATAAGTTGATATCCATAATTACCTCAATAATCAATAATGATTAAAAAATGATATGAAAAGAGAATGATACTTACAATAATATTACAATATGGACTGCTTGTCACGAACAACGAGTTATGAATGAATATAATATCAAATAAAGTTGAGGCTTAGACTAAATTTGCTTATCTAGCATTGCATCACACTTGACCTCAATAGAACACGTGGAAATATATGACATGTGTAAGTGCAGTAATTTATAGTGTAGGTATGCAATAAAAAAACACAATACTATTTTAATGCTTATTTGGCATTGCATCATATTTAGCCTTAATATAACACGCGGAAATATGTAGCATGTGTAAGTGCAGTAATTTATAGCATACTAGCTTTCCGCTCGCGACTTCGCCCGAGTTATTTTTGTTTCCTGGTCTCGAACTATCCCTATACCAACTTTTATCTAAATTGGTTCAGTAGTTTCGAATCCTATACAATACAAACAAACAAACAATCAAATCTTTCCTCTTTATAATATTAATATAGATGCAATAATAAATAAAACACATAATACTATTTTAATTGCATTTATTAACTATAAAAAATATTAACAGGTCAAAAACAATTATATTAACTAATTTAACACTATCTTAGATTAGATTTTCATGTCCCCAAGCCCAGGTTCTAATTTTATCGGATAAAATAAAACGTTTATCATCTTGATTAGATAAAGCTACTTTGTTAACACTCTGAGTAAAAATCTCATGCTTAATGCATCTAAACAAAATATTTTTTTTCCGTATTATTTTGTCGTGAAGCAGAACTGATTTATAATCATCTAATGTTAAGTCTCTTACTACATTTTTTTTCACACCTTTTGCTTTTTTAATAAATGCTGATTCCGTTTTTATACAGTACAACTTAGACCGGAGACCTACGAATTCCGTCATAATTTCACCTCCTAATTCATCTTTAAATAAGCCCGGTATCTTTTTGTTTTTTAAAGGCAGACCAAATATATTGTCACAACTATAGTTACTGGTGTCAAAGAAGCTTAAAAAGTTATCTTTCAAATCATGATAAAAATCTTTCGTTTCAATCTTATAAACAAAGCTATCAGTATCGGTGTAGCAAAGTTGTATTTTATTTCCATAGTAAGGTTTTATGACAGAATAATGGAATTGATACATATGACTTTTAGATAGTTCTAAAACAGTAAAACCAATATAAATTGGCTTATCCAAGATAACCCTTTCAGGTTTCATTTGAATCGCAACTAAATTATTGGAAAAAATAGTAGCGCTGTGAAAATTAGGTCTCGCTATTAATTTGTCCGCTGAAATGAACTTTTTTGTCTTGTTAGATTTATCACACCACTTATTAACCAAGCGAACATCGACTCTTTTTTCACTGTCTTCCAATGTTTTTCCAAACACTGAATTATTCATCAACTTAAAAAGGTCTTGCTGAAAAGTAGTTACAGCTTGTTTTCTCAGTTCTGTGTTTAAATTGATATATTTAGCCAAAAAAGGGCTTTGTTTAAAAATTAAGGCGCGATGAATTTTATTTAAAACAAGACCATTATTAATGCATGTTTTCAAATAAACATAATGGATTACATACTGATATTTAGAATACAGATTAGGACAGAGTTTAGAAGTTTTACCTCCGAGTGGTACAAATTTTTCGGGACAAAAAGGATAATCGTTATGGTCATTATGTAGCTCCTCGGGATATGTTAAGTCCACTTCAAGAATATATCCGAACTCAGCATCATCTGCTACGTTCATGATATTTAACAAATCTACTTCGCATTCGCTTAAAAGTCTAAAATCTGAAACAGGTAAGTACTGACACATACTATAACCATACAAGTTATTGCAATCGATGTAAACTAGAAAAGAATCTGGTTCTGTAAAATCATATTGTGGCATATATTTATTGTTTGCACGAGCATATCGCGTTGAGCACATACAGATACCTCCCCGTATCCCTTTCTGTATAAAACGTATAATTTCTAAGTCAGTTAATAATTCTAACTGAATGCCGGTCTTAAGTAACATAGCATCGAATGAAAGACTTGGAGCTGTTAAGTAAAAAGCAGGATCTAATTGATAGTTCAATTTACAAATTTCACGGAAATTTTCAAATACATCAGTCAATAGCAATACATCGGTTTTTAGATAAAGGTCTGTGTACCCACCCATATCTTGTATTCTAAATGTAGACCAAACTTCCTGAGCATGAGTGTAATCTTTATCACTTATATCTTCATCAGTTAAAGAATTATAGAAACCTTTTTTGTGTGGAAGTTGTTTCTCGGAAAATGATTTCCAATGTGTCATATGATCATACGGATATACTCCTTTGCGTGTTAATAATTTAAATTCAGTTGCGTTTGGAAAATATTTTTTTAAATGCTTAAAATCTGTTTTATCTAACCCACTCGCTAATTTTTCCAAACTGGTTCCTAAGAATTGAAACGAATCGACAAATCGTATTTGAGCATATTTTTCATTCTTTAACTGTAAAAATTTTGTAAATGATACGTATTTTTCCTTATTTTTAGGTATGACTTTAACAGGTCCTAAACTATCGGCTAATTCTTTGATGAACAGATGACAGTCATAGCCGGATAGGTTATGGAAAAAAACGGGAACTAATTTAGGAACGCTAAACCGTAAGTTACAGTATTGATGCGCAGCACCTCGATAACTTCCAGTGAGGTGACAATGATCTCTCACTTTGTCAAAAAATAATAATTGCTTACAAATATGACAAACATCGGTACGCGCATAGGCCTCTGCGTCATATTCATCGAATTCCATCGCAATTTCTTTATCTAAGATGTCATAAATCTTTTTAACGTCAAAATACAGTTTATCAAGAAATTTTTGGACACAGTCTTTTCCTCGATACTGTACAAAAGAATTCAGACTGGTATCGTACGAGCACACTATGTGATAAGCAAAAGCTGATGGAATGTGCTGTTGACGCTGAGAAGTAAAACTTAATGAAGGGTCAGGCTCACAGCCATCGAACGGTATAAGAAGAGTTTCAAAGTCAGCATAGACCACAAAAGGAACGTCTTGCTTCCGTTCGAAATTTTTGAATTGTAGATAAGTTCCTTTCTCAGGCAGTACTGTACAAACGCCGCTGCATGTATGATTATCAAGATTAACTTCAGAAGTAAAAAATAGCAAGCAATCATCACAAAAATATAGTTTCTTATGATTTTTCGTAATTTGACTTCTTACAAGTCGAGAAAGGTTTTTTATCAAAACAAAGTGACATAGAACATTATTTTCAAGTAGAAGCAAGTTAATTTTAGTTCTGGTTTTGGATTTATATCCAGACTTATAAATGGGACCTACAACTATCTGATTATTCTTTAATGAATATACGTTTACACTTAAATGTGGATTGTTTTGTTCGAATTTCGCGATATCCGTAAACGTTACTGGAAAAGATATATCGTCGGTGTTTAGGACCTGTTCAAAGTGCGGATACGACGACGTACGGTCACCGTTCTTTTTAGCCGGGTACAAAGCGGCAACGACGCTCCACAAAAAACAATATTCATCTTTATTCCTGATGTTAATACACGCCTTTTTCTTTTTTATCGCTAGTGGTAAATCTACATAAGTTGAACCAGACCCTCTTAGAGGATCATATCTATTAATGTTAACTTCTAAGGAAACATTACTTAAAAAAGTCCAACCACTGTCACGATCCTCAAATTCTTCAACTTTGTTCTTAATAGTATTTACGAGTGTTTCAAACAACTCGTTAAAATCAAAATTGCGATGAATCGTTAAATTTTTTGTAACAAACGACTTAATGTTATTTACCTCGTTCTTAAATAAAAGAAAATCGGCAAAATATTCAAAATTTACTTTTAAACATATATGCTTATTTAGAGACATTTGCAAAAGATTATAAATTTTAGAAAATATACTATGCAAGAATGAATCGGGTAAAGAGCATCGGTACTCATCTGTAGGAGTAATTCTGTATGTAACGATGCGACCTCTAAACGCACTCGCGAGTTCGACAACACCGGCGTCGTCGTGCGCCCGCGACACTGCGCACCTGCGCTTGTGCGCGCTGCTGCGCAGGTGTCCTACCCATTGTCTGCTGCCTACTTGCATCGAACACTCTGAGCAAAAAGGCATCGTAGCAATTCAGAAAAATAAAGTATACAACTTGTTACCTAACGCTAATCTATAGTCTTTTTAGTTAATTACTTATCCACTTAACTAAATGAATGATTACCGTACCTCATTAATACCTAAGTTACGACTGTAACTTTACCTGGACGTGGGCTCAAAAAAACCGGATTAAATATAAAAACCTATTGTAAAAAATATTTTACTTGCTTAGTTAATTTATTTATTTAATATTTGTTTTATTACTATAAAATACAGGCTTATCTTTAAACAACGACTTTGACCGCTTTAAAAACTGCTGCAAGTAGTCCCACTCGGGCTGGTCTGGCTCTAGCTGCACCTTGAGTGTGACAAGCGCCTTGGTGTACCGCTGGTCGGGCGCTACGGCCAACGCCTCGTCCGTGCTGTATACGCGCGTCTCCACGTAGTAGCGACCGTCGAGCGGAGTACGCCGCAGGAGCGTGCCGTGCGCGGTCTTGTTGGCGAGGCTGCTGTCGAGTCGTTTGCCCTGCCTGACGCGTGACGCACGCTCGGCTGTAACTTCTTCGTCGTCCGACACCAACCCGAACAAATTCAACGACTCCTTTGAGCTCGACTTAGCCTTTTTCGATGAACCAGACCTGTAAAAGACAAAAGAGATTGTATTATATCCTATGTTAGGACAATCAGCAAGAACGTGAAACAACTCAACAATAATTGATATTACTATGTTGTTGTAGAACGCAATGTTCCTATCCTACGATTGACACCTGCAATCTTCGAATTTATCTAACCCACTATGATCGATAAAGAAAACAACACTTCAATACAAAAAAAAACCCACTCTATCAGTGATGAACCTAAAACGAAATTACCACTTCACTTGCATAAATAACTCATATCTTACCTGATAGTATCGCGAGAGATTGGTTTTCTCTTAGGCTTAGGCTTCTGCGCTGGCTCGAACAGTTCTTGCTCGGAGTCAGACCTGAAAAGATAAATTTAATAATATTGTTAGTCTCCTAGCTAATACTGATCAGCAACAGCATACTAACACCGTTCACTCATTCATAATCATTTTAGTGTTCAATTGTTATCCACTTCAATCTAATTCATTAATATGTGTACTGTTGGCATACCCTAATAAATAAATATTGTGGTATTATCACATAAAATCTTCACTAACGATTCGAAGATTTAATAAATACTATGACGACAGCATAAATTAAACCTTACCTGATGTTATCTCGAGATGTTGGTTTTGTCTTAGGTTTGGTCTTCTGCACTGGTTGGAAGACTTCAAACTCGGAGTCAGACCTGAAAAAGTAACGCAAAATTGAGTATCGGAAAAAGACAATGCATACTTACACTGATCCTTCATTGTAAGTGTGACGATCTTTAAAACTATCTCATTGTTATTTTCTCCGTACGAAACTTGGAGGAAATAGTAATTACAACCAACTATCAGTAAACCTTTCAAAGTACTTACATAATGAACACTCACAAATAAAGTACTGTGGCTGAAGATCTGGGTGCTGGGGAGACTCCTCGACGACGACTGACGACACTGTTGCAGCTAGTTCCTTGGCTCGAAGCACTTTGAAGAACAGAATGAACCACTACTCGAAAATTTCGCATTATATAGGAACTTATTGAAAATTCATCAATTTTTACTAGGGTTGTCACAAATGTATCTGTTTTTGAAACCTGAATAAGAAAAACTACAACGAAAAATAGTATTAACTTTAAGTCTAACACAAAGAGATCAATACGAAGTGATAGTCGATGCACTGTGCTGGTGCAAAAGTTGATGAAGGTTGATGAGCTGTTGACTGTACGTGAAAAAATTATCCTGAATGTTGTTTCAGTAAATCTACGTTAGTGAAAAACGTAATCAACTTTCATTAGAAAAAACAATTAGTATTTTTTTTAAGTAAAGTAGTTTATAAGTATTTTGTTTCTAGTTATTCCTTTTTTCTTTGTATACTAGTTTTAGTAAGACATTTCTGTGACGTCATTATTATGTCATCAATAATTAAAAATATTTGTTATTAAATAGAAAAAAACAATACAATGTATAATATTTATACATTGTTATTACAGATTTTGACTATTGTAACATTAAGCAAACAATCAATACCTATATGTTTAACAGGTCAGTACACTAGGATTGTCCTAAAACTAATTGAATACTATTACTACTAAAGTAAAATCTTACAGCAAAATCTTGTTGTCGACGTCCCACTACGACTGACTCTCTCTCGTCACTCGTGACAACCCTATCGAGAGTTGCGCGCTAGACATTTTTCGCCGTGGTGCCGTGTGCAATAACCTATTTAAATGACTTTACGTATTGACCTTTAATTTGCTCGTTAAAAACTTTCCATTCATTATTGAAATAATTCAATTTCAAAGATTTATTATTTAAACACAAATTAAACAAAACATCAATTAAATTTTATACATAAAATATATTTATTAGGGTAGTTTATTGACATAATTGTGTTTTAAACGAAAGAAATTCATTATTAGATTTTAAAATTAATGTAAATAAGATACATATATACCCACGTTTTTAACTAAGACGACATTTGTTACTAAAAAGTTTTAAAAAATGCAGTAATACCTTGTAAATGCATTTTTATAACTTTCAATGTATTTGAATTTTTTATATATTACTAGCTGTGCCGCGCGAACTACGTTTCGCCATAATAAAAATAGTTTACGACCTATTCTCAGACTTACTGAAAATATTCAAAAAATTTCATAAAGATCGGTCAAGCCGTTTCGGAGGTGTTTGATAACAAACACTGTGACACGAGAATTTTATATATTAGATTTATGTTTCAGTGTTATTAAAACAAACCAAAAAATAAGAATGAAACATTATTAAACACGAAAACTTATTGCAATTTTAATTAAAGTACAATCAACAGCACATCAACCTACGATAAATATTTAATTGGGTCTTTGTTAATTAATATAATAATAGTTTCATTGATTGAAAATCAGTTGTTATGACCTTTAAGTTTTTGGATATGTCGAACTGCCTTTACCATTTTTTTGTCGAGGGGAACCGTACTCGCCGTTGGCTAGACGACGAGCGTGTATGGGGCTCCCAGCAGAGTGCCGGCCTAACCACTAAACCACCCCGGTATTCTCCCTGCCCTTATAGGCGCGCGTGATAGGGTCCACACTGCGACTACCACGTAGTTAAAATGTGCATACGCTCATTATGCTGCTATTTATTTATATGCTTTATTATGTTAAACCTTATACATATTTAATTCAGACAGTAAGTAGGCATGCCTCCTACCCGGTGGATAAGTGACCTGGTTAGGGTTGAAGGAGATTCATAGGGAGGCCTATGTCTTCTGAGCAGAAGACCTAATGGCTGATGATGATGTTGATATTTGATTCTAATCGCTAGTCCATATCCACTTATTTAACTTACATATATTAATATCTAGTGAATGCTAATAAATAAAACCAAATTCAGTAAGTTGTACATATATATTAACCTTGGGCGTTAATAATTGTAATAAATAAATAATTGGGTTTAACCATTATTTCTATATAGGTTTTCAAACGAATAATTTACATTTTCATATATACTTACATATAAAATTAAGTATTTTTGCTATCATTTGGGTCCGTTTCTTTACACTTATATCAAACAAAACTGACAAGGATTATAAACATAAAATAAAAATCCTACGTCATATGGAGTACATCTTTTTGTCTATTTTTAGTGCAAGCATAATATATAATATATTTCATCATAACGCTTTCTGTTTGTACGCTAATACTAGAAAAACCGCTAGTATAACATTTTTCACATTTAGGAATGTCGCAAAATCATTTAAACAAAGTGTCCTCTGTCCAAAGGTTCTCCGGAAGATATCACTCTTAGCGATAAGACTGTCGAAATTGTACATTTTAGCTTTGTAAAACTTCTGTAACTGTACTACTTTCGTGGTGAGTAATAAAGAGTATCTTTCTATCATCACTTCGTAGCCCAGGGTCTGATTTGCTTGGAATGACAATCACTCCAAAACATAGTTTTGACTGAGGTTTTTACAGCCGATCTGTCTGACGCCAACTTTCTTTGGATATAATAATAATAATGTCCTCCTAACCGATATTCGGTCACGGCGGACAATCTCCACAGAGACTAGCCATCTGCGCAGGAGATATTATAGGGCACAAGTGACTGCGCAAACGCAAGTGCACTCTCTGTTCCTTCACTCGCCTAGTCCGATGGGACGGTTAACCGACACGATCGGGGTGAGATCAGGCGCAGGACCCACTGTTTAACGTGCCTTCCGAAGCACGGAGGAGCTTGAGATGTTTCTTATTTTGGTCACCCATCCTAGGACTGACCACAGCGAACGTTGCTGTGGTCAGTCAAACAAAACCGTATTTCTAGCTGCAATATTCAATTCAATTTAAAATAATTATTTTTGAAGACAAAACAAGTGTAATTAGGTCGCGGACGCCGCGGTCACACCGGACGCGGCGAGCCATACGACACTAAGAATTTGCTGACAGTAAATACTTAACTACTTAATGGCGCAACGAGCCATATGACGCTAAACATTTGCTGACAGAAAATACTTAACTACTGAAATGGTTAGATTTGAAGTAAATTATTTTGAATGATAATTTATCAAAACATAACCAGCAATCGCTGGTTCGAATCATTAGGTGATTTTGTACTTAAACACGGAATAATACGAGCGTAAACTTCTAAACTGAAAATTTACTTTTGTAACTGTAAAAATCTGCTACCACGTGTTTTATTGTTCCTTATAGATGGAGTGAAATCGTGTCTGCGATTGAACGAGATATAGAAGGAACAATAATACACTACTCTCGCAAACGAATGTTTACAAATAAGCTTTAAGTGCTTATTAGTGGAAAAAAACCTTTTTTTTTCAAATTTTCATTTTATTTGCTATTCAACCAGTCAGAAAGTCAAGAAAGCATAAACTTAATACTGGAAAACTAAATTAACCGAATAAAATTAATCCGACAAACAATCTTTTTAAAATTTTCATACCATTTGCTATTCAAGCAGTAATAAAAGTTCAGAGATACATTAAGCATAAGTTTATCATACCTTTTTTGAAACTAGAATAACTAAGCATTTTTTTAAGATAATGGGCAGGATGAGCGTCATACATTTTTTTTACATGGTAGCAGACCAAACACGAAGAAAAATAATTTCTTGTTTAATTTTTTTTGGAACATTGTTTTTTCCAAGCACTTTGTGATTAGCTAGCTCAATTTTAACCACTGTTATTGATAGCTGAACTATTCCGTTAGAAGCTAAAAAACCTGAATCAGAAAAAGTCCGTATTTGTAAAAATGGCACATTAAAAACCAACCAAAAGTGGCATTTAAAAAAAATCATAAACTATCAAATATCTTGAAAACCGAGATATTTTTACTAAAGTCAAAATTTGAGATTAGAGAGGTCTCGACGAAACCTATCAACAGTTAAAGGTTTATCCATTGTTTCTGAGACACCCTGTATATATAAAACCGTGGCTGGATCAACTAAGTGTGCAAAGAGGTGTTTATATATATATATATATAAAATGTAAAAAATATAAACTAGCTTTCCGCTCGCGACTTCGCCCGCGATATTTTTGCTTTCCCGTGGGATTTTTTTTCCGTCGGGAAATTACCCTATGTTCTTCCCCTGGTCTCGAACTATCCCTATACCAACTTTCATCAAAATCGGTTAAGCAATCAAATCTTTCCTCTTTCTAATATTAGTATAATTTATTATTGTTATATTCTAGCCAGAACCCGTTAAAGATGAAGATGAAACTGAATGTGAAAATGAAAATAAGGGACGAATAAAGGAAAATGGTGAACTTCAGCCTGAAGATGTCTCTAGTCCAGATCCAAAAGTAAAACTACCATCGAAGCGATCTGCTGCCACTCAAGATGTGCAGATGCCAAGGAAAAGGAATAAAATAGGAGCAGAGCTGAGGGGGTAACTTTTTTTACAATAAATTTATAATGAAAATCATCTAAGAGTTTTTGGCAAAATATTAATGTATTTAAAAATTGGTAAAAGTAAATGAAATAATGTAAAATATTAGTCATTTGTCAATTTTTTAATTCTTTTTAAGCAGTAAAATTTTATTATTTGCTTAGTGTGGTAAAATTTTATTATTTGCTTAGTGTGGTAAATTTTCGCTTATTTCCATAAATAACTTCAAAACTATCTATCTTAAAATTATATGAATATGTAAGTAAGTAAGAAATATACTTATTTGAGATCCTTATGCCTTAAGCTCTTTCATTTGATATGTTACACAATATAGTTTGCATAACATTTTTTATTTTCTAATTTATATCTCAAGTGGTCCTATATGGGCTCCTTTTTTTCTTTTTGAGACACGGAACCACAAAAATAACATTGAAACATACACTGAGTTAAATGTTTCACAGTTACAAATATTCCTAGACATATAGTTCCATCACTGTATATCTGATACCTATGGCCATAGCGTACGATGGTCTCTGAGCGAAATGGTCTTATATTTTTTTTATTGACTATGCTGTTGGCTTGGGCGCAGATGGCCTTTAATTACAGCATTATCTTGGTTTAGCTTAAAAGAAGGCGAAAATTGGTGGGTACTCAAGCCTTCTGGCAAAACGATCCTGATGGATATAATGCGCTAGTAGTCATTCTAGCGCCTTATATAGCAAGTCTAGTGACGTCTCAGTTAGCTTGCTTTTATCCTTCCAGTATAAATAAACTAAAATGGTTTAATCCTCATTTGAAAAAAACCTGTAAATGTAATAAAATAACATTTTTATAAACTATGTGTATTTTGTCTTGTAGCGAGTCATCTGGCGCTGTATCAGCATTACCAAATAATGTGAAATCAACGATTGGGAATAAAAAGAAAAAGCGTAAAAATAAGAATAAGAAAAATATCGCAAAAGCTCCAAATAGTCAACAACAACAAAACAGTAATGAACTCAAAATTAAAACTGAGACAATATCAACGAAAAATAAAAATAAACAAAATAAAAACACAAATTTGAGTAAAGAAATAAACCCAAAGCATGTTGAAAAGTACAGTTTGCCAATACAAACACCGTCTACAGCAACCAAGACAAAAGCCAGTAATCCAGCAGGAATTAGTGTTAATGAAAAAAATATACCTGACACTGTCAAAGCCAAAGCAGCGCAAAAAATTAAAAACAAATTCAAAAAAAATAAACAGAAGCAAATTGGTGAAATAAAGAATAAATTTTCACATGCGAAACAACGCATCGGAAAGAAAAAGGAGAAACGTTGATTAATAATGTAAGGATACATTTTTTTAAAGAATTATTTATCTATTCAACACATGCAGTGTTTATTTTTAATGTTATTGTATAATAAATATCTACATTTCATTCGACTTTTTGATTGTCTCGTCTCAGTGCATAATGCCATTTTTATATTGCCTTTTCTCAGAATATCCTATTTAAAAATATCTCTTTCGCAAAATGGCCTATTCTCAGACTACTTTTCTTAAAATGTTCTTTCCCTAAAATAACCTTTTATAACATTTTACAATGTGTTAAGATACAACTTTTTACTGATTATGAAAATCTAAAGTAAGGTCGCGGTCAGACAAAGAGCTATAAGCTATAAATAAATTATTTTTATTCTCAGACAAACAAGTCCATAGTTTGTTAGTTATAGTTTTTACTTATAGTCTATGTTAGTAAAGCTAAACACATAATAATAAAAAGAACTAATAATAAATAACAACAACTAATAATAAATAAATAAAAACAACAAAAACACAACAAAACACAGTGTTTACCTGATTCACCGATCCCGCCGCACATGCAGGTCGTGAACCTGGCAGCATAGTGAACCTGGCCAGCAGGACTGAGTCAACCCTGTCACCCACCATATTCAGTAGACTGTTTGAACTGAACCGCACTCATTTCACGGTTGATGCTACTTAATGAGTAAGTATGTATAAGCATAATACTAAAGGGGTGTTATTTAAATGGTTAGCATAGTATTCGTATTTTTGTGAGCAGAAAAATATAATCTGTGAGCAGAAATAGCTAATTGATCAGCAACTCATGGCCAGCAAACATTGTAAAATCAATCAGCAATTTATGTCATTCTGGATGGCTGTAATTATTTTTGTACAGCATGTTAATTATATAAGCTGCAATGAGCTGCTCCTGTTTAATAAAATTTTGGTTAGCACTCAGATAGTAAGCAAAAAAATTCATTTTGAGCTGCATATAAAAGTAGCAAAAATACTTGTCATGCGCAAAATGGGCGCATTCCTTATAAAGATTATTTAATTTATTTACTCGAGTGTTATACTTAAAACCTAAACACAAATTGCCTAATAACGTTTGGCCTAAAACACATATCACCAAAAAACGAAATGCCTGATAACGTTTAGCCTACCAAGAGTAATGAAATTTGGCAAGAGAAAAGGAAGTACAAACTTCCAGAGATATGAGCATTTGAAATTTGAAAAAACTAACCTCAAAATTAGCAGTTTCCACAAGCAATAAGTATTAAAGTCGAGAATACACATAAAGTCGTTTCTGGCGCTTCGCCGGCCGCTCGCTTCGCTCGCTCGGCTCGCGCGCTTGGTTCATGTTCAAACCTACGCTCGTCGCTTCGCTCCTCGCTACCTATTTTTGACCTGCCTACAGTTTCTACATACGCTTTGACGTTTCTAAACTTTTTATTTTCAAAAAGAGGCTAAAAGTTATTAAGCATTTCGTTTTTAGGTGATATTATTACGCAATTTGTGTTTTTTTTTTGTTATAAAATATAATTATAGGCCAGTCAATGAGAACATTAAAATCGCAAATGAACGGCTAGTTCTGATTTTTTAGTATGTTGTTAGGATCAGTATCAGAGGTCTAAATCCAAGTTTGCAGCTTCGAAAGACCTGTGCTAAATTTTTGGCACTCGAAAAACCGCAAATTTCGGGAAATTTTTTCGAGGCTTGTCCGTTTTTATCATTATATCTCCTAAAGTATGCGTTTTTCGATAAGACCTGTAGATTACATTTTTAAAAAATATTAAATTTGCTACAAATTGAGTCAAAATTCAACTCTGTAGGTCAAATAGGAGTCCAGATACAGCTCTTAAAAAAATTTTCAAAAAACTATTTTTTTCCAAAATAGTGAAATTTCCAGTTTTGGTCAACTTTAGCCTGTAATTTCGGGGGAAACACTCATTCTAAGAGGAAGGATGAATTAAACAAAGTTGTAACAAATTTAGATAACTTCAATTTTAGTGCAAAACATTGTCTGTAGACCAAACAGTTTTTCCACAATCCTTAAAAATACAAAATGTGGGAAAACTGCACTTGTCAAAAACTTAATCTATTCTAATTTATACGTTTTAAGTGTTATTTATGAGTATTGATACTATTTTTTTAGGTGTTACCTGTCAGTCCTTTGTAACTTTGGCCTTTAGTTCCATGTGACGGGTTCTCATTGTCATAATTCCATACCTGAGTTTTACACGTAGACGGGATAATATCGGCTCCGCCGGGCAATTGCTTCATTTGTTGCAATACACTCGAGGAAGGCAAAGTTGCGGTGGTCAAAAAACGCGGAATTCTCACTTTATTAGAAGTGAATTAGAAACGTGGCCTTCCGCAGAATAAACAATTTCTTCACGGATTAAATGAAGTCAGTGTGCACGATGCATGCACGAAAAGATACACGGCTGAAAGTAATTTTGTCGCGTCAGTTTGCCGTGGTGGCCATGAAACTCCTCAACTATCGACAGGATCAAAAAGCTGTTCAGAATCCTCTAATGTACAGAAAAAATGTTTTCTCTGTGGATATGAAATTACAGACGAATATATAAAACTCCAAAACAAACTACCACTGTCACGCTGAAATGTTGACCACAAAGTTAAATTTTTAAGCGTCAGAAGTCAGGACGAAGATGCTTGAAGCAGCTGAACGTGATGAATGGGCTCAGCAAATTATACATCGCCTTAGATTATGTTAATGATCTAGTTGCAGCTGGTGCTAGGTACCTCAGTCAATGCCGCATAAAACTACAAAATTCCACGGACCACTGGATTCAAAAGAGGGTACATTGAGCCGAAAACTGTAACTGAAAGTTTGGAGTGTACTCGTATTTATATATTTCTTGAAGAAAACAGAGATGAACAATTCACGTTGAGGGACCTCATGAACCAAATCAAAGGTGATTTCAAGCCTGACGTCAGAACTATCAAAAGACGTCTTGAAAAACGCTTTGGTGATAAGATCCTGTTTGCTGACATTAGCCGCGGCCTTCTCCTTCGCTTGTTCCCTTCATCTGGGGTCAGCTTTCCTTGTCTGCTGTTTCCATCTTCCTCTGTCCTGCGCTGTTGCTTCGTCTATCTCCAACTCTTTCAGGTCCTTTCGGACCGTCGTCAACCAGGTGGCGGGGGGTCTTCCGCGACGTCGCGTCGTCGTTGTCGGTATGTTTAGGGCTACCCTAACTATTTAGTCTTCAGGCGGCGGAGTATATGGCCATACCATCGCAGGCAGCGCCCTTTCACCTCGATGATGGGAGCAACTTTGTAGCTGCCTCTGATGTGGACATTTCGTATCTTGTCCAGGAGTATAACATCCGCTGACCAGCGTTACATGCGCATTTCTGTCGTGTGATGTTTTGACAGGTGCTGCTTTGTACTTGCCCAATACTCAGTACCGTAGAGAATAGCAGGTCTTATTGCTGTTTTGTACATTTTGCCTTTTAGTTTGATATGAATTTTTTTGTCGCACATTACGCCTGCACGCGTAGCACAAGGACCCCGAGATAAATATGTCTATCATTTAATATATCACTTTCTCGACACCAAACAATAGCTATCTCATTCGCTACTGTCACAAGTGACATTTCGGTGTAGAGAAATAGGCCGAGAAAATACTCAAGCGATCCTTGTGCTATCGTGCTGTCAGTTGTCTCCACTCTATCCATCCTGTGGTTGTTCTGTGAGTTACATCTTGCTCGAACCTGCCGTCACTGCTGATGATAGATCCTAGGTATTTAAAATGGTCGACTACCGGTAGCGGTGTACGTTCGATGTGGAGTTGTGACTGACAGTTGTTGTCTGCGTTACCATGAAACATGCACGACATTTAATCTGTCATTTTACGACTGATTCTTGCTTTCAAGTGAAGACCGTTGCTTTCAAGTGATTACGTCCAGCAATTTAGATCGTTTTGGAGGTCTTTTATCGAGATGGATGCGAGAGCGATGTCATCTGCGTACAGTATGTTCCAAGGCACCGGTTTTTGGCAGTGACTTGTCAGGTAGTCCATGGTGACATTGAACAAGAGTAGGCCGAGAGCTGAGCCTTGGTGAACTCCGGCTGTTATAGCGAATCTCTCACTGATTCCTCCCGGGCTATCGACTTGAGTAGTGACTCTACTATTCATATCCTGTATGGTACCTAGCACCAGCTGCAACTAGATCATTAACAGATGTAAGACGATGTATAATTTGTGAGCCCATTCATCACGTTTAGCTGCTTCAAGCATTTTCGTCCTGACGCTTAATAATTTAACTTTGTGGACAACATTTCGGCGTGACAGTGGCAGTTTGTTTTGGAGTTTCATATATTCGTCTGTAATTTCATATCCACAGAGAAAACAAATTTTCTGCACGTTAGTTGATTCTGAACAGCCTTTTGATCCTCTGGATATCGATAGTTGATGAGTTTCATCGCCACCACGGCGAACTGACGCGACAACATTACTTTCAGCCGTGTAAGATACACGTGCATGCATCGTGCACACCGACTTGATTTAATCCGTGAAGAAATTGTTTATTCTGCGGAAGGCCACGTTTGTCATTCACTTTTAATATAGTGAGAATTCCGCGTCTTTTCACCACCGCAACCTTGCCTTCCTCGAGTGTATTGCAACAAATGAAGCAATTGCTCAGCGGAGCCGACATTATCTCGTCCACGTGTAAAACTCAGGGTTGAAATGATGACAATGAGAACCCATCACATATAACTAAAGGCCAAAGTTAGAAAGGACTGACAGGGAACACCTAAAAAAATGTATTAACACTTAATAAATAACAATTAAAACGTATAAATTAGAATAGATAAAGTTTTTGACAAGTGCAGTTTTCCCACATTTTGGTTTTTTAAGGATTGTGGAAAAACTGTTTTGGTCTACAGACAATGTTATGCACTAAAATTAAAACTAATTAAATTTGCTACAACTTTTTTGATTCAATTTTCCTCGTAGAACGAGTGTTTTCCCCGAAATTACAGGCAAAATTTGACCAAAACTGGAAATTTCACTATTTTGGAAAAAATTACCGAATTTTAAAGATTCTTTGAAGAGCTGTATCTGGTCTCCTATTTGACCTACACAGTTGAATTTGATCTCAAATTGTAGCAAATTTAATCCTTTTTAAAAACGTAGTCTACAAGTCCTTTCGAAAAACGCATACTTTAGGAGATATAATGATATAAACGGACAAGCCTCGAAAAATTTCCCCAAAATTTGCGGTTTTTCGAGTGCCAAAAATTTTGCACAGGTCTTTCGAAGCTGCAAACTTGGATTTAGACCTCTGATACTGATCCTAACAACATACTAAAAAATCAGAACTAGCCGTTCTTTTGCGATTTTAGCCATTTTTAATGTTCTTATTGACTGGCCTATTCGTTATTTTATTGTGAAAAAGATTGCTTCATCCAAGAGGCTGCTGGTTGGTTGGTCCGCCGCCAAGGCGAAGCTTCTCCTCACCCGAGAAATGCGGTGCTTCAGGTGCCTCGAAACGGGACACCTGAAAGTAGACTGCAGAGCAGTGGAGGACCGTAGCACGCTGTGCTATCGATGTGGAGAGACCGGACACAGTGTTCGACGTGTTCGTCTAACCCCTCGTTTACACCAAGGTATATTACATGTATTTAACAAGTTTTATGCAATGTTTTCGTTTATTGTTTACACTCGTATACATGTATAAAACTTGTTGAATACAAAACATGTATACAACTTGTTGTATGAAATTGTTTCTGAACTACTAGTTGTCTACATGTTTATGATGTCACGTTTTATACTTGTTGTAGATAAACTTGTAAAAAATGACACGCCAGTCCGGTAGTTTCATTAATATTTTCTACTCAATTGACTATTCACAATGGAAAGTAAAGATGCTGAGGAACTTTACTTCATGAGTGCAGTATACTTGTTTACACGGTTATTTTTTTATTACTGGAAAATTTTAGGGACGCTTCAGGACACATCAATTATTATAAATAAAATAAAAACAATGAATTTAAAAAAAAAATTATTAAAAAAAAAATTTTTTATTAATTTTTTTTTTTATAAAAAAGTCTAATAATGCTGCTCTCAACTAGTGCAGCATTTTAGGCATTTTTTGATTTTTTTTCTTCTCTTCCCCCCGTAAAATAATACGGTCCGTCCGGTAAAATTTTAAAACTTTATCCAACAAGCATGGATAGAGTTTAAAACATGTTTTAAATTAGTATGATACATAAATTTCAGTGAAATAAACAAAACTTGTTAAAAACACGATTGCTTTTTGTAAGTGTAAACGCTGTCAATGTATCAGACTAGTTTGAATATGTCATAGATCTAAGTGTAAACGCAGATGTGTTTTATACTTGTTTAGAGACTTGTTGGCAACACAGTATGAACGAAAGAATGTTTGAGACAGTTGCAATACATGTATAAAACAAATAATTATGTTTTGACAAGTATTCTACAAGTATTGTATGAAACTAGTATTTTACTTGTTTCTGGTGTAAACGAGGGGGAAGCCCAAATGCCCCTTGTGTACGGCGGCTGGGAAACCGGCGGAACACCGCCTTGGGGGTAAGACTTGTTCTGCCCCCAAAACACCCATAGGCAGGAAAAGGAGGAGGGCAGCGCCAAGCCGGCCACCCGAGACCTCAGGCGGGACAGCGATGGAGGTAACCGAGGATATCGTTGGGGCCCCCATCATTCAGGAGGCGGCCGCGGGAGGGGAAGTTCCCCGCGAAAGAAATAGTCCCCAACCCCAAGCCATTAAATGTTGGGATATCGGGGTGAAGAGTAGCGCACAACAACTGCGCCGCTGGCAAAGCAGCAGAGCCACGCGCATACCGTGAGTCCGGCAACGGATCAGTAGCGCGCATTCGATGCACAACACATCGCACTAACTTTCCTTCGCACTTTCGTTCATTGAAAAACCGATCTTTCGACTATTAGTGTGTCGTAGCTATGATCTTTCGCACTTTCGTTCATCGCAAAACCAATCTTTCGACTATCAGTTTGTCGTAACTGTGATCTTTCGAACTTTCGTTCTTCGTACTTTCGTAGTTCGCTGTTCCGTTACGCACTCAATTCTCCCAGAAATGTAATGGCGGCTGTACACTCTCGCCGAGACACCCCGAGACAGGCCGAGTGCGAGAGTGTACATGGTAGCTCTCGCCTCGCCTCGGGATGTCTCGTGCTTACTCGCCCGCTCTCGCTCCCGTGTCGGTTTTTTGTGCCCGAGTCAAAGGGTCTCGGCATGTCTCGCGAGGAACGGCGAGAGCATTGATGTACACTCTCGCCAGTGCAGTGCACAGCCAGCAACCGCTCTGAACACACGTGAATTGAGTCGTACTAATCATAATATTTCACATCGGAATAAGTATTTGCACGTCGAAAAATGACAAAATATGTTGGATTAGCTTCTTATAATCATCTCTGTAACCATATTTTTATCCGACTTCAAAAAAGGAGGAGGTTCTCAATTCGATGCGTATGTTTTTTTTTGTGTGTATGTTACGCGATTACGCCGCCAATTGTGGACCGATTTTCAAAATTCTTTTTGTATTCGATAGAGTAAACCCCAAGGGTGGTCCCATGGTCACCAAAGTCAGGATCTGATCATGGGATCCCATGAAAATTGAGGGAAACGCTAATTTAATACCAGCTCACTGAAGGTGAGCTGGTATTAAATTCGGGTTTCTTTCATTAAAAAGATTGCATTCACTAAAAAGTTATTATAAAAAATATTATATAAAAAATAAAAACCTACTTCAAAAACACTGAGAAGTTAAAAATAATATAAGAATAGGTACAGACAACATCTCACTTCTATATTGAAGTTGGTGCCAAACGATGATCTCCTAGAAAGTGTTAAAATTTGTCACCGACTTCAATATAGAAGCGTGATGTTGTCTGTACCTATTCTTATATTATTTTTAACTTTTCAGTGTTTTTGAAGTCGGTTTTTATTATTACATATTATTCGATGCATAGCGACCATCCACCATCTTCTTTAACGCCACTCTTTTTGATTTTTTTTGTATGATATTCATGTATATACATATAATAATTAATAGTGCATAGCGAAACAGTGGAAGCGACTTCTAACGCGTCCATCCTCTCGGTGATCAAAACCGCAAGTGAATAGACGAGAGTGTACATGGTAAGCACTCGCTGACAGGTCTCCCGGGCGAGACCTCTCGGCGAGACTTGACGAGAGCACTCGTCGAGAGTGTACAGCCGCCATAAAGTGCTCCCGTAATACCAAAAGATGTTTTGCAAGGTAAAGTTATAACCTTCTGATGAGTACTCTCGTAATTAAGCATTTGCTTGAAATGATCGTGTATAGAAATCCGGAGTGTCTTGGAACCATCGAATTTGAGAAACTACCTTAGAGTAGGAGCGGCTGAGTTTCACTTTCTGTTAGTCTCGTGTGATGTCACACAAGAGAGTGAATGGATCCATGTCATTTTTTATAGAATTTTTATAACGCTCCACCTAAGTGGAGGGTCAGAGACGTGAACATTTAAAGAAGGTGGACATTCCGGTTAGTGGACGTTTAGGGAAACCCACGTGATGAACTGACCGGAACTAACGGTAATAGGATCTAACGGGCCGAAAGGGGTTGAATAAGTTAACAATACTTGTCCTTGTCGTCAAAATATGATAGTGTGACTGTGAGGAATAAAATTCTTCTCTGTCACACTGGTGTGACTGTCAAGAAAAAAATTCTTCTGTGTCACACTGGTGTGACAGAATGGTGTGACAGAGAGTAATCCCCCCACGTGCCGATGATGCTAAACAATGTTCAAATTATTTTTTTTGATAAACTTCCCCGATTTGTTATTTATGTAATCATGAGCTGAGAGAATATATCTACAGTTGCCTAGATTTAAGATGTTAAATCTGTGCAAGCATTGAGAAAAAGAGTTTCAACTCGTGCGTTTTGCCAGTGATGACGTATGGAATTGGGATGTGGCCGCTTACAATCAAAGCATACGAGAGGGTTATGCTTGGGGTTTCCCCATCGCATCAGAAATTATGAGATCCGTAGAATAAGTAGAATCATCGACATAGCCTAAAGAATTGTAAACCTCAAGTGGCAGTGGGCAGGACACAGCTCGCAGGACTGACGGCCGTTGAGGCGGTAAGGTCCTCGAGTAGCGGCCGTGTACCGGGAGGTGCAGCGTTGGTAGGCCCCCCACAAGGTGGACTGACGATCTGGCGAAGGTCACGGGAAGCCGCTGGATGCGGGAGGCGCAGGACCGATTGGTTTGGAGATCCCTGGGGGAGGTCTATGTCCAACAGTGGGCGTCTCTTGGTTGAAATGATGAGCGTTGGGAATGATGGAGAAGTCATGCCCACGCACATCCATTTGACAGACAGATGCTGCAAGATCTTTCAAGACTTCTCCGACAGTGTAAATATTAACGACATAATTTTTTTTCACTCACAAATTCATTTACTAGCGGCAATACATAGAACATGAAATACTAATAAGTTTTCTTTCGAAATGAACGTCTTTCAAAAGGAGATTTTTCCGGATTAATTCCTACTGGTAAAATATAAATAAAAGATCACGTAATGATTTAAATATTTTTTTATTACTTAGGTATTAATTTATCAGTAGCAAAATACAAAATTTCATATAAAAAACTCACTGTTCTGACTCGTCAGAATCGTGCCGATGTCAAAATCAAATTCTTTGTCGTTTTCTTTGTTTATCGATTTTAGGGCTGTTGGGTCCCCTTTAAACATAAAATAGGCTTCAAATAGCCTCAATAGCCATCCAAAAACCAACCGCAATCGTCGTTATTGTGCGCATGGTCCAGTGCACGGTAGAATCATGGAACAACTGATGAAAAGCGACATTAACATTATAATTTTGTTATTCCATACAGAAGGGCAGTAATCGCCTGAACAAGTTGAATTTCATTTAAAAAGACTTGACTTTCCTTTTATTATTATAAAAAGGCGCTTTGTACTTCGCAGCCTGTAGGCTACCTAAATGCGTGGTTAACGACGAACTTAACGACATATTAAGAGAATCGAGAAACAAAGAAAATGATGAAGAATTTGGATTGACTTGTCGGGATCGCTAGTTTTTTATATAAAAATTTGCAATAAATTAATGTTTTTATAAAATGGATTTATATCATCATATAATATTTTATTTGAATTTTACCAGTATTCAATCAATTTCCTTTTGAAAGACGTTCATTTTGAACGAACAATTTTATTATTTCGTAATTGTATATTATCGCTGATGAATGAATGTGTAAGTGAAAAAAATTGATATCGTGTTTAATATTTATTACTATCTGAGAAATCTATAAAAAGTTCTCGCTGCATCAGTTCTCTGTCTGTCAAATTGAACTGCGAGCGCAACGCTTCTCCGTCACTCTCAAGTCTCAACGCTCATATGACGTTATTAAATTACCTACCAGAAGTAAGTATTTAATCAAACTCCTTTTGAAAAACGTAAATTTTGAACGGAACAATTTATTATTTCATATTTGTGTATTTTCGCTGATAAATGAACGTGTAAGTGAAAAAAATGGTTTGCACTATTAATGTCCAAATTATAATAATGTCCAAAAAATAAAAATGACCTAAAATAACAATTACAAAAAATAAAATTGACAAAAAATGAAAATGTCAAAAAATAAAAATGATAATCAATAATAATGTCCAATATACCTTTAAAAAATACATAAAATATTTGTCTACCGTAAATTTAATTAAAAGCTGGCCAAATACGAGTCAGCATCGTTCACTTAAGATTCCATCAGCACATTTCAGATCGGTTGTGGGATTAGGTTTTTTATGGTTGAACTAAAAACTTCCGTAGTCCGTTAGTAATTATGCGTAAAAACGGGCAAACATTTATAAATTTATAACAAAAATATCCAAAGAAGCTAAACCATATTAATATGAAAAATAGTGTTTTTTGCATCAAAGAAAAATCGGTGCAATTCAAACAGTCCAGTTCCGTAGGTCCTTGACTGGGGTGGCCGTAATCCTCGTTACAGGCGATAAAAAGGAGGCGAGTGCGGTCGACCTAGCCGTCGCCCTCAAAACGGTGGTCGACCGTTGCGCGGGTCACTATACCAACCAAAATTGTGGAGATGCTGGTCTCCGGACTGGACGAGTCCGTCCAGCCAGAGGAGCTGAAAGAGGCACTCGCTAAGACCGGCGAGTGCCAGGTTGAGGAGATCCGGGTGGGAGAAATCCGCCAGGGCCGCTACACTATGGGCACGGCGTGGGTGTGCTGTCCGGCGGAGGCAGCTAAGAGGATAGCCTCTGCCAAGAGGCTGCTGGTGGGTTGGTCCGCCGCAAAGACGAAGATCCTCCAGCCCCGTGAAATGAGATGTTTCAGGTGCCTCGAATCGGGGCACCTGAGGATCGACTGCAAGGCGGAGGTGGACCGGAGCACGCTGACCGGTGCGGGGAGGCAGGGCACAGGGCGTCGACGTGCTCGTCGATGCCCAAATGCCCATTGTGCACGGCGGCCGGGAAACCGGCAGACCATCGCCTTGGGGGCAACACCTGCTCTGCCCCCAAGGTACCCATCAGCAGGAGAAGGAGGAGGGCAGCGCTAAACCGGCCACCCGAGACCTCAGGCGGGACGGAGATGGAGGTCACCGTGGACGTCATCGGAGCCCCAATCATCCGGGAGGAGACGACCGCGGGAAGGGATATTTCCTGCGATAAAAATGGTCCCCAGCCCCAGGGCACCTAGAGCCGAGACGCTTCCGGGGTGCAAAGCGGCGCACAACACCTGCGCCGCTCACAAAGCAGCCGAGCCACGCGCCTTTTGGCGTTGCGCGAGTCCGGCAACGGATTATCCACGGACAGGGGGTCAGCGGGAACAAGGCATCGCTGTTGTCCCCTTCCCCCTGTCTTGTGAGGAACGCAGGAGCTGCTGGGGGGTTTTTAGTGGGTAGGCTTGGACCGATATGGCCCGGGGAGTCCCACATACCCTCGTGGTTTGGCTCGGCCACGAGGGATGCGTAAAAGCATTTTCCCCCTACCAAAAAAAAAAGGTTGGTGGCCTTCGGTGAGGGCGTGTATGAGATGATGATGATGATGTTAAGTAAAATGGACAAAAGTTAATTATCATAAAACAAATGCCAACCAATATGTGTTTTTAAATAGACTTTTAATGGGTGTTTCGACAATTAGAGGTAAGGCAACCAGTTACTCAGTTGTTGATGTTGAGTCAGTGTCTTATGTAAAAATTGAATTTTCTTTTTTACTTTGATTTTCATTTTTCGTATTGGACATTTTTCGTTTTGAAAATTTTTCGTATAGTAATTTTTCCTATTGGAGGTTTATCGTATTGTCCAATACGTGCAACCCAATTTTGTCATTAGTAGTGCAACCCAAAAAAATTGATATCGTTGTTAATATTTACACTATCTGAGAAATCTATTAAAAGGTCTAGCTGCATCAGTTCTCAGTCTGTCAAATTGAATTGCGAGCGCATCGCTTCTCCGTTACTCAGAACAACAACTAAAGCATTAGTTATTCTTCTGAGCTCCGTCACTCTCAACGCTCACACAGATGATATAACATTATTAGATTACCAGTATTTAATCAATCTCCTTTTGAAAGAAGTTCATTTTGAAAAGAAAAAAATAATATTTCATAACTTCATCGATAATCGCGTAACATACACACAAAACACGTTGAAAATACCTATAAAATTTAAGTTTCCCTCGATTTTTATGGGATCCCATCATCAGATCCAGACTTTGGTGACCTTCGGACCACCCCAGGAGTAATAATACTCTATCGAATACAAAAAGAATTTTAAAAATCGGTTCAAAATTGGCGGAGTAATCTACTCACCAAAGTAAGAATCTGATGATGGGATCCCATGAAAATCGAGGGAAACCCTTAAATTTTATAGGTACGTACGTCCAATGTGTTTCATATTTGTTCCAAAGCTATTCACGTAATTTGCGTCTGGTAGTCATTAACCAAGCTGATAATGGAAGGATCCTTAACTTTTGGACTTGACCTGACCTTGCACCTCAATTTCACACTTCTATATTGAAGTTGGTGCCAATGATGATCTCCTAGAAAGTTTTAAAATTTGGCACCGACTTCAATATAGAAGTGTGATGTTGTCTGTACCTATTCTTATATTATTATTTTTAACTTTTCAGTGTTTTTGAAGTCGGTTTTTGTAATTTATAGTTTTGTGTTAGGTTATTTTGTTTGTATAATAATATGTTGTTTTCATAACAGTAAAATTCATGAAAAAATCCAGCCATGTGCGAGTTGGACTCACGCACCAAGGGTTCCGTACAAACTTATTTCGTATATAAGTTGTTAAACTTACATATTTACGTTTACTTTTGTTCCTTTGGTTTTTAAAAGGAAGCTTGCTTCCTGTAACGTCTCAGCAAAAATTAGGGAACACCTTTCACTGAAACCATGAGAGTGGAAGCATTAACGATGGAGTAAAACACCTCGAAGATATACGTCTTCAAAATTTTGTTAGATGCAATCTTCAAAGTTTAGATGCGAAACGCCATCTTACAATGACCCGGCAAACTTATATTTATACTTACGACGCACGGAACAGCTATATTGTGCGAGCTGTGACCGCAACCACAGAATAGTACCAACTACCTATAGTCTACAGAAACTGCCCTGCTTTGTTCTTGAAAAAATCGACATTTTAGATAACTAAACTTTGAGCATCCAAGCTAAATCACACCATAATACGCTACGCGTTAGCGTATGTTATTGGTAAGTCTGAAAACTCACGTCTCTACGAACTCGAGCGATAGGTTGTTGCTGATGATAAATAATCAAGCGCGCGAAGTTCAAAAGTTAAGGATCCTTCCATCATCAGCTCGGTTCATGACTACCAGACAAATACGTGAATAGCTTTGGAACAAACATGAAACACGTTGGACGTACCTATAAAATTTAAGGGTTTCCCTCGATTTTCATGGGATCCCATCATCAGATTCTTACTTTGGTGACCTTGGGATCACCCCAGGAGTATACTCTGTTGAATACAAAAATAATTATGAAAATCGGTAGGTACCTACACAATTGGCGGCGTGATCGCGTAACATACACACAAAACACTTTGAAAATGCCTATAATATTTAAGTTTCCCTCGATTTTTATGGGATCCCATCATCAGATCCTGACTTTGGTGACCTTCGGACCACCCCAGGAGTAATACTCTATCGAATACAAAAAGAATTTTGATAATCGGTCCACAATTGGCGGCGTAATCGCGTAACATACACAAACAAAAAAAAAACATACGGGTCGCATTGATAACCTCCTCCTTTTTTAACCGACTTCAAAAAAGGAGGAGGTTTTCAATTCGATGTGTATGTTTTTTTTGTGTGTATGTTACGCGTTTTAATAACCTCAGTTATGCTGACGATATGGTGCTCCTCAGCCCCTCGATCAATGGCATACGTAAATTACTCAAAATATGTGAAAAGTTTGCGAAACAACATGGAATGAAGTATAATACCTTAAAAACCGAATTACTTGTTTTTAGGTATGGGAGGGGTCCGGAAAGGTTTTCCCCGGTATTCCTCAATGGTTCGCCAGTTCGGGTTGTGAAACAGTTCAGGTACCTGGGTCACATACTGACCGAGAACATGAGTGACGACGTCGACATGGAACGCGAGCGGCGGGCGTTGGCGGTGCGCTGTAACATGATCGCACGCAAATTTGCTAAGTGCTCTAGGGATGTTAAAATTACGTTGTTCAAAGCCTATTGTCAGAGTTTTTATACTTGTCAAATGTGGACCAACTACACAAAACGAGCTTTTAGCATCCTTAGAGTGCAGTACAATGATGCATTTAGAATAATGTTTCGCCTACCACGATGGTGCAGCGCGTCGCAAATGTTCGCCGACGCTGAGGTCCCCGATTTCTTTGCCATCCTGCGCCAAAGAGTTGCATCTATTTGGTGCAGACTACAAAGTGTCAACAATTCGCTCATGAGGACAGTATGTGAAGATGTATACGAAAATAAAATTTTTAAACACTGGTTGGAATTGCACCGCAACCCTAATAGGAAATGATATACATTTTTTTTTTAATTTTTCTTTATTTGTTATTTTACATCAGCTCCACTGTATATATTGTATCACAAAATATGGGTTTTATACCTGAATTAAACAAATTTATTTATTATTATTATTATAAAATCATACTATAGTCAGATTAGTATGTATTTTTAATAAGGTGGAAAACTAGGACGTAGGTAAGTACGGCGAAAACACAAAGTAGGCAATGCGATATAGTATAATAGTGATTCCAGTATTATAATCAAAAAACTCCGAGTACCTTAGAACATTTTAGGTAAATGATCTAACGCGAATACATATTACATGAAAATATTCAGAAACCAACAAAGCGCTGTAGTACAATAGGCAGCGTGCTACGATCGCTGGGAAACATTCAGCACTATACACGAACACATCGACGCACTCGGAGATGCGTTGTTTTCCCACGGCACGAGCGCTTCAGGGGATAAATCAAAGGGCTGGCGCAAATAATTCTCGCTTACAGTATCTTCATTTTTGAATGCACCTGTCGAAATTATACATTAGCTCTATAACTAATTTAGTGCTACAACGTAATGTATAGCAGCTTTAAAATCATAAGTATGAAGCGCGTACGATTTGATCAGTGTATCTGTGTACATGAAGGAGGAAACCTTCTGGAGGCTTGAATCTACCTGGCAGCTGGAGCTTTCCTCGGCCGGGGCGGCGTCCGCGGGCGCTCCCTGGCTCAATGAAAAGCGCGGCTCGCGCAGCCCCGCGCCCCCACTCTCGGAAGCTGCCAGTATCCCGCGAGCCGCGCCGACGACGCTACACGTCGACCGCCACACACCAGTCCATTGTACGTCCATAAGTGCATAAATTAATCTAAAAAAATATTTC
The DNA here is from genome assembly GCA_963935595.1 of Schoenobius gigantellus. Lineage (NCBI taxonomy): Eukaryota > Metazoa > Arthropoda > Insecta > Lepidoptera > Crambidae > Schoenobius > Schoenobius gigantellus. Next base: position 28,353,136 of record OZ012547.1, on the reverse strand, counting down.
AGTGCTAGTTTAATACATGGTTTTTATTGTTCGCGGCGAAATGGAGGCGCGGAGTTAGGGCGGGAGATTTTCGCCGGCACGGGCGTAGTACGGAGGCTTTCGCGCGCAGCATCCGCGCCATGTTCTGCCCGAGACGCGGACAACGGCCCTGCGTTTCAAATGCCCAGGGATTTTGCTCTCCGAGCTAGTAATATAAGCGACTATGTTGAATTTTCCCGCTTTTCTTGGCGTACATTGGTACAGATAATTTTATTTGCGATATTGCTCAACAATTTTGGTGAACGAGTTACCTACAACTAAAATTTGTTCATTGCGTACATGCAATTTCTCACAAATTTAAAGGAAATATTCCGGTGCCTCACTTTTTTTTTCAAAGTTTCCAAACTGAAATAATTTCTGATAAATATTTAAGAACGTATACGACATTTTATTTATAATTGCCTTCGAATTTGTTTCATATCAGGTAGTTATTATATAGACGTTATTATTTAACTGCTGCTTTACGTCTACTTGTTTATAAAAAAATAACGAGAAGTATAATTCATCAACTAATATTTTTAAACTGAAATAATAAAAAAAATTGACTATTTGTTCAGAAATACTAGCATTAAAAGACACTTATGAAGTATCAATATATTTTTATTTAGTTCATTGCTACCTAATAGAGCCATTAAAATATATTAATTGCACGTTCTCTTTGTTAAGCCATGCCGATTTTACGAATGCAGTACGCTATTTTCAAAAACACCTGTATTAACACCTGTATTACAACAAATAATAAGAATTTGGAAACGAATTATTAATTGAATTTATTTATACGATATCGACATACTGTGTAGGTTTTTTGTAATGTAGATAGAAAAACACAAAAGTTTTATTTTAAGTTATAAATGTGCCTTAGTAGAAGTATAGCATAATTAGGTACAATTTAAACGTGAATGCAGAGAAGTAATTTATTTTTAGAAGTTTCTTATCTTTAATTACTTAAGCATTACTTGGCGACACCGTTTGATCAAACTGATTCAGCGTGCATTTAAGATAGGTGACAAATAGCAAACTTTAAACACGGCGTTACATTATACCTATCTCTTCAGTACTATGCTTTTAAACAAAGACATTATAAGAGTAGACCAACAATGCAAACGAAATGTATGAAGTCCCCTTCAACCAATTTTGATATGATAATAGCTAAATAAATAAGCATAATTAAGGCTCATCGGTAATAAATAATGTTACAATGTGATTTAGTTTTTATTACTGTTCGGTTTTTACACTACAAAACGAAGTTATTTGGGCATGTTTAAGTATTTTTATAACTTGACGCGCGCTCGACAGTCGAACGCAGTACAAATACAGTATGAGTAGCGGCCGCCTGACCGCTGTTGTGGTTGAAGGGGGTTTCTTAGAGGCCGCGCGCATTGCCGGTCCATCTCTTATAATGTCTTTGCTTTTAAATATTGTAATAAACTAAGGGATGATTCTCGGAGGGAGACTCTGTGCTAGGGTCGTCTGCTTGGGTACCTCCGTCTTACCTATTTCTGCCGCAAATCAGCACTGCTTGCATTGCTGTGTTCCGGTTTGAAGGGTAAGATATGGCAGTGATATTACTGGGTACCGTGACTTTACATCTGATGTCACAATTTGGCAACGTATACTGTGGTTCTTGTGGGGGGCACAGTTTTGCTGCGAATCTCACAGGACCCACATGTATTATAGGTTACTGTTACCACTTACCATCAGGTGGACAGTTTGCTTGTTTGCCAACTTATCGCAATTAAAAAACAGCATTTCCTTCAATGATAATGCTTGTTAAATTATCATAACCCAGCACTACATTGAGCATACCTACACTATCTGCCGAAAAGATGGAAAAGAAGAAAGATCTTCACAATAGGATTACCTACATGACAGGTTATAAGTATAACACTTACCTATATCATAAAGAGGTAACAAAGTTTGAAGTTGCGAGTTTATTTACAGGTATTACCTGCAAATAACCTCTGGAACTACTAGACCGATTAAAAAAACCACTAGACAGCCACATTATTCTTAAGTGACATATTTCATTGTGATTAATAATATTTTTATGTGAAATAACAATATACAAGATGCAGCTGCTGTTATTGCAGCTGTATTATATAAACAGGTAATGCAATGTCGTATAATTAAAATTAGAATGAACCTACTACAAATTTTCACATTTGTTAGTTTTGTCTTGGCTTTACTATAGTCTCATTGGGATACATATTTCGTGACTAGGTACATACATAGGATGGGATGGTATACATGAGTAAAACCCTTCCAAACTATAGTGTAGTATTTTATTTTGAATTCATTATTTTTTCTGTATACTATTTAATTTTATTAATTAAACTTTTGTAGCATCTACCTCACGACATTAACTGCCATACGTACAAAGTGAGAATCTGTAATTGGCATTATAATTTGTTATTAGGTTTCAGATGTAAATTGTAATAATACTTCTTTAAGTGTTGTTGATTCTGTGATTTAATAAAAAAAAAATATCTAGGGTAATAATTGTATCATATTCCGTATGTTTTTTAGACATACCTTGATGTAAAAAATTATTTATTATGCAATTCCTTCTATTTTCAGTAAAATTGCTATCATGCCATAGACATACTTCCTAAGCGTAATCGGAGTCATTTAATCGGTATCACAGGCATACACTGTTCTATTTATATACAGATAGAAATCTTTGTTACCGACGAGTAACTCATTCATAACGCTACCGTATTGTTCAGACAGCAAATAGCGTATCTTGGCGTTTGTTTCTGTATCTACTATTGAGGAGAAATGTTAACTGCAGAACCATGATAGCTAAGCATCGTGAAATTGACTTTGGTAGTAGAACACCTTAATATCTTATCTTCGAATACTTTATTTGTAGTTTCTTAGTTTTTTTATACAACTATGTCGGCAAACAAGTATACTGCCAACCTGATCGTAAGAGGTAATAGCCTTAAAGTATATGTGAGTCTTGTTAGATTTCTGAACTCTTAGATTTCAGAAATCTGCAACCCCAACAAGAACCACAGTGTGCGTTGCCAACTTGTGACCTAAGGTGTAAAGTCACGGTACCCGGTAATTTCACTGCCATATCTTACCCTTCAAACCGGAACACTGCAATGCAAGCACTGCTGCTTTACGGCAGGAATAGGCAAGACGGAGGTACCCAAGCAGGCGACCCTGGTACAGAGTCTCCCTCCCGTGAAATATCTTCTAAAGAAAATTCTATATAAATAAATATATAGATATAAATTCTATATAATGTTGCGGATAGTTATAAAGAAGTACTTGAGTTACAAAATAATTATGCTCTCAAAATGTTAATTCTATACAGTTTCGTAACTGGGCTTTGGAATACCTATCAATAACTCATAAAAAGAGGATCATTTATTCGGCATGCAGTTTAATTAACATATAAGTTACATTAAAATTTTGTTTCTTAATTTATTCCAGATCAGTAAATGCTATTGAGCATGCTAATTTCGATTAGATAATAAACTTGAAAACCAAACGATATAAAGAAATTCACGGGGCGTACCACTTTCTCGGCGCACGCGCCTTGTTGCACTAATGCAATATCAAGCAGCCAAATGTTTGTTGAGTTAATTTATTTGTCACTTATCATCGAGTTAGTATTCATGGAAGTGCATTCAACGAGATGCAGTTTCGAAACTTAACATCCAATGCATTTGGTACGAAATCTATCCATTGTTGGATGGCATCCAAATTTGGCTCCGCTTAAAGTCAACCTTTGTTGGCTGCCGGTTGTGTATTAAGCCAAAATACTATTTCGGCGATAAGTTGAAATCAAAGGAAAAAAATCTATTGCACCTCGCTACGAACTACTGGGGATTGCTTGACCGCCCATTCAAAATAACCGTGCGTATCTTAAAAGTGTTACAATGCCTATTGGTATAATAGGCCGTTCCCATTGCCCAGTCTTGCCGGGTTGGCTGCTGGCGCCGGCAAGCCAATGGCAAAAATACACTTGTGAACAGAAAATGGAACCAGCCTTTTACGCTATTCAAATACAACTATTGCCAATGATACAATATTAACCTTTAAATATTTTATGATCTCGTTTGAAAGCCTTATCGTTAAGCTTTAAATTGGGGGTAGATATAAAAAAATCTGCCCTGTAATATTAGTGCTAGCGATCATAATGTCGAACATAACAAATTTTCTGCTCTTCAAGGGTGGTACGAATTAGGAATATTGATATCCTAAACAAGCACCAAGTATAACATTAATGCTGGAGATATCTTCAGTTAATAAACCCATAGTCTTTTTAAAAAAATGTAAACTCCGTTTGTGGAAGCTGCTTAAATTGTAACAGTGCCACGATAAGGAAGGAGTCAACGTGCAGCACCATGTCAACTTGAAGTTAGCCATTCTTGTGTGTTAAAAATCTACAAGAGGTACTTCTGAATAAAGATGACCGATTCATATATTATATATATTCGTATCATCAGCAATAGTTGTATTTGTATAGCGTAAAGGGGTGATTCCATTTTTTTGCTCGCGAGTTTAGTATAATATATAAATACATAAAGCTGTGCTGTTGCCGGCGCCTTGCTGTTCCAGCATAAAAACGGTAATTGGTATTTGTTTATATAACAAAAAATGTTGACTTTTGAGTGTTTTTTCCATGCCTGACAATCTGATGCAAATCGAAAATTCTTTTGAAAGCATAATGTTTCTAAAGAATGAGAGTTTAATTAAAATGTTACGGTTGCTAATTCAGGGCTCAAATGCCAACCATAAACAAACCGAGTTGAGCTTTCAATGCCAAACAACCAATTAATTTTGTATTCAATCGTAAAAGTGATCAACTTTTTCATGAATCATTTGTATCAACATAGTACCTACGTTTTATGTTGCATAACGTAGTATATTAGCGAATAATTAGTGGTGCATGAGTTGTCGATCGTGACAAATCCAGTTTTTGTAACCGCTTCGATACTTGACGTTAGAATATTCAGTTACGTACTCGTCATGAAATAAAGTGGATTCGTTTACACTATTTCATTAAAAGTATTGAAAAACAAAGATGAAACACCCAATTTTCCTAGATTGCCAATGTTTTGTGATTTTAGTGATTCAAGCTCAGCGATAATTAATTCCATTGCAGAATGTACAATTAGATTATTGCACTATTCCATTATATTTTTTATTGATTTTTGACGTTAATGTCAAACTTTTTAATTCATTTTATATTCAAATTCTTATTTAATTGAATAACTTAACACCTGTAACTTTACGGTTTCAATATTCTATCTATCTCTGGAATTGTTTACTGGAGATAGAATTTTGACGTATTTTGTATGAGGCTAATGTCAAATACCTATCGCTAGTAACTAAATCAACGATAGATGGAATATTGCGACCGGTTCCAAAATTCAATCGATATGATCTAAGTGGATCGTTAAGTTGTCGAATAGTTCATTGTTGCGAAATTAAAGATGTGTTGCGAAATTAATATAACGTATTGTATTTTGACAGTTTATCGCGATAAACTGCTCTATCGTGTCGTATTTCCGTTCATGCTACGGGGGCTGGTTTGGTTATTGTTGTTGAAATGGCACGTGACACATGAGAAAATCAAACTCTGTGCTTTTTGATACAGATTAGTGTTTGCAATGTTAGTTTATTTATTTATGTCAGATGTAGAACATATTTGTTTCGTGTCGTCTACGTTTCAAGGATTCAATTTCTTTTGAAAGTTCCTTTTAGCATTCTGTCGTAATGGCTTAAAGACGCGTTTGAAGCGAACCGAAGGTGAACTGTCGTCGAAGGGCAAGCTTTTCAAAAAAGGCCGTAGAAGCTTTTCGCGTAGTCGCCTACGAGTTTCGTAGCCATGTAGTATCCGTTACAAGGCCGCGCGTTGGAGGTTGTTTCGGCTTTTGGCTGCGCCTTAATTCATCCTTTATTAGGAGCTTTTGTCGGCCAGGCTTTGTGCGAAAGTGGCCCACTTTCAGTAAACTCCGTTTTCAGTTAAGTAATGCTTAAGACGTTTCTAGTTTGTTTTACCTGTACATATATGTATGTGGGATAAGTTGTGTTTTTTTTTAGAATTGTATTCATTATATTTCTTTTTAATTGCGCATATTAGATACTTTTTCGATGTTAGTACAAATGTCAGGTAAAGATGACAGGGAGATGGGAGGTGAATTTGGAAAGACGACGACGAAAGACTGTAAGATTGTTTCAAGAATAAATTGAAGATTTTGTTAATTCAACGTGCTTATCATTTGCAAAACATCCCACATATATATGTATGATAATGGAATATGTACAATATAATCAGAAAATGAAAAATAATTTTCGTTCTTCTATTTCCTGAAACATAATTACGGATATGAATAGACAGTCTAATTCTATGTTTATTTGTAATCGTCAGCAAAGTTATTAAATAATCGATAATTATTTTTGTCTGAAATATAGTCATAATATTGATAAAGAATAGTAGCAGTGACTAAATGAATATTAGAGCATTATTTGAATAGATAGTCTAATCTAAAGTCAGTTTTTAATTCAAATTATTTGTTGTTGTTTCTAAGACACCTCAGACGTGCATAGGGCCTTTACAAGGTCCCGCCACGCCTTTCTGTCCTCTGCGGTTTTCATGGCCTCACTTCAGCTCAGTCCCACTGCTCGTCTCCCAAACCATTCCATCTCGTCTCGCTCGATCCTAAGATATAGATACCGCAGTCACGCATGACTTTGGGTACCTGAAGCAACCGTTCAGGTCGAGCCATAGTTCTGACATTCCAGCATCCTATCCGTATACGATGCTTAGTGCCAAAAGTCGTCGTTAAGGGGGCCGGGTATTATTATTTATTAAATTATTTGCGTAGTAATTAAATTAGTACAGTAATTGCAAAGAAGGACATATTAATGTGTTTACAAATATTTTTGTCCGAAATTAATTAGTATAATTATTCGCAATGGAAGGTGGTTAAAATACCACGCGTTATACATTTGATGAGTAAAAATTACATGGCATGGATAATATCACATAGTTTATAAGCGAAATGGGCTGTCATGCCCTGGGCCCCTGGGAAGTGACATGTCGCGATTCGAAGGAGCGTCTCGTTTGTGTCACTCCGTTTAATGAGCAATAACGTCATTGTTGCTGGATATAAATATAATGTCTCAGGGGTGGCCGGAAATTGTTGCTCTATTATTGTTTATCTTGCCGAAAGCAGAGATTGATTGCATGCACATAACATTTAATTGTGGTTCAATTATTTTTTACTCATTCATTTACAATGCTACAACGAGGGTAACTTCCTGCAATGGGCGGCCTATTCACATTGAGCGATTTCTTCCAGGAAACCATAGAATTCAGTATGTTTGCGGAAACCAATAATATATTGGTAGTTGGCAATAAACTGATACAACTCAAACACACACTCGGCTCTATTAACGCGAGCGAGGGCTTTCGGCACGGACTGAAATTCCGCCTCGTTTGTTTTAACCAATATTCGCATGTACTTATATCGTACGACATTTTTCAACACACTTGTGAGGAAACAGAAGAAAATAATGATATTATAATTTTTTCATTTTTAATTGTTAAAACAGTTAGCTAAAGTACAAATTATTAAAGTGATACGTAATAGTTTTTAAGTATTGGAGAGTTTATTTATTAACAAAAATATTTTGCATTATAGCGTCTTTAGCTGATTTAAAAAATAAAACTTTAAACACTATTTGCGATATAAGACATGCGTGTTTTATGAGATGCTTAATGTATCTAAAACCGGTGAAATTAGATCCACTTTACGAGCAAGTGTGTTGAAAAATAGTTGTATGGTACCGAGGAATTATTTAATAGCAACAAGCTACTTTCTGTGTCTTAAACAGGTATTTCAGTTAAAATGGTAAAAATGTTCACATAACACATGTTCATTCAAATATTGTGTACAAGCGTGGGACAGTGTTAAAAATGTGGAAAGAAAATGCATAAACAAAAAACAACTTTCCTGTCAAAACAGCAATAGGCAGAGGAAAGTCCTTTATATAAATAAAAATAACAAGTGGGTGATATGAATACAAATATTTGACTAAATACATAATATTATGATAAATTATAGTTTTTCGTTGTCAAACATGCCGACATTTTTGTTTAATTGTTGTCGGGCGATAAATTCATTGCGAAGCATTTGCAAATCACGCCTGTGGTGGGGCAGCCACAGATCTAGCCGCGTAGGATCCTTCCCCAGCGGACTTATTTGAGGCCAGCACAAATTGTTCGCTTCCTCGCACGTGTAGCAAACGATTAATTCTTCTATTTATAACCAAATAAAACTTGTTATCGCTTGACACAGAGCCCGGGAACGGGGGCAAACGGCAGGATGACGGATTGCAACGCTGCTCTTAATAATAGATGCTACCTACTGGAAATGGAAAACACGAAATTATTAAGGCTTTGATGAATAGCTCGGGCTGGGAGCCATCATTAATATCGAAGATATTATTGAAATCTTTTTTCGCTGAGTAAGTATAGACCTTGAGCTTTGTGGAGTAAATAATATATTTGCTTAAAGCTTAATATAGCAACACGCATAGCCATGAAAACAATTGATTGAACATAAATTATTATTGTGAGTTGATAGTAGTTTTAACGCGTGGGACTTGCGGACCCAATTTGTCCTTATCCCGACAAATAACTACTTTTTTAATAAACAAATTATAGCAGAACCTATACTAAAAATTATTTTAGAAACCTATAAATATAAAAGTAGAATAGAATCGGTCAAAAGATAAAGGAAACAATATGTAAAAAAATTGTCTAGTTATTCTCAGTTTCGCCTTATAAAGTATAGAAGACACAAAAAAATAAAGTGACCAAATATAATTATTATACTTTTGCTCGAATCAATCAGAATATAAACCTCCCGTGAAGTAGATCGATGTTCTGGTGGTATTTCAAACAATTATTTATTGATATGCCTTGCGCTAGAATACCTAATCTTATTACGTTACGTGTGGGCCAAATACGATGACTTTTTTAATTATTAAGATGCTGATTGATTATATCTGGGTCAGGACCAGTAACATAGCAATTATTAACGCCCTCCTATTCAATTTATTTTATGTGTGTCTATGTTTTACTGCGGGAGTCTCTTCTTCTATTTTTATAAATAGTTTCAAAGTTAACAACATACTCGTAGCTATATAATAGATAATAACTAGTTATACTTATAAAAATAAATATATAAAAGAGAAATGTGGCATAACAATAATGCTGCTTAAAATAAAGATAAGAAAGTAACGTTTATTTGGCCGGACACATATCTACTTGTATAAGTACACATCAAAATAAAAGTGACACCATACACCTTCCAGGTTTAATTTTTTTTTAAATTTTAGTGTCCATTATTCATTGCTGTTCTAAGAGAAAAGAACCTAAGTCTCGTCCGGAAAATGTCACAGTGTAGAACTGTAAAAAAATATGACAGTGAAATATCACTTCGTTAGGTCGAGTCGCCATCGGCGCGGTCGAGGCTCGAGGGTTCCTCCGAGTCCTCCAAGCCGTCAGCAGACACTCGACACGCTCCGGAGCGAGCGCCGTCAACATTTTAAAATTCCCCATTTTCTGCTAGCTCTTGCTTGTCAGCTGACAATAAATTATAGTTTGAGGTATTTCTTATAAATGTAACTACGAATACAGTACGTACGCTTTGCTAGGTAAAAAATTTGGATGATTCAAAAGAGCTTTCTATCAAGTCACATTTGTATAAAGAATATTATAATTTTGAAATAAGCGATCTAGATACTTTTGATGTGACTTGAGTATAAAATGTTTTTATGAAGAGGTGTGGATTTTTTGCTGCGTATTGTTCACGTTAAGTGACACGATAAAACTTTTATTCATATCAAAACATATTCAGAAAATATCATTATTATTTATCGTTCATACAATTAAAGAGTTTCATAAAAATGTCCATCCTCTTAGAATTTATTTTCTTTGAATTATTTCATTATATATAAACGTTCATTTAGCCTCGTGAAGTTTATCTCTGCTATGTGCTGTCTTATTCAAATAGAAGTAAATTTTTATGACAAGGAATTAGATAAAACTGAATTTAAATTTAAATAACGTTTATAAGAAAAGCCGTTATTGAAGAAACGCTGTAGTTTAGCAACATTTTGTTTTATTTCAATGTCGGTCATACAAGAGTTGATGATACAGACTCTGCGAATAATTTGTAGTATTCTTCTCCACATGGTTATATAAAAAGATAATACTTAAGCACTTTGAGCGACATTTCAAAACATTGACTAATATAATGTCGAGTGCTCACGAATGTGGAGTAGCTGAGGACTTGTTAATGAAAGGCGGGAACTCCGCACAGAAGCCCGTTTCTGTATATCTGCAGATTCTTATTATTGTCATAAGTACGTTGAGAAAGAAAGAAGTACAAATGCAATAAGAGGAGGAGGTCTGTCCTGCCATAATAGACCCACTGTTGTGCCTGGGACTCCCACAAAAAGAATTCATTACGTATTTGTCTACTTAGAAAAAAAATGTGATGACACTAATTGATTTGTATTTACACAATAAAGAAAATCAACAAATCTGCAAACAAGCATTTTCCCTACAAAATAAACATTTAGTGAACTTATTCGGTAAAAAAAAACTACATATAATCACTAAAACAAGTAACATACAAGCCTTTCGTTCGATAATTACAGGGCCCTATCCTAGGGGTGCGATGTCAGACAACCTCCTTGTGGTGCACCCTGGGCAACCCGGCAGATTCTCTGCCGCGGGCTAATAGTCTGACGAGAGGCCCCCATGATGGGGGGCGTGGGATGGCCAGGTTCAACCCGGCGGGTCACTTCATGTAGCCAACCGCTACATGCGGTGAAGGGCGAAGTCCCCTCTTCTTTTTGTTAAGAAGAGGTGTGGCTTTCGCCGGAAGCTGGTTACCGGCACTTACCTTTGTTGGTGGCAGAGGTGGGGCGAGATTCTCGCCATGGCGCTTCGCGCCTGCTGGGGATTTTCCTGAGTTTTGGCTCACCCGCGCGGCGATGGATCCAATGGGGTCTGTTGTCGGGCAACCCGTTACCCGCACTGAGCGGGCCGGGGGTCCGGCGCACTGAGCGTCGGGCCACGTGGAAGACAACCACAATAAAAAATCACCCCAACCCCAAGGTGGCGTCTCCGTGCCGAGGGGGTGCGTGGCTGGTGGGAGACCAGTCCCAAGCGGAGCAAGGGAGTGTATCCTCAAATACAATCATTATGGAATTTGGCAAAAACGATGAACGTCCCCAGGGGGTATCAGTCCCCCCCGTAGGACCGCGCAAGGCGGCTGCGGGCAGCCAGACGTATCTGGGGCTGGCTCTACCAAATTCCACCCTTCCGAGTGTCGAAAATAACCCATGCGAACCCGTTAAGAGCGGGCCACCACCGGTATCCGGGCCGGTTGGTGGAAATACCATCATCCCAACCGAGGCGTTAGAAGGAGAGTTTCAACCCCCGACGGCGGTTCCCGGGTCGTCGAGGGGTAAAAATGCGACCGGACGCAAAGGAGGTAGGAGAAGGGCTGGTATATCGGACATCATGCTCGACTATGATGCTCCGGATATGTTTCCGGTGTCAGGAGAGTCGGACTGTCTGTCTGAGGCGTCATCCATGATGAGCACGGATAGCGGTATGAACGCCCCTTCCGCTTGTCGGAAAAGAGGCCGTGCTGAAGTTGGAGACTGGGGGGAAGGCAGCGACGATCCTTCGCTAGAAGATGTTCCGCTGTCTTCCCGTAGAACCCCAAAACCCAAAGGGAAGCGAGGGAGAGGCCGCCCGCCAACCACCGGGGAATACGTGGGGCTCGCCAAGGCGAAGGCGGAGTATCTCAGGATGGAGCGCCTGGAGCTACAACTCCAGGCCGAAAGGGAACTCCTCGAGATGCCTATGGACCCCATTAATACGAGGCGCACGCCTATCGTAACATCAGCAGCGGCTGCAGAGGTGTTATCTCCTCTTGAGGAGAGTGGAAGTGACGACCCAACGCTCACCGTCACCGAGCGCATGGGTCGCGCTTTCCATATAATTGAATATGTCGCAGAGAGGTCAAAGAATTTGAAGGGGACCTTTATTCAAAAATTAAAGCAGGCGGTTAAGAGCCTTCGGGAGGACGCGAAAGTGCTGGCGGCGCGTACAGTTTCAGAAGAGACTATGCGCTTGCAACAGGCAAACTCTCGACTCGAGGGCGAACTGAAGGAACAGAAGAAGAAAATAGTTGAGCTGGACGAAAAAATGAAAGACCTCCTGGGGAATAGACCACCACCCCTCCCTTCAGCTCCAAATATGGCTGTGACTCTAGCTCCTCCTAACATCGAGGAGCTAGAAAATAGGTTGATGGGGCGCATGGTTGCGCGGCTCAACGCCAGGCTCGAGGGGTTAGAGCCTAGGCTGAACCCCGAGCCGCGCCTGCGCCCTTCCCTGGAGCATGAGAGGAGAGCCAAGGCAGCATCCGCTCCTGTGGCGACTGAGTTCCATACGTCTGCCGCCCCCAAAGCCCGGAAATCCGCGAAAAGCGCTCCCTCTGTGCTTGAAGATGCAACTCTCTCCAAAAAGCGCAGACCAGCACGGAGAAAGAAAGCCGCTGTGGAGAAATCCGCAGCGAAGGAGCCACGCTCATTACCTCCGGCCCCATCTAACTCGGAGGAGGCCTGGACTACGGTAGTGAGGCGCGGCCAACGGCAACGTCGCAGAGAGGACGGCACACCGGCAACTACCATCACGCTGAAGCAGCCGGCTCCGCCCCCGAAGAAGAAGGCACCTCCTCGGCAGCCTAAATTGCGCACGCCAAAGACAGCGGCAGTAGTACTCACACTGCAGCCTGGCGCCGAGGAGAATGGTCACTCGTATGCCCGGGTGATTGCAGCCGCCAGGTCTAAGGTAAACCTCGCGGAGCTGGCCATAGAGGGAGTCCAGTTTCGCAGGTCTCTGACTGGGGCGACCATAATCCTCGTAGCGGGCGAGGAGAAGGAGACGAGCGCGGTTGACTTAGCCGTCGCGCTAAGGAGAGCGGTCGATCCGACCATTGCGCGGGTCTCCGTACCCACCAGGATGGTGGAATTGTTGGTCTCCGGACTGGATGAGTCCGTTCAGCCGGAGGAACTGAAAGAGGCACTCGTTAAGATCGGCGAGTGCCAGGTCGAGGAGGTCCGGGTGGGTGAAATCCGCCAGGGCCGCTACACCATGGGCACGGCGTGGGTGTGCTGCCCGGTGGAAGCGGCCAAGAAGATAGCCTCTGCCAAGAGGCTGCTGGTGGGATGGTCGGCCGCGAAGGTGAGGCTACTTCAGCCGCGCGAAATGAGGTGCTTCAGGTGCCTCGAGTCGGGGCACCTGAAGGTAGACTGCAGGGCGGAGGTAGACCGGAGTACACTCTGCTACCGGTGTGGAGAGCCAGGGCACAGGGCTTCGACGTGTACGTCGAAACCCAAATGCCCATTGTGTGCGGCGGCCGGGAAACCGGATGACCACCGCCTTGGGGGTAAGACCTGCTCTGCCCCCAAGGCACACATTAGCAGGAGAAGGAAAAGGGCAGCGGCAAACCGGCCACCCGAGATTTCAGGCGGGACGGAGATGGAAGTCACCGAGGACGTCATCGGGACCCCCATCATCCAGGAGGAGGCGGCCGCGGGAAGGGATGTTCCCCGCGTTAAAAATGGACCCCAGCCCCAGGGCACCTAGTGCCGGGACGCTTTCGGGGTGTAAAGCGGCGCACAACACCTGCGCCGCTCACAAAGCAGTAGAGCCACGCGCCTCTTTGGCGTAGCGCGAGTCTGGCAACAGATGACTCACAGGCAGGGGGTCAGTGGGAACAAGGCCTCGCTGTTGTCCCCTTCCCCCTGTCTCGTGACGGACGGAGGAGCTGCCTGGGGGTTTTTAGTGGGTAGGCCTGGACCGATATGGCCCGGGGAGTCCCACATACCCTCGTGGTTTGGCTCGACCACGAGGGATGCGTAAAAGCATTTTCCCCCGACAAAAAAAAAAAAAAAAAAAAAAAAAAAAAAAAAAAAAAAAAGGGCCCTATCCTATGGCTTTCAACAAGCCAGCACTAATTGTAGGTGTAACACTTTGACTCGTAAAAAGAAACTACCGGTAAATATTGAATATTTATAAAGATTTGGCGTAAGCGTACATCAGTCGGTCATACATGAGTAATTTGTTTTGTTGCCGCCCCGCCCGCCCGTCGGGGCTAATGGAAGCTGTGATGCCACATATGTAGGATCTACGAGTTTAGGGGATGAAATAAGGCACCGGAGACTTTGTGAGCAGAAAAGGGTTCTATTGTTCCTCACATATTTCTCTTACAAATTTGTAGATGTCATGCGTCTGGATAAAACATTTTTTGAAAGTTATTTGTTTGACGTTTTTTGAATATACGTTAGGTAACTATACAGTGTATAAAGAACTATTTAATCAGCATTCGAGACATATACTATGTACAAATATAGTCTGTATCTTGTATTCTTATTTTGAAGCTTGAAGCCATGATATTCTTAGAATAACATTGCCAAATATAGAAGAAATTGTTATGACCCATAGAGTCACCGAGGACTTTACCAACCCGAACGAAATTTCACAGTATTACATTATCTGTGACTATTTGGATCTCTTTACTAGAAATATTTACGGATTTCGTTAGTTTTTTTAAAATATAAAGCAAACTCACAATTTTTATTTTTGACTAAAAATATCTTGTATAAAGAAAATGCTGCTTATTTATACAAAATATTTTTTTGAAGACGCTTCGAAGGTTCGAATCTTTGAATTATTGAATTGAATTGAGGTATGACGATCATACCTAAGTATGTGAAGTAACTAAATTAACTAATGTTTTGTTAAACATTATTCTTTTCAATATGATTTATCCCTTCCGATGATGAAACAATGGAAGTACTTATATGAGTAAACTGTATTTCAGAACAGAAAATAAGTACTTATCGGCTCGAGAGGCACACTCTGTTCCTTCATCTCCATTGTTTGATAGAATCAACATCAGGCACAATTCTCACCGTTTAACGTGCCTTCTGGCACACGGTGGAGCTCGAAATGTTTCTAATTTCATGATCACCCATCATAGGTTGACCACGATCAAAGTTGCTTTTCTTTAAAAATCGCTACTCGCAAGCACACGGTCTGAGCCACGGCAAATAAACTGTTGATGGTTGTCGTATTTGATGACAAACTTACAGCTTAAACACATACGAAACAATAAAACATCGGCGCCCGCTATTTTAATACTTTCCCACGTTGAAAACGAAAGCGGTCTAGATTTCTATAGTCCTACAGCAGATTGCCCACTGTTATGTCATACTGGCGAATCGATATTCAACTTTATCGCGTTGAGAACAGAGTCTTAAATTACGATACACATATGAGATAAGTGCTTGCAAAATAAGTCGATTAAGTGATGTGTGTACTGTAATCGCGATGGATGGATATGTAATTAGCCAGTATTTGCGTGCCGAAGCTGTGTAATTTCTTTAGCGATTGTTTTAGTCAGAGCTTACTTGTTTGACATCGATTTTCCCACGTTATATTAATTAAGTTATTCTGTATATAATATAAAACTGTTTTTATGTTTGACTAGTGGGCCCGCAGACGTTGTCCTGCCCTATTACAGCGCCACCTACCGGGTCCAAATTTACGTTTAGGCCTTCCCTGGACCTATTCAAATACACACAGAAAATTTTGTAAGAATCTGTCTAGCCGTTTCAAAGTTTTTGCGAGACTAACACAGCGTTTCATTTTTATATATAAGAAGAAGATTTGCCATACTTTTCAATTATCTTTTCATTTTTCTATGTTCATCATTCATCATTTCAGCCAAGAGACTGTTGGACACAGGCCTCCCCCATGGGATCTCCAAACCGATCGGTCCTGCGCTATTTCTATGTTAATGTTTTTGATTGTTGATAAAGCTATATTGTCATTAATAAATTATTGACTTGACACTCAACCACAAAACTTTGAAATCATTGATTTTTAGAATAATTTCAAATCATACATTTCCGAGACTACTACGCAGGTAAAATTTTTTAACAAAAAATAAAACTGATAACAAAAACACCAAAAAGTCATACTCGTAAATACTCGTGATTAATACAGCAATAATAATCAATACAATACATGTAACATAACATTGTTATATTGAAGTTAATGCCAAATTTTCATTAACTACTTTAAAAGTTCTTATATTTTTTTGAGACTCCAGGTGATCATTGCTGGGCACCGACTTCAATATAAAACTTTGATGTTGCATGTATTCTTATAATATTTATGACTTTTTGACTTTAGGAGTCAGTTTTATTTTTTTGTAAAGAATCTTTTTAGTAAATTTAATACATGCGTATTAGAATTTGAGCTAAGGCAAACACCAGAAAAACTTTCGCTCTAAACATAACCACTTTCGCTCTAAACAGTATTCAAAGAATTATTACCGACCTCCTTATCTACCAGAATCCTTCCATCATCAATTCAGCAACATTATATGATGACTACCAGATGCAAATACCTGAATATCTTCAGAAAAAACACGAAACACGTTAAACGTGCCTATGAAATTTAAGGCCGATTTTCCTGTGAACCCATCATCAGATCATGACTTGTGACCGTGCGACCACCTCGTGTGTATACTATTCCGATTACAAAAAGAATTTTAAAAATCGGCCCACAAATGGCCGAGTAATCGGTGAGCATACAAAAAATAAAATATAACAGCAACTGCGCTTGTATATTTTATCTCTGAAAATGTTCAAGATGTTTGCCGGAACTTGTAACCGTTTGGGCATAAAAGAACATCTGCATGCTAACTTTTACTTTATTTAGTCCATAGGAGGCGCTGTTATCCTTCGACTTTTTTCCAGTTGTTGGTGGTAGATTTGGCAGGTGGTCAATTCATCAATTCATTAATAACAATATTGCATTATCAACAATTAAAAAGATTATCATATAAAATGAAAAGATAAATGCAAATTATGGAATATCATGAATATTTATGTGCTATATTTAAGAATACCGAAGAATATTATTCTTTTCGTTATTGAATAAAATTTAAAAAGTTTACAATGAAAATTATTCATTAAAAAGCCGTTTATAAAAATGACCTGATATATTTTTTTTGTAAAATGATCAGAAAAAAAATATAGCGACCAAACTATTTTTTTTTCTCAAATTTATATCGATTTTCGCTTATAACTTTGTTGTTTTTGGTTCTGCGACTGAAATTACTTGACTAAAGCTGTAGAGAATGTTATTTGCAACAAAAAACGTTTTAATATTTTTTTGTGAGAACTATAGTTTGTCAGATAAACTTAAAATCCATTTGTAGCCCTATTTCCAAGATGGCGGCCGTGGGACAAGGGTTGCAGCCCCACAAACTTGGATTTAACTTTACACTAACCCCTCATTGATATCTAAACAATAAAACTGCGTCCTCTGACAAATGCACCATAAGCCCAAAAAAATTCAACATTTAGATGGATATCATCAAAGTAAACTATTTTTACCACGAAAGAAACTCAAAAAAAACTTTTTTTTGAGCCTATTTCGATTTCAATTGGTACTCTGAAAGTGCAAAAAAATTCAGCTGTCCCATACATTTCAGTCGAGTAGGTCTCAGATTTTTGTTAGAAACAGCTGTTTTTTGCGATATCAGAGGTTATGCCATAAAGAAAGCTGTTCATTTTCTGGAATCATTACTTTTTGTGAACACCTCACAATTATAAGGTAGGCAACTAATTAATGTTTATCTAAATACTGTTACAGTATATATACTTACAGTTAACCAGTTTGCACATAATAGTAAACAAATTGTATATTTTCATTAAAAAAAGCATTTTGGAAATAATTTAATAACAAGTGAGTAAAATTATAAATTAAAAACATTTTAAATAATCCTCCATGTCTACTTGCTGCGATCAGATTTATATTTATAGTCAGTTATCAAAGAAGTCTCAAACTAAAACAACACATAACTACACCGCCTGAGCAAGTAGGAGAAACACCAATATTTTGCTACGAACATCGGTAAATCTATTTCGGACCCTCCTTACCTACACTTGTGGTCAGTGCTGTTTATAGTGTAATAAACAAAGCAAAGGAACATCATACGCAGCATGGGCTGTCAGTCAGTCCCTTCCGCGCGTCAGAGTAATAGGTAGGGTGCAGGACGTTGTCCTTCCGTGTTCATTCGGCACTACGCTTTGGACCGTACGATACACAAATCTGTTCCGAACCCACCAATAACTGCAACATAATATCTTGTAGGTGATGATATACGAAACGCAAGAGCTACTAATTGTTTTACGGTAATCAGCCTCCATTTAGCCGCGGATATTGCCCATATAACTCTTGTTAATGCCATCATAAAATATCGATAAAAGGATGAATTCAACTAGAACCGCTTTTATTTCGGCTCTCTGTGTCAGTTTATCGGAGTAATAATCTTCCTTTATCATTCGCAGGTATCCCCGATCACATTCGGTATCATCGAGGAAATTGAACATTGTGCTAGTCGATTAGTGTATCGAATAGTGTTGCTCTCGGTTGCCTCCGGTTGCGCCGGGGGTGTGAAGAAGTCGTCAAAATAGCCAAAGTGTCTCCCATAAAGTTGTCGGCGATGGACAGCAACTCGGTGTCGCCGATGCCGGAGCTCGCGCCGATCGCCGAGTTCGACAAGTCGCCGCCGTCGCCGCCCAACGAGGAAGTGCCCATGGACGACCTGCCCCCGCCTCCTGCTACTATCTCGGGATCCGAAACTAAGAAACCAAAAATGTAAGTAACAATTATTACGAACTACGGACACTATACGCGAAGAATGTGTATTATGGCGTGTATAGATCAAAAGCTAATGAAACTGTGTCTCACTTTACAATAACTTCAGATATGTGGTACCACTGCAAGCAACAGAGATTGTAGCTCAGTTATACCACGGTTGAAGATGATAGTGCAGCTGATAAAAGTTTACTAAACTCTACCTGCTTATTTTCTTCGTCTCAACGCGCCCTAACTTCGTCACCTTTGTTTGATTATAATAAGAGCTTTAAGTTTTGAATAAATATTTTTTTCTGAATTTGGATGAAATTTGAAACGATATTCTTTTTTTTGAAGTGACTGGAGATTTGAATTTAATCATAAGATTTTAAAAGAATTCACTCCAAATGAAACTTTTTTATCACAACTGGAAAGATTTGAAAATTTTAAGGCGCGATGAAAGCGAATTTGTCCTGGAATCCTCAGAGAATGTTCATCCATCCACAGAGAAATGTAAGGGGTCAATTATATATTCATACTGTTAGACTTCTTGATTAAGGACAGATAGATTAAAGTCAATCATAAAAAATTTAAACCAGAAGAGTAAATTGAACGTACCGAAAGCACCCAATTTCCCATATCCCCAATACCAACACGCAAATACTTATTGTCTCGCGATAGTCCAGAAAACTATATAATACTTTCTCTGACACTTATTAATAATGTCAAACATAGATAGATAGAGAGTAATACTTTATTGCACACAAAAATAACAGAAACAATAACAAAACTCTTGAAACTAATGCGGACAAAGGCGGTCTTATCGCTGGCAGCGATCTCTTCCAGACAACCTTTGTAAACGGATACTTATTTGGAAACAGTGTGCCGTCATAAAATAAAAAACAATAAGAAAAAATTTGTTTGAAAATAATAATTTATACTTATATCATACATATTTATATAATAAATACATCCACAAAATATCAAATATTATACATACTAAAATATATGTAATACAAGGAAATAAAACAAGCTATAAAGGTGACTGTGCCATAAGATGGTTATGGACCCTGTTTTTAAAAGTGACAAGCGTCTTCGACTGTCGGATATCTCGAGGCAAACAATCCCACAGCATTTTACCGTAAACTCGCTGATGATCAGTCCCAAGAAATTGGAAACGCTCTTTTATATAAGGTGGGGTACGTGGGTCATACATGATGTTATATAGGAAGGAAAGGATGTGTTCTTGCCGCCGTAACCTAATAGGAAGCCATTTCAATTGATCTCTGAATTCAGAGACACGATCAAACTTGCGCAAGCCATAAACGAATCGTATGCAGACGTTTTGCAGATGTTGGAGCTTGGTGAGTAAGTCACAAAGCTCCTCCATAGTATAGGGTACATATACATATACGTGTACTTAAAAAGTATTCTAAGAATTTTTTAAAGATGAGCACATAAAAAAAACTTTAAGCCTGCGACGTATATAGAAAAAAGAGAAATCCATGGTTTAAAAATTTAAAAGAATCTTAACTCTTTGAAACGTAAATCGACCTTTTGATGAACCATTGAGGATGGTCAAACCCTTTGTCAAACCATTCAAAATAAGTGATCGGTTCTCTCCCTTAGAGTAATGAAGGGCCGTCGGCTCAACGAACTTTACACCCAGAAATATACATATATGAAGAATTAATCGTTAAATCTGAATTATTCACTTATGACTGACAGCGATAAGTTCAATTACAATCTTGAAAAGTGCTTGCAAAGAAGCATATAAGCCAAAAATAACAATATTTACCGAACTTTATTTTAATAATGCAGCAATATTTATATACAGCCATTATACCTACATTTTATGTAGAGCTCATACTAAACTTGGATATTTTTGCTTCATGTACGTAATATAGGAATATCAATGTTTATTAAGATTATTTTAATCTTTATGGAAATATTTACGATGGTGGTGTAGGGAAAAAATTAAAAATTTTCTGCTTGGTTTTCGTTAAAAATATTTAAACAATCTTTCCCATCAAAGCGACTGTAACTATTTGTTTATTCGCGGATACAAGACTTATATATTTAATTAAAATATTATAACAAAGATTACATTGGACTTGTAGTTGTTA
Organism: Schoenobius gigantellus; assembly: GCA_963935595.1. NCBI lineage: Eukaryota > Metazoa > Arthropoda > Insecta > Lepidoptera > Crambidae > Schoenobius > Schoenobius gigantellus. Next base: position 28,332,199 of record OZ012547.1, on the reverse strand, counting down.
CTAGCAACAAAGTGCGTGACAGCGCCCTCTGCTATAGATCACTTGCATTGCAACTCTAGCATGGTTTGAAACTATAAAACGGTGTAATAATTCAACGGGAAAACGCTAGATGGCGCTACTAGAAGATTTGATCGATCACTGAAAACGTTTCATCTCCATACTACGGTATGCTTTCTATGACAACTATACATACAAATATTTATGAAGTCAGTATAATTTAAGTTATTAATTGAGATTTTAAAATTTGATCAAGATAAAGAGCCCTATCAAATGTTTTGTCTCGTTCTTGTGTAGGTAACTAGTTAATGTGCTATCCCTGTTATGCACTCTCGACTGGTTTGAATGAAGTAGGGCGTTTGAACTGTGTTCGTATCGAGTCGAGATCTTGGAGAGAGGCAACACGGACATCGCAAGAACCGTGCTCATGACGTGACCCTTTGCCGCCAAATTTTAATATTTGAAATAGATTTTTATTAAAATTGTGAATTGTGCAGTGTTTTACGGGAGCGAAACAATATTTTCGTGCATTTTTTTCACGAAGAGTGTTTTGTTTGTGTGTTCCTGATTTTGAAGAAATGGCCCGAGGAAAGAGTCAAACGTATGTGTGCTTTTATTTATACTGTTAGAATAATTTTTGAATGAAACTTTAGCAACTTTTCGCTTTGAATGAAATTCTATACACAGGACATCAGGCGAAAATAATATTAGACATCTACGTAAACTGTAAATGTCTATCAAATCTATATCTCTTATTGATTTTTTTTATATTTATATCTATACAAAAGTCTATAAAACATCTTTATGCTAATTACAATTTTTCAAATTAATTGGTAGTAAAACACCTAGCTGTTGGGAATGAAAATTTTAATAATATTTTTTAAAAGTGTACAGATCAAAATTTCTCTACGATTGAAGCAGAACATGTAAGGTTAAGCAATATGTTTCAACAAATGTGGGGTAAATTTTTTTTGAAATCCCACCATACGCGTCTAAGGTCCGTAAAACACTTCTCATAATTTACCATTGCATGTGGACAGTCTAATTGCCGTCGGTTGGCTGGTATCGTAATGACTTTTGTACGCAGGAAACCAATAATTTAAGCTCTGTCTTCGTGTTAAGGTTCAATTTCGCTTGAATAGAACGGTGTGTTGATATAAACGACTGTTCAGAATGACAATTTTATTTGCACTGAAGTTAATGACACAAACACACTGGACATACCGCCCGCCAAAAACAATTGTTTTTAATTAAATAAATTATTGTCTAAACATTTGAAATAATATTACATTAAATTAAGCATTGCATGAACTAGATTATAGATATTTGAATCAAATAGTAATTTTGTTAATTTATATTTTTAGGAAGTGGAATTAATTTATACAATGGTCTCTTGAGTTCATGGTTACCCTTGCATTGTATTGTTACTACTCGAACTAATTTATCAGAGCCCGGGTGGAGTTGTTTTATTCTACCCAATAGCCATCTCGTGGGCGGTGTAGCTTCATCTTTGACAATAACTAAATCTCCGATTTCTGGAGATGGAACTGAAGTATGCCATTTATATCTTTGTTGCAACGTGTTAAGATATTCACTCTGCCATTTATGCCAAAAGTCTTGCGTCATTTTTTGTATAATTTGCCATCTAGTGAGAAGGTTTATTTGTTTGGTTTCATAATTTATATCTGGTACTGCAATCAATGACTCTCCTACTAAAAAATGACCAGGTGTCAGTGGTGTAACTAAAGTCTTATCTATTTGGCAAAGTGGTCGAGAATTAAGACAAGCCTCAATCTGGTGAAGCAAAGTGGTTAACTCTTCATATGTAAGTTTGGTATCTTTGCTAACTCTAATAAGGTGTCGCTTCGCTGATTGAACACCTGCTTCCCATAAACCACCATATGAAGGCATTTTTGGGGGTATAAAATGCCAAGTTGTTCCTTCATTAGCTAAAATCTCTGATATTTCATTATTGACACTCTTTCCCCTTTGCAACAAATCCTTCAGCTCTTTAGCTGCGCCCACAAAATTTGTGCCATTGTCGCTCCACAAATGTAAGCAGTGACCTCTTCGCGCGACAAATCGTCGAAACGCTGCTATGAACGCTTGGGATGTGAGATCTGTTACAGCTTCAAGGTGAATGGCTTTAGTAGACATACATACAAATAAGCAAATGTAGCCTTTAGTAGCATGGTGACCACGACCCTTAGATGTTCTTATCATAAGAGGGCCAGCATAATCCACTCCGCTGTTAATAAAAGCTCTATAAGGATTCACTCGAACTGCTGGTAACTGTCCCATAAGTTGGTGTTTAACCCTTGCCTTATCGACTACACATACCTTGCAGTTGTGAATATAATTTTTAACAGCTGATTTCAACCCAATAATCCAAAAGTTAGTTCTCAAATAGGCCATCATTTGTTGTATTCCACCATGCAGTGTTCTTATATGAGCTTCTTTGACTAATAGTCGAGTTATGTGTTGATTAGTAGGAATAATTAAAGGATGCTTAGTCGTATCAGGTATTGAAGCATTTTGTAAACGTCCACCCACTCTTAACAAACCCTTTTCGTCTAAAAAAGGTGCAAGCGTGATTAAAGGGCTTCTCTTTTTCACCTTTCCCTTAGTTTTTAAATCTTCAATTTCTTGACTATAAACAAGATTCTGATAAAATTCTATACATCTTTCTAATATCACATTCAATTCATTTACTGTTAAGTGTTTTTCTTTGCTTTCATTTTTCTTACTATATAATCTTCTACAATACGCTAAAATTCTTTTCATCTTCGATATACTAGAAAATCTTTCCCAAATCACTGAATCAACTACCTTTGTGTGAAATGCCTTCTTTGCTTCTAATTCTGTTTGAGGAATATCATATTTGTCAATTTCTAATGGCTCTTGTAATAACCATTGAGGTCCATTCCACCAAATATCTTGTTTAGCTAATTCCTGTGCTCTTATACCTCTAGTTGCAATGTCAGCAGGGTTTTGCTTAGACTGCACATGTCTCCAACGATCATTATCAACTATCCTTGTTATGTCTGCAATTCTGTTTGCGACAAAAGTTTTCCAACGACTTGGCTGAGACTGTAACCAGGATAGTACTACAAGAGAGTCAGTCCACACAAAAATACTATTCTTAGAAATTTTAATAATGTTCATAATTTCATCAATTAGTTCTGCTAGCAACATTGCTGCGCACAGTTCTAGTTTTGGGATTGATAATTGTTTTAATGGTGCGACCCTTGTACGACAAGAAATCATTGTAACGAAGACTCTGTCGCCTGTCACCACTCTAAGGTAAGCAACTGCAGCATATGCCTGAGTTGATGCATCTGCAAAGCCATGAAGTTGGATATTTAAATTTTCATCTGTTGTTCTTAACCAGCGTGGAACTTTAACGGCTTGCAAATGTGTTAGCTCTTCCCTATAGGTCACCCATTGTTCACACAATTCGCGTGGAAGCTCATCATCCCATCCCAGACTACATAGCCACAGTTTTTGAATAAAAATCTTTGCAGTAATTATTACTGGTGCTAACCAACCAAATGGATCGAATAGTCGAGCAACATCAGACAGAACAGATCTTTTGGTAATAGGATATTTCAATTGAGGTAAGTTCACTGTTACTGTAAAAATATCTTCCTTTCTGTCCCATGTTAAACCAAGGATTCTTATAATTTTATCTAATTTTATTTCAATATTCTTTGCGCAATTTTCTTCTTGTAAATATTCTAATACTTCTTCTGAGTTACTAGACCACTTCTGCATTTCAAATCCTCCTTTTTTAAGAACATTTTTAATTTCATCTATACTTTTTACAGTTTCCTGTACAGTCTCTTTTCCGAACATTAGATCATCCATGTAAAATGAAGTTTTTATTATATTTCCCGTATCGGGGTAGTTATGAGCCTCATCGTAGGCCAATTGATGCAACGTACGTACTGCTAAATAAGGAGCAGCAGCAGTGCCAAATGTAACTGTCGTAAGATTGTAGCTTATAAGTTCATCTTCAGAGTTGTTTCTCCAAATCACACGTTGTAAATTTGTGTGACTGTCTGTCATGAGTATCATTCGGTACATTTTAACGATATCTCCAATAACACATATTTTGTGTGTTCGCCAAGCTATTATTAGGCTTCGAAGATCAGACTGTAAAACTGGTCCTACCATCATTGCCTCGTTCAAAGAATGACCATTGGAACCCTTTGCAGATGCGTCATAAACAACTCGTAGTTTACTTGTCTCTTTATCTTCGCGTACCACGGCATGATGTGGTAAATAAACACAATTGTTGTCGTCATGTGAATTTGATAACTTCATGTGTCCCATTTCAATGTACTCATGAATAACTTTAGTGTACTCTGCCTTAAAAGATGGACATTTTTCAAATTTCTTCTCTAGATATTTAAATCTTGTGACAGCTTGTTGTTTTGTATCTCCACATATCTTAACTGTATCTTCTATACTTTGCTTTAGAGGTAAGTGTACGATGTATCTTCCGGTTTTATCCCTTGTTGTTGTTTTAGTGTATATATCTTCACAAATCTCTTCTTCCTTCGTTAGTACTCGTTTTCTGCTATATATTCCTGTTTCTATTTCCCAGAATTTTCTTAATAAGTCATTGTCTTCTGCAACCATATGAGTAACGTGTAGAGTAATTAAATTGTGTTGATTGACGCTTGTTTCGTGGTGCTGGCCCGAAAGAATCCACCCAAAACATGTTTTTTGTGCTATCATACCATTTGTTAACTTGATCAGACCCTCTTCAATAATTCGACTGAAAACATCTGCCCCGAATAATAAATCTATCTTCCCAGGAGTGCTGTATTGAGAATCAGCCAAATTTAATGTGTCAAGTTTCGGGCAGCTCGTTACTATATGCTTTGAAGGTAGTCTCGCAGATATCGTTCTCAAAACGTACGCCTGTAGCTGTATGGACTCCTTCTTGTTAAATCGAGATATGACTGTGAGATTAACTAAATGTTTTATGGGAATGCTGCTTTCTCCTCCTATTCCAGATACTTCACCGTTGATGTTGGTACGTCTTAGGCCCAACAGCTCGACAGCCCTTGCGGACACAAATGAAGCCTCTGAACCTTGGTCAATCAATGCCCGAAGTAGATGTGTTTCTCCCAAACTCGACGTGACTTCTACTTGAGCAGTTGCAAGTAATACTTCTTGACCAAATTGTTTTCTTGAGTAATGTGCAGTTGTAAAAGTTTGTTCAGGTTGTTGTTCTTGTATATTTGTCTCTGTGTTTGTTTCTTGACTTGTTTGTTTATCTTTGTGTAAGAGAGAATGATGTTTTCTTCTGCAGATGCGGCACGTTTTTCTTTGTTTACAATTGTAGACATTGTGTTTAGGTATAAGGCAGTTATAGCACAGACGATTGTTCTTGACATATTCTTGTCTTTCGTTCACAGATAATTTTACAAAATTTTTACAATTAAAAATATAGTGATCTCCTTTGCAATATGTACACGTAGGTTGTGTGTTTAAGCCACCGGCGTAAGCAGACACTTGAAAAAGGTCTTCTTCAATTTCGTTAAATGACACATTAAATGATTGTTTGTGAGTTTGAACTCTTTCTCGTATGGGCAATGCACTTGATGTTATAAGTTCAAGAGTGCGAAATTTGGTCTCAAGAAAATCTTTTAAGTCCTTCCATGTCGGCATTTTATCTCCATTTTCTTTAAGTGCATGCTCTTCCCAGTCCTTTAACGACTCTGGGTCCAACTTCTGTCCAACCAGAAATATTATGAACGGATCCCAAGAATCTGTATTTATATTAAAATTATTCAAACAGTGAATACACTCACTTGTGGTATCGAGAAGAGATTTAATTTGATTTGCTGATGTAGAAGTCACTTTTTTCTGGCCAAACAATCTTTTAAAAATAGAGTTTACTATCATTTTCGTATTTCCGAAACGTCCTTTTAATAACTCCCATGCTTGTAAATAATTATTTTGGGTAATTTGAATGTGTCGCAATAACATCTCTGCTTCACCGGATACACTAGTTTTTAAATAATGTAGTTTCTGTACATCGCTTAATGATGTGTTATGAACAAGCGTTGTAAATAAGTCTTGATATGTAGGCCAATCTTCATATTTTCCCGAAAAAGTAGGCAGCTGTATTCTAGGTAACCTTGACAATGAAAACTGACCTTCTTGAGTAACTGACATATTCGATTCCTGTGTTATCTTTTGTGCCGACTCCAACGTTAACAATATATCAGTTAAATCAGCCTGTAGACATATATACAATTCTTCACATTTATAATATTCTTCATTAAGAAAATAAGGTAATATGCCGCGTTGTTCCCGTGGTGTACATTTTGTCAAGTTGTTATGAGCCCTTTTGAATGTTTCCCAGTATTCTTCTACAGTTCTCAATCTTGTTTTCACGTAACCAGCTGTCAATCTTTGTTTTGGACATTTTTTCATATTTATTTGAGCCCTTTGTATCATATTTGCTGCATCTTCCAATGTTGTAAGATATGTGGTTTGTTCTGTAGTACACGGCGGAGACATTATATTGTTTATATATAACTTCACTAAAACCACAGTTATCGTTTTTCACCACTTAACACACCATGTGAGTTTTTACTTCAAAACAAAGTACAAATCGAATCGTGAATAGAAACTACGTATAGAAAAAAACACTGCGCCTTATCGCAAAACAAGTCGAGGTATCTATTGTCCTATTGTATTCAACCGAGCGCCCGCATCGGCCGGCCGTTCTATTCAATAATCCGGCTCGTTAATGGACCATTATGTCTTCGTGTTAAGGTTCAATTTCGCTTGAATAGAACGGTGTGTTGATATAAACGACTGTTCAGAATGACAATTTTATTTGCACTGAAGTTAATGACACAAACACACTGGACAAGCTCATAATGCGGTCTAGCGCTAACATTTTCACATGAAACGATTTTAACAACACTTGATAAGTTAAAAAGGATGTGCAGCAATATATATTTAAAAATATATATAATATATTCCACGTAATATTATATAATGCTATATTTGTTTTATTGTACCCTAAAACAAATAAAATATTAATACGATTTACATAAAATCGACTAATACAAAGTATTACATTAATTAAGAAATCATTTGTGAACACAATTTTTTATTCACAAATATTTATAGTGGAGTAAGGAAATAAAGAGAGGATATAAATTTATTTGCGAAATAATGACTTAAGCTTGAAAATAATATTTTAATCTTAAATGTTGGTTTGTATGTAGGTAGGTACTTGTAGACAGTTTCCCATAAAACTTGAACAAAAACCAAATTCATTTCGGCGCCTGATAAAAACCACCCTTCATAGAATAATTGTTCAATAATGAAATCGATTCTCAAACTCCTGTTACACAAATTGTTGTCAAAAAACACTAAATGGCTTTGAAATAAGATTCATTTCGCTAGGATCTCATAGGGAGAGTAACCCACATATCTCTATCGTCCGATACGGGCGCATGAGCCTCGCAAGTTATTAGGCCCAATCGTGACATGGTTATAGGGTTACCATCACTTAAGCATAAACATCACGGAGTTAGGTGCTTAGAACCCCTTCATATCATCAGATTTTTAAACTTAATTTAAAACGTATAATAATAAATACACTAAATTCCCTAATTCACTATGATTCATACAATATGATTCCAATATATTTTGTCGTTTGTCGACGTGCATATATATTTTATTTATTATATATAAACTATTTTTTTATTCTCAAACATATTCAAAATAAATTTTAAGAAAGTCTTATTGTACTTGAAAATTTTAAGCCCGGACTATAAGGCGCATAACACATTGCACCGGACACCGCTGCGGTGTACGGAGGGACGAAAACCGCATGCGGCTGCGGCGGCACGGAACCGTGCCACCGTACGGTTTGCTCCGTATCACCGTCCGGAGCTACGGTGCACGACGACGCCCCGCATCACCGCATTATCTATGTTAAGATCTATTACGCGTATGCACGTCCTTTCTACGCAAAAATCCGTACGATACTGCGGCACAGTGTGGCATACCCCGCGGACCGCACCGCATCACCGTCCGGGAGTGCGGTGCCGTCGCGCGCGCCGCACAACCGCACGGTGATGCGGTGCGAGTGTGTTATACCCTGCGGTTTTTGTATACAAATTAAGATTCTCCAGTCAAAATTAAAAACCGCAGCACCGCACACCGGAGCGGTGTCCGGTGCAATGTGTTAAGCGCCTAACTGAAAACCCGCCCGGACGCTCTCAGGATGCCCTGGCTGGGACATTAGGACAAATCCGGGGAAACTAGGACTGATATCAACCATATGTGGTAACAATAAAGCGTGAGATGTAGCTAAGGATACCATGGAATAGTGTAAAGGCAAATGATACTATTAAAAATTGAAATAAATAATGCAGTTGAGCCTAATACGGTAATGATAGCATATTTCTGATGCTCTAGTGTTACCGTTAATGACGGTCCCCATTTGAGGGAATTCGTTACATCCAAATTTTTCAGTTAACAATTGTTATAATATATAAAAACATTATTTTTAAATCACAACATTTGTACATTATATAATGTACATAATGTATACTTTAGGTGAAATACTTAGAAACACCCTTAAAACAATGTGTTTTTGTGGAGATGGGCATATGACTGAAAACAAAATATTCGCGTAAAAGTGAATCATAGACGAACGAAGTAAAAGAGGTCAGGTATTTTATCCATAGACTACAGACCATGGATAAATATGAATGTAGCGATCACATCATTAAGTACATGCCCTCCGGACCATCTGACCACCATGTACTTGCCACTGGTGGTGACTTGGGATTTCTATATCCCAACTGACTACCAGTGACCAAATAACACAGTACTACTCCCATATCACCACCAGTGGTGAAAATTGATTCATTTTACCACTGGTGGTCAACTGGGAAAAACTTATTCCCAATTCACCACTAGTGACAAAATATCAGATGATCCGGAGGGCATGTGATACCGCAGCTGACTGCCTCTAACTAATATCAGTAGGTATCCCAACAATGAATGTTAAAAAAAGACCTTATATATTTATGTAGCATTAAGTTGAAATGTAATATTAATGTGAGGCGAAATATAGAGTTTATTGTTAAGGAATTATATTATAACCGTTAACCGCACTGCATCTGCACTTGGATTGTATTTTTTTAGTAGGTATTTTTAAATAAATATAAATTTTTGTTTTAAATATTTTCATTCACAGCCCTAGTAGTAAACAGGAAATGGGGTATCAGACTGTTTATTACTCGACTCACACACAGTGTCGCTTTACCATACCAGTGTGATTTGATCTCTATAGATTATCACAAGTTTTTCGAAGCCCAAAAAATAAATTCCTTTGTTCCTTGTAATATTTCCGTGCATATGATAACGTGCGTAAAATATTCATCATCACAGCTCATATACGTCCCTACCTATGTTAGGGTGATTAGGCCTTAGTCAACTACGCTGGCCCAGTGCGGATTGGCCGACTTCACATACACCATTGAATTTCTTCGCAGATGTATGCAGGTTGCCTCACGCCGTTTTCCTTCACCGTAGGAGCGTCAGACAAATGTATGTACAGCGTCAGACAAATGTATTGTGAGCGTCAGACATATGAAATTCGAACCGAAAACACATTGGCATTGTACATGGCGGTCTCGAACCCCTCCCGATTGGAAGACGAATCCACAGCGCCACCGACGCAATATTATGATAAAATATTTTTAAGTTCACGTTAACATCTGTACTATTCTAATTAAGTTGTTGTGCGTGAATAATTGGAAATAAATAAAGAAGTTAAAAAGCAAAATTGCGAGTCATTAAAATAATTATTGTGGTTTTTTATTGAGTGCGCTTTCCGCACTCGATGTCCTCGTATTTTAATAAAATTTAAGAAATAAAAATGAGTCTGGGCTACATGGCTACATATCAAACTTGCTTATTCTCGTCAGAAAAAAAACAAAAATATACTAATAGCAACAGATTTAAGTAAGATTGAGGCAGTTTATTATCTGTGGCTTAGATGAAACTATCGGCAACTAAATTGATTAATATTGCGTCTCTACCATAAAATATAACTAGCACCTATCACAACTAGCATAACTAGTCTTAGATTAAATCAAATAGGGTAACTAGTAGACCACACGGTGGAATAAAATCTTAACAGGAATAGTTAAAGTCTATATTTGAGAGTTAGTTCACTGACAGAAAGCCCCTCAGGACATAATATGTTTCAATCTGAGTTGCGGATGACATCGAAATAAGTCTGTGTGTGGGCGATTAGATCTAGCACGTGAGAGCGAAAAGACTATTAAATTGATAAGACGAATAATAATAATAATAATATAGAGCAAAGCTGAGAACTAGAAGGTACGGACTACATTTACCCCATATTTTTTGAATTTGGCTAACTTCAAAACAATGTTTTGACAAATGTGTAACATAAAAGTAGGAAAATTATAGGATAGGTTCTCGAGTCGTTACAAAGCACTTAAAGCTGTGTTCCCGCAAATGATCTTGGAGGAGGATCATTGATCCTCTGAAGGAAATTTATCAATCGCAGATTCGAAGATGCACTCGGTCCAGTTACCGCACATGTGAAGTACGTGGATACATTTAAGTATACCTCGACTGGTTTATTGAAATAGACTCTTATTTAGCACATTGCGCATAAATTCTAATAGCTTGTCTTCCATGATTTTGTCTGGAACGATACGATTTTGTCTAATATTGGTTTACAACCAAATTCCTTTATACATTTAATTTTAAATTGTATTCTTCGTAAAAATACAATATTAATTTCTTAAGAAATTTTGCGACAAATGCATATTAAGCACACTAAATGCTGGATCAAAATCTGGAACAAAACTGTATTCCAGTTTCTTCATAGCCATGTTTATACGAAACCGGCTTTGATCATAGGAATCGATTAATCGTATACTGGTTTGAGTTTCAGCTCCAACTTAAGCAATCAGTGGCATGACTGCTTCTATGTACTTTGTATCCTGGTTAGTACAAACATCTTAAGTACCTATTCCCAGAAATGAAGTATTTAATTGAGAAGCTATTTTATTAAATGGCTACTTTAATTACGTTAATTTTGTACATTGTTTATTAACTATATTCTTTAGCAAAAATGCTAATTGTTTATTACGTAATAACAAATATTTATGAACTACTTTTTCTTTTGTTATTAAAGTCACTAAGTTATACGAATTGTTTGATTACTACTTAGTTACCATTAAAGCGAAATATAAAACTTAAATAGCATTATCAAAATTAACTTTTGTTGGCGATTTCGAGCCTTGATAGAAGAGTTAAATGGATAGGCAAATTTACTACACTTATTTTTTTATAATTTTTCGTAGTAGGTACATACGTCGTAGTACGTACTTTAAACAACCGTTTCTTTCCACTTCTCGAACGATAACGAACTCTGTTAATCGATTATATACATTTTACACGTAAACCTACACAATTATTTGTTTTCGTGTCTAAACAATTTTACAAGATGCTACGGTTGTATAGCGAATATTCCGACGTAATATTGATTTATACATTAGTCAATATTGGGTTTATCGTTTTCATCGATATTGTACGAGTACAATATACATTTTAAAAACTTTTCTTACCCCATTTCTACTGTATTGGTTTTGGGAGATTAAGGATCCTTTACAGAATAACAATATAAGTAACTAGAACTTAAAATTCAGCGATAATAGTAACTTGGAATCATTTTTGAAAAGCACTATTATTTATTAAGTATTGGAACCTTCAAAAGTATATTGATTATGGGAAACAATAAGTCCTTTTCTATGTTACTCCCAAAAAAAAAACGGTAAGAAAGCTTAATGGTTACTATCATAATAACGTTGAATGGGTGTTTAATATTATCCTACGTCTCCGAGAGAACTCGTAAAAGCATCGTACAATTGTTCCCTCGAGCGTAAAACTGAACAATCACGTATAATGTGAGGGAGTATCGCTGCTGTTTGCTTATCACGTGGGTAACTTTGTCACGTTCCTCCACCCAGCCACTACTCCCCACCCCTCTAGGTTCTTCGCAGTACTGCTTGTATACGTAGGAAGTGTCGCGGTTCAATAAACTCTAAAATTGTATAAAGAATACTCATGTCCTTGTAAGAAAAAACAAAGTAGTCAAATAACAAAACATAATTAATAGGCACATTTTTATTCTAATACGAGAACTAATACGACTCAATAGCTTTATCATTAAGTATAATTAATCATCGACTAATCGTGCATTTTTTAAAATATGTTAACATTAAACAGAAATAACAATATATACTATAGATATCGGCGTTAATAGTGTAATAACTTTTTGTTTTTTGAAATTAAAACTTAAAACTTATGTGATAATACATTACACGAACAGAACATTTCTTCCAAATCGGTTACCTAAAATATTCCAGAGATTTCAATTTGTTAGTTTCTCTCTGCTAGCATGAAACAAGAACACATAAATGTATCTGAAAAGCAGACATACCGACCAATATATCACAAAAATCGTTCGTTACCTTTCATATCCGGGTGTCGATAAAATCAATTAGTTCATTTCAAACAACTGCGTTTTTGGAAATTTTCTTTTTAACGCTAGGCCGCTAAGCTCATTTTTGTATGTCAGCTTTAAAGGTGTTGGGGTGTTTAAGTGTACCTTTTATATCTGTCCAAATCGTAGCGTAAAACAAACTTCATCAGACATATCTTACATGATAAACATTCTTTGTTGTAATTTTCTTTTTTTTAATTGCTGCAATTGTTAGGTACTTATGTTGTGTGAAATGAAATTTCATGAAAAAAGAACACATTAAACAAACATCTGTACGGAAATGAAATGGTTTCTTTCAAATGATTGTTTTAGGTTGACTTAGCGAGCTTTGATTTCAGTTATATTCCGTAACTGTTTTCTGTTAGTATTTTAAGGCACCATGCAAAATTGAGACTGAACGCACGATCAGCCGGCGATAAAATTAAGCTGTTGCCAAATTTTTTGTAGTCTGTAACATGTTGCCTCAGTTTAGCAATAAAATTGCTATTAAATAGGGGGGAACCTATTTTTGACATTTTGTCACAATTTCTCAGCTCCATAAATATGTTGAGTTGAATGCACAAAAATTTCATGTTATTACTTTGTAACTTGCACTAATATAGAATTATGAGATACATTACAATCCACGTAGCTATTTTATTATCTCTAAGATTAAGTAAATCACATACATGCCCCGATTCTTATGTGCTCTATATACAATCTTTGCTAGCACTACCGTAAGATTTAAAAGTTATTTTCTTCCACATATTCTCCACTCCAAAGTATTTATTTAAACATTGCACTTTTAAAAATATTCATTAAATTCTTGGTGACGTTTTTCAACGTTGTACTCGTATGTAAAATATGACAGCACTTTTTCTCGACACAGTAGATACCTACTTCACAAGAATGTAATTTCTCTCACAGATTACTTACCCATCTTCAATGAATGTCGAGTGGTGAACCGGGTTGCTGTGCAAAAGTGAGCCTTACTCCTAACGCTTAGGGCTTGGGAGCTTAGACTTTTGTGATAGAGCGGTGCTTTGTCCTGTCCTGTTATCCACTTACGGCTATTATGATCGACGTCTGCCTTTGCACCAGACCTTGTTCTGATGTGTCGCATCCTCGTTATAAATTATGGTCCTCCTACATATCATCTTATGTTATTGGAAATAATATGTTAAAATAATATATATCTGTTAACCCTTATTTAAATAGAGTTTAAAAGAGTGCTCCATCCCTTTAACACCCGGTTGCACCAAGTTTTACTTTTATGACTTCGTAAAAGTAACGACTTAATTCATAAAAATGGGTCATTTCACTATTAAATATATGATTCGCGACGTATTTTTAATCTTTTTAAACGTAAAGGATAAAATAAAACTACAATTGAAACTAGAGGTGAGACATTATGGTGTAATTCTTACGTATTTATATTGATTTTTACTCTTACTCTTACGAAATCCTAAAACGTAAAATTTGATGCAACCGGCCGATATGTTTACGAGTATCTAACATGTAAGTTTGAACATTATCTCGTACTTTCATAATTATATAATAAAGGACAATGTCGAAAATCGCCCCATGACCAACAAAGATTTGATTTACGCCATAATTATATGCATATTTTATAACACTCATAACATAAATATATGTATTCGACGGACGAATCAAAAATATATAAAAGTACTTTTAGAAACAAAACCAAATAAAGTAAAATATAGGAATGGTTATTGTTACCTTCGCTCGACTGAATAGAATTAAATCGATTTTATGTAGGTATGGGTATTTATTTATTTTTATAAATTAAGATTTTTATAACTTACAAAAAATGGTTCAAAATATTTACGCACCTCTTTTTACTGTAGTGATTCCGAACTACTATTGCTATGTAGATAGGTAGACACAACTACTTAAATATGATTAATCGTTTTTGTTCAGAAACTTTGAATTTAGGCACACGCTGATCTGTCTAGTTCAAAGGTACGGAATTTGTATTCCTATAACTTAGATGAAACCAGTATTCCAGTGTTGTTTATCCAGTTACAAAGAATCAAATAAAAGTTCACTGTCAAACTTCTGCCATTAATATCTTGCTACGATGTTAATCAACCGTAGCACCGCAATCTGAATAATAGAAAGATAAAAAGAAATGACAAATATTGCTTTGAATTCACCCACGTACTGAAGTTTGTGTTTCAAGATGTGGTAGGTATTGTTTTTTTTACAACATTTACATTATTACCAATAAATTACTTAGCCTGCCACTCGCAGCTTCGCCCGTGTTTTTTTTCGTTCTTCCCGTGGAAATTCCATATTTTCCCTTAGACTAACAATTATATAGCCTGTGTAACTCAACGCTATTGTAGTATTCTATTAGTGAATGAATATTTAAAATCGGTCCAGTAGTTTTTTAGTTTATTCATTACAAACAAAAAAATACCTTTTCTCTCAACAATACTCGTATTAGCATAGATATATTTATTTTTTAGTAAAAAAATACGCGTTTAATGTTCAAAACGGGGCTGATGTTTGTGATTACATTTTAAAAATTGTTAAGCCCGTCGCACGAGTATTGTAGAACGGTATTATCTTAATTAAAAACACAGTTATTCATGTTTGTGTCATAACTTTGGAGGCTTCATTTAAAGTTGGATGTCTGTTTGTACCTCTGTCGATGTTTTCGCACAGATGGAGTTATATCATGACTTTCATATTACATACAGTTCTTCCGACTAAATCGATTACATATAAAAATCAACGTTTGTTCGTTCACTATGCTCTCATACAATATGAGAGCATAGTGAACGAACAAACGTTTCAAACGATGAAACTTTAAAAGGGTCTTTTGAGGCCGCAATCCTCAGATTAACTAAACCAATGGATTCGCAATGTTATTATATGTCTCAAATAAATTTGCGTCCAGTTCAGTCCGCCATTACAAAGCACCGTGTTTGTTGTTGTGCTAAAATATCAGTCGGTGAGCATTATTTGTGAGGGCATTTTACAGTTATACGTTTTTTATTGATTTTTTTAATGAATTCTATAAAGAAAAACATAAAAGTGTGGAATCTTGGATGCAGCGTCCCTAGTTTTTTCCGCCATCTTAGAGCACCAACCCAAATCTTGGAACGCTTTTTTCGTAGGTATTTCATGTCTATTGGTATCTATAGTCTAAGCCGCAATCAGACAGGGATTCTAGCACAAAAATGCTAGAGAACCACGGGTCGGATCAGTTATTGGTTATTGAAAATGCATCTTAAAGTGGTACCGTTTAGAATTGGCCATTTTGCCACTGCAACGGCACGGCTGCCGGGAGCGAAATACTTAATAAATAATTTATTTAATTCAGACATACCTACTCCATACATGTGTTAGTAAAAAAATTAACCAAAATTAAAAATATTTTAGTATGACACCTTAACCTAATATGTATTTTAGAGAGACAGAGGTCACATGTAAGTGGACCCAGTGTCTTAATGTTTGACCATCGCAACGGTCACCAATCGCACTTAGGAGACCGTTGCTGCTGCAGCGGCCTCTATGCATCAGTGAGGGTACTCTGCTACGCATTATCCCATAGAAGTCTAGCTTTCGCAAACATGCCAGACGCACTGCAAACCCGCGACTGCCCCAACAATACCCTGAGCGCGTTATTGTATTGGATACGCAGAGCATTGTGTGATTTTAATAGTATGAAGTTATACTTATGTCACGTTTTTCCACTTCCCGGTGTCAGCATTTATATGAGCACTCGTATTTTCGGCGTAGCCGGCTAAACCTCTATTTACTGCAAATTGGATATATTTTTTTTACCTTTATTTTCGGGCCGTAAACTGACCTTAAACTGACCTTTAAGACGAATGAAGCTTTATATAACATATAGCTACAATACATATAGCTTACAAAATCAGTATCTCTGCCATTGACGTATATAAACGTCAATGATCTCTGCTATAAAAAAGTAATTTAAGTGACAAGGACCCAAATAAAATAAAATAATTACTTATGGGCTTGAGTTACAAACAAAACGTAGACGACAAAATGTCAATTTTTCTAAATTTAGATTATTTTTCAGCAAAATTATGAATAAAATGTCCAAATTGCCTCAAATGAATATTTGATTTTCTTTTGAGAGAATCAAGCTTCTTCTTCGTATACAACCCTATAGAAAAAAATTGCGATTCGATTCTCTGGAGCTCGGAAGCCGGTGACTGCCACAAACATCGGGACTGGTTCAGATAGGCGGAAGCTGTGACATCTGCGTCGTTTCTGCTCGCGTCGACGCTGCCGCTGGAGGCTCTTATCACGGTCCACATGCTTTCATATACAAAGATCGCTGATTCATTTGGTATAGTTGCTCGATGCAAACATTAAAAAATAAAAAAGCATTTTTAGCTTTATCGAGTTACGAGTAATTCGACAGTTAGTTCAAAGTCAAATGAGCGATCATATACCTACTTGAGTATTTTAGAGTTGTTTTAATTTTCGTATGACTTTTAGGACGATAAAGATAAAATTCTAAAGAGAAGACATGTGTTGACAGATTTTATGATATCACAATAGGCTAGATGACTTTTGCTTTAATAGAAGCTCATTCATATAATAAACTGAACGAAAAAATCGGTTTTCGAATAACTAAAAAAACAACCAAGATATAAGGTATTAAAGATTTTTCTCCATCTCTTTCTAGCAAAACGGCAATTTATATGGAGTTTAGATGGCCGTACTAAACAATTACGTCACGGTTGATGTCGGATCTCTCTGTCTAATCGCTTCCAAATTAACAACTTAAAATGCTTGTATCTAATGTATTAAAATGCTTGTAGTTATCATCCCTATTATTTCTCGAATAAGTTTAATCCGATACTTCGAAATTAGCTCTACAGTCCGAAAAAGTTGGTTTTAAACCTTTACATTTTTCAAGCAATTTGAAGTAAATTAGACTATCTTAATATTGTCGGCGGGATGTAAAAACCTCGCATGTGCATTACTCCAAATTTTACAGATGTAAAGAACCGTATAGTGAAAATTCTCATCCGTTCTCATTTCTTCAATAGTTCGGGCTACAATTGGCTAGATGACAAAAAATTTTTTTTTGCTTTAATAGAAGCTCATTCATATAATAAACAGAAAGAAAAAATCGGTTTTCGAATAACTATAAAAACAACCAAGAGATAAGGCATTAAAGATTTTTCTCCATCTCTTTCTAGCAAAACGGCATTTTACATGGAGTTTATATGGCCGTACCTCAGAACAAGGGCCGTACTCAACGATGACGTCACGGTTGATGTCGGATCTCTCTGTCTAATCGCTTCAAAATTAACAGCTTAAAATGCTTGTATCTTATGTATTTCTAAGCCGATTTTAATTCTAATTTCACATGATTGCATCTTTTTCTACGCTATTTTAATATTTTATGTCGAGATGTGAAAATTAGAATTCAGTCATCATCCCAATTACCGAATCCGAGTTTTGTTTTACATAGACAGACACGTATTACGAGGTTTTCTTACGTAAAACGACTAAAAGAGTTTTTCACAAAATTTGTGACTTACGACTTTTTCACAGCCCGCCAACGATATTTTCCTCTTTCGCCAAAGGCTCAATAAAATATTAATGATTTTATTTCGCTCTATATATGTTTGGAATCGCGTGAGAAATTTCTTTTTACTTTTTGTGTTGTATTTAACTCGTTTAAAAGTTATTATTTTTTCATTTTTGTGTTGTATTTAACTCGTTTAAAAGTTATTAGCGAGGGTCTGAGCCGTGCAGTGTCACAAGTGAGTCATCAATAGCAATAAATTGGCCATTCGAATTCCCAGCTCGCTCCTACTCGCTGTTAATTAGTGTCGTGCATGCGATGCCTTCATTAGGAGTCTACACTCGTCTGCACACAGAAGGGCTACTCTCTAAGGCCGCAAACAAAGTTTTGTTCTTAAATCTAATTTAGTTGTATAACGAGAAAGAGAGAGAGAGAGAGAGAGATGACTATCCTGGCCATGAACGTCACCAATTCATGGTCATAGTCTATCCCAGTGACAGGGAAACTTTTTTCTTTGCGTGCCATTATTAACTGACGTAATGGGTATGTAGCGGGCTAAGTTGTTGCATTTTTGGCTAAATTATTTACTAATATAAAAATATTGATATACTTATATATTTTCCGAAACACAAATTTATTGTGTAATATTACAAAATAATTATTGAATTAAGAAAGAAATTGCAAGTTGTAATTAAATTTAACTTATAGGTTAGCTGCGGAGTAGAAGGTTGAGGAGCGCTGATTTGTGGGGACCATCAGACGATGCTACATGTTCCGTTTTCGCTCATATCGCCTGCGCTTGTGAAACAATACGTGATTGTCTTATGACTGCTGGTGTGAATGAAATTTCTAACAATACGAAAACTTCACTTGATTTTTGTTGATGGTCGTAGTTTCCCTATCCCTGGTCTATCCCATGGTGTTGGGTGAATCATTGAATTTGTATTTTAATATGTTGTTTTTATGGGAACACCATTTTTCGATTCAGTAGTCTGTTTGTGAAATATTTAGGTTTTAAAATGCTAATTAGGATTCCGTACCTCGAAAGAATAAAAACGGAACCGGTTTTAGGATCACTTCGTGGTCCGTCTGTCAAGACTCTTTTCCCCGGGAACGCGTCGAGATATCAAACTGTAATTAATATCAAATACTCGGGTCTACGGTCTTTTTTAGCTGTGAAAAAATAATACTTGTAAGTTAACGCGATCAAAAGATAACCGTTTATATTGCATATTTTCGCAAATTTTGCAATTTCATAAGGGAATCAAAACATACAGGGTACTTTTCGCTGACCTAGAATCGTCGCACATGTTTAAAAAAATCTGAAAACCGAAAATATATCTACATAGCTTCATCTTTCCCGGGGAACACTGCTGTAACTCGGCCCATTGGCCAGGTGGATCTGGGTAAATTTCCATCAGAAATGAGCACTACATCTCCAACCCTAATAGATGGTGCATGTCCGGGTAGTCGTCTTGGGCTACAGGCAGGCAGGTATTCCCTGATAGGAACTTATATACTTAGATAAGTCTGTACGGAACCCTCGACGCGCGCAATCAACACGCACTTGACCGGCTTTTTTTTGTTAGAGTCAAGTTAAATGGTTGTTTATGAAAATAATCCTATTATCAGTAGTATATACATATAACGGAATTAAATGGGAAATAATAACTGTTAAGAAGGGTTTAGAAGTTAAAGCGTTATAGTCGACGAACATACAAAATGTAATTACCTATAAAAGATAATAAGGTAAGGTAAGGTATATTAAGTAACTTTTGAGTACTTGGTGAAGGAAAACTTCGTACAAAATTCCATTGCAAAATTAGTTAAAGTTGTTCGTTAAGTAGTAAAACAAGTAGTAAATCTGAAAACGAACCATGTAAAATTATGCCAAAATAAAAGCATAACAGCCTTAATAATGACAATAGTACGGAACCCTACGTCGCAGGTGGCCCGACACGCGTTTAGCCAGTTTTGAAAATCGCCCCATGACCAACAAAGATTTGACTTACGTCGTAATTATATGCATATTTTATAACACTCATAACAAATATATTTTTTCGACTAGGAATGGTCATTGTTACCTTTGCTCGACTGAATAGAATTGAGTCGCTTTTATGTAGGTATGGATATTTATTTATTTTTATAAATTATGTTTTTCATAACTTACAACGTAAATTAAATTAAAACATGCATACAATGTATAATAAAGCATACACTGATATTTTGCAGAAATAAGGAAAAGAAAGAAAAATCTTGCGAAAGTAACCCTGTCACTTTTAATATTTAATACTTGGGCCCCATAGCTTAGAACCTTTATTAATATACACATTTTATTTCTAAGATAAATTTAATAACAATATTACGAGTATTATGGCACCAACGTTTCGTCTAAAAGTCACTGGCCTCATAATATCACCATAAAATAAAACAACATAAGCAGTGTGGAGTTCACGCTGACGTTTATGAATAAGGGACGAATAACTTATCATAAAAAAATAATATCCAGGCACTTTTATCTACAGTTGCGTTCCATTCTAATTGAATCTCGTTATAAAGTTTATCTTTGTGCAGTCTATACTTTGACTATTTGTATTTCGTGGGAAGAATTTTTTAACCATGAAATACAGATATACCGGGTGGAAAAAAAGACCGTGTTTGGAGGAAAAGTACCTTTAATATTGATGATGGCAAATTTTACTTTAAATTCCTTTATTTTGAAAATTATTGTGACAAAAAAACATTCTGTATTTTACCAACAAACCGATAGAGTCATTCATAAGGATCGATTTCTTTTAAACAACTAAGTATCTTAAATTATCTTTAATTTAAAAATATTTTTTTTATTGTAAAGCTTACTAAGTATCTACAGAAAATAGTTCACTTAACTTATGAATTACTCAAAATGAGACCCATTTCACGTATGCACAGACGTATTCTTCGAATGAATTCGCTACGTGTCGCCTTTTATATCGAGTTGATTGAATATTTACGAGTAAAATATTAGTTCAACTTTTCTGTGAACGGGCTTAACAATAAAAAAAATATTTTTAGTGGTCTTTCTTTAATTTAAGATACCTACTATGTTGTTTCAAAGAAATTGATCCTTATGAATGATTCTTGTCGTTGGTACAACCATAAAATAAAGAATGTTTTTTTTTGTCACATTTCACCGGTGCGATTTCCGGCTCAAGCAAGTGGTTTTTCAAAAATCTTTAAATGCAGTTTTAATTTTTTTTTTGGGAAATAAAGGAATGTTTCGTTTCAGCAAAATTTGGCATTATCAATATTAAGGGTACTTTTCCTTCAATCACGGTCTTTTTTTCCTATACAAGGAATTATTCATACTCCTATATACATATGAAGAAGTGCATTGAGAAGTATAATTTATTTGTTATTAAATTTGACCTACCATGCTCGCTTTTTTTGTATTTATCTATGAATATCTCACATATATATTCCGATGCATGCATTGTACAGGTGGATAGAATTAAAATTATTATTTTTATTTCCATCCATTTATTTTATACGTGTTATAACATTTTTTCACTTTCTTTTAATACTTTTACGAAAACCTTTTGTCTCAAAATATTAGTACGCATATATCTTTGTATCTCTATAGAGATACAAAGATATACCTAATTCAGATAGACCATAGTTCCCAGTGGAGCGGTAATTTGTTTCTCCCAGTTTAAATTATGATAAGATTTTATTATCTCCTTCTGATTTTAAGTAAATAACTGGCCTTTCATGGTGTCAGAATGTGGCTTTATCAGTTTGACTGTGTTAGATATTTTATTATGCAAACGTGTTGCCAAAGTTAACTGAAATAAAATGTTTTTTCTATGTAAGATGATTAAGGATGAATCTTGATATTTGTCAAATTTCATAATAAGCATATATTTATGTAATTATAGTTTTTCTTTACAGACTTTGAATTAGCTCTATAGAAACTCCATTTAATTTACTTGTCTACTTGTCTTCAATATTGCATAATAGCTGTTCCCGCGACTTCGTTCGCGTGGATGGCGGAAAATAACAGCATGGGGTACATTTTTTCACGTTTATTCAACATTTTTCATTGATGCTCAGCTTCTATTAGTCTTAGCGTGATGTTATATAGCCTATAGCCTTCCTCGATAAATGGACTATCCAACACAAAATGAATTTTTCAATTTAAATCAGGAGTTCCTGAAATCAGCGTGTTCAAATAAACAATTAAACTCTTCAGCTTTCTAATATGTCCTGTTTACTCTGAGATTACTATAGATTGAAAAATTCCTTCAATAACAAAGTTATCCAAGGAGATGCCGCTTTCTCTTGTTTTTGCAGCATAGCTAAAGCTTTGTTTTTAGTTTGCTGTCCAACTTGTTAGTCTGTCAGTTGCGATGTCATTTCAGGTAATTATGTTGCCACGGCCATGTTCGTGTCTGTTTTGTTTGGTAGGAAATCATTTGCATGTATGTGATTCTCTGGGCCTAATCTCTATCCATTCATGAATATGTATTTAATAATTCGGAACAGATGTCTGACAAGTTTGCATTAACGAATTGAAAAAATGTTGATTCTATATCAGACATACTAGAGAAATTTATAACTTGTTATTCTCCCGAATTCCATTTTGAAATATGTGAAGAAGAAGAATCGTCCAAAGAGGTACGTGTTTGATGGGTCACATTAAGAGTATTAATAAAAAAGTAGTAAATCTATTATAAACAACTGCTTAATGCAAGTATTCAACTATTTCGCATCTTTTATGTTTTAAACTCGCAATAAAATGTAGTATTTTTCTCAAAATACTTACCTGTTACCTGTTAGTGATAAATAAATGTCTCTCCCAAAATATACCAAAATCGGTCCCAGAGGTTTGAGTGAGGCAATGAGTTACAAATTTAAAATATACTTTATTCGCTCAAGATTATTATGTGTTTAAAACAATCGTTTAGTCTTTATCATTGTTCGAAATCGTCAGCGCTTAGCATCTACACTATTATTATAAAGAGGAAAGATTTATATGTATGTATGTATGTAACGAAAAAATTCAAAAGCTACTCGACCGATTTCAAAAATTCTTTCATCATTAGAATGCTACATTATGCCTGACTAACATAGGCTACAAAATTAATTTTCCTATGGGAAAATATAAAATTTCCACGGGAAAACAAAAACAATGCCTGCGAAGTTGCGTAAAGTAAAGCTAGTTTATCTATATCTATACTAATATGGAAAGATTTGATTGTTTGTCTGTTTGCATTGAATAGGCTTCGAAACTACTGAAGCGATTTTGATGAAAGTTCGTTTAGGGATAGTTCGAGACCAGGGGAAGGACATAGGGTAATTTTCCTACAGGAAAAAAAATCCCACGGGAAAACAAAAATAACGCGGGCGAAGTCGCGAGCGGAAAGCTAGTTATACATATATTGAGACTACTGACAGTTGCACAAGCGCCCTTAATTTTGCAAAATATTTATATAAATATTTTCTTTTCAATTTAGAATTCGGCAAATATGTGAATCACAGATAAGCTCATTTAGATCATGCATATAAGCACTTGTACTTTGAATAGATTTGGATAGTATTTTGTATGCGTTTAAAAACGTTGATGCAGACAGAAGTTCGATGTCTTAGTAGCCGCTTTATAATAGTTTTAATTTATAATAGTTTTAACTTAAATTTTAGCATTGTAATCTGACGTAACCATTATAACCGTATAGTTTTAACTTACTTTGAATGAAGGGTAATCGTGAAGACTATATTCAAAAAATAATGCAACATACTACAATCCAATTGGTGTGTACTTTTTACAATTTCAGCATAGAAGTATGATATGATGAAATTCCTAAAAATATTAGTTTAAGTACCTATTTCTTAATGAGCTTGTTCTAAGGTATCAACCATTCTGTACAGAATTACTAAATGTGTTAATAGATAAACTTCAAAATAAAAACATCAAAATAATGCATCATGTACCAGAAGGAGCAGGCCTATGGCGCGTGGACTATAGAAGAGAAAGTGTCAACCCCTCGTCCCGTCTCGTTTCATTGTTATGACAGAGAGAGAGAGAGAAGAAACATGTTATTTGTCTCTTGTCCCGTTTTGTCCACGATCTGATACTATAAGTACCCCGGCGCAACTCCCCCTCGTAGTAAAGCAGTAGTGCTTGCTTTGCTGCGTCCGGAACACAGAGTAGATCATCTTTTTGTTATAGAACACACTGTCTATAAAACCGCTTAAGTGGCACTGTTGGTAGAAAAAGCATAAACAAATAGTGCAACGGTACTTGCAAACATTGTCGAAAGTGCGGTTTTAGAAGGTCAACGCGGCACGACTTTCGTTTATTGCACATTGAACAAATCAATACAACTCAGCTCAATTATTTATTTTTTAAATATCTACCCGTTATGCTAGTAGGTACGAGTTATTTTTTAATTAGTTTTATGTCAATTTCACATATTTATTTGTTTTGAACCTGTTCGTAGGTATTAAATTTTGTAAAGATTTGAACATCAATAAGTTTAATCAATAGAGTAATTTTAGTTAATTGTACATAATATTTCTTCTGTGATTTTTATAAATTACTAGCTGTGCTTGCGAACTACGTTTTATTGTAATAAAGCTCAACTCTCAAAAATTTCCGGAGAGGGCCACCCTTATCACCTAGGGGTATAAAAAATAACCTACGACCTATTCTCAGATCTACCATATTTACATTTAAAAAAATCATTAAAATCGGTCAAGCCGTCGGAGGAGTTCGTATAGAGAAGAATTTTATATATATATTAGATTATAATAAGATAACGTAGTATATGGTACCTATGTACAATTCCAATAAAATAATTTAAAACTTATTACCTACTTGGGATCCAAATACTCTGAGAATAGAGTAATAATGGACATGGGATATTGCTCGCCGTTGGAGTAGTCAGCTTCCCCATTTCAGGGAGGTGAGAGGGGCTTTAGACACTGTTTCCTCCTTGACGTGTTATCTTCTGTGGTAACGGCGGTGATTAGAGCTTCGGTGGCGCTATGGCCTCGGCACTGGACTATGCCCCGAGAAGAATCGGGAGGCCCGCGATCGATCCTGCCATGTACCAATGTGTTTTTTCATTTCACGAATTTCATATGTACTTTTAGCTGACGCTCCTACGGTGAAGGAAAACATCATGAGGAAACCTGCATGCACCTGCGAAGTAATTCAAAGATGTATGTGAAGTCAACAAATCCGCACTGGGCCAGCGTGGTTTGACTAAGGCCTAATAGCCCTACCACAACTGGTTAGGGTAGGCTCGTGCGTGTGCGCTGTGGACGTATATGTGTGATGATGATGATGATAACTTCTTGTGACCAAAACTATTTTGGTAAATCAGTTTGGCTATAAGGAAATAGAGGATCTTATAAATAGGTCTACGAGGAACGATTAATGGTATTCCGCGTGGTCTTATTGGCCAATGGGAGCGCGAGTAACGACCCGCAGCAAGGTACTCGAGTGGCGGCTGCGTGCGGGGTGTCCATCCTATAAGATGGGCCGCTAATCTGATAAGATTACGGGAAGCTGCTGAATGGGGGCAGTGTAGGACCGATCGGTTTAGAGATCTTTATCCTTTGTCTAGCAGTGGGCGCGTCTCATCTGATACGATACTGATAATATGATCAACTAAGATTACCGTTGAGATAAATAAAATGTAGCCTTTTATCATTCGTTGCCTTTTCGCGAGCAATCTAACATTTCTGTGAAACATAATTTCTATGAATTTTTTTTTAATATAATTAACAAAGCCACAGCAACGCGATCGCGAAGTCTGAAACTAAAATTCGATATTATTAAGCGTTGTGTGCGTTGCGCTTTATTTCCCTTTTTTCAAGCTCCGGCCGAGATAGCTCGCAGATAAAATATCAAGGTCTTATCTGTTGTAGTGGTTGTGACAAATCAGTTGATAGTGACTATGGTGAATACTAACCAAACCGTCACGCTAGCAAGATTTATTGTGTAGAAATATAGCGCCGTGTATTTATTCAGTGATACGAAAATTCGTGCCGCTCTATAATAGTTCAGTGTCATAATTTATGTACATTGTGATAGTGAATAGTCAAAATGAATCCACAGATATTAAAATTACGCTCCAGGTACGTACATACAACAAGATATTTGAGTAAAATTTCGTTTACATTTTATAGGCAGATTTAACCCTTGCATAGTTGTTCTCTTTTGTTTTTTAATTATCTCATAATTTTTTTTTCATGTTGTAAGCAGCAACACTTATAGATAAAGTTAATTTCCCCGTGTTCTATTAAGGTTCTTAACGTGACCGCAGTTTTTTTCGGAAGCGATTTAGTATCGGTAGTATAGGTATTGTATCGTAATGATTAGATGGACGATACCTTCCGGTTCAAACAGACACTTTCATGACTGTACGTCTACTTAACAAGGGTAACCAGTCTGCTAAAATTTCTAGGAGAATTCGTTGGAGTTCGTAGAAGTGGAATTAATGAATGAAAGATAAATTATTTATTTATTAAGTGGAGTGCTATTACTTACTCGAAATAAGTAATAATTAAGTTTAATAGCAAGCGATCAAGTTAATAATAGTCATCACGCGTCTGATGTGGCGCTGTGGCGTTGTCGGTGGCGCTGTAGACTCAGCACTGGCCTCCTTATCGGGAGGTCTAAGGTTCGATCCCGCCAATTTTTCGAATTTCATATTTACATTTGTCCGAAGATCCTACGGTGAAGGAAAACATCGTGCATAGACATTTTGCGAAAAGAAATTCAAAGGTGTATGTGAAGTCGACCAATCAGCACTGGGCCGGCGTGATTAATTAAGGCCTAAACACCCTAACTCATGCCTCTCGGTGGGGCGTATATGAGCTGTGATGATGATCAAGTTAAAAAGAATAGAAAATGGATTCCTTCTAAATCCCTCAAAGGAATGTCGGACAATAATAAGACATCAAAAACATGGGTATCCGGTCAGGCTTTACAAATGTCTTTGTTTATTTATTACACCCGGCTTTTATTGAATTGCCTAAAAGTCCGGACAATCGCTTCATTCGAAATTTGTATATTTTAGGGCTATTCAGGCATTCTTACGGTTTTTATCATATTGTTAGCTATAATGTATCCAGAAAAAGCTTGTATTAAGAGATAAATATATTCATTCTTTACGAACATGTGCAATTGTGCATTTTATGTAAACAAATCACAAAATACTTGTAATATTTAAAATCTCCACCAAAACGTTTAAGGTAGGTACTTGGATACTGCAAAAGTGTAAATGAGTGATACTCATTGAGGACCAATCTAGTGCGTCATCATTATTTTTACATTAGTCCTGCGATATATAATTCTGTCAACAAGAAGCTTAGTATTTACTCTTTGTCTACTCGTAAACTGAAACCCATACTGAAATAGCTTTTTATTTAAACTACGAAGAAACAGAATTACTTCTCAAATAGTCCTACATTCCTCGACAAGTAATATTCACTAAACACGCACGCACACGTTCACACGCAGACACACACACGCACACACACACACACACGTACGCGCGTGCACACACATACTCGTAAATGCACACACATTTAGGTAAATTTTATCCCTTTTTGTTATTTTTTAATTTGTCTGTTTGTAATTCTATTAATTAGGTCCTAGGTGCTTTATAATTATTATTTTTTATTGGTTCGAAATGGGCGCTAATAGTTGCGACACAGTCCTAGACTAGTGCAACTATTAACGTATTACTAATTGTGTTCATGGAATACACAGAAAGTTTTCTGTATTCTGTGGTTACACTATACTGACGAATTTTTCTAACATTAGCGTAACGTCCAAGATAAAAGCTGACGGGAGCGGCACAGTATCAGTTACATGTTTGATCTACGTAAAAAAAACGAAATATTTTTCTTATCTTTGCATCTAATTCATAAAAAATACGTATTCCAGATGAAAGAAAAACTGGAGCGCGACGAAGTGCAATAAAAACTTATTGGAGAGCTTACGAAAAAGCTGTAGCAATTATTAAGTATACACGGTTACTCTTTTATCACTCCGAAGGGACGCTTTACGACACGCTAGTAGAATGATTTAAACATTAATAAAAAAAATTACTCACCTATTTAATTTTATATTAATTTTCTGAAATATCCAAAAAATACTGCACTTTTTTAGTAGGTACAGTATTTTTAAACCTTTTTATATTTTATTTTTATTAATGTTTAAATCATTTTACTACCGTGTCCTAAAGCGTCCCTTAAATTATCCGGAGTAATAAAAAAGTAACCGTGTGTATGTATTATATTTTGAAATGTATGTTATACGAAAGGTTTCATATTATGATTAAAAATAATAGCCTCATCATAAACAAGTTATTGCCCGCGACATCATCATAAACAAGTATTGGTGTTTAGTTATATCGCGAGATCGGTTATATCCCACGTTTCCTGGGGATAAAAAATGGGTCAAGTGCGAGTTGGACTTAGTTGGAGGGTTCCATATGAACTAATCTAAGTATATGAGTCTCCAGCTATTTTTTACGGTTTTTAGAATTTCCTTTACGTGTGCTGTAAGACATTGCCTCTTGCCGAATTTCATGATTCTAGGTCAACGAGAAGTACCCTGTAGGTTATTCTTTGTGAAAATCGCAAAATACCTAAGCGACATAAACGGTCATATCTTTTGATTTAGTTGACTTACAAGTTTGATTTTTTCACAGCTGAAAGAGACCGTAGACCCGAGGTTTTAATATAAATTTTAGTTAAAGGCCCTACTTTCCCTTTTTCAAGTAGGTAATTGCGATTTACTGTACCGCCACAAATTGTTCAACATATTATCTAAACATTCTTATAGACAGAAACATGATTAATAATATTATATTCTATAGAAAAAATAAAAATATCACTCTGTTCAATATTTTAAAACAGTTGTGAATCAGAAAATGCAATAAGAAATGTCATGAAAGTTTTACCAATAGATGTGCATTGTTATTGTCTAGAATATTGCAAAAAATCATTTTTAATGTTGTACTCCAGGTTTCCAGAAATCAGTTAAAACGTGTAAAAAGTAACGTTTTCGTTCGGCCACACACAGCGCGTAAGCGACAATAGAAGCTATGCAATTATCAACTATATTTCCTTATAATATAATAAAGCACAAGTAGATTTCCTGAGAAACCTCGCCTTAATATCTCCACACGACAGATTTAAGCAACGAAGTAATCCTAAAAGGGTTCCGTTTTTTTCCTTTTGAGGTACAGAACCCTAAAAAGAAGCGTAGGTATATGTCTTACCTCATGGCTTAACTTAAGTTATCTGTAATGCGGACAGACCGACGGAGTTACTTTGACATTTATAATATTATTTTAGTAGGGACACAGTCCCTCATTTTGATCCTTATTTAGGTAATATATTTCTTTGCTTCCCGATTGAAATATGATTCTCTTTATATGAGTTATAACTTTTCACGTTCTGTATAAGACATTTTAGGCTCAAATACAATGTGAACTTGATTGGCTTTAATAGTGTTGCGAGACAGCAGCTCTAGCTCGGCACAAATCTGCTAAAGTGTCGACTATTGCCGCAATGAGCTAGCTGCAATTACCACAGTCGAGATTGCGTTTTTAAATTCCTTGAATTTCGGTGAACTTCAAAACCAAAGTTCAAGAACAGAGTGATTGGTTTCTCAAATAGAAGAACAAAACTCAACGATATATCGATCTGACTTGAGTTAAAGTACTCGTATGTAACTTATATCAAAATTATAAGTCACTAAAACTCATTAAAAATATTGTGGGCTCTGATCTGTATGAGACCAAAGGTAAAAATGGTGTCTGAGACTAACTGCCCCTAGAAATCTGTTTTGTAGTATTGCTTTCAATTGTTCTATCAAGGATTAAGTACAATTATATGTATTTATTAAAATAAACATAGACATCATAAACACCATATCAACGTCTTGTTTAAATAAACAAGAACAAACATTTGTAATACAAAACACCGAACAGGTGAAGTATTCGTACGACACGGCAAATTAGGTATATAAACACAGAAAATACACTCCCGGACACCCAAGTGTTAAATATGTAGCAATTTTCAGATTAGATCCAACATTCCAAGGTTTTTATATACCTTTGTTATTTGCGTGTGCAATTTTTATAACATTTATTTTAACCATATATGTATTTATAAACTCAATTATAACTTATAAAGAAAAATTTGAGGGGCTACAGAAACTGGCTATACCGTTTAAATAACGGAATGGATTCTGAAGAATTGTTCGATATGATGTCAACATCCACGTGTTACTATTGTACCGCTCTCAGGCGGAAAGGAATTCATTTTAACACCTTAGAATGAAAATGGTCACGTACGGTACGGTTTTCGAGATATATTTTTCTCCTGCGTACGCTCAGGATACATTTTTGAATCATTAGAAGTAAATCTTGAAAGTTAACTCGAAAACTAATCGGAAATTATATTTTTACTGTTCCCAATTTTGGAGATTTTTAAATCACTCGAATTCGTATGCAATAACTCATTAAATTAAAAAACCGGCGATAAATCGCACGTATAACGGAACGTATTATACGTCACCTATTTTCTACTAGTTGATATCAAAAACGAGTGGGTAGGACTACTCGTTGCAGAATTCACGGAATGAATATTCAAAAATGGTGGATTTGGAAATTTGAAATCGAATCTTATGATTTGGAATGCGAATTTGAATTCTATTTTTATCAAAAATACGTCTCCAGGTTGTGGAATGAGATCTATTTTGAGAGGTATACTATAAGGGTTCTTTAAAAAAGGTGTGAAGATGTAATACAAGGCTTACAGCGCGTGAATGATGCTACTGGTATTGCAAGCGTCCATAGGCTGTGGGCATTGATTTACTACCAAACGTAGATAGAGCGCTTCATACAAAAACGCGCTTGAAATCTGTCACCTAATCGACTATACATTTGTACTCGCTGATATATACTTGAATATGCACGCCCGAATGAAAATTACCATAAAGAAAGTACCGTATTTATCGAATTCAACCTTATTCTGCATTGTTACGGCATCTATTTTAAGTACAATCGTGGGAAGTTACATCATTTCATACCTAGCCACAGATCAAACGACGTTTTGTAATTGCTACAAGAAAATATCAACTTTATGCTCTCAAACATAATGCTTGAAATTGCTTATCGCGTTGTCGGTCCAACGCATGAATGAGATAACACATCGTGATACGACGCCCGTGCAAGCGAGACGATTGTGATGTACTGACTCTGACGCGAAGCGACATGTTTATGAATAAAATAATTGTTTTTGATTGGTTTTTACGTATAAATCGAATATTTGAATACATGATAAGATGTGTAATGAGTTTACTAACGCAAAATATGAAATCCCGTCTTTTTTCTGCCGTTTCTGGCTATTGTTACCACAACTTTTGAATGCGCACTTCGGCATGTTTACGTGCCGACAGCTAATCACTCACTATGGAAAGGAACTGCACGAGTCGCGATTGAGCAGTTCTTCACCAGCCTACTTTTCGATCGTTCATGCGTTATCTACGTTTGATAGTAAATCAATGGCTGTGGGGATCACTTACCACATGAGGCGACCCATATGCTTTTTTGTCACCTTTGCGGTATATAAAATGTTAATGATTTTAGATTGTGTTCATAACGAGGTTAAAATGTTTATAATTTTTAATTCTTCTCATGTAGTGCGTTTTCTTTTTATTAATCTTTTCATTGACTATTTTTTTATTTATCTCAAAACCCTTACAATTGCCCCAGAAGATATCGTCTTCCGTATAATTTTATAAAAGCATTATTACGTTGACTGGGTACGTTATACGTTAGGTGAATGACTATTGACTACGTTTTTTAGACTAGCTACTCCACGAATTTTACTGCACATAATCATAAAGTTCAAAGTATCCCGTGTTCATCTGCGCCTCCAGTGTTCAACGAGCATTAATTGGCTGTTCCGTCCGAACAATTTGCATAAATTGATTACAAGTCGGCGTCGCGACGTCGCGCGGAGGTGTAACCCGACGCGGGCGCAGTCGCGCGCCCATCCAACCGTCTGATACACGTTCAGCCGCAATGCTTAATTAAATAATTACATCCTCGCCAGTCACAATTGCACCACAATTTAACACTTTTCCAAACCAATTGTTCATTTCTAACTGGTCACCGGCCCAGTGCTAATGGCATCGCGATCGTGCCCTGTGAGGTTCTAGTGCAGCCCATATATGTTAGTGAACCTTCAATAGTGATTCGTAAACTCAGGATGCGTCAGAGATATCAGCTGAAGCAGAGACCGTATGTACTTTACGTTGTACTTTAGCTTGTTTATATAAAATATTATATTTTAATAGCAGCCTAGCACAAGCTACAGACATAACGTGACAAGTGAAAAACATATTCCTTCTTTTTTCATGTCACGATGAAGCGAGATATAAAAAATGTGTGTCATTTATACCCTATTGTGCATTTACGTGTGGTAGATTGGTAGCGTTTACGACGGAAAGTTGGAAGCGCGATTCCTCTGGAAAAACTGTCTCTATCTTACCTGTTTTTGTCAGATTTTGTCAGAATGGGTGCTTTCACGATTTATTTAGTACTAGCTTTTGCCCGCGGCTTCGCTCGCGTTAAATTCGGGGTAACACCGAAGATTTAAAAAAAAAAATAAGGCAGATATTTTTCGTTGGTAACAAAGAGTCTGTGTACCGATTTTTAGCTTCCTACCTTGAAATCTGCAAATAGTCCCATATAAAATTTCACCCCCTCTTTTAAGGGGATGAGGGCAGATTTCCGAAAAAAAAAGATGCACGATTTTTTTGTTAATCACAAATAGTTCGCATACCAATTTTTAGCTTTCTACCTTGAAAATTGCGGATTGCTCCATACAAACTTCCACCCCCCATCTTAGGGAAGTGGGGGGTTAGAAAGAGACAAAAAGTAGCCTATGTCACTCTCCATCCGTTCAACTATCTCCACTTAAAAAATCACTTCAATCCGTTGCTCCGTTTGCCGTGAAAGACGGACAAACAAACACACACACACACTTTCCCATTTATAATATTAGTATGGATGATCATGGTAGCATCGGAAAGCCTACCAGCAAATCACTTATTCTTTTTAGTTTATGGCTGTGCTCACCACTACTCTTTACAAACTAATGATGTCCAGAATTCACCTTTTGTTGTGATAAGCGTAAATAACTGTGTTATCTCCACTATCTACCACGGTACAGTACACAGAAAGAAATCTATACCACCACCATTATAGCATCTTATGATGTTGACAAAAATTAAGTCTATAAAATATAAAAAACTTTCCAAATGCAATCTTTTACAATGGCAAATTGAAGTTTGGTTCTAATCTAACAATCACTTTAAGTTGAAGTGAGATTCCACTACGAACTACTGTTTCTTTTTACCTTTATACTCGTATATAGCATTATCAATAAAAATAATAAAACTAGAGTGTAATTTTGCCATTTAAACCTTAGCTATCAAATCGGCGACAACCATTTCAATGTCATTTTCATTATTCTCTTTATAGTGTTGATGATCTATCCTGGGGGACCTCATTGGTAAAACGGATAAGGTGTCAAGAGCATGTCAATTGTGAACCAACTATACAGAACGAGCTTTTAACATCTTTAGAGTGTAGTACAATCAGAGGCGTCTCTAGCTCACGTAGCGCCCGGGTGCAATAATTACCCTAGCACCAGCGTTGCCAGACGTCCCGATTTATAAATCAACATTAAATGTCCCGCGCGGGACAGGCTCAGTCCCACTTTTCGGGGATAACTCTGCCGTGCGTGCAGCGTGCTGAGAAAGCACGGCCGGATGGCACAGACAAGTGTATTTTTATTAAAATACATTCTCAATGGCTATTTTTACTATCTATTGTTACATAAACGTAATCTAAAACTAAATTAAAAAGATAAATATTTAAAAACATCTAAAATATATAGATTTTTTTACTACGTCCCGCTTTCGACGAAAGAATCCCGCTTTTTTACTTCAAAAAGTTTCAAAATCACGACTTGCCAAAAAAAATCTGCTAGCCATCCTGAGCCAGAAGTTTGCATCCTTTTGGAGCATACTACCTTTATATCATCCTTGATAATACAAAGTGTCGACCACTCGCTCATGAGGACAGTATACAAGTTAATTTTTTAATAACGAAAAAAAATTGTGTGCTTGTTCAGACCAGCAAACTGAACAACTTTCACTATGGGACCAACTTTGAAATCGCAAAAAAAAAATCAGCTGTTCCATACAAATGTTCAACATTCACTGAACCTAGATGTATGGAACAGCTGATTTCTTTTTTACGATTTCAAGGTTGTTCCCATAGTGAAAGTTGTTCAGTTTGCTTGTCTGAACAAGCACACAAAATTTTTTACGTAATTTATGTAAAGATATACTTGAAAATAAAGTTGAAATTGCATCGCAACACTAATAGGAAAGAAATGTAAAATTGTAAAAAAAATATTTTCCATTCCAGGCTCCATTGTATCATAAGATATGGGTTTTGTGCCTGAATTACATACATTTTATTTGTATAAGATGGTTGGCGAATCTCTAGCGCGAAAAATTATTTGTGAGGCATCCGATTCCAATCCTCTCAAACAATAGGTAGAAAGTTAGATGTATGTTGAAATAGTAATCAAAGCATTCGCCATCTTATACTGATGGCATATATTTACACGAGTTTGAAGTTGATAAGCCGATAAAGTTACAAAAGAATTACAATTTTGTGAGTTCACATACGACAATAGATTTTTTAAAACACACCTACTGTACAGTTAAGCTTTGTTTCTTTGCATAAATACAAATAAAACTATTTAATCTTCGCGTGCTTAAGAGTTTTTTATTTATTAAAAAAACAACGAATTATTGTTGACTTTTTCATAAACGTTTCATGGCAATTAATATGCATTTGGGTATATAATGGTGATATGTATAGTTTGCTCATAGTAAGGTTAATTAATCACTTTCCTATTTCAATAAAGTAAGTAGCAAAAGCAAACAGATAGACATTTGTATTTATAGGCTCAGATAAATGAATGAAATGAAATATTAAATTACAAATATATAAAATAAAGCATTTAAATATTATGAATTGACAACAAGAAAAAATTAAGCTTAGGCTTAGATAATTGGCTAGATGACAAAAAAATTTTTTTGCTTTAATAGAAGCGCATTCATATAATAAACAGAAAGAAAAAATCAGTTTTCAAATAACTATAAAAACAACCAAGATATAAGGTATTAAAGATTTTTCTCCATCTCTTTCTAGCAAAACGGCAATTTACAAGGAGTTTATATGGCCGTACTCAACAATGACGTCACGGTTGATGTCGGATCTCTCTGTCTAATCGCCTTCAAATTAACAACTTAAAATGCTTGTATCTAATGTATTTATAAGCCGATTTTAATTCTAATTTCACAAAACTGTATCTTTTTCCAAGGTATTTTAATATTAAATGACGAGACGTTAAAATTAGAATTCAGTCATCATCCCAATTATGGTTTACGATTGCTGTCTTAATCTTCAGCTCCACGTTTGAACATCACTAACTGGACAGTACATTGTTCACGGAAGTATGAAGAAGGCTATGTGACATTGTTTTGTCTACTAGGTGTAAAGTCGCGAGCTCTCTTCATAATTTGTTTACAGAGCTGTTCATGTTCGCCTTTTTGTTACAGGTAAGACATTTGTTTGATTGCAGTCGCTCTGCGGTTGGGTAAGAGACGGCCAGTTAGTGAAATCTCGCGCAAAAAGGCCAGTTCGAAAACCGACCATCGTTTTTGTTACTAAACCAATTGCTTTTGGGCATGATAAAACGTGCGTTATTGTAGTGACAGTTTCGTTGTCTGCCGGTTTGTTTTGCGTTGTTTGGGTCCTCTGTTTGCTTGATTTGGGTTCAGCAGACATTTTTCTACTTTAATTAACTTGTGATATGACCTTCTCGTCACATACAGTTACACAAGCTTTGCAAAACAGTGCTGAAGGATAATGTTGGTACAATTAATATTATTATCTAAAATTATATAAATAAATTAAAATTACAAACACGACGATTAAACCATTGTCAACAGAATTGCCGTGTTACAAATTTTATAGTTAAGTAAGATCAATGCAGCAATATTGTCTAAAATGATCTGAAGGGCAATTGCACTATTAACAACATTTTAACCAAACCAGGAAGGTTTTCTTTCCAATATATTTTGACAGCATCTTAACAGTTGACAAATGGCAAAACATATTGAAACTGTAATTACACTCCCGAACACATAAATCGAGCTACCTTGCACTTTTAGATTATATCGTCCATAATTTAAAAAAAATGTTTGGTTGACCAAAAGGTTTATAGCTGGCATATTCATAATCAGATTGAACATAAATATGTCAGCTACAAAATTACATAAACACTTTTTGGTTGTCCAAATATTTTTTAAAGTTACGGACGATATAATCCAAAAGTACAAGGTGGTTCGATTTAGGTGTCCTGGAGTGTATATATTAATGCGTTAAAGGCTTCTATATAGATGTCTAAATTTGGAAGTTGATACATAGTGACTAACAGTGTATAAGGTCTACTTTGAAATCACAAAGTAAAAAGAGTAAAATGCAAATGAATAAATGCAGAAATTTCACTCGGGCTGGCTGAGTCTTGTGGCTCGGTGGCATAGTGACTATGGCGTCAGCTCAACACAGTATGTTAAAGACGCAGATTCAAATTGAATTTTATTTTTGTGACTTCGCATTTTTATAGCTACTGCGTTGTGCTTTAACAAACTAGGAACAGTCTTACCACTTTTTCTCGTACTAAAACTTAATATAAAATCGATTTTAGGCAATTACTGAATTTTATTTCGATTGCGCCGACTAGCTATTTACTGTCTTACCTATATTTGTCGCCCTTAGGGGGGGAAATCTTTCTTACGGATTCGACAAGGGGCCGACTGACGAGGCCACCCTAAGGATATCGGGACTCGGGTAAAAACCCATACCTGGCTAAAACCCCTCCAGATACTTCTACCTCCGTAGGGACACAATCGGGATCGGCGTTAGCCATTCCCCGATTGACCTATATTTGTCGCCCTAGTAACAATATCGATCTCAATAATGTAAATAATATAACAGACTGCATATACAATTAGCTAAATATTGTCGTGGGGTTTATCTACAATTATAAAAAAAATCGTCAGAAATGTAGAAACATAGAAGATAATTTAGGTGTGGTAGTCTACTGCTTATCATTCTTACTTATAGAATGAAGAAAAAACATTATAAGAGATAATATGAGTAAACACAATTATGAAAGCACACACCTTAGTTCCATCGACCAGTGTTAATAATTATCAGATTTTATTTTTCTTCCGATGATGGATCACTAGAGTCCATATACAAGAAGCGCTTTTATGTCCAAGTGCATCATTGAAATATAGTTGTAGGTATGTTCTACGCAAAATTAAATAGAACGGTTCAAAAAGTGTGAACGTTAGTCTAAATATAAGTATCTGGCTTAAGTGGCCTTAATTGTTAGGCGTGCATCAGACTATTTGAATACAGTATATGCTTCAATTGAACTGTACATCACTAAAACTAAATAAATCGCCATTTCTATTTTCATCTTCAATTAAGTATCTTGCGATGGTTAGGTAGGTACTTTTGATAGTCGATAAAATACCTGATCCGTCTGAATTTAAACAACATCAAAGACTAAAAGAAACTGCCTTAAAATTCTTTTACTAAATTTAAAGATTCTTGTTAATATTCATTTGTTGCGGCAATTTCTTACTTATTCGTTATAATCATTATCCTGTACCGCTGCGAGCCTAATGAGGTAATTGAATATCCTGTTTTAGCTCTCTCCGCTGTTTCCTTCATTACAGGATATCCAATAATTGGATCCATTCTTTCTTGTAAAATGAGGTGCCGCTGTAACTTTTTCATAGTTAAGTTTTTATTGTCGGTTGCTTGTTGATATGGGTTGGATATAACGTTTTGAAGGTAAATTATGGGCCTAATATTGTAGAAAATTGAACAGAAAGAGACTATTTGGTTAATACGGGGCATACTGATTATATTTACAGAGACATATAGAATATTTATTTACGGTTATTCGTATTTAAGCATTATGCAAATAATATGCAAATGTGCCTCTAAATTGACGATAACACATCATACGTTGAAGTCGTGTTCTAGATTTAAAATAATTCGTTAGAGAAAATTCGAAGTGTGATTACGGATCATTCTATCGAATGTCGAACACACGTCTATATTTTTATAAAGATTTTAACTACTGAATAGATATAACTCTTCTCATTAAATCAATAATAATTGTAAGTTTTAACAAGCTTAAAATTCTAAACTTACTATTCTCCGTGATTTTTGATGCCGATCTGGAAAATCAATTTCAGTACCTGCTTGTACATCTGATACACGGGCGTCATACGTAACAAGCAGCCGTTCCTATCCCTATAAGTGGGATCTACGAGGTAAATAAAAAAGAACCAGCAACCTTTCCAGATACTGAGAATCCATTTCCTCTGTCTACTAAATAATGTCATCCCTCGTCAATACTCTTTCACACGCACAGAGCTATAAAAAGAATGCATAGACCGGCTATCACCACCTACCATTATTTAACTAGTAACATCTGTAGGCCTTAAGGCGCATAGTAAGGTCAAACATAAAAAATCACTGCAGAAAAAACCGGTTCTCTTCATAAATATTGAATAAAATCTTTAAAAAGGATATGTTATTATTCAACGCATTCTTTAGAGGATGGTCTTTTGAATTTTTTGATAAATTAATTAAAACTTGGTTAAAATGTGACCCAAACATACCTCGATTTTAAAACTTTAAACCTAATCGCATCGTAAATATTAGATTAAATCATATACTTTCGATTTCAATAAATAAAGTGAACAATATTCTAGGGGATGGTCTTTTTAGATTTTTCTTATTTGCCTTAATTAATTTTTTATTGAAATAATCATCTTACGCGTAAAGGTTTGCTTAAATATTCCCCTCACTCTCACTCACTCACTCCTATGTAATCAGTGCGGGACGATCGACGCAAGGTCATTGGGACCACTATGCGCCTTAAGAGGCTGAGTAACGCCAACGACCTTGAGACATGAGTTTGTACTGGATTACAGGCGCGGTGCGCTTTTGAAATTGAGCAAAAATCTAATTAACTAACATTTTAAAGAATCTAGTAACTTATTTGAAGATATGAAACATCAATATTATCAAATTAAGTGTACTTATCGAGTTAATTTCCTGAAAATCATTTAGTAACCTTTGTTAAATAACTCGGATTTTCTTCTGGAAGCTGTTTTTGGTGGGTGTCTTTGGCATTTTTTTGACGAGAAATTTTGATTAAAATGTGTTTTGGGGACATGGATATTCTCAGAAATATTTTCAAGAGTAACATATATTTGTTTTACTACGGTATAAAACAGGTTTTACTAAAAAAAGTGTTAAGTGGGGCTCGATGAACTGAGCTGAGAGTTGTCAGCCTCTTAAGGACTAACAAACTTCAATAATCATGAAGAGTCTTGAAATCTAATAAAAAGAACCTTTCTCTCTGTACATGTACATTTATCGACCGACCACAATGAGGTGAAGTAAGGTTACCACCAAAGACACCAGAAAATTACTATTACAAAATCTTCCCCCATCCCCATAAAACTGTCAGTTTAATTGGTAGTAAATATCTCAGTGAAGTCTTTGTGTATGTCTTGAAGGGCGAGCGTTGAAAGCGATCAAATCTGTACAGGGAAGTGTGCAGGCGCAGACAGAGAATGCGGAACAGATTTGAGCCAATCATCGCGAGGCCCGGTCTCGCTACTACTCCACTTGCTATTTTAATTATTATGCAAATAGCGTTATGCAAAACCGCAGGGCAGTTTAACTAGACACCTGTTTTTATATCTTATGCCCTCATTTTACCGCGCCATGTTTGCATGTAATAAGAATGTCAATAAGCTGAGCGAGGGAGAAATTAAGTTAGAAAAATAAGTGTTTTCACCATAACAGCTCATATACCTCCCCACCGAGGGGCTCGAGCCTATCCTAAGTTCGGGTGTTTAGGGCCTTAGTCAGCCACGCTGGCCCAGTGCGGATTGGTCGACTTCACATACACATTTGAATTTCTTCGCAGATGTATGCAGGTTGCCTCACGATGTTTGTCTTCACCGTAGGAGCGTCAAACAAATGTACATATGAAATTCCAAAACATAAAACACATTGGTACATGGCGGTCTCGAACCCAGGACCTCCCGATTTGAAGGCGAATGCCGAGTCCACAGCGCCACCGACGCTCTTAATGAGCCCTGATTCTCGATTTCGTTGCAGGTTGATAGCATATATTTCGTGGGATTTGTATACATTTATTGTACTTTTCGTCAAACACAAAAGCATTAAGTTACTTATATTATCCCCATGCTTCAGTCAGTCTAATAAAATTCAATTTTGAATCATGTCTTTATTAGTAAAGGGACTTTTTTGCAATTAATATAGGCGACTATGTCCACGGATTATGTTTCACACTCCTCACTATTGTGGCGGTTCATTGATCCTTATTTGGGATAAGTGTATCATGTTTCACATCAATCTCTCGGTTGTGAAGTTTGGTCACACGCAATCATAACAGGTTCTGTACAGAATCTGACGTGCGAAATTAGCCGTGAAAGGTGTGCGGCCACGACTCTACACTCGTCACTCAAAAATTGGACGGTAATTGCTAAACATTGGCACCGTTGGCATTTGATAGATTGCTTTTGGAAATTTTCACTGTGCCGATTGGATAAAATTGGCAAGTAATTGACTAAGTAAATAGAGCATATATACGTGACCTAAATTGAAACTTGTTTCCGGCACAGTGAATTGTTATATTTCATGATATAAAATTACTTTACTCGTTGCTAGTATTAAAAGTTCCGTTCTCTTCTTCAAAAAAGAAATACACATCAAACAATCTTTCTTTGCTAAAAAGTCATAAATATTCTCTGTTTTATAACACGATTACTAGAGACCGTATCTTATAAAGTCAACAACTTCTTAGTGGTTATTATCATAACCAAGACATTACCACTGGACATACGTTTTCCCCGACAAGTAAGAAATGTTTGCCTGTCATCTTATCACGAAAGCTTCTCAGGTGTAGAGTCGAAAATTAGTATAATTACAACCAAGGATGCTTTTACTGAGTTGAGCGAGTTAAAATTAAAAGTTGCTTTACCAGAAAATTTATTCTCAGTCTCCTTCTACAAGTCTGATGTAGTCTCCTACACATGAGCTACACCAACTACATTGATGCTAGTTGTTCAACACTGCGATCATTGTCTTAATCTGAGTTTTGCTTTTCTAAAATAACATGTCCGTTAATCACTGAAAAATATCCTTCAATGTTTATGGCAATGAGCAAACCTTTAAAATCAATATGAGTTGTAAGAAGAAAATATACAACCGGGATTTAAAAAAAAGCACTGCCCGTTTGATGTTAAGTCATTCCATCTACAAGCTACAGTCACTTAAACGCACGTTCTTCCTGTGAGATTCCCAAATTTGCAATTCCTATAAGGCCCATACATATTTACGTTGCCAACTTGTAATATGAAATATTAACTCATAGTACCTAGTACCTACTCACCTTCAATCCTGTGCTTCAAAGCTGAATATAACAAGCAATGCGAGCGCTGCTGCTTTGCGGCAGAAATAGGTAAGATAGAGCCACCTACGAGGACGAATCCGGTACAGGGCTGTACTCTTGAATTCGACAGCGATATATTCGAATCGATCCTACTTCGATACAAATATATTGAATTAGCCCTGCTCTAAACAATTATCGTCATTGTTGTCGTTTGTCGGATCCATTGAGAATACTTCCAACGTTTTTCAATGCCAAACACAATGTTCGGAATTTGAATAAGTAACGAAAGTCTGAATGCAAAAAAATAAATAAAAACAACGCTTTAAAAAACTGTTATTCTTTTATAAAAGATGGCCTTTAAAGATACTTTTGAGAAATTACGCATTTTATTAAAAATATTAGAAAAGACTTTCGGCAGTATTCACTACATTTTTTGTGATTTTAATTAATAAAATTTAAAAATTGTAGGTACCTATATAACACTATAAATGCAAAAATTTCAATACAGACAGGAAGTTTGAAATCAGGGTTTCCCAACCAGTGGGGCGCGCCCCACTTGTGGGGTGTAAAGTGAATCAAGGGGGAGCGCAGCGAGCGGCTCCAGAATTAAACTGTAAAAAAAAATATTTATTAAGACTGTTCATATAAACTCGCGCGACGCGGACGGTGCCATCTATGCGAGGTCAGCGACGCGTTGCAACCATCTTTTGAATAACACTAAACACGCCAATATTTTCATAGTTTGCTTAATGTTCTTGACTTCCCATTTCGGCCCCTAGAGGGGCGTAGTATTTTAGCATAATGTTGGGTGAGGCGCATAGGGTTTGGAACCCCTGCTTTAAATGATAAGAGTGAAATTTAATTTTTCTAATTCATCAGTGTTGTCATTAGACGAACGATGTTAAGAGCACGGTTATGACCATTATGACACTTTATGTCAAAAGTATCATCGTTTGTTCGGTCCTAGTTCGGTAAATTGTAATACCGTATTGCCACTCATTTTTCATTTTAAGAAACAATTCAAATAACATTAATTCTAAAGCAAAAATTGTAAAGTTACACTAACTTAAACGTGATGATAATTATGATAATAATATGCATATTACCGAGACGCGCCTAAATTACGTTAAAAAATCTTGAATGTAATGTAATTATTCGCTTACTTTTTAACACTAGCCAGTGTGTAATTTATTCAAAAGTATTACATCACGACATTACATTACGTTTTCAATGTTTCAGTCAAGATCTGTGTCACTGTGCGAAATACCATATAATTTAAGACTCTCACGCAATGCTAACATACAGTGAATGTATCTATAGCATTTATTGGTTGATCACGTATTTCACCGTCAATTTGGTTGATGTCTAATACTTATTTTGGTTATTACTATGGCGTCTTGAGTTCACCATTGCAAAAAATATCAAATTTAAACCAAAACTTTATCGTTGCGCTTAGTCTATCAGAATGGCCTCTTCACGTCACTATCACTATCACGTCACTGAACTTGTAAGATAATGTTTTCGGATTGTTCATTGTTAGAACAATGTTTTATATTTGGTTTGAATTTATTACCTCTTGCTGTTTTGTGCTCCACTTCTAGTTTATTTGCGTATATCCCTTCAAAATATGCAATTTAATTTGGATTTTCCATACAAAACATTCATTTCCTATTTTAGTAATCCTACTCAGGATAGAATTTCTATGGCTTTATGCTTAGTGCTCCTTTACGCAATATCAAAACCTATTTTCGAGATTTCTAGATTATAAAATAGTAACGATATTATATTACCTAAAGTAGAAAACAATATGTTGCCCATACGTGACAAAAAAATTATATACGAGTACTTTGAATTAAACAATGAAAACAAATTTTCAGTTCGACTGTTTGAACAACTGAAAGCGTAGGGAGATATTTATTTTGTTGAAATCCTGTGTATTTTAAGCTTAAGTCTTAGTGTAGTCATTAATTGCAAACGTTTGAATTTTTAACTAAGCACACACGAGGGAGGAATAGGGGTAAAATTCTATTCATGAGAGTCAAAGTAAAGGAAAACAAATAATAAATTATTCATATAGCTGTCGGTATTACCAATGTTGTTGCAGAAGTTGTTAAAAATGTAACGTAGATATGTTTTTTATTATCTTTGTGACTGCTTGCCTTGCTTTATACTTCTTTCATACCTAGCAATGTTTTATTTTGGTGTAGA
Organism: Schoenobius gigantellus; assembly: GCA_963935595.1. Taxonomy (NCBI): domain Eukaryota; kingdom Metazoa; phylum Arthropoda; class Insecta; order Lepidoptera; family Crambidae; genus Schoenobius; species Schoenobius gigantellus. The sequence continues at coordinate 28,288,190 of OZ012547.1, read as the reverse complement.
TAGTCAATTTAGTTCTACTATTAGTTCTACTGATAAAACAGAATATTTGTATCTGCTTTCCAGTTTGCACCATCATATAATTTTTTAGTATCCATGTGCTGTTTATTGGTGATTAAAAAAATCAGATTCCCTCAATAAGAAAGCATATGAGTATTTTTTACCACGACTGATAAATATTTTTGTTAGTATTTTTATTTTAGTTCATATCTATGAAAACTTTCTTTTGTTATATCCCATCTTTATATTAGTTAACAGCTTTGATATTACTTTTGAAAAAAAAGGTAGACATATTTAGCTCGTAAGTTTCTTTAAAACATAATTATAATGCTATTGGAGCAAAGTATGAGTTTTTTTCTCGAAATATACTTAAATTGCACGGGATTCATGAATAAGTAATTAAAACGTTATTGTGATCTTTGGGAGCCGGTAATTGCCAATCATGTTCGTAGAATGCTCGCGAGTTATTAAACAATCAAGAGGAATTCAAGGTAGGCCGGTGCAGTTGGGCTGGGAGAATGCAGGTTTCAATGTTGATTTGATGCTTGATTCGACCTTGATTATACATATTTTCATACATATACTTTAAGTTTTTTAAATAAACATTTAATTCATGGTACTAACTCATTTTGAATATGTTAACATTCTTCTAGACTAAATCCCTTATACGATTCACTAGTGAGTACATATTTTTAATTTGTTTTAAAATATTTACAACAGATTTCGGTAAGAAGATCGAAATCAAAATATAAATTGTGTTTACGTTTTTCGCCTTTATAAGTATAAACATAAGTTTTAGGTACCTACTTATTAGAAGACAGAAGTATGATTTTCAATCAATTCGTACTGTATTTAATTATGTATATCTACTGTATTTACTTAAAACACTACATTACATCGGCATCTTTTTTTTATTGCAACTAAGTTGGCAAACAAGCAAACTGCCCACCTGATGGTAAGTGGTAACAGTCACCTATAATACATGTGGCTCCTATGGGATTCGCAGCAAAACTGCAACCCCTACAAAAACCACAGTGTACGTTGCCAACTTGTGACATCAGATGTAAAGTCTCAAAGTGTCACGGTACTCAGTGATTTCACTACTATATCTTACCCTTAAAACCGGATCACAGCAATAAGGCACTGCTGCTTTACGGCAGAAATAGGTAAGACGGAGGTACCCAAGCAGACGACGCTGGTACGGAGTCTCCCTCCGGCTCCCTTCTGTGTTCCTACTTGTATTTCTATGAAGGCAATATTAGATATGATGATGATGTCCTCCTTGACGTATCAGTCAATGGCGAAAAACTGGCTAATTATGTTTTGAGCGGAGGTGGCTAGCAAATCCAAATTTGGTTTTAAAAGTCCTGTTACGTGGGTTTATGGCGGTTCTTTTTGATAAGACGCTTAGCATCCAGATCATTCAAGCGTCTCCTCTCAAAGGTGGTAGAAGCATCAAAGACTGTTTTACGCCACTTTTGCAAGCATTTCCCAGGAATCTAGAGGTATGTCGCAGGCAGTCAGGTGTCGCTTTAAGCATCCCTATAAGGCGTACGCTTCCCCTCCTTCAGCTGGGAACAAAACTCTGATTTAGGTAGCCTGGAGTTATTCATCCGTACAAGATGCCCACACCATCTTAGCTGCCCCCCAATAAACAAACACTCAATGCCGTTTAATTTGGTACGTCGGAATATTTCGCTATTTGGAACGGACCTGCCAACCTTTACGCAAAATTTTTTCGTAAGCACCTCATATGAAAGACGTCTGGGCGCCTTATGTCGCTCTTATAAAGACACCAGGTCTCAGAAGCATAGAGGAGTATTGACAATACGATGGCATTGTACACAGTGATCTTGGTGTGCAATTTTAGCTCATGTGAGTCGCAGACTCTGGTTCTCAGTTTACCAAAAGCAGCCGACGCCCTTGCGATACGAGAAGAAATTTCAGTATCTAGGCGATTATCATCACGGATGAAACTTCCCAAGTAACGAAATGATGACACATCCTCCAAAACTTCTCCACCCGGAGATATTGGCGTTGTACCTGGAACACCGCCCCGTGCTGTTTGTTTAAGCACTTGAGTTTTGGAGGTGCTGCTAACAAGTCCATTTTTTTTTTTTTTTTTTTTTCTCGGGGGGAAATGCGTAACCGCACCGTACCCGCCGTTGGCTAGACGGCGAGCGTGTGTGGGGCTCTCCCGGCAAAGTACCAGTCCTACCCACTAAAACCCCCCGGTGTTCTCCCTGCCCTTATGAGCGCGCTAGGTAAGGGCTGCTAACAAGTCCATATCTTTTGCAAGATTTATTAAGTGAGCTTAGAAGTTGTTGCAGATTCCGGGACGTATCGCACTTTATGCAGACGATGTTTGTTTAATATTGGAAATGATTAGCGATAGCGATAGTCCTTAATACTGTAGGAAAATCCATCAACATTATTGATGGATTTTCCTACAGTATTAAGGACCCTGTAAACCATTAAAACATGTTTGTCAAATTTACGTGAGGAGGGAGACTCTGTACCAGGGTCGTCTGCTTAGGTACCTCCGTCTTACCTATTTCTGCCGCAAAGCAGCAGTGCTTGCATTGCTGTGTTCCGGTTTGAAGGGTAAGATATGGCAGTGAAATTACTGGGTACTGTGACTACATCTTGTGTCACAAGTTGGCAACGTACACTATGGTTCTTGTGGGGGTTGCAGTTTTACTGCGAATCTCACAAGAGCCACATGTATTATAGGTGACTGTTACCACTTACCATCAGGTCATCAGTTTGCTTGTTTGCCAACTTTCTGCAATAAAAAAACGTGTTTGACAAACTTGTTTGTTCGTGTAGGGCTGTGTTTGACGCGTTTGACAAACGAACTAAGTGTTTGATGTGTTTGAAAAGTATCTGGATTGACGTCGTGTTTGATGAAAACAAGTTTGTCAAGCAAGTTTGACAAACATGTTTGATCGTTTATAGGGCTCTTTATATTAACAATAAAAACATTGTCTTCTACAGTCAATTGAATCATACAAATTGGATTGTTTTCAACATTGCCGGTGCTATTAATGTTTCGATTGACCTTTTTTATGATTTGGCTAAAGTGCATAATAATAGATTTTCTAAAAACTACTTTAAAACACTGAAACAATCTCAAAGGCGATATCCTGCAGTGCTTGATGTTACAACGCAAAACGCAGGCATCCGTGTGCATTGCGCAATTGCGTTTTAAAGAGCTAATTTTGCCAGAACGAAGATGCAAAGATAACTCCATGCGAAATTATTACAAATTCGCTTGTCAGTAACATGACTAATGCAGTTGTTGGCGAAAGCTTTTTCTCATCGGCATTTAATGGTTCATTTTAAATGCCATTATATTCGGCCATTCATGTAAAGAACGTGAGAACAACTGTTAATGAAACACTACTATTAACCTGGTTTTACTACCTTTATCGTGATATACCATCTATTGGCAATGTAAAGTCCGAAGATAATATTCGAATTGAGCTATGTAATTTTTGATCATTATGTTGATAATGCTACATTTTGCTAGTGGTGCGTCTGGGGATCAAACGAGTTTACAAGCCTGGTGACTCTTTAAGTTCCCGTGGGTATACAAGCCCCCGTAGCATTAACACCGAAACGCGATATGATAAAGCGATAAATCGATATGAACTGTAAAAATATTTTAGATGTAATAGCTACCTTGAAATTTTATCGACATTAATATATTAACAATGCCCGAAATAATATACATATCCAAAATATACTCAAAACTCCAAGATAACTAAAAAATATAACATTTATTAGGAGTTTAATGTCGATATGTCGCTTTATCATATCGTGTTTCCATGGTCATGCTAGGGGAGCAGGGGGTTCCTTCGGCGTATAAGGCCTTCCCGGACGGCCCTTTTTCCAACGGAGGTTGGTTTAGCCGGATAGCCAACTGCGACGCAGACGATTCAGGTAATTCTTTGGTAATTAGAGATGAAATAAAAAACTGTTTATAAACTTTACGCGACGATAATACGGCATACGAACATGATACTTCGATATGCGGAAATAAATTCTGTAACGTAATACGTTGCTGTCAAGAACCTACACTGACCAGTAAAGTTCTACTGGACTGTGTTTACGGTGAAATTGAAAGTGAAAGTGTCCAAGAGTTAGAGTGATACTTCATTACCGACAAATCATGACCTAAGTGAAAATTTATTCGCCATTAAAGCGTGTATGCTGCAGGAAGATAATAATTCAGGACGCAGCAATGTTTACCTATCTCATAAAACATTCTATGCGAGATCTCTCTCATAAACCATTCTATGTTCTGTTCGAAATCCTGTTGAGGATAACATATTATTATACTTTTATAGTTATAGGCTGCTAGATCACAAAATAGTAAGTATTGCGTTAAAAATTAATTTTTTTTAGTTGATTTGATGATAACCTTTTATTATTAATTAATAAAACTGCCGCTTTGTTCTTTTTTACAAGCTGTTATTGACTTTCATCTGTCCGGTACGTGTCTGTAATGAAATCTTGCAAGCTAAATTTGACCCACTTCCCGGTTTCCGATTGAGCTGAATTTTTTTCATACATATGTATATCGCGTGACAAGGCGATAATAAAAGCTTGTGTAAAAATTTTTTTTCTTATAATTTTATTATGTAAAATATACTAAGTATACTCGTACATAAGAATTTCCAAACCTGTCAAATGTCTACGATAAAAAGCCATCATAATTTAAAATGTCTTATTTTTAATTTTTTTTTCACTAATTCTCATATAAACTATATATGATAGATTTAGAATCTAAAAATAAACTTTAAATGATACGAAGACCCACCTACTTGTCAAAAGTTTTAAAGTGTGGTCAACATTGAATAATTCAATCAATTTTCTTACTGTAGGTACGAATATTAAACATTTCTACTAAACGATAAAAATACTCACTCGAAATATTAATATATAAAATCTGCTGTCATCTTTCTACATTATACAAAAATAATCCATGTAATATCTATCTTAAACTGTTAGTGTATATCACAAAATAATCCCACCTCAACCTTATCACTTACAAACCATTTGTCACGATAACGATGGTGATTCTACATGTAGACAGTTCTGAGGAGAATTGAGGAGATACGTATAGCAAGGGCTTAGGTGAACGCGGAAACTTAGACATACATACGTGAATACATATACATATACATGCATCCGCTCCTCTGTTCCATGGGGGTAGGCAGAGTTAGCAGTTTTCTACTTGCTGTGATCAAAATATTTTTTAGCTTCCTGAGCTTTATTGTACGTTCTTTGGTTAAGAGTACCTACTCCTCACTGGGTCTGTCTTCACGTTGTCTTCAAAATTCGGTAAAATAATTCTTCATTATGCAAATTAAATCAATATTAAGTAAGTAATACATTAATACACTGATCATCGAACTTGCTATTTCTCTGTAAAAAACTTTTTCTTATCACAGAGGTATAATATCCGGATTCCGGAATATTAAAGAGGTACGAGTATAACGAAACCGAAACTCAAAATTATACATTCCACATACGTTTAAACTATAAACTAATTCCAATTCTTAAATAAGTTTTCATGAAATTCGAATAGAGGATAACGTGTCTTCCAAGTTTTCAAGTAATTCAAAGGAATCAATCTAGCTTAATTAAATTCTAATTCATAATTTTGTTATTGGATTGGATTTTCCCTTAATATTATTATCAGCGAAACGTTAGATCTTGGGAATTCGTTAAGAGATCAAATATTAAATACTAAGGTCATTTTCTACATTTCTAGATTCGTGTGATTAAAAAATTTATATCGAACTTTTAACTACACTTATCATCACAAAGTTCGTCGGAAGCGTTTATTAGTTAAAATGCGTTTTAAATTTAATTCGACAAACTTTTTCAAAATCAATCAAACTAGTTGATTGATTATAATCAACCTTGGAAACGAGATGTTGCGTAAAATTTCAGCACTGCTTACACTTATCCAAAGCAATCAATGTTACGATTAATTTCTAGTAAACTATAGGTTAGTTGTAACCGCGATTGGTATTATCTCACGGGAGTTAAAGTGCCTTTAAACATAGCAAAAAAGGAGAAGAAAAACATGAGGGCTGCTAAAAACCCGTCCCAATGTATTGTTGGTATGATCTTTTATGTGGAAAAATGGAGGTAGTAAATAATACATCAAACAATTTTAGTTCCATAGACAATTGTACTGTTCTTTCCGCTAAATTGGAAGCAATAAAGAAAATATTTACCTATTAAGTTTTTTCGCTTTCCTGTTAGCCACTGTCGATTTCAATGTATTGCAGTGTCAACAACGTTTTGTCCGAGTAAAATTACGGATCCAGATGTACGAGTATTTAGTAGGTACTGCGGCGGTCCTTCCCGGCGAACTCAATTACTATTGACCTCTGATCCTCGGAGCTGGCAAATGGGCATGTCCTGTTACTGTCATTGATCGTGGTCCCATTGAACTGCCAAGTGTTGCAAATACATATTCTGTGATTAGATGTTACTGAAAGCTTTTTGTAATGACCTTTTGGAGAACTGTTTAGCTATGATATTTAGGTATCGTGTAATATATTATATTCGCAAATCTTATACTGAATATTATAAGTACCTACAGAATACAAGTTAATTATTAGTGCACACTTCATTATGCATAACTAAACAACTGGAACTGGATACTTCGACAAAATTTGGCTCACGGATATTTATTATTTTGCTTTGGTTAAAGATGCAAACAGATGATACCTAATACCAAATTTTGAAATCCTTATTATTTTTTAAATAGTTTTATAATCATTATATTAGGTAACGTATGACGATCGTTATATTCTTTTATAATTTTTTTCATTCAATGACTAATTAAGTAGATGTTTAAAAATGCTTAGTAGATTAATTACTTACTAGTATTTAAGCCAGATAATATTTCCGCTCCAATAAGAAATTACATTAGTTCCGGTGATATAATAATTCTTAAATATCTTGTACTTATTCTTGGTGGCATAAAAATGTAATGAATTTGCTTCAGTTATGATAAAACAAAGAGGTACAGATTATCCCATCGTCGCTCTTGCTTGGATACGGCCAAAGAACACAGGTTAAAGTGTAAATTAAATCCTGCCGAGCCTTCGCGGGGCACCGGGCTTATCTAAATTGCATGACTTTTCATGAATAATTTGCCACAAGCTGGGACCAGGGAGTATAAAAAGGAATTCTGCGCCGCAAAGGCAGAAGAAATGTGTGATGAAAATAGTTTTGACTTAATTTTGAATTTCTAATGTGGATTATAATATACCTAAGCGTGCTACCGAGTGCAGTGTAGCAAGTCTTTTATTAGTCGAATTTCATATTATAGGATATCTTCATAAGTAAATAGGTAAAAATTATTTCATGTTGGCACTTCTAATCTAATAGTAGTCTGAGAGGATCATATTGACAACGAAAAATATTTTTTGACACAATTCCTTCAAAAAAGGTTCTTTTTGTGAGGAAAGTTGGTTATCTTGCACTAGTGCATATAAATATTAAAAAGGTGCCAGACCTTGTTCAAAAGCTTTGACAATGTCTAGGCTACTAGCCAGTGACTCGATGTGCTTGTCGATAGCTAGACTCCAGAGATGTGTCACACACGCTAGAAGATCACCCATTGATCGTTTTTGTCTGAATCCGTATTGACGATCGTTAATCAGAGAGTGATCCTCTAGGTAACGGACGGACCAAGTGTGGTTGTAGTCCCCAAGAGTACGAGAGTTTGTATGGGCGTGTGGGAGACAAATTTGCTGCACATTTTTCGAACAGCCTGGAGCAGGAGTAGCACGGACCGTGGACAAAACGGGACAAGAGATTACATGTTTCTTCTCGGTCTCTTATATAAAAAAGAAGCTAGACGGTACAGTAGTAGTAGTAGTATAGTCCCCAGATATCATCAGGTGCGCTAGCTTTCCAAACATTGATTGATTGCACTACGGCACCAACATTACGCTGCCTGATTTTAATATCAGACATCGTGGAGTTACAGTGAGATAGTGATGGTGCCAGTGTATTGCAAATATCTATTTGGTAATCAGCTCAACAACAAATCGGCTTTCTGCTGCGACTTGAGGGCTAGAGAACCGCCTGGATACCTTAGGAGTGGCAGCGATGACTGGCAGAACTGGCAGAAATTACTTTGCACAGCCTTGGCCAAATGCCAGTACTCACGGAAGCCCGTGGGAAGCGTTACCCATTTGTGGTCAATGCGTGCGATGCGCTGGGCATCCACTCTTATGTATGCCTTCTTATAGGATTTGGAAGTCTTTTTGTAAGATTTAAGTTTGTTATAATAATTATATTATAGCTTTACAATCATTAAATTTGGTTATAGAAAACTGTGGTTTACCCAACTAAACACACGCTTTGCCGCTGCGAAGCGGATCGAGAGATAGCGCTAATTTTTCTAATTTTCGCATTATGCTGAGAATTCTCCAATACTTACTTCGTTATCTGCGAACTTTCGCCTTTACAATGCTTTCTTTATATGTACCAAATCTCGTACTTTTATAGCTGGCTTTAGTACAAGATGACGATAAGTTGCCCGATGACTTGGTCCATTAAAGTGCTGCCATCATTTGCTGTCGATCACGAATAGTACTAAGTACAATACTGCATTATCAGAGAAACGTGCTGTCGTAGTAGTGTAATACCTCCCTAATAAATTGCAAGAGAATGACTTACACACACGCCCATATTTCAATCAGTAATGGGGTTTGTTCGTAAATAAACTCTTCCTCTAGTAGAAGATGGTAGGTACTTAGGTAGGTACCATTTGCAGATAACGGATACTGCGGTCGCGTATACCTACTTCTGACGAGCGCAGTTTTGTCAGGTGTAAAAATATTGAATGGCTAATTATGACTCTGATGAATTTCACGTACGGTTGGGCTTAATTAATGTGGATATCAGTGAACATGGTAAAGGCGGCCTAAATTTCACTTTCGTGGGCTTTATCAGACCGTTGCCATGGCGACCGCGTTACGGTCGCTTCGTTGCGTAATGACGTCATCATTACAACAACACCATAAATAAGCTCTTCACTTTCCAGTTCACGGGATTGACGTTTTTCCGTATTGTTATTGCTATGGCTAAATTTCATTGTTTTGTGGAGTACAATTTCTGTTATTGATACATAAAACTGGTAGTTGCAAGCCAAAATTACTCGTACCTACTTATAATTATATTATTGGTGGCTCGATAAAGTTCTCGTATTTGTCTGCAAGACGACACTGTTAGCGCAGAGGTCGAGTGATCGCCTACTGCGCAACGGGTCGCGGGTTCGATTCCCGTACGGGACAAATATTTGGTATGGCCTACAGAAATTTGTTCCGGTCTGGGCGTATGTGCATGTGATATTCCATGTTTGTAACTGCACCCACGACACAGGAGAAAATCCTAGTGTGGGGCGACGTTTTTTTTAAAAAAAAGTTGACATTGCAGATAATGCTTACAGAGATTAAGTTTTATAAATTAGGTAACTATTATTAGGTACCGAATTCATTACTAGCTTTATTGATATTTCGGAAATTATTACAAAAATAACAAAAAAAAAATACTTTCATGGCAATAACATATTTACTTGTAGTTAACTCTTGACTTCATTTATTTATAAATACAAACCATTATCTTTGGCTTTGATTCATTGAAAATATTTTTAGATTTTGAGTAAATTTTTTTCCGTCGCAGTTAAGAAAAAACAGTAAATTTTTCAAAGCAGAAAAGATACATGAACTTTTAATCTTAATAAAAGGAACTTGCCTCTCAAGTATTATCTTAAAAAAACTAGACCAGGATGCACAGGCTTGGCTCACTTGGCAGTGTTGGCAGTGACTCAAGTGGTTCAACATACGCAGTTAGTGTGAAAGTTAATGATGGTAAATTGCCGTCTAGACCTTTAATCTGCCAATAATGTTTTTAAGTATTTGTGAACATATTCTGTAGCGCTATTAAATCTGTTAAGCTGCAGTCATTAAATAAAACGTTTACTAATATAAAACTTAAAAACTGTCTGTCTGAAAACTAAACTAAAATAAGCGCGAAACGCGAATATACTTATTTTACGTACTATACAAGGTTATTTTTGATTTATCTCAAAAAAATTGTGTGCTTGTTCAGACAAGCAAACTGAACAACTTTCACTACGGGACCAACTTTGAAATCGCGAAAAAAAAATCTGCTGTTCCATACATTATTCATGAAGAGTCATGCATGAATGTTGAACATTTGTATGGAACAGCTGATTTTTTTTTGCGATTTCAAAGTTGGTCCCATAGTGAAAGTTGTTCAGTTTGCTTGTCTGAACAAGCACACCATTTTTTTGTGAGAATTAAAAAATAAGCTTGTATGTCACGATTACTTACTAGTTTGATGCAAAAGTCCAATAGGAGTATATTTGGTAGGAAATCATAACCTATTCTTTAGTATTCATACATTATATTCGTTATATCACATGTGATTTGTTTTTGTAAAAGGTACTTTATTCTTTTGTGTATAAAAATCGTTTTCAGGTTTCATTCCTATGTTTAATTATGTGTAGTTGGGGTATTTGCTTCTGCTAGTCATGAGCCGAGTGGTGAGCTAGTAATAAATTCACTAAAATATTAAAATAAATAAATGTTCAACAAAAAAAAAGACTAAAAACACGAAAAGTTCAAAATTATATAAGAATAAAAACAACTTTACATTTTTTATTTCGCAGTCGGTGTCAAATTTGAACTCATGATCATCGATCATTCGCACAGAGTTCAATATAAAAAAAGATCTAATATATGTGACCCACAACGTCTGTGGCATTCTGAGTGGTGTTATACGTTAATTAAAAAAAAATGTAGCAAACTCATTACCTAGGCCACTGTTTTAGGCGTTATTATTAATGAGTATCATAACGCGTTTTATGACGCAGGCGTTAAAACTAAGAAAGCGGACCTGTTGGTGATAGCGCTGCATTTTTTTTAAATTGTTAATAGGTTTGCGCTTGATATACTATATATATACCTATTTGAAATACTCGTAGCAACCGCACTAGCTTTGCACGGATAGTAGTTTTATATATTTGAACATTATATTCATATAATATCTAACAGTTTAGTTAGCCACCGCCGATAAATAGACGCCCTAGCCCGTTTCTCTCGGAATCGATTGACAAATATTCTAATTTCACATTATGAAATATTAACAACCACAATCAAATATAGCTGATGTCATGCTATGTCATGGAATAATGTAGCTTTCTACTGGTTAAATATTTTTCAATCGCTCCAGCAGTTGCAGTGATTACCTACTTTCTACAGATAAAATTATGTTGTAAAAGGTTAACTCACTATTAATTCTAATAAGAGATCCTCACATCAGTTACATTTAGGCCAACAGTATACCCTCACCCAGATGAGGACTGACGACAATGCAGTTGTGAAATCCGAAATCTGAATGTCACTGAGTGGTTTGTTTATTGTTTGTAGAAAAAAATATATTTTAATGTACTGTGCGGTACTCAAATATGAAATACCTACTCATACGCTGTATTGTACCGTTAACCTCATGCTAATTATCTCAATTTTTGCCTGACGCCATATTGTCATGTCATCATCAGATTCATCATCATCAGATTTAACCGCCTCCGTGGTCTAGGGGTTAAGACCACCAGGTGGTGATCGGGAGGTCCGGGGTTTGATTCCCCATGGGGGCAGACTTTTTTCTGCTCGGTTTGGTTGGTGGTAGGGCTTCTGAGCCCGCCTGGCTATTTCTTACCTATAAGTTTGTCGCCATAATAACAATGTTAATAGCATTGTTGTGTTCCGACAATTAGAGGTAAAATAGCCAGTTCCTCAGTTGTTGAGGATTCCAGATGAGGAGTTCAGATGAGATGAAGGCCAAGAACTTCTCTGTGTAGTATGTAAAAAAAGATTCATTGACTGACTGGTCTGGCCAATGGCATGACATAAGAATGTCCCCCTAATCACAACAGAACAGAAACAAAAACCATTTGCGCGGAAGATAATTAATGAACAAGTGTCTGCGCAAGCACAATGCACTGTCTGTTTCTTTACTTGCATTAGGTACTATGTTTCTTTACTTGCAGACTGGTTGCGTGTATTTAGAATGCAAAAGAGAGCCATCCGCGCAATTATCCGAGAGAGGCGCCAGGATATATCCGCTAGGCCTCATTTCCAATCATTAAAGATAATGACATTGCCATCAATAATTATTTATCAAGTTGCAGTTTATGTATACTTAAATAAAAGCCAATTAATTTCACATAAAAATATACATGGACGTAATTTAAGACACTCGGACAGATCAGCACCCGTAAGTCACACGTTATTCAAATCAAAAAAGTTGACTCATGTGATGGGACCTTCAGTGTTCAATAGACTCCCAGAGCATGTAATAAATAGTACCACGTTGGACTCCTTTAAAAAAAGGTTAAAAGACTGGCTAATAGAGCAAAATTTCTATAGTGTAAATGAATTCTTATCCGGTGATATGAATTTATAATCATTATTTATTATGTGTTGACATGAATTTAAATGTATTGTATTTTGACATAATTTCATATTTTTTAATAATTTATTAATTTAACTATAGAACCTTTTCACACATTATGTGACCACTCTTTATACAACAATACCAATTTGACCTGTAATATTTCATATTATCAATAAATTTATGATTATGATTAGGCCTCATAGATTGGTTGTAAATGAACAACCGGTAGGTATTAGCACAGACGCAGGATCCACAGTTTAACGTGCCTTCCGATTAGTCTTATTTTAGTGAATTTTATAGCAGCTCAACGAAGTAACTTGAGGGCACAGAATAGATAATAGTACTAAAGTACAGAAGGATCACTCTCGAAGAAAAGCTAAGTTTAGGTATGAAAATGTACCTACTCTTGCGACCTTCAACTGACTTCACGGGAAATTGAAATTTATTGCAGGACACGAGCGTTCTAATTCCGTTACGAGTCGCTGATCCGATACCGAGTTGGCGACAAGAGCGCAGGGTTCCCACTCACCGATCTATTTACGAAAATATTAATTAATTAATAAAGATAAAAGTGTGTATTAATTAATTCAACAAAATATATTTCTTGTCTATCTACTAAGTTCTTAGTTTCAGATTTTTGTATTGTCAAAAAAATAACATGTTTGTCAGTTCAGAAAATTGTTTTTGATGAACCAATTAAAGAATTTTATCGCAGGTAGAAAATTAGAGGAGCAAAGAGAACCACCGGTCGCCGTAGTTGCCGTTGAACGAGCTTCGACGCGGCACCATATTTGTAGACTAAGAGCTTATTTATTTAAATTTAAATAAATAAGCTCTTAGTTTATTTAAATTTAAATTATGAAATTTGAGGGTTGAAAATATTCGAATCCTTACAAACAATCTTATTAAATAGTCCACAGGAAAACACGAACATGGCAATGTAGGTAATTGGATTTCTTGTAGTAACTGAAACAATTCACTTCCAAGATTTCCTTGTAAATGGTGCTCAAAATTATGTGTAAATACTGTCTCTAATTTCTGAATATACTCATTCCGTTCTTGAGAGGGCATCTTTAAACTTCCATAGAATGATTTTCTTTTATTATAAGCTTTATAGTGAGTAATAAAATAAAACAAGTATGGTCCATATATACCTACTTGACTGCGTAATCATAATAAGCATAATTTATCAAGTATAAAAACTATTGTAATTTTTTTAAGTAGGTATTTTTACTATTATACTTATTTCGCATTCATTCATTTAAACGCCCAAAAACACTTACCTATTTTTAACAATTTTATCCTTATCATGTGGGTAGGTACCTACTATAATAACAAAGTAGTTAGGATGTGATGTGAAAAATAGTCAAATAGCTTTCCTTTCAATATCTTTTGGTATATTAAAAAATGATAATTTTGGATCCTTTTTCTTCCGTTTAGTTATACACCCATAAACACAACAGTACCTATCATACAGATGACGTGATTATTTCGAATTCATTGTTCGTTACAAAAATCACCGAGAAAATCTTAACTATTACACCTATTACGTGCGACGCGGCTAGCGTGCGAGCCGAGTGGCAACCCTCTGCCATATAGCGGCTGGCCGGGGCGCCCGGCCAAAATGTACCTAAACTGTGGAGTGAGACCCCCCTGTTGAGGGTCAAAACTTGCCTATTGTATTTAAAAACTAACCTCCATTAAGTCCTAATAATCAAAGATCCTTTCATCATGAGCTCAGCTCATGACTACCAGACGCAAATACCTGAATAGCTTCAGAAAAAACATGAGTCTCTTTGGACATGTCTACAAAATTTAAGGGTTTCCTTCGATTTTCCTGGGTTCCCATCATTAGATCCTGACTTTAGTGACAATGAAACTAATCGGGAAGTATACCCTTTATCGATCAAAAAAAAATCTAAATCGGTTTCTAAATGACAGAGTTATAAGGTAAAAACATAAATAAGGGTTTTCCTTGATTTTCCTGGTATCTCATCACCAGATCAGATTCTGACTTTGGTTGCAATTATTGAGACGATTCGGGAAGTACATCCTCTGAAACAAAAAATAATTTTCCAAATCGGTGAATAAATGGCAGAGTTATGAGGTAACAAACATAAAAACCGTACAATCGAATTGATAACCACCTCCTCCTTTTTATGAAGTCGGTTAAAATAATCTTTGAAAAAAAAACGTTTAGATAATGATGCGTTCATTGACAATACCATTGGCTCTTCTGTAATCGTAGCGTGTTTACCATTATCAATCTATTAGACTATTAGTTGTATACAGCTTGTTTAAGCGCACAATACAATAGAAAGTGACTTCACTTGTCGCCTAGTTCGAGGTCGCGCGCGACGACTTGTCAACAATAGGTTACATTAATTGTACTATACGCCTACAACGTGTGTAGGGTTGTCAATTTCGTTAGCGTCTTCTTAATAATAATAATGTTGTGGTTATAGAGTAATTGACAAATACATTTCTTTCATACATTGTTGAAAAAATGTATTTGTCAATTACTCTATAACAAGTTCCTATCAATATTTTGTAATTTAGAAACCTTTGCAAGTTAAATATTACAATGTTTGTTATAAGGAAATAAATTTTGCCACATGATATAAGTGCCGTATTCTTAACACATGATGCATATCTAGGGCGAACATTCAGACTTGTTTGAGTCTTTTTAGGGTTCCGTAGCCAAATGGCAAAAAACGGAACCCTTATAGATTCGTCATGTCTGTCTGTCTATCTGTCTGTCTGTCTGTCCGTCCGTATGTCACAGCCACTTTTCTGCGAAACTATAAGAACTACACTGTTGAAACTTGGTAAGTAGATGTATTCTGTGAACCGCATTAAGATTTTCACACAAAAATAGAAAAAAGCAATAAATTTTGGGGGTTCTCCATACATAGAACTGAAACCCAATTTTTTTTTTCATCAAACCCGTACGTTTGGGTATCTATGGATAGGTCTTCAAAAATTATATTGAGGTTTCTAATATAATTTTTTTCTAAACCGAAGTTTGCGCGAGAGACACTTCCAAAGTGGTAAAATGTGTGTCCTCCCTCCCCTGTAACTTCTAAAATAAGCGAATGATAAAACTAAAAAAATATATGATGTACATTACCATGTAAACTTCCACCGAAAATTGGCTTGAACGAGATCTAGTAAGTAGTTTTTTTAATACGTCATAAATCGTACGGAACCCTTCATGGGCGAGTCCGACTCGTACTTGGCCGATTTTTTTACGTACGGCAGGAAAGATTCCTTCCGTCATCTTCATCTCACCTGATGATAAATGACGACAAGGCCGAAGCTTGAACCGAGCTTCGCCTCGATTTCTCAACAATCAAAAAACTTGATTTCCTAGTTCTATGTGTCGGAACACAACAATGTTATTAACATTAGAATACAGACTTAGTGATAGTAAGCCAGGCGAAAAGCTCTATCATCAACTTAACCAAACGTAAAACTTTTCACCCTGGGAGAATTTAATGCCGTACCTTCAGATTCAGAGCAGAACCAGGTGGTCTCACCAGCTAGTTAGACTATGGAAACGGCTGATGAATCTTGATCTCGAATCTCAAAAAAAAATTTGCTCGATATGCTTTTTGATGGAGCTACTATTAATAAAACTATTACATTTAGGTAGTTTTGTAATTTAACTATAGATTTTTCATATCAATAATGCGTAGTTGTAATTTATTGTCTTACTTAAATTTACGATCTTTTATGAATGTCTATTTAATCCGATTTTAAAATGTAACAGCAAAAAAATCTAATGCATCAATCATCAATGGAGCCTTTAATGTAATTCGTATGAAAATCTTTATTATTCGTAGCTGTTTTGTAATCCGGACATCTGGTGCGAATGGTTAAGATATGCGCATTCTAAATGTAGCTAGCTACTTACTAGGACCTACACAGAGTTTTATATAAAAGAAGGTTTCAACACTACGATAGGACGTTGGTTCTGATTTACGGCACTGTTTTGCCTGCGCATCCTTTTTTGATATTCTGTTGTTAATTGCACTGGCGAGCTAGCCGTTGAGTGCCATTAAAATTAGATAAATTTAACTTATCTTTTTAGAAACAAGTCATCTGCCTAATATGCCAAATGTTGTTATATTGGGATTTGTAGCTTTATAATAACACCGTTGTTTTTTGACATACATTATATTATTCATCTTCAGAATAGTAAA
Organism: Schoenobius gigantellus; assembly: GCA_963935595.1. Classification (NCBI taxonomy): domain Eukaryota; kingdom Metazoa; phylum Arthropoda; class Insecta; order Lepidoptera; family Crambidae; genus Schoenobius; species Schoenobius gigantellus. The sequence goes on along the minus strand of OZ012547.1, from coordinate 28,271,466 downwards.
TTTAGATTCATAGTGTGGTCTTAAAGTCTTAACCAAAAATAAACATGAATTATGTTTGGCCATTATTTATTGTGGCAACCCTGTTCATCGAAGTTTTATCCGGACTCTCAAGTAAATGGGTTTCTTATCAACGCTTAGAAATCATAATTACTATTTCGCAGAATTACTGTGGAAGTTTTTTGTTAATTGATTGGTGATCGCTAAATAAATATTTTTGTTCTTTTCAGGTAAGTAGAACGAGTGTTTTCAAGCTTGTTTGAAGATATGACAGCAAAAAAGTAAGACAAAGATCACTTAAGACCTTTCATGCGCAATCGCGTAAGACAAAATTTTATTTAAGACGAAATATTGGGGGTTATCTAAATAACGTTAAAACTTATGAAACCTTAGGGAAGTCAAGTTTATTCTTAAAATTTCTCTATTAGTTAGTGCATAACTGAAGGAATATTAAATAATATGTGTATATTAAACCAAATGATTATGTTTACAACAAAATAACACTAAAAGCTAAGAACTAAAAACAAATGTTACTGTCTAACTGAGTACGTGACCTCTCGCATTTACAAAAAAAAAAGATGACCCGAAATCGCTTTGATAAGCAGTAATCTGGATACACCATATTCACATTTTGGATTTCAATGGATGACAAAAAACTAAATAAGTGAATCAATTTTTTTTGGCTAAATTCAGACAAACATTCAGATTATTATTTATTATCTTCATAAATGATAATCTGAATGTTTGAATCACAACAGTTTATTATGTTTTTATTGTATAAGAAATGATAGTTCTTTTTTTAGGTTTCATGCGATAAATTGGCTCGAGACATCTGTAAATAGAAATCTGAAATTGGTATCTATTTATCACTAGCCGAATGAAGGTCGAAACATCATCACACGTCAAATATTTGTTATCACCTACTCCATCTTAATATTAAGTATCAGTGCGTAGTAGATAGTGGTAGTGACCTTACGATAACATAAAGCCTTCTTAATTCTAGAAGCACTAGTGTTATTTATGTAAAGATGCTGTGCTTTTATAAAAAAAATTTAAATATGATCATTTTGATTTTCACATACAAACTATATAGCATGTAGGTATAACAGCAAGATGTAGAGTGCATTTTCATTATAAATAGCAATTTACAATATCTATGTTAATGAAAGCACTTGAAGGATTAATAATAATATTTGGTTTAAATATATTTACTCGTAAATAATTATTTATTTTATGTAAAAAAATTATTAATAGATCTCTACTCGTAACGAGGCTGGCTACCCTGGAGCTGTGATTTGTTAATAATATTTAACAAAAATTAAAACCTGACTTCAAAAATACAAAAAAGTTATAAATAATATAAGAAACACACAATACCACATATTTATTTTAAAGTAAATACATTAGTTAGTTCTCACTTTTTTAAAGACTTTCTAGGAGGTCATCGTTAGGCATCGGCTTTAGTATAAAATATAATGTTGTGTGTAATATTATATTCTTTTTGACTTTTGAGTGTTTAAAGCCAGTTTTAATTTTTAACCGACTTCAAAAAGGAGGGTAATCAAATCGGTTGTATTTTTTTATGTTTGTTACCTCATAACTCCGTCATTTATAAAACCGATTTCCAAAATTATTTTTGTATTCGATAGTGTATACTGCAAGGGTGGTCCCATGGTCACCAAAGTTAGTATCTGATGATGGGATACCATGGAAATTGAAGAAAACCCTTAAATTTTAAGGTGTGTCCAACGTCTTTTGTGTGTATGTTACGCCATTACTCCGCCAATTGTGGACCGATTTTCAAAATTCTTTTGTATTTGATAGATTTCATTCACTAAAAAGTTAAAAATAAAAAATATTCTAACAAAAATAAAAACCGACTTCAAACACACTGAAAAGTTAAAAATAATATAAGAATAGATATAGACAACATCCCACTTCTATATTGAAGTCGGTGACAAATTTTAACACTTTCTAGGAGATCATCGTTTGGCGCTTTGATTCTTATATTATTTTTAACTTTTCAGTCAAAGACATTATAAGAGTAGACCAACAATGCAAACGAAATGTATGAAGTCCCCTTCAACCAATTTTGATATGATAATAGCTAAATAAATAAGCATAATTAAGAGTCATCGGTAATAAATAATGTTACAATGTGATTTAGTTTTTATTACTGTTCGTTTTTTACACTACAAAACGAAGTTATTTGGGCATGTTTAAGTATTTTTATAACTTGACGCGCGCTCGACAGTCGAATGCAGTACAAATACAGTATGGTAGCGGCCGCCTGACCGCTGTTGTGGTTGAAGGGGGTTTCTTAGAGGCCGCGCGTATTGTCGGTCTATCTCTTATAATGTCTTTGTTTTCAGTGTTTTGAAGTCGGTTTTTATTTTTGTTAAAATATTTTTTATTACATTTTAATCTTTTCAAGGAAGCAATTTGAAGGAATACGACCATGGGTCAATACGTGCCTATTAAAAAAACTAACCTCTCACTCCTAAAAGTGAATCAGGAAGGATCCATCATCAGCCCAGCATGGTGGAAGAAACCTTAAAATGATGACCACCAGACGCTAATATCTGAATAGCTTCAGATGAATGAAAGACGTTGGAGGCGCCTATGAATTTAAGGGTTGTCCCTGCATTTTTCTGAGATTTCATCACCAAATCCTTACGTCGACCACCTCTGCGGTATACTTTTCCGAATACAAATGAGAACCTTCTTTTTACAAGTCGGTTCAAAATATAAACCTGGCTGATAATCATGTATTTTGACTTTCTATTAAATTTAATCCCATGTGAGAAGAGGTACGTGTATGCTAGAATTGAGACATTATGTTTCCCGGTTGCTCGTTGCTCTACATGTCTCATTCCACACATTGCGTTGTACACACAGAGAGACGCGAGGTGCGGTGTTCGGAGAATATCAAGCAGACGGTTTTAACAATTCAATACGGTGGAATTTGTACACATTCGATTTCTGACTAAAAATTGCAGCGATGGTGACTACTACAACAGGATCAGGCATTTTTAATATATAAAATATACTAGCTTTTCTTTGAAAAATCTTTGTTATAAACGACGATTGACGACTGATAGCTAAGAATTATTCGAACGATTATTGGATAACATAATCTAATCCTAGTCGTACCACTAGAAAAAAAAACTGAATTATACCATTGCATTATAGTTGTAAAATTATAAGTTAGGTATTATTATTAAAAGATTTGACAACTGCTACTATTTCGTACTCTGTATTTTATTTTTATTGAAACTACAAGAGTAAAATTAGTTTTGGCAGATAGTCAAAAAGTTTATGTTTATGTTTGGGAGATTTTTTTTATTTCTATTTCAATTTTTTTTATTATAACTCTGTTTTCAGAATTATCTTAAACATACTCGTAGTCTTCTCTATTGACTCTTTACTTTTATTGCAATTCGAATAGGTTCAAAGATATAGTCAAAGATGAACTCTACAGAGTTATACTATAATTATTTTTTTCAAGTAAACACACGCGAACTGTCTGTCCTTTGAAGTTCCATGTGAAGAATTAAAACACTTAAAGCAACAGACGTGAGTCCTACGTGTTAGAGTGTACGTGAAGGAACGACTCTATTTGGAAAATAATACGACCCGCTACGCGTATGTGGGACACGGTGGCGTGTGTGATGGGTAAATACTAATTTTCGCTTTGCAAATGGCCGCCATTGTAGAGGCATACTTTTCAGAGGATCTTCGTGAGATTTGCTGCCAACAAAATATTTGTTATATATTATATTGATCGATCTAGTAATTACATAGATTTGTCGCATATTCGATTGACTCATAACCAATTCTAATTCTTGTTTTTGAAAATAAAGTTAGCATGATTATGGGGTTCCAACCATGATGTCAGTATGTTTGCGAGTTTATATTAGAATTGATTGATTGAGGAATGGGGTATCCAGGTAAGGTCGCTTCCATTTGAGTCCTTATCACTTTTTTTTATGAAGTGCCCGGAAAATGACCTCCTTCCGCCTGATGTTAAGCGGTGAATGAGGCCCAAATGAGTTGACAGATAGAGGAGGGACGACATCCACTATCCTACCTACTACTTACCATCAGGTGAGACGAAGATTTCTCTGTACATGAAAACATTTGCGGCTTTTCCTATGAAAATACCAAACGATGAGGGGTAGTCTGCTGTAGACTATTTGTTCTTTAATTGCGTAGTGAGTAACAATATCTATTGGAATAGAAACAACTTTGCGTGTTGATTAAGCCATTTAATCTTTTATTCCATCATTATTATATTTTTATTTATTAGGAAAACTTACAGTTATCTTAAATCGTAGTAAATAAATAAGTTTCATCAACATCATCATCACAGCTCATATATGTCTCCACCGAGGGGCACGAGCGTACCCTAACTAGTTAGGGCGATTAGGCCTTAGTCAAACCAGCCTGGCCCAGTGCGGATTGGTTGACTTCACACACCCTTTTGAATTACTTCGCAGGTGTATGCAGGTTTCCTCACGATGTTTTCCTTCACCGTAGGTGCGTCAGATAAATGTACATATGAAATTCGTGAAACAAAAACACATTGGTACATGGCAGGATAGATCGCGGGCCTCCCGATTCTACTCGGGGCACAATCCAGTGCCGAGGCCACAGCGCCACCGATGCTCCAAATAAGTTTGCTGCCAGTAACAAGCTTTCACATGTATGTAAGTAATTATAATGAAATTTGAAACTAAGATTACAGGAAGCATAACTGAAACAGTTTGCAGTCAAAAGATCAAAATAAGTTGCAAAAAATTAACCTTTAGCGAGTCTTTTTAGCATATTATTTGGTGATGGACAAAACAAATCCAAGTCATCCTGCACGGAGGATAGTTTGTTGTAACATCTGCTCACTCCGGAAATATAATTATTTTGCCTATATTTGGAATTTATACCAGGAACACATAACAATGCATGTTTTCTTCTTAGCAATACTGGAGTGCGAAAGCCGAGCTGTCTAAGCAACTCAGGGCAATCGATCTTACTGTTAACCATCTTTAAGAGATATGTTAAGTCAACTACATGTCTTCTTTCGGATAATGGCAGAAAATTTATTTTTTAACATCTGGTGGTATAGTCTGGCATGTATGCTTTTACTCGAATTTACAAGTATCTAAGTAATCTCTTCTGAATAGCTATTTATTATTTTACACATCATCATCACAGCTCATATACGTCCCCACCGAGAGGTTCGAGCCTACCCTATGTTAGGGTGATTAGGCTTTAGTCAACCACGCTGGCCCAGTGCGGATTGGTCGACTTCACATGCACCTTTGAATTTCTTCGCAGATGTATGCAGGTTGCCTCACGATGTTTTCCTTCACCGTAGGAGCGTCAGACAAATGTACATATGAAATTCGAAACGAAAAACACATTGGTACATGGCGGGTCTCGAACCCCGACCCCCCGATTGGAAGGCAAGTGCCGAGTCCACAGCGCCACCGACGCTCCTTATTTGACATATGATATCATATAAAAATGATGACATATAAAGATGAGAACATAAGTTCATCTTTTACATTTTCTTTAAATATGGCAATTGGTCGTTGGTGAAAGTTAAAATCGTTTATATTTAAATCTGACACTTGTATTTGAGATGGTATGAATTACTTACGTGTATAAAAAATATATGTATTCGCTTAGAACAAAGTTCGAAAAAAAGTAGCCCAAAAAATATTTCATATATTTTTTAAAATATCACATTTTTTTTGTATTCTATTTAATTTAAAAATCCTGCTCGATGTGAAAAACATCTTGTATTGACGTATTTAAAACGATTTTTTCCCACAACTTGAAATCACCTGGAAATGTAGAGTTCAATGTATTTCTGTAGTTTTTGCGTGAAAGAAGTAACAAAACTTTCGCGTTTATAACATTAGTTGGAATAATAAGTAATAAGGATTCATCACCCGCAACGCACCTTACAACATCTATGTTGTTACTGAATCTGACAGCTATGCAGCATATACAAGCTCTATACGCATATCGAGTGTCCTGTGGTTATGCGGTGGTTCTCTACGGCGGCATTGACGAAACAGCTAGTTAATGCAACAAACCGTATATGTATTGTTTGAAAACAATGATTATGTCAACTTCAATTAGCTTACGTCGCCGCAGATTATGGTACCCATTTTAACTCATGTTTGTATGGCTTCGTAAAATACCTGCGCGACCTGATATTTAATATTTTTGTGGAGTATCGAACCATCGAACGAATTCATTATACATAATTTTAATGTTGTTTTACAGAGCATTGTTTATGTTGATTTATGAATCGAATCGAATTGAAAATGATTTTATTGATTTATGAATATGAGTGTATGGATTCTTTTCGTGGAGGCTATTTTTTCTTTGACTTGTATTTTGAGGACATCAATTTTTTTGGATGTGCATGCTCGTACTAAGCATAAATATTGAATATTTTAGCTTTAAATTTTCAACCTCAATAAGTTCCTGTCTATGTGCATAAGTTCTTCGAATAAAGCTTTTTCAATGTTTAATTCTTCACTTTAAACATTAATTACCCAATAAATCAATTGGGAATATTTTTCATTAATAATTTAGGTAATTTTTTTAAGCCTTTTCAGGTGAAAAAACACCTACACTTCGCTAATTATTTAAGTCCCATGTCGCCGAGGCCGAGCCTATTGCCACTAAATCTAGATTCCGAACTGTTGTTACTAAGAATTTCAAAGTAAAAAAAAATCAATAAGCTTACACTCAACCTGGGCATCGCTTATGACAAGCGCATTTTAGTTGGTAGGCTACTAGACCGATGAGGCATTAATTTTTAATACTTTTTGTACATCGGAAAGTGTATTAAGAATACGTTGGAGACGCATTTATTCCTTGCATTCCTATAAAATTTTAAAATATTACATCACATCATACAATCTTCTTAAAGCCTTAAAGGGGCTTTATTAAAAAGAACCTCGTCAAATAAAAGTAAGTACCTACAATACTTAAAAGTTGTGCAATTTAAGAATGAAGTAGGTATAATTTTGACTGTTGCAATCTAATGCATCTCAATTTGAAACAGTAGGTACCTCATGTTATAATTATATACTACCGTACATTGCATTATTGCAGCAATCGTATTCTTACCTAAAAATATGTCTATTTTAAAGGAATTTTGTGGTGACAGAACATACACATCTAGAACTAACGAAAAGTTTAGAAGATGTTAGTCGATAAGAAGGAATATTGATATGAATGATACAGTTTCTTTCAAAGCCTCCGTGGTCTAGGGGTTAAGACCACTCGGAATTGATCTGGAGGTCCGGGTTCGATTCCCGATGGAGGCAGAAGTTTCTTTCCTTGGTTTGGTTGACGGTAGAGCTTCTGAGCTCGCCTCGTTACCACTAGCTACCACTGTTTTATTTAAGGTTTTCGCCATAATAACAATGTTAATAAAATTATTGTGTTCTGATAATTAGAGCTAAGATAGTCAGTTCCTCAGATGTTGAGGAGTCCTTGTGAAGCTCTCTTCCATCATTAGTATTATCATCACTTACAATCAGGTGAGATGGAGGCCATGAGCTTCCCTGTTTTGTGTAGAAAATAACATTTAAAAAAGTTCAAACAGTTTCGAGTCATTAAGCAACAAGATTGCTTTTACCTTGTCATAATATTCTGTCAGCTACTGAGGTAGCCTTGGTCATAGAATTTGCCGATATTGTGAGTGCACGAGGCGTTAGTCAAAGTTTAACAAAGTTCACTTGCCTGAACGCCCGTATCCTAAGGTAGACAGGTAAGCACCGTTTGATGTCAATACTACTTATCTTATCTTATCTTAATACAGGGGTGGCTCAGCATGAGAGCCTTCGCACTTCGACCCATCGTGGATCTTTTGTGCTTCCCCGTGTTTAGTCCTTAAAGCCACCACCACCTTCGGTCCAGTCAATCGTGCTCATGAGCCTGACGATGTCCTTCGGTGGCATGGCCCTGTAGTCCTCCGGTTTTGGGTATCCCATTCCCATCAGCTTTAGTCTCCTGCAGGCAAGAGCATCGCAATGGCATAGGAGGTGCACCATGCTCTCCTCTTCTTCCTTGCAGGCCCTACAAATTTTGGAACTGGTATGTCCCATCCGGTTAAGCATGATCCTAGTACCAAAATGGCCGGTTAAGGCACCTGCCATCAGACGGGTCTGGGATCTGCTTGAGCTCAGTGTAAATTTGAGCCAGTTATCCATGCCCATAAAGAGCTTGGCGTGTGTCATTCCTTTATGCTTGGCCCATTCTTCCTGGTGCCTCCTTTGTGATTGAGCTCTTAGGCCTGCCCCGACTATTTTTAGGGTGATTCCGACAAATGGTCCCACCATTTGTGTTTCCGAACCCTTCCTTGCCAGGTAGTCAGCCTTTTCATTTCCAGTGAAACCTTTATGGCCTGGTATCCAGACTAGGCGAACCGTGTTTGCTTTACTCAATTTATTTAGTACTTCGATCGCATTCATCAGTAGTTTGGATTCCACCTTATATGCCAAGAGCGCTTTAAGCGTTGCTTGACTATCACTGAGAATGTAGATGTTCAAGCCTTTACGACCTCTGTCTAGATTCTCTTGTGCACAGGTTAGGATAGCGTATGTTTCAACTTGAAACACAGTTGCTAGCTTGCCCATGCTGACCGATATCTCCATTTTGTTGCAGTATATGCCTGCTCCTGTACCGGATTTCATTTTTGATCCATCCGTGTACCATATCATGCTGTTCCCCCGAGGGGGTGCCAGCCCCTTATCCCACTCTTCCCTTGTTGGAATAGAAACCTCGAAGAGTCTCCTAAATACGAATTTAGGTATCATTATATAGCTGGTCATGCCCAGCAATGGAATCTCTTCTTTAGGTTTTAGTCCTGTGTGTCTCGTACGTGGCCAGTTCGCGTTCCACAGGCCCATGGTGTTGAGCCTGTATAGTGCTCTCATGGCCTCTCTGTAAATGGCAATATGCAGTGGTTCGAGATTGAGAAATCTCTCTAGGGCCGCCGTAGGGGTAGATTTGAAAGCTCCAGTTACAGTCAATACTACTTACTCGTATATGTATTTCTGCCACCAAACAGCGGCGTTGCCACTGCTGTGAGCCTAGCTAGACAAAAGCCACACGCAAATTTTTCCGCAGTCATTCCGCAGGTTAAATGTATAGAAATGACATTAGAATGTGACAACCTCGCGCTATATTTTCCGCAGCTAATGTCACCTACATACATTTTTGCTGCGGAACGACTGCGGAAAAATTTGCGTGTGGCTTTTGTCTAGGCCCACTGTTCCGGTTTGAAGGGTAGACAGGCAGAAAAATTACTGGGTACTGTGACTTGACTATATGTCATAGGTTGGTAACGTACTTGGGGTTCTTGTGATGGTAATACTTGCAAATCTCACAGAAACTATAGTTACATTTACTATAGGCGTAGCATAGTGACTATCAGGCGGGCAGCCTGCTTGTTTGCCAACTTTGTTGTGTAAAAAAATACATCGTCCCTTGTATTTTTACAGTACAGTCAGCAACACGTCAAGCATTACATTTGCATTACGAAAGTCGTCGCTATTACTAGACATAAGAGCGGTCTCAGGGTCGACATTAACGGCCCTATTAATAAAAATTTTACTCCTTGGATAGTCCTCGGTTTATTAGTTATTCCGTGTTTTGTCTTATTTTGACATATGACAGCCGTCATGTGCGAAAGAAGATAAAACTAGCTTGCTACATATATTGATAAAACACGGACTACCTAATAGCTTGCTATATATATTGATCTGTGCTACCTAATCCGAGGATGATCCAAGGTGTAAAATGTTCATTAATATAAGGCCGGTAAGTCTAACTTGCTGCTGTGTGTACCTCCACTTGAATCCTGTTGTGTGATGTTGACGAATAAGGCTTGCGTCCGCGCAGTCCTCGGACAGGCCTTACCATGAACGCTTAGAGCATCGTTATAACAATGTTGAGACAGGGACATCGCAAACGCTGCATACAGTACCATCTTGCTCCACTGCGGTTTTAATACTGTTTGTTTAAGCGATGATGGTAAGGAGGCTAGTATCATTGCGCTTCACAAAAACCGATAGTGAAATCTCGGATAAACGTTCGTACCGTTAGGTTGGTCAGTGGACCACTTTTTACTATGTCTCCGACCGAGCTCATCTCGATGTCAGTTTGCCCCTGCGTTCGGTCAAGGTACATAACAGGTACATTGACGCATAGAGCAAGTTTCGTTAGGTACGAGTACTTAGCTGGCGTAGAATGAAGCATGATTATTTTGTTTGTTAATCTTTCATTTTGTTTTAATTGGTTGGGTGAGGTGAAAATTTCGCAGCCTTATTTATTTCAATATAGTTTTTGATAGCTCGATTCGATAGGTTTTAGCTATTAAATTCTATCTTTTTCTTCTTCTTATATACAAAAATGAAACGCTGTGTGTTAGTCTCGCTAAAACTCAAAAACGGCACGACGGATTCTTACGAAATTATCTGTGTGTATTAAAATAGGACCAGGGAAGGTTTATACATAAAATTGGTGGCGCTGTAATCGGGCAGGACAACGTCTGCCGGGCCGACTAGTCTTATAGGTATATAAAAATGAATCGCTGTGTGTTAGTCTCGCAAAAACTCAAAAGCGGCTCGACCGATTCTTACGAAATTTTCTGTGTGTGTTTGAATAGGTTTAGGGAAGGTTTATGTGTACAATTGAATCCGGTAGGTAGCGCTGTAATCGGGCAAGATAACGTCTGCTGGACGCACTAGTATTATTATAAACACAGCAGACACATCTGTACGAGAACTTTGCAAGTGAATTTGTGAGAAGCATCATTTCAAAATAATTATATAAAAAAACAAACGCACATTTGACGGGACAAGCAAACTGCAAAATGATCTTTTGTAAAGACATTGTTTTTATTACTGTACTTCTATTGCAAGTGGGTTGATGAAGTTACTATTAAAAATAAGCGCTAATTTTTGTACCGTGTTCGCCATGTTTTTATTATTCGTCTTTTTATTATTATTAAGTAATTGCTAGTATAAAATTGTTAACAAAAATCTAGTCCCAAGCAATTATACCTTGAAACATGAATTCCAAAGAATAAAAACACACGTGCCGTTATAGTTGATACCCATGATCGTAACTGTTTCCTAAGCGTAATCGTTTGAAGGTAGTTATTATCCGAAAAAAAATATGAACCTTTATGCGATCGCGATTCCCACGGCATGCCTGATGGAGCCAGTGAATAGTTAGATATAGTAGATTTTCTTGTTTATGATCCTACACCATATTATTACTGCAAAGTGTTTTTCTATAAATAAGTCCATAGTTTTATATTCAGTCATTGACAATGTTTGTGAAAATGTATCGAACATTTGTTTGAAATAAGTTATTCGTAAATCGTAGTAGCTATCGTTAAATTGATTTCAAATATGAAGCATATAATAAATTGATTGATGATTGAGACCGAAAGATTCAATTAATTTGTGTAGTTCTTATTAATTTAATTACATAACCAACTATTGAAAAATAATGTTAAGCATGGGACCCATCTCCCAAATATAAACAAAATGATGTTAAATTTACCTCAGTAACATCAGTATGCTATTGCAAGGAAAATTTAACTTAACGTTTATGACGCGAGAGTGAATTTTAACTTTACGGCTTTTTTGACCGATCGATATGAAAATGGAGAATTTGAAATAATAAGTTATATGTATAATTAAGATTTAATGTATAAAATAATATTAAGAAATGTATATAATGTCGCTTGAAAACCCTGAATCGGAAATCCTCCCAAAACACCGTGATACCACAGAGTTATAAAATTTGAGTGAGTATTTCAAATATGTAATACCTCAGTGTAATACGTTCAGAAATCTATATATATCTAACTGTGAGTTGGTTCAACCATAAAATTGCATTTTCAGCATCATTACCAATGTGATATACTTATGTGGTAGCTCTGAGTGGGGTGATGCGATATTCATTTCGCTTCTAGGAAATATAGAGATGCTATATTTATGATATCGAATGTTGATATACATTCATTGAATATGTATCGGGTATGGTTTCGCTAAAGCTTACACAACGGCGAGCATGACTAAACAAATTTTACAAAAGCTTTGTGTTTAATTCAGTTGAAAAGCTTTCAAGGTGACCTATATTAGAAGTACCTTAAATTAGATATTATAACCTAAATAAAGCATCTAAATTACAATGTTTATGTCCATTTTAATATTTAAAAAAATTGATGGGAAAGGTAGTATTTAATATTATTTTTGAATCACAGACGCCAGAACAAAAACGATTATAAATTATGTATTTGACATTGTACTAAATAAGCGTCGACCAGTATTCTGGTTACAAATGCATCTAGATTCTAGACTATATATGGTTCTAGAATTGGCTTTAAAGTTGCAGTCAATTTGTCTACTTTGCGCTACATAGATATCTACTAACGGCCTTACAAATAAAAACTTATACCGAGGATAATCCTCGGAATAATTTATTCTGTGTTTTGTCTTGTTTTAGACCATAAGCAAATATTGTATTCTAACACTATCTGTAATGATGCCGAAACGTGCCCACTCACGGTAGGCCCAGACCCAGAGTCTCTCAGCGAATCATCTAATAAAATCTATGCTCGTAATCTCCCTGCAATGGGAGATTGCGTCCGAAACGAGGTGATCAGGGAGCAAATCTAGTCGACATAGCCCACCGTACAAGCAAGCTTGTGGCAGTGGGTTGAAAACGTTAAGCGCAGACATAGCAACACTAGTGGACATCGCGTACCGACAAATGTAGTGAAGGACGTCCTCAGGCTAGGTGAAGCGACGATCTTCGCATGAAGTTGGATGACAAGTGCTGGATGAAAGTAGCCGCGGACCATGCTCATGGCGTGAACCGTGGATACCTAAAGGGGTGATGATGATGGATACCTACACATTTCTGTCTTTATGTCAACGTGCAAACCGTGCAATGCACACTTAGTCAAATATAGAGTAACATTGCCCGGCCCCGTCTACGAGTCTACATTAATATTGCTGATTCAATCATTAGATGCTCAAGCTCATTCAGAGGCTATTCTTACGCCCCCATGCTTGCGACAGGCATCTTTACAATTCAATGCAACTTTACAAGTATAGTTGCGAAACGTGTGTAAACTAGGTACCTATCTAACAATTATTGCAGAGTAGACCCAGAGTAAGTTGTACCTACGTATATTTTAATTTGTCATTTCTCCCCGAGACAAATGGGGTCATTGGACGAATTTCATATTTTCATAGTCGATAATTAGTATTAATATTTCTAATTAAATCCTAATTATACTTCTATAATGGAAATGGATCAAACAACACGGCAAGACGTGAAATATTCGTTTATAATTAATCAGAGCGTAATTATAAGCCCGTTAAACATAAGAAGGAAAGATCGTCGGCGCCCGGTATTCGGATGAATTACACAACAGTTTTAATGTTTCGTAAAGACAATACTGGTTTTTCTAGAGCACTTCCTCGTTAAACTTACAGTCGGCGAGCATCGCTGTAGGTAGTGGTACTACAAAACACTGAGAATGATATTGTTCTGGGAACAAAGAGAGTATAATTATTGCTAGGCTTGGTAGCGAAATTTCCATGTTTTATAGCTATACTTGTTATCTTTGTCATGTGTATGCATCATATATGAATGAGTATATGGAAAAGATGCACTTATAATTATAGATTTCTATAGTTTCTTTTATATATAACGATTGCCAATTTCTAGCAAAAAAAATCTATTTTAATTTTTTTCCTGATAGCCATTATCTTCAAAAATTGCAAATGAATGCAATAGATTACGTTTTCCTTCATTCATCGTGTTAAAATAAGACATTTGCATTAAAAAATGTAATTAAACAGTATAGAAGGTATTGTACTAGCAATATTTTAAATTTTTGATTATTTATCTTACATAGAAAAAGAAATAACAACTACAATATCTGTATTTTTCCTAGGGACACGTAAATGTTAATTTCCATGGGTGTTAACACATCACGGCAATAAACTCCACTACAAAAAAATATTTTCTTTACGATGTTATTAAAGGGAAAATGAATTTTCTTTTTCCCCTGCTTCATTGAAGCTAAATTTCAAAACTTATTATTCGCGGTCTCTCCTGAAATTAACCGTTATCGTATCTCCATATATAATAAAATCGTAGGGGTACAAAAATCTGTAATTGCGAAATATTAAAAAAAAAAATACACAGGTCGCCTTAAAATCATTAGCAGAACACGATAGAATAGTTTTTAAAAAAATTGTTTGTTTGTTTGTTTGTTTGTTTGTCTGTTTGTCCGGAAAGATCTCCGAAACTACTGGACAGAATTTGATATGGCTTACACCACAATGCTTAGAATTTTCCGGAAGAACATTTAGGCATAATTTCGTTTGTTTAAATTCTCTTTTTATTTTTAGTGAAAAAATACCATATAAAATTTTCGAATTGGCTTTAGGTAGAAAAACAACATGGCGCACGTGAAATTATTTTGACAAGTCTGTCACATAGTACAGAGAGAAGGTATTTTCTTCCACGAAGGAAAGGCAATGGAACTACGCCATACAGCCTGATCTTAAGTAATTGGATTTCGAAAATTGAAAGGCAGGAATGAAGTGTTTCACATAGTACAAATAAAATTTAATATTTTCTGTTAATGGCTGTGCCCAACTGGATTTCGCCAACCAAATTGTCTTTTTCTTATGTCGTACCGTGGTGGTAAGGCAAAAAGATCAAGCCATACAACCAATGTTTATAGCATTTTTTATGATAATACTTATCGAGTGACCATAAAATTTGTAGATTGGTTTAATTCTTGACTAATTTTCACAAAATCGGTACAATTTTTGAAATATTTGAAATGTTGTAAAATGAAGATACTCGTTTCAAGGTATTTTGAAAGGTGTTATATGTTTTTACATTAGGACTAAGGAATGAAACTTTTTCATCCATTTAAAACTATTCAAAGTAATAGATTAATATTGATAATTAAAAAAATATCTGACTGCAATGTTCTGGGTTACGCGTAGAGGGACGGGACGGGACTCTTGATCCTAATGTCTAAAATGACGGATCACATTTTTTTGGATCCACCCAAGGAACATGGATATCGAACGAAGAACCTAAAGAGTAGAACACATTGAACCTAGCCACGTTGACTTAATTTGACATGACTGCCGATAAAGTTCGTTTCCAAACCCAGCGATATGCATATCAAATGAAAGGCCTTGATGAGTAGAGCACTATGAACATAAGAAAATCGCCGTAAATTCAACATGGCCGCCGCTCAAATAAAACGGATAAAAGTTCTTTTCAAAACCCAGCAATATGGGTATAAAATGAAAGGCATTGATGAGTAGAGCACTATGAACCTAGCAACATTGACATAAATTCAACATGGCCGCCGCTCAAAAAAGGTGGATAAAAATTACTTTCCAAACCTAGCAATATGGGTATCAAATGAAAGGCATTAATGAGTAGAGCACTATGAACCTAGCAACATTGACATAAATTCACCATGGCCGCCGCTCAAAAAAGGTGGATAAAAGTTAGTTTCCAAACCTAGCAATATGGGTATCAAATGAAAGGCCTTGAAGAGTAGAGCACTATGAACCTAGCAACATTGACATAAATTTAACATGGCCGCTGCTCAAAAAAGGTGGATAAAAGTTAGTTTCCAAGCCTAGCAATTTGGGTATCAAATGAAAGGCCTTGAAGAATAAAGCATTAGGTACCTGGGAAAATCGACCTAAATTTAACATGGCCGCCGCTCAAAAAAAGGATAAAAGTTCGTTGTCAAACCCAGCAATATGGATATCAAATGAAAGGCCTAAAAGAGTAGAGCATTATGAACTAAGGAAAATTGCCCTAAATTAAACATGGCCGCCGTTCAAAAAATGGATAAAAGTTCGTTTTCAAACCCAGCAATATGGGTATCAAATAAAAGGCTTTGATAAGTAGAGCACTATGAACCTAGCAACATTGACATAAATTCAACATGGCCGCCGCTCAAAAAAGATAGATAAAAGTTCGTTTCCAAACCTAGCAGTATGGGTATCAAATGAAAGGCCTAGAAGAGTAGAGCATTAGGAACCTAGCAAAATCGACCTAAATTAAACATGGCCGCCGCTCAAAAAAAAAGGATAAAGTTCGTTTCCAAACCTAGCAATATGGGTATCAAATGAAAAGCCTAAAAGAGTAGAGCATTATGAACTTAGGAAAATTGCTATAAATTCAACATGGCCGCCGCTCAAAAAATTAATAATAGTTCGTTTCCAAACCCAGCAATATGGGTCTCAAATGAAAGGCCTTGATGAGTAGAGCACTATGAACCTAGCAACATTTACATAAATTCAACATGGCCGCCACTCAAAAAAGGTGGATAAAAGTTAGCTTCCAAACCTAGCAATATGGGTATCAAATGAAAGGCCTTAAAGAATAAAGCATTAGGTACCTACGAAAATCTACCTAAATTCAACATGGCCGCCGCTCAAAAAAAGGATAAATGTTCGTTTTCAAACCGAGCAATGTGGGTACCAAATGAAAGGCCTTGATGAGTAGATCACTATGAACCTAGCAACACAAATAAATTCAACATTGCCGCCGCTCAATAAAGGTGGATAAAAGTTTGTTTTCTAATCTAGCAATATAGGTATCAAATGAAAGGTCTTCAAGAGTAGAGCACTATGGACCAAGCAATATTGACGTAAATTCGACATGGCCACCGCTCAAAAAAGGTGGATAAAAGTTCGTTTCCAAACCTAGCAATATAGGTATCAAATGAAAGGCCTTGAAGAGTAGAGCACTATGAACCTAGGAAAATAGCACAAAATTCAATATGGCCGCTGCTCAAAAAAAAGGGATAAAAGTTCGTTTCTAAGCCCAGCAATATGGGTATCAAATGAAAGGCCTTGATCAGTAGAGCACTATGAACGTAGCAACATTGACGTAAATTCAACATGGCCACCGCTCAAAAAAGACGGATAACAGTTGCTTTTCAAACCCAGCAATAGGGGTATTAAATGCAAGTAGGCCCTGAAGGGTACCTAGAGCAGCCATGCTCTAAGTGTGTTCCGCGGAACCCTAGGGCTCCACAATACCCCTATAAGGGTTCCGCAATAATTTAGAAAAATCACCCTCTCTGGTCGTACTTTTATTATGCTTATTAATAAAGAATACACTTTTAAAAACTATTGTTTTATTTTAGGGTTCCGTCAAGTATTTCGCTTTCCAAAAGGGTTCCGTCACCAAAAAAGTTTGAGAACCGCTTCGGGGCCTATTGGATGTTCGATGTTAGATGTTACCTGTGTTTAGTGTCCTTCGAGACCGTGATAATGCAACGATCGTTAACTAACTAACGATAACTCCAAGTTTGTGTGTTGGATGTTAGTTATCACGGCGAGTTTGCTAACCGAACTATGCCAGCAACACTATATCGCACAGTACACGTTACAAAAACGGAAGTCTCAATACATTTTAAGGCTAACCGCATAAATACGTTATTTCGCATTCGTTTTCTGAATGCGGGCATCCGAATGCATCAAATCTATACAAAATACTCATTGACTGCCGCACACGTTCGTTTTTATTACGAACGGAACACGTTCTGTACGTACGTTTAGGTAGAATGGTAGAAATCTCGAATGAGAAGAAACGAACGTCTGCGCTACGTTCACGAAACTCCGTGTCTGTATTCCGCGATCGGATATCGAATACGGAAAACGTATTTGTACAGTAACCCCCCCATTCATGCTATACATTAACTCTACGAAAACCTCCAGTATTACGAGCGACATAAGAACGGTTTAAAGGTCAAACAGTATAGCTTGACAAGGAGCTTACTGTACGACCAGTCAAAATTGGCCAAGTTGTCATATCCAAAAAATATATTTTGTTGGTTTTACCAACACCCATTATAAAATCTAAACTTTATTCGTATACGTTCTAATTTATTAACAATTGTTTATTTTAATTCGAAATATTATTTTTGCAACTGTGTAGTTCTTTCTACTGAAGAAGAATTTATTAATATCAATAATGTCTCTAAAACAATAATAATACTTAGTGTTTGTAGTAATATGTAATGTATTTAATTTTGTGGACTGTTAGAAAAAGAGCAATACGAACCTACGAAAATTGTCCTAATTTCGAAATGGCCGATGCTCAAGAAACGCAGAATAAAGTTGAATCATTATGGAATAAAATGGAGAAAAAAACTAAACACTGTGTTAAGTATTTTGATGGCGAAACGTAGTTCGCGGGCACAGCTAGTCTTCAATAAATGTCAACTTACTCGGACGAGAAACTTTTAAAGCACGATATCGTCTGCTTCCTTGAACTCCTAAAAGTTTTCCGCATTGGACTGATCGTAATAAATCAATAGGTACAGTATTTGGGTAATGTAACCAATATGTGATTTGGATACTGAAGAAGGGCAACCACTTCATCACAGAGTACAGAAAGAGGTGTTATGTGCACTGTATTGTTATCGGGGAATGAGGTAAACTTTGTAACGTTTATTCATATCAGAAGCTACACTGCAAGGGAACGTGTGAGCCGAATGATTTGATATTTTGAAGTAAGATTTCGAAAAAATCAATTTGTCAAAAAATATTAGTTATTTAAAATGTATTTCATGCTCCATATAGCATAAACATAAACATCCTATGAATAATGTTTGCATTTCATTTCAAGTTATGTGTGAGAAGCGGTTGAAATGGATATATAAGAAGCACACGGTTTTATCTCGAAAGCATTTGAAAAGGGCAACTTTTTAAAATAAATTATTATTGTTACATTATCAGATTGAAGACGGTAAAAGAAGGCATTAACAACAAAACTTTCTATTTTGAAATTATGATCAATACCCGTATTAACATGAAAAATGAATTCAGGAAATACTTATTATTTTAACATCATTTAACATGTGAAATTTTTGTATGCATAGCCTTTTGCCAGTTATCACTATCTCGTTATATTGCTTTTCTCTTCAAAAACACGTCCGTCTGGCGTTAGAAAGGTTTTTGTTCTTTCTGCATATTCTGGACTCGTTGTCATCATCATCATTTCATTTGCATTATAATAAATCTAATTATGCTGTATTTATGACACAATTTAAATGGTGTCAATCCTAAGGGAAGTTCAAATAAAGTTCTTTAATAAAATTAGGTGATCAACATTACGTGTCCGTGCACGTGACATTAGTAATGTAAAGATGTACATTGAATACATATAGCTGATTTCTTATTGTTGAACTAATTGTCGCTTATACGATGTAGTAGACACGTATGTAATAATTTGTGGTTTAATTGCCAGCCCATTGACCAATACAGCGAAAAGAGTATTTATTCGGCGTTCATGATAAAATCTCATTGCTTAACCAGAATTTGTTTTTTAATGTTCGATCACTACACAACCATGCAATTCTTACTTACATAATTCACGAGATAATAATCGGCAAAACGTAACAAATAAGACTTTGCGACATTCAATACCGTTTGGTTAAATTGCATAAAAATGTTCTCACTGTTATGGAGGTTTCGCCAACTTTAGCTAGAGCTCTGTAGCTTAGTATCTACCAACAGAAACATTTTTGTATTGATTCATTGTTGGTTAAACAGTCTTGTATGCATTGATCGTCGATGATGAAAATTATATTTTTTACGACCATTTCACTGCTTTATACCACATAATAACATATCTAGGTACCAGTATGTATCAAATATTATGATAATAGAGACATGGGGTGGCGCTTAATGCAATCATAACACCTGAGTCCAGCCTTTACTTAGCGAACTTTACTTTTATAATATTAACAGAATAATATGCAATTTAGTTGTTAATTTTTTACTATACAAGTCGTTATCGTTGTTTTAGTTATAACATTATGGTAAGAAGTTATTTCTGACGATTAAATATGACATAATAAATATTATGTTAGAAAAGTTGTGATTACAATCTATATAAATTATGTAATTATGAGCATATACTTGACAGAGTAATTCAAGTTCAACTTTAAGGCGCTTAACACATTGCCGCCGCATCCCGCTGCGGTACGGAGGGAGGGACGAAAACCGCATGCGGCTGCGGCGGCACGGAACCGTGCCATCGTACGGTTTGCTCCGTATCTCGGTCCGGAGCTGCGATGCACGACGCACCGCATCACCGCATTATCTATGTCGAGATCTATTACGCGTATGGACGTCCTTTCTACGCAAATATCCGTACGATACTGCGGCACAGTGTGGCATACCCCGCGGACCGCACCGCATCACCGTCCGGGAGTGCGGTGCCGTCGCGCGCGCTGAACAACCGCACGGACATGCGGTGTGACAAATTAAGATTATTCAGTCAAAATTAAAAACCGCAGCGCCGCACACCGGTGCGGTGTCCGGTGCAATGTGTTATGCGCCTAAAAGGAATATAGTTTACACTTCGGTCGATACTATTATGGTATTTTTGTAAAATGCAGATTTGTAACCATCTTCTTTTATGTTTATTTGTTTTACTCTATGCTGAGTAAGTACTATACTTTTTAAACTTTATTATTTCGTATTAACTAAGTTTGCTGTTCCTTCGTTCAGGTAACCAAAACTATTTGTTATAAGTAGGTACGTCTATGTCCTCTATATATAGGATTCCTGCACATTCCCAGCAATTACGTCGAGAGCCCGACAGTACTCGAGACTGAGTGGCGAGGTTCTACGAAGTTTCCAAATGAATGTGGTTAATTTAACGGTCCTTTTGGTGTTTGTTTCGCAATCTCACAAACAGCGGAGGGGATTATGAAATTAAACTCGCCGAGATCTCTTCAGTTGATAGATAATACAGCTGGCATCTGTCGCGACACGAATTCGATTGAGCTTTTGAATTTCAGTTTACATTTCTAAAGAGAGTTGATACAACGCCAAAGCAATAATTGTATTCAATGTGGTTACGATGGTTGTTTTCTAGTCATTTTGTGTTTTATTTACTCGTAGGATAATCTTTCTTAAACGGGTTTATTTAGTTTGCCCTGTTTTTTAGTAATTTTACCACCTTCACACCATCTTCTGTGATAATTGATCTGATGTTTGGTACACATACACCCTTAATTCCGATAGCAATACAGTTATGTATGTTCAGTTTCATCGTAAATTGAAGATGGCTGCCACCACAAGATGCCGGACTACTTGGTATTCTTTTTCAACCCCCTCAAAATGGGTTTCAACATTTTCAAATGAAAGGCCTTGATTGGTAGAATACACAAAAAAAAAACAAAAAAATTTAAAATAAAAAATAAGTTTTTTGAAAGATAATGGAAATTAGATAGATAGATAGAACATTTATTTGATACATTAGGATACAGGTCTTATACACTAAATTCAAATTATAAGTAGGTAATGTACCAAAATGGTCTACACTCAGCGTACGCCGTGGCACTCGTAACAAAGAGTGTCACGACACTGATATTCTGTGACAAACCTTTTACAGATGTAACATCAATAGAAAAGCGCTGGAATGGTAAACATAAGCATTTAAAATAAGTAAAGACATAAAACAAAAATAATTCACTACACAATATACACATAACTACACAATATTTATATACAAACTGACATGACAACTTGTAACACTGTATATTCACCATCACAACATTTTTGGCCTTGTGAGAGATATAATTGCAATTTTCATTCGAAAAACATTATGTAATTTGTTTACCTAAATAATAAAATGTCAGTGTCAACATTCCTCTGAACGTTTCTTTTGTGAATAGGCAAAGGAACTCGAAGCCTTCTGCCACTTCTAAGTAATAAATATATTATATGATGTTTTAGTTTTGTTTCAAGTTGTGATTTTCTTAAGTAAGTAGCTTTCAATTGGATATTTAAACCTCTTAATAATATTACCATATTTAGAAAGACACTTAGGCGCTTCGCGGGATAGTTTACATAGTTTAGATAGAACATAGATTTGTGAAAGTCTATGATGTAAGATGGTCCTTGTTGAGTCTGTGGATAGAATATTATTGTGTTTTGATCATCTGTGGAGCTAGTGCAGCGGTATTGATTAAGAAGAAATATCGTCTTATCGAGTAGGTGTATATCGATACCGCGTTCTTATACTTAAAAGGGCTTATTTATTAATCTCTTTCGCTTTGTTTAATTATGTCGAGTTACCTATGTTTGTTTTGGAATGGTTTAAGTTTCAAATTATTTTAGTATACTTCTTAGAGAATTAATTTAGTCTTTAGGCTTGTAGAAACCCCGCGGCGTCGCAGGGTGAATGCTGTTGGGCTTTGTGCTGGCATTAATTATAGCAGAGTAGGTCACCTTGCGGCTACCCTTCCGGGTTTAGTTCCGTGCCTCCCTTAAGGAGGTACCTTCAAAATTCTCCTCAGAAGCAGGAGATCATACTGATTTGATATCTGTTATTCGGATCGGATGAGGTAGTAGTATTTTTGTTCTGTGTATCGATAGTATTAACGGTGCATGAATTGCGGCCCGATTCCTTGATTGACCCCTGTTGTTTCGCTTTGACGTTGTCTCTTGTCAATGTCAGGATGAGGTCGATTAAATCCGGCCCTTTCCCGTTTGGAAGCGTGGAAGAGCAGTCGCTCGATATGAGCTGACCTTAATATTTTTATCCAAACCCATCATGGGATGGACTACTTTAACTCTTAATTTCCTTTTATAAAACCCATGGAGAACATGGTAAGTTGTGGTTTTCAATGTAATTTTGCCACGGCGTAGATCCGCCATTACCTGACCATGTTCTAACCATTGTGTTATTTTGTTTTAGGGTTTTAGGCTTATGCCTTAGTCATTCTTTTTCGTACCATTTTATATTTTACTCTAACAATAATAAACAAACGGGGGACTGATGCAATTCAAGGAACCTGCTTATACTTATCCAGAACTTGGGTTGGAGTGAATCCCGCTATCGCGAAGAACTTACTCTCTGGCGTGTCTAGGTAACGTGCCCTGATTTTTCTTACCATTTACATAATCCCCGAGGGAAGGAGCAGTCACCAGCTCTCTAATTTCCACCCAGCGTGAGGAAGGAAGATGGTTCGCTCGTAATGTTATATCAACCCGCTTCTATCTTTACCTATATTTAGTTTATGATAGCGTGTCGTGAGGAGTAAAGCCCCCACCTAATTGTATCCTACTCATATTTGAATAAGCCTTAAGATATTTTTCTTACACTTAAGTACCTACTTATGAGGATGTAAAAAATATAATTCTTTACAATCCGAATTGTATCCTACTCATATTTAAATAAGCCTTAAGATATTTTTCTTACACTTAAGTACCTACATATGAGGATGTAAAAAAAAGGAAAAAGAACAATAATAATAAATTGCATGAACTAATTAAATTGTGTATACTTTATTGGATCCTTCCCACAGCTGAAGTCTGCTTGCATCTGTATGGAGGCGCCCTTTAAAAATATATCCATACACCTCTCCAGGTAGGCTCTTGTCAGCAATATGAAATATCAACCCACGACCTGATGGTAGTTACAATTTTCTCTCATGCTCACCGAAAAAGGTTACAGTGGCGTACCCAACGTTAGGCCTGGAAGACTTCAGTGGGAATGATTTAATAATTTCATCTGTTAATTTAGCATAATACTTGAAGCCAAATGTTAATTTGTGTCTTTACATTTGTTGTCACTTTTGTCTTTAAAGGCATTTTATATTACTTAATGTTAATTTTGCTATAAAAAGCATTTATATTTTGTTTTAAAATATACATATCTTGCATATAGTTGTAAATTGATATAACCTAAAAAATTTTATATTATATTTAAAAGATTTATACCTACTTAAAACTCAAATGTATGTTTACATAATTAAACTACTTTGATAACTTGTTTAAGCAATATCTAGCTTACCTAACTGTACTCTTTGAAGTCAAAAAAATAAGACTTACTTACTACTTGTTCTATATCATGCTTGTACTGTATAAGTTACTAACATGGATTTTGTTACTGCAGGATGTCCTGTTGAATTCTTGTTGAAAGATGAATTGTTACATGAACTTGACATAAGACATTTGCCGGCCGAACCATCTTCTTCAACCGACGAACTGAGGAAACTGCTCAGGCACACAATAAAATTGGCTCGTCGTGGCAGCCTAAAGGCCATCGATACATTCGGTGACTGTAACCAGCCTGCGGAATTGGCAATATGTACCCCGAAAGTAACCGACATTGAACAAGGTATTCAGGAGGATGTATTTTCTAACGAACGTCTATTAAAGAGGTTAGTGTCTCGCAGTAATTACTTATTATGTCGTCTCTCAAGAATATCTGACCCTAACTCAGATATTGTTGCACTTAAGTCTACTTTGGTTTCGCTGTTGATGCGACTTGAAGGTGAACAGGAGGATGTGTTTGAGGAGGCTGCATCTAAGGAGTCTGCTGATGAACCAAAAGAAAACATCAGCACACTTCTCCATATTCCAAAAACATATAACCTCAACTCCTTGAATTTAAAGTTTACTGGTGATTCTTGTGTTAGAGTTTTTATCACTCGTTTGGAAGAACTTCGTGTGGCTAGGAAAATACCGAAGGAGATTATTTTTGATGGTTTTCCTGATATTTTAGAGGGACCTGCTTTATATTGGTATAGGGCCAATAAACTCAATTTTAAAACTTACTCGGATATAATTGAATCTCTTAGTGATGACTTTGACATTCCGGATTTAGACCATTTATTATTACAAGAGATTCGCCAAAGAACACAGGCGAAATCTGAAACTATTGTAGTGTTTTTGTCAACAATTTTGGGTATGTTTTCCCGCTTGAATAAACAAGTTTCTAATGAAGAGCAACTCGACATTATTTTGAGAAATGTACGGCCAGAATATAGTGAAAAGTTAGCCTTACATAACATTACTTCAATTCAAGAACTAAAATCTTTGTGTAAGAGAATTGAGTTAGCTAAAGTAAAAGCAGACCAATTTTGTGAACCAAAATTGAGCACTAACTCAAATGCACCTGACTTTGTTTACCCTAAGAAAGGCAATAACTTAAAATTCCAAAAACAAACCACTTCTTTCCAACCAAAACAATTAGCTTCTATGGAACCTAGCACTTCTAATGATATGAATAGTACTAGTCAAATAAATTCCAACATTTCCAAACTTAAAAATTGTTATAGATGTGGTATGAACAACCATGAGACTCGTTATTGCCGTAAGTCCCGCGAAATAGTCTGTTTTAAGTGTGGAAATAAGGGAGTTAGAACTCCAGAGTGTCCTAGTTGCTCTCCATCCAAAAAACTAATTAACTCAGTCTTTTCTAGTTCCCATAGGGCCAATGTTTCAAACTTTAATACAGAGAAGACTTACTTTGAACCTCCTTCAGAGGATTTGCGGCCTTACTTATCTGTGGATGTCTTAGGTCTTAGAGTGAAAGGTTTACTTGACTGCGGAGCCTCTTGTTCTGTCCTAGGCAATCATTGCCACACTTTGTTTCAGGAGGTAGGTATTCCTATACACAGACTAAGCAAACCAATGCAATTAAGTGTAGCTAGTGGCCAAGAACTGTTGTGTACTGAATACATGATGTTGCCTATCACTTACAAAAACCAACTTGAAATTTTACAATTTATTATTCAACCTAAGATTGAAATTCCTATACATTTTGGATTAAATTTTTGGAAAGCCTTTAATTTAATGCCTGACATATTTAATGATACATCAAACTTGGAGAGCGTTAATAGTGTCAATGCCTTGCCTAGTAAAAATGGTTTAAACAATTATGATTCCCTAACCTCTTCACAAAAGGCACAATTAGAGAAAATTAAAATCTTATTTGATAGCATAAATACTGAAAAGGTAGGTTTGGGTGAGACCAATCTTTTAGAACATGAGATCAACACCGGTGAAGCTAAACCAATAAAACAAAGATATTACCGTCTTAGCCCTGATAAACAATCTGCTTTAGAAAAAGAACTTGACCGAATGTTATCACTCGGTATAGTAGAACCGTCCTTTTCACCATGGAACTCACCTGTGGTTATGGTACCTAAGGCCAGTGGTGAACTTAGACTTTGCCTGGATAGTAGGAAGTTGAATTCTGTTTCAAAAACAGATGCTTATCCTCTTCCATATGTAAGTCACATACTGGACAACCTTAGAGATGCTAAATACCTCTCATCTCTTGATCTCAGTGCCGCATACCACCAAGTCCGGCTCACAAAATCATCGAAAGAGAAAACAGCATTCACCGTGCCAGGCAGAGGCCTATTTCATTATGTAAGAATGTGCTTTGGACTTGTTGGAGCATCAGCGACTATGCAGCGCTTGATGGATAGTCTATTTTCTGCTAAATTTAACAATAAAGTCTTTTGTTTTGTCGATGACATTGTAATTTGTAGTAATAACTCATTCCAGGAGCACCTTGATTTATTAAAAGAAGTTTATGAAATATTAAAATCTGCAAATTTAACAATTAATATGAAAAAGTCTATATTTTGTAAAAGTGAACTAAAATACTTAGGTTATGTTGTTGACCAGTATGGACTAAGGACTGACCCCTCTAAGGTGGATGTTATCTTGAACTTTCCTATACCAAAAAATGCTAAAGATATAAAAAGATTTTTAGGAATGGCTGGGTGGTATCGTAGATTCATTAAAGATTTTTCAAAAATTTCACGACCTTTGTCTCGTTTAACAAGTAAAAAAGTATCTTTCTCATGGTCCGATGAGGCCAACAATTCTTTTAACTTACTTAAGACAGCCTTAGTATCTGCACCCATATTGAAGTGCCCTGATTATGATCAACCTTTTAGTATACATACAGATGCCTCCTCATATGCCATAGGCGCTGTTCTCACACAAAAATTTGATGATGTAGACCACCCCATAGCTTATTGTAGTCGCACTTTAAATGCTCAGGAGGTTAACTATTCAGCCACTGAGAGAGAACTATTAGCTATTTTGTATGCTTTGGAACAATACCGCATTTATGTAGAAGGTAGAAAATGTTACATTATCACTGACCATGCATCACTGCTTTGGTTTTCAAAACTTAAGAATCCAACTGGTAGATTAAATAGATGGGCCTGTAGGCTTAGTCAGTTTGATTTTGAAATTATTCATAAAAAAGGCAAAGAACATGTTGTACCTGATGTCTTGTCTAGGATTAAAATTGATTCCATAAGTGATATCTCTTCTACTCAAGATGTGTGGTATAAAAATCTTTTTCAAAAATGTTTCCAAAGACCATCTTTGTGTCCTAACTACAAAATAGAAAATAATAAATTGTTTAGATTAACTAAGAATAAATATAAAACTACTTCGCAATTTAACTGGAAGTTAGTAGTACCTTTAGAAATGCGCTTGGAAATCTTATCCAAATTTCATGACAGCCCTACAGCTAGTCATTTTGGTGTAGCAAAAACACACAGGCGAGTTTCAGACTTATACTATTGGCCTGGATTATTTTTAGACGTGAAAAAATATGTTTCTGCCTGTGAAATATGTAACAGCTATAAGCCACTTAATGTAAAACCATCTGGACTATTGGGTAACCCCAAACAAATCACTAAACCAGGTGAAGCTATTTCATGTGACATACTGGGACCTTTTCCCCCATCTTACTCACAAAACCGCTTCTTGTTTGTGTGTTGTGATTATTTTAGTAAATATGTAACTATGTTTCCTTTAAGAACAGTAACTGCAAAAAACATAGTAAAGTGTATGGAGAAGGGAATATTTCTCATACATGGAGTGCCTAAATACATATATGTTGATAATGGGCCCCAATTTATTTCAAAAGAATTTAGAGAATTAATAAGTAAGTATCAGATTCCTCACTTGTTTTACAATCCAGTTTACCATCCCCAAATTAACCAAACTGAAAGAGTGAACCGAGAAATAGTCAGGTCACTTGCTTCCTATGTGCGTTCTGATCATAGAAATTGGGATAACAACGTAGCTGAGGTGCAATGTGCTCTGAACACTGTCGTTCATGATGGGACCAAATATACCCCTTTCTTTCTAACATTTGGTAGGGAGATGATTCTTGACGGATCATACTACAACCTTGATCACCCTGTGGGTCATAGTGAGATCTCCGTAGATAATACTTACTCATTTTCTAATACTTTGAAAGATTTAAAATTAATTTTTGAAAAAGTAAAATCAAATCTTACAAAGTCTCATGTCAAAAATGCCCGTTACTACAATTTGAGGCGAAGGCATGTAGAGTTGCAAGTTGCAAATAGTATATAAAAGATGTTATCCGCTCTCTAATGCTGGTAAACATTTCTCTGCTAAACTTGCACCAAAATTTGAAAAATGTATAATACATGAAAAACACTCTCCTATGGTGTTTACTTTGAAATCTTTGAATGGCAAACTCCTTGGTCGCTGGCATATTAAAGACATAGTCAGGCCAGGCGAAATGCCAGATGCTAATTAACACTATTTTTTTTCTGTAATAGCTCCACTTAATGTGTTGACTGATAAGTGATACTTTGTATTTCACTCTATTTACCTAGAGAAAATTTCACACTTTCACTTAATTATTTTATAAACGAAGTTTTCTTTGTAAAAGTCTTAACACATTACAAGTAATACTTGTGAAAGTATGGAAACTTTAACAAAGAGTTTCTACTAACAGCTAGTGAGGTTATTTGTGTTAATTACTTGCTCTAATCTTTTATTTTATTTGAAATAATGATAACTTATTAGCAATATAATATTGCCTTTTAAATGTTAATCATTCTTAAATTTCATTAACTTTGTCTCATTATTATAAGTTTTTAGACCTACATTCTTAATACATGGTATGAAACATTGAGTACAAATAGGTGGAAACACAAGGCCTTGACCTTGTGTTGTCTATCAGCTGTTTTGAACAGTGACCTATATAGCTTGAGTGCATTGAACTCCATTGCCTCGGTTCTCTTGTTTGTTGATAAGAGTAATTGATGGTTTAGTTGAAACGAACATTGACCTTTGCACTCATGAATGACTTATTTTTCGTTGTTTTTACAGCGAATTATTTTGTTTAAAAATTTTAAATTTTTAAACAAAATAATTCTTTACCACGTTAACCGATACTGTAACACTGTATATTCACCATCACAACATTTTTGGCCTTGTGAGAGATATAATTGCAATTTTCATTCGAAAAACATTATGTAATTTGTTTACCTAAATAATAAAATGTCAGTGTCAACATTCCTCTGAACGTTTCTTTTGTGAATAGGCAAAGGAACTCGAAGCCTTCTGCCACTTCTAAGTAATAAATATATTATATGATGTTTTAGTTTTGTTTCAAGTTGTGATTTTCTTAAGTAAGTAGCTTTCAATTGGA
The DNA here is from genome assembly GCA_963935595.1 of Schoenobius gigantellus. Lineage (NCBI taxonomy): Eukaryota > Metazoa > Arthropoda > Insecta > Lepidoptera > Crambidae > Schoenobius > Schoenobius gigantellus. The sequence goes on along the minus strand of OZ012547.1, from coordinate 28,242,102 downwards.
TATTTAAACCTCTTAATAATATTACCATATTTAGAAAGACACTTAGGCGCTTCGCGGGATAGTTTACATAGTTTAGATAGAACATAGATTTGTGAAAGTCTATGATGTAAGATGGTCCTTGTTGAGTCTGTGGATAGAATATTATTGTGTTTTGATCATCTGTGGAGCTAGTGCAGCGGTATTGATTAAGAAGAAATATCGTCTTATCGAGTAGGTGTATATCGATACCGCGTTCTTATACTTAAAAGGGCTTATTTATTAATCTCTTTCGCTTTGTTTAATTATGTCGAGTTACCTATGTTTGTTTTGGAATGGTTTAAGTTTCAAATTATTTTAGTATACTTCTTAGAGAATTAATTTAGTCTTTAGGCTTGTAGAAACCCCGCGGCGTCGCAGGGTGAATGCTGTTGGGCTTTGTGCTGGCATTAATTATAGCAGAGTAGGTCACCTTGCGGCTACCCTTCCGGGTTTAGTTCCGTGCCTCCCTTAAGGAGGTACCTTCAAAATTCTCCTCAGAAGCAGGAGATCATACTGATTTGATATCTGTTATTCGGATCGGATGAGGTAGTAGTATTTTTGTTCTGTGTATCGATAGTATTAACGGTGCATGAATTGCGGCCCGATTCCTTGATTGACCCCTGTTGTTTCGCTTTGACGTTGTCTCTTGTCAATGTCAGGATGAGGTCGATTAAATCCGGCCCTTTCCCGTTTGGAAGCGTGGAAGAGCAGTCGCTCGATATGAGCTGACCTTAATATTTTTATCCAAACCCATCATGGGATGGACTACTTTAACTCTTAATTTCCTTTTATAAAACCCATGGAGAACATGGTAAGTTGTGGTTTTCAATGTAATTTTGCCACGGCGTAGATCCGCCATTACCTGACCATGTTCTAACCATTGTGTTATTTTGTTTTAGGGTTTTAGGCTTATGCCTTAGTCATTCTTTTTCGTACCATTTTATATTTTACTCTAACAATAATAAACAAACGGGGGACTGATGCAATTCAAGGAACCTGCTTATACTTATCCAGAACTTGGGTTGGAGTGAATCCCGCTATCGCGAAGAACTTACTCTCTGGCGTGTCTAGGTAACGTGCCCTGATTTTTCTTACCATTTACATAATCCCCGAGGGAAGGAGCAGTCACCAGCTCTCTAATTTCCACCCAGCGTGAGGAAGGAAGATGGTTCGCTCGTAATGTTATATCAACCCGCTTCTATCTTTACCTATATTTAGTTTATGATAGCGTGTCGTGAGGAGTAAAGCCCCCACCTAATTGTATCCTACTCATATTTGAATAAGCCTTAAGATATTTTTCTTACACTTAAGTACCTACTTATGAGGATGTAAAAAATATAATTCTTTACAATCCGAATTGTATCCTACTCATATTTAAATAAGCCTTAAGATATTTTTCTTACACTTAAGTACCTACATATGAGGATGTAAAAAAAAGGAAAAAGAACAATAATAATAAATTGCATGAACTAATTAAATTGTGTATACTTTATTGGATCCTTCCCACAGCTGAAGTCTGCTTGCATCTGTATGGAGGCGCCCTTTAAAAATATATCCATACACCTCTCCAGGTAGGCTCTTGTCAGCAATATGAAATATCAACCCACGACCTGATGGTAGTTACAATTTTCTCTCATGCTCACCGAAAAAGGTTACAAACTTACAAACTAAACGCTTGCAACATGGCCACTGCAATTGCGACAAGGGGCACATTCCTCTGAAAATCCTACTTAACATTATAAATGTGAAAGTGTGGATGTTTGGATGTTTGTTACTAAATTGACACCAAAATAAAATCGTGGGGCGTAACGTACCCTGGGTTATAAAAAATTAATTTAAATAGCATTTATAATGATATGAGCGGTTGACTAATATAAATTTCACGCGCCCTACAACTTTATTTTAAGGCGCATAGTGCTCCCAATGATCGTCCCGCACTGATTATATAGGAGTGAGTGAGTGAGAGTGAGGGGAATATTAAAGCAAACCTTTACGCGTAAGATGAATTATTTCAATTAATAATCAATAAAGGCGAATAAGAAAAATCTAAAAAGACCATCCGCTAGAATATTGTACACTTTATTTATTGAAATCTAATGTATATGATTTAACCTAATTTATCAAAAAATTAAAAAGACCATCCTCTAAAGAATGCGTTGAATAATAACATATCTTTTTTAAAGATCTTTTTATTCAATATTTATGAAGTGAACCGGTTTTTTTTTTGCGGGGATTTTTTTATGATTGCGCCTTAAGTGCCTAGGATCTAATTATTTTTTAACTTTTAGTAAGTACATTATCTACATCATCATTATCTTTCCTTTCAATAACCAAATTCCGTTTAACTTATTTTTTTTAGCTATTATTTATTTACTTTTAATGTTTACTTTAATTATTGGTCTCTAGCTGCGCAGTGTACGTATCATCAAACATTGCCTACACATAATACATTGTGGTTGTTGGTTAATTTTCGTATCTGTATTGTTGCTTGTAGTTACAAGCTGTACAATGTTAAACAAGTCCATGTCGCTTCCGTGACAGAGTTAGCTCACCAGTCACCATGTAGGCCAGGAGTACCACGGCCGGCCCGGTCAACGACCTCCCCGCGGCAATTGAGACCCTGTACCACTACATTTCTGAACTACGATACAGTTAGGTTTGAAACTGTCTTCAATAGATCCGTCATCGAACTTTCATTAAGAACTCTTTGATTGCTGGTGATTAACGCAATTTCAAGAACCGCGGGCTTTTGGTTGGATTGGAACGAACCTAAATTTATCTTTAAAAAATCAACCAAGTTATTTCCATTTAAAAACTCGACATTCTATTTTTATTCTGAGTGACTATTCCAATTTTGAATATTCGTACATAATCAACAATTTCATACTTACATATTTTTTTCATAATTATAAGCGTGACCCACACTTTGTTTGGTAAGGCTGATGTTTTCATCTTTCCATCCGTCTGTCTGTCCGTTCTATCAAGATCTCGACCCCTGGACTCATCTGGAGTCCTCATTATTGAATCATCATCTAGTGAAAACTTCGAGTTCTCATAGATGATGATAACTCAAAACTCTAGATTTGCCCGTTTGGATTGGATTGGATTTTTAGGTCTGACCCTAGGGCCAAAAACCCAAATTTTTATTTATTTTGGCAGCTCATTAAATTTGAATTTGATTCAACTCGCAATAATCAATCTTAGTGTAATAAGTTTTCACTGCTTTTTAATTCCCATTTTGTTAATCCTATATGTTTTACGTAAAATTTCACTACTGTTATCTAACAGGATTGCAAATCTTACCTCATTTAGTGACAACTTTTTTAGCTTAGAAACTCTGTGCAGATTCAATTGCGCATAAAGTGTTTTCACTTTTCCAAGACGGCTAGTTGATACCAATTTCACGCGTTTGTTTGTTAGATATAAATCTTTATATTTATATAAATAGATTTAATGAGCATCTAACAAATGAAATGTTTTTAACATAGTTCTTCTCACAAATAGTTTTTTCTTCAAAAAATTAGTATGCTTATATTTGTCATGTTATATGTTTATATTTGTCATTCAATTTTTATTTATTTTTAATGGATGTCTTAAAATAAAAAGATAGTTAACACAGCTTCTCATAAAACAACTGCTTTCATTTAAAGTGTTATTATTAATCACTTTATAATTTGATAGCAAGAATGGTTAAGAAATAGAGTATCCAGTGGAAACAGAAAAAAAAAATGACTAGATGTAACCAATGCCATTTGGGTCTAAAAATACATAGGGGTCACAAATTAATCAAGTAAACAATAGTAGATTACCAAACAAGTGAAAAAAAGGTGAATCCTTTTCGAGGCACTAAGTTGTATCCCGAGACGAGCGAAGGATTTTAGAATAGAATCCTGGGCGGATCAAGGAATACAAGAGCTGAGATGAATTTTTTTCATGTGTTAGGTACTCTACTCTTAATCATTGACTGCGAGAAAATAATTACTCTTAAATTTTGAAATTGAGGCATATTCGATACAGCCAGTTATTACGTTTTGGTGGTTTTTAGTACTGTGCAACCTTTTTGCACGTTTTACTTTTTTTCTTACTATAATCCGTTTATTCGCGCATGTTCCAAATTAATTTCTTTTAATCACTCAGTGAAACAAAGAGCTTTTTATTCACTGTTTTTGAAGAATCGCGAGCCCTTTGTCGAGTGTCAATGGTAAAAAAAAACTTTCTTTCCCGCGTATTTCATTCTTGCATTAAGTACGAGTACATGTTACGATTGTACTTAGTTAAGTGATTATCTAAATTATTTCTTCTCCATCAAACCTGTATCGCACTTTCGCTTCAAAATAGCATGAAATCAAAATGTATACCTATGAGATAGATATTATATTTTGCTGGAAATATATATATTATATTACATCTATATTGGTTAAACATCTTATAATTGACATTTGCTTTTTCTTAGTTATTAGACATGAAGGTAGTTATCACTTTGAATAGATGCGTGTTAATTGTCCAAATCTAAGTGTGAAACTAAAGGTAATGAGTTGGCGAAAGTTTTCCTCCGCCATAAGTGTATCTGCAGTGGTATAGTTACGAATTACAATTGAGAGAACTTTTAACTTTATCTCTTGAGTCACGTAACCGCCTTTGTATGTTAACCACAACAGCGCCCAACAAAAAACCTTTGTTCAACTGTACCGGGTGCTTGTGAAATTAATATTTCGTTTGCGTTTCTCAGCAAAACTGGATTTTAGTGTGATGAAAGTGGCAGCCGCCTACTTAAGTAAGAACGATGCATAAATTTTGCAGATGGAATTGATTTTAGTCCGTCTGTCTGTGAAGACCCCTTTTCTCAGGAACTTGTAGAGATATCAAATTGCAATTTATGTCAAATGCTCGGGTATACGGTCTCCTTCAGTCGTAAAAAAAATAAACTTGTAAGTCAACGCCGTCAAAAGATATCCTCGGTGTGGAAATTTCTGCTAAAGTGCAGTTTGGGAGTCATTTGGAGGACAAAGCCAAATTGGCGAGCAAAAAGCTGGGCGTCCTGAACAGAGCCAAGCAGTACTTCACTCCAAGCCAGCGGCTAATGCTCTATAAAGCACAAATTCGGCCGCATATGGAGTACTGTTCGCACCTCTGGGCGGGAGCTCCCAAATATCAGCTTGACCCTCTTGACTCCCTGCAAAGGCGTGCATTCCGTATCGTCGGTGATCCCAATATCACGGCCTCAATGAGACGCTGGAGCAAAGGAGAGACTTTGGTTCTCTCTGCGTGCTCTATCGGCTCTTTAACGGAGAGTGCTCTGAGGAACTGTTTGCAATGGTGCCCTCTTCACCTTTTTACCATCGCACCACCCGCCATCGCAGTAGAGTTCATCCATATTACCTGGAACCAATCTCGTCTATTACAGTTCAGTTCCAGCGTTCATTCCTTCCACGTACGTGTAGGCTCTGGAACGAACTCCCAGCTGCGGTGTTTCCTGAGCGCTACGATATGTCCTTCTTCAAACGAGGCTTAAGAAGAGCATTTCTCTCCAGGTAGGCAGTGACAGAACTGTGCCCCTGGCATTGCAGATGTCCATGAGCGGTGGTTACCACTTAACATCAGGTGGGCCACTGGCTCGTCTGCCACCGTTAGCAATAAAGAAAAAATATTTTCGCATATTTTGCGAGATCACATGGGAATCAAAATCAAAGGTTTTGATTTCCTTGATTAAAGGGTAATTTGTAGGGTACCTAACTCTTCGTGGAGCTACGAGTACATCCATGAATTTAGGCAGGAAGCAATGTCTTGCACTCGTTAATTAAGGGAAAAAACTAAACCCCGTAAATATATAAATAGTGAGGAGGATATATACTTAGATATAGTTTGTATATCCGTATATACAAACTATATCTAAGTATATACCCTCCTCGGTGCGCGAGTCCAACTCGCACCTCGCCAGTTTTTTTACCTAGGTACAAACAAGCGGAAGGCTCTTGGTTTTGATCACATCTTATAGTACACACACATAGATTTATGCATTTTTATGTGAAATTCGGGCGTTTGCTATACGTATAAAATGTATTGGTAACCACTTTGTTATAGCCATGCGTTCCATAAATTTACTTTATGTATTACTTATCTATCTATATGAGCGTCGGTGGCGCAGTGGACTCGGCACTTGCCTTCCAATCGGGGGGTCGGGGTTCGAGACCCGCCATGTACCAATGTATTTTTCGTTTCGAATTTCATATGTACATTTGTCTGACGCTCCTACGGTGAAGGAAAACATCGTGAGGCAACCTGCATACATCTGCGAAGAAATTCAATGATGTATGTGAAGTCGACCAATCCGCACTGGGCCAGCGTGGTTGACTAAGGCCTAATCAGCCTAATATAGGATAGGCTCGAGCCCCTCGGTGGGGACGTATATGGGCTGTGATGATGATTACTTATCTATACTTACTTACTAATATTATAAAGCTGAAGAACTTGTTTGTTTGTTTGAACGCGCTAATCACAGGAACTACTGGTTCGAATTGAAAAATTATTTTTGTGTTGGATAGTCAATTTATCGAGGACGGCTTTAGGCTATACTATAACATCACGATATTGTTATTTTCGGACATCCACGCGAACGAAGTCGCGGGCACAGCTAATAAGTAATATTTTGATTGTGACCATCAGTGTTGGGTTCTCAGTAACTTTAATTTTGCATATTGTATTCAGTTTCAATTTTGTTCTATAGTTAAACTGTTTGTAGCCCAAATTAACAAATAAATAAAAAGAAAAGATAGTAGTTAGCACTAACCAGATAGAACCTAAGCCACACGGAACTATCTTATATATTATGTCTGAACAACGCTGTTTTTTTTTGTAACAAACCTGAGTAAATACTGGTAGTAAGTCAAGCGTGCTCAGATATTCTACCACAAACTAAACTAAAAAACTTTCTAGCCCCATCATAGGCATACAAAAACACCACCACAATGTTTAAAATGGGTCTCAACCAGTAGACCATAGTAGCGGCAAAATTTGTATGACATTTTTATTAGTTGTTAGACTTAGGTGATGTCGCTGTCGCCTCTATTATAAATCAAACGTCAGCTGAGCCTTCGATTTTTGTATAGATACATGTGAGTTTAATTTGGTTGAGCATAGTTTTTGTTAAGGACAAATATCCTTGACATGTTAAATGCTCGAATATCCGCCGATCCGCCATTGACATGCTTAACATCGCCAATTCAAAATTAGGTTATCGAAAATAATCACTTGACATAAACTCAGAGAATGCTGGTTATATGGCTGGTTGGTGTTTTTAAACAATTAACAATTTATGGTTTCTGCAACGGTTATTATGGAAACAACACCTGAAATGATAGATAGAAATCTTGAGACCAACAGCGTACAAGGTGCAACTACCTACCGTTCTGCACTTTCTCGGTGACCTATCACGATCGCTGATAGGGCTGCCAAATCAATATTATAATAAATAAAATAAAAAATCCATCCAATCAAAGATTTTTATGAAATCATTTCACCATCTAAATATTGCTCTAAGCGATGGCTGACGACAAGGCGGCAAATGGGTTACCTTCCTACGAACGGACTTGAATTTGTTTTTTTATTAGACAAACCTATGGATGTCATTTGAATAGACGAAAGAAAATACAGAGCTACTCTTACACACTTCGTTAATATGTCTTACAGAACTCTAGAATTAGTAAAAAAACAAAAAAATTAATGAGAATAAAATACAGAGCCTTATTATGAAAACGCGGAATCTGACATCCCTAATCGCTGGCTACCTTCGCGAGGACCGTCACAGATTCCAAAGTTTTAGTATTACAGAATACGAAATGTAATTTGCGTAAGTTTCGAGCCAAAGGTGAGCCCTGTAATGAAATTTAATGTAGGCACAGACATGAAATAGATATGCCGTTTGTTTTTAGTCTGCTCAGATATTAATGGGGTTTTCACTATCTTTGATACTAAATTTGACGTTCAAAAGAGATTGTAACAATCCAATTTGAATAAAAGATATTGAATTTGAATTTGAATTTAAAGGCAGATACGATGTCAATTAGTTACAATTAAATAGGTATTCAAAAATAACCAAGGCATGTCTGGGAAAATATTGAATTGATTTAAAAAACTTATGTACTTAGTTAATTTCTAATTTCAATTGTTTGTTGCTTCATCACACAGTCTTTTTATCACTTTACACATATTTATTGTTGGTATTTGACTTAATGAGATGGAAACAGAAAGTAACAGGACGAACATAACTTATCATGGACAAGCTACATACTCGTACATGTATTTTATTTTACTTATGTAAGAAAATATACCGAGCATTAGTATAATAAAAGTTGCTGGTTGCTGGTTTATATATATTTTTTATGTTTATTTATTATCTTTCTGACTATTATTAATATACTATGTTTATTATTATATATATTTTTGTTCTTCTGTTATACACGCATACCATTTATATAATACAATTTCTCCTCTCGCAGGTCTGCTGGAAGAAATTTCATTTTTTAAATAAGCAGTACCTTTGTACATCTTTTGTTGTTGTTTATATATATGTTTATTTCTGCGTGCATAAATTGTTAAATAAATAAATAAAATAAATAACAAAAAAAAACATAGTAGGATTACAAATTTATGAAACGGTTACATTTATTCACATCCATATGCAACAATTGGCAAGAAATCAGCCGTTATTTTTACATTTTCACTATACTTGCTTGATTTTCAATACGCATGGTGCATCTGCCTAACTTTCTCCGTGGGTCGCCGAGGGACGCACGCGTCGCTATTGTTATTGCCTTCAATGGTGTCAGTGCCATATTATTTACCTACTAATCCAGTTACATACGGCTTTGAGCCACGGTGCGATAGTCAGAGGTTTAGCTTTTAAATGTTATGGTGTAGAATGTAAACAAAAACAACTTCAGACCAGGGGCCTAATTCCGCTAATCTTAACGTCGTTGTCGCGTCGTGATAGCGTTTCAATAAAACTGCTTTTGTCGCTTTTATGCGCATTTTCTGCTACAATTTATTTGTACTACAATTTCTTGATAAGTCAATTGTGACAAATCAATAGTGTCAATAGTTTTAGTTAGTATTCGGTTAACCAACAATAACTGTCTCAAAAAGCGATGCTATTGAAGCGTCATTGACACGCCACAAATGCATTAACGCTAGCAGAATAAGGCCCCAGGATATAAGTTTCGCTACCGAAACACAAAGTCAAAGAAAAAGTGGTGAGAAATAGTAAAAAAAAAACTTACATAGGTACGTACCTATTAAAAATGAAAATTATGCAACATCATATTTAATAAAAAGGAGAGCAGATATTCCGTCCTGCTCCATCAATGAATATTTTATTTCGGTCACAATATTCTCCATTTTTTATGCAGAGTAATTCTAACTATTTTAGTCAATACATAGAGTATAAACAAAACCTACCCATGATAAAAGATAGGTTTTGAAAATTCGAAGTTGTAGTAGTACATTGTGCATCAAGGGCCGTAAGAAGGGGATTACTAACGAGAGTCTATTATTGTCGTAGGCATAACTGAAAACTTTCTAAAAAATATGCGATTTAGGGGAATAAAATCGCGTTTTTATTCTTAACCTAAACCTTTTTCTTCCAAAAATAAAAATTATTAAAAAAGCTTATTGTTAAAAAATCGAAAAGTAAGTACCACAAAAAATAACAAACAAAAAAACAAAATAATAGAAAAACAAAAAAATAGTGCTGTACACCAGGTTCGAACCACTATCAGACTGCCACACTGATTTTAAAGAATCGAACCACTGCCACACTGATTTTAATGTCGAAAATCTAACGCATAGACCAATCTGGACTTCTGGACTTGTATGAAATAGTGTAATTAAAGACATGTTTTTGTGTAATGCAATATGCGATAGATGGACGAAAAACTTTGAGGCGATGTAAAAAAAGTTTCACTTTTAAAAATAATTACTTACTTTTCTTTAGACTACGCTGGTAGCAAATTGTTGTAGAGTAGTTGAGCCGCATTTAACATACCCACAACATTCCAGCCAACCAACAGAAGGAACATTTTCACATATAAAATCGACTTCAAAAAAACTTGAAAGTCAAAAATAATACGAGAATAGGACACACAAATACAAATATCACATTAGTATATTGGATTTGTGTCAAATTATAACATTTATCAGTGCACCGAAGCAACTTTAAAGAATACAAGCACGGGTCCATTTTGATAATATTAAAAGAACTATCGTAATTGTCCATCATCAGCTCAGCATTATGACATACCTAAAGACTACCAGATGCAATACCTGAATAGCTTTAGAGGAAACATGAAAAATTGTGCCCATAGAATTTGAGAGATTTTAAGATTTACCTGGGATCCCATCATCAGATCCTGAATGGCGACATCGGCACCCCCTCAAGAGTATACTCTTTTGAATACAAAAAACAATGAAAAACACAAAAAACTTACGCATCGAATTGAGAACCTCCATTTTTGAAGTCGGTTAAAAGCATAGACGAGTAACATGAAAATTAATATTAATTAAAATATCTGTATCCGTAATAATTTTTAGGCAAACAGGTGGACGATTCCACTAATTAAAGACAATCAAACCAATAAACAAACCGTTAACAACAAATTAAAACGCATCAATTATTCTGTGACATGATTGGCGTACAAAATTAATTTTCGTTATACGTATGAGTAATTTAAACTCAAAAATCTTTATTCAACATAAACGTTTATATACAATATTGACATCAAACACAAAATACTAATTTAACAAGAACAATGATTAAACTAATAATATCAATCTTTGTATAAGCCTACATCCCAATCATATCATTATCTGTGCCATACCATTTTACCATACTGGAATCTAAATAAGCGATACGTATTCTATTTTAAAAAAGCGAGTTTCCTAATCTAGATTATATCAATGTGATGGCTCTCTACGTAATACCTAACCATACCGACAGCGCAACTTCGTGTCCTGTGTTTGAAGGAGATATTGCCGAGCACCGTTCCATGACGCGGGTCCCCTCCGGATGCCTCAATGATCTCACGCTATCTGACACCCCTGCACATGATACATACGTTCTTTGTGCCGAGGAAGGTGTACGGTAACTTTACGTAATACAAATAGCCATATACCATACTGGTACTTTGAACTTTCTAAAAGATAAAAATGCTTAAACATTTATGAAGAAGAACAGTACAGGTACAGTATTTCTACATTGCATGCATTTAACAAGTAATAAGTATATTAGAAAAAGGATTTTTATGAATTTTTGACGATTAAAACAATAGTTCAACAAGCAAGAGAGGCAGAGCTTCCAGGATCGCATGGCTATCGTCTTACAAAATGGGTAAGTTCTACTCTAGTTTAGTGGAATACGGGGAAATAAATTACCTGTCATACACTTCAGGCAAAGTAGGTTCAATCATCTTCAATGACGCAAACTTCAAAGACAGTATCCACATGACTATAAGGCTTATTTATAGGGGGTTGTCATCCGTTCCATTACCATGACTATGAGGCTTATTTTTCAGGAGTTGTCATCCGCTCCTTTTTTTAAGACTTAAAAAGTCAGAAATATTTTTAAAGACCGAGTTTTCAAAAGAGTAACATGATAAGCACTAAGCGACGCGCTAAAAGAGAGTCCGCCCTTGCAAACTACATTTGTAACTTATAAAAGTGTATCTTGTTAAGCAATAAAGTATATAGCTAATTAGTTTGTAGTAGTAGTAGTGATTACTACTGGTACTAGGTCTTAAGTACGGTGTTAGTAGTAGTAATTTCTATTATGTGAGGGTGCGTGCAACTGTACAATTTCTGACTTTTTGAGAATCTATCCATATGAGAATCTGTCCTTTTGAGAATCTGTCTTTTTGAAAACCTGTCCTATGCGAACAAACGAAAAAAAATTGGGTTTGTAGAACCCAATAATGGAGGAGATAAGTCCCCTAAGAGTCAGACTTTATATGACTTAGAGAAAAAAAGTCTGGAACATACTTCTCATATGAGTAGGTACAGCATGTCTGTCATCACATAATTGGACAAAAGTAGGTGTACATACCTACATGCGTGATAATTAATTAAGTTATAAGCTTGTTATTACATCAAAATAATTAAATAGCCTATTAATGTAACCTCGTGGTCACATAATTTCGTGTGAAATATTTACGAAAATGGCTGACATGCCATCTTTAGGTGGGTCGTTTGAAAAGTCGATTAGTACCTATAATAACGAGCTGGCAGATAGTTTATTCGTTTTTTTTATTTCTTTGTTCTGTTTGTATATTATATCATATGCTAGTAGGATAGGTACTGTAGATAAATAACAGAATGCTTCGAGAGAGATATATCTTTACGGTTTTAGCTGCGATATTTGTATGATATTTTATAATGGATATATCATATGCCCATATAAATTATAATTTTTCACCTATGTTTCGTGTAAAGCGATTATACACGGTGTTTCATAATAACCAATAAACAATCAATGCGTTATCTAAAACTACACTTGGGAGCAAATAAATCGAGCCACTACCTTTTTTCACGTAAAATGGTAAATATTTTTGGTAATATGGAACGTATCAATTCGAACTATATATCGCCTAAAAGTTTAGTTAATAACCTTTACAATGAGGGTAAATTATTGAATAATAACCTTATTGAATGATAAATTATTGGCTCTGCAAGAAAAATGGTAATTTTGATAGAAAATTTAGTAGGGCTAAAACAGTCCATAAAAACAATAAAAAACAAAATTATTGCAAAAAAAATATTCTTAATAACTGGTATTACCCCCCCGTGCCCTGATACATTCTTGTAGCCTATTAGTCATCGATCTGATCAGCGTTACGATGACATATTGTGGTATGTTCTCCCACTCTTCAAGCACAGCGACTTTAAGCTCGGGAATGGATGAAACAGCGGGAACCCTGGCTCGGACTCTCCGTTTTAGTTCGTCCCATAGGTGTTCGATCGGGTTCAAATCGGGACTTCGTGCTGGCCATACCATTTGTTGAATCCCGATCGCAGACAAGTATTCCGTAACGATCTGCGCGGTATGAGGTCTCGCATTGTCATGCATAAACAAGAAATTTTCTCCGACAAAACCAGCATACGGCATTACGTGGTTTTCAAGAATGTCAGTTATGTATCGGTCAGCTGTTAATCCACGTCTACCACTGCCATCGTTGGCGGGGTCGACGAAGACAAGTTCCGTTTTTCCGTCTAGAGAAATTCCTCCCCACACCATACAAGAACCACCACCAAAACTCACAGTTTCTCGAATGCAACATTGGGCAAATCTTTCACCAGGACGTCTATACACTCGGTTTCTCCCGTCATTGCTAAAAAGACAGATTCTTGACTCGTCAGAAAACAAAACTGACCTCCAGTCTTCTAACGTCCAATTAATGTGTTCTCGAGCAAACTCCAAGCGAGATCGGCGATGAGCTACAGTCAATTTTGGGCCAGTTGCTGGTTTGTGTGATGTTAAATTTCGTTCTTTTAGTCTTCGTCTCACTGTCCACCTACTGATTGAGACTCCTCGAACGTCACGTAACGCTTGCTGTAGCTGAACAGCATTAAGTCCACGGTCGCGCAACGAATTGGTTGCAATAAAGCGGTCGTCACGTTCTGTTGTTGCCCGTGGTCGGCCAGTTCCAGGTCGCCGAACAAAAGCACCAGTCTCCAGATACCTGCGGTATACCCGCTGTACCTTTGAACGACTCAAATGAAGTCTGCGTGCCACTTCACGTTGTCCGTGTCCAACCTCAAGTAAAGCTACAACTTGGGCAGCTTCCGTCGGTGTAGTATCCATTTTATCAGGTTATTTTGATTACACAGACACAGATAAAGACAACAATAACAAGTAATATGGGTATGATTAACAAAAACCTCAAATTTAATCTTTTCTTAACAGAGTACAATAAAAATGTCATAAGCAAATTAAATGCGATAATTTTATTCTACCCTTTAAACTTTAATAAAAATGAAATTTTGACAACTAACTACCCTCATTGTAAAGGTTATTAAATACCCTTTTAGGCGATATATGTTTCGAATCGATGCGTTCCATAATACCAAAAATAATTACCATAATGCGTGAAAAAGGAAGTGGCTCGATTTATTTGCTCCCAAGTGTAATTATTAAAATGTGTTTACACGTCATTCAACCCAAATGGGTTGAATGTCATTACGGGTTAACACAATTTAATAATTAATTTTAGATAACGCATTGATTATTTATTGGTTATTATGAAACACCGTGTATACATATTGATTTGTTTAGATTTCACTATGAAACTGACAAATGATTTAAAAAGTTAAGGGTAATTGGGATGATGACTGAATTTAATTTTTACATCTCGTCATTAAATATTAAAATACCGTGGAAAAAGATGCAGTCCTGTGAAATCAGAATTAAAATCGGCTTAGAAATACATTAGATACAAGCATTTTAAGTTGTTAATTTGAAGGCGATTAGACAGAGAGATCCGACATCAACCGTGACGTCATAGTTGAGTACGGCCATATAAACTCATTGTAAATTGCCGTTTTGCTAGAAAGAGATGGAGAAAAATCTTTAATACCTTATATCTTGGTTGTTTTTATAGTTATTCGAAAACCGATTGTTTCTTTTTGTTTATTTATATGAATAAGCTTCTATTAAAGCAAGACATTTTTTTAGTCCTATTAAAACAGTATAAAAAAGACTAATGTTTGTCATTCTGACGTCAATAGAAACACACTTCACTGAATCCACAAATTATCATTGTTCATTATAGTTTTCGCGGAAAAATATTATACATATTGTTTTTAATGTCTGGTTGACATTATAAATTGCAATATTAAGAAAACCATTGAAATATGCCTATAAATATAAATATACTTCATACTCAAACTCGAAAATCTTTTTTCCATATAAGACCTTTACATGTTTTGTTGACATCAAACAAAACAAAACAACTTCAATCAAGAATCTTAAGTGTGATATTTCTTTATAATTGGTCATTAGTATAATTTTGTTACAGTTTTTACAAATACAAGATGGCGTTTTGTAGTCTTTTTAATATTATCATTACCACCAGAGTAGATAATTACTACACTACTCTCGTATTATCATTACCACTTGACACGGACTGAAAAAAAATACCTCAAAATGAGGACTTTGTCGAGATTTAAGCGCACGGCGCAGGACAAATCTCGTTTTTTAAAATTAAAGTAAAGAATTATCTTTGTAAAATGTAATTCTAATTTAGAAAAAGCTACTCGACAAGACGACCAGGCATAACTTCATAACAATGAAATTAAGTTTTTTTCCTCTAGATTTTTGATTGTCAAAGATTTCTCATTTTCTTCAAAATCCCTTCTACCTTATACCAGTATTAGGTACCAGTATTAAGTTAAAGACGATAAAAGCTTTCTTAAGTATCTACTTATCTTGTATTCTTTGTAAAGTTGTCGTGGAAATAACGAAGTTTAGGTAATAACTTGCTATGGTAGAAGCGGCACGGTTACATAAACTGTGCTTATATAGATTTTAAGTGCAAATAGTTGAACGTAAATCCGAGCCAGTATCTATGGAGGCTGCGGTTTCCGCGTAAGCTCTTTCACTCCAGATAGTTTCATTCAGCAAACTAGTTAAACGGCTTTACGCTCCGCTCTTCGGCCGGCTAAGCTTTTTATAACGAATGGTTTATATTGCTTACACTCGATTGGACTCAATCGACATTTTAGTCACAGTGATTGTTTTTGTCAATACCAAATGGTTTTTGAAACGATTGGGGAGTATGTTGTTGAACGGTGAAGGGGTTGTGGGTATACCGATTTGTACTACTACTGAAAATACGATACTTTTATGTACCCGTAGCACATATTAGATAATAGTTACTACATAGCCCATAGTTCCATTGGACTGAAGGTGATTACTTATTAATATCGAATGTATCGATATTTATGTCGGTACTTTTAAGTAATTTGGTTCTTCTCTATTTGTGAAAATTAATGCTATTATTGCTTTGTTATTGTAAATAATTTTAACTTTGAAAATAAAATTCAATGTAATACCATACCTAAATAAAAATGATTGAATAAAATGTACTAGTGTAGCAGAAGTTGGTAGGAGATTCCGATTTTAAAAAGGTTGTGTATCTCTTTATGCTCTATTAATATTTTCAATGCTACCTATTCCTCGAGGGCGCTCTGTAGTGGTCAATAGGAGATAGTATCTAATATTGCGTTCTAACTTTGCATATATGTACAATGTATTTCTTCTTGTTTCACAATAAAGAGTCAGAGAGACAAGCTCTGTGTTCTCCATAATTAAATTCCTCCAGTCAGTATCCATCTACAGTAATGCATTTTATATGTTGCAAGCAAGCATTCCGCATTTTAAGTATACGTTGAGAGGAGGTGTTTAACCTAGGAATATTTGCACCCATGAAACTACGTTTGAAATTTGGTTTATAAATTGATAATTGATTCGAGTTTTATTATCCCTTCCTATTAATATTTGAAACGCGAAAGCTAAGGAAAGGATGTTATGTTTACGACTTCACGTAAACTGAATGGGTTTTAATGAAACTATGTATGTAGTGTAGATACACCACACCATGTCCAGAAGGGGCGAATTCGTTGTGAATAGCTCTTTTTCCACTGCACGGCACGGCTTCCGGCGCTGGCGATGGCATAAATTTATGAATGGCTTGCAATTACTGGCGAGTGAAAAAATATGACACATACAAAAATTGGAAAAACAGTCATTCGATTCGCGTCTAGGCGCCAATTCATCGCGTCCATGAGCATCGTGCTGATCGGGGGCGTGTTCGTGTCGAAGTCGCCCCTTTCTTAACAAAAACAGCAATTTTAACCCGAAACTTATGGGATCGGTACCAATATACCTACTTAAGACAGTAAATTCTCAGATCGCAGCTAGTCTGAAATACATAAATCAGAATCAATAATTCCGCCCGCCTAGCTAGCTAGCAGCTGCCACCGTCTTTTGTCGCCATAATAACAACGCAAATAGCATTGTTGTGTTCCGGGAGTTAGAGTTAAGATAGCCAGTGCCCCAGTAGTTGAAGAGTGCAGGTGAAGCTCGCTTCCACCTTCAGTCTGTCACTTACCATCAGCAGGCGTAGCACGGACCGTGGACAAAACGGGACAAGAGACAAATAACATGTTTCTTCTCGCTCTATCATATAACAATGACGTGAGACGGGACGAAGGTTAGTCACTTTCTCTTCTATAGTCCACGCGCCGTGCTAGGCCTACTGAGAAGATGAAAGTCACAAAGAAAATTATCTAAATGCATCTGTTTGTTACAGCCAACGCACCCGATCGTACGAATCGGAGGAGCAAGAGAGGGGCGCGTGCGAGTGGTGCGAGTATGCGCTCGTCATCACCCTGGCGACGATCCTGCTGATCGGCGTCTCCGCGCTCACCATCTTCTGGGTGTTCTACTACCGCGACGGCTACGCCTGGGCCGACGGCACCCCGGACAAGCAGTTCAACCTGCACCCCACGCTCATGGTGGCCGGGTTCATCACCTTTAGTGGATTCTGTGAGTTTTAAATTAGATTTTACAAAAATGCTCGAGTACCCATTACGCTTTCGATATTTCCTAGAATATTCTTATTCCGCTCAGTTAGCGCTTATCGCTTTAGCTATATGCTCGTTTGCTTCCATTGTTGTGTAAAAAATTGTTATACCTTTTTGTAAGTTTTTTAAGAATTCCGCAGATAGGCTTGTCAGATTTCTAATAAGCGTAATCTAATTGAACCGCCTCCGTTCTAGTGGTTGACACCTCCCGGTATTGATCCAGAGGTCCGGAGTTCGATTCCCTAAGGGGGCAAAAGTTTTTCTGCTTGGTTTATTTGGTGGTAGGGTGGTAGCCCGATTGGCTGACCACCACCGTCTTAGCTAAGTTTTCGCCATGATAATAATGTTAATTAATTATATTGTCGTAATAGAAGGTAAGATAGTTCCTCAGTTGTGGACGAATGTCGGTAAAGCTAGCTTCTATTTCCGGCCTTATCGTCACTTACCATCAGGCGTGATGAAGACCAAGAGCTGTTGTGTAAAAAAATAACTTAGAAACTCAGAATTATTAGATGAGCTTTTTAGATAGCAACACAAAACTCTTATGTCAAATTGTATTTCTTACTGTAATGTTGTAACCTTATTTATTTATTTAAGTATAGTACTGCCACATGATACATATTAAGACATTCACAAAAACATTTTCACAGTAAATTACAATTCTGAAATGCATCACAAAAACGGCGTACATAGCACTCAGCGTATTAACATTAAATTATTTACCAATTATGGATCTTTTATCGTATGACATGTATAAATATGAGAAAAAAGTCATGAAATGCTGCATTTCGTATTACCGATCTCCAATGATATTATCACTATAGCATAATTTCAATGATGTCATCATTAAATAATGAACAAATGATCAAAAATCTGACCGGAAATCGTATTTTTCGTTTTGCACTATGATATCATATGATATCATTTGCAAACCCATGAGATCGGTAATGGGCCCCCTGGTTTGGGCAGATTCTTGATACGACAGATTCTCAGTACAGCAGACATTTAATTTTATTATACAAACTACTAAGAAAACTAATGATCAATTCCATCACAATATAACGAAATATTCGAAGAAAGAGAATTTGATTTATGACCATCGTTAATAATTTTATTCTCCCGTTCTTTTCCCGCTCTCGGGTTATTTCGTCGACCACCCAACCCGCAATTACCTTCTTGGCTTCGAGCGTACTTTCTCCAATAACATAACATTTTGAGATTCGCCTCTAGTAAGCTTGGGAATATAAGTTGTTACACTTTTTACCGACCATTTTCGTTATTTCCTATTGCTGACTATCCGCATTTTGAATCAAAACAACTGTCCAAATTTCACGTTTCTACCATTAGCGGCTATACGGCTGTGCGTGCCTCTATAGATGGGAACTTCTTCTTTTTTTATATACAGGGTGTAAAAAGACGCATACCGAAGCCCGCGTTTACGCATTCAGACCATTTTAAATAACATAAGCAATATAACGAAAAAGAATGATGTGAAACGAAATTAATTTTAGGCTTAAAAAAACAACGACAATAAATACTACGCAATGTAACGAGTGCCCGTTCTGGCTTGCGCGTTCTGATGTCGCGTCAGTATTAGCGTTAGTGAGTCAGTGTGAAGTGCAAGTAAAGCAAGACAAGTTTCCCGCGCAAGAGATTCCTTTTTAGTCATAAATTTTGTTAAGAAATACTGATTTTTTTCGTAGATGTTTCTTTGGTCGAAAATTATCAAACTTTAACTTTGAATATCTCGGCAACTATTAGTTTAACAACCATGGTCTAGAAGACAAAAACTATAGTGATGATGGGAGCAATACGTGGGTTTCGGCTTCGGTACTGGTCTTTTTTACTGTATATAGATAGATTATGGACCTACTAATGAACCAATTCTTTTTCCTGTAGTACACTTAGGTTAGGGTTGCCAACCCGAAACTTAAAAAACTAGGATTTGAAGTTGGAAAAACCAGGACAATTCAGTGTCAAAACAGGACGCAGTAATAGAGTTGCAATAGTTAAATTAATAATAATATGTTGTGAAAATAGGTGAATTGAAATTCAAGATATTAAAACAATCATATATTTTAATAAAAGTATTTGAATAAAATTATACGAATTGAAAACTAGTTATCAAAAACCGACTTCAAAAACACTAAAAAGTTAAAAATAATATAAGAATAGGTAGGTACAGACAACATCACACTTCTATGTATATTGAAGTCGGTGCCAAACGATGATCACCTAGACGGTCCTTAAATTTGTCACCGACTTCAATATAGAAGTGTGATTTTGTCTGTACCTATTCTTATAGGTATTATTTTTAAATTTTCAGTGTTTTTGAAGTCGGTTTTTATTTTTTGTAAAATATTTTTTATTTTTAACTTTTTAGTGAAAGAAACCCTAACATTGGTATTAAATTAGGGTTTCCCTCGATTTTCATGGGATCCCATCATCAGATCCTGACTTTGGTGACCTTGGGACTACCCCAGGAGTATACTCTCATCATCATCATCATCAACAGCTCATATACGTCCCCACCGAGGGCCTCGAGCCTACCCTAAACTAGGGCGATTAGGCCTTAGTCAACCACGCTGGCCAAGTGCGGGTTGGTTGGTTGGTTGAGTATACTCTATCGAATACCAAAAGAATTTTCAAAATCGGTCAACAATTGGCGGAGTACGCGTAACATATACACAAAACGTTGGACACACCTAAAAATTTAAAGGGTTTTCCTCGATTTTTAGAGGATCCCATCATCAGATTCCAACTTTTAGTGACCATGGGACCACCCTTGGAGTATACTCTATCGAATACAAAAATAATTTTGAAAATCGGTCCACAACTGGCCTTGTAATCGCATAAAATACACACAAAAAAAAACATACGCATCGAATTGAGAACTTTCTCCTTTTTTGAAGTCGGTTAAAATATAAAGCAAGCACTTTAGTTTGTAACATTTTTTTTAAACTAAGGTTAGTTATAGTATCTAATAAATTCTAATATTAACTACAAACTTATAAATTTTTATTATACTTTTCAACCCCAACAATTTCCTTCAGTATCATTTTCATAAAATTGCGAATTTTAAAATCAGGACGCTGCTTAGAAACTATTCAGGACCTCCCAGGACACTACAAAAACTAGGACATGTCCTGGGAAAACAGGACGGTTGGCAACTCTAACTTAGGTGAACTTTATAGGTGGACCACGAGCAATAACCCGATTTTCGATCATTCGTTCATTAATCATGATGACATCATTTAAATTATGCCATAGTGATGATATCATTGAAGAGCGGTAATACGAAATGAAACATTCAAGACTTCTTTATCTCAAAAATGTATACCATGTCATACGATGATAATCGGGCTGCAGGTGTCAAATACATTCACAAAGCGATTGCGCAAAGTTCCCTTTGTGTGTCGGGTATGCGATTTGACGGAACCCCCCAGTATTTTTAGTGGGTAGGCCTCATTAGGGTGAGTCCCACATAACTGCAGGTGGGCCCCACTCCCACTGCGGTAGATTTAAGAAGTTTTTTATCTGGGTGAAAAAAAAAGGTGTCAAATACATTAAATTATCATAACGCAAACGAATCACATCTGTGAATTTGGTTACTAGCGATAGGTGTTTGACATTAGCTCCATACAAAATACGGCAAAATTCTATTTCCAGTAAACAAATCCAGAAATACTAGAATGTTGAGAAACCGGCCGTAGGTAGTACTTAAATTAACTTGGTGACTTGCTACTTGCCGACGTACTTATGGAATTGTAACTTAGGTCTTGCTTTCGTTACCTACGCGTAACTGTGCGGGACAGAATGGGAGATAAATAAATACAACTTACTGTTTGCTGGTTCTGTGTGTCGCTTGATATCAGCCTGGTCTTATGGCTGGTAGGGAATCGCCTTTCTGCCCTTCACACGTGCAGATGATTTTCCGTGCGTGTAGAGTTGTAAATTGAGTGCTGTCAAGCCAACTGCCACTAATCTAGCACTTGGAGCGGGACTTTTTCGTAAGTCGACCGTTCGCGTACGCGGCGGAGTTGCAACAGGCAGTTGACAGGTGATTTTTTACTACCGTCGATAGTCGTAATTTATCAAGGATGGGTAAGGATGGTAGGGTGAAAATATTAGGATAACGATGCGTTCAAACTAGCAAATTTGCGTTCCAAACTCAACAGTAACTATTATCTAATCTGTGCCTACACGTTACTTCACAATTAAAGGAACGTCATAGTTGCAAAGTTCACAATTAAAGGAACGTCATAGTTGCAAAGTTCACAATTAAAGGAACGTCATAGTTGCAAAGTTCACAATTAAAGGAACGTCATAGTTGCAAAGTTCACAATTAAAGGAACGTCATAGTTGCAAAGTTCACAATTAAAGGAACGTCATAGTTGCAAAGTTCACAATTAAAGGAACGTCATAGTTGCAAAGTTCACAATTATAGGAACGTCATAGTTGCGAAGTCCGACAGAAATTTAATAAAATTCTAAAATACTAAGTAGGTACAAGTCGCAAAATTTTATACTTACAAGATTTTTAATTTTCAATTTTCCGTCTTTCAGCGGTGCTTCTGTACCGCATCTGCCGGTGCTTCAGGCGCATCTACGTGAAGCTGCTGCATGCTATCTTCCACGCGCTGGCGTTCCCATGCATCGTCATCGGGTTCCTCGCCGTGTTCGATTACCACAACAAGTCCGGCATCAACAACTTCTACTCGCTCCACAGCTGGATCGGCCTTGTGGCTATGGGACTCTTTGGCATTCAGGTACGATGCTTTTGGTAATCACTCAATAGTACCCATTGCAAATCACCACCACGGCGTAAGTATTATCGGATTTTCTGTAACATATTCTTATATTTAGGAGCGTCGGTGGATCTGTGGACTCAAAACTTGCCTTCCAATCGGGAAGTCCGGGGTTCGAGACCGCCATGTACCAATGTGTTTTTCATTTCCGAATTTCATATGTCCTACATTTGTCTCTACGGTGAAGGAAAACATCGTGAGGCAACCTGCATACCTACATCTGCGAAGAAATTCAAAGATGTGAAATGAAATGAATATTTATTTCAATAGAACAGTGAACACTACAACCACACTTAAAGTCGGTAAACAAAACAGACTTACATTATTTGTTGATAGTTGATTCCACATTTGCTTAGCACCAGAGAGCAACTAGATCCTACTAGTTTCCACTGGAGCAAGCACATACAAAATACACATTTATAATATAACTTAAAAATAAACAAAACTATTAGCTTCACAACATCATAATAGCATAACATAAATAACATAATTGTGGGTAGTGCGTATAGAAGTTCTTTACCCCCCGTGCTAGTCGTGACTGTGTTACGGCGAGGTAAGATTCACGCTACTATAATACGTTATTACAAGTAATTATGATTCATAATAGTTTGATACATTCTAGCCAGAATAAAGGTAAGTAAGTACCCAGAGCAATACTGGTTAAATAGTATAGGCAAGAAAATGAGAAGGTGTTTTAGTTATAATAACCATGTATGTAATAAAGTCAACCAATCCGCATTGGGCCAGCGTGGATTTCGCAGCTTGCTATGGGAATTTTGCAAAATCCTTCTTTAGTGGGTGGGTGCCTACAGAAGCTTACGAACGAACAGATTTTTTTTTATACTACAGCTCCATTAGTTTGGACTCTACGTTAATATCTTAGCGAGACACTCGCCAAAGATTTATTTTTTTACATACAAAGATTTTTATTTTTAGAAAGATTTTTATATTTACAGACCTAATTAATGACACTGCAAGTTGTTCAGTTCGTGGCAAGAAATGATAAATTTATTAAGTTTTATTATGTAAACAGGCAGGCAGTTGATACAACTGTTATTGCCTGCATTAACTTGTTAATACTGCTCACTGGTCACTGTTCAGTTACATACGAGTCTATATAATCTGTTGATGAATTGATTTGTACTCTCCGCAGTTACATCTGAAGGTAGTGCAATATACCCCTCCCCACCCGTCCACTCACGGTGGATGGTTAATTCACGATTACCCCCCTCAACCCACTACGTTATACATATAATGTGAACCGAAATAAGTGTAAGTACCTAGAAATCGAATAATAAAAAAATATAAGTTATAGTTAATACATTTCTAATAGTTTTGTTATTTTACTCTTTTCACACTTTCATAAACAGCCTAAATTATCTTTTCATTTACTGCAACTGATATAAACAAAAATGAATTGTGACAAGTAAGTACTTAATTTACATTTGAAATTGTTATTTTTTATCGTACCTACTCGTAGGTATTCGGGAGCGCTTCATGAATAAGATAGATTACTTCGATGAAACCATACACAGTATATAGGTAGGTAGGTACCAAATATATCCAATCTACCAAGCACGGGTCGGCTCCATTTACCCCGCATTAATTGTGCCCGAGCGCGTAAGACCTAACCTTATTACCTCGGCTCATAACGTGAAAAGGATACCTATAATTTAAGGGCGAGAGCGAGATTAAAATTATGGATTGTTTTAGAGGTTATATGAGTAGGTAGCAAAATATGAGGAAAATCACATAGGTAATTGATTTTAAAATTTACTGAGTCTTTGATGTGTATCTGTGGTTGCGTTTGGATGCAATGGACTATCTACGCGCGCGCTGTGTTATTCATGAGTGTCAGTCAGTGGCAAATAAATATTTCTATCAACCAACACTTCAGTCTTATAATTAATTTTTTATCAGTTACAGCAAAACAGCGTTTAAGAAGTGTATAAAAGGCGGACGTAATGCTTTAGGCATTATCTTTCAGTCAACCAGTAAAATCTGGGAGATATTGTTGACGGTGTAGGCACGAGTTTGAGAAAAGAAACGTTAAAATAATTTTAGATTGTTTAGCAAGGGAGCAAAGAACTATTTTTAAGGCAATAGTGTTATTTTGAATCCAGAGTGAAGCGAAGGGTTCTAGATTCTAAAGCAGAATCCTGAGTGCAGCGAGGGATTCAAAGTACGTCACTCGAGCTAAAAATAGTGTTGCTCCAGAGGTGGACACTCTACTTTTTATCACCCTTTATGAGAAAATAAGCAAAACTTATGAGTCGCAATAGGTACACATTTATTTATTTGACCAACCAGACAAGAGAATGAAAAAAATATATAAAAAATAAGATCATCATCATCATCATCTCTTGCCACCGACTCCAATATAAAAATGTTATGTTGTGTGTGTTCTTTAACTATTTTTAACTTTTAAGTGTTTTTGACGTCTGTTTTTAAGTTTAGTATTTTCTTTTATTTTTTTGTGAATATAATATCAGCTTACCGAAGAAGTAACTTGAAAGAATACAACTCTAAGGGTCAATACGTGCCTATTGTATTTAAAAAACTAACTAACCTCTAACTCCTAAAAGTTAAGGATCCTTGCATTATCAGCTTGGTTCATGACAACCAGTTGTGAATAGCTTCGGCAAAATCATGAAACACGTTGGACGTACTTTTTTTTTAAATATAAGGGTGTCCTTCGATTTTCCTGAGATCTCATTATCAGATCCTGACTACGGCAACAGCGGGACCATCTCAGGAGTATACTCTATCGAATACAAAAATAATTTTGAAAATTGGCACAATTAGCAGAGTAATCGCGTAACATTAAAAAAACACTAAAATACTCTGGTTAATGGAACTTTTCCTGACAATATCCACATTCTAAATTCAAATCCCGGAGGGATAAAAAGCTATCTTTGTCCCTGTTTTCGAAGAGTCAAGTACATACCTAGCTCTTTTCGAATTGAAGTGATAAAAAAATATAGACATACATAAAATAATGAACCCTGTATGGATAACAGAATATAAAAAAAAATGTATTTACTTAAACGACACCCATATCCGTTACGATATGACCTTTTATGAAATTCTCGCCTTTTAATTCTTATATGACTGAGTGAACGACACTTTGTCAAAGGCAATGTCTACTTCAGTCGTCGACACATCGGCGAAAGCTTATAATGCGTTACTTACTGTCGTTTACAGTTTTATTTGTAACTGATCTCAAAAATAAATTTTATCAATTCGATGCGCATGTATGTTTTATTGTCTGAGCTTGAAAATGGCAACATTTCATTATAATGGGACTTCTTAATCAATAGGTTTACAAAATACAAAATTTCATAAAATCAAATTCTTCATTTAAATAACTTATGAATGACACAATATAACAACGAATTCTGACAAAATTGATAAAATATACCCTGTGCTTCAGGTAAATAAAATACATATTTAATTTATGGAAAATCAAATGCAAAACAATACAATAAATATATGAGATATAGAATTACATATACACAAACAATCACACAGAGACGACAAATCAAGCAATTCACATTATTTAAGTAGTAGTATCCGTATTTTCATATCTTGATGTATGTATGTTTGTCCATGCATTTCTTCGAAATTATGATTTAACTGTTTTTTATTGTTTAGAGTTCGGACGCAACGTCAATTTGTTGGCAGCTCAACGTAAGGCAAAACAGACGTAAACACATCCAATGTATACCTTTTTAGTACGCTGTGGGCTTCTTCAGTTTCCTGCTGCTGCTAATCTGCAACAAGGGCACGGCCAACTTCCGTGCATCGCTGGTTCCCGTCCACGCCGCCTTCGGCATCCTCACCTTCATCCTCGGCGTCGCCGCCTGCCTCACCGGACTCACTGAGAAAGCACTCTTCGACATTGGGTAAGTCAACTCTGAATTTGGCATTCGAGAAATTCCCGAGATTTTTAATTTTGCAGCTCTGTGTAAGCCATTATTGGCCAAATACTCTAACATAAAGATATGGGTTTGTGTGTCGAGGATCACGCGACTGTAATACCTGAATATAATACAAAATGTGTTCAGGTAAGCCGTAGATACATTGTCAAAGATTACATATAGACATAACTTGTGTTCCTTGCAATTTACCGCATTACATTGAGACGACGACGCCTTAAACATAACTTTTATTTTAAAAGTTTGGGTCACCTACTTTGAAATAAAAATGTTACTTTTTCAAATCGAACTGAATTTTCTCACTTTTAAAATAAAGTCCAACGAAGCCTGAACTAGCTTCAGCGCTCTCTGTTTACCTACAAGTCACAATCAGCTTTACTTTAAGTTCAAAACTAAAGTTAGTGCTTTAACTTTGTATCTTTGTTGAGCAAAGCTCAAAGTTTGTTTGTAGCTAACAATACCGCAAGCACGTAACTTTATGTTGAAAAATTCTAGGCCACTGCCTTGGTCTATTAAAATACTTACATTAGATAATGTCGTACAGTACACAGGGGCCATTTCAGCTTGTTCTTACGTAGTATGTTAGTTTTAGCACCTCATTTTGTCGACTTTTCTATCACCCATTATATCGTTCGGAGAAGTAGGTTGGGATATAAGCATCAAAACGGGTTGTTATAAAAAAAATTGGAAACATAGCTTTTTAAGTGTTTCAAATAATAACTTTATAATGTTCTAGTATAGATAGGACAAGATACTTTTAATTTAAGTATACATAAAAACAAAAATTCTGTTCCGAAATCCGAAAAAAGACGACAAGTTCATATTTTCCCTAATCAAATCTTCCAATTGACTTCTCCGGTACACCGCGCCATGCACTGTTACTTAGCATGAACCTACCTATGTGCTTGTGTATGTTTTCTGTTGCTTTGTATGTGTCTCGTCGCATTCCACAGCTCAGAGAGGTACAGGACGCTGGTGGACGAGGCGGTCATCATCAACACTATCGGCGTCGCCATCGTTGCGATACTAGCCGTCATCATGTATATCTTGTCAAGAGACAAATTCCGAGCGAATCCTACCCGGGATAGCAGCTTAAGAGCTTCAGTGGATCTGTAATTTTATCTTGAAGTCTCAGGAAGAGATTACATAATGTATTAATACAAGTGCCTACATCAGAAAAGCTGTGGTGATCAGGTACCTACAGAATTTATTTCAATAAAATTGTATCTCAATATAAAAACAAAATCGCTATCCAAATTTGAATATTATGAGATATAGCATCACAAAATTATCCAACAAAAGTTGATTAAGTGGACAACCACGTACCTAGCTGTAACCATAACTTTAAAACAACGTTCAGAACTTACATGCGCGGTACAACTTTTCGCTCTCCCCGTTCAATACCTTGACGATTGGGTGAGACTTTTTTTTTACCGTGGGAAATACATTACGCATACCCCGCGCTTGGGAGGGCGCGGGGTTATGTCGGACTCTCCGCGGCCCCTGGGGGCAGAGTGCCAACTAGGAACCGCGGCCTACCGACTTAAACCCACCGATTCCCCTCACATACGCCTTGGCGCGAGCACGTCCATCATCGCCGCATCCTCCTCGTCATCGGACGAAGAGGACACGCCGAGGGGGGCCGCGTCGCTGCCTGACAAGGTCATGGGAACTCGGATGAACACATCCATGACCTCGTCGGCGTCTGCTCGCCTAGGGCGAGCCCCTCTCACCCCCCCCAAAAGGGGGAGGCCGGTGATCTCCCGGGGCATCCAGGGGATCAGCGACTGGCGGCAACCAATGCAATGCAGGGCCCGGGCTTCCCAACCCAGGGCATCGCTGGTTGCCGTCAGGAGGAAGAAGGCGGGCATAGTTCCGCCTCCTCCGCCCCATCCTCACGGCGGCACGGATCGGCCGAGGGATCCTCCTCCCTGACCCTCTCCGCCGACTCCTTCTGCGCCATCACGTCCACGCAGGAGTTTACCGCGTCCCATGTCCCCTCTCCCTCTAGCATGGCACAGACCACGTTTTGGAGGGAGAGGTCATCGCCAATGACGGCGACCAACTCACGGCGCTCCGAGGAGAAGACGGGGCACACCGCTAAGGTGTGCTGCGCGGTGTCCTCTTGGGCGCCACAGTGGTGGCACTCGGGGGTCGCTTCTCTTCCGATGCGGTGCAAGTAGCGGCCAAAGCAACCATGGCCGCTAAAGATTTACACCAAGTGGTACGAGAGCGACCCGTGGTGCCTGTTTGCCCTTGTGGTGAGGAACGATTGCATGACCCCGACGGTCCTGGACAGTGTCCGAGACCGAGGCCGAACCCGTTAGCTCCTCGAGCTCCTCAAACCACAGGCGAAACGCCTCCACTGTGGCCTCCTCCAAGGCGGAAGCTCTCTCTCTCGGCGCCAAACGCCTGTCGCCGTGCCGAGTGTCTACACGGACGCGGTAAGCCGCTGCGAGGACGTGGGCTGCGAGCGCTCCCATTGGTTGAAAGACTAGACCAGCGTTACTTAACCCTTTTTATAGGGGCCACAAGCCGGTTTCAGCCATGGTGTTGTGGGCCGCATGCAAAAAATTTCGGTGTTAATGCTGTATGTAGGTACCTACTTTAATTTATTTTATTTATTTATTTTCATTCTCTCTGATGGTTTACAATTTTGTAACTCGAGATGAGCTAATCACAAATTCACGTTAGAAAGAGAGAAAATGAAAAATGTATGTGTAATGGGGAGATAAACGATATTATTGCTACAATCCGTTCAATACCTCAGAGTGAGTTAAATAAGTATAATAACCCAAAAATTATACACCTAACAGCCAAGGTACTGAACGCGCCCCAGCTGTAGTAAAACCGCACGGTGAACGAGATGGCGTTATAGATCGTTGTCTCTGTTTAATATTGTTTTCACTCTACTCTAAGCCAGTGTGATTTAACCTTTTTCAGTCAACGTACCCCTATATTTTCATACCATTTATTTTAGTAATACTTACTAAAAACATTTTTTGTTTTTCCACATAAAAATTCCACATAAACATAAATAATACGTTAATGTTTAAAAATTCTAAATTGCTTAGTGATATTTAGATTAATGTTTTGTTGCTGTAGGTAATCGTATTCTGTCTCAAATCGTATGCTGCTTGCAATCTGTTTGTGCAGGTATTTGTTTAATAGTCCAAAGATAATACTACGAACAGCAATATAATTTGTGCTGCGGACCCCACACATATACACGCGGATCCCTAGCGGTCCGCGGACCACAGGCTGCTCTATCATGCTTTGTGCGCCACGCGTAGAATTAACGTCAATATACACTCCCGGATACCTAAATCGAGCCACCTTGCACTTTTGGACTATATCGTCCATAAAAAGTATTTGGTCGAACTTAAAGTTGTATTCAATTTCATAGCTGGCATAATCAAAATCAGTCCATCAGATTGAACATGAATATGTCAGCTACAAAACTGCATAAAAACTTTTTGATTGTCTAAATTATATTATTTAAAAGTTATGAACGATATAATCCAATAGTGGCTCGATTTCGGTGTCCGGGACCTTATAATTTATGGTTGGTAACGGCGTTATATTGATATTTTGTGGTTCGTATTACGTATACTAAATGATTTTTGAAAAGCTTTTTGATTTTTGAAAAATTGAACTTTTTGTTTACTTATTAATAAAAATAAAAAACAAAATTTGGATAGTGATTAAAAATTCTTCCTTTCCATAAT
This sequence comes from Schoenobius gigantellus, assembly GCA_963935595.1. NCBI lineage: Eukaryota > Metazoa > Arthropoda > Insecta > Lepidoptera > Crambidae > Schoenobius > Schoenobius gigantellus. The sequence goes on along the minus strand of OZ012547.1, from coordinate 28,211,983 downwards.
AAAAGAAAGAAGCAGATGGATAAATAATGTTGTTGGTTCTTCATTTAATTATATAATTATGCGATACAAAAATAAGAGGCTACATTGATACCTACGCAGATTTTAAGTTGTTTTATAATGCGAGTGCAACATATCACTTTAAACAATGTTATTGTGAAATGCTGAGAAATTTACCATAACTCAATACTTAGTAAGTACATACAATATCATTTAAAAAAATCAGTTATCACAGTACGAAACTCTCATCTTTGATATTATCACTATTGTATCGACTGATACAACAGTGATAATCCAAAAATTCGGAATAAAACAAAATAGGTAAGTAGGTAAGTACCTAATTAAAATAATTTACATCTTATAAAACGAAAGAAAAAGTAGGCATGTGCTCAATAAAATAATGGTCTGTATCAGACCCATATACTTAACAAATGCAGGAACAATTTCAATAAATTAATAAAGATCTAAGTAAGTACCTATATGTCCTAGTTTTATAACTATTCACTAGTTAATGTTATTCGTTTGGCCGAAAAAAATAATTAGTACGCTGTTTGATATAGGTAGCCTTTAAAATGTTAGATCCGCCCCATTTATATTATAGAATTAGATTTAGTCAATACATTTATAAATAAAATTATTAGCCACTCATTAATACATAGAATTGGGGTGACAATATATTAGATAGTGATATCAAATGAAAAATAATGTGTCTTACTCTCATAGGTACCTACTAATTAAAAGCAGAGTCCAACTTTATTTATGTATTGAAAAATGTAATAATTAGAATTAGGTAGGAAGTTAAGACTAATCGAAAGTAAACTGTATTTAAGAATCTCGAAAGTGAAATATTAGTGTAATATATTTTGCAATTTAATATAAGAATCATTGTTGAAATAAAATATATAAATAAACAATTTTTCTGTGCACGTTTTCTTTATTTTAATGCGCTTATGGAACACCCTGCTCTTATGTATTTATGCACGTACCTATTATAAATATAACGCTTTTCTTCACTTTTGTAAATCGTACGCAATAGTATTTCAACTTTCATGCATTAGTGATAAATAACATTGTCCATACTCATCGTTCATTGTGCATGTTAATATTATTGCTACGGCACAAAACAAAAAAATGGCGGGCTTCACTCACACTCCGTAGTTGCGCGCACGCGTATCCAAATGACACTCCTATAGTCCTATTTGATTATCGAAAGCAATCAATTTTTTGCTTATATCAACTTTAATGTAAATAAACATTGGATTCGGTGTTCGTGATAGAATGCAGATTCATTGTGACACTACCTACCTACATAGTTAAGAGAGGTAACTATGATTGCTGTGTGCATTCATTGTAGGTATAACAGAAGCAGTCGCACGGTAAACGTTAAAATGGTAGTTTTCCAATTACAGCACTAGAGCGCATTATGCGGCATAATGCTTAACGTTGAATGTTTCAACTACAGCAACACTTCGCACAATCGAGCACTCTCAAAAGCAATGTTTTCGTGTGATGCGTGCAATCGATACCAACTCAGTGACAGAAAATAAACAAGTGTTTTTTCTTTAAGTTGGCATTGATCGAAATGTTTTATTTATATATAATCGTTAGTAATATTATTTATTGTTGAAAAATTTTTTAAGCTTTCGTTTCGTTGTAGTTTTTTTGAAATAATCAGTTAATTCAAACTGTGTTAAAAAATAAATATAAGTATGGATGAAGGTACAAAAATTACTCAAAACAAAAAAAAGGGAATGAAATAATCAAAATCCAAATTACTTAAAATAACCGTAAATAGTTTTCAACCAATCATTATGTATACCACATTATTTACACATTAATGAGGTTATTGCTAACTCTATGAATATTTCTTTTTTTCAACACTGAACTTAGCGCACTCTGCTGGTGCATTTGAAAACTAATTCACGTTCCAATTAAGCATCAGCATAATTCGGCATTGTGCGCCACTGAGTCGCATTATGCTCTGTAATTGGAAAACTACCTATATGTGGGTTTTTTTCATTCAGTGACATCTAGGTTGGTATCAAAGCCGTGGTTTTAAGATATTTAGGTTAGTGTCAAAGCCCAAGTAACAATGTGTATTCGCTAACCCAGATGCGGTATGCACTGTACCCATAAGCGCAAATAAACAACTACTAGGCTTCTAGGGTCAATTTTAACTAAAGATCTCTCAGCTTTTCTCCAGAATAAAGTCAATTGCAGCTATTAGCAGCCAACAATTTAATCGCGTCCATGGGGGAAGTAGTTTATGTACTTTGGATAGTGGTAGGGATCCTGGCTAGTTAACACCGCAGTAATTAACTTTGTCGCCTTGTCAATGTCATGTTCCGACAATTAGAGGTAAGATAGCTAGAGTCTCAGTTGTTGAGGAGTCCAGGTGAAGTTCACTTCTACCTTCGGCCTTATCGTCACTTATTACCATCGGGTGAGACGAAGGCCAAGAGGATCCCGGTTATAAGAAAAACTTATTATGGGTATTACCACAGAATAAATAATAGTACTAAAGTACAGAAGGATCACTCTCGAAGAAAAGCAAAGTTTAGGTATGAAAATTTACCTATTCTTACGACCTTCATCTGACTGCACGGAAAATTGAAATGTATTGCATGACACGAGTGTTCCTATTCCGTTACGCGTCGCTGATCCGATACCGATTTAGCGATAATAACGCAGGGTTCCCACTCACCGATATGCAGTTATCGTTACAAAAATGACCTCAATTATTACGTGCGAGCGACGCGGCCACCGTGCGAGCCGAGCGGTAAGCTTACACATACCGCCCGGTCGGTCCGCCGGCCAAACGCACCTAAACTGCGGAGTGAAACCCCCCTGGTATTGCGCCGTTGCGCTTTCGATTACGCCTTTACTAACGCAATTGTACACTATGTAAATACTAATCCGGGTGCATGCGGTGTGCAGGAAAGAGACGTACGCCACGATGAGCCAGGAGTCGATCGTGATGAACGCCATCGGGATGTCGGTGGTGGCGGTGGCCGTGGTGGTGCTGTACACCGTGCGCGGCACCGGCGGCTACCGCCTGCGCAAGGTCGCCGCGCAGCACCCCAGCTAAGCGACCAACCAACGCCCGGCTGCGTGCTATGAACTCATTTTCATTCAAACTAAGAACGACCAGACCTAATTTTGTTTCCGCTGTGTTAGCTACATTGACGGTTACAGTGCCACCAACTTAGCAATTCAGTAAATGGCGGCGCTTGTGCTGAACAGATAGGTTAAAAGGAAACGACATTGGACCTTACTTTACGTCATCTTTGGGTTACGTTAATTCTTTTGAATGGACATTTCAATAAACGTCATTATTTGCAATATATGACGATATAGTTGGTATATGTTCTTTATATATTTGCAGAAGATAATTTGGCGGCACTGTAAAAGTGGATTTTATCATGTTCCTACTTATCTTCTATTATTTATAAGACCTTTAAAGTAATTTGCTACAATAGTATGTGAACGAATTATAAACACTGGAAACATTGTCTTCCTCTTAGAAATTAATGACCAAAATCGAGCGACACATATTATTGTTCCAAGTTCTAACTAACGCTACGAAAACAGAATATTTGACAATTTAACAGATATCGTTTGAAATGATGATGAGTTCATAGTAAACCTGTCGGCGATTGTACTGCAGACTTGGCCAACATTTTCTAATTTTATTTATTTTTCCAGCGCCCAATGTAGGTGCACTATGCGTATGCATATTTTGTAAATTTACTACATATAAGTTAAATTATAGTATCACATCTGTTTTAGTATAAACACCTATGTTAAGGATCCCGCGCACTAGGCTGCCACGACCATGGCCTAAGGCCTCACCATGATCGCATATAGCAAGTTTAAAACAATATTGAAACAGAGACACCGCTCTTGCTGCGTATAGCGCCATCTCGCTCGCAGTGCGGTTTTAATATTCTTTTAAGCGATCATGCTCAGGGGGCAGGATAACTATAATACGTACCATATGAATGGTCACACACTTTGTTGCAGCCCAACTGCCACAAATAATTGGCTGCCACCTCATGACTGGTCGTGGTCGTGGTCGTGTAATGCGTGAGGTCCTTTAGTTGTCGAATAAATCATTATTAAGTGACACTTCCAATTTAAACAAAAAAATCCTTATCGAGAAATGAATACACGTATTTATTTATACTAGGTATTCTAATAGAGAAATTTTTCATTGGCGCTACGTACTAACTTTCATTTTGACAGTTGGCGATTTCGGCGATACAATTACTACAAATTATGCAGTCCGACTTTATGCTTATACTAAATCGATCACACCATAACTAAGTAAGTTAAACTCGGACAGCAATAGATTCCAACGATTTTTTAAGGGAGCTATAAATGATTTTACTGCGAATACATGTTGGTATTTTTGAGGAATTACAATTATCTGAGATACATATTTTCAATTCAATTATATTGTTAAATCATTGAAAATAAGTGATTTGTTTAGCTCAGTTGTTGATTTTGCATCAAAAAAAAGTTTATACTACATTTGATTGTTCTGCGGTTGTGCGTCAAAATAGATAATTTTGAAATGATTTAGATATTATTGCGAGTTTATTCCGTCTCAACGGTTAACTAATCTAATTGTGATATCTAGGCTGTATAGCGTAATGTACTAGATATTAGAATTGAGATTTTTCGACCGTAAACGTAGGCAAAATTAATTCGACTGAATTAAAAATTACGTACGTAGCTTTTGTTTCAATTGATGTATTGCGATTTGTGTATGTTAGGGTTCAGTTCTACACGAATTGAAGCGGAGATGTCAGTGAGCGAGCGTTCCGTAAGGAAGCTCTTAGGCAAAGATTCCATTTTGATTCCATTTGCTCGCTGTGGTAAATTAATCATTAGATTTAGAATTAGATCAGTAATCGCCGTGTAAGTAAGATAAGTTCAACGTCTGTTTATGAGCTCTCCGGGAGCATTTACATACAGTCTCATTGAAACTTATATTTCAGAGGCCATACTTTAGATATCGAAATGTGGTATCAGCCGTAAGTAGTATGTTAGTTAAGATATAATTTAGTCGTAAACTGTATATAACTTTTAACCTAATTAATGTAACGTGCGAGTGTTCTATAGCTGTAGAATGTGATCAAGTTGTAGCTGAAACATTTAAATATTTAATGTTCGTGAATTCTGATACAAGACCATGACGATGCAACGCCAATACATAATTATGGTGTAAATCGTACCGATAAAATAATCTAATACATTTTCCTATCTGTGTCCGTTTATATATCTTTGCATAATTTATTCTTAGGCGGTTATGATAAGGAAAGTGTTCATCCAGTTGCCAAATTTGATGTAAAATTGTCATGTTTGTTATAATCAATTATTACTGTGTATTACATACATTTAGCATGTTTATCAATAATTACATGTAGGGTAATGCTCAATGTATTTAATTTTATACAAGGGGTACCTACATATTATTTCCTTGTGTAGAGTAAATTTTCTACTAGATTTAAATATACTAACGAAATTTTTTATAAAACGCATTCCAAAGTAACATATAAACTTTCTAAAGAACTTCTTTTTTAATATACTTACAACGGCGTTAAGACTGCATAGATCCTTTTGATATCACAGGATGTGCGATGTTTTTCCACAGAGTATTTACAAATTTTATTCCAGGTTATGTGGATCCCTCTGAAATATCGGGGCCAACTTTTTATATTATTATAGACACCTCATTTTCGAAAGCTATATTTTTTTTTCTGCAGTCGTTTTACAAATACATCGATCACAGTTTTCTAGTTCCAATTTCACCGATGCATTTTATTCAATTGCACCAAAAGATTTAATACGGTACCTGCTTATTATAACGTTAATATTATAAGATTGTTTTCAATTGTACGTATATGTTGCAGTTTGTATAATGGTTATTATTATATTTGACCTGTGTATGTTGAAACATAATTATTTGAAATGTTTACTATAAGTATAATTGAAATATGATTTCGAGTTGAGTTGACTGCAGTTGTATATTGGTTAGTATGAATTTTATCACTGTTTTACATTTTGAAATATTTATACAGCATTCATAATGGTACATTAAATACTTGTATGAAAAAAATATACGGCTGTTTTATTTTGTAACCCAATCCCCGCATATGTTCATCATCATTTCAGTCAAGACATAGGCCTCCCATAGGAGTTCTCTAAACCGGTGGGTTATTGTCTAAGAAAAAATCTATCACGGTCGCATATAATTTTGGTAGTCATTGCGCCGTGAACATAAGACTGTGCTAACTTCCTTTCCTTTGAATAATGGATGGACTGCGGCTTTCAAATTGTTAGCGATCGCGATAGATTTTTCTTATACAATTCCCCCCCCCCCCCCGATCGGTCCTGTGCCTCCCGCGACCTTCACTAGATCGTCAGTCTACCAAGGCCGCGTCTTCCGATACGTGGCCACCACTCTGGGACCTTTCCGCCCCAACGGCTGTCAATCCTACGAGCTATGCACATTGTGTCCGGCCCACTGACACTTAAGGTTTGCGATTCTTTGGGCTATGCTAAATACTAGTTCTTCGTGTCTCATCATTTCTGGTGCGATCGCGTAGATACCCCGCCCATAGCCCTCTCCATTGCCCCTTGAGTCACCTTGAGCCCTCTTGTTAGTAAGCGGCCACGTATCAGTTCCGTACGACATCACTGGCAACACGCACTTTGAAGACTTTCGTGTTGAGACACTGCATTACATGCGTTACGTACGACAGGTAAGTTCAATGTTAATTTTAAGTTAAGCACTTAAAATTAACAGAACTATTCTTCGAGTTGAAAAAGTACTAAAGTATCAAGTGATGGACCTAGCCCATTATCTATTCTGTGATTCATTTTCTCAAAGTAGGTACCTAATTATTTTTTTAGATGACGTACTAAGAGAGAAGATCAAAGGATATTTTGTTAAGTTCATAAATAGAATAATACCAAAACTGTAAGGTAATTAATTTAATAGTTTATTATTTGTTTAAATCGGACAACCCTTTTCTAATACTATTAGCTAAATAATAGCAAAGATTATTGCGCAGAAAGCTACAACGATGCAAGAATTGGAGTAATACAGATTGACAATAAATGCATATTTGAATACTAATCTCTCAACGCATGTTAAGATACATACACATGACATCCACATCTCCAAATGCGCTACAAATAAGAACATTTGACAAACTTACAGTACAACAGGAATGCCTACAAAAATTTGGCGTAAGTATTGAGCGATTGTAACCAGGTTCACATCCAACAATTATAAATCTAAAAACTATTTTTTGGAATAATTTTAATTAATAATTACATTAGTCGTAATTTTTATCGTTGCCTTTCTTTTAAGTATTTTGCGCAATTAACATATTGGTATCAACAAGCAATTTCTTATTTATTAGTCTTACAATGTAAATCTTTAACACTTCAATTATAGCGTATATTCACATATTTATTATTTGCGCATAAAAAAATCAGTAAATTACTATTAAAAAATGTTTATAGTAACATCATCTTATGATTTAATTTGATTTTTTTTATTATTTGCTTTAATTTAATTTAAAAGGAGGTAAATTATTATCAAATATTACAGGTTATTTCAGTAAATGACACTTGATAAAATGATAAGAAACAAAAACTATGATCTATTTTTAAGTTTGGGGTTTGACAACGTATTCGACTTATTTCTTTTTTATCATACTTGCTCGTAAACGATGTTACTACACGCAGGCGTATAGAGCATCTATAGCCGATTTACCTCCCGCGGGAGTTATGGATTTTAATAACTCCCGAGGGAGCTATGAGTTTAGTTTTAAAAATATAGAATCTACTCGTAAGTAATTTCAGACAAAGGAGGTTTAAAATCAGCCAAGGTTTATTTAATTTAATATTCCTACCTTCCTTTGTACCTTACACGGTACATTTAACTGTATTATATTTATATTTTACTATTATTATTATCAGAGACATTTGCAATTATTTTATTAAAATTCGTTTTGAAAATCGGTACAATCTGGCAATCAAGTTTGAAAACTAAACGCAGTTCTTATTATTATCATCTGTGGGAGACTATAATTGAAAAAAGTTGACAATCTCTTTCGGCGCGCGAGTTGAGTGACATTTTTTTGTTAGATTGTTGTTTTCGAAGCGTATTTTGTTTAATTTAGGCACGAAAAAACAAACTAAATGTAACTTCATCATCGGAAGAATCCGAGTTAGAAGAATTTGCAGTGACATCAATACCACCGGAGTTGTTAAATGCTCAACTATTCAACGACGATTTGCTACCAGCGAAGTCAGAAAAATAATTCCTAATTTTTTTTTGTATTTCCTCGCAAATGTGATGAAAAACATTGTGTGTGTCACAGGCAGCAAGAGGATTACAAACTCGACTCATTAAAAGGCCTCCGCCTACGGCGTCGGGCTTCAAATAAACTCCCGTTAGTAATCCCATTCTTACAGCCTTTGGTGCACAATGTAAGGTGCTGGTGTCCTAATAAATAAATAAATGTACTATAGTTCAATGTCAACCTGGTTCTTTAACAAAAATGCAAAGGAAATTGCAATACTTACGACTAAACTTATTATATGTACTGTACACTTGCATTGTACAGTCTCGATTTAAAGTTCTTGATTAATTTGTGAACTATGTTAACACTCATAGACGAACAAGTATAAATAATTAACAATAATAATAGCTGCGAAGTACAGTCCATCCGACAATATGTAAATAGTTTTGATATCTAAATGCTATCAAAAAATTTACAAATCTCGAAGTATTTTGTAAGTACTATATTTATTTAGTGACATTTATATTGTCATAACTAATTATAAAATAGTAACTACAGAGACGTGTATAATGAAGATTCACTTTATAATGAAAGTTAATTGTTTTTTTTTATATGAACCCTGAAAAATTGGTCGACAGCGAAATTCTTTAACAATGGTATATATTTCTACAATAATAACAAAAAGGGTTGATAAATAAATATATCTTTCACGAAAGATTAACAATTTGTTAGTGTGATATTAAACAAAAAGGATCGATAAATAAATATATCTTCCACGAAAGAATCAAATTTTTCAAGTGTGATCGGTTGTTTTTTAATTTTCAATGGCTGGGCACAGCACGGCGTTGTCAAAGCCAACTAGCGATGCAAAAATGTTTAAAATAATATAATGTTTCTTAATGACATATGTTCCTTTTTGCCTTTGTGCTGGCGCCACAACCGCCCAAGTAGCATGTATAAGTATGTAAGCTTTATTTAATTTCACTTTTACCTACAAGCTGTTTATTCAGGTTGTATAAGGTAATAACGCTTATTGTATATGGCAAAAGCCTTTATAACTCTAATGGCTAACACAGCTCTAAGCTTCTGTAGAGTTGTAAAACAAGACGATAACCATAAAAACTGTACAGGAGCTGTTATTCGGTGTAAAAAAAAACACTGACTTCTAGATAACATCTTATAAGTAAATTGTAAACTTAACTGTTCTTAGAGTTTAATAAATATAAAATTAATATTTTTTAAAATTAAGTAAAAGATTAATCTTGTAGGTACCTGTTAGTTGGATATCTGGGAACTTAAAAAGGTCGAAACAGCCCTGCGAGCATGGAACTCTCGATAAACAAAATTTGACAGCTAAGATCGACATACTTGACCAAAATCGATAAATTTGACAGATATTCCTAAGGAGTGAAAAGGACAGATGCTTTTGTCTATCGATATATGTCTATCGACAAGTCCATGCTCGCAGGGAAACGACTATCTTAATCAATCGTGCAGCCGATGCACGTACTGTCGGCAGCTGCAAATTGCGGTGTCACAAAATACCTGACGTTGTATTGCAGTTTTAAGAGACCTATTACAAAAAGGAAAAGATTACTCGTAAGGTTTTTCTTCGTTAAAAATGGTGGTTGGTCGCAATAAATGACGTTTCTCTATTAAACTAGTTCATATTCTTATCTACAATAAGCAGTTTATAGATTAGGTTTTTCTTAACTTAAAACAGATTCTGTTAAATATCAACAATTTGACACAATATCCTTCACTTTAATAATAATAAAATAATATTCGACACCCAAGTAAAGAAATAAATTCCCAATCTATTTTTTTTTAACGAAAAGCCATCGATTCTATTCAGATTATGTACGAAGTTCATAATTTTTATGCCAAAATATTATTTGTATGTTTTCAAAGCGATCCAATAATTTTTTTATGAAAACTACTATATATTTTGCCGCACCGGCGATGTCAACTGTAGATAGGGTACTTTAAAAAAGATTTTATAAGATTGAGCTATAAACTACTTTCAAAAACATAAAAACCTTTTCTTAACACTCTGATGTCTCTAATAGGTTGTAAACTGCTACTTAGGCGGTTAATTGGTGGGCACTTAAATATTTCGTTAACGATATCAAAATTCAACTTTTCAAATTAAATAGTAAGGAAAATCTTAACAAAAAGACCATAATACAATACAAATAGGAAAGATGTGATTTATAGTTTTAAATTTAATGGGGCAACTCGCGTAGAAATATAATAAGTAGTAGAAATATAAAGATTTTGTATAAACTTTATTACTCAACATTTTTATATTTTAATAATTTTAAGGACTAGAACTGTAATAACTATGAGCATGAACTGTAATAACCATGTAAGAACCATTTTTACATTTATACTTTAATAAAAAAAAATATCATTATAGGGTACGTTCCTAAACTAAATAATTTTCTTAAATATAACACCACGGAAATGTATATAAACTAGGATAATATCACAAGAAGTCAAAATCATTGAGATATAAAACAATTTTTGAGAATATTGATTTCTCAATATTTTCAGTTAATTGGATGATTTATAATAACTACATTCCTATTCATTTAGGCTTGTTATTGTAATCATTATCATCATCAGGATCATTATTATTATTACAATAAAAATCTAAATAAAAAAATGAGGGTAATTTTTGGCATACACAGAATTTTTAGTCATAGATAGATAAGTCTTTGTTTGAATTTTCAAAATTAGGCCGAAATGACAATATATACAATTTATGAAATTCACGGTGTCAAATAAGCTTGACTATTATTGATTAAAGCATTGTGTAATTGACTGTCCATGCAGTGGACTAGAAAATGTCTAATAATAATATAATAATACCTTTGGTACGGAATGGCACAAAACAATGGACACATATATTACTATGTTAAGTGATTCAACGCAAGTTAACACTTTTGTTTTTTTTTATACGAAATATCCATTAGGGCATCCAAACGAGACTAATTTAGCGTCGACGAATTAAGTTCTCGTAGTAAACAGATCGACGCGTATTTGTGCAACGTAAATATGATTAACCTAAAGAACAATGGCCAATTTGGACTTGACTCTGGGCATAAATAGCTGACGATCTCTTGTGCTGCCTCATTTTCTTTGTGCCTCAGCTGCTCTTACCATTTATTGACCAACTGAGTTCACTCATAATTTGGCAGATGTTCTTTTATATTAATACGCCAAATTAAGCTTATGCGAGTATTTGTTTCATGTTAGGAATTTTAAATTGAATTCACAATAGAATTCATAAAACTACCAAGTAAATGGGGCATTAGAAATACTTTTTACGTAGTGGGGGCCAACCTCGAGAAAATGTATAAAGATGAAATCTCTTCAAAATAAGATCTAGACATAACTAATCTTTCAATAATGTCCACATGGCATTTCAATAACCATAATCCAGCTGTGGATGAAATCCGATCTTGTTAAATTTATTTCCAATTGATATTGCTAGCCTTGCGATGCCCTTTTCGTATAAATAAAGGCAACACCTGCATGCAGCTCACACACAGAACATTATAATCATTGTGAATCATCTTAACTCTACCTTTCTAGATTACGAAATAGGCCATACATCTAATACCATGTGAACACTCAATTTTATCGATTACACGTGACACTTCAACGTATATGCAACGTTTCCAACGTAGTAGACGTGTACGTACACTACGTATGCATTTTTAAGCATTCAGTCGAAGGCGTCCAAACCTTAGGCCATGAAGTACTGCGGGAACTCGTTGGAGATGGCCCGCACTCGCGCCTGGTCGTCGCGGCTGGCGTCGCTCTCTTCGCAGAAGATTCTCGCGAAGCACCGCAGCAGGTCTTGACGCCGATGGAAGTGTGCCTCGTAGTCCGTGTTGCGAATTATGCCTTGCAGCACCTTCAGATACTGTTGACGGCGCTGTTGCAGGAATAAACATAGTATCTAGTGAGTTATTAATTGTTAATAGTATCCCATCCAAAACCAGCGCGAAAAATCCTCGCAGGAGCCGGAACTAGCCAGGGGTGGCAGTCGACCCCGCGCACGGAAAAGGGGGAAGCGGGCTGGAGCCTTGCACAAGGCGTCTCTGGCCATAACACCCAGGCCAGACACCTCTGAACCGCAACCGGGCCCTAGTGGCACGGGAGCGATAAAGAGAGTGCGTCCGGATGAGACGGCTTCGCCGAGAACTCTCCAGGGCGACGTCAAGCGAGTGAGGATCCAACCTCCTCAAGGGGGGCAAAGAACCTACGCGCTTGCCACAAGGGATATCCCTGCGCGGCTTGCAGTAGCAATTTGCCTCTCCCCCCCCTACCCGAGGGGCCGTTCAAGTATTACGTAAGCACTATTGGGGGGCGGAGGGGTCTTTGTTTTGCTTATTTTGGATGACATGGGGGGTAGGGGAGTCTAGATGATGATTACGTCATCGGTAGTTATTTACTTTTTTACACGAATGGCAACCCTCACATTATCTATGCTTGAAAACGAAACGCATTTTCGAGGATTCCCGCAAGTAATGCATACGTTTAGGCACTCGCTTTAGAACCGATTAGGGGAATTACCGCGCGCTATTCACTTGTCTAAATTTCCTCTGTCAGTGTATTGTTTTGTTTTTGGTCAAAATTTTTAAATAAGACTGTTAATTTGAATTTAATATGTGTACCAAAAATTTAAAATAAGTTGTTAAGATTTGTAACACCGTTTTTTCTTAAAATTTCATAAAACACTAATTTTGCAAAAACACTTTGGTTTCACTGTAGTTTTAACACAAATTGCACAACTAAAATCATAATTACAACAACTTTGTCAATTAATTTCACAATATCAACGTCAAGTGTCAACGTCAACGTCGTTTCACGTCACGTCAGTGACATTTGCAATTATCTTTGGTCATTATTCAATTTTTGCATAAACAAAATAAATCTCGCGTTTATCCTGGCCTTATTTACAAAGATAGTTTTTTTTCGCCCAAAATCCCGTGCTTACCTTTAGGTGGGTTGATTTTCTCAAAATTCGGAATTTGACATTTAGACCGTTTGTTTTGATCATTTTTAGAGACATATCATAATAAAATACACTTAAAGCCACAGATCATATAATTATGGTTTCGTCGAATAGAATTTGGAAAGCATTCACAATTTGTTTATGGTTAATTTTTCATTACGTTTTGTTTTTCAACCAAACATAACTTTAGCTGGAAATACTTATTGCATATTGTAGAATTTCGAAAGATCCGTATGTTGACTTGACACATCTTGAAGCAAGTTAAGAGTCTTACGAGTGTTATGAAATGAATTTGGTTTTAGGAGAGGTTCCGTCGCCAATGCGGCGCTTAACATTCAGCAAACGGACCTCGGCTCCGTCGCTTCCACATAAACGCAAATCTGTGCGCAGGTGGAGCGTTGGTTTTTAGAACGCGTCTATCGTCTATGTTATGAGTAGTCTGTGAGACATCGACCGAAGTAATTTGTTATTGATTTAATTCTAAATCGAAATCTAAATTTCTACATTATCTTAATTTCTGCGAATAAAATTAATAGGTATTTCTCCCGTTTTCCGTGTGAATTGAATTTGAAAAGCGAGACTACAAAAATCAGTTCTTTTTGTTTTCAGCTTGAAGAGTAAAGCTAAGGAAAAAATACTATATTTACTCGCCGGCACGCGATTATTTAAATTAAATGGATTGATTGTATCAATAAGTGCAAAAAATCAATAAGGTATCTAATTAACTTATCATATTTCATGATTTAACTTACAGATTTTGTTAATTTTATTTTTATTTGTGGGTAAATTGATTATTAAATCAAACATATTACATTTCCAAAATTCGCCTTTTTCATCCCCTATTTCATTAAAAAACCTTGTTAGTAAACGGCATCTTAGTGGGATTAAGGCATATATTGAGTAACACTTGCGAATTTCCTGTTAAATTCAAAATTTTCACAATATTAAGTTTCACATCCTTCTTTGGCAAATAACTCACAAATTAAGCTGTTTTCTTTTTATTAATAGCAGTAATTATACACAAAATAGGTGCTCTCCCCTCCATATGTCCTTTTTATTAACTACCCAATAAGAAACTGACAATTCATTGAAAATTATGTTTGGAATTAACTTGCAATGTTTATTACATGAAATTCAAATGTATTGACTGGGATTCCTTCAGAACTCAGTGTTAGACCCACTGACCCTAAGATTATAGGCATATTTAATTATATTTTTAACATAACACTGTGCTATGAATCTCCAGGGCAGTTCCCGGAGGCCGTAGGGCTCCGCTGCAACTAACCTACCTAATAACCTAACACAAGGAGGAATTCTGTGGAATTGTACATATATAGAGAGAATAATCTAAGGAACGGGAATTTTATATCTCTGACCCGTGATCGCGGAAACTTAGCATCGAAGGTACGCTCTACTAACAACCGCTCCGGGGAAAGCTACTAATTTAAAAAAAAGAAACCTATAACTATTTGTTCGTGTACTTTATTGCCCCCCATTTTGTAGTTTTGTACCCAATTTGTACCTGATTTTTACCTGCCGAGATTGATCAAACAAACCTGAACCATCCTGCCCTTGGCTTGTATTAATTAAACATTTAGTTAAGTGCTTTGCATTGAGGGAATTTTGTTAACTTCAGTAACATTATGCATAAGTGAATTACAACCATGTACCTACCAGAATAAAGCTTTTCATTTTGTATCGGACTAAAGGAATAAGTTTGTTTTTTTTCTTTCAACTTTAAGATTTCCCTATATTTCTACCATTTAGCAAGAAAAAGCACGACAATTTGGCGCCCGAATATACAGCAGGTTTTGTGGCATTATATGGCCCATTATTCTGGTCAAATGCTCAGATAGTGTTGATCCATCTCGGTATGTATCTTTAATAATTTTCTTTTTTTTAACGTTGTGTGTTGGTTAAGCTAAAACTCAAAAACGGCTCGACCGATTCTTACGAAATGTTATGTGTATTTGAATAGGTCCAGGGAAGGCTTAAAAGTACAACTGGACCCAGTAGGTGGCGCCGTAATCGGACAGGAGAACGTCTGCCGGTCTCACTAGTTAACTACACTTTAGTTATAAGATAAATAACAAGAATTCTATGCAGGTTTGGTTCAGATATGTATAAATAAAAACAAATTTTAGTTACATTTGAATAAGGTGAATATATTTTAAGATTTTTTGTTCATAGTTTGAGTATATAACATAAATAATATTGTAAAATTAACTTCTCATATAGAATAGAGCGTAGTATATTTTTACAAAAATGGAGCAAAGACCAATTAGTTTTAATTTACTTAACAAGGATGAACTAGAATATGAGGTGAAAATCAGGGGTTCGAAACCAGCTGACACGGTGATGGCTCTGAGAGCACAGATCCGTACTCTCAATAAAGATCTGCCTTCTGATGAAATACTGACTTGTGATCTTGATGTCAATATTGAATTAAAAGTAATTCAAAAGAAATTAGATGATCTTGAGAAACTTATCACAAGTACTTCAAGTAAACCGTCATCACTTAAGGTGTTAAATAGAATTCAAACTCTTGCACACCACTTATTCCACAGAATTGGTCGCTTGTCTTTATCGGAGTATGATGATAATAATCTTACTTCTTTAATTACTTCTCTGAATAATAGATTAGATAGCATTCTTGTAAAAATAGATAATATTTGTCATAATTTTAAAAGTAGCTTGGCACCTGAACAACCGATTGAGCACTCCACTGCAACTACACACAATACAGCTAATGATTGCTCCGTGCATAAACTTAATTTACGCTTCAATGGCAAGACATGCATTAAAGCCTTCTTACAACGCCTCGAAGAGTTATGCTTGTCTCGTGGCCTTGCAGATTCAAAGCTTTTTTGTTCTGCGGCTGAACTTTTTACTGATGAAGCGCTGTGCTGGTATCGAGGAGTAAAGTCGGACGTTCACAATTGGTCTGAGCTGAAGACCTTGCTTCTCGAGGAATATCTTCCATCTGATTATGACCATCGCTTGATGCAGGAAATTAGAAGTCGTACTCAGGGCCCCGACGAAAGCATTGTGAATTATCTCAGCATTATGCAAAATTATTTTTCTCGATTATCAAAACCAATCTCTGATGATGATAAATTGAACATTGTCATGTTTAATATTAGACCATTTTATACTACTCAGCTTGCTCTAGCCCCAGTGGAATCTTGGACTGATCTAAAGAAAAAATGTAGGTTGTTAGAAGGTGCAAAGGAGCGATCGGTGCATTTTAGTGAACCTCCTAGGGTCACCACATCTTCTCTGGCTCCCGATTTGTGTTATAAAAGTAGTAATAGTAGTAGCAGCACTAGCAAGGCGTCACCAAAAGTCTCTTCAATACAGCCAGCAAATAATACACAAAATAATCTTTTTTGTGTCCGCTGTCGGAAAAATGGTCACAGCTTGAGGTATTGCAAGGCGCCTTGGGTACTTATTTGTTATCGTTGTGGAGAAAAGGGGTTCAATGCAAATAATTGTCCAAAGTGCACTTCTTCAAAACCTTCAACCGTAGAGATTCCAAAAAACGCCAAGTAGTGAACCGATGGCATAAAACAGTATATTTTTATAATAAACATTGTAATTCTGAACAGTCAAGGCAGAAATACAATGAATTCTATAATAATGTAAATAAAGCTAGTAACATACATACGCATAAAGGTAAGGTTACATCGGTTCACGCTACTACTAACGCCACCTATAATGATACCAGAGCTTATCTGAAGATTAATATTTTTGGCTTGGAATTCAGAGGATTACTAGATTCAGGATCACAGATCTCCATTGTGGGAGGGCAAGCATACAAATATTTTAAAGATTTCGCTACTTTACATAAGTCTGAGGACTTAGACTTTATAAAAACTGCAAATGGTTCTACTTCACGAGTAACTGGGTATTTATTTTTACCAGTATCGATAGAGAATAAAACTCGTGTTATTAAATTTTACGTCGTCCCTGGAGTTGCTACAGAGTTGTTATTTGGCTTAAATTTCTGGAAGGAATTTAATATTGCGCCAGATATTTTATCATTGTTAGAGGATAGCGGACATTTATATAAAAATAATAATCAGGTGTACACAGTTATGTCAGGCAGCCGTGCTTTACATGATCTTGAAACTTTATCTAAGCTTGAGCGTAGGCTGGTCAATGACGTCATAAAGCAATTTGATGACATTTCCGCAGAAAAGAAAGGCCTAGGTAGGACACACTTAGTGAGTCATAAAATTGATACCGGTGACCACCCACCTATTAAGCAACGGTATTATGTAGTCTCACCCGCTAAACTGGCAGAATTAAATAAACACCTAGACCAAATGCTGAAGGATGATGTTGTGGAGCCTAGCGGAAGTGCATGGAACAACCCCGTTACTTTAGCGGTTAAATCAGATGGGTCATCACGTTTCTGCTTGGACAGCCGAAAACTTAACGCCATATCAAAGCATGACGCTTACCCTATGCCTTATATTAGCCATATTCTGGACCAGCTCAAAAACGCTAAGTACTTATCTTCTATTGACCTTAAGTCTTCATATTATCAAGTTCCTTTGGACTCTATTGAGTCCAGAGAGAAAACTGCTTTAACTATTCCCTGCAGAGGCTTGTTTCACTTTAAGGTCATGTGCTTTGGACTTACTGCAGCTCCAGCTACGCAGCAGCGGTTGATGGACCGCCTCTTTGGCCCCGAGTTTGACAATAAGGTGTTCGTATATGTTGATGATTTAATTTTACTTACCCCTGAAGGCCCAACGGCCTTCCAGGATCACCTCCAGCTCCTACTTAGGGTAAAGGAGAGACTTAAACTAGCCAACCTTACTGTCAACATGGGTAAATGCCAGTTCTTCAGGAGACAGCTGAAATTCTTGGGTCATGTGGTTGACGAATATGGTCTGCGCACGGATCCTGACAAAATTAAGGCTATAGTAGACTTTCCTATTCCCACCTGCAGGAAAGACGTCAAACGTTTCTTGGGAACTGCATCTTATTATAGGCGTTTCATAAAAAATTTTAGTCATAGAGCTGGTCCCCTTAATGCTCTTACTTCTACCCGTAAGAGCGCGCCCCCTTTCAAATGGACGACCGAGGCAGACGAGGCGTTCAACGACCTAAAACTCGCACTGTCTACTTCTCCGGTTCTGGTATGTCCTGACTTCTCGAAAGATTTTGCTGTCCACTGTGACGCTTCTGATTTCGGATTAGGAGGGACCTTGACCCAGGTTGTAGATGGACAGGAACATCCTGTTGCATACTGTAGCCGTTCACTAACACCCGCCGAACGTAACTATTCCGCTACAGAGCGAGAGGCATTGGCCGTGGTACATGTCGTTGAACACTTCCGCCCTTACCTTGAAGGTGGTCGACAATTTAAAATTATTACCGATCATGCTAGTCTAAAGTGGTTTTTAAACCTTAAGAATCCGACAGGACGACTAGCGCGTTGGGGGTGTAGGCTATCGCCTTATAATTTCATTATTGAGCATCGTAGTGGATCTCAAAACGTCGTACCGGATGCACTATCACGTTCTGTACCAGTGGCAGCCGTAGACGCATTTACATCCAGCGATGCTTGGTATAACAATATATTAAAGCGTTGCACGGATAGGCCGCGCGCGTGTCCCAATTTTCAAATTATTCATGGTAGGCTTTTTAGATTTACAAAAAGCATTAACAAACTCTGTGGTGACTACCAGTGGAAAGAGGTTGTACCAAAGGAGCTTAGGGAGGATATTATTACAAGTAACCATTCTGAACCAATTGCTGCGCACTTAGGCGTTGCAAAAACATATAAACGATTAAAATTACGGTATTTTTGGCCCGGTATGCATAAAGATACCGAGGAATTTATAAAAAATTGTGCCACTTGCAACTCATATAAACATAGCTCACTAGCGCCAGCTGGCTTTATGGGGGAACCCAAAGTTTGCTGTCGACCATTCTAGTGCATTAGCATTGATCTGGTTGGTCCACTGCCGATGTCTCGACAGCAAAATACATTTTTACTAGTAGTTGTGTGTTGTTTTACAAAATATTGTTTATTATTTCCTATACGGCGTGCAACGGGCAAAGTTATAGCGCAAAGGTTAGAAGACCATGTATTTCTGGTTCACGGAATACCACAGACTGTGATGTCTGATAATGGCTCGCAATTTATAAGTCATGAGGTTCAGGCATTATATGAAAAATACAATATTCCGCAAGTACATTTGGGTCCAGTATATTGTCCACAAGTTAATACGGTGGAACGTTATAACCGCACAATAATCACTGCAGTTTCCTCGTTTGTTGAGAACGATCATAGAACGTGGGATATTAACATACATAAAATACAATTTGCCATGAACACCTCAGTAAATGAGTCTACTTCTTATACTCCTTTCATGCTAGTACACGGTAGGGAAGCTGTCACTGATGGTAGTATTTACCGTGATTTTGTAGATCTCCAAGAGTTGGTTGTGGTACCACGCGATACTCATGCGTCTAATATTGGCCACCTCGGTGACATTTTCATCAAAGTCCGAGAGTCGTTGCGTAAGGCCCATGAAAGGAATATAAAATACTATAACAACAAACGCAGAGATATATCATTTAATGTCGGTGATTTTGTGTGGAAGCGTACGTACAAGCAGAGTTCTGCTAATAAATATTTTACTGCTAAACTTGCCCCTAAATATGAACGTTGTAAAATTATACGTAAGCTTTCTCGCCTCGTCTATGAGCTCGAAGACGAGAACGGAAAATACATAGGAAAGTGGCACATAAAAGATTTTAAAAATTTAGATACTTCGAGTGACTAAATTACGTACCTAGTAACATAATACCTACTTAATTTTCATTTTTATACTCTTATGAGAATAGCCATATTTTTGTAAGCATTTAACATTTAAGCACCGCGGGTGCGGCGGTCACAGAATACCCACCCCGCCATTCTTCCTGGCGTCTCGTAGAACCCGAGTGTAGGATAACGCGCCATATAACATCTGGCGGCGTTTTTGCATGTGTCTGTTCCTGTCGTTTTTTATTGATTTGCCTTGATACTTAAATTTCCATATACCTAACATCTTCAAAATTGATATTACCATTACATAAGTACATAAAGATCTAAAACACAAATATTATACGTGTCTTAGTTCATACCATTATAAATATATTATTACTACCATTATATAAAATGGATATTACTTCTTTAGTATCTGATACCAGAATTAAAGAACAAGTATGTACTTATTATAACTGTTATGTGGTTAGATAGATGCATTTAGCACAAGATCACAAATATAAACGTGTCTTGTTCATTATTTTTATATGTATTCTACTCTAATCAACAAAATTAATTTTGAATTCCTCACAGGAGCGGTTTGCAACTCTAGAAATAAGCCTTTGCTATATTCTTATAATGGAGGAAGTTACATCTAGCTGGAAACGTAGGAAAATCAATATCGACGATCAGGGGCAACGACACATGCAACTCATTTTTTTATTATTCCCTTTTTATTGTTTTTTTTACTTATTATTTGACGATTAGAGTCAAAATGTCTGTAATAACGACATCTACCGGTGGTTGTTGACATTACATGCTATACTCTGTTAGTGTCAAGATATACTTATTTAACAACGCCATCTCGGCGTCAGTCCTGACACTACAGTTTTTTCTTTATTACTTACTTATATTTGATGGGCATAGGATATAATGCCTTTTACCTATTTATCACAGCCATATAGGTGCTAGCAGAAGTGGTTTCGCTAGATTTTGCCACCTTATGGGTGAATATTTTTTTTAAAACCATGTAGGTGCTAGCAGCAGTAGTTTCGCGCTAGATTTTGTCACCTTATTGGTGAATGTTGCTTTTTTTTATTACAATCTTTAACATACCATATTAATGGATTTACGTAGATTTAAGGTGCATGCGTGTTAAATATTCTTTATTTACACACGTTTATATTTAAAGCTTTATTTTTTATCTTATACAAATAAATAAACTTATAAAAAAAAAAAATAACGTAAGGCGTAATTGGGTACAAAGTTTATCACGAATGAATAGTTTTTAAGTACCTAATTGATTCCATTTATGATAATTCTGTTTGGTTGGTTAGGGGGTTTTGAGGCTGACGGGGCGTCAGACGAATTCCCTACGTGAATTCTATCGTGGTTGGGGGGATACTGTAACACCGTTTTTTCTTAAAATTTCATAAAACACTTTGGTTTCACTGTAGTTTTAACACAAATTGCACAACTAAAATCATAATTACAACAACTTTGTCAATTAATTTCACAATATCAACGTCAAGTGTCAACGTCAACGTCGTTTCACGTCACGTCAGTGACATTTGCAATTATCTTTGGTCATTATTCAATTTTTGCATAAACAAAATAAATCTCGCGTTTATCCTGGCCTTATTTACAAAGATAGTTTTTTTTCGCCCAAAATCCCGTGCTTACCTTTAGGTGGGTTGATTTTCTCAAAATTCGGAATTTGACATTTAGACCGTTTGTTTTGATCATTTTTAGAGACATATCATAATAAAATACACTTAAAGCCACAGATCATATAATTATGGTTTCGTCGAATAGAATTTGGAAAGCATTCACAATTTGTTTATGGTTAATTTTTCATTACGTTTTGTTTTTCAACCAAACATAACTTTAGCTGGAAATACTTATTGCATATTGTAGAATTTCGAAAGATCCGTATGTTGACTTGACACATCTTGAAGCAAGTTAAGAGTCTTACGAGTGTTATGAAATGAATTTGGTTTTAGGAGAGGTTCCGTCGCCAATGCGGCGCTTAACATTCAGCAAACGGACCTCGGCTCCGTCGCTTCCACATAAACGCAAATCTGTGCGCAGGTGGAGCGTTGGTTTTTAGAACGCGTCTATCGTCTATGTTATGAGTAGTCTGTGAGACATCGACCGAAGTAATTTGTTATTGATTTAATTCTAAATCGAAATCTAAATTTCTACATTATCTTAATTTCTGCGAATAAAATTAATAGGTATTTCTCCCGTTTTCCGTGTGAATTGAATTTGAAAAGCGAGACTACAAAAATCAGTTCTTTTTGTTTTCAGCTTGAAGAGTAAAGCTAAGGAAAAAATACTATATTTACTCGCCGGCACGCGATTATTTAAATTAAATGGATTGATTGTATCAATAAGTGCAAAAAATCAATAAGTTATCTAATTAACTTATCATATTTCATGATTTAACTTACAGATTTTGTTAATTTTATTTTTATTTGTGGGTAAATTGATTATTAAATCAAACATATTACATTTCCAAAATTCGCCTTTTTCATCCCCTATTTCATTAAAAAACCTTGATAGTAAACGGCATCTTAGTGGGATTAAGGCATATATTGAGTAACACTTGCGAATTTCCTGTTAAATTCTAAATTTTCACAATATTAAGTTTCACATCCTTCTTTGGCAAATAACTCACAAATTAAGCTGTTTTCTTTTTATTAATAGCAGTAATTATACACAAAATAGGTGCTCTCCCCTCCATATGTCCTTTTTATTAACTACCCAATAAGAAACTTTGACAATTCATTGAAAATTATGTTTGGAATTAACTTGCAATGTTTATTACATGAAATTCAAATGTATTGACTGGGATTCCTTCAGAACTCAGTGTTAGACCCACTGACCCTAAGATTATAGGCATATTTAATTATATTTTTAACATAACACTGTGCTATGAATCTCCAGGGCAGTTCCCGGAGGCCGTAGGGCTCCGCTGCAACTAACCTACCTAATAACCTAACACAAGGAGGAATTCTGTGGAATTGTACATATACACGGTTATTTTTTTATCACCCTGGAAATTTTAAGGGACGCTTCACGGCATGGTATTAGAATGATTTAAATATAAATAAAAAAAATAACCCCCATCCTTAATTTTATATTAATTTTTTAAAAAATACAAAAAATGTTGCACTAGTCGAGAACAGCATTTTTAGAGATTTTTTATTTTTTTTTATTTTTATTTTTTTATTTAATTTTTTTTATTTTTTATATAATATTGGATGTGTCCTGAAGCGTCCCTAAAATTTTCCAGGGTGATAAAAAAATAACCGTGTATAGAGAGAATAATCTAAGGAACGGGAATTTTATATCTCTGACCCGTGATCGCGGAAACTTAGCATCGAAGGTACGCTCTACTAACAACCGCTCCGGGGAAAGCTACTAATTTAAAAAAAAGAAACCTATAACTATTTGTTCGTGTACTTTATTGCCCCCCATTTTGTAGTTTTGTACCCAATTTGTACCTGATTTTTACCTGCCGAGATTGATCAAACAAACCTGAACCATCCTGCCCTTGGCTTGTATTAATTAAACATTTAGTTAAGTGCTTTGCATTGAGGGAATTTTGTTAACTTCAGTAACATTATGCATAAGTGAATTACAACCATGTACCTACCAGAATAAAGCTTTTCATTTTGTATCGGACTAAAGGAATAAGTTTGTTTTTTTTCTTTCAACTTTAAGATTTCCCTATATTTCTACCATTTAGCAAGAAAAAGCACGACAGATTATAATATTTTTGTCCCTTACTCTATGTTGAATACTGTATCAGTAAAATCTAATCTCTATCCTAAATCTATTCTTATTTTTAAAATTATAAATATAACATTATAATTATAAATAAAAAAAGATACATTTATCATTGAAAAATGTTTACGTAAGCATAGGGGGAGGGGGTAAGAGCTTTGCTTACTTTTGCTGACAAGGGGGATGGGGGGGTAAATAATCGTAATAAATCTGCTTACGTAATATTTCTGCTTAAGTAATATTTGAACGGCCCCCGAGACATGACCACTGACGAGGCTGAATCCATAAAGAGAGGGCTCGAAGACCTGGTTATGGACGCTGACCCCAGCACACCTCTCCCGGCATTCCGCGGCTACCCACGGGTGGCGGATGGCACGGTGCAGATTTGGTGCGAGGATGACGGTGCCCTAACCTGGTTGACGGAGAACATCCCAAGGATTCAGCTTCCCAACACTGACGCACGACTGACGGTAATGCGACAGGCCGACATACCGACCCGTGTTAGAGCCGCGCTCTTCGTACCGAAGTACCAGGGCGACATAGCGCGGCTCCAGAGTGTTCGGACCCGTCAGAACACTTGGTATGACATTGGTCGGTGGTCGCTATACAGAGCGACATCCGTTGGTGGCGAAAACCCGGGGACATACTTGACCCTGGGGATCCCACCAGAGGATGTAGAGAGGATCTTGGCGCGGGAGCGGCGTGTATCGTACCTTCTTGGTTCCATATACGTCCGCTTCTACCCCAAGAACCTTCCCTCTGTAGCCCAGAGCATGACACCGACACCGACACTGACACCGACACTGACTGAGACTGAGCTCAGACCAGACCAGACCGACACTGACGACATGGCGCGACTAGAGGAGGAAATGGCGAGGGCGGCGATGAAAGATGCAGATGCTGACATCCCACCACCAACATCACCAAGGTGGACAGATCGGCTTCTTTCGTCCTCGCCGATCGATGGTAGGCATAGGATCGAGGAGGAGGACGATTCCAATGAATCGGACTAACTCCTCTCCCGTGCCACCATCGCTCACGCCTAACCCCCTCGAAATCGTACAAGCCAATCTCCAGCATAGCCAGACTGCCACGGCCAATTTGCGCAGGGCGCTGGAGACAAACCCCCGAACAATCGCACTGATCCAAGAGCCGTGGATCAGGAACAATAGAATATGCGGCCTTGATAACATCGGAGGTAAGCTAATCCTAAACACACACAGTACAGACAAGCCAAGAACCTGTGCATATATACCAAACGACATCCCGATCACGACACTCACGCAATTCTGTTCCAGAGATCTGACGGCTGTCAGACTACAGAACACTGGAGAAGTCCCTGGCATAGTACTAGCTTCAGTGTACATGCCAGGCGACGATGAAAACTGCCCACCGAAAGAGATGGCTGACCTTGTGGAATACTGCGAGGGCGCCAAACTGGATCTCATTATCTCTGGGGATGCGACACTTCAAACACCAGAGGAGAGGTATTATCCACTTACTTATTCTCAACTAACCTTAATATAGTAAACCGGGGCTCGGAACCCACTTGGGTTACAGCCCGGGGACAATCCATTATTGATCTAACGCTTGGAATAGATAACGCAGTAAAACTCATATCTAACTGGCGAGTATCCAACAAACTCACTTGCTCAGATCACATGAGAATTCGTTTCACAATAACAGTAAACACAAAAAAACTCACCCCGAAACGAAATCCGCGTCGGACAGACATACCTGGCTACAAGCGTCTTCTCGATTCCCTGATAGCTAGAAATCTACCACGCACAACCATAACAGATCCCACACAAATAGAACACATAGTGACAAAATTGACACTATACATCACAGAAGCTTATCACAAATGCTGTAAACAAAGAGTTCCGCACACCAAATGTAAAAACAACCGATGGTGGAATGCCGAACTTGAGAAACTCAGAATAAAACTACGTAAACAATTCAACCGAGCCAAGAACTCGAGACAACCAGAGGATTGGGAACTATACAAAGAAACCCAATACATTTACAAAAAACAAATCAGACATGCCAGGAGATTAGCCTGGAGAAAGTTCTGCGAATCTATCGAATCAAACAATGAAGCTGCCCGAGTGAGGAAAATCCTATCTAGCGCCCAAGATCGCAGCCTTGGTGCACTGAAAAAGCCCGATAACACTTTCACACAATCAGACCACGAAATCAGCAAGGTCCTTCTTGAGACGCACTTCCCAGACTGCAGCCTCTTAAAGGATAAGGTCTGGGCAGACAACATAAGAATGGAACCAACCAGAAACGACAGGACTATAGCCCACGAAATAGTGACAAGAGACCGAATAATGTGGGCTATCAAGTCTTTCCAACCATACAAATCCGCAGGCCTGGATGGCATTCTGCCAGCGCTTCTGCAGTGGGGCATCGACCCCTTAACCCCATGGCTGGAGATAGTCTACCGAGCCTGTATCGCACATAGATATATTCCCCTCGCGTGGCGGGAAGTGAAAGTTATCTTCATTCCAAGCCCGGAAAAACCGATTACACACAGCCCAAGGCCTATAGACCTATAAGCCTAACATCATTCCTACTAAAGACCCTCGAAAGACTATGCGATAGACACATCAGAGATGGACCTCTACGCATGGTACCGCTACACAAACAACAGCACGCGTACTCCATAGGAAAATCAACAGAATCCGCTTTACACAGCGTGACTTCCAGAATTGAATGCGCCATAGAACACAAAGGCTCTGCACTAGCTGCCTTCATCGATATTGAGGGCGCTTTCGATAAAACAATGTTTCACAGCATCGACGTAGCCCTTAAAAGACATGGTGTGGCCCCAACCTTGTGCGGTTGGATCACCAATATGCTCAGGCAGAGGGCCATACAAGTCACGGTGAATGACACCACGAGAGCCATCGTGGCGAAAGGATGCCCACAAGGAGGCGTCCTCTCGCCTCTACTGTGGAACCTCGTTGTGAACAGTCTTCTAGACCGTCTAAACGACAAAGGCTTCTTCACCGTAGGCTACGCCGACGACATAACCATTATAATAAATGGCACTCACGAAAACACACTGTGCAACCTCATGCGCCAAGCCTTGAAAATAGTAGAGGACTGGTGCAAGGAGCACAAACTAACAGTCAACCCCACAAAAACAGAGCTAGTCCTCTTCACCAAAAAGAGGAAACTAGCAAATCTACAATTACCAAAATTCTACGGATCCACCCTAAGCCTAACATCGGAGACCAAATACCTGGGCATCTATTTGGACAAATAACTGAACTGGGCTAAACACACTGACTACATCACCACAAAAGCTAGTATATCACTGTGGCAATGCAAGCGACTGCTTGGAAAAAACTGGGGCATTAGTCCCAAAGCCACTTACTGGCTATACACTACGGTTATTCGACCAATTATAACATATGGCTCCCTAGTCTGGTGGCCCAGGACAGACCAGGCTCAGGACAGACCACCTCGGCCAAAAAGCACTAGAAAAACTACAGCGAAATGCCTGCGTGGCTATCACTAGTAGTATGAGAACCGCACCCACAGCCGCATTGCAAGCTATGTTGGGGCTGCCACCTTTTCACCTAGTTGTTAAAGAGGAGGCAGCACTAGCAGCGTTCAGACTCCACAATGCTGGCACACTGGGAAAGGACCCCAGAATCAAACACATACGCATAAAAGAACAAGCGACCAAACATCACCCGATGATGACATCACCCAATGATAGGATTCTGAAGAGATTCAATTTCCAGAAGCACTATAATATACAGCTCGAAGAGGAATCACACGATTACTCAGGCCCAAAAGAGCTCAGAATATACACTGATGGCTCCAAGACCAACTCAGGAACCGGGGCAGGCGTATACTCAAATGAGCTTAACATCAAGATATCCAAACCGCTAGGTAGTTTCAACACCGTATTCCAAGCGGAATGCGTAGGTATTATCCTGGCGGCCCTCGCCATAGAATCTAAAGGAATTATGGATTCTCACATCCGCATAGTCTCTGATAGTGCTTCGGTACTCAAATCCCTAAACAAAACCTATGTCACTTCGGAACTTGTATTGGAATGTCACAATGAATTGTGATTTCCAACCGGAACACAGTGACACTACAATGGATAAAAGGACACAGCGGATCACTGGGCAATGACGCGGCCGACGAGCTGGCTAGGAGGGGATCCGACATAACGGCTTTCGGACCCGAGCCCATCGTACCAATTCCCTTCAGCCAGATTCGCGGATGGCTGCAAGAGCTCACCCACACACAAGCACAAGACCACTGGTTCTCGACTCCGACGCAGACAGTCAAAGGAAGCCATGCCAATCCTAAATAACAAACTGACCAGACGCATATTGCGTCTTGACAGGAACAGTCTGCGGCTGGTGACGGGAACCATCACTGGACACTGCTCACTAAACAAACACTTCCACACCATAGGCATAACAGATAGCCCCCTATGCAGAGCATGCTTAGGGGCCGAGGAAACGGTGTCACATGTGCTCTTTGAGTGCACAGGTGTCACCGAAATACGGAAAAACACCCTTGGATCTCCCAATTCTGTTACAGAATCTCTGGACAGACTCGGAGATCTCATACGCTTCTGGAGGGAGGTGGGCTGGCTGGAGTGACGGCCGCCCTCACGTACAATGGTCCACCTTAAGGATTAAGTGCGGAAACCGACCCCGATAACATAGAACATAGTATCCCATCCATCATGGAGCGTCGGTGGCGCAGTGGACTCGGCACTTGTCTTCCAATCGGGGGGTCGGGGTTCGAGACCCGCCATGTACCAATGTGTTTTTCGTTTCGAATTTCATATGTATATTTGTCTGACGCTCCTACGGTGAAGGAAAACATCGTGAGGCAACCTGCATACATCTGCGAAGAAATTCAATGATGTATGTGAAGTCGACCAATCCGCACTGGGCCAGCATGGTTGACTAAGGCCTAATCACCCTAATATAGGGTAGGCTCGAGCCCCTCGGTGGGGACGTATATGGGCTGTGATGATGAGTATCCCATCCTCGTCGCCAATGTTATATTTGTTAACAATGAAACCACCGAAGTGTGTTATAGCTGGTTTATTACTGAGACGTTGACACTCGTACGTAACAATTGTGTGGTAGGTAGGGTAGGTACCATCAGTATATTACTGCGTTTCGATTACAATCATCTGTGAAGGCGTTTTGGGGTTTAGGGGTTTCGATTTCAGAAATATTACAACAAATTTTTGTTGACTAGTGCCCCAACAAGATAACAGTTACTTAAAAATGTAATAAATGTGATTGTTATTACATCATAATGGACTTTGATGTGAGTAAAAGTGACTTTACTTGGAAAAGGCACCTACATAAAAATTTCAGTCATAGAGCAAATTTCTTACTGCGCGTGACCTGACACACACCTGGCTGGTTTAATTTAATATCACGTAGTTAGTAAAGAAGTTTATGATCACTTGATGTTAAACAGCTTGTAGTACGTTGCTATCTCAAACTCACTGAGAACGTCGCCCGAGTTAGTTTCCAATGTCATCACATACGCACAAGCATATAAAATGATGTGATGACAAAGCAGTTTATTGTGATGTAAATTCACTTTCAATGCATAGTAGGCCGCTACAGGCAGCCTGTCATAAATAAACAATATGTCACGCTAGTTTTGGACTGTCGATGGGCTTTTTAGCTGAAGACAGAGACTGCAATGCTGGTGGTCTGTGCGATCTACAAGTCTGCAAACCACCTCTTTAAACTCACAAAAACAGGCACATTATTATTTGCATTCATCATCATCATCACAGCTCATGTACGTCCCCCACCGAGGGGTTCGAGCCTACCCTATGTTAGGGTGATTAGGCCTTAGTCAACCACACTGGCCCAGTGCGGATTGGTCGACTTCACATACATCATTGAATTTCTTTGCAGATGTATGCAGGTTGCCTCACGATGATTTCCTTCACCATAGGAGCGTCAGACAAATGTACATATGAAATTCGAAACGAAAAACACATTGGTACATGGCGGGTCTCGAACCCTGACCCCCCGATTGGAAGGCAAGCGCCGAGTCCACAGCGCCACTGACGCCCATTGCATTGTATTGCATTGCTTAGTTGGTAATCTTACAAGATACTCCTAATAGGTACGGTAATAGGTACTGTACTGTAGCCACTCTTACCATCAAGTGGGCAGTCAACTATTCAGCAACTTTATAGTGCTTTAAAAAAACAGTTTTAGTGGTACAAAAAGAATAAATAACCATAGCGTACCGAGTCCCCAGGCGATAAGTCCGCAAGCTGCCGCACAATTATGTCGATAGCTACTTTAACGTCGTTCGTGTAGAAATGTTCAGCGGTCTTCTTGCGGCTGAATAGATCTATTACCAATTTCAAAACAGAGTGCGCAGGCGCCGGCTCGTGGTCGAATATGTGTACCGGGTCCTCTGAAATTGCAAAATTTTTATTTAAGATAGCAATTCGGAGAAAATTATTAAATTAGTTTATTTTTTTTCAAACAGACAAACAGTTTCCACTTTGGACACCATGCCGGAGGAAGACTCTGTACCAGGGTCGTGTGCTTGGGTACCTCCGGCTTATCTATTTCTGCCGCAAAGCAGCAGTGCTTGCATTGCTGTGTTCCAGTTTGAAGGGTAAGGTATGCCATTGAAATTACTGGGTACCGTGACTTTACACCCTAAGTCACAAGTTGGCAACGAACACTGTGGTTCTTGTGGGGGTTGCGGTTTTGCTGCGAATCTCACAGGAGCCACATGTATTATAGGTGACTGTTACCACTTACCATCAGGTGGGCAGTTTGCTTGTTTGCCAACGTAGTTGCAATAAAAAAACTTCTACAAGATTTTAATGGTGTCTGCAAATATATTTTAGGGCAGTGTTGCTAGGATCATAGTGCTCTACTCTTCAGGCCCATTCATTTTAAACCATTACTGGGATTGAAAACGGAATTTTATTCCCCATGTTGAGAGGCGGATATATAGAATTGACAAGGTTTGCTAATGTTAAGGTTAAGCAACATTGGGTGTGGTCAGTCCTATGATGGGTGACCAAAATACGAAATATCTCAAGCTCCTCTGGCTTCGGAAGGTACGTTAAACAGTAGTGGGTCCTGCGCCTGATATCGCTCCGGTCGTGTCGGCTAACCGTCCCATCGGACTAGGCGAGTGAAGGAACAGAGTGCACTTGCGCTTGCGCACTCACTTGTGCACTATAATATCTCCTGCGCAGATGGCTAGTCTCCATTGAGATTGGCCGCCGTGACCGAATATCGGTTAGGAGGACATCATATAGAATTGAGGGCAACATTGCTAGGTTCCTAGTGTCGTATTTAAGCCTTTCCGTTAAATATCCATATTACTGGGGTTATAAACGAAATTTTATAGTATTGTCCCTGGCCCTGATTCCCTAGTAGCATGATCCTAGGTCTAGATCTAAGCGTGCCAGTATTATCATTTCCATACTCAGCATCAAAATTCAGTTCAACGAGTTGCTTCCAACTATATATTGAATTGTTATATGAAAAGAGTTGCAACATTATAAATGAAAAAGTTTGAGAGCATTAAACTCGAAAATTGGTAGCGACCTAGCAATGTCCCGATATCGGCTTACGATCAGGTAGGTTATCTGCTTGTTTGGCACTTGCAAGAAGAAAAAGAAGGGGTTTTGAACCTGGATAACATGGCCTTATGACTTGACCTAAAAAACTTTCAAAATGGAGTAAGCTAGAGGTGCATTACAATGTAGTTAAAATTCGATGCTTCTTAGTTGTTAAGGAGCCGAGATCTCGATGGAACGACGGAACGGACAGTCACACGGATGGAAAGTTGAGCACGTAAGTGTTACTAAACAATGTTTGGATCACGCTCATAACAGATTCATTTTTCTGTAAAAACTAAGGGTTTCTTTCCATAAATAAATAAAATAACCACAAAATTATAAGTATGTACATCAATACTTAAACTAGTGAAATAAAATTAAAAATATATATTAAAATGGGATTTTAAGACTAAAGTTTCAAGAGCCTAGTTAACGCTTATAACGATTCTTAACTTACCTTCCCTATTAAGCAGTAGCAGAACTTTCTCACAGAATGTTTTGGCATTGTCTCTCGTTTCTAGGGCATTCAAAAGCAAATTGTCGTACGGTTGCTCAAACTGCAAGTTATATGCTAGCAACAGCGTCAAAAACAAATCTGGTATTTGCTCATTTTCATCTGTTTCTGGTGGATTCTCTATAAGCTCGAGAAGGAACTGTGCAAACTCCACACCAAGTTGTTCTGGAAAAGGTTAGTAGAGTAGGTAAAAATTTAACTGAAATTGTTTTTTATATCACAGTAGTTTCTTAACAGGTCACATTCTAGTACTTTATAATAATAATAATAATTTTATTGACCAAAAAATAGTTAAACACATTACACATTGAAACTTAAATACCTAAACTAGGTCTAGCCTGTTCTTATAGGTACATATGCTCATCCTGGATTGAATTAAAAATATGTATTGTGTTTTTGTTGTAATATATGTAAGTATATGATTGATTATAATATATAAGTAAATCATGCAAAATATTAGTTATTTGATATCACTGTATGTTACTGAAATAAAAAAATTAAAAGATTTTATTATTTTACGGTGATCATTAATTGCTCTGTTCCATGAACCAAAAACAAAGAGGCGGTGCCCTATCGCGTTTTCCATATAAAAACAAGTAAAGTTAGTCGGGTTGCGGGGGGAGCTTCACGCGACGCCACTGTCACCTTGTAGCGAGTGGAAGTGCTCTGTTCTCTGGTAGTCTAATTTATTTAGCCATTCTTTTAGAAATACCTTGCATTTACGTTTAGGTTTGTCATAAATATTTAGAATTGTATTTACTTTATGACATTTGAGAATCTCTTAGCAAACATTATTATGTTGTAAGTACTCTTTTGTGAAACTTATATTTTTGCGTCGTTTATTATTATTTGTTTTGCTACACTTCAAGTCGACTAAAATATGTTGTTTCATAATTATGTTACTATAGTAAAGCTGTACTTTACATTACTAGAAGAGGGGATTACATTGCAGTATTTGCAGTATTGCGACATTACATGAATACGGACAGAAATGAAAAATAATGTATGGATTGCGTGACCCCTAAATAGTGTGTGATAAAGGTAGGGGAACGGTGATGATTAAACTCTTTTATTACTATTAAAAATACTTTTTACAGTAAAAGCTTACCAAAGTGGGTTATCGGCAGTTTATCTCCCATAGACAAAACCATAGATAAGAGAAGAGCGGAATGGGAGAGCCGACTGACCGCGCGCGGGTTGTCGATCATGTCGCGCGCGATTTCTGCAGGTAAAGCTGACAGAGCTAGCGTGGCCAAAGCAGTGCGTTCTAGACCACACATTACTCCGAACGCCTAAACAATAATTTGAAATTAAATACAAATTGGATTATTACATAATCACTTTTGCACCTCAAAGAAACTACACCAATGGTTCACAAGTCTACGACGGGAGACCTTGTACTAGAAAGAACCAGCAAGGGCTATTTTTTTCTCTGTATTGCTATAGAGTCGTCAATTGGAAGCTGACCTCAAAGCGAAAGTTTGAGCTCAACTTCTATAACAAGATAAGATGTGTCAGTTCACATTATAAATTTTTATGCAACATCAGACTTTATTAAAATTTCAATTAAAAGAAATTATCAGGTGTGGAGCTGACCTCGTGTCCAAACAGTTTTATTATCCAAATGACCTTTATAGTACCCCTTCTTCATTAAATATTATAAAGCCTGCAACATACTGTCACAATGGTAATTTTAAATGAAAAAACTTTTTGAGTATGTCTGTTTAATCTGATCACTAGAAAAATAAATATAGAATTTGACCTCGATCGTAGTCTTGTTAACGGAACAAAATAGAAGGACAAAAATAAAATGGTTATAACTAGTAACTAGTTATAACCACTACTAGTAACTACTAACTAGTTCAGAAAAGAACTGCAATGATTGAAATCTTGATAGCCTATTCTATGGCATTTGACAGTAAAAGATCAATAAAAATTAGTAAGTGGGCTACATAAACAATTTCAATAAAGCTATTGGATTATCTGTTAAAGCTCTGCAGTTATTATATAATATTACCTGTAAGAGCAGTTGACGAAGAGGCCATCTAGTCTCCATTTGATAGTACTGAACTAAAGTTGTCACATATGCATAGCGATGACTGCTCAATACATGCTGTGATATGTTTACATCAGCATTTGACTGAAAATATACAAGTGAATTATAAAGTTGCTTATCTATTTTGGGCAGGACCTTGTGGCATTGCTATGAACATTTGGGGCGTGTTTGAACAAGGCATCAATCATCATCATCAAAGCTCATATACGTCCCCACCGAGGGGCTCGAGCCTACCCTAACTAGTTATGTTAGGGCGATTAGGCTTTAGTCAAACCACGCTGGCCCAGTGCGGATTGGTTGACTTCACATACATCTTTGAATTACTTTGCCGGTGTATGCAGGTTTCAAGGCATCAATATGGCTTTATAAATATGTACAATGAGTTTTTGCTAATAAGTTGTATTAATATTTGTGTGTTTTGAATAAAAAATATATAACCAATTTATTACAGAACATTTTGATAAATTTAGTAATGTCAAAATATCTTGTAGCTATGACATTATTTACTTTATTTTACTTTAACTAGAGGGAGTCTAAGTACTACAGCCGTATTTACAAATAGGTACTCATTTCTACTACTAAGCAGCAGTGTTTGCTTTGCTCTGTGTTCTGGTAAGACATGCAGTGAAATTACTGGGTACTGTACTGTACTTGATATCTTATCAGATGTTGGCAACATACCAACATTGGGGTTCTTAGAGGGGTTGCAGATTAGCAAATCTTACAGGAACCATATGTACCAGAGGGAGACTCTGTACCAGGGTAATCTGCTTGGGTACCTCCGTCTTACCTATTACTGCCACAAAGCAGCGGTGCTTGCATTGCTGTGTTCCGGTTTGAAGGGTAAGATATGGCAGTGAAATTACTGGGTACCGTGACTTCACATCTGATGTCACAAGTTGGCAATGTACACTGTGGTACTTGTGGGGTTTGCAGTTTTGCTGCAAATCTCACAGGAGCCACATGTATTATAGGTGACTGTTACCATTTACCAACAGGTGGGCAGTTTTCCAACTTGGTTGCAATAAAAAAATGTACTTATGTGACTGTAGCCACATATCTTCAAGTGGGTAGCCTGCATGTTTGGCAACTTTCTTGTATAAAAAAGTAATAGATAAAAGTTTTAATCTAACTTGTCAATATACATATAATGTGTATTATTACTTGTCGTAAATATTGGGTATAATGAGATATACAAGTTTATTTTTTAGTTACAACAAAAATGTTGTGTGCTTGTTCAGACAAGCAAACTGAACAACTTTCACAATGGGACCAACTTAGAAATCGCAAAAAAAAAATCAACTGTTCCATACAAATGTTCAACATTCACTGAACCTAAATGTATGGAACAGCTGATTTTTTTTTTGCGATTTCAAAGTTGGTGCCATTGTGAAAGTTGTTCAGTTTGCTTGTCTGAACAAGCACACAAAATTTTTGTCATAATTAAAAAATAACCTTGTATACTGTAGTACGTACATGTACTTAAATTAAATTATTTTAAAAAATGTTGATTGCTCTGTGGTCTTGGCACTTGCCTTCCAATCGGGAGGTTCGGGGTTCGAGAACACCATGTACCAATGTGTTTTTCGAATTTCATATGTACATTTGTCTCACGCTCCTACAGTGAGGGAAAACATCGAGAGGCAACCTGCATACATCTGCGAAGAAATTCAAAGGTGTTTGTGAAATCGACCAATATGCACTGGGCCAGCATGGTTGTCTAAGGCCGAAAACATCCTAACTTAGGGTAGTCTTCGCGCCCCTCGTTGGGGACGTATATGAGCTGTTATGATGAAAAACAAATTCAAAACTTACCATAACAGATATCAATTCTAAAAGTTGTGTTTGAATATCATGAGCATCATCATGAAGTGCCCAGCCTCTTTGTTGGGCATCATTAGCTGCCTTTGAGAGGGCATTTAGGGCAGTCATCATGCGCAAAGCGTCGGGAGCGGCATCTATCGCATTTTTCGGACAGGTAATGTTGCTATTGGCTTCTCTGAGCAAAGCATCGATGATAGACCTAGCGGCTCCCCCAGGAAGGAATTCCTGAAATAGCCATTTAAATAACAATATAGTTAAATTCCTAGGTATATAAATCAGTCTTTGTATGATTTAACGGGAAGATAATAAATATCAAATATTATCTTTTAAAATAATATACTAGAAAACTAACCCTTAGTGATGTTAATACTGTTTCAACAGCCACTTTGGACATCTCATGACTAAGTTGTGTCTCTTTTCTGACTGCCTGCACAATGTCGTAAATAGCATTTGGTTTGATGCTCTCACTACTATCCTGGCTATCATCTTGATTATCTGTGTCTGAAGATAGCTGATTAGATGATGATTTGCTTACTACTTTTTTAAATTTATTGAAATCTGAAATGTTGACATTGAATGTGTTACAATTGTTGAATCTAAACATTAATCATAGAAAACAAATTACTACCTTTGTTACTGTTAAAAGACTTTGGTGGTGACTGTGAGAGCTCGCACTCTTCAGTAATTTGTTGCTGTGATACCACTGGTCGCAGGTCAAATGAGGGTGACACTCCATTAGGAGGTGTGCTATCGTCTAACCTTATAGGGGGCTTGGGTGCCTGAGGCTTCTTTGCTGGGGGTTTTACCAACATCTGTATTTGCTTCTTTTTATCATTCAACCTAGCTAACAACTCTTGTTTCTGCACTGATGTTGAATTTGTTTCATTGATAGATTTAATGCAATCATTAAGAAATTCCAAAAAGAACTCTGGCTCCACCTACAAGTTAAATTTACAAGCTTCATAACATAGCAGACTTGATCTTTTTAAGATGTATGGTTTTTATTGGTAATAAAAAGAGCTTCATAAAATGACATGGACAGTATTAAGATTAATTTAAATGAATATGTAGCAATAACTCTTTTTATTTATTAATCCATGATAATTGAAATTGTGGAGTCACTTTCTGACACAAATTTAACTCACAGTAATCCAACATGATAAAAATGTATTTTTAGTGGAAATTGGATCAACAAATTTCGTCATTGCAGTGTTTTCCTCACTGTGTAGCCTTTAATAAATTTTAATGGTTATGATTTCATATTACTATGATTTTAATAACATTGATAAAGCTTTCTTCAAGCTGTTATTCAGTACATGAAGCTCCTTCTAATATGGTGGTATATAGGGACTGCAATCCCATACCCTAATGCCAGTCCCGCAGTACTGCAGGATTGACCTCCCTAAGCCCTACGGATCCCACAGGACTACACAATCAGTAAAAAGTAGAGAATGAATAAAACTATCAGTTCAAGTCGTTAAGGAGCTAGGCTTTTTTATTAAAAACTAGCTGACCCCGCGTACTTTGTATCGCCATGTTTTTTAACTAAATTACTTAAATATTTGTTTAAATTATTGTAATTTTTATATTACACTAACCTTGCCCTAATAATAACGAATACATAAAACCAAGAATCATCCAATTTGGTGCAGTCGTTCGAAAGTTATGGGCGTACATACATTTCAAAGATCCATTATTTATATAGATAAAAAAATGGTGTATTAGGAGCTATTAAATAAAACAAATAAATTAAAAAAACTAAAACCAAAATTACTCAATAACGTAGAAGCAATAATTTATGTTTCGGTTTATTTCTTAAGTACTTTCTTAAAAAATACAATATGTTAATAGTCTTGTCATTAAGATTACTTATTGTTTCAGTTTTGGCATAATCAACTCCCATTATTTGCTTTAAACTACTAGTGGAAAATTAGGCTTTAGCTTTATAGAAAAAGTTATTAATATAGGTGCTTATTTTTTACCATTTAAAAATAACATTATTTATTATGATCTTCCTTATGACCCATTGCGGCAAATGGGATGTAATGAAAAGTATAAATTAGGGAAAGCCCAACATTCAAGTGGATATCATATATTTATTTAAATAATGTGATATACTTTATAGATATCTGTTTTAGTTTAGAATGAAAATGTTACCGCAATGTGTAAAAACTATAAAAACAAATTTTTTGTCATTTAAACATTTGACTTGGTAAGTAGTACTTACTAGTTGTAATTTAACTCAAAAGACCAGGGGAGGGACATAGGGTAATTTTCCTACGGGAAAAAAATCCCACAGGAAAAAAAATGCGGGCGAAGTCGTGAACGGAAAGCTAGTAGTTAAATAAATGTAAAAAAATAAAAAACTGAAAATAAGAAATATATTCACAGGAAATCAAGTTTTGTAAACTTGTTCAAAAGGGAAGTTATCTAAGAATTTCTGTTTATTTTGTAGTTAAAATCTAACTTTTTCCTTGAAATTTACAACTCATATATTTCTGTGTTTAACTCTTGTTTTTAATAACTATTGAATTTGGAATAAAAAATAAGATTAGGCAAAGTTAATGTTTACAACATGCTATGCTATGCAAGTTCAGCTAAAATGACACCTAACTGCATAAACATTTAACAGCACTGGCCCAATGAATCATTGGGAATGACTTACAACCTAGTAAAATTATTATTAAGTTATTTATATGTATAGGTAGTTATTGTTCATTCCAAAAGATCTAAATATAAATATGCAACCAGATTTTTATTAGTATAACACACAGACTTCACAGTTTTGTTAGTACGTAACATAAGTACCTAATACCGAAAAATTTGAAAATGAGTAAGTTTGTATTAGAGAAAGATAAAATTTACCTTAACCGAAGCAACATAGTTGGAAGGAACAAATCCTATATGACCTTTTCTATTAACTACATGCCACCAATTCCTTTGCTTGGTATTAATCTGCTGTAGATAAAAATATTCCCCTTCAGAAAAGCTTAAAGTTTTGGCAAGGGTAGCTTCAAAATCGTACATGGCTTTCAGCATTTCACAGTCACCTAGGAATTAAAATAATAGCTATACAAGAAGCCCGTTAAAATTACTTGAACAATTTTTATTGAATAAGTTACCAGGACTTTCTTCGTCTCCCATTGTTATTTCAGGTGGTTCTAATTCAAATAATGTTAATTCTGAATACAAGACCAAGTAAATAAATTAAAATTTGAATTAAATCAACATCTCAATTTCTCAAATCACAACATTAAAACAGTCACAGACTAGAGAGAGAGAGAACAATTTAACCATTGGTGCGTTCCGAATGGCAATTATATCGATATCAGCGCGCTAAAAGTCGTTTATCATCGTTAGCGTGCTCACAGCATACAACCTGAGGCGCGTTCAGAGCCTTCGTACGAAGTACAACTTTTCGCTCTAATCCCGTTCAATGCCTTTGAGCGTGACAACCAGCCCCCGTAGCACGTCCACCAAAACACGATATGATAAAGCGATTTATCGCGGTGAACTGTCAAAATACGACGAAATCCTATTGTATTTTGAGAATTCACCGCGATAAACCGCTTTATCATATCGTGTTTTGGTGGACGTGCTAGGGGGGCTGGTGAAACAACCGCCCGTTCAAGACCTTAGAGTGTTGGCGCGAGTTACAACCGAACAACCATCGAATTTGATGGTTGTAAAACGCTCTGACGTTTCTTACTGAAATACTCTTACGTGATTGGATGATATTGGCGGCCATATTCTAAAATGTCATCTAATAGAAAGAAAGAGAAATAAAAGTTCACGTGAAAGAGGGAGATAAAAGATTTGGTTGCTGCAATCCGTTCAACGCCTCTGAGCGAGTTAAAAAACAACCGAACAACTACACCCAGAGGCGCTGAACGCGCCTCTGTGGTCATTACATTCGCCATCTTGCATTTACGGCGACCAGTCGACCACGCCTTGAGTTGCGTTCCGAGGGTCAGAGTAATGCAACCGAGAGTGTTTTTCACACTCGCTCAGCAGGCCTATTCGCTAACTACGGTTGGTAACTAGAACTGTCATTTTTGAAAGCCACTTTATATCCATTACGGGTTTAGTGACCTTATGTGTTACAGCAGCGTTCATGATAGCAGTAATGGATGTTAAGTTCCTTTCAAAAATGACAGTTCTAGTTAGCAACCGAAGTTACAGAATAAGGGGGCTGAGGTTCAGAACGGGTCGGTTGCTATCTTTTTTTTTAGTTTGTATCTTGCCGATCAAGATCAAGCAAAGGGCAAAATATTACTAATCTTACTATGAAATTAACACTCAATATCCATTTTTCTGCTTAAAAATAATTACAACACATCGAAATCACTATATTTCCCTTGTATTAGGCTTAAAAGAGTTCAAAGTAGTGTTATTTAATAAAATAATAAATAATTAGCGTATTTTTGACATCGACTTTGACATAAAATCTGTCAGAGTGTTTTTCACCCCACGTTCGAGATGGTTGTTTGGTTGCATCACTCGAAGCTTCGGAACGGGCACAGAGTGTACTAACCGCCTGTCAGAGCGTTTTTTACCCAGAGGTTCTGAACGGGTCGGTTGCTGTCAGAGTGCACTCGGAGTGCACTCGAGTGTAGGTTCTGAACGCAGCTCTGGATCGTAATCGTTGTGTGTTCTGTCATACGACTGTCAAGTGTCAATGTCAGCGTTTGAAAACTACACTTATTGCGAGGGATGAGGAAAATACTATTTTTTCTATTGTCTAAGTGCCCATTAAAAAATGGTTAGATGCAAAAATTACATGCTATTGCTGAAAATTAATCGTCAAGCTAATGGACGTAGACGTCAGCATCGTAAGCGCGCAAACTATCGTTCCGAATGGCAAACTGTTATTTGCCGGTGTTAGCCTAACTCAAAGCGAGCACTCGCAATCGTTATCATGACATTAGAACAATAGTTTTAATGTCACAGATGACATTAGAGCTATTGTTCTAATGTCAAGAGAGCGATAGCGAGTGATCGCTATGAGTTAGGCGGTAGCCCCCCAGTTGTAAGAGCTCATATCGGTTTCATCGTTATAAAGCTCATTCGGAACGCACCTCATGTGGGTGCGCGCACGGGTAACTTTTTCTGGGTAACGGGTTTCTGGTTTTTGCATTTTGTAACTGTGTTGCCAACTTGGGGGTTTTCCGCCTAAAAAGGGGGGAGAAATATCGATAGGGAAACTTTAACAGGCAAGATTTTTTGGGGGATTTTTTAGGGGTCTAGATTTATTAACATAACGTATTATCAGATTTTTAAAAAAATATTTTACAAAAAATAAAAACCGACTTCAAAAACACTGAAAAGTTGAAAATAATATAAGAATAGGTACAGATAACATCGCACTTCTATATTGAAGTCGGTGCCAAACGATGATCTCCTAGAAAGTCTTAAAATTTTTATTTTTAACTTTTTAGTTACCTAATGCAGTCTTTTTAGTGAAAGAAACCCTAATTTAATAACAGCTCACCGAAGTATTAAATTAGCGTTTCCCTCGATTTTCATGGGATCCCATGATCAGATCCTGGCTTTGGTGACCTTGGGACCACCCCAGGAGTATACTCTATCGAATACAAAAAGAATTTTGAAAATCGATCGACAATTGGCGAAGAAATCGCGTAACATACATACAAAACACGTTGGACACACCTTAAAATTTAAGGGTATTCTTCGATTTTCATGGGATCCCATCATCAGATCCTAACTTTGGCGACTATGGGACCAGCCTTGGAGTTTATCGAATACAAAAAGAATTTTGAAAATCGGTCCACAATTGGCGGCGTAATCGCGTAACATACACACAAAAAACACGCATCGAATCGAGAATCTCCTCCTTTTTTGAAGTCGGTTATAGCAGAATAGAACGGTTAAAATAAACTTGCAATTTTCAAAATGATGTCCAACTTTCAATCTAAAAAATACACATCCGAAGTAAAGACCAGTTGAAATTCTATTCTGCAAAATTCATTCAAACATGGTAATAAAATAACGTAAAATCGGAATGAAGTCAATTAAAAAACAAACAGTGGATACACACACACTACATAGTTCTGCCAAAATCTATTCAAAAATTTACTATAATTCTGATGCTGCCAACGATTTGAAAATATTGCAAAAATTGTTATAGCGTTATTAATGCTGCCCACAATTCCAATGCCGCTGTGTAGCGTGCTTTTCCATATAAGTACTTAGATACCTATCCTATTATAAAAAAATAAATTGAGAAACTTTCCGTGGGCATCTTGCAAAGCATCATTATGGTAGGATTTACACATACAAGAGAATTCGGTTCGTGAAAATTTGAAGCCTTCAGGGAACATGTAAAAGCCTTCAGCTAGAGGATGTATGATCACAAAATGCTCCTACCACTAGGTAGGTAGCTCTTCTGTGCTCATTGATGACGACGACAATGCCATTTTAGAAATATTAAATAATACTGCCCAATTGTTGTTTTTTTTATTTATTTATTAATAAAGGCACACCAACAGCTTCTGTAATTCTGTATACAAAATATTATTAATAGCTTGCAATTTGTAATGTTGTTAAACAGTTGCCAATTACAGGTGAACCAACATTCTTAATATAAGTAATAACGTAAGTTTAAACATAACAAAAACAAGTTCTTTGAATTGAGTGCTAACAAGTTTTATGTCCGTAATGTTCATTAAAAAAAATATTGAAATTGTGCGAAACTAAAGTTAATAAAAGACGAAATGAAATGAGATCGAAAACAAGTCTACTTACATAAAAATGAAACAAAAAAAATAGTAGTGATAAATTAATAATTAACAGAGGTTGCATGATATACCTACATACTAACATAACAATATCAAAATTGTGCGCTCAAGGACCTCAAAATTTGGGTTCTAAAGACATTTATGGAGTCATGATATACATCGACATCGGACGGAGTGGATGTTATATAAGAGTTCATCTCTCGACTGATCCTATTAAGAGGTGAGTTTACTCCTATATTTGTGTTGGATGCTTTGGTGTGGAATTAATGGGTAATGGGATATCTGGGTATATTATAGGGAACTTTTAGCCCAATTTGTCCTATTAATTTTTGGCAGTCTAATACATGGTTTACTAACTTTAACTTGTACAAGAACAGAAGTTTTATTATGACCCTAAAATACCTACTTATACCGGGTGTAACGGAATACCGAAATAATATTTAAAGTTGTTGATTAACAAAAAAATGTTTTACGACTATTCTTTATATTTTTATTATATGCCTACTTTCGATTTAATACACTTAACTGTTAGCGTATTAAATCGAAACTAGGCATATAATAAAAATACAACGAATAGTTTGTAAAATATTTTTTTTGTTAATCAACAACCTTAAATATTATTTCGGTATTCCGTTACACCCGTATACTGATTACTGAAAAGGCAAAATATAATATCTAAACATTATTTAAAATATACCGGGTGTAACTGACTGAACACCCCAATAACATTTAAGGGGCATACAAGTTAGATACTAAATGGACCTTCGGTGCTTGTCTGAGACCTGGAATCCCAATATTTTCAGAGTTATTTGATTTTAAAAACTGAAAGCAAAAACATTCAAGTGACAACCACAACCATAATCAGCTCTTAACACAAAATAAATTTAAACACAAAATGACAAGTGACAGACGTAGCGTAGTATTCCTCGTACGCTTACGTAGGGTTGTCGGCACTTAATACCAAAAAATAATTTATTTTGTTTGTATGGGAAAAATGGTAGGTTTGTTAGCCCTAATATTTTTCCTACAGAATCTCTACTTCTGATGGATACATACCCTTAAATGTTATTGGGGTGTTCAGTTACACCTGTATAAGATTATAAAAAAACTTGGGGTTTTTAGGGGGATTTTAAAATTATCTTGGGGGGAAAATTTTGGAAGGGAACACAAAAACATTTCTGTCGCCGTGACAAAAGTAACCCGTGCGCGCACCCCTCAGAAGAATAACTAAAGCATATTGTTCTGAGGCGCACCCACTTAGTTTTAGTGTCGTATGACAGTTGTCTATTTTTAAATGCCGAATAGAAATGAGGCAAATGCATATCTACAGACAAAAAGAAAATATCTATGGTCACACCCAGCTCTCCTTTAGGTACCTTTCCTTATTTTATAGTTTTGTTTCGTTTTCTAATAAATGCAATGAATAAAATAAAACAAACAATTATTTGTTAAAAGATTTATTTTTCAATTTATTCTTATATTTTTGTAATGTTTTTTGTTGAATTGTAGGCAAAGTAGACCGTTTTTCCAGGCGGAATATATCTGTGCCCTTTAAAATTTTGTTAATAGTAAGTACTGCACTAATTTATAATTGTAAATTTCAGTTAGACATATGAAGTAATCGAGGATCACATTTCTATGTTCGGCGTAGGCAATAAATTCAAACGAATACTTAGACAAAATCACATCTTTCATATGGGATATGTTGTTCATATGAGGATTTAGTTCCAAATATTCGTTTGTTTCGGTTACGACTGCACCAAAACATCTTACTGCACCTTCTGATGGGTAGTTCAAACGTTTCTTAACAACGTTATATTCTCTTTGACTTATCCAATCACAATTATTACTTCACTCACTTGTTAGACTTCTTTTGAAAAAATCGCAAGATATTCCTAATTTATGAAATATTTTGCCAACTACCCATCCAGCAGTATAGGCCCGCGAATGAGCATTAATGCGATATCGCCGGGCCTGTTCTACGATCATTTGAACATTTAAATTAGACTGACCTGGCTTAAGATTTTCATTA
This sequence comes from Schoenobius gigantellus, assembly GCA_963935595.1. Taxonomy (NCBI): domain Eukaryota; kingdom Metazoa; phylum Arthropoda; class Insecta; order Lepidoptera; family Crambidae; genus Schoenobius; species Schoenobius gigantellus. The sequence continues at coordinate 28,167,276 of OZ012547.1, read as the reverse complement.
AATTACTTATATTTACCACTTGGTCAGCCGGATCATAATCACAGTTAAAAGTGTTTCTGTGAAATTTTATTATTCTTGTAATTAATAATGATTTAAAGGTACAATTAAAGCTGTGGCAGTTTGGGTCGTTATGTTGATAATTGTAAGCTCTGACTTGTCCAAAAAGTTTTCAATGGGATCAGAATTATAATATCTGGGTCGCATTATTTTAATGTATTGGCTTTTAAAGAACTGCCACAGCCCTATACAGGGTTACAGGTTAAGTCGACCTAAATCCTTTAAGATGTGGTAGTTTTCATCATTCCTGACTGATTTGACTATAGAACCCCATACCCCAAACTTAACCGTTCTCAAGTTATGGGACTTTGAAGATTTTTTATAAAAAATCCAGATTTTTTGTCTATTGTCCCCTTTTTTTGTGTTTTCTACCTCTAATGTTTTTGTTTTTGTATTTTTTGTGTGGCAGATTAGTTGCTCCATTATTTTAAACACAAAAACTGCAGGTAACTGTACCAACTGAGTCGTATTAGACGACTAATTGTTAAAAAAGAAATAAAATTGCGAAAAGTTTTTTTTTCTTTGTAAGATATTTTAAAAAGTCTATGACAGTTGTGCTGCAGATGTGCTTAAAAATATCTACGGTTCTTCAGCTTTCCGATAAGGTATAATACAATAGGGTATTATTGGAATTTTTTAACAAACATTGATGATATGCTACCAGGTAGTAGTAAAAAATAACGATGCTTAAGCGTCAAATTTAACTTTAGTCAGATAACAAAATAAAACAATCCAAATAGGTAACAAATGAGGTTTATTAATCCTTTTACAGTACATGTTCCACATGTCCGCCCCTATTTCGCACACATACACGTATTCTGTGTCTTAAGCCACTTTTCACTACCCCAGTTGTTAGTCCTCTTCTTATTTCGTTAGCAGCATCAATAATTTAACTTCACAACATTTTTTTAAAGGCACAGATTTTTATTTTCCAGCTGAATCAACATATTTTATCTTGTTAGGTTTTTTAATCGCCTCTTGCCAAAATTTGTGGTGTGGTGATTTGGGTAGACATGAGGCTCCATTCACACTATCAAACAATTCATCAAAGAAGAGTACAATCTCAGCCGTGTTTTTTAGGTTTCACTTACAGGTTTGCCATCTGCATAATGAGCTGCAAAATTTTAATGTTAGAATTTAAAAAAAAGAAATAAAAGAGTAAACAATTTACTACAATTACCTACTTACAAAAATTTGATGTATAGAACAGAGCTGCAGACACAGTTTTGCTGAAAACCTTCACGCAATTTTTAACCTTGAAATAAAAAAAAATCTTTATAATATTTTTTTTGCAGATAATACAGTGGCAAATTAATAATAACAATAGTTCTCAACTCGACTTGAACTTTCACATAATTTTCGTTAATAAAACAAATTATATATTGTACATAAGGTATACAATAATTAATTAACGAACTGACTGTCAGAGGGAGACTGTACTGAATCTTCAGTGTGGGTACCTCATCTTCCCTATTTCAGATACCAAGCAGAAGTGCTTCCATTGTTGTGTTCCAGTTTTAAGGGTAAGACGGGCAGTGAAATCACTGGGTACTGTCACTGAATATCTTATGTTACAATTGGCAATATACACTGTGGTCCTAGTTTGGATTGCAGATTTACAAATCTTAGAGGAACCGCATGTACTATAACCAAGTGTAGCCAGTTACCATTAGGTGGACAGTGTACTTATTTGAATACTTCTTTCCCTGGCCTATTCTTAGCAGTGGGCGTCATATGGGCGTGATGATAATGAAAAAGTTAAAACCCACCTTCACCTTTTTATTTTTTTCTGGGACATGTTGATCATTGAGTTTATGCAGAAGTCTGGCTTCAGTGTGGTAGCAGTCTGTCTTATAAACATAAACATCTAATATATCGCTCCATTTCAATATTTTTTCATCCATTTTAATATTTTTATTTAAAAAATTATTACGCAATCCCTTTATTAAATGAGATGGGTCATATATAACATTCAAATGTACCCCGCTTGTAATCACTCTACCATCTGAAATTGACAAGAGAAAGCTTACATTAGAGACAAATACAGTAAAAGAAAAAAACATTGTTATCTTATTATATATAAAAATATAACGCTGTGTGTTTGTCTCGCAAAAACTCTGAAACGGCTCGACAGATTCTTACGAAATTTTCTGTGAGTATTTGGATAGGTCCAGGGAAGGTTTAAACGTAAAGTTTGACCCGATAGGTGGCGCTGTGATCGGGCACGGGACAACGTCCGCCGGGCCCACTAGTCTTATACAGAATGTAACTGAACACCCCAATAACATTTAAGGGTATGTATCCATCAGAAGTAGAGATTCTGTAGGAAAAATATTAGGGCTAACAAACCTACTTTTTTTTCATACAAACTAAATAAATTATTTTTTGGTATCAAGTGCCGACAACCCTACGTAAGCGTACGAGGAATACTACGCTCACGTCATAAAAACAAAATAAATTATTTTTCGGTATTAAGTGCCGACAGCCCTACGTAAGCGTAGGAGGAATACAACGCTCACGTCTGCCACGTCTCATATTGTGTTTAAATTTCTTTCGTGTTAAGAGCTGATTATGGTTGTCACTTGAAAGTTTTTGCTTTCAGTTTAAAATCAAATAACTCTGAAAGTATTGGGGTTCCAGGTCTCAGACAAGCAACGAAGGTCCTTTCAGTATCTAACTTATATGCCCCTTAAATGTTATTGGGGTGTTCAGTTACACCCGGTATATAAAAATGAAACGCTGTGTGTTTGTCTCGCAAAAACTCTGAAACGGCTCGACCGATTCTTACGAAATTTTCTGTGTGTATTTGAATAGGTCCAAGGAAGGTTTAAACGTACAGTTGGACCCGGTAGGTGGCGCTGTAATCGGGCGGGACAACGTCCGCCGGGCCCACTAGTTATTAAAGTAAATATTAGATTAGTGAACATAATAATAATGAATTATAATTTGGCAGCAATGGGTTTGATATTTGTGATAAAAATTGTAAACTAAGGCTTATATTTACGAAATAAAAATATTTTATAGTAACTACCTGACAATGTAGGAATTGTTACAATTTTTTTGGAAAATGAGAAAGAGAATTGTATATAATGAATAAAATTTATAGGAATCAAATTAATATGAAATAAAATAAATTTAATTTAGTACAAATGAAATATAATTGACAGTAATGTGCATGCTATATATTTTTAATTAATACCTATAATATTTGTATGCCACCACGGTGAAAACAATCATGTTAAGCAAAATGATTTTAAGACCTGCATTATAAAGGGTCTTCCAATAGGGACTTCCGAACTTTGACAGTCGATAGCGGCCATCCTGTTAAAGCTACATCTGACAAATTGGCTGTCAAATCATCAGTCTGTTTTGCCAGATCACCGACAGATATAGACAGATATAGCATTCAACAACACGTGCAAATAATTTTTTATCAAAACGGGTGTTCTGTTCTGGCCACGTTCCGCGCGCTTCGCCTTTTTACGGTCGTCATTATCGTCCTACCATGAGAACTATTCGCAGTGTGGTGGGTAAATTTGAGTCCACTGGTTCAGTAAACGATCCATGAGCTTCCAATGCATTCCGAAAAAGTCACTGTTTGGTGTCCATTTTTGGCTGGCGGCGCCATCGGTCCATACTTCTTTGAGAACGACGTTGGTCAAGCCATTACTGTTAACGGCGAGCGCTATAGGTCCATTACCAACTTCTTTTGCTACACAGCTCATGCCACATTAGATACTCTGCACGAGCGATTTAAGGACACGGCACGACACGGTCGTCTCACATGAAGGTGATGTGAACTGGCCATCGAGATCGTGCTATTTGACACAATTAGACTTTTTTTGTGGAGTTTTCTTAAGTCTAAGGTCTATGCAAATAAGCCACAAACCACAGTGGCCCTCAAAGCTAACATAACCCATGCCATCGGCCAAATTCAGCCTGATTTATGCGCCAGAGTCATGGAAAATTGGACATCTCGGATGCGCGCCACCCTAAGAAACCGCGGCGGACATTTGAACGATGTTATATTCCACACACAATGGCATCGATAGGTCTTTCAAAGGAATAAAAAAATTCAATGATATCACACACACACTTTGTTTTATTTAAAGTTAAAGATAGGAAGCGCTTAATGAAAGAAAAATTTAAGGGACGCTTCACGACATGGTATTAGAATGTTTTATATATGAATAAAAAAAATAACTCGCTTACTTAATTTTATATTAATTTTTTTAAAAATCCAAAAAATGCTGCCTTAGTTGAAAGCAGGATTTTTAGAGATTTTTTTTATTTTTTTGTAATTTTTTTTAATTTTTTTAATTTAATTTTTTTAATTTTTATATAATAATGGATGTGTCCTGCAGCATCCCTGAAATTTTCCAGGGTGATAAAAAAATAACCGTGTATATACCGGGTGTAACGGAATACCGAAATAATATTTAAGGTTGTTGATTAACAAAAAAAATGTTTTATGACTATTCGTTGTATTTTTATTATATGCCTACTTTCGATTTAATATGCTTAACAGTTCAACGTATTAAATCGAAAGTAGGCATATAATAAAAATACAAAGAAAAGTCATAAAACATTTTTTTTGTTAATCAACAACCTTCTAATATTATTTCGGTATTCTGTTACACCCGGTATATATATTGTATATATTAATGTATACCATGTTTTGCTGACAAATAAAATTATTTTCTAAGTCCACGATTATTATTATGTTTTTTCTTTTCTTTTCTCGACTTTACGTCGGATTATGATATTGACGGACTATGTCAAGTCAGTATCATTTTGTTTTTCTTTTTTTTTTGTTGCATAAATTTCCTAACTGTCCGACATTGTTAACATGAAATGATTAGAAAATATAAATATTTCTACTTTCATATTATTATAGCTAAGTTGTTATTATTAACGCCTTTGTCATGATTCTCCCATTACACTGCCTTTGAACCGAAATGTTCGCATACAGCATGCTTTTGAAGAAATTTCCCCCCTAGACAATTGCCACACGCTTACATTTCCACAGAAAAAAAAATATAGAGATGACATTAGCTGCGGAAAAAATAGCGTGGCGTGAGGTTGTGTCACAGACTAATGTTATTTCCATACATTTTTTCCGCGGAACGACTGCGGGTGAGGTATTTGTCTAGGGGGGCTGATCGGCAGGCAACCTGTCTTATTATTCACAATGTATCACACACAAACACAACTCTAAATACATACAATGTTGGTTTAAAACCCAATCCGCTCCAATGTTAACAGCCCAAATAGGAAAAGAGAACAAAAGCTACCTGTACAATCTTTAGAATGCATTCAATAGTATGGTGCACAATTACTAACAAAATTAACATAATACAAACCTCTTTCTTAATTAAATTGAAAATTTGTGGACTGATCCCAGATTGTATATTCAGATTTGCTACCATTTTATTTAATGTTGCTTGAGATGGCAGAATAAATAATTTGTGTAAAAAGGAGACGGTCTAGCTTTCCATAGAACGTCTTCACTAAAATCCAGCTGGTACAAATTGAATGAAAATCAACTCAACTGTGAAGACTTTTTTCTTCATACGTCTAACACCGAATTTTGACTTCCTCACAGTCAATGAATTTAATTGTAGCACTATAATAGCACATAATAAATAACAGTACTTAAGTACAGAAGGATCACTCTCGAAGAAAAGCCAAGTTTAGGTATGAAAATTTACTTACTCTTACGACCTTCATCTGACTGCATGGGAAATTGCAATTTATTGCATAACAAACACGATTGTTCCAATTCCGTCACGCGTCGCTGACCCGATACCGATTTAGCGATAAGAGCGCAGGGTTCCCACTAACCGATATGCAGTTATCGATACAGAAATTACCGAGAAAAATCTAAATTATTACGTGCGACGCGGCCAGCGCGCGAGCCGAGAGGCAACTTTTGCCATACACCGGCCCGGCCGGTGCGGCGGCCAAACGTACCTAAACTGCGGAGTGAAACCCCCCTGCCTATAGTCTATTCAAGATAAGGGCCTTATCATACTAGCGGTGTGCGAGCGGCTTCGGGGCGGAGCGGGCGGGTAGCGGATACGTCGCGAACACGCCGCGGCTGCGCAGCGAGGACGTCGCGGACGCGTGGCGGATTCGCAAGGCGCAAAGCACATTGGTCTGACGTCGGGCGCAAAGCACATTGGTCTGACGTCGGGCGCGGACATGGCTCGGATCGGGCGCAGGCATGGCACCGGTATGGCACAGGCATGACGATAAAGGCATGGAGCAAAGGGTTTTCGGAATTGTCTATTTCCAGATATCGAGTCAACATGTCGTCGTCCGAAGAAGACGCTCTTGCTCTCGTACAATTAATTAATATGCAGGTGCCTCGGCGGTACTGGGTCCATCCTGTATGGCAATCAGCAAAAGACTCAAGATTGTATCTATCAATGCGAGATCTGACAAAATACCCTGATCAGTTTCGCGATGTTTACAAAATGTCACCGCGATGTTTTGATGTTATTTTGCATAGAACTAGAAGGCATCTTCAGAAGTCATTCACAAATTTCAGAGAACCTGTTGGTCCAGAAGAAAGACTTCTTATTACGTTAAGGTATGTAAGAAAACATTTATTTTAATTGTAGAAATATTTATTGTTGGCATAATAAAATCAAATCTTTTATTCAAAGTCTGTAGAAATATTTATTGTTGGCATAATAAAATCAAATCTTTTATTCAAAGTCTTTCATCACAATTAAATTTATAGTCGTTGAATAAACTCGTCAAGTGGCATATCTGTGGTTCTATTGAATGGAGTTTTTGGAGTTGCAGGGCTTATTGGGGAATACGGTGGAATACTAAATTGATATGGTTGTTTACGATGTTGGGGTTGAATAGGCCCTGTGGGTTTTGCCATAGTACCTGGGTTCTGTAATTCAAGATCACTTGGTTCTTCATAGTGTTGGGAAAACATCGGTTCTGTGCTTGATTCGTGACAATGGGGTGGGAGAAGTCCTGAAGGCTGCTTGAAAGTACGCGGACTCTGGAAACGTTCATCAGTGGATTCTGCATACTGCGTCTGTGTGTATTGCGGCCGCTGTGGGTGCAGATATGAAACAGAATGTTGCTGACTTCGAGGCAATTCACTGTTAAGAATTTTTTCGGATAAATGTAAAATACCAATTTTAAAGGCTCTTTTCTGATCAGAAGTCATTAATTTCATGTCCGGGAGAACACTATGTAAAAATGATAAATCCGTATCTATTGGAGTCTCTGTGTTTGTAGCTATTGGTTGATTTTTCTTTTGAGAAAAATATTCATAGGCCGCATTGTTGACATCATTTAAAGTTTTTTTTTAGTCTTGATAGATTCTGATGGTGATGACAGCGAAATGATTTCAGATCCCAATGGAGATACCATAGCATTTGGAGAGTAACAAGATTGTTCAGACTCTGAGTCCGACTCATGTTGTGGCTGAACATTGCTTTTTGATTTTCTTGATTTCAGAAAACTATTCAAGAAATGCAAATAGGGCGCTAGATAGTATTCTTTAATATTTTTAGCCCCTGAACCCGATGGAAGAGATAGTGTTTTTTTAAATTTTGAGTATCTTCCTCGTATATTCTGCCAGCGCTGTTTGCAGTCTTCCGCTGAAAAAAAAACATATTACTAATACTAAGCTAATTGGATTCCATACATGATGAGTAATAGGATGCTGGTTAGCTAAACTGTTTTCGAGTTATTAAGAAATCGCTTCCAATACCAGCGCTCTCCGTCCGTTGAGTACTATCTCCAGCTTTAAGCTTCAATATTTAAAAAAAATACTAATCTCATTGGTATGGTTTTATATGTCGTAGGATCATTCGATAAACCCGATTAATATGATTTTTTTATCCTTATAAAGTAACAAAATCTGCTAGGGCTCCGCTACGTTTAGTGTTGTAAAATACTCGAGTCATTCGCTACGTTCCGCATCTGGCTACCCTCCGCACCTCGTATTTTTTTTTCTAATAATGCGAGTTTCGCAATAATCCTACAACATATTATACATCACATCACATTTTAATCTTTTTTTTTTTTACTTTACAGGTACTTTGCAGATGGATGTTCCTTCAAGTCCCTTTCGTTATATTTCATGAGAGGACAGAGCACAATTCGTAATATTGTTCATGAAACTTGCCCGGTTCTTTGGATGTGTCTACAGCCTGAATTTATGCCAACACTCACAGAAGAAAGGTGGTTAGAAGTTTCTCATCGCTTCTACACACTGTGGAATCTACCTAATTGTGTTGGAAGTATTGATGGGAAGCATGTCCGAATAAAAGCACCTCCTAATTCCGGTTCAAGTTTTATAAACTATAAATCCTTTTTTTCTATTATATTATTGGCAGTGGTCGATGCCGACGGATTATTCCTGACTGTAGATATTGGAGAATATGGACGAAATAGTGACGGACGTGCTTTACAACAAAGTAATTTTGGACACGCTTTACAACAGGGAGAACTTAATTTGCCTGCGCCTTCACCATTGCCTGGGCAAACGCAAGACGTGCCATATTATTTTGTAGCAGACGAGGCATTTCCTCTTAAAGAAAACATCATGAAACCATATGCCAGGAATCAATTGACGAATTCTAGACGAATATTCAACAACAGACTCTCAAGGGGGCGTAAATCTGTTGAGTGTGCTTTCGGAATGCTTAGGTCAAAATTTGACGGATTGAGCAAGCCGATTATCTGCAACCCGTCCAAAGTTGACATCATTATTCAAGTAATGTGTGTATTACATAATGTTGTTAGAAGATGCGACGGACAATTCACGGCACCAAAACTCAACAATACTTTAACAGGTCCGGTCATTGACACCCAAATACTGAATAATAGGGCATATGCAAGCAATGTTAGAGACTATCTAACGAGTTACTTCGAATTTCGGGCACCAATTCCATTTCAAAATAGATATGCAGTGTAGTTTCATCAACTTGTAGTACCTATGCGTAGTATAATATACTCAGTACCTACTATTATAATTAACAATATTTACACAATATAGCGCTTTGACAGTAATGTCAAAGCGCTATATTGTGTAAACCTACAAAGATAGTTTCATTGTAGGTATAAACAATATCTCTTCGTCACAAAACGACTATAATATGTTTTATTTTTATTCTTGTGCAAACAAAACTATAGCACGAAATTTCACCGTGACTATACGTAGACCTACCGCCTTATTCAGAAAAAATTACAAGCGCTTGCTAAACTCATGATAGTTAAAATATGTTTTATCCTTATATCTCTTTCAAATATTCGGCACTGTAAGAACGAGACAAAACACATTTTAACTAAAATAGGTTTAGCAAACGTATGTGATTTTTTAATTAATATGACCTTACGAGTCGTTTAAAATGAAACATTAAGTAAAATTAAAATTTTCATAAATTGTTACAAACTTGAAATAAAACACGTGGAAAGAAAGCTTACCTGATTCCTTTAGTTCCTTTCCGATCTCCTGCCACATTTTGTCCTGAACGTTTCTATTACAATAATCATGGCGAGTATGATCATAAATGACTGGATGTTTCTCTATTAATTCACAGAATGCTATGTTAAACTCGATATCGTCACGCATTTTTTATTTTTTATTATCGCTTCTCTAAAAGACATTTATGCCATACGTGCCCGCCGACTGCGATCTGACGCCGTACTGACGGCAATCGGGCGCGGGCGCCGAAATGGCGTGCTACGGCACGTCCGTTGACGCCCGTTGAAGTGTGTTCAAATAACGACTTTATTACCTAACATTTAATACGGTATTCGAATACAAAAGTAAATGTCTTTGCCACGTCCGTGCCAGACGCCAGACCAATGTGCTTTGCGTCGCGTGTTCGCAGCGGGCTTGCGACGTACAGTACATTCAGCAACAAAATTGATTCCGACAAGGAAACACTACTGTTGGTTTTGTTACTTAGAAAACGCAGGGGACGAAAACGAAAGCATCGAAGATTTTGGGAGGATCCATTATCAATTAATCGACTGGAAGAGAGTGATTACATTGTTGTTTTGCAAAGGAATAAAAAAATAATCAATTTATTATTTTTTTAGATTAAATTTTATCTTCATTTACATTACCTATTATTTGCTCAAATCATACTTTGAAATTTTAATCGTTTGTTTTATATATTTATATTATTGTATTTCATTTTTCTCCTTGACTGTTTTTTCCGTAAAGCCTTGAATAAATAAATTGCAAATCTCTTCCCATGCTTTTTTAACTCTGTATCAATATCGGAATCTCCCAATGATGCCATTATGATACGTCCACTAACATTCGTATCTCGTTTTGAAATGAAATGAAGTGAGGCGAGGCGGACGGGCTGGCATTTGTACGAAAGTGTACAAAATGGCGTCCACGCTGCTATTCGCGGCGATTTCGTTGCGCGTCCGCCACGGCTACGCTGCGCATGCGCGGCGGGTTCGTTGCACGTCCGCGACGTATTCGCGACGTGCCCGTCCCGCCCCGAAGCCGCCCGCCAACCGCTAGTATGATAAGGCCCTAAGAAGGTTCCCCTGACAGGTCGAACTTTTCCGTTTCATGCATACTAGTTTCCATGATTAAAAATATTGTTTTAAAAATATAACATCTCCTTCAGTTATTTTTATCAACAATGCAAAAATTAATTCCACATTAAATAGAAACACCGTACTGGACACCAGTCCAGTTAAAAATAATTATTTATAATTCTAATAAAATATTTGTTTAATTAAGTATTTATTTAAGGTGTGAATCGGAACTTATACTTTACACAAATATTTGATCGTCAACTTTAAACAAATATTTTTTTAGAATTATAATTTTATTTAACTAGACTGATATTCTTGTTTTTATTTAATGTGGAGCCACGGCTACGCTGCGCATGCGCGGCGGGTTCGTTGCACGTCCGCGACGTATTCACGACGTGCCCGTCCCGCCCCGAAGCCGCCCGCCAACCGCTAGTATGATAAGGCCCTAAGAAGGTTCCCCTGACAGGTCAAACTTTTCCGTTTCATGCATACTAGTTTCCATGATTAAAAATATTATGTTTTAAAAATATAATTTATCTCTTTGGGCTATTTTTATCAAAAATACAATAATCACTGACACAATTACTTCAAACATATAAGCACTTTGATTTACTACTTTAACTATCAGACTAGATGTTTGCGGTAGCTATCCTAGGATACCTAGGGGCCGATCATCTTAATCTTTTTTAGTTTATTTTCAGATATAAACGTTGCTGTATGTAGGTAGACGAAATCGGCCAGGAGAATAATAAATTATTGATCGCGGGCCGGCCAATCTAATGCCAATTATTGGCTATAAGCTTTTGTATCTATTTATTAATATCTGGCATTTTCACTACCTCTACAGTAAAAAAAAAACCGGCCAAGTGCGTGTCGGGCCACGCGCAGTGTAGGGTTCCGTAGTTGCAAATGCTAACTTTGAGTTCACACTCACACCTCACAACATGTTGCTATTAAATTAGGCATTATTATTACTATTAAAGCTGCAATGATTTTATATTTCCTTAACTTCACGTGGTTCGTAAATTTATATTCAGTACTAATTAGTCCGAGTACATTTTATAAGTTGGTCTTAACTTTTTAGTTTGTACTTAGTACTCAACTCTGATAGTTTTCCTTTAAACTTCGTTATAATACTACTGTTGTATTTTTTTTCACGTGTCCATATACACTCGCGAGCAAAAGTTTGGAATCAGTTACTTGAAATTGGTTGCGCGTTATCTTGAGTAGTTAATACTTTTTTAATAATCGTAAAAATGACATCATTTTAAAGGTTCAACTCTTTACTTTTAAACTGATACCGAATTTATTAAAAACAAGCCAGTATTTATGGAGCCATTCCGCATTAAGTGAAGGTGTATCGAAAAAGACGTGTTTCAATTGTTTGATACGTCACGAGTTGCGACCTATTGACCCCCTATAAAAGCACCTGTTATCGGATTTTCTTTATCAGTCGACTTTCACACGTTGACCGGTACACAACTCCGTCACTTTTGACCCTTCACCTTGTACGACAATGGAGACAACACCTACATAAGCAGCACAAATCGTAGCCCTATTGCAAGAAGGGCTCAGCCAGCGGGTTGTCGCTCGTCGGCTCCACATAAGCCAATCCTGTGTTTCGAAAGTTTATAAGCCGCTTTCGGGAGACTGGTGGCTTTATCCCGAGAACAAGATCTGGACGGCGCCGGTGCACAGGGATGACCGTTTTATCGTGTCAACCTCTCTCCGAAATCGGCATTTGACTGGTGTCGACGTCCAACAGGAGCTCCGAGATGTTCGTGGGGTAGCAGCCAGCGAGTGGACAGTTCGTCGACGACTCAAGCAAGCGAATCTGACTCCAAAAAGGCCTGCCACAGGCCCGAAACTCACGGCAGCTCACCGACAAGCACGCCTTTAGTTTGCTCGCACCCATCTTGATTGGGAGGTTGAGCAATGGAGGCAAGTCCTGTTCTCCGACGAAAGCAGGATGTGTTTGCACGGTAGCGACAGAAGAGGACGGGTCTACAGGCGGCCTGGGGAGCGATTTGCACAGTGCTGTGTCGCTGAAACAGTGGCTTATGGGGGCGGCTCTTGTTTGATGTGGGCCGGCATTTCCTTCGATGGTAAAACCGAGCTTGTTTTCGTGCCTGGCGGGGGACGAGGAGGCGGTCTAACTTCGGACCGGTACATTTCCGATATTCTCCTGGAACATGTCGTTCCCTATGCGGGATACATCGGTGATGACTTCCTCCTTATGCACGATAACGCTCGTCGTCACACTGCCCGTGTAACAACGGAATACCTCGAAGAAGTCGGTATTGCCACATTGGAGTGGCCAGCGCTCAGCCCTGACTTGAATCCCATTGAGCACGTGTGGGATGAGTCGACCAATCCGCACTGGGCCAGCGTGGTTGACTAAGGCCTAATCACCCTAATATAGGGTAGGCTCGAGCCCCTCGGTGGGGACGTATATGGGCTGTGATGATGATGATGACGTGTGGGATGAACTGAAGAGGAAGGTTCGTTCCAGAACTCCTGCTCCTTCATGTCTGAATGAGCTGAAATCAGCGTTGATTGAGGAGTGGGAAGGTATTCCACAAGAATCAATTCAGAAGCTGATCAGGTCTATGAAGAATCATCTTAGAGCAGTTATTAGGGCGAGGGGAGGGAACACAAAATATTGACGCTTATTTTTAAAGATAAATAAAATTTTTATTTAATAATTTTTGTTGTTTTATTCATTCATTATTTTTCCCTATTTCCTTGTTTTCCTACCTCCTTCACTTAATCCGGGATAACTCCACAATTACGGGCTCGATATGAATTAATTTTATATCGATTTAAAGTGGACAGTTGCACCTTTAACATGATGTCATTTTTATGATTATTAAAAATTTATTTAGTAAGCAATATCACGCGGAACCAATTTCAAGTAACTGATTCCAAACTTTTGCTCGCGAGTGTATAACCGTTTAGCAGATAGAGAGGGGGGGGGGGGGACACTTACCTCTAAAAAAATGTGCACTTTAAAACCAAATATTTCAGAAACGGATCCCTAAATCGAAAAATGGTGTTCTGAACCTTACATTATTTTTTAAAGACCTATTCAATAAAACCCCACATGATGGGTTAGTCGAAAAAAAAACTTTACTCCCACTTTACTTGTATGGGAACTACTATAAAAAATTTTTTTTTTTTGGCATGAATAATATACATACCCATACAAAATTACAGCTTTCTAGTACTAATAGTCTCTGAGTAAAACCGCGGACAGACGGACAGACAGACAGACAGACATAGCGAAACTATAAGGGTTCCTTGTTTACTACGGAACCCTAAAAAGGCTTTTTTGTGTTTCGTAAAGTAGGTAGATAGTAGAAGAAAAGTCATAAATAACGTTCGTGTGTTTTGAAGTTTTTTTTCTTGGTTTGTGGCTTCGCATAGAGCATTTTAAGGAAGTTTTGATGCAGTTTGATGTGGAATGTACCCGGTTTTCCATTTAAGCATCACCATTTTTTCATGTTTTACTAATATTTTGAAAATTAATTTAACAAAATGGGCTAGCTTTAGATTTTCAATTATTAGGTGAGGACGTTATGTTTAAGCTTTACCGATTACAACTCTCAGACAGGTTGTAAACCATTGTTTGGTTCTGTGAGAGTTTTACCCTTGCCTTGCATGTACATTAGATATATTTGTATTTTTGTAAAAAAGCATCAATATTATTTTCAATCAAACAAAAACAAGGATGTTGTTAAAAGATCTACAAGATATCCAACAAGCTGTACATACCAGAAAGCTATCTCAGAATTTATAAAAATAATGCATTTATAATGGCAATTAAGATTTATAATAAATTACCGGACAGTTTCATGGAACTACCAATAAATATATTTAGAAAGAGACTTATTGAATTATTATTTGTAATGCTCTATTATTATAGTATGAGATAATATCTTAATCATGGCCTTTTTTATATCCATGATCTTAATGATACGTTATAATTTATAAGGTATTTTTGTAATGACATAATTATTAATATTAAAGTGTGACTATGTAAAATAATTATTGAAATTTAGATTTTTCTGTATTATAACTTAGTATTATTAGTAGCTAAATAATTTATTAATATAATTGACATATGGAATTATCTTGCTGTTACTTTTTGACATAATTACTTACTGTCTTACTAATAACAATAAATTAAACAGTTGTATAACAGCTGTTTTACTATTCAGTGTTTAAAAATTATGCAGGTGTTAAACAACTCTTAAATATATCTTTACTAATAACCACAAGATAAGCATTGTATAGTTAAATAATGGTATGACTGACTTTACTTGCAACACTGCTGATTACGTTCGAAAACAATAGGTATTAAATTCGATTACATTTCAGTAGTATTAAAATATTAATTGAAGTGATTTAAACCTCTTTAACAAATTTATTGGCTTTTGAACTTTATGACATTTTTAAAATTAACAATTTTGAAATATTGTTAATTTAAAATTACTTTAGTTCGTACCTAAAACTGTTTTTGAACGTCTTTTTGAACGAACTTGGATCGTTTCTTTATAATCTGTGCACGTCAATAAACAACACGTTGGGCGATGGCGGGCTTTTGAAATTTCGAGTAGCGATTTTTTCAATTTGACTTTATAAGTTTAAATTAAAACTTTTAGTAGGTTTTTATTGCAATCAAAATGGATGAGGATAGTGGTGGAATAGCTTCAGTAAAAAAGAAACCACAAAAAAGGCGAAAAGAAGAAGTTATTTCAGATATTTCTGACAACGGATCAGATGAGGAAGAAGAAAACAAATTTTTGCCGTATCGTAAGAAAGATCATATCAGAGTATATCCAATAAATGCTCAGGGAACTGTTTTTACAGTTTATCTAGAAAGCACTAAACCGGATGAGAAATTTGGTAATAAAAATCCAATATATTTAAATGGCATCTTCAGCAGATTTATAAAAGGCGTTAAACAATTAAAAAGAGTCAATGCTTCCAAATATGCTGTTGTTTTTGATAATTCTAAAAATGCTAACGCTCTCTTGAGCAATTCTGTATTTCTGAAATCATATGAACTAAGAGCCTACATTCCAGCATCGCACGCTGAATGTACCGGAGTAATTAAATTTGTCCCAACTGAACTGAGTAACAAGACTCTCTTCAACAAATTGGTTTCTTCTCAAGAAATTCTAGGTATAAGGCGTTTTACTAAAAAGTCTGAGGAAGGTTCCATTGTACCTCTCAAAACTGTATCAATAACTTTTGCAGGAAACATTTTACCTGATTATGTAACATTTGATTTATGTGCTTTGCGAGTTGAACCATACATAAGACCTGTTTTACAATGCTACAAATGTTTAGGCTTCGGTCATACTTCGATATTTTGCAAACATAAGACAGTATGCTCTATTTGTGCAGGCCCACATACTTTTAAAGAATGTGATAATAGTGATAATCCTCTTTGTGTAAATTGTAAGGGTCATGATCATATTGCTATTTCTATATTGTGTCCATTAAAAAAACAGAAAGTTGAAGAAAATCGCAATAAGATTGTTAATAAGCTTAATCTTGTATCGCAGTTCCCTCAAATGAAAAAAACATCTTTTACTACTACTTTTACTCAAGCAGCAAACACTAAACCTAAAAGATTAGACAGCAAAGACTTAATTGTTGAATTTGTAAATAGTGACATTATCATGAATGCTTTTATTAAGACATTCACCATGCTTTATAATAAAGACAATAACTTGCCTGTTAATTCACAAACAATTAAAGAATTATTTATAAAAAATATAAATAAATAATGGATAGTTACAGCTTAAACAATTTAATAGTAAGTCAACACAATATTCAAAGTTTAAAACAAAAATTGCCTTTAGTACAGAAATATCTTTTCGACAATAACATTGATTTGTTAATTTTAAATGAAACTTGGTTGAAACCAAACACAAATGTGGTTATTCCTAAATATAATGTCATACGTAAAGACTCAAGCACAGGCTATGGTGGTGTTGCTATTTTCTTCAAAGAACACTTAAAATGTAAATTAATCTTTACAAATTTTACGGATAGTATACAAAATATTGCTGTGAATATAGAAACAAATGCGGGTCCATTAACTATATTAGGATGTTATTGTCCTCCTAGAAACGGGCGTTTTCCAATAAATTCTTTTAAAAATATAATAAGACAGTTGCCTTCTTCACTTTTAATAATGGGAGATCTGAATGCTCATCATACTGCATTTGGTTGTGTTTCTAATAAAATCAGAGGAATTCAGATATATGACATGCTTGATGATTTTGATCTTTGTATTTTGAATGATGGATCTTATACAACTGTAAATCGCCCAAACAATTCACCATCTGCTATTGATGTTGCAGTTGTATCTGCTTCTCTTGCTCCTTCCTGTAACTGGTCAGTTTTTTATGAAGATTGTTTAGGTAGTTATCATTATCCAACAATAGTTAATTTAGAATTAAAACCTGAGATTTTTCAATCGGTTGACTTAGTAGATAAATTTCTTTTTAAGCGGACAAATTGGAATAATTATACTTATATGTCGAACATCTTATTAAAAGAATATAATTTTCATAATAACAATCCACTCGATGACTATGACAAATTTATTGACTTTGTCAACAACTTGAAAATACAATGCGTTCCAAAACAGATATCTAAGAAATGCGTTCACAAAAACATACAAGTTCCTTGGTGGAATGATGCTTGTTCAGATGCTGTAGATAAAAGTAAACTTGCCTTGCATAATTACAAGCACTATTCAACACTAGAAAATTATTTAATTTACAAAAAAATTGATGCGCAAAAAAAATTGATTATTAAGGAACAGAAAAAATTGAGCTGGAGATCGCTTTGTACAAACTTTGATCGCACCACCCCTACATCTAAAATTTGGAACTTTATTAAAAAAATGAACAGGAAAAAACCAAAACAAAGTAGTAGAGATGACAGATGGGTTGATTCATTTATGAACAAAATTTCGTCAGAACAAACTTCGCAAGGTTTAGATGCAGTAAAGTCATTGTTTAGTCAAAATTCTATAAATATACATTTGATTCAACCTTTCACAGAATCTGAATTCAATCATACATTGTTTAGCAGAAGAGACACTACACCTGGTTTAGATGATATTCCGTATATATTGATAAAGAATTTGCATAAAAATTGTAGAGATGTTCTATTAAAAATTTTTAATTCCTTGTGGGAAAAAAATTGTATACCTGATTCTTGGAAGAAAGTTATGGTTATTCCTATTTTGAAACCTGATAAGGACCCTGTATTAGCTGAATCTTACAGACCCATCTCGTTATGTTCTTGTTTAGCCAAAATTTTTGAAAATATGATTAAATGTAGGCTCGAATTGTATGTAGAATCTTTGAATATTATTCCAGAAGATCAATTCGGTTTTCGCAAAGGAAAAAGTTGTATTGATAGCATTTTGAATTTGGCAAGTGATATTGAGAAAAATATGTTTAATTACTCTAGTTTAATTTGCGTATTTTTAGATGTTCAGGGTGCTTTTGATAACGTAGATTTAATTTCTCTTGTTAACATTTTACATTCGTACAATATTCCAGGTAAAATACTGCAATTTATTTTTAATTTCTTTTACGGTCGTCAAATTCATGTAAAATTTGATAATAAACACTATGGGCCAATTTTAGCGTATAACGGAGTAATGCAAGGAGCATCTTTATCACCGCTAATTTACGTACTATATACAGCAAAAATACATAGTTTTATAACTACAAAGGAAGTTAAAGTATTACAATTCGCAGATGATCTAGCTGTTTATGCCTATGGTAGAAATATTTTAGAATTGCAAAACATTTTGAATAAAGCGCTGTATCAAATAGATTGTTATTACAGAAACCAGCTTAAATTAAATCTAAATCCTAGTAAAAGTAGCTGTATTGTATTTAACAAACAGTGTAACCATGATTGTGTAAATATTGTAATTAATTCTATTAAAATTAAACAAGTGCATGAGCATAAATTTTTAGGCGTAATTTTTGATTGTAAAATGTCCTTTAATTCTCATGTAAATAAGATAATCGTTAAAATACAAGCTTCTTTAAATATTATTAAATATTTAGCTAATGTTAGTTGGGGAATGGACCCTAAAGTTTTGTATATGATTTTTATAGCTATAGTACGTAGTCATTATGAATATGGCCTAATTGTATTTATTAAATTCATAAAGGGTACCTTGCTTCGCAAATTAGAAATACTTCAAAATAAAGGACTTAGAGTCATTACAGGCGCGTTTTGTTCATCCCCAATTAATGTTATTGAAATAGAAGCTGGAATTCCTCCTATACATATTAGGGCAAAATACTTAGCGGAAAAATTCTTTGTTAAAATGTATAGCAATAATCAATACAGACATTTATATTTAAATAATTGTGTATATATAGAAAATAAGGAAAAGGAAGAATTGAGGAAGCAATGCGAAAATATTCATTTCACTGACAGATGGGACTATGGCTCTTTAGACGTTCATATGGTTAATATTTGCATTTGTGATGTTCAAATAAGAAGTAATGATGACCTGTTGAACTTTATCAATACGGAAAAGAAAGATTATGTCAGAATATACACAGATGGCTCAAAAACTGACTTCAATGTAAAAGCAGCATTTTATGACTCTGATAAGAAAATTGGACGATGTTTCCGCCTACATAATCTGACTTCGATTTTTTCTGCTGAAGCCTATGCTATTAATGAAGCTGTAAAGTATGTGAAAACTAAGATGCCTGGAAAATACCTCATAATAACAGATTCCCAGAGTGTTCTCAAGTGCTTGGTGACCTTTAAGATATCTTATAAATATAATACATACATATGCAAAATTAAAGAAAATTTGAAATTCCTTTATGATAGTGGAAAGTTGATTGAATTTGTGTCGCATTCTGGAATCACAGGAAATGAAATTGCTGATTCACTTATGAAAACAAATTTACCAAATATACCTGTACATTCATCTGCTACCATCCCGTTTACAGACTTATATAATTTGATTAAAGAACGTATGTACTCTGCTTGGAATGATTATTGGAACATTACAAAACTTTCAAAAGGATCATGGTACGCAACAATTCAAGAGAATATTCCACGAAAATCGTGGCATCATAATCTTAAAAATCCATCAAGAAAATTTATTACTCTTATCAACAGATTAAGAATTGGTCATGGAAAATTTAATGAGCACTTGAAACGGATCAAGTTAACACATAGTAATATATGTCGCTTTTGTGAAAATGAATCAGAATCATTACAACATCTCATTTTAGAATGTCCGGCATTTAATATACAAAGACTGTTGATGATAGATGGCTTACAAAAGTTATATAAAGACTGCAGTATACCTCGCCAACTGCCATCTATTATTAAAAATACTAAAACTTATCCAACAATTTTTGAATATGTTGTTAATACGTTTGAGAAATTGTAACTACAGATTTTATCCAAGAAAGTGAAGAACATCTGAATTAACATTTTTTTTGTACTAAAGTTTGGCCAAATGGGTGATACCAGAGCCGTAAAAATAAAATTAAAAAAAAAAAAAATAAACAACACGTTAATACCTATATTAATCTTACCTAAAGGTGATGTTTAAATTATCCTTGCTTTTACTGGTTTTTATTTTTTAAAGTCAGTGCAATCAATTACACCAACAATGTTTCGGAAACCACATATGTTATGAAATCCCGATATGAGCTCCTCTTCCTCTTCGAGTATTGTAGGCATGTATATAAAATATTATGCCGATTTACTTGCTAACGCAATCGCCTCTCATCGACTCATCTCAGTCAGCAGACTATTACATCTGACTGTGTATATCGGCAGCATCATCTTGGACTTCTTGGCGAACCCATGTGCTGAGAGCAGTGCAAGCTTGAATTTCTGGAGCTAAACCACGACCATGCGCTTTCATTTCAATATCTGTTCCTTGTGTACGATTGCTGAATCTATATTTCTTTCGAAAGTCTGCCTCTTCCAGGGTAAAGGCACAGAAATAATAATAGTACTAAAGTAATAATGTCCTTCTAACCGCTATTCGGTCACGGCGGCCAATCTCAACAGAGACTAAGCTATCTGTGCCGGAGATATTATAGTGCACAAGTGACTGCGCAAACGCAAGTGCACTCTGTTCCTTCACTCGCCTAGTCCGATGGGATGGTTAGCCGACACGACTGGGGCGAGATTAAGCGCAGGACCCACTGTTTAACGTGCCTTCCGAAGCACGGAGGAGCTCGAAATATTTCGTATTTTGGTCACCCATCGTAGAACTGACCACAGCCAACGTTACTAAACCTTAACAATCGTTCGCTGAACGCACGCGCCAATACACTACCAAGCTCCTACTAAATTAGTTAAGGGATGAAAACGATTTTTGTTACATTTTCTTTTCTCGGTGCTGATGCATCACTGATCGAATTCATCAAAAATATTATCAAAATATCGTAGATAATCCATTACCCTATCACCAACGAAAAGATTTATAGACAATCAGTGGATTTTTGTTGAAGTTGTTGCTTATTCATCCGTTAAACAAGCCCCATGGATAGTTTAACAACAATATAAATATCCATAGTAATGACGCACTCGTTAAACAATTGTTTAACGCGAAACTGTCATACTGCATGTTATTTGTAACGTTTTAACTATATCGCCTGTATACACAGTTCTTAAATTGTTATTAGTAAGACAGTTAGTTTGTAAAATTTGACGTAGTGGACAACTTAGATTATTGACATTCACTAATTCCTACCAATTTATTTATGCATTCAAAAAATGATTACTTACCCATTGCAATGAATTGAAATCTGTTAATGCAACCTATAAATTTAATTTATTTATTTAACAATTTATGCACGAAGAAATTAACATATATATAAACAACACAGAAGAAAAGATGTACAAAGGTACTGCTTATTTCAAAAATGAAATTTCTTCCAGCAGACCCGCGAGAGGAGAAATTGTATTATAAAAATGGTATGCGTGTATAACAGAAGAACAAAAATATATATAATAATAAACATAGTATATTAATAATAGTCAGAAAGATAATAAATAAACATAAAACATATATATAAACCAGCAACACAAATATCTATAATTCTAACGATTAATGTTAGGATCTGGATAGATAGAACTCCCTTAAGCCCCGCTTGAACGAGCAAATAGTTTGGCAGTCCCGTATGTTAGGTGGAAGCGAATTCCAAAGTCTAACTGCATGGGCCGTAAATGAATAGGAAAAGAAAGTGGAATTACAGGAAGGAACACTAAGAAGAGATTTAAGATGGGATCTACAGAGAGCTTTAGACGAGTTAGCGAAGGAAAAGCGCTCTCGAAGGTATGATGGATACATGGGATTGAAAAGGACATTAAAGAGGAAACAAAGTATTCCTACGGAAACGGATGGGTAGCCACTTGGGATCGTCTCGAAACTCGGAGACATGGTTGAATTTCTTCAAACCGAAAATAAAACGGATACAAAGATTTTGCAAACGCTCAAGCTTGTTTAGTAGCTCCTCTGTGGCATCTAAGTAACAGACATCGGCATAGTCTAAAATGGGCAGAATGAGAGTTTGGACCAAAGTGATTTTAGTTTTTAATGGCACGAAAGTTTGGAGGCATTTCAAATTATGCATTGCGAAGAATATCTTCTTGCTCACCTCATTGACATGCAAAATCCAGCATATCAATAGTAATAGAGGGTAGCTCTGCAATATTGATTTCGTTGCGATAGTATCTACTACCGATCAGTAGTGCTTGAGATTTACCCGGGTTAATTGCGAGGCCATAGGCTTTACTCCATTCGTTAACACGCTGAATGTTATCGTTCATAGCAGCGATAGCAGTCCTAGCATCGTTTAAGCTGAAATGTTGATAGAGCTGTAAGTCGTCTGCATAGATATGAAATCTGGATGTAATAACTCTTGTAGTCGAGTTAATGAAAATGGAGAAAAGTAATGGCGAGAGGACCCCTCCCTGAGGAACCCCAGCAATGACTGGGCACCAGTCTGAGTGAAGACCACCCAGACGGACGCGCTGAGATCGCCCTCAAAGGTAGGACTCAAACCATTGGACAGCAGAAGACGAGACATTAATCGAACGAAGTATAGCCAGAAGTATATCGGTATCAACCGTATTGAATGCATTAGAAAAGTCTAAAAGAACTAATACAGTTAGAAGTTTATTGTCCATTGCCTGACGGATGTCTTCAGTTACATTAACTAACGCAGTGGTTGTGCTATGGCCCGAGCGAAAACCAGACTGAAATGGACTTATGAGTCTGTGCTTTGAAAGAAATTCAGACAGCTGACTGTGCACAATATGCTCCAAAACTTTTGACAAGAATGGAAGAGTTTGGATTTAAGACTTTTATATAATGAATGGTGTTTTAAGCTATTTATGAATTATGGTTGGTTATTACATTGCATTATATATTTGCATGCTTCCGACGTAAGTGGAATAGGTATGTGACACATTTTACAAACTAAGATCTCATTATTGTACCATATTCTGGCAAATATGATATTTCTATTTCTCACTATGCCAGCTGCTTGTCAGGGGATATTTGTACCTTTATATATGTCTCCTTTATAGCACTTTGAACTTTGTTTCATTATAGACAAGGCTATTAGTTTTTCTTCTGTGGTAAATCAATAGCCCTTCTTTTAGTGCATAAGTTAATTTGCATTTTCATTGTCCTTCTTGCATAAGGATTCATATTAAGTGTTAATTTTTGAAAAGAACTGTCCTTATTAAACTTTAAAGCTCTCTTGGCCCTTCGGTGAAAATATTGAAAGCTTTTTAGCTTTTCTATATTCTTTGTACATCATTTGACATGTGGGTGTCAAATCTTTTACCTTTATAATAAGTTGCTTTTTGAAAGCCATTGCCTTCACAGTCTTGTGAAAAGTTTTAAAAAATTTAAAAATTATTAATGTCATAACAACAAAGCAAATTAATGTTTAGATATAATTAACAAATTATTGGTCAGTTATTGACCTGTACCAACAATTTATTGGAAATTTTCTTCTTTATTAACTAATAAACATGCAAATCAAACCTGTCACTCGAGGTTGTGCTTGTGGCTGGCTATCTAAAATCAAGGCCGTCTTTCACCTATTAGAGGCCCTGGGCACATTAGGATAATGGGCCCCCTATGACCATTATAAAGCACTATTTAACCGAATTCAAAAGGGAGGAGGTTGTAGACCCGTATGTTGTTTTTTAGTGTGTATGTTACGCGATTACGCCGCCAAATGTGGACCAATTCTCAAAATTCTGTTTGAATTCGATAGACTATACTCCTGGGGTGGTCCTAAGGTTACCAAAGTCAGGATCTGACAATGGGTTTCTTTAATAATCGAAGGAAACTCTTAAATTTTATAGGTATTTTCAATGTGTTTTGTGTATATGTTACTGTAAAAGCCCGAACTACTGTAAATCCTAACATTTTCTGCTAATACCTAAGATTTACCAACTCTTAATGGTAAAAGTCCGAACTGTTCTGTGATCATTGTTTATTTCGGATTTTTACTATTATACACCCGGTAAATCCTAAAACTTACCACCAAGATGCGGTCAATGTTCAAAATATTCTTAAGAGGAAATCATACAGGCTGTTTACCATACAAACTTAGTGCCCTGTTTCCTTCCTCGATAGTGGCAATAGTTGCCCTATTTTTTTTTACAAAAAAAAAGCTATGCACATGGTCCTACGTTCTCCTTTTTTTATTAAATTAATTATTAAACGCGAATTAATCCTTCAAAATACCTAAAAATTTGTCAATTTTCTGCTGTATTCAAACATCTATAGAAACACAAGATTATATGAAAAAAGATGATACATACATAACCAAAACCTTTCCTTTAATGCAAAAAGTAATTAAATCGTTCAAGATGTAGAGGAGAAAATAGGGGAATACGAAACATCTATTTTGTGTAATTTTCAGTTGTTTCTATCGCACTATTTTGTTTGGGCGCACAGCGCGACAGCAATACTTGCATTTTAAAAAATCCTTTTTTTGAATTCTCCTGACCTTAGTGTTTTATCTTAAGACGCATAAAACGTGGGACCTTGTGGGAGTTTTTAGATTTGTCAAATATTTTAATTAATTTATAAAATACCAAATAATAAGATAAATAATGATTCTGTTACCACAGGCCAACGTAAGCATTTGTAAGAAAATAATTTTCGTTTTTGATTTGTTTTGTTTTTTTAAAGGTGTTTTAAAATTACGTTTTAAAAGTTACTGAAAAATAAATAAAAATAATTACAATTACAAATGTATTATCATAACAATAATTAACCAGAGATTTAAATCTCTGTAATTAACAATTTGTAAGGTAGACATTTGTAAGAAAATAATTTTCGATTTTGATTTGTTTTGTTATTTTAAGGTGTTTTAAAATTATGTTTTATAAGTTACTGAAAGATAAATAAAAATAATTACAATTACAAATATATTACATATCATAACAATAATTAACAATTTGTCAGGTGCTGACTGATAGTAAAATTGAAAAGAAAAATGACAGAAATACACATTGTTTTATTCCAAAAACCAATATTTACCAATCGTCATTGGTAAAACCTAGCATATCCCAAAGTCTAATGGTAAAAGCCTGAAAAATCATCTATTCTTTTTAAAATCCTAACAGTTACCAGCTCATGTAGGATTTACTGGTATAACTAAGATTTACTGATATACGGGCTTTTACAGTAACATACACTATAAAATCACCTTGATATTAAAATATGTTTCATTTCTAAACATCATCAAGTCCAAAGTGGCCAATGTTCTTTACTGGCAAAACCTAAGATTTACCAATATACAGACTTTTACAGTAACATACCTATATCTATTCAAAAGAAAATAAGAGCCACCTATTATTTTTATTGATTTTCAATAGAATCTTATTGCTTATTTATATTAGGTACTTACATACTTAATTTATTTGTTGTCAAAAATGTTTAGGACCTTAAAACCAATAAACAACACAGAGTATTATCAGCAAAGAAATGAGTATACCTAATGTTAGTTTCTCATAAAATTTTACAGTCTCTTATTTTGTTTTGAGTAGTTTAAATACACTTAACAGTTAAAGTAGGCATATAGTAAAAATACAAAGAATAGTCAAAACATTTTTTTTTGTTAATCAACAACCTTAAATATTATTTCGGTATTCCATTACACCCGGTATAGTATGTATAATAGAGAACTAAAATAGAGTAGCTATCGGTTATCGCTTGGTAATCAAGTAGGGACTAGGGGCCCCAGTCCATCGCGGGGCCCTGGGCACGTGCCCAGTGTGCCCAGTGGAAAAGAGGGGCCTGTCTAAAATAGCAGGAGCCATTACTTCAGGTGTCACAAAAAATTTAAAGAATTGTTATTAAAAGTAAATTCATGATGATAAATAAACAACAAAAAAAATTAAGCTGTTCCTTTTTACCTGAGGCATCAAAAATGGGTGGATCTTGTGATGTGCCTGGCAAACAGTGCAACATACTGGTGCCAGTGGTAATAATTTCTAAAACAAATATCACATTTTATAACAATCTCATTTAAAAGTTATCGTGGCAGTATTATGAAACAGAACGAAACGTTTTAAAGTAGCTAATTAGTTAAATGTTAGCCTTCCCTTAAAATGTTATTACAATTCAAAAATGGCATTTACTAACCTTTCAGTGGTTCCATGCAGTATGAGTGGTCAAAGTGTCTTTTACGAGAGTAAGAATGGTCAACCTGTGGAACCATATTCTCTGAAAATCAAATAAAACTTGATTTAACAAGTGTTACAACTTACAATACATTAAACACCTGTAGATAAGTTCTGTCACAAAACAGTCTTTCCCACAAATATTAGCCATCTTCACACCATATAACAAAACTTCCTCAGAGTAAGGAAAATTTGTGTACAATGGTGCATACAACTAACAGATTATTCTTTTGTTTTTGTCTGCTGCTGTACCGATAGTTTCAAACAATTTTGAGATTAAGAAATAGCATAATATGTCATTCACTCCATTGAACATCACAACATATTTGAAGGTGCAACAGTGTATAGAAATAATTGAGTGAAGGACAACAAACTAATTGCAGTTTGTTCACTGCCTCTCTTAGATAGAACTCTTGCTACTTTTCTGTATTTTTATAATATAATTAAGACAGTAATTACTGGGTTCTGTCTGAATAAACATCTTATGTCGCAAGAAAACAAAATATACTGTACAGACCCTATAAGGGTTGCAATCGCAAATCTTACTAGAAACACATGCAGTTTTGGAAACTGCAGCCATTTATTATTAGGTGAACAGTTTGCTTCATAGATAACTATGTTGTATAAAAATTCTATCAAAGAACCATACTTATGCAGAATTGGTGATTAAATTCCTATATTTAACCAATAGTTACAAGACAAATGTATACCTAAGGGTGTTTCATTATTTTATTCGGAATCACTTTAAACTTACCGACGTTATCCTGAGCCGGCACTCCACTCAAAATCTCGTTCTCAGTAAACAGAGAAGGATAGGCAGCGCCTACGAGGCGTGATTTCGCTGTAATAAATTTTCTTTCAAAGTGTTTTTGACACACAAAACGCTTTGAAATTTGTTCTTGGGATAGTTCGTTCAAATCATCCCGGTTTAGAAACTTTAACCACTTATTACGTCTGTTCTCACTGCATGGAAAGTGATACAAAATAGCGTCCTGTCGCGAACTGTTGCACACACAACACACGTAATACATCTTTAGATAGGTATTACTCGTATATTACTTTTAAAGTGGAGAGGATAAGCACGAAATGACTTCACTCAATCGACAAGTATCGTATCAGCACAAATTAAATTGTTCGTATCAGTACCATGTATAGAAAACAAATCATGAAATCACAGAGGCGCGTTCAGGGCCTTCGCGCGAAGTACAACTTTTCGCTCTAACCCCGTTCAATGCCTTCGAGCGTGACAACCGGGTGAAACAACCGCCCGTTCAAGACCTTTGAGTGTCGGCGCGAGTTACAACCGAACAACCATCGAATTTGATGGTTGTAAAACGCTCTGACGTTTATGACTGAAATACTCTTACGTGATTGGATGATATTGGCGGCCATATTCTATAATGTCATCTACTAGAAAGAGTGAGAAATAAAAAATCATGTGAAAGAGGGAGATAAAAGATTTGGTTGCTGCAATCCGTTCAACGCCTTTGAGCGAGTTAAAAAACAACCGGACAACTACACCCAGAGGCGCTGAACGCGCCTCAGTAGAGCAGAAACGTCAGCTAACAATAAAACAATATGGCGGCACTATAGGCGCGTTCGGGTAGCCTGAGCCGCGTTCAGAGCCTTTGGGTGTAGTTGTCCGGTTGTTTTTTAACTCGCTCAGAGGCGCGTTCAGAGCCTACGCTCGAGTGCACTCCGAGTGCACTCTGACAGCAACCGACCCGTTCAGAGCCTCGGGGTAAAAAACGCTCTGACAGGCGGTTATACTGGAATTCTCTTACGTGATTGGATGATATTGGCGGCCATATTTTATAATGTCATCTACTAGAAGGAGTGAGAAATAAAAAATCATGTGAAAGAGGGAGATAAAAGATTTGGTTTGGTAAACGGTCTCGGTTACATCAGATTGCATTACCCGGAGCCTCTGAACGCACGGCAGAGGCGTTGAACGGATTGCAGCAACCGAATCTTTTATCTCCCTCTTTCACATGATTTTTTATTTCTCTCTCCTTCTAGTAGATGACATTATAGAATATGGCCACCAATATTATCCAATCACGTAAAAGTATTTCAGTATAGCCGCCTGTCAGAGCGTTTTTTACCCCGAGGCTCTGAACGGGTCGGTTGCTGTCAGGGTGCACTCGGAGTGCACTCGAGCATAGGCTCTGAACGCGCCTCTCTGTGGTGGCGTTTTTAGCATTAGGTATCTATCATAGGCGCGTTCCGAGGGTCAGAGTAATGCAACCGAGAGTGTTTTTTACACTCGCTTCGAGGTTCAGAGTTGCGTTCCGAGGGTCAGAGTAATGCAACCGAGAGTGTTTTTCACACTCGCTCCGAGGTTCAGAACGGGTCGGTTGCTATCTTTTTTTTTAGTTTGTATCTTGCCGATCAAGATCAAGCAAAGGGCTGAATATTACTAATCCTTACTATAAAATTAACAGTAAATATCCATTTTTCTGCTTAAAAATAATTACAACACATAGAAATCACTATATTTCCCTAGTATTAGGCTTAAAAGAGTTCAAAGTAGCGTTATTTAATAAAATAATAAATAATTAGCGTATTTTTGACATCGACATTGACATAAAATCTGTCAGAGTGTTTTTCACCCTACGCTCGAGTTGGTTGTTTGGTTGCATCACTCGAAGCTTCTGAACGGGCACAGAGTGTGCTAACCGCCTGTTAGAGCGTTTTTTACCCGGAGGCTCTGAACGGGTTGGTTGCTGTCAGAGTGCACTCGGAGTGCACTCGAGCGTAGGTTCTGAACGCAGCTCAGAACGGGTCGGTTGCTATCTTTTTTTTTAGTTTGTATCTTGCCGATCAAGATCAAGCAAAGGGCAAAATATCACTAATCCTTACTATGAAATTAGCAGTTGATATCTATTTTTCTGCTTAAAAATAATTACAACACATAAAATCACTATATTTCCCTTGTATTAGGCTTAAAAGAGTTCAAAGTAGTGTTATTTAATAAAATAATAAATAATTCGCGTATTTTTGACCTCAACATTGACATATTTGACATCGACTTTGACATAAAATCTGTCAGAGTGTTTTTCACCCTACGCTCGAGTTGGTTGTTTGGTTGCATCACTCGAAGCTTCTGAACGGGCACAGAGTGTACTAACCGCCTGTCAGAGCGTTTTTTACCCCGAGGCTCTGAACGGGTCGGTTGCTGTCAGAGTGCACTCGGAGTGCACTCGAGCGTAGGTTCTGAACGCAGCTCATTATTGGCGTTGATGGAAAGCGTTCGGTTAGGTTAGTTATAAGGTTATGAAATGCCATTTTTGCTCCACACCCTAACCGAACGCTACATTATCAATATGTCAATGTTATAAGTTATTATAACCTAAATTTATTTTCAGTTTCCAGATTCTGGATGTATTATGACGTAATAAGCTCGCTTCATAATAATAATAATAATAATAATATGTTTATTTCATTAAATGATCTTTACATAAACTCATTGTGAATGGCGTCTCCTTTTAAGCATAATAATGCCTGTGCCAGGAGACACCGCTCTTCCAATATCACCAAGTTTACAATTTTATACATAATTTACAATTTACAATTATAATAGCAACAACAATAATGATGAGAGAATTAAATAGAAATCTTTTA
This sequence comes from Schoenobius gigantellus, assembly GCA_963935595.1. Lineage (NCBI taxonomy): Eukaryota > Metazoa > Arthropoda > Insecta > Lepidoptera > Crambidae > Schoenobius > Schoenobius gigantellus. The sequence goes on along the minus strand of OZ012547.1, from coordinate 28,137,300 downwards.
ATAAGCTATACAAAATTACGAATACAAAAAATACAAGCATAAGAAAAAAATGTGTGTGTGTTTGTGTGGATGTGTGTTTGCGCGCGTGCGTGTGTGAGTAGGTGCGTGAGTGAGTGTGTGTGTGTGTGTGTGTGTGTGTGTGTGTGTGTGTTGAGAGACTATACAATGCAAGGGCAGATTTGGTAACCTACACATCTTCGCGTAATTATTTTTTTTATACTTTTACTTGACATATTGTATCATCGCTTCTATTTCCTCATAGCTGAAGGGTTTTAACCAATCCTTCAATTTCTCCTTACATTTAAAATATGAAAGTGAATATATTTTTATTTCTTTATTTATTTTATTATATAAAAAGGATGAGCGTTTCTCATATTGAATACTAGCAAATAGTGTCCTGGTTGTCGGTACGAGTGCCACGATGTCATTTCGTCGTTTGCCTTCACACTGTGAATTGTACGGTAAGTTTTTATGTTTATTCATAATTATTTGTAGTAGATAAAGCTTCCTAACTGTCAATAAGTCACATTTTTTATAGAGTTGATCCGTAGAAAATCTCTTGTTTTTGAATAGAATAACTTTCAATAAGGCTCTTTGGGCCCGTTCCACACAAATAAACCTAGTTTTCAACGCGCCACCCCAAATGGGAATACAATAGATTAATACTGACTGCACTAGAGCGACATAAATTTCCATCATAACACATCTTGATGTGTTCTCAACTTCTTTTTTAGGAATCACATACCTTAGCGTTCGGAATATCCACATTTACTTTCGGACTCTAGCCGCTACTTGTTCCAGTTGTGGGTACCACGATAACCTTTCATCTACTACTACTCCTAGGTATTTGATGCAACTAACCTTTTCAATTTTAGGACAGTTACAATTTTTGTTTCTTGAATCTTCGCACATATGTATTCTAATGTCTAGATCACCTTTTGGTTGTGAATGTTTGCTTATTGAAAAACTAATGTAATTCGTTTTGGATGTATTTAAGGTCAGTAGGTTGTTCTTTAACCATTTGTCTATTAATTCCATACTTTGCTCAGCACTCTCTTTAATATGCGTCCAAGATTTACCAGTGATTATAACAGCTGTCGCGAAGGTCGCGAATAGACAATAATAAAATAGCAACACTAGTGACGCACGCTTCAACCAATCATAGTTAAGATAAGGCTAATAGCGATTCTTTAGTCTATGGCAAAATAAGTTTGTAAATAGAATAAAGTTTTCGATGTAAAAGTGAAATATAAAGTTTGCTGTGGCTGAAGCTGAGTCCTGAAGTGCCGTCGATATAATTCTAAGTATCTTGCATATCTTGTAGTTAGAAGATTAGTAATGTGTGTGATTCATTGTTATAAGTGTAACTTGGTTTCCCCCTAAGTTCACGGTTAGGCGAGGTTGCCGGGACGCGAGGTCCTGGCAACAAGCCGAGTCCGGGCCTCCAGAATAAATGGCCCGGGATCCAAGAAGGTGATCGGGTAGGTGAGGTTCCGGGACGTAAGGTCCTGGCAACAAGCCGAGCCCCGGGCCTCCAGAATAAATGGCCCGGGATCCGCCAAGAAAGACCTGGTATAATAAGTGTTCCAGGCCCAGTCGACTGGAGACGTCCAGAGAAGAAGCTCTGGGTCTATTAAGGTTGGTAGAGCCGCGGTGATGGTTGTAGGTCACCGGGTCTGCAGTACCTCCAAGGTGTTTAGTAGTACATGATGGGAAATCAAGTGTGTTTGTGTTGTGCAGCGTAGGCTGCTAGCGTTGAATACCAACGATAAGAAGTTGAAACTACTTGATGATGTAAGGTATTTAGTTAATAGTTAAATTTAACCCACAGGAGGTGAACGGTACAATCCAGTGGAAATTAGATATACATGGGATGCTCATATCTCAGGTGCAGATCAGTATCTAAATGCGAAGCAGATATAAATGAGACAAAGATAGAAGATAACTCAGGTATGAGATTTGTATTGTAACTTAATTAAACCTGCCATACATAGAATACTTTCGTCCCGTCCGCCCGTCGCGCCGGATGATGGTAATGCATATACCTAGCTATCTAACTACTCTCTCATCCTTCTCTCTGTGTATGATGTGTCTCTGGGTATATGTGTTACTTACACCCCCCATTCGGACGTCGTCGGTGGCGGGCGGGGCGACATGGTGGAGGTGCTGGGATCACCTCATGAGATCTGTACCTGAGATATGAAGAGCATAATTATATGTGGCATTTAGATTTCTGAATTAGTAAAAATTGGTATTAACATAAAGCAAAAACTGAGCTATAATTTCCATAGAAGAAAATGGAGCTGAATATGTGAAGTTGTGAATAATAAAATGAATCATGTTCTGAGATAAATACCCTTTCCTTCCATAAAATTGTTTGTTCCAAAAAAGGAAAAAACATTGTTTGTTTGTTTGCTGGTTACGGCCTCTACATAGAAAAGTTGGAGATAAAGGATTATAAAACTTACATGTATACATCTCAACAGATGGCACACAATAAGTCACTCATGAAGAAAACTTATGAGAAATGAAATGCAAAATATTTAATAAAATTGGGATGTAATTACTCTTGGTTATGCCTAGCTGATTAGAAATTCTTATTTTGTTTCATTCATTACCTGTAACTATTAAAGAATTTATGTTTATTTCTTAAAACAATTGAAACTCAAAATTCCCGCTAATGGAAACATCAATTTGTGGTGTGTTGGCTGACAACAGTTTGTTTATGTGTGCGAGGCTTTGTTGTTTGAATAGGTATGTGTACATGTGGAGCGACGCTATATTAAAGTTCCGTCCATTCCATGAACTCTGGCGCCATCCTGCAATTTTATGCTAAAAGCTTTAAATAAAAAAGTAGAAAGAAACGACAAAAGGAGTTTTGTGATTTTGCAATTTGTATAACAATTTGTTAAGAAAATGCCAAGTAATTTATGTGGATAAGAAAATCTGAAGATGTTTCATAGCTTGCATTCAAGCACGGGCACTTGCCTTAATTGTCTTAATTACTTAAGCCTACTTTTAAGACCTAACAAGGTATGGGTTTGGTGTGATTGTATCATACTTAATACAAACTTCATCACTTGCCAGAATTGCTGAAAACAAGTGAGAATGAGGATGAGGAGGCACACAAATACGCTATAGCATGCACGGCCATACCGATAGCAATATTATTGGTTGTACATTTTTTACTAAAAACAAAAACTAACTTACTAAATAATAAAGCCACATTGTTTGACAATGTTGCAACAAGGCATGATTCCTATTGACCCTAAACTGGCGTCACTTTGTATGTTTTGCATGTTCTTGTTCTCTTTTGTAAAAAGGGGAATTTGGCTAAAGTTATAAATAACACTGGTGAAGAGTAAATGTTGTACATTTATTAAAATATGACATATTTGGTAAGATATGTGTTTATTTAACATGAGTGAAAGAAGATAAATACCAGCTAATTTATAAGCCTTTTCTCAGTGTTTTAAAGAATAAATAAAGTGAAAATAAATAGTGTGTGAATACACTGAGCGTGTCATAGTGTATTTTATTTTTAAAACTTACTTGAGCTAGCAGAGTTGTTTTTTTAATATTTACTTAGGTACTGTAATTTATTAAAGAATATAAGAAACTAAGGTTATTAGAACAGAACATTTATAATTTTAGATAAAGAAACTGCATATTTGCACAGGCTTGTCTAACTGGTTACCCATTTTCTTAGACAGTATATCTACAGCAACATGTACAGCTACATGTAATGTCAGTGTTAGATAGAATAGAATAGAAGAATTGAAAGAAAACACTACCTTACTTTGTGAGAATATTATTGGTTCACTGATTGGTAAGGGAAGCCTGCGACTATCATGTAAATAACAAATTTTATTCAGTAAATGTAAGTACATGTTATCCCATGTGAAGTGAAACTGATTTATTAGTGGTTGTATTCCCACATATTTAATGAAACTTTAATCTTTAAGAGGCCTAAGCTATATAAAAAAAAAAAAATTAATGACTTAATAAACTAAAAATCACGAAGAAAAGTTTACATCTAGGTACTCTCTTTTGAAGTTGTTTAAATAGTGGTAACAAGTTTATGATTTTCATTTAAACAATTATTGTTCCCTTGTTGGTAAATTCTAACAAAAGGAATTGAATGAAGAACAAAGTACCACTCATTTTATTCTTTTGAATTAGACTACTGAAAATAATATTCTTGACTTAACTGGTTCAATTTATTATAACTTAACTATGGATGGATGATGATCTTGGAAAGTACTGTGATCAGTCAAATAAATATATTTATTAATAATATTGGTATTTAAATACTTATAGTGCTTGTTATACACAGATGAAAACCAAGTATATGTAAGTATGTGTTCTTGATATTTGCAAGTGATTGATTAATAATAAGTTAAGTTTCTAATTTGTATTAGTAATAACTTATTACTAGTTAAACTAGTTAACCAGCTGAATAAAAATTTAATAAAGTCTAAATAACAATAAAATAAATAATAAAAAAAAAATATTTGACAAAGGGATACTTAAGTCATAAGTCTTACCTATAGATGTGAGAAATATATTCACTTACAAGATTCAATATGAAAGAAATTCGGAAAAAGAGACTTCAATTAAGTAGTATATGAACATATTGATAAAAATCTTTTAAGAATCAAAGACCTTCCAAATACCCTTACCTCAAATGAGATTTGAGGCGCACAAATATTATATAATAAATTAAACTCAAATATAAAAGTTTCAAAGAAAAATTGACTGAATATTTAAAAATAAATGAAGATGCTCCTATAGAAGAGATATCGGTCATGTCAGAAAAACAACTTCTCGCTGAAGAAGTGTTAGTTGAGCTGAAGACTAACATAAGTTAATTCTGCAAAAATGGATTTGAGTAATAAAGAAAGGTCATATGATGCCGGTAAACTCCCAAAGGTAGCATTACCTACCTTTAATGGGGATATTCTCAACTGGCACTCATTCTTTGATAGGTTCAAATCGAGTGTACATAGTAAAAACATCTCAGATGTAAATAAACTTCTTTATTTAAAAGCTTCACTAATTGGAGAACCTAAGAATGCAATACCGATAAAAACTATCTTATTGCCCTAAACACCCTTTGGGAAAGATATGGCAAGGTGAAACATCTCATTGATGCACACTACTCAGCATTATATAAAATAGAATCCGCTGATAATAACATAACCAATTGTAGGAAAGTCTTCGACGATTTGGAAAGACATCTTCGGATATTGGAAACTTTAGGAGAAGATATTAATCACAATCACCTTAGATTTCTCATTATGGAAAAGTTCCCTTCAGATTTGATTTATGAGATTAAAATTAGAACAAGTACTGATACTACTGATGCTATAGAAGAAATAAGAAAACAGTTGGATACAATGATTACAGCTAAAGAAGATGCTGATAGAATTGGGATGATGACTGAATTCTAATTTTTACGTCTCGTCATTAAATATTAAAATACCGTGGAAAAAGATGCAGTCCTGTGAAATCAGAATTAAAATCGGCTTAGAAATACATTAGATACAAGCATTTTAAGTTGTTAATTTGAAAGCGATTAGAAAGAGAGATCCGACATCAACCGTGACGTCATAGTTGAGTACGGCCATATAAACTCCTTGTAAATTGCCGTTTTGCTAGAAAGAGATGGAGAAAAATCTTTAATACCTTATATCTTGGTTGTTTTTATAGTTATTCGAAAACCGATTTTTTCTTTCTGTTTATTATATGAATGAGCTTCTATTAAAGCAAGAAAATTTTTTTAGTCATCTAGCCCATTGCATTCAGAAAATGTTCTGAGCTTTCAGAACCATGCACTGTGGAAACACTTCATGTGCGTGACCTTCAACAAACCAAATCAAGCCAAGGAAGATTTAAAACTAGAATTAGAAATGGAAATCAATCAAGAATAGAATAGAATAGAAAAGAATAATTTTATTTGCTAGAATATGGTACAATAATAGTTGGTAGTACATTCTGTTGCTCCGACATATCCTATTGACAACAATGTGCAAATATTTCGTCAACTATTTTTAGGTATTATAATTATTTCGTTGCACTAACATTCTGAAAGACGTTATACATTTATCAATAAGTAATACTTAAATTTTCTATTCACTACAATAAAAAAATCCTTATGTCAATAATAAAAAAAATACAATTCAACTATGTCAATATCTAAGTATAATACATTATTTAAAATAGTAATTTCTGTCACAATTTTTATTTAAAAAGAAACAAGAAGCAAAATTAAAGAAAAGAAAAGAATACAGACTTGAGAAAAACGACAATAACACAGGAAGAAAAATCATAAACCAGCGGAAGCGACGATATGAAAGTCAGGAAAAATTTTGAATAAAGAAAAGAGATTAAAAGGCATACCTGCAATGAAGAGAATAAAAAACATACATGCATATTTTGTGACGGAGGCCACAATAACGATGAATGTAACAAATTTAAAACCATACTTGAAAGAAAAGCTAGACTACGAGGCCGCTGTTACAACTGTCTTTGACGAAGACATGTTTTTCAGAGTGGTGACACTAAGAAGAAATGCCGCCATTGTGAAAATGGATATCATAATAGAGCACTGTGCCCTACGAGAATTAACGAAACTGTTAGTATACAGAAACCGGAGACCACAACTTAACTGATGTAAATGCTAAAAGAGTCACTATACTCCAGATGAAAATAAACACAAAAATATGTATATTAAAAGTGATAGCGTCAGTGTATGATCCATGTTGATTCATTCATAGTCTAAAAGAGTCACTATACTCCAGATGAAAATAAACACAAAAATATGTATATTAAAAGTGATAGCGTTAGTGTATGATCCATGTTGATTCATTCATAGTACCTTTCTAAATAGTAAAAAAAAAAAGTCTGAAAAATGGAAAGAAATTAAAAACAAAGATCAATGATATAAGAAATATACAAATTGATAGATATTTCCTAAAAGGAAATTTTGATTGTCCTGTATTCCATGTTTTTACAGTTCCTTATTGGAAAATTCAGATTAGTTCCATTGAAAGACCAGAACAGTATAAAGATTCCTCGATTGAGCTGATGGCAGTCCTAAATATTACATGTTTGATAAATTTTACACTAAAATATTTTATAGGTACTATGAGTAGACAAATTCTTTGGATTGATAGTGAGACTGTATTTGAATGGTGGTAGAAGACCACTTGTTTCTAGAAGAGTTGAAGAAATTAAAAGGAATAAAGAATTAGAAATAACATAATTGTTCCCTCTGCGCTTAATCCAGCAGATGTTTTTAGCTACAAGAATAATGAGTTCAATTGAAAAAAAGCAAAGATGGTTAATAGGGCCAGACTTTCTTAATGAAGACCCAGCGTTATGGCCACCCAATATTGCTTCATCTGCTTCTTCCTTTTTGTCGAGAGAGGTTCTGACCGAACACGCTTAGAAAGATACAACCCCGAAAAATAATGTAGGTGCTATTTCTGAAATCCAACATGATAAGGACAAAGACAAGGAAGAAACTATGTGTGAAGGACAACACAATAGAAATTTAGAAACAGAGACAGAAAATAAGATTCAAATGGAATACTTTCGAGTACTAATTAATAATGGAGAACAGACATTGTAAGAGAGGGATTTCCCTATTTACGTGTTTGGCCGTAAGGGCGATTCATCATGAGGTTGTTCAAAATCTGACGGCAAAAGATGGCTTGCTAGCATTAAGAAGATTCATGTCATGCAGAAGAACCTTAATCACATAGATAATCTTAATCACATCAGATAATGCACAACACTTAACCTAATGTCCGAAATACTAGATAGAGAATATTGCATCATAGATAAGAAAATAAAGTGGAAATTCATTCCTCAGTTGGCCCCCTGGTTTGGAGGATTTTATGAACGTCTGATTGGAATCGTAAAAACGGTATTAAAAGAACCTTTCAGAAACATCTACTAAGATACAATCAGTTAGTTACTATGATCAAGGAAATAGAAGCAGTTATAAACATGAGACCACTTACCAGTGTGTATACAGAAATAGAACACGTACTGAAGCCTTCCGATTTCCTTACGAAAATGCATTTGTGTAAATTGTCAGAGGCTGGAAACGAGCACTCACAATATTAGAAGAGTTTAAACAAATGTTCTCAAACAGATATTTACCAAGCCTACGTAAAAGATATTGGCACTCACCCAGAGAACCAACAGTGACATCAAAGTTACTACCAGCCATAGGACAGATCGTTCAAATTAAAGATGACAACAGAAATAGAACAATATGGAAGGTACGCAAAATAGTCTCATTAATCAGAGCAACTGATGGATTCTGTCGTATTGCTAAACTTCAAGTGGATAATAATGTGTTTACCAGATCTATTGCTCATCTCTATCCACTAGAGATAGAAGAAGGTGAAGAAAATTGCCGTGATGTGCAGAAGGAAGCTTCAAAGATTGATGATTCCAGTAATACATTTCAATTGCCACCTCCAAATCAAGGCATAAATCTAATTGAAAGGGTGGAAAAAGAAAAGGTGGAAATTCAGATGATAATGATAAACTAGAAGGTTCAGACAATGATCCTGATTATGAAGGTCAAACAATTGGACCGGTAGATTGTTCTGATGATAGAACTCCTCGTCGAGATGCTGCTGTAAGAGCTCTCGACAAAAGAATGCACAAGTAACCTGGTTGCTATTCTTCTTCCTTGCGTCGGGAGTGTCGCGAAGGTCGCGAATAGACAATAATAAAATAGCAACACTAGTGACGCACGCTTCAACCAATCATAGTTAAGATAAGGCTAATAGCGATTCTTTAGTCTATGGCAAAATAAGTTTGTAAATAGAATAAAGTTTTCGATGTAAAAGTGAAATATAAAGTTTGCTGTGGCTGAAGCTGAGTCCTGAAGTGCCGTCGATATAATTCTAAGTATCTTGCATATCTTGTAGTTAGAAGATTAGTAATGTGTGTGATTCATTGTTATAAGTGTAACTTGGTTTCCCCCTAAGTTCACGGTTAGGCGAGGTTGCCGGGACGCGAGGTCCTGGCAACAAGCCGAGTCCGGGCCTCCAGAATAAATGGCCCGGGATCCAAGAAGGTGATCGGGTAGGTGAGGTTCCGGGACGTAAGGTCCTGGCAACAAGCCGAGCCCCGGGCCTCCAGAATAAATGGCCCGGGATCCGCCAAGAAAGACCTGGTATAATAAGTGTTCCAGGCCCAGTCGACTGGAGACGTCCAGAGAAGAAGCTCTGGGTCTATTAAGGTTGGTAGAGCCGCGGTGATGGTTGTAGGTCACCGGGTCTGCAGTACCTCCAAGGTGTTTAGTAGTACATGATGGGAAATCAAGTGTGTTTGTGTTGTGCAGCGTAGGCTGCTAGCGTTGAATACCAACGATAAGAAGTTGAAACTACTTGATGATGTAAGGTATTTAGTTAATAGTTAAATTTAACCCACAGGAGGTGAACGGTACAATCCAGTGGAAATTAGATATACATGGGATGCTCATATCTCAGGTGCAGATGTATCTAAATGCGAAGCAGATATAAATGAGACAAAGATAGAAGATAACTCAGGTATGAGATTTGTATTGTAACTTAATTAAACCTGCCATACATAGAATACTTTCGTCCCGTCCGCCCGTCGCGCCGGATGATGGTAATGCATATACCTAGCTATCTAACTACTCTCTCATCCTTCTCTCTGTGTATGATGTGTCTCTGGGTATATGTGTTACTTACACCCCCCATTCGGACGTCGTCGGTGGCGGGCGGGGCGACAACAGCGGTATCATCGGCATATGAGATAATTTTTGTGTGTTTTATTTGCATATTACAAAGATCGTTTATGTACAGTAGAAATAACGTAGGGCCCAACACACTTCCTTGTGGCACTCCGTAAGATACAGTTGCATCACCACTTACATACTCATCTAATTTCACCTTTTGTTTCCTTTCCGTGAGATAATCCTTGAATAAAGACAGAGCTACTCCTCTTATTCCAGCTTTTTCCAACTTATGCACGAGGATGGGAAGAGAAACGGTATCGAATGCTTTCTTGAGATCAATGAAGATGGATAAGCATTTATTATCCTTATCCAGCTGTTCAGTGACTAGTGAGGTAACAGCCATTACTGCATCCTCTGTTGATTTCCCTTGCCTGAAACCAAACTGTGAAGGCGATAATATATTGAATTTCTTAAAATAATTCAATAACCGGTTATTAAGTAATTTCTCTATGATCTTAGATATTACGGGTAAAACTGAGATAGGCCTATAATTACTAATATTGTCTCTATCGCCTCCTTTATAAACTGGTGTAATTACTGATCGTTTCAGTGGAGCTGGAAATAGACCCTGTTTGAAACAAAGGTTAGCCAAATGAGTAATAATTGGAATAATTTCATTTTTTACGTGCTTTAGATATTTAGTAGAAATATTGTCCCAACCGGGCGCACTATCAGTTTTAAGTCCCATCAAAATACTGTTTATTTCTTCCGGGTCTGTGTCCAATAGCACAAAAGACTGTGGTTGCTCTGGAATTACATTTAAAAATTGTTGAGACTCTTGTTCTGTCTTTGATTTTATCTTTTCAGCAAGATCTCTACCTATATCAACAAAATACTCATTGACTGCGTTGGCGGCCTCTGTGGGCGTGTGTCTAATTTTTATTAATTCCTGATTCTGTCTTTTGTTCTCATTTGTATACGTTATATTTTTAATATTTTTCCAGAGCAATTTATTGTTTTTTGTAGAATTAGTGATTAGCTCTCTTTCATATTTATGTTTCAATTTTTTTATCAAGTTATTGCAGTAATTCCTGTACCGAGTGTATATTATTTTTTTAACATTATTATATGGATCACTTTTAGAGTCCTTTTGCAGTCTATTGCGATTTTTTATACAGCGAAGTATACCAGGAGTTATCCAAGGCTTTATTGTACGTTTGCTTTTAGGAATTAATCTAATATCGGTATTTTCAGTAATGGAGCTTGATAACTTTTCTATTAGGCTTTCAGTCACAATAATTGGGTCATCGTAGGTAATTAGTTCAGGAAGATTTTGAGATTGTAGATATATTAGAGCCTTTTCAAAATTTATACTTTTATACATTTTAGTTTTAGCTGCCATGTAATTTTGTTTAGATAGTACTAAAAATATCGAATAATGATCAGTAATGGTGCTTTGTAATACGGCGATTGATGCTAAGGTTTTTTTGATTATATTTTAGCATAAAATGATCTAAACAATTTTTATCCCTGGTTGGTAATGTGTGTCCCGCGATTATACCGAATGCTGACAACATGTTGAGGTAGTTCGTTCTGTTGTTATACTCGTGCGCTGGCTCTGTCTCCCTGACTATTAGATTAATGTTGATATCACCCGTGATAATTATATTTTTTTGCAACTTTACAGACTCTAAATGTACATTCAATGAATTAATGAAATTATCTGCGTTTGTGTTTGAGGGAGAACGGTAAATGCAAAGAATAATGATGTCCAGAACTTCTACCTGGAGACAAGATGCTTGAGAGAGTTTAATTTCGCTTACATTTGATTCAATTGTGTTTTTTATATAGACCACTACCCCATCGTTCTGGTTCAACTGGTACGTAGTTGCATAAGAATAGGAATTTGTTAGTTGGGGTATGGGCTTATTAGGCGTTAATCGACACTCAGTAAGGACAACAACATCGACATCAAAAGCAAGTAGACTTAAATTAGTTAAAAAGTCATTGAAGTTACAATATATGCTTCTTATATTTTGTGAAATTAGACTAAAGTCATTTTGCCTCACATGTATGTTTCTAGACAAATCGCAATAATCACATTCAATACTTCGCGCAAACGTTATATTGTCTATGTCATTTATCGATTGTATAATGTCATCCATTATAAAAGACGTAAATATACGTGGAGATTATACATGTAGGTGTTAATTGAAAGTAAGGAAAGCGGTATAACACTGTGTGAGGAAGTACATACGTAGATATTAAAAAGAATGGAATATTGTCAATACCTATAAAATATAACTGATGGTAATCATTTTTGTTGCATGGACAATACGTGTAGTTGTTTTTATTATTTGATGTAGTAGTAGGTGATGAAAAATGTATAGCGAATTTATTATAATGATTAGGTAATTTAATGCTTAGTAAATGACAGCTTATTATAATAATGAAAACAATAAAATAAAAATAGTTAAAATGAATCAAAGATATTAAATACGTGTAACGTTTAAGAAAAATTGACATATCTATAAATAGTCATTTATGTTTTTTCCTATTTCTTGAATTTGTAGCTCACTTTTAATTTGTATAATGGGAGAACTTTCACTCTTTCTAAGATATATTTTCCCATACGCAGTCCAACAAAATTTAAACGATTTATTCTTGACGAGGTCCCGCGCCAGAAAGTACAAACGTGCTGCTTTTGGTGTCAGTTGTTCTGAAATATACACCGGGGTGTCTTCCTTTGTCTTAAGGCCTAGATGTTTGGCACACAATTTCGTTTTTTGTTTTATATTAAATGCCTTACATAATTTAAGTACTTCGGTTTTGACTATGGTTGATGAAGTTTCAACTATTATAGGTGGATTTTGAATACCTTCCTTCCTTACTCGAACTCTAAAGATATCCCTTATGTCCTCCTTTTTAATTTGGGAACCAATAGTACGACCAAGGCTTAAGGCCATGTCGATAAGATCTTCTTTCGATTCATTGAGTTTTTTGGGTACATTTTTTAATTCCAAATTTGTTTTTCTTACATCAATTTGCATATTCTCCAGTTTTTCCTCCAAAATTACTATGTGTTTTTTATCCTCTTTTCTCTGTTCCTCAAGTTGGGTAATTTTTAATTTTAAATCTTCATTTTGTGCTGTTAGGAAAGCAATCGAATGTTCTATGTTATTACTTGTTTGTTGAATCTCCTTAAGAGTAATGGTATTATTTTTTAATTCCTTTTGATGCGCCATCATAAGAGAAGAAATTAGATCCTTCATCTCCTCTTTGAATACTGTCAAGTCGTCCTCTCTTTTTCTTTTATTACGAAGGCAAGGTGTTTCTCCACCCATGGACAGATTAGGGTCCGATTGGAAATGCGTTGTAGTCAAAAGATTCGTTGAAGCTAATGATGGCGGCGGAGTGCGCTGCATTTTAAGTACCAGGGCAACAAACAACAACAGAAGGTGGTATTAAAGTGTATGCAACAATAACTCACACGGAGTACCAGGCGCACAGGCAGCGAGCGCGCTCACGTACCTCCCACAGACTCCGGTGTAGCACAGGCGCAAGCGTATTGGCTAAGCAGCGTCACGCCTCCCGGGGCGGGCAGCGTGTGACGATGGGCGGAACGGAGCAGCGCACAGATGACTCACCACGCTCGGCCACACAGCGCGCGAGAGACAAGCATGCAGCAGGCGGCAAGCGACGATTGGCAGTGACGAAGCAGCGCAGCTATGATGACTCACCACAGTCGGAATACCGGGCGCCTACTAGGAGTATGCAGTCGAAATACCTCTTTAGCTTTTATACACTCCTATTATTTTATGTGAATTAAAACAGTGAAATATTGAATTAAATTTAAAATAATTTTAACACGGACTCGCTTAATATGCGTCTGAACGCCTCAGAGATCCGAGGGGAAGAGGATTAACGACGAGGCTTCATGATTAACGATCATTAATTTCCATAAATAACGAAAATAAAATTTATTTCGTTAAAACTAATTCAATCGTGTCAAAAATTTTACGTTTAGTAAAAGTCAAAACTCTTAAGCTGAGGCGAAATTGGCAGTTCACAATGCCATTTTGACATTTTTTCAGCTATCCGAACGGTTGACGTAAACAGATAAAAATGCAACTTTTGTTCACATTTCTTCATGGAATTATTACTCAAACAGGAATGAGCTCTTCAAAATATTGTTGTTCAAATTTGGACTTTATCTCTATGGGATTAAAGACTAAACACTTGAAAGTGCAAAAGTGTGCCGAGAGAGATAGCACTAACTGTACCTTTTATCCCTTTCCCACAGTGTTGCTACTGTTGTATATTTTATAATTTAGTAGTTATGAAACAACTATTGGTAGATGAAGATTTTTTATTATTGTTTATTTTAATTACTTTTAACGCCAAAAACACCTAAATTGTTTTTTTTTTGTAATAATTATAACATGAAAAAAATTAAATTATCGTGTTAGCCTACTATTAATAATTATAACACTATGATTTTACGTCCAGGAAATATTCTAGTGGTAGTATTCAAAAATTCAAAATTCATTCAAAATTCAAAAAATTCAAAAAATTGTTTATTGTTCTCTCACACAGATATTAACAGGTGATTATAATAAGGTAGGTACAAACATTTATTTATCTATGTGAGAGACTGGTATCCGTACTAGGAGACCTGTATTACAAATTACCAGCCTCTCCGACTCTGAACCAGGTGATGAGACTTTGGTAGGTACATAACTAGATCAAGTTGAGTAGGCGTGTGAGTTTGTGTGTGTGTGTGTGTGTGTGTGTGTGTGTGTGTGTGTGTGTGAGAGAGAGTGAATGTGTGTGTGCGCGTGTGTCCGTGTGTGTATATATATATATGAACATGTAGAATTTACGTGCTATCTCTATAATTATTTTGTATAATTACAATCAAGTTAGGGTTATGAGGGGACAATTAAGAGATTTTCAGTGTCATCATAGCTTAGGGACTTTAACCAAATAGTCGTAACTTTTTACAATTAAATTTTGTAAGTGAGTAAATACGTAACAATTTGTTTGCTTTGTTGTACAGATAGCTTCCAAGAAAGCCAAAAAACCTTTGTGATGTAGCCGTGGTCCAGGAGAAAGAAGTGTTACATACCTTGTGTTTTAGACGTTTGTTAGCGTTAATAAAGGGATCAAACTTTATTAAGGAATGTTGTTTCAGGATAATGCTAAGAATAAAGAGTTGCCTTACAGATAAGACGTCAGAGCGAGCGTAAAGATCTTGAGTGGGGAATCGAAAGGGCAGGAACAAACTTACTTTCAACACTGCTCTCTGGGCTCTTTCCACTCTAATTAGTTTAGATTTTGCTGCACCACCCCACACAGTGATGCAGTAACATAAAATTGACTGGCATAATGCTACATACACCATCTTAATAACATTGGTATCAGCAATGTGGCGCAAATTCTTAAAGATGAATATTAATTTGCGTGTCCTGGCTGCTAAGAGGTCGAGATGAAGGTTGAAGTTAAGGGTGTTATCAATCATTACGCCTAGGTATTTAATGCTGAGAGTACGTGTCAATGGGCGACAGGAACAATGTGGGACAAACGAACAAGAGTGAGCGAATAAGGAAAATTGATCATGCACAGAGATATTTAAATTCGTGAGAGAAAAGGGAATATATTGGGTTTTTTGTATATTTAGGGGCAGAGCATTGGCCGTAAGCCATGAGAATACTTCATTGAAACCAGTCTGTGCATAGTGGTAGGCTTGTTCCCAGGTATCACCATAAAAAACGAGAGCAGTATCATCAGCGAATGACACAATTTTACCATTATGCAACTTAAGGTTGCACAATTCATTAATGAAGGCAAGGAAGAGTGTAGGACCCAACACACTACCTTGCGGGACTCCGTAGTTTATTGGTAAATCACAACTTACGTGATCACCGACCCTCACTCTCTGATACCTATTGGTGAGATAATTCCTGAGTAGCTGAAGCTGGCCATCCCGTATCCCCATCCTCTCGAGTTTATCGAGGAGAAGAGGCGCAGAGACTGTGTCGAACGCTTTTGCGAGATCGAGAAATACTGCTATAACTTTCTTCCTCATGTCAAGTTTGGTGACTATATGATCCGTTAACTCATGAACAGCATCAGCACTTGAGATTCCTGGCCTGAAACCAAATTGGGAGTCTGAGATAAGATTTTTATTTACAAAATAATCCACTAAACGTTTATTAAGCAGTTTTTCGGCTATTTTAGATAAGGTAGAAAGTATAGAAATTGGTCTGTAATTGTTGACACAGCCTCTGTCACCACTCTTGTAGATGGGAATCACTTCAGCCATCTTGAACTCATCAGGAAAGGTGCCAGAAGAGAACATTAAATTGAATATATAGGTGAGCGGTGGAACTAGAATTTGATGATATCGTTTGAGAAAATTGCCAGAGATATTATCTCGTCCGACCGTATTGCCTTTTTTTAAGCTAAGGATAGTGTTTTTTACTTCAAATTCATCAGTTGGTGCCAAAACGAAAGAAATGGGTTGGGAAGTGTAATAGGGAGATTTATAATTCGTAGAACGGGGAATGCTCTCAGCGAGATTTTTGCCAATAGACGCAAAGAAGGAATTAATACTATTGACTGAATTAGTGGGGTTTAAGGGAGCTATTAAGTCCAGAGCAGGGTTATGACTTTTCGAAGTGCATGTAACTTGTTTTATAGTGTCCCAAAGTAATTTGCTATTAGTTTTGGCTGCCATCTGGATTAAACTTTTTTCGTGTTCTTTTTTAAGTTTTTTTTAAGAGCCAATTACAGAAGTTTCTGTACCTATTGTAGCTTACTTTGACTACTTCGTTGTTAGGATTTTTTTTTAGTTTTTGATGTAGTTTGTCGCGGTTCTTCATACATCGTAGTAAACCTATAGTAATCCATGGCTTTTTTATTCGTTTTCGGTTGGGGACCTTGATTGTTTTAGTATTGCAAGCAATGGTAGAATTTAGTTCCGTAATTAATAGGGAGGTGGCCACGTTTACATCAGTTATTTTGTAGATAGTACTAAGGTTTAATTTATTCATGTCAGAATCCAGTGCTATATAGTCCAACTTTTTTTTTGTCATGAGTAACTTATAAGGATCAAATATGTGTTGATGATTTTCTAAGAAAAGGACTACAGAATCATGATCTGTGAGTGAAGTCTCGGCTACGAAACAAAAAGCTGGAAGTTTGGTTTTGAGCATGAGATGGTCCAAGCAAGTTTTACCGTGTGTAGGAAGGACGTGTCCTGGTAAGATACCGTGAGAAGCTAGTGAATCAAGATAAATTGGGGAATTATTATCAGAGTTATTATTGAGTATATCCACGTTTATATCACCCACGATAATAATATTAGAATGATTTAGCCGAGAAAGAAGGTCACTAAGTGACTGAATAAAAGGATCAATATCTTTATAGCCGGGGGGTCTGTATATGGCTAATATGATAGTGTTACAGTCTATTTCAATAGTTAGACAATTAGCGTTTCTTATGGATGGCTCCAGAAAACAAGCTCGCAGAGTGCTTTTGTAATATATAATAACACCTTCATTTTGTGTTAGGTTATTTTCTGTTAAGACGTAGTTGTAACCATCTATTTGTGGAATAAAGTGTGTGTGACGTAACCAGCATTCAGACAGAATAATGAGATCCCAATCGGTTTTAGATCTGTCTATAAGAGTGAGGAGGCCAGAATAATTTCGACTAATACTACGAATATTTTGGTGTAAAAGTTTTAGGCTAGAATTAGGATTTTTTATTAAATTAGGGCAATCATCAATTTGACATGTATCTGATTGTGCGATGACAAAGCTATCTAGGTCAGTATTTATATCATTTATATTATCGAATGTGATTAGAAAAATTCAGAAGGTCAAGAGTCATATTATGTGAGGATATATAATGTTCAGTAAGTAGAATTCTAGTGGAGGTACTTAATACAGGGGTAGGTAAGCCTTTGGGTTGATGAATAAGTATAGAGAAATGAGTGGTAGATAAGTGTGTGTAAGTAGTATGCACGTAGTTAAGGCATATACATGTGTTATTGTGTAGTGATGAAAGTATGTATTGTGTAATGAGAAAAAAATTAAGATGTGTGTGTGTCAAAGTGTTATGTATCAAGTAAAAAGTATTAAATACAAAGTTAGCAAACAAAAAAGTAAAAATAAGCAAAATAAATAAACAATAATAATTTACGGCTACTAGTCACTTAGATTGAAGCTTTTTAACGTCTAATTCACTGTCGATGCGAAGCACTGGTGAGTCTTGGGTCTTCTTTATAAGAACTTTTCCGTATGATATCCAAGTGCTGTGGTAGTTATTTTCTTTTACTACTTGTCTTGCCAAAAATGCTAGTCGCCTTCCCAAACTAGTGAGCGACTCGTCTACGTAAATAGATTTTGACGGTCCGGGTAGAGCAAGATAGGTGGTATTAAGTTTGTTCTCGCCGTGTGACTTATTGTAAGTTCTACATTGCTTTATAAAGCCATCTTTACAAGCAGTAGTGGTGAAATTCATCACAATGTGATTATTAGTCTCTGATTGAGACGATAGACATCATGAATATCAGAGTCGGTTAGGGGCTGCTCAATTATCTCGCTTAACTTTGTGACTAACTGTCGCAAAACTGGTTTATTTTCCGATGGCTGCTTAGGGATGTTCCTAATTTCAATAGTGGATGTGCGGGAATTACGCTCCAGCTGCTCGATTTTGCTCTCAAGTGCCTTGATTTTATTTTCATAAGCATTATTATTTTGTTCAAGTTGAGACATTTTATTTAAGACTTCATCGTATTTATTTGTCAAAAAATCTATGCTTTTTTGCAATTCATCATTTTGTTTTTTTATTGCTAGAATAGGTTCATAAAGCTTCTCGTATTTAGTGTTTTGCTGAGTTGTATAGGCATCGAACATTTCTCTCATTTGCTCTAGAAACACTGAATTTGAGTTAGAAGACAACTCCGTTGAGTCATATTTGCGCTTCCACCTACGAGTAACAGAATCGTTATCTGAGGTTTTTTCCGGAATTTGAGCTGAATCATACAGTTGAGGGTCTGATCCATAGCTACATTTGCTTGTGTTTGAGCGATTTGACAACGGCTTTACAGGAGATCGCGCAATTGACATTGTATTAAAAATGTTATATTGCAACAACGATTCTATGTCAATGCCAGTAATTTTCGTTGTCATTGTAGTAGGGCGACCACACGGTATGTACCTAACATAAATATTATTTTGATTTTTTTTTAATAAAAGTAATTTATATTAGTTATTTATTGTTTAGCTTACACGATGCGATGTTAAGTTATTAGAAAAAAGAATTGGCAATAACATTCTGTTCAAAATATTGGCGAAACCACAAAAGTTTTCAATATTGTTGAAACAATTCGACTCACACTGATGTGTTTTTAATTCTTTTCTTCTTAAAATATTACTCATTCTTTTACTAGGTATGTATTTAAATATCACAGAGAGATTTTAGTGTTGACTCATTTTTGACAAGTTGACATATTTGATTATCTGTTATGTGGCGGTGGGTTCAACATAATATACCGATTGGAAAGACCCATCTATTGAAAGACAATCATTGACATTCATTATTATTAAAATAATTATAATATTAATAAAACCTATCTTGTATTGAAAAGCGAATATATAAAACTCTTTTGTGCAGCCCATTTTGAAATAATAGAATAGAATATAATATTTCTTTGTTGTACAACACCAACCAGCTTAAAGTCAACGTATAAATAATACACTTAACACTAATTGTACAAAGGGTACCTTGTCGCTAAAAGCGATCTCTTCCTTAACAATCGTGATTATTAAGCATATTATGATTTTCAAAAGCATCTTTCAGGTTGAATGTTATTGTTTTTAAGAAAAAATCCCTATTTTGTAGAATTTGTGGTCACAAATTTAGGAAAGAGACAAACGGTACAGTTATTTATCTCTCGCTCGGCACGCTTTTTTAAGCAAGAGCTCATTCCTGTTTGAGTAATAATTCCATGCATTTCTTATAACCGAACGCTCCTTGTGTCAATTTTGTCATTTCTAACAGTTATTTTTGACATCGCGATGCTATCCGAACAACAACTACAGGTTCGGATAGCATGGCGCTCTCGGAACAACAACTACAGGCGCCTCTTTACAATGGATCATGATGGCCCATCAAATGATCGTCCATCAATGCCGCCATGATCGGGCAACTCTCCACACAATCGTGAACATTTATTTACTAACTATTTACTGTTATGATAAGACGTCTATCAAAAATGGACATCGAAGAGATCGCGGCTACGGCAATATTGTTACTTACCTCTTATAATCATCTACTTAACGTGCATGAAAAAAGAAACATCATAGAGTAAAATTTATTTACCGAGTAGTCTACGTACTGAGTAATCGGCGATTGTGTGGACGCGTATGCGATCATGGGTCATAATTCTTTTGATGTACCGACAATTTACCGATTGCTCACGATTACCGGCGATGATGGCCGCTCATAGACAATCATGCCCTCTACACAATCGTGCGTGTCTGTAGTTGCCCATCATGAGGCCCGTTCCAGTTAAGCACGGATTTGCAACCATGGAATTATTACCCCCCAGCAGCTCCTTTGTCCGTCACAAGACAAGGGGAGGGGACAACAGCCAGGCCTTATTCCCGCTGACCCCCTGCCTGTGACATGTCCTTATCCGGACTCTCCTCCTTGCTCTGCTACTTTGTGGAGCGGTTCTGCGCCGCTCTACACCCCGGGACTGGTTTTTTATTGTGGTTGTCTTCCACGCGGCCCGACGCTCAGTGCGCCGGACCCCGGCCCGCTCAGTGCGGGTAACGGGTTGCCCGACGGCAGATCCTACTGGATCCACCGCCGCACGGGTTAGTCGAAGCTCGGGGAAACCCCCGGCAGGCGCGAAGCGCCGTGGCATGAAGTCGCCTCCACTCTGCTACCTTCAAGATAGCCGCCCAAATAAGGCTACCGGCGAAAGCCACACCTCTTCTTAAAATAAGAAGAGAGGACTTCGCCCTTCCACACATGAAGCGGGTGGCCACACGAAGTGGCCCGCCGGGTTTAACCTGGCCATCCCACACCCCCCTCTATGGGGTCCTCTCGTCAGACTATTAGCCCGCGGCAGAGAATCTGCCGGGTTGCCCATGGTGCATCGCAAGGAGGTTATCTGACATCGCACCCCAAACGTCACAGACCTTTTTTTTTTTGGAATGGGGAAAATGCATTTAAGCATCCCTCGTGGTCGAGCCAAACCACGAGGGTATGTGGGACTCCCCGGACCGATTCGGCCCAGGCCTACCCACTAAAAACCCCCAGCAACTCCTCCATCCGTCGCAGGACAGGGGGAAGGGGACAACAGCGAGGCCCTGTTCCCGCTGACCCCCTGCCTGTGAGTCGTCCGTTGCCGGACTCCCGACACGTCAAAGGCGCGTGGCTCCACTGCTTTGTCAGCGGCGCAGATGGTGTGCGCCGCTCTTCGCCCCGAAACGTCCCGGCACTAGGTGCCTTGGGGCTGGGGTCTATTTGTTATGCGGGGCACATCCCCTCCCGCGGCCGCCTCCTCCTGGAGGATGGGGGCCCCGACGATGTCCTCGGTGACCTCCATCTCCGCCTCAGCTATTGAGGTCCCAGACTGCGGTCTTAGCGCTGCCCTCCTCCTCCTTCTATTTATGGGCGTCTTGGGGGCAGAACAAGTTTTACCTCCAAGGCGGTGGTCCGCCGGCTTTCCAGCCGCCATGCATAATGGGCATTTGGGCTTGTGCCCGGCCTCCCCACACCGGTAACACAACGTGCTACGGTCCTCCTCCGCCTTGCAGTCTGCTCTCAGATGACCCGTTTCGAGGCACCTGAAGCACCGCATTTCTCGCGGCAGGAGAAGCTTCACCTTGGCCGCGGACCAGCCGACCAACAGCCTCTTGGATGAGGCAATCTTCTTGGCTGACTCCGCAGGGCAACACACCCACGCCGTTCCCATTGTGTATCGGCCCTGACGGATTTCTCCAACCCGGACTCATCAACTTCGCACTCGCCTCGTTTAGTGCCTCCTTTAGCTCTTCCGGCTAGACAGACTCGTCTAGTCCGGAGACCAGCATCTCCGCCGTCTTAGTGGGTATGGTAACCCGCGCAATATCGGCGTCCACCACTTTTTTCAGGGCGTCGGCCAGGCCCATTGCACTCGCCTCTTTGTCATCGCCGGAAATGAGGATTACGGCAGCCCCAGTCAAGGACCTACGGAACTGGACTCCCTCTATGTCCAGCTCCGCGAGGTTTATTTTGGCTCTGGCGGCTGCAATTACCCCAGCGTACGTGTGACCCTTCGCGTCGGCGCCTGGCTGAAGTGACAACACCACTGCCGCCGTCTTCGGCGCGCGCAGTTTGGGCTGCCGAGGAGGTTTCCTCTTCTTTTTCGCCGGTGGAGGGGGCTTCTTCGGCATGATGGTATTTGCCGGTCTGCCTGCCTGTCTGGCTCTACTCTGTTGGCCGCGCTTCACCACTGTAGTCCAACCCTCCTCTGTGGTGTGACTGTGTTATATCATGATGACTATGTCATCATGATATAACGAATGAATGATCAAAAATCTGACGAAATCATAATTATCGCTTTGCACTATGATATCATATGATATGATATCATTTGAAATCCATGAGATCGTAATAGGCCTGCAGGTTTGAAACGTTGTTATTACTTTCTTGTTCTGAAAACCACCGATTTCTCCATTAGCCATGAAACAGACCAAAGTACTGTTCGCGAGACTAATTTATAGGGTAGTACAGCTCCAAAGAGAAGTACGCAAACCCAGATAGGTTACCATTACCATAGGGTAGTACAGCTCCAAAGAGAAGTACGCAAACCCGGATAGGTAACCATTACCACTATGTAGTAACCATAAAAAGTAGGTGCATGTTACGATTTCTCCTCCTCCTCCTCCTTGCGTCGTGTTTCCTCATTGTTGAGGGTCGTGACCTCGTTGGAGTACTTTTTATTGAACTATTTTGTGCCATTTTGTTCTATTTTCAGCAGTGTGGAGCATCGCAGACTGTGATGTTCAGTGCGGAGCGAATTTGATCGGACCAATGAGCAGGACTTTGCCCCTCGGCCGAATGTTACGATTAGATAATTATAATTACCTACTGCTAATCAGTTAAGGAACAATCCTGAAATATTGTTCGCAAAACTATTATTGGGTAGCGCAACTCCAAAGAGAGGCAAACCCAGGTTAGTGAATAATCACTGTAGCAATAACTATTATTAAGTAAAATTTCTCCTTAGAGATAATAGTGTCATAAAAATTCATACAAAAGGGGTATAAATAAGCCCACTAGGTAGGTATGAAATAAATCTTATTTAACACTTTTCGTAAAACTATTTCATTGGATTATAAAACTTCATTTCAAAGGAAACCAGTAAAAAAATAATAACGTGACTTTACCATTATGGGTATAATTCGTCATTAACTCAAGTTTCTCTAGTTTATTATTAAGTTTCTCTAGTACTTATGAGAATATAACAAGATGTCCAATCATCCTTCTGCCCGTTATCAAACGAGCATTGTACGAGCAGCAAATAGCAAATGATATTTTTGACCATAGTCACTAATAAATGCACTTATTCACACAATGACTAACCTTGAGACTCCGAGCGGGAACGCCTGTCGGGCAAGCTGGAACGACTCCGTGTACGGCATCTTCGTAACACTTTCCGTTCGAGTTTTTTAAACTTACACAACAGATTTTCACAATCCTCCTCACTTTTCCGCTTATGCGTTATAAATAAGCACTACCTCACTTAAGGCGCATAGTAACGTCAATCATAAAAAATCACTGCAGAAAAAACCGATTCTCTTCATAAATATTGAATAAAAAAATCTTTAAAAAAGATATGTTATTATTCAACGCATTCTTTAGAGGATGGTCTTCTTAATTTTTTGATAAATTAATTAAAACTTGGTTAAAATGTGACCCAAACATGCCTCGATTTTAAAAATGTAAACCTAATCGCTTCGTAAATATTATGTTAAATCATATACTTTCGATTTTAATAAATAAAGTGAACAATATTCTAGGGGATGGTCTTTTTAGATTTTTCATATTCGCCTTTATTAATTTTTTATTGAAATAATTCATCTTACGCGTAAAGGTTTGCTTAAATATTCCCCTCGCTCTCACTCACTCACTCTATGTAATTAGTGCGGGACGATCGACGCAAGGTCATTGGGAGCACTATGCGCCTTAAAGTAAAAACTTTTAAGACGCAAGAGTGTGATCGTGGCGAGCACTAAAAAGCGAATGAAGCAAGCGGTTAGCGGATATGTCGCCCACCTTGTTGACGTGAGATTCATTTTTAATTTTATTTATACCCTCAAATATAGTGCGTGACTGACGAACCACTAGGCGGTACTACGAGTATTACTTGCTAATCCCGCGGACGAAGCCGAGTATAATTTATAGTATAATTTAATATATAGTATAATATAATTTTTTGTATAGTAAGTATAATTTTAAAGTATAATTAGTTACTTTTATGTTAGTATCCAAAGTCGTCGGACATGTCATTTTCGTAATGAGCAAACCTCCTAGGAATGGCCCTTTTAGGGTTCCATACGTCCGAATATAAAAACGGAACCCTTTATAGGATCACTCGTGTATCCGTCTGTCTGTCGGTCACAGTCAATTATCTCCGAATCTACTAGACCGATTAAGTTGAAATTTAGTACACATTTCAATTTCTGTGACTCAAACGCAGAAGTGTGACGTGAATAGATGAAATCTGTATATATTTGGGGGGAAGGTGGAAAATTAAACAAAAATTGAAAACTGCATCGTGTAACATACCTATCAAATGAAAGGTCTTGTTGTGAAGATCTTAATTTTTTTTTTGTTATTTTGAAATAACTAGTTTCCAAGTTATTCAAGAAAATAGACGAAAATTTACTACCCCCTCCCCCTTATCTCCGAAACTACTGAACCTAAAATTAAAAAAAAAATACAGAAATGAGTTTTCTACTTATAGATTATAGGAAAACCTATAAGAAGTCCATGATGTTAACATCGTACGGAACCCTCTTCACGCGAGTTCAACTCGCACTTGGCCGGTTTTTTAAACATGTTTCTGTCAATGTTTATGAACGTGTTTCCATTGTCAACACCCCAACAAGTTGCAAAACATGTATTAAGACTATGTCAGCCTACAGTGCAAACGCAATCGTGGACAAATCCATAAAAAACATTGACAGACAACAAGTTTTGAGGCGGTTTTCACGCAATCTGCAACAAATCTTAGGATTTGTGTGAACGTATGGTAATAGGCTAGATGACTAAAAAAATTTTTTTGCTTTAATAGAAGTTCATTCATACAATAAACACAAAGAAAAAATCGGTTTTCGAATAACTATAAAAACAACCTAGATATAAGGTATTAAACATTTTTCTCCATCTCTTTCTAGCAAAACGGCAATTTACAAGGAGTTTATATGGCCGTACTCAACGATGACGTCACGGTTGATGTAGGATCTCTCTGTCTAATCGCCTTCAAATTAACAACTTAAAATGCTTGTACCTAATGTATTTCTAAGCCGATTTTAATTCTAATTTCACAGGACTGCATCTTTTTCCACGGTATTTTAATATTTAATGACGAGACGTAAAAATTTGAATCCAGTCATCATCCCAATTGGTACACTTTTACTGCCATGTCTGCCATCCTACACATTAGACCAAGGTGGTTGGTGGGCACCAGCATGTTGGGTTCAAATAACCACTCCATGTCGCTGTTTACACAATGGTGTACCTGATCATTCTATATTAGCAAATAATAGCCTTTGATAAAGATGGACGAGGAATCGCTAGCAGCCACGGCAACTTTAAAAAACTACAAATCATTTGCTTCACGATAAAAATCGGTATAAGGAAGAGATGGAGCAATTTATAATGAGCGTCAATGATAATGAATCAAGCAAGCTCAGATGAATCAGATGTGGGTGTTGAATGTGTACCTACCTACTTATTTGGAAACTGGTTTTTATGACAGTGAACGACAGGCCTCTTACAGAGGGACCTGAATAACGGTGCAAGTTTCCTTCGGAGTAACCTAATAAAATTCAGTAAAATTAATAGTTAATTTCATTGATGAAGATGATGATGATAATGATTTTAGTTTAAGGGTCCCTACCTGATGCATCGTGTCTAACAGAAGCTATAAGCTTATATTTGTGTAGTTCCATAATAACATACTAACCCCATTTTAATTATTTAAACGTGTGGTGTGTTGCGTTGTCTTACGAAGTGCACTGTAAGACACCTAACTAACATTAAAAGAATAAGAAAGCGAGGTGAGAAGGGCCTCTGTGTGCCTATTTCCCTATACTCGTGTAGATATGCGCGAGCACGGGCAGGTGGATTGGGATCGCCGTGTGCTTACGAGCCCTATACTATACAGGATGGATTTTTGAGATGGGATTTAAAGGGCAGGTACATTAACCGTTATAGTTACAAGAAAACATTGTTAGGCAACCATCCATAACTTTTTAAGATATTCTGATCTGCATTCACAGATTTTGTAAAAAAGTTACTGTTGAGAGTGGACTGTATTTAGGTACTTTAGTTAAACGCTGATTTCTTTGTGATAATATTTGGAGCTTTATTTACTTCTTGCAAGACGACTTCCACTGACCGACTACAACTGACTACAATTTAACAGAATTCGGCCCTATATTTATACACTATCTGTTGGTTCGCGGGGGGACATCCCGCCCGCGGACCAATCAAAAGGGGCCGAATTTATTTACGATATGGTTCATTCATGGGGACTTGGCCCGCATAAGCTTAGACTACGTCCGCTGCTTAGTTCTGGGTCCCCGGCACTTGCGAACTGTCGTCAACATCCTCCCCCCGGCGAGAACTCGTACTCGCCTTCGCCGTAAGACAGTGCAGCGCGTCCTCTCCCTCTAGTCCGGGGAGAGTGCGGTAGATCAGACCGATGTGCAGCGCGTCCCCTCCCTCTAGTCCGGGGAGTGTGCGGTATGTCAGGCCGATGTGCAGCGCGTCCCCTCCCTCTGGTCCGGGGAGAGTGCGGTCGATTCTTCTTACGCCGTCCGGTCCCGGGAAAATCTTGTCTATGCGTCCCCGCGGTCAGACATTCCGGGGAAGCATGGGGTCTGCGACCAGGGTCACACGTCTGTCGTCGAGCTCTGCTGGCGTCGCAGCTTTGGGGCGAGGTACAAGGTTCGGGAGGTACTCCCGCACCCATCGACGCCAGTAGTGATCGGTCAGCGTTTTTGCCGACCTCCACGTGTGGCGACTTCTCGCGCTTGCTCCCGTTCTTCGTACAGTGGAGCGCGGTTTGTGAGTCGCTCCAGTTCACGGCTTCGTCCACGGGAATGCAGTGATCCGTTTTGACGCTTTGAGCGAGTCTAGCTCCGATGAGCGCAGCCTGCATCTCCAGCCGTGGAATCCTTTGTGGCGGCGCGACCTTCACCTTGGCCGACACCAAGATCGTTCCTGAGGTGCCATCTTCATTTTGGTGCACCCAATATGCCGCCGCAGCGTATGCGTCTTCGCTCGCGTCGCAGAAAACGTGCAGTTCGCGACGCGTTACTCTTCTCCCCCCGTTGTAAGACCGGGGCAAGCGCAGTCTGCCGACGGCTTCCAGGCTCGTAAGCCAGTCTTTGGACATCGACGCAATCTCGGAAGGGACTGGCTCATCCCAGTTCGTTTTCAGCCGCCATAATTTCTGCTGGGTGATCTTCGCCGTAGCAGTGTAACAGCTCAACAGCCCGAGAGGGTCATAAATGCTCATGACTGTCGAGAGTGCTTCCTGCTTCGTCGGCGGCCGAAGTTGCGTCTTCACCTCGTTTGGGACGCGAGCCAACGCGATGTTGAAGCGCAATATGTCCTCTTGCGCGTCCCACATGAGGCCCAGTGCCTTTTCTGGCTTCCCAAGGAGCGTAGTGGTCGCGCGGCGTTCACTCTCTACGTTCCTCAAGAGCTCCGCGCTGTTACTATTCCACCCCTTCAGGTTGAAGCCAGCTTCTTTGTGCACTTCGTCGACTTGTTGGATCGCTCTCGCTGCTCGTTTGACGGTGGACTCAATGTTGGTCATCACTCGCTTGTCCTTTGCCCTCGTGTGTGCTGACTTCAGCAAGATTCCCAGCGATTCTAATTGGAAGTGCTCGCTGACCCGTCGTTCGATGTTTTGCGTCCACACGTGCAGCACTTCATCTTGGCGCTTGATTATTTCGTTGGTCGGTGCCGTTCCGTGCACCACCCATCCGAGTTCCGTTCGGGATGCCGCGGGCTCGTTCCGTTTGCCCACGCGCAGCTTTCGGGTAACAATCAGCGGCCAGTTATCGGATCCGATGAGTATGCGAGGTTTCGCGTTCTTGTATACCAACTGATCTTGCAGGTCAGTGAGGTGATCAAACTGCACCTCTTCCTTTGCAATTGATTGAGTGGCGAGGTTCAGGTCCGCCATTGTTCGCGCAGAACACGCCTTGAAGCTGTTCGTGCATCGTTCGGCGATGCGTAGTGAAACGACGCGGCTGTCAATTTCACGCTGTCGGTCGTCGATCCCTTTTACGCGTAGCTGCGTCGCGGGGCCATCCAGGCCTATCTCTCGTGCCAGTCCGTCTTCTATGAGCGTCACTGTGCTGCCTTCATCGAAGAGCGCGTATGTGTTACGCTCCCCGTTCTTGCCCGATACGGTTACTGGGCAAATCTTGAGTTTCACCGCGCACTGAGTTCGCGTTGAAGAGACGCTTGCTTCCTCCGGCTGGTAAGTTCGGGCCGCAGGTGCTTCGGCGTGAAGCAAGCGGTGGTGCGGCCGACGGCATCCATTCACGCCACATGTTTTCTGGCGGCAGTTCATTCTTCGGTGCTTGCTCTTCAAGCACTTAAAACACAAGCCAGCTTTCTTTGCGACGTTCCATCGTTCGTCCAAAGACACCTTCTTGAACTTGTCGCAGGCGTCAAGTCGGTGTGCGTTGTTGCACTGTGCACAGCGTTCCGGCTCGGTCTTGTCCAACGACGACGATGCGGCTGCGTCGTACGCCCTCCTCCTCTGTTCGGGTTTAGGGGCGGGGCGTCGCGGCGGTCGCGGCGTCGGTTGCGCGTCGTCGTACTGTGCACAGCGTTTCGGCTCGGTCTTGTCCGACGACGACGATTCTGCTACGTCGTACGCCCTCCTCCTCTGTTCGGGTTTAGAGGCGGGGCGTTGCGGTGGTTGCGGCGTCGGCTTGTGAGTCGTACCGGAGTATCCGTGCTTGAGCGCTCGATCAGCTTCTCGCATGAGGAACATGGTCAACTTGACTATTTCCGGCTCAGGTTCATTGTGTTCTTCGGCGTAGTCGCACCATTTCGTCTTTAGATGCGGGCTAAGCTTCTCGAAGATTTCTCTCACGAGCAGCGGATTGTGTAGATAGTTCTTTTCTACGTTGCTAAGCACGGCTACGACATTCTGTACTCGAACTGCGAAGGTGTTGAGTTCTATCGCAGTCGAGCCGAGCTTCGGTAGTTTCTTCAGGTCTTCGAACGCGACGTCGATCAATATTTCAGGCCTGCCAAAACACTGCTGCAGCGTCTTCATGATGACGTCGGGATGCGCTGCGGTGCTCAGTAACGGCGCGACGGTCTCCTTGGCTTCGCCTCGCAGACAGTTACGGAGGCGCGCAAGGTTTTCCACTTTCGAAAACTGGTACACGGCCGTCGTTTCTTGCATTGCTGCGGCAAACTGCAGCTACTCTAGCGGTGATCCCGAGAATAGTGGCAGGTCGGTGGCTTGACGCGGCGGCGGTCGCGACCTCATCATGTGGTCGAGCGTGCCGGCTAAATGTTCAATAGCCCGTCCTCTCGAGTGCTCGCGATCACGCGGTGTGGTTGTTTCTTCCCACCGTAGTCTCGTTCGGTGCGCGACTGGAGTAGCGATTTCAACCTCCCTAGGTCTAACTATGTCGCGTCTCACCGGTGCGAGTAGGTACGGGTTCCGGTTCGAGCACTTGATGCACTTGTTCCTCTTGCCTCGAAGTCTCCTGTAGCCACGCCTCAATTCGTTCGTGGTTTTCCGCCGGTTCGGTCTCTTCTTCCAGCATACTGCCATCTTCGGCGGCGGCTAGGTCGGCGGTTAGCTTTTTTCGAATAAGCTCCGCTTCAATTTCTAGCTCCTGGCGTCGTATTGCAGCTTCCTCTGCAGCTTCCTGGCGTCGTACTGCGGCTTCCTGGCGTAGTGCTGCGGCTTCTTCTGCAACTTCCTGGCGTCGTACTGCAGCTTCCTGGCGTCGTACTGCAGCTTCCTGGCGTAGTGCTGCGGCTTCCTCTGCAACTTCCTGGCGTCGTACTGCAGCTTCCTGGCGTCGTACTGCAGCTAGTCTCTCTTCGGCTTCGAATTGCAGGCGGGCGATGGCACTGGCGGTCGATCTCGTGGAGCGAGCAATGTTCCTAACCGGCGTCGTCTTATAAACATGACGCGCATTCTCCTCCTCGCGAGTTGGCATCCCTTCCGATCGGTGAAGTTGTTCGGGGCGAGTTGAGCCCCCTTCCGGTCGGTGAAGTTGTTCGAGGCGAGTTGAGACCCCTTCCATTCTTGGTTGTTCGGGGCGAGTTGAGACCCCTTCCGGTCGGTGAAGTTGTTCGGGGCGAGTTGAGACCCCTTCCGTTCGTGGTTGTTCGGGGCGAGTTGAGACCCCTTCCGTTCGGTGTCGCCGTTCAGTGCGACTTGAGATCCCTTCCTCGCGGTACAGGTTTTCGTCGCGAGTTGAGACCCCTTCCGTTCGGTGTCGCCGTTCAGTGCGACTTGAGATCCCTTCCTCTCGGTACAGTTTTTCGTCGCGAGTTGAGACCCCTTCCATTCGGTGTCGCCGTTCAGTGCGACTTGAGGTCCCTTCCTCGATGCCCGGTTCCATTTGGGCGGCGACAGTCGTCGATGCGGATGGCGATCGTGGTGGGTGGTCGAATACGCACACCAAATCTTCCTTCCCGCTCTGGCTCCGTGTAACTACCATCACTTGTACTTGTTTAGATCCGGTTCGGTAGGACCAAGATGTTGAGAGTGGACTGTATTTAGGTACTTTAGTTAAACGCTGATTTCTTTGTGATAATATTTGGAGCTTTATTTACTTCTTGCAAGACGACTTCCACTGACCGACTACAACTGACTACAATTTAACAGAATTCGGCCCTATATTTATACACTATCTGTTGGTTCGCGGGGGGACATCCCGTCCGCGGACCAATCAAAAGGGGCCGAATTTATTTACGATATGGTTCATGGGGACTTGGCCCGCATAAGCTTAGACTACGTCCGCTGCTTAGTTCTGGGTCCCCGGCACTTGCGAACTGTCGTCAACAGTTACAGTCAACAAAAAATGCTGAGATAGCAAAACAATTTTTTTATGCCTATCGAGCCTATTTCATGTAGGGATCAAAAGACTCTATGGGACCATTTAAGGTATGAGGACTAGAAACGACAGAAATCGCCAAAAACATTTCCCATACATTTTGTACGGAAAATCCTCGGATCCTATTTCTTAAGGTGATCTCTCTATGAATCCTATTTCTTACTTTTAAGGGAAACTGTTATTTAAACAAATACTAAATTAAATCATTTAAACATGTATTTCTAACCAAAGGCAAAAATATCTAATCTATCTATGAAATAAATTGCTCAAAA
The DNA here is from genome assembly GCA_963935595.1 of Schoenobius gigantellus. NCBI lineage: Eukaryota > Metazoa > Arthropoda > Insecta > Lepidoptera > Crambidae > Schoenobius > Schoenobius gigantellus. The sequence goes on along the minus strand of OZ012547.1, from coordinate 28,105,888 downwards.
TGTCCGCCGTCTTCACGAATACATAAGTTTACTCGCTTTTGTACTGAGGACGTAGCAGCTAATAATTTTCTTGGATGGGTGTTATTTAAAGTCCTCGTCAATGCATCTTTCAGTTCCTGAACAGTGTCGTATTTCTTTTTGTAGATTTCGTTTTTTAGGTAGCCCCATAAAAAAATCTAGTGGCGTTAGATCGGGGCTGCAAGGTGGCCACTTTATTGGACCATGTGTCCCTATCCACTGTGTCCTGAATTGTCTGTTCAAATTGGAACGCTTACGGCGGCTGTTATGTGGTGGAGCGCCATCTTGTTGAAAATAAACTTAACAGTTTCCCTTAAAAGTAAAAAATAGGATTCGTAGAGAGATCACCGTATGAAATAGAAGCTGAGGATTTTTCGTACAAAATGTATGGGAAAAGTTTTTGGCAATTTCTGTCGTTTCTAGTACTCATACCCTAAATGGTCCCATAGAGTCCTTTGATCCCTACATGAAATAGGATCGATAGGCATAAAAAATTTTTTTTTTGCTATCTCAGCATTTTTTGTTGACTGTAACTTTTTTCCAAAATCTGTGAATGCAGATCAGAATATCTTAAAAAGTTATGGATGGTTGGCTAACAATGTTTTCTTGTAACTATAACGGTTAATGTACCTGCCCTTTAAATCCCATCTCAAAAATCCATCCTGTTTAAGTGGTGTAAATATACATATTTTCATACCACCTGCTCGACAATGTTCAATTAGATCCCCCTTAACTTCAACGTAAAGCAAGACATTATATCCCAAGGGATATAATTTTGTATGAAACTCCCAAGGGATTAAAGTGTTTTAAATATGGAACATACAATTTGTATGAAAATTTAGCATAGATGCTAGCTTAGGAAGGCAAAGGTTCTACGCCCATACAGCAGTAGCGTGCATCCACCAGAGACAAAGACATTCTACCTGTGTAAATAATGTTTTTATAAAATCTAAATACATAATTTCTTTACCAAAATTATAAAATATTTATCTACATAACACTGCAAGCTAAAATAAACAATTACATTTCACTTTATTTTTTATTGATAAAATACGTTTTATGCAAAAAGCGCCATCTTTTGACGGCCACCATTAACTGTCGATAAAAACGAATAAAAGCAGAGTAAAGCAAGAACACTAACGCTGCCAGCGGATAAACAGCATTTGGAAAAATTACGCGGCATATTTAAAAATAAAGAATGTCAACAATTTGTTCCATAATTTGCACCAACAGTATTCCGTTGTATTGTTTTCATAGCTAAAACTTTGCCGCCAACGACATTATGTATTTCAAAATTGTAATATCTTGTTGCTTACGTTAATAAAGTGCTTAGTGGAATGTGTTTTGTGACAATCAATAATACAGTCTTTTTAAAAGTTTATTCAGTGTTTTATTGATAAAGTTAAAAAACGTAAGTAAATGTCCAGTTGCTTCAACTTTTTTTTTATTTGGGGTCAATAGGTTGTCGACTATTTGAGATTTATTTCGACAGTTGTGTGTAGTAATTAATTGCTGTTTCAAAAGTAAACATACAACAAAGTTGAAAAATAAAAGAATTTTATTTGATACCATTTTATTGTTAACAAATTAATATTCGTCCTGCGTGCTACTAAAGGTCATTGACAGGGTCCAGGCAGCTGATCGTATCGTATTGTAAATTGATATGTAGACTAAGTTCATACTTATTATATCATTATTAAATATGTTTTAAATTTTTGTAATGTTTTAAGCTTTACTTAAGATATAATTATTGCGTGACGTGTTCGTGCTTGGGAAAAATATTTTTTTTTGTATTTTATGGTTTTCATGATAATATCATAATTTTAACCATAGTTATAGTGATAGTGATAATGATGTGAATGATGATAACAGTGTTTATGATGAAAATTACCACCTAAGTAATTGGTTGAGCCCTGAGTTTTTATTGTCTCGCAGATGGTATGAAAAGTAGAGTATTCACCTCTGGTATAAAGCAGTGTCTTCGTCTTAGGCGACTTGAACCCCTCGCTTCACTTGAGACTCTAGATAACTCCCTCGCTTCGCTCAGGAGTTAAATTTTAACACCCTCGCTACGCTCGGGAGTTGACTCTAGAGTCCCTCGTTACGCTCGGGGTTCAAATTGGCGCCCGTGACGTTAGACACTGCTTTAATCCCTTGGTGCATAATCTACTATTAAATAGAGGATCGGCTTCTTTAGTCCATGCGTAGCTAAACGGTCGCAAACGAGCACGGGTCTACTTCGACAGTCCCCCCGCCGCTAAACACTTACCACACGCACCAGGGAACTTGAGCCACTATGTTGATAAAGAGTGACTGCGCTGATATGTTCCAAACAACGCCCTCCCCGAAGGGAGTTAAAACCACAGTCTGTCGTAGTCTCCGTTAGGTGACCCGACCGTGGCCCACCGAACCATGTCGATGTTTATAGGTATTCACAATTCGATATTCGGACTCGAAACACTAATATCTTAAAATTCACAAATCTTTGCAAACACAAATTAATTCAAATTAAATATGCAAAACAAAGAGCGCGTCGAAGACCAACCGACTTGCACGAAATTCCAAAATCTTTTTTCCTCAATAAATGCCTGTGACATTCCTGTCAAAATCAAATCCTTCCCAGTTTAAAATATTATTTTTAATTATCATATTTCTACAACAATACTTCTTTGATCAAATAATTGACCCAACCAAACCATGGAGATAAGATCAATGGAGACGCTTCGACCATTGAGCTAGGTTTGGTTTCGTTACACGTACAAACCTGTAGGTATATAATTAAAAAGTTCACCCATCACGACAATCGATTCATAGTTATGGTGTTTTTATAAATTTCAATTTTCAATTTATTTAATTCCATTCAGTATAAGTTTCACAGTACAGACAGACCAATGACTTATACCTACATAAAAGCACAATAAAATAAAATAACAGCACAATAAAATGTCAAATAAAAAAAAGCCAAATTTTATAGAATGTCAAATAAAATCATGTCAAATAATTATGTCAAAAAGCAAACAAGATAGAATAAAAATTTAATTTTGAGAAATACAGATAAATATGTAAAAAAAATCATTTTGAGAAAAACAGAAATATCAAAAAACGTACCTCTACGCGTTCATGAGGAAAGGGGTACTTAGTAAGTTTAAAATTATTTAAATTATTTTTATTATATGATGTACTTAACTAAAAATTTGCGGTTTTCGCAATTTTTCCTTTATCTGTGCTTTTCATTACTTCGTACTTTTCATGATTCTGAGTTCACGGGAAGTGATTTTGATTCCCTTGCGAGTGTCGAAAATTTGTGGAAATTTTCGGCATAAACGGCTGTATCTTTTATATAGATTCTTTATTGTACAAAAACAAATATGAAAAAAATTACAATATAAATAACGTGTACAAGGGTCTACAAGGGCGGGCTTATTTCTATAAGAAATCTCTGCCAGCCAAACCCAGCAAGTGTGATGAGATGGTAGCAGCGGGTGAATGTACATCATAAAAAAAAGTTACACAACAAATGAACATAACATTAAACACAACACACAACATAATTAATATACAATTTAGACATATAATATACATATAACATAGATACATTTTAAATTTTTAGGTTTGTTATCAGATGCTCTTTTAATGTTTTTTTGAAACCGTCAATAGTGCGGCTTTCACGTAAGTATATTAACTGGCAGTCTGTTCCACAGTTGGGCGGCATGGACGGTAAAGGATTTATGGAAAAGTTTAGTGTTAGAGAGAGGAACAACAAGTGTGTGTAACGCATGAACGTTTTGGGCGGGAACTCGGAGGGATGTGTTGAAAGCGGGAACGTAAATATTCTGGGTATTGGGGATTGTGGAAAATTTTACACATAAGGGAAAGGATGTGCATATCTCTGCGAAGTCGGATTGGAAGCCATTTGAGCTGAGATCGAAAATGGGAAACATGATCATATTTTCGGAGACAGAAGATAAAAGTTCTGAAGTCGCTCAAGCTTATTCAATAGAACCTCAGTTGCATCTAGGTAGCATACATCGGCGTAGTCAAGAATAGGTAGGAGAAGAGACTGAGCAAGCATAATTTTTGTTTTAAATGGCAGAAAATATTGAAGTCGCTTGAGAGAGTGATAGGAAAAGTGCATGCGACGAATTACCTCGTTGATATGAGCTGTCCAAGAAAGTGTACTGGTAAAGATCAGACCTAAGTTCTTGCTTTTGTTTGAATACGGTAAGGTGACACCGTCAAATGTGACTTTTGGAATATTGTTAAAATCAAGCCTGCTACACGTACCTACCTTGGCTACCAATAATTATTACCTGCGATTTATTCGGATTTACCAATAAGGCAAATGAGAGAGCCCATGATTTGATTGCGTTGGCTTAGAAGTTTGATTTTTTCACAGCTCCAATGGACAGTAGACCTGAGTATATGATATAAATTTCAGCTTGATACCTCCACGCGGTCCTGAGAAAAAGGGTCTTGACAAACAGACAGACGGACGGACGGACAACAAAGTGATCCTACTCGTATACGGGTTCCATTTTTCCCTTTCGAGGTACGGAACCCTAAAAATCACTACTTTTAGTTCCAGCACGTATACTCGTATATTTAAAACATTTTGACAGCCAGCTTCCGCTTACGGCAGTACGGCACTTAATAAGTTTTTAATTAGTTTCGTTTTTCTGCCTCATTCTGCCAAAGAACTATACAGTATACAAATAATTGTAGTCCTTAGAGCTGAAACAGTGATGCTATGGATATTCAGTCCACAAACTCAAAGAGATGACCTTTAAGTAGGTACTTTCCCGGGATGATAAGTTCAAGCTATAAGATCGCAGTTCTACACACACAAAGTAAAATAGGCTAAATGATCTAAGAGTAAAAGTGATTCCCTTGAGTGAATCACTGTTTGTTTGCGCATATTTTAGTTATAAGACGTCCAGTTTTCCTACGAAAACTTTTTTTTTGTGCAGTGTATTTTATACATATTTATAATAATTTGTAATATGGTCGTAATTTTAAGTAAATACAATACAATAATAGCAACAAAGTGAAGCAAAAAACATTTTACAATTTACTTACCGGGTTATTTTTCCAGCATGAGCCAAATTTTATGTGCTTGTTTAGACAAACAAAATGAACTACTTTTATTTACTACTAGCTGTGCCCGCGACTTCGTCCGCGTGGAATAGTAACTTTTGGCAGAATTTTGATTTTTGTAGGAATTTTTTTAAAGATCTTTAAAAAGCCTAGTAGCCTAGGTTATACCTTATATAATTATCTAACTATTAGTGAAAGTCCCGTTAATATTGGTCCAGCCATTCCGGAGATTAGCGGGAACAAACAGACAGACAGAAATACAAAAAAAAATTAAATTGTGTTTTTGTTATTGGTACCCGATATACATTCATACCCATTTAGTAAAAACTTGTTATTTTGACATTACAAACAGACACTTTAATTTTATTTATTTGTAGGTAATATAGATTTTATTAGGTGTGGAGTCAAATTTTTTCATTTGACTTGTATTTGCAGACAATCCTTGTATGTACACACACCCCAACCATTATTATAATAATGGTTGGGGTGTGTGTACATACAAGGATTAAATAATTTAGTTAATTAGATTCTTGGTTGAAGATTTTTGTTTTTTGACATCATTAAGTGCCTGTAAAGGTCTATATTGAATAAAGATTTTTGCGGTTGAGTTTGAGTTATGGGGACCAAATTCGAAAATGCGAAAAAAACTCAGCTGTTCCATACATTTAGGTTCGGTGGATGTTGAACATAATTATTTTGTAAGGAACAGCTGACTTTTTCGGAATTTCGAGATTGGTCCCATAGTAAAAGATCTTCATTATGCTTGTCTGAACAAGCACATAAAATTTGGCTCCTGCTGGAAAAATAATCTGGTATAATATTCTTAAAAGCACTAATTCTAATAAATGAGATGAACTTTTACCTAATACTAATAAACCTAATACTAAACTTTATTCTAAACTAATAGAATAAAGGACCACATTTCAGGCAGATAAAATAGATTATTTTTTATAATTATAATTTAATGTACGTCTCAAACGCAATTTTCATGAGGAGTTTAAATTCTAAATATATTTCGTAGATGTCTACTTAGGGGGATATTTATTCGATAAACCGCATTTTTTACAATTGCTACCACAGTCAATACTTAGATGATTAAAGTAAAATACAGTAAACACAATATTGTTATCATTGCCTGCACGCGGTGACAATTCAAGTTGTTTACGGTTTCCCTATCTGGCATTTATATAATTACGAGTACAATTATCTTTTAAAGCAATATTGAAAAGACATGACCTCTTTTTGTAAGCTGTTGACTCGGTTATTGAATCATTTGAGCGGGAAATTACTTACTCCGAAGTCAGAATCGCACCCGGGTATTTACCCTAGCACTTCCTCGAAGATTTGTTTAAAAGCGCGGATCTTGTCTTAAGTGTACAGTTCTATCAAGTCAATCAAAGAGAAACATGCTGAGACAAGCTAATTACCTGCTGGGGTTTGTGCTCCTGTTCTTCATAGCGGAAGTAGTGAGTCAAAAATTTGTTCATACAGTGTACAAAAGGCCACTTCCAAGGCCGACTCCGCCGAAAATAATTAGAGTAAGAAGAGACGTTGGAAACAGTGAACCGATTTGGCTATACCAAGGAGACGATGTTCGAAGAGCACCATCTACAGGCGATCATCCTGTCTTGCCGCCGTATATTGATGATATTAAGCTAGATCCCAATAGAAGGTATGCCCGAAGCCTCGATTCTCCAAGTGCAAAACGGGGTGGCGGCAGCCATTCTACGTCAAGCAGTAGCCGTGACACGGGGCCTACGCATCCCGGCCACAATCGTCGCAATGCCAGATCGATCTCACAAAATGTCTACATACCGGAACCAATTAATTCACCCACATTCCCTAAGCCCGAGGACCTCATTTTCCCCAGACCTAGGAATCCAACACGTTCTCCAATTCTACCAAGATACAGACGAGATGTACAGCTAAATCCGCAAAGACCTACTCACCATAATGTTTTAATCCCAGGTTGGAATCCGCATGCGCGTGTAAATCCTTGGCAGAAGATCAAAGTACGAACTGGTCGTGATGTCAGCAATGTTGATCTGATTGATAATGACGAAGCCATTGATGTTTCAGATGTTTTGTATCACCTGTAAGGGGTATTTATTTAATGTGATATTTGATAGAGTAACGATTTAGTTCTTTCCTTATTTATTTGAGGCGACGTAATTACAAGATAGCATTGTGATACTAATTTATTAAACGGTTATAAAAAAAATTGGACAATATATTAATAAATGATTGTCATATTTATATTTGAGTTAGTAATTTTAATTATATCTTATTGGTCTTGTTCTATAAATGCGCTTACGAAATATGATTTCTAATGCATTATATCTAGTGAAATATTGTATGTTTTTGTATATCGTTGTATGGTATTGTATTATATATTTATTATATAAACAAACAAAATCTACATTAAACATTAAACACTAAATATAAGGCATTTATACAAAAGGCGGACTTATTCCAAACACAGAACTCTTCCAGTCAACTTTTGTAAGGTGTAGAGGATGAACAGAGTGGCAATCGCTTTTTATCTGACATATCTATAATAAAATATTCTGTATTCTGTATTTTTTAATCTTATGACTAGGTACTTAAAGAGTATGAAAATTTCAAAGTACTCGTTAAAAAACACATTTTTTCGTAAAAAAATCAAATTGATCTTGCGCCCTTATACACGTCTTAGACCTTTTAATAAAATAAAAGGTATGTGTAACCTGACTAACCCGACTTTGATGTAAGCAGCTGCATTTTGGATGCGATTACGCAGCTCCGCAATCGAGGATACTGACATCGCGTACACGAGGTCTTTTAGACACCTCCAATAAAAAATCCAAGGGATTTAAATCCGGTGATCACGGTGGCTATAAAATAGGACAAAGCCGGCCTTCGACCTTTTGCGTAATTTTCGTTTAAGTGATTTCTCACTCTTTCAAAATAATGTTTACATTTCATACCTTTCTGCGTACTGTCGAGCAGCAACGTTGGCATAACCTTGACACTCGCCATAAGTTTGTGCATATTCGAATGTCGTGTACTGATGTCTAGGCATGTTCAAAGTTCTTATTACTATTGCTAATTGTCAGAAGGTATCACAAATACAAACAATATCCAAATCGTAAAGCTAGTAAAGTCCGTGTACGCGACGCCAGTATCCTCGATTGCGGAGCTGTGGACTCGCACCCAAAATGCAGCTGCTTACATCAAAACGTTACGTGCGTTAGGAAATCGTACAGGTACTTTTTTTATACAAACGTTGTCCCTTATTTCCTTCCTGGATAAAGGCATTAGCTATTTTATTTTTTTCAAAAAAATCAATGGCAACTATAAACGTGCTCCTATGTTTTCCTTTTTTATTAAGTTGATTACTAAATGAGATATAAACCTTCAAAAACCTGAAAAATTGGCCTGATTTTCTGCTATATTCAAACATCCAGCAAACGAATTTGACGAAATTATATGAAAAAGCAAAACAAAGAAACACAGCCAAAGCCTTTCTTTAATTTTTAACCTAAAATGTAATTAATCGGTCTAGTTTTAGCGGAGAAAACAGGGGACTTCGAAACGTATATTTTGTGTACTTTTTATAGGTATTTTCGATCCTAGCTGCATTTGTCTCTATCGCGCTCAGAACGATTGTTTGGGCATACAGCGAGACAGCAATACATTTTACAAATACCTATTTCTGAATTCTCTCGACCTTAGTGTTTCCTCTTTATTAAAAAGTCTAGGACGTGTATAAGGACGCAAGTTCAATTTGATTTTTTTTACGAAAAAATGTGTTTTTTAACGAGTACTTTGAAATTTTCATACTCTTTAAGTAGTCATAAGATTAAAAAATACAGAATATCTAGGCTCATTACACCTTTGCATTACTACAGAAGCTTAAAATTAATATTACGACAAAAATATTTTTTTGAAGTTTTAATACTATTTGCTATTTTAATAGTCATGAAATTAAACATATTTAGAATGCTTAGGCTTATGATACCTTTTTGGAATCTAGAATAGCTAAGCAAGTTTTTAAGATAATGGGCACGATGAGCGTCCTACATTTTTTTCACACTGTAGCTGATCAAACATGAAAGAAAATTAATTTCATTTTTAATTTTCTTTGACTTTTAATTTATTTTGAACACTTTAGGCTAGTTTGTTAAATTTAAGTCTTTGTTTTTGATAGCTAAACTATCGCTTGTGAAATAAAAAAAAAACTAAAATCGAAAAAGCTCCCCATTTGTAGAAATGGCACTATAAAAACTAATCGCACTTGGAAATTTTTGAAAAAAAAAACAAAAACAATAAATATCTCTGAACCCGTGATATTTTCACTAAGGTCAAAATTTGTGGTAAGGGAGGCCATGATGAAGTCCTTCTATAGTTACAGGTTTATCCATTGTTTTTGGGACACCCTGTATATATACAAGGTGGAAAAAGTCTATGGGCCCTGGAGGAAAACTTCATTATATCCTTAAGATAGATCATTTTACTTAAAGGAAACATTCTTTTATTTTTAAAAGAAACAAAACTGCATTCAAAGATTTTCTAAATAGGTATCCGGGAATCGAACCAGCTAAAAATAAAAAATAAAACTAAACACTCGCTATTTTATTCTACTAATTGATAAAATCTTTCTAATAAACACAAATACCTACTTATGAACTTTATTTTATCATCAAATCTAATTCGAAGGACTCGTAAACATGAAAGAACATGATTGCCTGGCAAGATTTTGACACTTGAACTATTCGGCATTAAAATTTTGTTACACTTTATCTGTTGTTGTTCGAAATGAGACCCCTCGTTCCGGATAGATATTGGTCATTATGCGTAGGTATTAGTCATTATGCGTATTGGTCGTAATGCGTATTGGTCAATACGCGTTTTTAAATTAAAAATTATTGGTCATTATGCGTCGAGAGGTGTTTAGTCTTTGTTGAAATTCATTTAGTGTAGCCGTTTGCAAAGTATTATTTGTGGTGTATGCTCCTAATATTTAGCAGTTTTGTTTCTTTTTAAAAATAAAAGAATGTTTTTTTTAAAGTAAAATGTGCGAGGGCGGATTAATTTCTCAGAGAGATAACGGCCAGCAAACCACAGTAGTGGTTATATAAGACGTTGTGTTATGGTGGTGAGAGTATGTCATATAAATAATATGATTGATTTTAATCAGGGTATAAGTGACGGTGTCCCTTTTCTTTTAACAGTGAGTACAGTGATATTTTCTCCCGGGAAAATTCATAGTTCTATTTTTTTTTCAAAATTTTGTGGTTTCATATAATTAAGTTAACGTTTACAAATCATATTATGCCAAAAACCATTATAAATACACAAAAAATTAACTTGGCAATGTAAATCGTATAATTTTTCCAACATATTGCACGCGAAATCAGCTGTTTGGGTCATCGAACCGGTGCGTGTGAGCGGAACAAAAATTATGCCGGCGCGCCATACATTGCGTAACATGAGTAAAAATTAAAAATGAAAACCCCTTTTTTCGCTATAAAAGCTTTTCCGGGAAAAATAAACATCGGTAAACAAATATTAACATTGGTCTGAACTCACTGTTAAAAGAATAGGGACACCGTCCCCTATACCCGGTGTAAGAAACATAATTGTAATATTATGTATAAATGGTATGTGTGATACATCTACACATACAGACACATAAATAAATAAAGGTATATAAATACACATATAAGTACACGTACTTTATATTTCTGATGATGAATTGGAGGGAAGGTACATTTTCAAGTGGCCCTTAAAAGGGAAGGAATTAAGAAGGAAAAGATTGGACTGTAGTTCTCTCACAAACAAATCCTACAGCTTGGCATCATGTATGACAAAAGACAAGACATTGATGTAACGCATGATTGCGTAGGACGAGAATTTGGAAAAATAAAAATGGAACGGGAAGTTATACAGGATAATTTTTAAGCCATCAACAACCTCCCAGGGGCTGATTTTAGTGCTCAGATGCAACAACTTTTTGTATGGGACCAACATCGAAATCGCAAAAAAAAAACACTTCTCCATACAAACTAGGTTAGCTGATCGAGACTTTAGTATGGGAAAGTGGTTTTTTTTTGCGATTTCGATGTTGGTCCCATATAAAAAGTTGTTGCATCTGAGCACTAGAATCAGCCCTTGGGAGGTTGTTGATGGTTTAAAAAATACCCTGTATATCTAGGAAATTAAGGACACTGCAGAATATTGAAGACAAGGCAGAGGTGTACATGTTCCCCCGGTGATGAATAGGTAACCACTTGAGGGGTTGGACTATCACTTCTCAGTTAACCTCATTTGTCAGTATTGTCAAATTCCTAAGCAGAGAGCTAATGTCATTTTCATACATTTTTACCGGAACGAGTGCGGAAAAAATGTATGAAAATGACATTAACTGCGGAAAAAATAGCGTTAGGTTGTCACAAGATAATGTCATTTCCATATACATTTTTTTCTGCGGAGCGACCGCAGAAAAATAAGCGTGTGGCTCTTGTCTATAGGCCCTCAGGTCAGTTGCCTTTCTTGTCAGTTTCTTTAACTGGTCACTTTACTTAAGTTCATCATTTATGCATTTCATCCGTCCAGTACAACCTTAAAACTCAACATTTTTTTTAAATTGACACTGCAACAGTAAAACTTTGTTATGAACTGAAAGTAAGTTTAGAAGTAAACTGGATTGGTCAAAGCTTCGAAAATATCGTATATACGAGTATGTTACGCTCAAAGACCGAAAACGCTCATTGAGCGAAAAAATAGCTCACAACGCGTTATGGTCACAGTAAAAAATCCTCATGGCGAAATTCGTATTATGGCTCTAATGAAAACGCTCACAACGCGTTGTGGCAGTCACAGAAAAACCACATAGCAAAATTCGTGTCGTGTCTGACATGTTATACGACCACGACGCGTTGTGGCAATGAAGAAGAGCCATGAGGCGTTCGGAGCAAAATCATAGTTCCTGTAAAAATAAATAGCAAGCAAACACCTTTTTTCACAATTATAGTAATGTCTAATATAAGTAATTAATGTAAGTACATTGTTGTTGTTTACTGTTGACTAATTAACAAAACTCAAAATTCATAAAAAACTTAAGTCCCTTATTATTTTAAGTTTGTTTAAAAGTTTGTGTTCAATATTTTATTACTTAATAAGTTGTTTTTTTAATATAAAGTAATCCTAATAAATAACAAATTTCCTTTTATTTTAATGATACGTTTTTTTGTATTATATTTCATAATTATTAATAACATTCTAATAGTATTCATAACAAATACGTTATACAGTGATTTTAATTTTTTAAAGGATATAATAAATATTCCCTAAGGACATCTACCATAACGTTTCGAGATTTGTAGGACCCATATCGCAAAGCACTTTGCGTCGGTTGTAATCAAATATGGTTCCATACGCCTCATGGTTTTTCTTCATTGCCATAACGCGTCGAGATTGAATAGCATGTCAGCCACGACACGAATTTCGCTATCTGGTCTTTCTGTGATTACCACAACGCGTCGTGAGCGTTTTCATTAGAGCCATAACACGAATTTCGCCATGTGGATATTTTACTGCGACCACAACGCGTTGTGAGCTATTTTTTCGCTCAATGAGCGTTATCGGTCTTTGAGCGTAACATATATCTACGAAGCTGTTCAATAACTGTTCAATTAACTGTAAATATATCAGTGCTAACAGTTTTAAAAATGATATGACAGTCTTGTCAGGGGATTGCAAAAAAAAATAGAAATATTATATACGATATAATGATATATAGTTCAATAAAGAAATACTAAACTGGCGACGAGAAAATGACTACAGAATTACCAAAATTAAAAAGAACAAGAACTTGCACAATTCACACGGATAGAAAAACAACTAGGAACACTTACGTACGTAGACGTTTTTTTCTGTATTCTTAGTTTTTACGAGGTGTATGTCAAAAGCCTTGTATCTGTACTGTGTAAATGAATAAATGATTTATCTATCTATCTATCTATCTAGACGAATTTGATTATAATACACGAATTAAAAACATTGAATCTTACGAAACTAATTTTAATCGCACGCAGTCTGAAATTGAGAGCTTGATTAATGAAAATGAATTAGAAAATGAAATTGAAGAACGTAACACTACAGAAGAAGGTATTTTATGCATAAAACTCCGACTTAATTCCTTACGTATCCGGCCTACTACCAGTAATAGGAACAATGAGTGTACACCTCCCAATTTTTCAATTCCAAAGGTAAACTTCCAACCTTTTCATGAAAAAGAAACCTTTAAGAATTTTGTAAAACGTCTCGAAATGTTTCTTAAATTAAATAATTGCCTTGAAAATGAGACTCGAATTTATACTTTACTTACTGCTTTATCACCTGAATTATACCTTCTGGTATTTCGAGACGTTTTACAAAATTCTTAAAGGTTTCTTTTTTATGAAAACTTATAATATTCATGTCACATATATCAGGAAGAAGATATATGTGACATGAATATTATAAGTTCAAATTCAACAGATAAATTTTTGATGACGATTTTTGTCGAACTGGATACGTGTGCTGCATTGTCATCTATGTCTTATGAAGATTGTAAGCATTAAATTTAAACAAAAAAAATATTTAAAATGGACATTAAGCTCACAGGAGAAATTATTATACCTTTTGGTGTTACATATGTTACATACTCTTATAATGATCAAACCGCTAATGGTAAATTATATATATGTTGAACATATATTTGGAAGATCTTGGATACGTAATATGAATATTAACTTATCCGACATTAAAAAGGTTAGTATCCACAAGGACTACAAATTAGATGACTTGCTTACTGAATATGCATGTAATTTGGGATGTATTCCCAATTTTAAAGGTCACTTCAGCTCAAATGACAATTCGAAACCAATTTTTATTAAACCTAGAAGAATACCATATGCATTGAAGGAAAAAGTTGAAGAGGAAATTGAACAGTTATGTAAAGAACGGGTAATTACTAAAGTTGATAATTCTGAGTGGGGAACACCAATAGTTCCAATAGTTAAACCGAATGGCTCGCTTAGATTGTGTGCAGACTATAAGGTTACCTTGAACAAAGTTATTATGGATGAAAAATACCCTATACCTGTGATTGAAGATATTTTTAGTGAAATGAACGGGGGTAAATATTTTTGTACTCTTGATATACGTCAAGCTTACTTAAATATGCAGATGACTGATGAGAGTTCTATGATGCAAGCCATAAGCACACATAAAGGGACATTTAAGGTGAACCGTCTGATGTTTGGTGTTAAAGTGGCACCTAAGCTATGGCAAAAATTTATGGACCGTATATTACAAGGCTTGCCTGGAACAAAATGCTTTTTCGATGATATTATTATTCAAGGATCAACACGAGAAGAGTTGCTGAAACGATAACGGCAGGTTTTTGAGAAAATAAAAGATAACAATCTTAAAATTAATAAAGAGAAATGTCAATTTTTTTCAAATAAGTATTAAATATTTGGGACATATGATTGATGAACATGGCTTACACAAAAATAATGAAAAAGTAAATGTTATATTAAAAACTGACAAACCAAAAAATGTTAATCAACTTCGAACCTTTTTAGGTATGGCCAATTATTACAATAAATTTATTTCAAATCTTGCCAGTATTGCATCACCCCTCAATAGTTTATTACAACGAAATAGTAATTTTATTTGGACTTACGATTGTGAAAAAAGTTTTGAGACTATAAAGAAAGAGATTGCCAATGATAACGTGTTAATACATTTCGATCCTAAAAAAATATTAGTATTAGCCACAGATGCTTCACCTACTGGGCTGGGAGCCGTCCTGTCTCATCGGCTACCTAATGGTGACGACCGACCAATAGCCTTTGCTTCACGATCACTCAACAACAGCGAAAAGAAATATAGCCAGATCGATAAGGAAGCGATGGCAATATATTGGGGTCTTAAAAAAATTTACCACTATTGTTACGGCAGAAAGTTCATTTTAGTTACCGATCATAAACCCTTAACAACAATATTTTATCCAGAAAATACATTGCCTTCAATGAGCACAATGCGCCTGTTCCATTACGCACATTTTTTATCAGGTTTCGATTATAACATAGAATACAGAACAACTAAAGAAAACGGCAATGCAGATTACTTGTCACGCTTCCCTGTTGAGTCACCTAACCATCCAACCAGTTGGACCAACATTTTATGTATCAGCTACAGCAAATACATGCAATATCAATGAATCACAATAAGTTAACTGACGAAGCAAAAAAAGATACTGAATATCAAACCTTAATTAAAGCCCTACAAACTGGCACAGATTTAAAAAGATTGGGATATAACAATAACGAACTTACATTACACGATTACCTTATATTCAATGGAACGAGACTTATGGTTCTTGACAACTTACAATTTTTTTTTAGATGAACTCTGGGCATTTGGGTAGGTATCTGTAAAATGAAATTACTTGCCAGGAGTTATGTTTATTGGAAAAACATTGATAACGACATTGAGAAACTTGTTAATAGCTGTCGAGAATGTAAGATTAAACAAAATGAACTGGCTAAAGCACCGCTACATCACTGGGAGCAGCCGTCTGGTCCTTGGCAGCGAATCCACATTGACTTCGCTGGTCCAATTAACAATCACTTTTTATTCATAATCGTTGTCGCCTATACAAAATGGATTGAAGTTATCATTGCCGTAAGTGTGGAATCTTGGTGCATTAAAACCCTCCAAGAAATTTTCGCTATATTTGGTCTACCCCACATCCCGTTCTCTGATAACGGAAGACAGTTCACATCGTCAGAATTTGAGAATTATTTACAACTATATAATATCAAACATAAAAAATCGGCCCCATATCATCATCACAAATGGGCAAGCCGAAAGGTATTGTGCAGACGGTCAAAAATTCATTAAAATCTATGACTAATGAAAGAGGTGACATACATAGCAAATTGCTTGTTATGCGAAGCACTGGGATGACCCCATACGAATTAATGTTTGGTAGGAGCATTAGAACCCCTTTACATGCATGGTTTGGTAAGACCGACCATAGAGAACACCCGATAGTCAGGGATGACAACCAGTTGAGGTCATTCCAGTCGGGTCAGAGAGTTCAAGCCAGGAACTACGTGTTAATACTGATAAGTGCAATCATAAAATTGTAAGTTTGTAAAATTTGTGTCTGTAGCTGTCTCCTATGTGACAAACCATTGGCAGAATTCCACACTTTAATTCTTAGAATATTTCATATGTGACAACCCTGATATCAATATAGGCTATTCTATAAGGCTGTAGCCCGGTAGCTGTTGAATTTAACTTTAATGAGAGCGCATTGCGACTTGGAACATTGGCAAGCTTCTGAAATAGCCTTTAAATATACAAATGATAGCGCAGACCTTACTTGGAATTTGAGTGGTTTGATCAAATAACTGTCTTTGTTCGAAACGATTTTGTTACTTGCAAGGAATACTTAAGAAATTAGCTATTGAGTTGAGCGATTCTGTCACATTATTGATTTGTTTAGGACATTAATAGGGGTTTAAATTATAACATGACATTTTTATTATCTCCTACTAAAAGTTTAGTTTTCAGCATGTTTTATGAACCAATAGTACATTGTTACCTTAGGGGTGAAAGTAACTTATTTAGTCCCGAGACTAGCTCGAGGTATAAATCTTTAACCCGAGGTAAACACTGTACTTTTCATTACGAATACAAGGAAAGTGAAAATAAAAACCTGAATTAGCTAAGGAAAAAATGAGTGAATTTTATTTTATTAAATCAACAACTTCTGCTTTGGCCTCTTCTCTTATGAAATCAGGCGTTAAATCCATATCAAAATCAGATGAACTCATTGTGTTAATACAAATCTCTGCTATACGGAAGTATAAACAAAATTCGATAAATCGAAAAAACAAGTGAAGATCGGATTGCTTTCCCGCTTATTTTGTTGTTTTTTCTGTGGCCGGCCAGCTATTCAGTCATTTTTTTTTTCGTAATTGAAAAAATGGTAAATATTTTGCCCAAATCTATGCTATTTAGAAGAAATAGTTGAAAGTAAATTATAATAAAGTCATTAAAATTTCTTTTCTTCTTTAATTAATACTTATCTTTATATTTTTTCAATTTTACACCGCGCTGTAATTGAATGGTTGAAATGTGAAAATAGAACTACACTCGGCGTCAAAAAAATCGCACCTCTAAGAAAATCACTTTCAAATGTCACTGTCTTTTGATATGCAGATGCAGTCACATTTATTATGATTTTATTTAAAAGGTTACTTAATGAACTTAATAAAAAACATTACTTTTCATTATCAAATAAAACCTAAAGCAACAAATATAGTGTCACAAAAATTTCTTGCAAATTTTGCTATCCGGGAGAGTCGTTAGTTGCGCTTCCTTTGTGGGTATAAAAGGGTCAACACGGGGTCAATGTGGGTCATTCGCTATTCAACCGTTGAAGAGGACACATCTGTACATTTTACTAAAGAAAAAACACCTGGAAGATGGATATCACAGCTGATGAGGCCGCTCTGTGTGCTGAAGTGCTGAAATCAGGGATGGGGCAGTGTGATGTCGCCCGGCAACTGAATCTGAGCCATTTTTCGGTTCGAAGAGTATACCAGCGCTTTTTAGAGACCGGTGGCTATATCCGGAGACATGGGTCCTGTAGACGTCGCTGCACTTCGGAAAGAGACGACCGGTTCGTTGTGTCGTACTCTTTGAGAAATCGCTTCTCAAACGCTGTTCAGTTGCAACAGTAGCTCCAGGCAGCTTGCAGACGCACCGTGAGCGTCTTTATGATTAGAAGAAGACTGAAGGAGAAGAAGATAGCAGCCCATAGAGCTGCTACAGGTCCAAAATTGACTGCAGCGCACCGGCGAGCCAGCTTACAGTTTGCTCGTGACCACGTCGATTGGACCCTTGAGCAGTGGGGAGCTGTTCTCTTCTCAGACGAGACGCAGGTGTGGCTTTTCTGCAACGACCGACGGAGAAGGGTATACCGGAGGCAGGGTGAACATTTCGCCCAAGCCTGCATTCAGGAGACGGTGGAATATGGAGGCGGATCTTGCATGTTCTGGGGTGGTATGTCGGCTGCCGGCAAAACCGACCTTGTCTGCGTCTCCCGGACGGGAGGTGCTCGCGGACAAGGGTCGCTGATTGCTCGCCGCTATGTCACAGAGATCCTGGAAGTGCATGTGGTCCCCTTTGCCGAATTTTTTGGCGAGGGGTTCACATTAATGCACGACAACGCTCGCGCTCACACTGCAGCCATCGTGAGCGACTTTCTGCGGAGGTTCCAAATTTCTGTGATGCAGTGGCCAGCGAGAAGCCCGGATCTGAATCCGATAAAGCACCTCTGGGACCATCTTAAATGGAAGGTTCGATCTCGGGATCCAGCTCCTTCGACTCTACAGGAACTCCAAGACGCGGTAATTGAGGAATGGGATCTTGTCCCTCAAGAAGAGCTCCTGAAGTTGGTGAGGTCCATGAGGGACCGCATGGAAGCCGTCATCAGGGCAAGGGGGGAGGGGGGGTTAACACTAGATTTTAAGTTAATTTTAAGACACTTTTTGTACATTTTTTTTGTAAATCATCGATTGTTATTTAGGACTTAATTAAGGATTTTTATTATTTTTTTCATTTTAATGTTTTTTGTATCATTAAAATTAAACAAAAGTTTAAATTTAATTGTTTTTTGATACTCCTTTTTGTTACCTTTCTAATGATACCCAACACTATCCTCTAAATAAGGTTTAGGAATTTTTGAACAAGATTTTTAAAAGGTGCGATTTTTTTGACGCCGAGTGTAGTTGCTTTTTATAATTTGACAACTGTCATTAGAAAACGATTCTCCCTAGGGCTGAAAAGTATTACTTTTAACGCGCTCCTCAGGCAATATTAACAATAGGAAGCAACTCGAAAGGTTTTACACTAAAAACTTGTAAAAGGTATGATAGAGAACATAAACGTGCTATAAATTAAAGACAATAATAAATCATAATGCGACTATAATAAAACTGTTTGTGTGCAACTGATTCAAAGAGCTATAGATTTTCGGATAAATAATCGGAACCCTCAAAAATAGTAACAAGGATGATCCTTATCATATACGTCCTCACCGAGGGCTCGAGCCTACCCTATGTTAGGGTATTTAGGCCTTAGTCAACCAGCCTGCCCCAGTGCGGATTGGTTGACTTCACATACATCTTTGAATTTCTTCGCAGATGTATTTTTTTAAATAATAGTAGTTTGTTGAATAATAGTAGAGCCTTTATTGCGCGTGGCCCGACACGCACTTGACCAGTTTTTTATATATTACTAGCTGTGCCGGCGAACTACGTTTCGCCATAATAAGAAATAGTTTACGACCTATTCTCAGACCTACCGAACACACACAAAAAAATTCATAAAGATCGTTCAAGTCGTTTCGGAGGAGTTCGTTAACAAACACTGTGATACGAGAATTTTATATATTAGATTTCATTTTAATGTTATTTATTTTATATGCGTCTATAAAACCAGAAATAAATGAGTATAAAACTTGAAATGAGAACTAGGAAGCTGTTAACTTGTACGAATCTTTATATATTCTACAACTGCTCAAAAATTTTTTAATGCTCTTTACCATTTTATGCTTTACGCGGCCATTTTAGTTATGCTTGTAGTAGGTACAGTAAGCCCCCATTCAATCTTAACATTTGCACTTTGAAAACCTATTACAAGCGACATAAGAACGGTCCAAAGGTCAAACAATACCTATAGCTTGACAAGGAGCTTACTGTACGTAAGCTCAATTTTGTCAAAATTGTCAATATTTACATAAACACATACCTTCACATGAGAAATAATATATAAGTAAGCTAACTGTTTCATTTGTACGTATTATACGATTTCTTCAAAATGATGTTGCCCAGATATTATTTCTGCCATCCCACTTAGTTTGTAAAACGTAATCAGAGGAGTATTTTTGCGTAAATGGGATTCTGAGACCCGCCTTATGTTTGCCGCCTTGGAGATTTGAAATATGAGTTTAATTTTGTCTCTTGTGATAATGCGGAATAAATATTTGTATTTTTTGAGATAAAAAGGCACAGTTAATTTAGTTATTACATTTCCCAGATAAATTATGATTATTCCTAAAACTTTTACGGCATTAAAACGCGTTTGGTACCCTATTTTGGCTCCGACGTTTCGGCCAGGTTTTACCGGCCGTGGTCACGGGCTGACTGTAGCAGCGATGTTACGCCTCAGTGTCCGATGAAGAATCTTCCTCCGATAAAGGAGGAACGCCTCAGTGTCCGATGAAGAATCTTCCTCCGATGAAGGAGGAACCCGAAACTGCCCGGAACGTCGGAGCCAAAATAAGGTACCAAACGCGTTTTAATACCGTAAAAGTTTTAGGAATTTAAAATGCAATGCGAAAGGTTAAAAAAAAATCATAATTGTTTTTTTTTTGTAATTTCGTAGAAATAGTCCCTAATCACAGAATAGATAATAGTCCCTAATTATTAATGTAGTGTTTTGTTCTTGAGCTCAGGTATACAAAAAAACAAAATCAATGTCTACATTGTCTATACAAATGGACCATTAAAGACTACAGGCCCGTGGCAAAAATTGATGGGTCATTTGAACCACCAGGAGACCTATTTAGAAAGATAGAAGGGCATTAAATAATAAGATTCAGTACTATGCCGTCACTTGTAAGCTCAAACTCAAACTCAAACTCAAAAATCTTTATTCAACATAGACCTTTACAGGCACTTATTGACGTCAACAAATTACAAAATCCTATTTAATCAATAAATTAATTTAAAAAATGCAACAAGTCAAGATAAGCTATGTATTATTTAAACCTTGTATGTACATACATCTCAATTCTCAACCATAATTAAGATATATGCAAATACAAGTAAAATGAAAAAAAAAAAAAAGTTGACTCTACACCTGTTCGGAAATTGGGAGAGCCTTCTCGAGAAGAACAGGCAAGAAACTCGGAAGGTCTATTTTTTTTGTCTCCTCTTTTAAATTGCCAACATTACAATAATATATTATTTCACAAACATAACTTTGGTTTATTAAAATATATATAGAAATGCCTGTCGGAGTGATTGGAACAGTTACTCAAATACATACATCCAACAATCACAAAGTGTACTTAATGAACGTCAAATTGATACATTTTTTGTCAATCCCAAGCAGTTTTATCTGTCAGATAGTCAGACACTTTATAATATGCTTTTTTCATAAGTACTTTCCTGACTGCAGTCTTAAATTTATTTAAGCTAAGTTCTTTAATATTGGTTGGGAGTTTGTTGTAGAAACGTACACAAAAGCATCTAAAAGAGTTATTAATTTTTTTAAGTCTAGTATTAGGTAATGCTAACATATTCTTTTGTCTAGTATTTACTGAATGAATATCACTGTTTTTACAAAACAAATGTATATTTTTATGGACATATAATATATTCTCGTAAATATATTGCGACGCAACAGTCATAATACCAATTTCTTTAAATTTTTCTCTCAAAGAGTCTCTCATTTTAAGATTATAAATTGCTCGAATAGCCCTCTTCTGCAGCACAAAAATAGTCTGAATGTCGGCAGCATTTCCCCACAGCAACAAGCCATACGGCATTACACTATGAAAATAAGCAAAGTATACAAGTCTTGCTGTATCAACATCGGTCAGCTGACGTATTTTCCATACAGCGTAGGCTGCAGAACTAAGTCTCTTCGACAATTTATCAATATGTAGGCCCCACTGAAGCTTAGAATCTAAAGTAATACCAAGAAATACAACGGTGTCCACAAGGCCCACATTTTTATCCTTTATGTTTACAGTGGTCTGAACCTCTCTAACATTAGGTAAGAAAAATTTTATACATTTAGTTTTCCCTTCATTGAGGGACAAATTATTCATATTAAACCAGTGAACTATTCTTGAGATAGAATTATTTACATCGTCATTAATTTGCAATCCTCTTTTAATTTTAAATAAAAGTGAAGCTGTCCGACTGAGTGCTGGTGAGGATTCAAAAGTACAAGTAGAGGGAGTACATTTTGGTCATATATTTTTGTACGGCATTCTTACTATCGATCCATAAAAAATAATAATGTAGAAAATTGCTATATTTCATTAATCTATGATTATTGAAACTTTGACTATAATTTGAAAAATTGCATTTTTTGCTTTTCTCTATAATTCTTTTAGAACATTTTTTTTGAACGGCGATATTATATAACAATTGTATTTAGCAGTATCATGTTTAAAAAAAAGTTGCTGTACAGGATTAAATGACCTTACAGCTTTATAAATCAAAAATATTCTATGAAATTAAGATAATTATTAAAATACAGTCAAATAAACAATAATTTTTGACGGCATTATTTTTAATAGTACTTTTGAGTGCTACATAATGTTTTGGAACCGATGCCGTACTTTTTCAAATAACCCCCTAGACCATGGAAGGGGAGGGAGTTGTAACCCTCCATTTTTCCCCCTTGTCGCATGATTTTTGTACGGCGTTGCGGAATAATGGATTAGAAGAGGTATAGAAACCGTATGGAACCGATGCCGTACAGAATCAAATGACCAAATTTACCCTGAAAATCGCAGGAAAATATAAAAAAATCCCGACTTTGTGGCGCACTATTTTTGTACCGTACTACGTGTTTTCTTATTATTTTTCATGGATCTATCGATGGTAAGAATGCCGTACAAAAATATATGACCAAAATGTACTCTCTCTGCTTGTACTTTTGAATCCTCACCAGCACTCAGTCGGACAGCTTACAAGTGACGGCATAGTGCTGAATCTTATTATTTAATGCCCTTCTATCTTTCTAAATAGGTCTCCTGGTGGTTCAAATGACCCATCAATTTTTGCCACGGGCCTGTAGTCTATTACAGGCATTAATGACTCGTTTAAAACAATTACAAAATTACAGTTAGCAACTCAATATTTCTAATCATGCAAACATTAGCATCAATCAAGATGTTTATTATTTTTCATTACTCATACTCTGAAAGTAGGTCTGAAGTTGCCTGAGGAGCGGGTTGAAAGTAATACTTTTCAGCCCTAGGGAGAATCACTTTCAACTGACAGCTGCTGTCACATTTTAAGAACTAGTTCTATTTTCACATTTTTATTGAACCATGTTCTGACTTTCTATACAGCCACTCAATTACAGCGCGGAGTAAAATTTAAATAACATAATGTTAAGTATTTAAAGAACATATTTTTAAATGACTTTATTATAATTTATTTTCAATTATTTCTTTAAAATAACATAGATTTGGGCAAAATATTTACCATTTTTTAAATGATGAAAATGAAAAATGGCTGAATAGTTGGCCGGCCACAGAAAAAAAAACAAAATAAGCGGGAAAGCGGCAATGCGATTTTCATTTGTTGTTTCAATTTGTATATTTTATTAATAATAATAATGCTTTATTTATTTATTTATTTTCCTCCCAACAATGACATACATAATAGAAAAAAAACATATATAATTATACAATGCATTTTTGGGAGACTGGCGTCCGAATTAGGCAGTTTAATCCACCTGTGTCTCAGATTACCAGGCTAGGTAGATGCTGCGTAAGACAAAAATAATTAAATTTGTTCCTTATTAAGTTATGGAATATGAGACAATTTAGTAAATATATTATTTTTAACAATAATAATTATAATACTTCCATATAGCAGAGATTTGTATTAACTGTTAATTATATTTGTATAACATTGTTTTAATTAGAATGAACATGTGTGAGTTTAAACTTTATCTAATTCAGGTATGGAGTTAACGCCTGATTTCATAGGAGAAAACAAAAGCGGACTGAAGCAAAAGTTGTTGATTTATGTAAAAAAAAATACGTTTTTTCTTTAGCTAATTCATTGTTTTATTTTTACTTTCCTTGTATTCGTAATGAAAAGCACAGTGTTTACCTCGGGTTAAAGACTTATTTAGTCCCTCGAAACACCGTCTCGGGACTAAATAAGTTACTTTCACCCCTGGGGTAACAATGTACTATTTTATGTCGATATGACGTTACTTAAAAAATGTGGCACTAAGTGAGAAAGTCCACCCTTAACTTGTCAAAATGCGACATTAAGTCCACCCAAGTAAGGACATTATCATTGAGGTAACTTATTATATTTTCTACAAGACAATAAAAAGTATAAATTTAATGGAATTAATTCCAGCTGATTTAATATTGGTGCCCCAAAATATTAATGACCCAACGCTATCACAAGATTTTTTATATTTTAGCTTACCTAAGTTATTTGTTTCATTTTCCTAAGGTAATTATTAATTTTTAACCTACTTCACAATAGGAGGATGTTCTGTGTTCAACTATATTTTAACTGAATTCAAAAAAGAGGGAAGTTCTATGTTCGGCTGTACCTTTTTTAACCGACCTTAAATTTTTTTACACAAAATTAAAAACTAACTTCAACAACACTGAAAAGTTAAAAATAATATATCAATAGGTACAGACAACATCATATTTCAATATTGAAGTCGGTGCTAAATTTTTAGACTTTCTAGGAGATCATTGTTTGGCACCGACTTCCATATATAAATGTGATGACTGTACCTATTCATATAATTATTTTTAACTTTTCACTGTGTTTGAAATTGTTTTTTTGTATTTTAACAATATTTATATCTTTTCAATTAAATTCACTTTATAAGTAATACGTGCCGCGATTACTCCAGGCTAGGGGATCCTGGTGGACTTACTCCCGCCAATTCTTCACCAATTTTTAAAATAATTTTGTTATTCGACAGAGCTTATTGTCCACAAAGTCAGAATCTGATAATGAAATCTCAGGAAAATCGAGGGAAACCCTTAAATTTTATAGGTACGTCCAACGTGTCTTTTGCTTTTTCCGAAGCTATTCCGGTATTTGCATCTGGTACACACGAACCGAGCTGACGATGGAAGGATCCTGAACTTTAAGGAGTTGGAGTTTAGTTTTTAAATACAATTGACCCTACGTCGAATTTTTTAAAATTACTTCGGCAAGTTGTTATTAAATTCACTAAAAAGATAAAAATCCAAAAAATAAAAACCGACTTCATAAACACTTAAAAGTAAAAATAATATAAGAATACCACAGATTTATATTTAGGTACCTCTATGAAGAATATAGACAACATTACATTTGTAAATTGAAGTTGGTGGCATAGGATGATCTCTCAGAAAGTCTTAAAATTAAGCAGCGACTTCAATATAGAAATTTTACGTATTCTGTACTCATTCTTATATTATTTTAATTTTTTTTAAATAAAATACATCGCCCTTCACAAGGGTTTTTCTCCTGTGTCGTGGGTGCAGTTATACACATAGAATCTCACATGCACATACGCCCAGACCGGAAAAATTTCTGTAGGCCATAAAAATATTTGTCCCGTACGGGAATCGAACCCGCGACCCGTTGCGCAATAGGCGATCACTCGACCTCTGCGCTAACCGTGTCGTCAACTTTTAAGTTTTTTTAAGTACGTTTTAAATTTTTGGATTTTTTTAAAGTAAGTATGTTCAAAGATTACTCCGCCAGTTTCAACCCGATTTTAGAAACCCTTACATTTCATAGGAATCATCGTTTTTAGTGAAGTTAAATAACTTTACTCGGTGTTTGAGTCTAGTATAGTCATCATCTCAAGGATGCTTTCGTCATACTGAGCCATAATGGAAGGTTTATTGTCTTTTAGGAGTTAAAGGTTAGTTTTGTTTAATATAATACACACGTATTGACTCCTATTTGAATTGTTTCAAGTTGCTTTGGCGAGTTGACGATGGAAAGTATTACTCCTTAACAGTTAGGAGCTAGGAAACAATTCTTTGAATATTGTTTAGATTGTAAGAAGTATTAGTTCAAGTTATTTAGGTGCTTTCGTCAGGTTTGTATTAGGTACTTGATCAAGTCAGATCAAGTTTCTGTTTATTACTTTTGTCCTTTGCATTAAATGTCTTAAGTAAGTTTTTCCCTTTAGAGTGCGTTTTAGGTTTTGCTTTATGTTTTTTTGAAGATCGTTTAATGTTTTTATCCCTTGTTTTCCTTGTGTATTGTCACCGATTACTCCGCCAATAATGTGGTGTCAATATAAGTACCGGATTTGAATAACAATAACCATAAACACAGAAACCCAATTACATCCATGGCTAAAGCCTAATAATTCAGTAGGTGTCTTATGTGATCGAAATGCTAACGGCGAATGGAGGCATCTCTATATAGTATTGTCCACTTTTATAATGCACGAAGAACATGTGTACCCCGTTGGCACTAGGACGTGATAAGAATATTGACTTCGTACCTCCTTTTATGTAATGTTATCTTAGTGTTTGCACGCTATACAATATTAACTTTATTGTGCTATAGATGTCATCAAATTGAAAATGTGTAACTGCCAGCTAGAGTGAATATTTTAAAACAGCTGAACTTAGAATAATCTTACATTCTGATTGCTGACATTATTTTGTGCAA
Source organism: Schoenobius gigantellus (assembly GCA_963935595.1). NCBI lineage: Eukaryota > Metazoa > Arthropoda > Insecta > Lepidoptera > Crambidae > Schoenobius > Schoenobius gigantellus. The sequence goes on along the minus strand of OZ012547.1, from coordinate 28,079,249 downwards.
CTGTTCGGTTGTAAAAATAAGAATATTAAGTGATTTATAATCACCTTGGTTTTCATTCACTTTGCACAAATGGTTCATTTTTGTGAGAAACATACCTACTTAATGCATACACTTACTCGACGACTGCACAAGTAAAATATGTCTCGACGTTATCATAAAACGTGTTCGGAATGCAGTTAGCTCTTAGTTATACAATGTCATTTCGAATAAAAGAACCGACATTACATTATTTCGCACGGAAAGTTTGTTAAGGGCAGGTCATTTAAGAAAATTAACTTTATCGTGGAGGTTAATTATTTCATAGCTTTAATTTAAATCTACTCGTGCACGGCGACTGCTTTGTTTCTAGGAAATATAGTTGATAATTGCATTTACTACAGTAAATCGAAATTGCTTGAAAATGGGAAAGTAGTTTTGGAGTACTTGATGATGTAACTCTCTCATTGCGGGGCACGCCTCTCCTAGTAAGGGGAGTGGGGGGGGGGGGGTTTATGCTCACGCCCGCATCAGTGAAAGTTGGTGGTAACAATGTAGGTAATCGGTTATTGTGTTAGTAACTTGGAACAATAAAAAAAATAAAAACCGATTTCAAAAACACTGACAAGTTTAAAATAAAATAAGAATAAGTACCTACAGACAACATCTTTCTTAGATGACATCATTCTTCGATAACATCTTTGTTAGATGTAATTATAATGGTAACATATATTATTTCTTAGAACTGTTTAGCACTATTCCCGTCACTTACCTTAGCAAGAGCTTTCCTTAACCCCAAGGATGTTTGGTAGAAATTGCTACCTTAGCAATAAGGCCACCTATTGTTACTGTATCTCTTGTATTGTTGTGTCCTGTTTATGTATGTTTCGTGTGCAATAAAGTGTTCAATCAATCAATCAACATCACAATTCTATATTGAAATCGGTGACAAACGATGATCCCCTAGAAAGTCTTAAAATTTGTCACCGACTTCAATATAGAAGTGTGATGTTGTCTGTACCTATTCTTATATTATTTTAAACTTTTCAGTGTTTTTGAAGTCTGTTTTTATTTTTTGTAAAATATTTTTTATTTTTTGTGAATGAAATCTTTTTATTGAAAGGAACCCTAATTTAATACTAGCTCACCTTGGGTGAGCTGGTATTTAATTAGGGTTTCCCTCGATTTTCATGAAATCCCATCATCAGATCCTGACTTTAGTGATCTTGGGACCACTTCAGGAGTATGTATACTAGTATGTATACTCCTGAGGTGGTCACTACTCTATCGAATACAAAAGGGTTTTTTAAATCGGTTCACAATTGGCGGAGTAATCGCGTAACATACACACAAAACACGTTGGACACACCTAAAACTTTAAGGGTTTCCCTCGATTTTTATGGGATCCAATCATCAGATCCTAACTTTGGTGACCATGGGACCACCCTTGGAGTATCCTCTATCGAATACAAAAAGAATCCTCAAAATCGGTTCATAAACGACGAAGTTATCTGGGAACATACATAAAAAAAGCATATATTACGGTCGAATTGAGAAACCTCCTCCTTTTTTAGAAGTCGGTTAAAAAAAATAAATCACTGTGGTCAAAATGGTATGTTTCAGTGCGATGTAACACGATCCTCGTGGTTACATCACGATAGAGATCAACTGTCGATTATCGATAAAAGACAAGAAACTAATAATGCCTGGAAGAGATTGCTTTATAACAATAAAATAAAACTTGTACATTTCTTCTTTTTTTTAAGTTTGTTTCTTTTGTTTCGTGTTATTTGTGCAATAAAGAGTTCATTATTATTATTAATATAATTTTCATACTTTTGCATAAATTACTACGAGCAACTCCCGACTATAATATGTCGTTAATGCATTTAAATGAAGCAAATGAAGTAATTCGAAAGAGCTGCGGAGTAAGTATGTACAAATAGCAAGGGAGGTTTCGTGTTTCCAACACAAGCGACATATAACGAGGTGAAATTTGAATTAGCAATTGACATTTAAACTGACTGACGTATAAATTATCGTTAAGTGGCGTACTCAAAGTCAACTTGAAGCTATCAAAAGCCTTCTATCTACACAAGAAACAAGCTACAAACGCTATTAACGACCTCATCAACAAATGAAAAATTATATCTGTCCTGTATATGTTTTCTAAACTTGTATTTAATTGTGATTGAAATGTATGCGTCCAATCATTATTTTTATTTATTTATTATTGAACGAATGTATAATTATGCATCTGTACATATGTGAAAATTGATTTTTTCAGAAGCGCTTGCGTTTTGTGATCTGAAAACGTATGAGCTTACACTTATTTAGATGTTTTTAGAATACACAGTTCTTTCGTCTTAGAATTATTCTCCTTTATTAGATTTTTATACTGTTTAACAATATTTGTTTGGTTCCTACATTGTTCATTATACGAAAAGCTCACGTGAGAGGTGTTGCTGCAATGCAATCACATTTTTTAAAGAAATAGCAAATGGTGGAATAAATTTGAGACTACTCCGTTGCAAGCTGTTTCTTGATATTGAGTTTCGTGAAATCCACGTATCATTTTACTAATGAAGGCTTCATTAGTTAAATGAACTTACTTGTTTTCACTTCCACTTGTTCCGAAGGTTTCCATAGAGTGATTTACATCAATTTTTTTTTATTGCAGAAAGTTGGCAAACAAGCAAACTGCCCACCTGATGGTAAGTGGTAACAGTCACCTATAATTGGCTCTTGTGAGATTCGCAGCAAAACCTCAACCCCCACAAGAACCACAGTGTACAACTTGTGACACCAGATGTAAAGTCACGGTACCCAGTAATTTCACTGCTATATCTTACCCTTCAAACCGGAACACAGCAATGCAAGCACTGCTGCTTTGCGGCAGAAATAGGTAAGACGGAGGTACCTAAGCAGACGACCCTGGTACAGAGTCTTCCTCCAGTATAAATTTTAAGACTAAAACTAGGACTCCGTTCTATTAAATGTATTCCCTGTGTGTTTTCTGCCCGTACTTATGAGTTAATCCCCAAGATTCTTTAACACACTTGCTATCTCACAATTCGTCTTCAATTCGTGCGTGTTGCCGTGACGTACGGAACTGAGATGTGGTCGTTTACAATGGGTCTCACCATAAGGCACAATGTCTCTCAAACGACAATGGAGAGGGCTATACTCGGGCTTCTCTTCGCGATCGCATCAAAAATGATGAGACCCGTAAAAGAACTAGAGTCACCTACATAGCCCAAAGAATTGTAAACCTTAAGTGGCATTGGGCAGGGCACATAACTCGCAGGACCCACGGCCGTTGAGGCGGTAAGGTCCTTTAGTGGCGGCCACGTACCGGGAGACGCAGCGTTGGTAGGCCCCCACAAGGTAGACCGACGATCTGGTAAAGGTCGCGGGATAGCGCTGGATGCGGGAGGCGCAGGACCAATCGGTTTGGGGATCTCTGGGGAAGGCCTATGTCCAACAGTGGGCGTCTCTTGGCTAAAATGATGATGATGATTTCACATTATTGTATATTTATGATTATAATGTCTGTGTCTTTAACTTTACAGTATTAGAGTGGACCAATCGTTGGACTCATCCCAATAATAACTTTTGCATATATTTTCTACTATACATTGTGAGTCTTCATCGTGTACCTACACATATTAAAATAAGGAAAAGTACGCTTAATTTATCGACGAAAAACGTCTTATTTTCTTAATGTTTTTTTATAATTAGAATTTTTTTTTTGACCTCTTTTACTTGCAATCTGTCCCAGAAGACATTCAGCAATTGGTTTGAGAGACTAATTTGGCATGCACGGTACGTATCCATTGATACGTCCATTCTCAATAGTTATCTCACAGAAGATCTTGTGGTATCTGTCTTCGCAAGCGACGAGGCTGAGCAAGTTCATTCATTAAGTGTTGGGCAAGAGAGTTGGGATGTTTTAACACTCTGGATTTGTAGGCTCTCAAGCTGTCTGCTATTTGTTGCTTTACTGTTTTAATTTTCAGGTCTTGGTGTAATCTATCATTGGTTATATACCATGGTGCGTCAGCTATCATTCTCAGCATTTTAGATTGGAATCTTTGCAGAATCTCAATATTTGAATTGGCTGATGTACCCCACAGTTGTATGCCATAGGTCCAGACTGGCTTAATTATGCTTTTATACAGTAGTAATTTATTTTCCAGGGACAGTTGTGACTCCCGTCTGAACATCCAAAACATTTTACGGACCTGTTGACCCATTGCAAGCCTTTTGGTGAATATGTGTTTTCTCCATGTTAGTCGCTTATCCAGGTACATACCCAGATACTTTGTGTCGTCAGCTTGCGGAACCTGGACTCCATTAAGAGACACTGGTGGACAAATGCCTTTGCGATAAGTAAAAGTGACCTGGACAGATTTGCCCTCATTAGCCTTTATACGCCAATCCCTGAGCCAGTCCGACACCTCGTTGAGACTATTTTGAAGCTTCTGGGAATAATTAGAAAATAAAACAATCTTTCTTAAATTACATTTTTATGGCACTTAAAAACTGTTTTATAAGATTAGATATATTATTAGGTAATTAATAGCATTAAGTATAATTCAACGTAATAAAAAAATAGACAAAGGAGGTTTTTAATTGACAATTTGCGTAAAAACTAGAATTGCCTCACTATTAATTGATGCAGATGTTAAGGTACTTCCATGTATTATTGCGTTTATTTCAACACGCTAGATCGTAGAGCGTCAGTGTGGAGAGCAAAAATTTTTTAAATGCCATAAAATTTGTGATTAAACGAAGTTACCATAAGTGAAGTTCTATCATATTTATACGAGAGCTTCATCCGAAGAGATATTTTAATACTCGTATGTGCATATTACGAAGATTCACACTGTATAAGGCGCCACATTATAATGATCAGTATTATTACCATAGCCATCGACACTAAAGTATAATCTAAGGCTCGGGTTTCCTCTCTTTTCCACTTTCCAAACTATACGATTTTTCAAACATGCCACAGAATTCATTTGTCTACTGTTTCCACTCGCCAACCCTTAGATGCAAATTCCAATAAGTATTAAAGTTCAGGAGCTGTTAGAAATTGCTTCGGCGTCGCCGTAGAACGCCAAAGCCGACCGTGTTGTCGTGGCGCGACCACTAATTGCGCGGAAAATTCAGTCCTCGCCAGCGAACCATTTTCGCAGCCATCGACAACAGGAAATGTTCTCTGGTGCGCCTTGTTGAAGTATAATATACGAAAATTATGCTCTTGAATTTACAAAGTTAAGGACACTGCCGCGGAATGTATTGTGTGGAATTCCTTCGTTTTACAATGAGGTTTGCGAGTTTACTCTTTTCGGTTTTTAATTACATAAATTTTGTAACTGCTTAACAAATATAGAAGGTCTACTTGAGTTAACATGCCACCTCAAATAATGTACCTGTCTTAACTGAATTATAAAAGCGAATGGTGCTGTCAAAAATCTTTGCTATCGTTTGGTTTACGTTATTCGAAAGGGAAAATAAGAGTCACTGGCTTGTTTGTACAACAAAATTATATTTTTTTCTACGTTTGAGGTTTGGAGGAGTTGATTCTCAGGGATATGTATTTTCGGCTTTATTTATTTGCCATAATTTATTTTCTTTGCCTATCGACGCTGAACATCAAATGCCAAGGTTGATCGGATCGGTTGGAGGGTTGCCTAATAAGAACATTGAGCAAAACAAATGAGTTTAACGTTATTAGCTGCAGAGTTTCTTGCACTCGATTGCTGGCTCTTGCCCCGCTCAAAAGTCCAGCATCACAATACAGCGAGGAAATGTAGCCAGCATTCTTCGTCACTATGATCCCAGGAAGGGCCTAGGAAATTAGCATTCGCGATCGTTCCGCTTACGTTATACGTTCAGGGGGGTTATTGTCAAAAAAAAATCTATCGCGATCGCTCACAATTTGACAGTCGCAACCCATCCATTACTCCTTTATAAAAGGAAGTCGGTACAGAGTCTTATGTTCACGGCGCAATGGCTGTCAAATTATAAGCGATCGTGGTAAATTTTTTCTTAGACAATACCCCACTAGTATCACACGGCAATATATGAGAATGGCTCGTGATGTGGAATCATTCCCATACATTTTGTTCTTTTCGAATTTCGTTATCGTTTTTGAATTGTTGCTTTCTCTAGGCCCCCTGCTACCTGCATCGGGTCGCGCGTCGGGAGGAAACACCGCAGTGTCATCACTGCGACGCTCCCGACGACACTGCCGAGCACACCCTGTTGGTGTGCCCGGCCTGGCGACGCCAGCGCAGCGAACTTAACGTTGCGCTGGGAGGCGGAGACCTCTCGCTGCCGAGCATGGTCATGGCCATGCTCCGTGGCGAGGCGGAATGGGGGAATGTCGCCTACTTCTGCGAGGACGTCATCTCGCAGAAGGAGGCCGCGGAGAGGGAGCGGGAGAATGATCCTCAAGCCGCTCCCATCCGCCGCAGACGGACAGGCAGGCGAAGGCGGGAATTCGCGCAAGCAATGCCCGTGTAATGACCCTGCCGTGGAGGCCTGCGTGCACGGTTGGCCCCGCGAACGCCGCCGTAAGGCCCTCCGTCTGGGGATTGCCCTGGTGTTCTCGGGCAGTCCCCCCTTGGCGATATCCCGACCAGCCAGGTCCGGCTAGCCCGGGCGCGTTGGTAGTGGTAGTCGCCATGTGGACCCTACCACGCGCGTCCATAAGGGCAGGAAGAACACCGGGGGGTAGGCCTGGCACTCTGCCGGGATAGCCCCACACACGCTCGTCGTCTAGCCAACGGCGAGTACGGTGCGGTCACGCATTCCCCTCGAAAAAAAAGGCCCCCTGCTACCTGGCTTAGCACACTACATGGACATATAGAAGAGAAACTACTCTCCTGTCTCGCTTCATTATTATGTGAGAAAGCGAGAAGAAACATGTTATTTGTCTCTTGTCCCGTTTTGTCCACGATCCGTGCTACACCTGCTGGCCTCTCATTTTTTTTCTATTATCTGTATCATATTAATTAAGTCCTTGTATGGTTTTTGTATACTTGTAGCGATTAAACAGATAAATTTACTTATTATTTTTAGGACTCAGAAAAATCAGCGTCATTAACATAAAATAACAAACAATTTCAACACAAGTTACAAAAAGACATCAAGCTATTGAAATTTCGTCGGGTCTGGTAAGAGCTCAGTGGCCCAGTGGTAAGGGCATCAATAAGTTCAAAGTATGTTGAAGACGCAGGTTCTATTCCTGCTCGAGATGAAATTTTTTCTTGCATTGATTTATTTATCCTTTTTTAATTGTATCAATGATACACGTTAATGGCAGGCGCTGATTCTTCATGGTTTTTTATTTTTTATTTATTTAGCATTTTTAAAGAAACACACAAATATAAAATATACAACTTATTCCATTCGTTCGTTCTAAACTTATAATTAGCTATCTATTTTTCGTCAAATCAAGATCTAAGGTACCAAGTCCATAAGACTCGATTGTCTTGATGATAAAGTGCGAAACATTATCATCACATATTCACATTGTACTCTTGAGTGCCTTATTGTGACAGAATTTATGTAAGCCCATTAATACCCTCAGAAGTAGCGTTACGCTTATGGGCAAGGCAACTACATTCGTTCCTTCTTCGAGTCCTATTTTAGGGATAAAACTCATTTCACGTGTCGGCGTGCACAAAACAGCGGCAAAATAAAAACATCCCAGGCGCCGATCAAACTAAAATACAGGGTAATAAGGCTTAAGCTAATAAGAGAATCACGTTCACTTTGTTATTCTGCTAATGAAATGAGTTCAGTGTAAATAGAATCTTCTTGATATGCTGTAAAGAAAAAAGAGCTTTTAGGAAATTATTATTCTCCAACTATTTAATTATTATTCTCTAGCTCTGTATGCTGAGCCTTGCTTTTTGATGTATCTTAAAAGATCGCCTGCTACTTGAAAATTTGAGTATTCACGCTTAAGGAGAATCAAAGAAAGAGAAACAATGTTCAGTAAAATTTCATTTCACTTCTGTGATGGGAGCTACCTGGTTCTGATATGGGTTTTATTTTAACATAACGGAGTTTGTTGTTAATGATCAACTTTAGGTTCGGTTCCGGTTTCGGTTTCGGTCAGTTTTGACCCAAAAGTGTAGTTCCGGCCACAGTTTCGGTTTCGGCCAAAAATGTATCAACCTTCGGCCACGCCGATACTTGGTGTTCCTCGTTGTCATGTATCTTCGGCTAGCTTCAAGAGTGTTCGTTAGCGTTTAATTGTTAAAATTATATAAATCAATCATTATTTTTGTTACGAATTTTTTTGTCATTTAAGAAAAGTTTACTGTGATTATATGTATAAAAACTAACCAACTAAATATACACCACCTACAATTTAAAGTAAGCTATTAAAGCCAAAGAAAGCTAACGTTGTGTGGAAGTTCCCTTGGGCATAACTATTAAGTATCTAATCTGTGCCTTGGGCAATAATAACATAAGGAACGCCAAAACGTCAACAAAAACTTTAATCAAAAATAGTTTCGAATCACCGATATTTTCTTAAGGTATTTATTTTTGTAGGTAAAGAAAATTTAATAGCAAGACATACAACCATGTTTTTTTGTTAAATTTTTCATCGGAGTAAAGTTTCTTTGATATGTCGAATTTTATAGTTAAGCTCCTTGGACCGAGGAAGTTATGCCTTGAACAGCCTTGTTTTTTTTCGTAACTTTTTTTGATAGAAGTTTTTGTTGACATTTTGGCGTTTCAAAAATGCCATTATTACCCAAGGGAACTTCCATACAACTATAGCTCCCTTTGGCTTTCAGTTCCACGTCCTCAACTAAATTAACGAACCAAATAAAAACATCACATAAAGTTTCCATAAGTGGACATAACATTAATTCTAACATAACATTAAATTTTTAATTTAATAAACTTACTTTTAATTGAATTTATAATTTCTTTTTTGTTAAACCTCACAGTAGGTATGTAGAGTATGCTCCTCGGGGATAAAAGCGTGTTAGCCTTTAGACTTGAATCCTTCGCGTCATTCAGGATTCTTACCGTAATTAATCTTTACCTCACTACGTTCGGGAATTACTGCAGAATCTTTCATTTTGCTCAGAATTCAATATGCAGCCCGTAAGCATGCTGTACACGGTGTTTCAAAATAACCAATAAATAATAGTCATCAATTCTTTATTGAAAACTAATTATTTAAATGTCCCATATCTAGCTGTTTATACTTAATGTCATTCAACCCAAAATTGACTATGATTTAAATGTCAATTTTGGGTTGAATGACATTACGTATAAACAGCTAGAGATGGGACATTAATTATTGGTTATTTTGAAACACCAGCGTATTTTGTATTATATATTTTTTTTAATTTGAACTATATAATTGTCTATATAAGTTTCGGTTTCGCCTGAAAATAGATTAGAAACGAAGATTCGATTTCGATTGCAGTCTCTGCTGAAAATCTTGTTTCGGTTGGACACTATTGAATGTTATTCTTCATGGTTTGACTGTTTTCTAAATCCGCCTGCCAAAAATTGACATAAATTGTGTTGTTTATGTTGGTCATGTTACTTCTGCTGTAAAACGAATCTGCCAAAAAAAGAATCAGCCGTATCAAGAATTTGCCCAAACCAGAATCTGTCGAATAAACCATTTTAACTATCTTATAATATCTGATTCTGGCACCTAAAATCATTTCGATTATCCGGTCAGCAGTGGTTGCATTGTGATTTAAATGATAATGATCAGAAATAAAACCGCTCATAAAAACATGTTTTTAATTTTATCGAATAATAGCTGTGCCCGCGACTTCGTCCGCGTGGAATAGTAAATTTTGGCAGCATTTTGATTTTTGTAGGCATTTTTTTAAAGATTTTGATAAAAAGTAGCCTATCTTATATCTTATACACGGTAATTTTTTTATCACCCTGGAAAATTTACGGGACGCTTCATGACATGGTATTAGAATGATTTAAATATGAATAAAAAAATAACTCAATTACTTAATTTCTTATTAATTTTCTAAAAAATCCAAAATATGCTGCACTAGTTGAGAGCAGGATTGCAGGATTTTTAGAGATTTTTTTATTTTTATTTTTTTTATTTTTTAAATAATAATGGATGTGTCCTGAAGCGACCCCAAAAATTTTCCAGGGTGATAAAAAATAAACGTGTATAATTATTTATCTATTAGTAAAAGTCCCGTCAAAATCGTTCCAGCCGTTCCGGAGATTAGCGGGAACAAACCAGGGACCGGACCCGGTTACCGTTAAAGCCGGTAACCTTAGGGTTTTGATGGGGTATTTTATAATGCTGGGTTTTTAAACCCTTTGCCTTACGGTAAGCTTTCAAACGGCTTACCGGTTTACACATTAATCCCTTCGATTGAATTAATTCGGGTTACCGCTAACCGATACCAAAAACCCCCCAAATGGGTTACCGTTCTAAACGCTGATTAATTTGTAAAAATATTTTAGACCTTAGGTATATCGCGTGTAGATTGCTTTTGCACCGCATATTTGCCGAAGGTCGCGACCGAACTCTGGCGCTATTGCGCCCGCAGTGCTATTTCAATCGCTCGGTGTGCGTGAGGGAAAAGGTTACCCTAACCCGAACAGTAAGCGGTTAAGCGCATAAACACTAAAAACCTTTAAGATTAGGTAAGCGGTAAATTATTGTTGTGGGTGGTAACCCATATTTTACGGGTTATCGTTATTGTTGGGAAACCTGTTGAACGGCTTACCGAGCCCACTAGGTTACCATACGAATGGGTTACCCTTTCGAACGGCTTAAGCAAATGAACGGGTTTTCCGGTCCCTGGAACAAACAGACAGACAAAAATTTCTTAAATTGTGTTTTTGTTATTGGTACCTGATATAAATTCATACCCATTTAGTAAAAACTTGTTATTTTGACATTACAAACAGACACTTCTATTTTATTTATTTGTAGATAGAAGTAGACATTACAAACAGACACTTCAATTTTATTTATTTGTTTATGTGTATTACAATATACTTAGTTTTTTTTTAAATTCTCGTTATTATATTATTATTATATTTTTATGTTCTGACCACAAACCTAAAAACGTATGTTTTTTCCAACCTAAAGGTTGCCTGGTAGAGATCGCCTACGGCGATAAGGCCGCCTATTTTGCTCTTCGTGTATGTATTGTGTTGTAGCCTGTAAGAAATTGTGCAAAATAAAGTGTTTCTATCTATCTAATATATTAACTTAAAGGTTGTTAGACTTAATTTCTTGGTAAAATTTGTTTTATCTCGCAAACTAATTTAACATAAAAACAGCGACACTTTAGTCGCTTTGTCGACAAGTGCTAGTATTCAGCTCCAGCTCTATTTCCATGTCCGAGCGATACGCCCTTTATGTGATCGTGAATAATTCATAGCTGAGATCCGCACTCAAATGACAATCTGTCGAAGGAACAGAGACGTATCTGGGCGGGATCAGCAATGTCTATTTTCCGTTAATTCTGTATTTTGCATAATCGAAAGCCATCTGCATTTGCGTCACTTAGGAGACTTCTGCTACCGCGGATTTTTTTACTTTTCCTTTTTTAAAAAGATATCGATTCATTCGTTGGAGCCAGTAAATTACGCACTGCAAAAATACTCAGCTCAGCTCTTATACGTTAGGACTACATACAAAGTACTACATTAAAATTAGAACAGTATTTAGCAAATGGAAATTTTGGGTTGTATTTGTGGTCTTACGCATCTTCGTTAGGATTACATTGACAGCATCATGTCAGGCGTTGCAGGATTTCGTCGTCGGAGCAGAGGGGTTTCACTCCGCAGTTTAGGTACGTTTGGCCGGCGCACCGGCCGGGCCGGTGTATGACAAAGGTTGCCGCTCGGCTCGCACGCTGGCCGCGTCGCACGTAATAATTTAGATTTTTCTCGGTAATTTCTGTAACGATAACTGCATAACGGTGAGTGAGAACCCTGCGCTCTTAACGCTAAATCGGTATCGGGTCAGCGACGCGTAACGGAATTGGTACACTCGTGTTATGCAATAAATTTCAATTTCCCGTGCAGTCAGATGAAGGTCGTAAGAGTAGGTAAATTTTCATACCTAAACTTGGCTTTGCTTCGAGAGTGATCCTTCTGTACTTTAGTACTATTATTTATTCTGTGGTCGGAGTCACCAATTTGATTTTCCACACAGGTGGATGGATATCAAATAACTAGTGTTATGTAACAAGATCAGTAAGGAAGTGGGTATTTTTTAATGTCCGTCCGTCTATACGTCTGCCAGATTACAAAAAAATATAGCACACGTATTTTTTATGTAATCAACAACTTGTGAAGAAATATTGGTTTAAAATTTTGGAACGTAGCGAGCCCTCACTTCATAAATTTAATTATCTTTAATGATTTTCTTCATTTTTGATTACTATTCCATTCACGGGGCTTATACTACACTAAATACGCGGGCTTATCACCAAATGCTATTAGTGATTTTTTTCATACGACAGCAGCGAAGCTCTTGGCCTTCATCTCATCTGATGGTAAGTGACAATAAAGCGCGGAGCAGCCCAATTGCGTGCGCGTGACGTGCGCGTGCACGCACTAGTTGTATTGTATGAAGTTCTATGGGCGATGTCAGATCGGCTGCGTGACGTGTGCGTGGCGTAACATTTGATGCCACGCGCACGCAGAGCTGCATCTAGTTGACAAACTGACTGCGTGAACGCGCGGAGCGGAACGGCAACGTCGCTCACGTGAGAGATCTTATGACGTTGTATTAAGCCGGGTCCGCTGCGCCATGTTTTCGTGTTTGTAAACACGTAAACATTGTTTAGTTAACCGATTAGGGGCGTGGTTTAACAGTTTTGTTAGAAAAATATGATAACATGTTTCCCGCGACGAATGGATAACATCCCCCGCGTTCGCCTGCGGGGAGGGGAAGCTAAGCATTTTTTGTTAGCGCTCACTAGAGGAACACGTATCGCTTGAGGTTTATAATAATTCTCTTTGGTTTATTTTTGAGTGAAATAAAGACAATATTTCGTTTTTAATACAACTAATAAGAGAGAGACCGGTGATGTGGGATGTTACATTAATAGATTATACCGAACCTATCATAAATTTTTAGTTCTTGATAAATAATGACAAAAACATTTCAAAAACAGGCGCCATGTTGGGCTTACATGTTTTGTTAGAAAATTGGCGCAGCGGACTGGCTGTTTTTCTTAACATGTTTTGCTCACATGTTTTGTTAACATGTTTTGTTAAAAAATTGGCGCTGCGGACCCGGCTTTATATGATGTTTCCTGTTAGATGTCACACCGGGCACTCACGCGCACGCAAGCGTCAGTGCTGCGAGTATGCACGCGCGTGCTTAGTTGTATTTATTTACAAATAATGCCATTGAAATTAGTTTTCCTCGCCATGGATACCGAAATAAAATAAAAATTAATTGAAATTGTGAGAAAATATGAATTCCTGTATAATCCTAAGCACAAGGAATATAAAAACAAATGAGCTCAAACGAGCTTCTTGGCATATGAAAATACCAATAAAAACGATCCTCATAAGACTCAAGCTCTAAACATAGTGCATGATATTCACTGCCTTCCTTTCCTCTTTTGTTTATAATATAAACAAAAGATTATTGTGGACCCAAAGTCTTTTTGCACTAGGTGACGATTCTTGGCAAAGAAGCAACAATAACGCTTCTTCATCAGATGAACTGCGGTCTTTGGACATTTTTTTTGTCGTTCTGCTCAAAAATAATTAATATTATAGAGAACGTTAATATGGCTTCTCTGGAGAGCACACGCCACGTCGCCTATTAACTAATTTGTGACGTCGCGCACGCAGCCGATACCTACTCTGCGTGACGTGTGCGGCACCGCTCCCGTGTGACAGTGCTGGTACGCACACGTCACGTGCACGCGCTCGTCGTGTCACGCGCACGCAGTTGGTCTGACCCAGCCTTAAGGCCGCAGGTGGAAGCGAACTTTACTCGAACTCCTTAACCACTAAGGCACTAGCTATCTTTACCTCTAATTGTCGGAACATTATTATGGCGACAACTTCAGGTAAGACTAAGCTAGCCAGGTGACTTTAGAAGCCCAATCATCAACCAAACCAAGCAGGACAGCTTCTGCCCCCGTGGGGAATCGAACGCCGGACCTCTAGATCAACACCAAGTAGTCTCAGCCACTAGATCGCGGAGTGATTCGGCTGCTATATTATTACACTTGCTAAACAGGTCAGTGTTTTTTTTCAGATTTCCATCTTTTCGCAAAAATATTGCGGTTAAATAAGTTAGTCGGCTCTTACGACATACACGGGAAGAAAGACAGCTGTGACGCATGTTTTCTGAATCCGTGACCGTCGCGCGTCTTCACCTTAACCTCGGTGCACTCTTGATGCAAAAATGGATCATTCAATCGAGGGTGCCTGGCTAAATGGGATTTGGAACACTGATATTCCTGAGATTTCGCTTTACTTGAAGTGGGGTCAAACATTTATTGTATTATCAATACTAATTTCTTCGTACCTAAACTTAAATTACATAGATTTTCATGCGGCGGGCTTTTGGTCTATATCGCATAATACCGAAACATGCTTACAGCTACATATTGTCGATTCCGTCATCGGGTGTTTCGCTATGGTACTTTTTACACTGGAATTTTAGAATTTAAATGTTTGTATGTAAGGGTATTGGTGCCCACGATACTATTTTTTTGTACATTCATATTCAAAAAATTGTGACTTCATGTATATTGTAGGAACCCTTTCTTACAATATAACATGAATCCTACTCAACGGAAATAAACATCAGCAGAATATCCGCGAAGTAACTGCCTACTTTTCGAACCTCCACTGCTATTTTCACTTCAAATATTTTATTTTATATTTTTTTACTAATCATGAGCCGTTAATTGAAAAGAAATCTCCAATTGATGGCACCACTTTCAGACATGAAGTCTTAAGTCCTTAATACGCCACTGGATTATACGTATCTCATAAAATGTCGCGCGACTTTACCGAAACGAATAGCGTAACTACATAGCGTCCGCAAATAGTGTTTGGATCGGAAAACATTTATTAGCCACTATTGATTGTACTGACACATCATTCTGGCGGCCAAACACTGTAGTAAATTTCGTGGCCTGTGAAATATTGTTAGAGAAATAAAAGCTACCAAACTCTATTTACCTTTTTTATTACTGCGTCACGTATAAAAGATGTGTCGTCAATCGTGTGAAATGACCACATCTTTTCTTTTGTCTATAGACCTACATAAGTAAAGTCGGCTACACAGGGTAAATTTTGAGGTACCGGCAACCTCGCAGGATTAGATAGCTAACATCATTAACTACAACGTTTGTTTTATGAGTTTTAAGATAACTCAATACATTGAACAAAAATCAATTTTCAACTTTTTTTTGCACTGCCGTGACATTGATAAGTCTATCTTTCATTTATGAATGACGACGGAAGACAACGCTACGCTCGCGAGCTGTGCGCGTAGAGTTACAAACATTCTAGAGGTATATTAAATTAATATTTATTTTTGTATGAAAGTAAAATCTAACGAATTTATCAAAAGTCGTACAACAAACGTTGTAGTTAATGATGCTTGCTATGTAATCCTGCGAGGTTATCGGTACCTCAAAATTTACCCTGTATAGCCGAAGATAAGCTGATAGACAAGTTCAGTGAAACCCTTAAATTAGGTCCAACATGATTCATGTTTTTTTCTTATTATATTCAAGTATTTGCGTCTGGTATAGTTATCATATCATGTAACTGAGCTAATGATGGAAGGTTTCTGGTAAATTAGGAGTTCAAAAATAATTCTTTTCATACTTTTTAGAGCGAAAGATGTTTTATTTTAAGTAATTCTGGTGTTTCGCCTTGGCTCAAATTCTAAAACGCATGTATTAACTTCTAAAAAGATGAAAAAAAATAAAACCGACTTCAAAAAGTCAAATAATATA
The DNA here is from genome assembly GCA_963935595.1 of Schoenobius gigantellus. Taxonomy (NCBI): domain Eukaryota; kingdom Metazoa; phylum Arthropoda; class Insecta; order Lepidoptera; family Crambidae; genus Schoenobius; species Schoenobius gigantellus. Next base: position 28,063,278 of record OZ012547.1, on the reverse strand, counting down.
AGAATGAATAATATAAGTCGGTGCCAAACGATGATCTCCTAGAAAGTCTTAAAATTTGGCACCGACTTCAATATAGAAGAGTGATGTTGTCTGTACCTATTCTTATATTATTTTTAACTTTTCAGTGTTTTCGAAGTCGGTTATTATTTTTTGTAAAATATTTTTTATTTCTAACTTTTTAGTGAATGAAATCTTTTTAGTGAAAGTTGTTCCCTCGATTTTCATGGGATCCCATCATCACCTCCTAATTTTGGTGACCTTGGGACTACCCCAGAAGTATACTTTATCGAATAAAAAAAGAATTTTGAAAATCGGTCTACAATTGGCGGAGTAATCGCATAACATACACACAAAACACGTTGGACACACCTAAAAATTTAAGAGTTTCCCTCGATTTTCATGAGATCCCATCATTAGATCCTGACTTTAGTGACCTTGGGACTACCCTTGGAGTATATTCTATTACTGAATTTTGAAAATCGGTCCACAATTGGCGGCGTAATCGCGTAACATACACACAAAAAAAACCTACGCATCGAATTGAGAACCTTCCTTCAGTTTTGAAGTCGGTTAATAACACAAATCATTGTCAATTTGTAGACAAAACTAAATAATGGTATGAAAATAATCGTTTGAAAAATCATGTGGTTCGTTGATGTCTTTTATATTACCTCCTTTTAAAAAATATACTTAGTACATTACTGGCGCAGCCGGCAAGTGCAGCATTGCTGGACCTTGTGATGCGTGCCTCGGCTATAATACACGCGTATTTTATGAGCTGCTTTATATATATCTAAAACCGGTAAAATTAGATCCACTTTACGAGCTAGTGTGTTAAAAAAGTTTTATTTTACTACTTTATAGTATAAATAGATTTTAAGTTAAGAGTGCGTATTTTTGTGGATCATAACTAAACTAGAATAGTGTAGTGGAATATATTTATCAACTGTCAAATTAAAGTAATAAAAAAAGTTAACACATATACAGGATAAATATTTTCAACCATATCGAATAAAAATATTCAAGTTGATTTTAACGCGAGAGTAATATTAATTCGTATAATATATTTAATGTAACCGACTGATAAAATTATCGTAATGAATAATTTCAATCACAGACCGGACCAATAAAAATACTAACCGCCACGATGCTCATCAATATTGTATTTTAATAAAAATATTAACTGAATTATCAACCATTTAGGTGATCGTTAACTTCATCTGATTCACAGATGAAGTTAACGATCACCTAAATGCAAAAAAACACGTAATACTGGTCTTTATAGACTACGGAAAAGCTTTTGATACATTGCGACATGATCTTCTAATTGAAAGGCTCGAAAATAGTGGTGTAAGGGGCAAATTACTAGACTGGTGTAAAGACTACCTTAGCGAGCGCTGTTTTCAAGTAAAAATAGGAGAAACGTTTAGTGAAACCGTCAATAGTACTGAAGGAACAGCACAAGGCTCAGTCCTTGGCCCATTGCACTATCTTGCGTATGTGAATAATATAACTAACGTTGTTCAGTACTGTAGAGTATTTCAATTCGCAGACGACACCTGCTTAATAGCAGCGGACAAAGATCCAATAGTCGCTCAAAACATGATTCAAAAGGATTTTATCGCAATTTGTAAGTGGTCGCATGATTCTGGGCTGGTACTAAATGCGAAAAAAACTAAACTGATACACGTTCGTTCCAGCCACAATTATTATCCAAATCCAATTGAAGTGATAGCTCACTGTCATGGATGCCTCCACACTGGTAATACGCAATGCAATAACTGTATCAATATTGATCAGGTGACGGAGCATACCTACTTGGGTCTAGTGATAGATAATAAATTTAATTGGGCGAAACACATAGATAAAGTGTGCAATAAACTCAGATCTATCTTGGGTAAATTTTATATAATTAGGAGTAAAGTACCTTATGACATTTTACTGACTTTATACAGGGTGTCTCAGAAACAATGGATAAACCTTTAACTGTTGATAGGTTTCGTCGAGACCTCTCTCATCTCAAATTTTGACTTTAGTAAAAATATCTCGGTTTTCAAGATATTTGATAGTTTATGATTTTTTTAAAAATGCCACTTTTGGTTGGTTTTTAATGTGCCATTTTTACAAATACGGACTTTTTCTGATTCAGGTTTTTTTAGCTTCTAACGGAATAGTTCAGCTATCAATAACAGTGGTTAAAATTGAGCTAGCTAATCACAAAGTGCTTGGAAAAAACAATGTTCCAAAAAAAATTAAACAAGAAATTATTTTTCTTCGTGTTTGGTCTGCTACCATGTAAAAAAAATGTATGACGCTCATCCTGCCCATTATCTTAAAAAAATGCTTAGTTATTCTAGTTTCAAAAAAGGTATGATAAACTTATGCTTAATGTATCTCTGAACTTTTATTACTGCTTGAATAGCAAATGGTATGAAAATTTTAAAAAGATTGTTTGTCGGATTAATTATTTTTCGGATTAATTTTATTCGGTTAATTTAGTTTTCCAGTATTAAGTTTATGCTTTCTTGACTTTCTGACTGGTTGAATAGCAAATAAAATGAAAATTTGAAAAAAAAAGGTTTTTTTTCCACTAATAAGCACTTAAAGCTTATTTGTAAACATTCGTTTGCGAGTCACAGAGTTGAGAAACGTGTTTTTTTTTGTGGCCCCTGCCTGCCACATGTCTCATCCACTATGCGCAATGAAAAAGGAGCCTTATCATTAACAGCACATGAGTCATAAGCATTTGCAACCTTACCTGCTATCGAATTTCCTGGAAGGACTTTTTTTACCTGCGTCTGATCATTGGGTTCTTTGTTACGATTGTTAGTGTCCTTCTGAACTCCGGTTGTGACCCACGCGTGTTTTCTGTATTCGAGAGATTCGATAGAGCTTCGATGATTTTAAACGACATTTTGCTGTGATTTTGGACTTGACTAGCTTTGCGATTCGGATATTGTTTGTGCTGTGAAACCTATTGACAACTGGTGATCATATGGACTTGGCTAGCTTTACGATTTGGATATTGTTTGTGCTGTGAAACCTAACTGACAACCAATACATAACACTGAACATGCCTAGACATCAGTACACGTCGCGCGAATATGCAAACATGCATTTCGTTTATGGCGAATGTCGAGGAAATGCTAACGCTGCTGCTCGTCTGTACGCAGAGAGGTAAGATTATTTATTTTCTCTTTAATTCAATCATTCTTATTTTTTTTTAAATCACACACATTTATTGCAACTTTAGTTAAACGTATCAGGATGGGTCTTACATTATGTTATCCTTCTAAAAATAGTCACACGCCGTGTTTAATTAGATTTTAAAATTAAATGAATTAGTAAATTTAATAACGTCATTTTTTGTATTAGGTACCCCAACGCACGTCACCCGGACTATCGAGTTTTTGCTCGGGTACATAATTCGTACTGCGAAGGGAGGCTTTCAGGAAGAGGCATTGGTGGTGCAGGGCCAGGAAGACCAGAAAGAAACGACGATGAAGAAGTAGTAGTCCTCGACGAAATAGAAGAAGATTCAACACGTTCTGTGCGTGGAATTGCACGTCGAACCGGCATTAATAGAAGCAAAGTGCATCGCATATTGAAGAAATACCTTTTGCACCCTTTCCATATTCAAAGGGTCCAAACTCTACAGCCTGCTGACTATCCGCGCAGGATTGCATTCTGCAGAATCATGTTAAATAAAATAAGGGAGGACCCGCAATTTTTCAATAAAATTTTATGGACGGATGAATCCTCATGCCGGAGAGATGGATATTTCAACATCCACAATCTACATAGCTGGCAAGTTGAAAACCCACATTTGATGAGGGAAGATCGGTCCCAAGTTCAATTTAAAGTTAACTTGTGGACTGGGATTATTGACGGACAGGTGATCGGGCCATATGAACTTCCAGCTACACTGAATAGTGAAATTTACCTTAATTTTTTACAAAATTATTTACCCGGCATGCTAGAAGATGTCAATTTAGAAGTGAGGCGGAGAATGTGGCTTCAAAATGATGGGTGCCCAGCTCACTACGCAATAGTAGTAAGAAATTATTTAAATCAACACTTCCCACAAAGGTGGATAGGCCGGCTCGGCCCTATTTTATGGCCGCCCAGATCGCCGGATCTAAATCCCTTGGATTTTTTTTATTGGGGATGTCTGAAAGACCTTGTCTACGCGAGGCCAGTATCCTCAATAACAGAGTTGCGTACTCGCATACAAAATGCAGCTGCACACATAAAAACGTCTGGTTACGCGCGCCGCATCAAACTTTCTTTTATAAAAAGATGTAGGGCGTGTATCAGAGCGCAAGGACGCCAATTCGAACATTTATTGTAAATTTAATAAAAAATTAAAATTTCATGTTGTTTTATTTCAAATTCTTTATTCAAACTAAGAATTAATAACTATTCCGAAAAAAATCTTTTTAAAATTTCATACCATTTGCTATTCAAGCAGTAATAAAATTTAAGAGATACATTAAGCATAGGTTATCATACCTTTTTTAAAACTAGAATAACTAAGCATTTTTTTAAGATAATGGGTACGATGAGCGTCATACATTTTTTTTACATGGTAGCTGACCAAACACGAAGAAAAATAATTTCTTGTTTAATTTTTTTTGGAACATTGTTTTTTCCAAGCACTTCGTGATTAGCTAGCTCAATTTTAACCACTGTTATTGATAGCTGAACTATTCCGTTAGAAGCTAAAAAAAACTGAATCAGAAAAAGTCCGTATTTGTAAAAATGGCACATTAAAAACCAACCAAAAGTGGCATTTTTAAAAAAAATCATAAACTATCAAATATCTTGAAAACCGAGATATTTTTACTAAAGTCAAAATTTGAGATTAGAGAGGTCTCGACGAAACCTATCAATAGTTAAAGGTTTATCCATTGTTTCTGAGACACCCCGTATAAATCCTTAGCAGAGAGTATACTGTTACGGATTAAGTAGTTATGGTCGCACATATAAAACGTACCTTGACCAAATATATAACATCCAATATAGACTACTCAAGTTACTGGTTCCTCTTAAAATAAAAAAAAGAATATAGTGGAGATCCTATGGGTCTTTTCAATTGCTGTGGTGTGATTCCGATACACAAAAAAGTTGAATTTACTTTGCTAACCGAACAATACTTTCGCGAGGAAATTAATAAACCAATAATTCATTCTAAATTTACTAGATGCGTCACGAATAGGATATTAAGTAAACCGGCATTTAATAATGAATATAATGAATATGGAAAAATAACAAAAATTAACATAAAGATTCTTTTAAAAAAGCATTACCTGAGTACCTTAAAATAATTAACCTACAATAATTCATAATATGCCATTATTTATTACTATGCCTTCATTTATTACATGCCATTGGATATAAGTTTTAGCATCAACTAATCCGTTCATAGAATGGGACATCCTTTATAGTGTGTTGAACATACACTCGACATGACGTACCAGATAGCCGGCCGACCGGTTTCGTAGCAGAAGTGAGCGGTATTTTCAGAAATATATATTTTTTTGTACCGCTGCCGAGCACTTACCTAAAATCCCTGGCGTGTCTGGTACGTCATGTTCACTTTATGATTTGTATACCTAATAAGCTTAAGATATCAATACTTTACTTGATTCTGTATTCTTAGTGAGAACTTGATGTTTAGACAAGCCTTATCTAGGCTTATAAACATTCTAGATAGCCCTATGTAGTATAAGTAGATGTAAGAAATAAATAAAAATAAAAATAAATAAACCATTAAAATTATCTGATATTTTATTTAACTATTAACTAATAACTTTTTTCAACCATTAACGCCACCTCTAGATCAGAACCACGTGTTAAACTACGACTATAGTGATCAAGTATGTAATTGTATCAGCACTCTTAGGTTTCACGTTGCACTAAGAGGAAAGTTTATCTACATAGGCTAGTAGGTTGCACTGTTGCATCTTGTTTGCATACATTTAATTCCCTTTTATAGTTATGTAGATATTATAGCTTTTCAGTTAAGAAAAATCCAAAACTGTAGTTTTTCATCGGCCCTTGCGTCGCTGCCATGGAGGTATGTGTCTACAATGCAAAAAATAATACCTAATGTTGCCTCCACGGTAACAACGGCATACCTAGGTCATGCCTGAAAATCAGTGCTTTTTGCGCAAAAGTACAAATTTTATGTGCGTCCAAATTTACAACGTACATTTGTACAAGCTTTTATATTATCATAAAAATTGTATCAACGGTTTATTCTTTCTCTTTAGAGCATAAAAGCTTGTATTCAAAAATGTTTTTTACTTTTAACTCTTTGAATGGCTCGTGTTACGACAACGCGGCAACGTAACAATGTCACGTTTAGTGCCACCCGTCGAAGAATATAATTGGCCTTAAAAATAGTTCGGAGTTTCTGAATTAGGATAGGATTAGGAAAAGGGCTTTTAAGTAATCTCTGTGGTCTAATAGTTGGACCACCTGGTATTGACCTGGAGGTGCGGTATTCGATTCCCCACGGGAGCAGAGGCTTTTCTGCTCGGTTTGGTCGATGGAAGAGCTTCTGAGCCCGCCCGGCTAGCTACTACCGCCTTACCTAAGTTTCTCATCATAATGACAATGTAGGTTCTCATAACTACAGCTATGACAGGCAGTTCTTCAGTTGTTGAGGAATCCAGGTGTAGTTGGTTTCTTTTATATATACCACATATTCGTGGTCCGTGTCTTTGGAATTCAATATTATTGTTTTAACCTTGCTGTAAGCGATCATGGTACCTTTTTTAAAACCTAAAGAGAATAGACCCTTCTCTTTTTTAAAACCTATAGAGAAGACTAGTTTCGGATAGGGTTCGCGGTGGTATATGTATTGGTGGTTGGTCCTGTGAAGGTTGGAGGCTCTACACTGGAAGTTGTTGACGAATATAACGTTTACCTGGGGCAAATAGTCCAGCTCGGTAAGTCCAACTTCCAGAAAGAGGTAAATCGACGAATCCATCTCGGCTGGGCAGCGTTCGGGAAGCTACGCAGCATATTCTCGGCCAATCTACTACAGTGTCTTGACGAAAGTCTTCAATTCGTGCGTGTTGCCAGTGATGACGTACGGAACTGAGGCGTGACCGTTTACAATGGGTCTCATCAGAAGGCTCAATGTCACTCAAAGGGCAATGGACAAGAGGGCTATGCTCGGGATTTCTCTACGCGATCGCATCAGACATGAAGAGATCCGTAGAAGAACTAGAGTCACCGGCATAGCCCAAAGAATTGCAAACCTTAAGTGGCAGTGAGCAGGACACATAGCTCGCAGGACTGACGGCCGTTGGGGCGGAAAGGTCCTTGAGTGGCGGCCACGTACCAGGAGATGCAGCGATGGTAGGCCCCCCACAAGATGGACCGACGATCTGGTGAAGGTCGCGGGAAGCTGCTGGATGTGGGAGGTGCAGGACCGATCGATTTGGAGATCCCTGGGGGAGGCCTATGTCCAACAGTGGGCGTCTCTTGGCTGAAATGATGATGGTCTTTGCACCCAGATCTTTGACCTCATCATCCGTTGCCGTGCTGGAAAGGGCAATGAGGCGTATCTAATGGTATCGTCCTCTTTCAGTAGACTATAGAAATAGGTGCAGGATACCGTGTTCCTGGATATTGCGACCACCGCATGAGAGACACTACCGTAAACTAGGTTCTTTCTTTCAGCTCGTGTATTGTGACGTGTCCGTACGTTAGTTCCTGTGCTTCGTGGATCATCAGGCTTGACCAGGTCATCAACATTACGGCAGCTGTTTTTCTGGGCGACAGCAGTCTCACCCTTTCCATGTCTGCCACTTCTGCCAGGGTGGTTTTTGTTGTTTTGGATGAGGAGGGTGCTCCTGTTTTAGGGCCCAAGATCTTTGCTGTCATATCCCCAGCCCCCGAGAAAGTGCGTGACCTAGGGCAACATTTACTCCTGCACCACCTTCTCGTGTCGCCTCTGTGCTCTAGCTGAGCCATTTTCCGTCTGGCCATCGCATGGAGTCTGATCGGGGTGTTTGAGCAGAAAGTCGAGGTTTTGGCTTCTTGCTTGATAATTGCGTGTTTTCGCGCGACCTCCAATAAGAGTGAAACTGGTTTCCATTTTTCGCTCTAATATTCACTTATCATTATAGATGGTAATGTTAAATAGATCTATCTAGCTTCATGTTTGATTTGCTATGCCCTATCGGGGCTATATACCGAAATTATAAATATTGTAACACCTAAATATACGTATATGATGGCAACTAAAAAAATAAAAATATCGTCAGGTGAGATCAAGGCCAAGAGTTATCACGTTGTGTTTTTTCTTTCCTATAACTCTATAAACCACAACATCAGTATGACGTTAACAAAAAGAATAATGCAACTTACAAATCAGTTAAAACATGTACATATGTAATATATAACAGTGATACGATTCGTCACATTAAATATGGCATTAAACAAGATCAGATAGCACCGAAATGTCGTTAGTATCTCTTAAAGCGCAGAGTGGGGCGTCTTTGTGCCGGCGGCGATCCAGTTTCGAAGTCGAGGGCACTCCAAGTGACCCCAATGCCTCTGAACGCAGGCTTTCTTTTATCCTCCTTTTGACAGGTAACTTCGGTGAGAAGGATATTCGTTCTTTATAAAATGATACGCTTGACACAATACGAAATTGGAGAGCTGAAATTCGGAGCATTTATTTTAAGTACTTGCGTAATTCGATCATTGTTTGTTTACTTTATGACAGTTTAGCAATAATGTTTTCTTGTTCATTCTAGATACATAGTTTGTAGTATCAGGGATCTATCCATCAATGTGCTGCATAATATTAAAGAGGGTACTGCAGTGCATTACTTGTCGGTTATGGATTTCGAGGTTTTGTGGAAACTAGCCTCGAAAAGACCCTACCTCAGAGTCTCAGAGAGCCGCTTTTCTTTTCAAAGGCTTTGTATATATGTCTATTCGAATGGTAGAAAATCACTGCAGAAATACCCGTTCTTCTTTAATAGAGCCCCACCAAGAATAATCTGCCAACGGGCTGAATACGTTCTAAAATTTAACCTACTAAAAATCTTTATTAGGTCTTTAGAAACTAGCGGCGGCAAACAACATGCACAAATTTACCAGCTATGCGATTCACTAAAGTTAACAGCCTAGAGTTCGACGCTGTGGCAGCGCTGTAATATGATTTTGTATTCACTAATATTGCTTGACAATCGTTGGCGATACTAGCGCTTCGAAGACGAGCACGGCGTGAACCAGTACTAAATGTTTGACGTTTTTCTTTGTGTTTTGGTATTCAGCAAAAGAAAACAGCGTCGAGCTCGACGCACAGCCTGGCTCACAGCCACGATTTTTAGTGTCAAATTAAAAGCTACAAATTTTAAGTCGAGTTGTGTGTTTTGCAAAATTATTTTGAGTTTTCATAGGAAATATTCAAGAATAAAAAAACAACGTGTGCTGGATTATCAATCATGTTATTCTTGCTCGAAGAAGCGAAGTAAAGATATGATTTATGACGACAAGCAGCGACCGTATCCCATGAATGTTTGCAACATCAGAGTCAGTTGTTCAGCAATGCTGGCGATATATAACATCTCTATTGTTTATGATCAATTTCAAATATTTCGTAAGGTATCGAATTGTGAAATAAAGACGTTGTCTTTCACTGAGACAAACAAGAATAAGTGTGTTTTATTTATAATTTCCGAATATCTGGCGACCGTGAAAAATATTTCGGTAAAATGAACAGACTTATTAAAGAAAGAAGTGTATTACGGCGCTCATTTACTGTTTATGCAAAAGAATTAGAGGAACTTCTTACGCCTCCTATTGCTCCGTCGGACTTACTAATGGCATGTTTTAAAAAAGTCAGCGGAGTTGTGGAGAAAATAACTAAACTAAACGGCTTAGTAACGGAAGAAATGCTTGATAAAGATTGTGAAGAATCTGCTTTGGAAGTGGAAATGTCAAATGCCGATGCTTATAATGAGAAATGGTATGTTCTTGAAGCTAGGTATGAGAATGTTTTAAAAATGTACTTTACATCTTCTAATTCAAGTAGAGGTTCCAATAACTCAAATTACAGTAACGCCAATTCACACGCTAATATTAATTCTATGGCACTAAATATACATCCATCGAAACGCCAATATAATTTACCCAAAATTGAATTAAAAAAATTCGATGGCTCATTAAAAAATTGGCTTCCATTCTGGGGTCAGTTTCGTAAAATTGATACAGACCAAAATATAGACGATGACGACAAGTATCAATATTTATTACAATGTATGGAACCAGGAACTAGCGTCAGATCAATTGTAGAGAGCTTTCCACCATCAGGTGCGAATTATCATTGTGCTCTTGAACAATTAAAATCACGATTTGCTAGAGACGATCTCCTCATTGAAACTTATGTACGTGAATTACATGGCATTGCATTGTCACAAGCTAGGGGAGAATCCATGACTCTTACTATGTTGTATGACAAGTTAAACTGTCAAATACGTTCTCTGGAGACTTTGAATGTCACAAGAGATAAATATTCAGCTTTTATTTGTCCAATGATTGAATCGGCATTGCCTGATGACATATTAAAAATATGGGAACGATCCAGGTCTACATATAGCAGAATTAGTACGGATTCAGAATTGACGGCTTTGTTGAATTTCTTAAAACAAGAAGTTGAATCAGAACAACGGATTAAATTAGTAAAGTCAGGATTTGTTGAAACAAAAAATGGAAATAATATAATACATCCATCTACTGCTGAATGTCTCACGACTAGCGTTAAAAAGCTCAATCCAAAAGTATGCGTATTTTGCGAAAAGGATACACATTGTAGTCTCGAATGCTATAAAGCAAGTAAAATGTCTCTTCAAGACAGGAAAGAACTCTTAAAGAAGAAGAAAGCTTGCACACTATGTCTAAAGCAAGGACATTACATAAAATCATGCAAAGCTTTTATTAAGTGTATAATTTGTACCAAACGACACTCCGTTCTACTTTGCCCTGGGAAAATTGATGATAAGAAGAATATAGAAACTACGTCCACTATAGACAATAATACTAATATTTCGCAAACACGTAGTATAACATTGTTACAAACAGTTATGGTCGATATGGTCAACGGAAATAAACGAATGACAGTCAGGGCTCTCTTGGATAGTGGTTCGCAACGAACTTATATTAAAAAGTCTATTGCGGAAGCGTTAAGCCTACAGCCCATTGGCAAAGAGGTTCTGAATCAGTGCCTGTTTGGGGGCGTTGAACTCAAAAAAGATGAGTATCGTGTATATAAGCTTAATGTACATAGTGTAGATAATACCTTTAACATAGAACTGTTAGCTTTAGCACAAAATTGTATATGCGGCGAAATTCCTAGAATTAGTTTTAATGATACTAATATTGTGGATATATTGACTAGGTATAATATAAAACTAACTGACGTAGGTAATGACTATCCAGAAATCGGCTTATTGATAGGGGCTGATTTCACAGGTTTCCTGCTTACCGAAAATTTGTTAAATTTGAATAATGGGTTGGTAGCGTTAAAAACAAAATTAGGATGGGCTTTACAAGGTCAAATTTTGAATAATGTAAATTATACTTGCAATATGGTTAACTCATTAATTTGTTCCACAGGAATAGATTTGTCTAATTTATGGTCATTGGAGCTATTAGGAATTACGGATCCGTCAGAGAACAATAGTAAGGTGCAGAATGAAGCTGAAGTAATGATGGCTTTTGAAAAAACAGTGAGGGTAAATTCAGAGGGACGCTATGAGGTACATCTTCCTTGGAGGTACGGTAGAGATGAATTAAGTAATAATTTTGATACTGCTGTCCGTCGTTTAAAATCTATGACAAAGAATATTCGTCTGTCAGGAAAATTTCAAGCCTATGGAGAAGTATTTAATGAATGGTTATCGCTAGGAATTATCGAGCGTGTACCGGAAGAAGAGTTAAATAAAACAAACTCAGTACACTATTTGCCACATAGAGCTATAATTAAAGAGTCTAGCCTCACTACTAAGATTCGACCTGTCTTCGATGCGTCCGCTAAAGACAGGAACGGTAGATCGGTAAATAACTGCTTAAACAAGGGTCTTAATTTTCTCGATAAATTGACAAATTTATTGGTTGGGTTCCGAAAAGGTGCTATAGGCATAACAGCGGATATCGCTAAAGCGTTCTTACAAATAAGCTTAACTGATGATGATCGCGATTTTTTGCGATTTTTATGGTGGAAAGATAAGACGCTTAAGGAAATTCTTGTTTCCCGGCACTGCAGAGTGGTGTTTGGTCTTACGTCTAGCCCTTTCTTGCTTTCTGCTACCATTACACATCACTTGTCCCATGTAAAAGGCTCTTTAGAGAAAACAGCAAAACATCTATCTCGCACCTTTTACGTGGATAATTGTGTAACTAGCCTTAATACTGAATATGAAACGTTACAATTTATTGCGGAGGCGAAAGAAATATTGTTACAAGCAAAATTTGATTTAAGACAATGGGTGACTGCTCCACTGAGACTTAATGAGACCGGGAATGACACTGTTTCGGTTTTAGGGCTCTTGTGGGATACATTACATGACGATTTATCATGTAACCTATCGTCATTACCACCGGTCTGTACAAAAATTACAAAAAGGCATCTTTTGTCTCTAACGCAAAAAATTTTTGACCCAATCGGGTTTACTTGTCCGGTTACTTTAGTGCCTAAAATTTTATTACAAAAATGTTGGCAAGAAAAGATCGATTGGGACGCGGAACTACCTGAGAATATGTGCTTAGGGTTCCGTAAATGGTATAATAATATTATGTTACTTAAAGAGTGCAAAATATCACGTAGATTGACAGAGGGTATATTCGAAGAATGTAATTTGAGTTTGCATATGTTTTGTGACGCAAGCAAAGATGCGTATGCTGCATGTGTATTTTTAAGATCTTCATATAATAACAATGTCACTATACGTTTACTCTCTGCTAAATCTAGAGTTGCACCTGTTATGAAGCAATTGTCAGTACCACGCCTAGAGTTGTTAGCAGCTTTAATTGGTTCCCGAATGATTACTGAGGCGAAAAAATGTCTCCAGAGAGACGACGTTGAAGTCTATTGCTGGACGGATTCGTCAGTTGTTTTGTATTGGATTTGGAAACAACTACCATGGAATACTTTCGTGGGCAATCGTGTAAAAGAAATTCGTATACACTGTGAGGCTAATAGATGGTTTCATATTCCTGGTGTATACAATTGGGCAGATCTGGCGTCTAGGGGCTGTGACGCGTCAACATTGGTTAGTTGTCGTTGGTGGGAAGGTCCACCCTGGTTGGTGTATGATTCTCAGAAATGGCCTTCCTCCGCAGTTTCTAATAACGAAGAAGAGTTAAAAGCTCACTCTGAACTTTCAAATAACTTTTTAATTGTAAATATGTCCGAAAGTAGTACAACAAACATGTTTGCACATTTCTGTAAATATTCTAATATAGTAAGAGGTTTAACTTGGACAATGCGATTTATTAACAATGTTCGAACAAAGAACCAGAAAATTTTAGACAGGGTCTTATCTGGTGATGAAGTTGACGAAGCAGAAAAGAAATTAATTAAGCTCGTACAAGAGAAATATGGGGCGGCAATTCCAAAGTTGTTGTATCTAACAGAAAAATTTGGACATTGTTTTTAGTGATTCATTCATTTACAAAACAAAGACTTATGGAACATGTGTTAAATTTGACATGAGAAAAGTTATACTCATCTCTACCTATTTGCCTATTCGATGAGTGTATAGTTTGCCATTGTATATTTTTTGACCTCAAATAATTCCAGAGAATAATTTCTGGACACAGAGTACTTGCCTACCTTTAATTAATTTTTTTCATTGGAACTGTTGAACTGTCGCCCACTTTCTAGAATGAAACGGCTAATTTGATTCTATGAAAAAGCTTTGTTTGCTTTTCAATATAAAAGTTAATTACACTGTTACATAGCTTTATATAGTAGTATGTTAACTTATATTAAGACGTGGTCCGGCACGACAGAGTGATTAATTGTTGCCTGGTCTAGTGGGAAGATAAAATTAGGTACTATGTATAGCTACTGCTAAAAAACTTATTAATTTTTCTAGGAATTGGTTTATGAGTGGAAATGAAACAAAAATATGTAAATGTTTCTTTTTTGCCTACGGATGTCATAAGTAGGTACTATTATATATATATATATATGTATAGATACTATTATAGGTACCTATATGTATATTTGAATGCTCGTGAGTGGTGTAACTAATGTAAGTTTAGGTTCATCATCATCATCATCACAGCTCATATACGTCCCCACCGAGGGGCTCGAGCCTACCCTATGTTAGGGTGATTAGGCCTTAGTCAACCACGCTGGCCCAGTGCGGATTGATCGACTTCACATACACCACTGAATTTCTTCGCAGATGTATGCAGGTTTTCCTCGCGATGTTTTCTTTCACCGTAGGAGCGTCAGACAAATGTACATATGAAATTCGAAACGAAAAACACATTGGTACATGGCGGGTCTCGAACCCCGCCCCCCCGATTGGAAGGCAAGTGCCGAATCCACTGCGCCACCGACGCTCAGTAACTTCACAAGTAGGTACTATTATATATATATGTATAGGTACTATTATAGGTACCTATATGTATATTTGAATGCTCGTGAGTGGTGTAACTAATGTAAGTTTAGGTTATATTTTTTTTTTATTCGTGTATTTTTTAAGTATTAGGACTCACTGCCTTTTGTTGTCATATACCAAATTGTAATCCATAGTAATGTATTCAGGGTGAACTGCATAGCTCTCACAATAGGATAAATTTGTTTAAATAAATTGTTTTGTCTTTGTTATGTGTAAACATGAAATCGAAAGGGGCAGATTTGAGTGACACTTCAGAGGGAGACTCTGTACCAGGGTACCTCCGTCTTACCTATTTTTGCCGCCAAGCAGCGGACTGGACAGCAGAGCAGCAACTGGAACACAGCAATGCAAGCAGCATTGCTGTGTTCGGCTATGCCAGCGTCTGGGGGGAAGAAGAAGGGAGTGACTACCCTGGCCCCTGAGGCGAACCTGCCAAAGAAGGCCAGGGAGGTCAAAGCCAAGAAGGCTCCGGCGGCTTCGGCCGCAGCGTCGGAACCGGTGGCGGGGCCTTCGAGGCCCGACACCTCCAAGCCCCCTGAAGCGGAGGGCTGGAGTACCGTCGTCAAGAAGGGACGCCGGAAGCCAGCCAAGGCGGCGGCGGCGACGGCTGCGGCCAAGTCCGCGTCCCCTTCATCCCCAGCCACCGCCGCCAAGCCCAAGATGCCTACGGCACCGAAGACCTTGGCGGTGGTCATTACCCTTACGCCGGAAGCGGTGGCAAAAGGCGCCACATACGGCGCTGCCATTGCGACGGCGAAGGATAACATCAAGCTGGGGGACTTGGGGATTGTGGGGAGCGCCAAATTCCGTACGGGAATGACGGGAGCTCGGATCCTAGAGCTCCCGAAAGGCACCTCGCCGGAGCAGGCGGATGCGCTCGCCACGCGCATAGCGGAGGTGCTCGGCGACGCCGCCAAGGTGACGCGCCCGACTAAGACCGCGGACATCCGAGTCACCGGACTGGATGACTCGGTGACCGCGGAGGAGGTGGGCGAGGCCTTGGCGGCGCTGGCGGAGTGCCCCCGTGTTGTGATCAGGGTGGGCACGGTCCACCCTGGACTCAGGGGCATGGGAGCCGCCAACGTGTCGGCTCCCATCGATGTGGCGAAGCGCCTCGCCAGCGCTGGCAAGATGACGGTGGGATGGAGCAGCGCCTCCATCCGCCTGCTGGAGCAGCGCCCCATGCGCTGCTTCCCGTGCAGCCCCGTCACCCCGTGCAGCGGTGCCCCTCCGCTAAGGACCGCAGCGCGCTCTGCTTCCGCTGCGGTTCGGAGGGGCACGCAGCCGCCACCTGCCAAGGGCAGGTGAAGTGCGCCGTGTGCGCGGACGCCGGCAAGCCTTCCACTCACCGGATGGGGGGCCTCAGTTGCAACCCCCCGCCGGTGAGGGGAAGACTGATGCCGAGGGCTGCCACAGTGGCGGCTACCGGGCGGGCAACACTGTCCGCCAGGGAGGAGATTCCCATGGACATCGCCAATGGCCAGTAGGTCCACAGGGAATCTCCTCCAAGCCAATATCAACCACTGCGCCGCGGCACAGGATCTCCTGTGCCAGTCGATGGCGCAGTGGCAGATAGACCTGGCGGTGGTCGCCGAGCCGTACGCGGTGCCTCAGTCCACGAGGTGGGCTGAGTCCACCGATGGCTTGGCGGCCGTTGTGGTGCCGCCCACCAGCTCGGCCCCCCTCATCTCGGTTAGAGAGAGGGGGCCGGGTTACGTGGCCGTCAAGTGGGGAGAAGTGGTGGTGGTGTCCACCTACTTCTCCCCGAACCGCAGTCGGGCAGACTTCGAGGCCTACCTGACTGCGGTCGAGGGGGTGGTGAGGAGGGCGGCGCCCCTGCAAGTTTTGGTGGCGGGCGACCTCAACGCGAAGTCGCGCGTGTGGGGCTCGCCCGCCACGGACGTCAGGGGTCGTTTGGTCGAGTCCTGGGCCACGAGCCTGGGCCTCGACGTCCTCAACCGAGGGACCACCCCGACGTGCGTGCGGTGGCAGGGTTCGTCGATCGTCGACGTGACCCTAGCCACCGCACCCCTCGCCGCAAGGGTGAGGGACTGGAGAGTTGAGGCAGAGGAGGAGAACATGTCGGACCACCGGTACGTCCGATATTCGGTCTCCCCCTCGCACGCCTCCACATCTCCAGCGGGGACGGGTGCCGCCTTCCGCCGGTGGGCGGTGACGCACCTCCAGCCCGACGTGGCGCTGGAGTCGGCGATGGTGCGGGAGTGGTCTGAGCTGCCCCCGCACCTCGCCGGCGACGCTAACGGCATGGCGGTGCACTTCGCAGAGGACCTGAGAGTCGTCTGCGACGCCGCCATGCCGCGGGCGAAACCTGCCGCCCGCAAGCGGCAGGTATACTGGTGGTCGCAGACCATCGCGGATCTGCGCGCCACCAATTGTAGGGCGAGGCGCGCCTACCTGCGGTGCAGAAGGCGCGCCACCAGGAGGACGCCCGACGAAGAGGAAACCCTGCGTCGGGCGTACAGGGAGGCGAATAAGGCCCTCAAGACGGAGATCTCGAGGGCCAAAACGGAGTCGTGGAACTCTTTTATAGAGCTCCTCGACTCCGACCCCTGGGGACGGCCGTACCGACTGGTGAGGGGGAAGTACCAAAACGGTTCTCCCCCGATACACCAGTTGGACGAGGGGCTTGTACAGAGGGTTCTAGGGTCGCTCTTCCCCGACCCTGGACCCTTCGAGCCCCCGAGGATGGTCGCCCCCAGCGCCTTCCTCGAAGTGGAGGAAGCGGGCCCTCCCATGTCGGACCTCGAGTTCGACGCGGTGAGGGAGCGGTTCCGGCGCAAGGGGAAGGGGAAGGCGCCGGGATCGGACGGGGTGCCAGCGAGGGTCCTGTGCCTGGCACTGGGACCCCTGGAGGAGCGGTTCCGGGCGGTGCTCAATACGAGCATCGCCTCGGGCCGTTTCCCTCAGTGCTGGAAGGTGGGGCGACTCTGCCTTCTGCGGAAGCCGAATCGTCCCGCCGGTGCCCCGTCGGGGTACAGGCCGGTGGTGCTGCTCGACGAGGCCGGGAAGTTTTTTGAGAAAATTCTCGCTTCCCGGCTCGTCGAGCATCTGGAAGGCCCGGGACCGGACTTGGCTGAGTGCCAGTTCGGTTTCCGCACCGGCCGGTCCACCGTGGACGCCGTGGCCCACCTCAAGAGGTGGACTGAGGGGGCCACGTCGGCGGGGGAGGTTGTCGTTGTGGTGTCATTAGACATCCGCAACGCATTCAACAGCCTCCCCCACGAATGCATAGAGGAGGCACTGCGTTTTCATGGAGTGCCCCTCTACCTCCGCTCCCTCATCACCGATTACCTCCGCGGGAGGGAAATCGTGTATGAGGGGGCGGACGGTCGCGTCCACAGGTGGCCGATGGCGGCGGGAGTACCCCAGGGTTCCGTGCTGGGCCCTCTGCTCTGGAACCTGGGGTACAACTGGGTTCTGCAGGGCAACCTCCTGCCGAACATGGAGGTTGTCTGCTTCGCCGACGACACCCTTGTCGCGGCGAAGGGACGCACGTATGAGGAGGCGGTCCACCTCGCGTCGGTCGGCGCGACGCATCCGCCTCCTCGGGCTGGACGTGGCCGTCGAGAAGACGACGGCCATTTCGTTCAGGCCGCCGCGTCGCCGCAGACCCCAGGCGGGGCTCCGTGTCCGAGTAGAGGGGTTCCAGGCCCAGATCGAGAGCTCGATGAAGTATCTCGGTCTGGTGCTGGACCCCCGATGGGATTTCGGGGAGCACTTTAAGCTCCTCGCCCCAAGGCTGTGTGCCGCCGCGGCAGCCCTCGGACGGGTCCTCCCCAACGTGGGGGGACCAGGCGCAGCGAGCCGTCGACTTTATCAGACGGTGATAAAGTCGATGGCGCTGTACGGAGCCCCGATTTGGGCGGAGCGTCTCGCCCCCCGAACGGTGGCCCTCCTGCGTAGGCCGCAGAGGGTCATTGCCACCCGGGCCGTGCGGGCCTACCGCACGGTCTCTCACGGGGCGGCCTGCGTTCTAGCGGGCTCGCCTCCATGGGATGTCGAGGCACGAGTCCTTGCGGCCGTGCACCGACATCGGGTGGCAGCGAGGAGTCGGGGGGAGCGCCCCCTCCCATAGGAGGTGGCGCGCACAAGGCTCCTGGCGCAGAGGGAGGCTCTCCGCCAGTGGGCCGAGACGCTCGCCCACCCAGCTGCCGGCCACTGGACGATCGAGGCCGTTCGTCCAGTGTTGGAGGAGTGGGTTGGGCGCCGGCAGGGCAGCCTCACCTACCGGATGGTGCAGATGATGACCGGGCACGGCTGCTTCGGCCATTATCTGCACCATGTCGCACGGAGGGAGGAGACGCCGCAGTGCCACCACTGCGGCGCTCCCGACGACACGGCCGGACACACCCTCTCGGAGTGCCCGGCCTGGCGACCCCAGCGCGACGCATTAGCCCTCGCGCTGGGCCTAGGTAGGGGTGCGCCCGTCGTGCTGGCCAACGTCGCACGCGAGATGCTGACTAGCGCGACGGCGTGGGAGGCTGTCGCCTCTTTCTGCGAGGAAGTGATCTCGCAGAAGGAGGCAGCGGAGCGGGCGCGAGAGGTTGACCCTCTCGCCGCACCGCTCCGGCGCAGGCGGTTGGGTAGGAGGAGGCGCGCGTTCCTGGACGCGCGCCACCAACTCCCCTAAGCAAGCTGGGGATGAAATGGCCCGGCCGGCCGACAACCGGTCGGGAGACACTTTTCTACCCCTGGCCTGCCCGTCTGGGGGGTCGAATTATTGCACTTGTCGACCCCCCCGTAGAGGTAAGACCTGGCGCTTGCGTCAGGCCTACAATCCAGGGGGCGCACTCGGGGAATGGCTAACGCCGATCCCGAGTGTGTCTCTACGGAGGTAGAAGTTGCTCTGGAGGGTGGTTTAGCCAGGTATGGGGTTACCCAGGTAACCCGAGACCAATGGCATATCCTTGGGGCGGCTTTGTCAGCTTTCAGCCCCTTGTTGAATCGTAAAGAGATTCCCCCGCCTCAAAAAAAAAAAAAAGATTAGATATTGTGTATATTTGTCAACCCCCTCCGTAGAGGTAAGTCCTGGCGCGTGCGCCAGGCAACCCTCCAGGGGGCACAATCGGGGAATGGCTAACGCCGATCCCGATTGTGTCTCCACGGAGGTAGAAGTATCTAGAGGGTTTTTAGCCGGTAGTGGGTCTTCTACCCGAGTCCTGCATATCCTTGAGGTGGCCTAGTCAGCTCAATTCCCTTGTCGAATACCGTAAAGACTGTATTTTCCCTCTTGTAAAAAAAAAAAAGGTTAGATATTGTGTGGGGTGCGATGTCAGACAACCTCCTTGTGGTGCACCCTGGGCAACCCAGCAGATTCTCTGCCGCGGGCTAATAGTCTGACGAGAGGACCCTTATGGAGGGGGGGTGTGGGGTGGTTGGGCTTAGCCCGGCGGGTCACTTCGTGTGGCCACCCGCTTGATGCGGGGAAGGGCGAAGTCCCCTCTTCTTATGTTAAAAAGAGGTGTGGCTCTCGCTGGAAGCCGATTCCGGCGGCTACCTCTTGTAGTAGCAAGGTTGAGGCGAGTTTCTCGCCGTGGCGCTTCGCGCCCGTTGGGGATTTCCCCGAGCTTCGGCTCACCAGCGTGGCGGTGGATCCAGTGGGATCTGCCGTCGGGCAACCCGTTACCCGCACTGAGCGGCCCGAGGGCCCGGCGCACTGAGCGTCGGGCCGCGTGGAAGACAACCACAATAAAAAACAAATTCGGTTGTAGAGTGGCGCAATTCTGCGTCGCTCCACAAAGCAGCAGAGCCAGGAGGAGAGTCCGGCAACGGACATGTCACGGGCAGGGGGTCAGCGGGAACAAGGCCTGGCTGTACTCCCCTTCCCCCTGTTTTGTGACGGACGGAGAGCTGCTGGGGGGCCTGCTTTTAGTGGGTAAGCCCGGGCCGAGTACGGTCTGCGGAGTCCCACATATCCTCGTGGTTTGGCTCGACCACGAGGAATGCGTAAATGCATTTTCCCCCCTCCCGAAAAAAAAAGGGTTAGATATTGTGTCTGCACTCGGGGAATGGCTAACGCCGATCCCGAGTGGGTGGATGGTTTAGCCAGGTATGGGGTTTATGCCCTAGTCCAATGGCATATCCTTGGGGCGGCCTTGTCAGCTTTCAGCCCCTTGTTGAATTGTAAAGGGATTCCCCCGCCTTAAAAAAAAGTTAGATATTCTGACCACACACAGCGGAGCAAGTGGAGCATGAAACTGTTAAGAAATTCCCAAAACCAACATTTACCAACCGTCATTGGTAAATCCCAAACTTTAATGGTAAAAGTCCAAAATATCGTCTATTCTTTATAAAATCCTTATATTTACCAAGTTATGTTGGTAAATCCTAAGATTTACCGGCAAAACCTAAGATTTACCAATATACGGACTTTTACAGTAACACACACATCTTCACAAAAATATACTCTTATAATAACTATAATATATTCAAGAGTGTACAGATATTTGCTTAAAAAGGAAAATACTTGTATCAACACATTTTATGACTTTCCACAACAAAGACTATCAGTTGGAATACACTTTTTAATTAATATACTTTCCAAGAGTTATTTTAATTTGTTGCGATTTTATCGGAGTGTTCGTAACGTGGTTTAATTAGAACGAATGCAATTTGCATTTTTTTTGCTGACTCACAACCCCCCGTCATCCCTTTTATTCATGAAAGTGACATTTAAAATTAGCTTACGTACCACAGTACTGTAACTGAATTGAGATTTAAATTGACAAAGCGAAACAAATAAAAACGAAAATTAAATAAAACCCTCTAATCTTGCGATTGTTCTTGTTTCGCTGTTCGAATATGAGAATAGCGTGAATTAAATAAAATACATTTGAATTGTTAATTTTGTTTCGTTTAAACTACAAATACATTTTAACTTTAGATGATTTCGCGCAAATGGTTTAGAAGAGTAACGTATGCAGGTTTTCCTCGCGATGTTTTCTTTCACCGTAGGAGCGTCAGACAAATGTACATATGAAATTCGAAACGAAAAACACATTGGTACATGGCGGGTCTCGAACCCCGACCCCCCGATTGGAAGGCAAGTGCCGAATCCACTGCGCCACCGACGCTCAGTAACTTCACAAGTAGGTACTATTATATATATATGTATAGGTACTATTATAGGTACCTATATGTATATTTGAATGCTCGTGAGTGGTGTAACTAATGTAAGTTTAGGTTATATATTTTTTTTTATTCGTGTATTTTTTAAGTATTAGATCTCACTGCCTTTTGTTGTCATATACCAAATTGTAATCCATAGTAATGTATTCAGGGTGAACTGCATAGCTCTCACAATAGGATAAATTTGTTTAAATAAATTGTTTTGTCTTTGTTATGTGTAAACATGAAATCGAAAGGGGCAGATTTGAGTGACACTTCAGAGGGAGACTCTGTACCAGGGTACCTCCGTCTTACCTATTTTTGCCGCCAAGCAGCGGACTGGACAGCAGAGCAGCAACTGGAACACAGCAATGCAAGCAGCATTGCTGTGTTCCAGTTTGGAAGGTAAGATATGGCAGTGAAATTACTGGGTACCGCGACTTTACATCTTACGTCACAGTTGGCATCGTACACTGTGGTTCTTGTGGGGGTCGTAGATTTACTGCGAATCTCACAAGAGCCACGTGTACTTATAGGTGACTGTCAGCACTTACCATCAGGTGGGCAGTGTGCTTGTTTACCAACTTAGTCGTATTAAAAGAAATATGAAAAGTTTAAAGGTAATGTCTATTAGAGTTACCTAAGCTTACTTGATCTTTTTAAGAGGAGGTGAAAAGGCGTTTCGTATTATCCCGCAGCAGAAGACATTCGGTGCGAGGTAGTCATTTATCTAAGCGCTCTTATTTTAATAGTATTATAAATCAAATCTTTATTTACTTGTTGTTATTATTTCCAATATTAAAATGTTATTAATATCATAGAGTAGTTCATTGCCTACATTTATAGTTCCCTAGACAGAATTTATATGACTTACTTGTATGTAATTTAAGTTATGAATACTCACTAAAATGTCCTGTGCTCCGTTCTTAGCTATATGTCATGGGATAAGTTAGAGTAACAATGATGCCTTGTAACACAGAATAGATAATATTTGTACGAAAGCCCTGTGAGCCATAATAGCTACCTAGTAGCTCACCTAATAGCTCACCAATGACTCAGATTTGCTGTATACCTACTTACTGTTACTGTAAAAGCCCGAATTACTCTACTCTGCGAAATCTTAAGATTTACTGGTAAAACTTAAGATTTACCAACTGTTAATGGTAAAAATATGAACTGTTGTGTGATGATTGTCCATTTCGGACTTTTACCATCATATACTCGGTAAATCTTAGAACTTACCACTAAGACGCGGTAAATGTTGAAAATATGGTAATCATACATAGGATAAAGCTGAAAACTGTAGGTTAGGTAAGATATTGTGACCACATACATGAAACTGCATCTTTCATGCTCCACTCGCAAAAATCAATAATTAATTAAAATTCACCTCGTCGCCATTTTTTTTTCTCGCCGGGTCCGAATAGCGAATTGTTATCGAAAAAACTTATAGGATCAAACTGAAAACTGTAGGTTAGGTTAGGTTAGATATTGTGAACTTCTCGGAGCGGGGAGGGGGGGCGAGCCCACGCCAGAGGGCAAGCCCGCCGCCAGTGGCGGCACCAGTAGTAGAGGCCCCGAAAGGGGACGTCGTGACCCGGGACGAGTTCATGTCATTCATGGACTCGTTCCAATCGGACATGATGTCCCTTTTCAGGAACATGTATGCGGCCCGGCTGGATGGCCTGGAGGTGGACGGGCGCCTTCTGCCGGCCAAGTCGCACCGGCCCCCACTGGCCAGCGACAAGGCCGCTAGGAAGCAGCCCGCCAAGCAAGCACCCCCCGCCGCTGTTGCGGAAGCACCGGCTATGCCAGCGTCTGGGGGGAAGAAGAAGGGAGTGACTACCCTGACCCCTGAGGCAAACCTGCCAAAGAAGGCCAGGGAGGTCAAAGCCAAGAAGGCTCCGGCGGCTTCGGCCGCAGCGTCGGAACCGGTGGCGGGGCCTTCGAGGCCCGACACCTCCAAGTCCCCTGAAGCGGAGGGCTGGAGTACCGTCGTCAAGAAGGGACGCCGGAAGCCAGCCAAGGCGGCGGCGGCGACGGCTGCAGCCAAGTCCGCGTCCCCTTCACCCCCAGCCACCGCCGCCAAGCCCAAGATGCCTACGGCACCGAAGACCTTGGCGGTGGTCATTACCCTTACGCCGGAAGCGGTGGCAAAAGGCGCCACATACGGCGCTGCCATTGCGACGGCGAAGGGTAACATCAAGCTGGGGGACTTGGGGATTGTGGGGAGCGCCAAATTCCGTACGGGAATGACGGGAGCTCGGATCCTAGAGCTCCCGAAAGGCACCTCGCCGGAGCAGGCGGATGCGCTCGCCACGCGCATAGCGGAGGTGCTCGGCGACGCCGCCAAGGTGACGCGCCCGACTAAGACCGCGGACATCCGAGTCACCGGACTGGATGACTCGGTGACCGCGGAGGAGGTGGGCGAGGCCTTGGCGGCGCTGGCGGAGTGCCCCCGTGTTGTGATCAGGGTGGGCACGGTCCACCCTGGACTCAGGGGCATGGGAGCCGCCAACGTGTCGGCTCCCATCGATGTGGCGAAGCGCCTCGCCAGCGCTGGCAAGATGACGGTGGGATGGAGCAGCGCCTCCATCCGCCTGCTGGAGCAGCGCCCCATGCGCTGCTTCCCGTGCAGCCCCGTCACCCCGTGCAGCGGTGCCCCTCCGCTAAGGACCGCAGCGCGCTCTGCTTCCGCTGCGGTTCGGAGGGGCACGCAGCCGCCACCTGCCAAGGGCCCTCCCATGTCGAACCTCGAGTTCGACGCGGTGAGGGAGCGGTTCCGGCGCAAGGGGAAGGGGAAGGCGCCGGGATCGGACGGGGTGCCAGCGAGGGTCCTGTGCCTGGCACTGGGACCCCTGGAGGAGCGGTTCCGGGCGGTGCTCAATACGAGCATCGCCTCGGGCCGTTTCCCTCAGTGCTGGAAGGTGGAGCGACTCTGCCTTCTGCGGAAGCCGAATCGTCCCGCCGGTGCCCCGTCGGGGTACAGGCCGGTGGTGCTGCTCGACGAGGCCGGGAAGTTTTTTGAGAAAATTCTCGCTTCCCGGCTCGTCGAGCATCTGGAAGGCCCGGGACCGGACTTGGCTGAGTGCCAGTTCGGTTTCCGCACCGGCCGGTCCACCGTGGACGCCGTGGCCCACCTCAAGAGGTGGACTGAGGGGGCCACGTCGGCGGGGGAGGTTGTCGTTGTGGTGTCATTAGACATCCGCAACGCATTCAACAGCCTCCCCCACGAATGCATAGAGGAGGCACTGCGTTTTCATGGAGTGCCCCTCTACCTCCGCTCCCTCATCACCGATTACCTCCGCGGGAGGGAAATCGTGTATGAGGGGGCGGACGGTCGCGTCCACAGGTGGCCGATGGCGGCGGGAGTACCCCAGGGTTCCGTGCTGGGCCCTCTGCTCTGGAACCTGGGGTACAACTGGGTTCTGCAGGGCAACCTCCTGCCGAACATGGAGGTTGTCTGCTTCGCCGACGACACCCTTGTCGCGGCGAAGGGACGCACGTATGAGGAGGCGGTTCACCTCGCGTCGGTCGGCGCGACGCATCCGCCTCCTCGGGCTGGACGTGGCCGTCGAGAAGACGACGGCCATTTCGTTCAGGCCGCCGCGTCGCCGCAGACCCCAGGCGGGGCTCCGTGTCCGAGTAGAGGGGGTGCAAGTCCAGATCGAGAGCTCGATGAAGTATCTCGGTCTGGTGCTGGACCCCCGATGGGATTTCGGGGAGCACTTTAAGCTCCTCGCCCCTGTGTGTGTGCCGCCGCGGCAGCCCTCGGACGGGTCCTCCCCAACGTGGGGGGACCAGGCGCAGCGAGCCGTCGACTTTATCAGACGGTGATAAAGTCGATGGCGCTGTACGGAGCCCCGATTTGGGCGGAGCGTCTCGCCCCCCGAACGGTGGCCCTCCTGCGTAGGCCGCAGAGGGTCATTGCCACCCGGGCCGTGCGGGCCTACCGCACGGTCTCTCACGGGGCGGCCTGCGTTCTAGCGGGCTCGCCTCCGTGGGATGTCGAGGCACGAGTCCTTGCGGCCGTGCACCGACATCGGGTGGCAGCGAGGAGTCGGGGGGAGCGCCCCCTCCCACAGGAGGTGGCGCGCACAAGGCTCCTGGCGCAGAGGGAGGCTCTCCGCCAGTGGGCCGAGACGCTCGCCCACCCAGCTGCCGGCCACTGGACGATCGAGGCCGTTCGTCCAGTGTTGGAGGAGTGGGTTGGGCGCCGGCAGGGCAGCCTCACCTACCGGATGGTGCAGATGATGACCGGGTACGGCTGCTTCGGCCATTATCTGCACCATGTCGCACGGAGGGAGGAGACGCCGCAGTGCCACCACTGCGGCGCTCCCGACGACACGGCCGGACACACCCTCTCGGAGTGCCCGGCCTGGCGACCCCAGCGCGACG
The DNA here is from genome assembly GCA_963935595.1 of Schoenobius gigantellus. Taxonomy (NCBI): domain Eukaryota; kingdom Metazoa; phylum Arthropoda; class Insecta; order Lepidoptera; family Crambidae; genus Schoenobius; species Schoenobius gigantellus. Next base: position 28,037,092 of record OZ012547.1, on the reverse strand, counting down.
CATTAGCCCTCGCGCTGGGCCTAGGTAGGGGTGCGCCCGTCGTGCTGGCCAACGTCGCACGCGAGATGCTGACTAGCGCGACGGCGTGGGAGGCTGTCGCCTCTTTCTGCGAGGAAGTGATCTCGCAGAAGGAGGCAGCGGAGCGGGCGCGAGAGGTTGACCCTCTCGCCGCACCGCTCCGGCGCAGGCGGTTGGGTAGGAGGAGGCGCGCGTTCCTGGACGCGCGCCACCAACTCCCCTAAGCAAGCTAGGGATGAAATGGCCCGGCCGGCCGACAACCGGTCGGGAGACACTTTTCTACCCCTGGCCTGCCCGTCTGGGGGGTCGAATTATTGCACTTGTCGACCCCCCCGTAGAGGTAAGACCTGGCGCTTGCGTCAGGCCTACAATCCAGGGGGCGCACTCGGGGAATGGCTAACGCCGATCCCGAGTGTGTCTCTACGGAGGTAGAAGTTGCTCTGGAGGGTGGTTTAGCCAGGTATGGGGTTACCCAGGTAACCCGAGACCAATGGCATATCCTTGGGGCGGCTTTGTCAGCTTTCAGCCCCTTGTTGAATCGTAAAGAGATTCCCCCGCCTCAAAAAAAAAAAAAAAAAAAAAAGATTAGATATTGTGTATACTTGTCGACCCCCTCCGTAGAGGTAAGTCCTGGCGCGTGCGCCAGGCAACCCTCCAGGGGGCACAATCGGGGAATGGCTAACGCCGATCCCGATTATGTCTCCACGGAGGTAGAAGTATCTAGAGGGTTTTTAGCCGGTAGTGGGTCTTCTACCCGAGTCCTGCATATCCTTGAGGTGGCCTAGTCAGCTCAATTCCCTTGTCGAATACCGTAAAGACTGTATTTTCCCTCTTGTAAAAAAAAAAAGGTTAGATATTGTGTGGGGTGCGATGTCAGACAACCTCCTTGTGGTGCACCCTGGGCAACCCAGCAGATTCTCTGCCGCGGGCTAATAGTCTGACGAGAGGATCCTTATGGAGGGGGGGTGTGGGGTGGTTGGGCTTAGCCCGGCGGGTCACTTCGTGTGGCCACCCGCTTGATGCGGGGAAGGGCGAAGTCCCCTCTTCTTATGTTAAAAAGAGGTGTGGCTCTCGCTGGAAGCCGATTCCGGCGGCTACCTCTTGTAGTAGCAAGGTTGAGGCGAGTTTCTCGCCGTGGCGCTTCGCGCCCGTTGGGGATTTCCCCGAGCTTCGGCTCACCAGCGTGGCGGTGGATCCAGTGGGATCTGCCGTCGGGCAACCCGTTACCCGCACTGAGCGGCCCGAGGGCCCGGCGCACTGAGCGTCGGGCCGCGTGGAAGACAACCACAATAAAAAACAAATTCGGTTGTAGAGTGGCGCAATTCTGCGTCGCTCCACAAAGCAGCAGAGCCAGGAGGAGAGTCCGGCAACGGACATGTCACGGGCAGGGGGTCAGCGGGAACAAGGCCCGGCTGTACTCCCCTTCCCCCTGTTTTGTGACGGACGGAGAGCTGCTGGGGGGCCTGCTTTTAGTGGGTAAGCCCGGGCCGAGTACGGTCTGCGGAGTCCCACATATCCTCGTGGTTTGGCTCGACCACGAGGAATGCGTAAATGCATTTTCCCCCCTCCCGAAAAAAAAAGGGTTAGATATTGTGTCTGCACTCGGGGAATGGCTAACGCCGATCCCGAGTGGGTGGATGGTTTAGCCAGGTATGGGGTTTATGCCCTAGTCCAATGGCATATCCTTGGGGCGGCCTTGTCAGCTTTCAGCCCCTTGTTGAATTGTAAAGGGATTCCCCCGCCTTAAAAAAAAGTTAGATATTCTGACCACACACAGCGGAGCAAGTGGAGCATGAAACTGTTAAGAAATTCCCAAAACCAACATTTACCAACCGTCATTGGTAAATCCCAAACTTTAATGGTAAAAGTCCAAAATATCGTCTATTCTTTATAAAATCCTTATATTTACCAAGTTATGTTGGTAAATCCTAAGATTTACCGGCAAAACCTAAGATTTACCAATATACGGACTTTTACAGTAACACACACATCTTCACAAAAATATACTCTTATAATAACTATAATATATTCAAGAGTGTACAGATATTTGCTTAAAAAAGAAAATACTTGTATCAACACATTTTATGACTTTCCACAACAAAGACTATCAGTTGGAATACACTTTTTAATTAATATACTTTCCAAGAGTTATTTTAATTTGTTGCGATTTTATCGGAGTGTTCGTAACGTGGTTTAATTAGAACGAACGCAATTTGCATTTTTTTTGCTGACTCACAACCCCCCGTCATCCCTTTTATTCATGAAAGTGACATTTAAAATTAGCTTACGTACCACAGTACTGTAACTGAATTGAGATTTAAATTGACAAAGCGAAACAAATAAAAACGAAAATTAAATAAAACCCTCTAATCTTGCGATTGTTCTTGTTTCGCTGTTCGAATATGAGAATAGCGTGAATTAAATAAAATACATTTGAATTGTTAATTTTGTTTCGTTTAAACTACAAATACATTTTAACTTTAGATGATTTCGCGCAAATGGTTTAGAAGAGTAACGAAATCTTTTATGTTTGGGCGCTTGTTTTTGTTTAGGTGAACCATCGTCTATAAGTTTGCTAAACTGTTTTTGAAATTTCTATTTGATCTGTAGAAAAATTAAAGCGAAATAGAGGGCTCAAAGGAGCTCAGAGCAACAATTCGATCAAAATGTAATTTATTTAGATGTGTTTTACGAGATTATTGGTTTACAATTAAAACTACTTAGATACGGTCGGCCAAGAAAGTTGTGTACCAATTTTGACAAAACTTCGCGCACGCACAAAATATCGTTATAGTTACCTTGGTAGCTGTCAGTATGATAATGCAATTGGTTTTTTAACCGACTTCAAAAAAAGAGGAGGTTATCTATTCGGTTGTATTTTTTTTTATGTTTGTTACTCATAACTCCGTCATTTTTAAATCGATTCCAAAATTATTTTTGTATTTGATAGAGTATACTGCAAGGGTGGTCCCATGGTCACCAAAGTCAGGATCTGATGATGGGATCCCATAGAAAATCGAGGAAAACACTAATTTAATATATTGAAGTCGGTGACAAATATTAACACTTTCTATAGGAGATCATCGTTTGGCGCCGACTTCAATATAGAAGTGTGATGTTGTCTGTACCTATTCTTATATTATTTTTAAGTTTTCAGTGTTTTTGAAGTCGTTTCTATTTTTTGTAAAAAAAATTTTTAGGACATGAAACTGAATTTCAACCTAAGGATAAACCATTTTTTGGAAGATTAAAAATTAAAATAAGAAATCTCATCATTTTCATCATTTTTGTAGTGACTAATTTCTAAAGTATACACAGAATAAACATGGATAGAAACTAGTGCCATACGAATATTTTATATTAACTTTATAATGTCAAGTTATTATGTACGTAGCTCGAGAAGACAAAGTTTAGGCAGCGTTCTATTATTTGTCGTGAGTCCTATATTGGAACAATAGTTTGCGCTTCAAACTTTGCACATGGAAGTTGCTGGGAGTCCGAAATTTCCAGATATATTCCTTTTGTATTTAGTATTGTCACAGACTTGAGAAGCATCGAGATAGTGTTTGTGATGGCTGTAATAAATGTAGAAACAGTTGTTGAAAAGGAACTTGCCTGAACTTCTTTTAGTTCTTTTAAGTGTATGTAAGCATACCGATTGTATTTTATCTTGCAATAATTATAATGACTATGTAAGTGAAACCAATATTGCAAATGGCGATTTAAAAGAGGAGATAAAAAAATATTAGACCTTCCGAGTTTCATGCCTGTTCTTCTCGAGAAGGCTCTCCCAATTCCCAAACAGGTGTAGAGTCTACGTTTTTTTTTAATTCTTGTATTTGTAGACATCTTGATTATATTCAGGACGTATGCACATACTCGTACAAGGTTAAAATGTTTCCTTTTAATTAGAATGTTTTACTCTGTTTTGACTGCAATAAGTGCCTTTAAAGGCCTCTGTTGAATAAAGTTTTTGAAATTTTGAATTTTGAGTTAGCGGTATAGAAACGGGTACTATATCAGATCTTTTAACTGCCTTAGTTATTCAGGGTATCTGTTAGATGTAGAGGCTTTCGAAGCATGCGATGTGATCGCGTCGAGTTATGAGGGAATCCTAGTCGAAAGTTGCTTTTGCCCCGACACTGGTTTGTCATCCTTCCAGCAGTTCCAATACCCAACCTGCTAAGACCTCTCCGCCTTATTGGTAGGTGTTCGGTGACTGGAAAGCTTGAGCCTTGGTCTCGCTTAACACGTTCACGTAAACATATGCTATTATCTGAACTCGATGCCTTGCTGCACATATACAAACAGGATCGTCATCCAGAGACGGTCTACCAGTGCGGTCTGCTAAGAGCACGTGAAAGTAGTTCTATGACATAAAGGCTCGCACAGGTCGACCAAATGTATGACGCGACCTGCGCTGAACGACGTACAGTCACGCTGTGCGTCTACATAGAGGCAATAACTGCCAGTGCATGGAGTTTTCGAAGATAGGCAAAATTTTCGAAGCGGTGTAGCACAACAATTTTGTGAGATTGATGCGTTGTCGTACAGCAAACCAACTAATAGAGACTAGTATGAACAGGCGCCGTGCTATTACGTTGTGCTCAACACACCACTTATTAGCTTAACGTTATAATACGTTGCGCTTCACCACATCTACTAAAAGTTGGCGTATATGTCGTAGGATGATTTGATGAATCGAATTTTTACGAAAATTCTAGTGATTTTGCAAAAAACAGGGATAATTTGAGAATGATGATGACATTTCTCAATCTTACTGAAATAATATAAGATTTACGCGAAAACGCGAAATGCGTTTGAATATCCTTTACTCTTATTGGATTGTTTTTGCTTGCTGGTCAACTCTTATTTTGATTGGTTCCTAGTTTTACCTATAGCATTATTAGCACAGAGTTATAAAGGGTTAGAAATGACAACGGCTGTTTACCGTAACTTTACGGTTTATTGAAAATCTAAGGAGGTAAATATCAATCACATAAAGTTGACACCCCTACGTTTTGCATTTATTACCTACTATGCATTTTCTTGTAAATATACAACATCAACCACTATTTATTGCATTTGTTAATCTTTTACCTGTTGTGTTCTGCTTAGGTAAGTACACACGGCAACTGGCAAGCTTACAGACGTTACAGTTTGAAGTCTGGACCGCATCATTGGTAGATGGACCGGTTTTTGTCATCTATAACCGATAAAAAAACTTTTAATTATCTGAACGTGGAATCTAACAAAATAAATAAAAATACTATTAATTAATTTTATGACAAATTTAAACTCAAATTCAAAAATCTTTAATCGAAGCAAGCCTTAGCCTCAGACCAAATCAAGTGCAGAATTTATTTATAATTTAAAAGAAAATAAATTTTGTAATGTAGTTAATTTTGTGGTCTTACTTTCTAAATAATACTTACGACCAGGAAAATAAATCAATACGCGAACGACACTTAATTCGTGGAACGAAACGTAAAATTAAAAAGATATATTAACTGTAGTCAAATACGCCGAAACATACCATCTACGAATTTAAATATCTCTTAATTATAGGGCAACCTTTATTTTATTATTATTTCACCAGACGAATTTTGTACCGCCATATTTTTTTTTCGTTCATTCACTCACTTTTCATAATATGAGATTATAAAAACTGTTCAATTTAAACTGTCTTGACAATTACGCATTAATTAACCAATTATTGGTGCAGTCGTTCGGAAGTTATGCGCGTAAGTATTATATTTCGACTATGAGCTCCTTGGTTACTCCGAAGTATTGAATCTTTGGGACTCCATAACCCATCAAAGCGGTGAAGTACTGCTGCTGTATTAATTTTAATTCTATCCTTCCTTTACTGTACAGCAGGGACACACCAGTTCCAGAACTTGTAGGGCCTGCAAGTAAGAGCAGTAGAGCATGGAGCATCTTCTGTGAAACTGCGATGCTCTAGCCTGCAGAAGGTTAAAGCTGACGGGAATGGGATACCCTAAACCAGAAGACTACAGGGCCATGCTACCAAGGGATATAATCAGACTCATGGTCACACTTGATTGGACCGAAGGCGGTGAAGGCTTTAAGGACTAAACACGGGGAAGCACAAAGATCCATAAAGGGTCGAAGTGCGAAGGCTTCTGTTCACATACTGGGCCGCCCCTACGATAAAATAAGATACTGTACAGCTATTAGGTGTAAACAATCTCTCAATTTTCAAATAAGCGTAAAGCAACATTTCCTTTCAATGTAAGCGTAAAGTAACTCTAACTCTAATTCTCAATTTTTTTATTAGGTAAGTATATGAGTTTGTAATATATTTATATTCTGACTACCAACCTAAACACGTATGTTCTTTCCTACTTAAAGATTGCTTGGCAGAGATCGCCTAGAGCGATAATGTTGCCTATTTTGCTGTTCGTGTATTGTGTTCTAGTCTGTAAGAAATTGTACAAATTGAAGTGTTTCTATCTATCTATATTAGTCACTAGCTTTCCGTTCGCGACTTCGTCCGCGTTATTTTTGTTTTCCCGTGGGATTTTTTATTTTCCCGTAGGAAAATTACCCTATGTCCTTCCCCTGGTCTCGAACTATTCCTATACCAACTTCGGTTCATCAAAATCGGTTCAGTAGTTTCAGAGCCTATTCAATACAAACAAACAATCAAATCATTCCTCTTTGTAATATGAGTATAGATTGAACTTGACTAACATTGCTCGCTACATAGGTTAGTGAACATATTTTACATTGACTAGGTACTTGAACCCTGTAAACTTTTAAGCTAGCTGTCCAGGCGATCTAGCAAATTATAATTTGGTTAACTTAGCACCAAATAAACTTACTGTACCTGAACTGGATTCTTGCATTTTATTTTGTACCCCTTTTATTACATTACAGCAAAAAAGGAGTGAGCGTCGGTGGCGCTGTAGACTCAGCACTTGCCTTCCAATCGGGAAGTCCGGGATTCGAAACCGCCAAGTACCACTGTGTTTTTCGTTTTCGAATTTCATATGTACATTTGTCTGACGCTCCTACGGTGAAGGAAAACATCGTGAGGTAATCTGCATACATCTGCGAAGAAATTCAAGGGTGTATGTGAAGTCGACCAATCCGTACTGGGCCAGCGTGGTTGACTAAGCGTGGTAGACTTATGGCCATTTTCACCAACCTCTTCTTAGCTTAGGGGACTCTTAGGTGGCATGCTGTCACATTCTTTTCATTAAAGACAAAAAGTGACAGCATACGTCTTAGGGGCTACCTAAGCTAAGTAATGGTTGGTGAAATCGACCATTAAACACCCTAACTTAGGGTAGGCTCGAGCCCCTCGGTGGGGACGTATACGAGCTGTTATGATAATAATGATAAACAAAAGAAAACATTACAAGTCTTATAAAAAATATTTTACTAAAAATAAAAACCTATTTCAAAAACACTAAAAAGTTAAAAATAATATAAGAATAGGTATAGAAAACATCACACTTCTATATTGAAGTCGGTGCCAAATTTTAAGACTTTCTAGGAGATCAGCGTTTGGCACCGGCTTCAATATAGAAGTGTGATGTTGTCTGTACCTTTTCTTATATTATTTTTAACTTTTCAGTGTTTTTGAAGTCGGTTTTTATTTTTAGTAAAATATTTTTTATTTTTATCTTTTAGTGAATGAAATCTTTTTAGTGAGTAAGTCTAGGATTTAATACCTTCTTTATCCGTTTCTCTTAATTCTTTAGGGTTTCCCTCGATTTTCACGAGATCCCATCATCAGATCCCGACTTTGGTGACCTTGGGACCACCCTAGGAGTATACTCTATCGAATACAAAAAGATTTTTTTGATAATCGGTCCACAATTGGTGAAGTCCTAATCGCGTAACATAGACACAAAACACGTTGGACATACCTAAAAATTTAAGAATTTCCCTCCATTTTTATCAGATCCCATCATCAGCCCCCCAATCATGACCGCTGAAAACAATATTAAAACCGCGCTGAGAGCGGGATGGCGCTATACGCAGCACGAGCGGTGTCTGTTTCAATATTGTTTTAACCTTGCTATAAGCGATCATGGTAGGGCCCCAGATCTTGACTTTGGTGACCTTAGGAGTATACTCTATCGAATACAAACAAAATTTTGAAAATCGGTCCAAAATTGGCGGCGTAATGGAGTAACGTACACACAAAAAAAACCGGCCAAGCGCGAGTCGGACTCGCCCATGAAGGGTTCCGTAGGATTTATGACGTATTAAAAAAACTACCTTCTAGATCTCGTTCAAACCAATTTTCGGTGAAAGTTTGCATGGTAATGTACATCATATATTTTTTTTAGTTTTATCATTCTCTTATTTTAGAAGTTAGTTTAGAAAAAAATGATATTAGAAACCTCAATATGTTTTTTAAAGACCCATCCATAGATACCCCACACGTATGGGTTTGATGAAAAAAAAAAATTGAGTTTCAGTTCTATGTATGGGGAACCCCCAAAATTTATTGCTTTTTTCTATTTTTGTGAGAAAATCTTAATGCGGTTTACAGAATACGTCTACTTACCAAGTTTCAACAGTGTAGTTCTTATAGTTTCGGAGAAAAGTGGCTGTGACATACGGACAGACAGACAGACAGACATGACGAATCTATAAGTGTTCGGTACTTGTAAAGTTATTGGTGGGTAAATTAAAAATAAGGCTTCATCGGCCATGACGTTTTCTGGATCCAAACGGGTCGAGCGGACTTGCCCGCCGCGCTTTGAAGTGAGCACGTTGTGCCTGCTAGAAGTTCAGAAATATTGTAAACTTATCGTGATTCGGTCCGTGACCTTCCGATTAAGAAATAAGCACCAAGAAAAGACAGAAGCTGGAGCGCCGTGCGCATCATCATCACCTAAGCTGATCACCCCAAGGTGAAAGGGATTTCAAGGTTGGTGGAGCTTTGTTCTTACTTTCTAATGACTGGGCAAGTACAGATCTACATTCATCAATTTTACAGTCCACTAAATATATACAAGTGCAACTTTCGCACAATTTTTTGGTCTTCGAGCCGAATATCTCATATATTTTTTGAAAAAATAAAACCGTAAAATTTTTCATCACTCACTTAAAAACGTAAATAGACGTTCTATTTACCTATTATAACATTTCGTAAACATAGTTTTATCATTCTTACAACTTCATTTTGCAAATACGTTAAGTTTTGCATTTAAAACTTCGTACGTTAAATTTTATTGCTTACCCCACCTATACTAAATTACGTAGATACTTACTTACACGTATTTCTTACACGTATTAATTTATCACCAACGACTTAATCATGCCTAAAAAGGATGCACCTTTATTTAGTGAAGAGAAATATTCTCTCGAATATTCTATTTTGCTATCTCGTAAAGAGAGATATTACGAACAAATGCAAAGCATATTCGATTTATCGGAGTCTCTTAGTGATGCCGACACAAAAGAGTTGTTTTTATTACGTGTCGCTGATATTAGTAATTTAAGAAAATTATTTGAAAAATCTGTTGAGGAAATTTTCGAACTAGAAATTAAAGTAAAGCCGGATGCTTCGTTTCCCACTCAGGCGATGAAGAATTTTGATGATTTATATTACCGATCAAAATTAGCGGCAAACAAAATTCAACCCTTAGGTGAAAGTGTTAATCGTGCATTTGAATCTCAGCCACGTCTGCCTAAGTTGGAATTGTTTTGCTTTGACGGTGACATAGAAAATTTCACAACATTTTATGAAACTTTTTGTTCGTTAGTTCATGATAAGATTAGTATTCCAAAAATTGACAAATTTCATTATTTGTTGTCATGTACGAAAGGTCCAGCGTTAAATATCGTCAAAAGCGTTCCGATATCTGCTAAAAATTATGATTTAGTTTGGCAAAGTTTGCTTGATAAATATCAAGATCACCGAATGCTGGCCGATAAATATTTAGATAAAATGTTGAACTTTACGCCATTAACTAAGGAGTCCGTTACTCATTTGAATTTATTTATTGAGGCTTTTGAGCATTCTTATAAGGCTATTCAGGCATTACAAATAAATAATCTTAGCAGTTATATATTATGTCACATTGCTTTAAGGGCTTTAGACCCATACACAAGGAAATGCTTTGAACAAAAATTTGATCAGTCATCTATTCCCGAATTTTCAGATTTAATTTCATTTATTCATAACCAAATTAAAGTGTTAGATCATTCAACACTCAATAGAAATTTATGTTCAATTAATGTGCAACAAAGCAATAACAGTAGTAATTTTAAAAAACAAAACTATAATAATTCAGATAAAACCACATTTAAAAATTATTCACATGTTGCTTCAACTTCGCGTTCCAATAATTCAAAGTTATCGTGTTTACATTGTGGTGATAGTCACATGATATTTCGTTGTGAACATTTTCGTAAAATGTCAAGCAGTCAACGTGTTAGCCGTGCTAATCAGTTGAAGCTGTGCCACAATTGCCTAAAACCAAATCACACGGCAACCGAATGCAAGAGTGAATTTAGATGCTTTGTGTGCAAAAAATCGCATAATTCTTTGTTGCACGTTGACGACAGCGCGAGAATCGAACTCGCACCTGCTACAGTATCCGTGCCGTGTGTCGCGCAAAGTGAAGTCTCGATGAGTAGCGGCGGCGCAGGCGCATCCCTGCCAAGTGCAGCGAACGCCTGCCTCGCATCGTCTTTACAAAACAACTATAGCGTTGTGCTCCTCGGGACAGCCGTAGTGCACGTAAAAGACCGGTTTGACGCTTATCAGCCTTGCCGCGTTCTAATCGATTCGGGTGCGCAATCTAACTTCATTACAATTGCTTGTTTACAACGTTTGGGATTAGAACAACGCAAATGTCCTTTTAATATTGTAACACCGTTTTTTCTTAAAATTGCATAAAACACTAATTTTGCAAAAACATTTTGGTTTCACTGTAGTTTTAACACAAATTTCACAACTAAAGTCATAATTACAATAACTTTGTCAATTAATTTCACAATATCAATGTCAAGTGTCAACGTCAACGTCGTTTTACGTCACGTCAGTGACATTTGCAATTATCTTTGGTCATTATTCAATTTTTGCATAAACAAAATAAATCTCGCGTTTATCCTAGCCTTATTTACAAAGATAGTTTTTTTTCGCCCAAAATCCCGTGCTTCCATTTAGGTGGGTTGATTTTCTCAAAATTCGGAATTTGACATTTAGACCGTTTGTTTTGATCATTTCTATAGACATATTTTAATAAAATACACTTAAACTTATAGATCATATTATAATTATAGTTTCGTCGAATAGAATTTGGAAAGCATTCACAGTTTGTTTATGGTTAATTTTTCATTACGTTTCGTTTTTCAACCAAGCTTATAACTTTGGCTGAAAATACTTATAGCATATTGTAGAATTCCGATAGATCCGTATGTTGACTTGACACATCATGACACACATGCTATGAAATGAATTTGGTTTTAGGGAAGGTTCCGTCGCCAATACGACGGTTAACATTCGGTGAACGGACCTCGATTCTAGTATGCGCGTAGATGGAACGCGCCCATTTTTCACCTTAGTCTTTGAACGCGTCTATCGTCTATGTTATGATTAGTCTGTGAGACATCGAACGAAGTAATCTAATATTGATTTCTTGCGAAATCTTAATTTCTACATTATCTTAATTTCTGCGAAGAAAATCCATAGGTATTTCTCTCGTTTTCCATGTGAATTTAATTTGAAAAGCTACAGTGAATTCTCCAGTCAGTTATTTTTGTTTTCAGCTTGAAGAGTAAAAGCTCAATCATATTTATAATCGCCGGCGCGCGATTCATTGAATTAGTTGAATAAATAAATTATATCGATAGATAATACTCCGCCCACAATAAGGTATCTAATTAACTTATTATATTTCATGATTTAAAGCAGATTTTGTTAATTTTATTTTTATTTGTGGGTAAATTGGTTATTAAATCAAACATATTACATTTCCAAAATTCGCCTTTTTCATCCCCTATTTCATTAAAAAACTCTGATAGTAAACGGCATCTTAGTGGGATTAAGGCATATATTGAGTAACACTTGCGAATTTCATGTTAAATTCTAAATTTTCACAATATTAGGTTTCACATCCTTCTTTGGCAGATAACTCACAAATTAAGCTGTTTTCTTTTTATTAATAGCAATAATTATACACAAAATAGGTGCTCTCCCCTCCATATGTCCTTTTATTAACTAACCAATAAGAAACTTTGACAATTCATTGAAAATTGTGTTTGGAATTAACTTGCAATGTTTATTACATGAAATTCAAATGTATTGACTGGGATTCCTTCAGAACTCAGTGTTAGACCCACTGACCCTAAGATTATAGGCATATTTAATTATATTTTTTAACATAACACTGTGCTATGAATCTCCAGGGCAGTTCCCGGAGAGTAATTAAAGACGAGTTAAGTGCGTGATAGTTGTAAGTTAGAAATAAGTTATTGACTTTATTAGTGCTAAGTTATGAACTTTAAGTACCTAGTAGTTTAATATTCATATTAAGTTTTTGTTTTTCTCTGTACATTATTATTGTTTTTGTTCCGTTGTTGTGTTGTGTTGTGTTCCGTTGCGTGGAAGACAGTTTTAATTCTGCTTTCTCCAACGGAATCTGTGGTGGGTAGGGTCCACAACTGGAGCATGTCCGAATCGGACAATATGTCCGAGACGGACGGTGCTGATGAGGGAGGGCCTGTAAAGGCTACCCTTAAGGTTCCAGCGAAGCCCATGAGGGAAAAAAGCCGTTCGCCGGTCATCGATAACGGTGCAACAAAAGATGGTCAGGGGGTAGTGTCCCCAGTTTTGTCACCGGCGAGCGCCGGGGGGGTAGTGCTCCGTCGGAGCTCTCGTGTGCGGGTGAATAAGCCTTCCGCTTACAGGGAAATTTCTAGCGGGACGAAACCAGCACCGAGGAAGAGGTCGGTTTTGGGCCGTTTTTTCCAGGACCCGCTAGTAACGGACCTGGAAACCGAGGCGGAGGAGGTAACGGCGCCGTATGCCCCGAAAGTCCCCCGTACACGAAGGAGTAGGGGAGGTCTAACGCACGGCGTCGGGCTCTCGCAAGCCAGGCGGGAGCTACAGCAGCCTGAGGAGGACACTGAAATGGAGTCGGAATCTGAGGTGGAGCTGGCGGAGGTAGCGGCCTCCTCCAAAAAGGGGAAGGGTAAGAGCAAGGGGAAGCGCTCCCCTGAGCCCACTGCCGAGCTGCTATGCGGCAGAGCGGAGGCGAGCGCAAAGGCGCTGGAGGAGGTAACACGCAAGTCCCGTAATCTCAAGGGGAACTGCGTAAAGGAGATTAGGGAGGCCTCCGACTCCCTAGTAGATATTGTCCGCACGTTGGCGACCAGGAATACTTCGGAGGAGGTACGTCGGCTTAAAGCCGACAACAAACGCCTCCGGGGTCAACTCGACGCCATCATGGGGGAGCTGAAGGCCCTGCGTCGGGCCTACTCGGAACAGGGGGAAGAACGCCGTCGGGTTGTAGTGACCCCTCCTCCCGAAATCGCGAAAGTCGTCGAGTTGGAGGTAGTGGACTCCGAAAATGATTTGGAGGAGCTGCCAGAGGCGCAGCTCCCGACCGCCCAGCCAGCGAAGACAGCTCCCGCTGAAGCACTCTCAAGAGCGGAGTTTTTAGAGAGTATGGAGTTCCTTCAGCGGGAACTAATGGCCCAGGTAGGCTTTCTGGTCTCGGCCCGCCTCGAGGGCCTTGAGGTAGATGGGCGGCTCATGCCGGCCCAGGTTAGAAGGCCACCTTTAGCGGCAGACAGTGCGAGTCGGTCACAGCCACAGCCACAGCCGCAGCTGCGGCTTCAACCGCAAGGGACAGCGTCTGGCAACACTACTCTTGCCCCGCCGGCAAATATGCCGAAAGAGGCAAGGGTGGTGAAAATGAGGGCTAAGCCCTCTACATCAGCAGCAGCCCCCTCTACATCGGCGGCGGCTCCCTCTCTATCAGAGGCTGCAGTACCGGCCGAAAATCCGTGGTCCGTGGTTGTGCGGCGTAGCCGCAAGAAGCCGACCACAGACGGGGTGCCGCCCAAGAAGTCCGGAGCCCCCGGAAACCATAAGAACGCCATGGCACAGAAGTCGCCGAAGCTGCCTAAGGCGCCGCGATCTCTTGCGGTGGTGTTAGCCCTCAAGCCAGAGGCAGTGGCGAAAGGCCTCACCTACGGGGAGGCCTTAGCCAAGGCCAAATCCTCGGTCAGCCTCAGCGCCCTAGGCATAGGGCCTGCCAAATTTCGGACGGGGATTACCGGAGCTCGAATAATCGAGCTCCCAAAGGAGACATCTCCGTCTCAGGCCGATTCGCTGGCGGAGAAGCTGGGAGAAGCCCTAGGGGACGCGGCGAAGGTGACGCGTCCTGTGAAAACGGCGGATATCCGGGTCGTCGGTTTAGACGACTCGGTAAACGCCGAAGAGCTGGGGCAGATCCTGGCGCGGGCTGGTTCGTGCCCGGCCCACCATATCAAGGTGGGCCGAGTGCACACGGGTATTCGGGGTGTCGGGGCGGCCTTCGCCTCCGTCCCCGTCGAAGCGGCGAGACGCCTGGCGGACGCCGGGCGCATAGAGGTTGGATGGAGTTCTGCCTCCATCCAAATTCTGGAGCAGAAGCCCATGAGGTGCTTCAGATGTATGGGCATGGGCCATCCAATCCAGCGGTGCCCCTCCGCCAAAGACCGCAGTGGACTATGTTTCCGTTGCGGGTCTGAGGGCCACAAAGCGGTGGACTGCGCAGCGGCGTTAAACTGCGCCGTCTGTGCAGACGCTAAGAAGCCGGCGTGTCATCGCATGGGGGGGATTAATTGTAACCCCCCGCCGGTCAGGGGCCGTTTGGCCCCAATAAAACTGGACATGGCCCCGAGAACCCCGGTACCACCGGCACCCCTGGCACCACAGGAAGCACCGGCCGCAGCTGCGGCCCAGGAGGAGCCCATGGAAACCATCAATGTTTAGTGGTCCCATAAAGCTCCTCCAGGCAAATATTAACCACTGTGCCGCGGCACAGGACCTCTTGTGTCAAACCGCGGCGCAGTGGGGTGTGGGTTTGGCGATTGTGTCGGAACCATATTACGTTCCGCCGCAGTCGCCTAACTGGTTAGTGGCGGCGGATGGTTCCGCCGCCGTAATGCGGGTGGCGCGTGGCACAGCCCCCTCTCTCATTTTAAGAGAGAGGGGTACTGGCTACGTGGCCGCCATATGGGGGGGAATATTGGTCGTGTCGACCTACTTCTCCCCCAATCGCAGCCGGGCGGACTTCACAGTCTTCCTGGCTGCGCTAGAGGGGGTCGTTCGAAGAGCGACCCCATTGCCGGTGCTAGTTGCGGGGGACTTCAACGCGTGGTCTACCGCGTGGGGGTCCTCCCGCACCAATGCGAGGGGTGGAGATCTGGAGTCCTGGGTTCTGTCCCTGGGGCTCCAGATTTTGAATAGGGGCTTCACCCCTACCTGCGTCCGAGTGCAAGGCACGTCTGTGGTGGACGTGACCTTCGCTACTCCCTCCCTCGCTCGTCGAATCAACGACTGGCGAGTGGAGGATGATGTGGAGACTCTATCGGACCACCTGTATGTCCGATACGAGGTCTCCACGGCATCCCGAGGGGCCCCGAACCGCAGGGGCTCTGCGGTGAGCGCTTTCCCGCGATGGGCGCTCACCAAGCTCCGCCCGGACGTGGCGGAGGAGGCGGCGATGGTGCGGGCGTGGGCAGAAGTACCACCCCACCTCGCCGGGGATGTCGACGGCATGGCGGATCTCTTCGCAGACGACATGAAGGTCGTCTGCCAAGCCGCCATGCCAAGGGCGCAGGCCTGCCCCGAAAGGGGCCAGGTGTACTGGTGGACGCAAGAGATTGCGGACTTGCGTACCACCAGCATGAGGGCCAGGCGCGCCTACGTGCGGTGTCGTAGGCGCGGCAGAACTACACCCGACGAGGAAGTTGAGCTTCGTCGGGTGTATGCGGCAGCCAAGAAGGCCCTGCGGAATCAAATCTGTAGGGCCAAGGAGGAGTCCTGGGAGTCGTTTATACGACTCCTGGATGACGATCCGTGGGGGCGTCCGTACCGGGTGGTGAGGGGGAAATTTAAAGCTTCCACTCCCCCTACCTCCGCTATGGACAGGGGGCTGCTAGACCGGGTACTAGGGACTCTATTCCCCGATCCTGGTCCATTCCAGCCCCCCAGAATGGTCCCCCCGGGTACTCCTCCGATGGAGGTGGCTGCCGCGATCCCTCCCGTGTCGAACGTGGAATTCGACACGGTGAGGGACCGGTTCCGGCGCAAAAACAAGGCGCCGGGACCGGACGGTGTTCCTGGCAGGGTTCTGGCCCTCGCCCTAGGACACCTCGAGGAGCGGTTCCGGGCGGTGCTTGACTTGTGCATCGTCTCGGGCCGCTTCCCCAGTCGGTGGAAAGCGGGCAGGCTCTGCCTGCTGAGAAAGGAGAGCCGCCCCGCGGATTCCCCGACTGGGTATCGGCCGGTGGTGCTGCTCGACGAAGCCGGGAAGTTTTTCGAGAAGATTCTCGCTTCCCGGATCGTCGAGCATCTAGAGGACCGGGGGCCGGACTTGGCAGTCAACCAGTTCGGCTTCCGCACCGGCCGGTCTACGGTGGACGCGGTGGCTCTCCTCAAGGGGTGGACTGAGGAGGCCACAGCTCGTGGGGAGACTGTTGTTGCGGTGTCTCTTGACATCCGCAACGCCTTCAACAGCCTGCCCCACGAGTGCATAAAGGAGGCACTTCGCTTCCACCGGGTGCCTCCGTACCTTCGCGCCCTCGTGGAGGACTATCTGCAAGGCAGGTCCATCCTCTACGAGGGGCCGGACGGGTGCGTCCATACGTGGGAAATGGCGGCAGGTGTGCCCCAGGGTTCCGTACTAGGTCCTCTACTATGGAACCTGGGGTACAACTGGGTCCTGCGAGGCGACCTCCTTCCACGAATGGAGGTCGTCTGCTTCGCCGACGACACGCTTGTCGCGGCGAGAGCAAAAACGGGGGAGGAGGCGGCCCACCTTGCGTCGGTCGGCGCTTCACTTGTCGTTCGACGCATCCGCCTCCTAGGCCTGGACGTCGCCCTCGATAAAACGAGGGCCATGATGTTCCACGCCTCTCGTCGCAGGATCCCACCGGGGCTCCGAGTTCGAGTGGAGGGGGTCCGCATACCGGTCGAGGCACACCTTAAGTACCTCGGCCTGGTTTTGGATCCCCGATGGAGCTTTGAGGAGCACTTCAAGCTCCTCACTCCACGGCTATGTGCCGCCGCAGCCGCACTCGGACGGGTCCTCCCTAATGTAGGAGGGCCAGGATCGGCGTGCCGTCGACTGTATCACGGGGTGATAAGGTCGATGGCACTCTACGGAGCTCCGGTATGGGCGGAGTGCCTCTCCCCCCGAACGGTGGCCCTCTTGCGACGGCCGCAGAGGGTCATAGCAACCCGGGCCGTGCGAGCTTATCGCACGGTCAGCCACGGCGCAGCCTGCGTTCTTGCGGGCCAAACGCCGTGGGATGTCGATGCACGCGTACATACAGAGATGTATCGACATCGGGTTGCCGTTAGAGAACGGGGGGGACGATCCGCTCCCGAGGAATTAGAGCGGGTTCGTACCCAAGCGCAGAGGGAGGCTCTGCGTCAATGGGGTGAGGCACTTGCCTTCCCAGCTGCCGGCCACCGGACGATCGAAGCGATACGTCCGGTGTTGGAGGAGTGGGTAGGGCGCCGGCAGGGCAGTCTCTCGTTCCGCATGGTGCAGGTATTGACCGGACATGGTTGTTTCGGTCACTACCTGCATCGGGTCGCGCGTCGGGAGGAAACGCCGCAGTGTCATCACTGCGACACTCCCGACGATACTGCCGAGCACACTCTGTTGGTGTGCCCGGCCTGGCGACGCCAGCGCAGCGAACTCAACGCTGCGCTGGGAGGCGGAGACCTCTCGCTGCCGAGCATGGTCGTGGCCATGCTCCGCGGCGAGGCGGAATGGGGGGCTGTCGCCTCCTTCTGCGAGGACGTCATCTCGCAGAAGGAGGCCGCGGAGAGGGAGCGGGAGAATGATCCTCAAGCCGCTCCCATCCGCCGCAGACGGACAGGCAGGCGAAGGCGGGCATTCGCGCAAGCAATGCCCGTCTAGTGACCCTGCCGTGGAGGCCTGCGTGCACGGTTGGCCCCGTGTACGCCGCCGTAAGGCCCTCCGTCTGGGGATTGCCCTGGTGTTCTCGGGCAATCCCCCCTTGGCGATAGCCCGACCAGCTAGGTCGGGCTAGCCCGGGCGCGTTGGTAGTGGTAGTCGCAGTGTGGACCCTACCACGCACGTCCATAAGGGCAGGAAGAACACCGGGGGGTTTAGTGGGTAGGCCTGGCACTCTGCCGGGAGAGCCCCACACACGCTCGTCGTCTAGCCAACGGCGAGTACGGTGCGTCACGCATTCCCCTCGTAAAAAAAAAAAAAAAAAAAAAAAGGGCAGTTCCCGGAGGCCATAGGGCCCCGCTGCTTAGCATAACAAAATAACCTGATATCAAGGAGGAATTCTGTGGAATTACACCAGTAATAAATATATATACAGAAAGAATAAGTTAAGAAACTGGAATATCATATCTCTGACCCGTGATTGCAAGACTTAGCATAGAAGGTACGATCCACTAACAACCGCTCCGGGGAAGGCTACTAATTTCTTTAAAAAAAAAGGAAACCTATAACTATTTGTTGGTGTACTTTATTGCCCCTCATTTTGTAGTTTTGTACCCAATTTGTACCTGATTTTTACCTGCCGAGATTGATCAAACAAACCTGAACCATCCTGCCCTTGGCTTGTATTGATTAAACATTAAGTTAAGTGCTTTGCATTGAGGAATTGTGTTAACATATGCATAAGTAAATTATAATTATGTACTTACAAGAATAAAGCTTTTCATTTTGTATCGGACTAAAGGAATAAGTTTGTTTTTTTCTTTAACTTTAAGATTTTCCTATATTTCTACAATTTAGCAAGAAAAAGCACTACAATTTGGCGCCCGAATATACAGCAGGTTTTGTGGCATTATATGGCCCATTATTCTGGTCAAATGCTCAGATAGTGTTGATCCATCTCGGTATGTATCTTTAATAATTTTCTTTTTTTTAACGTTGTGTGTTAGTTAAGCTAAAACTCAAAAACGGCTCGACCGATTCTTACGAAATGTTATGTGTATTTGAATAGGTCCAGGGAAGGTTTAAAAGTACAACTGGACCCAGTAGGTGGCGCTGGAATCGGACAGGAGAACGTCTGCCGGTCTCACTAGTTATAAGATAAATAAGAATTCTATGCAGGTTTGGTTCAGATAGGTATAAATAAAAACAAATTTTAGTTACATTTGAATAAGGTGAATATATTTTAAGATTTTTTGTTCATAGTTTGAGTATATAACATAAATAATATTGTAAAATTAACTTCTCATATAGAATAGAGCGTAGTATATTTTTACAAAAATGGAACAAAGACCAATTAGTTTTAATTTACTTAACAAAGATGAACTAGAATATGAGGTGAAAATCAGGGGTTCGAAACCAGCTGACACGGTGATGGCTCTGAGAGCACAGATCCGTACTCTCAATAAAGATCTGCCTTCTGATGAAATACTGACTTGTGATCTTGATGTCAATATTGAATTAAAAGTAATTCAAAAGAAATTAGATGATCTTGAGAAACTTATCACAAGTACTTCAAGTAAGCTGTCATCACTTAAGATGTTAAATAGAATTCAAACTCTTGCACACCACTTATTCCACAGAATTGGTCGCTTGTCTTCATCGGAGTATGATGATAATCTTACTTCTTTAATTACTTCTCTGAATAATAAATTAGATAGCATTCTTGTAAAAATAGATAATATTTGTCATAATTTTAAAAGTAGCTTGACACCTGAACAACCTATTGAGCACTCCACGGCAACTACACACAATACAGCTAATGATTGCTCCGTGCATAAACTGAATATACGCTTCAATGGCAAGACATGCATTAAAGCTTTCTTAC
This sequence comes from Schoenobius gigantellus, assembly GCA_963935595.1. NCBI lineage: Eukaryota > Metazoa > Arthropoda > Insecta > Lepidoptera > Crambidae > Schoenobius > Schoenobius gigantellus. The sequence goes on along the minus strand of OZ012547.1, from coordinate 28,017,052 downwards.
AACGCCTCGAGGAATTATGCTTGTCTCGTGGCCTTTCAGATTCAAAGCTTTTTTGTTCTGCGGCTGAACTTTTTACTGATGAAGCGCTGTGCTGGTATCGAGGAGTAAAGTCGGACGTTCACAATTGGTCTGAGCTGAAGACCTTGCTTCTCGAGGAATATCTTCCATCTGATTATGACCATCGCTTGATGCAGGAAATTAGAAGTCGTACTCAGGGCCCCGACGAAAGCATTGTGAATTATCTCAGCATTATGCAAAATTATTTTACTCGATTATCAAAACCAATCTCTGATGATGATAAATTGAACATAGTCATGTTTAATATTAGACCATTTTATACTACTCAGCTTGCTCTAGCCCCAGTGGAATCTTGGACTGATCTAAAGAAAAAATGTAGGTTGTTAGAAGGTGCAAAGGAGCGATCGGTGCATTTCAGTGAACCCGATTTGTGTTATAAAAGTAGTAATAGTAGTAGCAGCACTAGCAAGGCGTCACCAAAAGTCTCTTCAATACAGCCAGCAAATAATACACAAAATAATCTTTTTTGTGTCCGCTGTCGGAAAAATGGTCACAGCTTGAGGTACTGCAAGGCGCCTTGGGTACTTATTTGTTATCGTTGTGGAGAAAAGGGGTTCAATGCAAATAATTGTCCAAAGTGCACTTCTTCAAAACCTTCAACCGTAGAGATTCCAAAAAACGCCAAGTAGTGAACCGATGGCATAAAACAGTATATTTTTATAATAAACATTGTAATTCTGAACAGTCAAGGCAGAAATACAATGAATTCTATAATAATGTAAATAAAGCTAGTAACATACATATGCATAAAGGTAAGGTTACATCAGTAGGTGTATATTGGGCATTCTAAAACAGTTTTCATCAAAACACCGCAAACGAACGCAGTGAGATTTGAGCTACGCTTCGCTGCGCTCTAGCTCCGCAAATCTCACTGCGTTCGTTTACGGTGATTTGATGAAAACAGTTTAAGATTGCCCAATATACATTATATAGGGTTAAATGGAAAAGAAGATTTTTTATTTCATTTCATTTCATAATGTTTCTATTGTGTTGTGTTGTTTGACTGTAAACAGTATACTTTTGATTGATTGCGATTTACTAGACACATTTTCAAGGTTTTCTATCTCAGAATATTAAGGCATTCAACTAGGTAGCAGTGCAATAACAACAGAAATTAAACAGGTTGAGGTTTCGTAGCTTCAGGACTCAACTCTCGGATAAGTATCTGTACCGTTCGACACTCTGCCTGCCATACAGTTTCAAAGCATTCCCACGAAATTCATTTATCAGCAATAAATTTATTGCACATTATTCATATATCCAGTTACGAGTGCTTACTCAAATAATAAGGCTTCTTTCACACGTTAATACTTTTATTTGTTTATTAAATTACTTCAATTAAATATATTCTTTATTATAAAACAAAGTATAAAATTGTTGATTTTTACAAAATATTTAAAAGGGCGGGCTAATCCCTGAAAGATGTGTTCCAGTCATCACACGAATAAAAAATAGAAAATAAATATTCCAATAATTTAAAAAATGAAAATATAAAAAATATTAAGAACATTTTAACTACCTACCTTGGCTGACTAAGGTCTTAACATCCTAATTAAATAGGGTAGTGCGGTGGGAACGTGTATGAGATGCTACCGATGAATACCACCTATGTATTATTACAATAATTTTCTTAAACTTCTATGGTTCTGTCGTCATGTCGTATCAATATCGTTATGCTATAGATACATTCGGTTCGCCTAATAGAACGATATACCTATTGTTTATCTGTTTTAAATAGTAGTATCGAAAAATGAAAATTAGAAATCGCATCCGTTATTATAAAGAAGACTTTTTAATTTGGAGATAATATTCCTTAGTAATTGTAAATATGTATGTACATGTATAATTTAAATAAATATAATAAACCCGAAATGAAAAAAAAATTGGAGCATGCAGCCTTACACGAGATTTCTGCATCAGCAGAATTAAACGGTAAACAATTATTTTGCTGTATATGCACAGTATTGTATTGCAAGTTTGTGGAAATAAACGACAAACAATTAATTTGCTGATTATTTCCGCGTCATATTGCACATTGGTAGAATTATGGGTAAATATCAAATTTTGCTAAATATCATGAAAGTCAGAGGTGCAAAACGTTATTAAGTTTTATATTTTGAGTATGCAACCGACTTTTTGAAAGTAAACTACCAAACTATAATCTTCTTTTAGATGTTGTGATGCTGAATAACGATCTACTACTACCTCGAAAATAAAAATCCAATACACGTAATTGCGTCAGTTCGTCGTTTTGTTTCTTTCTTGCTACGTAAGTACTTTTTTTTTATATAGCTGACGAAGTTCAGCCGATGATCGGACCGTTTTTGGATCATACGCAACTGCGGATCAAAAATTTTGTTGCAGACCTGAGAACTGCTCCACTCACACGTCCCGGGTACCATAGTACCCAGAGCGCTTCGCGTCTCCTTTGCCTAAAACGCGCGGTGTGATAAAAAAATCACGAAAAAAAAAATATTTTCTCTAAATAAAGTGTCAGTTCTTTAGTGTTTGAAAAACGAACACTGACCATGGAAGTGGAAGTGAATGCATTAGGATTCTCGATAACGTATAGACATCATATCCGTGAATGCATATTTGTTTTCTTATAAATATTTTGTGTGGATATGATTTGGACGGAAAATAATAATTTTGTGATTATATATATATAATATTTTATAATATTACTTACTTATTTAACAATATAAAAATTAATGAGCATTCTTTTTTAGATTAGTCATGTTAAATAAAAATGATTATAAAGATAAGGTATAGGTTGAGAACCTCAGTAAAATTATTACTTGCATTGCACTTTTCTTGTATAAAATCCGGAAAAACTGTAGTCACAGTACACTCCAGTGCTATCTCTGACCACTAACAGTGCTTCAGTACCTCCTCATCAAAAAATCTCAAGACCAAGACAGCTGAAAAATGTTCGTAAGTTTTTATACTTTATTGCTATACTTTATATCTATTCTTTAATTGTCTATAAGTGGTTGATCATCTTCATGCTTCAACAAATTGAGCCGTTGGACCAGGCTGTATATGACGTGACCTCTCCAAGTGCTGTCTTCACGAGGGACCATCAAGCCCAGCAGTGGCATGCTGATTGACTGATGATGATGATATTTTTTTTATCTTATGAATTGAAGATGTGAATCTTCAACTCGTTTTCTTGTAACCACTCTTAATACTAATATGACATTTGTTGGGGATAGAACCATTATCAAATGTATGTGTGTAGTTGTAAGTTTTTTGTTTATTCGTGTTAAGGTATATTAATTATTTAAAAAATGTATTTAATTATGTTAGACGGTATTATATAAATTAAATTATTGAAATCTTATAAATAGGAGCACAAAAATTTGTAAACCACTTCGATTCTACCGACTGTGCTATTTGTGTCTCGACGTATTAAACCTCTAATCTCATTCGCCACCGCAGTTTTTTTTTTCATCAGCCGCATCCGTTACAACATTTACTATTTTCAGGTCGGATAGCAAGCAAAACAAAAGGTCAGCCAAGAAGAGCTGTGAATCTGACCTTTTCTTTGATACCGACGACGAAGACATCAGGTACTTTTATTGCTATATTTACATATATCTAAATTTCAAGTGTTTAATGTGTACAATAATCGTGTATCCTTTTTCTATCTCCCTAGTCCAAAGAAGAGAAGCAAGGCGATAAAGTGCCTATCGAAGGCGAAGAGTGCAGAAGTGAAGAATACATCGTCGTCCAATACTTCTGAGTGGTTGTTCGACTCAGAGTCGGACAGCGAGGTTTCGCGGCCGCCAAACCTGCCAAATAAGACCACCAGTATCCTGACACGCCGAGTACCTGGTGGTGTAACGCGTCGGACTGCACAGCTCGACGGCGGCTTGCTAGTGGAGCTACGCCTCTACAACCAGAAGGAGGTATCTAATCTCAGCGGCCTTGACCGGTGCGAGCGCGCTATCGTTTGGGTACGCTTGCAAGGCGAAGCAGAATCTCCAGAATTTGACGCATTAAAAAAATTTGTAAAATTAGCTAAGGCAAAGTTTACCACAGAGGGGATATTTTATAAAGATAAAGTTAAAAAATAGGTTCTCTTTTGTTTCTCTCTGCGTAAATTATGTTTTAGCTGGTTTACTTATTGTTTATCGTTAGCAAACTCAAAGATTAGGTACTTACATACTTAAGCCTTTATTACTTTAACTTTGAGAATTTGTACTGTCCAAATCATAATGTCGAGGTCTACTTTCTGTTCAGTTTGTGACGTATCCGTAAATAACAAAGTTTTCTCTGCACATTTGAAAAGTATTTTACATAAGAACAACAGTTCGGTCGTTGATAGTGAGGGGGTTGAAAAAGTTCATAGCGCTTTTCGTAATCGTATAGCATCGTACCGTGTTCGATATCAAGATGAGGGTCATGATAGTGCGCGTGTTCGCCCGCCCGCCGAGTTTTTATGGCACTTGCGCTCTCGCGTACGCCTATTGCTCATAGCGAAAATTCAAGCTCACACTAATGTTAAAGCTAATTTTGAACTTTTCTGTGAATTCTTTCTGCTTAGTAAGTATGATTCGATTTCAATCAAGTCATTTGCAACGGAAAACTTCATCTTGCATCAAAACTTCAATTTTGAAGATATGTTTTCAAAAATTATTCACTTAATTTGTAAAAAAATTGAAGAATTTGAAGAAAGAGATAGTGGGTGGGCCTATTTACAAAGCCTATATCTAGAAGTAAATATAAACAAATATAACCCGTTAAGAGGCTCCAGTTTTATAGAATTACCAAAGTCCATAAAATGTAAACGAGCATGTATCAACATTCAAAATTCTGATAATTATTGTTTTTTATGGTGTGTCATGGCAGCACTATTTCCTATAAACAGAAACGCACATCGAACGTCAGCTTACCCACACTTTAAAAATGTACTCAATATCAAAAATATAATTTTTCCAGTTGGGTTTGCGGACATCAAAGTTTTTGAAAAGAATAATCCTCGCATAAGTATTAATATTTACGGCATTCAAAAGAATGGTAACATTGTCGGACCTTTATACAAAAGCGAGATTCGCAAAGATCATCACATTAATATGCTTTTCCTGGAAAACAGAAAACGCACCCATTACTGTCTTATTAAAGATTTATCTAAATTACTTCGTCTTCAATTAACTAAACATCATTCTAAAATATATTTATGCGAGGATTGTATGATATTCTTTGATAGTAATGATAAACTGAAAGCTCATGTTGTGGTGGTGTATCGACAATATTACCCGGTGATGGAACACGAATTCAATTTAATCATTACGAGCGAATGCATGACATGCCCTTCGTCTTATACGCAGATTTTGAATCATTATTAAAACCAACTGAACTCGATTCTGGATCAGGCTGTACAAAGATATTGCAAAAACACGTACCATCAGCATTTGCTTATTACGTTGTGTGTTCTTATGATAAGTCGCGTAATAAATATGTATCTTATCGAGGTCCAGCCTGTGTAGAAAAGTTTTTAGAAAGTCTATTATTGGATATAACCGATATTTATAACGTTTTGCAGTCGCCAGTGGCTATTTGTTTAACAAATGAAGACAAAGCGAACTTTGCTCGGGCTACAAATTGTTTTCTTTGTGATAAAATATTGTTTGACGATAAAGTTAAAGATCATTGCCATCTTACAGGACGGTATCGTGGTGCAGCTCATTCTTATTGCAATATTAGATATTGTTTGCCTAAGTTTGTTCCTATATTTTTTCATAATTTAGCGGGTTATGACAGTCATCTTTTTATACGACAGTTGGGAAAACTATCAGGAAAAATACAAGTAATAGCAAAAAATAAGGAAAACTACATATCTTTTACAAAATTTTTTCAAATTAATGATAAAGATATCATACCTGTTCGATTTGTTGATTCTTTTAAATTTTTAGGCACAAGTCTAGAGAAACTTGTCGCAAACTTAAAAAATGACGACTTTAATCATCTGCGGCGTTATTTTCCTTCTCATGAGCATTTTGCTTTAATAAAACGAAAAGGGGTGTATCCATATGAATACATGACTACTTGGAGTTCATACGAAGAAAAAGTACTTCCGCCTCAGGAGTTCTTTTTCAGCAAATTACGCAATAGTAATATATCTAAAGTAGATTATGATCATGCAAAAAAAGTCTGGCAAACGTTTGAATTATCGAATCTCGGTGAATACACAGACTTGTATCTTAAGTCAGATGTTCTTTTATTAGCTGACGTTTTTGAAAGTTTTCGCCAGACATGTAAGATAAATTATAAATTAGACCCAGCCTTTTATGTTACAGCACCGAGTCTCAGTTTTGATGCCATGCTATTAAAAACAGATGTTAAATTAGAATTAATACACGACCTGGAAATAATAAGAATGATTCAAAAAGGTATTCGCGGTGGAATATGTTTATGTTCGACAAGGTATTCAAAAGCCAATAACAAGTATTTAAAAACTTACGATCCAAGAAAAAGTAATAACTTTCTAATTTATATCGATTGTAATAATCTCTATGGATATGCAATGTGTGCTTATTTGCCTCATTCCAATTTTAAGTTATTGAATGACTTGGAAATCGCTGGAATAGATTTTATAAATGTGCCAACTAACGGAGACATTGGTTATATACTAGAAGTAGATTTAGAATACCCCGAACATTTGCATAATGATCATAACGATTTTCCATTCTGTGCTCAAAAATTTACTCCGCCAGGGTCTAAAACTTCAAAATTGATTCCAAATTTATACGATAAATATTTCTATGTCATACATTTTGCTCATCTGCAAACATGTTTAAAACATGGTTTGTTGTTAAAAAAAATACATAGAGTTATTCAATTTAATCAGAGTCCTTATTTAAAGCAGTATATTGACATGAATACTGAATTACGAAAAAAAGCTAAATCTACATTTGAACAAGATTTCTTCAAACTTCTTAACAACAGTATATTTGGCAAGACGTTAGAAGACACAGAAAAGAGGGTTAATGTGAAATTAGTCAATAAGTGGAATGATGATAGTAACAAAACAAAGAAAAGTTTCTGTGCAGAGCAAATGATAGCTCGACCAAATTTTCACAGTGTTACAATTTTCACTGAAAACTTGGTAGCCATTCAAATGAAGCCTGAAACAATCACTTTGGATAAACCTATATACATTGGTTTTTCCGTTTTGGAAATATCTAAGAGTCACATGTTTGATTTTCATTATTCTATTATGAAGCCTTTTTATAAGGAAAAGTTAAAACTTTGTTATACGGATACTGATAGTTTTTTGTATTCAATAGAAAGTAAAGATTTTTATGCTGATTTAAAATCAAATTTTCTTCCCTATTTCGACACTAGTAATTATTCTGTAAATAACGTATACGACATTCCTAGTTGGAACAAAAAGGTGCCAGGTCTCTTTAAAGATGAGCTAGGAGGAAGTTTGATTTCGAAGTTTGTAGGATTAAGGTCCAAGTTATACTGTATTAAAACGGCAGAAGATGAATTAAAAAAAGCAAAAGGCATACAGAAGCAAGTATTAAAAGATGTACAATATAAAGATTATTACAAGGTATTAAATGAAAATACATTTTTGAAGAAAAAAAATATCATATTTAAATCTCTTAAGCACGAAATATTTACTCAAGAACAGAACAAAATAGCTTTGTCAGGTAATGACGATAAACGTATCATATTAAAAAACAAAATGTCTACTTTATCATGGGGTCACTGGGATAGTTTAGTTTAATATCATTAGTTTTTCTTTAGAAGCACCGTATTGTATAGTTTATTATTATTTTAATGGTAATCATGAATCAAATTGTAAGTTGAGAAATATGTTACCCCATCATCTATTTATTTATTATATGACTTAAGTAATGAATAAGTTAATAGAATAAAAACATACATGAAATTGTATAGTATGTACCGACACGGCACTTTATATTGTAAAGTTATTTAATTTTAATATTGTTATCCATCAGTTATTTGTTTAATAGTATTATACATTGTTTTTTAATGGTAAATAGGTAAATTAATTACCTAGTTTTAATCAAATACTTAATGTTGTATTGTAACGATGAAAATATATAACGCTATAAACCAGCTACCATGTTTTTTTTATTTCATAATCCATAAAATATAAAACTATTAATAAAATAGCACACGCAATGAACAATTCGAAACTGGTTGGGACATGTTATTGCTGATTTAGGTATTCCAACTTATAGTTCATTAGTAATTTGTCCAATTGCGATTCCGTGCGAATGCTTTGTTGTTATGTCAGCATTATATTTACACTATAAATAGCTATTAAAGTCGAATGTTTTTAAAATTTGTTTCACACATAATTAATCAAGTGACAACTACGGTCACCCAAATACATCATGGTAAGTCGTATAAATTATTTTTCTTCAAACTCTTTTCTTGTGTAGTGGTTAGATCACTAGTTAATGTTTATTTGTATATTTGATTTAGTTGGAAGATAATGTTGTTGTTAAAACCTTATGGTTGTGATGCTGTTATCGTGATTCTCATATTCTATCGGTTCCGTATAAGATAGTCAGCCTCCTTGTGGATCCTAGATACTCTTCTACCTCCGCCACTATATCAATCATTTCTTCGATGTGAAATTATTTTTGTTGCATAATAAATTAAATTTCAGAATACCCAAGAAATCTCGCAGTCGCTACTCATAAGCAAGGAGGCAACAGAAGATTATGCTCCTTGCTTTGAGCAAAATGCGCAAGATATGTTGGAGGGCTTCTCTGAAGAATTTCCACATTGGAATGCTAAAGATTCACCGCTGCATGCCAAGGTGGTTAAAAGTCTTTTTAATAAAAAGAAGCCCATGAAGAGGAGAAGCAAGTTACTGCAGAATACGAAGGGGAACGAACCTTCTTATTTAATTAAAACAATACCTACTAAAGGGCGGCGATTAATTAAATTAGAAATATTAGATCTGGAATCAACCAGCAATGATCCATTAATAAAAACACAATATGTGGTAACCGAGCATATTGATCCAATAATGGATCAAGCAGAAAATATTATAACTAATATCTCTAAGAAAATATGTGGTTACAGTTATAGTTTTTAAATAACTATTGCTGACCTAAAACATTTGTAGATGTATATTAAAATTCTCTAATGTGCTAGATGCGTACCTACTATCTTTAGTTACGTGTACACTCACGGAGATACATTATTTCAACAACATTATTCTTCTGAAAAATTATAGTAATGCTTATAAATTTTACTAACTAAGACTTATGTTATTTTAAATAGTTATGTTAGTTTAAGTCTTGTATTGTTTTCAATAAATATTACTTAAAAATAAAAAGACTTGTATGAAAATATTTGTTTTTATTTTAACACCTCTATAATGTAATCAAATATTTTGAAAAACATTCATTCAGAATTACCTCTATAAATAAATCTAAGATAAAATTTATTAGAATTCAAATACATAGTTTAAAATAATGGTAATAAAATTAAAAATATGGTTTTATTTATTAAAGAACGCAGTGTATTACTTTGTTAAAGTAGGGATGCAAGTAATTAAACAATGTTTATTTTTAAGCATCGATTCCTTACTCATATCATTTTTTATTGCACGATTCGAGAGGGGTGAGAGCTCTTTCTTCTCTCTCCATTCTTCTCGATGCTTTAACATTGTGTGTTCTAGACACGTCCAATAACTTAATATAATGAGTGGTAACAGTATCCAAATTCTTCTACTCCTTGCTATTGTTACCGCCGTCGAATGCTTAGTCTATATGGTGGAGTGAGTGCACTTACAAGTAAATATACTGCTAGTTCTCTTATTATTACGAACGCAAAGTGTTATATCCATTTTGTTAAAAGCCACGAATCAAAACGGACAAGTTGCTATGAAGTTCCTCAAACAAAAGGAAACGTTAAAATTAGATTATAATATCTGTCCTGCATCATTATGTGAAGCAAAGCGACATGGCAACTTATTGCCGAGCACTATACGATGTATTGTTTGTGGACCATCAAATTGCGGCAAGACAAACTTAGTAATAGGTTTGTTATTACATGAGAATGGTGCTCGTTTTCGTAACTTATATGTATATTCTAAATCATTATACCAACCAAAATATGTGTTCTTAGAAAAAGTATTAGATTTAGTTGCAGATATCATCATCATCATCATATCAGCCAATAGACGCCCACTGTTGGACATAGTTGCAGATATATCTTATAGTAAATATAACCATAATAATGATATCATAAGCCCACACGAAGCTTTGCCAAACTCCATTATAATATTCGACGACGTAGCTTGTGAAAATCAAAATAGCATTCGGGATTATTTTGCTATGGGTCGACATAAGAATATTGATTGTTTTTACATTAACCAAACATACAGTAAAGTACCTAAACAACTTATAAGGGACAATTCTAACCTCATTATTTTATTTAAACAAGACGATGTAAATTTAAAACACGTTTACGATGAGCATGTAGGTTCAGATATGTCGTGGTCTCAGTTCCGTGAAATGTGCTCAACTATTTGGAATAAACCATTTAATTATGTTGTGATCAATAAAGACTGCGAAAGAAATAAAGGATGTTATAGGATGGCATTCGATACTTTTGTAGTAGTAGATTAATATACATAAGTTATTGTTTCATCAATACACAATCACTATTACTCTGGATTTTGCATTGAACGGAATCCTTGTCAAAATGGAAAAGCAACTTAAAAAACAAATTGTAAAAGCTGCAGCTGCTGTAAAAAGAAAGGTTGAAATGATAAAGGATATGAAAAATACAAATGATGCCACTCTGGAATCCATATTCAAACCTATAACCGATCCATTGAAACAAATAGCCATTAAGAACAATGAAATTTCTCATGAAGATGAGGATGAGTTTGAACATTATACAATAAAAAAAAATAAACATAATGACAGTGAGGCAACAAATTTTTCTGATGACGATTTCAATGAAGAAGAGGAACAACAGTTCTATAAAAAATTTAATTCCGAAAAAACCCTTGTCGTATCACCTTCTGACAACAATAATATGAGTGATGCTTCCTTTAAGTCCTTTCAATCATCACCAAATGTTTCACTTAATAGTTTATCGTGGTGTGCTTCACCCGACGCAAATATCCCTTTTGGAATAAAAAATGAACGAGGAAAACTTATGCTCGGCCAAACACGTGTTTTCGACGACGGAAAAATTATAAAAATTGGAAATCGAAGTTTAAACAAAACTCTTGGATTAAAAGAATTACTATTTGAAAAGACACCAAATTTGGATGTTATCACAGATGAAGATTTGCAAAATTATAAAGAGCTTCTAATAGAAACGAATGCACATAGGCGTAATTGTGATCCACGCAAGCCAATTAATAGTAACAAAGGGTTTAAGTACATGCATATTATTAAACCACTGTTTAAGTTCTCTAGAAATAAGTATGACAGCACAGAAAGTCTTACGGTAGGAAAAGGAATAAATCTTTTAAAAAGTGTAAAGAAAGATATAGATTACGTTTATTGGGATGATCCAAATGAATTAGTAGATCGATTGAAATTACTGTTTGCATCTCGTGATGCTGGCAATACCGGCTTAGATAATGAAATTATTGCGATTATAGAAGAGCTGTACGAAGCAGGCATCATTAAAAACACCAAATATAAGGAACCTAATTTTAAAAAACTGATCAGTAGTTATACAGCAAACACCGCATAGATACGGAAATGAATGTAGATAAATTTGGTCATCACGTTCATAAACGTTTACGATTAGAGGAATATATTGGAAATCTCAACGATACATTAGTGAAGTCAGAAACAGGTGAATATGATTTAAAATCATCAAGATTAAAAGGACTTATATCGCCAGGCAATGATGACGAAGCCGCAAATAAAGCTTACGTGGATGAAAAGACACACGAACTAAGAACTAATATTTTAAGTGATGTAAATATTCATTTAAATGATTTTGAAAGTTCAATACTTAATAAGCTAACCACCTTGTTTTACACAAGGACAGAAATTGATCACATGCTTCAAGAGAAACCAGATAATAATGAGCAAACAAGACATAGTGAATGAGCTTCACAAAGCAGCAAGAAGGAATTTTTCCCGGCGATGTACGATCATAAAAGGAATAGATGATTTATGGCAAGCCGACCTCATAGATTTGCAAAAATATTCACAGTATAATAAAGGGTATAAATATATTCTTATCGTAATTGACACTTTATCAAAATATGTATGGATCAGACCTTTAAAATCAAAAGCGAAAAATTATGTTACAGATGCAATGCAAAGTATTTTAACTACATCATTACGAAAACCTAAAAATTTACAAACTGATTTAGGCACAGAATTCTACAATGATAATTTTAAACAATTAATGAAAAAGTATAATATTAATCATTATTCAACATATTCTATTAAAAAAGCATCTATAGTAGAAAGAGTCATAAGAACAATTAAATCTCACCTTTACAAACTATTTAGTTTGAACGGAAATTACCAATGGTATAAAAATATTTTAAAGGACGTTGTAGAACACTACAATAACACTTTGCATAGAATAACAAAATTTAAGCCTGTGGAAGTTAACAAAGTAAATGAGCTTATAGTCAAAGGTTATATTATGAATTCTCAAAAGAATAAAACAAGTCGGGGATATACATTTCGTGTTGGTGACTATGTTCGCATAAGTAGATATAAAGCAGATTTTTACAAAGGCTATACGCCAAACTGGTCCACCGAAATATTTCGTATAGTAAAAGTTAATCACACTAACCCAACAACTTATCAAATAGAGGACAGACGCAATCAAAGAATCCTCGGCTCATTTTATGCATACGAGTTACAAAAAACTAAGTTTCCAGACCTATACCTCATTGAAAAGGTTATAAAAAGAAAAGGAAACAAATTGTTTGTAAAATGGTTAGGATTAAGTAATAGCGAAAATAGTTGGGTTGATAAGAATAAATTGGTTTTATGATATAAAATAGCTCAAGATATCTTTATTGATTCACTTTTTGTTTATCAATGAAGAAAGGAAGTGGTATCATAAACAGCTTAATAAATAAGATTCCGTTTGAGTTACATTTACCGGGCTACCAATATTGCGGACCCGGCACAAAGCTTCAGAAACGATTACTTAAGGGTCAGCGAGGAATTAATAAATTGGATAACGCTTGTATGCACCACGATATTGCTTACATAAACAACGACGCTAACGTAAGGTACAAAGCTGATCTAGATCTATTAAATATGGCTCAAAGAAGATTGAAATCAAAAGACGCTGGAAAGAAAGAAAAAATTGCTTCATGGATAGTAAAAAATGCTATGAAGGCCAAATTAAGAGCAGGTGCAGGTGCTCGGTCGTTTATGACAGCTGTGAAAAAACTCAAATCTAAATTAAAAAAAATAAAATCTAAAGACACAAATTCTACTATTAAATATGCGGTCGCCGCTGCAAAAAAACTATTTAGAAATAAAAATAAAATGAGTTTACCTCGTTGTATTCCTATTCCAAAATGTGGAGGACTGTTACCGTTAATTCCTATTTTCGCGGGATTATCAGCTTTAGGTTCACTGGCTGGTGGAGCAGCTGGCATAGCAAAAGCGGTTAATGATTCAAAAGCAGCTCAAAAAGCTCTTCAAGAATCGGAACGACATAATAAGATGATGGAGGCGGTTGCTCTCGGAAAAGGATTATATATTAGACCTTATAAAAAGGGTGCAGGTCTATATTTGAAACCCTCAAAAAACTAATAAAACGGCTACCTAGGCGGGCATTAACTAATTGGGATATATTAGAACATGCTAGTGATATTCCATTTTTTCGTGGTGTTTTCATGAGGGATACGTTGCCCTCAAAACCTAGGAAGATAGAATGCGGTATTATAAATTTAGATACTTCAAATAACATTGGAACACATTGGGTAGCCTACGTGAAAGAAAATAAGTATGCTGAATATTTTGATAGTTTTGGTAATCTGAAACCTCCGTTAGAACTACTTGATTACTTAAGAAATGTTTCTTTAAATTATAACTATGAGCAATATCAAACATTTGACTCTGTTAATTGCGGCCACCTTTGTATAAAATTTTTAAAGGAGTATTGGAAAACACATTTATATAAAGCTTGAAATAAAATTCTTTATCAGTAGTAAAATGTCTTTCACTGTGTCTATAACTGGAAAAGGATCCTCTCTGATAACAAACTACTCACCTACTTTGGAATTAAGTGGATACTATGAGTGTGGATTGTTGTATTTTTCAACATTTAATTCTATACCCAACATAGATAAAAGAAATAATAAATTCTACTATGACGATAACGAAGTAATCGAAATACCTGAAGGAGCTTATGAACTTCAAGATATCTGTGATTATTTAAAGACATACATTAGAAATGCAATGTTAAAATTAACTTGTAATAATAATACCTTAAAAACTACAATTTTTTGTACTAAAGATGTTCATTTTAACAAAAGTGACTCACTTGGAAGGATTTTAGGTTTTGGTGGAGAAACAATAAAGGCATTAAAAAGGACCGAATCTCTGTATCCTGTCAGTATATTGCCAACAACCATTGTGCGCATCGAATGCGACGTAGTTAGTGGGTCATTCGTGAACGGATCTGCAAGTCATATTATTCACGAGTTTGTTCCTAACGTACCACCTGGTTATCGGATCATTGAAGTGCCGAAAAATCTAATATATTTTCCTGTAAATAAAAGTTCTATAAGTGCAATAACTATACAATTATTAGACGCCGAGAATAAACAAATCAATTTACGAGACGAAGAAGTACAACTGTATCTACATTTTCGTAAAAATGATAAATTTCAATAAAAATCATAACACAGCTTGCATTCAAGTTAGTACTAGAAGATCACCTCATAAAAGCACACCGCTTCACATAAAAAAGAAGCTCACCAAAAACAATAAGGAATTTTTGAAGTTGATTGGCTTGTTAAAATGAATATTTTAAATATATCTCAATCAACATCATACGACAATAGTATTGAAAGTTTCGAATATCATTCTTATAAACCGTACGTAACAAGTTTCAACAAGAATGATGAAATAAGAATACCTATTAATCAACAAGATCTATGTCTGTTACCCTCACTCAGCACTTTGTATATTGAGGGTAAAGCCAATGTTTATAATAGTTCGACTAAAGAAAAAATATCAAATGTGTATTTTATCAACAATCCAATACTATATTTATTTCAAGATATTCGATATGAGTTAAACGGAATAGAAATAGACAAAATAAAAAATGCTGGCATAACTACAACAATAAAATCGTACCTCTCGTTAAATGATAATGAATCTAAATGCTCACGTGTATGGGGATGGTCAACTTCTGGTACAAACAATCTTAACGGAGGAATTTTTTCGGCTTCTGTGCCGTTGAAGAAAATTTTAGGTTTTGCAGAAGATTATGAAAAAGTTATAATTAACTCCAAACATGAATTGGTGCTATTAAGAAGCAATACGAATCTCAATGCTTTGAAATTAAATGTCGGAGAGGTGGTCGAAGATATAACTATTAGCAAAGTTGTTTGGCGAGTTCCGCACGTTAAAGTATCAGATCGTGAAAGAATCAATTTGTTGAAACATCTAGAAAAGGACAGGCCTATTACACTAGCATTTCGAAATTGGGATTTGTATGAATATCCATTATTACCGAAGACACGTAAACACACTTGGTCTATCAAAACTTCGTCACAGATAGAGAAACCAAGATTCGTTATTATAGCCTTGCAAACCAATCGCAAGCACAATGCGGAAATGTCAATGGCAGAGTTCGATCACTGCAATGTACGAGATGTAAAAGTATATTTAAATTCATCGTATTACCCTTATGAAGGATTGAATGTCAGTTTCTCAGAGGATAAATTTAATTTATTATACGAACAATATGCAAGATTCCAACAGTCTTATCATGGACGGCGACCAGAGCCGTTGATGAGCTTGAAGGAATTCAGAGACGTTGCCCCATTATTTGTTATTGATTGTTCTCACCAACAAGAAATGATAAAGGGATCAATCGATGTCAGAGTGGAGATTGAAACAGACCAAGAAATCCCGGATCAGACAGCAGCATATTGCTTGATTTTAAATGACTGCATTTTTGAGTACAAACCTCTGAGCAATATTGTGAAGAAAATATCTTAACTAAATAAAGTGCAATCAAAAGGTATTTGAAAGAACAAACTTCAACTTTATGTTAAACAGTGGAATACAACGAAACAATGAGTGCTGATAAGAGTTCGATACTTTTTGTTGATGTTCAAGGATTCAAAGACTGCAAAAATAATTTTATTATTAAGGAATTTGCGTTAGCCACAAAAGAGTTTACGCAAGTCTTTTTAATAAAACCTCCATATTCGTATCTAAAATTATCTGCCGAAGAAAAAAGAGCAGTCAATTGGATTGAACGCAACAGAGGAATATACTGGAGTCAAGGCAATATAGATTTCAGAGAATTTAAGAGATTAATTATTCCAATTTTAAAGGACCAAACCATAATAATGAAAGGTGTTGAAAAGCAAAAATGGATTAAAGATTTGTGTTCTGACTGCTTTTTGATAAATGTTGAAGGCAAAGGTTGTCCTAATTTTGCAACATTGCGCAATAGTTATGCTAAAGGTGGAGCTAACTTCAATTGTATAACTCATAAAAAAGAGTGCGCTCTAAGGAATGTTTTATTCATAAAAAAGTGGTACTTAAGCACATGTAATTTATGACTTCAGTAAATTGTACTTGAATGAAAATTTATATTAAAAATATTGTTCTAGTTTAGCTATGATGATATTTGTTACTTGCTTTATAATAATAAAAAAAAATTTAACAAAAATTTCTGCGTTTTATTAATGAAAACAAATATGGTGATTCAATATACTCGCATAACTCTTTATTTATCAAAAATTACAATTTAATGGTATGAATAATTTAACCCTGTATAATGTATATTGGGCAATCTCAAACTGTTTTCATCAAATCAGCGTAAACGAACGCAGTGAGATTTGCGGAGCGTAGCGGAGCTAGAGCGCAGCGAAGCGTAGCTCAAATCTCACTCCGTTCGTTTGCGGTGTTTTGATGAAAACTGTTTTAGAATGCCCAATATACACCTACTTACATCGGTTCACGCTACTACTAACGCCACCTATAATGATACCAGAGCTTATCTGAAGATTAATATTTTTGGCTTGGAATTCAGAGGATTACTAGATTCAGGATCACAGATCTCCATTGTGGGAGGGCAAGCATACAAATATTTTAAAGATTTCGCTACTTTACATAAGTCTGAGGACATAGACTTTATAAAAACTGCAAATGGTTCTACTTCACGAGTAACTGGGTATTTATTTTTACCTGTATCAATAGAGAATAAAACTCGTGTTATTAAATTTTACGTCGTCCCTGGAGTTGCTACAGAGTTGTTATTTGGCTTAAATTTCTGGAAGGAATTTAATATTGCGCCAGATATTTTATCATTGTTAGAGGATAGCGGACATTTATATAAAAATAATAATCAGGTGTACACAGTTATGTCAGGCAGCCGTGCTTTACATGATTTTAAAACTTTATCTAAGCTTGAGCGTAGGCTGGTCAATGACGTCATAAAGCAATTTGATGACATTTCCGCAGAAAAGATAGGCCTAGGTAGGACACACTTAGTGAGCCATAAAATTGATACCGGTGACCACCCACCTATTAAACAACGGTATTATGTAGTCTCACCCGCTAAACTGGCAGAATTAAATAAACACCTAGACCAAATGCTGAAGGATGATGTTGTGGAGCCTAGCGGCAGTGCATGGAACAACCCCGTTACTTTGGCGGTTAAATCAGATGGGTCATCACGTTTCTGCTTGGACAGCCGAAAACTTAACGCCATATCAAAGCATGACGCTTACCCTATGCCTTATATTAGCCATATTCTGGACCAGCTCAAAAACGCTAAGTACTTATCTTCTATTGACCTTAAGTCTTCATATTGCCAAGTTCCTTTGGACTCTATTGAGTCCAGAGAGAAAACTGCTTTTACTATTCCCTGCAGAGGCTTGTTTCACTTTAAGGTCATGTGCTTTGGACTTACTGCAGCTCCAGCTACGCAGCAGCGGTTGATGGACCGCCTCTTTGGCCCCGAGTTTGACAATAAGGTGTTCGTATATGTTGATGATTTAATTTTACTTACCCCTGAAGGCCCAATGGCCTTCCAGGATCACCTCCAACTCCTACTTAGGGTAAAGGAGAGACTTAAACTAGCCAACCTTACTGTCAACATGGGTAAATGCCAGTTCTTCAGGAGACAGCTGAAATTCTTGGGTCATGTGGTTGACGAATATGGTCTGCGCACGGATCCTGACAAAATTAAGGCTATAGTAGACTTTCCTATTCCCACCTGCAGGAAAGACGTCAAACGTTTCTTGGGAACTGCATCTTATTATAGGCGTTTCATAAAAAATTTTAGTCATAGAGCTGGTCCCCTTAATGCTCTTACTTCTACCCGTAAGAGCGCGCCCCCTTTCAAATGGACGACCGAGGCAGACGAGGCGTTCAACGACCTAAAACTCGCACTGTCTACTTCTCCGGTTCTGGTATGTCCTGACTTCTCGAAAGATTTTGCTGTCCACTGTGACGCTTCTGATTTCGGGTTAGGAGGTACCTTAACCCAGGTTGTAGATGGACAAGAACATCCTGTTGCGTACTGTAGCCGTTCACTAACACCCGCTGAACGTAACTATTCCGCTACAGAGCGAGAGGCATTGGCCGTGGTACATGTCGTTGAACACTTCCGCCCTTACCTTGAAGGTGGTCGACAATTTAAAATTATTACCGATCATGCTAGTCTAAAGTGGTTTTTAAACCTTAAGAATCCGACAGGACGACTAGCGCGTTGGGGGTGTAGGCTATCGCCTTATAATTTCATTATTGAGCATCGTAGTGGATCTCAAAACGTCGTACCGGATGCACTATCACGTTCTGTACCAGTGGCAGCCGTAGACGCATTTACTTCCAGCGATGCTTGGTATAACAATATATTAAAACGTTGCACGGATAGGCCGCGCGCGTGTCCCAATTTTCAAATTATTGTTGGTAGGCTTTTTAGATTTACAAAAAGCACTAACAAACTCTGTGGTGACTACCAGTGGAAAGAGGTTGTACCAAAGGAGCTTAGGGAGGATATTATTAAAAGTAACCATTCTGAACCAACTGCTGCGCACTTAGGCGTGGCAAAAACATATAAAAGATTAAAATTACGGTATTTTTGGCCCGGTATGCATAAAGATACCGAGGAATTTATTAAAAATTGTGCCACTTGCAACTCATATAAACATAGCTCACTAGCGCCACCTGGCTTTATGGGGGAACCCAAGGTCTGCTGTCGACCATTCCAGTGCATCAGCATTGATCTAGTTGGTCCACTGCCGATGTCTCGACAGCAAAACACCTTTTTACTAGTAGTTGTGTGTTGTTTTACAAAATATTGTTTATTATTTCCTTTACGGCGCGCAACGGGCAAAGTTATAGCGCAAAGGTTAGAAGACCATGTATTTCTGGTTCACGGAATACCACAGACTGTGATGTCTGATAATGGCTCGCAATTTATAAGTCATGAGGTTCAGGCATTATATGAAAAATACAATATTCCGCAAGTACATTTGGGTCCAGTATATTGTCCACAAGTTAATACGGTGGAACGTTATAACCGCACAATAATCACTGCAGTTTCCTCGTTTGTTGAGAACGATCATAGAACGTGGGATATTAACATACATAAAATACAATTTGCCATGAACACCTCAGTAAATGAGTCTACTTCTTATACTCCTTTCATGCTAGTACACGGTAGGGAAGATGTCACAGATGGTAGTATTTACCGTGATTTTGAAGATCTCCAAGAGTTGGTTGTGGTACCACGCGATACTCATGCGTCTAATATTGGCCACCTCGGTGACATTTTCATCAAAGTCCGAGAGTCATTGCGTAAGGCCCATGAAAGGAATATAAAATACTATAACAACAAACGCAGAGATATCTCTTTTAATGTTGGTGATTTTGTGTGGAAGCGTACGTACAAGCAGAGTTCTGCTAATAAATATTTTACTGCTAAACTTGCCCCTAAATATGAACGTTGTAAAATTATACGTAAGCTTTCTCGCCTCGTCTATGAGCTCGAAGACGAGAACGGAAAATACATAGGAAAGTGGCACATAAAAGATTTTTAAAAATTTAGACACCTCGAGTGACTAAATTCCATGGTTCCATTACCTACTTTATATATTCACTCTTAGAAGAATAACTATTTTTATAAGCATTTAACATTTAAGCACCGCGGGTGCGGCGGTCACAGAATACCCACCCCGCCATTCTTCCTGGCGTCTCGTAGAACCCGAGTGTAGGATAACGCGCCATATAACATCTGGCGGCGTTTTTGCATGTGTCTGTTCCTGTCGTTTTTTATTGATTTGCCTTCATACTTAAGTTTCCATATACCTAACATCTTCAAAATTGATATTACCATGACATAAGTACATTAAGATCTAAAACACAAATATTATACGTGTCTTAGTTCATGATAATAAATAAATAAATATATTATTACTACCATTATATAAAATGGATATTACTTCTTTAGTATCTGATACCAGAATTAAAGAACAAGTATGTACTTATTATAACTGTTATGTGGTTAGATAGATGCATTTAGCACAAGATCACAAATAAAAACGTGTCTTGTTCATTATTTTTTATATGTATTCTACTCTAATCAACAAAATTAATTTTGAATTCCTCACAGGAGCGGTTAGCAACTCTAGAAATAAGCCTTTGCTATATTCTTATAATGGAGGAAGTTACATCTAGCTGGAAACGTAGGAAAATCAATATCGACGATCAGGGGCAACGACACATGCAACTCATTTTTTTTTATTATTTCCTTTTTTATTGTTTTTTTTTACTTATTATTTGACGATTAGAGTCAAAATGTCTGTAATAACGGCATCTACCGGTGGTTGTTGACATTACTTGCTATACACTGTTAGTGTCAAGATATACTTATTTAACAACGCCATCTCGGCGTCAGTCCTGACACTACAGTTTTTTTATTACTTTCTTATATTTGATGGGCATAGGATATAATGCCTTTTACCTATTTATCACAGCCATATAGGTGCTAGCAGAAGTGGTTTCGCTAGATTTTGCCACCTTATTGGTGAATATTTTTTTTACAACCATGTAGGTGCTAGCAGCAGTAGTTGCGCGCTAGATTTTGTCACCTTATTGGTGAATGTTGTTTTTTATTACAATCTTTAACATACCATATTAATGGATTTACGTAGATTTAAGGTGCATGTATGTTAAATATTCTTTATTTACACACGTTTATATTTAAAGCTTTATTTTTTATCTTATACAAATAAATAAACTTATAAAAAAAAAATAACGTTAGGCGTAATTGGGTACAGAGTTTATCACGAATGAATAGTTTTTAAGTACCTAATTGATTCTATTTATGATAATTCTGTTTGGTTGGTTAGGAGGTTTTGAGGCTGACGGGGCGTCAGACGAATTCTCTACGTGAATTCTATCGTGGTTGGGGGGATACTGTAACACCGTTTTTTCTTAAAATTGCATAAAACACTAATTTTGCAAAAACATTTTGGTTTCACTGTAGTTTTAACACAAATTTCACAACTAAAGTCATAATTACAATAACTTTATTTATTTATTTATTTATTAAATAAGTACATTGACAGCCGAAGCCAATTAAATGTACATTAAACATCGCAAACATAAATGCTAAAACAAAGATGCTAAAGGTAACATTATTAAAGTTAAAGATAGGAGTAGGCAAGTGCCAATAATAGTGAGATGTGTGTATGCATAGTATGTGTGAGTGTGTGTGTGTGTGTATATGTGTGTGTGTGGGTATGTTTGAGCCTGCATGACAAAGCCATATATATACACTCTGCATTAGATATTTTGAACAAAATATATATTTTAATCAAAACATATTGAAATGAGTTATTATAAAGCATTAATATGTTATGTTACTATCTTTGCTGGTTGAGAGAAGTGCTAACTTAACTTTATTTTTGAAAAGAGGTTTTGAATCAAGAAATATATCAAATTCCGAAAATTTGCTATTGTACAATTTAGAAAGGCGTGTCAATATGGAGTTGCTACCATAATTTGTGCAATGTAGTGGTACATGAAAGAGGCCAGTGTGGCGAGTTCGGTAGCCAGGCACGTTAAACAACAAGTCACCTAGAAGCTCTGGACAATCAATGCGACCACGAACGAGATCCCACAAAAACCCCATGTCCAATAAGTGACGTCGTTCCTCTAAGGTTAATAAGTTAAAATTGCGGCAAGTTTCAACATAGTTAATTAGTAGTGAAGTATTATTAAATTTATAATTTAGGTGTTTAATAAATTTATTTTGAATTTTTTCAATTTTGTCTATATATATATTATAGAGTGGACACCATATAGGACTAGCATATTCCAATATGCTGCGGACATAAGCGTCATAAACAGTTTTTATACTAATAAGAGATCTAAAAGGCTTACAAGACCTCAAAACGAACCCTAAATTTCTATATGCTCTATTGACAATCGCATCAACGTGTTGTGACATAAGTAACTTACTATCCAGAAGAATGCCAAGATCCCTTACCACTTCAACCCTTTCAATGACAGAATTATTAAATTTATATAAAAACTTGATCGGATTCTTTTTTCGGCTAAAACTAATAACATTGCATTTGTTTATACTCAATGTGATTTTATTTTTAATGTAATATTCAACAAGGTTATCTAGGTCCCTTTGTAGTCGCTTGCAGTCGTCAACAGAGCAGATACGCATGAAAATTTTTTTATCATCTGCGTAAAGTAAATGTGAGGCATCAATAATGCTGTCTGAGATATCAAAAATGTATGTGTTGTAAAAGAGGGGCCCAAGGTGAGAGCCTTGTGGAACACCCGATGGAACAATAATGTAGTCCGAGCGAAACCCTCCTACAACCACTGCCTGTGATCGATTAGACAGGTACGATATGATCCACCTCAACAAGTCTCCATGCACACCGAGCTGCTCAAGTTTGTTAACAAGAATGGAGTGATCTACACGATCGAAAGCCTTTTCAAAATCGGTGTAGACCACATCCACCTGTCCACCGCCTTCCATATTATTGAGTACAAAGTTTGTAAAACAAGCTAAGTTTGTTGTTGTGGACCGACCCTTTAGAAATCCGTGTTGTTTATTAGAAATTCCGTTCATAATTACTGGATATATCTGCGTATAGATCAATTTCTCCAAAACTTTACCAAGTGCATTTAATATAGAGATTGGACGGTAATTTTTTACGTCCTTCTTACTACCTTTTTTGTGAATAGGAACGATTTGAGCCTTCTTCCAGGTTTGAGGGAAGCAACATTCATCTAGCGATCGCTGAAAGAGAATTTTGACAGGCTTAGCAAGACTTTTGGCGCAAAGACATAGAAAATATGGGGGAACACCGTCACAGCCCGGGCCTTTCGACTTGTCAAGGGATTTCAGCGACTTGTAAACCATATCTTCGGTAATCGTAACTTTAGAGATTGTTATGGTACTTGTGTGGCTGGTTACAGTAGCAGAACCGTGACTGGAAGAGGGTTGTAAAAAGACGCTTTCAAAGTATTCATTAAATGCATTACAAATATCGGGCCCTGTGTCATAAGTGCCACCGTCAAAATTGAATTGCTTCGGATAAGGAGAGGTGCCACGCTTGGCTTTGATGAATTTCCAGAAGTGACGTGCATTATTTTTAATATTAAATTCTGCGTTGTCTACGAAGTTATTGAAACAGCTAGCCTGAACACGTTTTTGCCTAGCTCGGATAAGGGAAAACTCGTCGTAATCACGACTATTACCATACTTTTTCCACCTTTTGTGTATTTTATGTTTCTGTTTAATAATCTTAATTAGAGCGGGACTGTACCATACAGGATATTTATGACTTTTATTGCCAAGCTTAATTAAAGGGAGATGTAACGCAAAACATTCCTGCAGTAATTTATAAAACACTTCAAGTGCTGACTCAAGTATAGCTTCTTTACTCAGTTCTGTATCCCAGTCTATACTACTAAGATGACTATTAATTTTAGCATAATCGCCTTTATGAAAGTTAAACTTCATAGTATGTGATTCTTGAAAAGGCCTAACGTCCAAATCCAACACGTCTAATGAAATAGCAGGATGATATAAATCCTCATTAACCAAAGGCTGGCAGGTATTTATTGACAATGGCAGGTTACAAAAGCATAGGTCCAATATTTTATTATTAATGTTACGAACACAATTGTATTGTGTCAACCCTAGAAACGTGAGATCGTTTAAAAAGTCAGATGCAGCATTCTGAATTGCAGAGGTTTTGTTATGCAGTATATTAAATCCGCTCGGGTTCCACTCAACACAGCTTAAATTGAAATCTCCTACCAATAGGTAGTGATCTGAGGGATGTTGCTGCATTAACAGAGCAAGATTATCTTTTATAGACGTAATTCTGTCAGGTAAGATTGAACCGTCAGGAGGTACATAGGCAACGACAATATGGAGAGAGGAATCTCCGCCTAATACACTCGCAGGCACATTAACGCCAAGCACCTCTGCCTGTGAACGCAACCATAAGTCGCGTACACTGGCGCAAAGCTCGCGACGCACGCAGATCATTACACCTCCGCCAGTCTTTTTATTACACTGTTGAAGATCGCGATCGCGACGAAACACCTCATACCTGTCATCACACAATTCAGAGTCCAATATGTCATCCTGGAGCCAGGTTTCAGTAAATAACAAAATATCGAAGTCCTGAGAAAGTATATTGCTATACAAATCCAGACTCTTTGTTCGCAAACCACGCGTGTTTTGGTAATAAATATTTAGTTGATGATTTGTATAATTAAAAGTAGCCATGACAATGGTTACAAATGTTTATAAATATCACGTTAATTATTGAGAATAATAAAGTAATTATAATCTGCGTATTTAAATGTGGTTTAATTTTTTTATCGTACTTTAGAATTGTATATATGATGGCGATGACAGGCAGTATACATAACACAAATATATTTGAATGAAACATACAAGATTGAAAACAATCCATAGATATGAAGTCATAAAATATGAACAAATCCATATTGAAATGCGTTATTATGAATAGTAGTGCGATTATGTGCGTAGGTAATTTGATATAATAATAAAATAACAATAATTTCAAAAATAACATTACTACTACAATTATTGAGTGCACATTAAAATAATTATAAAGCAAGATAATTGCAAGTGTATAATTGAAATAAGTATTGTGTGTATGTAGATTGAACTTATCATAATTAACAAAAATCACCCCTACCATGCCGCGGGTGAGCTGCAGGTAAAAGACATAAAAGTAATTAGCAGTAAAATAACAACGACAGTGTGCAAGTAAACTTAAACAATACACTGTGAGTGTTAAAATTGACCAAATGTGTACTCAAAAAAAAAAAAAGCTGATAAATAAGATAAAGACACTATTTTAAAGATTGCGATTTTAGATTGTCTAGGAATTCACTATTTTTCACCAGGATCGCTACAGACGTGTCATTCTTTCGAAGGTATACTTGGCCATTAGTTACCCAGCAGAATTTGAATTCATTGTTTTTAGCGAGCTGTCTACTAGCCGCATATAACTGTTTCACTTCAGGGGACAGATGTTCACAGATGAAAATTGAACATTTATCACCAGCAATACCAGCATGTGAAGAGTTCAGTCACTTTGTCAATTAATTTCACAATATCAATGTCAAGTGTCAACGTCAACGTCGTTTTACGTCACGTCAGTGACATTTGCAATTATCTTTGGTCATTATTCAATTTTTGCATAAACAAAATAAATCTCGCATTTATCCTAGCCTTATTTACAAAGATAGTTTTTTTTCGCCCAAAATCCCGTGCTTCCATTTAGGTGGGTTGATTTTCTCAAAATTCGGAATTTGACATTTAGACCGTTTGTTTTGATCATTTCTATAGACATATTTTAATAAAATACACAAACTTATAGATCATATAATTATAGTTTCGTCGAATAGAATTTGGAAAGCATTCACAGTTTGTTTATGGTTAATTTTTCATTACGTTTCGTTTTTCAACCAAGCTTATAACTTTGGCTGAAAATACTTATAGCATATTGTAGAATTCCGATAGATCCGTATGTTGACTTGACACATCATGACACACATGCTATGAAATGAATTTGGTTTTAGGGAAGGTTCCGTCGCCAATACGACGGTTAACATTCGGTGAACGGACCTCGATTCTAGTATGCGCGTAGATGGAACGCGCCCATTTTTCACCTTAGTCTTTGAACGCGTCTATCGTCTATGTTATGATTAGTCTGTGAGACATCGAACGAAGTAATCTAATATTGATTTCTTGCGAAATCTTAATTTCTACATTATCTTAATTTCTGCGAAGAAAATCCATAGGTATTTCTCTCGTTTTCCATGTGAATTTAATTTGAAAAGCTACAGTGAATTCTCCAGTCAGTTATTTTTGTTTTCAGCTTGAAGAGTAAAAGCTCAATCATATTTATAATCGCCGGCGCGCGATTCATTGAATTAGTTGAATAAATAAATTATATCGATAGATAATACTCCGCCCACAATAAGGTATCTAATTAACTTATTATATTTCATGATTTAAAGCAGATTTTGTTAATTTTATTTTTATTTGTGGGTAAATTGATTATTAAATCAAACATATTACATTTCCAAAATTCGCCTTTTTCGTCCCCTATTTCATTAAAAAACCCTGATAGTAAACGGCATCTTAGTGGGATTAAGGCATATATTGAGTAACACTTGCGAATTTCATGTTAAATTCTAAATTTTCACAATATTAAGTTTCACATCCTTCTTTGGCAGATAACTCACAAATTAAGCTGTTTTCTTTTTATTAATAGCAATAATTATACACAAAATAGGTGCTCTCCCCTCCATATGTCCTTTTATTAACTAACCAACAAAGAGTATGTAACACTACGTAAGAGTCGGGTCTCCCATACTAAAAAATGGAAAAATTGCTTTGTATGAAACGCGTACCAAGCTCTATTACCAACAAAAAAATAAAAAAATATGACGTCACTTCCAAAGCTGCCAACATAGAAATGCTAACCGAAGGGTTGTGCCACTACTCGGGATATATCGATAGTTTGAAAAAAAATTACCGGTACTTTTTGCTACTTTTTATTCTAAGGTACATTCGAAATTGGGATACATTGAGATTTGCGTGATGAAATAAAACAAAACTATGTTTATTATCAAAAGTACAATAAAGATCTTTTGTAGTAACTACAAATTTTTATTTTTATTTCCCAACGCTCTGTTGTTGCGCTTTCTTTGCCGAATCTGCTGAAGCTTCTTCTGATAGGTAGTGCAAAAGTACATTCCTTTCTTACGAATTAAAATGTGGCTTAGACGGCGCAGCAGGAGATCAACCATTTTATATTTATGATCATGACACACCTAAGAAAAATCAATATTGGTCAACATCACGGTCATAGTGAATTCTTCGGTCATATTTTCTTTTTCAGCTAAAGGAAGTATTTCTGCAGTTATGTTGTAGAAACTGTAATTACAAAAATACACGTTAATTCACATTAATCTCAATAAACAAAATGAAATTTTAATGAACTTTATGTAAACTTACTTGAGCCGATTCTCAATCTTTTTTCATTACCAGATGTTTGTGTTATCTTCTCTGAAGAATCTGTAAAATACCAAACGATATACCAATATAAGAGATAACATGGTAAAGAGCTAAAATAACTTTAAAAGTTACAATAGTGTTACCTTCAGTAAAATATCACATTTTTGGCATTTTTGGTGTATTAATCACCGTTGACATTTTTTACACCTGGAAAAATAAAATATAGCAAGTTTATTATTAGCAGTTTTCCTTATCTAATATTAATTTGTCATGTTACAAAGAAAAACAAAAATATCGATAGTCGATAAAAAAATGTCAAGCTCTATTGATACTTGATAGGAATTTTTATACTAAATACCATAATAATATTAGTTTTAAAAAACCTGTAAATCACGAAAAGTACTTTTCTGTTAAGTTTTGTAAATATAAATTAATGTTTACCTCTCTTCGTCCAGCGGAAATTTTGCCTTGAAAACTCTTTTTTTACTATGTTCCCGACGGGATTTTATTCCACATATTTCACACTTTTTGTAATGCATGACAGTAAACGTTTTATTCAATACTTCGAATACACTAACAACACCAAGATAAACACTGCACATAAGCATACACAACCCAAGATACAATAATATTCAGAGAAACAGAAGCACAAAATTAAATCTTACAATACAACGTCGCACAAACTAGTATATAGAGATACTACGTATCAACGTCGGAACTCCGGCCGGATCCGGAAACGCCGAGCGAGCTGAGAGAGAAGGCAAGATGTTAGAGCAAGACAGCGATAGTCGCCATTATTTTTGGTACGCGTTTCATACTTCATTTTTTTGTATGGGAGTTGCGCCAGCCTGCTAACCAATAAGAAACTTTGACAATTCATTGAAAATTGTGTTTGGAATTAACTTGCAATGTTTATTACATGAAATTCAAATGTATTGACTGGGATTCCTTCAGAACTCAGTGTTAGACCCACTGACCCTAAGATTATAGGCATATTTAATTATATTTTTTAACATAACACTGTGCTATGAATCTCCAGGGCAGTTCCCGGAGGCCATAGGGCCCCGCTGCTTAGCATAACAAAATAACCTGATATCAAGGAGGAATTCTGTGGAATTACACCAGTAATAAATATATATACAGAAAGAATAAGTTAAGAAACTGGAATATCATATCTCTGACCCGTGATTGCAAGACTTAGCATAGAAAGTACGATCCACTAACAACCGCTCCGGAGAAGGCTACTAATTTCTTTAAAAAAAAAAGGAAACCTATAACTATTTGTTGGTGTACTTTATTGCCCCTCATTTTGTAGTTTTGTACCCAATTTGTACCTGATTTTTACCTGCCGAGATTGATCAAACAAACCTGAACCATCCTGCCCTTGGCTTGTATTGATTAAACATTAAGTTAAGTGCTTTGCATTGAGGAATTGTGTTAACATATGCATAAGTAAATTATAATTATGTACTTACAAGAATAAAGCTTTTCATTTTGTATCGGACTAAAGGAATAAGTTTGTTTTTTTCTTTAACTTTAAGATTTTCCTATATTTCTACAATTTAGCAAGAAAAAGCACTACAATATATTTGGAATAGCCGGTGAAAGTGTAAAAAATTATGGGATGACGTCGTGTGTCATTAAGTCACGTCTTAATAATACTTCGATGTTTAATATCGATGCCGTAGTGTTACCAAAAATTACATCTGATTTACCAACCGTAAATATTCAACAGAACGTAATTAATAAATATAATTATTTAAATTTAGCTGATCCATATTTTTTCGATTGATATAATTTTAGCGGGCGATATTTTTCCTTTTATTTATGACGGGGGAAAAATTGTCTTCGATTCGAATATACCTGCAGCGTTGAGTAGTGTATTCGGATACGTAATTACAGGAAAACTGTGTATGCAGTCGTCCAGTGATGTCCGTGACGTCACAGCTGTAGCATCTACTTCATTAGTGTCGTACACTGCGGAAGAAACTCATCTCAATGAGACTCTCAAACGTTTTTGGGAGGTGGAATCTGCGCCGTGCGAAGTTCCACTGAGTCCGTTAGAGGAGATTGCTGAAAAAATATACCTTGATCGACATTATCGTAACGAGACAAGTCGGTACGTCTCACCTATCTTGTTAAGACCTAATCATGAGTCATTAGGCAATACCTACGATATAGCGTATAAACGACTCACTCAAATCGAACGCCGTCTCGAACGCGCACCTGACCTTCGTAAGGCCTATGGTGACTTCATGAGGGAGTATGAGTCGCTGGGGCATATGCAAGTGTATCGTGGTACAGAGCCCTCTCTTTATATAATTCCACATCACTTTGTGTTGCGTCCATCAAGTTCCACTACGCCTCTGAGGGTCGTATTCGACGGGTCGACACCTACTAGTAGCGGTGTATCGTTGAACGATATTTTATTAACTGGTCGCAAGCTACACCAAGATATTTTAAAGGTCATAACAAGGTTTCGGTTGTATGACGTGTGCTTGACGGCTGATGTATCGAAAATGTATCGTGCTGTTTTGATAGAACCTTCAGAACGTAGGTATCAACACATACTTTGGCGTGATAATCCTAGGGACCCGGTGCGTGTTTACGAACTTAACACAAACACGTACGGGCTTCGTAGTGCTCCTTTCGTGGCCGTGCGCACGCTGCATCAGCTGGCACATGACAGCCCGCAGTGTGAAGCGTCTCGAGTACTAGTTGAAGGATTTTATGTTGATGATTTGCTCTGGTCTTGTCAAACAGTGTCTGAAGCTTGCACGTTGCAAGATAATTTAATGTCATTGTTAAAAAATGGCGGATTTGACCTTAGGAAGTGGACCAGTAATAGGCCAGAACTTCTCTCGAGAATGCAAGAAGATAAAATTTCAAGCGTAGATTTTCACGACGATACGTTATCGTCATCGTTAAAAGTATTAGGTTTAACGTGGTTACCTTCATGTGACTGCTTTTCATTTAATTACAATTTTCATGATACTCTGTCCACAAAACGTTCAGTATTAAAATTGTTAGCTAGTATCTATGATCCCATTTTGGTTTCATTTCCCCTTGTACTTTTGTTGCAAAATGCATTATGCAGGATCTTTGGAAGCTGGGTCTTGGATGGGATGATAATTTACCGCCCACGTTGAGTAGTAAATGGTGTAAGTTTATTGAGGACTTACCGGCACTGGCTAACTTGCGTATTGAGCGACACTTGTTAATACCTAACTTCGAAAATGTACAACTGATCGGATTTTGCGATGCGTCCGTGCGTGGTTACGCTGCCTGTGTTTATCTACGTAGCGTAAACCACAGCGGAGACATAAAATGTAGGTTGTTAACAAGTAAGTCTAAAGTGGCCCCTCTGAAACCTGTCCTTTCAATTCCTAAGCTTGAGTTATTGGCAGCCGTGCTGCTCACAAAGCTTATTAGTTTTGTCATACAAAACGTAAAAGATTTTAATTATTCTATTTACGCATTCAGTGACTCGAGTGTCGTATTATCATGGATACAAACCCCTGCGTACAAATTAAAAACATACGTTTCGAGCCGTGTTAGCGAAATAGTCGAAGTCGTATCACCTTCGTATTGGTATCACATAAATAGCGACAATAACGCTGCTGACATCTGTTCCCGCGGTTCTTTGCCCAGCCATCTCGTGAATGCTACTGAATGGATTAGTGGTCCTGTGTGGCTACAGACAGATTCGGATAGTTGGCCGATTCGTAAAGTTTTAATAAAAAATGATGAAATGATTCCAGAACTAAAATCAAATATAGATACATTTTGTTTTAATTCGAGTGATAACCAAAGTCAACATTTAATCAATGACCTTGAAATTAGTTTTAATAAATTTTCATCTTTTAACAAATTACAGCGTGTTATTGCGTGGTGTCATCGCTACATAAATAATTTAAAAATTAAAAAATCTGATCGTTCTTTGGGACCTCTTCGGTCTTTCGAATTGAAACAAAGTCATAATACGATTATGCGAGTTATACAAATAAATTATTTTTCTTTAGAAATAAACGCTATTCTAAAAAAGCTTCATGTAGCTTCATTACGAAAGCTTAACCCTTTCGTTGACCCCCATGGGTTTCTCAGGGTGGGGGGTAGGATTTTACAGTCTGACCTTCCATTTAATACAAAGCATCCTTTATTGCTTCAAAAAAATGTCATACAGTTACTTTAATTATTGAATATTTTCATAAATTATACTTACATACGGGTCCTCGTACGTTACAGGGCATTTTATGCAAGAACTATTGGATTATTAGTGCTCGTAGCATTATTCGTTCTGTACTATCAAAATGCATTCAATGCTTTAGATATCAACCAGCTGTCATACAGCCGGCAATGGGTTCATTACCCGCACCTAGGCTAAAACCTAACAAAGTATTTAGCCATGTTGGCTGTGACTTAGGTGGGCCATTCTTTGTAAAGGAAAGTTTACGCCGTAATGCTAAGATTTACAAAGCCTATCTTTGTTTATTTATTTGTTTTTCGACAAAGGCGGTTCATTTGGAAGTATTAACTGGCCTTTCATCTGAATGTTTTTTAGCCGCATTTGATCGTTTTGTATCTAAACGTGGTCTGTGTGCCTGTTTATATTCAGACTGTGGCACAAATTTTATAGGTGCTGCAAAGCATTTCAAGGAAGTTAATTTATTTTTCTCTAAAAAAGAATCCATTGATAAAATTCTTGATGGCCTCACATCGAGATCAGTGGAGTGGCGTAATAACCCGGCCAATGCAGCCTCCATGGGTGGACTATGGGAAGCAGGCATAAAGTCAGCCAAACAACATTTATATCGTACTGTTGGGGATCGCTCTTTGACCTACGAAGAATTGTCAACAATTTTTTGTAAGGTCGAAGCAATAATGAATTCGCGCCCGTTATGTTCACTTTCAGACAATCCCAACGAGTTTGACGTTTTAACAGCTGTTCACTTTTTGATAGGACAACATTTGTTAGCCGTACCGGAATATGATGTTGAGGATGTTCCTTCTCATCGATTGTCACGTTGGCAATCTATCCAAAAGGTAACACAATCTTTCTGGAGACGTTGGTCGAATGACTATCTTCATACACTTCAGCAAAGGGAGAAGTGGTATACATCTCCACCTAACTTACGAGTGGGAGACTTGGTATTACTCAAGTCAAACTTAACGCGACCATTACAATGGCCCTTAGCGCGTATTGAAGAGGTGCATCCTGGCGTTGACAAGGTTGTTCGTGTCATAACTGTTAGAACACCTAGTGGCTTATTTAAAAGGCCAGTAAATAATGTGTGTCCATTGCCACAAGTAAATTAAAATAAAATAATTTAACGTACGTAAGTTTTCCAGTAATTTAAGTTTTTATATATTTTATTAAATTATTTTTAAAACAGTTATTTTTTGTAAAAATTTTTCCATTCACTTCATAGGTTCATACCTATTTTTTTTTATTTTTCTTTGAATTGTTTTCAAATACTTTCCATTCCAATTGTGAAATCATCACAATGATTTCGGTGGGGGGTATGTTCGGTACTTAAGTTATAAAGTTATTGGTGGGTAAATTAAAAATAAGGCTTCATCGGCCATGACGTCTTCTGGATCCAAACGGGTCGAGCGGACTTGCCCGCCGCGCTTTGAAGTGAGCACACGTTGTGCCTGCTAGAAGTTCAGAAATATTGTAAACTTATCGTGATTCGGTCCGTGACCTTCCGATTAAGAAATAAGCACCAAGAAAAGACAGAAGCTGGAGCGCCGTGCGCATCATCATCACCTAAGCTGATCACCCCAAGGTGAAAGGGATTTCAAGGTTGGTGGAGCTTTGTTCTTACTTTCTAATGACTGGGCAAGTACAGATCTACATTCATCAATTTTACAGTCCACTAAATATATACAAGTTCCATACAGGTTCCGTTTTTTGCCATTTGGCTACGGAACCCTAAAAACATACGCATCGAATTGAGACCCTCCTCCTTTTTCCTGTTCCTGAGTTCCTGATTGTGCTATTTTTTGTAGATACGTCTTTAACCGATTCGTTGCTGATGGCACGACAGGCGTGTCATCAATGTTTTTAACTTGTGGCTTATGACACGATAGGCGTGTCATTTTTTGAATGATTGTTACACCCTCAAATTAAGTTTTAGAAGGATCTGCCTAGAACAAAACAATCATGTTTTTCCACGTAGATCTAGCCTGTAGTGTTAGTTTCTGGATATTGTGTGAATTCAGAAGTTGCAGGGGTTGACAACCTTCATAAGTTTTTATTTTTAACGTGTTGCGCATGACACGATAGGCGTGTCATTTTTGAATCGATTGTAACACCCTCAAATTAAATTTTAAAGGGAAGTTACCCAGAACATAACTATCATGATTTCGAAAGCAGTTTTTTTTACCATTTTTAGATAATTAATACAATGTGTGTGACGATAATTTTTTACCAAACGAGTGCGGTTTTTTTTCATCGATGCGTTTTTGTCAAAACGTTACAACGCACTTGAGGTGCGTTGTAACGTTAGTTTTGACAAAAAATACACATTTTGTTACAAAAAATACTTATCTCGTGTTGCCATCCGTGATCGACCAAAAAGACACAATTTGTAAACAACTTTCTGGAGCGTCTAAAAGCCCATACGTTTTCGCCATTGATTTGTTTATTTTTGCGAAAAATGGATAAACTTACTTACAATAAAATTGTTTCAGTATAAGGTAGCCGTAGACTGTGTCTCCCATGTTTTAGGGAATTTCACAAATATTGAAATTATATATTGCAAGTAGTTGATTATTGTATGTCTCGGGTAAATAAATAATTATAATAGTAATTAAGATGAGTCTCAGTTAAACGATTTTTTAAAATAAAAGAGTAAAAAATGTCATTATTTAATCATTTGTTCACTACAAATTAACATAAGTAAACAAAGTGCGGACGCAATAGTATATACGTTACGCGTGAATTTTAAAATAATTATGCCTAATAAATTTAAAGCATCAATAGTTTGGCACTTCGAAATAATTCACTTTTTCGAGTGAATTTCGTCTCTCGCGCTATACTAAATTACCAATAGACCAAGCATTGGAAGCGGGGAATAAATTGTTGTAAGCCGCGCGCCCGGCCAGTCCGCGCCTGCGACCGACAATCGACGCAATAATCGAATAACACCGATAGTTATTCGAATGCATTCGAATAAACACACTAATCGAATAATTAGATTGTTTTTACTAACAATCGCCTATCGCTATGTTACAGTCAAAGTGATTTATTACCTTTTAAACATTTCTTTAAAGATGGTTTACAAAAATAACCCTAACCTAATATATTACATGGACAATACCATTCTTAACCCTAACCTTTTAAATTTAACTTGTATTTATTACTTTATCCAAGTCTTCAAAGATATTATATAATATAATAGCTAGTGTATAATATCTGATTTATCACTTTGTCTGTAACATACTACATACATATAAGAAGAAAAAACATGGAAACATTTTGCTATTATTAAATCAGAAATGAGTTTTTGATACAAAAATCTATTATCCATCCATTGTAGTTATGTAAGTAATAATAACAACCCTCCTCCCCCCAAAGCAGATACCCCACTCACCATGTGAATTCCCACACCGCAAATTGTCATTCGTTATAAATAAATAATCCCCAAGTCGAATAAAATGTTTCTAGTTTTTTTTACCAATTCGTTGAATACAACTAAGAAATTAAACAATATCACAAAAGGTTTGCAACATCTGAAAAAGTAAAGTCACTTACCTCCCATTTCAAGGAAAACACGTATTTAACCTCTTCAAATCCGATTTAATTAACGTATCGTGCCGTACACTACCGTAGTTTGATGTCAACTAAACTTGAATCAAGTCTAAACAAGTTAAAAAAGCAAAAAAAGTATGTGGTCTTATATACATGGCTGATGGCACGTTACGCCTGCCATCAACTTCTATGGCGCTTGACACGCCAGGAAAAATTGTTCACAGCCATGGCGAAAAGTTTTCAACGAATCGGTTACATCATTATTACTTAGAATAATAACGCATAGAAACCCAATCGGCGCGCACAATTTGAAGCAACTAAAACTAAGCCATAAATGGCTCACTACGCCGGACAGCTCCGCAGTGTTCAAGGTCAATGTGCTTCGAATGTATCTCTCGTAAAATAATTAATAATGATGACTTGTGCAGTTGAATGGTATCACAAGACATCTGAAAAGATTATAAAGTGTAATAACATTATTATCACAGCAAAGATTTAAAAATTGTTTAGTATTTTATCCATATAAGACAAATTATACGAAACTTTTCATTTCAATCGTTGTGTTGCCAGTTTGGAAACATAAATGTCCCAATTTAACCGACTAAACAGGTTATGATTAATATGAAAAATATTTAGGTATCTACTTATCTAGGCGACACTTATCCTGTTTATGATATAGGTTTAATTTGAAGTTAAAAAAAAACAACGCATCGAAGAGCGAGACGCGATGCGTATGATTTTAGAGAATTTTCTAGAGAATCGATTGGGATTTTTAAATACAAGCCATATTGATCCTAAAAAAGAAAAAAGGTTAGGGTGTAGCAAAGGGAGTGCGGCACTTAGAAAAATTTCACCGTATTTTGTAAGAAGCCCAGGACTTATTTTCGACTGTTTTTAGAAGGAACTAGCTTCTGCCCGCAACTTCGTCTGCGTGGACTTTAATTTTGAACAATTTTCTATTTTCCCTGGGTAACTACTTAAGGAATCGGGATAAAAGGTAGCCTATGTTTTGTTCCATGTCAAAGGCTACATGCATGCCAAATTTCATCCAAATTCGTTCAGCCGTTTTTGCGTGATTGAGTAACAAACATCCAAATATCCAAACATCCACAATTTCACATTTATAATATTACTAGGATTTTCTATTTTCCCTCGGGAACTACTTAAGGAATTGGGATAAAAGGTAGCCTATGTTATTTTCCATGTCAAAGGCTACATGCATGCCAAATTTCATCGAAAGCCGTTCAGCCGTTTTTGCGTGATTGAATAACAAACATCCAAACATCCACACTTTCACATTTATAATATTACTAGCTTCTGCCCGCGACTTCGTCTGCGTGGACTTCAGAATTGGGTCTAAAGCTTCGCTCGTTAACAATTTTTAATCTTCCCAAGGGAGCTATTTGAGAGATTATTAAGGACATGTCCTTTTCCATAGCATAGGTGACATGCATACCAAATTTCAAAGCTGTCTACCCGCGGCTTAACTCGTAAACAATTTTCAATTTTCCCTCGGGAACTACTTAAGGAATCGAGATAAAAGGTAACCTATGTTCTTTTCCATATCAAAGGCTACATGCAAGCCAAATTTCATGCAAATCCATTCAGCCGTTTTTGCGTGATTGAGTAACAAACATCCAAACATCTAAACATCCAAACATCCAAACGTCCATACTTTCACATTTATAATATTATATAATATAATTAGTAGGATAGGATTTCAATTTTAATTATATTTCAAGAAAAGTATTAACAAAAACGCTTATATCTCGGAAACAGTGCATCGGAGTTAAAAAATTACGAAATTTTTGACCCCCTCATACTCCTCCGATAATTAAGACACGAATAATGGACTTATCAAAAAATGGTCAAGTGTGAGTTTGCCTTTTTTTCATACTACATTCGGATTTTTATATGTTTAATCCAGCTCCTACATTGTGTAGCAACTGGAGGGCTCTAGGGGAGAAGTCCCCGCCATCACAAAAGAAAACAGGTGACGGGGTTGCGTAGTCATGTTCTGAACTATTTTATTCGACATACTTTTCTATGAGAACAAAAAAAATTGTAAGTATTCTTTAAACACAATAAACTTTTTATGATATGAGTCGAAAAAGACAATGTGGACATACCTAACAGCATTATCAAAGTGACATTTGTTAAGTAAACAAATACAATTAACGGATTAATGAAGATTATTATACGCGGTAGGTACGTACCTCTTTCATTATTAGAAATAAGGAATTAACTATTTACATGAAAATTATTTCATTTTAAAATATACGCTTTTTAGTACTTATATAAACAGAGATTTGGCAACTTTCATTTCATTTCTGTCTTTACATAAAAACATAAAGACATAGATTAGGTACGACAATTGCGACATTCATTTAACAACATGAGCACAAGATGAGTTCCCTCATTTTGGGAAAACAACTGCTCGGTGGCGCGCACTGGCAGCCCCGTCATATCGTAGTGTGTGTGTGTCGCGCGTAAACAACTTCACACAGCGGTGTCATTTTTGCTTCACTTTAATCATCGCGCTCAGTACCGGACTATCCTTCTATGCCATATTATTCTAAGCATTATTAATATACAACAAATGGCGGCGCTAGTGGACTGACTGTGCCCTCTTAAACGGTATTTTTTCCAGTTAAAGTTAAGTTGTTAAAGTATGTTTTTCCAGTTAAAACAAAAGACAATCCAACAACCAAATTCAAAAATCTTGCTCCACTCCACTCAAGTATAATAGTAGATTACCCAACAAGTGAAAAAAGGTGAATTCTTTTCGAGGCACTAAGTTGTATCCCGAAAGGAGTAAAGGATTCTAAAATAGAATCCCGAATGGCTCAAGGGATACAAGAGCCGAGATTATTTTTTTTTTCACTCTACTTTAATCATTGACTGCGAGAAAATAATTACTCTGTGATTATGAATCAAATTTTATTATGGGTAGTACATAAAAAAACAATAGAAAACAAAAGAACTAGAAAGTAATTGTAAAATTAGAACAGTTTTTGAAACTTAGTTATTACGTTTTAATGGTTTTTAGTACGTTTTTATAGCGAGAGTGTGCAACTTCTGCACGTTTTACTTTTTTGTTACTATAATCCGTATATTCGCGCATGTTCCAAATTCAATTTTTTATTCACTCAGTGAAACAAAGAGCGTTTCATTCACTGTTTTTGAAGAATCGCGAGTCCTTTGTCGAGTGTCAATGGTAAAAAATAAAAACATGCTATTATTAGCAGAAACCCGCTAATTCTGTAACGTCTAGTTAGCAATGCATCCATACTTACTTACTAATATTATAAATGCGAAAGTGTCTCTGTCTGTGACTGTTACCTTTTCACACTTCTGAACTGATTAAGATGAAATTTGGATAGTATTTATCGTAGAAATCATCCCATAAGGGGGTGAAATATGAGGTGGATATGTATGGTGAGTTACGGGGAAGGATATAAGCGGATTGGATAAAAAATAAGCTACCCAAATTACTAATCTCAAGTCGCAGGCAAAAGCTAGTAGTATTTATACATGCGAAAGTGACATCGTAAAACTTAAAAAAATACTCTTTTTTAGGCGATATTCACACGAAAACGTACTACTGAGACTGATCCTGATTTTTTTTACATTCGACAGAGTAACTCTTAGCCTTCATCTCCCTTGATGGTTAGTGACAATAAGGTCGAAGGTGGAAGCGAGCTTCACCTGTATTTCTTAACAACTGAGAAACTGACTGTCTTACATCTGATTGTCGGAACATAATAATGCTATTAACATTGTTGTTATGGTGATAATCTTAGGTAAGACGGTGGTAGCTATAGCCAGACGGGCTCAGAAGCCCTACCAATTTTATTGTAAACTAGCTGCGCCCGCGACTTCGTCCGCGTGAAATAGTAACTTTTTTTGAAGTTGATAAAAAGTAGCCTATGTTATACCTTATATAATTAGCTATCTATTAGTGAAAGTCCCGTCAAAATCGGTCAAGCCGTTCCGGAGATTAGCGAGAACAAACAGACAGACAGACAAAATTTTTTTTAATTGTGTTTTTGTTATATGCACCCGATATACATTCATACCCATTTAGTAAAAACTTGTTATTTTGACATTACAAACAGACGCTTCAATTTTATTTATTTGTATAGATAACAAGCAATATGCACAACAACATCATTCTATGCACTGCTCCTAATTCGGATAACGATCATTTCAAATAGAGAGTTAACAAGCTCTCCCTTCTTTTTTTCATTAGGGGAACATTTCGAAAGGCTTATTTTATTAACTAGCTTTCCGTTCGCAGCTCCGCTCGCGTATTTTTGTTTTTCCTGTGGGAATTCCAAATTTTTCCGTAGGAAAAAATTCTACAACCTATGTTAATCAGGAAAATTGTAGCATTCTAATGGTGAAAGCAATTTTTAAATTGGTCCAGTAGTTATTGAGTTTACTGCATACATACATACATACCTACATATCTTTCCTCTTAATAATAATAGTGTAGATAAAAGCGTAGACATTTTAAAACAAATTGTCATTGATAAATTTTCGAAATTAATGTACTATTTGAAACTGCTTTAAGTGTTTTTGTCAAAAAATAAATACCTGTAAAGAAATAAATACCAATAGTGCCTCAAAATCTGGATAAACTGTCCTTAACGTGGACCACCTGTGGTCATAGTTATGACGTATCTGGAATAGGCAACATAATAATCTTTTTATAAAGGAGCGCGGAAAATTTCACATGAGAGCGATCAATCTTTTTATCGAATGCCTTTTGTCTCTAACACAAAATGTTATAGGACGTTGCGTAGGAAGAAACGCGTCAATTTTATTTATGTCGATAATAATCTATTTGTACTATAGGTTATGCTATTGTGCTATGACTAAAATAACTTATTATTTAGAAAGGAAATTATTTAAATACGTTAACTTGTAGAAACTTAGAGTCAATTTTCAACCTTAGCTGAAAAACTTTTATAGATTTATGCCATGATATCCTGTGCATAGAAGAGAGAGATAGAGAAAAAAAATATAAAAAACAAATCAAAATCTAAGTTTAATAGCTATTAATCGTGTCCTTATCTTTAAATAAATTAACTACAACATAGTACTATGACAACTGTCTATGTTTTATTAGAAAACGAAAAATAAACGGAAAATAATTCGATTTAGGTAGGGTATTAATCACATTTTTAATCTTAACTTGAATCTTTTTCTCCTGATAAGAAAATCTAATTAAAAAAATATAAAACGAATTAATGAAATATACTAAAAGCAATAAAAAATTAGACTCTACACCAGGATCGAACCACCACCGCCGTGCCATAGACCAATCCCGACCTATATGAAGTGGTGAAATTGAAGATCTCATGTTTTTGTGCAATGCAACATGCGATAGATGGATGAAAAAATTTAGAAAAAAAAGTTTCACTCTATTAAAGGTTATTAAATGCGGAATTATTATCATAACCCTTAAAATCAAACAGTGTTTAAGTACCTATTTGTATTTGTTTTGCTCATCACACATAACGTGACGCTGATGATGACGAAGCTTCCCCGTTTCCTATTAGTAATTTACATTTCGTGCATAAGTAGGTGTTTCGGTCCCTATTTCGCTTCCTTAATTATACGAGATTGCATGCCATTTGAAGAACTTCCAAGTATTAAAAGAACTTTAACTTCGAAAATTTCACGCTACCTAATTCGTCTTGTGCTTATAAGGTTTCCATAACAATTAAAATATCTACAAATATAGGTTGAATATCTTGTTGTGAAAGTTTAATTTTATTTATTTATTTATTTTATTTATTAGGACAACCAATAAGATTAACACTATACAATCTGATAGGTACTACATCAACAAGACTTATTCTAAGTGAGATCTTAATTATAGGTTGTCACGGCATGCAAATGTGGACAGTAAAATTAAAAATTTTAAAACAATAACAATAGAGCTATCTAGAAGGAACTTTTAATCATTATTATCAGAAAGTAACTTAAGGAATAAATATAAATGATATTTTAAGACAGTAAGCAAAATTATTATTTGAAAATCAGTCACTGTGCCACTGATTTTTATGTGTGTATTTCGGCTCTCTCGTGAATAGAAGTTAATAAAGAGTTCTTTCTCGCGTTTAACTATATATCTATTCAATATCTATTCATACTGAACAACATAATGATCTTTTTCATAACTTTGATCTAACAATAAAATGTCGTTGCATAGCATTACAAAAAAAAACCGTAACGAAATAGAAGATCATTCTCATAATGATCTAAAGTTCTTATTTTCATACCATTTCTGTAATGAAAATAAGAACTGGTGATTATAGAGAATAATATTATTTTTTATATAGTCTCCTAGTAAGATAATACTTGGTCCATCTTTTTTCGAAATCTGAGATCCTTACATAAATTAATTAGATTTAGAAATTAATAAAATTTTTGCCTTGACTCTTTCAAAACGACTCATCGACGTCCATAGCTTCGTCTTCAAATGGGTTGTCTTTAAATTTTTATGAAAGTGCGATCCGTGCCCTGCGAGCTTATCGCACGGCCAGCCACGGCGCGGCCTACGTTCTTGCGGGCCAAACGCCGTGGGGCTAAGCCGTGGAGTGACGATGCGTCCATTAGGAGGTGTATCGGCATCGGGTTGCTGTACTGTACGAGATCGAGGCGATTCGCCCGGTGCAGGTACAGACCGGGCATGGCTGCTTCGCTCAATACCTGCACCGGGTCGCCCGTCGGTAGGAACCGCCGGAAACGCCGTAGTGTCATCACTGCGACGCTCCCGACGAAACTGCCGAGCATACACTTTTGGTGTGCCCGGCTTGGCGACGCCAGCGCAGCGATCTCAACGCTGCGCTGGGAGGCGAAAGCCTCTCGCTGCCGAGCATGGTTATAGTCATGCTCCGCGGCTAGGCGGAATAAAAAGCTACCGCCTCTCTCTGTGAGGACATCAGCTCGCAGAAGGAGACCGTGGAGAGGGAGCCGGAGGAAGATCCTCAAGTCGCTCCCATCCGTCGCAGACAGATAGGTCAGTGAAGGCGGGCATATGCATAAGCGATGCCCGCCTTATGACCCTGCCGTGGAGGCTTGCATGCACGGTTGGTCCCGTGCACGCCGCCATAAGGCCCTCCGTCTAGATTGCCCTGGTGTTCTCGGGCAATCCCCTTTTGGCGAAAGCCCGACCAGTTGCTCGGGCTTGCCCGGGCGAGTTGGTAGTGGCGTTTTAGTGGGTAGGCGAGAACACCAGGGGGTTTTAGTGGGTAGGCCTGGCCCGTCTAGCCAATGGCGGGTAAAATGCGGTTACGCATTTCCCCCCGAAAAAAAGGCTCGTATAGTTTTTTTGTAGACTACATTTGAGTTGTTTTGGTTCGGTTGTTTACGGGTGCTGCTGTATTATTATTGAGTATTATTGAGTCGACGTTTCGTAAGTTAAATTCAAAAACCGGCCAAGTGCGTGTCGGGCCACGCGCAGTGCAGGATTCCGTAGTTGCAAATGCCAACTTTGAGTTTACACTCACACCTCACAACACGTTGCCACAGATTACTAAATACGTTGCTATTAAATTAGGCATTATTATTATTATTAAAGCTGCAATGATTTTATATTTCCTTAACTTCACGTGGTTCGTAAAGAAGATTGGCAAACTTCCATACATTTTCAGACCTGCATTTAAAGCTCACGTTCACCAATGAAACTTAGTGATATCTATAGAACACCTTTAGACTAACAAAAAAGTTAATTGTTAGTACTCTGAAAAAGTAGGGGTTTAAAACTTATAAGTGTTGATATCGCATTAAATATTGTGAGGTTAGAAATTCCTTGTGTGTGCCGTCGTGTAAATTGTGAGCATTATTGTCCTTTAATTGTTATCAAAAATATCTTCTTAGATCACATTTATATGTGCCACTTTGATCAAATAGATACCTAGATATCTATAAAATTAGTTTTGATAAAGAAATATGATTTCTTCATTTTATTGGCCGCAATTTCGCACACAGTTATTTTTTGGTATTTTTAGCAATAAAGTTGTTTATGCACTGTTAATTTAAAATAGCCTAAAAAGTGCTAAGTCGTTGAAATATCCAATAAACCACAAAAACTTAAGAAACAAACCGAACCACAAACGA
This sequence comes from Schoenobius gigantellus, assembly GCA_963935595.1. Taxonomy (NCBI): domain Eukaryota; kingdom Metazoa; phylum Arthropoda; class Insecta; order Lepidoptera; family Crambidae; genus Schoenobius; species Schoenobius gigantellus. The sequence continues at coordinate 27,973,335 of OZ012547.1, read as the reverse complement.
ACACAAACAAAAACAAAACAAATGGAAACAGAGTGAGGTGATGAATAAATGAATTGCATCAATGTTCATGTGGCTAGAAAGCAAAGGAATCTCTGCTATACGGTCGAGTCTTTAGCTATTTTTGTGTAGTGAAGTACGAAAGTAAGTTCTTCAGTAAAAAATAAGTGCAAATATCTCTTTACTCCGGTCTTCATAACCCACGATTTTTTTTGGAGTAAATTCTATACATTCAACTTTATTCATTTTTTAGGTTTTCAAATGTAAACGGTCTATAAAAATATGAGGTCGGATTTCGCCAGTCTTCTTTATATTCAGTACTAATTTTCAATGAAATTTTACTTTTCCGAGTACATTTTATAAGTTAGTCGTCTATAACTTTTTAGTTCGTACTTAGTACTCAACTCTGATAGTTTTAATCTTCGTTATATATACTATTGTTGTAATTTTTTTCACATGTCTATATATAACCGTTTACCAGATAGAGGGGGGGACACTTACCTCTAACGAAAATTTGCACTTTAAAACCAAATATTTCAGAAACAGATTCCTAAATCGAAAAATGGTGTTCTGGACCTTACATTATTTTTTAAAGACCTATTCAACAATACCCCACACGATGGGTTAGTAGAGAAAAAAAATTACTCCCACTTTAATTGTATGGGAGCTACCCTAAAAAAATTTTTTTTTCAATGTTTTTTTCCACTACTTTTTTCCCATGATTAATATTCATACCCATACCAAATTACAGCTTTCTAGTACTAATAGTCTCTGAGTAAAAGCGTGGACAGACAGACAGACAGACATGGTGAAACTATAAGGGTTCCTTGTTTACTACGGAACCCTAAAAATGGAACAAAATAAACAATTACAAAGTAACTTTAATCATAAAAGCCTACGATATACTAACAGTATAAAAACTGGCATGGTAATCGATATGCTTCCTGAACTTCTCGTAGGGATCTTAAGTATTTATTCACATACGTATTCAATTCCTAGTAACCGGCTGACATTCAGTTGATTGATGGTACCTTAAGGTCAGTAGTTACAACGGCATACTCAATTATGCATAATAAATGTCTCTAGGCGGCATGGCACTTTCAAGGACAGGCCGAAGTTAAAATAGAGCGATCGATCAATGAATGATTGCATTCAGAGAACTCATGCATCCGTGATGAAGACAGCCAACGACTGTAACGGACTAAGTCGAAATTGGAATTAAATGCTTTCAATTCGATGACACAGTTTGTTAAACAGATAATTGAATTTTAGTTGAAGAGAGGATGGATTCCACTAAGACTGCGTGGTTTAGATGTCGAGATGAATAAACGTAGGTCTTCCTAATAAAACCAGAGGCTGAGTAGTTAGGGGTTTATAACCTGTGTGTAATAAACAATAAAAAATATTACACTTTTTCCGTGCTCGAAAATTCTCCTTCGAAAATGTTAACTCAGATAAACTAAAATCAGCGTATGCATAAAAATATTTTCATATAAAAATGACATTGATTTACCGTCCATTATGTTGTGTTGTTTGAGAGCATTCAGTACGAGGTGACAGTGCAAATGTTTGACAAAATTATGTCGTGTTATTATTATTTTCGGGAAAATTGGGAATGCTCAATTCATTCGGGTTTTTGGTAGTAAAAAAGTGGATGCCATCCACTTTTTTGCTATTTCAAAACAATATAATATATCCATAGACATATAATTAGTAAATAGGTGTAACAAATGCAGTTAGATGATAATCCAAATAATACAATCTCGTTATAGCGGTAAATTGGCTGGAAAAAATCTTAATAAGCCCGCTATTTTAAAACAATTTTTCGTATATTTAATATAATTAGTAGAATTAGATTTTGTTAATTAACGTTCTCATCATCAAGTTCAGATAAAAGTGAGTCAATATCCATTCAAAATTTACATACTGTCGGTTCTATGCCAAACACTAATCTAAATTTAATTGTTAAAGTTTGTTCGAAAATGAGAAAATCAACAAAGTTTCGAATGAGCGTATCTATTGTTTCGTTACTATTTCATAATATGTGAATTTAGGTTAAGAAAACTTGTTAAATTCTGGAATTGATTTATATCTATTGGATTATTATCAAAAAAAATACTAGGAGTCAATTCTCAGCCGCAAACGAACAGGATTTCAATTTGGCAAACTCCCAGGATTTAGGAACTGTCTCAATTATAGGCATCCTCGTGGACCCACGTGTAGGATATTATTATCTGCAGTAGGACCACGAGGTACTAGGCTTCCTCGTGGTCCCAGTAGGAGAATTTAGTAGGACCACGAGGAAACAGCCTTAGTAATGAAGATACTGTACCTTTTAATATGACTACAATAATTGATTTTAGTCACGAGATACTCGTATAAGATTTGTCATGTCATGTGATAGGTAATCTTTAACCTCCATCACAAGTTTGACTGCAGTGCTTTTATTAACTTACATTTTGAGATTAATGGACATGTTTTCACTAAATGTCTCAAAAGTCCTCTCCTTATTAAGATAATATTTTAACAGTTGAAATATTTCCTAAGTAAAACATTTGCGAAACCTGTATTATGTCAAATGATTCTTTTTAAAGTAATGTTTTTGAAATGAAAGTTTGTCAAAGATTAGTTTTTCAAACGTTGTTTGTAAAATGATCTTTTGTCATATTTTTTGTTAAACAACAGGAAACCTCAATACAAAAAGATAAGCTTTATTCAGTTAGATATTATAGTTATTTGTCTTCTTACAAATCTCTCATCTCAAATGCAAAGCACTTCAATTAACTAAATGATAAATCTATACAAGCCAAGGGCAAGATGGTTCAGGTTTGTTTGATCAATCTCGGCAGGTGACTACGACAGATTGGGTACAAAAATGATAAAAAGGGATAATGAAGTACACAAACAAAAGTATTTTTTTTCTTTAAAATGAATTAGTAAGCCTTCCCCGGAGCGGTGGTTAGTATTAGATCGTATCTTCGATTTGTTCCTGATTCGTCATATTCCTGATTGGTCATATTCCTTACGACTTGCGACCACGGGTCAGTATAACTGTATTCCAGTTTCTTAGATTTTATATATTAATTTTATTTGTGCAATTCCACAGAAATCCTCCATTATAAGAACATAGCAAAGGCTTATTTCTAGAGTTGCAAAGCACTCCTGAGAGGAATTCAAAATAAATTTTGTTGGTTAAAATAGAATACATAGTAAAATAATGAACAAGACACGTTTATACTTATTCTTTAATTCTGGTACCAGATACTAAAGAAGTAATATCCATTTTATAAAATGGTTATAATGATATATTTATAAATAGTGAACAAAAGCACGTTTAATTTTTGTGTTTTAGATCTTAATGTACATACTTATGTATAATGGTAATATCAATTTTGAAGATGTAAGGTATATTGAAACTTAAGTATCAAGGCAAATAACTAAACATAAACTACAGGAACAGACACATGCAAAAACGCCGCCAGTTGTTGTATGGCGCGTTATCCTACACTCGGGTTCTACGAGACGCCCCAGGAAGAATTGCGGGGTGGGTATTTCCGCACCCGCGGTGAACTAAGTAGATTAAATGCTTATAAAAACAGTTATTCTTATAAGAGTAAATATATAAAGTAGGTAATGAAACTATGGAATTTAGTCATTCAAAGTGTCTTAATTTTTAAAATCTTTTATGTGCCACTTTCCTGTGTATTTTCCGTTCTCGTCTTCGAGCTAGACGTGGGCGTTATTTCACGTCACTAGTTACAATAACTAGCTACGCGGCATGTAACCGAATAACTAGTTTCGAGACAAATTACAAGTAGTGATTTTTGTAAATGCGTTATTACTGTGATTGTTGGGTGTGAGTAGTTGCCCAATTGACGTATTTAAATGTTAACTTAGATCCAAAAAGATTTTTGATAGGGTCATAAACTCAATTATCTATCATAAAATTGAAATAAAACAAATAAAATTATAAAAAAATGTTATTAAAATCATAATTTCCTAGTAAATACTTAAAAATATTTAATTGAACACGTGTTTCATGGTTTATTGGAATTCACCCCCTTAGGGTGCAAAATCTGCTCAAATCTCTACGAAATTTATTATCCGGGCTTAAATAGGCTACAAAATTATTTTTCCTACGGGAAAATATAAATTCCCACGGGAAAACAATAATAACGCGGGCGAAGCCGCGAGCGGAAAGCTAGTCAATCATAAATACATTTAATGCAGTCAGTCCTAAGCCTGAATAATGTATGAAGGGAAGTTAATTTATTGATTTAACTGTATAGCTACAAACACGTTGATAGTGATTTAATTTATTTTCGTTTCGTGTGTAACTGTATAGTTGGTGGAGGTATTAATGCAAACAATCACAATAGCTGAATAAAAATAGCTAGTTACAAAAATCACTAGTTTTGAAACAGGTGACGCCGACCAAGAAACCGGTTTCGTTACGTTTCTTGAAAATAACGTAACGACCCACGTCTACTTCGAGCTCATAGACGAGGAGAGAAAGCTTACGTATAATTTTACAACGTTCATATTTAGGGGCAAGCTTAGCAGTAAAATATTTATATGTAGAACTCTACTTGTACGTACGCTTCCACACAAAATCACCAACATTAAAAGATATATATATATATATATATATATATATTGGTTGGGGAAAAAGTCTTTTCGCATTATAGTATGTATAAACTTGTAATAAAATCTCTTTGGCTATACTATTTGTATCTGGCTGGTTTTGGTATCATTGAAAGTTTAAGTTTTAAAGAACATAATTCCAAATTCAAATTAGGAAAATGTGTGATTTTCATTTGTTTTTCGTACCGCCAAGATGAGTGAATCTAATGAAGAAATTCGATACATTTTAAAATTTTACTACAAAAAAGGTAAAAATGCAACGCAAGCCGCGAAAAAAATTTGCGATGTTTATGGACCTAGTGCAGTGTCTGTGAGAGTAGCACAAATTTGGTTTAAGCGTTTTCAATCCGGAAATTTTGATGTCAAAGATGCACGTCGCTCTGGTCGCCCTATTACAGATAAAATGGATGCCATTTTTGAAAAAGTGGAGCAAGATCGGCATGTCAGTAGTTACGATGTAGCTGAAGAACTGGGAATTGACCACAAAACAGTTTTGGCGCATTTGAAAAAAACGGTACACAAAAAAACTCGACATTTGGGTACCTCACGAGCTCACTGAAAGAAACCTAATGAACCGTGTACTCATTTGTGATTCTTTATTACGACGTAATGAAACCGAACCATTTTTGAAGAAGCTGATAACTGGTGATGAAAAGTGGATCACGTACGACAAGAACGTGCGAAAAAGGTCGTGGTCAAAGGCCGGTCAGGCTTCACAGACTGTGGCGAAACCCGGGTTAACTCGCAACAAGGTGATGTTGTGTGTGTGGTGGGATTGGAAGGGCATTATTCATTATGAGCTGTTACCACCAGGCAGGACCATCGATTCTGAACTCTACTGCGAACAACTGATGAGATTAAAGCAAGAAGTTGAGAGAAAGCGGCCGGAATTAATCAACAGAAGGGGTGTGGTTTTTCATCATGATAACGCTAGACCTCACACATCTTTAGCCACTCAGCAAAAATTAAGAGAGTTTGGCTGGGAGGTGTTAATGCATCCGCCGTATAGTCCTGACCTTGCACCTTCAGATTTCCACCTGTTTCGGTCTCTTCAGAATTCTTTAGGCAGTGTCAGGTTAACATCACGAGAGGACTGCCAAAACCACTTGTCGCGGTATTTTGACCAGAAGTCCCAAAATTTCTATAGCAATGGGATCATGTCCCTACCTACAAGATGGCAAAAAGTTATCGAACAAAATGGTACCTACATACTTTAGTTAAATGTAAATAAACTATATTAAAAAATGTTTTGAATTTTCTTAAAAAATGCGAAGAAACTTTTTCCCCAACCTATTATATATCTGTGTATGTTGTTATAGTATTTTAACATAACCAAAAAAAAAAATAAGTTGAGAACATAATTATTATTGAATGAAAACTGTGTCCCACTGAATCTATTCACAATATATTCATAAATAATTTATTATACACATAATAGGTACCTACTTACTAATGTTTTTAGAAAAATGTTTTCATCCAATTAGACGGAGGCAAGTATCCTCCTCAAATGCCTCTCTAAGTTATTCAAGACTTGTAGCTTGTAATTGAGGAAAACAAACAAGCAAAGCTAGAAAGCTTGTTTAAATTAATTAAGAAGGAAATAAATTAAATTATTACATGAGAACAAATTATTCAGAAATGTCGCGAGGACTAGGAAAGTCTAATTATAAATCTGTTTGATAATCATAAAGTACGTATAAATATACTCGTATCTATTTAGAGTGGTAACTGTAATTAATGTAGAGAAGTAATATTGAACATTTCATACCTAGATATTTAGTACAATGACAAATAAAAATTCATTTTATCGTCATTAGTCTTACTTCTGTGTAAAATAATAAACAGCACTGATTATGCAATTCCGTTTAATTATACATTTGTTTGATTAATTATTAATTTATAAATACAAACAGATTTTATCCTATTTTTAAGTCAAAGGTCCCACAAAACTGTTCAAACAGTTTGTCTGTGGACTCAGTCGAGTCCCATATGATTGATCAATATAATCTTTTATGTTTGTGATATAAAAAAATATTTATTTTCTTGCTATACTATCTAGTAAGTATTTCTTTAACAATCTATATTTATTATATTATATATAATGAGTGACCAGGTAATATTAAAACATTTGCGAAACCCGTATTATGACAAATGATTATTTTTTAAGTTTACAATAACTACATCTAAACAAATGTTAAAATAATAATCAAGTATTACGAGTATATGTACAAACAAATGTATATTAAAATCAAATAATAATATTGTGATTAAGATATTTTTACTAAGGAAAAGTTGTTTTCCTTAATTATTTACAACTGAATCATCAAAGAGGATAATACACTATTTAGTACAATGCATTGGTATCTGCCCACAATTACATCAATGTAGAGTCTTAACCAGGAAATGTACTCGTATGCTAAACTGTTTGCTATAAACTTTCAATGCGACAAGATTTCATATAAATTGGGTATGTAGACAAATATACTGTTTGATCTCAGAAATAATAGTTGTTAATAATCACTGCTCAAACATACAAAGCCAAACGGTTTTATAACACAAGTATTGAGTATGTAACGACATAATCAAACTCGAATCTAACCATAAATCAGACTTAATATCCGATAACCGTACCTACCTACAGCACGAGACGGTCTCTGGGTATACTGGTCTTTACAATTTTTTTTTCTTTCCATGGGGGAAGAGACGGAGAATCCTCATAGATACCTACTGTCGGCCGGCCGTACACGATATATTAGACTATTACCGACTCAACCCCACCTTTTGCCTCTGGCCTAGCAGTCATAAAGGCTTTATCGAATGGTGACCGCCTCCTCAGGAGAAGGGACGATGCAGCGCTGCCCTAGACTACGCTAGAGCATATGCGCTTGAAGTCGATACAGGAACCAAAGTGGGCAGATACAGGAGGCAAAGAGTGCATCTGAAAGATAGCTCGGGCAAGTTATGTATAAGGTGACGGTGTTGATGCGGCCTCTTGCAGGATTAAAAGGTCCCGCGTAATAGTGCTATAGTGTTGGGGGGGTTTATTTTTTTTGTCCTGTTGGACAACATAAATTTTGAACAATTTGAATTTCATACAGAACTTTGCATTTTATTTAAAATTGCTGAATAAATTGAAAAATGAATAAAATCAATAAAGAAATGATCACATCGTTGTCCATATCTGTCCTTCTCTCTGCTAAGACCCTTTTCCCGGGAACACGTAGACACGGTTGGTAATAATACATTGAGAACTGAAATTTATATCAAATATATACTCAGGTCTACGGTCTCTATCAGCTGTGAAAAAATCATACTTACTTGTTAGGCCTACTGTCAATAATTTGTGACGATGCAGTTGAACGATGAAGACATTATTTTGATTTGTATTAAATAACTCACTCGTTCATTTAATTTCATACGCCATCTCATATTTAGCTCAATTATTACGATATTCGGCTAAGGACAAAAAACGGAAAACCGTAAATATTTAGAAACTTATACACTTGATATGTTTGTACAGAACCCTCGGTATGCGAATCCAATCGCACTTGATCGATTTTTATTTTAGTAAAAAAACCTATTTAACATACAACCAAATTTCTATTTAAAAAGGGTTTGAAAATAATATTCATTAGATTGATGATTCTCTTATGACATAGTTGATTGTAAGACTTCCAAACTTCCAACACTGCCTAGCTAAAAACACCACACTCTTAACTAAGTTTGTCGCCATAACAAACATGTTATATTTATTTATTAGTTCATTACCTCAATACTCGTCGGTAGCGCTTTGGAGATGGTACTGGCCTTCTATTCGGGAGGTCCGCAGTTCGATCCTGCCATGTAATGTGTTTTTCGAATTTCATATATACATTTGGAAAACATCGTGAGGTAAGCTGCATACATCTGCGAAGAAATTCAAAGGTGTATGTGAAAACGACCAATCCCCACTGGGCCAGCGTGGTTGACTAAGGCCTAAACACCCTAAATTAGGGTAGGCTCGACCCCTCGCTGGGGACGTAGATATGAGCTGTGATGATATTTGTAGGTACGTAGGATAACCAGTCCTTCTGTTCTGTGAGGTATGCAGATGAAGCTTGTTAACAGTTACTCAGGCGAGATGCAAACCGAGTTTTTTATGGAATGATAAGAATGACGTGGTTTATTTAGCTCTAAGTCTGCGCATAGTCCCTACACGATGTATACACAGACAGTATGTAATATAGTAACTCGTATTTGCTTACTCAAATGATATAAATTTATAAACACGTGGGTGCCACTGTGGGGGCTGTTTAGGGTAGGTTGACATTCAGACGTGGTGAATCGACATGTCTAATCTACGTGTATCGTGTGCTACTATCGAAGTCTCTTGTTTTATATTGATATTCTAACGGCGCAGGGGTCTGCCCACGTAAATACAAAGTCAAACTACTATATTATATTTCAGATATTAAGCTAATAAACCAACGCACATTATTTGAGACTAGCTTTTCGCTCGCAGCTTCGCCCGCGTCTACGTTTTTCCCGTGGGGATTCCATATTTTCCCGTAGGGCGTATGTTACTCAGTCGTATTGTAGCATTCTATTAGTGAAGGAATTTTTCTAATCGGTCCAGTAGTTTCGGAGGACTCGACGCAAAATGTCCTAAAAGCAATAAATGTCCTAAACGCATAATGACATACTCTCAAAATGTCTTAAACGCAAAATGACATATACTCAAAATAACTCTATCGTAAAATGACCTAAACGTGAATTGACCTAAACGTACAATGACTTAAACGCAAAATGACCCGTTAATTTGCTCGCCACACGCAGAACGCATATTGACCAAATTCAAATTCAAAAATCTTTATGCAACATAGGCCTTTACAGACACTTATTGACGTCAAAACAAAGCAAAACAATCTAATTTAATGAAATCATATTAACCTTGTATGTGCATACATCCTGAATATACTCAAGATGTCTGCAAATACAAGTAGGAATGAAAAAAAAAAAAGTTGACTCTACACCTGTTCGGAAATTGGGAGAGCCTTCTCGAGAAGAACAGGCAAGAAACTCGAAAGGTCAAAATTTTTTATCTCCTCTTTTAAATCGCCATTTACAATTTTGATTTTGTTACAGGGTCCTGCAAACCAAACGCAAAATGACCTATATGACCACTTTTCGAATGAACGTAAATATAATACCTGTTACGGCCCAGCCTTTGCTCCGAGCAAGTGAGTTTGTGATTTCATTCATGGATATCCAAAAAAGACTACCTACCTAATATTTCAAGAGAAACACAATTTTCCCGCGGCAAAAATTATTGTTTATTTGTATCTTTGATAGTATTATTATGAAAGATACATACAAGATACAACTTAACCATCAACTCGCGGCTTAGGGGATCCTGGTTGACACTTGCTTGAAACTTGTGATTTTCCTACTTTATCCCACGGTAAATAGCCTTATCTTTATTCACCTCAAGAAAAAAAACATTAAAAATACAGAAGTGTTTATTAACTCAATGAATACAAAAGTAAGAACTCAAATTAATACAAGGGTGTTTCTTTTAAAATTTGTTAAAGGTGAGTTGCATTGCACCAAAAAAAAAACATGTTTTCCTCTTTTTCCTGACAGGCTCAACAGATTTTGGTATTAGCGTGTCCCATCCTGATCCTGACTCTAGTGCCAACATATTCGGTCAGTGCACTTATCATAAGGTGAATCAGAGATCTGCCTGAGCTCGTAGCAAATTCAAGACAGTTTTTCATGCCCGCCCATGATGAGCTTGGTGTGACTCTGTCCTTTCAGGTTAGCACTTTTATCCTGGTGCCTCCTTTGAGATTGTGCTCCCAGGCTTGTGCTTACTGTTTTGGAAGTGATCCCGATATATGATTCCGGTCCCACAAAATGTGTTTTCGATCCTTTTCTTGCCAGACAGACAGCCGTTTCGTTTTCGGAGACTAGACGTTGTGTTGGCCCAGTTTGCTTAGAACTTCAATTCCATTTAACACTAGTTTCGATTCCACCTTATACATATAACAGAAGCGCTTTAAACGTCGGTTAACGACTCTCACGGAGAATGTAGATGTTTAAGCCTTTGCAGCATTTGTTACTGACTGAGTCTCAGAGTCTGTTGTAGTAGTTTGCAAAATAATTAAGTGACAATTAAAATAAAACCTCTTAATATAATCAATAATCAATGAAGTTATTAATATTTCAATAATAACTTCATTGAAATATTATTATAATCAATAATAATATTTCAATGCAGTTCAAACCTCTTAATATAATTAATAGATAAGAACTTCATTGAAATATTGTAATATCTTTGTACCTCCTTGATTTAGTTCTCTGCGTTCAATGATTCGCGATTCGAGATCAAATTCTATCTATCAAACACACTTTAAAAATACCTGTAACCGTTTTTTTGTTAAAATACTTTAATAATACCTGACACTGCGGTGCTACTTACCTAGCTGGATCCTTGTAGAGAGACCCTACAACCTAGAAATGGAAACCGCTCATCACAGGCCCTTAACAACATTTTGCGTATAAGACATTTCGCGTTTAGGACATTATGAGGTTACTAATAATATTTTATAAGACATTTTGCGTTTAGGACATTTCGCGTTTAAGACATTCTGCGTTTAGGACATTTTGAGTTGAGGACATTTTACGTTTAAGACATTTTGCGTTTAGGACATTTCGCGTTTAGGACATAACGCTTTGATGAATTAGGGCATTCTGTGTCGAGTTCGTTTCGGAGGCTATTCAATATAAATATACAAAAATACAAAGCTTTCCTCTTTATAATATTAGTATAGACTATAAATTGACTACATTTTTTTATACAATTAAGTTGACAAAAAAGCAAACTGCTCACCTAATAGTAAGTGGTAACAGTCACCTATAACACATGTGACTCTTGTAAGATTCGCAGTAAAACTGCAACCCCCACAAGAACTACAGTGTACGTTGCAGTCAGATGTAAAGTCACGGTACCTAGTAATTTCACTACCATTATCTTACCCTTCAATATTTGTGGAGGTACAGTAAATCGAAATTGCTTGAAAATGGGAAAGTATGATATTTCATTACCCGTAAAAGTAATGAGTGCAGTCAATATAGTATGAGCTGGTGCAAACATTGTCCCTTGAGTGTTTATCAACACTTCTATTTCTGTACTTTAGTTCGAAGTAATATACGCACTACGTATATAATGTATCATTCGAATGATTCGAATCTGCGTACCTACAGTCCATTGTTTGCCGCACCACAATATAACTTTTTTCATACACATTTCGTTTTTCTTTGAAAGCAATGAGGAAATAAACTTCATTTTCTTTTGCAAACTAGGAAGGTTTTATTGTAATTAGATGTTGGATCTTCAGTTCAGTATAATTTATATTGCTTTACATACAAAACTTATATACGTCGTGTACTGTAATACTTGTTGTATTATATTACTACACTGAGAAAACTGGTAATCATGAATAACGTGAATTCAGTTTAAAGTATGGTGAGTTCACCTAAAAGACGGAGTATAGTGATATCACAAAAATTACGATGATAATACGTTTTCTGATGATAACGGCATATATTATAGTATGACGTGTCACTGGCTTTAGTAGGATGAGAATACATTATATGATTATGTTTCCTACTATTTATGCTTCCTTTCATCATATCTCCTATGATGTCTTATTATATTTCCTACAATTTTTAATGACTTTCTCTTATCTGCAGTGACGTCCTATTATTATTCGTACTACTTATAGATGACTTCCTCACATCTCCTGTGATGGTCTTTTCTTATTCCCAATATTTCTAGATGACTTTCTCATATCTCCTGTGTTGGCCTTTTATTAATCCTAATATTTATAGATGACTTCCTCATATATCCAGTGACGTCCTACTATTATTCCTACTACTTATAGATGACTTCCTCATATTCATCCTTGCTTCATCCATTCATCATTCCTTTTGCTTTACGTGCTATTTATCATTACATCCTCTTACTTCGGGCAGGGATTTTAGGTATATAAGGCTAGACACTGACGATGTAATGGAGCGTAGATCGAAAGTCACTAGGTTTAGTTTAGCAACTTTCGATTTACACTCCATTATATGGTAATTGTTTATTTTTATATTCCTAATCCCAACCCGAGATAAGAGGATGTAATGATAAATTAAATAGAGTCGCACGTTGCTTGGTCTATCGTCACACTCACACACACGCACAAACTTGCAATTAAACTCTTTGTTGCACTGTACAATTGTTTATACAAGTTTATACAAGATTAACTAAATTAAAAACTAGAGTACCATTACATAAACCTTAAATAGACAATCCCGCCGGCAGCCGCAGTCTGTGGACTGCGGCTGCCGGCTGCGACTCTGCGAGACTAACGAGGCGAGAGACAATAGGTATGCCGAACTAATGAATGACTGACTGAATGAAAAAGCGAATGAGAATATTCTACGGTGTGCTGGTCATCATGTTTTTGTAGAAAGCACACAAAATGATATGATTCCTCCTATAATAGTAATATAATAGAATTCACTCAAAAATAGTATGATTTTATATTAAAATTTGATGCTTACTCTGAAAATTAGAAGATTCTGTAATCGTATTTTAGTATGTTTCACATAAAATAATATGACTGTAATTTAAATGAATGTTCCGTAACCTACAAATTTCACATCATTTGATCACACTACATTTATAAGACTTCATCGTATTTTCAGAGATAATTCTTCATAATAAACTATGAAATCTTTATAAATACGGTGACACGTCACTGTTTCTTATGATTATTATCTGATTTATGACTATCATATAAATTTATAGGATAGTGTACTATTTTCTACTATATAATGTTATTATTTGAAAAAAGAAACTATTATTTTATGTGATCAATTTTTAAGATGACGAGTACCATAATACTTCGTTATTTACCTAAATAATTCGATGCCATCTACACATTTCAACGATAGCATAGTATTAACCTATTATTTCTTTATTTTAGGAGACCGCACCTATTTTATACTTACGTCATGTTTTTTTAAGATTACTCCAAAATGACATTTTTCTCAGTGTAGCTGTGCCCGCAAACTACGTTTTGCCTTATATTTTTTCCCGTTTTTGCATCATTTTTATTGATGCTCAGCTCCTATTAGTCGTAGCGTGATGTTATATAGCCTTTAGCCTTTCTCGATAAATAGACTATCCAACACACAAATAATTTTTAGATTTAATCAGTAGCTCCTGAAATTAGCGCGTTCACCCAAACAAAGATATAATTCATTATTTTAGTATACATATAATTTATTTTTTTTGTAGCTTTGATTACTATTTCTATAGCGTTGCTAGATCATTACCAGTGCGTAAACTATTTTGTATTTTAAAGCAATTTAAAAAATATAATTTTGTCGAATTTAATCCAAAATTATAAACATCTTTACATTGACAGTATTAGCAAACTTACTACGGAAAAACGGAACAAACAAGGATAGCCATAACTTGGTTTTAATATCTATAAGTACAAGTTACAGCAGATAATTGTTTTCTTCCATTAGGGCTGCAAGCAATTAGTGGTTAAAATCCTTAAATTTGTTAACCTCCATAGCCACAGATCTCTCCGATTCACGGTGGTTAGTCGCGGTTACGGTAACTTATTTCGAGACTTTTAGCCAAGTTTTAAATGCACTACATTTATTTTGCTGGATTTTATGATACCCAGGTAAGAAATGGGGTCACAACTTTTAGTTTTATATACACTAAGTGCAGCTACTAGTGGCTGCAGTTTAGAACAATAAAGTTCTGCGCAACGTATTTGAAAAATTATATTAGTAGTTTTAACTTATATTAAAACGTTAATATTTATTAAAACTAAACTGGCCTAGCCGTAAGTCATATTCCAATCCACAAAAACAACTAACTAGAAAAAATGTTACAATTTAGGAAACTTGCTGAACAGAGCCACTCATCCGCTATGCCTCTCTCCTGTCCAGCACAAGCTCTTAGGTACTCACAGCATACATCCGCTAAGTTATTGAAATTCATCAACGTTTGTTTGACCTTTTTATACTTATTGACGTCAAAACAAAGCAAAACATTCTAATTTAAAGGAAACATATTTACCTTGTATGTGCATACATCCTGCATATGCTCAAGATGTCTATAAATACAAGTAGGAAGTCGATGCCAAAGTTTGAGGCTTTCTAGGAAATAATCGTTTGCCACCGACTTAATATAAAAATATGATGTTGTCTGTACCTGTCTATTCTTATATTATCTTTTTTGAAAAAAAAATTTTCTTTTACGTACCTATTGTATTTAAAAAACCTAACCTCTCACTCCTAAAAGTGAAGCTCGGTTCATGACTATCAGACGCAAATACGCACGGACCACTCCAGGATACAAGAAGAATTTTGAAAATCGGTCCACAATTGGCGGAGTAATCGCGTAACATATTACACACAAAAAATAGGGAAACTATCACTTGTCCGAAATTTGCTTGTTCGAATTTCATTTGATCGAAAACGGTTCACCAACGTCTTTTTTGCCATATGTATTGTTTGCCATATTTTTAAATCATCGAAATATCATTTGACATACGAGGTGTTATTTTACCGAACAACGTTTCACCAATTTTCAAAATATTTCGTTTACTATTGGTCGAAGTTTCTTTTGAACTTTTTTAATTTGCCATATACTTTCACTTCACCAAAACAACATTTTACCAAATATTATTTGGCAACAAATGTTACATTATGTTGTGTATCTATTTAACATCTGTGCTATTACACCAAAGGTGACGAATGAGCCAGGTTGTGCAAAAATTGCAAGGGGTGCAGGGGGGCGCCGCCCCCTGCTCGGGGGGGGGGGGGGGGGGGTTTGGGGGGCGGAAGCTTTCCGCAAGGAAAAGATGTTACAGGATAAAACAGGATAATAGCTAGGTTAGGTTAGGTTATACATTGTGACCACGCACAGCATCAAACTGCATGTTGCATGCTTGCTGCATGTTGCATGCTGTATGCTTGCTTGCATGCTATAGGCTTGCTTGCATGCTTGCTTGCTTCTTTGTTAGCATGTTCGGAAACACAATACTACGAACAAATGTTATTTCGGTTAAGCATAACTTCGGTAAAAAAAAAATTAACCAAATGAAACGTTGGAGTAACGAAAAAAATCGAATTGATAATAGGTCAAAATAATGATACAGTGGCAAACGTAATTTCGACGAAGTAAAAAGAACGAAACGAAAATAGTCGAAAAATTGTCGGTTAAATGAAATTCGGTCAAAAAATGTTCGATCTTATGATAGGTAACCCAAAAAATAGCATTGAATTGAGATCCTCCTCCTTTTTCGAAGTCGATTAAAAATGACCACAAATCAATTATACTGTTGAATAAAATCACAAGCTATTTTTGTAAAGCTATCTAATCTAAGTGGAGTTATCCAATTAACTAATAAATTAAATAGAAATTGAAACCAATTCCAAATTTTAAAATCCACCTTCTATCTATCTTTATTTATTTATTTAGTATTAAAGGTACACCAGCAGAACACTTATTACCATATTCATAATATACATAGTGTGTAGGACTTGTTCACATAAGTGTCCCATTATAGGGTACACAGCATTTTATAAATTGTAACATTGATTTTAAGAAATAATTAATAATATATATATATATAAAAATACACACATCACGTTATAGATCAACTGAACGGCTCAAGTAGATTTGGCAGAATCTTGCACATACCATTGTAGGATGAACACATGCGTGGAAGAGGTGCGTGGGAACCTATATTTATACGGCAAACTGATGTACGCAACAGACTTGTCAGGGGGTGACGGGGCAGGTTATAAGGCACAGTTAAATTAATATACTGAAGCAAGTCACCACAACTGGAGCGACCCTGCACAATCTTTTGTAGAAGGAGAAGGTCATGAATAACACGTCTGTTCCTAAGAGACGTCATTTCAAAATGTGCAAGGCGAACACAGTAAGGGCTCCTTCTAGAGACATTCTGCGAGACGTTAGCAAGATAACTAGTGAAAGCTCTTTGAATGTTTTCAATCCTTTGCGAGTGAACGGCGTATGATGGATTCCAGACCGATGAGGCGTATTCAAGATTGGGACGCACTAGAGCATTGTAGAGATATTTTTTGGTTTTTGTGTTAAAACAGCGTGCATTACGTTTAAGAAATCCTAACATCCGGGCGGCTTTATTAATGACTAGCTGTGCCCGCGAACTACGTTTCGCCATCAAAATACTTAACAGAGTGTTTAGTTTTTTCCTCCATTTTATTCCATAATGATTCAACTTTATTCTGCCTTTCTTGAGCATCGGCCATTTCGAAATTAGGACAATTTTCCTAGGTTCGTAATACTCTTTTTCTAACAGTCTACAGAATTAAATACATTACATATTACTATAAACACTAAGTATAATTATTGTTTTAGAGACATTATTGATATTAATAAATTCTTCTTCAGTAGAAAGAACTACACAGTTGCAAGAATAATCTTTATCGTATTCATGTTTCGAATTAAAATAAACAATTGTTAATAAATTAGAACTGTATACGAATAAAGTTTAGATTTTATAATGGGTGTTGGTAACACCAACAAAATATATTTTTTGGATATGACAACTTGGCCAATTTTGACTGGTCGTACAGTAAGCTCCTTGTCAAGCTATACTGTTTGACCTTTGAACCGTTCTTATGTCGCTCGTAATACTGGCGGTTTTCGTAGAGTTAATGTATAGCATGAATGGGGGGGTTACTGTACAAATACGTTTTCCGTATTCGATATCCGATCACGGAATACAGACACGGAGTTTCGTGAACGTAGCGCAGACGTTCGTTTCTTCTCATTCGGGATTTCTACCATTCTACCTAAACGTACGTACAGAACGTGTTCCGTTCGTAATAAAAACAGTCAGTGAGTATTTTGTATAGATTTGATACATTCGGATGCCCGCATTCAGAAAACGAATGCGAAATAAGGTATTTATGCGGTTAGCCTTAAAATGTATTGAGACTTCCGTTTTTGTAACGTGTACTGTGCGATATAGTGTTGCTGGCATAGTTCGGTTAGCAAACTCGCCGTGATGACTAACATCACTTTAGTTAGTTAGTTAGTTCACGATCGTTGAATTATCACGGTCTCGAAGGACACTAAACACAGGTAACATCTAACACCGAACATCCAATAGGCCCCGAAGCGGTTGTCAAACTTTTTTGGTGATGGAACCCTTTTGGAAAGCGAAATACTTGACGGAACCCTAAAATAAAACAATAGTTTTTAAAAGTGTATTCTTTATTAATAAGCATAATAAAAGTTCGACCAGAGAGGGTGTTTTGATTTTTCTAAATTATTGCGGAACCCTTATAGGGGTATTGTGGAGCCCTAGGGTTCCGCGGAACACACTTAGAGCATGGCTGCTCTAGGTACCCTTCAGCGCCTACTTTCATTTAATACCCTTATTGCTGGGTTTGAAAAGCAACTGTTATCCGTCTTTTTTGAGCGGCGGCCATGTTGAATTTACGTCAATGTTGCTACGTTCATAGTGCTCTACTGATCAAGGCCTTTCATTTAATATCCATATTGCTGGGCTTAGAAACGAACTTTTATCAGTTTTTTTTAGCAGCAGCCATATTGAATTTTGTGCTATTTTCCTAGGTTCATAGTTCTCTACTCTTCAAGGCCTTTCATTTGATACCTATATTGCTAGGTTTGGAAACGAACTTTTATCCACCTTTTTTGAGCGGTGGCCATGTCGAATTTACGTCAATATTGCTAGGTCCATAGTGCTCTACTCTTGAAGACCTTTCATTTGATACCTGTATTGCTAGATTAGAAAACGAACTTTTATCCACCTTCATTGAGCGGCGGCCATGTTGAATTTATTTATGTGTTGCTAGGTTCATAGTGCTCTACTCATCAAGGCCTTTCATTTGAGACCCATATTGCTGGGTTTGGAAACGAACTATTATCCATTTTTTGAGCGGCGGCCATGTTGAATTTATAGCAATTTTCCTAAGTTGCTATTAATTCAACTCTACTCTTTTAGGCTTTTCATTTGATACCCATATTGCTAGGTTTGGAAACGAACTTTTATCCTTTTTTTTGAGCGGCAGCCATGTTGAATTTAGGTCGATTTTGCTAGGTTCCTAATGCTCTACTCTTCAAGGCCTTTCATTTGATACCCATATTGCTAGGTTTGGAAACGAACTTTTATCTATCTTTTTTGAGCGGCGGCCATGTTGAATGTATGTCAATGTTGCTAGTTTCATAGTGCTCTACTTATCAAAGCCTTTTATTTGATACCCATATTGCTGGGTTTGAAAACGAACTTTTATCCATTTTTTGAACGGCGGCCATGTTTAATTTAGGGCAATTTTCCTTAGTTCATAATGCTCTAGTCTTTTAGGCCTTTCAGTTGATACCCATATTGCTAGGCTTGGAAACGAACTATTATTCTTCTTTTTAGAGCGGCGGCTATGTTGAATTTATGTCAATGTTGCTACGTTCATAGTGCTCTACTGATCAAGGCCTTTCATTTAATATCCATATTGCTGGGCTTAGAAACGAACTTTTATCAGTTTTTTTTAGCAGCGGCCATATTGAATTTTGTGCTATTTTCCTAGGTTCATAGTGCTCTACTCTTCAAGGCCTTTCATTTGATACCTATATTGCTAGGTTTGGAAACGAACTTTTATCCACCTTTTTTGAGCGGTGGCCATGTCGAATTTACGTCAATATTGCTAGGTCCATAGTGCTCTACTCTTGAAGACCTTTCATTTGATACCTGTATTGCTAGATTAGAAAACGAACTTTTATCCACCTTCATTGAGCGGCGGCCATGTTGAATTTATTTATGTGTTGCTAGGTTCATAGTGCTCTACTCATCAAGGCCTTTCATTTGAGACCCATATTGCTGGGTTTGGAAACGAACTATTATCCATTTTTTGAGCGGCGGCCATGTTGAATTTATAGCAATTTTCCTAAGTTGCTATAAATTCAACTCTACTCTTTTAGGCTTTTCATTTGATACCCATATTGCTAGGTTTGGAAACGAACTTTTATCCTTTTTTTTGAGCGGCAGCCATGTTGAATTTAGGTCGATTTTGCTAGGTTCCTAATGCTCTACTCTTCAAGGCCTTTCATTTGATACCCATATTGCTAGGTTTGGAAACGAACTTTTATCTATCTTTTTTGAGCGGCGGCCATGTTGAATGTATGTCAATGTTGCTAGTTTCATAGTGCTCTACTTATCAAAGCCTTTTATTTGATACCCATATTGCTGGGTTTGAAAACGAACTTTTATCCATTTTTTGAGCGGCGGCCATGTTTAATTTAGGGCAATTTTCCTTAGTTCATAATGCTCTAGTCTTTTAGGCCTTTCAGTTGATACCCATATTGCTAGGCTTGGAAACGAACTATTATTCTTCTTTTTAGAGCGGCGGCTATGTTGAATTTATGTCAATGTTGCTAGGTTCATAGTGCTCTACTCATCAGGGCCTTTCATTTGATACCCATATTGCTGGGTTTGAAAACGAACTTTTATCCTTTTTTTTGAGCGGCGGCCATGTTGAATTTAGGTCGATTTTCCTAGGTACCTAATGCTCTACTCTTCAAAGCCTTTCATTTGATACCCATATTGCTAGGCTTGGAAACTAACTTTTATCCACCTTTTTTGAGCGGCGGCCATGTTAAATTTATGTCATTGTTGCTAGGTTCATAGTGCTCTACTCTTCAAGTCCTTTCATTTGATACCCATATTGCTAGGTTTGGAAACTAACTTTATTCCACCTTTTTTGAGCGGCGGCCATGTTGAATTTATGTCAATGTTGCTAGGTTCATAGTGCTCTACTCATCAATGCCTTTCATTTGATACCCATATTGCTGGGTTTGGAAACGAACTTTTATCCGTTTTATTTGAGCGGCGGCCATGTTGAATTTAGGGCGATTTTCTTATGTTCTCTACTCATCAAGGCCTTTCATTTGATATGCATATCACTGGGTTTGGAAACGAACTTTATCGGCAGTCATGTCAAATTAAGTCAACGTGGCTAGGTTCAATGTGTTCTACTCTTTAGGTTCTTCGTTCGATATCCATGTTCCTTGGGTGGATCCAAAAAAATGTGATCCGTCATTTTAGAAATTAGGATCAAGAGTCCCGTCCCGTCCCTCTACGCGTAACCCAGAAAATTGCAGTGAGATATTTTTTTAAATTATCAATATTAATCTATTACTTTTAATAGTTTTAAAAGGATGAAAGAGTTTGATTCCTTAGTCCTAATGTAAAAACATATAACACCTTTCAAAATACCTTGAAAAGAGTATCTTCATTTTTCAACATTTCAAATATTTCAAAAATTGTACCGATTTTGTGAAAATTAGTCAAGAATTAAACCAATCTACAAATTTTATGGTCACTCGATAAGTATTATCATAAAAAATGCTTTATACATTGGTTGTATGGCTTGATCTTTTTGCCTTACCACCACGGTACGACATAAGAAAAAGACAATTTGGTTGGCGAAATCCAGTTGGGCACAGCCATTAACAGAAAATATTAAATTTTATTTGTACTATGTGAAACACTTCATTCCTGCCTTTCAATTTTCGAAATCCAATTACTTAAGATCAGGCTGTATGGCGTAGTTCCATTGCCTTTCCTTTGTGGAAGAAAATACCTTCTCTCTGTACTATGTGACAGACTTGTCAAAATAATTTCACGTGCGCCATGTTGTTTTTCTACCTAAAGCCAATTCGAAAATTTTATATGGTATTTTTTCACTGAAAATAAAAAGTGAATTTAAACAAACGAAATTATGCCTAAATGTTCTTCCGGAAAATTCTAAGCATTGTGGTGTAAGCCACATCAAATTCTGTCCAGTAGTTTCGGAGATCTTTCCGGACAAACAGACAAACAAACAAACAAACAAACAAACAAACCAACAAACAAACAAACAAACAATTTTTTTAAAAACTATTCTATCGTGTTCTGCTAATGATTTTAAGGCGACCTGTGTATTTTTTTTCTTAATATTTCGCAATTACAGATTTTTGTACCCCTACGATTTTATTATATATAGAGAAGAGATATTATTATAATGCGCATAGAATTTCAATTTAGAGTCCAATATAACCCCCAAATCTCGATTGATTCAGTATTGATTCAGTTCAAATGCTAATAAGGTCACATAATGGTTTGATTCTTTAGAAATAACGTGGTCTCTATTAGATTTCTTTTGCCACTCCGTTGGCTGCATGCATCCCTTAATTGTATGTGGATTCGACACTTATCGCACTACGCTCGATGAATTCGGGTGCTGTTTGCAGCTGTGAAAACGACAGGTAAGCGAATGTGCACGACGTAAGCATTAAACTTGAGTAACATTTGCGACTTTTTCAAACTATTGGTTTTATTGTTTTTATTTAAGCGCACCTTAAAACTGACTACTCTTTGACTCTGCCTAACGCTAACCTTCAAGAAATCGTCCACCATCAGCTCAGCAACATGAGATGGTGATTACCACGCGGAAACACTTGAATAGCGTTAGAAAAAACATCAAGCATTTTTATATGCCTATACTATAAAGTTGAAGGTCTCTGGATTTACATGGGATGCCTCAGCGATGCATCAGTCAGGATCCGATGCATCCTTACCGTCTATCGGGGACCGATTATCAAAATTCTCTTTCGAATAGAAAAATAATTTCAAAAATTTCGGTCCCCAATGAACAGCAAAATTTGTTGATGTTGGTTTAGAATAAACCGATTATTTAAGATTGTATTACGTAGAATTATATTAAGTTATGATGTTTCTTACAAGTTGTGAAATCCTTTACCATTAAATAATAACCACCTTAATTAAAGCACAATCAACCATTTCCGTATACTATGTACTTTGTTAGTAGAGGTTATCATTAATCATTGACGGTTATACTCACCTAAGGTAACATTAAAATTTATTCGTGTGTAAACATGCAATCAAATAGAAGCTCGCTTGCCATCATAGTATTCAACTAATACAGGAATACTAATTAGCCTAACAACACTAATAAAGATTGCAAGTAACCGAGATATTTCGACGACAAAATTTCTCGATATATTCAATCCTGACTACAGAGCGTGGAATTATGGAAATATCATCTCAAAAGTAGAGATAAGTGAAGGTTGCAAGTAAATTATACATAATGTAGCTGCTACGAATAAACATTGTATACTGTATTGTGTGATTAAATTATTAATTTCATTTTAACAATTCAATCTGATTGTTTTGGCGGAGTTGTAGAAGAAATATCGTGGGCTATATAAAATAAAATATAAGTGTTCCCGCCTTCAATATATCGAGATACACGCAAAGGTGATATCGCTTGTGGCACCACTGGGAGGTTGGCTGACAGTGGCAACACCGGTACGATACTCCCCTATCCTAGTACGGAGTGTTTATTCTGCCACGTGTATCGATCGGGGGTGCGCTGCCGGGCTCAGTACTCAACGAAGCCGGGTCGAGACCGCACGTCTCCTGCAACCTATGACAGCCGCCAATGCACAACACATCGCGTTCTAAACAACAGCAATGAGAGAGCGAAAAAATCTTTCTAAAAAAATACAATAGCCGCGCTAGAAAAAATACAAACTGTACAAATACTACGCATGAATGAAAAACGATTTGTGATGTGATTCCGTGTGAATGCTGGCTTGCAGTTTTCTGGCGGCTGTTCAGGTAAGGTTAGATTGTTGAATCACTGAGTTAAAGTGGGTTTTCCGAAGGTCGTCACCCAAGGTCTTGTGAGGCCACATATGTAATGCTATTGGTTAGATTTTAGATAAGATGATAGAGTCCTATATAAAAGCTTATAACAATAATAAAGACTTTGATATGAGATACTGATACATGAATTTGTCATCAAAAATAATAATAGAAATATTAAAAGAAACCGTCTATCATTAAGTTCAGTAAAACCAACAAAAATTCTCTTTATATCTAAAAAAAACCTTTCGCTATTTAAATTTATTCAATAATCTTAATTAATCTTTACACCAGCTTAACATTTGTCTTTACATCACTTCAAAAATAAAATGTAATAAATAAATAACAACCCAATACTAAAAGCTACGTGGTTACGCTACGATATCTCGTAGCAAAATTGTAGCATGTAGCAATTAGTGTCATACCCGGCGCTATTTATTTCTCCCTATAATACGGATTAGAAGGCTTTGTTTACAGCTTATGGCCGTTTTCTGACTGATCTCCGCTTTAATTAATTGATTTAACCATCACAGCGCATTCCTTCAATAGAATTAACGCAGGATTAAATGAATTTTTATTTTGACAATTTTTGGATTTTGATTTTTGTTTTATGTAAATTGAAAAACTGAATTCTTTTTTATTTCCTTTAATGCATTATATGTTTATTTTATTATAAGATGTAGTAGGATATATTTATCAGGTCGGTGAATACATTGTCATAAATGTAGTTATTTAATTTCTATTTATCATTCACTAAACATGCTAGAATATCAACCATCTGTTTTATATGTCAAAACTTTTTTTTATTGTGTCGTAAAAATTAAGTAAACCTGGAAATAAAAATTATTACAGAATTATTTTACCTAGTGATCTCTATGTTGGTCTGGTGTCAATCACCAATAAGTTTCATTTGGGGTTAGTTTAGATGAAAGTCAAAATATATCAATTCACTAGTATAAAGAAAAATTATACATATCATGAACTACGCACATAATTGCCTATAAGTAGTGGTTCTCACATATTGTTTTATAAATGTACATCACAATCAAACTT
The DNA here is from genome assembly GCA_963935595.1 of Schoenobius gigantellus. Taxonomy (NCBI): domain Eukaryota; kingdom Metazoa; phylum Arthropoda; class Insecta; order Lepidoptera; family Crambidae; genus Schoenobius; species Schoenobius gigantellus. Next base: position 27,948,865 of record OZ012547.1, on the reverse strand, counting down.
ACGGTCTACTGACATGTTAAGTGGTTAATTCTATGTGACAACCATTAAACATTTGTAAAGGGGTGATTTTATAGCTAATCAACATTCTGCCATCATATTTAAAATTAATTGACGACTTTCGGGGATTATCTCCTTCATTAATCAATGTGCATTACATAATCACAGTGCACGGTGGTACCGCGTTTAAGGCAGTGCGGTCAAAATTCCCTAAAATTGTTTTTAACGATTCTTTTTTAATTTGAACGATGTAAAATATTAATTTAAGACGTTTTTGATTAAATAAAGGTAAATTTATTGAAATAAAAGTTATAATTAATAATGTACAAGCATCAGAAGAACTTTGAAAAATTAATGTAAATCGTATGCAGTTTTGTTATCACAATTCGGTATTAAAATATAATTATTTATTATATAATCACTAAATTCTTAATATCTAAAGTTAAATGCATTATTCTAGTAAATAAAAATATTATTATAACTTATAATCAAATTAAAATTGTGCTATGAAATGACAGTTCTTAACAAAGAATATTATATTTACAGCTTACACAATAAAAACTCAAAAATAAACATGCAACTTGAAATTTTAATAATTTTATAACTTCCTTAAATAAATGCCTCTTTTTTAAAAAAAAATAGAAGATTAGTTATATAGGGATCTGAACTCAGTAAAAGCCAAAAAATCTCAGTAAAATTTAGTCTGTATTTTTAACTTCGCGTGACATTTTCCGGGTAAAATTTCGATTAAACTATTTTAAATGTTTGTTATAAAATTCTGCTGTTTCTTCGGAAAGTTCCACGATGGCTAAAAGAGCATATTCTGAAACATCAGGACTGTGAATGAGAACTTTGTGGACGGAAGCAGAGAGACTGAACCACGGTTATTCTTCAACTAGTTGACGTGTAGTTACCAAAGCATATTCTTTAAGCTTATTATATTCAATATTAAATCCCAATGACAAAGCCTGTAAAATTATACTATAACGATCAATTAATTCTTTACGCAAGCCTATAATATCAGTAGTAGTGTATGACAAATTTTCGTGTCGTAATACCGTCGTTCGATGTGCCGCTTACGCCACGTCTTGGTTTATCTACAGCGAAACCCTTTACTAAATTCAGTTTGTACGTAGACTTGTCATTTCTGCAAAATTTTTTGCCTCTTTTGACCTCAAGCGATTTCTATAAATATTAATACTATACGAAAGATGAATAAAATATTCAATGAACCGAATCCAAGAGTGTACAGGAGATAATCCAAACTGATACCGAGATTCTTTGACTAGCTTTTGCAAACAAATATCTAAGTATTTCATTTATTCTAAGTGTCAAACAATGTATTTACGATAGATGGATCTACTTGTGATAGTTCTGTTAATCGTCTACGTTTTGACCGCGAACTATTGCTGGGCCACTCCCCCCCCCCCCCCCCCCCCAAGACGGCCTCGGTTGTTCCTTCTGTAAAGGACTTGTTTAACACTTCTTGTTCGTTCCACAAATTCGTTTTTGTCTAACCAATTTGATTAATTTATTAAAACTCTATTTTATGTATGTGGTGACTTCATACAGAATTTTTCAAGACTTCTTCATAAACTAACAACTGGATTTGATATATAAAAAAAAACGTTACTACAGCTTATAAAATATATTTTTTACGATCTGAAGGTTCTTGCAAACACCACAACTCAAATAAATTCGTCCTTGAAAAGAACATTTGATTTTAGTACCTGAAATTAAAATATAAAATTAATATCAAGTTTCGAAGACAATGCTACGAGGCGTCTCCGGCATCGTAGCAGTCATATTATGGTCACACAGGCAAATCGGGGCAATAAAATATTCCCCATAAAAAAGACAAATGTACCAAACTATGTACCAAACTTTTAAACTAAGTCAGATAGGGGCCAACAGGGGCTAAAATTTTGTAGTTACAGTAACGGAAAATTAAAATAAGAAAAATAGGTTGGCGCAGCACACTCCTAAAACAAAAAGTATAGATGCTAAGGTTAACAATAAGTAGATACTAAAAACTTAATCATTTACAAAACACTTACCCTGTTCTTGGAACTTCATTGTAAACAAATAACAAAATAATTAACGTTTCTTAAAAATCACCAAAGATAAACACCGCGTGAAGGTCACCGATAAGCAGCGCGATAACAATGAGATGCTTTCTCTCCCGAGGTCGATTAATAAATGATAACTGTAATAAATAACCTTGATATTAATACTTCCTAATAGATACGTAAGTAGTGATGACATCGTGCTTTATGGATTGTCAATATTCGACAGTGAATTTTTGGAATTATGTCCTATAGCGGGACCGGGATCTTTTCAGAAATTGGTAGAGCTTTCACGAGAAGAATAGTAGGTACATAATACAAGAATTTGGAAGGTTCGCAAACTTTATCTCCTAATAATATTGGAAAGATTGACTGGGTGCAAAAAATGAACTTTCAATATGACCTCAGCCGCATGTTTTGCTCGAAGTTGTTAAAGTCGACTAAGCTAAACGACCGCTAATGGGCTATTTAGGTGACGAACATACCCATTCACCAAAATGAAAAAAATACGACATTTTCTACCTTACGAGATTATTTATCGACGTATAGTTTTATGATGAGAGAGAACATAGTATTTTAAAAATTAGAATGATACAGTAAATATACGAGTATTTTAGTGTAATTTTGTCAATGAATTTGTATAACTTGTTTTGGAAAGTATTGTAATAATTATATTGTAATATAATTAAATTATATTACAATATAATTATTACTATTGTAATAGTTTTCAGAAAACTTACAACACGTACAAAGCAACAGAAGCTACTGCAGCCTTTGGCACCTATCGACGTCAACTATAAACTTGTCGGCGGCAGCCGTCAACAAAATGCGTAATAACAAAATGGCGGAGCAGCATAACTGCAAGCGACGGCTGAGCGACGGTAGCCGGTTAATTCGATATATTTACTACTGTAACAGTGTAAGCAGCAGGTGACGCAGTGGTGCAGTGGTTAGGGAAGTAGGTTAGCCAAATGAAGCACCAGGATTGTGTCACTGATATGTATATTTTCCTCCACCGTTACAAATATTAATAAAAATAAAAGGAAAAGGCACTCTGAAACAGATATACGGACTATTGTAGACTGAAATACAAACAAACATAATATAAAAACTTACCAAAATATAAACTTACACATAAGTGCCTTAAAGATTTTATTGAATTCGTTACATTATTTCCTCAGATTTATAGAAAAAGTGCTAATAAAAATATTAATTTATATTAATTAGCCATCGCTACTTTTTGCGTCTCGATATCCGTAAAACAGTGACAGGAGAAACATAATGTCATTGAGGCAAAATGTAAAGTTTGAAATGCAGTCAAGTTAGGCGGGAATGCAACGAGTTGCTATATGTAGAGTATAGCACCTCGTTACACTACTAGCTGTGCCCGCGAACTAAGTTTCGCCATATATTTTTTTCCCGTTTTTGCAACATTTTTCATTGATGCTCAGCGTCTATTAGTCGTGGCGTGATGTTATATAGCCTAAAGCTTTCCGCGATAAATGGACTATCCAATACAAAAAAAAAATCAATTTGAATCAGTACTTCCTGAGATTAGCGCGTTCAGGCAAACAAACAAACTCTTCAGCTTTATAATATTAAGTAAGTATAGATTTATGTCTATAAAAATTATAATACATTTGATACTAATTTCCAAATTCATCATTTAAACACAAGAAATAAACATAAACATGCCGTTCTAACTTATAGGCTTCAAGAAACTAGAATCTCGTTTATGGGGAAATATATAACTTTTTACAACAAAGTTCCACTAAGTATAACTGATTTGCCTGAGTAAAGGTTATTATAAAGTTAACGATTATTTGAATGATGCCAATGCCTGGTGGTAATTTGAAGATATTACTCGTTAAATAATGTAAATAATCATGTTGTTGTGTGTAACTATTTATTCAAATTCAAATTCAATATCCTTTATTCAATTGGGATTTTACAATCACTTTTGAACGTCAAAGAAGCTACGCCATTGGTTCACAAGTCTAAGGCGGGAGACCTTGTACTGGAAAGAACCAGCAAGAAAACCAGCAAGGGCTATTTTTTTCTCCCTGTATTGTTACAGAGTCGTCAATTGGAGGCAGAACTCAAAGTAAAAGATTGTGTTCAACTTCCATTACAAGATGAGATGTGTCAGTGTACATTATACATTTAAATCTATAAATTAAGTCTACAATTAAGACCAAGCATTGACATCATTCAGATAATCATTGACTTTATAATATCCTTTACTCATTAGAGTCTTTTTTCCATGCGCTTTAAACTTATGAAAAGGTAAGTCAGTAACACTCTGTAACACGTTGGAACGGCAAGTTTATTTTTATTTCTTGTATTTAAGTTATGAAATTTTAAATTTTAAATTGGTATCAAATGTGTTATAATTTTTATAATCATAAATCAAATTTTCATAAATATACTGTCCTGCTAAAGTCAATATATTAATTTCTTTAAATAAATCACGTAGAGTATCCCTTGTTCGTAAATTATAATTATTATGGAAACATATATTGTTGTGTTTGGTAACGATACAGTGGGAAGAAAACTGACACATCTAATCTTGTAATAGAAGTTGAGCTCAAACTTTTGCTTTGAGGTCAGCTTCAAGTTGACGACTCTGTAACAATACAGGGAGAAAAAACATAGCCCTTGCTGGTTTTCTTGCTGGTTCTTTCCAGTACAAGGTCTCCCGCCGTAGACTTGTGAACCATTGGCGTAGCTGCTTTGACATGCAAAAGTGATTATGTAATAATCCTAGCTGAATAAACTATATTGAATCTGAATTTATGCAAACCAATATTGTAATGTACAGTCACGACATAATTTGTTGTGAATGTCTTTACTTCTGATAAAGCCAATGAGTTTCATGCGGCTATTCTTCATATCAGATAAAAACCCCGACGGCATAAAAAGTAAACATTGAATAAAAACTGAAAAGAAATAATCTAGACAAGCTCAAATTTCCTAATTATAGGTCCCGACTGACTGTTAGAATTTCATACTACTGGGCTTATTTTCAGATTAATCAAAGAGTAATAATTGTGTACGAGCGTGTTAAGGCTCTCTCAGTTGCAATGGCTACTTCAAACACCGACGTCAATGCGTCAATGGAAGCAGTCGACATAATATATCGGTAATAGGAGTCAATACATATATCGACAGCTACCGAGCGTGACGCTCCCCTCGCCATTTTATTATTACGCATTATGTTGAGGCTGTCGCCGACAAGTTAACAGTTGCCGTCGATGGGTGCCAAGGGCTAAAGTAACTACTGTTGCTTTGTACTTGCTGTAAGTTTTTTGAAAATTATTACAATATCAATACTTTCCAAAACAAGTTAAACAAATTCATGAACAAAATTACACTAACATATTTACTTAACTCTATCATTCTAATTTTTAAAATACTCTGTTTCTCTCATCATATAACTATACTTAGAAGAATAATCTCGTAAGGTATAAAATGTCGCAGTTTTTTAATTTGGTGAATGGGTATGCTCGTGACCTAAATAGCCCATTAGCGGTCGTTTGGCTTAATCGACTTTGACGACTTCGGAGACAACAAATGCAGCTAAAATTTTTTTGGTTTCATTTTTTCCACCCAGCCAATCATTCTAATATTCTTAGGAGATAAAGTTCGCGAACTTTCTAAGTTTCTTGTATTATGATCCTGTACTATTCTTCCCGTGAAAGCTCTACCAATTTCTGAAAAGATGTATGTACCTAACTCTAACTTTTTCTTCTGCTTGTATTTTCATACATGTTCAATCATAACAGCTCATCCACTTCCCCACCGTGGGGCTCGAGCCTACCCTTTTTTTTTTTTTAAGTTGGGAAATGCGTTGCGCATACCTCGCACTTGGGAGGCGCGAGGTTATGTCGGACTCTCCGCGGCCCCTGGCAGGTGGGATGGTATGTCCACCAGAGAGTGCAATGCTGCGGCCTACCGACTAAAACCCAACTATAACCCTCACATGCGCCTTGGCGCGAGCGCGACAACCGCCGCCACATCCTCCCCGTCATCAGACGAAGAGGATCCGGTGACGAGAGTCGTCTCGCTGCCGGACGAGGTCATGAGAACCCTTTCGGAAACTACCACAACCTCGTCGGTGCGCACTCGCCCAAGGCGAGTCCCTCTCACCCCCCCAGGTTGGGGGGGCCGGTGATCCCCAGGGGCAACCAGGGGATCAGCGACTGGCGGCAACCGATGCAATGCAGGGCCCGGGCTTCCCAAGCCTGGACCCAGCTGGTTGCCGTCAGAAGGAAAAAGGCGGGCATAATTCCGCCTCCTCCGTCCCAGCCTTCTGCGGCGGCACGGGTCAGCAGAGGGATCTTCCTCCCTGCCCCTCTCCGCCGTCTCCTTCTGCGTCATCACGTCCACGCAGAAGGAGTTCACCGCATCCCACGTAGTCTCCCCCTCCAGCATGGCACAGACCACGTTCTGGAGGGAGAGATCTTCGCCAATGATGGCGACCATCGCCCGGCGCTCCGAGGAGAAGGCGGGGCACACCGCCAAGGTGTGCTGCGCGGTGTCCTCGGGGGCGCCATAATGGTGGCACCCGGGGGTCGGTTCGCGCCCAATACGGTGCAAATAGCGGCCAAAGCAACCATGGCCGCTGAGAATTTGCACCAAATGGTACGACAGCGACCCCCGGTGCCTGTTCGCCCATGTCGAGAGGAACGGGTGCATGGCCTCGACGGTCCTGGACAGAGTGTCCGATCCGGAGGCCGAACCCGTTAGCTCATCGGACCACAGGCGAAACATCTCCACTATGGCCTCCTCCAAGGCGGAGGCCCTCTCTCTAGGCGCCATGCGCCGGCCGCCATCCCGAGGCTCGAGCCTACCCTAAGTTAGGGTGTTTGGGCCTTAGTCAACCACGCTGGCCTAGTGCGGATTCACATACACCTTTGAATTTCTTCGCAGATATATGCAGATTGCCTCACGATGTTTTCCTTCACCGTAGAAGCGTCAGACAAATGTACATATGAAATTTGAAAAACGAAAAACACAATTGTACATTGCGGTCTCGAACCCCATACCTCCCGATTGGAAGGCAAGTGCCGAGTCCACAGCGCTACCTCATGTAATGTATAGATTATATACAAATAAATAAAATTGAAGTCATCATCATCATCACAGCTCATATACGTCCCCACCGAGGGGCTCGAGCCTACCCTATATTAGGGTGATTAGGCCTTAGTCAACCACGCTGGCCCAGTGCGGATTGGTCGACTTCACATACACCTTTGAATTTCTTCGCAGTTTGCCTCACGATGTTTTCCTTCACCGCAGGAGCGTCAGACAAATGTACACATGAAATTCGAAACGAAAAACACAGTGATACATGGCGGTATCGAACCCGAACCTCCCGATTGGAAGACAAGTGCCGAGTCCACAGTGCCCTTTAAAAAAATTGAAGTGTCTGTTTGTAATGTCTAAATAACAAGTTTTTACTAAATGGGTATGAATGTATATCGGGTTCTATTAACAAAAACGCAATTTTTAAAAAAATTGTCTGTCTGTCTGTCTGTTTGTTCCCGCTTATCTCGGGAACGGCTGAACCGATTTTGACGGGACTTTCACTAATAGACTTTTTATCAACTTCAACAAAAGTTACTATTTCACGCGGACAAAGTCGCGGGCACAGCTAGTTGCATAATATTTTGGAAACTCGATTGAATTAAAACGAATGAACACATTTAGTTTGATTTTTTTATTTGACTCCAACCAGTGCCTGTAACGGTCTGTATGAATATGAAACGACACTGTGATTATGTAATGCACATTAACGGATCCCAAACTCGAAAAATGTTGTATAATCGATGAATTCAATAATTTAATTATTCATCTCCACAATAGAATCCACTTACCTTAAATTTAGCAGCAAAGATTTAATACATTTAGTTTTTTATGAATTAAACGATAATTTGTAAAAAAAAATTCATTGTAAAAAATGCAATATTTTAGAGCTCAGAAGAATAACTAAAGCATATTGTTCGGAGTTTTAGAGAGAGAGAGAGAGTACCTACAACGTCAATATTTTTAGTCAAACTTAAATAATTATGAAAGAAGTGTCATCTGCAAATAGTACTGTATAGCAACGATTGCTAGTAAGGATCATTCATGTAAAATAAGAAAAGCAAAGGTCTCGCTATCGATCTTTGAGGCACGCCAATAATTTTAGATTTAGTTCTTAATAACAACTTTCTGGACCCTACTGAGCAAATAAGACTCAATAAGGCTAATTGCTTCTTCAAAGACACCATACCTAACGCTTAGGTTTATTCAAAAGAGTCTGATGACCAACGCAGTCAAAAGCCTCACGGGTCACAAGATATACCAATCACATCTTGTTTATGTTCCCAAGCGGAAAAAGTGTTTGAGAAGTGAAACTCCAGCATCCGTCGATCAAGACCTTTGGTAAAATGAAATTGGTTCATATGTGAAATTTTTTACTTGTGAAATTATCTGTTAGCTATTGAGATAAGATATATCGAAGATTTTACAGATAAAGAGTTCCAGCTTCATTGAAACATGAGTAGAGACTTCTCGAGGTTTTTATGGGTAAGAATTTACAACTAAAGGTTAAATTAGAGAGAAATTTTAGTTAGAGGTAAACTAGCTGTGCCCGCGAACTATGTTTCTCCTTAAAAGTTCAAAGAAAAAACTGTAAATCTACTTTCCCGCGGGAACTACTTACTTTTCTGGAATATTATGTAGTCTAAATGTAAATCCCTGTCGTAATCCATCTACCTACAAAATTTCATCCAAATCCATTCAGTAGTTTTTGCGTGATAGAGTAACAAACATCCATACATCCATACTCACAAACTTTCACGTTTATAATATTAGTAATGATTCAAGGCTTAATAATGTTTCTCTCTAATTCTATTTAATTTGTCTAAAATTTTAAGTCTTTATGTATCCGAAAGTTTATAGGGATGGCTGTACATTTGTTGTATTTGTTAATAAATACTTCTGAGTCCATTGTGATAATTGTTCGATAAGTTTGTGTGTTGCACTGTGTTCTGGTGAGATTGAACTGTGGTTTCGTATATTTGAAGTGTCAATTTGGCACACTGCAGTATAATATTTCTCACCGTGCTAGGTGTGGGGCCGGTGGGCTTCTGATGCGATGCAACGCAGTGATTGTGTTTCAGGAGTAAAAAGTGAAACATATTAAAGACAAACTTAGATTTCAGGCGTTTATGAGTTGCGGTGACTGCTTATTTGCCATTATATATGTTGTATAAAAAAATAATTCAAAAACTCCATCATTCCTCCATCATCCAAAAATTTTTTCATCTGATAATTTTTTCGCCACTGGCCGCTGAAGTAACAGCTTCTCTCACTCTGCCAGAGCTTGTTAAGAATTAATTGATTATTATGATTTCGTGTCTTGAAAAAAAAAACATTAACAATTATTCGAAGAAAAGAAAACACTAAATTTTATAATAATTTTCATTTTTTTAAATTTTCAATTTTGTTGTTGGTGTACTGGTTATATTTTTTAAAATTTCCATATAATTTTATTGAAGAAATTTTACAGCAACTTTACGTGATAAGTACTTGTAATTGTAATAATTTTCAATGGAGGTGAATGTTTGGTGAATTCTTCTGATATATATATATCAGTGTAGCATTGTTAAAGGTGAACAAGTTATAGCAAGTCCAAGTGTTGTAAGTAGCAATTAGATGTTTGAAACAAAGAAAGGCTGAAGGGTACAACAGAATATTTTCCGCGGTGCTCAAGACTGGACAGGGTCGTCTTGCCTCTCTGCTGTACCACTTTTTAACCTTTATTAGAAAAGAGATAAGTGCTGGGGCGTAACTGTTAATCTGTGCTAATTGTGGCATTGTACAAGGGCAGCCCTGCCCTTGTGCAATGCCACAATTGCCATAATTTTAACACTCTTGCACCTTTGCCCAAAGGTGCAAGATTTTTAAAATTATGGCCCATATTACGACAGGAGGAGAAGAGATAAATGTTTTAAATAACCAATATGATATTGTTATTCATATCTCATCTCTACTCAGCTTCAGTGGAGGGAGACCTTTGATCGGAGAAGGTGTATGTATATCTGAGATGTGCCCGGCCCATATTTAATTTAATGCGGCGGATCAAAGAGGAGATATGAACTCGCAAGCTGGCTAAGTCGCCAGCCGAGACTAGAAGAGATGTGATTGGCGGGCAGTGATTGACGCCATCATCTCAAGATTCAAACATCGCAGCTCAATTCCGCTCTAGCCAGCACACATCTCCACTCCAGTCTAACTAGTACGCATCATCACCCATCTTCGGTAGAGACCATTTCCTCTGAGCGCGGCTTCAGACATAAAATATTTGACGTAAAGCCAAAAGTCTACTGCACTTACGTGAATTTATAGAAAGCATACAACAAAGTTATGGGAATGAATAATAGAAAACATTATTGGTTCATGAAATTGCCAGCAAACTAATATAAGCAAAACACAATTTACGAGGATTCGAAAACTTGCGATAGGAGAAATAGGTTTAACTTCGGGAAAGGTGTCTGATAGAAATATGATATGTAGTTTATTTGTGTCTGTAGCTGTTCAATCTATTCATAGATAATTGTCTGAAAGATAAGAAGGATAGTGAAATTAGTCTAAGAAGAATGTCTCAACTGTCAAGCGCCTTTTGTAAGCTATCGATCACATATTATTATCGTCGGAAGAGAGGTTGTAAGACAGTTTGCATGGTGCATTAGAAAAGCGATGAAATTAAATGCAAGCAATAATGTCGATATTTGAAAGAGAAGAAATTATGATTGGAGCCAAATATTTAGAGCAAGTATAATTATTTACGGTCTATTTACAAGAGATGATTAGTATGAGTCTGACATTGAGAGAAAAGAAATGACAGGAAACAAAGCAAATAGGGTTCTGAGTACTTCATGAACTGTCGAAAAGGCACGATTGACTGACTATGTAGGTATAGGATGAATGTTCCGTGTGGCAAAATAAGGGTGAAAGTACGATTAACTTAGTGGAAATGGGAGCTTTTAGGGGAATGTTTCAAGTGACTCTGATGGCTTACGAAATAGTGTGATTAGGAAAAAGTGTGGAGTGAGAGAAGATGTAGTGAGAAAATAATGTTGAGATGGTTTAAACATGTAAAAAGGATGAATGCAAGACGCTTGGTGAAAGAAATTAATCAAGAAGTTTGTAAAGAACAACCCAAAGCAAGTTGAAAACTGTGACGCCGTGATTTCTGCCTACAATTTTTTAAAATATATTTACAATGCAATTCCATACGATATTATCGGATAAATATAATCCAGATGCTGAAATTTACCTTGAATTTTCAGAGGTATCTTATTAAAATCTGTTTGCGTTAAGGAAGCCGGCTGTTGACCGACTCTTCGATCATAATTTACGAGATGCTAACATTTATCACTTTATTATTTTCGCCTCCTCGAATGGTAGATATTTAAAAAAATCGATTGACAAACAACTATGAGCTCTACATTCTTGTTTTAAGTACGAAAATAAGCTGAGAAATGTCATTATTCTGGCAAGAGGGTGGTTGTATTCTTTTCCACCTCATTGAAATTCCGTTGTTAGGCGCCGCGGTAAATCTCCCGTTATAATGTAATATTTTCATTAAAGTTCAAAATAGCATAACAACGAAAGCAATAAAAAGTATATGAATTGCGGCGGAATTGTGCCGTTTCTGTCTGAATATTTTCCGTTTTCTTCCCTACCTTCTGTTTCAAAGTAATAAGTCTTTATAATTAGTTGGAAGCTTTATGTTATTGTTTTCTGTTAGGCTATAATGGAATATGTAGCAATTTTATGTTAATTATTGGGATTGTCACAATTAACGTTTTTATAACTTTTATACACGAACTCTTAACCCACCTGATGGTACGTGACGATAAGGCTGAATTAGGAAGCGAGTTTACATACATTTGTCATCCACACGTGGCTTTCCAACCTCTATCGTTAGAACACACAGAATTATTGATTATGTTATTATTATGGCGAAAAATTTAGATGGTGGAGGACCAAGATGGACAAAACTAAGTAAATTTTCACTACTAACCAAACTGAATAGAATATTTTCTGTCTCCATAGAGCAGTGGTTCTTAACGTTTTAGTAATGAAGGACTAGTTTACAAAATATCTTTCTAGCCATGGACCACCAACTGTTTGGACCAATACGTATTGCTACGAGTATATATGTTACGCTCAAAGACCGATAACGCACATTGAGCGAAATAATAGCTCACAACGCGTTGTGGTCACAGTAAAACATCCACATGGCGAAATTCGTATTATGGCTCTAATGAAAACGCTCACAACGCGTTGTGGCAGTCACAGAAAGACCACATAGCAAAATTCGTGTCGTGGCTGACATGCTATACGACCACGATGCGTTGTGGCAATGAAGAAGAGCCATAATACACCTTTTTTAACAATTATAGTAATGTCTAATATAAGTAATTTAAGTACAAAGTACAAAGAAAGTAAGTACAAAGAAATTTATATTATGACTGTACATTCACATTATATTTATGAAAACTTACTGTATGCACACAAGAATAAAGATATTAAATTCAGTATAAATAGTGAATATCATAACTTAAATTTAGGAAATAAAGACAAGCTAGCAATACCCACATATATAGGGTCCATAAAATAAGCAACTCCTTTGCAGGTCACTGTATACGAATGTACAACACGCTGCCATGTAACATGCATGACTTGTCAGTAAATAAATTTAAAATTTTAATTAAAGCTCAGTTAAGCAAAAAGGCTTATTATGTTAAAGATTTTTTTTGAGTGATAAGGCAGCGTGGCGGTAAATGAAATGAATTGCTCGTTCTCTGAATAGTTTTGTAATATTCACAATTTGTAAGACACTTAGCGATTTTAAAAGAGAGGCACATGAGTTTCTTGCCCGATTATTCTCATGTTAGCCCCTGCATTCGGAATCGGGTCGCTCTTGGCGATTACATGCGCGGCATCAACTCCGCGGATGTACTTGCCACTAGCGCACGGGTTATCTTGATTTTAGTAGAATATTTTTTGTTTCAATAATTTTGTAAAATTTGTAAAATTGTCGATTTTAAGTGCCTGCAAGGGCCTATGAAATAAAGTACTTTTGATTTGATTTGACATTGTTGTTGTTTACTAAACAAAACTCAAAATTCATAAAAAAAACTTAAGTCCCTTTTTATTTTAAGTACATTATAAGTAATTTACCAATGATTAATAGTTTGTGTTCAATATTTTATTACTTAATAAGTTGTTTTTTTAAATATAAAGTAAACCAAATAAAAACAAATTTCCTTTTATTTTAATGAGATACGTTTTTTTGTATTATATTTAATCATTATTAATAACATTCAAATAGTATTCATAAACAAATATGTTATGTAGTGATTTTAATTTTTTGACTGCAGAAAGGGCAGTAGGTAGATTGTCTGTCTGGTACCTGTTGCAGGGTAATAAATATTTTCTAAGGACACCTACCATAACGTTTCGAGATTTGTAGGACCCATATCGCAAAGCACTGTGGGTCGTAATCAAATATGGTTCCATACGCCTCATGGCTTTTCTTCATTACCACAACGGGTCGAGGTCGAATAGCATGTCAGCCACGACACGAATTTCGTGGTCAATGAAATTATGTGGTCTTTCTGTGATTGTCACAACGCGTCGTGAGCGTTTTCATTAGAGCCATAGAGTTTCGCCATGTAGATGTTTTACTGTGACCACAACGCGTTGTGAGCGATTTTTTCGCTCAATGAGCGTTATCGGTCTTTGAGCGTAACATATACATAAAACAAAGTCGGGTTAGTTACACCATTTATAACTCAAGAACGGCTGGACCGGTTTTAATGATCTTTGATTTGTTGGATTCGTGATAATAGTTATCACGAATCACGAATCGAAATCGAATCGAAAAAATTCACAAAAATAAAACATTTTTTTTATAAATTAGGTTAAGAATCTTCGGTCTTCCACAATTGACAGCTCACTTCACTGTAAATATGTCTGTCATTTGTTTTGAAAAAAGCATAATTATAAAGGTCGATTGTGTGTTTTGCGTGTGTTATTAATAAATCTAATTGTGCGAGTATTATTATTTTAGGCGGTACGAAGTTCGCCCGGTTAACTAGTAGTAAATTAATAAAGGGTTGATCTATCTTTACTATTTGTTGAATGGCTTTTAGGACCACTACGAGTGCTAACAAGGACCACCAGTGATCCGCGGATCACTGGTTAATAACCACTGCCATAGATAAGAATCAAAACCCGGAAATTCAGATTTCAACAAGAACAACTGCATGACCATTGAAGTGGATATTTCAGTGAATTAGCTAAATTACTAACCAAATATAAAAAGTCAATAAGATGAAATATCCCACTTCCAGCAATGGACTGCAAAAGAGCAACTAATAATGAAAATGTTCAGTTCGTAGATCTAGTCAAAATCGGCATTCAAGGAATTGTTCGGTAGCCTCGACAATTTTCTGATCCATTAGATTACAGCAGATTGATTGGACTGATATCAAGCGCTGCCGTCTTACATAAATTAAGCGATTCATTATTCTGTCACACGCATAGCCCATCAGCTGTCAATAGCATTCGGTGTCTCGCTTTAACGCGGCTGTTTCATGAAAAGATACTATAGAGAAGTTTGTAGAGAGGCACTATTACTGTACCTTGCGTTATACATCTACGGGCATGCGATTCGTAGATTACGGTAACGCTATGAAATCGGGTAACGTCTGTGACACGCTCACCTTCGCCGCCCGTCAACCTTGAGGCTTCGACGAATGCATAAATCATACGGATAGGGACTATCCTTATTTAATTAATAATCCTGCCAAACGCTTCGGCCATTTGCAGCGAGCTTTGCGCGGCTTAATCAGAAGATCCTCACGAACCCGCTTAGTTGGTGTGGCAATGCCTGGTTTACAAGAGATTGCGAGTTGCGGGTAGGTAATAGGTTAAGTAGATGGTATTTTATGACTTGATTCAATACAGTTAAGTAGTTGAATTAGGTAAATGTACAGTTATCGATGTAATGAAAGATAGAAGACAAGAGACATAGGCCACAGCTTTAGCCCCACTTGAAATGCAATATCTCCAGCTTACAGAAGACCATCACTCAACAACTTCACGTAGGTATGCATTATTATGATTTTGCCTAAGAATCAATGCTTTGTAATAGTTATTGCACTAAAGGTGGGACAGTGGGAGCCACATTAACACTTTGATTTTTCGACGGCTCTTATGGTGCTCGTAATAGCAGTGGATTTCAGAGTGCAAATGTAAGCTTGACTTGGCGCCCACTGGTCAAGGTGGTAGGTTCATAGTTCTCAGGAGGCCGCGGAGAGGGAGCGGGAGAATGATCCTCAAGCCGCTCCCATCCGCCGCAGACGGACAGGCAGGCGAAGGCGGGCATTCGCACAAGCGATGCCCGCCTAATGACCCTGCCGTGGAGGCCTGCGTGCACGGTTGGCCCCGTGCACGTCGCCGTAAGGCCCTCCGTCTGGGGATTGCCCTAGTATTCTCGGGCAATCCCCCCTTGGCGATAGCCCGACCAGTTAGGTCGGGCTAGCCCGGGCGCGTCGGTAGTGGTAGTCGCAGTGTGGACCCTACCACGCGCGCCCATAAGGGCAGGGAGAACACCGGGGGGTTTAGTGGGTAGGCCCGGCTCTCTGCCGGGAGAGCCCCACACACGCTCGTCGTCTAGCCAACGGCGAGTACGGTGCGGTCACGCATTCCCCTCGAAAAAAAAAAAAAAAAAGGTTCATAGTTCTGAAGATTTCTGAAACAATTCATAACTAGTTACGATCAATAGATTTCATTTATAATCAACAATAATGCTTTTCTTCCAACTACTCAATTATTTTACTCTTAATCACTGGAAAAGGCAACACTAAAGTAATATATAATATTACTACACTTGGAAACTCTATGGGAAAATCTATACTAGTATCGTTTTAATTAAAGTTTTTGCGCAACTCACAATTAAGTGTAGAGTGGAACATAGAAAGAGAATAGGGTCATTACCTATAATAAATAATAAAAATTAATAGTAAAAAGCATTTTTTAAAATAAGCATTCATGTAAATGGATGCTTGTTTTAAAAAGGGGATATAAAGTTTAATTTATTATAGGACACATTTTTTATCTAATACATAAAAATCTCGTGTCACAGTGTTTGTTATCGAACTCCTCCGAAACGATTTGACCACTTTTTATGAAATTTTTTGCGTATATTTAGTAGGTCTGACAATAAAACGTAAGCTATTTTTTCCTCTTTTTATAGCATTTAAATAAAAGATTGTTTTAAAAAATGTTTTCCACTATTAATTTATTGTATATTTTGTGACGGTGGCCATCTTGGATTTTTTTTTCTTGATGCACTATTTTCTTCAAGTCAAACCCTTTTACTTAATGCCCATATTGGGAGGTTGTACGAAAATATGTAATCTGTCATTTTGCTGCGGCGGCCATCTTGGATTTGATATTTTGTTCATAAAGAATTGTATATTCTGCAAGTCAACCCTATTCATTTCATACCCATATCGTGGGGGCTATACAAAAATATGTAATCCGCAATTTTGTTGCAGCGACCACTTTGGGCTTACAACGATACTAATTATTCATAATTGCTTTGTTACCAGAAATAAAGTCAGGCCAGTGGATCAAATTTAACTTGTGAATAGACCTGAACATACATACTCGTATATTGCAATTGCAAGTTAAATAAAAGCTTGTAAAAGGGCATGGACCACGAGTCCGTGGAGAATTTTATTGAAAACTAATCAAAAATTTAAAAAATATATATCTATAGTTCTTGTAGTCTGGTTTAAATATTATTTTTATAATAGCTGTTTAGTTTTATAAAGTATTTTTTTTATAAGTAGCTTATGCGTAAGGAACTTGTAAAACTGATAATATTTAAATCATGCTGTTGAAACAATTTTCTTTAAAAAAAATACTTAAGAAGTAAATTAAGTTCAATGTGTGAAGCGAGTGAATCATCACAGCTGATCAATATTATTTAAGAGTAAAAAAGTGAAGAAAAAGAGAAGAAACAGTTTAATGAAAGAAAGACAGTTTTGTAAGAATTATAAATGAAGTAAGTAGCTAGCCACATCTGTGTGATATAACAGTCTGTAGTTATAAATGTAACATCACGGTCGGACGTTATCTGCGGTACGAGACAAGATATCAAACTTCATAATCTTGATCTTTACTTCTCGAGGAGGAATAAAAACTTCTTAAGTGATATAAAATAAAAGCACAAGTTTGGTGGCAAAAATGTGGGTACCAATCTACTATTGAGACCGAAAGAACTTGAATTTTAAAAGGCTACTTGGATTTTCATAAAAAGAACTCTTTGTTTTATTCGACACTAGTCGAGTGTTTTTTTTTTTTTCTTCAAACCCAGGCCGTTACTTAAGTGCTTTTAGAGTTATAAAAGTGAAGGAGTGCTTCGTCTCCACTCGTTTTATCGAAATTGTTTTATTTAAATCTCAACAGGGACAAATGAATAATAATGGTTGCGGCAGCGGTGGGCTAAAAAGCTTTTTTAATAAATAAAGTTCAGCTTTAATTTTTATAGTACTTACTACTCGTACCTACCACTTGGGCTTACATTTATTAGATTTATGTCTTCTTTAGTCAAACAAAACTATATACAAAAAGCAAATAGTCAAGATTAACATAAAATGTAATCCTATTCATTCGAAGCGCAACGTTAAATCCACAACAAACAATACTATGTATAGTGTGAAATTAATTAGAGGGATTGTGAAATAGCAACAGTTTCTTTAGTCCTAATGAAGCTTTTATATTGCTTTGAAGAACTTTGTTAGAACAAGAAACTCAGAGGTATAACTCAGACTTCAGATTCAAAAGGGGCCCTAATTAAATTTGAACTATCGTGTGAAAGAGACGAGAAAGATAATGAAGTTCAGGAACTTTGAACGAACGCGGTTTTATTCAAAGCTGAAATAACACGTATGCATTTTAATTCCGCTGAAGCAAAATAGCCTGCATTTCTTGAGTCTAGCGCTGTATCCGCAGTTCATTTAGCAGAAAAAACATCCAAGCTTTATAGGTGGTACGTTTGAGCGGACACCATTTTAAATACGAATTGCGATAGTTAGGTTTTATGTTTACTATTTCATTTATTAAAATGTTGTTTTTACTTGAATTGTAATTGTAGTTACAATAACATTTCTGTAAAACAATTGTTATAAATCGTATTCATGTAGTTTTAATAATTCAAGTCTACCGTAGGTAGAAGCTTGTAATACCTTCATTCATTTGTCTATGCGTGCTTTGCTTTTTCATATCATTATCATTCGATAAGATATCGGGGCATGTGAAATATGTATACGAATTAATCTGATCCGTGGGGCTAGCACGCAGGAGAATCGAAAATCGAATCGAAATCCGAATCGAGGAGTTTGTATGGCAATGAGGATTTCGATTCGATTTTCGATTCTCCTGCATGCTAGCCCCACCGATATCTGACATCATAATCTGGAAAAATAGGTACATAATTTCAGCAATAACGTATCGGATAATTTGGAAAAGCCTTACATCAATCGAAAATGTGATAACGTGAATCGATACGATATTTCTTAAGAGCTCTGTAAACGATGAAACATGTTTGTCAAACTTGCTTGACAAACTTTACGTTTTCATCAAACACGACGTCAATTCAGTGTGCTGAGTGCGAGTTTTATCGAGCTTTACTTGACTTACTTGAGTACGCATCGAACGCGTTAACGTGAATTTGTATGGAATTAGAGCAGCGCCATCTAGTAGCTGCTATGGAATGAGAGAATATACAAATTCGCGTTAACGCGTTCGATGCGTACGATCGAGTAGAGCTCGATAAAACTCGCACTAAGCACACAGATTCTTTTCAAACGCATCAAACACGTAGTTTGTTTGTCAAACGCGTCAAACACAGCCCTACACGAACAAACATGTTTGTTAAATACGTAAATTTGACAAACATGTTTGATCGTCTACAGGGGCCTTTACAGATGTCACATTCACATAAGCTTCTATGTAGCGCATTTGGACCTTAAAACGTAACGTACCCTACAACCCATTTGTACTCGTACTTAGCTTTCATAAGCTTAAAATTTTAAGTAACAAAAATAGCTGATTCAATGATGGCTTTTAAGATTTTATTTAAATCGTGACAGCGGCACGCGGGGGCCAAATATCGAGGTCGTCGTTATTAAGGGCTGTATTATATTCCCAAACCAAACCCTTCCGCAATAATTAGTAACGGGTTTTGAATCTATTCAGTCTCCAGTTTGGCCTTTATGAAACATTGCCTCCGAAACTGCCGTGTCCAAGGCCCCATTGCATCACATCAAACGATCTGTATAGTCAAGATTTGTTAGAACATGAACACCGGAAACCTTTGAAGTTGTTCCTGTCTTTGACGTACACCTACATATTTTGTTAGTTATTATTCAAAATGTGAATGATTGATTATATTTTTGAAATGTAAATGTATTTACTTATATTTATTTATTTATTTTGTGTTTTATTTACAAACAACTGATGGTAAATGAGGATAAGGCCGAAGATGGAAACGAGCTTTACCGAGATTCCTTAACAACTGAGAAATGGGCTACTTGAACTCGAATTGTCAGAACATGTTATATGTATAACATTGTTAGTATGGCGATAAATTGAGGTAAGACGATGATAGCTTATCCTGTATTTTAATCATTATCTCATACAGAGCAGATCCTAATTTTTTATACGAGTAATTCTCTCACATCTTTTTATAAAGAACGCTCAGAAATCTACAGCAAATTTACTGTAAGGTATGACGTTTTCGCGAATATACCACCAGTAAAGCGAACCTGTAAAGATGAGCATTTCATGAACTAGGTCAGTACTCTCTCAGCTCGACAGCAAAATTAAGCCGAATGTTGTTCGAGGTATGCAAATGAATTCAAATGTCGTTTTCCTCCCACACACGTGTGTACGTACGTTTTTTCCTTTCTTTCATACGTGGTTCGCCTTTAAGCATTTTGTCCCAGATTTTAATGAATGTATGCTTAAGTGTAAGCTAAGTATGCTAGCAAATAATTGTGAACATAGTAAGGCGACCTTATTGTCTAAGCAACCGATCAATCTATAGGTGAAGGCAACTTGATTTAAAAATTTACTTCTTATCCATTTACTAACCTAAAAAGCTAAAAATTCAAAAGATAAGTGATTTACGTTTACAAATAAAATTATAATTACAGTTGCTCTTTTGATTAAAGATTAATTAAAACGGGAGTTAAAGGCATACAATATGGTCCGAGAGTTTGAAAAAAAAGCATATTCGCACTAATTAACCACTTGAAATTCATGCAGGTCAGTAGGTAGAAGGGCTACTCGTACGTAGATGCTTATTATGCGATTTCAAACAATGAACACTAGTATGGTTCCGACGAGCTGGGGGATTTAATTGTTTAATATTGCTGCTTTCCGATATTGTCAAACAATACATTGCAATGTCGAACGTCCTTATGTCAATCCAATAAGGGCTAAGATCGAGTCAATAGGCAGTTACTAACTTACAATTTGAATTCAAAACTATGTTCAAATGGAAACTGTCGGATAATTGCGAAGCTAACAACGGTATCGATCCTTGTGTTTGTAATCAGATTGTAGATTATCGAAGATTGTATAAAGAGGTTGTTTAATCTCATTATTTAGTACTTAACGGATTTAAAATAGGCCACGACCTTCCTCTCGTCATTTTGTCGATTCTGTACATACCTTTTGGGGCTTTATTTGAATATTGTTAGAGCCAAGCTTTGAATAGAACATTCAGAAAGACAGATAAAGAGTAATATACTCGTATATTTTACAAATTTGATAAGAGATCGCCATCGACTCCTGTCGATGGCTGAAGTAGCCTCTTCCGTTATACGGATAAACAGGTATTCTAAGAAGAGTATGGCTCGGTATAAAATCATTTTGCAAAAAAATTATTTTATAAAAAATAAAAACCGACTTCAAAAACACTGAAAGTTAAAAATAATATAAGAATAGGTACAAACAACATCACACTTCTATATTGAAGTGTGCCAAATTTCAAGACTTTTAGATCATCGTTTGGCACCGACTTCAATATAGAAGTGTGATGTTGTTTGTACCTATTCTTATATTATTTTTAACTTTTCAGTGTTTTTGAAGTCGGTTTTTATTTTTTTTTATAATTTTTATTGTTATCTTTTTAGTGAATGATATCTTTTAAGTGAATTGAGAAAATTTGCTCGATTTTCATGAGATCCCATCATCAGGTCCTAATTTTGGTGACATTGGGACGATCCCAGAACTATACTCTATCGAATACAAAAAGAATTTTGAAAATTGGTCCAGAATTTGCGGAGTAATCGCGTAACATACACACAAAACACGTTGGACACACCTAAAAGTTTAAGGGTTTTCCTCAATTTTATGGGATTCCATCATGGGATTCTAACTTTGGTGACCATGGGAACACTCCTGGAGTGTACTCTATCGAATACAAAAAGAATTTTGAAAATCGGTCAACAATTGGCGGCGTAATCGTGTAACATACACACACAAAAAAAATCCAAAAAAATCATACGCATCGAATTGAGAACCTCCTCCTTTTTTGAAGTCGATTAAAAATGGAATCTCATACCCCCCCGGGCACTTTTTGCTCCACCATGGCTGCGTAAACTGTAGGGCTAGCACGAACATTTGCGTCAAAGTTATATAAATAATATATTGCGACAAAATAATAATTTGTATTGGAATTGTACAGCACCCCTACAGGGCGTAAGGTCTTTAAATAAAAATTACTGCTCTTCTACTACAAAGATTAGTTAAAGATCAGTTAAATCACGTCACGGGTCACCCATTTTTCTGGGTTTTATTTTACTAATTTGATGCGAATGTGCTAAAAGTGTGGGTATGCCGGATCATACCCTGGTAGTTTGATACAGATAGGCTTCCACCATCTTATTCAATTCATCGCTATTGACTTTAGTTGTTGGTATTCCTTGGGGTTCATTCTACGGGGCTCATTAAATCGAAATCGCTCGGTGCCGTATCCTTTCCAATTACAGCATTAATATTGCAAGATGTTTATATTGCGTTAGTTCTACGTCGGAATTCGTATTCAGAAAATTACTCTTTAAGGACACATTGCTCTGCGTCAATACATTGTTCGCCTCAATACCAACAGCAGTGAAAAAATGATTTTTGTATAATTAGATATTCGTAAATACTATACGTCCACATCAATTACTACGGACAAGCTTCGAAATCGAATTATATATCAAAAAATGAATGAGATTTTGAGGTTAGTTGAAGTTACACTTTATTTCATTAGAACAATACACTTATTCCGTACCTATACAATTATTAAAATAATAATTATTGCAATCAAACAAAGAACGTTATTATAGTCGCGTAGTAAAGAACAAGAAGTCTCGAAAGTATAAAGCAAGTCAATAACATAACATAACAAACTAACATTCGACAGCGTGTGAGAAGCCAATTGAAGCGTGTGAACGTTGTAAATTGTTAAAGAATTTATGAAAAACATAATTTATACAAATTAGAAAATGTCCATGCTTACATAAATCGACTCAATTCCATTCAATCAAGCAATGGTAACAATAACCATTCGTTTATTTTACTTGATTTGGTTTTATTTCTGAAAGTACTTTTAAATATTTTTGATTCGTCCGTTGAATACATATATTTTGTAATGAGTGTTAAAAAATATGCATATAATTATGACGTAAATCAAATCTTTGTTGGTCATGGGGCGATTTTCGATATTGTCCTTTCAATAAATGTAAAATCTATGTTAATTTTCAATCACATACATTGTCGATAAAAGCCTAATGAAAAAATAGTTCAGTGTCAAACAATCGCGTGTTGAAAATATTTTTAAAATTTAGAATATAATACTTATCGTGTGAAAAAAGTAAAACGTGTGCAGGTAAAATTTATTTCAAAATGGCCAGTACGTTAAAACGTCAATTTAACATTTAAACCCCTATTACCAAAATGGAAGCGTTTTCCTTAATAATACGATGCGCTAGCTGATTGATTTTCATCCTCCAGGCTAAGAAACAAATGACTGGCCCCGACTTGATGCTGCATCGCCGTCGTGATTTTACAGTAGGTAACTGATGTGATGCTGCATTGTTGACGCGATTCTGCAGCACCGAGATTTCAATCTGTCGACAGTAACTGACGTGATGCTGCATTGCTGACGCGGTTCTGCAGCACCGAGATTTCAATCTGTCGACAAGTATATTCACAGAGGTCAATCGCCGTAGCATAAAGAGATGGCAACACTATGCAGACACTTACAAGTCCATTGCCACATACGCTGTTCAAGGCGTTGTTAATTTTAACCACACGCTGCCCAACAAAGCTATCTGCACAAAGGACATAGTCCAACTAAGTGATCACAAAAATTTAAAAGATGCGTTGGAGAAATGTAAGCATAAAAACATTTTGCATTATCTCATCCATCCTCTAAAGCTATACAAAACTACTTACTACTAAAGGAGCCTGTGTACGGAAAATAGGAACGATTATCTGGTCAAGTTCTGTTTTCTGAACAAGAATGTAATGTCTACAGCCATCTTCAACGCACTTCCCCTTTCGCTTACGTCAATATCAGTAATGTAAATAAGACGTACGGTTTACCGAGAGAGAATTCAAACACATCGCTCAATTGAATTCGTTCAATTTTCTTATCTTCGGACATAAAAAGAGCGGTAAAATTCCAGAAACATATTACAAACTGTCAGACGGAGAAACATATTTCCTCGTGGAAGAAAAGTCGATTATGTGTCGCCCGCGACGCGCACGGAAGTAATCTGAAACCACTTAAGTTTCTATGGAAGAATATCTCTTTTGGCCGTTTTTTGGACATTTACAACATATTTTTTCGTGTAACGGACGCTTTATGAGTGTTTTGTTTGTATAATAAAAGTTATCCTTGTGTGGTTTCCTTTTTGCATTTTTTGTAGATGACATTCGACATTAAATGGCAATAATTGTGATTTATTTACTTACACTTTTATATGTTGAGTTTTACATAAGTATGTGGCTAATGCGTTAGGTTTGTTGCATTTAAGAGGAAGTTAGGTCTTCGCAACTAACTTTAGTTTTGTATGGGTGTAGAGTAGTTGGTATTATAATATGTATCTATATTATAGTAAGTATTTACAGTGCATATTCTGATTTAGATTTCATTATTATGAATCGCGCTTACCTCTAATATAATCTATATAAATAAAAATCAATGTATTACTATGTTTGTTTGTCCTCTATGCGTTCCGAAACCATTTATCAGATTGTAATGAAATTTTGATAGGGTGTTATGGGGACACCCGTGAGGGTACCTAGCAAAAAAAAGAGCATTTACGTGGCATTGCAACGCATGCCGGGTACAGCTAGTAATCTATATAAATAAAAATCAATGTCTTACTATGTTTGTTTGTCCCCTATGCGTTCCGAAACCATTCATCAGATTGTAATGAAACTTTGGTAGCGTGCTAGGAACCCTCACGGGTGTCCCCCGTGCAAAAAAAAGGGCATTTACGTGGCATTGCAACGCATGCCGGGTACAGCTATCTATTACGATTACAGTTTGTAGAAAGCTGTCTACAAAATGATTTTTAAGTTCCGTATAATTTTATTAAAACGTATCGTACTTTACTACAAACGTAACGTATACGAATACTAAATCTTTAGCTAAGCGAAATTTACGACGCACTTTTACTAAAACCCGGCTCGTATTTCATTATTTTTATTCAAATTCAACATTTCTTTTATAATGCGGCACTTTCATTCATTTTCATATTTGCCGTCATAATAGTATCGATGTTAAGCCCTGAACCAAATTTGGCGTGGCTTTATAGCTTCCATACTTTATGGTAATAGGAGTAAACCCCAGAGGCTTGTCTATATTATACTTAAAATTCGTTTCCCTTCCTTTGAGTACCTACTATGTAAATTTTATATGTACATACTCTTCTCGCCCATATTATAAAGGCGAAGGTTCGTCAGGTCGGATGGATGCGTCATTCGATTGAATCGGCCAATGTTTAAAGCTGAAAAACATTTCCGCTTTTCTTCGTCAATTTATCCAATTCGATGATGATTGCCAATGAATAGGGATACAAATCGGTACCCAGAAGCCTCAAGATGTATAATCACTACCTAAATTAACACACGTGTCATTATTTATTCTCAATATTTCACTCGAACGGAATCTAGAATTGTGGAATCGCCTACCATACCATTTGGCTACGAGAATCGCTCGGTATCTTTAGCTACAGAGGAAGTGGCTGGTATTATAAATTTATTGATCGGAACAGGCATGATGGTAGGAAGTAATTAAGCAGACCTTAATCCCTTAATAACCAAGCAAATCCATTCACTACACTTAGGATAGGATTCCGGGCTTAGAGATTTCGAAATACCTAGATACTACCTGTATCTATTTTTGGACTCGATACACAGGCCATAATAAAATACTTAATATCAAATTGAAATTTGAAATACAATGATGAGATCTAATGAATAACAATTTACAAAGTTACTTCATATTTAACGCACTTAACCTATGGATCGGAGAGATATCATTCGACGAGATATAAGTAAAATAATGAAATCACCTATTTTCATTAATTTGGTCACCATTAAGAATTGACAGCAGTATATTTGACTTGAGTGATTACCTCTTTTTATCAGTCATCTTAGTTGATTGTGTGTCACATTGATGGTAGTAAATCAATGGTGTCATTAAAAATTACTAGCTGTGCCGGCGAACTACGTTTCGCCATAATATAAAAAATAGTTTACGACCATTCTCAGACCTACCGAATGTACCCAAAAAATTTCATGAAGATCGGTCACGCCCGTTTAAGAGGAGTTTGGTAACAAACACTGTGACACGAGAATTTTATATATTAGACTAGCTGTGCTGGCGAACTACTCGTACGTCTTGCCATAATAACGGCGAACTTACGTTTGGCCATAACAAAAAATAGTTTACGACCTATTCTCAGACCTACTGAACATACACAAAAAATTTCATAAAGATCGGTCAAGCCGTTTTGGAGGAGTTCGGTAACAAACACTGTGACACGAGAATTTTATATATTAGACTAGCTGTGTCCGCGAACTACGTTTCGCCACAATAATCACCTAGGTGTATAAAAAATAGTTTACGATCTATTCTCAGACCTACCGAACATACACACAAAATTTCATAAAGATCGGTCAAGCCGTTTCGGAGGAGTTCGGTAACAAACACTGTGACACGAGAATTTTATATACCAGGTTATATTTCCATAAGGAGCCAAATATTGTATACTTGTTTAGACAAGCAAAATATTCAACTTTTACTATGGGACCAATCTCGAAATCACGAAAAAAAGTCAGCTGTTCCATACATTTAGGTTCAGTGGATGTTGAACATTATTTTGTATGGAACAGCCGATTTTTTCTTGTCGATCTCGAGATTGGTCCCATAGTAAAATATCTTCATTTTGCTTGTCTGAACAAGCACACAAAATTTGGCTCCTGCTGGAAAAATTACCCGGTACCTATTAGATATTATTTTTGTGTTTTTGATATCGGTTTTTATTTTTGTTTTATATTTTTTTACTTTATTCTTTTTAGTGTTTTTAATACCCGCTCACTGAAGTAACTTATAAGAATACAATATAGGGTCAATAAGCGCCTATCGTATTTAAAAAGCTAATATGTATCTCCTAAAAAATAAAGGGCTTTCGGCTCATGGCTCCCAAACGCAAACTTCTGAATAGCTTCAGAAAATAAAACCAGTCAAGTGCGAGTCGGACTCGCCCATGAAGGGTTCCGTAGCAGCAAGTAACATAATATAAATGTTCTTGTAGTTCGTTGTAACTTTGATCGATGTTTTAATAATGGGATTTAGATCTAACTATATCTAACTATATGCGAGCCCATATAAAATGTTTATGAAATTAAATGTTTTTTTTTTATTTTTATATTTGAGTTGATTGAATGAAAGGTAAATAGCTGTTTACGATTTACAGGGAGACGTTATCTCTCCAAAACTCTTTACCGCTGCATTGGAGGATATTTTCAAGCTTCTGAATTGGAAAGGATACGGCATTAACATTAATGGCGAATACCTAACACACCTCCGTTTTGCCGATGATATAGTTCTAATGGCTGAGACCTTGGAAGATCTGAACACCATGCTCGAAGATCTCAGTAGTGTTTCCCAAAGAGTGGGTCTTAAAATGGACATAGATAAGACAAAAATCATGTCGAATGCCCATGTTGTACCCACTCCAGTTAATATTGGGAACACTACACTTGAAGTTGTTGACAGCTATGTATACCTGGGACAGATAGTCCAGTTAGGTAAGTCCAACTTCGAGAAAGAGATCTCTCGTCGAATCCAGCTCGGATGGGCAGCTTTCGGGAAGCTACGAAAAATCTTCGCGTCCAAATTACCTCAGTGTCTCAAGACGAAAGTCTTTGACCAGTGTGTGTTGCCAGTGATGACCTACGGAAGTGAAACGTGGCCATCCACTATGGGTCTCGTCCGAAGGCTCAAGGTCGCTCACCGGGCAATGGAGAGAGCAATGCTTGGGGTCTCCCTGCGTGATCGGATCCGAAATGAGGAGATCCGCAGGAGAACTAAAGCAACCGACATTGCTCGAAGGATTGCTCAGCTGAAGTGGCAGTGGGCGGGATACATAGCGAGAAGAACCGATGGCCGCTGGGGCCGAACGGTTCTCGAATGGCGACCACGGTCCGGACGACGCTCAGTGGGTAGGCCCACGACCAGGTGGACCGACGATCTGGCAAAGATCGCGGGAAGACGCTGGATGCGGGCAGCACAGGACCGATCGTTGTGGAGATCCATGGGGGAGGCCTATGCCCAGCAGTGGGCGTCATGTGGCTGAGATAATGATTTATGAGGTATTAAAAAACTTACTAGATCTCGTTCAAACCAGTTTTCGGTAGAAGTTTGCATGGTAATGTACATCATATATTTTTTTTAGTTTTATCATTCTCTTATTTTAGAAGTTACAGGGACACACATTTTACCACTTTGGAGGTGTCTTCGTGCAAACTATTCAGTTTAGAAAAAAATGATATTAGAAACCTCAATATCATTTTTGAAGACCTATCCATACATACCCCACACGTACGGGTTTGATGAAAAAAAATTTTGAGTTTCAGTTCTATGTATGGGGAACCCCCAAAATTTATTGTTTTTTTCTATTTTTGTATGAAAATCTTAATGCGGTTCACAGAATACATCTACTTACCAAGTTTCAACAGTATAGTTCTTAATTAACTTGTTAAAACTATCGTGAGACATACTTAAAAATAATATCCGACTAGTTTCGGGTCCATCGGGGACCCTTCTTCAAGGAGAGTGAGTGAAGAAGGGTCCCCGATGGACCCGAAACTAGTCGGACAGAAACCGACATACTTCGTGAGTATAGCTGTGTAGATATTATTTTAAGTATAGTTTCGGAAAAAAGTGGCTGTGACATACGGACGGACAGACAGACAGACAGACATGACGAATCGATAAGGGTTCCGTTTTATGCTATTTGGCTACGGAACCCTAAAAAGACATGAATCACGTTGCATGTGCCTATTAAATTTAAGGGTTTCCTTCGATTTTCCTAGCATCCTATCACCAAAGCCTGACTTTGGTATAAATGGGACCAATCGGGAAGTATACCCTCGCAAATTAAAAAAGAATTTTCCAATACGGTTAATCATTAAGAGAGTTATGAGATCAGAAACATAAAAAAATATACATTGGAGTTGAAAACCTCCTACTCTTTGTGAAGTCGCTTATAAAGTCAACAGCTCTCAATTATTTTTGTTGTACAACTATATGGGAGCCATTTAAAACTTCTTACACTCAATTATTAAATATTTTATATTATCGGATTGTCTTCTGAAAAATCTTTGTCTTTTTATTTTACACATGATTGGCTTTGATATTACGATTCTTTGTATTGAAGTTACTTAACTGAAAGCAATTACTTAACGATCTCTAATTCATTGTGAAAATAGCTAAGTAATGTCACACAGAACTTGAGCACTCAAGTTGAGAGCTAGCTTTCGTCTATTGTTGAGAAAGGGCGAGTTATTTACAAGTGGGAGGGCCGGAAAGGTCGCCGCTGTGTCTATTGAAGGGCGAGACACCTTCGACAATACCCGCATTGCCTTTTTCACTTGCTTTCAAACAGCTGTCTGTCATGTTCCTGTCAAAGAAATTCTGCTCTGTTCGTAATACTTACAAGCCTAAAGCCGCTTTTGTAGACGTCTTTTATGTTTTGACCATTCAATTCCAAGTCGATTGGTTCTTTTCCAACATTAGGTACTTTGATACACAACAACTATATTTGTGATAAAGGCAGCAATTTAGCACCCGAAGCGGAGTATGAATTTGCTTCACTTCAAGCTTATATAGAATTTGTTTGTTTCAGTTTAATACAATACTGACATATAAATGAGATTTGTTTTGGTTTATTCTTCTTTCTCTTCTGGTTTTTAAATTAAATTCGCTGTTTATTAAATGTTTCTATAAAATTTTTTCTTGAATAGTTTTATTTCAAAATATTTACTTAATCGTTAGCTTATTATTAACTTTCAAACTTTCGTGTTGCATTATCAATATGAATATATAAACGTATATGAAATATAAAATAGGTATGTAAATACCTCGTGTTTATCGTGTTAATTCCCGTTTATATATTCATAGCTTATTATTAGTAGATAATTTTATGTCTTAGCTCTTTTAGCAGTTTTAGCAGTAGTAAAAAAAAACAAACAGACATAACATTTTTGAAGGAAAAATTGATAATGGTCGTCAGTGGAATACCAACCGAGTTTATCTGGGTAGACTAGGGGTAAAATTTTCTACCCGTAGTACACCTCATGTAAAGTAATAAGATACCACGGGCAATAAATCCTTGGTGTCGCTTTATTTCATAAGTCCATTAATCACTACTTTCGAAAAATTCTGAAAACAGTACTTGTAGAAGTGTCGAGAAAATCGGATAGATGTAATAAATGCTCTACATTATAGGATCCAACCGCCACCGAAGAACCATTATCGAGGAGAGGAATAGTTATCTTGAAGTTCAGCACTCTGAATTGCTACTTCAAATTTTATTGAGAGGGTCGACCTCCAACTGAATTCTTTTCACTTACACGTATTTGAATTCAGATCTAAATTTTATTTCTAGGGAATAGAAATTTTGCCAGGATTATTCGGTTTTACTTGAGCTACCAGTTTGTTAAATTTAATTTATTATGGTTCGGTTGTGAATGTAAACTTAGTGTAAAGTTTACAAATAATAAAATTACTCGGTGATTTCTTTATTTTCAATCAAAAGTAGCATGTGTAATATTAATTGACATTTTTCATTAGTAAAAAAATCTTGTCCATACAATAGTTTTTTCATAAACAGAATTATCAAATACTTAAATATATAAAACGTACTTAATGTAATGTACGAGTATGAGAAGTAAATCACATACTCAAAAAAAAAAGACATAGGTATATTCATTCCTATTTATCTATTCTATCTATACTAATATTATAAAGAGAAAAGATTTGATTGTTTGTTTGTTTGTATTGAATAGGTTCCGAAACTAATGGACATGAGAAATCTTACGTTATCCCTGATGATCATAGACTATAAAATTATTTTTCCTACGGGAAAATATAAAATTCCCACAGAAAAACAAAAATAACGCGGGCGAAGCTGCGAGCGGAAAGCTAGTCTTTACCTACTAATATTATAAAGAGGAAAGATTTGATTGTTTGTTTGTATTGAATAGGCTTTGAAACTACTAAACCGATTTTGATGAAAGTTGGTATAGGAATAGTTCGAGACCAGAGGAAGGACATAGGGTAATTTTCCTACGGGAAAAAAATCCCACGCGAAAACAAAATAACGCGGTCGAAGTCGCGAGCGGAAAGCTAGTAATAAATAAAGCCCGATTATCGATTATGTTAAGACTATACTCTGCAGTACTCCATGGTATAAAACAATATCGCTTAGCAAATTTTTACGGCAAAACAAAGGTACGTGGCCTTAACGGAAAATTGCAAGCTACGCCAATGCCACAGCGTTAAATTTTCTACATTTTATGTCTATTTCTCACGCACCCTATGTAGGCTGTAATAGAAAAGAGCTAGGAATGTCTGAAATTTCGTAGAAAAATTAAACGAGCTATGGTTAAGACTAAGCACGTTATGACTTTTAACGCGTCACATTCTAATTTAATTAAGAGTGAACATGTTCTCACTTATTAACAGCCAAATTAACTCATGAAAAAATCGAACTGCTATCTTAGGTATTAAAAATTGTTTCAATTCCGTATTAAGTTGTGTGTCATTATCATCATCACAACTCATATACTCGTACGTCCCTACCGAGCGGCATGAGCCTACCCTAACTAGTTGTGTTAGGGCGATTAGGTCTTAGTCAAACCACGATGGCCCGTGCGGATTGGTTGACTTCACATACACCTTTGAATTACTTCGCAGGTGTATGCAGGTTTCCTCACGATGTTTTCTTTTACCTTAAGAGCGTCAGATAAATAGTATCCTGCCATGTATGGTTGGTACATGGCTGGATCGATCGCGGGCCTCCCGATTCTACTCATGGCACAGTCCAGTGCCGCGGCCACAGCGCCACTGACAGCGACCGAAGTCGTGTTTATTATAACTGAATGCAATAGAAAAGAAGATCGCACTTCTCTCTCCCTTTTTGCTCTCTAATTAGAAAATCAAGACACTATTTAAGCTACGAAATAGGATAAGTGGTTTGTCTTTATTTAATCAGAAGACATTCATACATAACAAAAAAGAAATTCAAATCTGCTTTTCAATTTTACAACCCGAATCCACAGCTGCGAACGTAACCTCAAAGCCATTCTCAATATTGGATTGTAAGCTTTGTCACGTAAAACATTTGTTTATCGTTAGAGTCCGCGCCTGCGAGCCATTTGGAGTATACCTATAAAAAATTGACTGATCCATAAACATAAGCATGTAAAATCCGCGAGTAGCGCAATTTAATTCGGGAATAAAACGTCTAACTCGCATAAAAGTCCTAGGTTCGTAACTTTATGTTGTACTCTAAAGGCTGCTTTATGATTGGCCGTAAAAGAGCTCGGCGCCAATTTCATTCTTTAATTAGCCGCGTTTCCGTTTTACGCGAACTGTTTTAATACAAAGTGGAGAACTTCTCTTCATGCATAAGTTTTGGTTGTCAAAAATTAAAAGATAACTACGATCATAATATCACTGGACTATTACAATAATTGATACTGAATATTAGGAGTCAATATCGCAGTATTCCAGTCACACAATTTTTGTTACTAATACACTAATCAACAAAGTCTAAGACTCAACCACCAAGACGAACTTTTTTGTAAAATCTCTTTAATACAACGTATAGCCCTCTAATAAATTTAAGAACAAAATAAAAGCGTGATGAAATAATATTGATAATCTGATTCAGCATGCCAAGACGATGCAGAGCCTTAACCAATGCTTTAGGAGGTCCAACTGACTATTGATTTATCACCTACAAATTTTTTTAACGACTTCAAACACCAACATTATAAATGAAGCATTTTATAATGCCTATGTGTTTTTATTTTTCTTTATTAATAAAACTTTTTTGTACTGTTGAAACTTTTTTATTTTATTTTAATAAACAAGCCTAAAATGACGCTTTTATACATCTAACATTGTTAATATAAAATACCTCAAAGTTTTTAGTACTTAATTTAGAAAAATAGGCTTGAGTCTTAGATTTTGTTGATTAATGTATTAATAGGTTGAAAAAGACGAATTTTTATTAGCTGCTCCGACTTCTGAACTTTCTCAATCATTCGTAAACTCGAACTAATAGTTTCGATTAACTAACTACGGCAGTGAGCAGAAATAATATAGATATCAGAGAAAATTACATCCCTGAAATTGTCAAATAACTCAATGAACCCAGTATCGGAACTTTACAAGTTCCGATACTGGGTTCATTGAGTTATTATATTACGTAGATCATAGAGCGTCAGAGGCTCTTAAAATATTTAAAGGCCGGCAGCGGCCAGCAAAGTATAAATAGGTAGCGCCTACGTTACACACGATACTCTATCGACTCGTATGCATTGATAGAGCCGATGCATTCAGGCCTTGACCCGACCTCCAGCCGCCCCTGGCTAGTCGTCGACATATAAGTTCATCGGTTCGTATTAATCTATCACCTTGAAAGTATCTTTTATTTATATGATTTTCATAGAGGAATTTTATAAGTATTCCTTCTCCATTCGTGTCCGTAATTTCATTTCAGTAAACGTTACATAAATAGTATCTAAATGCTTTGCGTTTACCTTATTGTTTTTATGGACTTTTGAAATTAAACCAATTTAATACTACCGATATCTTACAGGCTTTTTTTATTGGAACGATAAAGGGCATTTTATACAATCTGCTATAATTTGGACTCTTGAATAATGGATGATTATGGGTCTACCAAAATCTGATGGCAAATGTAAAACTGAAATATCTTAAATAAAAATTTAGTGTAATTATAAATTAGAGTAATTATTTTAAAAAATCTTTATACCTCTATTGTTAATCTATAAGTTATTAATGATCTGAAATAGTTATAGATTATTAAAGAAAATAATATTGTTTTTATTACTGTACATTCAGCTCTATATTTATTTGCCATCAGATTCTGGTTCACCTTATAATAATATACTTGCAATCAATATTAATCTGCAAGTAGCCTTAGTTGTTTAATGCTTAGCTTTGTAGTTGACTCCTTTTTTAAAAATCAATCACCAGGATAGATTAATAATAAGATAATCTCTTGGTTGAATATATTTAGACAAAGCGGCATTTCCTTCGAATTACACGAACATTGTAAGACTTAAGATACAATAAAGTGGAATATAAAATAAAGTCTTTACTTTAAAGGCGTCGTTCAAGACTAACTCTCATCAAAGATATAATCAGCAGCTAGCTGAGAATGAGGATTTCTTTGCTTAGCTTCATTAAAAGTGGATAAAAAATAAATTAATTTTGATTTTAATAATAAAACGTCAGTAGAAATATATATTTTGGAGGACTATAATATACAAAATAAAGAGAAAAACGGCATTTCAACTACATAAAAGCGAAGCCGCAGCACACAAAAGCAAGTCAAACCATTAAGCCTTTGTGTTTAAAACGCTCATTTTTCTTTATACTTGTAAAAAAATGTATTCCAACCATTCGAGCAAGGTCAAAATAAGTGCGAATGCACGTTTTCGCCTCACTGTACGACGATAAACCATTTAACTTAATGGAGTGCAATTTGTGGAGGCGAAGAAATTAAAATTTTCACGAAGTGACCTTTGTTGGAGATCGTTAAATATTCACATTCTCGCAAGGTCACTATATACAATAGGACTGCAGCTTTAGATGAAATTTCATTTGTATTGTCTATTGTCACAATTAAAGATGTACTCGTACTATTTCAATGTAGCTATAGTCCGTATGTTTTCCGAAAAGAATAAACATAGTCTCTGTCACGGTGAATTTAGTAATGATATGGCTGACTTATAACAGGCCGCGGTCCGTGGTCACGGGTTGACTGTCTCAACGACGTCTTCCACGGGTTCCACAACTAATCCCTTTTGGTGTTCACTATTTTTTCTCTATCGATATCGCCGATATCACATTGCTCGACATCTTGAGTCACGACATCTTCACAGTTCACACTGGCCTCTTGTATAATACCCGCATTGTATGAATATGTCGTTTAGAGGATTACGTAGTACATAAACGGTGTCCAAACTCTCTGTTGAAGTTTACGTGTTTTTTTCCTATTTTTAATCACTTGACTACTACTTTCACGCACTATACTGGAACAATAGTGACGATCAGTGGAGAGGACCTAAGGCTTTAGAGTCCTATCCAGTGATTGGTTTCTGAATGCGACAAATGTTCAGCTATATCTTCCTTGACGCTCGTTCTTTTGGTTTGCTCACTGAGCTACTACAGCTGTAATGCACTTCGTAGCCACCAAAGGCTTGCAGGGGCTTGCAGGGTTTGTGTTCATGTATATTGCGAAATACTGAGAACAGACTATAATATACAGACTTGATTAAGTATTTCTTTAATTTTGTTCCAATGTAATCCTTCACTTATTTAAAAAGGCCGGAACTCTGCCGATATCCTTTTGTCTTTTCTCTTATTTTTCTTTGGACGCATGCTTCCCTTGCATCCAAACCATTAAATCAATAAAAATCTGTAGATTATTATGGGTGCGACAACGGACTTAGCATACATGTGTCAACACTCTCTTTCTTCAAGTGGATGTCGTACGAATTCGCATGAAACAACACGCTGCGCGGACGTCCAATTAACACAGCGGACGCCCCAAGTGTTACCACTATCACCGTAGGATGTTTGAATGCAAATACCTATTACAATGGGTTGGAGGGATGATTATGGTAATGATATTGACTTGTGCTAGTGGTCCAGATTCCTACATATATCGTAATAGATTATCCCGCCTTAAAAAGAAGGGACATATACCAACCAATACATATACACGGTGTTTCATAATAACCAATAAATAATTAATGCGTTATCTAAAACTAATTATTAAAATGTGTTTACACGTAATGTCATTCAACACAAAATTTTCATGTATATCATAGTATCATCATCATGTCTATGATATACATGAAAATGTTGGGTTGAATGACATTACGGGTAAACACAATTAAATAATTAGTTTTAGATAACGCATTGATTATTTATTGGTTATCATGAAACATCGTGTATATACCAACTTGCTTAACCGGTACAGGTCAATGAGTGGGTTATATGTTTGTTGTCTTGAACATAACTGCACTCTACTGAGTCTACTTCATAAAAAAAATATTAAACATAAAATAAAAACCGACTTCGAAAACACAAAAATTTAAAAATAATGCAAGACCAACATCACATTTTTATTTTGTACTCAGTGCCAAATTTTAACTCATGATCATCGATCATCATAATCTTGAGTTAAAATTTGGTACAGACTTCAAAATAAAAATGTGATGATAGTATTCTTACAATATCTTTGACTTTTTGTGTTTTTTAAGACGGTTTTTATTTGAATACATGAAAAGATAAATTTATTTTTATCTTTTTAATCAATTTGTAACGTAATGGCACTTGAAAGTGTACAACTGAGGGTCAAAACATGCCTGTTATATTTAAAAAACTAACGTCCGACTCCTAATTATCAAAGATCTTTTCATCATCAGCTCGGCTCATGACTAGCAGACGCAAATACCCGAATAGCTTCAGAAAAAAACATGAAACACGTTGGACGTGCCTATAAAATTAAGGGTTTCCCTCGATTTTCATTGGATTCCATCACGAAATCCTGAGTTTGGTGACAATGGCACCAATCGGGAAGTATACCTTCTCAAACAAAAAAGAATTTTCCAAATAGAATAATAAATGACAGAGTTATGAGGTAAGAAACATAAAAAGGTCATACAATCGAATTGATAACCTCCTCCTTTTTTTTGGAGTCGGTTAATGAGTATGAGTTTGTTTAATTCGTTAATGCCCAATTCCGAAAAAGGACACCGAGTCCTGAAAGATCCAATTCTTGTTATTATCGAAAAGGACGTACATTCGTACATAGGTGCCGTGACTTTACATCTGACGTCACAAGTTGACAACGTACACTGTGGTTCTTGTGTGGGTTGCAGTTTTGCTGCGAATCTTGTTTGCCAACTTATTTGCAATAAGTAGAAAAAGTCCACAAATGGCTTCAATCTTTAAAAACAGCAAAAAAGCAATCCCAACTGAATGATCATCTTAAATGTGCTATTTTTAATATTATCCATTTATTGTGTTATTTGATTGGAGGGAAGTTATGGGTGGGGGATGCCAAACGTTTGCTTTCCTGGTGATGTTGATATTGTAATACAGTATAATATTTATATTTTTGAGTTTTCGTAAATTTAATTGTTATAAGTATTTTCTACTACTAACTTTTTGCCTGCAAAGCAAATCAAAATTAACATAAAATCTTTTAAAAAATCTTTTCGAAATAATTTAACCAGTTTTAGGTGTGATACTCAAAAAATAGTAAACAAAATTTCAACCCCTATTTAACATTTATAATGTAAAATAGGGGAAATTTCCAAAAACGCTTAAAAACGTTTTTACTCATTCCCAACTATCAGCGAAAGCTTCAAGCATCTAAAATGACGGAATTCCATACAAACTTTCAACCCTTGAGGATTGAATTTCGTAAAATCTATTCTTAGCTGACAAATTATTGTCCTATCCATAAACTACCCTTCTGCCAAAAGTCAAATTCATAGGTCAAATAGTTTACGTGGTTTCGAGATTAATGTAAAGTGAGTGAGTGATAGATAGATAGAATAGTGAAGTATTGATAGATTGATAATTAAAAGAGTATCTGGCTTAAACCTTTTTTTTTGGGTTGGGGGAAAATGCTTTTACGCATTCCTCGTGGCCGAGTCAAACCACGAGGGTATGTGGGACTCCCCGGGCCATATCGGTCCAGGCCTACCCACCTAAAACCCCCAGCAGCTCCTCCGTCCGCACCAGATAGAAAGAAAGGGGACAACAGCGAGACCTTGTTCCCACTGACCCCCTGCCTATGAGTCGTCCGTTGCCAGTCTCGCGCTACGCCAGAAAGGCCGAGGAAAAAGAAGTGTTCGCCTCAGTTCTTCTTTCATGGTTGAGGGCGGGGCGTAGGCGCGGCTCAGGGTTCAGCCTAGGCTCCAACCCCTCGAGCCTGGCGTTAAGCCGAGCAATCTGGTTTAAACCTAACCTAAACTTCGACAACATTTTTTATAATAAACCGCTTATCCGCAGGTTTCATAACTGTTTGATTTATAGACCCACAAAAAACAAACGGTTCTAATTTTAAAATTGTAATAAGTAATATCATTTCTCTATAAACTTTCTCATCCCTTTTTACCCCTTTAGGGGTTGAATTTCGCAAAATCCCGTCTAAGAGAGCAACTACGTCCTAAAAGGAACCCCGTGTGAATTCCGCGATCGATCAGTGAATGATTTTCTCTTTTATAAATAAGTATAGATTTGTGATTAACTTGTTAAAACTATCGTGAGACATACTTAAAGATATTTAGACGGCTTTACTCACGAAAAATGTCGGTTACTGTCCGACGTGGTGTCGTCGGCCGTCACGACATTGATTGTATTTGTGATACGAGGAGGAATTCATCTCGGGAGGAATTTCATCTGTTTTGATTTTTTTACCTTATTAAGCCAAGGTAGATTATGTCCACCCTGAATAACTTAGTCAACTATAATATGTTGAACCCATTGTCATGACATATAGAATTATCATAATGT
The DNA here is from genome assembly GCA_963935595.1 of Schoenobius gigantellus. Taxonomy (NCBI): domain Eukaryota; kingdom Metazoa; phylum Arthropoda; class Insecta; order Lepidoptera; family Crambidae; genus Schoenobius; species Schoenobius gigantellus. Next base: position 27,910,297 of record OZ012547.1, on the reverse strand, counting down.
ACCTCCAAAACAGCCGCATCTTATTCAATTTAAAAGCTAAAATATGAAAATTCTTCTAAGGAAATTACAACTACAATAAAAATCTTTTCAGTATTTTAATTGAAATAACAAAACATAGCAACGGAAAGTAAATGCCCAGATAAATAGGTTATAAGCTAAGGTAATATACTATTCAAACCCTTGAAACGAGCCAGCGTCAAGTCGTAAGGGTCACACAAGTTTGGCACTCACACTACTTATTGGGGAACCAATACAAGTTGAGCCATAACAGGAGCTTGTGACCTCGCCTTTATATCGAAGTAACTAGGTTGGACCTAACCTGTATAGTGCCTGAACAACAAAGGTGGAAACGTGCAAAGTGAACTTATTTCACCACAAAGCCGTAAAGCTGTGTAAAATACGAGGCGACGTTTTTTGGCTCGATGAAATACCTACTAGTTAATTGTGCACACAACATTTTGTACATTTGTTGGCTGTGATAGCATATTGTAGTAGCCATAAGAAACGATTACCATAATATCATTAGTTTTGATAGCACTTAATTTTTAAATCACTGCAGCTTATTTTGTTGCACTCAATGTGCACATGCTGAGTTTTGTAGATGCTGTGGTACAGGTATCAACTCAGAATCTAGACAAATGAAAAAAAATCGATATTTTTTTCGTAAACGTTATGTAAGTAAATTATACTTTATTATTAGTTTAATATTATCCCAGTACACAGCAGGATGTATTTATCTAGCACGCCAGCCCTTGATATGTTACGCCGAATATACAACGAATTACAACGATCACAATATGATAAGGATAGTGTCGTAGGAAAAACAGAAAAAATATTAGGTCTATTTTTTTAACTATGTTATTTATTCAACGGGTCCTTGGTCCATTCACAGTATAACGGTACTTAATAAATTGTTACCGTGGCTTGCCCTTGGAAACTAAGTTTTCATGTCAACGAGAAATTACTTGGCATGTCAATTTGAAGAGAACTAAAAGGTCAAGTGTTGATGTTGAACCTTAGAATTTTAAATCAATACCGTTAAAATCACCACGCAACTTAAACATACAATTTAGAAAAATACTAAGTAAAATAACATTTTAAGGGGTGGTAACCGTTTATAAAGTGAGCTTAGACTGATATTTTTCGGATCGGCTACCATTATTTTACTTGAGTATACCGCAATAATATCTTTACTTTAATCCTTATCCACTGACGTGTTATTTTGTTGTACTAACACTAATGTACGTAGTACAAGCAGACCTGACAACCCTATGCTAGGCATTCGCACCAAGTTCTGGTTCATTTGCTAGATAGATACATTTGTAACACTTTTGTAAACCTAAATTCATGAACTTTGATTTCAACCTAAAAAAAATAAAATGTAATGCAACAAGTATCACATATGCCAATTAATCTTTCCCATTTAGATGTATTGGACAGTTCCACTTTCTTCGGTTTGGTCGTGTTATTAGAAGTAATAATTATTAGTTAGTTATTAGTTAGAAGTAATAAATGCGCTAATTAATTTTGCTCAGAACAAAAAAGTATTAAGGTGACGTTTTATATACCGACGCACGTACTTACATACATCGGTGGTTAAGGGTTAATATTATTAAATTGACTTGTACAGACACTTATTGACGTCAAAATAAAAAAAAACAAACAAGAATATTCGGAAAGTATTCTTTTAATTATAAGTATAATTATATATAACAATTGTATGGGAAAATTCATAGAAATGACCTCACACCTCATAATTAAGTCACATACACAATACTTACACACAAGTAATATATTTGTGTGCGTATAAATTGTAGAGTCACACAAACAAAGTTCATCTATAGATCTGGATCGAGGAGCCATTTTTAAGCTGATGTAACTTTTGATGTGTTGTTACATATTCCTGGATTTCGCAATATCAGCTAATTTGCTACTAAGCCAGGCCGTGAACTTTGATTGATTTAGTCCTAACAGCGTTAACAGTTACGCTCAACGATTTTTATGTAGATCATCAGTTCCTTTGTTATTTCAATCTGTGTGAAACTTGGCACTTATTTATTCTGCTCTGAAGAAGGACTGCCTTCATGGTCTAGTAGGTTGAGACTATTCGATGTTGGGCTGAATGTTAGGGATTCGAATTTCAATGAGGTAATAAATGTTACCTGACATTTAGTTAAAATAAATTGTAATTAGCTCTGTTAGTTCGTAATTATATTATAAAGGTTGGAAGATCCATTTCTATTCCTGTATTTTTCTTAGAACGACAATGAATAAGCTCAGCACATCATGTAAGGTTTGATTTCGATATTTTAATCTCTCACAAAGAATTTTTAAAGCGTTTTCGTTGTGAATGAGAGAATTAGATAGGTACCCAAATTAATTTATTCTAAATCAGATCAGTGTATTTTTTTTTCTTTTTTACAGGTGCAGGAGAAGCTGAGAAAAACTAGAACTATGGTAAAACTGTTATAATTTTATTATTATATTTAATGATAGACTATGATGGGCGATTTTGAAGTGAACGATATAGTAATATGATTTGGTAATAAAATGGTCGCGAAAAGTAATCGACTCAAAATAGGACGAGTAATTAATTGTTAAGGAGTAGGTATATAGCAAAACTTCCGACAAAAAATGTCGGTAGTTGGTACTAACTCGCCTTCCCTCAATGTTGCTGCTGCAGCGCAGCGAAGACGACAACATCCTGATGCCACGTGGAGTGGCGAAACACGTTGAATCTAAGTATTTGCATGTTGGTGTGGTACTAATTAGTGATATTCCCTTGTCGAATGCGATTGAGAGAGGGCGGGCGGTGCACCATTGGTCTGCGTAGTTAGTACCAACTACTGACATTTTTTGTCGGAAGTTTTGCTATATACGAGTACCTACTCCTTAACAATTAGTAATGGACTTCCGAAAAATAACGTCTGACACCATTAATTCGAGTAATTAAAATCGTTTTTAGTTTATTTTCTCCGATTATTTGATGTTGAAAAAATTGAGATTCCACCTTAGCTCAAAATAAAATCGCCCATCGTTACATTTCTAATAGTTTGTGACTTGTTGTTGCAGATCCAGCAACATTGTCCCATAGCGCAAGCGTTTTTACTCCGCCATACATAAGCTATTTTGTGATGTCGATACGTTAGCAAACATCGATGGGAGCCGTATGGAGCCGCATGCGCAGATGAATCACACCCCGATCTCGAAGCACCGGCCTGAGGCCACATACAAAAGCTGCTCGCAGTCCTTACCCCTCGACATTCTGTAAGTACACACTATGTTTCTGGATTAGTCCTCTATCCATACTCTATACATTATAGCTGTTGCCCGCGACTTCGTCCGCGTCAATTTCTATTCTTCGCTCCTATTGGTCGCAGCGTGATGTTATGTAGCCTAAAGCCTTCCTCGATAAATGGACTATCCAACATAAAAATTTTCAATTCGAACCAATAGTTCCTGAGATTAGCGCGTTCAAACAAACAACAAACAAACTCTTCAGCTTTATAATATTAGTATAGATTTATTGTCGCATCTGTTATCAAAAAGTAACACACAGAGTTCCATGACAAACAACGGTGGATTGTGGATTTGTTGATGATTCCAGAGCCGTTGTTTCAACCTACTAACCGTTCGTTCATTTCGAGTTTGTCACTACCCGCCCGTCGCCCGTTACCCGCACCGCACCCCTGGCACACCCAATTAGTATGGCGAGCTCTGTCCGTGACGTCATTTGACAGCAGCAAACTCAGAGTGAACGGATCGTTTATATGTTCTATTACCGGGCTCCGGTTTCACCTTAAACGTGGAGGAGTTGGGCTACCAGGCTAGCAGATGGATTGTGTTTTGTTTCGAGCTTTCAATCTCTTAGTAGACTTGTAACTGCGATAAAGCCCTTAGGAGGCCCTTGCGTCATCCACGGGAAAGAGTTCTCAGTGTAGTTAGAGTTTTAGGTTCAACTTGTTCCAATCGGCTTCAAGTTCAATGCATACTCAAATAAGTCTTGTCAAGGACAATTATCAAACTGCACACTTTTTCTTATTGTTTTACCCAAGAATAATAAAAAAATCACAAATATGATCGGCGTGGAAAATAATATATCAACAGAGGGAAGGATAATTAATCAATTAGTAGATAATTTATTATTTGATACAGTATTTTTGTTTCGTCTATAAATGAGAGAATTTTTGTTTAGTCTGGAAAATTACGCTATTAACAAACAAAAACATGATATCACACAATTCATCGGAAGCAGTGGAAACATTTACCAATACCTTATAAATTTTAATCCTCGATGTCTTTCACCAGTATTGTATAGTTTTTTTAATTCGTTTTTAAAATCGTCTATTTAATGAATTAGTGTTGTCAGCCTTCAAATAGTACCGCTTTATTCAACATTAGATGACGCTGTACTACTGAGAAACACCATCAATGAGCATTTAGAATCTTTCACTCGCTAAAAACACTTCCAACAGATAGATCTTCCAACACGTTTCCCTGTTGAATTCTGAACTTTTGTTCGGCGAAGATGGTCTTTATTGATTGTGTCTTCCAAAACCGGAACGTCTGACCTTTTAACGTAAAGAGTTCCTGAAAGTTTAAGGGATTTGTAGATACGCCATATAATATATTGCATATTTGAGGATAACTTTTAATATCGATATAACTCTTATATTCGAAAGAAAGAAGAAAACTATAGAATGCGAAAATATGATCCTTTTCTGATTCTGAGATTCACGCCATTCCTATGCGTAGAATTATGAAGAATCTAGTATTTATTAATATCAAACTTAAAAAGAATAATTATTTTGTACACTGATAAGATGTGCGAAAGTCCGAAAGTTGAGTTGGCATGGATGATTGCGCTTCGTTCCGCGACCATCGTTCACTGTCTTCTCACTTGTCAGTTAAGCCCGATTTACATTAGGACAGTGGACAGTACAGTGAGACAGGACAGTGAGCAAGTAGAACCGTGTAAACCACGCGGACAGTGGCGCGTCAACTTGACCGCCAAGTTGCCGGACAGTGGACCCGAATAGAATGCTATTCTATTTTTCGGGTAAGTGACGCCCCTCGCGCGCCCGCTCAACCCCCCCGTACAACAGTTGACTCGCCACTGGCCCAGTGTAAACGGCCATAGATAGGACAGTGCATAATTGAACGGCTTCGTGGCGGGAACTAACTAATTTCCATTTATTTAATTAAAAATTTAGTACTCAATCCGTATCACTTTTAAAAGTGCGAAGTGGTCCGAGGGTACGACTTGTAAGTTTGTACAAGACTACATATTAAGTACATGAGTATTTATGGAATGTAAAACATCATGGAATGACAGGTTCAGCTTTGTTCAGTAACCAAATGAACGATTCTTCTGTCATTCTCATTGAATCACGATATTCCTTCCGATCTTCAACAGCAAGTTAAAATTTTGTCTACAGCCAAAAGTAGGTCTTAGAGTAATTCATTTGCGTTCCCAAATTCGTTTTGGATAAGTTAAATTCCTTTTTTGAGTTTGCTCCATAATGTTCACAATAATTTATCGTAGAATAAGGCGTATTGCGCGTCATTGACTGTCAATCTCGAACGAGAAATGCCACTTAACTGGCTCTAGTGTAAACGGTTACTGTCCCGGGCGCCCGCGCCCGCTCGCCACTCGCCACTATCCACTTCGCTAAACACTGTCCTAATGTATTCCAGTGCTCGGTGTTCGCTACAGAAAACCACGCGCAGTTCCATAGTTGCAAGTGCCAACTTTGAGTTCACACTCACACCTCACAACACGTTGCTATTAAATCAGGCATTATTATTATTATTAAAGCTGCAATGATTTTATTTTTTTTACGTGTCCATATATGTATAATCGTTTAGCAGATAGACGGGGGCGGGACACTTACCTACCTCTAATAAAAATTTGCACTTTAAAACCAAATATTTCATAAACGGATCCCTAAATCGAAAAATGGTGTTCTGAACCTTGCACTATTGTTTAAAGACCTATTCAACAATAACCCACATGATGGGTTAGTCGAGAGAAAAAAATTACTCCCACTTTACTCGTATGGGAGCTACCCTAAAAAAAAAATTTCTATATTTTTTTCTACCACTTTTTTGGCATGAATATATAGTAGTCTCTGAGTAAAACCGACAGACAGACAGACATGGCGAAACTATAAGGGTTCCTTGTTTACTACGGAACCCTAAAAACGACAGATAGTGTGATGGGGGAGGTGTTGGAGAGTTCTGACGATGTGCCGTTATGTTTGTTTCACCCAGATGGTTGCCTCGTTCCTCGTTCCGGCCAGCAGAGGGCGAGTTGGCGGACTGCGTGCTCGTGGTGGGGGTGTCGCGGCCCAAGCTCGCCGCGGCCCTCCTATCCGTGACTCTGCTTTCTCTGTTCCTCACCTTCCACGTGCTCTATGACAGCGCCCTCTACAGCATACAGGTAAGTGTTAATGAACAAATATTAAACAGTGTGGAAAAAATCAATGGGCCCTGAAGGGAAACTACTTTAAATCCATAGGATTCATTATTTTACTTAAAGGACTCATTCCTTTATTTTTTAAAAGAAATAAAACTGCATTCAAGGATTTTCTAAATTTCACTTGCCTCACCTGGGAATCGAACCCGCTTATAATCCGAAACTATTTTATCCTACGTGTGTTCGCCGATTACTCGAAGACGCCTGAACCGATCTGGGAAATTCTTTTTTTGTTTAAATGGGTATAGTTTTCAAATGGTCTCATGAAAAATTTAGGGAACGGATGTACGGAACTGAGACGTTGCCGCTTACAATGGATCTCAAAAGAAACCTCAAGGTTACTCAAAGAGCAATGGAGAGGGTTATGATCGGGGTTTCTCCACGCGAACGCATCAGAAATGGTGAGATCCGTAGAAGAACTAGAGTCACCGACATAGCCCAAAGAATTGCAAACCTTAAGTGGCAATGGGCACGACACACGGCTCACAGGACGGACGACCATTGGGGGGGGAAAAGTTCTCGAGTGGCGGCCGCGTACCGGGAGACGCAGCGTTGGTAGGCTACCACAAGGTGGACCGACAATCTGGTGAAAGTTGCAGGAAGCCGCTGGATGCGAGAGGCGCAGAACCCTGAGGGACTTGGAGATCCCTGGGGGAGGTCTATGTCCAAATGATGATGATAATATGAACGGTGACAACACAGACGTTATGTTAAAATACTACCAACAAAACAACCTACAGTTCGAGACAGTTCAACATGCTAATAGAGTTATGAGATTGGATGCGAACAAAAATTCCGTCAGGTCTGCGTCGACCGCGTTTATCGATTTTTATATCGCTTACGTGGTTTTGTGTTTAAAATCCTAATAAAGTTGCCTTCGACAGCGAATGAGTTTTCTAACGCTACCCGCCCCATTATACGTGACACCAAATTTTTTTGAGCGACTTGCTCAAGACAGAAAACTACAAATCAAATCAAATTCATTTATTCAGTTTAGGCACATAAAGAGCACATATGAATGTCAAAAAGTTACATAAGATATACAAAATAAAACCATATGAATACATCAAACATCAAGTAATAAAAAAATACAAAACATGCGAGTGAGTAAATTAGACAGACCATGCATTCCTATCATCAAGATAATCGTTAACCTTGTAATAGCCTTTCTTCATTAAACGTTTTTTACTTCGACTTTGAATTTATTAATTGGCAATTCAACAATATCCTGGGGTAATTTATTAAATGACTACTGACTTTATTGATCCTAAGTATTGGCACAGCAAGTTTATCTTTATGTCTTGTATTAATATTATGTTTGTCACTATCCTTACATATTATAAAACAGAGCCCCCCGCCGCGTCTGTCTGTCTGTCTGTTCGCGATAAACTCAAAAACTACTGCACCGTTTATCAAGCGGTTTTCACAACTCGATAGCGTGATTCTCGAGGAAGGTTTTAGTATATCATTTGTTAAGTTTTTGTATTTATTTCTGTGTACATTAACGATATTTGTTGAAGATGTCGGGAAAAAATAAATTAAGGCGGCACAGGTAGTTTTTTATAAATGAATTTAAGTTTTTGCGTATGTGTATGTATATGATATTCTCGTAAAAGCCGACCGGGATCTATTGGTTTAGCGATTATTGGGGCAGGCCTATGTCCAACAGTGTTCGTTCGTTCGTGAGTTTTTTCGAACAGGGGGAGTGCGAGTTTCGAAATGCGGAATTGGTAGCAGAAATGATGATGAACCGCTCAAGTATCCATTGTGAGTCTACATTTGGTAATCTATATTATTCGACGACACGGTTAGCGCAGAGGTCGAGTGATCGCCTACTGCGCAACGGGTCGCGGGTTCGATTCCCGTACGGGACAAATATTTTGTATGGCCTACAGTTTGTTCCGGTCTGGTCGTATGTGCATGTGATATTCTATGTTTGTAAGTGCACCCACGATACAGGAGAAAATCCTAGTATGGGGCGACATTTTTTTTTTTTTAAATCATAATCTTTGAATGCAGATAATAAGAATAATCATAATTTAAAATAAGTTTTTTACACCTTCACTTTATGTAATGGCAAATACGAAAATAATAAAAATGCTCGAATTAAACATTTCGTACATTAAGTACTGTAATTGACATAAAATGACAAAAACTAGAAGAACCTACAATTGTTAAAGTTTACAAATTTTCTTAGTATTAAAGCATTGTTACGAGTAAATAAAGAATTAATAAAATTAAAAGGAATTAGTTTTAGTTCAGTAATAGCAGCCAGGTACTCAATTTTCTTCGCAAATATTTGCTTCAATATTTCTACAGCAAAATTGCGTTTTGGAACAAAAATACTTTAGCCCAGAAATCAACAATGTTTCCACTATTAAAACAATCTATTAAACGCCGACGGTACGGCGGTATCGTGATTATTATTGAACCCTGAACAGTAAATATTCCAGTAACGATGGTTTGCACTGAGCACAAGCGTTGTTTATATAACAGCTTTTCATAACGACAAGAGCCACATAGAACTACTCAGCAGCTCTTTATATAACATTTTGTTTGTGAAAGTAAGAGAACTCTATTAAATGGAATCTGTTTTTGTAAATATAATACTAGCTTTTGCCCGCTACTTCAACAGCGTGGAAGTCCTTTTACACTCTTAAGGAATGATTTCGGGGATAAAATCTATTTTTTATCCTTTCCCACTTAGATTTAGATGAAATTCGGTATAGAGATAGTTTGAGTTAAACTATCTCTATACCGAATTTCATCTAAATCGGTTCAGCGGTTATTGATTCCCCATACAAACTTCCACCCCTTTTTCTCCCCCTTAAGGTGTGATTTCTGCGATAAAAGCAATCCTATTCCTATGTCCTTTCCTGGGACTCAGACTATGTCTATACCAAATTTTATCTAAATCGGTTCAGTAATTTAGGCGTGATTGTGTAACACAGAGTTACTTTCCCATTTATAATATTCATATTGTAATACTTATAGTAAAATATAGTAAGGATTATTAATTGCTTTATTAGTTAAAAAGTACATAATTATTAAATGACATAAAATCAAATATGCATCTTTACATTTTTTTTATACAATTTGTGATATTTCTAGCCTAGGCAAAATTAGTTTCACGGAAATGTAAAGAAAGCTATCAAAACATGTCTCTTGTGACATTACAAGCAGAAGTAAGCTCAAAATTTTAGCCACATTACTTTTAACTACCCTGCTGAAAGGAAGTTACATTCACATTAAAACACGCAATCGGCAACATATCGACGTATAATGTGCACTAATAAAACGTTAAGAGCCGATTTTATTAAGGCCCTCAGTCTGCATCGTACGAGGGCATCCGGCAAAGTGCGTGCTCCTATAAGGCGTGTCGGCCCAACCCTACCCACTAGGGCTACCACGACTGAATTTAATTAGGCTTCTGTAAGCATTGAAAATTCAAACAAATGGAAATCTGGTAGGGTTGATACTTCCGATTTTCCCTCGCGGCATTGTTTATTTTCATTATGAGTGAAGAAATATGCCTATATAAGTATAAAATTCAACAAGAACGATACCTCCAATTTCCGCTTACACGCGAAATTATTAAATATTAAGTAAAGTATGATGAAAGCATACCTTTTAGTAACTTTGAAAACGCAAGTTCGTATTCTGCCCATGGTGATTTTTTTCTTGTATTTTTTAAAGAAAAATACAAAAAAAATATTTATGTCACATTCTTAAATAATACGTTCATAACATTTTAGCCGTTTATCGTTTTGAAATCCTGAGTATGATGTTCATCATCTTACCCCCCATATGCATCAGAGTTTATCTCATTATAACGAGATTCCTCCTCGAATATGATATTAAAATACTCAAATTAAATATGTTAATACAACTTGATACAACTTGTTTGAGATTTGAAATGAATAGACCAGTTATGCCATAATAGCTGTTCCGTTTTGAAAAATTCAACCTCCAGTGGTGACTATCGCCAATTTAAGTATTGAGTTAAATATAAAAGGAGTCTTGCTCACACCACACCATCCCTACCAACGGGTAATCACCCGATTTGTGATGACAAGGCACAAATAATGACAATATTATATCGAACTCTTTTGTGTTACGGTCTGTGTAATTTTGTTTTTATCTTTCCCCGCCGATCGTAAGCCCGGCTTATGCTTTTATCAACCATGCGGGTCAGGCGGCCATAATGACCGAAATTTTCTACGAGCATAGTCATGGCTACAGTTCAGATGGATATTATTTGGAAAGAATTCTTAAACAATGTAGTCATATTATTAAATGCTTAAGATTTCTTTCAAAGCTTATAAAACTATATATAACTTATAGTGTTAAATAATTAATAAGGATAAATTTTGATTTGGCTTATAAAGAGGAATATATTTTAAAAAATCAGGTGTTCCATACAAATGGTCAACATCCACTGAACCTAAATGTATTGAGTAGCTGATTTTTTTTCCGGGATTTCAAGATTACTCCCATAGTACTCGTAAAAGTTGTTCAGTTTGATTGTCTCAACAAGCACACAAAATATGACAACTACTTGAATAGTAACCAGCATAGGTCATGGGGCATTTAACAAAAATAAAAGGACGATGCCCACTTTTGTATGGAGATTTGCTCCACGTACAAATTTCCATGAACACAAACAACTCTAGGCGTTTTTCGTCATTGAGTAGAAAACAAGTATTGTTTTTTTAATTAAAACTGCAGTTTCGTAGATATTCATACAAATTGCTCCTGATCTAACCTAAGCGACTCATATACTCGTAGTTGCAAGACGTCAAACTAGTAATGCTGAACTTTCGATCATTAAAAGTCAGTTAAAATAATACTATCAAAATACTTACCTATTGTTATCCAGTATTATGAACAATAAAGAATCAAATGTGTAACAAAAATCGCAAAGAATGCAACGTAACAAGTAACAAAGGGAACTGCGACTTATTTTAGGCGCGTTCCACCTAAGTACAGATTTGCAGCATATTCAACATCATCGCGATTCATTAGTAAATGCTGTAAGGTTTTTGACCATCGTCAGAGCATGCTTGCTTAGGTGGAAAACGGGGTTTTATATTCTATGCGATCTGTCAACCATTTGTCATTGCAAAAAAATGCTTTTTGAAATGATGAAATGTAATACAATGTGTGTAATATTTTATAATTTATTATAAATAAATATTTTAAATGCAATGAAAGAAATAATACATAACATTGAAAAAGGGTGTTATTGTAGCTACAACGAAAAAATGCATAAATATGTAGTTGCCATTTTGTAACAGGAAATGTTTTTTTTTGTTTGTAAAATAACCGTAGCTTCTATCTGTTTTATATTATACTGAAAAATCATGTTTTGATAAAATATATTTAATTAGAAATACCGCTTTATTGGTCATCAACCTTGATAGTGGGGTAAAATCGGGCATTCTCCATTGGTTAGATGTATAGGTCATTACATCTAGATTATAATAGGATAGGTCGCATATCCTCTCCTCACACGAAAATGACCATAGAAGTATAAAAACTTATTATTTAAGTTTTATAGTAAGGGGAGTATCTTTATGTTTTTGAATTTTGAAAGAAAACAGGTAAAGATACTCCCCTTACTCGTATGTTAAACGAAATACTTATTTTTCGATACATTTTTCTTCTGCTGCATTCAAACAAGGTACACGGAGAAACAGTAGTAAAACAGATTACACAACGGATGACGAAGTGACAGCTGTCACTTCGTCATCCGTTGTGTAAGTTTTGCGCGCGGTCGTCTTGTCAGTCAAGTGCGCCAACACTATGAATGAAATTTTTCTTGGATGCATTCCGTTACGCGATTGTTTTTGTTATTTTTATTAAGTTTTAAAAGTAGGTAGGTTATTCTTGGCCTTAGAAGTAACAAAAAAGTAACATTCCGCGTTCGTGCAAGGTGTGGGTGACATGAAAGGGTCAAAAGTAACGTAAAATGTTACAAAAATAACATTCCGGCAACGCTGACAACTCACGCAGGCACACGTGACGAGATGTTTTACGAAACAATATGCGAGAGAGAGAGAGAGAATGAGACGAACGTAACATTCCAACCGCATGACAGCTATTATTTAGGTAAATACCTCGGAGTGATATTTTAATTTGCTGGATGGTCATTTTTATTCAAATAAAAAGCAACAAGATGTGATTTAAACAATGATTATTTCCGTTTGTCCATTGACATGAATCGACATAACTACATAAAATGAAAGCTGGATGAAAGCAGCAGGATCTGTAACAATACAGGGAAAAAAATAGCCTTTGCTGGTTCATTCCAGTACAAGGTCTCTCGCCGTAGACTTGTGAACCAATGACGTAGCTTCTTTGACGTGCAAAAGTGATTGTAAAATCCAATTTGAATAAACGATATTGAAATTGAATTATGGTTTTTGTTCGCGACTTTTCGAAACCGGGTAAAAAATGCCCAATGACCTTTTTCGCTCACACACCTTTATGCCAATTATTTTCGTTTTTAATTATATGTATTTCGTCAAATTAAACCAAATTAAACAACTGTACGTATCATTCAATTTATTTCTGTTCAAAGGAAAATTTTCTAGAGAGATTCCGCTGCGTTCAAAATGTTTGTTGTAATAGAAATCTGTATCGAGGAGACGTTTTATTGGCTACAATCTTCCATTTCCATTATCTGTTAACATTGCCAAACCATTAAGTTTCGCCCTAAGGTTCTCTAAAATTTATAGAGGTATAAATTATAATGAGAATCAGTGGCACAGCACGGAGGCATTTATTGCTGGGCTGTTGTAGTGAAGGTTTACGATGGAGAAGTTAAAGGGAAGCCATGTTAGATACTACTACGATATACTATTACTACATAATAAACGTGCGACGTTAATAGTTACGTGTATTGATTAGTATTATGAAACGTGCATTAGGCAATGATATATTGATAATGAACGATTTGCAAATCCTTTAGAGATTTTCATATCTATACATTCAATTATAATTAGTGAAATTGCAATTACATCACATTTTGCATCATGCCATGTACCACTAAGCTGGCAAACGAACGAACGATCCATCTGATGGTAATCACTAGGAATATTGCTTGCGTGTTTTTGCTTAATCCTTAATCCTTTTTGAGGAAAAGTATGTTGTAGTCTATTGAAAACAAACTCGACAAGGAGTTCATTCCACATTCTGAGCTTGCGCGGAAGAAAATTCCATTGAAAGCGCACAGTATAGGAGATTATTTTGGTTTTAGGGTGTTAGGGTGATTTCCCTGCCGATAGCAAACCGTGCGATGGTAGAAAATAGCGTGGAGATTATGTCAAACAGCTCAGAACATATCCCATAATACGAACAGTAGAAGATACACAGAGAGGCAAAATCTTTTCTGAGGCGGAAGTGTTCAATACCGTTTGAGTATGGGATCGTTAACGAGTCTCATAAGCTTCTGTACCGCGTCAAAAGCACATAGTATGTGTCTACGTATACTATATTCGTTTATACATAAAATAAGTATCTAGAATGTTTGTCCCTCTACCTGAGTCCGACGACTTAAATGATGCTGATAAAGTATAGATTTCTTTAGTCTTTTAGGTATAACCTAGTCTCCATTGAGGCAGTAATTATAAGTTTACTAAAAACAGACTAATAAATAGCTAACGGCCTCAGTGGAGACGCTGGAGCACAGTAGGGGCATTGGTTCTCCCTCCGTACTCTTTCTGCTCTTTAATGGATAATGCTCTGAAGAACTGTTTGCAATGGTGCTTCGTCACCTTTTTACCGTTGCACAACCCGCCACGGGTGCAGTAGAGTTCATCCGTATCACCTAGAACCGATCTGCAGGCCTATTCGCTAACTACGGTTGTTAACTAGAACTGTCATTTTTGAAAGACACTTTATATCCATTACTGGGTCTATTGATCTTATGCGTTACGGCAGCGTTCATGATAGTAGTAATGGATGTTAAGTTCTTTTCAAAAATGACAGTTCTAGTTAGTAACCGAAGTTACAGAATAGACCTGCTGGTCTAGCACTGTTCGGTTTTAGCGTTTACTTCTTCCACGCAAGTGCAGACCAAGGAACGAACTCCTAGCTGCGGTGTTTCCTAAATGCTACAATATGTCTGATTTCAAGCTTAAAAAGAGCACTTCTCTCCAGGTAGGCAGTAACTGAGCTGTGCCCCTAATATTTCAGATGTCTTTAAGCGGAGCTTACCACTTACATCAGGTGAGCCATTGGTTCGTCTGCCGCCAATGGCAATAAAAAAGGACTTTTGTACGCTCTCAATCGTCACGTCAGTGTACAAAAGCCATCTGTGTACCAGAGTCACCTACTGCATAGGTACTTCTATATCTTTTCTATTTCTTCCGCCAAGCAGCGGCACTTGCATCGCTACTTAATGCGTGCGGTCTGAAAACATGTAACGGGTGAGCAGCAGGTGACGCGACGACGCAGTGGTGCAGTGGTTAGGGAAGTGGGTCCGGATAAATGAAGCACCAATGTTCTGTCACTGATTATGTATTTTCCGTTACAATATTATTAGTAATAAAAGAAAAAGGCACTCTGAAACAGATATTATGGAACATAAGTGCCTTGAATTTTATTGAAAAGAACATGTCGACTGCATTATTTAGTTTTATTATCAGTCTTTGGGTAAGTATTATTTTAATAATATTTATAATATATTAAATTGTGGCATCGCGACTTTCATGCGCCTTAATGCCCGCAATTGAGTGACGGACGAGACGAATTAAACTATGTCAAAGAGAAAATATTTAAAATGCAGTCAGGTTAGGCGGGAATGCAACGAGTTGCTATATATAGAATATAGCACCTCGTTACAAACAGGTAGTGAAATTACTGTATTACTGTTGAAATTACTGTATTATTGTTGAAATTAGTGTTTGTTTAAATAACTGTATTATTGTTGAAATTACTGTTTGTAAGACAGGTAGTGAAATTACTGTATATGACTTGGCACCTTATGTCACAAGTTGGCAACGTAACGTAAGTCTAAATCTGTCACCGCAGTAACTTTTATACCATATTAGTATTAATTATTATAGTATTAACTTTTATATACAATATAAAATAAGTAATCTCATATTGTATTAATGAATTTAGAACCAAGTACCTGAAATTCTGACTCACATATAATACCTATTAATACATACATAATAATTTAAATTATCTTCCACAAGAGATTTAAATATCAGTAACAATAACAACACAGAGTAAATACAACGGCTTTTGACGATTAATCATAACGGCTCCGCTTAATTCTCGATTTGTTCTTTAAATAACAAAGGGCAGATTAACGTAATCCAAATACACACTGAGCCGAAGACCTCAACTTTAACGATTAACGACTGTGCTCGAGGAATTAATGCAATTAGATACATAGTAATCGAGCTGCCGAGAAAGCCCCTGGCGATATTGGATGATGCTCACGTAATAACAACAGACGACTAGGATAAGTCCTAGTCGTCTGTTGTTATTACTACTTAAGCAGCAGTTCTGTAACATTACCTGGCGCTTAGCGTACCTAAATAAGTTGACTTAAACGCTTGAAAAATTCGCCCACTTTGTTCGTTGTGGTTGTGGGCGAATACGCAGTGTTCTTACTAAAATAACAATTATCTCTTTTAATCCACTACAGTCCCTGATACAAACCGAATCATATATTTATTCCACAGAAAAATATATTTTTTTATATCAACAAAATACGTATAAGAACATTTTAAGGAAATCCCACTCGTTCGTTGACAAACAGCCTCTTATGTGTGTATGTAATCCCTAGCTATTAAGTGCGTACTACAACAGAGCTTTGAAAATCAAGAGCGGGCAATTCACAGTCATTTACTTTAATTAATTGATGACAGATGATAGGCACTATTTGCTCACCAAAATAACACGAGAAATTCCATTATTCCACCTTATTTATTTCAGTTAAGAACAATCCGACGTTGATCAATTGCCTACTTAATTTATATCTAACTAGCTGCTGACTGCGACTTCGGCTGCGTCTCTAGAGAACTTAGTAAAATTTGACAAAAAAGTAACCTATATTATTCTCAAGGGCTTAAGCTTTCCCTATACCAAATTTCATTTAAATTAGTTCTGTGGTTTAAGCGTGAAAGCGTAACAAACAAACTCACCTTCGCATTTAAATTATTAGTACGATTAGCGCGACAAATAATGGAAAATCTTTGTTTTTGTTTTAAGTTAGAATCCACGGGTATTTTTTTACGATTCAATGCGCTTTGTTTATAGCTTCATCATCATCATCACAGCTCATGTACGTCCCCCACCGAGGGGTTCGAGCCTACCTTATGTTAGGGTGATTAGGCCTTAGTCAACCACGCTGGCCCAGTGCGGATTGGTCGACTTCACATACATCATTGAATTTCTTCGCAGATGTATGCAGGTTGCCTCACGATGTTTTCCTTCACCGTAGGAGCGTCAGACAAATGTACATATAGACGCTAATTACAAGCTTCCGCATATAAAGAGATTATTATTTATTGATTATTATTTTACTGTTAAAAAAGAAATCATATTTATTTTATCTGCGTTTCGGTTAACAAGCGTTTCATTGTTAGATAATTGTGGTCTTATTTGCATGCGTCCTTATTTTCTCTAATTAGAAATATTCAATTCAACCTTCGGTGTTTTTAGCATGCAATAAGGGAACGTCGAATATTCTACTGAAACACCTTTAATCATTTACGTAGCTTGAGCACTTATGTTCGTATATCTGTTTTAACCCTACAGTGCATGATTTTTTTTCGGCTTCCAAAAAAATATATCATCTAGAAAATATGATACTATTTCTCGAAAAAATATTAAAAAAAATCGCAACTCAATACAAACATAGTTATGTGAGTTTTTCCATATGGCCCACATCTGGCACATCATGCAATATAATGTAAATCTGTATTATGTTTTAGAAACAGGTATAAATGATATAAACTCATAATAATCAAGCTTTATTAATGAAAATAATATGTATTATAATAAATAATTTAGTATTTGGTTATAGAACCTCACAATCAAAGTATTTGTACTTATAAAAATTTGAAGTTATAGTGAAAATTAGGAACTTTTAGAAAAATTAGGAACTTTTTGTGAAAAATAGAAAGGTATAGAAAAAACAACAATTACGGAAACTATTTTGTGGAATGACAGAAAACAGTTCTTGTCCTTGTTGAGACAGAGCGCCTGGTTACATTTCTAACAAATTACAGAAGATGTCCCCTTACAAGCAGGTCATTTACATCGCTTCCTAACGTTAGACCAAATAGGAAAATGTTCAATTCCATCGATCCTGACATCTTTAGGTGGTACGTTGAGTTTTGGCTTTCTCTTCATTCTTTCTTCAAGCATGTCAGATACGAATGATGAGGGTCTTCCTCTCTTCTTTATCATTGATGGACCACACAAACACAATGCTTTGGCCACCTCCAGTGGAAATTCTCGTAACTTCATCATTTTTGTGTTTTGTCTTTTCGTCTCTACTCTATATAGAAGCCAGCTATTTATCAGCATCACATCTAGCAAATTATAGAATATTCTCATGTACCTACCAATTATTGAGCCTTCGCACTTCAACCCACCATGGATCTTTGGTGCTACCCCTTGCCGTAAAGCTTAGTCCGTAATGCCATCGCCACCAACAGTCCAGTCTATCATGCCCATGAGCTCGACGATGTCCTTCGGTGGTATATTCCTGTAATCCTCCGGTTTTGGGTATCCAATTCCCGTCAGCCTTAGTCTCCTGCAAGCTAGGGCGTCACAGTGGCACAGCAGGTGCTCCATGTTCTCTTCTCCCTCCTTGCAGGCCCTACAGGTTTTGGAACTGGCGTGTCCAATCCTGGTTAGCATGATCCTAGTGCCGAAGTGTCCGCTTAGAGCACCCAACAGTAGGCCAATCTGGGATCTGCTTGAGCTCAGTGTAAATTTGAGGCAATTGTCTATACCCATGAAGAGCTTGGCGTAGTTCATTCCTTTTTTATTGGCCCATTCTCGTGATGTTACTCGGCTGGATCTAGCATTTGCTTGCCTGGAAGTATTAGGTTGTGGTAAAACGATGGCTATGTTAGAAGTAGTGCTTGTTGCCAGTGACACAGCCAACAAGTTGTTGGCTGTGTCACTAGCATACTACTGCTTGACCTTGGACTAGGTATGGTCATGTTTTCATCGAAGAAGTCATCCTGTAGTACATCTCCACTTCGTTTATCACCAAATCCTGGATTCTGATCAAGTCATCATCGCTGTCCTCATCAAACAGTTCCAGGTCATCTTCACTACTGGAAGGAATTTCATGGAAGTGTTGAATTTCATCACAATTCAAATTTTTCCTTCGGCTCATCTACAAGCAATACATCTTATTACGAGGACACTTATTGCACAGTGTACCACATCTCTCACATACAAAAATGTTGTATTTCTATGTACTGTTTATTTATGAAACTACAAAATAACAAGTAAAGTAACAAATAGAAACATGAACTTACCTCTACTAATTATTTCGTATCCAAACCATTCAAATTTATCAGGTTTTTGATTTTTTAAATTGCCACTTTCAAAATACCGCTTGTTTTGAACAAAATGTAATCGAACATTCATTCAGAGACATCTAACCAAAATTGTTGGTATTAAATTTGATTAACCAATCCTTCATAGTTAGTTTACTTTTTACTAGATGACGCCACTTAATTCGAGTATTGAATTAAAGAGGTCTTTTTGGTATGTGCCACATGTGTGCCACTATGCGCTGTAGGGTTAAAACAACAAGAAAAAGCTATGCCCGGATTGTACAAAATATGGTCAGGCTTCAATCAAACCTGTTTGCATTCATTTCTTCGTTATATGGGAATGTATCAATAACAATTTATCTTGTAATAACCTTGTGCGTACTGCGTACTACATCGTTACAATGTTTGCGTAGTAGAATCTACGCAAACAAAACTAAATATTTGCTTTATTCGCAGAATACCAGATTCTCAAAACACCAGATTCTCAAAATAGCAGATTCGCAAAATACCAGATTCTCATTTCACCATAAGTACAGTTGAAAACAATAACTAAAAATAAGAATCCGATATATGTTACACAGGCGGCCAGTATGGCGTCTGCGGCGAGCGACAACCGGAAATTGTTGCAGAGCCAAGAGACGAACAGCCGGACCATCAACCATCCGATGGCGCTACGCAAGAGAATTAGGCCCCCAAAGCAACCGAGGCCTTTACGCAGACTTCCTCAGGTAACTTTGATCAATTAAAATTGCAACCAATTGACCAACCAACACTGACGATCTTAGGGCGGTACATCCCTTTGTCTAACTATTTCGATTGACTGTACCGCCACAAGTTCTAAAATTCAAATGTGACATTTTTGAACATTTCATCTAAACATTCTTAAAGACAGAAACATGGTTAATAATATTTCACACGATAGAAATAAAATCCAAATAGATCACTCTGTTCAATATTTTAAAACTGCTGTGAATCAGAAAATACAATAATAAATGATATAAAACTTTTACTAATAGACGTGCATTTTTATTATCTAGAAAATTGCAAAAGCATAATTTTTATTTTGTACCCCAGTTTTCCAAAAATCGATTAAAACGTGTAAAGAGTAACGTTTTAATCGGTCACCGCGCGCAAGCGACATTAGTAGCTATATGCAATTATCAACTTAATTACTTTGCAATAAAGCAGTCGCCGTGCACGAGTAGGGAAACCTCGTCTTAAATAAGAAGTTCCATTCTCTAAAAGATAACAAGATTCAGACGTGGAATAAAAAGCAGTCGAAAGAAAATGTTTAATTTATATATTTATACTCTTTTTTTATTTTCTTTAACTAGCCATCTTTGACGAGTAACGATTAAAAAAAACTTTAAAACAAAACCAATCCATTTTGAAATCGCTCTCTTGCGTAGATTATTTATTTTAGTTGCTTTTAGATTTTTTAATATTTCGCAGCTGATAGTACCTGCAAGGTGTAGTTTGCAAGTATAGTAGTCAACACGGATAATTTACATACAAGTAACATGCTTAAATTGTGTTCATAAAAGTCACCACTTTCTTTTCAAATATCAAATGAGACTCAAAATAATATACCTAGAAAATGAACTTAAATCACATTTTGATGTTAAGGATAAGAATATAAAAAAATTCGAACGCCATTAAAACAGTTATCATACCACAATTAATCTTCATAACGAAATGCTTTTGGATAGCTGTACTGCCCTGCTCTATCAATTTGAATTCTTCCCTAAAGCCCTAAAGCTTTTCTCAACATAGTCTCTGAGCAAACTTTTAAAAACCTCAAGCCAATCAGTTCGTAATGGTTAGACACTTTTTGCTCGCAAAAAGTTCTCAATCTTGTAAATGAATTATTATTGTATTTCTTTTGTGTCTGCGGAATAGTTGAAGAGGAGTATTTTCAAATATAAATAGAATTTACAAAATAATGAGACGATTAACGACTTCAATGCTAAGTTAGATTTTATACTAATTGGCATTAAGAGAACCTTTATTTTTTATGAATATTTTTTCGAACTCAACAGTAAAAGCAATAGCGCCTGCAAAATCTGCCATAAATTATTATTTATTTTTCAAGTTGTATACAAGTGAGTAAAAGTTTACGACCCACTCAAGCACAGTTTATAGCATACTTAAGTAATGATTTACCACATGTGTGCTTACATCACTTTAGCACAGAGTTGCTGTAAGCCTGGTGGCTACAAGAACTATAAATTTGAGTTTATCCTTTAGTACAATAATGTATATACGTTCCTAATGGTAGTACTATAATACAGAAACAAACTAGTCTGAATTACTAAAGCAACTGCAATGTCTTATCATTTTGCAAGTGATTTTTAAATGTTACTGATATTAGTATCAACATGTTAAGCGAAGGAACATGCTGCTATATTATGTAAATATTGCTGCTATATGTAAATATGAGTATATTATAGTACTTATGCGTGTATGTAATTTTAAGGCACTTATAATCGGCGTAAGAAAGTGTGGGACGAGGGCGTTGTTGGAAATGCTGTATCTCCATCCGATGGTGCAGAAGGCATCAGGCGAGGTTCACTTCTTCGATCGCGATGAAAACTACGGACTGGGCTTGGAGTGGTACAGGAGCAAGATGCCGTTGTCTTTCAAAGGGCAAATTACGATAGAAAAGAGTCCGAGCTACTTCGTCACTCCAGAGGTAAGTCAGATAGTACATACAAGCCACCACAATGAGAGGTAAGTCAGAAGGTACAAGCCACAGCTAGGTGTTTTTAGGTAAGACTCGGTCTTAGACATCTGATCAGTGGCATATAACAGACTATTAACAAGTTGGTCTATTAGTACATAAGATAGGTACTTCAAGAAGCTGCGTTCAGTGAATTGGTCTTCCGATCCTGATCGTGCCTCCATCAGAGGTGGAGAGGATTCAACGTTCCATAGTACGAATTTGCGATTTATAAGCAATAATTGTACAATCGCAGCAATTGGGATGATGACTGAATTCAAATTTTACGTCTCGTCATTAATTATTAAAATACCGTAGAATAAGACGCAGTCCTGTGAAATTAGAATTAAAATCGGCTTAGAAATACCTTAGATACAAGCATTTTAAGTTGTTAATTTGAAAGCGATTAGACAGAGAGATCCGACATCAACTGTGACGTCATTGTTGAGTACGGCCATATTGACTCCTTGTAAATTGCCGTTTTGCTAGAAAGAGATGGAGAAAAATCTTTAATACCTTATATCTCGGTTGTTTTTATAGTTATTCGAAAACCGATTTTTCTTTATGTTTATTATATGAATGAGCTTCTATTAAAGTAAAAAAAAATTTTTAGTCATCTAGCCAATTGCGACTGTCTCTAGAGATCGCTAATAAGCTTGCCGGCTCGTAACTGGCCGAGCTGTCCTGAAACTATCTGGAGAATTTGGGTTGCCCAGACCCTGAATCATTTTGAATATGAGGGTCCCACACGCCAGCCATCAGTAAGTACAGTGCGCAATGGCACGCCAATTGGTAAAATGAGCTCTTCTTGCGTAATTGTTAGTGTAAACGCCTGCGTCGTAATTTTCGTTATGAACGCGTCAAAACAGCGGTTACGGTGCAGGTGGAGCCGTAGTATTATGTATGTTATGTGCAACAAAGAGTTAAATTAATTAAGGTGCCGGAGAGAGTGCGCGCCATGAACTCCTCAGTGCGCCTGCTGCTCATCGTGAGGGAGCCGGTGACGCGCGCCATATCGGACTACACGCAGCTGCGCAGCCGCGCCACGCCATCCGCGCCCGCGCACACGCTGCTGACCGGCCACCCCGCGCCCGACGCCGCGAAGCCCTTCGAGCACCTCGCCATCTCGCCCGACGGATCTATCAACGTTGCGTACAGGTAACAACAGGCGTAGCACGGGCTGCCAAGACTGGACTCGAGTCATGCATTATCTCACAATTTCAGTGACATAATCTCCATGTCTTAAAGAGTAGCACGGTAGCGCGTATTAAGTGGCACTGACGTGATAAAAATTTCTTGACGCTCGTCAAGGGACACGTGTGATTGAGTTTTATCACAACTTTTTTGCTCTCCAACTGCTGCTACATCTTCAAAAGTATTAAAGTCGTTTCTTACAACCACAGCAGTCGGCGCACAGGCACGCCAGGAAATTTGTGATATTAATACCTACATTATTAGTACCTACATCTTACGATTATGACGTTAAACACATAAACTCATATAGAGACTTCTTTAAAGTGTCAACTTCTATCTAATAAAATTTCATAATTTTGTCTACAACTAATTATAGTTTCTATACAAATTTTTAAATTTAGTTACATATAAGCAATTAATGTCGCCCTTTAAATAAATATGAAAATCGACTTACGCAAGGTGCTACTTTTTGACAAAACTAAAATCTCACCTGACGGTAAGTGACGCTTTACGACTCCTCGATAACTGAGAAGCTGGCAGTCTTACTTCTAATTTGTCGGAGTACAATGTTATTAATGTTGTTATTATTATAACAACAGGTAAGATGGCCTTAGCTAGTCAGGCGAGCTTAGAAGCCCTACAAACAAATTAAACCCAACCGAAAATCTTCTACCCCCACGGGGAGTCGATCCCCGGACCTTCAAATCAATACCGGTTAATCTCAACCACTAAACCACAGAGGAGGAATCTTTGTGAAAATATCCTCTTAAAAGATATCGATTGTAATCTAGAATAAAATATGCATCAATTTTGTAGTTTTTTAAAACAATCAATTCCCGTCTGATTAAAATAAATATATTTTAGGCCCATTGCCATATCATTATACCACGCGTATCTCCATCGATGGCTGGAGGTGTTCCCGCGGGAACAGATTCTGGTGGTAAACGGCGATCTGTTGATTGAGGACCCGGTACCCCAATTAAGGCGCATCGAGAAATTTCTGGGGCTTGAACATAAAATTGGTAAGTATTCAAATACATACCGACATTTACAATTACCTTCATTACTTTAGATGCAACAAAAACTAGTACTTTACTTAGCTAAAGATAACATCGAAGTATTATTTCATTTGACATGGAAGCTCTTAGCCTTCTTTAACCTGGTGGTAAATGTCAAGTTTCAAAAATGGAAGCGAGCTTTACCGGATTCATCAACAACAGTGGAACTACTCGTAGTTTAAAAATCATCACAGCTCATATACGTCCCCACCGAGGGTCCACCACGCTGGCCCAGTGCGGATTGGTCGACTTCACATACACCATTGAATTTCTTCGCAGATGTATGCAGGTTGCCTCACGATGGTTTCCTTCACCGTAGGAGCGTCAGACAAATGTACATATGAAATTCGAACACGAAAAACACATTGGTACATAGCGGTCTCGAACCCGGACCTCTCGATTGGAAGGCAAGTGCCGTGTCCACAGCGCCACTGACGCTCCAGTTTAAAAATGTTTGATATGAATTTAGATTTTAATGTGAAATATTTTACATGTTCATTTAAAAAGATAATATGTATCATAGCATCGTGGTATGTTTCAATAGTTTTTCATATTACACAACAGGAAGGAAAAACTTCTACTTCAACGAAACTAAAGGCTTCTACTGCTTGCGTAACGACACCACTGACAAGTGTCTTAGGGAGACAAAAGGTCGGAAACATCCCCGCGTGGACCCCGCGGTCGTCACGAAGCTACGGAAATTCTTTATACAACACAATCAGAGGTTTTACGACCTCGTCGGGGAAGATCTCGGCTGGCCAGAGGATTGAGCGGCCGTGTTTTGGGAACATCTTTATTTTGTAACAAAAATCCGTGTACAGATCTAGTTAATTTTTCAAAGATGATTCAAAAAGATCGAACGTACTTAATACATAATGCTTTTGACCTAAATTATGCAGTTATATTTAAGTTTATAGATAATATACACATTTTTTTCTTAAATTTTAACACAAACAGTGAGTTTTATGACGAAGAGATAAAAATTTATTTCACTAAACGAACGAACAATAAAAACAAAATTATATTCGTATTTTATCTATAAACTTAATATTTGCGTTAGCACCAAATGTTTTAGGTTAAACGAAGTTTTACAGCTAGATCAAAACGATTAAATGAAGAAAAATTATCGTGAAGGATGCACTGTGTGATCAATCGAAATGTGAAACTTACATTTCGCTATTATTAACGTGTATACATATCAAATTGAACATATCATAAAGATGCAAATTTTTTAAATCATTTATTTACATTTAGCGTAATTATAATATAGAATAAGTCATCTGACATAGTAGTTATTCTTATTTGTTTAAAATTATTGATATTTTCGTTGTGCGTAAAAATATTTTTTATTATTGTTGAATGCGTTCTTATTATTCTACTTCGTTATTTTTGAAAACAAGTTTATTGTTAAGAATATTTTTTACTGATACGTATCTTAAATTTAATGATATGTTGTATTCGTCACACCATTACTTAGTCATAATTTTTTCAGTGTATTTTTACACTGAGTTTTAAGACCCACTGGAACCTTGAGCAATATATTTTTATATGTATAATTAAGTATCACGTTCAACCTTTGTATACAACGTCTATTATACAGATTTAAATATTTTAACTGTTTGTGATGATTTCATTTTTAGACAAATGTATATACTAACCATAGCGATAAAAGGTGAATGAGTGTTGTAAAATTTTCGCTTTCTCTTTTTAGATGTCGTGTTTTGGTCGTGATGTGTCTCATCTATGTGCTTAAGTTAAAAGTAGAGCATTCTTCTTCTCTTAGATGTATATTTTCGAATTCGAATGACATTTTAATGATCTATATAGCTTTATAAAAATCGTTATCGCAATTATCCAATTTATAGATCCAAATTAACGTAATAGTAAGACTCCAAGCAAACTCTATGTCTATGTATATCTTTGATCTCTCACGACGTTATACTGTGGTTTGTTAATGTGTGTGATGGTAATGGTACGTGTTTACAATCTGATTCGATATTAAATTTAATGTTAATATTATGGAGAGAAATTATCTAATTCGACGCGGGTTTTAGGGAATATTCTATTTAAGTAACGTCCAAGACTGAAGAGATTAGTTAAGTCTGTAATACCTATTTAGCATTAAATGTCCATAGGTAATACGTAAGACGGAGGCGGTGATCAGTTGCCCTAAAGATCTTGTCGACATGTTGTTTTATTTGAGCGAAAAAGCATCTAGTTTGGCAAGGAAGTCTAGTCACGTTGGTAGTACATTCGTTTGTAATATTATTCCAATACAATTTTTGATTTCAAGTAAGTATATTATACGAGTATATACTCTCTCTCTCTCTTTCAGTCACAATCTCAAACTCGTAATATCTATCCATAGTCGACCTATCAGTACTGATTCATGATGTACTTAGAACGACACACTAAAGGTCGGTAACTCTAGTACCTAGGTTCCTTGATATATTAATCTACATGTATTTTACACAGGTATTACTAATTGAATTACTCACTAATACATCAATTTGTGCAAATTGCAAAGTACAATGTGAATGTATCGTGCTCTGCGTGTAGTCAAAGAAGTAATACAAAAATTGGATTTTTTACACGTTAATGTTTCTAGTGGCTGATTTTTTAAATACATTTGATACTATTAATTAGTCTATCAACTAAAGGATGAAGGTGCTTTGTTGTACCACACAGACAATAAATATGAATAGTTTACAAATTCATTGAGAAATCTTTGATTTATTTCCACAGCTAGCCCGTTGTTGTAAGAGTGGTATTCTTAAGCTACAATTTTATGATTGATCATGTAGAACTATAGGTAGTATCGTGCCTGCAACCAGATAACTATTATTACGAGTACAAATATCTAATGGGTAACATTATTAATAGACTTCGTTTTCGAACAACATACAGGGTAAATAGAATCATTTGTACAGCTTCCCACCTGACCCACGCATTGAGTTGTATAATCATCCCTCTGAAGTAGAATAAACGTTGTTTTAACCAATGTGACTAGTCAATCCACTTCTCGACTACGACACCTGCTAATAATCCAAATTTCAATCAACGAATATTTAACACGTTTATAAATATCAAACTAATAAAAACTAATATTAATTGTGAAATGTCACGATGCCCTTTTTATTGTATTTATTACGGTTACGGAATAGGAAATAAGTGAACACGACGAATTTTATCGTGCACTCGCTGCGATTTTTGATGTCAAGTTGTTGATATTCTTTATTGTTGTTATTGTCGAAATATAAAATATTACTCAAGTAATTTGGTAACAAGATACCTGTACCTATTTAAAATAACTTTTTTATATTCTATTTTCAAAACAAAAACAACTAGATATCTGTGCTACAAGTTGGTTTTATTAACTACTAGCTGTGCCCTCGGTTTCATTCGCGTGGGTGTCGGAAAATAATAATATATAGCCTTTCTCGATAAATGGACTATCCAATACAAAAAAATTTTTTTCAATTTGAATCAAAGTTCCTGAGATTAGCGCGTTAAGCCAAACAAACAAACTCTTCAGCGTTATAATATTAGTAAAGTAATAATATAAACTTGGATATTTAAATATAATGCATAATTCATTCTAAAATATAACAACTCAAGTAGATTTTAATAAGTGATAACTTTTACAGATTCTTTACATACTATAAAATCCAATTGCTAAACTATTTCCTGACAAATAATTAACATGAACATATCCACTTTTGTAATTTCTACTTGATAGAAGATTTTAATGACACCAATGACAAAATTAAAAATTATCTGCTTACTTTATCAAAGCAAACAGATATTAAATGGTTGTTAATGTTGTGAAATTACACGTTTTGGAGAAGAGTACTTGTAAATTAAACAATGGCTACTTCATGTCTATTGATAATTGCATACAATCATTAATCACAGATGTAGGTAACAGCTATAAAAACAGAATTCTGATTGATGTTGTAAATGAAGTGCACAATCAAATAGGTACACAAAATATATGCTGGTCTTCATAAATATAACTTAAATAGTAAATTCACCTTATCATAATTTGCAATGAGGGTATATAGATGTTAGAGAATTTTTTACTGTAAATCACGATTAATTATTGTGTGGCATTTTATTATCAAAAGGTCAACAAATAACAACATAATGTTATATGTTTTATACATTGTCGATTGATATAATATTTTTACTATATTCTGTAAATTTTATAAGTAATATACATACTATTATAATATAAATGAATTACAATATTAGCCATTTAACCACAAAAGTATATCAACAACTTGAGTCAGAAACAAGAATATCAAACATATCCAAATTATTCAATAAGCGCTAAATTGTACATTTGTATTAAAGAACATTTTTGTTTAAAGATAATATTGATAATTTTAATCACTGTTAAATGTTGTGCACGTTCTTATAACATTAAGTAGTTTAGAATATAATATTGTTATTTTAACTTATTTAAACATTTTGAATTTTATCTATGTTTATCATTAAATTCATAGTTTAGTTGTTAAAAAGTTGAAGAAGCGTTATTTTTGTACAAATTTAGTTTTTTCGTTAATCTATTTATAAAAAATTTAAAAGTATTATCTAAATCTTAATGTTACCTACGATTCCCTTGTAAATATCTTCTAAAATTTCTTTCAAATAAGTTAATTGTACCTAAATCTTCAATAAAATATCAGTACAAAAACTTTTTTACTTTTTTACCTCTCCTGTGTTTCTACAAAATAAACACCTGCCAGTCAATATAATGTAAATTTTGCGCAAATATGATTGTATATCTCTAAGTTATATGCTCTCTAAAACTTAGACGGTTGGACGTTAGAAGGCGAGTTAAGATCTCTTCTGATACGTGCGATTATAAACTAGGGATTACCTTTGTGTCCAGCTAACCGAGCTATCCGGGGGTTGGGTAGGAGAATTGACTTTCTTCAGACCCTAGATCTTGACTAACGACACGGTGGAGACGTTGCTTGGCTATTAGTGGGTGTGCCCCGCATTTTGCGGGGGTAGTTCCACACACGCCTGTCTACTAGCTATCGGGAGGTACGGTATGGGGGTATACGATTCACGGTAGTATCTAGTATCCATTAACATTTTTCGGCGGTATGGTGTCGACAATGCGCAAGCGACTCTGGTCGCATGCGTCCAAAGGCGGTACTTACGCGGCTAAACATTAGCTAGACTATTTTTGCTTGCCATGCCATATTGTAAAAAAAGTGAACAAAAAAATTGCAGATGAGGACAGACTTCATCTCCAATTTTTTTGTTTATTGCTATTCAATGCTAATTTGATTGCGAATTGAAAAAGACTGAACAGAGAATGTACTCCCGAAGTTCCAAAGACCCTTTTCATGAAAATCAGTATATTACAGCTTTAAATAATTTCTAACTCGCATGAAGTCCATTATTAATGAGTAGGTATATAGCAAAACTTCCCACAAAAAATGTCAGTAATTGGTACTCACTACACAGGCCAATAGTGTACCGCTCGCCCTCTCCCAAACCCATGTGACAAAGGAATATCACTAAATAAACCACACCAATATGCAAATACTTAGATTCGACGCGATGCATCTTCAAGATGTCGCCTTCGCTGCGTTCCAACCGCTTCGTTGCGCTTTATTTTGCTATTGCCTACTCATTAACAATAAACTGATGATAATAAACTCCTTCAAGATTATTAATTATGTATAAACGTAAAACGCAACAATTAACTGATAACAAAACCTATCTATCTATATCTAGACAACCAGGTGTAAGTTTATAACACAAAATATGTATTACCTAGTAAAATTGTAATGCATGCCTCATTAAGAATGTTATGTTTATGTTTAATAGTAAAGTGTCACACCGAGCGAGCATTTCCTGTGTGTTGGCAAAGCAGCCGCTTGGAATTTTAATGGACTTTTTATATACGAGCATAAACACGCTCACTTTATGACGTTGACAGAACAGGCTTATTGAAAAGGTATTTAAATTCCGAGAATTACATGAAAACTTGTCAAAATTTTTATTTATAAAGTGTTGTAGAAGTCCATGGAAAATTCAATATAAATAAGTTTTTTTATACAGCTAAGTTAGCAAACAAGCATACTGCCCACCTGATGGTAAGTGGTAACATTCACCTATAGTAGGTACATGTGGTTCTTGTGAGATTCGCAGCAAATCTGCAAAATTGCACGTTGCCGGATCATTTCACTTTGAGCTCCTGGGTGATATTACCCTACTAAATACTAAAATCACCCGGCACCAAATCACCAGGATGATCAAATTCCACATGATTTCAATTCACTTTATTTTGTTTCTTTAAATCTCCTGGGTGATCTAATTCCACATTAGATTTATTAAGTCTCCTTAAATCAGTTGGTATGGTACAGGTAGGTATAACTTAGGTAAATCAAAAACGTATCTGTACTGATTTGTGACATTTTAATGATTTGCTTTTTGCTTAAACGGTATTTTTAGTTCACTATATCAGCTAAATAAGTGAATTAAGATCATGTGGAATTTTATCACCGAGGTGATTGGGTGCTGGGTGATTTTAGTGCACAAAATTATGGTATTTGATCACCTGGGTGATATCACCCAGGAGCTTTTTTTTATTTTTATAGATTATAGGGTAGACACTTGTCCTCATCTTGCCTGATGGTAAGCAAAGGTGGGGACTAAGGTGGAGTGTGCCTACTCATTAGGTGCCGACTCACTCTAGTCCTAAAAAGACCCGGGTTGTAATGAGGTGGGAACACAGAGGACGGCAAAGAATAACCCAGGAGCTCAAAGTAAAATAATCCACGTTGCTAACTTGCGACAATAAGGTGTCAAATCATGGTACCTAGTATTTTCACTGCTATAATAACCGGCTGCTATAATAAATTTTATTACCTAGTATTTTCACTGCTATAATAAATTTTAACCGGAACACAGCCATGCAAGCACTGCTGCTTTGCTGCAGAATGTATATATGTTACCGGAAATGTATGAAATTTAGTAATTGTATACAATTCTTAGGAAATGTATACTATTTCGAAGCTATTTTTAAATATTGTTTTAAAAATTATTTAATACATACATATCCTGGGAAATGTATACATTTCCTAGCAGCTTCGAGTAAGGGGTGCAGGGGGGCGCAGCCCCCCGTAAGGAAAAATAAAGAGGAGTTATAGGATTAAACTGTAGGTAAGGTTAGGTAAGATATTGTGCAATCGGGGAATGGCTAACGCCGATCCCGATTGTGTCTCTACGGAGGTAGAAGTATCTGGAGGGTTTTTAGCCGGTATTGGGTCTTCTAGCCGAGTCCGGCATATCCTTGGGGTGGCCTAGTCAGCTCAAGTCCCTTGTTGAATACCGTAAATGTATCTTCCCTCCATAAAAAAAAGGTTAGATATTGTGACCATACAGAGCGGAGCATCAAACTGCTTGAAAAAGAAATTCATTGGCTTAAACTGTAGGTTAGGTTAGGTTATTACAAGGTGATTTTAGGAATTACATACATTTCCTAGCAATTGTATACAATTCCTGATTACATACATCTCCGTTAACATATACAACAAAAAGTTATATTTCTGACAATATTTTTACTCATTAAAAATGTTACGGATGTTTTTTTTAGTCAGTAGAAAAATTACAAGTTTAATGGTAAAGGGTTTTTCAATATACTCGTATTTGAATCACAAAAAAAATACAACGATTGTGTACAATTTTGTTATTATTACACTACTACACTATTTTGTAAAAAACACGATGATGTTACCTTTCAATTACTCGTAGATTATATTTTCTTTATTTTTGGAAGATTACTCTTTTGCATTTTGTATGGAATTCATAGGTACCTATACCTACAGTATACCTTGGCTTTGTATAGTAGCGTGAATAAGAGAGGTTCTATTTTCCATCAGTTTTTGAAATTATGAAAAAAAATTAAAGAGTACAGTCTGGTACGCGTTTTGGGCTGGGGTTCTAATCCTTATTTTTTTTGTAGGTCAGTACTGCCAAAATTGTGAATGGTGATCGTTACCAGCACGTCGTTAATTTGATTTCCACTCCAGCTGAAATTGGAAGAAATGGATCTGATAGACATCTGGCTTCAATAAGTCGGCGTCACTTATGGGTAATGCCATGAAAATAGTTAGATTATTCAAAGAGTAATGGGTTCCTGATCTCAAGATTCGAGGACAAGACAAGACGACCCTTGATTATTTTTAGTGAATACGAGGAACTATCGAAGATAAATTTAAGAAAAAATAGTCTACTTTTATTCACGCTACCATGTCCAGGTGGTTCTTTAAATGAGCCTGGTATTCCGTCCACAATATCTAAAGAACCTATAACTAACTGTAAACAATCAATGTGATTTTATTTCAATTCAAATATCAAATTGTATTGCAATCAAATTTTCTTTTCTATTCTATAGTTTTCCAAGCCCATACAATAAATAAAAGGATTAAAAAACCGGCAAAGTACGTGTTGGTCTCGCGCACCGAGGGTTCCGTATAAATTTATCAAAGGAAAATAGTTCCTAACTACATATTTACAGATTTCAGATTTTTCACTTAACATGGGCTGTAAAACATTGCTTCTTATCGAATTTAATGGTTGTAAGTCAACGGAAAGTACCTACCCTATTATAGATTTTGATTCCATAGCGAAATTTGCGATATAAATTGCTGTTTGATATCTCTACGCATTTCTAAGACAAATAGCCTTGACAGACAGACGGACAGAGGGACTGACGGACAGATAGATAACGACGTGAGCCTACAAGGGTTCCGTTTTTTTCCTTCTGAGGTACGGAACCCCAATGAATCTGTAATAGTAGAGGTTTTGATAAAATATTTGCATTTCATGTTATTTATGTTAACCCCGGAACATTCTCATTATTACAGTTCAGATACGTCGGGACTCATATTTGAAATCATGACGTCGTTTATCTGCTTTATAAAATTATTCAAACTGTGAAGAAAATGGTTCGTGTGTGAAATCTCTCTGTGGCCAATTGCGTCGATCTCTAGGTCAATTTCCATTTTTCGGGTAGCGCGGCCGAATAAGGTCGTGACTCAAGAAAGATTACCATCAGACCTCAGGAAGTTTTCCCAGAAAAATAGCTTGGGCTGGCGCCCTTGGAACTTTAAGAATGGATGTGACGACTTCTATTAAATCAGGGCTGTTTATATAATGTTTTCCTCTCTAATACTGTACGGAGCTTAGAGCACTTTTACCGACATTGTGTATAGACGAACATTTACTGAACATTGTAAAAAACAATGTGAGTGATAAGGCATACATATTCGACTTACAATCATAGGTTGTTTGGTCTATTTTTTAATTAAATTTTCACAAAATATAAAAATGTGAGAACTGATTTATAAAATAATATTAAATAATATACCTACCAGAATAAAAAATATTAATTACGTATACTTATTGGTGAATCTACATTGGTAGGCGAGAAACTACAAACAAAACAGTGACCGAATGAATTTGTCATGTCCGCAAGCCGTTTTTTACCGACTTCAAAAAAGGAGGAGGTTCTCAATTCTATGCGTATGTTTTTTTTTGTGTGTGTGTGTGATGCGATTACGCCGCTAATTCTAGACCAATTTTCAAAATTCTTTGTCTTCGATAGAGTACCTACATATACTCCAGGGGTGGTCCTAAGGTCACTAAAGTCAGACACTGATGAAGAAATCCCATGAAAGTCGAGCGAAACCTTAATTTCTCAATAGGGTTTCTCAATTCACAAAAAGATTTCATTCACTAAAAAGATAAAAATAAAAATTATTTTGCAAAAAATATAAACCGACTTCAAAATCACTGAAAAGTTAATAAAAATAATAAAAAATAGGTGCAGACAACATCACACTTCTATATTGATGTCGGTGCCAAACGATGATCTCCTAGAAAATCTTAAAATTTGGCAACGACTTCAATATAGAAGTGTGATGTTGTCTGTACCTATTCCTATATTATTTTAACTTTCAGTGTTTTTGAAGTCGGTTTTTATTTTTGCTTAAAATTTCAATAGTCAAAGGATTGCGTTTATATAGCTTAAATGTAACAAAAAATCGCCGAATCTGTACAAAATGTCAACTTCTCAAATAAAGGAGTCAAATTTTGAGGAGCCTTAAAGAAACATCACTCAGTAGGCTTATACGATGTACTTTACTTTGTGATAAAGTAGATAATAAGCAGTTTATGTAGCCTGTAGATAATTTAGTATCGACATAAAAACACAAATGTAACACCTTATTTCTTGCTGCCTTATGAATAAAAATATCGCCTATTTATCCACGCCCTTACCCAATTATATTTTTACAAAAACCCGAATCAATTGAAATGAAATCAATTAAATTTTCAAACCATTAATTATTGTAACATCAACTAACAGACGTGTAATTATTACATCAGGTTAAAAGTTAGCCCGAAAATGAGTGTGGACGGAACAAATTAGCATTTGGCAGTGTGCCCAGCATTGTTAGCACCGTACAATCAGCGAATATTTACGTGTTCATTCATTCATCTATTCGTAGTACTATGAGGTGTTATGTTTCTATTAATTGTGACTCATCGTCATCACATCACTACTGGGCACGGTTCTCTCCGAAGAGGAATTTGCCTAGTTGAGTTTTGTTCCGATTTTCCAATTGTTTGCAAATGTGTAAAATAATTCGGAGAGGGGGGAGCCAGACCCTAGATTTAAGGTATCTCCATCGATAAAATCGTTCATAGATTACGTTCTTAAGCTTTAGTTAATACTTCCCCGAACACACGGTAAGTTAAACTGGTCGCATGCGGCTACTGCATATTCGTCACTTGTCTGGCCTCAAGCGCTCGTCGGTCACAGTTTGGTCTAGATTTCTATTGATTTTCGATGAATATCATTTAAATTTTATGTAGTAATTAATGTTTGCAATTTTCTTTGAAAACGAAATGAAATTCAGCAGAATTCGGGCGCAGACGACGCTCGACGTAAGACGAATGACTCAAAAATAGACCCCCAAGAATTTCCCTGTTAACTATACAGCGTGTTCGAGTTTTCGATTTTCTTTGAAAACGAAATGAAATTCAGCAGAATTCGGGCGCAGACGACGCTCGGCGTAAGACGAATGACTCAAAAATAGACCCCCTGTTAACTATACAGCGTGTTCGAGGAAGATTAAGATTAAGAGCGTGATCTATGAACGATTTTATCGATGGAGATACCTTAAGTCTAGGGTCTGGTTCCCCCCTCGCCGAATCACAAGAACTGAAATTCCTTTTCCTTAGTTTTGACCTTTCCTTCAAAAACCAGTAACTGAGTGTGCGCAACAACATAAGCAACAATTTGGTATAGTTCGATGGTTAACAAGATTAACTATCATAGTAAAAGCAGCAAACATGAATTTGCTCCTTATATTTTGATTTTAGGATTGATTTAATTAAAGAGAACATGACATTTGTTCACATTTTTTCAGTTATTTTAAGATATCATAAAAACAAGGCGTCGTCGGCGGCACGATAGTCAGATGAATAAGTTTTTGGGATGACATAATTTTCTAATAACAGATAATGAAGTATTTGAGGCATTTTCATTGATAAAATCGTCCATAGATCACGCTCTTAAAGTTTGATGACTGCTTCTTCGGACACACTGTAGAACCATAGAGCACGTAAAAGTTAGAATGGTAGTACAACGTGATTTGTACGAGAACCGCTGTAGCCGGGCCATCCGTCACCAACATATCTCCAACCTTTCTTAAACTGAATGGTCCATTTGTTACTCTGCAAGTAGTAATTTCACTAGAAGGCATTTTTTTCTAAAGCAATTTACAACGTTGTCACGACGACGTTTGTGAAACACCGATCGGCGTGATCGCGAACTTAAAGTCAAATCTATGCGCATTCGAGTATCAAGGCAAGGCCTATCTAGCCTCTTTCTTTTTTATCCTGTGTATAGAACCATATGAACGGTTTCGCACTTGGTCGCATATTTCATATTTAAACGTTTTTCATCTACAAAATATGCATCAATTTTAGTAAATGAAATGATAACAGAGAAAGCATTAATTTTTAATACAAATTTTTCAGTTAGGTGTTATCAAGCTTTATTTAGAAAACGTGAGCAGATTTGGAAAACGTGAGCAACAAAAATCCATTACAAATAGAAAGTAATTACGTTGGGGTAGGTAAATCTATCAAATTATCCAAAGTCGATAAGATCCAGATCTTTTTATTTTCGTATTCTATGAACGGAAATTAAGTGGTCGTTCCGAAGATTACAAAAATAAAAGTTTTAATTCTTCTAAAATCGTTACTGTGAAGAAAATGCATGGTAGAACAATGGAGGTAAATGGAGTGGCTACATGTATATATTTGCAGTTGTGATTTTCCGGATTAAAATATTTGGATTTTGTTCAGGAGCCCACGTAGTTTGATTATCAAAGCTTAGTCTAGGTCACAGATTTAGAATATACTGACGTAAAGACCAACCGACAGTGCGAGGGAGAATGTATAGTCGTATGATTTTTAGAGAGTGTAAAAGATAGTAAGCATTTAGATTTGTAACCGATGTTGAATGCCTACATTTCAGAATTTTGTGATTATTTCTACTAAATACTGTATTATTGTCTATGCAAATCATATTCATAAACAGCTTAACAAATAACACAGGCGCCGTAATCGTTACGCCAAAATACTCATTTTGTGGTTGACGACTTGACACGCTATTTCAATATTTTTTTTAATCGATGATATCTACCTATATACCTACCAACAGACGTATGTTAAGTCTGCTTCCCCTTACGAAACAGACTTAACATAATTTTACTCACACATTTGTCATAAGTAATGTATATCGTTTTTACTTTCACTCCAAAGTGACATGATATATCGCTCTTTCTGTTTTTCGTCTATGGCGATACTTACGCACACATGAATATTTCCGAAGTCGACTTTTATTCCACGACACCATGCTTAGCTTTGTCAAAATAAGAGACAAATGGCGTCGTGACATTATGTTATAATGTTTTGTTTTGTGATTATAAATAAAAATAACTGCTAATCGGACAAGAATAATGGTAAAGTGCTGTGCCCCGAAGTGTTCTAACGCATCATATAATAAAACTCCAGAAATTACAATAAAATTAAATTAATATTGTTTGTGTGTGAGTAATGTTGTTTACATGTGGTAAAGTTGCCATGCTTTTTAACCGACTTCGAAAAAGGAGGAGGTTCTATGTTCGACTGTATCTATTTTTTTTATGTATGTTCACCGATTACTCCGCCATTTGTAGACCCATTTTCAAAATTATTTTTGTAATCGAAAGAGTATACTCCCGAAGTGGTCCCATTGTCACCATGTCAGGATCTGATGATGGCATCCCATGAAAATCGAGGGAATCCCTTGAATTTCATATGTCACCGTATGTTCATCGATTACTCCGCCATTTATGGACCGATTTTCAAAGTTCTTTTTGTTATCAAAAGAGTATACTCCCGAAATGGTCCCATTGTCACCATGTCATGATCTGATGATGGGATCCCATGAAAATCGAGGGAAACCCTTGAATTTCATAGGCACGTCCACGTTTTTCATGTGTTTGCTGAAGATGTTCAGGTATTTGGATATGATAGTCATCAATCATGTTACTGAGCTGATGATGAAAGGTTTCCGGTAGGTTTGGAGTTCGAAAATAATTCAGTACTGTTTCGAAAGACGTTTTATTTTAAGTTATTCTGGTGTTTGCCTTGACTCAAATTCTAAAACGCATGTATTATAAACTAAAAGGATTGAAAAAAAATTTTTTTACAAAAAATTAAATAGACTTCAAAAACACCAAAAAGTCAAATAAGTTTAGAATACATACAACATCACAGTTTTAAATTGAAGTCGGAGCCAAGCAATGATCACCTGGAAAGTCTTAAAAAATGAAAAGAACAACTAATATACCTACTTAGTTACTTTGGCACCAACTTCAATATAAAACTGTGATGTTGTATGTATTCTAAAATTATTTATGACTTTTTGGTGTTTTTGTTTGAACAATACGTTTAGTCTGTTTCCCTTTATATGTATGTCTGTGTTCCTACCCAATTGCCATCTCCACTATCCTATCGTATATACACCATTTTTCGATTACCTTTTCGATAATATTGCAAATGCGTATGCACACTCAACTATTGAACGCACGCATCGACAAATCAAAATTGGTCACATTATGAGCTGTCAGTTCTTCTATACGTCAGTATATTTAAGTCTATGGATATTACAAAAAGATGACATCATAGGCTTGAATGTTTGAAATATCTATAATAATTCTACCGACAAAATCTACCGACTTTTAATCACTGCTAAGTATGGACATACATTAAAATCCTATTTGGACAACATTTTTTCATTAAC
Organism: Schoenobius gigantellus; assembly: GCA_963935595.1. Classification (NCBI taxonomy): domain Eukaryota; kingdom Metazoa; phylum Arthropoda; class Insecta; order Lepidoptera; family Crambidae; genus Schoenobius; species Schoenobius gigantellus. The sequence goes on along the minus strand of OZ012547.1, from coordinate 27,871,917 downwards.
ATAAAATTTCATTAGGGATTTGCCGTCCCAAACCTTCCGCCCTTATTTTTTAAAAATAGACCCTTTTACCGCTTCTTTATACCTTGTTATAATGATTATTTTCGACTTAATGTTGTTATAGGAAGTGTCTTTAGATCAAGTAAAAATTATATCCAATGAACGTTATTTCCTTTGAAATAAGATTATTTGTAATTATAAGAAATGAAACGCACCCCTGTTTATCAGAATACAAGCTACAAAACACCATCGTGCTCTCCTATAATCTGTTTTCAAACTGTGATCAATCACGGGCAGTTTTAATCGTAGTGTGTACGTCTCGAGCGGTAGCGTGGTATAGCAATTAACTGCTCACTAAAAAAAAACTGTACGCGCGGCTCTTCCGGTAAACCATAATAAAGCTCCTTTGCAACCTGTAGTGTATGCGACCTCCGGCCGCTAGACTGCATAGAATACGACGGCTGAATGTCCATAGATAAATGGCTGTCAAATGAGGGATTACACTGTTGCGTCCTTATTCCAGCTCCTAAATAAGAATATAACAGTGGCGACGAGGAAATAAAATAAGATTAAGTGTTAAACTACTTACAAAGGAAGTACGCGTGAGAATTACGGTAAATATGTCGGTCGGAAAATTAAATGAATTCGACGTGAGAAACGGTCAATGGGCATCATTCGTCGACAGGCTCGAGATGTATTTTCTTATCAACGAAATAAAAGACGAGAGGCGTCTCCCCACGCTGATTGCTACTATGGGCGACGAAGCCTACGAATTGCTCGTAAATTTAGCCAGCCCGAAGAAACCTGCGACACTGTCTTACTCACAGGTTGTCGAGCTAATGCGACAACATCTACAGCCTACACCGTCCACGTTAGCCGAGAGGTGCCGATTCCGTCAGAGACGCCAGGGCGCTAATGAGGACGCTACGGCATATGTAGCTGAATTGAAAAAGCTGTCACGTTATTGTTTGGCGAAAGTTTGGCGTAAGTCACGTTATTGTTTGTCAGAGTTTGGCGAAAATTTGAATGATAATTTACGTGACCAATTTGTTTGCGGTTTACGTAACGACGTCATAAGGCAACGTCTCTTTGCGGAGGATGACACCATCAAGTTCGCGGAAGCGGTGAAACTGGCATGTTTGTTGGAGGCGGCAGAGAAGGACGCAGCAGCGGTGGACGGATCTACGACGGCGGCGGCGAGCGCAATGCACGCACTACAGGCGGCCGCGGCACGTGAGCAAAGGGGGCGCGCGGAAAGGCGAGCTTGGGCCGGCGGCAGCGCGGGAAGGCAGGCTCGGGCCGGCGGCAGTGCCGGCGGCGGCGCAGCAGCGGCGGAGGGTGCCCGGAGAGCGGGCAACTGCACAGCTTGCGGAGCGCGTAACCACGATTATGGCACCTGTCGCTTTCGAGAATTCGTATGCAGCAAGTGCCGGGGGATCGGGCATCTTCGACGAGTGTGTCCCGAGTACGGCACAGCGGGCGGCGGCAAGAGTTCTCGACTGGAGCGCGGCAGAAAGAAGGGGGTCCATTTCGGCGACATCGATAGCGGAACCAGCGCGGAGGAAGACGACGTCGAGAAGCGATTGAACCACCTCAGCTTAAACAATTACCCACCTGTAAGTCTACCTTTATCGATTGATGATAAGATTATTAAGATGGAGGTCGACACGGGCACGGCTATCGCGTGTATTAGTAAAGCCACGTATGACGAAAAGTTCTCGCACCTCCCAATCGTAAGGGATAGTACTGTTTTACGATTCTACAATGGTTCTAAATTAAAACCCATAGGAATCATTAAGCCCACGGTACGGTATTTGGATCGAGAGAAGGAGCTAGAACTTTTTATCATCGAAGACGGTACTACATCCTTAATAGGCAGGCAGTGGTTGACTGAGCTACAGATAAGGTTGCCTGACCTTAACGTAGACCTTGATTTTCACAATTGTCAAATTCATGTTAATAAGGAAATTTGTAATTTGATCGACAGGTACAGTGAAGTGTTTAGCAGCGGGCTCGGGCGGTACTTGGGCGGCAAGGCGACACTGCGCGTGCGCGAGGGCGCGACACCGGTGTTTCGGCGCGCGCGGCCTATGCCTTACGCGTTGCGGGAGCGGGTCGACGCGGATCTCGATGCCATGCTGCGCGACAACATTATCGAGCCCGTCGACTGTTCCGAGTGGGCGTCACCGCTGGTGCCGGTGAACAAGGCAGATGGTACGCTTAGAATCTGTGCGGATTACAAGGCAACGTTAAATCCGGTATTGCTAGTAGACCGCTACCCACTCCCTAGGATTGAGGATGTGCTTGTCGGGCTAAATGGAGCTCAGTATTTTTCCAAAATAGACCTTTCTCAGGCATACAACCAAATTGAGTTAGACGAGACGAAAATGTTCACCGTTATTAATACCCACAGAGGTTTATTTAGGTACAACCGCCTAGTTTTTGGCCTGTCATCTAGCGTAGGCATTTTTCAGCGTATCATGACAAATTTGTTTTCTGACATCCCTAATGTCCAAGTATTTCTAGATGACGTAATTATAGGCGGGAAAAGTAAGTCGGAACATTTATTAGCGCTCAACGCGGTTTTACAACGTTTAGTGAAGAATGGCTTAAAACTAAAGAAAAGTAAATGTGTCTTTTTTGCCAATGAGGTTTCATATTTAGGTTACATTGTTTCTAGGAACGGAATAAAGGCGGACAAAACTAAAATTGAGGCGATTATGAGAATTCAACGACCGGGAAACGTAAGTGAGTTGCGGTCCTTTTTGGGGATGGTCAATTTCTTTGCAAAATTTATTAGGAATTTCAGTTGTCTGCTAATTCCCCTTAATGCTTTGTTGCGTAAGGGGGTCGAATGGTTTTGGGATGCTGACTGCGAACGTTCATTTTCGGAGGTCAAAAAGGCTCTCACTAGCACATCTGTGTTGGCTCACTACGACCCTAAAAAGTTCTGATAGTGACATGCGACGCCAGCTCTCGAGGCGTAGGCGGCGTACTAGCACAAGCCGGGCCGGGCGAGGAGCGCCCGGTGGCTTACGCATCGCGTTCGCTCACATCGGCGGAAAAAAACTACTCACAGATTCACCGGGAGGCTTTAGCAATTATTTACTGCATGAAAAAATTTCATCAGTACCTTTATGGCAGAAAATTTGTTTTGCGCACTGACCACAAGCCGCTTGTTTCAATATTTGGGCCTAATGCCGGAATACCTACCATGACTGCAAGCAGAATGCAACGCTGGGCAGTAATTTTGTCAGCCTACGACTATGAAATTGAGTACATCAGAACAAGTGAAAACTGTGCTGATGGGTTGTCGAGGCTACCTGTCGATGTAGACGGCCAAGCTAGTGCGGCCGAGGTAGTTCCAGAACAAACTTTTCTGCATTTTGTTCAAGATGCGTTCTTATTGGCCTACAATGAGTTAAAGCGGCTTACGGCAGAAGACAATATCTTGCAGCGGTTGCTGTACTACATCCGTGATGGTTGGCCGGATACATGTGACGTCCTAGCGATGAAGCCATACTTCATAGTTATGGGCGTTATAAACCGTAAACAGTTATTGAAACTATTTATTAGCAGCAATACCGAAAACTATGTATTGACTTCTTCAGAAACTATTTATCGGGAGTAACTATTTATTGTGTGGAACGGACGGTTCACTTGCTGTCGCTCGCAACGCGGTACCCGAGCGAGAGCCGATACTAGGCGCCAGGCTGACGGAACCGACGGCAAACGATTTGCGCCAAATTGTAAAATAGGAATTGTAAATACAAAACTTCGTAACATAATGTAAATAAAAACGTGTAAAATATAAAATAGGTTTATAATAAAGGGTAAATATTGTGGATATGTACAGAATAACAATGTACATAAAATCAAATGAACTTTTAATTTAAATACGCCTGCCACCTGGCAGCCAGTCCTAAGCCTGGTCAAAGTATGAAGGAAAGTTCATTTTCATTTATCAAAATAATACTGGTGGTTACTATCGAACACCCAATACTCAGTCACGTCAATAGATAGATGCCGAATAAAATCATTTATTCAATAAAACATGATTTTCCTTCGAACCGAAACCGAGCCCTCAATCGACACTTGCGATACCCGATACCCATTCAATAACTAGTTACTAAAATAAATAGTTTCAAAAACCGTTATTACAAACTAAACCAATACATAGTTTCGGTATTGCTAAAACGCGTACCGACCCACCACTAATACTTCAACCGCAAGTCAGAACTGTATGAGGAGTTAGGATGTTTAATGTGGGGCCATAGATTAGTCGTGCCGGAAAGATGTCGCAAACGTATTCTAGAACTTATCCATGAACCACACATGGGCGTTGTGAGGTCGAAAGCTCTAGCGCGAAGTTACGTGTGGTGGCCCGGGATCGACGAGGCGGTAGAACGCGAGTGCCTTGCTTGCACAATATGCGCTGTACACGCGGACGATCCGCCTCGTGCTACACCGCGCTCTTGGGGGTGCCCCGCGCAAGCATGGACCAGGCTGCATTTGGATTTTATGGGCCCCAGAGCAGGTAAAATGTATCTGGTGGCTGTGGATGCAACTTCCAAGTGGCTAGAAGTATTTCCGGTCCCTAGTACGGCAGCCAAGTTCACCATCAATAAGCTTAGTGAACTGTTTAGTAGGTTTGGAAATCCCAGACAAATCGTGACTGACAACGGGCCTCCATTTACCAGTATTGAGTTTAATATTTTTACCAGGGCTGAACTTATTGAGCACATTTTTACACCTCCATATCATCCTGCATCCAATGGGGCCGCTGAAAATGCAGTGAGGACTTTAAAGCGGGTCATTAGAAAGGCTTTGACAGAAAAGAAAGACGTAGAAATGGCTTTGCACGCTTTCCTCAAGCATTATAGGAATACTAACCATGCTACTACTGGGGAAGCTCCTGTCGCGATTTTACAGAAAAGGCACCTTCGTACTAAATTAGATGCTCTTAAGCCCAATCCGGAGATAGGGATTCAAAATTCTCCGCTTGACAGAGAAGGGTCAAGGGTCAGGGCTTTTAGTGTGGGTCAGGATATTTGGTTCCGGCAATACTTAAGGGGGGAGAAGTGGTTACCAGGTAAGGTAGTAAGATCTACTGGACCCACTGACTATACGGTGTCCGATACAACAACCGGCAAGCACATTCATAGGCATATCGACCAGCTGAGGAAACGCACAGAAAACTCCCTTGCAACCCAAGCAGATTCTGAGTGTCCTGTGTCTACGAGTAGGTCGCTAGCTATACCTTTGCCGGATAATACTCGCACACAACCAGCGAAGTCTGCTTTCTCGTTTGCGCCTACGTCAACGGGAGTTCCGGCCTCGCTAAGACCGACACCAGACGTGTGTTCCCAATCTACGGCAATAACTCCAGTGGCAGCTGGGTTACCGGTGAACACGCCAGCGACAGCTGAGTCATCAGCCGCGTCTTCATACGCGTTCGCGCCATCGGTGCATGCCCCAGAAACAACGCCGCAATCGTCTACCGGGGTACCACCCGAGCCTCGCCCTATTCGTAAATGTAGACTCGAGAAGGTTGTAAGTTATAAGGATTAAGTAAGTTTTAATTAGTTATAGTTTATTAATTTTGTTATTTAGATTTTGGTTTAGGTACCTAATGGTATATTTATCGTGTTGATAAATAGGGTGGAGGAACTGTAGTGTATGCGACCTCCGGCCGCTAGACTGCATAGAATACGACGGCTGAATGTCCATAGATAAATGGCTGTCAAATGAGGGATTACATTGTTGCGTCCTTATTCCAGCTCCTAAATAAGAATATAACACAACCCATGTCGTAAAAAAATTGAGATCATACCAGAGCCTCTATGCACTTAACAAAAATAAACACAAATCTATATAGCAGATGTTTAACTACTTACTACAATATTAATGAACACGAGTTGCTTACAACAGGAATGTCAATTGAATTACTTCCAGCATTAATCAATTCAAAGCAATCCGGCCGATCACTGTAATGGATATCGGCGTTCGTCCCTCTCGCGCGATGTCGCCCTTTGTGGCCTAATGAACCGGTAAAAATAGACCGATTCATTCAAGTATCCGGGAAATTGACAAAGAATACCATTTCCTGAATAGTCACGTGTCACGGTTGATACATTACACCTTCCTACCGCGTATACTTAGTCTTTGTTTTCTATAAATGCCTGTACAATAGCGGTTTCGAAGACCTTTATAAAAACCATTGGTTGCACAAGTTATTCAATAAAATAATTACTCTGAATAATAAATATCGTTGTACTAATTTTGGTAGACTTAGCCTATCCTATCTGCACAGTACGCTTGTATGTACAGTCAGCGTCAAAATGATCTAAGCCTTCCAAATCTAGATCTTCCAAAAGTATCTAGAGATTTGACAAAAATCAACCTTATCTCAAGACGTAGAGATGCATTTTCATTTGTTGTTTGAGAACAAATGACAACAAAAGATAGTACACCTTAAAGTATTTGTGCTAAGAGTGATTTTTGCCAAATCTTTAGATACTTTTGGTAGGTTTGAATGCTTAGATCATTTTGACGCTGACTGTACCTATTTACGGCATATACTGTTTGAGTGTCGCACGCCCTCTAGCTTTTTTTATACAACTAAGTTGGCAAACAAACATACTGCTCTGCCCACCTGATGTTAAGTGAGAGTTGTTCTTGTGAGATTCGAAACAAATCTGCAACTCCCATGATAACGACAGTGCATGTTGCTAACTTGTGACACAAGATGTAAAGACACGGTACCCAATAATTTCACTGCCACATCTTGCCCTTCGAAGTGGTACACAGCAACGCGAGCGCTGCTGCTTTGCGGCAGAAATAGATAGACGGAGGTACCCAAGCAGGCAACCATGGTACAAAGTCTCTCTCCGGTAAAAATAAGCTGAAAAAAGAAGAACGAAATAATAACTTTAACTTCGTGCAACTGTCCACACAAGTCAGTGATTGTCACCCTTGCCGCTATCTTGAGCTGAGACATAGTATGCTTGTATAAAAATAATCTACTATAATTTCTACACCATCAATTGAATTATCGCAATAATGTATAGTTTGTGGCCATTCATAAAAACGGCAAGCAGTATTGGATCGCGTGTAGAGGCTAGCTAGGTATGTTACTAATTATAACGAGGTTCTTGTTCTTTACATTACTGGTAAGAATTTGCTGATAGGTCAGCCCTGCGCCCTACGCTGATTTTTGACAGATAATTAATTTACTGGAGGGAGACTCTGTACCAGGGTCGTCTGCTTAGGTACCTCCGTCTTATCTATTTCTGCCGCAAAGCAGCAGTGCCTGCATTGCTGTGTTCCGGTTTGAAGGGAAGATATGGCAGTGAAATAACTGGGTACTGTGACTTTACATCTTGTGTCACAAGTTGGCAACGTATACTGTGGTTCTTGTGGGGGTTGCAGTTTTGCTGCGAATCTCACAAGAGCCACGTGTATTATAGGTGACCGTTACCACTTACCATCAAGTGGGCAGTTTGCTTGTTTGCCAACTTTCTGCAATAAAAAAAAATTCTCTATACCAATCATTATAAAAACCGTTCATGACTTTCTTTTAGTTATATCAATACCAAAATGTTTTGTATTGTTTTACATGTGATAGCTCTTGGCCTTGGCACTATCTTTCCTCTAACTGTCGAATCACAACAATACTATATTTTTTTTTATTCTGGCGCAAAACTTAGGTAAGACGATGGTTGCTAGCAAGGTGAGCTCAAAAGTCCTACCACCAACCAAACTGGAGAATCGAACCCCGGACCTCCCGATCAATACCCGATGGTCTCAACCACTAGAACACGAAGGCAGTTCACCACAGAACATATACGTCCCCAGTCCCCACCGAGGAGCTCGAGTCTACTCAAATAAGGGTATTTAGGCTTTATTTAACCACGCTGGCCCAGTGCGGATTGGTCGATTTCACATACACCTTTGAACTTCTTCACAGATATATGCAGCAGGCGGAGCACGGGCTGCCAAGTCTGGACTTTAGTCACGCATTCTCTCACAATTTCAGTGACATAATCACTTTGTCTTAAAGAGTAGCACGGCGGCTCGTATTTAGTGTAACTGACGTGATAAAAATTTCTTGACGCTCTTCAAGGGACTGAGTTTTATCACAAATTTCTTGGTCTCCGACTACTGCTACATCTTCCAAGTATTACGACTGCTGCTACATCTTCCAAAATATTAAAGCTCTTGCCACAACCACAGCACTCGGAGCACAGGCACGCCAAGAAATTTGTGATAAAACTCAGTCACATGTGTCCCTTAACGAGCGTCAAGAAATTTTTATCACGTTAGTCACGCTAAATACGCGCAGCTGTGCTACTGTTTAAACATAGAGATTATGTCACTAAAATTGTGATATAATGCGTGACTCAAGTCCAGTCTTGGCAGCCCGTGCTCCACTTGCTGGTTACCCTGCGATGATTTCCTTCGCCGTAGAAGCGTAGGAAAAATGTACTTAAGAAAGTCGAAAAACGAAAAACACATGACACATAGCAGGATCAAACTCCGACCTAGAAGGCCAGTGCCGAGTCAACAGAGCCACCGACGGAGGCGGTTAAAAATATCCCATCAAAAACAAAAATGTGAAATGAGAGTCGTTGAATATTAATAATATGCGTCGTGTGAAATTGTGAATATGCTTTGCCGACAAAAGAATTGAGGTCTATACGGGTGCCAACTTATAGACAATTATTTACACAATGCACTTATTTCACTTGGGAGGTAATTCAAATTTAGACTTTGAATTGACTAGTTTTTACCAATTTTAGAAACTGTGACTACCCTTTTACAATCAAAATCAAAATCAAAATCAAAATATTTTATTCAACTTGGATTTTACAATCTCTTTTGAAAGTCAAGGAAGCTACGCCAATGGTTCACAAGTCTACGGCGGGAGACCTTGTACTGGAAAGAACCAGCAAGAAAACCAGCAAGGGCTATTTTTTTCTCCCTGTATTGTTACAGAGTCGTCAATTGGAAGCTGACCTCAAGGCAAAAATTTGAGCTCAACTTCCATAACAAATGTAGATTTGTCAGTTCTCTTCTTACTACACGTTACCAATACTACTTAATGAATAGTTATACACAACAACACGATTATTTACATTATTATCAATAATAATTTCTTCAAATTAACACCAGGCATTGGCATCTTGTAAATAATCGTTGACTTTATAATATCCTTTACTCATCAGAGTCTTTTTTACATGCGCTTTAAACTTATCAAAAGGCAAGTCAGTTACATTTTGTGGGACTTTGTTGTAAAAAGTTATACATTTCCCCATAAATGAGCTTCTAGTTTTTTGGAGCCTGTACGTTGGAACGGCAAGTTTATTTTTATTTCTTGTGTTTAAATGGTGAAGTTGGAAATTGGTTTCAAATATATTATAATTTTTATAGACATAAATCAAATTTTCATAAATGTACTGTCCTGCTAAAGTCAATATGTTAATTTCTCTAAATAAATCTCTAAGAGAGTCTCTTGCTCTTAAATTATAAATAGCGCGAACCGCTCTTTTTTGAAGTACAAAAATACTTTCTATACTAGCAGCTGATCCCCACAGAAGTATTCCATATGACATGATGCTATGAAAATAACTAAAGTAAATTAATCTTGCCGTTTCAACATCAGTAAGTTGTCTTATTTTTTTTACTGCATATGCTGCAGAACTAAGTCTGTTTGCCAAGGACTCAATATGTGGATCCCACTGCAATCTAGAATCTAGAGTAATACCCAAAAATTTTGTAGAATCGACGAATTCAACAATTTGGTTGTTCATTTGCACAATAGTATCAACTTTTCTTACATTTGGCAATGAAAATTTAATACATTTAGTTTTACTTGAATTTAATGATAAATTATTTATGGTGAACCAATGCAATACTTTAGAGAGAGTACTATTTACAACGTCAGTATTTCCGTTTCCTCTGTCAACCTTAAATATTAAAGAAGTATCATCTGCAAATAGCACCGTATCGCACAAACTATTAGTGAAGTGTGGGAGGTCGTTAATGTAAATTAAGAAAAGCAAAGGTCCCAATATCGAGCCCTGAGGCACACCCATAATTATGGGTGCACCAGCAGACTTAGATTTGTTAATGACAACTTTCTGGACTCTACTGGACAAATAAGACTCAATAAGTCTAATTGCTTCTTCAGAGACACCATAATATTTGAGTTTATTTAAAAGAGTCTGGTGACCAACGCAGTCAAAAGCCTTCGATAGCCTGTTAATGGCCTGTTAGTACTGTTTGAGACGTATTTATGAAATTTTAGATTCTAGACAAGCTAAGGAGCTTTAATAAATGTGCCAAATTTTATGTATGTAGATTAAATTAATATTGAGTTGTGAAGGGGTCAAAAGTAGCTCGAAATGGTTCGTGTATAGTACAGACGGCTGCTACGTCACCTGTTCCGTTTTCTTTGAACTTGGCTAGAATCACTGCCGCGTGTCTAGATTATATAACAACCCTGAAAAGCAGTCATTTCAGACAAAGCTTTTTTATTTTTCGAATTATAATCGATGCTTGCCTATTCTTATTTAAGTAGTCACTAAGGGTCTCAACCAACCCGCACTAGGCCATTGGGTGAAAGATGGTCGAAATCCCCTTTTTGGAGAAAGCCTGTTCCCAAGCAGTAGGCGAATTAGGGCTGACATGATGTAAAATACGTAAATAAAATGTGGCTTTAATGTTGAATGTTTTTATTTTTGTAACAAAATTGTGCTCCATAAAAATAAGACGAGCAAGAAATTTATGGAATATTATGGATGAAACCATCTTATCTGAAAAAGAAAAAAAAAACATGTTTAATAACAAACTTTTATTTAAAAAGTGGAAAATTTATTATAAATTAAATGACATCAATTTATTATATTTTATATATTACATGGTATATTTATTATTACATATTATAATACCCAATATATAAAACATAATTTTTTTCTTACAATTACCTATACCTAGATCAAGTTAAATAAGTATTTTATTCTTGTTTATTTACACAGCTTAGATAAACCTTGCGACAAGCTTTATATTATCATAAAAATTGTGTCATGTACATAATAAATTGATGCGTTATATTTAATTTCTAATTTATTTCTATTATAAATAAATCCTTAGCAAAATATATACAATTATCTTCGACACACCGTTGAAGGCCCAATGACAACAAAACGTCATTAACTTTTTGGTTCCAACTTCTAGATGCCTGCTTCAGCCCATATACTCGTATAGCCTTTTTTAGTAGACAAACTTTCTTTTCATTTCCTACTTCTATACAGCCCGCGGGTTGACACATATAAACCTTCTCATGCAATTCACCATTCAGAAATGCGGTGTTAACATCAAAATGATGAATAAGAAAGTTTTCATTCACAGCCATAGAGAGCAGCAGCCGAATCGAAGATCTTCGCACGACAGGCGAGAATGTCTCAAAATAATCCACTCCTTGGGTTTGAGTAAACCCTTTTGCGACTAATCTCACTTTATATTGCAAGTTTCCATCAGGGTCGAATTTGTACTTGAAAACCCACTTGTTGCCTACAACTTTAGCTCCTTCAGGCTTATCCACAAGTTTCCAAACTTGATTTTCTTCCATAGATTGTAACTCTTTTTTCATTACTTCTTCCCAGCTACACTTGTCTTTTCTGCTGAATGCTTCTTTAACTGTAAGTGGCTCATTTTCAACATTACAACAAATTAAACCAGAGTCATCTAACTGTTTAAGTCTGTTTCTCAAAGGATACCTAAATTCTTGTTCAGCAGGCAATGGATGCCCTTGAAAGGACGAACTTTCTATTGGTACACCTTGTAATAGTTCTGGTACAACTGTACCGACTTCAGATGGCTCAGCACCAAAAGTATCTAAATCACATTCTACAGGCGGTGACGGATTCTCAAAATTTGTCGTTTCCCAGACAGCGACATTCTCTACAGACTTCTCATGCTCATGATTATCAACGACAGAGACTGTATCAGAAACTTTTAAATTATTGCTGGTACCAGGCTCTTCCGTAGCAATAATCGAATCACCGCAACAATCCTCCAAGAACACCACATCTCGTGCCTTAATCAGCCTACGAGGGCTGTTAGGATCTAAGAATCTATAGCCGTTTGTGTTCTCGCAATATCCTACGAAGTAATACTTCTTAGTTTTCGAGTCCCAATTAGTACCCAGCTCTTTCGGAATATGTACGTAAGCACGCGAACCAAAGATTCTCATACGTTCAAGTGATTGTACCTTACCAGTCCATAGTTCCTCCGGTATCTTGAAATCATTGGCACTATGCGGCAACCTGTTTTTGATGTAAACAGCTGTATTGCAAGCTTCCGCCTAAAACTTTTTAGACAAGCCAGCATCCACCAACATCGAGCGTGCCATTTCTGTGATAGTTCGCAGGCTACGTTCCGCAACACCATTTTGCTCCGGGGTGTATGGGACAGTCAACTCATGTCTCATCCCTTTACTATCTAGAAAAAATGTAAATTGTTGATTACAAAATTCGGTTCCCTTATCTGTACGAAAACGCCTCAATTTCATACCAGTCTCAGTCTCTATAAGCGTCACAAATGATTTGAATGTATTAAATACATCAGACTTACTCTTCAAAAAGTATGCAAATAACTTTCGAGTAAAATCATCAACAATGACGAACATATACCGAGAACCTCCATATGACGTTTCTGACATAGGTCTACAAAGGTCTGCATAAATGAGTTCGAGCTTCTCTGTTGCTCTCGTAGCTACACCTACGCTAAAAGGAAGACGATGCATCTTACCTTCAATACAAGCGGTACAAGGCTGATTTCTTTATCGCTCAAATTGATACCCGGCAGCTTACGAAAATCATGCAGGTTTACGTATCCAAGCCGCCGATGCCATAGTTCCAACGAGCTCTCAACCTGAACTGTAGCCAAAGCACCATCTACAATATGAAAACAGTTATTCAGTTTGATATAAGTACCGAAAGAAATATTCTAATTTTAAACTAGGATACTTATGAAATACTTAACAATTTTCCACTTTATAGAGCTTGTTTTAAAAATGTTTTTTTTTTTAAGATTCATGGTAATTCGTCTTGGGTTTGATTTCTAGTGTAGCGCATTTCACAAGTCAATCTCTTTCATTTGATACCCATATTGGGGAGGTTGTAGAAAAATATCTAATCCGCCATTGAATCATATTACATTTATATATTAGATAAAAACAAATGGAAATATTTTCAAATAGAAACAGAAAATAATTTATAACAATGACGAAACTGATGATTTACTTTGAACAAAATACCAAACATTTAGTTTGCAGCAAGCATCAAAAAAAGCTGCGAGCCAAAAAGTCAGAGGAGACGCCTCTGACCCCCAGAGTGCAACTATGCAAATTTGTCCCCGTCTCTGTAACTTTGGTCTGTACAAGTTTTTCTCATAAAACGTATTTTGTCCTTCTTAGGGGAAATGAAGAATAGAAAATCTGTGGGGAATGTTCTATTTTGTTATTTAAATTATTCAATGAACTACTGGTGTTGCCATCGGAAACATATAAATAAAGTCTTCTTCGTTTCCATTTTATTGTAAATTAAATTATGATTCAATTGAATAGTTCAACATTCATACAACAGAGTCTTCATCTCATAAGTAACAGTAAGATGATATAAGCCAAAGCTAGTATTTATCTAGGTACTAATTTTACTGTATTGTCAGTGCTGTAATGTATTTAGAATGTATTATGTATCCGCTATCTTTCTCCTCGTCGATGTTCTGAGTTAATTAACAGAAATTTTCAATATTCGAGCCTCTACAACTTCGTCGTGACATCGCCTCTCTTAGCGCCTTTTACCGAATGTTCCATGGGGAATGCTCTGAGGAGCTCTTTAACCTTATCCCTCCCTCTCCATTCCTTAACAGAAACACGCGTAAGGGCCTTCGGAGTCATCCGTACACTGTGTCCTCCTTTTCACACCGTACCAAGAAATTTTAATATTCCTTCTTCTGTCGTTCATCCCACACCTGGAATTCTCTACCTGCGCACGTGTTTCCTCCATCCTACAACATGGGTTCCTTCAAAAGAGGCGTGAAAAAGCATCTTTTGGGCCGGCAAGGGGCGGGCAGGTAGGAGAGTGGATGTCGTCCCTACTCTTATCTGTCAACTCATTTGGGCCTCTTTCACCGCTTAACATCAGGCGGGAGGAGGTCATCTGCCGGGCCATCCATAAAAAAAAAATCTATCTATATCTGTGGATTAGGTAACTAGCGATAGGTGTTTGACATTAGCTTCATTCAAAAAACGTCAAAATTCTATCTCCAGTAAACAATTCCACAGATAGATAAAATAATGAATTGAAACAGGTCGCTGCACTCAAACCTCTGCGAACAGATGGAAAACTTAAAACGATCAGGAGTGAAATGTTTATGGACGCAAGTGATGACGTTATTATCTAGACAGCACTGCATAGAAAATAGATATCAAAATTTCAATATAATTAAATATTAAACATTATAAGATTTTCTTTTATTATTTTTGTCGTTGTTTATTATTATTACACACACGCATACACACAGAAAAATTAAGCATATGTATGTATATAATCAAGGTGCTTGGTCAATACCAGTTTTATACGTTGGGAAATGCGTTACGCATACCTCGCGCTTGAAAAAAAATCGCGAGGTTATGTCGAACTCTCCGCAGCACTGAAGGCAGAGTGCCATCCAGAAACCGGGGCCTACCGAGTAAAACCTAACGATGCCCCTTACATACCTTTGCACGAGCACGTCCCTCGCAAACGCATCCTCCTCGTTATGAGACGAGGAGGATACACCGGGGAGGGTCGCTTCTTCGCTAGACAAGGCCATGGGAACCTTTTCGGACACTTCTATGACCTCGTTTGCGTCTGTCACCCAGCAGGCCAATGGCCAGGTGCACCACCCTGTTGCTCGGTATTACATCGGGTCCGGGGGCTGCCTTTTTGGGCCTTTTTTTTACGTGAGGAATGCATTGACGCACCGTCCAAGCCCCCGGGTAGGGGCAAGGGTGTGTGGGACTCCGCGGCAGAGTGCTGCGACTACCCAGTAAACCTCACGGGAACACCTCTCCGGCCATAGATGAGCGACTTGCGCGCATGCGCAGAGCGCTGGCACGCGTACGTCGCCCGGCCTGGCCCGTACTGCGCCTAACATGGGACAGTACGGGCTTCCCTCTCCATCAGAGGTATGGGAGCAGCTAGTGTCCCATAGCTGCTCCCACCATCGCAGAGGTCGAGTGCAATGCAGGCGACACGGTACCCAACCGCGTCGCCCGCTGACCCCCACTAGGACGGCGGAATCAGAGCATTGTAGCCCCTCCGTCCGTCGCCGCCCTGCCCTCCGGCGCCGGCCGCCTTGCACTTGCAAGCGGGTCCTGCTCTCGTTCGCGCTCATGCGCCTCCTTTCGAGCCATCACCACCTCGGCGAAGTTAGCGACGACTGCCTTTTTGGCCCTGAGGCGGGGTTTGGTCATACCCTATCAAGCAGAAACCTAACCATATTAACAAAGTCATATAAAAGATAAGGCATCATTGAAAATTCGACATTTTTTTTTTTTCTTTTGTTATATTAATTGTTATCGAACTCCTCCGAAACGGCTTGACCGATTGTTATATATTTTTTTGGTTATATTTGGTAGGTCTGAGAATGTGAGAATAGGTCACAGACTATTTTATACCACTAGGTGATAAGAGTGGCCCTCTCCAGAAATTTTTAAGTGTTGAGCTTTATCAAAGTGAAACGTAGTTCGCGGGCACAGCTAGTATATGCGAAATAAAAACCACCCAATACGCTCAAAACTCACTTATATACCATGTTGCATAACGTGTTGTTACCTAGTATATTCTATTTGTAGCAATCAGTGTAGTGAATCCGGACCTATTCAGCCAAACTGTTGATTCACGTTGCACACATATAGCCTGTACCTGGTTCACGGTCCATCGCAACACGATTTACTTGCTTCCAATTGGGTCAAATGTTAATTTGTCATGTGTATAAAGGCAAGCATTGATATTTTACCAAATTATTGAGCATTTTATTGATTAGAGACAATTTTACCGCGTGAAAATCTGTTGAGATATTTATGACTCATAAGAGCCTCAAAGTTACCCAAAAGCGTGCGTCATAGAATCAGAAATGTCAGGAGACTACAGGAGAATCGAGGATCAACCCAACACAACCTAAAGAATTGCAATCCTCAAATAGCAGTGGGCAGGGCACATTGCTAGCAGGTCTGACGGCCGTTGGAAAGAAATGCAAGCGCAGGACTGATCGATTGTTATTACTTTATTTATAATTTTTCTTAGTATATAATATAAATAAGAGTTTACAACGTTTTTTGTATTTTTTCAAGTTTTTGAGGTATTTATCTCTGGTAACCTGTAAAGTTTAAACCAAATTGTAAAGCTTCCACGTGGTATAAATTAATCATTAGAGTTTTATATCGAAGCAATGATCAAATGCACAGACTTAAAACTGTAAGATCCTTTTTAAACAGTTTTTATTAAACTCCCTATGAATATTATTTATAAGTATTATTTTAATACAATAATTGTTGTAATGTAGACGACTTGCGATTTAATAAATCAATATCTTATTTTTATCATAGCTTGGAAACAAGGCCACTCTTTAAAAATTACATATATTATTTAGTACAGTACGGAGCTTCTTATTTAGAAAGCTGATACAAAAAATCATAGTCTTAACTTAGACTTGCTTTCGGCTGAGTGGTATTAAAATAAATGTAATTAAGGACCTCCTTGGCTGCCTCGGAAAACAGAATTGCTACATCTTTCGTTATTAATTATTCAACAATCGCAAAAACCCAACACAGCAGGCAGGGAAAAAACAAAACCTTGCTGCGCAATGTATCTTTATTTAAAATCATCACATCAAATGTCATGCATGACTGATTTTTAATAATGAAATTAACAAACACACACATACACATGTTATGATGATTAAAATGGGTGTTCCATTTTATTATTTTAAGAATAACATTGAAATACCATATTTGAAGTGAATATTAACTCCTAAAACAATCTTCAGTTAAATCCTATATTATTTAATCTATACAAATAAATAAAATTGAAGTGTCTGTTTGTAATGTCAAAACAAGTTTTTACTAAATGGGTATGAATGTATATCGGTAAAAACACAATTTAAAACTTTTTTGTCTGTTTGTCTGTTTGTTCCCGCTAATCTCCGGAACGGCTAGACCGATTTTGACGGGACTTCCACTAATAGATAGCTAATTATATAAGGTATAACCATAAGAATAACTAATAATACGAGTATAGAAGCGAAACTCCCGGCCGTCGAGCGCTCAAGGCCACGTTATTTACCTACCGTTTGATTTCCGTTGAACGGAATCGCCAGTCAAGGCGCGCACCGTGTGTTTCAGGTACCTTGTGAATGTTTTCCTATTGATTACCTGATTAATATTTTTATAAGAATGCGTATTTACTACGCGCTGAAGTTTAATAACCGAAACTTCAAATCATCTACAAAAACGCCATCTTTTAAAATATCAGACATTTGTAAATATTTCTGTTGAATTGAAACCATTTAAATAAAAATGATTGAATACTTTAAAATTATTTTTATTATACCTACCCTAGATACAGATACAGTTTTATTCGTATCGAGTTTCTAAAGCTGTCATTGTAGTGCAATTTTGAAACTCTGTAAGTAGGCATGGGATTTTTTTTTGTCAAGTCGGGAATAATTTGAATTATGAGAAACTTTGGTACTGCTATATATATTTTTATCGACCTTTGTCACTGTTCCATATAAAATTTAAATACAATCAATACTTGATTAATATTATGAAACAACAGATTTTTTTTCAAGTGAAAATGTTGGTCTGATAGTAAAAAGTGAGCTTAGGTTTTATCCATTAGTACATTCATAACTTCAGCTCTTGGACTATAAACGTAGGTACGATACCTAAATTACAAACCATTTTTGTACATCGAAATTCGAAACATTTTAATGATTTTATTCTCGAAGTGTAGGGATTAAGCTCAATTAATCAAAAATAGGCAGGTTCTTATAACTACGAAATCAAAAAAACTAAAAATGTGCGTACTATTCCTAAAGATAGTTGCTCGCTCGCTACACTTGAAGTACAAAATCAATAAGACTCGGTGTATGCTCAGTTTCTCGTTTAATGTAAAATATGGAGGTACCTATATAAAAAATATTGTAGTGGTAACCATACGTCCATGTGGTGACCCTAGCGGCGTCCGCAGACCACTGCGGGGCGTTACAGGGGGAAGGGCGCTGTAGGTATGCAAATAGCGGCATTTGGCGCACCCACAAAGGAGATTCGCTTCTATACTCGTATTATTAGTTATTCTTATGGTATAACAGAGGCTACTTTTTATTAAGATCTTAAAAAAATTGCCTACAAAAATCAAAATGCTGCCAAAAGTTACTATTCCACGCGGACGAAGTCGCGGGCACAGCTAGTGATAAATACAAAGAGAATTCTATGAAATATGAATAGGTGTATATACTTGGGTGTGCGACAGGACTTAACCGAGTCGTGCACCAGTTCTCACTGCAACTTAATTGAAACGTTCCGCGATTTCACGCCTGCATTCCATCCAGAATCATTGCATACTCTCTAAGCCTGTAGGAACGTTAAATAAAGCCAGTAAACGTCGTATATTCCTACCTGGGCACTATTCCCATATTAATGTGGAGTTAGGTGGTACACGGTCGATTTCACCAACCATAACTTAGCTTAGGAAGCCCCTAAGACGTATGCTGTCACTTTTTGTCTTCAGTGAAATGAATGTGACAGCATGCTACCTAAGAGTCACCTAAGCTAAGATGAGGTTGGTTAAAATGGCCAACAGTCGCCTATGCAATTGGGATGATGACTGAATTCTAATTTTTACTTCTCGTCATTAAATATTAAAATACCGTGGAAAAAGATGCAGTCCTGTGAAATTAGAATTAAAATCGGCTTAGTAATACATTAGATACAAGCATTTTTAGTTGTTCATTTGAAGGCGATTAGACAGAGAGATCCGACATCAACCGTGACGTCATCGTTGAGTACGGCCATATATACTCCTTGTAAATTGCCGTTTTGCTAGAAAGAGATGGAGAAAAATCTTTAATACCTTATATCTTGGTTGTTTTTATAGTTATTCGAAAACCGTTTTTTTCTTTCTGTTTATTATATGAATGAGCTTATATTAAAGCAAAAAATTTGTTTTAGTCATCTAGCCTATTGGCGTAACTCTAATAATAGTTGAAGAACGTTCACTTTGACGTCGTCCATGGGTACCTAATCAAGAATTTGAAATATTTTAAACTACTCCATGCTTTGAAAAGCACGTTAAACAATGCGTTCTGTGCCTGATTTCGTTCCAGTCATGTCGACATTGAGTAGGAAAACTATTTTGTGTACAGTGAACTACTATTCAACATTTTCACATTTCATTTCAACTCACGATGTTATTTTTCTTATATTTATTATTCTTGTCTTGACTGTAAAGTCGTAAAATTTTTCCTATATGTTACTGAAATTAAGATCTAATATGGTTGTATGCATGTTATAGCTCTCTTATTGCTGGGGTATACTTCTTGATACGGGCTTTTGGCCAAATGAAAAGAAGGAAAGTACAGTAAATTGAGTCTAAGAATTATTATTATTACAGGCTTAGAGAGTAGACGTCAGGGGAGGAAGCACAGAGTTAGCCGCAGCCCGGTGTTTGCATTTAACGTGATACAATATGCACTCCAACGCTACGATATTCATAGCTCACCAAATCTTACTAATGAGCCAATGTATTCCGCTTGCACGTAGCTTGTATTGCTGTAAAAAGCGGTTGAGACACTCGTACCTATGTTTTGTTGTATTAGAATTTAACGAATACCCCAAACGATTTGAAAAATTTTGATATTAGTTGAAAAAAGAGTAATATTAATAACTTTATTACCCGCCAGTATTACAGAGATAATAATTATTTAAATAAAAGTAGTGAACAATTAATATTGTATAAACAATTAACAACAAGTAAACAATTTAGAGAAAGTTGACTATGGTGGATCTGCAAATTTTCTTACTTTTCTATCAGTAGAGAATATTGGAAGACCCTTCAGATTATTTTAATCTTTTAAGTGAATTTAATACCATCTCCAAAAAATTACTTAAAAGAATATAGCTAAGCGTCAATGCGTGCCTGTTGTATTAAAAAAAAACTAATCTCTAAGTCCTAAAATTCAAGAATCCTTTCATCTTTAACTCAGCTCGTGACTACCTGCTTCGGAAAAAAAACATGAAACACGTTGGACGTGCCTTTAAAATTTAAGGGGTTCCTTCGATTTTTTTGATCCTGAGTTGGTGACAATGTGACCAATTGGGAAGTATACCCTCTCAAACAATAATAGTACATTGTTACCCCAGGTGTGAAAGTAAATTATTTAGTCCCGAGACGGTGTTTGGCGCCCGAGCTTTCCATTACGAATACAAGGAAAGTAAAAACAAAACAATGAATTAGCTAAAGAATAAAAGTGTAAATTTTAATTTACATAAATCAAAAACTTCTGCTTTAGCCCGCTTTCTCTTATTAAATCAGGGGTTAACTCCATACCTAAATAAGATGAACTCATTGTGTTAATTATTAACACAATGTTATACACATATAATTAACAGTTAATACAAATCTCTGCTAAACGGAAGTATTAACAAAACTCTACAAATGACAAAAAACACATGAAGATCGCATTGCCGCTTTCCCGCACCTTTCCCGCTTATTTTTTCTGTGGCCGGCCAGCTATTCAGCCATTATTTTTCATTTTTATGATTTAAAGAATGGTAAATACTTTTCCCAAATCTATGTTATTTTAAAGAAATAGTTGAAAATAAATTATAATAAGGTCATTTAAAAAGTCGGAAAATGGTTCAATAAAAATGTGAAAAAAGAACTAGTTTCTTTATTAAAATTTGACAGCAGCTGTCAGTTGAAAGTGATTCTCCCTAGGGCTGAAAAGTATTACTTTCAACCCGCTCCTCAGGCAATTTCGGACCTACTTTCAGAGTATGAGTAATAAAAAAGAATTTTCCAAATCGGTTAATAAATGACGGAGCTTAGAGGTCACTAACATAAAAAAAAGTCTAATTGAGAATCTCCTTCTTTTCTGTGAAGTCGGTAAAAAAATCAAGTTTGCATTTGATGGAGCGTTACACATATTAATATTATCAATTTTAAAGTTATTTGCATAGAATGACAACATAAAAATAAATAAATTGTTCTCAGTGATCTGTATTTATAAAACGCTTTTGTGACTGACTGATTGACTGACTGAGGTATCAACGTTAAGCCCAAACTACTGAAGTCAAAAGCATAAAATTCACTACAGGAGTTTGTTGACTTATGTAGACGCCCACACTAAGGAAGGATTTTTTAAAATTCCCACAGGAAGCTGAGAAACCCCCATCCAAAAAATCAGGAAAACTATTCAGTAAACTAAAACAACATGGCGGGTGGATTTTATACTCAAATACTTGCTACATACTAAGGTGTCACATGTCATATCAAAGGAACAAAGAAAATTCAAATTGTTTTTTTTTTTAAATATCTTTACTGCGGTAAGGCAAAAGAATCCATAGTCCATACAACCAATTTGTTAACTCATGTTTTTTTTTGCTTATTTGCCGAATGTTCTCATTATAACATAGAACTTTTTTATTGCTAATCAATTTACACGAAATCTGTATTTTTTTTAAATTTGATGTTGATATGAAGCTATCATTAACAGCGAGTAAAGTCAAATTTGGTTTAATTAATAATATCTTTGGATAACTATGCCTTATAAAAATAATGCATAGAAAAACATATGAGACGTTTATGTTATGCTATTCGATGATTATGTGATTTATGCCAAGCCTCCTTATGACAAACAACATTAGGCGAAAAGAAAGGTCCCCGTTATCCTCACATGTGTCTGTATCATTGAAACTTTGGCGCTCATTTATTAACGCAGCGCGAAGTCCAAAGTGTGGTACGCTACGGAATAGAGTTGGCCGGTTGTTCTGTCTCTAGGGGTTCCGCGCAATGTCCCGTACGCTGTTTGACATGTGGCTGTGGATACAGGATGTATACATCTATGTCTACAATAGACATGTATGTTACATGTGACATGTGTGTTATTGAGATACAGATACATGAGTCTATGTAGAAATATTTTAGTGATTTTGAAATTAACAATGTCAAGAGCAGATTAAAAAATGTATAGTAAAAAACATTTTAAAAACCAGCTTTTATTTTAATGCGTTGTTTATTTTTTGTGTTGTAGGTAGTGTATTACTCTGGTATCACTGATTTTCGTACAGACAAAACGTTTTTACTCTTTCTCGGCGTTGATATGAAATAAGATGAAATGAAATAATGATGAGCGAATGAAACATATGATGAAATAAATGAAATGAAATAAAGCGATATTTCTGTATTTGGTGTCTTATGCAACTCTGTACTAGTTCTAAAAGATCAAATACTGCCTTCGCGCATAATTGTTAGCGGTAAAGTATAATGCCCTAAAATTGGATTTTCTCTCACTGAAATTGAGTCACCCAGAATCCGCAAGAGTTTCCCGGACAAAAATAACACTGTAACGGAATAAGTACACGTAATCTCAATACAGTACAGCGTTTTGCATTCGGAAATCAAAGCGGAGGAAAGGTCGGCTTAAGATAAAGTAGCCCGATGTAAATATTGCAACGATTCGACCTTTCCGCCGGTTCGGGTCATTCGAATACATTACGATACGGCGCCGTAATGAATATTGGACGTAGACACAAGTTGTGTCCGTTTCATTCTCTAATTGGAAAATTCTGGTTGCAAACATTGCGTGGGGATTTATTTTATTCACAATGAGCTGAGCTCAAAGACTGACTTTATTGGAAATGGACGTAATGCTAAGAACTAATAGATACCTATAGAAAGAAGGTTCAGATTCTTAATTTTATATAGGAACAAAGTACTGTTTTTGCCAGCGATTTCTTACGCGTGTAGTTTATACGGCTCGTATTCATAATTGCAACTCAAGTATGAGATCGATCTGAAGATACTGTTTTTGACAGATGTTCCATACATTAAACGTCAAAACTGCAGCTTAAGATCAATCTCAACTTTGAGACGCGTTCATTAATACGAGCCTTTGACTGTGTATCACCAAAAGAGTGTTACAAATCATTCCCGATACGCTAGGAAAACGGATGGTCTAGCTAAATCAAAAAACAAAAAAAAACGATATCTATACCTATAAAATGCTTTGTCCTGAATGACTGACTGACTGACTGACTGACGGATCAACGCACAGCCTAAACCGCTGATCGTAGAGACTTGAAACTTGCAGGGTGTGTTCTTTGTATGATGTAGGCGTCCGTTAAGAAAGGATTTTCCGAAATTCTACCCCTAAGGGGTTGAAAATGGGGGGAAAAGTTTGTATGGGACATCGTGATTCCGTTCTCGAATCTACTTCAAATTTTGCATAAACTTTCTTTAACAGAATTAATGGAGGACGTGTTTCGTATTTTATTGAAATTCATCCCCAAACGGGGTGAGATGGGGTGATAAACTGAAAAAATGTCAAAATCGACATTGATGCCGTTTTCATGGTTTTTCGGGTCGTAGATTACGAAAATAACATCGATTTCAACACCACATACCATAATCCCTGGATGGGGTGCAATGGGGTTGAAATAGTTCATTTTAAATAAATAGTTTGAAAAATACCATATAAAATTTTCGAACAATGTTTATGTAGAAAATCAACATGGCGCACGGGAAATTATTTTGACAAGTCTGTCACATAGTGCAAAGAAAAATGTGCAAATATTTTCTGTTAATGGCTGTGCCCATCTGGATTTCGCCAACTAAGAAGTTTAAATTGTATTTTTCTTATGTCGTACCGTGGTGGTAAGGCAAAAGGATCAAGCCATACAACCAATGTATAAAGCATTTTTAAGACAATATCCCGTCACAATAAAATTTGTAGGTTGGTTTAATTCTTGACTAATTTTCACAAAATAGGTACAATTTTTGAAATATTTGAAATGTTGAAAAGTGAAGATATCCTTTTCAAGGGTAAAGGGGTTTGAAAGGTGTTATATGTTTTTACATTATGACTAAGGAATTAAACTCTTTCATCCATTTAAAACTATTAAAAGTAATAGATGAATATTGATAATAAAAAAAATATCTGCCTGCAATGATTCTGGGTTACGCGTAGAGGGACGCGACGGGACTCTTGATCCTAATGTGTAAAATGACGGATCATATTTCTCAAAGAGTAGAACATTATGAACTTAGGAAAATTACCCTAAATTAAACATGGTCACCGCTCAAAAAAATGGATAAAAGTTTGTTTTCAAACCCAGCAATATGGGTATCAAATGAAAGGCCTTGAAGAGTAGAGCATTAGGTACCTAGGAAAATTGACCTAAATTCAACATGGCCGCCGCTCAAAAAAAAGGATAAAAGTTCTTTTTCACACCCAGCAATATGGGTATCAAATGAAAGGCCTTGATGAGTAGAGCACTATGAACCTAGCAACATTTACATAAATTCAACATAGCCGCTGTCAGAAAAGGTGGATATAAATTTGTTTCTAAACCTAGCAATATGGGTATCAACTGAAAGGCCTTGAAGAGTAGAGCATTAGGTGCCTAGGAAAATCGACCTAAATTCAACATGGCCGCCGCTCAAAAAAGGTGGATAAAAATTCGTTTCCAAACTAGCAATATGGGTATCAAATAAAAGGCCCCAAAGAGTAGAGCACTATGAACCTAGCAACATTGACATAAATTCAACATTGAATTTAGGTTGATTTTTTTGGTTCCTAATACCAAAAAAATCAACCTAAATTCAATCTGGCCGCTGCTCAAAAAAAAGGATAAAAGTTTGTTTTCAAACCTAGCAATATGGGTGACAAATGAAAGTCCTTGATGAGTAGAGCACTATGAACCTAGCAACATTTACATAAATTTAACATAGCCGCTGCTCAAAAAAGGTGGATAAAAGTTCATTTCCAAACCCAGCAATATGGGTATCAAATGAAAAGTCTTGATGAGTAGAGAAGAGTACTATGGACCTAGCAATATTGACTTAAATTCGACATGGCCACCGCTCAAAAAAGGTGGATTAAAGTTCGTTTCCAAACCTAGCAATATAGGTATTAAATGAAAGGCCTTGAAGAGTAGAGCACTATGAACCTCGCACAATGATGAAAATCGCACAAAATTCAATATGGCCGCCGCTCAAAAAAACGGATAAAAGTTCGTTTCCAAACCCAGCAATCAAGTATCAAATGAAAGGCCTTGATCAGTGGAGCACTATGAACGTAGCAACATTGACGTAAATTCAACATGGCCGCCGCTCAAAAAAGGCGGATAAAAGTTTCTCTTCAAACCCAGCAATATGGGTATTAAATGAAAGTAGGCTCTGAAGAGTACCTAGAGCAGGGTTTCTTAAAGTGGAGTCCACGGACCCCTTAGGGGTCCGTAGCATGTGTATCAGGGGTCCGCAGTAGGTCAGTATGTAAACATATTTACTAGGAAAGTGTGTAGTAAATATGAAATGCGCCTTGCCTTGTCGAAGACAATTCAACAATTATTTGACGTTTTCATTGAGGTCAACAGCAGCACCCTTCTCATTAACCAAGTAGTGAGTGTATTGAAAGAATCAATAATAGTTTTTTTTATTAAGTAATAGAAAGAAGGCTTTTTTCATTTCTATTTCTATTCAATATTTTTGACAGGGTCCGTGGAATTATTTAAATTGTGGAAGTGGTCCATGACTGCAAAAAGTTTAAGAAACCCTGACCTAGAGCATTACGAACCTACGAATATGGTCCTAATTTCGAAATGGCCGCTGCTCAAGAAAGGCAGAATAAAGTTGAACCTTTATGGAATAAAATGGAGGAAAAACTATACACTGTGTTAAGCATTTTGATGGCGAAACGTAGTTCGCGGGCACAGCTAGTATACGTATATAATGCCCTTTGAAAAGTAGGAAATAATTCTCAGATTTATTTCATCTATGTCATCGGGGAATCGCTATGAAAACAAACCCACGGAAACTTTTCCGGGACCAAGAAATACTGCTGCTCAGTGACTTTTGAACAGCTGAACAGATTTTCATCAAATAAAGCTAATAAGCCCGCCGAGGACTTATGCAATCCGAACAAAATATTAACTTTAATGATTTTTCTTTACTTAAGCAAAATTAGTAAAATTGCTGATTTCTTTTGACATTATTTGGTAGTCCTAAAATTCATTAAATCTGTAATATATTTTGGCATAAAAATTATATACTTTTCATTTGGTACAGTTTCGGTGACTAAAACGAATTGCTTGCATGCCCTACCCCTTAGAGTACAATTAAGAGTCGTGTAGGCGAGGTGGTTCGCGTGCTGAGGAGTAGGTAGGTGGTGTAAGGTCACACCGCCGCGGCCGCAGCTGAAGCAAACCGAAGCTGAAATAAAACCAAATTCAAAAACACAAAAAAGACAAAAGTGAAATAAGATTTCACACAACATCACATTTTATATTTAAAGTCGATGCCAAATTTTAACTCACTATACATGCAGTATTCTTATATTTTATGAGACTTTCCGGGAGATAATCGCTTAGTACCGCTAAGACAATGGGACTAAGAATATACTCGCATTTCTAATACAAAAATAATTCTGTAAATCTGTGGACATAAAAAGTAGTTACAGTTGAGATAAGAAAAATTCTTTTTTGAAATCAGTTGATAAGTGCAGATCTTTCGGATATCCACTGAGCTTAATGTTTCACAATGACAAATATTCTCAGCTAAATGGCTTAGTTACAAGATTACTGGCATGACCAAACACAAATCTAATCAAGAAACATACTAAATATTCGACAACTATACAGCTCGATGGCTTATAAGCAAACCGAATGGGTCAATCGACCAATTTCCATCTATTGCAAAGGTTTGTATTAAAAGTAGGAAGTAGCCCGCTTAATCCTACACTATGACAAACTGCACTAGGTATTCGTTTGTCAAATTTAAATAAAATCGAGGTTTTCTCCTTAATCGCAAGGAAATCTTTAGCTTATTATATAAGAAACTAATAATAATTAATATACAATTGTAAATGCGTAACTCACACTAGATTATGTGAAGAGTAGTAGTAAGCGTTTTCTAAAATATATACAGGGTGTAACTGAACACCCCAATATCCATCAGAAGTAGATATTCTGTAGGAAAAATATTAGGGCTAACAAACCTACTTTTTTTCCATACAAACTAAATAAATTATTTTTTACGAGTACGAAGAATACTACTCTCACGTCTGTCACATGTCATTTTGTGTTTAAATTTCATTTGTGTTGAGAGCTGATTATGGTTGTCATTTGAAAGTCTTTGCTTTCAGTTTAAAATCAAATAACTCTGAAAGTATTGGGGTTCCAGGTCTAAGACAAGCACCGAAGGTCCATTTAGTATCTAACTTATATGCCCCTTAAATATTATTAGGGTGTTCAGTTACACCCGATATATACATAGATATACATAGATCAGTTAATATTGTACCCATGAATACCAAAGGCACGGACCACGAGTCTGTGGAGTTTTAAATAAAAAAAAGGAAATCTAAGATATCCAAACATTAGTACCTTTTTACAAATTAATCAAAATGAAAGGTTTAACCTGAAAGCGAGCTTAACTTGTATTCTTCGCGAACTGAGGATCTGGCTATATTACTTTAATTTTAATTATTACTACATAAATAATAATTGTCAGACAGCAATGCTGTTAATATTGCTAACAATTATGGCGATATTTTTTTATTTATTTAAATAATAAGCAGTTAACTTATACAGATAACCCATAGACAACGATAAAGAAGACTGTACCAGGGTCGACTGCTTGGATACCCTCGTCTTACCTATTTCTGCCGCAAAGCAGCTGTGCTTGCATTGCTGTATTTTGGTTTGTAGGGTGAGATATAGCAGTGAAATTACTGAGTACCGTGATGGTACCGTGACTTTACATCTTATGTCAGAAGTTGGCAACGTACACTGTGGTTCTTGTGGGGATTGCAGATTTGCTGCGAATCTTTTTTGGATGAGCTGAGAGTTAACTAAACTAGTGCATATCTAAAATTACCCCAATAACACTTAACAATATTTTCCATAATGATGAATCACAGACTATGCACAAATAATTATTCATCTTGGCAACATACCAATTGAATCTAATTAAGCTGGCAAATATAAATTAATCTATACTTTCATAGTAAATGATCGTATGTTCTATGTAGTAGAAGTGTGGTTCGTCGAAATAATTCCAACGTTAACGGAACTGAGTAAATTAATCGACTATCTTTGAAGGTAGTCGAGCTATAACAGGGTTCTCCAGTTTCAAATTCCACAAAGTTTACAGAAACTTTTGATGGATTCCGTTCGGAACAAAATAGATGTAGCTACGATGTTTGTTTACATCATGATTATACTCCTTATTAACGTGAAAAGGCAAATATAACGTTCTTATAAAATGAACTTCAACGTGAAGGAGAGCATAATATAATTTTTCAAAAGGTAAGAGATTGTGCACATAAGATTTCGCAAATATTCACGATTAAGACTTTTGAAGAACCTGGGTACAATGCTCGTCGGAGGTCCTATGGAATTTCCCAATAAGTAAAACATCTTAAAATACTCGCATATGTGAAGACAACGAAAATCATATCAAATTCTCGCACCCACAGGGAAACTTGATGACGAGTATGAAAAATATTAGTACAACCAGGGATAAATAGTCCAACTCAATAAGTTCCAGGCAGCATGCAGCAGTCAAAATGTGGTAGTGTTCATAAAGTTGGGCAGTTTTCAATCTCAGGACGAAATAAAAGTGTTCGCGTGCATGTTGCCAGAAATTACAAACAGAGCAATAAAGTCACTATTACAAAAAAATAAAACCGACTTCAAAAGCACCAAAAAGGCGTAAATAAAGAATACACACACATACAACATCACAGTTTTATATTGAAGTTGTTGCCTTTGAAGTAAGTATCTTAAATCGTTCTTATACGAGTATTTTTTAAGACGTTCCAGATGATCTTTGCTTAACACCGACTTCAATATTAAACTGTGATGCTTTGTGTATTCTAATATTATTTATGACTTTTTGGTGTTTTTGAAGTCGGTTTTATTTTTTTTTATCTTTTTAGTTTATAATACATGAGTTTTAGAATTTGAGTCAAGGCAAACACCAGAATAACTTAAAATAAAACATCTTTCACTCTAAACAATATTGAAATAATTATTCCCAAACTCCTAACCTACCAGAAACCTTCCATCATCAGCCCAGTAACTGGATATGATGACTACCAGATGCAAATACCCTGAATATCTTTAGCAAAAACATGAAACACGTTGCACGTGCCATGAAATCCAAGGGTTTCCCTCGATTTTCATGGGATCCCATCATCAGATCATAACATGGTGACAATCAGACCTCCTCGGGAGTATACTCTTTCGATTACAAAAAGAAAATCGGTCTTCAAATGGTGGAGTAATCGGTGAACATACATTAAAAAAATAGATACAGCCGAACATAGAACCTCCTCCTTTTTCGAAGTCGGTTAAAAATGCATAGTTACTACTTTATCCGATAACATTGAGTTCAGGCCATTCCATAGTTTTTTTTCTTTATGATCACATAAAAATTAAGTGTCAGTTGAAAAAAAATACGTTTTTTATGCAACTATGTTAGCAAACAAGCAGCTTGCCTACATAAGCTGCGACAGACGCCTACGGCCTTATTAATAAAAATTTTACTCCTTGGATCATCCTCGGATTAGTTACTCCATGTTTTGTCTTGTTTCCGCACATGTCGGCTGTCATATGTCAAAATAAGACAAAACACGGAGTAACTAATCCGAGGATGATCCTAGGAGTAAAATTTTTATTAATAAGGCAGTTATAGTACACGTGGTTCCTGCAAATATACAACCCCACATGGACTCCAATACGTACATAACCAACTTGTGACATAAGATGTCAAGTCACAGTACCCGGTAATTTCACTGCCTTTAAACCGAAACACAGTAATGTAAGTACCGCTGCATGGCGGCAGAAATAGGTAAGATAGAGATACCCGTGCTGACGACTCCCTCTCGTAGACAATATCGCCTTTATTGTTAGGATAAGTTACATAATATTTACTCTTATGTGCACATTGTTTGGGGCGTTCAGCATTATTCGCAGTTGCGATCAGACTCAACATAGCAAGAAGTCGTATTAGACTGGGCAGCTATTAGAATTATATGAAGAGCACAGGCCAGTCTAACTATTAGCATGTACGTATTCAATACGAGCAGCCTACTGTCAGTAGGTCGCGTCGTATATAAATCAGGCATTTCGGCACACGACACGAGTGTGTTGTTTTTTTATAGACAATCTAACAAAATTCGATCATGAGCTTGGAGTGTAAACCATTCGAAGCTACAGTTATCGTAGCAGCTACATTGAGTCGTAGTTAATCAAGGCAACGAGCACAGTTTCATCGATGACCTACGAAACTTCGATAATGGGTTTAGCGCGTAGACCATTCGTAGCTACAATAATTGTCGTAGCACCTACGAGTATAATAAATCGTAGTATGGTTATTCATAATAAATATGCATTAAGGCGCATAGTAAGGTCAAACATAAAAAATCACTGCAGAAAAAACCGGTTCTCTTCATAAATATTGAATAAAAAAATCTTTAAAAATGATATGTTATTATTCAACGCATTCTTTAGAGGATGGTCTTTTTAATTTTTTGATAAATTAATTAAAACTTGGTTAAAATGTGACCCAAACATGCCTCGATTTCAAAACTTTAAACCTAATCGCGTCGTAAATATTAGAGTTAATCATATACTTTTGATTTCCATAAATAAAGTGAACAATATTCTAGGGGATGGTCTTTTTAGATTTTTCTTATTCGCCTTAATTAATTTTTTATTGAAATAATTCATCTTACGCGTAAAGGTTTGCTTAAATATTCCCCTCACTCTCACTCACTCACTCCTATGTAATCAGTGCGGGACGATCGACGCAAGGTCATTGGGACCACTATGCGCCTTAAGCTTATTGCTATTTTGGATTGCATACTACCCAATGCCTATATGGAGTAATACTATTCTAGAAGCCGCACTTAATTTGCACGTAAAGTGCGCCTTGTGTTGTGTTCTCTTGTTTTAAAATACAAAATCATTCAATATATGATCTAATATATCATTCATCTTAAAAAATTATCTTACTATGCTATTTTTTAGGAATGTTGAAAAATTAATTTAAATAATACACACAACAATATAATTCTTAATTAATATACTTAAAGTTATAAAATATAAGTTGGTTAGCACTGCCATATATTCCAGTTAGTTAAATTAAATTGTTAGCTTGGCCGCTAAAACGCTTAAAATATTTTGACTCTGAAATTGTATAATTTGATTACACACTCAAAGCATCCCCTAGCACTAAGCCGTGATAAAGTCGTTGATTTAAGGGGAACAAACCATTTGGAATGAAAGATAACATATCTGTGGTTCTCCTAATTATGAGGAGAATTATTTATTAGCTTGTAAGGTGGGTGGCTTATCAAGGTTGGGCAAGGGCGCTTCTCTGAGAGACAGCAGCCTCGGGCCTTTGTCCCGACCGTCATATATATTTGCGCATACAATATCTATGTCACTTAAATGTTACATTGGAATTAAAAATAATGGAACTGTATTTTTACGTAGCACGGCTAATAGGCTAGATGACTAAAAAATTTTTTTTGCTTAAATAGAAGCTCATTCATATAATAAACAGAAAGAAGAAATCGGTTTTCGAATAACTATAAAAACAACCAAGATATAAGGTGTTAAAGATTTTTCTCCATCTCTTTCTAGCAAAACGGCAATTTACAAGGAGTTTATATGGCCGTACTCAACAATGACGTCACGGTTGATGTCGGATCTCTCCGTCTAATCGCCTTCAAATTAACAACTTAAAATGCTTGTAAACGTAAAAATTAGAATTCAGTCATCATCCCAATTATCGAAGATCACGTTAACAGTAACCAGAGACAATGCGCAAAAAGTATTCCATTAAAAAAAAAGGACACCCTACGACAGGGAAACTTTCATCAAATAATATAATGGTAAGTGAGGAGGAAGCCGAAGCTGGAAGCGAGCTTCACCTGGACTCCTCAACAACTGAGGAACTAGCTACTCGTATCATACCTCTAATTGTCTGAACACAACAATAATATTAAAATTTTTATTATGGCGACAAACTTAGGTAGGGCCCACCAAACTGAGCAGAAAAGCTGTGTTTCAAGAAAAAACGACATTTAAAAAGAAATTATCTAGAGTTAAAGATTAGACTAAAAGAAAATTACAGCAATATTCAATTTTTATTTGAACTTAAAAAATAAGGGTTTCAAATTTGTCACTGTTTGTGCAGCGCTTCCTAATTTGAAAGATTTTCTGCGCAGACCACAGTGGCCAGCAGTGATGTCGTTGCTCTAACTAAGCATTTCGCGGCATTAATTTTGAAAATCCCGTTACTTCTTTCTGCACAACGGAAACGGCGAGTCTAACTCTCGAGCGATGTCTTAACTTTTGCTGTTGTTGTTTAGTTGCTGCACTGTGTCTAATTGTTGGTGTCGTCATATATCCTTATATTATCAAATGGTTGCTCCTGTATCTATTTCGATAAAATAAAAAATGCAAACAAAATATAATTTCACTATCACATAACAAATTCTCACATAATAGTAGATTTTTAGCCAAGAGGATAAAGCAGTGTCTTATGTCACGGGTGTACCTACACTTGAACCGCGAGCGTAACGAAGGACTATAAGGGTGTTTAATAATGAAATCCTGAACGTAGCGAGGGATTTAAAACTAGAGTCCTGAGTGTAGCGAGGAACTTAAGCTCACCCAAGATAAAGACTGTTTTATCCCCGAGGAAAATACTCTACTTTTCGCACCCTGCGAGAAAATGGAAAAAATACGATAGAAATACAGCATTTATTCAAAATCATATTAATTTAATATTAAATCCCAAAATATTGAAAAACTATTCAGAAGAAGTGGCTGTATATGCTTAAGTCCGTTTGCTTTTTTTAACTTTGAAAACTAAAACCTACAAATGTCAACAACATGGTGACAATTATGTTTAACCGATTCGTTGCGGCGCCCATTTTTAAAAACTTTTCGCCATGGCTGTGAACAAATTTTCTATGACACGACTGGCGTGTCAAGCGCCATAGAAGTTGATGGCACGCGTAACGTGCCATCAGCCATGTTTATAAATCCACATGCTTTTTTTTTGCTTTTTTTTGTCATATTGTTTAATTTCTTTGTTGTATTCAACGAATTGGAAAAAAAAACTAGAAAAATGTTATTCGACTTGGGGATTATTCATTTATAACCAAAGACAATTTGCGGTGTGGGAAATCACATGGTGAGTGGGGTATCTTGCTTTGGGGGGAGGAGGGTTGTTAATATTATTACTTACATAACTACAATAGATGGAAAATAGATTTTTGTATCAAAAACTCATTTCTGATTTAATAATAGCAAAATGTTTCCATGTTTTTTCTTCTTATATGTAGTATGTTACAGACAAAGTGATAAATCAGATATTATGCACTAGCTGTTATACAATATCTTGGAAGACTTGGATAAAGTAATAAATACATGTTAAATTTAAAAGGTTAGGGTTAAGAATGTTATTGTCCATGTAATATATTAGGTTAGGGTTATTTTTTGTAAACCATCTAAAGAAATGTTTAAAAGGTAGTAAATCACTTTGACTGTAACATAGCGATGGGCGATTGTTACTAAAAACAATCTAATTATTCGATTGTTGTGTTTATTCGAATGCATTCGAATAACTAGCGGTGTTATTCGATTATTCGATTATCAAAATTGGTGACACGCCTATCGTGCCATCAGCAACGAATTGGTTAATTTTATTATATTTTAGTATTTTAGTGTCTTCATGATGACGGACTTCTATCAAAATTTAAATAGGTATATTTTGTGTTTTTCAAATGAAAATGAATTTTGTTTTCTATTTATTTAGGACATCAAACAGTCTTACAATATATCTCACATAAGGCTTATTATAATAAATGTACATTATATCATTGTAAGGTCAACACCGTTGGCCACATACATAGTTTTAATTACTGTGGCTAAGTATCTATAATATATAGAGCTCGCTATCGCTATAAATTATAGAATACCGATGAATATAACATAGTGTAAAATAGGTGTGTAGATCAATGTGAAATAAAAATTGAAAATTTCGATTAAGACTTCGACAGTTCGAGATATTCCGATCCACCTTCGTCTGTAGGTACTTACATTGTTACAATATTACATGTTAAGCGCAGACATTATAGATATCATAAAATTACCAATACTCGAATGAAATATATCAATACGATTAAATTTACTGTTATACAAAATAATAAAAAGTCTATTAAAAGGAGAACGACGCCCTGCATTAGTACGACATATGGGTACTTATTCAGACTTAAAATTAAATTGTTCTCAGTACAGTATTTATTAAATCTATTGAATTTTCACGTAGTAAATATGACAAATAGTATGAAAAATCTTAAGATCATGCGCATACAGTGAAAAGTTACAAAATGACAAACATCTGCCAATATCATTAATGTAGAGAGTAAAGAGAAGTGGTCCGAGAATTGATCCTTGGAGTACGCCAGATGTAACCAAAACAGTATCTGACATGATTACACACGTATCACTTTAACCATCGCCAAAGATTCCACTTATCCCATTATAGGCAATTTTCTCCAGTAACAATTTGTGATCCACCCTATCAAATGCTTTTTTATTGTCAGTGTATATGCAGTCTCCCTGTTGGTTTTTATCCATGGCATCAAATAATTCAGATGTATAAACGAGTAACTCAGTTAATGTGGATCTTCTGTCATCATCATCATCATCACAGCCCATATACTTCCCCACCGAGGGGCTCGAGCCTACCCTATATTAGGGTGATTAGGCCTTAGTCAACCACGCTGGCCCAGTGCGGATTGGTCGACTTTGTAACACCGTTTTTTCTTAAAATTTCATAAAACACTAATTTTGCAAAAACACTTTGCTTTCACTGTAGTTTTAACGCAAATTTCCCAACTAAAATCGTAATTACAATAACTTTGTCAAGGAATTTCACAATGTCAATGTCAAGTGTCAACGTCAACGTCGTTTCACGTCACGTCAGTGACATTTGCAATTATCTTTGGTCATTATTCAATTTTTGCATAAACAAAATAAATCTCGCGTTTATCCTGGCCTTATTTACAAAGATAGTTTTTTTTCGCCCAAAATCCCGTGCTTCCATTTAGGTGGGTTGATTTTCTCAAAATTCGGAATTTGACATTTAGACCGTTTGTTTCGATCATTTCTATAGACATATTTTAATGAAATACACTTAAGCTTATAGATCATATAATTATAGTTTCGTCGAATAGAATTTGGGAAGCATTCACAGTTTGTTTATGGTTAATTTTTTCATTACGTTTCGTTTTTCAACCAAGCTTATAACTTGGGCTGGAAATACTTATAGCATATTGTAGAATTCCGATAGATCCGTACGTTGACTTGACACATCATGACACACATGCTATGAAATGAATTTGGTTTTAGGGAAGGTTCCGTCGCCAATACGACGCTTAACATTCGGTGAACGGACCTCGATTCTAGTATGCGCGTAGATGGAACGCGCCCAT
This sequence comes from Schoenobius gigantellus, assembly GCA_963935595.1. Lineage (NCBI taxonomy): Eukaryota > Metazoa > Arthropoda > Insecta > Lepidoptera > Crambidae > Schoenobius > Schoenobius gigantellus. The sequence goes on along the minus strand of OZ012547.1, from coordinate 27,836,070 downwards.
TTTTCACCTTAGTCTTTGAACGCGTCTATCGTCTATGTTATGATTTGTCTGTGAGACATCGACTGAAGAAATTTGTTATTGATTCGAAGATCATAAAGTATTTAAATTAATTTCAGCGAAGAAAATCCATAGGTATTTCTCTCGTTTTCCGTGTGAATTTAATTTGAAAAGAATTTACAAAATTCAGTTCTTTTTGTTTTCAGCTTGAAGAGTAAAGCTAAGAAAAAAATACTATATTTACTCGCCGGCACGCGATTTATTAAATTAAATGGATTTATTGTCTCAATAAGTGCAAAAAATCAATAAGGTATCTAATTAACTTATTATATTTCATGATTTAAAACAGATTTTGTTAATTTTATTTTTATTTGTGGGTAAATTGATTATTAAATCAAACATGTTACATTTCCAAAATTCGCCTTTTCCATCCCCTATTTCATTAAAAAAACCTGATAGTGAGCGGCATCTTAGTGGGATTAAGGCATATATTGAGTAACACTTGCGAATTTCCTGTTAAATTCCAAATTTTTACAATATTAAGTTTCACATCCTTCTTTGGCAAATAACTCACAAATTAAGCTGTTTTCTTTTTATTAATAGCAGTAATTATACACAAAATAGGTGCTCTCCCCTCCATATGTCCTTTTTATTAACTAACCAATAAGACAATTTGTCAATTTATTAAAAATTATGTTTTAGAATTCATTTGCTATGTTTATTACATGAAGTGCAAATGTATTGACTGGGATTCCTTCAGAACTCAGTGTTAGACCCACTGACCCTAAGATCATAGGCATATCTAATTCTATTTTTAACCTAACACTGTGCTATGAATCTCCAGGGCAGTTACCGGAGGCCGTAGGGCTCCGCTGCTTGACCTTACAGCTAGAAACCATAACGAACTAACCTAACACAAGGAGGAATTCTGTGGAATTGTACATATATAGAGAGAATAATCTAAGGAATTGGAATATTATATCTCTGACCCGTGAGCGCGGAAACTTAGCATCTAGCAGAAGGTACGCTCTACTAACAACCGCTCCGGGGAAGGCTACTAATCTCTTTTAAAAAAAAAAGGAAACCTATAACTATTTGTTCGTGTACTTTATTGCCCCTCATTTTGTAGTTTTGTACCCAATTTGTACCTGATTTTTACCTGCCGAGATTGATCAAACAGACCTGAACCATCCTGCCCTTGGCTTGTATTAATTAAACATTATGTTAAGTGCTTTGCATTGAGGGATTTTGTGTACTTCAGTAACATATGCATATGTGTATTATAATTATGTACCTACAACAATAAAGCTTTTCATTTTGTATCGGACTAAAGGAATAAGTTTGTTTTTTTTCTTTCAACTAAGATTTCCCAATATTTCAACAATTCAGTGAGAAAAAGCACGACAATTTGGCGCCCGAATATACAGCAGGTTTTGTGGCATTTTATGGCCCATTATTCTGGTCAAATGCTCAGATAGTGTTGATCCATCTCGGTATGTATCTTTAATAAATTTTTTTTTATCGTTGTGTGTTAGTTAAGCTAAAACTCAAAAACGGCTCGACCGATTCTTACAAAATGTTATGTGTATTTGAATAGGTCCAGGGAAGGCTTAAAAGTACAACTGGACCCAGTAGGTGGCGCCGTAATCGGACAGGAGAACGTCTGCCGGTCTCACTAGTTAACTACACTTTAGTTATAAGATAAATAACAAGAATTCTATGCAGGTTTGGTTCAGATAGGTATAAATAAAAACAAATTTTAGTTACATTTGCAAAGGTGAATATATTTTAAGATTTTTTGTTCATAGTTTGAGTATATAACATAAATAATATTGTAAAATTAACTTCTCATATAGAATAGAGCGTAGCGTAGTATATTTTTACAAAAATGGAGCAAAGACCAATTAGTTTTAATTTACTTAACAAAGATGAACTAGAATATGAGGTGAAGATCAGGGGTTCGAAACCAGCTGACACGGTGATGGCTCTGAGAGCACAGATCCGTACTCTCAATAAAGATCTGCCTTCTGATGAAATACTGACTTGTGATCTTGATGTCAATATTGAATTAAAAGTAATTCAAAAGAAATTAGATGATCTTGAGAAACTTATCACAAGTACTTCAAGTAAACCGTCATCACTTAAGGTGTTAAATAGAATTCAAACTCTTGCACACCACTTATTCCACAGAATTGGTCGCTTGTCTTTATCGGAGTATGATGATAATAATCTTACTTCTTTAATTACTTCTCTGAATAATAGATTAGATAGCATTCTTGTTAAAATAGATAATATTTGTCATAATTTTAAAAGTAGCTTGGCACCTGAACAACCTATTGAGCACTCCACTGCAACTACACACATCACAGCTAATGATTGCTCCGTGCATAAACTAAATTTACGCTTCAATGGCAAGACATGCATTAAAGCTTTCTTACAACGCCTCGAGGAATTATGCTTGTCTCGTGGCCTTTCAGATTCAAAGCTTTTCTGTTCTGCGGCTGAACTTTTTACCGATGAAGCGCTGTGCTGGTATCGAGGAGTAAAGTCGGACGTTCACAATTGGTCTGAGCTGAAGACCTTGCTTCTCGAGGAATATCTTCCATCTGATTATGACCATCGCTTGATGCAGGAAATTAGAAGTCGTACTCAGGGCCCCGATGAAAGCATTGTGAATTATCTCAGCATTATGCAAAATTATTTTTCTCGATTATCAAAACCAATCTCTGATGATGATAAATTGAACATTATCATGTTTAATATAAGACCTTTTTATACTACTCAGCTTGCTCTAGCCCCAGTGGAATCTTGGACTGATTTAAAGAAAAAATGTAGGTTATTAGAAGGTGCAAAGGAGCGATCGGTGCATTTCAGTGAACCTCCTAGGGTCACCACTTCTTCTCTGGCTCCCGATTTGTGTTACAAAAATACTAGTGGTAATAGTAGTAGCAAGGCTCCACCAAAAGTCTCTTCAATTCAGCCAGTGAATAATACACAAAATAATCTTTTTTGTGTCCGCTGTCGTAAAAATGGCCACAGCTTGAGGTATTGCAAGGCGCCTTGGGTACTTATTTGTTATCGTTGTGGAGAAAAGGGGTTCAATGCAAATAATTGTCCAAAGTGCACTTCTTCAAAACCTTCAACCGCAGAGATTCCAAAAAACGCCAAGCAGTGAACCGATGGCATAAGACAGTATATTTTTATAATAAACATTGTAATTCTGAACAATCAAGGCAGAAATACAATGAATTCTATAATAATGTAAATAAAGCTAGTAACATACATACGCATAAAGGTAAGGTTACATCGGTTCACGCTACTACTAACGCCACCTATAATGATACCAGAGCTTATCTGAAGATTAATATTTTTGGCTTGGAATTCAGAGGATTACTGGATTCAGGATCACAGATCTCCATTGTGGGAGGGCAAGCATACAAATATTTTAAAGATTTCGCTACTTTACATAAGTCTGAGGACTTTGACTTTATAAAAACTGCAAATGGTTCTACTTCACGAGTAACTGGGTATTTATTTTTACCAGTATCGATAGAGAATAAAACTCGTGTTATTAAATTTTACGTCGTCCCTGGAGTTGCTACAGAGTTGTTATTTGGCTTAAATTTCTGGAAGGAATTTAATATTGCGCCAGATATTTTATCATTGTTAGAGGATAGCGGACATTTATATAAAAATAATAATCAGGTGTACACAGTTATGTCAGGCAGCCGTGCTTTACATGATTTTGAAACTTTATCTAAGCTTGAGCGTAGGCTGGTCAATGACGTCATAAAGCAATTTGATGACATTTCCGCAGAAAAGATAGGCCTAGGTAGGACACACTTAGTGAGCCATAAAATTGATACCGGTGACCACCCACCTATTAAACAACGGTATTATGTAGTCTCACCCGCTAAACTGGCAGAATTAAATAAACACCTAGACCAAATGCTGAAGGATGATGTGGTGGAGCCTAGCGGCAGTGCATGGAACAACCCCGTTACTTTGGCGGTTAAATCAGATGGGTCATCACGTTTCTGCTTGGACAGCCGAAAACTTAACGCCATATCAAAGCATGACGCTTACCCTATGCCTTATATTAGCCATATTCTAGACCAGCTCAAAAACGCTAAGTACTTATCTTCTATTGACCTTAAGTCTTCATATTATCAAGTTCCTTTGGACTCTATTGAGTCCAGAGAGAAAACTGCTTTTACTATTCCCTGCAGAGGCTTGTTTCACTTTAAGGTCATGTGCTTTGGACTTACTGCAGCTCCAGCTACGCAGCAGCGGTTGATGGACCGCCTCTTTGGGCCCGAGTTTGACAATAAGGTGTTCGTATATGTTGATGATTTAATTTTACTTACTCCTGAAGGCCCAACGGCCTTCCAGGATCACCTCCAGCTCCTACGTAGGGTAAAGGAGAGACTTAAACTAGCCAACCTTACTGTCAACATGGGTAAATGCCAGTTCTTCAGGAGACAGCTGAAATTCTTGGGTCATGTGGTTGACGAATATGGTCTGCGCACGGATCCTGACAAAATTAAGGCTATAGTAGACTTTCCTATTCCCACCTGCAGGAAAGACGTCAAACGTTTCTTGGGAACTGCATCTTATTATAGGCGTTTCATAAAAAATTTTAGTCATAGAGCTGGTCCCCTTAATGCTCTTACTTCTACCCGTAAGAGCACGCCCCCTTTCAAATGGACGACCGAGGCAGACGAGGCGTTCAACGACCTAAAACTCGCACTGTCTACTTCTCCGGTTCTGGTATGTCCTGACTTCTCGAAAGATTTTGCTGTCCACTGTGACGCTTCTGATTTCGGGTTAGGAGGTACCTTAACCCAGGTTGTAGATGGACAAGAACATCCTGTTGCGTACTGTAGCCGTTCACTAACACCCGCTGAACGTAACTATTCCGCTACAGAGCGAGAGGCATTGGCCGTGGTACATGTCGTTGAACACTTCCGCCCTTACCTTGAAGGTGGTCGACAATTTAAAATTATTACCGATCATGCTAGTCTAAAGTGGTTTTTAAACCTTAAGAATCCGACAGGACGACTAGCGCGTTGGGGGTGTAGGCTATCGCCTTATAATTTCATTATTGAGCATCGTAGTGGATCTCAAAACGTCGTACCGGATGCACTATCACGTTCTGTACCAGTGGCAGCCGTAGACGCATTTACTTCCAGCGATGCTTGGTATAACAATATATTAAAACGTTGCACGGAAAGGCCGCGCGCGTGTCCTAATTTTCAAATTATTGATGGTAGGCTTTTTAGATTTACAAAAAGCACTAACAAACTCTGTGGTGACTACCAGTGGAAAGAGGTTGTACCAAAGGAGCTTAGGGAGGATATTATTAAAAGTAACCATTCTGAACCAATTGCTGCGCACTTAGGCGTCGCAAAAACATATAAAAGATTAAAATTACGGTATTTTTGGCCCGGTATGCATAAAGATACCGAGGAATTTATTAAAAATTGTGCCACTTGCAACTCATATAAACATAGCTCACTTACCGGCACATACATCATTGGATTTCTTCGCAGATGTATGCAGGTTGCCTCACGATGTTTTCCTTCACCGTAGGAGCGTAAGACATATGTACATATGAAATTCGAAACGAAAAACACATTGGTACATGGCGGGTCTCGAACCCCGACCCCCCGATTGGAAGGCAAGTGCCGAGTCCACTGCGCCACCGACGCTCCTATGCCGACGATATACATATTATACTACAAAGCCATGCTGTTGTTGTATAATATTATTGTGTATGATAGGATATATGTTATTGCGTACTAGTCTTTCAAAAACCTTTGATAAGGTAGACAGGATTGAAATAGGTCTATAGCTTTCAACTTCCGCTTTGGACCCGCCCTTATGTATAGGAACTATCCTTGCACACTTCCATACTCCAGGAAATACACTCTCTTTCAGACATTTGTTGTACAGGTAATGTAGTGGTTCTGATATAGTTTTAGCTGTATGTTTTATAAAAAATGCTGGAATATTATCAGTACCCGGTCTCTTTAGTATATGTAATGATTCTAGTGCTTTAATTGTTTTCAATAATATGTTTTAGAGCAAAAATATCTCTAGAATTTCTTGCAGTATCAAAATACGAGTATCTTCATCAATCGATGAACTTATTTTATACAATTAAATGTAATAATATGAACAGCAATAGGTATAAATAATAATAAAGACGTGCGCAAAAACAGATTTCTTTTTTTTACTTTTCTTTTTAATGCATGTAACAGAGCATTCATTTTGTCGTGCAAGTTCGAAATTTAAGCAAAACTTAGTATATTACCGCTTTTGTATTTAATAATATTATACGGACGTTAAAGAAGTTTGTTCCATTTTTAAATTACATTGCCGACTGCTAGCACACGCCAGATAAGAAATTGCTGGGCACTGCCTAGCCCAGTACTTCAACTACTATTTATCCCAAAGAAGGTTGTATAAGATATGGTCGTATATCGTACCATGTTTGAGAAAAAGTCTTTTTAATTCCTTTCGTCATCGATAAAAGATGGCTTACGTATACAATATAAATCACAAATATTTTATATATATTCCTTTGCTTGGCATTTAATAATGCAGGTTTCAAAGGGCGTAGATTATAATATTAATCTCTCCACAACCTATTTTGGGAGTGTTGAGACTGAGGCACAATAATTGTGAGTACCTACATAAATCTCGTCTTTGCTGTCTTATGTACATATCTTTTAAATGGTTAACCAATTGCATTAAATTTTATCTTTTTAAGATCTCCATTAAAAATCCTTGATAATTTCAGTAGCATCAGCATTATATGGAAGAATGAATATAATTTTGAACGTTAAAACATATCATCTCGTATACAATAATTTAATTCTTCATCCAATTCAAGCACGTTTTTATAGAAGCATTTAGGTTTCAATACTATATTGTCACTAAACAACCACCAGACATATTACTCTGAAGTAATTTTGGAATTTCCTCACAGTAAGCACATCCCTGGCTGTGCTCAATAATTCCTAACTTTACGTTTTCAAACAGGAAAGGTATCGCAAGTTTCCCTCGTTTGAAAAGGAAAGTTTAGAAGGAAAACACAAGATCGAAAACACGTCATCGTATGCAGGTTGAATACAAACCAAACCACTAAGTTTACGTTTTTCCTACTTCAAGTTTTGTGATCTTGTCTATATAAAGAACATTACATACAGTATAAATATTTAACATTACATACCGAATATTCAACTAGTTGTTCTATTAAAAAAGGGTTGACTTAAATATACTTAAAGCTTTTAATAATTGACACTCCTATGCAATACCCTGATAATTCGTGTGATCAGTTTCTGTCTAATACCAGACTAGATTCATCCCTATTTTGTCATGAAAAAAAATTTTGTCTGAGTAGTTCAACTGGTTTAATTAGTTCAAATAACTGGAGGAAATATGTCTGCTAGAACAGATAGTTGAACATATTGGAATAGACGATAATTTAGGCAAATACATTTTGTTTGATTAATGTTCAGTTTTCGTGCCGCCCAAATGTGGAACCACCTGCCCAACTGAATCAACTGAATCTGTGTTCAACAGAAGTCCTTCCGTGCCTAGCTTTAAATACAAGCTGAGGCAGCACTTTCTGTCGCAAGTGATAAAGCCGCCTTAGCAATCGTATCGTCATCAGGTGTTTATTATATGTATTTTTATGTATTTGTTGTAGTTATAAAAATGTGTTTAGTGTAGTTTTTAGTGTAATTTTGTGTACTTTGATGTTTCCATCTATTCATATGTAATTTCCAACACACCCACAGGTTGGCTGGAAGAAATCTCTAATAGAGATAAGTCCGCCTTTTTACGCAATCTAGAATTATGAAATAATTTAGGTTTATTTGTGCGCAATAAAGTATATATAATGAGCATATTATTGTTTGATATTTGTTAAAATATAACACAAACCACGTACGTACAACGGGAGATCTTCACACGTACATTCCAATGGAAAAATATGAACTATCGATGAACCTCCATTCGCCAACATGTAATCAAATAGATATGATATTACATAATATGTGATTTATCTAAGCTGTAACAAAAAACTATCTCTCTATCGACTTTCTATAACATGAAAATCCATACTAATATTATAAATGGGAAAGTGTGTGTGTGTGTTTGTTTGTCTGTCTTTCACGACAAAACGGAGCGACGGATTGAAGTGATTTTTTAAGTGGAGATAGTTGAACGGATGGAAAGTGACATAGGCTACTTTTTGTCTCTTTCGAACCCCCCACTTCCCTAAAATGGGGGGTGGAAGTTTGTGTGGAGCATTCCGCAATTTTCAAGGTAGAAAGCTAAAAATTGGTATGCGAACTATTTGTGACTAACAAAAAAATCGTGCATCATTTTTTTTTGGAAATCTGCCCCCAACCCCTTAAAAGAGGGGTGAAATTTTATATGGGACTTTTTGCAGTTTTCAAGGTAGGAAGCTAAAAATCGGTACACAGATTCTTTGTTACCAACGAAAAATACCTGCCTTTTTTTTCGAAATCTTCGGTGTTACACCGAATTTAACGCGAGCGAAGCCGCGGGCAAAAGTTAGTATTTTATAAATATTTTTGGAATTACCTACTACGTACTTCTATTGACGATCTCTCCAAATTCCCCCAAGAGTTGAAGATTGCTATTTTCTTTCATTGGTATTTAATCTGTTTGTTTAATATTTATGTAAGAATACTGCTTAAATAACATAATAGCATTAGCTTTAGTACCGTACAATTCTGGACTAACTTTACTATTGTGAGATGCCTCTCGACTACAATCTCCATCATTAATGAATTGAAATTTGAAAAATACTGGGGAGAATTTATTCTGTTATATTATAAATAATAATAATATGATTCTTACGTCGGAATAATGAATATTTGATACAAATGCAATTCCGTTCATCGTCACATATGACCCACTACTGTTAGGCACGGATCTCTCCTTTAACAAGGGATTGGCCAATACCATAATGATCTTCAATAACATATTATAGTTGTTATTCCAATCGAATTCTTTGCTTTTTTTCTGGTGGGCCTAGAAAATGACTTCATTCTACCTTACGGTAATGTACTTTATGAATATTAAGCAGCATGTACCTTACACAAGCATGAATTTAGAATTTTAATAAAACCCTGAATGTGTTTTTTAAAACATGCTAAATTGTTGAAAGATAATGATAATAAAATATATCATGGTACTTTTGCAACATTAAATTCAGACTCCACTTTTTGAGTTCAAATAAGTTTAGTAAATTTACAAGCTTAATAAAGATTAACATTGTAGGTTAGGGGTAGTTATGACCCCAATCGAACTGTTAAATAGTCGATAAGTTTTCTGAAATTATTAAAATTTCGGCGCATTTTTTTTATTTTCTTACCGTAAGCATCGGCAAAGTCGTTCTCAAATTATAGCGTGACCAAATGACATAGGAATCCATTTTTAATTGCACGCGACTTCATACGCGTGTAGTTTATACGACTGCGTGTGATACGCAGTCGTAAAAAGGCCAGTATTACAAATCACTCCAGATACGTTAAAAAAACGGATGGTAACTGCTGGTCAGTGACTTTTTAACAGCTGAACAGATTTTCATCAAGTAAAGGTAAATAAGCCCGTCGAGGACGCTACCGAATGAAACGTCAACTTTAGTGGTTTCTCGTTACTTTATCAACCCAAATAGATTGTACTCGCTATTTAAAATAACTACATTAGGAATTAAAATATTAGTAAACAAATTGGTATAGACTTGATTCTTTTGCTTTACTGCAGTAAAGATATAAAAAAAATTCGAGAGTTTTCCTTTGATATGACATGTGACACTAAAGTATCTAGCAGATTTGCCAGGCGAATTTTACGCCTACCATGTTGCTTTATTTCATTGACTTCGTCCGTATTTCTTTATTTTTGGGAATGGGGATTTCTCAGCTTCCTGTGGAGATTTTGAAAAATAACACCTGTACCGAATTTCATGCTTCTAGCTCCAGTAGTTTGAGCTGATACCTCAGTCAATCCGTCAATCACTAAAAGCTTTTATAAATACAGATATAGATTGAGTTTAGTTTTTTTAGATGTTTAGTTAAAACCCCATTGAAAGAAAAACTATAATCCAGAAAGGTTACATAACTAATGACATTATCTATTATTATCACAGAATAATGAAATATTCTCTCTATCCCTGCGACGAAGTGTACAATTTAATTAGCGGGGCGGGATAAACACTCCTGAGAAAGGAGATCGCTCCATCCCGCCCGAGCGTTTACTCAGACGATTAAAGCAACGAAGCTCTCCGGATTATATGAAACATGTAAAAAATATTAGCGGCACTCCTTTGAAGTAAGTAAAAATTATTAGAGGCTGAGAGTAAGCATTATTTTTCTGGGGCGCAGAATTATTAAGTCGACTGACTTTGAAGCTACAAGGTTTTTTTATTGCCATCGGTGGTAGACGAACCAGATGGTAAGTAGTAAATACCACTCATGGATCTCGGACATGCCTCTCATGGTGCTCTTTTTAAGACTTCGTTTGAAGTTTGACATATTGTAGCGCTTAGAAGCAATGCAGCTGAGATTTTGTTCCAGAGTCTAAAGAAATGAACGCTGAAACCGAACTGTGCTAGACCAGATCGGTTCCAGGTGATACATATGAACTATACTGGGGTAGCGGGTGGTACGATAGTAAAAAGGTGACGAAGGCACCATTGCAAACAATTTCTCAGAGAACTCTCCGTTAAAGAGCCGATAGATCACGCTGAAAGAAAGTTTATTTTTTATTAGTAGTTCATATATTTTCTAATTAAAACTTGTTTCATTTTCTTCTTAAAGATTCATTATTAATAACTTTAATTTGTAAATCCTGGCATATAGCATTTTCTGTTTTTAGACCATACACTTCAGTACAGTATTTTCATTATATATACTCTTTATTGTACACACATTTTCAAATACAGACATAGTATACAACAAATATGTACATTATTTACACCATAAGCTTGTAAAAACTGCAGAACATTTCATGTGAGGATGATTTTATTAATCTTTCACTTTTGCGTTTTAATATTTATTTATTTATTTATAACTCTTTATGTACCATTTTGTGTACAAAGGCGGACTTAATGCCTGAAGCATTATCTGCCCAGACCTAAATTACATTACAACTTTCGGATATTGGGAATTCTATGGTTTTATTTGCGATTCTGTGTAACACAGTAATCCTGCTCTTCATTTTTCATAACTTACCTTTCTTAAAGTATACTGAGATTGAAATAATTCACATTCACTGTCATATAAGGTATTCCACATGGAAACAAAAAATTACACTGTTCCTAATTTTAATAATGTTTGATTTTGTTAACCCTTTTTATATGTTCGCGGTTCAAATTAAAAAATATTTACACAATACACCGTCTGGTAAACTTTTAATTTACTACTAACGAAGTTGGTAAGTGGCTACAGTCGCCTATAGTATAGGTACATGTAGTTCCTGTAAGACTTGCAAAACTACAACCTCTACAAGCAGGGGCGGATCCAGGATTTTATTTGGGGGTGGGGGGATGGGGCATACTTACAAGGTTCTTACTCAGAGCTAGGGTTAAAATCACAAGTAAACAAAAATATAGTTTTACAATTTGAAAGTATTAACATTATTTTAACATACTCTAAACATGGATAAAACAAGTGTTGCTGAAAATAGACTTATTTCTTCGTAAGACTCGACTGTAAATACAATTTGTATATTTCATAAGCTTTATTTTAACATACTACTCTAAACATGGATATAAACAAGTGTTGCTGAAAATAGACTTATTTCGTCGAAAAACCCTGTTTCTCATTACGCAATCTCTTTGACTGTTTAGAGTGTTAAAAGTTAACTCAATCAATGTTTATTCAAAAAATTATTATTGCTACACATTTATTGACGCGGTAAATTGCGCTGATTTTCCAAAAAAATATAGGTATTTTTAAATAAATTTTCAGTTTGTAAACTCAATAAACCTAAATCTGTCACAGTAAAAACTGCTCTAATGTATGCTTAGGTTCTTGTTTAATAAACGATTACGAATAGGTACTATCATTTCTTACACAAGGATCTAAATTTAGTCCTGATTGCATTAGGTATGAGGCATAAAGTTGTTTTAAGTTTAATTTACAGTGTGTAAGGTTTCAAGTAAGAATGAGTAGTGTAAGTACAGTCTGAATTAACTAATTTCTTTCAACATACACTTTTTACTCGTACAAAATGCTTAACAAATTGCAAATATGAAAGTAAGCACATAAATACCTTTTCTCTAATGTCTTCATTAATTAATGCCATTAAACTCAACCATGTTTCTTATATTTATACGTTTTCAATTAAAAGGTTAACGAGCGATCCTTGCTAAGCTCCAGCTCAGCAGTAAATCGATTGAAATGACATCACTACTCCGTAGTTAACAAACGCTAATTGATTATGTAATAAGCAGAATTCATTACGAGCAGCGACATGCAAATATTTGATACTTGACTATGAAATGTTAAAATGCTTACAGCAGTAGATAAGCAGCTTTTAATAATTTTCTACAATGGTAAAATATAGTATAAAAGAAGTTAATATTGCATTACATTTGTGCAAGGAGATGTTAGAACTATCAAATTTTATATATGGAAAAAATATACCTATATACAAGAAAAAATTCACCTCATACAAGATTCAAACCTGCGTTTTCAATATACAGTATTGATGCCATTGACCACCAGACCACAGAGAAGGACCCGAATCAAATTACGACTGTTATATATGGGCCTTCTAAGCTAACCCATTTACCATTTTTAAACTTTCCACTAGTGGTCATTGCCTTGAATTTAAAAGGACCTTTTAGATACCTATTTACACATTCTCTAGAACAGATAAAGATAAAAATGTAATGTAAAATAATATATTTAAAAACTACTGTTTTAAAAAAATAACAATCGAATCGGCAATAAAAAGTTTCGATAATGTTCGCGAATCGGCTTGTGTGTGAATTGGGAATAAATGTTGGAATTAATCCATTCAATTCATTACTTCCAGCTACTCAAATAGGTAATCGAAGCTTTTGGCGGCAAAAACTGTGGGCAAAGCCCTCTGACCTTGACAACCGCGCCGGATGAATGACCACCCACGCCCTAACTTAGGGCCGATTTCACTAATGCCCCGTACTACGTTACGTTTTGACCAATCCGAGAGTTCTGAATGTCCTACAAAGGTGCGGAGACGTAACGATGGGGCATTCTGATTGGTAGAACGCCACGACTCAGATTTGGTTTAACTTTGATTTTTTGCGGAACTGGTTTATGCGGCACCGTAGCAACGCCTACGTTAATACTATCACTGTATCCACGTACAAATACACTGTTTATATCTGCGGTGACTGCGCTATTTTAGGCTTTTGGCAGAAATACTTAATTAACAGCCAGACAAATTGTTGTCTGACGCTCCTACGGTGAAGGAAAATATCGTGAGGCAACCTGCATACTTCTGCGAAGAAATTCAATGGTGTATGTGAAGTCGACCAATCCGCACTAGGCCAGCGTTCTAATTTTACAGCGCGGGTCTCACTATGCACTTAAAAACTATATTGTGGTCAAAATGTTTCGACATATTGTGTTAGTAATTTGTAGAAAACACTCAATTTAAAACAAATAGGTACTTATACTTACTAACGAAGGAGACTGGCGGATTTCGGCCTGAAGTCCTACAGGATTGAGACTTTTATGAAAAAATTGACAAACAAACATATTTCTAGAACTTCGCAAATTCGAGAAAAAAATACTTTTCGTTGAATTTTATCGATTCATTTTAAGACTCGAGTTTAGCCAATTAACTAAAGAATATAATAGAAGAATACATTAACAAGTTGTTGAATTATAAAACTTACTTTATTTACCACATGTTTCTTTATATTTTATTCGTAATTGATGTTTTTAAAATATTTAAATATACAATGTATTGATAATTTATTAAGCACGGCAACACTGATGCGACGTTTGATCAGAATGTCAACTATTTTTTTTTCTAAATAAAACGTCGCCCCACTCTGGTATTTTCTCCTGTGTCGCGGGTGCAGTTACAAACAGCATATCACATCCATATACGCCCAGACTGGAACATATTTCTGGAGGCCATGCAAAATATCTGTCCCGTACGGGAATCGAACCCAAGACCCGATGCGCGAACCGTGTGGTCAATGTTATTCCTGTAGTGTTCCTGTAGTCTGCGTTGTTGTTTTTTTTTTGAGTTCTAAGTGTGCGATTGTTTTCATTTTCACCAACCTATGGAGTTTGGGGTAAGTTGTTATTGTAGGACAAAACATAATTTTTTATTTTTATCTATTATTCAAAATGCTATTTAAAAGTTACTGTTAATTAAAAGGCCAATTCAATAATCGAACCAAAACATAACCTTTTTTTTTTATTATTATTAGTATGAGCGGCTATGTTTTGTCACTGCGACCTATAAGATCTATTGTGACCGCCACTATTACAGTTCTCCCACAAGCCCTGCATCTTCTAAAAAGTGCAGTATTTTCTTGGGGGAGAGGTGCTTGACCTCATCTGGTAACAGTAAGTGTTTGCCCAGATGTAGGCTGCGTTTACGCATCAGTGGTCCACAGTTTGTGAGCAAGTGCGTAGGCGTCTCTTCTGCTTCGTGGCAGACCCTGCACTCTCTGCACTCACTCAACCCCATGATGGACTTGTGCTTGTTAAGGCGACAGTGTCCAGTGAGGGCTCTGACCAAAGTGCGTATGTTGTTCCTGCTTAATCCTCGGATCTGTTTGCAGGTACTACGGTCATAGGCTTTTATGAGTGCCTTAGAGTATTTAAGTCCTGGCATATGCAGCCACGCCTTGTAGGACTTGTTGTCGTAATGGGTTTCAAGCGTTAGACGGGCGACGCTTTTGGGTATACCACAGAATGGTTCAGGACCATATTGCGTTCCTTCGGCCCCAGCCCTGGCGAGCTCATCGGCACATTCGTTGCCAGTGATTCCCGAATTCCCTGGAACCCATCTAAGTATTACTCTGTTACTGTGTCCCAGAGTGTTTAGGCGGTTCATACAGTCAGCCACTAGCTTTGAGGTCTGAGTTTATGTATATTGTGCGGTTGGCTCGGTTGATTCCAAAGTTGGTTTCCGCACATTCTAAGATGGCATAAACCTCCGCTTGGAAGATGGAGGCAAAGCTGCTCAAGCTTTGTGAGAACTTGTGCAGAAACATAACCTTACTTATTTGTCAACATAAAACATAGCTCTAAGTTTCTGTCTAATTCTTTCAGCGTCACCGCAATAAAACTGTGGAATAACTACCTCTGAATATTCAACAGTCTAGAAGTTTATTTAGTTTTAAAAAAGGTGTTCGCGCAGAACTCTTAAATCACAAATATTAAGAGAAATGCTCTTCATCATGCATCCTTTTCTTTTATTTATATTAATAGTTAAGGTATATCTATAAGATGTTATTTTTATCTGTTTATTTAAATTAGTGTAATGTATAATTATATCATAGTACCGACCTATATTTAAACATGGGATTAATTAATTAATAAGATTGCACCGCCATGTAATCTCTCTTGTACCCAATGGTTGACTGGAGAAAAATGCTATATGACATAAAGTATTTTTTATTGTGCAAAAAATATTAAATAAATTAATTAATTAATTAAATACACTGCAACTAATTTTCTCGTAGTTCTTGAACTTTGACGAGTTTTGACGAGGTGATCAGGCCGAACACTTATAAGAAACCCTTCAGTCTCCTTTTTTAGTATGAATCTAACACTGTTCAGCAAAAAATGCAAAATACGAGTAGTACCGACAAACCAGTGGAGGGCCAATTCTGCTAATGAGCCACCGCTGAACCGAATCAGAACGTTACATTATCGCGTCATCGAACAATCTTAAGTCAATAAACGCTCCGATTGGCCGATCGCAAAGATTTAGTTTCGATTCGGTTCTAACTTTTTAGCAGAACCAGGGTTGTTGCGAATATAAAGGCAGTTTTTATGTGGCATGGTCCATAACGACACGAACATTACAACAAAATCCGCTCCGCCACACCGTCCCGCTTGCCGCTTTTGTGTGTGAAGCGCTTTATGGTTGCTATAGTTTTATTTTTCTATAATTTGACCTAATTCGTAAGTCTATATTTACTACAAGGTTTATTAATCAACAAGTTTGTTCAACTAATTTTCAATTGATTTTTTTACAAAATTTTCTTTCACCAAATTTATAAGTTGGTAGACTATAAGTCTTTAATTTGCAAACCCTGCTGAGCTGTGATAGTTTTCCTTTTAATTCCGTTTCCTTTCAAAAGCCAGCGGGAAAAGGCTATAACCATTTCTTTGAAGGGTAAAACCAGCACGGAAGTTACTGGGCACTGTGCCTTAAGATCTTATATCAAACGTTGGCAATGTGCATAAGGTTCTTTTAGAGGTTATATATTTGCCAATCTTATGACAAATACATGTACTATATGTGACTGTAACCACTCATTAGCCTGCTTGTTTGCCTTTTTTTTCTCGGGGGGAAATGCGTAATCGCACCGTACCCGCCGTTGGCTACACGCCGTGTAGCCAACGGCGGGTACACACGTTCGCCGTGTAGTACACGGCGAACGTGTGTGGGGCTCTCCCGGCAGAGTGCCAGGCCTACCCACTAAAACCCCCCGGTGTTCTCCCTGCCCTTTTGGGCGCGCTAGGTAAGGTCCACACTGCGACTCCACTACCCACGCGGCCTGCTTGTTTGCCTACTTTATTGTACAAAAAACATCATAAGCAAACCACAAGATGCCATTATTGATGAACGATCAACCTGAGGACTATTATTAAATTAATCATTAAAAATGTTTGTATAAAAGTCATTATTGACGAAAATCTTCAAACCGTTCGTGTTGCCAGTGATAACCTACAGAACTGAGGTGTGGCCGCTGATAATGGGCCTCATAAGAAGGCTTAAAGTCACTTAAAGGTCAATGGCGAGCGCAATGCTTGGAGTTTCTCTACGTGATCGAACCAGGAATGATGACTTCCGTAAAAGAACTAGAGTCATCGACATTACCCAAAGAATTGTGAACCTTAGGACTGCAGCCGTTGGGGCAGAAAGGTCCTCGAATGGCGGCCGCGTATTGGGAGATGTAACGTTGGTAGGCCCCCCATAAGGTGGACCGACAATCTGGTGAAGGTCATGGAAAGTCGCTAGATGCGAGAAGCATAGAACCGATCAGTTTGGAGATCATTGGGCCTTTGTCCAACAATGGGCTTCTCTTGGGTGAGATAATGATGATGATGATGATGAATTTTTTTTATTATTCTCGGGCGTTTAAGCCCGCGTCTCCAACATACCATGTTGACGCCTAGACCTTTCGGCCACCGAGCTCTTTTGAACTTTGTAATGACTTCTTTAAAAACTACTTTGTCTTAAGTACTCTTTATTCGTTGATTACATTCGTAATTAGTCCAAGGTATAACTATTGTAGTAACGCCTCCTCCCGCTACTAAATACTCGAATTTTAAAGACACCATTAAAAATATAAAAGAAAAATACACCTGGCAACTCCACCGTCACCATAGCTCATTCGTTTTTGCGCGCTCTACGCAGCTGACACATATTTTACATGTTGATGTTTTTCAAAGTGATTAATTTATCTAAATAAAACTAAAATCCAGATACGCAGTGATAAAAATGGAGAAAAGATGTCAAAAGTTGTTCGAAAGTAAAATGGTTATCTTAACATAAAGAAAATAACCCAAGATGTCGAAACAGTAAGTACCTACCTGTTTTGAAGATGCGTCGTAATTTTGATTTAGCTTGGCAAGAGGACCTAGATACAATTAATTTAGATAAAATTTTATAATAAGAAATATATTTTTAAAACTGCCTGCTTTCCGTGGGAAAGCGTTACCTATCAAGGCAAATGAATTAGATGATGTATCTAGGTACCTACTCGATTATGAACTCTATTCATTGGATATAGGCTAAAGCACAAATACCTTTATAGGAAATTATGGTATATACGAGTAGTTTATATTTATGACCAAGTTTACAAAGAATTGCATTGAAAAATATTTTAATTGAGGTTGCCTATGTAGGTAGATAAAGTTTCTTGAAAACTGCAAACTGTTAGATGGTCCATAACATAACATGGAAATTCCTAATATCCTTCTAAAACTTGAGATAAATTACTCGAAAAATAAAGTCAAAGGAGTTTTGCAATAGCTGTAATATCACAAGTATTGACTTCAATTTCCAAACAATCTTCTTAATATATGTATGAGTGATGTCTTTAGATTACAATGCAATAAGTTTACAATTTCAGTACACCAGGATCAGAAGGAAACATGACTATGCTTTTATAAAAGACCTAATAGAAGCTATTAAAAGCAATAAGAGGGATGAATATTTGTACTGTAAAAGTGTAAAATTATTTACAGTCATAAAAAGAATGATAAAAAATTCTAAAATATAAGCCATGTATAAAAACCTCAAAAATTTGCTTCTAGTTTGAAAACCTACCAGCAGCCTGTGTGTTGCAATAAGCAGCCTGTGCGCTGCAATAATTTCTATCAATATCCTCCTCGGAGAGGCTCAGAGAGAGGGCCAACCTCAACTATCATTCAGGTCACGAATGAACATGCTCTGTTATCAGCAGCCAGTCTCGAACCAATTATCCATAGACCCCATATTTTTACCCATCGTGGGAATAAATAACCGAGGTCAATTAATTTTAAAAGTGGATAAGAGACTATGTAATACATTTTGTTACTATTTTGAATCAACTTTATTATCCACTGGACAATAATCAATATTGTGAAATGGATAATTATACAAACAAATTAACAACCGCATAGGTAGCAGAAATGCTTGGCCCCATGCAAAGATTTCTTGAGTTTTACTATTCCTAAAAGGATGGTTCCATAGATTTATTTTAAAATAAAATAATGATTCCTTTAAATAAGTTGATAATAAGTTTATTGAAAATCTACACTTTCAAATGAAGATTTCATGTTATAGATTTGATTAAATTAATGCATGTACTATTTACATCCAAATTATTCATAACGAAGAAAATTGTTAATTTTTATGTTTGAATAATTGTATGAATACAATTGCTTTTACCATGCGGGTTAAATACAGTACATACATACCTTAACCATTTGTCTCAATTCATTTCAGGTATTTTTATAAAAAAAAATGTGTATTTTTATATTGTAAAAAATATATATATATTTAAGAAAAAAGCTGAATAAAGAACAAAATAATAATTAAAATTAATAAGTGTTTGACGACTTGATTAAAATATTGATAAATCAATAAGAAATGTAAGTTATTGTAATTTTAAACTATAACTTATAACGGTTTACAATAGTTAGGCTTTATTTTTTAAATAAAAATTAAATTTTACTAATTTTATTCAATGTAAAATAATTTGTAGGTTTTAAAATATATTCCTTGGATATGACTTTAAAGTTTAAGTGCAATAGAAAGGAAATGTATCACACTATCAGTCATCATCGCTTATAAATAAATTTGGTTTGTAATTTTGCTCAATTTTTCATTAGGAATGGCAGTTTAATTGTTTACACTTTGAGCTCAGATAGATATAAGTTTATGACTTTGAACGTTTGGGGGGCAATTACAACATGCTTATGTATATAAAAAGTATTGTAAAATGATTCTGCGATATGGAGTACTTCCTAAACATTTTCTTTAGATATTTTCTCAGGTGTATTATCAACTGACAGTAATTAAATGGTAAAAGCAAGACAGTATCAATTTCTTAGAACTGTTAGATATATAATTATTCATTAAGATGTTTTGCTGACCTCTCAAGTAGATGTGATATTTTATTAGAAATAGATAACACCACACTTTCAATACATTAACAGAAAAAGCTCAGTTTGATATCAATCCAAATGATCTTGCTAAACGTTTGGCAGTGGTGTGAAACTAGCAGCATCTGATTCTTTGCTTAATATATAAAATTTCAAAATATTATTAAGCTGATTTTAAATCTTGTAGTCTCAATGCAGATGTAAGTTGGAAACTGTCGCAGGACATAATGTACTTCTAAGATTTGTGATGCATTGATTCATTGTAACACATTTCAATAAAAGAAAAAAAAATATATATATGATTATATGATAAATAAATTATATTTTATAATATACATGTAATCATGGCATCGTCTTATGTTTCAAATGTTGATACTTTTACCATAGGATTAATATTTTTATAAAAGAAGAAGAAACTCCTTTTCTTTGATTTTGAAATTTTTGCAGAGTTATAACTGACAAAGCTTAAGGAATCTAAGTATTTCCTTTTTAGACCATTACCACTCAGGCTTACTGCAAAGAAATAATGTTTCATTCAGATCTATCCAATGTTTTAATACCAAAAGTTTCTTTTTTCAAATCTTATGTTTATTTTTAAAGCAGAAGCATCACATCAATCATTGCATTTTCACTGTTCAGCTCTTACACCAATTATCTAACTATAGGCAATAGAATAAGGTCAGATGATAAAATTAAAAAATGGATAAAACGAGTTAAAAGACTATGTCTGGCAAAGCCTATGTATGTCAGCATAATGGAATATGGCATATGCAATCCTGCCATAGTTTTATATTACCTTAAGCATGGGTCATCTAGAAACCTGACATTGAAATAACCTAGACTCAAGAAAACTGACATTAAAAACTGCTATTATTAGCAAAACCACTGCCCAAAAAGTCAAAAATCCTATACATAATTAGTTATGTATTAATTATAATTTTCTCAAATTAAGATGGCTATTTTAAGAGATATTAAAAGTTCTATGACAGCGACACTTAAGCAAGTTGTCTCTTCTCTATTTAAAGATTATTCCAGATATTTTACTTGTGAGAACTTTGTTATTGCTTTAGAAGTAACAAATAATAAAGGACCATAGAAATAAACATTTGATAAACTACTACTCAATCCATTAGTAGATGACTAAAGCAAACAATGGAGGAAAGTTAATCTAATTGTTCATCTTTCATATTAATATTCTATTTATTCATCACCCTCCAAACAATATGCTTCAAATTATCATGCATATAGGGCAGGATTAACTGTTTATAATATTCTAAAGGCGAATAAACATTTTCAGTAAATCACTATTTTACATTTTCGCGTGGCGATTATGTACTCTGTCCGTGGGACAGGCTGAAGGACATATATCTTTCGAAGCACATAAAACTTTTTTTTAGGGAATCGTTAATTCTACATTTTCGCGTGGCGAGGATGTAGGTACTCTGTCCGTGGGACAAGTTAAAGGACAAATATATGTCCAGGCATATGAATGATTTTAAGGAATTGTTAATTCTACATTATCGCATGGCGATTATGTACTCTGTCCGTGGGACAGTCCTAAGGAATTGTTAATTCTACATTTTCGCGTGGCGATTATGTACTCTATCCATGGGACATTCCAAAGTACAAATAGGTACCTATAACCTATAATGTAAATGATTGATTTCAGGATTTTATTACTATTACATTTTCGCGTGGCGATTATGTAGTTTGTTTGTGGAACAGACTAAGGCTAAATTATTTTTAATGTATTTGATACTCATTATTAACTTCTGTACTTACAAATATTTCACTAAGGCAAAATTTATTGAGTCTCTGTACTGTACAGTGAAATCCCATTAGGTTTCAATCTGGAAAGGGAACCGAAACTTACAAAGAGTTAGATAACACATTGGGTGGCATATCCCCACTATTGGATGATCTAATAAACTATCGATATTTGCTAAATATTATAATATACCACGCCAGTTAGATTGGCAAAGCTTTTTGCCACGGCTGGTAGTTCTTGAAATTTATGGTTATTATATGGTTAACATGAAACTGTTAACACTAGTAAACGTTATCTACATTATGAAATAAATATTGAATGTTATTGAATACCTATTGACAGTTAGTAAATAGGTACTAATGTTTACCTATTTATCAAAAACTCTAAACATCTACAATAGTCATACCTTGGACTAATTACGAATGTAATGATAGGATTAAACGAACTTACCTAAAGTGAAGTTCAATCCATATTATATGAAGTAATTAGTCCAAGGTATGGAGCATCCCACCCTTCCCTTTTGAAGTAATAAATTACTAACCCAATTATATATACCTAATACTCTAAACTAATGAGCTATGGTGACGGTGGAGTTGCCAGGTGTATTTTTCTTTTATATTTTTAATGGTGTCTTTAAAATTCGCGTATTTAGTAGCGGGAGGAGGCGTTACTACAATAGTTATACCTTGGACTAATTACTTCATATAATATGGATTGAACTTCACTTTAGGTAAGTTCGTTTAATCCTATCATAATAACGACGTACCTATCAAAATATTTAAAGAAAATGTAAAGTCTGTATAACAAAAAAATTGGCCTGTTACTGCTAGACATCCAAGTCTACAACAGTAACCAGAACGGGTGGGATATACACCTACGCTTGGCAAGTGGGAAAAGTCCCCCGCAGACAAGACTTAAGAAAACTCATTACAGACTGCGACGAGGACCGAGAAATGAACTGATTGCAAAAAGTCAACTGGAGTTAAAACATGATAAAAAGACAAGCCAGGACTAACTTTACTTGTTTTATAAAAAAGGAACTGTCGTCAGATCCTCACTTTCATAGGAAATGGTTACGGTGCGTTTCGTTTAAATACGTTTTTATCAAAATTTGAAATGTCGAGATAATGTCGAGATTTTTACCAAATGGGTCCTTTGTAATTGCATGTCATCATAATAATTCGAAATTAACCAACAACGAATCAAAGCATAGTTAATGCAATAAATTACCGGTAACACGTCAGTGCCTGACAGTAACCACAAATTGTGTATTTACTTTGTGCAGTAACTATGAAATTATTGTCCAATATTATTCAGGCGTTTTGCTTATTACCTAATGAATAAAAGAGAATGTACTTTTATAAAAATAGTAAAGTTTTATCTGATCTGATAGAAAATCATCATTTATTTTAATTTGCCCTACTGAACATATACCTGCTATAAACGTCACAATATTATACTCTTTATTGCATAAAACAATCAGTACAAAACAATAAACACAAAAAAATTGTGAGCAAGGGTGGACTTATCTCTTAGAGAGATTTCTTCCAACCAACCTGTGAACGCGTCAGAGAAGAATATTGTGGGTAACACTGAAGCACTTAAGCAATAAAGAGACAAAAATACTACACTCATAGATACTTTTTTCAACAAAAATGTATATTTGCTTTACTATTGATTTGATATAACACTTGTTTAAAATGATATTTTATCTATGAAAATGTAATTTTAAACAAGTGTTCAACGAGAGGAAGAGGGTTACTCAACTTAACATTTATATATATATATTGGTATCAATTCAGGCACACAACTTAATTTAACTAAACTAATTTGACAGGATTAAAACTATCGCCATCTTTCTTTTTCTCTAAAGGATTAAAAGCGACGGATTTATATTTAGACCTGTCAAATTAGTTTAGTAAACTGATTTGACAGGATTAAAACTATCGCCATCTTTCTTTTTCTTTATAGGATTAAAAGTGACGGCTTTATATTTAGACCTGTCAAATTAGTTTAGTTTAATTAAGTTGTGTGTCTGAATCGACACCATTGAGTAACTATATTTAAAGAACAAAAAGAAAATTCTCCTTTCTTCAAAACTCTCTTTACTAATGCTATAAAAAAGGAACATTTATAGTTTCGTATCACATTTAAAAAGGTAAATATCGGCTTTTCAAACAAATTTCATACTTATAAATCTATACTAATATTATTAAGAGGAAAGATTTGATTGTTTGTTTGTATTGAGTAGGCTTCGAAACTACTGAACCGATTTTGATGAAAGTTGGTATAGGCATAGTTCGAAACCAGGGACAAGGACATAGGGTAATTTTCCTACGGGAAAAAAAATCCCACGGGAAAACAAAAATAACGCGGGCGAAGTCGGGAGCGGAAAGCTAGTACTAAATACAATATAATGGTACGTAATTGAAGTGCCGAAAAGAGCAAAAAACATTACCTCCTAACTTTTTTCACTCTCATAACAGTACAACGAAAAGGTATGCGAACTTAAATACGACACGTGTATGCTAATCGTGAGCGAGCTTAGCTGGGACGTCATCAATCTTGTCAGATTTACGCCGTCCGCTCACAGTTTATCTTAAGGCCCGATTTAGGCTGAGCGCACTATGGGCCTGTATTTATTTTTTTAAGAAGGCCTAGCAAATGACTCTATTCCACCTGGTGGTAAGTGGAAATAGAGTCCAAATGCGAATAAAGCTAGTGCGGGAGGGAGAATACACTCTGCACTAGCCACCCTTACCTTGCCGACCTGCAAGGTGCATCTTCACGCCTTTTTTAAAGCACCTGGGATTGCAAAAGGAGGAAAAACGTGTGCTGGTAGAGAGTTACATTTTTTGATCATGCGACAAAGAAATGAGTTACTTAATTTCTTGGTTCGCGTTTGAATGTCAGCCGCCGCATGTCCCAAATATCCGCATGCACTGTACTATTATCCGCATAATAATGTTCCCAAGAAGACTCATACTCGTATCATTGATATGCAGAAGAGAGAGTGTTGGGAATAGAACAGTTGAAGTATTCCGGCATTCACTGGCAGAAGTCATGAATTACATCTACCTGAAAGGACACGGATTTTTCACTCATGCAGGAAGTCAGCCACCCAGGTATCTACAGAGCTGATCAGGTAGACCGTAGGGCGGAAGCTTGGAGAGAAGACAGTTGTGTCAGGCCCTATCGAAGGCTTTGGCGATATCTAAGGTAATAGCCAGTGACTCGCCGTGCTTGTCGAAAGCTCCACCCCAGAGATGTGTCACATACGCTAGAAGATCACCCGTCGAACGCTTCGATATGAAACCATATTGACGATCGTTAATCAGAGAGTGATCCTTTAGGTAATGGATGAGTTAGTTGTTTAGGATCCTTTCCATGATTCTACACAGTACTAAAATGACATCTATTGTCCGATAGTTGGCCGAGTCCGAGTGATTTCTTGGGCACTGGCTGCACATAAGCCTCCCTCCAATCCTCTGCATGCGTCCCGAGGAGCATAATAGATTGTACAGGGGTGTGAGTACGGGAGACAACTCCGCTGCACATTTTTAGAGTACAAGCTTCATAATGCCATCAGGTCCAATAGCTTTCCTGACATCTAATGACAGCAATGTAGCAACGTAGGAGCCACAATGAGGTAGTGCAGGTCGCAGTGCATTGCAATCAACGATTTGGGAATTATCCGCGAAGGGCCGAACCAAAAGATTGACTTTTACCTACGGCTTGTAGGCAGGGATTCGTCTGGACATTTCAGGGGTGGCAGCGATGGCTGTCAGAATTCACTTTGCACGACTTTGGCCAAACGCCAGTAGCCACAAGAGCCCATGGGATGCGTTATCAATTCGTAGCCAACACGTGCTATGAGCTGGGCATTCGCTCTTATGTAAGTCTTTTTACAGGACTTGGAAGCCTTATTGTAGGCTGCCATCAGTGTATCGATCTCAGGATCCTTGAGAGTGCGACCCTTGATCCAGGCACTATACACCGCCTGTTTGTGAAACAGCCTCGGAACAATCGCTATTGAACCAACGGTTACCGCAGCCCTTACTGATGTGACCGAAGTGTGGAATGAAATATTCCATTACCCGTAACGATCTCCTCAGTAATCGTAACGGCGCTGATAGATCATTCCACTGAAGCAGCGTTGCCTACAAAGGATAGACACAAAGCAGTCGCGACCTGACGTTTGGCGACAGCAGATTGCAGAGGCTTGTAATATTTTGAAAGATATCAGGCAATGGTCCGATGTGCCTAGTGGGGCTCGAACCTCAACCTGATATCCGTCCAGATGGGTCGTGAACAGAAGGTCCAGTAAGGTTGGCGCTTGCTTATATATTTCCCATACTAAACTTGAACCTTATTGAATGTTTGAATGAATAGTCAAGAGTACTTAGCCATTAATTATTAACACAATAGGAAACTCTTAGCCTTCATCTTACCTGATGGTACCTGACTATAAAACTGAAGATAGAAGCGAACCTCGACTCCTCAACAACTGAGAAACCGTCTACTGCCTCACTGTCAATACACAACATTGTTATTAGCTTGTTAGTACATTGGCGTGTGCATTCAGCGAACAATTGCTAAGGTTAAGCAACGTTCGCTGTTGTCAGTCCTATGATGGGTGACCAAAATATGAAACATCTCAAGCTCCTCCGTTGCAGATACGTTAAACAGTGGGTTCTGCGCCTGATCTCGCCCCGGTCGTGTCTGCTAACCGTCCCATCGGACTAGGCGAGTTAAGGAACAGAGAATGCACTTGCATTTGCGCAGTCACTTGTGCACTATAATATCTCCTGCGCAGATGGCTAGTCTCTGTTGAGATTGGCCGCCGTGACCGAATATCGGTTAGGAGGACATTATTATAATTATATTAGCTTGTTGTTATATCGACAAACTTATGCAAGGTGGTGGTAGCTAGCCGGGCGGGCTCAGAAGCCCCCACACCGAAAACAAACCAAGCAGACGAACTCTGCCCCCATGGGGAATCGAACTTCGGACCTGCCGATCAACACCCGGTTGTTTCAACCACTACACCGCGGAGACGGTTGAAAACATTAGAAGAAATTAAACCTCCTTTGAAGAGACGCCAACTTTGTGTGTATGCTATGCTCAACCATGAATCTACGAATTGTTTGAAAAACGAGGTAAAGAACTTTCATCACATCACACAAAAAAGTAGTTAAACTCATTCTAGTCCAATAACGAATCATTTTTGTAACATCTGCCGAATAACGAATCTGACGGATATAGTAAGATTCGTATCTTACTATATCCGTCAGATTCGTTATTCGGCAGATGTTACAAAAATAGAACTACTCCACTCGAGAATTTGAAGGCAATGGATCCGGGTCACGTCATAAAGACACCTAAAAATATCTGAAACTAAGAATCTTATCTTAATGGAGTAAATTGTGTTCAATAGACAATTTTACTCGATTTTAATCATAATTTAGTTATAAGATAAGATATTTATTTCCATAAAACAATAAACTACAATTCATACAAACAACATTATTCTAGATCAAAACACTAATTTACAATTATCTACTTCTGGAATAAAATCAAAATAATAATATCATCATAATATAATAATAAATTAAGTACTTATTTTTATTAAGGAGTATTTTACTGTCTAATAAAGAATGTTTCTTTTACTAATCCAGCATTCTTAGTTTTCGGGATTTTAAGATATCTTTATGTAGTGTAGTTAAGGATTTCATAGGCCTTTCACATAGGTGTATATAATTGAACCCTTGCAAAACTTTTGCTATTACAATTATATCGTTATATACACCTAAAGTTAAATTGTATACACCTACATGAAATAGGTGTATATAATTTAACCCTGCAAAACTTTTGCTATTACACCACAATTTAGCATTGTATAACTAAGGACTGCAAAACCTTTGCTATCACACCACAATTTAGCATTGTATAACTAAGGACTGCAAAACCTTTGCTATCACACCACAATTTAGCATTGTATAACTAAGGACTAGGTAACTTTTACTTTGAATGACCATAAATTACCTAATGCCTTATACTGCAGGTAACTCACCGATTGCCTCTTCTAGCTAATGACTAAGCAATTATTGGGTACTGTTGATACTTAGTTTGATAATTTCATATTAAGTCGCAGCAAAACAGGTATATATAGAATCAAAATATGTTGTTAGTTGATTTATCCATATGCGTTACGCCTTACTTGACCGGCAGGTATCTCGCTAGTACTTACAAGAGGAACGTGCCTCAAATATTTATGAAAGTTTTTAGCTAGAACTGAGGTCAAATAAAGAATTTACTTAGGTATATTTCTAAATCATAAAATGAGCCGCAATATACAATCTACGACCTTAAATTTAAGGCTCGTTAGTGATTACAACGTGTCCAAAACATACTATTCAAAAACGCAGTTTTCGTATACAAATAGGTTATTTTGTTTGATTTTATCAATTTGTAAATCATCCATAGCCCTGTCGCAGCATAAAAATGAGCAACTGAAGCAAACATCTTTTTTACGAATGGAGCTAACGTACTCGTATTACGTATGGAGCTACGAGTTTTTGTCAATACTCGTAAACAAAATTTCTGATTTTTTTGTAAACTAGCCAATTCAAATCCTAAACTTGAATTAGGTACATCCCAAGCGAAATAAATGCATTGTGTATATAATTGCCTGTAAATTATTAGTCTGAACTTGGTACCCACATAGATATAATTTTTTTTGTCGGCGAAGTCAACAATAACGCATATACTATATATTGAACTTAGCTTTCCATTGACATTTATGTTTTTGATGGGATATCATTACTTTTTGTAAATAAATGATTAGTATTCATCGGATAATCGCAAAGCATCAGGGCGCTTGCACTTATGAGCGTGATTGTCTTTAAAAAAATTGTATGTAGATTAATAGGTTCCGAGTTGTGAAGGGGTCGAAAGTAGCTTGAAATGGTTCATTTAATAGTACCTATTAGTTTATTGATGTTAATTATCAATAATTTTCAGTTTGTAATTTTTTTACTTTTACTTTACTACTTTTTTTACTTACCTTGATGCCAAATATCGAGTTTCTGTGTCATTTGGAAGTGGGTTAGGTTTTTGATCTATAAGTCAGTGAGTCGGTCATAAAAATGCCGGTTTTTAAACGTTAATATATCAATAACTGTTTGAGCTACATTTATAAAATTTTGGATTCTAGATAAGCTAAGGGCCTTTAACAAAGGTACCAAATTTTATGTATGTGGGTTAATTAAGTTTCGACTTGTGAAAGGGTCAAAAGTGGCGCGAAATTGTTCGTGTAATATTACACACGTGTCTAGATATTTTCATGCATATAAATTTGTATATCAAAACACTAGATAAATAAACCAAATTCAATATTACCATAATACCGTCTCATGTTAGTCAGTGAAATATAATTCTTTAATAACCTCAAAAGAACATAGCGTTCTTCAAGTCGCCGAGAAAAGAGACTCTCAAGCTTAAGGTCTGAAACGAATTACGTACCTTCAATATAGCAGTAATACATAAGCAATTGTACAAGTGATAACATTTTTTGCATATATCCGTTAACTTATTAACCAACGATAAGTTTCTAACTAACGTTAACTTATTATTTCAAATAACTAACAAATATTGAAGCCCGTCAGCAATTCAGATAAGCTGAGACGTTTATGTAGGCAACACACATGTAATATTTCCCGAGCTGGGTGACAAATTTAAAGTGGGCAACTATTAACGACTAACTAGGGTGCTCTATATTAGATTGATTTAATACGCCACCGAGAATACGGATGCTTCTAGTGGGAAACATTTTAGCTATATTGCCAGAGTAGAAATGGATTCGCAGTTATCAAATTAGATTTTTCGAACTAGGTGGTCTGTTTTTTTTTTGGTAGGTTAATTATTAAAGGAGATAAAACTTCAAAAATAAAAAAAATACAACAATATCTGATGTTTTCAAAAATCAAGCAAACTAATTTCACGAGAATATATGAAAAAATAAACCGACTTCAAAAACACTGAAAAGTTAAAAATAATATAAGAATAGGTACAGACAACATCACACTTCTATATTGAAGTCGGTGCCAAACGATGATCTCCTAGAAAATCTTAAAATTTGGCACCGACTTCAATATACAAGTGTGATGTTGTATGTACCTACTCTTATATTATTTTTAACTTTTCAGTGTTTTTGAAGTCGGTTTTTATTTTTTGTAAAATATTTTTTATTTTTAACTTTTTAGCGAAAGAAACCCTAATTTAATACCAGCTCACTTTCGGTGAGCTGGTATTTCATTAGCGTTTCCCTCGATTTTCATGGGATTTCATCATCAGATCCTGACTTTGGTGACCTTGGGACCACCCTAGGAGTATACTCTATCGAATACAAAAAGAATTTTGAAAATCGGTCCACAATTGGCGGAGTAATCGCGTAACATACACACAAAACACGTTGGACACACCTTAAAATTTAAGGGTTTTCCTCGATTTTCATGGGATTCCATCATCAGATCCTGACTTTGATAACCATGGGACCACCCTTGAAGTATACTCTATAAAATACATTAAAAAATTTGAAAATCGGTCCACAATTGGCGGCGTAATCGCGTAACATACACACAAAACACGTTGGACACACCTTAAAATTTAAGGGTTTTCTTCGATTTTCATGGGATTCCATCATCAGATCCTGACTTTGATGACCATGGGACCACCCTTGGAGTATACTCTATAAAATACATAAAGAATTTTGAAAATCGGTCCACAATTGGCGGCGTAATCGCGTAACATACACACAAAAAAAAACACGCATTGAATTGAGAACCTCCTTCTTTTTTGAAGTCGGTTAAAAATTACACCAAATTAAGCATTTCATAGTATCGGCAATCATTTTAAAGGAGGAAACTATTACCGATATAATTATTTTTTGCAAAATTAAAGAAAGGCTTTGGCTGTATTTCTATGTTTTGCTTTTTTAACCGACTTCAAAAAAGGAGGAGGTTCTCAATTCGAAGCGTATGTTTTTTTTGTATGTATGTTACGCAATTACGCCGACAGTTGTGGACCGATTTTCAAAATTCTTTTTGTATTCGATAGAGTATACTCCAAGGGTGGTCCCATGGTCACCAAAGTCAGGATCTAATGATGGGATCCCATGAAAATCGAAGGAAACGCTAATTTAATACCAGCTCACCGAAAGTGAGCTGGTATTAAATTAGGGTTTCTTTCACTAAAAAGATTTCATTCACTAAAAAGTTAAAAATAAAAAATATTTTATAAAAAATAAAAACCGACTTCAAAAACACTGAAAAGTTAAAAATAATATAAGAGTAGGTACAGACAACATCACACTTGTATATTGAAGTCGGTGCCAAATTTTAAGATTTTCTAGGAGATCATCGTTTGGCACCGACTTCAATATAGAAGTGTGATGTTGTCTGTACCTGTAAAATATTTTTTAATTTTAAATTTTTAGTAAATGAAATCTTTTTAGTGAAAAAAAAACCCTAATTAAATACCAGGTCACCTTTGCTGAGCTGGTATTTCATTAGCGTTTCCCTCGATTTTCATGGGATCCCATCATCAGATCCTGACTTTTCAGTGTTTTTGAAGTCGGTTTTTCTTTTTTGTAAAATATTTTTTTCATAGGTATCTTCGATCCGAGCTGCAGTCACGGTAATTACTATTACCGTGCTGCAGTTGTCTCGCGCTCAGCTCGTTTCTTCGGGGGTACAGCGCGACTAATTTAGATTTCTTTCGACCTTAGTTCTCCTCTTAAAGTCCCTCACCCACAGAGGCGGAAGCGGGACGGTAGCGGAACTGCGGTAAGTGATTTACTTGTGCCGTGCCGCTTCCGCGGGCGATTTCTGTGTGACGTGATCCATAGCAACACGAACATTACCAAAAATTCCGCTCCGCTACCGCCCCGCTTGCCGCCTCTGTGTGTAGGCGCCTTAAATGGGCTTCTTTCTTGTGTCACAAACATGATTTTCATAGATACACATGGTTCGACGTATATGACCAGAAACGCAAAAGGCCAATAGACGCATTTGACAAAATACGTGTACGACCAGATACGCAAATGACCAAAACTGAAATACGCGCTTGAACAAAAGTGAAGTACGCGACTGAACACGCGATTAGCTCAATCTAATTAGGTACCCTTAATATAAATTTTTGTGTAGGTACACTTGTTAGTTTGGCGAGTTATTCGTGTAATTGAATAATAATTTTACTTTGGTAAATAAAAAGTCAGGAAGGTAGAGGCACTACACGCTAGATAAAGGATTAGTTAAAGTATTGAGTCTAGTTATAGGGGAATAGCAGCTGAGCCAGCGAAGTTACTCACTTGATGCATCGCGATTGGCGTTGATTGACAAGTAATGGCGCGTGCTTACGCCAAAGTATTTAAAATCTCAAGGGACTGCCTTCCAACAATTAATGTAATGATAGAAAACAAAAATGAAAATTATACAAGGTGGAGAAGTCAAAATGACAATAAACGAAAAGACAACCAGTATTAGTTAATCGTAGTTGAAAATATTTATAAAAACATTTTGAATTCATTTAAGTCTTTTTTGAAGTTTTTCAATATGGAGTTACATGATATTACTGTTAAATCCTAAACCTTATTAAAACGACACTATCACAATTTGTCTTGCTTGAAGTTTAATTAAAGTGTAGTGCTCACATATGCGTAATGTGATAAATAGCGGTCTAAAACTCATCAACTGAACAAGGATCCGGGTCGGTCATGTCATACATGAGATGAATGCGGTACTCTCTGCCCTTTAAGTAATACATAATTCGTTTGTAGTTACCACCTCCGAGTATTTATGTCTGAAATTCGTCCTAACAAAGCGCATTGAAATTTATGTTTCGCGAAGCAGAAGTGTTACTTGGTTCGAACTGTCAATAGATGTAGGAAACTGACGCATTGTTATGGCGAATCTACACCGATAAGCTCAGAATCAGAATACCTGATGCCCAGGTACATACACTATACTAAGAAAATCGTTGGGAGAAATCGATACCCACTATTACCCACGTAATATGAAAGCAAACTTCAAAAATAATAATATGAACTAAACATGAAAAGTAATATTAAAACACATACAAATTTCAAATTATTGTGGTGTCTGTAACGAAGGTTCTGGAAACTAAAAAAATATGTGAGAAAAATATGTATCTCACATTTTTAGGACTACAGTAGATCATCTCTCGATACCGACTTCAACATAAAAATCTGATGATTCTCTAAGGTCGATCTTAATTATATAAAATTCGATTTTTCATCATGAGGCAAACATCGTGAGGCAACCTGCATACATCTGCGAAGTAATTCAATGATGTATGTGAAGTCGACCAATCCGCACTGGGTCAGCGTGGTTGACTAAGGCCTAATCACCCTAACATAGGGTAGGCTCGAACCCCTCGGTGGGGACGTATATATGAGCTGTGGTGGTGTGTGTGATATAAAATTCTCGTGTAAGTGTTTGTAACCAAACTCCTCCGAAAATTTTGTGTATATTCGGTATGTCTGAGAATAGGTTGTAAACTATTTTTATATCCCTAAGTGATAAGGGTTTTTGACAAT
Organism: Schoenobius gigantellus; assembly: GCA_963935595.1. Taxonomy (NCBI): domain Eukaryota; kingdom Metazoa; phylum Arthropoda; class Insecta; order Lepidoptera; family Crambidae; genus Schoenobius; species Schoenobius gigantellus. The sequence continues at coordinate 27,802,808 of OZ012547.1, read as the reverse complement.
TATTATGGCGTAACGTAGTTCACGGGCATAGCTGGTATACGTATAAAAATCTCGTGTCTCAGTGTTTGTTATGGAACTCCAAAACGGCTTGATCTATTGCTATGAAATTTTTTTCGTATATTTGGTAGGTCTAAGAATAAGTCGTAGGCTATTTTTATACCTCTAGGTAATAAGGGTTGCCCTCTCCAGAATTTTTTATGATTTGGCATCAAAAAATACTTATAACCCGGACGAACTGTAGTTCGCTGGTACCGTTAGCTTTATTAAAATATTTATTTATAGCGCCTTTCTAAGACAGTTTTCTTTTTCATTTTTCTTAGAGCTAGCGAGAATGTATAGTCCTATGAAGTTTTAGAGAGTATGAAAGAGACAGTGCATTTAGCTACTTTGTAACCGATTTTGACAGACCAGCCATATTGGATATTGGAATTCAGTCACATAGTATTGGAATTGAGAAATCAAAATAGGTCACATTCATGTCACATTTTAATGAGCTGTCTATACGCCAGTATATTCTAAGTCCATGTCGAGTATTTACTGTATTTTGAGGCATTATTATCTGGAAATGTCTGTGGTATTTTTTTGGAGATTTCTTTAATCAAAACTGTCACTTAGTTCATTAATTGATTGAAATCACACATCAAATCACGATACAAATTTCACCCAATCCAATTTAGTATTCCAAAAAAAAGTATACACACACAGTCTAAGAGATGCAAACAAGTTGCAACTTCCGTGCGTGCGAACTAATTATGGAAAAAAAACTATACTATTTGAGGGAGCGCAGCTGTACAATAAGTTGCCTAGTAAACTTAGAAGCTGTGACAACAAACATGAATATAAAAGGAAGCTCAAATTAGTTCTGTGCAACGAAACTAGTGCGTGAAAATTTGAAAATGAAACGAAAAGCCGCTTCTCCAGAAACGGAAGAAAACATTGTTTTTATGAAATTTGTATATCTCATTATAAATGAACTTAGTGTTTTTATGAGAAATAAAAATTCTACAAACCTATACTTGCATTCTGCATGCTTGCTTTCATCTTGCATGCTTGTTTGCCTGCATGAGCGGGGGTGCAGGGGAGCGCAGGCCCCCTTGCTCGGGGGGTCAGGGGCGGAAGCTCCCCGCAAGGAAAAGGACTTTTAGGATAAATCTATAGGTTAGGTTAGGTAAGATATTGTGACCACACACAAACTGCATGTTACACGCTTGCATGCATTGCTTGCATGTTGCATGTTTGCTTGCATGCCTGCTTTCTACATGAGCGGGGGTGCAGGGTATGCAGCCACTTCCTCCGTCTTACCTATTTCTGCCGCAAAGCAGCAGTGCTTGCACTGCTGTGTTCCGGTTTGAAGGGAATTATGGCACGTATGGCACGTACGCACGTATTAGGGACGTATGGCATTGCAATTACCGTGACTTTACATCTTAAGTCACAAGTTGGCAACGTATACTATGGTTTTTGTGGGGGTGCAGTTTTGCTGCGAATCTCACAAGAACCACATGTATTATAGGTGACTGTTACCACTTACCATTAGGTGGTCACTTTGCTTGTTTGCCAACTCAACTGCAATAAAAAAAAACTTTACCGGGGGGTCGGTGACGGTAGCCTCCGCAAGAAATAACCTTATAGGATAAACCATTGTGATCGGGTGGCAGCGAGCAGTCAGGGAAAGCGCCCCCTCCCGCAGGAGGTGGCGCGCATAGGACACCTGGCGCAGAGGATGGCTCTGCGCCAATGTGCCGAGATGCTCGCCCACCCAGCTGCCGGCCACTGGACGATCGAGGCAGTTCGCCCAGTTTTGGAGGAGTGGGTTGGCCGCCGGCAGGGTAGCCTTTCCTACTGGACGTTGCAGACGATGACCGGGTACGGCTGCTGCAAAAAAATCGAATGGATATTGGGTCAACTGATACAGTGGCAAACGTGATTCGATGAAGAAAAAAAAGACGGAACGAAAACAGTCGAAAAGTTTTCTGTGGGGCTAGCACACAGGAGCGCCACGGCGGTGAGTAGCAGAACAAATAAAATTGCCATACAAACTCCTCGATTCGGATTTCGATTCGATTTTCGATTCTCCTGCGTGCTAGCCCCACTGTTACGTGAAATTCGGTCAAAAAATTATTCCAACTTATGATAAGTAGATAACCTATCATTCATCATCGGATAAGTAAGTTACTTTTATCTATTGTATCATACATCAGCACTGTATTATTACATATTTCTCGCTATCAAATGGCATATAATAAAGCTCGCTTATATTAAATGAGAGTAAGATAGAAAACCAAAAATAGAAATAGACATTGAAAGTGTTCTTTTTTTCTTTAATCCGAGCTTAGAACTGTCTCCGTAGCTCATAGTCTGTAAAAGTTTGAGATCTTCGTAAGCTTTAGAAGTTCACTTCACTGTTGTTAGCGTGCTGCGACTCACTAATGCCCCTGAAAAAATAAGTATTTGTTATCCAATAGGTACTCTTATTATGTGTGGCACTCTTGTAACTGAAATCAATTCAAATTAATTACTTAAATAATATCGTGAGATTAGTTTAAGCTATCAAATAGACTATCTGTACGGTATGGAAATAACAGTTATCAGAATATACACAAACACCTACAGGTAGGGTTGCCAGATGCCCCGTATTTTACGGGTTCCCCCGTTTTTCGGGCTATAATAACACAGAAACCCGTAATTGTGAAAATAAAATACGGGGTAAACAAAGCTCCCATATTTACTATCATTGACCAGATGAAGCGCAACTCAACGAAATGGACTTAACATTGACACAATAGAAGCGGAATAATAAGTGAAATATAATTTTTACATACAGTTTTATGCTTCCATTTTTGAAAATAAAGATCTTTTAAGGCCGCTTCCTCGAACAACAGATATAATTTCAAAATATAAATACCTTCCTAAAACTGTTGTTTTATCTTACTGTCTTCCGTAAAATATAATCATAACCCGTATTTTAAACACATAAAATCAATAAGTGGCAGGTGGCAACCCTACCTACAGGTACCTTATACAAGATGTTATAATACAACAGCTGTAGGAGCCAGCAAGGAAAGTTTAAGAGTTACTATCAGCTACTCGGAGCGTCGGTGGTGCTGTGGTTTCGGCACTTGCCTTCCAATCGGGGGGTCGGGGTTTGAGACCCGCCATGTACCCATGTGTTTTTCGTTTCGAATTTCATATGTACATTTGTCTGAGCACGGGGTGCAAGGGGTCCCAAATACCACCTATCGGGACCCAAGCCAACCTCACCTGCACGCGGTGTACCCTGCTCTATAACGGACGAGGCTCTGGCGCTCCCCACCAACCCGCACTGGGCCAGCGTGGTGGGAGATGGCCCAAAACCCCCCATGAACCCAAACATTAAACAAAGGCCCCAAGTGCCCGGCGGTTCTGGAGGCCGTGCCGGCGGTGACGGACGTCGGCGCGGTACTGGGACCTGGGGTGCAAAGAATCCCCGGGCGGCGGAGATCCCCCGTCAGACGACCTTGGCCCTGGCCACATATAACGCGCGCACACTGCGGACCGAGGAGAAGCTGCTGGAGCTCGAGAGGGAGTTGAGCAGGATTCGCTGGAGTATAGTGGGACTGTCCGAAGTCCGAAGAGAGGGTGAGGACACGATGGTTCTCAAATCCGGCAACCTGCTCTATTTCCGGGAGGGCGAAGACCTGTCCCAAGGTGGTGTCGGATTTATCGTCCACAAGTCTCTTGCGAACAACGTTGTACAGATCGGAAGTGTGTCGAATAGGGTGGCGTACCTTATACTCAGAATTACCAAACGGTATTCGCTGAAGGTCATACAGGTATACGCTCCGACCTCGAAACACTCCGACGAGGAAGTGGAAGCTATGTATGAGGACATTTCTCGGGCAATACATGCTTCCAAGACTCATTACACCGTTGTCATGGGAGACTTCAACGCAAAGCTAGGCAAGCGCGGCGATAGTGAGTTGAAAGTGGGGCAATTTGGAGCTGGAATCCGGAATTACCGTGGTCAAATGCTAGCCGATTACATGGAGAGAGAGGGACTCTATATGATGAACTCTTTCTTCAAAAAACGGCTGCATCGAAAATGGACCTGGAAAAGTCCGGATGGCGTGACAAAAAATGAGATTGACTTCATCATGTCGACTAAGACTCGCTTATTCAATGACGTCTCAGTGATCAATACGTTCAACACGGGAAGCGATCACCGAATGGTGAGAGGCGCATTGAATCTTAATGTAAAAGCTGAGAGGTATCGACTGATGAAGTCAACGCTCCGTCCTGGAGCCATCCAGATCCAAAACCCCGAGCGCTTTCAACTCGAATTACAGAATCGGTTCGCTTGCCTGGAGGATTGCACGGATGTGGACACATATAATGACAGGTTTGTGGAAACTGTCCTTACGGTGGGTTCGAAGTTTTTCAAACCCAGCCGTACCAAGCAAAGGAGCAAGATCTCAGAGCCGACAATTAAGCTGATGGAAGAAAGACGTGGGATGGGTCTGCAGTCCTCTGAAGATGCTCGTCGGCGACTCAACAAACAGATCTCGAAGTCTCTGACTCGCGACATACGCCGATTTAATACAGAACGTATTAAGGAAGCCATCGAGCGGAACAAGGGCTCCAAAGTGTTCGCAAGAGATCTGTCACTCGGTCAGAGTCTGCTGACGAAGCTGAAGACAGAGGACGGCAGAGTCGTCACGTCTCGACCTGAACTTATGGCTGAGATTGAACGCTTTTATGGACAGCTTTACACAACATCGCAGGCACCTGTCATTCAGGCTACAGACCCTAGAGCCAAATTGATCCGGCATTACACCGAAGACATCCCGGACGTCAGCCTGTACGAGATTAGTGTGGCTCTCAAACAGCTAAAAAACAACAAGGCACCGGGTGATGATGGAGTTACAGCTGAGCTTTTAAAAGCGGGTGGACTACCAGTCCGGAAAGCGCTGCAGAGGCTATTTAACTCCATCATACTCGAGGGCATTACGCCTAAAGCATGGCACGGGGGTGTGGTGGCACTTTTCTTCAAAAAGGGCGACAGGGCCCAGTTGAAGAACTACAGACCCATCACGCTCCTGAGTCATGTATACAAGCTGTTCTCGAGAGTCATCACGAATCGTCTCACGCGCAGGTTTGACGACTTCCAGCCTCCCGAACAAGCCGGATTCCGTAAAGGCTATAGTACCATAGACCACATTCATACGCTGCGGCAGGTTATACAGAAGACCGAGGAGTATAATCTGCCACTATGCTTGGCGTTTGTGGACTATGAGAAAGCCTTCGATTCTGTCGAGACCTGGGCCGTGCTTAGGTCACTCCAGAGGTGCCAAGTAGACTACCGGTACATCCAAGTGTTGAAGTTATTGTACGGAAACGCCACTATGTCAGTCCGCCTTCAGGACCAGAACTCGAAACCAATACGACTTCAGCGAGGTGTGAGACAAGGTGACGTTATATCGCCGAAGCTGTTCACAGCTGCGCTGGAGGATGTATTTAAGCTTTTGGACTGGAGAGGACTCGGCATCAACATAAACGGCGAGTACATGACTCACCTTCGTTTTGCCGATGATATCGTGGTCATGGCTGAGACCGTGGAAGATCTAGGCACAATGCTCGAAGACCTCTGTAGAGTTTCCCAACAAGTGGGTCTTAAAATGAACATGGACAAGACCAAAATTATGGTGAATTCCCATGTAGTACCCACTCCTGTGAAGGTTGGCGGCTCTACACTGGAAGTTGTTGACGAATATGTTTACCTGGGACAAATAGTCCAGCTCGGTAAGTCCAACTTCCAGAAAGAGGTAAATCGACGAATCCAACTCGGCTGGGCAGCGTTCGGGAAGCTACGCAGCATATTCTCGGCCAATCTACCGCAGTGTCTTAAGACGAAAGTCTTCAATACGTGCGTGTTGCCAGTGATGACGTACGGAACTGAGACGTGGCCGTTTACAATGAGTCTCATCAGAAGGCTCAATGTCACTCAAAGGGCAATGGAGAGGGCTATGCTCGGGGTTTCTCTACGCGATCGCATCAGAAATGAAGAGATCCGTAGAAGAACTAGAGTCGCCGACATAGCCCAAAGAATTGCAAACCTTAAGTGGCAGTGGGCAGGACACATAGCTCGCAGGACTGACGGCCGTTGGGGCGGAAAGGTCCTCGAGTGGCGGCCGCGTACCGGGAGACGCAGCGTTGGTAGGCCCCCCACAAGGTGGACCGACGATCTGGTGAAGGTCGCGGGAAGCCGCTGGATGCGGGAGGCGCAGGACCGATCGGTTTGGAGATCCCTGGGGGAGGCCTATGTCCAGCAGTGGGCGTCTCTTGGTTGAAATTATGATGATGATGATTTGTCTGAGGCTCCTACGGTGAAGGAAAACATCTTGAGGCAACCTGCATACATCTGCGAAGAAATTCAATGATGTATGTGAAGTCGACCAATCCGCACTGGGCCAGCGTGGTTGACTAAGGCCTAATCACCCTAACATAGGGTAGGCTCGAACCCCTCGGTGGGGACGTATATGAGCTGTGATGATGATGATGATGATCAGCTACTTTAATCATCACACCTTTTCCAGTAATTGATGGAACAGTACCTAGATAATAAGATGCTACTGAATCAAACTGATTTCTAGTTTCCCATTATTGAAGACTTATTCCATATTTAATAAATATCGATAAACAAAGATTGTCTGGAAGAGATACCATCTAGCGATAATACCGCCATTGCCACATAAGTATTACAATCTATTGTGTTATCATTTCTATAAATCTTTGTATCATTTTAAATTCGCTAGAAATTTTACAACATTTGCTAGTGTAATACATAATTAGATTTTTATAAATATTACGACAAGAACTTCCAAAGGTATAAAGATATATTTTTTTTTTAATTGCAGGAAGTTGGCAAACAAGCCACCTGATGGTAAGTGGTAACAGTCACCTATAATACATGTGGCTCTTGTGAGATTCGCAGCAAAACTGCAACCCCAAACTCAAAAATATAACTCGCAAAAGATTTACTTATAATTAATACTTAAGAGGATTGTGAAGCTGTAAATTTTCATACAAAAAGCGATAACACTTTTCTCCCTCTAAACATAGTCCAATTTTCATAATTTTTGAAAATCTTGTAGATATAATGAAAAACTAGGTTTGTACGTTTTGATTTTGAAGAAATATTGCTCAGAATATAAGTTATTAGCATCTAAATATCAATATTTTCGATTTACTTATTATAGAAATTTGTTCCGGTCTGGGCGTATGTGCATGTGATATTCTATGTTTGTAACTGCACCCACGACACATGCAGGAGAAAATCCTAGTTTGGGGCGACGTTTTTTTTAAAAAAAATGCACAATATTTAATTTTACATGTCGATTTACAAATCAGACTAAATTAACAAACAGGGAGATAACATTTCAATCAGAATGCTTAGTGATTGAGTGCCTATTTTTTTACCTACCTACCACTTTAATATAATATTTTCATTTAAACTGAAATGAATGATATTTTTACAGCCTATAGAGGGTTTTTGGCATAGTCATTTTGTAATTACATAAATGAAAAAGGAAAATCATTTCAAGTTTCATGTAACATACACTAAAATATTGCAATTAAAAAGAAATTTATGTAACGGCTTTGGACTCCATTCAAATTTTAATTCGTTCATTAAGTACTCTGTGAATCGTTTTCCTCCTTTGCTTTCCGATCCCAGAGTTATAATTTAAAAAGCAGAACAAAAGACTTTTGGCTTGGTATTTAACTTGCATGGAAAGACAGGATAACATGCAAATTTTTCCCTTGGGTACTATCTAGCAAATTTGAATAGCTCATAGAATATGAATGAATTTAACTTTTCGTGAGAATAATGTTAGTTAGTGTAAAACGGATGATAGCTTGTGTTTGAATAAACCGATCGTTTGGTCGTCATTAATATTTAGATATATACCCAATTTTAGCAATTGCATTGTGGTCGTTATCTTTTTACCGTAAAAATTCTACAATTCTTCCTACTATTAAACTTATATACTTACGCGAATATCATAGAAATCATCCCTAAACATTATTTATTACATTTCTTAGTGTGCACCCGGCAGAGTCCCTTGCACTTGTACACTAGCATAATCAATGCAGATATTCTGTTTGTAAATTAGTCCACGCAGGAAAATTATTGCTCAGCACCTTCCATCAACTACACCAGGCTACTGGTTAGTTGATCGAAGCTCAGCACTGACTAAAATTTTAAAATAAGTCAATTACGCAACGCACGCATAATTCATTCAAAAAGCTAACAATAAACTATATTACAAAATATAAAAACCGACTTCGAAAACATTGAAAAGTTAAAAATAATATAAGAATAGGTACAGACAACATCACACTTCTATATTTAAGTCGGTGCCAAACGATGATCTCTTTAGAAAGTCTTTAATGAATACTTCAAGAATATTGTTTCTATAATCGGTGTTGGATTTAGGTATAGAAATAAATAAGTAACTATAAATTATCTTTATTATAATAAAATATTGAACTTTTGCAATATTTATACAATGTAATACTACAAAAATTATTAAAATTCTCTTGGACACAGTTTCAGCCTTTTAAAGGTAATAAATCTAATTTAGGTTAATAACTCTAATTATCTTAGTTATAAATAATAATCCACGTTGAACAAAACATTTCTTTTAATTAGGTGGGTACATTAAGTACGAATAACAATTAACAATAAAACAAAAAAGACCTAATGATTTCACGAAGAGACGGCACGTCACAAACTACAAAATAAAACAGACGTCTATTCTTCACAAAAACTTGGTATATTATGATGAGTAAAGCGAAAGAGCGATCCGAGTATCTTGCGCTTGGTCACAGAGTAAAGAATCGACTTCTTTCCTTTTTGGCCAACAACAGAGGATTAGTAGTACAGATTAGTAATATCATTCGATTATGAAAATATATAAGTAACTAATTTCATAATCGATTATTCACACTAATATTTTAAAGTAATTCGATTATACGAATCATTCATAATCGCCCACCCACAGATTTAGAGTAGGCTAGATACCACATGTTCATTAAATAGTATGAGAACCGAGCGTGCCTCCGTATCCCCACTCACTATGACGTCACGCGAGTCATTTAGTGATGTACACACAAAAAAGAATCGTTTCAATCGCAACGCGCGATGCGCCGCGCTCGCTCAGTCAGCCAACAGACTTCGACGAGAGACGATGCGCGTCACGTGCTCCATTCTTCGACTCGCACACTCGCCTTTCTACCAAGTAAGTTCATAATTATCATTTTATACTTTTTATAAGAGTATCGGTTCATTTTAAGATTGTTTTCAGATCATATAAAATATGATTGTAGGACACGTACACAGATATCGTCGATATCTGTGGGTATATTATAGGTATAATAGATTTTCTATCTTTTTCCTTCGATACGATAAGTCGACAAAAATGATAAAGAAATAAAAACTGTAAAAAAAAATATAATTGATAGATTAGTAAATTTTTCAACATACCTTACCACCAGATCTTTCATTAGTTAAATTATTTATTTGGTTAAATTAATCGATTTTAAATTCGAATAGAGAATCGATTTATCAATTGACAGACAAATGCGGTTCGCACGGCTTGCTACCACCATCTTGCTCGCTAATCCTGCTGTGAAGCAGCAGTGCTTGCGCTGTTGTGTTCCGGTGTGGAGAGTAAAAAGCTGAAAACAAATTATAGGTATCTAGATAATCAGTGTGTGGACGTAACCTTGGGCTGACCTTGAGCGTTCGGACGTCCGACAGGAGTCTGGCGCGCTGGATGTTTTTTCAGCCCATAACGTCCGCGGACGGTATGCACGGGTGCGGGAAGCGTCCGCGCGCCAGAAGGACGCGGATTACGCGAGAGCTTACACGTGTGCAAAATGGACGAACGAATTACCGAGTGTGTTCGAAACAGGGAATTACTTTATAATTATAAATAAAAAAATGATGTCACATACCTAATATGTTGCTGGTTTCGACCTATAGACTAACTGTTGCTTACTGCTGCTTACAATACATACTTTTTATTTAATTATTGAACTTCGTTACTTACAGATCAACTACTCAACATGGATGAGAATCAGAAAAAACGGGAAAATATCTTAGCTGCGAAAAGAGAAGCCAGTAAAGCAAGATATGCAAGGATCAAGTCTGATCCTCGCTTAAGAGATGAAATGAAAAGAAAGAAAAAAGAAAATTACCTAACCAAAAAGAAAAACAAGCAAATTCAAGGTAATATTACTGAAAAAAAAGTAAATGAGCAAGAAATACAGCGAGAGAAATGGCGCGTAAACTCAAAAGCTTATTACACGCGTAAAAAGAAGGCAAAAGAAATACTTCACGTGAACATAAGTGAGAACATGAGTGGTGATCGCTCTGAGGTAAGTGATGGAAGTACTAACCCTTCACAACCAACGTGCACCTCGAAGCTGGAACACACAAGAATTACACAAAGTAACGACTCTAAAAAGGTGTCCGTGCTTTCTGATGTTAAAGTGAATTACAATGTTAGAGAATTACAGCATTTGTGGTGTAACGCAGCAAAAAGTAACCGGGAACTCAATCGAGTCCCCGGTTACTTAATTAAGTATGATAATAAATAATAATTAATCAGGCCAAGATTACGTACACGTAGAAAATCATGTTTTTTTGTTACGAAATATTTTAATTATTATAAGTTATAACATTGTTCCTATTATTTTAAAAAGTATTTTTATTTTATTTTCTAAAACTATATAAGTAGGTAGTCTGAATGTGAAATCGAACAGTAAGATACTGAATTATTTGGTCTTTTATATTCTAGTTATTAGTGTATATATACAGAAAAACCAGAAAGTTTATTCAGGCACTGGGATTCGAACCCACACTTCTACGAGCCAGATAATTATTTTTTTGGTTTTTCTGTATATTTACGTTTCAGTTTCAAATTCGGAGAACTTAATCATTTAGAAATAAGGATCTCGTTAGTATGTTTGTGATAAGTAGAGTTGTAGAGATGATTCCATAATTATTGTTACCATTACTAAAGTCTGAATCTATTATTTAGTCATATACTTACGTATTAAAAATGAAACTACAAGTTGATTTATTTTCATAATTTTATAAGTTCGATTTGAATGGTGCCTTCAACAGACTGGCAATAATATTGTTAAAATAAGGAAATTTTTTCCGCCTAATTTGAAAAAGCTGTCATTTTTCTTAAACTAAATAAACACATATAATTATGTATGTTTTGTTTTTAATTTCATTTAAAAGTCCACAACACCATAATTACTATTGACCTTGGAATAAGACGAGCTTATTAAATATTTGTCTTTTCGTAACAGCTGACTTCAAATTCTTTGTCAAATAATGTAACCGCACATCTGTATATGTATCAGCTATTGCCTTCATCAGATTAATTAAATGATTTTCTGTTGGAGATTGATCAAATTGATGAATAGTTATGCTATTAAAAATATTGCTATGAATAAAATAGCTCAAAATCTTGTTTGTAATCTGACATTTACTTAGTGAAGGGCAGATGTTAAAATTTTGTGATTTTTTAATTATTTCTTTAATAACTATTTCAGCTACTTTGCACACTTGGATAGCATCTTTTGACCGGTACACTAGACCACCTTTATCCTTAAACATTATAAATTTATAGGTTTCTGTTCTTGATTCCTGTAATAGCAATGCCCTATTGCATTCATCGCATTTGATTACTTTCATAAGCTTTCTTACTACATATCCAGCGATGTACGTAATGATTTGTTCACTGAATTCTGTCATTGGAGGTAATGTAGAACAAAAATCATCAAAATAACGCATACTCGTCTCGTTTAATTCTGTGCTATCCAAATTGTCCTTCAGTGTTATTTGACTTGTGGTAGCATTAATCGTTCGTACAGCAGAAGAACAATTTAAAATTGAAATTTTTTCCAACGCGACACAAGTGCTATTATCAGTACTATTTATTTGAACATGACACAAAAGTTTTTTGTAAAATGATTTGAATTGTCTGGAGGTAGGATTATTGTTGCTTCCACCATGTGCTCGAACATTGCAGAAGAACAACTCAAGGTGGTCTTGACTAAACCTGTACATTGAAATAAATTTTATTCTTTGCCCTTCTAATAGTTCTCTTGTGCTTTTTATACAAACCAATAAACCGATAAAACCAGTTTTTCTCGCACTTTTTATCAAAAGCTGTCCATTTGAATTTTTCAGGCCTTTTATATAAATTTCTGCATCATTTAAAAATGCCATTATTTCGAGTTGGTTTGCTAAATGTAGTGGCTTTTTGTATCGAAATTGTTTTAAACTTCTGGAGTTAAGTACATCAAATAAATTATTGATAGTACGAATGAATTCAGACGTAGCTGTTGATTCTTGTAAGCAAGAAATTTTTAACTTTTCTCTACAAAAATCCAAAGCTTCAGCAACACTGTTACTTAAAAGTTGTGTTGCCAACTTGACTTTCATTTTCTGATTGTGAAAGTCAATGTGTTGCTTTCGCAGCTTGGTTGCTAAATGGAAGTACTCTGTATTCTGCAATGTGTTCAATTTCTCAAGATGTGCCCATAATATAGATTTACCATTTTTATCAACCAAGTGGCCATATGCCTGAAGACAGTTTCTAACTAGTTTAACCATGTGGCAAGCGTCTAAAAAAATTGCTACCGGTTCTTTTGATACAGGATGTTTAAATGTAGTTACCATGTCATTTGTATCTATTTTGCAGCCCAAGATTTTTGCCATTGATAAATTAGATGGGCATCCATCAAATGTAAGCCCAACCACAGATATTTTTGATTCATTTAAGTATCTTAGGCACTGTTGAACTAAATCAGCTTTCTGTGCTCCAGTTGCACCATCTATTAAAAAATAACCCACAGGAACCTGAAAAAAATCGTAACGAAAATTCATAATGAGTAGGTACAAAAAATAAAATCAAAGGACAAAAAGAACAGTGAAATACCTTCCAGTTTGCATTTACGCCAGTGACTAAAAACACCAATGCCTCTTTAGCTTCACACACTTGATCACTATCCAAACATCCGCCAAAATCTACATACCCATGAAGTTTTTTCCCATCCCATTCTATTTTACGTCTAATTGCCATCTCATCCAACACTAAACAGCAATACAAGAGATGTTCCGTCTTGTCTACTATTAACTTCAAAGCCTCGAGAGATTCTGTGGTGAAACCAGGATCTCCATTAACAGATTTATACCACTTTTGAAGTGTGTGAGGATGCGGCAAACTTAAGTTAAACGTCTTTCTTACATAATTATATGCTTTACTTGAGTAATAGTGAAGCGTTAGAGCGAAACTCTGCAGTGCTGGTGAATATTTTGATGTAGTTACTACTTTTGCATTTTTGATGTGTCTTGTAAAAAGTTCTTTTGTTGTAACATTCATAGCTTTTAATAATTCAGCCTGCTCCTCATTGACAATGGATTTCGATTTTAAGCAATCTACAATTGTTTCTAAGGCAATTATCTTTTTGGATTTTCGACGATTTTGTTCTCTTAATCTCTTTATTTTTATTTTTTGCTGTCGTATTATCTCACTCAAATCTCTTTTGCTCTTGTTTGATGTAATAGTAGCTAGTTCAATATTTTCTTTCTCTTTTGGCTGATCATAACTATTCTCTTCATCCTTGTTTGCATTGCAACTATCCTATAATAGAAAAATATATAATTATTAACGTAACATAGGTTTTATGAAAAACTAGCTGTTGTATGCAAAGAATTCATTTATCGTTATCCCGCGAGAACTATGCAATTTTTTTGGGATAAAAAGGATTATATGTGCATATCTAGTTTAAAAACTATCTGTGTGCCAAATTTTATCTAAATCCGTCATCCACATTAACAAACATTGAGACACAGACACACTAACAAACATTCACATGTACCTATAATAAAATTGATAGGATGTAACAAAATGTGTTTGATCCCTAAATTACCTGTAATAGCTTCCTTTTTCTGGTTGAATCAGAAAATGTCGTATTTTTATTTGTTGTTAGTTGGTGGTAAACTTTCTGAAAAATAGAATATTATTTCTTTTTAGCCCACTTGATTCAGACTTGACCAAGTAGGCTCATTAAAAATATAGAATAGAATCTCAAAATTACTCATAAATGTCATAATTATTAGTAGCAGGTATATGTCATTAGTCATTAGCATAGAACACTTATCCACTTACTTCTTCATTTTGTGTCGTATTCAGCACCAAAATTTTCGGATATGCTGTTCCGGATAAACGTCTTAACTTTTTGCTGATTACATAGTCCTCTTTATTGAAGTGGATTGAGCAAATTGTACTGTGTGGTGAAGGAAACCAATTTCTATTACCTGTCGCTTCAATCCATTTATTTTTTACAATGGGATCGCTTGGAAAACTGAAAACAATCATGCCCTATCTATACTTTTTTTTTTTGCATATACTTACAAATATGTTACAAGATAACTGAGATAAATGCCACAAAACCTTTAATAGGTTTGACTTGGCATCCTGATATTCGAAGCTTATTGTATACCTATATTATTGTTATTAAAAACTACCTTTTTTTTACATGGGTACCTGTCTTAAACGAAAAATACAAAAAGCAATTCACAAAACATAACATTCACAATACCAGCCAAAGAAAACAAATATTTTTACAATGCTAAGTGGGTAACTATATATTAAAGGAATCAGCAGGGGCCCACTTACTATGAGTTCCAAAATACGCCCCGCTCCAGCGAGTGAACGAGACAGCTCCATACACTAAGTAAAGCGCTGTCTCGTCCATCCACCGAAACAAAGCTGACTTTAGGAGATCATAGTACACCACCTGTGCATGCGCATGACGAGTGTAAACCGATCGCTAATGTAAACAAGTCTTGCTGCAAGCCTATACAGAATGTTCAATATTATAGCCGATTTTTTTTTCGTGATTTGATTTTTTTTTAAATTATTATTTGTCGTAAAGGTAGTTTTGTACAATCAGTATTATAGCCATGTATAAACAACGAAAGAAAGAAAAAAAAAAATTTTTTTTTTAATAATCTTAATAACAGATATGCATAATTTATATATAATATTGTCTATTTATTTATATATAAATAGATAATGTTAAGATTTATAATTAATTTACATTGTAAAATATATCATTGAAATTAATGTTATGTATATTTTAATAGGTTTAGATAAGTTCATTATTCATATTTTGCAAATAAAATTGTTTCAGTTTAAACTTTGTCTCTCAATTATCATTCTGTTCTTAAACTGAATTGATAGCTCGATTGCTTGAATCGATTTGAAAGTAACCATTGTACATCACTAGTCGCAAAATTTGACAGACGAATGATAAAAGCCTTTGTACCACGAAACTTGTTTACTGTGAAGTGATTCTGTCGTTTAAAATTCATTGCGTACGGTCAGAACACCCGATGGTGGTCTTTCAAAGCCAAACCCGCAATGTAAAATAAATATATCAACATTCCCAAATACGAATTTATCACAGTAGTATCACGCGAATATCATAACAAATCATAAATAATTGATTTTAAAATGAATTACAGCTATTTGTGAAACAAAGTTACTTACCGATGATAGGATACATCTCCATTGACACGATTTACTAATTTTGAAGAGTTTTTACAGTTTACAATTGTGCAATTTGGCATTTTTACGTTTTCAACCACACGACTCGTCAACGTTACGGTAGAATGCCAACTAAAGTAGAAGCGCGTTCAGTTTGAGCATTGCTCAAACTCGGGGCGTCTCGGGGCACGCTGCGCCGGGCAACAGGTGGTATCTAGCCTACTCTAAATCTGTGCGCCCACCGCTAGTGAATAGCTTCGGAAAAAACACGAAACACGTTGGACGTACCTATAAAATTTAAGGGTTTCCCGCGATTTTTATGGGAACCCATCATCAGATCCTGACTTTGGTGACCTTGGGACTACCCCATGAGTATACTCTATCGAATACAAAAAGAATTTTTAAAATCGGTCTACAATTGGCGGCGTAGTCGGTAACATACATACAAAAAAAAAACAACATGCGCATCGAATTTATAACCGCCTCCTTTTTTGAAGTCGGTTAAAAATAAATAGATAAAAAACTAGAAAGTCATAACTATTTTAGAACGATACATCGCCTATGGAAAAACTCTTAGAGAAGAGGAATACTGTGTATTGATCCTCTGAAATATAATCATGTCGATGTTTTCATTGAATTTGTTTTAATCCACTTTTCCACGGATATACCTAGTGCTGTTTTAGGCTAACGGCGTCAAGACATAAAAGCCTTTCGTTTTTGTATACAAAAATATTCTTATAATATGAATTATCAAGAGTATTGACGCAGACGGTCTAAGCTGACAAGGTGAATCCATTTTAGGATTTTACCTTTTTTTGTATAAAACAGGAGCTTATTGCACACACTTCGTCTCAGCCGTAATTTATCACTTGATTTTTAAACTCAATAAAGAGATCATTTAGATAGTCACCACCCTAAGGTTGGCTAGTATGGAATGCCTTAAGCATTATCGCCTTTGTACACACTGTACATAAAGAATTAATAAGATAGATAGATACGAGTACATCTATTTAAACAAACAACACACAAACCCATAACAAGAATACATTTAAATTACAATTGCTTCTATTCTGTTTACTATAAGTGTTTTTCTATAACAACGCATAGGTATACCGAACAAATGATTAGGGTGAAATGATTAGGGTGCCAAGATTACAACGAACATTTTCGGGACCCTGCATGGCCAACTTCTCTGATGCTAACCCGCACTGGGACTGGGTAGAGTGAGTAATCGCGACTCCAAAACCAGCTTTTGAAGCGGAGCCCGCGTTCGCCTTTGTCGCGACTTCACATGCGTGGTCTTCGCGTAACATAATTATTTTAAAAAAAATAATAATTTTTACATCGTCTATTTATCTGTGTCTTCCACGCACCTAGAAACCCACGTATTGGGTCCGAGGTTACTGGTGCATTACCGTGACCGTTGGAGCGTCGACATTGACGGATAGGCAAATACCTATTGGTGCCTGCCGATCCTCGCAGCTGGAAGCTGGAACCTCGTTTCTTCACCTCCTCCACCTTCTGACTACCGGACATCACTTCGGATTAATCAGGAGAGTACCTACCTACTACTGGCCACAGGAACGCGACGTCACGATTTTTTTTTTGAATACCGGGCTTAACGGACCACGCCCAAATAAATATGTTTACACCAAGGCAGTTTATTTTTTTTAATTAAAACCCTTGGGACGTAACACGCGGTGCAAATCTCTCATTCCTTAGGATGCGCTATTCCAGCAATTGGTGTATTATTGTTGATATCGTGATGATGACTCCAGAGGGCTCATTCGTTTTTGAGCGGTTGCTAACTAGAACTGTCATTTTTGAGTGAAACTATAGTGAGTAGTTGTGTCTTGACGACGTTCAATTCAATTAAATTTTTAGTGTAAGTGGCTTCTGTCAGATTTGACAATTTTGCCAATGTCGAGTAGCGAAAACACGGTTTAGTTTAATAGGTTCTAGCGGTAATATTAAGACACTTGGCCGGTTGGGCTACCTGTGGACAAAGCAAAGCGAACATTAAATTGTTAGTAGCAATTTGAAGATATGATTAAAATTTGTTTTGAAATAAAATGTTGGAGGTGCATTACGTTAAAAGATGTATGGGATAGTGAATAATGTGGGGCAAATTTGTTGTTGTTAGGATTAGTAAGGTAATTACTATCTTATAATTTGATTTGGTATCTATCAATATATTTAAAAAGAATGTTTAAAAAGGGGGTGTCCATTTGTGTTAAAAGAAAGTTCATATTTACAGGTCGTGGGATGAAATCAGGAAGTAGGTGGTATAATGAAGTTTGTTGTCTCGGACAGTTAAAGAAAATATGGTCCACGGTGCCTTCCTCTAAACCACATTCACATATGGAATGATCTCGAATACGTATTTTAGCCAAAAAGACTGGGGAACATACATGTCCAAGACGGAGACGAATTGTAATTGAGGTGGATAGTTTACTGCCAGATTTGTGTTTAAAAAACCATGGCTTAGTAGGTATAAGTATATCCCTCTGAATACGACCATAGGATTTTCCTTTTAAGGTATGGGAATGACTCCATTCCTGTTGCCATTGACTAGTTAGATCTGATTTTGATGATAGTCGAATGTCTTGGGAGAAGCATTTGTCATAAGTAAGACAGCCTAAAGCTGTGGCCTGTTTGGCACATGCATCAGTTGACGACGTTCATTATAGCAATAATGGATATGAAGTTTCTTTCAAAGGTGACAGTTCTAGTATTCTGTTAGCAATCACAGTTACATAATCAGCCTGAATAACCTAACCTTTGTCATTTGCCTCACCCCTGAACTCTGGCTAGTTCAAGGCTGTGGTCTTCTGCAAAGCGGACAATGCTTAGCAGTACAAAAATGCTACGCGTTGCCAATTCAAAAAGATTAACAATCACTTCAAGTGAACGTGTTAATGCAAAAATTACTTCACTGAACATCGTTCAATAAATGAATCACTTTAGCCCAACCGTCTAATTTCGTCTTATGGCCATCTGTTTATTTTCTTCGTTACGCCAACAACAGACCCCACTAAGGCAGCCAGCCATATAATCAAATAAAATAAAGTATAACAAGGAAGTTGTCGGCAAAATTCGGATGCGGAGGTTTTTTCTTGAAAACAGTCTCTATGACGTGCATGTTTGCGAAGAAAAACCGATTTTACTACTCCCCAGTCAATACACATTTTCGTTTTAGTGGATCTTGCGAGACCTTTACTGTCCCATTGGGAGGCATGACAAATTTCCGAGCCGTAAAATATTTCACCTGCTTACATTTAAATTGAAACTACACAAAACGCGCGGTTTTGTCCCCGTGCATGACTGAACTTTGAAAGTTTCAAATATACTTATGAAGTTTTTTTTTACATAACAATTTGATCAAACTCTGGAGCCTCGTAGTGAAATACTTACGATTGGTGTTACATTTTGGATAAACAGAATCGTAATAAGTTAATACATACTCGTAAAAGACATTCTTACGTCTAAATATGTAAAGGTGTCACAGATCACGTCCTATTAATATTAAAAATAATATTATAAAGAGGAAAGATTTATATTTTTGTATGTTTGTATTGAATAGGCTCCAAAACTACTGGACCGATTTAAAAAAGTTTTCACTGTTAGAATGCTACAACATCACTGAGTAACATAGGCTGTAGAATATTTTCCTACGGGAAAATATGGAATTCCCACGGGAAAAACGAAGATAACGCGGGCGAAGCTGCGAGCGGAAAGCTAGTATTAAAAATAAATCAAAATGTTCAAATTATGACATAAAATGGTAATTTCTAAACGAGATCGAGCAAAAAGGCATTGTTAATATTTAAATGGAAAGTTTTCGAATTGTCTCGCTCGTTCCGTGAGCAATTAGAGAATTTGTAATTGTAATAACTTAAAAGATCGCAATAACAGACTGAGTCCAATTACGTCAGAAAATTTTAGCTTTTGGCATAAATCTACATGTTAATTAACGAAAATAAGCACTTATTAATCAAATAATCAAATTCTCTATCACGCTCGGCCGTCGTCGGTAAATTAAGAAACAACATACGGCCTACAGAAGGGGTGGGTAGCTCGTACCTGTCGACCTTCCTACTGCCTCATAATTAAATTCAATGCTAAACAAATAAATGCAAGAAACCTTTATTAATACCTGAACGCAATAGGCAGCAAAGTTTTGAAATGTAACATTTAAAGAGCTATGAAGCATAAGTTAGGCATCTTTAAGTAGAATATGCTTCGAAGGCAATTTCAAGAAATTCTTTTGGCAGGTAAGTAATTAATTGGATTTTTTTTGCATCTATATTATTCTGTATTCTTTTCTGATATACATAGTATCGAAATAAAATATCTGAAAAATCAAAAGCTAACATAGAACGATCAATTTTGTAATTGTGTATGGTCCTTCGAGCCGGATTAAGATTTTAGGAATATACAGATATAAATAACGTAAACTAACAGCGTATACTGTCATCATCAGGATAAATCTTTTTCTGGTTGCCATTTGTCAAACTCTTCTCCAGCCTGCCGCCTGGGTGTAAAAAAGATATGATCTGCATATTTCTGATAAAGAATATATGATCTGCGACAGATGGCTACCGTCGCGTCGTCTTTTTGACGTCGTTTTTCATTGTATATTTTTTTTCGTGCATTGCCAATTATATTTCATAAGGTAAATTTTGAAATATTGTTAAACTGACTAGTCTTTTTTCAAATCTTTTTTTCAAAAGTCCATTCTTATTACATATAAGTAACTTATACTATAAACTATGTTAAATTACCTAATGATAAACAATATGACATAATTGTAATCCTTCACAAAACAAGTTACATGTAATGTTGTAATATACAAAAGAAATATGTATATCTTGCCGCAAAGGGGACCTTCTACTTAAACATCAAGGCTATATAAGCTTTTCCGCCTTACGGGCCACGCAAAGAAAACATAACCCACGGAACAGCCTTAGAAACATCTAACTACTTACTTTAATCAACTGACACGACACGAACTCAACACTGCCACTGCTAATATACTATTAATATTATGTCCTTGACATACCTACTAATGAGTCCAACATTGATTGAACTTAGTATGTAATGTGAAAGCAGCGCCCTTAAAATACGAAGGTAATCATGTCGTCACGTTACGATTGATTACGTAAGTGAGCGATGAGTCCAAATTCACTTGTGAAGATGTTGCCGAAATTTATTTGATAGATTCGTCATGGTTGAAAGGTTCTAGGTACTAGAACCTTTCAACCATGACGAATCTCCCTCCGGTATTTTACCGGAGGGAGATTCTGTACCAGAGTTTACTGCTTGGGTACTCAATATACCTTTTTACTATCTTCTATATTTAAAAAAGGCTTTGGTGACTTAATAAAGTATCAATGTCGATCTCAAACTTCTGGAGCTAAAAGCATGAAATTCAAGACAGAACGCCAGCGAACCCTTCGTTCGTCGGCAGTCACTAGGAAGGATTTTTCAAAATTCCCTCAAGAAACTGAGAACTCCCCATCAAAAAAAAAAGGAAACTACAGCGCTTTATTTAGATAAGGTTATCTATGTAGACCACCAGTTCCCCTAATGTTTTTACAAGAGGGCATATTTAGGCCCCTGGTTAGTCACACTCGTTGCGTTAAGGCGCATAGTGCTCCCAATGACCTTGCGTCGATCGTCCCGCACTAATTACATAGGAGTGAGTGAGTGAGAGTGAGGGGAATATTCAAGCAAACCTTTACGCGTAAGATGAATTATTTCAATTAAAAATTAATAAAGGCGAATAAGAAAAATCTAAAAAGACCATCCCCTAGAATATTGTTCACTTTATTTATTGAAAAGTATGTGATTTAACCTAATATTTACGAAGCGATTAGGTTTATAGTTTTAAAATCGAGGCATGTTTGGGTCACATTTTAACCAAGTTTTAATTAATTTATCAAAAAAATAAAAAGACCATCCTCTAAAGAATGCGTTGAATAATAACATATCTTTTTTAAAGATTTTTTTATTCAATATTTATGAAGAGAACCGGTTTTTTCTGCAGTGATTTTTTATGATTGACGTTACTATGCGCCTTAAGCCGCATAGAACGGCAATGTATGGGAATGACATAAGTCACTTGATTACATAATGTCAAATCCCGCATTGCCGTTCAATGCGTTGTGGTTTCAATTTCAACCTTTGGTTTCAACGCAACGGACGCGTATGTGACTTTGTCAAGGGCCTCGGGAAATATATGCGTTCGTAAAACAGCCTGACTATACAATGTTGTAGGTATAAAATAAGCATCCTAAAACGGTGGCGGGAGATGTTTCTGGTCCCGCTTTCTTATTTAGCAGTGGCGTATAATGACGGACATGGAATACATAATGTCGCCACTCTCTCTCTCTTCCTGTGGATGTCGCAAGAGCCGACTAAATGAGTTAAGTACATCTCTGCAAAGAGATGAAAAATTAAAAAAAAAACCATAGCGATCTAACTGGTAGGCCACAGATGATAGTGTAGGCCAATATCTACTCGTCGGAGAGAAAACCTGTGCCCGTGGAACATATTCTGCGGGTTGAAATAGAGTTAAGATTGTGAAAATGTCTCTACAAACCGAAAAATAATCACTGATTTCATAAAATCTCCGTACAAGATAAAAAGGAACCATATGGTTTATTGTGTTCAAAAAGAATTATTGTCTGAATAGAGGTAGTATACTACCCCTAATCATACAATTACTCTTTTTTAACACAATAAACCTATTCTAATCTATAGTTTTACAAAAAACCTTTTTTAAAAAACTTTGCGTCTGCAAAGTAAATCGTTCAAGGTAACAAAAACACGGATTCTGCCTATTCGACATCGCCGTTTTACGTGAATGTTGATTAGTAACCCTTTGCCTAATGTTGAACGGCTACAGAAATCGTGACGAAACGGAAACTCGGTTTGTTCACGGCTCTAACGATTTCACTGATGTCGTTAACGATAGCGCAACGGAGATCGTTACACCGTTGCTCGTAGTAAACACCCCGCCACCCTCCACTTAGAGCAAAAAATTTAACTAGCAGTTTTACTGCGGCTTTCGGATAGCTAAAAGGTATTAAATATACTGAGAGCTACAACTTAGGAGGGAAAAGTTTTAATTTGTGGTTCAAGCTGGAGCAAAATTTTGCGGTTAAGTTATTATATCTTCATTTAAAAATTTATGTTTTTACTCAATATCATATGTTTGTTTGCTGGTGTTTTATTTATGTCATCATCATCATCACAGCTTATATATGTCCCCACCGAAGGGCACGAGCCTACCCTAACTAAGTAACTAGTTATGATAGAGCGATTAGGCCTTAGTCACGCTGGCCCAGTGCGGGTTGGTTGACTTCACATACACCTTTGAATTACTTCGCAGGAGTATGCAAGTTTCCTCACAATATTTTCCTTCAACGTAGGAGCGTCGAATAAATGTACATACGAAATTCGTGAAACAATAAAACACATTAGTACATAGCAGGATTGATCGCGGGCCTCCCGATTCTACTCGGGGCACAGACCAGACCCCCTAAACAAATGCCACACGCTAACTTTTCCACAGTCGTTCCTCAGAAAAAATGTATAGAAATGACATTAGCTGCGGAAAAAATAGTGTGAAGTTGTCTTAAGCTAACGTCATTTCCATATATTTTTTCTGCGGAACGACGGCAGAAAAGTTAGCGTGTGGCATTTGTCTAGGGCCTCAGGGGGGTTATCGTCTAAGAAAAAATCTATCGCGATCGCTTACAATTTGACAGTCGTCGTCTATCCATCGCTCCTTTAAAAAAGGATGCCGGCGCAAAGTCTTGTGTTCACGGCGCAATGGTTGTCAAATTGAAGGCGGTCGTGATAGATTTTTTCTTAGAAAATAACTCACCAGTGCCGTGACCACAGCGCCACCGACGCTCTTTCCACCGACGCTCTTTTATGTACCCCTTCAGTGAAATCATGCAATTGATGCCATGAATTGAGTTAAATAATTTTAATATTGTTGTCGCTGATAACAAAAGGATTTTTTGGAATTTTTGTAATCTGTTTACCATTATTACATAGCCACAATACGAGTACACGGTTCTGTCTCTTCTCTTTCCTTTTTTCAAATTTTCATAAGCGCCAGATATAATGTGATTTTACACTAAAATATCGTCCCATCCACAGACATGTATTAAGCTTAACATAGTCAATTCCTCCATCTGTATGAAAATCAAGCATATCAATTGTTCTTTACCGAATGTGACGTTAAAAAGGCGTTTGAGTTCTTTCTAAACTTTGGTTTTCGGGCGACGCCGATGATGGACCGCTGAACTAACTCTGTGCCGCTCTAAATCAAACAGTTAAAGGCGTACAAAAAGGAGAAGCGTGACATACACACATTCATGGCTTCTAATGAATATATTATGTGTATGGTTTCTTCATATTAGCTAGTATATCTCTACAGATCGGTTATTATGCACATCAAATAAATATCCGCCTAATTTCTCCGCAACACCGCCTGCAACTAGGGCCATTACGACGAAATAAAACTGCAGGCACCCTCACCCGCAGACCGACCGCTAATCAAAGGCACTCTGCGAAGTTACGAACGCAAACGGTGTGGAATTACCGCCATTAAACGTTTAATATGTGTACGTGAAAAGTGCCCTCTCAATGCGAATGAAGCAAAGAAGCCATCATTAGGTCTTGCGTAAATTCTGACGGCCGGTTGCACCAAGTTTTAACTACGGTTTACAGTTTCGTGAAAAGTAACAGTAAAGTCAATTTAATATTATAGTAATATGTTAAACCACTTTTAAACATACTATTTACATCATATAATTAATCACTTTTGGCTTTTCTAACGTATAAAGTGAAACTGAAATAGAGTGTAATACGTAGGTAAATTTATTGGGACCGAGTTTTAGTTGTTTTTTAACTATCTATACTAATATTATAAAGTGGAAAGATTTTATTGTTTGTTTGTATTGAATAGGCTTCGAAACTACTGAACTGATTTTAATGAAAGTTGGTATAGGGATAGTTCGAGACCAGGGGAATGACATAGGGTAATTTTCGTACGAGAAAAAAATCCCACGGGAAAACAAAAATAACGCGGGCGAAGTCGCGAGCGGAAAGCTAGTCTTATATAAAAAGCTGTATTTTTTTGTTCCGAAAGCTTTATGCATAAGCTTTCAAATTGATTATGAAAGTCCATGACCGGCGCTTAATTAAAAAAATACCTAAATAAATGCCTATCTTAAAACAATGTGAGGAAGTAAGAAATTTTTTTCAACTTTTGTATATTCATCAAAATGTGCTACAACTAATACTCAACTAATATAACTGGTAATTACTTTAATAATATTTTATTATTTTTGTAATATAGGGAATATTCGATCGGGATAATGAAAAACTATCTTTCTGAGAACATCAAAATGTAGATTGTAGTTTTTAAACGTATAGGTATAATGTGTACGGGAAAAGTTTTGAAAGTTCCAGAACATCTTAGAGCAGAAGCGATGGCGATTAAACCATCACTACAAAGCCAAATCTGGAGGGTCATCGACTCAAGACGCCGCCTGTACAAGAGGACAGTTAGTCAGAAGTCCTGCTATCAGCACAGCAGTGATGGGAAACGCTCTTAGATGCCTCTTACATGAAAACATTTCTTTCATTTAAGTAAAAATTTTCTTTTAAATATACGGATTATAAAATTATTTGAATTTACACTTTACTTGTTAAATTCTAAATGTCAAATACCTTTGTAAAAGTTAACAGCCTTCAGACGGAACTCCAATCTACCACCTTTACCTTGATTCTATAAATTGCTGAAGTAGAGCAAATAAATTGCAAATTTATTTTCTCAATTCTTCCGACACGCATATGAATACCTCCAATCCATGACATTTGTTTTTCAATTCATAAATGGCATTTGTTAAATTTCAAAAATCACTGTAATTATCTAACTAGGTTTATTATCTACTATATCGTCATCATCATCATATATCAGTCACAATAAACCGACAGCTGCTTACAACCCTTCCCCAAGAAAGGATTTGAACTCTTTTACACAACAAGGAAGCTCTTGCCACGCTCTTGCCTTCATTTCACTCGATTGTAAGTAATGATAAAGTCGAAGATGGGAGCGAGCTTCCCTTGATGGTAGTAACGAGCAAGGTGGGCTCAGAAGCTTAACACCCACCAAAACAAGCAGAAAAACGTAACGTTAAACTATTTTATCCAATTTTAATATTATTTTTATATATTAAAGTTGGTCTCCACCGCTAGGCCTTTGTTTTGTTTGTTTCTCCTTTTTATCAGACTGACTCTGTCCGTATGTACCAAATTTAAAAAAAAACTTTTAAATATCTCTTTACATTTACCTCAATCTTATTCCTTGCTGTTTATGGCGCAATGCTGTGGAAATTTATCTATATAACGTTCAAGAATCAGAATCCCTACATTTAAACTTTTTGCGTAAAGAATATGCTAAGCAATTGTAAGATTGTAAAGAATTAATCTTAAATTCTGGTCACATCACTGGCTGTGCAATGCAGTTGTAGTACCTACCCTCTGTCAGCCCAAGGAGTACGTGCCTCGGACGTAAGCCAACTCATACCACTGCCGAACTTTCATAATTGTCGAGTCACAAATATCCATAACCATTGTTTTAATTAAATACAAATTAATATTGTTAATGTTTCGCAGTATTTAAAGCTATTTTAACCGACTTTAAAAAAAAGAGGAGGTTCTCAATTCGATGCGTATGTTTTTTTTGTGTGTATGTTACGCGATTACGCCGCCAATTGTGGACCGATTTTCAATAGTACAATTTTACCCTAGGGGTGAAAGTACTTACTTAGTCCCGAGACGGGGATTGGCGCACGAGCGTAGCGAGGGCGCCTATAGTTCGAGGGACTAAATAAGTATTTAACCCGAGGTAAACACTGTGCTTTTCATTACGATTACAAGGAAAGTAAAAATAAAAACATCAATTGGCTAAAGAAAAATAAGTAAATTTTATTTTTAAAAATCAACAACTTCTGCTTTAGCCTCTTATGAAATCAGGCGTTCAATCCATATCTGAATCAGATGAACTCAAATCTCTGCTATACGGAGTATCAACAACAACTCGACAAAACAAGTGAAGATCGGATTGCCGCTTTTTCGCCTATTTTGTTTTTTTTTTCTGTGACCGGACATTCAGCCATTATTTTTCATTTTCACCATTGAAAAAGTGATAAATATTTTGCTTAAATCTATATTATTTTAAATAAGTATTTTTTTTTTAATAAAGTCATTTAAAAAATATATTCTTTAATTAATACTTAACATGTTTCAATAGAAATGTGAAAATAGAACTAGTTTCTTTTTATAAATTGACAGCTGTCAGTTGAAAGCGATTCTCCCTAGGGCTGAAAAGTGTTACTTTCAACCCGCTCTTCAGGCAACTTCAGACCTACTTTCAGAGTATGAGTAATGAAAAATTCTTTTTGTATTCGAAAGAGTATACTCCTAGGATGGTCCCAAGGTCACCAAAAGCAGGATCTGATGATGGGATTCCATGAAAATCAAGGGAAACTGGGAAAGCTGGTATTTAATTAGGGTTTCTTTCACTAAAAAAGATTTCAGTCACTAAAAAGTTAAAAATAAAAAATATTTTACAAAAAATAAAAACCGACTTCAAAAACACTGAAAAGTTAAAAATAATTTAAGAATAGGTACAGACAACATCACACACTTTTTTATTGAAGTTGGTGACAAATTTTAAGACTTTCTAGAAGATCATCGCTTGGCACCGACTTCAATATAGAAGTGTGATGTTGTCTGTATCTATTCTTATATTATTTTTAACTTTTCAGTGTTTTTGAAGTCGGTTTTTATTTTATAGTTATAAATTTATATACACATATTTTTATATTTATAACTAGCTGTGCCCGCGAACTACGTTTCGCCATCAAAATACTTAACACAGTGTTGTTAGGTTTTTCCTCCATTTTATTCCATAATGATTCAACTTTATTCTGCCTTTCTTGAGCATCGGCCATTTCGAAAGTAGGACAATTTTCGTAGGTTCGTAATGCTCTTTTTCTAACAGTCCACAAAATTAAATACATTACATATTACTATAAACACTAAGTATAATTATTGTTCTAGAGACATTATTGATATTAAATTCTTCTTCTTCGTAGAAAGAACTACACAGTTGCAAGAATAATCTTTATCGTATTCATGTCTCGAATTAAAATAAACAATTGGTAATAAATTAGAACTGTATAAGAATAAAGTTTAGATTTTATAATGGGTGTTGGTAACACCAACAAAATATATTTTTTGGATATGACAACTTGGCCAATTTTGACTGGTCGCTCCTTGTCAAGCTACACTGTTTGACCTTTGAACCGTTCTTATGTCGCTCGTAATACTGGCGGTTTTCGTAGAGTTAATGTATAGCATGAATGGGGGGGTTACTGTACAAATACGTTTTCCGTATTCGATATCCGATCATGGAATACAGACACGGAGTTTCGTTAACGTAGCGCAGACGTTCGTTTCTTCTCATTCGGGATTTCTACCATTCTACCTAAACGTACGTACAGAACGTGTTCCGTTCGTAATAAAAACGAATGTGTGCGGCAGTCAATGAGTATTTTGTATAGATTTGATGCATTCGGATGCCCGCATTCAGAAAACGAATGCGAAAAATCGTATTTATGCGGTTAGCCTTAAAATGTATTGAGACTTCCGTTTTTGTTACGTGTACTGTGCGATATAGTGTTGCTGGCATAGTTCGGTTAGCAAACTCGCCGTGATGACTAACATCCAACACACAAACTTGGAGTTATCGTTAGTTAGTTCACGATCGTTGCATTATCACGGTCTCGAAGGACACTAAACACAGGTAACATCTAACATCGAACATCCAATAGGCCCCGGAACGGTTCTCAAACTTTTTTGGTGACGGAACCCTTTTGGAAAGCGAAATACTTGACGGAACCCTAAAATAAAACAATAGTTTTTAAAAGTGTATTCTTTATTAATAAGCATAATAAAAGTACGACCAGAGAGGGTGTTTTGATTTTTCTAAATTATTGCGGAACCCTTATAGGGGTATTGTGGAGCCCTAGGGCTCCGCGTAAGGCGTGGGCCAGATAGAAAAGGCGCGGGCGCGGCGCACCTGTGGCGCCCCAACGGCGCACCGCTTCTATCTGTTTTGTGCCCGTCCGTTTTCATACAATTAGTATGAAAGATCATTCGACAAGCTTCCAGATGGCGCGCTACGGTTGCAACGACGGGCGCGCCGGCCGTCGCACTGCTGGCGCGCAGCCGCGTACGTACGTACCTCAGTCTATAGTGAGTGATGCGGGGGACCAGACGTTTCTTGCAAAAAAAAATGCGTCAATTACGTGACGATGTTGATTTTAACATTAAATTATGCGAAATAATTAAAGAACACCCACCACTATATGATTATAATCGTTCTGAATACTGTAATCGTTACGTACAAGACAAAATATGGCACCAACGTACTCACTCGCTGGCGCACCGTAGCATACAAGCGCAGCGCGCTGAAGGCGCGCTGCGAGTGCGCCACCGGTTGCGACGGATGCGCGCCGCGCCGCCTCTGTCTGGCTTGCGCCTAACACACTTAGAGCATGGCTGCTCAAGGTACCCTTCAGGGCCTACTTTCATTTAATACCCCTATTGCTGGGTTTGAAACGCAACTGTTATCCGTCTTTTTTGAGCGGCGGCCATGTTGAATTTACGTCAATGTTGCTACGTTCATAGTGCTCTATTGATCAAGGCCTTTCATTTGATACCCATATTGCTGGGCTTAGAAACGAACTTTTAACAGTTTTTTTTGAGCAGCGGCCATATTGAATTTTGTGCTATTTTCCTAGGTTCATAGTGCTCTACTCTTCAAGGCCTTTCATTTGATACCTATATTGCTAGGTTTGGAAACGAACTTTTATCCACCTTTATTGAGCGGCTGCCATGTTGAATTTATTTATATGTTGCTAGGTTCATAGTGCTCTACTCATCAAGGCCTTTCATTTGAGACCCATATTGCTGGGTTTGGAAACAAACTTTTATCTTTTTTTTTGAGCGGCGGCCATATTGAATTTAGGTCGATTTTGCTAGGTTCCTAATGCTCTACTCTTCAAGGCCTTTCATTTGATACCCATATTGCTAGGTTTGGAAACGAACTTTTATCTATCTTTTTTGAGCGGCGGCCATGTTGAATTTATGTCAATGTTGCTAGGTTCATAGTGCACTTATCAATGCCTTTTATTTGATACCCATATTGCTGGGTTTGAAAACGAACTTTTATCCATTTTTTGAGCGGCGGCCATGTAGAATTTAGGTCGATTTTGCTAGGTTCCTAATGCTCTACTCTTCAAGGCCTTTCATTTGATACCCATATTGCTAGGTTTGGAAACGAACTTTTATCTATCTTTTTTGAGCGGCGGCCATGTTGAATTTATGTCAATGTTGCTAGGTTCATAGTCCACTTATCAATGCCTTTTATTTGATACCCATATTGCTGGGTTTGAAAACGAACTTTTATCCATTTTTTGAGCGGCGGCCATGTTTAATTTAGGGCAATTTTCCTTAGTTCATAATGCTCTACTCTTTTAGGCCTTTCAGTTGATACCCTTATTGCTAGGTTTGGAAACGAACTATTATTCTTCTTTTTAGAGCGGCGGCTATGTTGAATTTATGTCAATGTTGCTAGGTTCATAGTGCTCTACTCATCAGGGCCTTTCATTTGATACCCATATTGCTGGGTTTGGAAACGAACTTTTATCCGTTTTATTTGAGCGGCGGCCATGTTGAATTTAGGGCGATTTTCCTATGTTCATAGTGCTCTACTCATCAAGGCCTTTCATTTGATATGCATATCGCTGGGTTTGGAAACGAACTTTATCGGCACTCATGTCAAATTAAGTCAACGTGGCTAGGTTCAATGTGTTCTACTCTTTAGGTTCTTCGTTCGATATCCATGTTCCTTGGGTGGATCCAAAAAAATGTGATCCGTCATTTTAGACATTAGAATCAAGAGTCCCGTCCCGTCCCTCTACGCGTAACCCAGAACATTGCAGTCAGATATTTTTTTTAATTATCAATATTAATCTATTACTTTTAATAGTTTTAAATGGATGAAAGAGTTTGATTCCTTAGTCCTAATGTAAAAACATATAACATCTTTCAAAATACCTTGAAAAGAGTATCTTCATTTTTCAACATTTCAAATATTTCAAAAATTGTACCGATTTTGTGAAAATTAGTCAAGAATTAAACCAATAAAAAACCGACTTCAATAAAAAAGTGTGCGATGTTGTCTGTACCTATTCTTATATTTTTTTTAACTTTTCAGTGTTTTTGAAGTCGGTTTTTATTTTTTGTAAAATATTTTTTATTTTTAACTTTTTAGTGACTGAAATCTTTTTTAGTGAAAGAAACCCTAATTAAATACCAGCTTTCCCAGTTTCCCTTGATTTTCATGGAATCCCATCATCAGATCCTGCTTTTGGTGACCTTGGGACCATCCTAGGAGTATACTCTTTCGAATACAAAAAGAATTTTTCATTACTCATACTCTGAAAGTAGGTCTGAAGTTGCCTGAAGAGCGGGTTGAAAGTAACACTTTTCAGCCCTAGGGAGAATCGCTTTCAACTGACAGCTGTCAATTTATAAAAAGAAACTAGTTCTATTTTCACATTTCTATTGAAACATGTTAAGTATTAATTAAAGAATATATTTTTAAATGACTTTATTAAAAAAAAAACAACTTATTTAAAATAATATAGATTTGTGCTAAATATTTATCACTTTTCAATGGTGAAAATGAAAAATAATGGCTGGTCACAGAAAAAAAAACAAAATAGGCGAAAAAGCGGCAATCCGATCTTCACTTGTTTTGTCGAGTTGTTGTTTATACTCCGTATAGCAGAGATTTGAGTTCATCTGATTCAGATATGGATTGAACGCCTGATTTCATAAGAGGCTAAAGCAGAAGTTGTTGATTTTTAAAAATAAAATTCACTTATTTTTCTTTAGCCAATTGATGTTTTTATTTTTACTTTCCTTGTAATTGTAATGAAAAGCACAGTGTTTACCTCGGGTTAAATACTTATTTAGTCCCTCAAACTATAGGCGCCCTCGCTACGCTCGTGCGCCAATCCCCGTCTCGGGACTAAATAAGTTACTTTCACCCCTAGGGTAGCAATGTACTTTGTAATTATCAGCTAAATTAAACACAGTAACTATCATGCCCCTTGTAAATCAAACATTAAACTAATAGAAAAAAATAACTTACATTATAATTTATACCAAATGGGTAGTTTTTTGCCTCAGACAGTGTTAATTTAGCCTTTCAAGATTCACCCATTACTATGTGGCTATAATAACGTTCTTTGATTGATTGTAATCATTATTAAGTATTTTAATAATTGTATAGGTATGGTCTATGTGTATTGCTCTAACGAAACTTCAACTAACCTCAAAATCTGATTTATAATCTATACTAAACAAGGTTATTTTTTAATTATAACAAAAAATTTGTTTTTTTGTGATAATTAAAAAATATAAACTTGTATAAAGCTCCAGTGGGTCCGTAGTAATTGATGTGTACGTACAATATTTACTAATCTCAAATTTACGAAAAGCATTTTTTCACTGCTGTTGGTATTGGGGCGAACAATGTATGGACGCAGAGCAATGTCCTTTGTATTGTAATGAAGTTGCGACCGTCAGGGGAGGGAGGTCCGGGATTCGATTCCTCGTGGGGGCAGAAATTTTTCTGCTCGGTTTGGTTGGTGGTAGGGTTTCTTAAGTTTGTCGCCATAATAAGAATGTTATAACATTGATGCGTACCGACAATGAGAGGTAAGATAGCCAGTTCCTCAGTCATTGAGGAGTCCAGGTGAAGCTTCAGCCTTATCGTCGCTTACCATCAGGTGAGATGAAGGCCAAGAGCTTCCCTGTTTATATAAAAAAACTTACAAGTTTGATTTACCGAGACCGTAGAACTGAGTATATTTGATATAAACTTCAGATACGGAAACCTATAAATCATAATTATTTTGACAGAAATTAAATTAAAATCAAGTGACGCTACACACAACGACAACATTTTTAAAAAATAAGTAAAAAGGATATTGTTGTGTCAAGCATAACGCTTACTATTATGTGTTCGCAAAACAATCTCATGTTCAAATTCAAATTCAATATCCTTTATTCAATTGGGATTTTACAATCACTTTTGAACGTCAAAGAAGCTACGCCATTGGTTCACAAGTCTACGGCGGGAGACCTTGTACTGGAAAGAACCAGCAAGAAAACCAGCAAGGGCTATTTTTTTCTCCCTGTATTGTTACAGAGTCGTCAATTGGAAGCAGAACTCAAAAGTAAAGATTGTGTTCAACTTCCATTACAAGATTAGATGTGTCAGTGTACATTATACATTTAAATCTATAAATTAAGTCTACAATTAAGACCAAGCATTGACATCATTCAGATAATCATTGACTTTATAATATCCTTTACTCATTAGAGTCTTTTTTACATGCGCTTTAAACTTATGAAAAGGTAAGTCAGTAACACTCTGTGGAACTTTATTGTAAAAAGATATACATTTCCCCATAAATGAGCCTCTAGTTTTTTGGAGCCTGTACGTTGGAACGGCAAGTTTATTTTTATTTCTTGTATTTAAGTTATGAAATTTAAAATTGGTATCGAATGTGTTATAATTTTTATAAACATAAATCAAATTTTCATAAATATACTGTCCTGCTAAAGTCAATATATTAATTTCTTTAAATAAATCACGTAGAGAATCCCTTGTTCGTAAATTATAAATAGCCCGCACGGCTCTTTTTTGAAGTACAAAAATACTTTCTATTCTAGCGGCTGATCCCCACAGTAATAGCCCATATGACATGACACTGTGAAAATAACTAAAGTAAATCAGTCTTGCCGTTTCAACATCAGTAAGTTGTCTCATTTTTTTTACAGCATATGCCGCAGAACTGAGTCTGTTTGCTAAAGACGCAATATGTGGATCCCACTGCAAAGTCGAATCTAGTGTTATACCCAAAAATTTAGTAAAATCGACGAATTCAACAGTATGATTATTCATTTCCACAATATTATCCACTTTCCTAACATTTGGCAATGAAAACTTAATACATTTAGTTTTACTCGAGTTTAATGATAAATTATTCACAGTGAACCAATGCAATACTTTAGAAAGAGTACTATTTACAACGTCAGTATTTCCGTTTCCTCTGTCAATCTTAAATATTAAAGAAGTGTCATCTGCAAATAGTACTGTATCGCACAGATTATTGGTGAAGTGTGGGAGGTCATTAATATAAATTAAGAAGAGCAGAGGTCCCAGTATTGATCCTTGAGGCACACCCATAATGATAGGTGCACCAGAAGACTCAGTTCTGTTAATTACAACTTTTTGGACCCTATTGGACAAATAAGACTCAATAAGCTTAATTGCCTCTTCAGACACACCATAATGCTTGAGCTTATTTAGAAGAGTCTGATGATCAACGCAGTCAAAAGCCTTTGACAGGTCACAAAATATACCGATCACATCCTGTTTACACTCCCAGGCGGCAAAAATGTGTTTGAGAAGTGCAACTCCAGCCTCTGTAGTGCAACGACCCTTAGTAAAGCCAAATTGGTTCATATGTAGGATTTTATTGATTGTGAAATAATCTGACAGCTGATTAGAAATAATTTTTTCAAATATTTTGCTAAGTGCTGGTAGAATCGAAATTGGTCTATAATTTGCAGGATCATTTTTATTTCCAGATTTAAATAAAGGTATTAACTTGCTATATTTCATTAGATCAGGAAAGATACCTTCATCAATACATTTGTTGAAAATGAACGCTAGTTGCGGAGCAAGTTCTTTTATAATAGATTTGATTAAGTGGGTCGAAATACCCCAAAGATCTTCAGTTTTTTTGGTACTGATCATGTGGAATGTTTTTAGAATAGTGTCGGCGTCAATGTGACCAAAGTTGAAGCCTATGCTGCACTTCTCTACACTTTGTTCTAAGAGGGCTACAGCCGCATTGGGGCACGAGTTGAGACTACTTGTAGTTTCTATAGGTATGTGGTAGAAGAAATCTTCAAACGCATTTGCAACTGCAATATCCGATTTTATTGCTTTATTATTAACTTCTAGTGAGAAAGAATTTACACGGCTTTTGGGTTTCCCTGTTTCCTGGTTAATGATGTTCCAGGTGGTCTTTACTTTGTTTTTAGATAAGCTAATTTTATTACTTATGTACATCGCTTTTGCAGACATGCACACAGTAACAGATATTACAAGCATTGGCGGCTAAGTTTAATAAAGCTTATGTTTGCGAGTTTAATTAGTAAACATGTGGTTATATTGTTAAGCAGACAATGGCTACCACTTGCTGAATTATTGTAATAATACGCATCTACGTAAAGTCAGGTTACGTTGACCAGTGATGACAGGATATTGAAATGTAAACATTTTTATTAAACCAAGACCACTGGCACGTACATTTGCGGAAAGGAAAAATATTTTCCGATATTACTACAGGTCGGGATAAGTTTCCATGTTAGCAAGTAACATGGGAAACAAAGGAAAATTCTAATGAACCGAGAAGCGAGAACATTATGTCTAGAATATCAAAGTATTCATCATTGTATGTACACTACTATTGGGGTTGTTAGGGTTGCTAAAATTTTGACATTAGCGGATGCGGATGTGAATTATTAGAGGTTCACATCCGCGGATGCAGCTGCGGATGCGGATTTGAGCATTTTTAATATTTCAATTTTAAGTGCATAAATAAATAAAAATCGATTTAATTCTAAAATGTTTTTTATTATAATAATAATAAACCCTTTATTGTACACATATTCATAACAATGGGATACAAATGTAAAAAAGAAGATATGTACAAATGTAATTTGTCTAATTTAAATCAAGTCGATAGCTAAAACAAAACATACAAAACTCTAGGAATTTTGTCACCAGTGTATGCCTTCCTCTTGGTAAGATAGCAAACAACTAGCAACATGCGCCAGACACTTTCTTACGTTTACATGTCGTTACTTGTTGCAAGTATGAATCCGCATCCGTAAAAGCTCCGCATTAATTGATGCGGATGCGAAATGCGAGCGAAGATGTCTAAATTAATGCGAATATTCCGCATCTGCGGATGCGGATGCAAATATCCATAGCCCCCCGATGTACACCTACATCCCGACCCTTTTTAAGATATACTTATGTAAATACACTGACCTTCAAAAGTAAGTACCTACAACACTTTTAAAATTGCAACAACTTTTAAAGTAGGCAAAATATATTTTCAAAATAAAAAGTATTAAAAAGACTAATATATAAAAAAACTATAACTTCCGAGAAACCTGACAAAATGAGTTGAAAATGTTTTTTGTTTGAATCCTTTTTCTTTTATAGTTTAGGGAAAAAATTAATTTTAAAAGTGTAGTACTTACTTTTGAAGGTCAGTGTAGATACTTTACACGGAAAAGATAAAACACTACTCTTGTCGAAAATTGCACCCGCTAGAAGAACAGGGTGGAAACTCGGATGGTTTAGGCATTTGATTGTATCACATTTATAAATTTTTGTCATAAAACAAAAAAATTAATAAGTATATATTTTGTTAAACATTTATAAAATTTTCCCAAAGTAGATTTACAGATTTTTCTTTGAACTTTTAAGGCGAAACATAGTTCGCGGGCACAGCTAGTTTAAAATAAAGAAATACCTAAATAGTGCAAAATACTTCTATCTATGCTTCCATACATAATTTATCTGTAGGTACTCTAGATTATATGACGAACGAATAATGTGGACAGGAAATGGCAGGAGATAATTAATGTAATGTTAAACAAAACCCTCACCCTTTTAGGCTCCAACAGACGAAATGCCCCGAGATTACTCTCGCGTGCAACCGTAAGTGGGAAAATCCCCAAGACCCTGAAATATTATATTTATCTTCACAAATTTGCAAAACCCAACCTTACAATCACAAGATAAGGTCGAATAAGAATGAAAACATGAATAAAACAACTACATGAGCCTGATGGCTGAGATATTATTGCTTTGTCATTGAAATTATTTGGATAATAAATTATAGGCTGGTGTATTAATTAGCCCGTGCAGTGGTGTGTTGAAACATGAAACGAACACTTTGATACCATTTTTAAATTAATTTCTTAACCAAATTGACTTTGTATAAAACTTTTCAGTTACGGAACAAATTAAAATCTTTATCTCTTGGGTTAGTTGTCTATTGATACCTAAGACAATTTAGTCCAAATTCACTCGGATCTGTGAAATTCGACTAGTAATTTGTCATCAGATACTAATAACGTAGAAGCTGCTCTAATAGACAGCAATTAGTACTGTGGCATTTAATATCCCATTACTATTCTCCGCAAAATCAAATCTATTTTAAGTGATATTTAAGATCCAGAATACCTCTCAGACTCTAAAGGGATTATTGTGAAGTAAAAATCTGTCATGATCGCTTGATTTATCGCTCATTGTGGCGTAAATACTTATAGCTTACAATGAACTGTATTGCACAGATCAGCAAGCGTAAGACATATACAACGAATGGTTGGAATAAATATGTGTTGTTAATAAGAATAAAGAAGAAAGAAATAAGGAAGAAACCTTAGGATAGTTGCGATAGTGTTAATAGATATCCGTATTAATATACCAATTCAGAACCGTATTTATAAGTTATAATTGCTCATCTACATGCTTATATGTGGATAAAGCTGTGGGTTATAATTTAGATTTACTTAGATAGGTACTATATAATATAGTAACTGTTTTTATCCCAAATAAAATAGACTCCGCGCCAACTATCTTATAAGTAACAGTAACTGTACCCCGCGTGCGTTGCAATGCCACGTAAATAAAGTATAAAAAATGAAAAAAAAAAAACATATTTTTTTTTTGCTAGGAACCCTCACGGGCGTCCTCAGAACACCCTACCAAAGCTTCATTACAATCTGATGGATGATTTCTGAACGCATAGAGGACAAACATACACACATTGATTTTTATTTATAACTAGCTGCACCCGGCATGCGTTGCAATGCCATTTTTTTTTAATTTCTTGTCTTTTTTTTGCTAGGAACCCTCACGGTCCTCCCCAGAACACCCTTCCAAAGTTTCATTACAATCTGATGAATGGTTTCGGAACGCATAGAGGACAAACAAACAGTAATACATTGATTTTTATATATAAAGACTAGCTGCACCCGGCATGCGTTGCAATGCCATTTTTTTGTAATTTTTTGTCTTTTTTTTGCTAGGATCCCTCACGGTCCTCCCCAGAACACCCTACCAAAGTTTCATTACAATCTGATTTATAAGGTATACATTAATTGAAAAAAAAATACCGTTATAGGCTTTGGCTACACGATCAAATCAAATCTACACAAGCATAAGAATTGAAATATAAATGAGTGTAAAGTTCTCTTAAAAAAAAAATAATTTGAACAAGGGCATGGGCTAAGAGTCTGTGGAGTAAACATAATAATAATAATAAAAAAAAAAGTTCTCAACAGCCCTGTGTGCGGAGTGCGAGTTTTATGGACCTTACTCGATCACACGCATCGAACGCGTAAACGCGAATTTGTATGGAATTAGAGCAGTGCCATCTAGTAATCACTACATGAAGCTGTCTCATTCCATGGCAGCTACGATCGAGTAGAGCTCGATAAAACTCGCACTAGGCACACTGACACAATTGGCTAGATGACAAAAAAAAATTTTTGCTTTAATAGAAGCTCATTCATATAATAAACAGAAAGAAAAAATCGGTTTTCGAATAACTAAAAAAACAACCAAGATATAAGGTATTAAAGATTTTTCTCCATCTCTTTCTAGCAAAACGGCAATTTACAAGGAGTTTATATGGCCGCACTCAACGATGACGTCACGGTTGATGTCGGATCTCTCTGTCTAATCGCCTTCAAATTAACAACTTAAAATGTTTGTATCTAATGTATTTCTAAACCGATTTTAATTCTAATTTCACAGGACTGCATCGTTTTCCACGGTATTTTAATATTTAATGACGAGATGTAAAAAATTGAATACAGTCATCATCCCAATTATGTACACAAAGCCAGAATTATTTACACAAAAAAAAATATGATTAATTGACCTTAAACATTTGAACCGGCTATAGTGCTGCTTGACAGTTCTCTATGCTTGAACCTTGGCTTGAGACAATACCGCGGGCTCCGCGTATCAAAATTATTTGCGTTCTAATATCCAATAATGTGATGTACCTAAATCAAAGCGGTATTTTTTTGCATGTGGCTTCCTATCATGAGCACGAGAAGTTTTCACATATTTATTTATTTATATTAGAAATGGCACCGAGTCCTCGGTCAATCTTCGGTACTCGGCGTATTCGGCAAGTTTTATACTGCTCGTACTATATGCTAAGTTAAAGTTACGTACCACTCTATTAAAAACATTTAATTTGTTATTAAGTAAAGCATTGTTATTATTAACATTGTTCATTTTATATGAAGAAAAATTTAGAATAGAGCACTGGTAAATATATACATAATCAACTATGGCAATTTAATCTAATAAGATATGTAATGTTGCATGGGCACTACGGACTCTTCTTACTCTGAGTACCCTGAGTAGGTACGCGTTCATTTAATATTTCTATCTTTTTTGTAAAGTTAACGTTTTACACAACAACCCGTTACATAATCTCTTTTCACATAACGATTATTTAATATATTAATCATTTAGCATAACATTCAAATTACATAAAATCATTTCAAATAAAACTCAGAATCGTTTCCTTTATTCAAATATTTCTAGTTAAATCAATGGCGTTTTGTGCAAAATATATTTTGAATAAGGTGAATAGTATCCGCAGAATGCATTAATCACTGCTGTAGCGCCGAGAAAGCTCTGCGGACTGCGATCGTTGGCGTAAACGCGAGGTAATTGATAACTCCTTCCACTGCTGCGACCCCTTAAACCCCACCTTTACGTAGCTCCGGTGCTATTACAAATAGGAAAATGCATCTTATCGAGCCCGTTCCCCCCGTTCTACATAGTTCCGCCTCCTGCAAGCTACCTACTGTGTTCGACACCTGTATCGCCCCTGAGAATTCTCGTTCATCTTTCTCTGTCACTGCTGGATAGAACTTTCTTAAGAAACCATTTGGTTGTTCTACCAAAAAGTGTTACCATAATATACTATTTTATTCTAATATACCATATTAAAATTAAAGGAAAATCACAGAACCTATTTTTATAGACAGACAGACAGTTTACTTCTGACACTAGAGCAATCTAAAGCTATAGTCCCTTTCGTGGTCTAGTATTTAATACCATCTGGTATTAATCTGGAAGTATGAGGTTTAATTCCCAACGTGGGCAGAAGAAGATTATCTGCTTGTTTGATTAGCGGTAGGACTTCTGAGCCCGCCTGGCTAGTCACCATTACCTTGTTTAAGTTTATCGCTGTAATAACAATTTTAATAATATTGCTGTGTTAAGACAATTAAGACAGTCAGTTTCTCAGTTGCAGACGATTTCAGAGGAATCTCGCTTCCACCTTCGGCCTTATCGCTACTTACCTGCGATTAAGGCCAAGGCTTCCCTGTGTATATTAGAAAAGCTATTATAGAGGCCAAATAAGAACAAATCGCGTATGGAAAATAACATCTGCCAAATGTCCACCTCTTGTTGTATAAGAAATTCAATCTTTTTTCATCGCGTTTCTGTTTTTCTGCGCGTTTTCACATACTTCCAGAGGTATCGCTGTAACATCGTTTCGAATATTTTGTTTTAAGTCTTCCACATTCATTATCCTGTTAGTATAGACACGGCCTTTTAGATCGCCCCACGGAATATAGTCAGGTGCTGTAAAACCGGTAGATAATCGAAGCACACGGCGAGAGAAACAATCGAAACATCCTATACCCAATGTTATTTTGCTCCGTCTTGTTGGAACCACATGTTATCGAGGGTATTGATTTGAGGTACTTACTTTAAAAAATGTAAATCATTTCACGGTATCGTTAGCCGGTCACAGTTACGGCTGCACCCGTAGCGTTTTTAAAGAAGTACAGTCTTAGGACTCCAAACTGTCACTCGACATGGATGCAATGGTCCCTCTTAGATCTGGGATGGTTGCTCCTCACTCCAGTGGCTTGAATTTTATTTGTTCACAAATCCACTGAGGTTAAAATGAGCTCCATTATTAGTTTTTGATGAAAATTTGTCTCATTTCCCAATTTTCTTAAAACAAAATTCCTGAAGTTAAGACGGTGTTCATGGTCCTGTGACTTAAGTTTTCGAGTTAGGTGAATCTAATAGGAAAACTGATACAAATCTTGTTGAGAACGCCACCAAGGAGGCAACATCGGATTCGACTACATTTTCACGGACATTTTTCAATATTTTGTTCCGTGCGAGCCTTCCTAGGGCCTCACCATGATCGCTTAGGCGTGGGCCAGATAGAAAAGGCGCGGGCGCGGTGCACCTGTGGCGCGCCATCGGTGCACCGCTACCGCTTCTATCTGTTTTGTGCCCGTCCGTTTTCATACAATTAGTATGAAAGATCATTCGACAAGCTTCCAGATGGCGCGCTACAGTGCCTATTACATTACGCTATTTCTCGGACCCTGTTTATCGGGTCCCGATTTATCGGGCCCTGTCTGGCGCGTGGCCTATTACATTACACGATTTCTCGGACCCTGTTTGTCATGTGCCTATAAAAGCGCTGCCTGCTTAACTCGCTCTCAGTCGAATCGAAAGTCGATCGTCGAACGTTTTGCACGTCTAGCACTATAGCACCGAGTTTATCAAAATTCCAAAAAAGG
This sequence comes from Schoenobius gigantellus, assembly GCA_963935595.1. Classification (NCBI taxonomy): domain Eukaryota; kingdom Metazoa; phylum Arthropoda; class Insecta; order Lepidoptera; family Crambidae; genus Schoenobius; species Schoenobius gigantellus. The sequence goes on along the minus strand of OZ012547.1, from coordinate 27,761,286 downwards.
CTTAGCGGTGACTTTGGCTGTCGGTACCGTGCAATCTACATAAAGGAATAAAAAATATTTTTTTACAAAAAAAAATAAAACCGACTTCAAAAAGTCATAAATAATATAAGAATAATACAACATCACAGTTTTGTATTGAAGTTGGTGCCTTTTATCTGGCAACACTGGAAGCGCGGAGCGGCAGAGGAACATGTGATCCACCTTCAGTACGAGTTTGACCTCGCTCGAGTCATTTGGTTGTGCGTAGCGATTGTTTTTGTGAAACAGTTTTTTTCTATTGTGTTCTAAAAATGAATGACATCAATTTCGAGCAACGGTGTGCTATCAGGTTTTGCTTCAGACTTGGGCACAGTGCAACGGAAACTCTTCTTAAACTTCAGCAGGCCTACGGAGATAGTGTTTTGTCAAGGGCCCAGGTTTTTCGGTGGTTTAAGGCATTTTCAGAAGGAAGAGAGTCGATTGAAGATGAACCACGAAGCGGAAGGCCTTCATCTTCAAGAACCGATGAAAATGTCAACAGAATCGGGGATCTTGTGCGTTCAGATCGTCGGTTGACAGTCAGAATGATAGGGGAAGAGTTAAATTTGACTCACACCACACCAAAGATCAAATGCATGCTAATTTGTTTTTTCGATATCCTCGGAATCGTCCACAAAGAGTTTGTACCCCAAGGTCAAACGGTCAATCAATACTTTTACCGAGAGGTTCTTGAAAGACTTCGAAAAAGGGTCATTCGTGTGAGACCAAACATCAAGAACAAGTGGGTGTTGCATCACGATAAGCTGAAGGTTATTTCAGTATCGGAGTTCCAACACTACTATGAGGAGTGGAAGAAACGTCTCCAGCGCTGTGTGGCTTCAGAAGAAAGTTATTTTGAAGATGACAATATTCAATTGTAATTATTTTTGTATTAAAAATTTTAAAAAAATCAGTCTCATTACTTAATTTACAGACCTCGTATTCTTACATTATTTATGACTTTTTGGTGTTTTTGAAGTCGGTTTTATTTTTTGTTTAAATAAATTTTTTTCAATATTTTTAGTTAAGTTCTTATACGAGTATGCGTATTAGAATTTGAGCCAAGGCAAGTACCACAATAACTTAAAATAAAACGTCATTCTCTCTAAACAGCTTTGAAAGAATTATTAATGATTAACCTTACATCATCAGCTCATATCATGCTCAGTCACATGACATGATGACTACCTACCAGACGCAAATACGAGTACATGAATATCTTAAGAAAAGATATAAAACACGTTCGACGTGCCTATAAAAATTTAAGGGTTTTGCTCGATTTGCCCGGGATTCCATCATCAGATCATGACATCGAAAGAGTACACTCCGGGGGTGGTCGTATCCACCCCCGGAGTGTACTCTTTCGATTACAAAAAGAATTTTGAAAATCGGTCTACAAATGGCGGAGTAATCGGTGAACATACATAAAAAAATAGATACAGTCGAACATAGAACCTTCTCCTTTATTATATCTATTTGAGTAGGCTTTATGTTCTTTTTCCAAAGATATGGCATATTCCTATAAACTTTAATAAAATAAAATCCCCGAAAAAAAATATACTTTAAACCTAAACACACTAGCAATTTAAATCGACGTGTAAGCCCTGCGCTCGCGGCCACGCGACTGAGCTCCGTACACGATCTACAGCGTGGCAGGGAGGCAGGGAGGTCGTTCGCCCTATTTAGGGACCCTGCCTCCCTGTTTCTTATTACACTACCCTGTCCCTGCCGACAGGGCCCGAGAAATAGGGTAATGTAATAAGGCCGTAAGTGCCTATTACATTACGCTATTTCTCGGACCCTGTTTATCGGGTCCCGATTTATCGGGCCCTGTCTGGCGCGTGGCCTATTACATTACACGATTTCTCGGACCCTGTTTGTCATGTGCCTATAAAAGCGCTGCCTGCTTAACTCGCTTTCAGTCGAAAGTCGAACGTCGAATGTTTTGCACATCTAGCACTATGGCACCGAGTTTATCAAAATCCCAAAAAAATGCTTTAGCGGTGACTTTGGCTGTTGGTACCGTGCAATTTACATAAAGAAATAAAAAATATTTTTTACAAAGAAATAAAACCGACTTCAAAAACACCAAAAAGTGATAAATAATATAAGAATAATACAACATCACAGTTTTGTATTGAAGTTGGTGCCTTTAAGTAGCTATATTACCTAATTGTTCTTATATTTTTTAAGACTTTGAAGGTGATCTTTGCTTAGCACCGCCGACAAAACATTTTTTTCACATTTTTGTGAAAAAAATGTTTTCAATCTTTTTAGTTAAGTTATTATTTGCGTATTAGAATTTGAGCCAAGGCAAACACCACAATAACTTAAAATAAAACGTCTTTATATCTCTAAACAGCTTTGAAAGAATTATTAATTATTAACCTTACATCATCAGCTCATGTCATGCTCAGTCACATGACATGATGACTACCTACCAGACGTAAATACATGAAAACCTCAAGAAAAAAAGACATGAAACACGTTGAACATGCCTATGACAATGGGACCACCTCCGGAGTGTACTACAAATGGCGGAGTAATCGGTGAACATACATTAAAAAATAGATACAGTCGAACATAAAACCTCCTTCTTTTTTGAAGTCGGTTAAAAAGGAGAATGTGGGTCAAAAAATATTTACAGCTAAGAGAAAAACTAACAAATATTCAAATACTCAGTATTTTGTATTTTTTTTTATATATTTGAAGTGTACATTCTCATATCTCTATTTGAGTAGTCTTTATGTTATTTTTCCAAAGATATGGCATATCCCTATAAACTTCAATAAAATAAAATAAATAAAATCCCCGAAATAAAAATTATACTCCAAACCTAAACACACTAGCAATTTAAATCGACGTGTAAACGCTGCGCTGGCGGCCACGCGACTGAGCTCCGTACACGATCTACAGAGCGGCAGGGAGGCAGGGAGGTCGGTCGCCCTATTTAGCGACCCTGCCTCCCTGTTTCTTATTACACTACCCTGTCCCTGCCGACAGGGCCCGAGAAATAGGGTAATGTAATAAGGCCTTTACGGTTGCAACGACGGGCGCGCCGGCCGTCGCACTGCTGGGCTGCTGGCGCGCAGCCGCGTACGTACGTACCTCAGTCTATAGTGAGTGATGCGGGGGACCAGACGTTTCTTGCAAAAAAAATGCGTCAATTACGTGACGATGTTGATTTTAACATTAAATTTTGCGAAATAATTAAAGAACACCTACCACTATATGATTATAATCGTTCTGAATACTGTAATCGTTAGGCGCAAGCCAGACAGAGGCGGCGCGGCGCGCATCAGTCGCACCCGGTGGCGCACTCGCAGCGCGCTGCAGGCGCGCCCGTGGGCGCGAACAGCGCTTGTATGCTACGGTGCGCCAGCGAGTGAGTACGTTGGTGCCATATTTTGTCTTGTACGTAAGGCGTGGGCCAGATAGAAAAGGCCGCTTCTATCTGTTTTGTGCCCGTCCGTTTTCATACAATTAGTATGAATGAGTGCGCCACCGGGTGCGACTGATGCGCGCCGCGCCGCCTCTGTCTGGCTTGCGCCTTATAGCAAGGTTGAAACAACATTGAAACAGAGATACCGCTCTTGCTACGTATAGTGCCATCTCACTCTCTGTGCGGTTTTAATATTGTTTTGAGCGATCATGGTTAGTGTGCAGGTCCGATGAGGGAGAAGTTTTACTGTTACGATACAGTGCTTCTCAAATTTATTCACTAAACGTTTCTTTCGAATGTGGGGTACATTTTCTCAGTATTTTTGCAACTGAAGATTGATTTGAGTAGAAGTTTTTGACAATTAAAATAGCGGCAAAAAAGTTGTATTCCTCTAAGTTGGCCATTCTGTATAACACATATATAAGTACCACATAAGCGCCACAAATTCTTATAATATTTTTTTCTCAATGATAGTCGTTATAGTATATTGAAATTTGCACCCAGGGTAAATATTATTGACTTTTCTGATTCTTGTGAAATATGGAAATATTGTTCTTTCCCATCTTTTATTTGTATTGACTCCATGCCGATTTGAATTCATGTCTCGCAAGCGCCCGGGCTTAAATCAAACTGTCACAACTCACACAAAAAGAATAATTCTTTTTGTGTAAGTTGTGACGTGTTTCGTGCTATTAAAGATAAATAAAAAGATTTCTTGCTTTAAGTAAAAGGATTATTCCTTTACATAAAGCAACAAACAACCTTAAGTACAACATTATTACCTAGTTGTCGCTTGCGATTGAGGGAGGGCGGGTGGTGTAAAATTGGTCTGCTTAATTATTACTAATTATTGACATCGTTGTCGGAAGTTTTACTATTTACCTACTCATTAACAAACAATTAGAAATGGACGTAGAAAATACCATTAATTACATAGGTTATTTCTTGAGCATAGTGTTATTGCGAGTACGTTAACCTACTAGAAGAAATGTAACAAAAACATATGTTTAAACATCTACCTATTCAAATATGTTATACGATAGATACATACATTCCCGGACACCTAAATCAAGCCACTTTGCACTTTTGGATTGTATCGTCTATACTATAATTTCTAATGTCATAAAAATGAAATGTCAAAATCTACCTAATCGATCAACCCGCCTCGTATCGAACCCTATATTATTTAAAAAATTAATTTAACTGTAACCCCACAGATGACATGATTTTTGAATGTTCATTCAGCTTTTAACAATTTATTTCAAACATGTGTCTCATGTTTGTGTTCTACAGTAAAAAATCCCATTTGTATGTCATAAAATTTTATGAGTCTTCAGTAATCCGGCAGTACAGAAAATCTCGGAATTCTTTACTGTCGGTACGTGATGTGTGGCATTGCTTTATATTTTGCTTATACATATCGGTATATACAGTGTTACTGGTAAACTAACCTGAAGAGAGCTTGGGTTGTCAAACACTGGATATTGTTTGTTTTCATTAGCACCGACTTAAGATATGTATATCGATTTATCACACTATGAGTTGACTGAAAGAGGTTTTAATTAGATATTAGTCCGCCTTTATACCTCATTTAATACCATGCACAAATATGTATTTTTATGTAATAACGAGTATATTTATGTTAACCAAAATCATCCTGGCAAGAAAACCGACAATGCTCAGGAAAATAAAGTAATCAGAAAAATCTATTCTATTATGTAGGTGGGAAGAGTTACTTAGAAAGAATAATTTGTATGTTCGTCGAATTGGGTCTTTCCGATACCGAATGACTCCAACGGAGCGAAGAGGCTCAGGAGGGAGGTATAACTGGGTATGCGAGGCCATTGACCAAACGGAGTTTGCACATAACCAAGAGGCTAACTCGTCACCAGACTTTCAACATCTTTTGTTGTGTGTTCTATGTTCTATGTTATCGGGGTCGGTTTCCGCACTTAATCCTTAAGGTGGACCATTGTACGTGAGGGCGGCCGTCACTCCAGCCAGCCCACCTCCCTCCAGACGCGTATGAGATCTCCGAGTCTGTCCAGAGATTCTGTAACAGAATTGGGAGATCCAAGGGTGTTTTTTCGTATTTCGGTGACACCTGTGCACTCAAAGAGCACATGTGACACCGTTTCCTCGGCCCCTAAGCATGCTCTGCATAGGGGGCTATCTGTTATGCCTATGGTGTGGAAGTGTTTGTGTGAAACAAGCTTTTGTTTAAATGCTCTAAAAAGAGGACCTATAAAAGACTGAACTTTAAATGAAATGAAATCCATAAATGAGGATGCACGATTTTACCCCACTATCAAGGTTGATGACCAATAAAGCGGTATTTCTAATGAAATATATTTTATCAAAACATGATTTTTCAGTATAATATAAAACAGATTGAAGCTACGGTTTTTTTCGGCAAAAAATTAAAGACATTACATTACATTTTCCTGTTACAAAATGGCAACTACATATTTATGCATTTTTTCGTTGTAGATACAATAACACCTTTTTCAATGTTATGCATTATTTCTTTAATTACATTTAAAATATTTATTTCTAATACATTATGAAATATTTTACATTGTGATTACATTTCATCATTTCAATTAATAGTACATTATGGTACAAGTGTGTAATGTTGGTAATTACCGCTGAGGCGCATTGAGGCCCGAGCCGTCAGGCGAGGGTCTTAAGAAGCCGAGGACGGTAACCATCAATACACACGTGTATCATACAACGTTTTTCAACACACTTCTGAATAAAACAATACTTAAATAAAAAACCATTTTACATAGTAGATAAAAAGTTTACTTAGAGAAACAATTAGTAAATGTGCAGTTAGTAAAATTATAATTAACTATTTTTGATGACATAGCGGTCTCATCAGATAGATTATTTATTGAAATACTTTCATGTTCTATTGTTATTTGTGATGGTTCATTATTCGTGTAGGTAGGTGAAATCCAATCATTGGACGTACTTGGTATTTCGCCAGTAGGATGCGTCTCAGAATCAAGTTTAATTCTTTTTGTGATTTTTGCACAAATTTCCTTCTTGTTTTGTATGGAATCTTCTACGTATGATTCTGCTACATTGCTAGATCGCCACCCGCCATGTCGCTTCAAAGTCATTATATCAGCTCCTGAATTTGCCAGCAATGTAGCTGAAGTTCTTCTGAAACTATGTCCAGTGTAGCTCTTAGCATCTACTAAACCCAAAAACTTAGCGATTTCTTTAGGCATAGAACCAAATTTGTTTATACCTATAGGCTGACAGGTACATTTACCATTCTGTTAATTTAGAAAGAAACGGTCATTTTTTGTTTTTGGCGAACGCAAACTTTCATACTTCTTAACAATATCATAGAATGGACCGTGTATGGTGAATGACCTAGGTATTTTATTTTTCGTGATAGGTATCTTCACTAAAAGCATCTGGCCATGGTTCTCTATATCTTTTACAGTTATATTTGTTAATTCTTGTATCCTACAGGCACCAGTTACACCAAATATTAAAGCAACCTGAAACAAAAGAAACAATAATTAAGGTCAACACACAACACAAGCTGCTATTAAATATTTAATTAAAATTAATTTAACTAACCTTTGTAGCCAAATATTGGTTATCTGGAGCATCTTTAATAAATTTTTCAATATCATCAGATGATAAAACCTTTGATTTTTTGCTTCTAAATCCATCAGATAGTCTCTTTAGATAAGCTGACAAATTCGAGTATGTTTTTAAGTTCACTCCATTCTTTGTTCGGACTGTACTTTTTAACATTGAGTAAATACACCACAAGGAGCTAGGTTTGTACTTAGAAGATAATTCTTTAAAGTACGCCATGAACACATTTTCTGAAAAAGACTGCGTATTCTTGTTGTTCTGCCATTGTATGAAATTTTGGTACGCTAATAGATATTTTTCCTTTGAGTTTTCTGGTAGTAAACTTTCCATAACGTTCTGGGCTTCACATCTTATATCGGGCGGTGTACAACATAAATCATTTTCTTCATAAATTGTATTTGCAGACATCTTAATTAATTACTAACTAAATAACTTCAAAAGAGAAAACGAGACGAGTTGTGAACAATGTTTCGTAATGGCGGGAAGAATTAATCAGTTTTCCTATGCGCGCGCATCGGCCATAGACTAATAAATTTCGTAATGGCGGGAAAAATTAATCAGTTTTCCTATGCGCGCGCATCGGCCATAGACTAAAAAATGAGGTTTCTTTTTTTTTGGGCTTTTCGCGGATAGCATTTTAGCGCAAGTGTAAGCGTAACTCAACCAATAATATTAAAAAAAAAACTATTACTCACTCGTGAATAATAGTAATGAAAAAGTCACAGTTTGATTATAGGTGTCATTATGTGCCTAATTGCCATGGGATTAGAGCCACTTTATGAGGAAGTGTGTTGAAAAAAATATAACACGGCTAAATTCTATAATTCCTTGTATCGAAGATAGACCATCCGAGTTTGAACTATTTGAATTGTTCGTATAATATTTGTTTGTGCGTCCCGTGGCTAGTAATATTTTGATGATATTTTATTAATATTTAAGTGATTAGAAAGCAAAAATTCTTTAGGTATTTACAAATAGTGTGTGTTTGTGCACTCCCTAACACAATGTCTTGTGTAGTTTGGGGCTGCAAGTCTCATTTATCGCGAAACGAAAATAATCAAAATTTATTGAAATACATATGAAATATCGCTTAATCATTTTGTAGAAAAACAATACGTAATATTAACTTCACTTTATATTTTAGCGATTTTTAGAAAATTACTTTGAGGTTATCTTGATCATACGTAGTGTTGTAAAATTTTGTCGATATTTTTATTTTACAGATTTTCTAAAGGCAATGTATAAAAAACATATGGATAAAGTGTATTGTCAGACGAAATTGGAGTCCAAGAAAGCATAGACAAATTTGCTCCAGATATTTTCCATCAGATTAATTTGTATGTACTTAGTAGTAAAACTATGAAATGGAGACGTCATGACGTAAGTCAAGTTATTTAATGAAAGGAAATCTTTAAACTAAAATATTATTTATGAAAATAAAAACGTATTTAACTTCTCAACTATTTCTTTAAGGAATTCTTGACACGGATGCCAAGAAAAACCAGTTCAGATGATTTTTTTCTATTAAAATATTAGAAAAAGAAAAGAACTAGAAAGAGTCAAAAAGGTAAATTATCAAAACGCCGCCTTCGGAAAATTTACATTCTAACTAAGCCCAGCCACACATCAAGCGTAATAAGTCTATCGAAAAATGTTTTAACAATAAATTATGGTCAAATGTTAATGTTTTTAGTTTAATTACCAAGCATATGTACAAATAGTAGTTTTAGCATTCACGAATTTATCCAAGGTTCAAAATCCATGAGGGTTAAATTTTCGAGTAAGTAAATTAAATATGAGATTAACCTCAAGTACCTCTAAGCGATGCGATAAAAAATGAATGAAATCTAAGCCATGAAATAAAAGCAGTGTGTCTTCGATTTCCTTCCCATAGAATATGTGAATCTCTGCAATTGGCTGTGTGCACGACTTCAGCGCCACCTAGCGTCCGCAACTCGGTTGGCTGTCACTTTAAAATTTAATGGCGGCATTGTGAGAAAATATTTGAATTAAAAACTATCTTTTAATTTATATTAAAATTACTGTGATATCGTGACATTATACACATACATTTTTGGTCATAAAAAAGATTAACCTTTCCGCAACTGTGTTTGAGGTAACCCCGAGTCGGTTCTGGGTAGTCTTAAAAAAAATAACAACCTAACCAACTATATTTGAGGTAATCTGAGTCAATTCTGGGTGGTGAAAAAAAATGTTCACCCATAATTAATATTTGCTGATTCTTTTTTACATAATTTGGGTTATTTTTTCGATAGATATAAGTAATTTAAAGGTTGAAATTTCAGAGCAATATAACATAAAAAGATAGAGAAATTTTCCGAAAAAGTAAAAACAACGAAATATTTTCAACTGAACTTTGTATGGAGCCAGCACTTAAAAAAATTTCAACGTATTTAGTATGGATGACTTCAATTAAAATTTGCACTCCCTTTGCTACACAAGGTGGAATCTGGACTAAACTTCATATAAAAATCAAAATTTAGTATGAAAATAAAGTCAAACTCACACTTGACCATATTTTGACAAGTCCATATTTGTATGTGTTAATTAGCTGGGCGGTCTACGGGGGTCAAAAATTTTGTTATTTTTTAGCTCCGATGCACCGTTTTCGAGATATGAGCATTTTTGTAAATATTAAACCGACTTAAAAAAACACTGAAAAGTTAAAAATAATATAAGAATACGTTAGAGCGACGTTTCACTATCGGGCGGCTGTATATAGCGATTGGTGAAGATATGGGAGGGGTTTTAAGGTCCCGCGGGAGGGGATGTGCCCCTTGTAGAAATAGACCCCAGCCCCAGGGCACCTAGTGTCGGGACACTTCGGGGCGAAGAGCGGCGCACACGCCTTGGGCGTGTCGGGAGTCCGGCAACGGATATCTCACAGGCAGGGGGTCAGCGGGAACAAAGCCTCGCTGTTGTCCCCTTCCCCCTGTCTCGTGAAGGAAGGAGGAGCTACTGGGGATTTTTAGTGGGTAGACCTAGGCCGAATTGGTCCGGGGAGTCCCACATACATTACTACATACACGTAAACGCATTTTCCCCCTAACCAAAAAAAAAGGGGGTTTTAGGGTCCGGACACCCACCCATTGAAAAATTATCGTATACTTGATAAAATGAAGTTCTCCGACAAGTAAAAAAAGTAAAATATAAAAATAGAAGTGAATAACAGCAGAAAAAAACGGAACACAGACGATAAGATTTGAAAGATTTGCAGGACTTAATTGCAAAGAGAAAGGTTTGATTTGGTTGTTATTTTATTTCAATACCAATTCAGTTAGAAGTTGCAAGGAACCTACCAATAACTTAGATGTGCTTATAATCAAATAGAGAATATGCAATATTTTTATTTTTGCGTTTATTGTAAAGAATCCCATGTAGAAAAGATCACAAATATGTTAAAAATTAAAATAATAAATTTATTTGCAATAAAATTCAGTCTGAAACTAACAGTTTCAAATTTCGCGCTAAAACCTTTGGTAGCCTTTAGGCGCGGAATAGTAAAAAAGCAAAACGGTAAGCGATCGCAAAATGGTAAAGGAGCAAGGGTCTATTTTTATAAATCCAACTACCATTTTTTTACAGAAAAGTGTTAATAATTTTCGTAAAAATAATGTCTACCTTTACATATGACGGGACATAAAACACGAGTGACGTCACTAGTCGCTGATTGGTAGATCAAGATGCGTTCCATTTCGCGTATTATTCTTCCGCAATTTTTCATGAAAAATAGTATTAACTAAAATAAAAACGTTGTCATCATTCTTATTTAACGTTTTTTACATTTTAATCACAAATCGTTCATTAATATTACATTTGCATCTTCCCTATTATCTGTTACCGAACTAGGTAGGTGTTTTACTATTTCTTATAAGAAAAGTCCCATTCCTGGCGGGGGAGGGTGAAGGAGGGAAGCTCATGTAGGTACCAGTCAATATATTTTATACTAGGCAAATTGAAGTCTTCAATCTGGACACCCCCATCGAAATGTTATAACTACGCCAATCACTGCAGCCACTTACCATCGTTGACAGCCTGCTTCTTTCCCAAATTTGCTGTACGAGTTTAAAAAAACAACTCTTAAAAATTACTATTGATAATCAGATCTTATATATCTACTTAACTAACATTAACAAAACAAAAGCTTCTCGAGGTGTCGTTAAAAGTTCAAGCACCGCAGCGCGTTTATTTTATTATTTTATAGAGAGCGAAGTTTTTCACAAAAAGACTCAATATTATATCGAATTGCCATTTGCCGACAAATGGTTAGACGTTGAGACAAAGGATAATAAAACGGTGTTTGACCCGTCGCTCGAGAGATTATTAGAATCTATTTATTTTCTAAATAACTGCTCCAGATAACACGACATTTTCTTTGTTATTTGAAGTAGGTACCTAAATTTTTGTTGAATTGATTGAACACTTGTCAAATTCAGATGTTGGTTGCTATTTATTTGCCTTTGTTGTTTTCTATCTATTTTTTGTTTTGTTTAATTCAGTAATCATTTTACTTAAAACCTTATTATGACTCAGATAAAAAGCTAATGAAAGACATTAGTTTTCTGTAAACATAAAATATGTCGGAAGAAATATGGACTGACTCCACAAGAGGGAGACAGTACTCGTTTGCGGAGATACCTCTTTTCTGAATAAGCAGCGGTCTTCAATGGCTGTGTTCTGGTTTAAAGGGTACAGTCATTAAATTACTGTATACTTTGACTTGACCTCTCATGCCATGAGTTGGCAACGTACATTGGGATCCTTGTAGAGAAAAAAATACAATTTGCAAATTTTTCAGTAACCACTTACTATAGTAGTACATAGGCAGTCCCGTTGTTTGCCAATTTTCTTGTATAAAAAAATATGTCAAACTCATATTTATGACTCGGATAAAAGTTATCTGACAATTGAAAAATTTGTCCTTATCGTCTGTACATTTACGTTAGCCCCTGGGAATCTTTACACGTTTCTCACACTGTAGGTGTATGTGATTTGATACGACACCGCTGGTTAGTCGGAATATTGTTGTATGTACTCGTTACCCCTGTAAAAGCTTTGCGACAGGCTGTCGATACGACACATAGATCACATTTCCACTGAAATATGGAGCCTATACTGTATTGACCGGTTTTGAGATGACCACAGCTGAATATACGGCAACAGCGCTTCGTTGACTTTTTACAAACGCATTATTATACAAAAAGTCATAGCACAAATTATATAAAGCAGCGATTGTAAAAAGGAAAAAGTGAGATATGGGACAGAAAATATCCTGAATAGGGCAAAACACTGATGGTCAGCCATCGCTTTAAAAAAACCTCTACCGATTTCTTTTTATATCCAAATTTAATCTAAAAGCAATATAAAATGTACAGTTCTAAAATTCATATATGATATTGTTGAACATTCTATCTAAACATTCTTAAGGACAGAAACATGATTAATAATATTTCACTTGATAGAAAAAAATCCGTAAATCACTCAGTTCAATATTTTAAAACAACTGTAAATAAGAAAATACAATAAAAAATTACATAATTACCAATAGACGTGCGTTTTTATTGTCTATTAGAAAATTGAAAAAATATATTTTTTATTTTATACCCCTGTTTTCCAAAAATTGATTAAAGCGTGCAAAAAGTAACGTTTTAGTTCGGTTCGTCCCGCCCCATATGCCTTTCTAAAATAATAATTTTCTATTTATAGTAAGCAAGGAAGCGTCCTCTGAAATCTGCCGCCCCTAGGCCGCGGCCTATACGGCCTTTTGACAAATCCGGGACTGCCCCCTAGAGGCCGAAATGGAGAGTCAAGAAAATTAAGCAAACGATTAAAATATTGGCGTGTTTAGTGTTATTCAAAAGATGGTTGCAACGTGTCGCTATCTTCGCATAGGTGGTCTGCCGTCCGCGTCGCGCGAGGTTATATGAACATTTTTAATAAACATTCTTTATACAGTTTAATTCTGGAGCCGCTCGCTGTGCCCTCCCTTGGTTCACTCTACGCCCCCCAAGTGGGGCGCGTCTCACTGGTTGGGAAACCTGTGAGGCCTGGTCTAAGGGGTCTGGTCACATGCGGCCACTGGTCGTGGTTGTGACCGTCTAGTGCGCGAGATTCCTTAGTCGGCTTTTACGATATCAACGCGAAGAAAGGCGACACATATATTCTTAATCGGTCAATACACAGATTTCGTGCGAATAACAACAAACTAAAATTGGAAGAGGAATAAATTGAATTATTAGTAGCCCTGAATAACTTTATTTGAGACAGACTGATTTCAAAATTATTAGAACTACAAACAAAATAGCCTCAGTTGACTTGCGACTACACAATAGATCCAATGAGATTGATCCACATAAACATGAGTAGATAGTTATTCATTAGAGGTAATTCGAACACTCAGTTTTTTAACTTCCTATTTAATTAAAGGTAGTTAAGTAAGCAACCAATCCGCACTGGGCCAGCGTGGTTTGACTGAGGCCTAATCGCCCTAACATAACAAATTAGGGTAGGCTCGTGCCCCTCGGTGGGGACGTATATGGGCTGTGGTGATGGAGTAAGCAATAGGACATTTTTTAGCGGAATTACAGAAAAAATCAATTAACGAACATGCACTTTTTGAAAAATATATAAAAGACCAGGAAAGGCGCCGGAATAAAAAAACTAGGAGACAAGGAGGAGGAAACAAGGAGATGCCTGTAAATGATATAGGTCGACCTAGTCGACTAAGGTCGTATAGCCAAGGTCGGATCGCGGGCCGCCGGCGTACTAGCCTTACTAGCGTCTAGGCCTTAGTCAACCACGCTGCTCCAGTGCGGTCAACTACACATACCTTTATACCTTCGAATTTCTTTGCAGATGTATGCAGGTTGCCTCACGATGTTTTCCTTCGGCGTAAGAGCGTCAGACAAATATACATATGAAATTCGAAAAAACGAAAAACACATTGGTACATGGCGGTGTCGAACCCCGGACCTCCCGATTGAAAGGCAAGCGCCATCGACGCTCCATTTTAACCATATCAAAACAAAGCTGTCTCTCGTCCCTGTTTTTTATACAAAACATCAAAACATTACACAAAATCACAGATAATATTGGAAAATTTGTATGCATAAAGTGTGTTTTTGCGCAATTAAAAAAAACAAAAACAAAAAACAAACGCCTTATTAGAAACTCTACCTATTTTGATTCAAAATAAAGTGACATAGTTCAAGGAGAGCAGTATCATATTTCATATTAGTACTTCATATTAAAATACAAATACAGACTTTAATGAAATACTACTATTTTTATGTTGTAATATTTGAATTGTAATTAAATATAAAAACTGTTTTTATTACATTATGTTATTGTAAATGACTGTTTGATGCCAAAATAAATGAAAAAAAAATTCTGAATGAAATAAGCACTAATTAAGCTACGAATCGTCTATACTTTCTCTATTTACAAAAACGGTATTTTAATAAAACTAACTAACGACCTCCTGATTTAAAGCAATAGAAGCATTAAGCGCCATTAGAATGTGAAAAATGATATCTTTTAAGAAGTTGTGTATCTTAGAATAAAGTTGTGTATGTACATATTAAATGTTAATGGGCTCGAACAAGATTGAAAGAAGCGTTTAGTTTAATAAACTACACAAGCTCAACCAATAAGCAGTTAACAATGTTTTGTCATAGCGACACGTGTAAACGTTGATGCCCTCCGGCGCTGGGGTCATGTCCCGACAAAGCCTTCACAAGATTGACCCTCACACTGCTGACTAATTGAATGGAAACCAAGCTGGCTACGGCACCGTTCTATAAAAAGAACAAAAAAGGTTAAAAATGCCATACTTGCAATATTGATTTGGAAAAGTTCGAAAAATCAATATTGCGACGGCGTATTTTCACGATCCTAAAAAACTACTAAACCGGGTCAGTTTGAAAAGTAGGTAAGTATACCTACCTACCCTTTCAAACAAAAAAGAATTTGCCAAATCAGTCCAGGCATCTTCGAATAATCGGCGAACATACGTAGAATAAAATGTTTTTTACGAGTATAAGCGGGTTCGATTCCCGGGTGAGACAAATGATGTTTAGAAAATCCTTGATTGCAATATTATTTCTTTTTGAAAATAAAGAAATGTTTCCTTAAAGTAAAATAATATTTCTTTTGGATTTAAAGTAGTTTCCCTTCAGGGCTCATTGATTTTTTCCTCACTGTACCGTGGAACTATACTTTCGTATCCATTTACAACCATGCGAGTCCCAGGCAGGGGTCACTTGACCCTAACAAAAATTAACACTTTAAAACTTAATTATTTCATAAATGAATCGCTGAATCGAAAAATGGTGTTCACATACCCAGAATATTATTTAAAGACCTATTGTAACGAAACCAAAAATGGTCGAAAATGATTTTATCTCATTGTTTCGTTCGAGTCACTTATGTGCGTGGACTTAATTCTTTTGTGTGCAGATGACGCTGCATTGGTTGCGGGCTCGAAGGGAGTGCTTCAGGAGTTAGTGTCTCGATCTGATCACGCTTGTCGTATGTTCTCTATGAACGTAAGCGCCAAGAAGACTGTTGTGCAGGGCGCAGTTTCGCTTCCTAATATCATACTCGGCGACGTCGTCCTTGATATCTTGGAGGTTCTGCTACCTCGGTTCTACCACCACATCATTGCTATCAAACGACAAAAAAATAGATAGCCGTATTGGCAAAGCATCTACAACTTTTGGGAGACTTGTTATACCTACGCGTATGGAGAAATAGTAAGCTCACAGTCCACAACAAAATACTCTTGTACAAAAGCTGCGTTTTGAATTCTATTATACGCTTCGGTAACGTGGACTACATATGCGAAACAAGAGCGCGAACTAAATGCCTTCCTTATGCGCTGCCTGAGGACTATTCTCGGAGTAACCTGGAGGGATAAAATGAGCAACGAACCGTTTCTCTCGAAAACATGATGTCGCAGCCCGAGACTCCGATGGCTGGGACTTATACACCAAATGGATCCAGAGAGACTAACTAGCCAAGTCGACGACTTCACGGACCACGAGTCTATGTTGTATACAGGATGGATTTTTGAGGTGGGATTTAAAGGGCAGGTACGTTAACCATTATAGTTACAAGAAAACATTGTTAGGCAGCCATCCATAACTTTTTAAGATATTCTGATCTGCATTCACAGATTTTGGAAAAAAGTGACAGTCAACAAAAGAAATGCTGAGATAGCAAAAAAAATTTTTATGCCAATCGATCCTATTTCATGTAGGGATCAAAAGACTCTATGGGACCATTTAAGGTATGAGTACTAGAAACCTCAGAAATCGCCAAAAACATTTCCCATACATTTTGTACGGAAAATCCTCGGATCCTATTTCTTAAGGTGATCTCTCTATAAATTCTATTTCTTAATTTTAAGGGAAACTGTAATTTAAATAAATACTAAATTAAATCATTTAAACATGTATTTTTAAACAAACGCAAAAATATCTAATTTATCTATTAAATAAATTGCTCAAAATGTCCGCCGTCTTCACGAATACATAAGTTTACTCGCTTTTGTACTTAGGATGTTTTCTTGGATGGATAATTTTCTTGGATGGATGTTATTTAGAGTCCTCGTCAATGCATCTTTCAGTTCCTGAACACTGTCGTATTTCTTTTTGTAGATTTCGTTTTTTAGGTAGCCCCATAAAAAAATCTAGTGGCGTTAGATCGGGGCTGCAAGGTGGCCACTTTATTGGACCATGTGTCCCTATCCACTGTGTCCTGAATTGTCTGTTCAAATTGGAACGCGTACGGCGGCTGTTATGTGGTGGAGCGCCATCTTGTTTAAAATAAACTTAATAGTTTCCCTTAAAAGTAAAAAATAGGATTCGTAGAGAGATCACCGTATGAAATAGGAGCTGAGGATTTTCCGTACAAAATGTATGGGAAAAGTTTTTTGCGATTTCTGTCATTTCTAGTACTCATACCTTAAATGGTCCCATAGAGTCTTTTGATCCCTACATGAAATAGGATCGATAGGCATAAAAAAATTTTTTTGCTGCCTTAGCATTTTTTTTGTTGACTGTAACTTTTTCCAAAATCTGTGAATGCAGATCAGAATATCTTAAAAAGTTATGGGTGGTTGCCTAACAATGTTTTCTTGTAACTATAACGGTTAATGTACCTGCCCTTTAAATCCCATCTCAAAAATCCATCCTGTATAATTATTCATATTAAAATATACTCTGGTGTATTACATTTTATCAGGTCACAACAAAACTAATACCGACCGCAGAGCAGCAAAAACTTCCATTGATTTCATAACTCATCCATCTTGTGAGAATTAACTGTCACATTAAAACTTGAAGTTATATACATATATTAATCTATTTAACCTTCATTACATAGTCACCCTGCCAGTGTTGAATATACTCACAACGCAGTAGCTCTGAAATGAGCAATGAAATAATTCCATATACGTCCAATCAACCCGAAAAGGTCGAGTTTCATTTTGGAGCATATTTCTTTTTAATGAAAACGCTGAAATAACGAGGGTAAATGGAACGTATTAACCGCGAATTATTAATTATGTGTACAAATTACAAAATATTGAGCCCTCAACTTTTCCGATGTTTGTATACAGGGTCATTTTGAATGAACCAACAACCTCCCAGGGGCTGATTCTAGTGCTCAGATGCAACAACTTTTTGTATGGGACCAACATCGATATCTCAAAAAAAAACACTTCTCCATACAAACTAGGTTAGCTGATTGAGACTTTAATATGGGAAAGTGGATTTTTTTTGCGATTTCGATGTTGGTCCCATACAAAAACTTGTTGCATCTGAGCACTATAATCAGCCCCTGGGAGGTTGTTGGTTCATTCAAAATGACCCTGTCTATATTATTAGATATCTCTCTTCCTTCTCCCCTGCTACGGCGCGGCCTGCGTTTTTGGAGGCCAAGCGCCATTAGGATGTCGATGCACGCATATCGATACCAGGCTGCCGCTAGAGAAAGGGGGGGGGGGGACGTTCTGAGGGCACTCGCCTTCCCAGCCGCCGGCCACCGGACGATGGAAGTGATACGTCCGATATTGGAGGAGTGGGTAGGGCGCCGGCATCGGCAGGACAACTTCTTGTTCCGCATGGTGCAGGTACTGACCGGACATGGTTGTTTCGGTCTCTACGTGCACAGGGTTTCGTGTCGGGAGGAAACGCCGCAGTGTCATTACTGGGACGCTCCCGACGACACTGCCGAGCAGGATCCTGTTGGTGTGCCCTGGTGTCTGGAGGATTGTCCTAGTGTTTTCGGACAATCCCCGCTTTGGCAATAACTCGATCACTATGGTCGAGCTAGCCCGGGCACATGGGTAGTGGTATCGCATTGTAGAATGTAAACCCTACCACGTGCGCCCATAAAGACAGGGAGAACACCGATGGGGGTTTAGTGGGTAGGCCCTGCACTCTGCCGGGAGACGAGGTCTAGCCTACTGCGGACCCACCATACCACTGGCAATACCCCTGGGGGTAGGATGGGACTTAACCATACCACCATATTAGTGTTGGGATTTGAATGTTTCAAATCGATATAGGTTCAAATACAAACTTATTATTATTTAACATAAACTAAAACACTTTGACAAAAGGGATGTTGGTGAATTTTTGGACTGTTTCTATTTTAAAAATAAACACGTAAAAATGTATTAAGCCGGCTTTTGACTATAGGATGTAATATATATTACATGTGCAGCTATATATTACATCCCGGGTTTGCTGTTCTCACTATCAGATATATTTTTGAGAATAGTTCAGCTTCTATGATCCTTACATCATAACGTCTTTTATCGAAACGGTTGACCTCTCGTTATTAAAGGGATAATATGGAAATTGTATTGCTAGATACTTTCGATAGTTCATCAGACGAAGATGATGCAGTATTCGATTTACATGTCTCATTATTTAGAAAAAAATACAATAAACGTCGATTCTGGATATCGAATCATATTAGACTAAGAAAAGATTATAGTGAATTTCTTATTACGTTTCTCCATGCAGCATCCTTAATTTCATTCATTTTATACCTACTCTTCACGATTGTCACGATGTCGGTCATAAACAAGGATATTTCCTAACACTTTCTATAAAATGTTCCATTATAGGGATAAATACGTAAATAGATAAATTCGTAAAGAAAAGATTGCGAACCAAAATACCCAAAAATCATAACATGCGGACAGCTAGGTACGTGCGCATAACCGTCACGATTCGAAATGAAGGCGAGACAGGGGCAGAGGTGCGGTGTGCGGGAACGTGAGGTAAAATATATACCGCCTAAATAGCTTTCAAATATAGCTCGGTCGGGCGAAAAAATATTTACAGTTTGGGGTGTAATATATATTATAGCACAGTGAAAACGGTCTCGTAAAAAAGTATGGCAAGCGATAAAATATTATATCTCAAAATGTAATATATATTACATTACATCCCATAGTCAAAAGCCGGCTTTAAACATTTTCGATAAAATAAAAATGTTGAAAGAAAAACAAAATAATTAGCACTGAAATATTCGAAGATTCGAACCGCATAAACTTGTGCGAAGAATTTATATTCATGTATTAGGTCACATCTCTATGGTAGTATGGTTAAGTCACACCCGACCCCCAGGGGTAGTGCCATAGAGGTATAGTCGGTCCGGAGTGGTCCAGCCAACGGCGGGTACGATGCGGTTACGCATTCCCCTCGTAAAAAAAGAAATCTTCTCCCTTAACTCTCAATCAATAAATCAAATATTTATTATATTTAACAGCTGAAGAAATACTATACAGGATAGGAGGTATATACAGATATAGATAGTAAATCTAGGTATTAAGGTCTTATCCAGCAACATACTCAATTGTATACCTTCCTGTATATAGTATTATTTCCGCTGTTATATACCGCTATCGACGGTTTTAAACTTAATTTCACAAAATATAACTTTGATCGTGATGGTGGCACCAGGCCTCCATCAGATTTCTCAACATTTAGTTACGTTAATTGACCGAAAACCCAAAAGATAGCAGTAACATCCACTCCAAGTACACTTCTTGACTACTGCTACAGTAAAATAATTTTTTTTTCATATATTTTTAATTACAAGGTTATTATTATTATATAACATTTTTAAATTAACAGCGATGTCATCGCAGAAAATATTTTATTTTTCGTTGTATAAATACGAGAATTTTTTGAATTAGTACAGTGTATTATAAATCCTAAAAACTAATATTATAAAGCAACTTTGCGTAATTTAGCGTACAATGAAATTAATGTATGGAATTGGGATTACCCCATTGGTTACCCAGACCCCTGATTACCCTATGGACTAGATGCAAGGGATATCGAGATTGGCTCAGTGGTATTACCCGCACTCAGTAGGGAGAGTCGCACACACACCTGTAGACACCTGTAGACCACCATGTACCAATGTGTTTTTGGTTTTTCGAGTTTCATATGTACATTTTTAATACAGTTGCTCTAAAAGTAGTATATTGCAGGGCTGTTTGGCGTGCGGGATGACCACCATTACGCACTAGTGCTTTTTCTTTACCAAATGTCAAATGTCTAGAATCTGACACACATTTTGCTTTTTTCCTGCTTTTTTCTAGCATGTTAAGTTAAGATTGCGCTAAATAATCTGACTGGTCTACCAGATTTTGTATTGTAAAAGCATGCCTGAAAGCAAAGCATAACAAAACGCACGGCTGGACCTTGCTTTTAAAAACACGGCAAGCAAAGCATAGCACGCATTTGCTTTGTCACTGCTGTGTACGTACGACGACATATTTGGCGCCATTTTTCAAAAATTTTCTCTGCGTGATTATTGATTGTTGTTATTTGCTTAAAAGTTTAATAATTCTATAAAATGAGTCTCTCTGATAACATATTAATTGATTTAACACCACCGGAATTATGTTTAATTGCTGAAAATGCGAGTGTGAGTATTTTACCTGTAAAGTCCAAAAGCAGGTACATTGATATGGTTGCTACACTACGTATTTATTGTTTCATTTTATCGCAACTGTATTAAAAATAGTTGTTCAATACACGTGCAGGAATGTCATTTCCAGACAGGCTTCCCGCACTTGTAGTGAAAATAACTATTATCTGAAGCTCCTACGGTGAAGGAAAACATCATGAGGCAACCTGCGTACATCTGCAAAGAAATTCAAAGGTGTTCTCGTATGTGGAGTAGACTAATCCACACTAGGCCAGTGTTATGGATTGCGCATAGAAGTGTCAGTGCTGGCTGATGCGAGAGGTTTTATTTTAAAAGAAAAGTTGTCATTTTCTATAGTTAGGAATAGAATTTAAAATTTGTTTACATTCTTGTCAATGCATTTCTAATGTACATATAGTTTTTTCGTGAACAATTCTTCTGAATATATTTTTGTACAATAATTATAGTAGCACAACAATCGGGCCATTTATCGAACCACCACATTATGGCGACCGTGAATGAAGTTGAAATGCTAAAAGCCCGAAGAAAAATTCAAAGAAGACAATTCACGACATGCAAAGGAAAGATTCTTAATTTACTCGCTGAGCCCGCTCGAGACAAAATATCGGTTTCAGCAGAGTTTGGGCGACTCAAGTTGCGCCATGAAAGTCTTTGCTCAACTCAAAATGCCTTGCTAGACGTATGGCTTCAAGATGAAAATAGAGATGAGGAGGCTATACAGATAGATATGGACGCAGCGGATGAGTATGAATCTGATTTTTTCATCATACAAGGTAAGGTGAACCAAATTATTACCACAGCGGCATCTAGCGACTCTCAACACAATATAAAAAAGACAGGAAGTAGTTGTGGTTGCTCAGTAGATAATAAGAATGTTTTTCTAAAGCTGCCAAAAATAGAACTGCCAAAATTTGATGGCAAGATCGAAAAATGGCTAGGATTTTGGACACAGTTTAGAAAAATCGATGTTGATGAAAATTTAGATAAAGATTATAAGATTCACTACCTTTTACAATGCATGGAGCCAGGTACAGCCGCTAGGGACGTAATCAGTACTTTTCCGCCCACGGGAGAAAATTACGATAAAGCTCTTGAGCAATTAAAGTTGCGATTTGGCAGGGAAGAGATGATTGTACAGTATTATGTTCGCGAGCTTTTAAAACTTGTACAGACAAGGGGCGTTACGCCAATTAGTATTCTGTATGATAAATTGATGACCAAAATTTTAGCTCTTGAGACGTTAGGTATGACACAGGAGAAGTATACCGCATTTTTGTTTCCGATGGTGGAGTCTTGTATACCAGAGGATACCTTAAGAGCCTGGAACAGGTCAAGAGCTAGCGGTAAAGAGGTCAATCTTGAAAATCTTTTAGAGTTTTTAAAGAAGGAGGTAGAATCTGAGGAACTCATAAATTTAGCGCATGGCTCAGATAGAGTTTCTTCTTCAGCGAATACCCCAACTACAGCGTGTTTAGCAGCGTCGTCAAGTAAGAAGGAGTCACATGACCATAGCACAAAACCGACGAAATATGACAATAAATGTCTGTGGTGTGACGTGAATACGCATAATAGTTCCGAATGCGCTAAGGCTGTAAATATGTCATTGGATCAGCGAGTAGAGTTTATCAAAAAGAAGAAGGCATGTTTAATTTGTTTATGCGTCGGACATAGAGCGGCTTCATGTAGAAAACACCCGAAGTGCGTAGTTTGTACCAGACGACATTATCCAATTATGTGCAATGAGGTAACCAAAGAGGTAAAAACAGTTGCTAACTCTAAGGTAAATATTTCAAATTTTTCTAATAGCGAATGTTCTGTGCTTTTGCAAACTTTAAAAGTTAAGATTGTCAATGGAAGCAAATTTGCGACTGTCAGAGCACTTATTGACTCTGGGGCTCAGCGATCGTTTATTGCTAGCGATACGGTATGTAAATTAGGCCTAAAGTCGATAGGTACTCAGCAACTTGTACATAATTTATTTGGTGGTAATGTAACCAAGAAACAATATCATAATATGTATTCTATTTCTGTAAGTAATATAGATTGCACATATGAGTGTAAATTAAATGTATTAGAGCAACATGCGATTTGTGGATATATACCTAGATTAAATAACGGTAGTATTAAGTCTAGATTGCAAAGCGAAGGTATTTTTCTATCTGATGATTGTAGCGATGATATGGAAATTACCTTGTTAATTGGTTCTGATTTTATAGGGTCACTCCTCACTGGACGATCAGTACTAATCGAGGGCAACCTTCTGGCCACTGAGACTAGGCTGGGTTGGACCATCCAGGGGCCGAGTTTAGGTGTATATAGTTGTTCTGTAAATACACTCAATTGTACATTTGATGTGGAAGACTTATGGAAGTTGGAGACTATAGGAATCCGAGATGATGCTGAAGTTAAAGAACGTTGCGATAAGGACTCTATAAGGAGGTAATGCTTTTCTTTCATAATTCGGTAAAGCGCCAATTTGATGGCCGGTATGAAGTAAGACTACCATTTAAAGCAATTGTAGAGTTTTTACCCACTAATTACAATTTAGCTGTCAAGCGTTTACAATCGACGACAGCCAAGTTGGACAAAATGGGTATTGTGGAAGAATACGATACTGTATTTAAAGAGTGGGAAGCCGAGGGCATTATTGAAGAGGCCAATAATGATGAGGCGGAATATGGACATTATTTGCCGCACCATGCCGTTGTCAAAGAGAATAACTTAACAACTAAAATTAGGCCGGTATTCGACGCTTCAGCCGCAGAAAAGGGTGAATTGTCTCTTAACGCATGTTTAGAAAAAGGCATAAATTTAATTGAACTAATACCTAAGTTATTGATACGATTCAGGATAGGGGCGATAGGTATTACTTCAGACATTAGGAAAGCTTTTCTGATGATTTCGGTGAATCCTAGTGATCGATGCTATTTAAAATTTTTATGGTGGCATGATGTAAATAGTACGCAAAGGAGACTAAGAACATTTCGACATCGCAGAGTAGTTTTTGGTGTTACCACAAGCCCATTCCTACTGGCTGCTACGATATTGTATCACTTGGAGAATTTCAAGGATTGCCCGACCGCCACAACGCTTATGAAATGTTTTTACGTAGATAATTGCGTAACAAGTGTAGATTCTGTCGATGATATGCGCAAATTCGTGTCTGAAGCTAAAAACATAATGCTACAGGGTCAATTCGACTTGCGTTGCTGGGTAACAGGTCCTGAAATAACGGACCCAGAAGTTGTCACCGGATCCAAGATGTGATACACTTCAGGTGAAAATACCTGCGATAAAAATGTTTGATGCCAAGATAACAAAGAGATTTTTGCTGTCTATTACACAGAGCATTTTTGACCCATTAGGTTTTATTTGTCCGATAACAATTGTACCTAAGTTAATTTTGCAGAAATGCTGGAGCCTGAAGATTAACTGGGATACGAAACTTCCAGAGCAATTGGAGCATAAGGTGAAAGATTGGATCGATCAGTTGAGTTTACTAAAATCTTATAGTATCTCTAGACGTCTCTGTAGAAGTAAACTAAGCAACAATATCAATTCGATGCATGTATTTTGTGACGCCAGCCAGAGTGCTTATGCCGCATGTGTATATTTGAGATCGGAGAGTAAAGAGGGCGTAAGTGTACAGTTGATAATGGCAAAAGCGAGGCTAGCTCCTACAAAAGCAGTAACTATTCCCAGGCTTGAGCTAATAGCGGCGGTGATGGGTATTAGGTTGGCTACGGAAGTGATGATGGCTTTAGAGATAGAATGTTCAAAGACATATTGGACAGATTCAAGCATTGTTTTAGCCTGGATACGGAGAAAAGTTGGACTTAATACATTTGTAAATAATAGAGTTAGGGAGATTGTTCAAAGAACTGATGTAAATAATTGGCGACATATATCAGGTATTCAAAATCCTGCAGATTTGCCATCACGCGGATGTGACCCGCAGAAGCTATTAAACAGTAGATGGCAAGATGGTCCAGAATGGCTCACGAAACCAGAGGTAGAGTGGCCGTTATCTAATCCTACGCCAGATAGGAGGTGGAGAAGAAAGTAAAGAAAAGTTGTTTGGTAGAGGTTGTTATAGAAAAGTTTTCGGAGCGGTTGTGTTATTTCGTCAAATATTCGATGATAGTGAGAACAATCGCTTGGAGTCTTAGATGGTTACGTGGTAGAAATAGAGGCAAAGATATTACGGCCGAAGAGTTTAGAAATGCTGAGAAACGACTATTGAGAATGTTGCAGATAGAGAATTTTGGTGATACGGATAAGATTGCGGGATTAAACTTGCAAACTACTAAGAACGCTGAAGGCTTGATATGTGTTAAGACTCGTTTCACACTCAGTAACGAGGTAAATAGCTTTACAAACCCCATACTGTTACCGGGTAAGAATATTATAGTCGAGCGCTTAGTAAGGCAAAGGCATATTGAATTTCTTCATGCTGGTTCTCAAACTCTAATAAATAAAATCCGAGAGAACTATTGGATTGTCGGAGTGCGAAGGTTAGCCAAAAGAGTAGTACAACGATGCGTCATCTGCAAGAGGTTTAGTTCTAAGCCCTGTACTGCACCAGAAGCTCCGTTACCAATTGATCGTGTTACTTGCGGAGAACCATTTTCAGTAACAGGGATTGACTTTGCAGGGTATTTGTTGTTGCGAGATGGCAGAAAGTGCTGGATTGCAGTTTTTACTTGCGCTACATATCGTGCTGTTCACCTGGAGCTATGCACGTCGCTGTCCACTGAAGATTTTCTTTTTGCTCTACGCAGATTTTTAGCAAGAAGAGGTGCAGTAAAAATTTTATACAGCGACAATGCAACCAATTTTCGAGGCGCGAGTAATGTGTTGGCAGGTATTGATTGGGCTAAAATATCTGAAACTTCCCAAGTTAATAAAATTTCATGGCGCTTCATACCGCCGTCAGCGCCATGGTGGGGTGGGTTTTGGGAAAGAATGATAAGGACAATCAAGGAGATTCTACGTCGCATTCTTGGCAAAGCGTCAGTTCATGAAATGGAATTAACAACCATTCTTTATGAAGTCGAAGCTGTTATAAATTCTAGACCTTTGACGTATATCTCTGACAATACAGAAGGCTTAGTTCCCTTAACACCAGCAATGTTTTTAGGTGCTATCGGTGCAGAAACACAGCTGGTTGGTGTTTCGAATGCCACGGGATTAACCGCGAGATGGCGCTACATAAAGAAACTCACAGAAGTTATAAGACAACGATTTAGAAGTGAGTATCTTTCTTTACTCGTTCATAGGAAATCAACCATAGATGCGAAGCTTGTAAAGGAAGGTGACGTGGTCTTAATTGGCAGTGATGATACGAAGCGTGTGGATTGGCCTCTTGCTGTTGTTCTTCAGATAATGCCAGGAGCAGACGGTCACAGCAGAGTTGCTCGATTACGCACAAGCACGGGTGAAAAGCTGAGGGCTTATCAACGTTTGTATCCTCTTGAGCTTAACAGTAGGGATGTTTCACTGGGTGTTGATGAACAACAAGTAGTTGTCACGCGTAGTGGTCGTCCAGTGAGAGTACCCTCTAGGCTAGATCTGTAATTATTATTTTTTGCATTGCTGTTTTATTTATGTTATAATATTTAGCACTGCAGGGTGGGGTGGATGTTATGGATTGCGCATAGAAGTGTCAGTGCTGGCTGATGCGAGATGTTTTATTTTAAAAGAAAAGTTGTCATTTTCTATAGTTAGGAATAGAATTTAAAATTTGTTTACATTCTTGTCAATGCATTTCTAATGTACATATAGTTTTTTCGTGAACAAGTCTTTTGAATATATTTTTGTACAATAATTATAGTAGCACAACAATCGGGCCATTTATCGAACCACCACAGCCAGCGTGGTTGACTAAGGCCTAAAACACCCTAACTTAGGGTGGGCTCGAGCCCCTCGGTGGGGACGTATGTCAGCTGATATGATGGTGATGATTCTTAAAGCTATTTCCGAGATATCTCTCTTCTTTGTTTTTCAGTAACCACATTAAATAGAATTCGGCCACGGTTAATTACACATCGAACGAAGCCACGAGCATCGAGCTAATTTTATGGAAGTTCGTTCAAAAACTTTTAAGCGGCACCTACACTTACGTACGGCGTTCCTCGGCTTGGCAGGTTGCACGAGCCAGAAAATTATTTGTAGCACGCAAAGCAGTTGGTTGTAATTTTTACTGTATTTACCTACACAGCACAGCTTACAAATATCTGAGCGATAGAAGATGGCCAGCAGTTCGTACTTCGAAACAGACCAATTAGTTTTTAATATATTGCCTAATCTCATGGGGTTACAACAGGCTTTGGACTTTTAAAACCAAAGTAAATAATTCGCTTATTTCACAAAATATTGTGAGTACCTATGTATTAATTACGATATAAGACTAAATACTTAGTGGAATAGTGACTCGGTTCCTCCACAGAGATAATTACGTAAGAGCCTCCAATAAAAAAAATTTGGTTCACTGAAAAGCGTAAAGTTTTGCGTGTATTGCTCATAAACAGTATTTTAACGAGATAATAATAAGTTGATATCGAATAAACACACACATATTGTATAAATACAGAATAAATTAAACACACACAGCTCTGACCCAACAAAAAAATATTCGTGTTCATCTAACAAATATTTGCACTGACCGGGACTCGAACGCATGATCACCAATAGACCAGACACAAAGTGAGGTATTCGATTTCCTGACAACTTCTAGAAAATCATATTTCGTATAATTCAACATAATTAACCCATTATGTTAAAGTCTTATGGGCAATTTCACTAACCTTGTCTTAGCTTAGGACAATCTTAAGTGGCATGCGTCACATTTTTTTTTATTTAAGACAAGAAGTGACAGCATACTCCTTAGAATTGTACTTAGCTAAGACAAGGTCAGTGAGATTGATCATTAGTTTAGATCCCTGTAAAGACTTCTAATCGTACGACAATCACCACACAAAATGTAGAAATATCCCGAAACTAGGTCACTCACAACGCTTTTGCAGATTTTTTAGGCAGAGAAAATGTTTGATGGCTGCATCTACTCTTTGTTTTTCTATCTGCACACAAAATGGATTGTGTCGCCTTTGTAGTTAGAAAAATTAATAAATCGGATAGGTTTTAATTTTTCTGTACATGGAGTGTTTTATTGATAACCTATAGACTGTAACTTGAGCTTGAAACTAAATCCTGAACTTGAATTACATCCCAGGTGAAATAAATGCATTGTGTAAATAATTGTCAATAAATTATTAGTCTGAACTTGGCACCCAAATAGATATCAATTCTTTTGTCGGCGAAGTCAACAACAACGCATATTCTATATATTGAACTTGACCTTCATTTCACATTTATGTTTTTGATGGGATAAATGTTTGTTATTAACACATTATTACAAATCTAGTATTTTTCCTGTATCATAATAAATAAATGTTGAATTTAAATTTTTCTTCCAACCACTTTCTTCACTACTCTCCAAAATCTGCTGGTCTGCAGATGCCTGCTCCACATTTAGGACACTATCTCAGCGCCCTTTCTTTACCGTGATATCATTAGATTACCACAAACAAATTACCTTTCGATTTCAATTATTAAAATAGACTATCGGTACATCTTTTCCATTTAACCATTACCTATATTAGATATTAGTAAAGGAGCGGGTAGCGGATAGTAGGCTTCTACCTGTTTTTTGGGCTAGATACTCGAAGACACTGGCAATACCTTTAACTATTTTGTTTAAGAAATCCACCAGAGAAGGTCACTTCCCAAATATTTGGAAGGAGGCTCATATTATACCATTAGATAAAAAGGCTCCAGAAAAATATTGCCAACTACAGAGGTATATCCATATACTAAACATAGTTGGGAAGGGTTTTGCGAAATAAGTAATAAAGAAAATTATTCTTTAGTTAGTAAATATGCTCCCACGGAACAACATGGTTTTTTAACTAGAAATTTGTTGACAAATATGGAAGGGGGTAAGCAGGTTGATGTGATTTATACAGACTACGAAAAGGCGTTCGGCAGTGTGGACCATAGCACATTGCTAATGAAATTGCAAAGTATTGGTGTTCACGGTGATTTACTGCGTTGGATCAAATCCTATCTGAAAAACCGTTCGCAGGCGGTGGTGTTGGGCAGTTTTCGATCTCATTTCATTCCTATGCATACAGGAGTTCCCCAAGGTTCTCATTTGCGACCACTTTTTTATAACGCTTTCTTTATTTTTAGTTTATTTACGCATACGTCGGTAGTATTTATAAATATACCACTCCGATCTGGTCACCACAATATAAAGTTTACATTGAATGTTTGGAACACATACAAAAAATATTTATTAGAAATCTCAACTATAGAAACAAATGTTCATTCGCAACCTATCTTGAAGCTTGTCGTAAGTACAATATGTTTACCCTCGAGGAGAGAAAAACAATTGCAGACAAGTGAACAATTGTTATACTTCACATAATTCGTGATAAAATTGATTGTCCAGGGTTTTTAGCCAGTGTAGCGTAAAGCACGCCTGTTCGCCGCACCCGCCACACACCGCTGTTACATGTCCCACGATGCACCACCAACAAAGCTCGCAATGCAACCCTCACACGCATAATAGGATAACTTCAATATAAAACTGTGATGTTATTTTTATATTATTTATGACTTTTTATGGCTTTTTTTGTATTTTGATATATTTTTATTTTATAATACATTCTCTAAACAGCATTGAAAGAATTATTGCCGCACTCCCAACCTACCAGAAACGATCCATCATCAGCGCAGTAACATCATATAATGACTACCAGATGCAAATACCTGACTATCTTCAGCAAAAGAATGAAACACGTTGGACGTGCCTATGAAATTCGAGGGTTTCCCACGATTTTCATAGGATCCCATCATCAGATCATGACATTGTGACAATGGGACCACCTCAGGACCGGGAGTATACTCTTTCGATTACAAAAAGAATTTTAAAAATCGGTTCACAAATGGCGGAGAAATTGGTGAACATAAGTACATAAAAAAATAGATGCAGCCGAACACAGAACCTCCTCCTTTTTCGAAGTCAGTTAAAAACTTGATAAAACAGCGAACAAAGAAAGGCATTATTGCATCATGTAATGTAATTCAGCAAGTAAAAGAAATTGAGAACCCTACCCTTCTTCTCCAAGACACGGAGCCAGACACACCAAAACGCTTCATTGCCACAGAATTCTTGAGACTAATATAGCATGCATGGCATTCAGTTGCCGTGGAGTGATGCAGCAGAATAAACCGTGTCCCATTGACTACCAGCTGTGTACCAAAATTATTTTACCGCAGAAATATTACAAAAAATTGATGGTCTAATAATTATAAAACTTTGTCCACGCCTAATATTATAGGTACGAATTGACCCGTAATGATTTACGAAAACTTTACAGCAATATGTATTCTTCAAAGCGCCTTCACCTAAGCCGTCAAATCTTGTATATTAAATAACCAATGTAAGTTACTTATAAGTATTTAATATCCAAATCAGAACGGCTTAACCTAGCCTTATATTTTCATAATCATCTGGGAGCCATTTACAAAGGAAAATGATAAAGCTTTCCCCTCGACACCCTCATTCACGGCTCCTGCTAGTTTTGTATCCACTCCATCACCTGCCCTCTAATGGATGCTAAGGTGGCTCATTATTTATTCAACAGCGTATGGCATACGCCTTCATTTACTTAAAACTGTGAACATGAAAAACTTGACGCCATTAGAGTGTATAATTTTGTTAAATGCTTTTTAAAAATGTGTACAGTCCGATCCGAATTAGAATGTATTGAGCAACTTTCTGTTTATATGCGTAAGTTATATTACGTGCAGATATCATGGATAGATAGATAAACACTTTATTCACTACTTCAATATCCACACATATATGGTGAAACTTAATCTTTTATTATAACAACAACACGAATAAAAACATGATTCAAGTATTAAGCGTAGGACGGTATCACGCTGTATCATCATATCACAAATACCCATGCAAAATTTCAGTTTTCTAGTAATAACAATCTCTAAGCTAAGAAGCGGCAAACGAACAGAAATAGTGAAACTATAAGAATTCGTAATAAATACTGAGGGCGGAACCCTAAAAAACGGAAACTATAATAACTATAATAATAACCCTAAAAAACGGTACTCAAACACTTACTAAACCTCCCGTTCTTCTTTAAGGCGCATAGTGGGGTCAATCATAAAAAAAATCACTGCATCAAATACCGGTTCTCTTCATAAATATTGAATAAAAAATCTTTAAAAAAGATATCTTATTATTCAACGCATTCTTTAGAGGATAGTCTTTTTAATTTTTTGATAAATTAATCAAAACTTGGTTAAAATGTGACCCAAACATGCCTCGATTTTAAAACTTTAAGCCTAATCGCGTCGTAAATATTAAGTTAAATCATATACTTTCGATTTCAATAAATAAAGTGAACAATATTCTAGCGGATGGTCTTTTTAGATTTTTTTATTCGCCTTTATTAATTTTTAATGGAAATAATTCATCTTACGCGTAAAGGTTTGCTTAAATATTCCCCTCACTCTCACTCACTCGGAGTGAGTGAGTGAGAGTTAGGGGAATATTTAAGCAATATGTAATCAGTGCGGGACGATCGACGCAAGGTCATTGGGAGCACTATGCGCCTTAAGAAATATTGTATTACTTATCACATCATTATCATTTGAAAGATTTGAATATTATTGTTGTTGGCAATTTGAATTTATTGCTATAAGCATTGCAGATCATGTGGCAAAATATTTCAACTAGAAACTACTACTATAATCTATCCCTGCGCTATAAAAACATAACTTTGTCGTATACGAGCTTCAAAACCCGTTATTCCCGTAGCTTCAAGCGCAGTTTTTGCTGTTAAAAGAATATGCTCCTGTGTTCATATTTTGCCCGCGTTGTTCGGTTTACCGTGTTTCAGCTTTTTGTCGATCGGCACCGATAAATTCTGCATAGCACGCACGCCGTGGGCGGTGTTATCGTTTTAGCCTATGGAGTTTATTACATCACAAAATATAGACCGGAATATCAATGCGGTGAAATGACCCGAGTGGAAAATTCATATTTGATAAATATCAAGACTTATAGTGTGTTTATATTCTGATTCCTATCTGTTTTTGCCTATATTTTTAGTCAAATTCAATCAAACATAATGCATTACAAAACCCTTTATACTCGTACACACGCGTTTCAAAACGCAAACTAAGAAATCTGACGAATGAGAATGAGGTACATAAGTAATTATAGATCGAGAACCAGCTGTATAAAAACCTAAAAAAAATTAAGGGTACAGAATGGGACAATGTGCATTGATTAGTATTATCATAAACTAATAGGGTGCCAACAAATCGAGGGAACGATCGAAATCGAAATTTAGCCGCACCATGTGAATTTGTATTTTAATTTGGCACATTCGTCGGGAAAAAGGTGAAAGTGGACTTATCAAAAGTTTATCACTTTTGATAAGTCCACTTTCATCATTTCACTACGTATGTATAGGCATACGAGCTTATCTTTACGTATCTGGTTAGGTTCTGTTACTTTCGAAAGGGTATTAGGCAGACTTTTAATATTACATTAACCGCCTTTGTGGTCTAGTGGTTTAGACCTCAGGGGGTTGATTGGGAGGCCCGGGTTTCGATTTTGAGACAGAATTTGGTTGGTGGTAAGGCTTCTGAGCCCGTCTGGTTAACTACCTACCACCGCCGTCTTACTTAAGTTTGTCACCATATTAACAATGTTAATAGCACTGCTGTCTTCCGACAATTACAGTAAGTGAACCAGTTCCTCGGTTGTTGAGGAGATTATAATATATGAAGCTCGCTTACACCTTCGGCGTTATCGTCAGTTACCATCAGGTGAGATGAAGGCCACGAGCTTCCCTGTTGTATGTAAAAAAACAGTTGAACGTTCAATCTTAATCGAACTGGATTATTTATTGTTTATATGAATTTCTCCTACGGTGAAGGAAAACATCGTGAGGCAACCTGCATACATCTGCGAAGAAATTCAATGATGTATGTGAAGTCGACCAATCCGCACTGGGCCAGCGTGGTTGACTAAGGCCTAATCACCCTAACATAGGGTAGGCTCGAACCCCTCGGTGGGGACGTATATGAGCTGCGATGATGATGATGATGATATGAATTTGAAAACCAAAGGACATTGCTCTGCGTCCATGCATTATTCGCCCCAACACCAACAGCAGTGAAAAAAACTTTTTTGTATAATTAGACATTAGTAAATACTGTACATCCACATCAAAAAATTACTACGGACAAGGTTCGAAATCGAATTATTTATCAAAATAAATCAGATTTTGAGGTAAGTGGAAGTAACACTTTATTTCGTTAGAGCAATACAAATAGTCCATACCTATAAAATATTAAAATAATAATTATTGCAATCAATCAAAAAATGTTATTATAGCCACGTAGTAAAGAATAAGAAATCTCGAAATTATAAAGCAAGTCAAAATCACAACAAACTAACAAGCGACAGCGCGTGAGTAGTCAATTGATGTGTAACGTTGTAAATTGTGAAAGAAGTTATGAAAAACATAATTTATACATATAAAAAATGTCCATACCTACATAAAATCAGCTCAATTCCATTCAGTCGAGCAAGGGTAATAATATTACCTTTCGTTTATTTTACTTCATTTGGTTTTGTTTCTGAAAGTACTTTTAAATATTTTTGATTTATCCGTCGAATACATATATTTGTAATGAGTGTTATAAAATATGCATATAATTATGATGTAAATCAAATCTTCGTTGGTAATGGGGCGATTTTCGACATTGTCCTTTGAGAGGTTTGTTTCATTCATTTCACCAGCTATTCGACAAAGACCTATTAGTAGGTGTAGAGTCAACTAGGATAAAATAATTAAATATTAGGCCCCTTACTAATAAGAGTTACACTCCCGGTGAACACTTGTTTAAAATTACATTTCTATAGAAAATTTCATTACGGGAGTGTAACTTTTATAAGTAAGGGGGTAAATATCTTAGATAATTTGATTTTTAATTACATTGTTTATTAATTATAATTTGTGTTTTGTTTGACGTCAATAAGTGCTTGATGTAAAATTTTTTTTTACGATTTTAGGACACCAACGCGCAGCGAACCACGGTAGCGAAACGCGTTCCTGCACGATAAAGCGATATATAGCGATATTGAAGCGATGTTTTAACACCAATTTCGCATATCAAACTGAAATTAGAACCGTTTTCCCCCCGAAGGGTAGAAAACGAATATTTAGGTTTCAGCCGTAGCTCGACCCACTGTGAGATTAACCCTTTGAATTTTACCTGTTTGCAGTGTGCATCTACCCTATATACAATTATTCACCTAACATTTTCAATGAGGGTATGTAAGTAAGTGCGGGTGCCATCGCCGACTAGCTTTTCTCTTCAGTACTTTTCTCACACGCCGGCTAGAACAGCAAATTTAGTGGGTCGAGCTACGGCTGAAACCTAAATATTCGTTTTCTACCCTTCGGGGGGAAAACGGTTCTATTTAGGTGTTCGAGCCTTCGCTCGACCCACTGTGAGATGTGTTTACAAT
The DNA here is from genome assembly GCA_963935595.1 of Schoenobius gigantellus. Lineage (NCBI taxonomy): Eukaryota > Metazoa > Arthropoda > Insecta > Lepidoptera > Crambidae > Schoenobius > Schoenobius gigantellus. The sequence goes on along the minus strand of OZ012547.1, from coordinate 27,726,565 downwards.
CTGCCGGCGATGGCTAGACGTACTGTGAAATTGTACAAATCGTTTTTCAATGAAAAACAAAGTGACTTTACAATGTAAATATTTTAATAATTATTTTAACGAACAATATGACTACTATTTAATTCAAGATATACTTGTTTGCTTATATGTACAATCAAGGACAATTAAATCGGAACAAATGATTGAGTTTAGCTTAGAGCTTGAGGATTGCCAATAGTCCACTCATTTTTGCCCATGTATGTACACTTTGAGGTATACATGTGTACCAAAATGTAGAGAAAAATTCGAGAATTCCGAAAATTCCTTTTTTTATTAAGATAAAACTAGGTAATAAATAAATAAAAGTGTTAATTACTCGATACGAATTTGAGTTGATTGAGTATTCAATTGCGTTTAGTTTCGACATCTGCAAAACTTGTAGTAACATATTTTATTTTTAGTTTATTTTTGCTTATGTACTGATGTATCGTGCACTTAAATCAAAAACATAACTTAATGGAATTACAACCATCAAAGTAAAAAAATAAAAAGAAATTGTAACTTGCAATCATCTGTCTCTACGCAAGTAACAAAACGCTACAAAATGTCAAAATACGATATATGGTGACCAAATGTTAGTGTCACAAACTCTTTGAATGGACGATTCAAAAGGGACTTCAAGTTAGTAAGAAACGACTTTAGTAACAAACAATGCCGCTACCTATCTAACGATGGACTTTGGGACTGCAGGGGCTATAATAAATGCTCTCCATATTCCCACCAAAGACCGCCCAACTAAAAAAAGACGAAGAGCATCTTTTATGAATATTGAAGCATCATTATTGTATTGTGTGTGATACACTCTTCAATGTTTTAGTCTTCGACGGATTATTCGGTTAAGGACAGATTCTTGATACGACAGATTCACTCATAAGATGCTTCCGATTCGAGTTTCATTTCAACCAGAAAATAAGGTAAGATTTTGGTACCTTATCTGAGAGTTCTTACAACTCTCAGATAGGGTAGTACCACGGTCTATTATAGTATTGTCCGTTTCCATCGTATAAAGTGCATATAAACATTTTCATTCAAACTAGTTTACGTAAACTCGCGCGCATCCCTGGAAGTGTACTCATTCAACATAATCATAGTATCTGCAGTATTAATATAGCACTTAACAATAGCAATAAAAATCTCATCATTTCATTTACTGATACCTGTCAAGTTGGAATTGATTAACAGGTTTTTGAGTATCAAAGATTAATTGTTACAGATAAAATGACGTATTTTCTTTCAAACAAAAAAGATTAGTGTATGTACCTCGCGGTACATCGATTAGGCAGATTGAGGCGACGACCTTTCAAAATAATGTCTCAGAGAAAAAATAATTGTAGATCAACAATTTTCCCTTATAATTAAGACATCTAGACCAAGGTTGCTGTTTATTCAGTTTTCAGAGAAAGGTAACTGCAGCTCTATAGCTGCAGGGTGAAGCGATGATTCCCGCTTTTTTGAATAAAGATTGAAATTAACATGCAATGACGCTTCGCGAGGGTGGTTTAACTTTACCCCTGGTAGATACGAATAAACTTGTTATGCTTCTTCGTCTTGATTTGCTTACTGGTACATATATGTTTATTCATCCAAAATACTAAATATAGCCTTTCGTCCCTAATAACATTAAGCATCCAACCAGATTGCCTACATTTTGATGAATCAGACTTGGAACCAAATTTCAGCCATAGTATAATAATAATCATCACTCGATACGAATGTCTTGAGATGTATGACAAAAAGAGTCAACTCGTAAATGCGTCTACCTGAACACAGGAGGATAAATGCAGCCACATAGCTTGACACTTAGTATATGTTGTTTCTATTAATATCAAAGGAGTAATTATTTAATTTGTGTAAAAAAATTACAACTAAGACGTTCACTTCTTTCGGGGTCAGCAAAACTGGCCACTACTGATTTATGAATTATGAACTGCTATGTTTTTGTAATAATATGTGTATGATTATGAAGCAAAAAAATATATACGGCAATATCATTTGACTTGGGATTATCAGCTATTGGCGGTTGTTACTCTGGGCGCCCCATTCCACCAGGGGCGGATCTACCTAACGGCTTTTTGGGCTTCAGCCCAGGGCCCCGTGTATACAAAGGGCTCCCAGCCCCCATTAAAAAACAATAGACGATACTTGTTTTTACGTACAAAAAGTATGTAAAATTATAGAAAAACAATCATGTGTTTGGCAACCCAGATCAATCAACCGGGTTATTCACCAACTAGACACGAAAGGCTGGACACACGTGTACCCAGTTGGTGAAACTCAAAATTAGTATCACTTATTATTTCGTCATCTGGACACGCCTAAATTATGACGCGTGTCCAGATGGTGAAACTTAAATTAAATCACTTTTATGTTTTCGCCAACTGGACACACGTCCGCATTTAACCACGAAACCATGACAAAGTACAGTCAGATTAATATTTTATATCACAAACATTATTGGCCACTAAACATCCCACTGCTGGGCATGGGTTATTTTGTACCTATGTCATTGCAAAATTATTCACCATTAGTGAATTTATAAAGAATATCAACGTGTTAATAAAATTGTGCAAAATCTAAACGTAGTTTGTTCGGAATCGAGTTTGAGAGTAGAACCGATTCCACTAATAAAAAATATGAGTTAGATTTTATCAAAAACTAAATTTTTAGCTACGCTGCTTTTTAACTTAACTCTACCGTCTTTACCTCTTATCGGCGGCGTAACATCGTAAGCGCAGATGCGCAGCCATAGAGTTTGCAAGATATGCAACAAAACAAAAAGATGGAGATTATCTTCATTAATCATCTGCCGGAATTTAATTTATCTTTTTATATAGTTAATTCTTTTAAAATAAAAATATGTCGGGGTGTCTGAGATTTTACGTTACTTAATTAACAAGTTGTTTTTGTGACACTGATAGTAGGTATTCGATGGTGCTGTAGACTCGGCACTCGCCGTCCAATCGGGAGGTGAGAGGGAATACAGAGAGGCGAGTGAAGCGAGCGCAGCGTCATACCTACTATTCTATGGGAACCTATACCACTGAAAATCATATTATTAAGATATCCAATTTTAACATCTTCTAATTCTTAAATAGGTTCAAGGAGCGGCACAAACATGATTAATACACAACCCAACCTTCTCTCATATAGTATGTTCAGATTAAGTTAGTGAAAATTTTAAAAATTAATATCTCGAAAACTACGCTTTGCCGAGAGGGGGCGGGTTCAGGGGGTAGCTCCCCTCCTCCTCTCGTTATTAATTTTCAAAAATTAATAACAAACATTTAAAAAAAATTGAACCAAAGTACTATGCTCATTATTATGGTATTTATCAGTCGTTTTTCTATTTGAAACACTTCATTTAAGGTAAAATGCCGCTCACCATAAATAAATAATTTGCCAAATACTGAAAAACATGCAGGACCTAATATTATTATTTGGTCCCTCAAATATTATGAAACTTCTCATTTTGTATTTGAAGTAACTCGAATGAATGTTTATAAGTTACTGTTCTGTTGATTTATCGTCATTCGCAATCAGTCGCTCACTTAGTAATACAATAATCCAAATTAATTATTTTTGTCTCTAAAAAAATTTCATTTACAGTAACTCGTTTAAATACTACCCAAATATTAATCTGACTGTACTTTGTCATGGTTTAGTGGTAAAATGCGGACGTGTGTCCAGTTGGTGAAAACATAAAAGTGATTTAATTTAAGTTTCACCATCTGGACACGCGTCATAATTTAGGCGTGTCCAGATGACGAAATAATAAGTGATACTAATTTTGAGTTTCACCAACTTGGCACACGTGTGTCCAGTCTCTCGTGTCGAGTTGGTGAATAACCCAATCAACCCGTGTGCGCGACTAACAAAACGGGAAATTAGCCTGTCGCTTGTATATCTGAAAGGTTGTTTTAAAATATTGTCGTAGAATTTGTTTGTACTGGTACATAAGCAGAAACTCTTATTATATAATTATTTTTTGTTAATTCTCCATTTTATTTGTTACTAGCTGTGCCCGCGACTTCGTCCGCGTGGGATAGTAACTTTTGGCAAAAGTAGCCTATGTTATGCCTTATATAACTAGCTATCTATTTGTGAAAGTCCCGTCAAAATCGGTCCATCCGTTCCGGAGATTAATTTTTAATTTAGCCCACCTTGAAATCAGAATTTGCTCATGTCAAACTTCCCTGTTTTTAATTTTCCTGACCCTGATATCGAGCAAAAGTTTGCTGGCCTTCGTGAAACTCGTTCTGATCCCAATCTTTTAACTTCTTCCACCCTTGGTCTACCCTTTAATGCATATTGGTAGTAGGCGGTAGTGATGGCTAAATCCTCCTTGTTCTTTCAATAAATCTGTTTGTAAAAGTTCAGAGAAAAGGTAAGTTGTTGAATTACAAATATTGTTGTTATGCGGTTTAAAAATGTTACATCTATGTTTTTAAATTTTTGCTCTCTTCTCGCAACGGGTATTGAAAAACTATATCTGAAGTTTTACGAAACATGGAACCAGCTACCAGAAAGCGCTTACTAATATGGGTTTTACGTTTAAGGATGTATCTTTATAAACATCTATAAAGTGTCTCCCCTGCGGAAGTAGGCCATCATGAGTAATTATAACACCTAAGCATTAGACTACTTTTTGTCAAGAGTTGAACGGTTTGCCATGCAGGTGTAGCCGTTGCGAGGCTACTATTGACTTTTATGGAGGTGAATACATGGTTGGTTTCTAGATATTTTTGTACTTCAAAATAACAAAATATTTTGTCATTTTTCAGCCACCAAACGTTGAACTTGGCTTTCATGCTTAGCAAGTGATTCCTTTGTGTCTCCAAATAAAAAAGAAGTGTTTCTCTCGGTTTGAGGTACCAGGTTCATTATATCTGCATTCATTTCATTCTAATAGAAGTCGTTATATCTGCTATGATCGAAGGTTGATAGCGAAATGGAGTTTGCCTTCTCTATTTTGACCTCGAGGATACGTGATTCTTCACTTTGGGAAATTAGCTCAGATTTTATCAAGGTCTAAAATCTGTATAGCCACTATCTGTAAAGTGATCTTTTTCATTAAGGCGAATGGTGTTTAAATCAGAGCACAACAGAATACAATTTAACAGCTTTTATTTAATTGCCTTATATGTTTGTTTGCTCAATGATTATATGTATGCGCGTCATCTTCGCTAAAGCATAAGCTAATTGAACTTTACAGATTGCAAATCGGAGTCGACGTTCTTCGTCGGATGAAATCTTATCACCAAGGAGGTCTTTATGATAGACGCAGTCAACCACCCATGATCTCCAATTATCCGCATTATTATCGTCTATTTTTAGATAAACTTTCCATGTGGCAGAGCTACCTAGGGAGGTGGCTCCCATTTGGCTAGGTCGCAAAGGATCGTGTGCTCTGTAATTTTTAATTGCTAGCCAGCTAATGAAGTAGGCTGCGTAGCTAGTATATTATGTGTAGGGGCAGGACCGGCCCTACCATAGGGCGAACGGAGCGGCCGCTCCAGGCGCCAAGTTCCAGGAGGCGCGTCAGTGGTCAAAAATTATCCTCGCTTTTTCAATATTTGGGCGCAAGGGGGGCGCCATAATTGGAACTCGCTCCATCTTAAAACTTGCCTTGAGCCGGCACTGTGTAGGAGTCGGATCATTAGCCGACACGCAGTTCAAAAGTGACTGCTTATGACGGCTTTACAGCCGACAATGAGGGCTGGGCAGTCGACAGTGAGGGCTGCGCAGCTGACAGTGAGGGCTGCGCAGCTGACAGTGAGGGCTGCGCAGCTGACAGTGAGGACTGCGCAGCCGACAGTGAGAGCTGCGCAGCCGATACTATGTGTAGGGATCGGTTCACTGGCCGACGCACAATTTTAAAGTGATGGCTGTGCAGCTGACATAGCTTTGTGATAAGAGTGCCTGCACGTACATGTTTTACATGAAACGCATGCTAGAATGGTGAAGTTGTTCGACCATTCAAGTGTGGAGTCGCAAGTTTGCCGTCCAGAGAGTGACCATTCATAAGAACAAAGCAATTTGTGATACGAGTGCCAGTTTCTAAACATGATACGTATGCTAGGATGGCGAAGTTGATTCTCCATTCATGTGTGGAGTAGCGCATCTGCTGTCCGGAGAGCAGACATTCGCAAGAGTAAAGCACTTTGTGATACAAGTGCTAGTTCCTAAAGCATGATACGCATGCTAGGATGATGAAGTTGTTCCTACATTCATGTGTGGAGTAGCGATTCTGCCGTCCGGAGAGCGGGCATTCGCAAGAGGAAAGCACTTTGTGATACAAGTGCTAGTTCCTAAAACATGATACGCATGCTAGGATGATGAAGTTGTTCCTCCATTTATGTGTGGAGTAGCGAGTCTGCCGTCCGGAGAGCGGGCATTCGCAAGAACAAAGCACTTTTTTAACTTGTACACTAAATAAAGAAAGAATCTTACCTCAAAATCTTCAACAGCTATTCTTAAATAATTTTCAAATATATATATGTCGGAGGAAGTGACGAGCCGAGTTGATTATCATTGATTGTTTATATCCAAATAACCTCTATAAATCTTAGCAGTAATTCTAAATTAATTAAATTATTTTTTGTGTTATTTAAAATCTTATTCATTAAATAAAAGTTATGAATATTGCGCTAACAGAGCAGAGGCAAACCTCGAGCGGGGTCGAGGCGCCATCTAGTCTTTATTGTAGGAAATGGAGAATTGCCGCGTGGGTTTTATAAGGAGAATGTTTGACTGAGGTAGTTCAGTTGTTAGCTTACTGTTGCGCAGTGAAGTTAGATCGGTGTCTCGAACCTGCTGCTCAGATTCGTTTAGTTGTTTGTAATTATTATTTAAAGTAGACTTGTACCTAATTTATTGCGGTTGTGTAATAACAGTGTTAAAATTTTATTAAAATTATTGTGAGAAGAGTGATTGTTGTGTTTGTGCTCGCATCTAACCCTAGTGACAACCACAAAACCCACGAATATTAATGAAGAAGGCATGGAAAATAGGCTTTCTCCGACATATATTTCTTATATCAGCAAATAGTGCACTAAAAAAACTACTTTTATTGAAATTAATTGTGTTACTTGATTTAAACAATATAGTTTTAACTATGGTTTTAACAATTTTGCAGACTGCTCACGACAAAATTCAAAAACGTACTGAAGAGAAAAGCTAGTCGGTGATGGCACCCGCACTTACTTACATACCCTCATTGAAAATGTTAGGTGAATAATTGTATATAGAGTAGATGCACACTGCAAACAGGTAAAATTCAAAGGGTTAATCTCACAGTGGGTCGAGCGAAGGCTCGAACACCTAAATAATTATATTATCAAACTAGCTGTGCCCGCGAACCACGTTTCGCGAGTAAAATAATAAATATCGCTATTAAAAAATATGGGTTGGTGGTAAAATAGTAAAAATTTAGGGTTATAAGTATTTTTGAATGCCAAATCATTAAAAAAATTACTAAAAATTCTGGATAGGGCCACCCTTATCACCTAGGGGTATAAAAATAGCCTACAACTTATCCCCAAACCTACCAAATATATTAACAAAAAATGTCATAAAAATCAGTCAAGCCGTTTCGACGGAGTTCGATAACAAACATTGTGACACGAGATTGTTATCTGGGGGCACGGCAGTGCCCCCGCCAAGTCGAGCGCGAAGCAAACACTGCCGTACCATCCTTTACTGGAACCATTTCGCCGCATTTTCAGGCCCCTATTTGAGAACCTCTGGGTAAGACAAGAACGCAGAAATTTTCGTCATCCAGTAAGCTATAATCACATACTTAAAATCCAAAATTTCAAGTCTGTAGGTCATTTAGTTCCGAAGTTAAGCGAAAGCAAAGTTTTCGCATTTATGACACTCACTCACTCACTCACTCACTCACTCATGATCATCAAAATAGAACTAGTACTTCCCATAAACTCAGAGAGCTGAAATTTGGTACAGAGTTAGGGTTTAATGGCCACATAAAGGGAAAACTATAAAAACTAGGATAATCGAAGATCTGGAGTACCGGGTGACCCTGATTAGAAAACACAAGAGCCCAACCAAACTATTAGAGATATCGACATACCGCCTTTACAAAAAATATTCAACTTGGTGGGCCGCTTCCAATGAAAAAAATAAAAAAGAAAAGAAAGATTTGTAATAATAAAAAAACTACCCCTAAAAAGAAATAAATCAATAAGCTCACGTTTCTACAAAAAGAAGGTAAATCCCACCAAAAACATTCTGTAAAAAACTAGCCAAGTCTCGATGGAGCTGCTTGTTTATCTCTAAAAAGTAATGAAATCTAGACAAAGTCGTGCCAAGTCTAAGGTTCCTTACTGCGATTTCTTTATTATTATAGTTAATGTTGTGTGACTTGGTCGTTGAACATTCTTTATACGTTAGTGGGTACAAGTCACAACATTAACTATAATAATAAAGAAATCGCAGTAAGGAACCTTAGACTTGGCACGACTTTGTCTAGATTTCATTACTTTTTAGAGATAAACAAGCAGCTCCATCGAGACTTGGCTAGTTTTTTTACAGAATGTTTTGGTGGGATATATTAGACTAACTCCGGTCGCGACTTCGCCCGCGTTATTTTTGTTTTCCCGTGGGATTTTTTCCCGTAGGAAAATTACCCTATGTGCTTCCCCTGGTCTCGAACTATCCCTATACCAACTTTCATCAAAATCAGTTCAGTAGTTTCAAAGCCAATTCAATACAAACAAACAAACAAGCAAACGTTGTCCTGGCCGATTACAGCGCCACCTACTGAGTCCAACTATACTTTTGAACCTTCCGTGTAGGTAACTATTCAAAAAACCCGCAAAAAATTTCGAATGAATCTGTCGAGCCGTTTCAGAGTTTTTGCAAGACTAACACACAGCGATTCATTTTTATATATAGGAATGTCCTGCCTAATCACAGCGCCACCTACCGAGTCCAATTTAAACCTTCCTTGGACTTATTCAAACACACAGAGAAAATTTCGTAAGAATCGGTCGAGCCGTTTCTGAGTTTTAGCGACACTAACACACAGCGTTTCACTTTTATATATATACAAAAAAAAGAAGAAGACAAGGAGACCTTAAGTCTTTATAAAGTACTCGTTATTCAAAACAGAACTATTCCAGTGGGAACTGCTAATACAATACGTTCTTGCACTGAATCTGAAATCGGAATTGCACGGGCGTATTTCATATCCCTATCATTAGGGTTACCACACGCCCGGCTGACTTATGGGCAAACACATACGACCGACTTTTTGTAGGCCCGACAATCGGTCCGCTTTACACCATATTTCGCCGACCCAATACAACAATGACACAACTCAAAATCATGCAAAACGGAGAAAACGCGATTGAAAGTTGACGTAGATGCGTATAAACTTACAAAGTTAAAATAGCTTGTGATAAAATGTGTTTGTTTGTACGATTGTGGTATATATTGACTGTACAGGATATTAGGATTACAGTAGACTAATTATTATTCTTCTAAGGCTTCGATTTTTTAAATAATTCAAGGTCATACTTAGGTATTCAGAGTTATGCTAGTATTGCATAAATTTAAGTGTCAAATTTTGAGTTATGACACAAAATGTTTACATTTAATAAACACCGTGTGACATAAATCAAAGTTATCTTTGTAGCTTAAAATAAGAATTTGGTTGAAAAATAGCTAAATATTGCAATGCAAGTTTAATGGCATCACAAATAAAATCCCAAATTGATTTTTTTGCTAAGATTCCTAAAAATTCTTCAAATAATTTACTGAATCAGTCTCTTTATTATTAAAATTACTTTCTCCAATCAGTTTCAGGCTAAGGTAATCAAAGCTATCAAATAGGTACATGATTATTATTATCGTAATTTGTAATATTCATTATACAAAGATTAAGTTCTATTTTTTAAATAATAAAACAATAATGTCGTAAAAATAGCATTTGATTTTTTGTGTGCATTTGAGTTTGCAAAATGGATTACACGTAGGGCTCATTCTTCTGTCTGCTATTTGTTTGCCTTTTTTTAGTGAAGTGTAGCTTTGTCGCTTTCGAAGTTATTTAGTCTTCTTTTTTGTCCACTTACCTTTCTATTTTCTTGTGTAAGAAGAAATATTCTCTTCCTCCGAAATGGTTTTGTCTAACTCCAACTCACGTTCTTAGCCAACAAAATCTGTATCTTCGCTATTTTTATTGATCCCATTTTTTTATACAACAAAGTTGGCAAACAAGCATACCGCCCACCTAATGGCAAGTGATAACAGTCACCTATAATGCATGTGGCTCCTGTGAGATTCGCAGCAAATCTTCAACCCCCACAAGACCCACAGTGTTCGTTGCCAACTTGTGACATAAGATGGAAGGTCATGGTACCCAGTAATCTTCGATGATTTCTTCCTAATTTGCATCTGCCACTGAATCATCACAGCTTGACAAAGTATCTTCACTTTCTGGTATGCTAACTAATAAACCCGATGTTGGTGAAAGTACACACTTAGAAGCCGAAAATGCATGCTTTGATGAATATGAAGACTTTTCTATTGAATCCCTCCAAAGCCCTGTAATGGGTGCTAGTAACTTAACTGAACTTGATTTATTAGCACACTTTTCTTCAGATCTTTATCTGACTGGACATAAACATGGTTCTCTTGCTGTTAATCAATTTCTGGTAATGAAGAGATGCTTAGCGGTCTTGGTTTATTATCCTCTACGCTCGTACATAGCTCAGAATTATCAGAAACTTGTTTGGCTAAGATTAGCGATCCCATTTGTTGTGGAGAAGTGTATAAATCTCAAATAAATTCATTTTTTTATATATTCTCAAGAATTTCGTTCAAACTAATTTGTTCCAAAATAGAAGTAAGTTTTTGCTCAGGAATAAGTACGGGTAATATCTCAGACTCTTTATGAATTTTATTTGACCCAACTATAGGACAGCATTGTCAATAATGTTTTCTATTCTAGGCCAGTTGATTGTGGTTTTGGTGAAGCACTGGATCGAAGATACCTTGTTTCTGAAAAGTTCGAATTAGCTCTTAAATCGAAGGAGCTCTGTGCTGGGTCATAGTTCGATATCTTTTTAACTGGAACAGATACTAGTAAAAACATTCCTGTCTCCAACACATTTTCAGATACCTTACCTTGACTTCCGGGACAGCATTAGACGTGTTGGTATCGTTCGACAAACTAAATTCCATAGAAGTTAATTATCTACCTACTACTACTTTCTTACTACTATCTTTCGATGCTAAGTAGTTAATAAGTATCGTTATATCCACTAATAAGGACATCCAGATCATTGAAATAAGTATAGATACTATGAAATAAGAACCAGTTATTCGTTTTCGGTGATACGTTAGATAGATAGATAGAAACACTTTATTTTACGTTGATGTCAGAAAAACAAGACGGTGTGAATGGTTGTTCTTCAGTACGAAGTCGTTTCGTGCTGTACAAACGATAAACATCTGAGCTTAGCGTTATAATATGTTATGAAGCGTGTGTGTAGTTTTTAGAGTTAGTTAGGTATTACTAATTAATACCTACCAAAATTGAATAAAGGCATCGATTGATTGAAATTATTATTTAGAAAACTAAAAATTAAATCAATATGAATTAATAAGAACCTGATTTTAATATTCTTCGTCGATACGTCGACGTTAGAACATGATGGCACTGTGGTTGTTCTTCAGTGCGAGATAGTTTTGCTGTAAAAACGTAGGCAATGAAATTTTATCACTATAAAGTACGTAGTAATATTGTAATAATAAGGAAATTGACAGAACAAAGAGGTATTTTGTTTTTGATTCGTAGGTAGGTAAGTGTATCCAGTTAGAATATAAATAATTAAACAATTTTACCTTGTTTAATGTTTTGTTTAATTAAGTTTTTTTTTGTTAACCATTTTCCGTGATAAACAATCACCAACGGTACAACTAAAAAAACACTATAAAACTTTGGACAATAACGACACAACACCGAAGGGTCACTGTTGTATTAACTGTTGCACTAAGTATTTAGGATTTCGAGCTGTGCAATACTGACACCTAGCGCCACTATTTTGCCAGGGAATGTACAAAATATGGGTGTCTTTATTACATAACTTAAAAGAATGTCATAAGAGGCGAAATTTAATAAAAAGTCAAATTTGCAAAATTTTGGAATGTGCCATTATTGCATTGAGTCGGCGATTTTATAAACGACTTAACGCACATGTCTGTAACTTTGTCGGTGGATAGCAAGAGAAGTGCACGTCATGGAGTTGACAGGTATTTGGTATATCCACCTCAGAAGAATGCTGTAGTGATTGTTCTGAGATATCCACCAACGAGCAGTGACACGTCACTGTCAGTGCAAGCGGCCAACTATCGGTCTATGAGTAGGCATGGAACGTCGTTTTATGTACGCGCCCACCCATTTATAACCGATAATCGACAGGCTTATTAGCGATCTTTAAAGACAGTCGCAATTACTGCGATTGTACAATTATTGCTTATAAATCCCAAATTCGTATGATGTACATTACCATGCAAACTTCCACCGAAAATTGGTTTGAACGAGATCTAGTAATTAGTTTTTTTAATACATCATAAATCCTACGGAACCCTTCATAGGCGAGTCCGACTCGCGCTTGGCTGGTTTTTTCCGTAATAAGTCTACGGGTCAGCCGTGATTGTCCGTTTCTTTTTTGATCGACTTGTCGGTCGTGTGCGTTCGCACAAAGTACACACGATGAAATGGTCGAACAGCAGGGGCAGTTTCTCATGTAATGCCCCCGATTGACAAAGTGATACTGCAATTGCAGTTTTCGAAGCTCCAGTCAATGTTAGAAAGTTTATGTGTTTAGTAATATAGAACATTCCATTTCTTTAAGAGGTATGTATTTCAAACGTTTTAGAAGTGCATCTGAATTAAGCTTTCAAACCATTGCTTAATGGAATTGCGTTATAATTTCAATTTTTGTTTTCACTTATTAACTTATGAATTTCAAGATATAATATTAAGTACACTTTTAAAAATGAAAACGATTTGAAAAATGGATCTTTTTAAAAATTCGAACTTGAACTCAAAATATTAAAACAACATCAATGAATAATAATAAAATATCTTACAGAATGTTTTTTATTTTCAACAATTTTTCTTATTTATCTTGTGTTCTTGAGAAGTAATTTTTTCATTGTGTGTTCCTAATATGTCATGAGATCAAATTAAAAAGTAAATAAAATTAAATATTTCTACTTGGCCAACTTCATAAGAACATACTACCTATATTAAATAATATGTATTAAGATGCATTCGAATGCAAGATCTCGACAAAATCGGAAATTTGCAATCGAATCTTGGCTGGTCTTCCTGCAGAATCGATAAAGGTGCAATGCACTGGTTCCCAAACTTTCGTGATAACCGGAACATTTTGCAAAGGCTTGTGTTTAAACGCCTACCAAAAATGTACCTATTTTACTACCAATAAAATTCAAAACGCTTACCAAAATGGATAAATGGTCACCAAATTGTGTTTCCTAAAATATTATAAAATAGATCCAATTTTTTTTTTCATTGAATGTCATAAAAATATATGAACGCCTTTAAAATTCATTTAAGATCAAATATTATATATTGTCGCTAAATAGAGATTACCAATATTTTATGGCACGAGTTTTAATTTGGTCATTTTTCTGACCTAAAAAATCTAACGGTCCATCGATTTTTTTAAATACTTACCAAATATTATATTGTCGTTCCCAAACAAATGTCACTTGTTTATTGTTATATGAAATTGATTAAAATATGATAACAGCCAAATAGTAATATTTCAGTTCTAAATATTGCTTTGAAATAAAAAAAAATCTAAAGTAAATGAAAATATGTTTTATTTCCTAATAAGGCGAAATTGATGTTGAAAAACTGAAGTTATAAGTATACGAATATACCTATATTCGTAGGATATAACATAGAATATAACATCAATTTTTATTTAAGGCGAGGTTTCCTAGGAAATCTACTCATGCACGGCGACTACTTTATTGTAAGGTAATATACACTCAGGGGCAAAGGACATGTCCACTTTTGGGCTAAGAATATAATTATTTATTAACCAACATGTTTCAGGTATTATTGTAAAGAGTACTCAAAAATCTAGGGTTTAGAATAAAATTTAGGTTTTTTTAGGCCTGCAAATTCAAAAAAACAGCAATTTTATGATTGACTTTCATAGTATGTAAAACAAAGCGATTTTTGTATGGAAACCAATGACAAGTTACTGAAACGTGTCACAAACGAATAAATAAGTAACAAAAGCGCACAAACGATGTGATAGTGAGTGACTTTCTGACTAAAATTCACATAAATTACATTTTTAATGTTTTATCAAGATTTACGAAAAACATGGCTGTATGAACTTAGCTCCCTTTGCCTTCTCTTGCAGAAGTGACAGCGTCAAAAAAGCCTCGTTTAATTTTGTGATTTTTTTAATGATCGTGATCGCTTATAATCTAAGCAATCACAATATGTACATCACAATACTTTTTATTAAGAAGTGCACAATCTTGTGTTGTTGCCGCAATGACTGTCAAATTAAAGGCAGCGCAGACGTTATAGATTTAATTTTTTCCTTCGACAATAAACCCCTAGGTGACCACATATTGAATTGGATTGCAAATTAGCAGCATTGCAGGTCACTGCTGGTAACAAACAAGCATCTCTGACTCTGACCAAAAAAATTATACATGTAATCAATAGGTCCATGCTATTAAAATGAAATCTAGCACAATAAATGCATTGGTTGGTGGCAGATGACTTCTATACTTTACTTTGTAGCAGTGTGTTTGTGCAGCATTTGTTAGGATGAGCCCCTGGCTGTAGTGTCTAGTGTGTGATACCTGTTTTACTCTGCCTACTCTTAGGATAAGCACCTACTGTAATGCTTTTTCTTGCTAAATTGTAGTAATATAGGGAAATCTTAAAGTTGAAGGAAAAAAAAACAAACTTATTCCTTTAGTCCGATACAAAATGAAAAGCTTTATTCTGGTAGGTACATGGTTGTAATTCACTTATGCATAATGTTACTGAAGTTAACAAAATCCCTCAATGCAAAGCACTTAACTAAATTTTTATTTAATACAAGCCAAGGGCAGCATGGTTCAGGTTTGTTTGATCAATCTCGGCAGGTAAAAATCAGGTTCAAATTGGGTACAAAACTACAAAATGAGGGGCAATAAAGTACACGAACAAATAGTTATAGGTTTCCTTTTTTTTTAAAGAAATTAGTAGCCTTCCCCGGAGCGGTTGTTAGTGGGTCATACCTTCAATGCTAAGTTTCTGCGATCACGGGTCAGAGATATAATATTCCAATTTCTTAACTTATTCTCTGTTTCTAATATTATTTGTGTAATTCCACAGAATTCCTCCTTGATATTAGGTTATTAGGTAGGTTAGTTGCAGCGGAGCCCTACGGCCTCCGGGAACTGCCCTTAGTGTGGGCGGAGTATTATCTATTGATATAATTTATTTATTCAACTAATTCACCGAATCGCGCGCCGGCGATTATAAATATGATTGAGCTTTTACTCTTCAAGGAAATAAATATATAAAAACTTTATGATCTTCAAATCAATAACCAATTACTTCGATCGATGTCTCACAGACTAGTCATAACCTAGACGATAGACTAAACCAACGCTCCACTTGCGCGCAGATTTGCGTTTATGTGGAAGCGACGGAGCCGAGGTCCGTTTGCTGAATGTTAAGCGCCGTATTGGCGACGGAACCTCTCCTAAAACCAAATTCATTTCATAACACTCGTAAGACTCTTAACTTGCTTCAAGATGTGTCAAGTCAACATACGGATCTTTCGAAATTCTACAATACCTATGCAATAAGTATTTCCAGCTAAAGTTATGTTTAGTTGAAAAACAAAACGTAATGAAAAATTAACCTTAAACAAATTGTGAATGCTTTCCAAATTCTATTCGACGAAACTATAATTATATGATCTATAAGCTTAAGTGTATTTTATTAAAATATGTCTATAGAAATGATCGAAACAAACGGTCTAAATGTCAAATTCCGAATTTTGAGAAAATCAACCCACCTAAATGGAAGCACGGGATTTTGGGCGAAAAAAAACTATATTTGTAAATAAGGCCAGGATAAACGCGAGATTTATTTTGTTTATGCAAAAAGTGAATAATGACCAAAGATAATTGCAAATGTCACTGACGTGACGTGAAACGACGTTGACGTTGACACTTGACATTGATATTGTGAAATTAATTGACAAAGTTAATGTAATTGTGATTTTAGTTGTGAAATTTGTGTTAAAACTACAGTGAAACCAAAGTGTTTTTGCAAAATTAGTGTTTTATGAAATTTTAATAAAAAACGGTGTTACAGTATCCCCCCAACCACGATAGAATTCACGTAGGGAATTCGTCTGACGCCCCGTCAGCCTCAACCCCCTAACCAATCAAACAGAATTATCATAAATAGAATCAATTAGGTACTTAAAAACTATTCATTCGTGATAAACTCTGTACCCAATTACGCCTAACGTTATTTTTTTTTTTTATAAGTTTATTTATTTGTATTATATAAAAAATGAAGCTTTAAATATAAACGTGTGTAAATAAAGAATATTTAACACGCATGCACCTCAAATCTACGTAAATCCATTAATATGGTATGTTAAAGATTGTAATAAAAAAACAACATTCACCAATAAGGTGACAAAATCTAGCGCGAAACTACTGCTGCTAGCACCTACATGGTTGTAAAAAAAATATTCACCAATAAGGTGGCAAAATCTAGCGAAACCACTTCTGCTAGCACCTATATGGCTGTGATAAATAGGCAAAAAGCATTATATCCTATGCCCATCAAATATAAGAAAGTAATAAAAAAAAACTGTAGTGTCAGGACTGACGCCGAGATGGCGTTGTTAAATAAGTATATCTTGACACTAACAGTGTATAGCAAGTAATGTCAACAACCACCGGTAGATGTCGTTATTACAGACATTTTGACTCTAATCGTCAAATAATAAGTAGAAAAAAAAAAACAATAAAAAGGAAATAATAAAAAAAATGAGTTGCATGGTGTCGTTGCCCCTGATCGTCGATATTGATTTTCCTACGTTTCCAGCTAGATGTAACTTCCTCCATTATAAGAATATAGCAAAGGCTTATTTCTAGAGTTGCAAACCGCTCCTGTGAGGAATTCAAAATTAATTTTGTTGATTAGAGTAGAATACATATAAAAATAATGAACAAGACACGTTTATATTTGTGATCTTGTGCTAAATGCATCTATCTAACCACATAACAGTTATAATAAGTACATACTTGTTCCTTAATTCTGGTATCAGATACTAAAGAAGTAATATCCATTTTATATAATGGTAGTAATAATATATTTATAATGGTATGAACTAAGACACGTATAATATTTGTGTTTTAGATCTTTATGTACTTATGTAATGGTAATATCAATTTTGAAGATGTTAGGTATATGGAAACTTAAGTATCAAGGCAAATCAATAAAAAACGACAGGGACAGACACATGCAAAAACGCCGCCAGATGTTATATGGCGCGTTATCCTACACTCGGGTTCTACGAGACGCCAGGAAGAATGGCGGGGTGGGTATTCTGTGACCGCCGCACCCGCGGTGCCTAAATAGTTTAAATGCTTATAAAAATATGGCTATTTTCATAAGAGTATAAAAATGAAAATTAAGTAGGTATTATGTTACTAGGTATGTAATTTAGTCACTCGAAGTATCTAAATTTTTAAAATCTTTTATGTGCCACTTTCCTATGTATTTTCCGTTCTCGTCTTCGAGCTCATAGACGAGGCGAGAAAGCTTACGTATAATTTTACAACGTTCATATTTAGGGGCAAGTTTAGCAGTAAAATATTTATTAGCAGAACTCTGCTTGTACGTCCGCTTCCACACAAAATCACCAACATTAAAAGAGATATCTCTGCGTTTGTTGTTATAGTATTTTATATTCCTTTCATGGGCCTTACGCAATGACTCTCGGACTTTGATGAAAATGTCACCGAGGTGGCCAATATTAGACGCATGAGTATCGCGTGGTACCACAACCAACTCTTGGAGATCTTCGAAGCCACGGTAAATACTACCATCTGTGACAGCTTCCCTACCGTGTACTAGCATGAAAGGAGTATAAGAAGTAGACTCATTTACTGAGGTGTTCATGGCAAATTGTATTTTATGTATGTTAATATCCCACGTTCTATGATCGTTCTCAACAAACGAGGAAACTGCAGTGATTATTGTGCGGTTATAACGTTCCACCGTATTAACTTGTGGACAATATACTGGACCCAAATGTACTTGCGGAATATTGTATTTTTCATATAATGCCTGAACCTCATGACTTATAAATTGCGAGCCATTATCAGACATCACCGTCTGTGGTATTCCGTGAACCAGAAATACATGGTCTTCTAACCTTTGCGCTATAACTTTGCCCGTTGCACGCCGTATAGGAAATAATAAACAATATTTTGTAAAACAACACACAACTACTAGTAAAAAGGTGTTTTGCTGTCGAGACATCGGCAGTGGACCAACTAGATCAATGCTGATGCACTGGAATGGTCGACAGCAGACCTTGGGTTCCCCCATAAAGCCAGCTGGCGCTAGTGAGCTATGTTTATATGAGTTGCAAGTGGCACAATTTTTAATAAATTCCTCGGTATCTTTATGCATACCGGGCCAAAAATACCGTAATTTTAATCTTTTATAAGTTTTTGCAACGCCTAAGTGCGCAGCAATTGGTTCAGAATGGTTACTTTTCATAATATCCTCCCTAAGCTCCTTTGGTACAACCTCTTTCCACTGGTAGTCACCACAGAGTTTGTTAGTGCTTTTTGTAAATCTAAAAAGCCTACCATCAACAATTTGAAAATTGGGACACGCGCGCGGCCTATCCGTGCAACGTTTTAATATATTGTTATACCAAGCATCGCTGGAAGTAAATGCGTCTACGGCTGCCACTGGTACAGAACGTGATAGTGCATCCGGTACGACGTTTTGAGATCCACTGCGATGCTCAATAATGAAATTATAAGGCGATAGCCTACACCCCCAACGCGCTAGTCGTCCTGTCGGATTCTTAAGGTTTAAAAACCACTTTAGACTAGCATGGTCGGTAATAATTTTAAATTGTCGACCACCTTCAAGGTAAGGGCGGAAGTGTTCAACGACATGTACCACGGCCAATGCCTCTCGCTCTGTAGCGGAATAGTTACGTTCAGCGGGTGTTAGTGAACGGCTACAGTACGCAACAGGATGTTCTTGTCCATCTACAACCTGGGTTAAGGTACCTCCTAACCCGAAATCAGAAGCGTCACAGTGGACAGCAAAATCTTTCGAGAAGTCAGGACATACCAGAACCGGGGAAGTAGACAGTGCGAGTTTTAGGTCGTTGAACGCCTCGTCTGCCTCGGTCGTCCATTTGAAAGGGGGCGCGCTCTTACGGGTAGAAGTAAGAGCATTAAGGGGACCAGCTCTATGACTAAAATTTTTTATGAAACGCCTATAATAAGATGCAGTTCCCAAGAAACGTTTGACGTCTTTCCTGCAGGTGGGAATAGGAAAGTCTACTATAGCCTTAATTTTGTCAGGATCCGTGCGCAGACCATATTCGTCAACCACATGACCCAAGAATTTCAGCTGTCTCCTGAAGAACTGGCATTTACCCATGTTGACAGTAAGGTTGGCTAGTTTAAGTCTCTCCTTTACCCTACGTAGGAGCTGGAGGTGATCCTGGAAGGCCGTTGGGCCTTCAGGAGTAAGTAAAATTAAATCATCAACATATACGAACACCTTATTGTCAAACTCGGGCCCAAAGAGGCGGTCCATCAACCGCTGCTGCGTAGCTGGAGCTGCAGTAAGTCCAAAGCACATGACCTTAAAGTGAAACAAGCCTCTGCAGGGAATAGTAAAAGCAGTTTTCTCTCTGGACTCAATAGAGTCCAAAGGAACTTGGTAATATGAAGACTTAAGGTCAATAGAAGATAAGTACTTAGCGTTTTTGAGCTGGTCCAGAATATGGCTAATATAAGGCATAGGGTAAGCGTCATGCTTTGATATGGCGTTAAGTTTTCGGCTGTCCAAGCAGAAACGTGATGACCCATCTGATTTAACCGCTAAAGTAACGGGGTTGTTCCATGCACTTCCGCTAGGCTCCACAACATCATCCTTCAGCATTTGGTCTAGGTGTTTATTTAATTCTGCCAGTTTAGCGGGTGAGACTACATAATACCGTTGTTTAATAGGTGGGTGGTCACCGGTATCAATTTTATGACTCACTAAGTGTGTCCTACCTAGGCCTTTCTTTTCTGCGGAAATGTCATCAAATTGCTTTATGACGTCATTGACCAGCCTACGCTCAAGCTTAGATAAAGTTTCAAAATCATGTAAAGCACGGCTGCCTGACATAACTGTGTACACCTGATTATTATTTTTATATAAATGTCCGCTATCTTCTAACAATGATAAAATATCTGGCGCAATATTAAATTCCTTCCAGAAATTTAAGCCAAATAACAACTCTGTAGCAACTCCAGGGACGACGTAAAATTTAATAACACGAGTTTTATTCTCTATCGATACTGGTAAAAATAAATACCCAGTTACTCGTGAAGTAGAACCATTTGCAGTTTTTATAAAGTCTAAGTCCTCAGACTTATGTAAAGTAGCGAAATCTTTAAAATATTTGTATGCTTGCCCTCCCACAATGGAGATCTGTGATCCTGAATCCAGTAATCCTCTGAATTCCAAGCCAAAAATATTAATCTTCAGATAAGCTCTGGTATCATTATAGGTGGCGGTAGTAGTAGCGTGAACCGATGTAACCTTACCTTTATGCGTATGTATGTTACTAGCTTTATTTACATTATTATAGAATTCATTGTATTTCTGCCTTGATTGTTCAGAATTACAATGTTTATTATAAAAATATACTGTCTTATGCCATCGGTTCACTGCTTGGCGTTTTTTGGAATCTCTGCGGTTGAAGGTTTTGAAGAAGTGCACTTTGGACAATTATTTGCATTGAACCCCTTTTCTCCACAACGATAACAAATAAGTACCCAAGGCGCCTTGCAATACCTCAAGCTGTGGCCATTTTTACGACAGCGGACACAAAAAAGATTATTTTGTGTATTATTCACTGGCTGAATTGAAGAGACTTTTGGTGGAGCCTTGCTACTACTATTACCACTAGTATTTTTGTAACACAAATCGGGAGCCAGAGAAGAAGTGGTGACCCTAGGAGGTTCACTGAAATGCACCGATCGCTCCTTTGCACCTTCTAATAACCTACATTTTTTCTTTAAATCAGTCCAAGATTCCACTGGGGCTAGAGCAAGCTGAGTAGTATAAAAAGGTCTTATATTAAACATGATAATGTTCAATTTATCATCATCAGAGATTGGTTTTGATAATCGAGAAAAATAATTTTGCATAATGCTGAGATAATTCACAATGCTTTCATCGGGGCCCTGAGTACGACTTCTAATTTCCTGCATCAAGCGATGGTCATAATCAGATGGAAGATATTCCTCGAGAAGCAAGGTCTTCAGCTCAGACCAATTGTGAACGTCCGACTTTACTCCTCGATACCAGCACAGCGCTTCATCAGTAAAAAGTTCAGCCGCAGAACAGAAAAGCTTTGAATCTGAAAGGCCACGAGACAAGCATAATTCCTCGAGGCGTTGTAAGAAAGCTTTAATGCATGTCTTGCCATTGAAGCGTAAATTTAGTTTATGCACGGAGCAATCATTAGCTGTGTTGTGTGTAGTTGCAGTGGAGTGCTCAATAGGTTGTTCAGGTGCCAAGCTACTTTTAAAATTATGACAAATATTATCTATTTTAACAAGAATGCTATCTAATCTATTATTCAGAGAAGTAATTAAAGAAGTAAGATTATTATCATCATACTCCGATAAAGACAAGCGACCAATTCTGTGGAATAAGTGGTGTGCAAGAGTTTGAATTCTATTTAACACCTTAAGTGATGACGGTTTACTTGAAGTACTTGTGATAAGTTTCTCAAGATCATCTAATTTCTTTTGAATTACTTTTAATTCAATATTGACATCAAGATCACAAGTCAGTATTTCATCAGAAGGCAGATCTTTATTGAGAGTACGGATCTGTGCTCTCAGAGCCATCACCGTGTCAGCTGGTTTCGAACCCCTGATTTTCACCTCATATTCTAGTTCATCTTTGTTAAGTAAATTAAAACTAATTGGTCTTTGTTCCATTTTTGTAAAAATATACTACGCTCTATTCTATATGATAAGTTAATTTTACAATATTATTTATATTATATACTCAAACTATGAACAAAAAATCTTAAAATATATTCACCTTTGCAACTGTAACTAAAATTTGTTTTTTATTTATACCTATCTGAACCAAACCTGCATAGAATTCTTATTTATCTTATAACTAGTGAGACCGGCAGACGTTCTCCTGTCCGATTCCAGCGCCACCTACTGGGTCCAGTTGTACTTTTAAGCCTTCCCTGGACCTATTCAAATACACATAACATTTCGTAAGAATCGGTCGAGCCGGCGATTATAAATATGATTGAGCTTTTACTCTTCAAGGAAATAAATATATAAAAACTTTATGATCTTCAAATCAATAACCAATTACTTCGATCGATGTCTCACAGACTAGTCATAACCTAGACGATAGACTAAACCAACGCTCCACTTGCGCGCAGATTTGCGTTTATGTGGAAGCGACGGAGCCGAGGTCCGTTTGCTGAATGTTAAGCGCCGTATTGGCGACGGAACCTCTCCTAAAACCAAATTCATTTCATAACACTCGTAAGACTCTTAACTTGCTTCAAGATGTGTCAAGTCAACATACGGATCTTTCGAAATTCTACAATACCTATGCAATAAGTATTTCCAGCTAAAGTTATGTTTAGTTGAAAAACAAAACGTAATGAAAAATTAACCTTAAACAAATTGTGAATGCTTTCCAAATTCTATTCGACGAAACTATAATTATATGATCTATAAGCTTAAGTGTATTTTATTAAAATATGTCTATAGAAATGATCGAAACAAACGGTCTAAATGTCAAATTCCGAATTTTGAGAAAATCAACCCACCTAAATGGAAGCACGGGATTTTGGGCGAAAAAAAACTATCTTTGTAAATAAGGCCAGGATAAACGCGAGATTTATTTTGTTTATGCAAAAAGTGAATAATGACCAAAGATAATTGCAAATGTCACTGACGTGACGTGAAACGACGTTGACGTTGACACTTGACATTGATATTGTGAAATTAATTGACAAAGTTAATGTAATTGTGATTTTAGTTGTGAAATTTGTGTTAAAACTACAGTGAAACCAAAGTGTTTTTGCAAAATTAGTGTTTTATGAAATTTTAATAAAAAACGGTGTTACACTACCTCACAGTAATGAAATATCAACATAAATAAAATATACTGGTCTGTTCTTAAGAATGCTACAGTTTTACTATTTCAATAACAAAAGATTTTTTACAAAACAAATGCTAATTAATGAAGTCATTATAATGAACTAAGTGCAAAATTCTCTAAGATTACTATAATGCTAATTCAAAGTGTAAATATTTACTTCTATATGACTACATACCCTCGATTTTATCATGGGTACTAAATATGTAATATGAAGTGTTGAATAATTATAATGGTGGAAACTATGTGAAAGAGTTGTAATATAGAAACTGGTTGCAGGTATGAAATAAAACCCAGAAATTATGTTATTTTTATTTATTCAATTTCAACATCTTCCCTCATTAGTACGTCATTTCAAAATTGAGCCAGTGGTGTTATATGAGTTTGGTGCGGAGCCCATCCTAAATTCATGGATTTCATTTGATTTTTCCTCTTATCAGCAGTCTCATGTGATAGATCATTTTCTTGAATATGTTCCCCAAAATATGACTTAGCTTGCTTAATTTAATATGTTCCAAGACTGATTAAAATTAAATTGAATATTTTCATTCTGGGGAACATTCAAGTGTGGAATTTAAGCATCAATATGTACAAAGATGGCTTCTAATGCCCTATTTAAAATAGATTGACCACCAGGTTGGTTGGTCGCTTACTGCAGCTAGCAGTGTAAGTTATAAGATTTCTTTTGAAATAGGTAATTAAAGGACTTTTGTAAGTACAATTTTAGTAACCTCTAATAAAACAATGGAATTGTTTGAATCAGACCCAAAGTGTATAACGTATAGTTAGATATCTACTGGACAGGTTTTCCCTGCTTATATGGGCTATACCTAAATGTAAAGGTGCATATTGATTTTTGAAGCAATAACACTTTTTTATATAAGTAAACATGAGTTTTTGAAATGTATACCCGAGAAGCAATTCTGCAAAGGGATTCCTTAGCCCATAGTCTGACTTAATATAAACCTAAGGCCTTTTTAGGCTTTGAAAAAACCTCACCTAATTGAGTTAAGCAAGAGAACAATAAAACAAATTGTGTGACTGTTAAACCTGTCCAGTATTTACATACTATATCAGTGGAATTTTCTATATTTTCAAATTCAATTAGTTTCTGTTCTTTGATTTTATTGTTAGTAAGTCAAGCATGAATTATTTGGTGTAAACAATACAGTGAACTTATATTACCGTAAAAATGCAAAATCATATTGACTCATGTGATTTTCACAGACTCTGGCATTACTTTACGAATATTTTACAATCCCCGAGGATCTTCTTTCTTAAATATAATGGTACCATTCGACATTCCAAATTATAGCACTCTGGTACAAAAAAAATGAGAAGTTGTATCAGGAGTGCGACTGTAACCTGGAAGTATAACATTTTGTTGTTCAATTCTTGGGTCTGGTTACTTCGTACGTTCAAATTACGAGAAAACTTAGTCCAGTTAGCAAGCCAATATTTAAATCACATGTAAAATCAAGAACCTGAGCATAGCTGTAGAAAATAAAAGATACTATTTTGTGAAAGGAAGGAAGGATACACACAAACAATAAACAAAAGTCAAAACGACAGCTACAGTGGCATTGACATATTGACAATGACATCCTTTTAATTGCCAGTAAAAAAAAACTAAATGTGGCCCTGCTAAAGAAACAATAAAAAAAAAACACTTTTAATTTTTTTCTCCTAAATGCAGGCCTTAATATTTTTAATATTCATGGATAAACATCCTTCTCATAAAGTTCTATTTCCGTCATAAATTTTTAAACTGGTTAAAAAAGGTTCAGAATAAAATTCCACGTTCCATACAAAAAGTGGACATGTCCTTTAGAGGAACGATAAAAATTCACTTCTAGTTTTGATAACGCTGTGTATTTCAGCATAATTAGCAATATAGCATTTCCTAAACGGTCAACAGGTGACCTTCTAGCGTTCCTTTTGCACAAATGGGGTGAATCTATCGATAAGCGCGGCGAATCGGTGGCTATTAGTCTCGACATCGCCAAAGCTTTTGATAGAGTCTGGCACAAGGCTCTTCTTTCCAAGCTTCCGGCATACGGATTACCCGCGCAGTTCTGTACGTGGATTGCCAGCTTCCTCCACGAGCGTAGAATTCGCGTTGTCGTTGACGGCTGCGCTTCGCGGTTCGTGGCAGTGAAGGCTGGAGTTCCGCAAGGCTCCGTTCTATCCCCCACATTGTTTCTTCTGCATATCAATGATATGCTTTCCTTGGGAGCTATACATTGCTATGCAGATGACAGTACAGTGCATGGGGGATATCACGGAAGCTCAGGGGCTGCTCGCGGTGATATTGGTAGGGAAAGGCAGAATCTTATCATTGAGCTCAACAGGACGCTAGACCTCGTCTCCGAATGGGGCTCCAACAATCTTGTTGAGTTCAATGCTAAGAAAACACAGGTGTGCGCGTTCTCGGCGAAAAGGTCACCTTTCCTCCCCCTTCCTTCTCTCCAGGGCACAACCCTTCACACACAGAGCAACATCACCTTGCTCGGAATGATCATTCGCTGCGATCTGAACCCCAGAGACTACATCGAATCCGTCATAACTACTGCCTCACGGAAACTCGGTGTCCTGAACAAGGTGCGTAGGTATTTTGCGCCGGACCAACTATGCTTGTTGTATAAAACTCAGGTTAGGTCTTGCGTGGAATATTGCTCGCACCTTTGGGACGGCTCCGCTCAGTACCTCCTCGATGCTCTGGACAGATTGCAGCGTCGCGCTATTCGCATAATTGGCGATGTAGAGGCAACTAACACCCTCGAGCCTCTACAACTTCGTCGTGACATCACCTCTCTTAGCGCCTTTTACCGAATGTTCCATGGGGAATGCTCTGAGGAGCTCTTTAACCTTATCCCTCCCTCTCCATTCCTTAACAGAAAAACGCGTAAGGGCCTTCGGAGTCATCCGTACACTGTGTCCTCCTTTTCACACCGTACCAAGAAATTCCAAGATTCCTTCTTCTGTCGTTCATCCCACACTTGGAATTCTCTACCTGCGCACGTGTTTCCTCCATCCTACAACATGGGTTCCTTCAAAAGAGGCGTGAAAAAGCATCTTTTGGGCCGGCAAGGGGCGGGCAGGTAGGAGAGTGGATGTCGTCCCTACTCTTATCTGTCAACTCATTTGGGCCTCTATCGCCGCTTAACATCAGGCGGGAGGAGGTCATCTGCCGGGCCATCCATAAAATAAAAAAAAAATACGAAACCATATTTAGTTTTACCAGCTTTCTAGCCATCGGATTCGCTACAAAAAAAAACATTCGACGCGGAAACCAGTTGTACGATTGTGATAAAAAAGACCACCATTAAAAGTTGCCGTTCTTCTCCAGGTCACAAATAGGGGAATTTTGTCATAATCCGTTATGGCTTTGGTCATGAATCCTGGATAACAATCAAACAAACGCATTAAAGGTCAACCACACATCGATATGATGTTGTAAAAGTAGCTTGAATCTATGTAAAAAGTGTAGTGTTCCTCTAAATTTGCCGCTGAGTGTAGCTTCTAAAGCTGTTGATAAATTGTATAGCTTCTAAAGTCGCTTACGCGCTGTGACCGAACTCAAACGCTACTTCTACGCGTTTTAATCGTTTTTTGGAAAACTGGGATACAAAATAAAAAATGTATTGTTGCAATTTTCTAGCCATTAAAAATACACGTCTATTAGTAAAACTTTTATGTAATTTATTATTTTATTTTCTGATTTACAGCTGTTTTAAAATATTGAACAGAGTGATCTTTGGATTTTTTTCTATGGAGTGAAACATTATTAATCGCGATTCTGTATTTAATGTTTAGATTAAATGTTCAACTATATCATTATATGAATTTAAGAACTGTATGTTTTAAAGCGTCGATGGCGTAGTGCGTACTGCGTAAGGCTGTCGCCTTCCAATCGGGAGGTAGCGGTTCGAACCCCGCCACGTACCAATGTGTTTTCAAATTTTGAATTCATATGTACGTTTATTCGACGCTTTTACGGTGAAGGAAAACATCGTGAGGAAACATGCACACACCTGTGAAGAAAGAATTTCTTTACAGGTTCTGTGTGAAGTCGACCAACCCGTACTTGGCCAGCGTGGTTGACTAAGGCCTAATCACCCTAGTTTAGGGTAGGCTCGAGCCCCTCGGTGGGGACGTATATATGAGCTGTTGATGATGATGATGTTTTATATTTGTGGCGGTACAGTAAATCGAAATTGTTCCGAAAACGGGAAAGTAGCGCCTGAAGATATAAAAGGGAGCAATTGTAATTTTAGTCTTACATTAAAGTAATCTGGTTTATTAATTTTGAATGTCAGTGAAACAAATTTGATGAAAGGTTGTTGGTAGTAATATTAATCTTTTTGTAAGACATTATTTGGTGACCATTTATCCATTTTGGGAAGCAAAAGAATATTTGTACAAAACGTGCAATTATTCTGTTGTTTGTTTATTTATTTTGGACCATAATATCATATATTTTAGGACCCTTTTTATAAAGACATTTTATTTTTTTGGGTTATTACCATCTGTTTATTTTATTTGGTACTTAGGCTTAGGGTCTTTAAAATATTTCTGGTGACCGTTTAAATTATACCCTTTTGCAAAGACATGTTATCGGAACATGCACAGCAATGTACCTACCTGCTTTTGGACTTTACAGGTAAAATACTCACACTCGCATTTTCAGCAATTAAACATAATTCCGGTGGTGTTAAATCAATTAATATGTTATCAGAGTCACTCATTTTATAGAATTACTAGCTGTGCCGGCGAACTACGTTTCGCCATAATAACGGCGAACTTACGTTTCGCCATAATAAAAAATAGTTTACGACCTATTCTCAGACCGACTAAATATACACAAAAAAATTCATAAAGTTCGGTGGAGCCGTTTTGGAGGAGTTTGGTAGCAAACACTGTGACACGAGAATGTTATATATTAGATAGATTAAACTTTTAAGCAAATAACAACAATCAATAATCACGCAGAGAAAATTTTTGAAAAATGGCGCCAAATATGTCGTACGTACACAGCAGTGACAAAGCAAATGCGTGCTATGCTTTGCTTGCCGTTGACCTTGCTTTTAAATTTTTTTAAAAGCAAGGTCCGGCCTTGCTTTTTGTTATGCTTTGCTTTTAGGCATGCTTTTACAATACAAAATCTGGTAGACCAGTCAGATTATTTAGCGCACAGAATAACAACTAAAGCATAGAATCCTAGCAAAAATAGCTACTGAACTTAATATATTTGACTCACTTTGACATTAGGCGCTGCTAATAGAAGTTAGACAGAGACACGTATATGCAAGATGTTTCGAAATTTTGTAGGTCGTCACTAATTCTCGCTTGTCAGTTCTTCTCCCAGTGATGTCGTGCTCATCACTCACCTAGTTTCAACGTCGATAATTATATTATGTAGGTATTTAATAGATCCCTAACACTAAAATGTCTTTATTACGAGAAATATAACATAAATAATTAAGGGTAGATTTTCTTATGTAACTTATCCTGCTAATAGCTGCTGTGTCTCTTTGGTATGGTCAGGCTGGCCGGTCATGAGACTAAAAGCGGGAAGTGCGAGTCGGACTCGCCCACCGAGGGTCCCGTATAAAATTGTAGGTTATACTTTAAATAGAGACGAAATTTTTTATGATTTAATTACAAATGTGGAGTTTGAGATTTTCCCTGACTTGTAGTGTAAGACTATATAACTTCACTTATAGATCTTGTTAGTGTAGAACTGAATAATTATATGCTTTTAATTTCAACTCGATACCTTCACGCGTTTCCAAGATAGTCTTGACAGACAAACGGAAAATAAAGTGATCCTATAATGGTTCAGTGTTTCTTTTGAGGTACGGAACCCTAAAATTTGGACTATTTAAGTGACGGGTATTTCCCGTTATCTAAAATGTTGGAATTTTTCTATTGCAGAGATTCACAAATTCTATGGGAAGGAAATCGAAGACACACTGCTTTTATTTCATCGCTTAGATTTAATACATTTTTTATCGCATCGCTTAGAGGTACTTGAGGTTAATCTCATATTTAATTTACTTACCCGAAAATTTAACCTCATGGATTTTGAACCTTGGATATATTCGTGAATGCTAAAACTACTATTTGTACATATGCTTGGAAATTAAAATAAAAACATTAACATTTGACCATAATTTATTGTTAAGACATTTTTTGATTGATTTATTACGCTTGATGTGTGGCCGGGCATAGTTAGAATCTAAATTTTCCGAAGGCGGCGTTTTGATATTTTACCTTTTTGACTCTTTCAAGTTCTTTTCTTTCTCTAATATTTTAATTCTTAGAAAAAAATCACCTGAACTGGTTGTTCTTGGCATCCGTGTCAAGGATTCCTTAAAGAAATAGTTAAATTAAATACGTTTTTATTTCCATAAATAATATTGTAGTTTAAAGATTTTCTTTCATTAAATAACTTGACTTACGTCATGACGTCTCCATTTCATAGTTTTACTACTAAGTACATACAAAATTAATCTGATGGAAAATATCTGGAGCAAATTTGACTATGCTTTCTTGGACTCCAATTTCGTCTGACAATACACTTTATCCATATGTTTTTTATACATTGTCTTTAGGAAATCTGTAAAATAAAAATATCGACAAAATTTTACAACACTACGCATGATCAAGAAAACCTCAAAGTAATTTTCTAAAAATCGCTAAAACATAAAAGTGAAGTTAATATTACGTATTGTTTTTCTACAAAATGATTCAGCGATATTTCATGTATATAAGTGTACTTATTAGCTCACATTCAAGTAACAATATGAGAAAACATGCCAATTTAAGCTCAATAAATTTTGATTATTTTCCTTTCGCGACGAATGAGACTTGCAGCCCCAAACTACACAAGATATTGTGTTACGGAGTGCACAAACACACACTATTTGTAAATACCTAAAGAATTCTTGCTTTCTAATCACTTAACTATTAATAAAATATGATCAAAATATTACTAGTCACGGGACGCACAAACAAATATTATACGAACAATTCAAAGAGTTCAAACTCGGATGGTATATCTTCGATACAAGGTACTATAGAATTTAGCCGTGTTATATTTTTAACCAATTTTAATTTTTAACCAATTTTTATTTTTAACCAAAATGACAATTCAATCAATTCATCTAGTGACCGACCACCTTGTGATATGCCAAAAGACAAATATTACTCATCTCTTACACTTACACAATTTTATGCTGTATGAAAAAAAGAGACAAATAACACATAATGAATTCTTATTTTAATGTTCCTTCTATGCTTTAGTTGTTATTCTGAGATTTAGCGCAATCTTAACTTAGCATGCTAGAAAAAAGCAGGAAAAAAGCAAAATGTGTGTCAGATTTTAGATATTTGACATTTGATAAAGAAAAAGCACTAGTGCGTAATGGTGG
Source organism: Schoenobius gigantellus (assembly GCA_963935595.1). NCBI lineage: Eukaryota > Metazoa > Arthropoda > Insecta > Lepidoptera > Crambidae > Schoenobius > Schoenobius gigantellus. Next base: position 27,695,593 of record OZ012547.1, on the reverse strand, counting down.
ACATCCCGGACGCTAAACAGCCCTGCAATATACTAATATACTTTTTGAGCAACTGTATTAAAGTGTCTTTTCGTATTCCACGCGATGCGAAATTACGAAAAAAATGGTGTAAGATGATGAGAAGGGAAAATGTATCTCCATTATAGGTTGTATTTTGTTGTAAAGAAAAATTTTACGTGTGCTATATTTATGTACAACTTAGTGTGAATTAGCTATTGAGCAATAGATGATTCGGTCTAAAACTAACCTAACTTGTACAAAAGTTCATTAAAAACTTATCTAAAGAGCTTGCTTATTCCTATTGCGGATTTACGAAATTTTTACTTTTTATTACAACAAAGTTAGCAAGTTAGTTTCAGTTTCGATTCGGCTATAACTTATTAGCAGAATTGGGCCGCTGTTCTAAAACAAACAAGCACTTAAATACTGAAAGAAAATTTTTCATGTAAATCGCAATATAGTAAGTATTTATTTCATTTTGACAAAAAGTAAACATATCATACTTGAGTGAGCTTCAATAATATAATATTACGTGTAAATTATAATGAGGTGAGGCGTTTCGCCTGTGGTTCGAGGAGCTGAGGGGTTCGGCCTCGGTCGCATTGACGTGAATGACCACTGACGTCACATTCCGTTTTGACCAATGGTGGCGCTTTTTTTAAGTTTGAATTTCTTTCCCATAATTTTCACTTTTTATATAATATTTTTTGGGTTTAAATAACAACTAAATAAAAAAATACCTTTTCATACCACCTGCTCGACATTGTACAATTATAACCCTTTTAACTTTAACGTAAAGCAAGACATTATATCCCCGGGGATATAATGTTGTATGAAACTCCCAAGGGGTTAAAGTGTTTTAAATTTGGAACATCAAATTCGTATGAAAATTTAGCGTAGATGCAAGCTTAGGAAGGCAAAGGTTCTACGCCCATACAGCAGAACGTTTCTGCAATTTGTTCCATAATGTGCACCAACGGTATTCCGTTGTATTGTTTTCATAGCTTAAACTTGGCCCCAACGCTATTATGTATTTTAAAATTGTAATATCTTGTTGCTTACGTTAATAAAGTGCTTAGTAAAATGACGTGTTTTGTGGCATCAATACAGACTTTTTAGAAGTCTATTCAGTGTTTTATTGATAAAGTTAAAAACGTAAGTACTCTTAAATGTCCAGGTGCTTCAGCTTCAGCACTTATTTTTTATTTGAGGTCAATAGGCTGTCGACTATTTGAGATTTATTTCGACAGTTTTGTATAGTAATTAATTGGCGTTATAAAAGTATATATATCACGAAGTTGAAAAATATAAGCAATTTATTTGATTTGATACCATTTTATTGTTAACAAATTAACATTCGTCCTGCGTGCTACTAAAGGTCATTGACGGGGTCCAGCGGCTGATCGTATCGTATTGTAAATCGATGGGTAGACTAAGTTCATACTTGTTATATTATTATTAATATGTTTTAAGTTTTTTATAATGTTTTAAGCTTAACTTAAGATAAAATTATTTCGTGACGTATTCGTGCTTGAGAATATATATATTTTTTTTTTGTATTTTATGGTTTATATTTAGTGATAATGATAATGTGACAGTGTTTATGATGAAAACCAGTTACTAAGGTTTACCACCTTAGTAATTGGTTATAAAGCCCTGCGTTTTTATTGTTTCGCAGATGGTATGAAAAGTAGAGTATTCACCTCTGGAATGAAGCAGTGTCTTCGTCTTAGGCGACGAGCCCCTCGCTTCAGTTAGGACTCTACATAACTCCCTCGCTACGCTCGGGGGAGTTAACTCTAGAGTCCCTCGTTGCGCTCGGGGTTTCATAATATCATGTTTATAAAAACACCTTCGCAAATAATGCATTATTTTAGAACAAATTTGGTTAGCATAAAAAAGGTTATAGTGAGCTAACCTTAAAAGATAGACATATGCTGTCGAGGACTTTTTTTAGAACTTTTAAAGGGGAATAATTCTGTGATACATGATTTTTGCGAAACTCTAACCGTTTACGCAGCGCACGCAGCGGAAGCTCTCAATAGGGAAAAAAATCCCCCGATTTTAAAACATTCTTCATTGGTGCTCCGCTCCTATTGGTCTTAGCGTGATGATATATAGCCTATAGCCTTCCTCGATAAATGGGCTATCTAACACTGAAAGAATTTTTCAAATCGGACCAGTAGTTCCTGAGATTTGCGCGTTCAAGCAAACAAACAAACTCTTCAGCTTTATAATATTAGTATTTTTTTTTACGAGGGAAATGCGTGACGCACCGTACTCGCCGTTGGCTAGACGACGAGCGTGTGTGGGGCTCTCCCGGCAGAGTGCCAGGACGCGCGTGGTAGGGTCCACACTGCGACTACCACTACCAACGCGTCCGGGCTAGCCCGACCTAGCTGGTCGGGCTATCGCCAAGGGGGGATTGCCCGAGAACACCAGAGCAATCCCCAGACGGAGGGCCTTACGGCGGCGTACACGGGGCCAACCGTGCACGCAGGCCTCCACGGCAGGGTCATTAGACGGGCATTGCTTGCGCGAATGCCCGCCTTCGCCTGCCTGTCCGTCTGCGGCGGATGGGAGCGGTTTGAAGATCATTAACTCCCGCTCCCTCTCCGCGGCCTCCTTCTGCGAGATGACGTCCTCGCAGAAGGAGGCGACAGCCCCCCATTCCGCCTCGCCGCGGAGCATGGCCACGACCATGCTCGGCAGCGAGAGGTCTCCGCCTCCCAGCGCAGCGTTGAGTTCGCTGCGCTGGCGTCGCCAGGCCGGGCACACCAACAGAGTGTGCTCGGCAGTATCGTCGGGAGTGTCGCAGTGATGACACTGCGGCGTTTCCTCCCGACGCGCGACCCGATGCAGGTAGTGACCGAAACAACCATGTCCGGTCAATACCTGCACCATGCGGAACGAGAGACTGCCCTGCCGGCGCCCTACCCACTCCTCCAACACCGGACGTATCGCTTCGATCGTCCGGTGGCCGGCAGCTGGGAAGGCAAGTGCCTCACCCCATTGACGCAGAGCCTCCCTCTGCGCTTGGGTACGAACCCGCTCCACTTCCTCGGGAGCGGATCGTCCCCCCTGTTCTCTAACGGCAACCCGATGTCGATACATCTCTGCATGTACGCGTGCATCGACATCCCATGGCGTTTGGCCCGCAAGAACGCAGGCTGCGCCGTGGCTGACCGTGCGTTAAGCTCGCACGGTCAGCCACGCTCAAAGGCTGATCAGCGATTAAATAACCAACAAGCTGTTAAATGTAATGTTTACTGTCAATTGATTTGCTGAAAGCTAAATCAACTTTAACTGTGTCAGTCGACAGAGCTGTAAAATTTATTTCAAAATTAGTAAGGCAAGATCAATTTTGGGTTTCTAGGACTCTTATCAAGCAGTAATCATAGATTAAAGTATTGTCAAAAGCTATGTCAAGTACTTACCTAATCGGTGCTCATGGGGTAATTAACTGAATTGTTTCTACAGAAATCGAAGTATTCTAGAGTCTCTTCATAGTTTAGAATGAGCTTTACATAATATCACACCACACTTAATTGCAATAAATTCCCAATCGCGTTTTACGACATTCACGGTGTAACGATCCAACCTAACGTCAAACGGAACCCTAAATAGAAAACCCCTTTACACAGTTCTATTCGTAGTTTTACTAACAATTTACGCCTTTAAAAGAAACGCTCAAAATTGCTTTGATTTGTATGAAGTTTGGCCAATGATCGACTAGTGATTTTATTAGGATCTACGTTGCAACCGCTTATGTAACCCAAGATCTTTTCCAAGTGGATAGATATAGAACTCCTATTGCCGAAACTATCCCTATACCTTATTTATTCTATCAAACATGATCAATCGCTTATTAAACTCGCTACCATAGTAACGAAATAACAATCTGTCCTTTTGAGTGAATTTTACAATCTCAGTAATGAGAAAACAAATGTTTTGATTTTTAAGTATGTTACCGCCGCTGTCTTTACTTTCTGAAGCTAACATTGGGATTTTGATACCTTCAGGAAGGTAGTCCCTTAACCCTCGGGCTCCATAAGATTCCAAATGAACCTTACTTCGCCCTACCAACATACTTTATAAACTACTAAAATTCTCTACGCTTGAGAATTACATCCTTTCAGAACTTTAGTTTTGTAGAGAAGAAAGGAGCGAAAGAAACTCTACCAGTTCATATTCTCAATACATTTGAGATTAATCTCTAAGACATTTAATGTCTTAGCAAAATTAGCTTTACGTTGAAATAATGATGATGAAACTTACATGAGATCTTTATCACAATTTCCATTTTGCACAACACAAAGTAATCACTTCAAATAGCACATATCACTTTAATTTTAGTGAAGAGTTCAAGATTTCGGCACCGATCTATAGTGTGAATAATTCGTCGATTCGTAGATAAAGAAGATGTGTCGGAAATGTCGTCGAAGGGAACAACTCCAGTGCCTAACCTTCTGACACTGAAGCAAATATTTTTTAGTAATAGTCGACTAACGTGCCTAACCTTCAGACACGTTGCCGTTGCAGATAATGTTCCCAATATAATATTATCCCTCCACATCTCTTCAGTTTTTTATATGTAAGCACAACCACTTCACAGTGCCAAAATAATTCACTCACGAGACAAATAATGCATCAAACACAAGCTCTTATTAGAGCGGACTTCATAGTCGAGCCCAATGGGAAATATGATCCAAAATCCACTCAATATTCTCAGATATTGGAATAAACCACTAGAATCTCTTCGAGAAACTAGGAATAAATATAATCGTTGCAGGTTTCCTTCGGAGTGACCTGAATAATCGATGCAGGTTTCTAATAGAGGGACCTGAATATAGCGTTGCAGGCTTCCTTTCGGAGTGACCTGAATAATCGGTGCAGGTTTCTTATAGAGGGACCTGAATATAGCGTTGCAGGCTTCCTTTCGGAGTGACCTGAATAATCGGTGCAGGTTTCTTATAGAGGGACCTGAATATAGCGTAGCAGGCTTCCTTCGGAGTAACCTGAATAATCGGTGCAGGTTTCATATAGAGGGACCTGAATAACGGTGCAGACCTCTTACAGAGGGATCTGAATAACGGTGCAGGTTTCTTATAGAGGGACCTGAATAAATAGCGTAGCAGGTTTCCTTACGGAGTGACCTGAATAATCGGTGCAGGTTTCATATAGAGGGACCTGAATAAATAGCGTAGCAGGCTTCCTTCGGAGTAACCTGATTAGAAACAGTAAAATTAATAGTTAATTTCATTGATGAAGATGATGAAGATAATGATTTTAGTTTAAGGGTCCCTACCTGTTGTGTCGTGTCTAACCGAATCTATAAGCTTCTATTTGTGTAGTTCAATAAGAACAAACTAACCCCATTTTAGTTATTTAAACGTGTGGTGTGTTGCGTTGTCTTACGAAGTGCAATGTAAGACACCTAACATTAAAAGAATAAGAAAGCGAGGTGAGAAGGGCCTCTGTGTGCCTACTTCCCTATACTCGTGTATGCGCGAGCACGGGCAGGTGGATTGGGATCGCCGTGTGCTCACGAACCCTATATACGTGGTGTAAATATACATATATAAATAGAGGACCGGCTTCTTTAGTCCATGCGTAGCTAAACGGGTGCAATTAAGTCATGGGTCCACTTCGACAGTCCCCCCGCCGCTAAACACTTCCCAAAGAAACCAGGGAACTTGAGTCACTATGTCGGTAAAGAGTGACTGCGCTGATATGTTCCAAACAACGCCCTCCCCGAAGGGAGTTAAAACCACAGTCTGTCGTAATCTCCGTCAGGTGACCCGACCGTGGTCCATCGAACCATGTCGATGTTTTAGGTCTTCACAATTCGATATTCGAACTCAAAACACTAATATCTTAAAATTCACAAATCTTTGCAAAGACAAATTAATTCAAATTAAATATGAAAAATCAAAGAGCGCGACGAAGACCAACCGGCTTGCACAAAATTCCGTAATGTTCCCCCTTCAATAAATGCCTGTGACATTCCTGTCAAAATCAAATCCTTCCCAGTTTAAAATATTATTTTTAATTGTCATATTTCTACAACAATACTTCTTTGATCAAATAATTGACCGGACGAAAACATTGAGATAAAATCAATGGAGACGCTTCGACCATTGAGCTAGATTTGGTTTCGTTACAACGGAAAGAAAGGTAGAGGCGACTCGTGTATGAGTATTATATCGAGTCGACAAAAATTTCAAACCGAACTGGTGGTCAGTGTTGCCAGTCATGGAAAATAAAAATTATACTGTTAGCGTGAAATTTAGATTTTAGGATTGAGTTTATTGGCTATGAAGTCAAAACATATTGATAATATGAATTCATAAAAGAAGAGACTAAAGTGGAATTTGATGATTTACGAGTATCTTAATATGGAAAATTCTCGTGTCACAGTGTTAGTTATCTAACTCTTCAGAAACGGCTTGATCGATTTTTATGATTTTTTTGTGTACTTTTGGTAGGTATGAGGGTAGGTCGTAGACAATTTTTTATTTATTTAGCGAAACGTAGTTCGCAGGCACAGCTAGTGTAAAATAAAAACAACTCATTTTTTCTTTTTGGCCAGCCAATAGCATTGATTTACTACCAAACGTTTGGTAGTAAATCAATGGCAAATAGTTCGAGGGACTAAATAAGTTACTTTCGCCCCTCGGATAACAATGGACTATTATATAACGCCTGTTCGTATGCAATGCAATTATGAAAATATAGAATATGATTATTAAAGCAATGTAGCTTTATGCAAAATGTAGTTATAGAATATGAGTCATCATCATCATCATCATATCAGCTAATAGACGCCCACTGTTGGACATAGGCCTCCCCCAAGGATCTCCATACCGATCGGTCCTGCGCCTCCCGCATCCAGCGGCTTCCCGCGACCTTCACCAGATCGTCGGTCCACCTTGTGGGGGGCCTACCAACGCTGCGTCTCCCGGTACGCGGCCGCCACTCGAGGACCTTTCCGCCCCAACGGCCGTCAGTCCTACGAGCGATGTGTCCTGCCCACTGCCACTTAAGGTTTGCAATTCTTTGGGCTATGTCGGTAACTCTAGTTCTTCTACGGATTTCATCATTTCTGATGTGATCACGTAGAGAAACCCCGAGCATAGCCCGCTCCATTGCCCTTTGGGTGACTTTGAGCCTTCTGATGAGACCCATTGTAAGCGGCCACGTTTCAGTTCCGTATGTCATCACTGGCAACACGCACGAATTGAAGACTTTCGTCTTGAGACACTGCGGTAGATGGGCCGAGAATATGAGTATTATATATAATACTCATATTCTATAACATTGTTTACTAAATAATTTTCTATATCATTTTAACCATAAATTGATCTGAAATAATATTATTCATTTGAATGAATAATATACGAAATGTTGTTATAGGAAGTGTCGATAGACCAAGTAAAAACTATATCCCGTGAAGGTTATTTCCTTTGAAATGAGATCATTTGTAATTATAAGAAATGAAACGCACCCGTGCTACTCAGAACCGCCCGTCATTGTACTCCCTACTTCTAGATCCCTTACTTGAATACATGCCTCAATCTCAATCTTAAAGGGGAAAGTTTATTTACAACGATATGCTGAACACCTTTTGACTCAACTGTCCGGTACTTGTGTTCACCACAATTGCTTGGCAATTTTTTTCTTCACTTCATAGTCAATGAACTCAATCGTCCTAAAATTTGACAAGAATTTTTAAACTGTTATTAAAACAGCACAAATTTTTTTAAACTGGTATTGACATTTTCTAAAACTGGGTTTTTCGCCGGGGCGGCCAAATACTCCAAAATCGAATTAACTACATTTCAAATTGTTTTACCCTATATACCTTTGGTGCTCCAGGGCAGGTATTTTTATTTTGCGCAACTAGCAACACTGGCTGCCAGGGCGGTTTGATCGAAGCCGCGGGCGTACCGCCGTAACTCAAGTCTCAAAGCGATGACTCGCTATCGTTATCGTGACATTAGAACAATAGTTTTAATGTCACAGGTGACATTTTGAACTATTGTTCTAATATTACGAAAGCAATAGCGAGTGATCGCTATGAGTTAGGCGGTAGCCCCCCCGATTTGACACAAATTGCTCTCCCCCTACCAGGTGCGCTAGAGGCGTGGGGAAAATATCAACCGATTCCGCATATGGTGCAGCTACCGGGAAAAATCCAAAAGTCTGACATGATGGCGGCAGCGCTGGCGAAATTTTGTGAAATGTTGCGATTTTGGAAAAGAAATCGGGATTTTGACGCGGTTGCCGGCGTTTTTCGACTGACAACCCCGGATGACATTTTATAGTGCTCGCCGAAGAAAATCGAACCGTTTGTTAATTTTCCCCGATTTTAGGGTAATTTATTGAATTTATTTTGTAGTGTTCGGCGAAGAAATTCGAACCGTGGACTAATTTTCCCCGATTTTAGGGTAATTTTTTGAATTTATATGCTTCTTACTCGCACTTCCATAGCGGCTCTCCCTTGGCCTGTCAAGGTCTTATGCTGCCCAGAACCGCCTATCATTGTACTCCCTATTTCTAGATCCCTTGCTTGAAAAGTAGGTATATTTAAAACTATTCAGTGCACACATTTGGACTCGCCTGTCGGGTATTTGGGCGCAGCAAAATCGCCTGGTTATGTAATAGTTGGTTTTTTGTGTCTTGTCTTCATAGTCAATAAACTAAATCGTCCTAAAATTTCAAGCTTACAGCACTAAGTTTTTTTATTTATATTGACATTTTCAAAAACATAGGGGTTGCTACATCAGCAGGGATGAGGCCCGCCAAGTCATGGTTATTGTATTGGGCATGCTATAACTTAACACTAAACAAATTTCTAGCCTTACAGGAGAACCGTTACCGGGAGGGATCGGTAGCTCCTGGACTTTAAGCTGACACGCTTCTGTATCTGACACTTGCCTCTTATTGCCCAACGTTATTCTCATTATGACTTGATTTCTTTCAGTACAAACTTTTCGGTTATTTGGAAAAGTTTTCTTCATTTTCCGACCCCTGCCAACGCCTTCTTTGCATCCTCTTTGCGACCGTCAAACGAAATAAACAAAAAGTACTTATGTAACATCAAAATTCCACTTTCCCACAGAAAGTTTTCTTTTATTGTGATGACAATTTCATCATATCAGCTTTATTACGTAGAGTTTAAATAAAATTAAAGTAATTTAAAATAAATAAATTCAATTTATATTAGAAGTTTATGGAGTATAAGTATAATTATTATATGTGATGAAAAAGCCCTCTCTGATAATAGAGAAACATGGGATGTTTACCATCAATTAGGCAACTATATTGAGTTAGTTTTACTTAATATTTAATATTTGATCGTTAATATAATTAGCAATAACATGAACAATTACATCTTCTTAAAATACATAATCATTTTAAGAAGATCTTAATATGCATAAGTACTTAAACATTTTATTAAAATGCATAAGCATCTTGTTAAAATACATAACAGAGACAGAAGGTAACACACTGGTGTGACAATACGGTGTGACTACGGATCGGTTGGGATTTTTATATAGGTACAAGATGAAAAGTCAATTAAGTACTACGACAATACGAAGTATTATCTGTGTCTACCAGACATTATTTTATACTAATTTCTCTCTTAGTAACGAGTGTAATTATGTAGAACCTTAACTGTAATCGCGCTAATACAGTTTTAATAACGCTGTCTAAATTATGTTCAGCTCGGCAGAAAATTTAACGTGCCTAATTATTTCTAATAACTACATGGTAACTGTAGCAGCCAGTAACTGTTAATTAGCATTTCAGTACCTATCGGTAATTTTCACGAACTTTAATATTCTGGAACTAAGAAAATTACTGGAAGTTATTACTAAGATTATGGTATTTTAACACTCCGATTGACGTTTAAGCTTACAGTGTGAAAAAATGGTGTAGAATTCTACTATACAAAAAAGACTGTAGTCTAAAAATAAACAGAAAAGAAGTACAATAACCGAAAAAAATAATTGCAAAATAGCTTAGATTAATCTTCTAATATATAAAAGGCTCGTATTATAGTATTTGTTATCAAAGTCTGTCCGAAATCAACAATAAAAGAACTCGAAGAGATAAAGTTGCGACTATTTATTTAATTTTTTTTGACAACATTTTTGTAGTTGACATAAATCGATAAACTAGAGTAGTGATAAAATGAGGTATAGATTCGTGCTGTGGAGATTCTATTTCTGGACATCCTCCACATCACGAGAAGGTTATTCTTCTCGTGATGTGGTGAAAAGATCTCTCTTAGAGAATTAATAAAATGAGCATGTTATTACAGTAATAGTCAAATTTGATAATATTTCGTAAGTTCATACACTATAGGTATTCATAGAAAATATTTTAGTGGACATAAAACAAGAAATCTTTAACTGTAAAAAATATATGTAAATAAAATTAAAATCTTCTCTGACTGACAAAGGTAAATTCATCAGGTAATTGTTAATCGATCAGGAAACCTAACGATTCTACCATATCTAGTTATTGGACTAGACTTTACTATGGACCCTGCCGAACGACTACGTTCCACTACAGAACCTGTCTCGGATCTTTTCGCAGTGGCTCTATAATTGTTACTAAGAGAGCTGTCTGAGCTGCATATTTCTAGAGGATAGAGCTTTTGCATTGGCCTAACCAAAAACTTTTCCCGAACGCATAACGCCATCTATCCCTGGATAGAGTTCTACAATAAGAACTAGTGGCCAATGCACTCATTTATTATCTGTTTCGACTAACACTATGTCACCTACCTTTAACTCATAATTTGGTTTGTATTTCTTAGTTTGTATTAGTGATGTAAGATACTCCCTTTGAAATCTTTGTCTTAAATCATTTCTTAATTTTTGTAAATATTTATGACGTTTGGACATTAGTAGCGTCGATGCAATCTAGATCTGCTGCAGCACATTGAGATAAAGGAGAAAGGAAGTACGCTGGTGTTAAAGGTTGTAGTTCCTCACTGCTGTCATCCTCGACATATGCATGTCAGTGGTCGGCTATTCATTATGGTTTCACTATCACATAAGACAGTATTTAACTCCTCATACGATAGGCTAGTGGTGCATTGAATTTTCATTTGATGCGATGTATAGTTATTTATCTCTCAATTTCCTCCCAATCTAAGCTGGATAACAAATTATTAGTACCCACGAAGTTCTTGCCGTTATCGGTATATATAACACTCATTCTTCCTCTTCGTGATATAAATCTCCTTAATGTGATAACGAATATGTGACTTTCAATAATTAAAATAGTTTTTACATTTAAAAACTGGTTAGTGTTTAAATTATATGTAAAAATAAATTTATTGTAAAAAAATATGAAAAAATAATTCAAGTTCACTATATTTCTACAATTCACATGGCATTTCTAAAACGTTTCTCTGACACTTTAAAACTTTCCAGTTTTATGACCATTCTATCGCAGTACGTGCTATCGACTTTGGAACAGTCTACGTCTTTCAATAAAACGGACTCAATCGTTATCATCTTTTAAAAATCAAGTCCAACTTTCTTTCCTCAGAATATAGTATTATTATTTCTGTATAATCACTTCATCTTTGTGGTCATTTACATTTTTTTCTCTTCTATTTATTAGTTCGCACTTGCTAACCTGGTAATGGGTTGCTGTGGCTCAGTAGTTACCTATAGTTCTTTAAAATTAAATATATGTCCGATCAATAAATATAATACTAACATTCTAGTAGAATCATTGGAATAGACTGAAGCTTCTACTAAAACAATGCCATCTACTGGATGTTTACTCAACCCGGAGAACTTACAAATAATAACAAACCAATAATAAATTAAAAGTCAATAATCGAGATGAAAACTATTCTATTTTTGAAGTTGGAAAAAATAACATATACCTAGTAAGTATCTTGTGTATATTGTATAGTATGTTTATAATATGAGAGTTCGCCTACGACGATAAGACCGCCCTTTCGTGTATTTTTTTAAAGAAATTGTTATTGTATAAAATAAAGAGTTTTTCATTCATTAATTCAAGTTATTATAACAGACATTTTTATCTCGATGAGTTCTAGTAAAATTAAAGCTATTTATTGGCATTTTTACAAGCTATTATTCACTTTCACCTGTCCCGGTGTCTGTAATAAATCTTGCAAGTGAAATTTGACCCAATTCCCGGTTTCCAATTGAGCTGAAATTTTTCATGCATATGTTTATCGCGTGACAATGCAATATTATGATGACATGGAGCTGATCTGATGCTTGAGGCTGGAAAGTGGCCATAGGAACTCCTAAACGACACAACCCCATCGAGTTTAGGCTCGTTGTTCGTATTGACGAGTACTTTGATCCGTTATGGTAAAATTAAATCTTGTTTATAAAAAAAAAATTTTTTTACTATTAATTTATTTCTATTGCAATGGCTCAGCCTATGACAGCGCCGGTGACGGCTACTACGCGACTGCCGGAGAAACAAAAAATGTGTAAAATTTTCCGTCCACTTGCCGGAGCCGGCGCGGGCGAGACAATTATCGTGTAAATTTGTGCGTTATCCAATATGCTACTGTGACGCCGCATGTGATCGCAAATGAGAAAACATTGGAATCAAATCAGCGTCAATCAAGTCGAAACTCGATTGGTAAATAAAGGCTAATGAATTAATTGTTATAAACGTAGGCTTTTGAATTAATAATCGCGTCCAATGCTGCAATACCTACTTTTTGAACATAAATCTTATTAATTTAAACAGTTTTGAAAGTCTCATTTTTCCCGGGAATTTCGAGACTGGACCGAGTTTAATTTTTTTAGTCCCGGGGCTCGAAAATTTATCGAGACTGAAAACCTTAGTAGGTAGGTAGGGTCTGTCGTAACGCCTTTTTGTAACGTACAGTTTTTGCCGGCTTCCTTAACGTCCTAAAGTGTTTTAAGGGGGCGGCAGTTAGAATAGTGCCTAGGGGCGAAAAATGTATAAATCCGTCCCTGGCGATACCGTTCCAAAATAATGTCTCCACAAACGGCACATATCAAGGGAGGGGATCGTCGAAGTGTGACATTGTATGACAAGGGGTGGGAGGAATCCTAAAGTTTTATAACGTCACATTCAAATCTAATAAAGTAAGAATATATAAAAATCAATGTATGTATGTTTGTCCTCTATGCGATCCGAAACCATTAACGAAAAACATTAAAATTGCAAAAAATGTGTCGTCACTCGTCACCTCTCGTCACACGTTGCGAGCGTCGGTGGCGCTGTGGACTCGGCACTTGTCTTCCAATGCGGTCTCGAACCGAGGTCCGGGTTCGAGACCGCCATGTACCACTGTGTTTTTCGTTTCGAATTTCATATGTACATTTGTCTGACGCTCCTACGGCGAAGGAAAACATCGTGAGGCAACCTGCATACATCTGCGAAGAAATTCAAAGGTGTATGTGAAGTCGACCAATCCGCACTGGGCCAGCATGGTTGACTAAGGCCTAATCACTCGAACATAGGGTAGGCTCGAGACCCTCGGTGGGGACGTGTATGACCTGTGATGATGTGTCGTAACATTAAATAGTGTCTCACAATTATGTGACCATTTGTGGCAAGGGCCAAAGAAATTATTTAATTTGTGTGTGTGAGGGGGTCAAAAAGTAATTTAATTTGTGTGACCTAATTAATGGACAGCCCCTTATTACATACGAGTACTTTATACTTGACATTCGATCTACATCTATACTAATATTGTAATAGTTACTTACTTACTAATATTATAAAGCTGAAGAGTTTGTTTGTTTGTTTGTTTGAACGCGCTAATCTCAGGAACTACTGGTTCGAATTGAAAATTATTTTTGTGTTGGATAGTCCATTTATCGAAGAAGGCTTTAGGTTATATAACATCACGATATTGTTATTTTCGGGCATCCACGCGAACGAAGTCGCGGGCCCAGCTAGTAATTATATAAATGCGAAAGGTCACTCATAAAGAAATCTCAAAACCGCTTGACGTACAAAGATGAAATTTGGCAGTGTGGTACTTTATAGTTAGTAGACGTTCGCTGAGAACGGGTTTTGCGACAGGACCGGACTAAGGAGGTCTAAGGGCTCTCGTATGTTTGGTTGCAAATCCTTCTTTTTTTGCTACAAACTTGAAAATTAGCAGAGGTAGTTTGTAGACGTCCACCAAGAACAGATTTTGCGACAGGGCCGGCTTAAGGGAATTTATAATCGCTTTAGCAACCCTATGTGTTAAAGTTGCTTTGTGTGATAGGTAGACCTTTTATGTTCACTGAAATATGAAACATGATTAAACTTCATAGTACCTTATATCTTCATTACTACGCGGATGAAGTCGCGGGCATCAGCTAGTTTATTATATGTATACATATAATACCACTTCTTTTTTTATAAGTGACATAAAAATAAAACAGCATACCCATCATCTGACTAGCCCCATTAAATAGTCCCTTAAAGAAACAACTGAGACCGTTTTGTCTCAATAGTCCCATGGGACAAATGAGACTAACATTTTCGTAACAGAAGTCTAATGGGATACGTGCAACCGATAGCGAGGCAGACCCCAGTATGGGATCCCTTTTTTGGCCCGGTACCATAAGATTTTAGATCAACCATAAAAGGTTCTGGCTACCTCTTACCACGAGACGTGTGGTATGTCCCCTGCTAATCGAGGCTTACTCATTAAACTCACTCATAAAACTCATCAAAAGCTAGCGTGGTGTTCCGTCATTCCAATCATAGGATGACCTGGGGCCTAGATGACTTAGACTTTATTAACACGTTATACACGGTTATTTTTTTATCATCCTGGAAAATTTAAGGGAAGCTTCATGACATGGTATTAGAATGATTTAAATATGAATAAAAAAATAACTCACTGAATTTTATATTAATTTTCTAAAAAATCCCAAAAATGTTGCACTAGTTGAGAGCAGCATTTTTAGAGATTTTTTTTATGTAATAATGGATGTGTCCTGAAGCGTCTAAAATTTTCCAGGGTGATAAAAAAATAACCGTGTATATTTGTGTGTGTGTGTGTGTGTATGTATGATTGCTTAGTGAATGTTGAGAGCTTTTGACATGAACCTCAAGTACGTATTATTTAAAATTATTACTTTGTAATTGACAATAATGATTAAAATACTTTTTGGCACTATAAAGTTTTTAATTTAAACTTAATTTAATATTATTACAGTTGACTGTTTTTTTTCAGATTAAATAATAAATAAAGATAATGTTAGTAGGTACTTAACTCATTATTAGTAGAATATTACAGGCAACGATGATCGCATGTTAATCCAAGCTAACTAGACGACGATTCGTGCAGATTTAAGGAGGGAAAATCTCTACGGTTTGACCGGTTAATCGAATAATCCGGGACAAAGACAAAGTTACGCTCGGCGTCTGGTGGTAAAAAGTTAAATTGCATTAGCTTGGAATTCTTATGCTGGAGTCGTCGGGTAACTTCATAATTTAACACTCAAGTCCGGCCAGTATATCAACACAGGTTAACTTGGTATAGGCGGTGTATATATATCCTTTAGCCACTCAATAGTCAGGATTAGGTTGGAAATCGAATTTTAAAATACATTTAGATTTTTCAACTTAAGCTTTCTCTTAATAATTGTTAAAATAGAGTGAACATTTTTACTGTGCATTATCAAAGATGACCTCAGTCTACCTGATGAAAAGTTTTCAACAGGTCCATTATGAGACTTACGAGTACAAGCGCAGGAATAGACCAAACCTACCATCACCGCAATTTGCCTTCGCTGAAGATTATTAAGTACTGTCACAGATTACATAATTCTAGTACAGTACTACTTAAGTAGACAGACAGTACCTACTTAAAAAGTAAAAACTAGTTGTGCCCGCGACCTACGTTTCGCTGTAATAAAGCTCAACACTGAAGTTTCTTTATTTATAAGATGGGGATTTCTTATCTTCCAGTGGAAATTAAAGAAATCCTTCCTTTGTCTACGTCTGCCAACGAACCTCTGTAGGTACATGTTTCTAGCTCCAGTAGTTTGAGCTCTATGTTGATACCCCAGTCAGTCAGTTACCAAAGCCTTTAAATATAGATGTATTACCAAACCGGTATTAAGAAATCGATAGGTACTGTACTGCATTTATAACTTTAACTTTATTTATATTCAGTTTCGTAAGTTGCATTGTGAAAAACGGCTTTGTGAGCTCTCTAAAACACCTGTGTTAAAGCTATTCGATCCGTCGTTATATTCCGAATGGCATATTCTAATTACTAGGTGCGGAACACGTGTATTTTCCTTTCATGGAGTGAAAACAGGCTCCGCGCTAGCCCAAATAACACAGAAAATAACTGCAACCAATTGTTGATGTGTAATATCTTTAGCGGGGGGTGAGTGAGACTGTTGGCGTGGCGACGCATGCCGTGGCGACGCGTCGCCACGCGATATGATAGTATGTATGTATGCAGATTACCTGTACCAAATAATGTTGATATTTCACATCTGCCAGGCGTCCCGTGACGGCTCCTTATTTTCTTCTTCCCCTTCTTCTTAGCCTTTTTCAGTTAATGCCACTTCTCATGATTTAGGGGACTTCAATCTACTTCACTCCTGTTATATTCTTTATGTTGTCGTACTAACCCATCTGCAGTCTTCCTTGTGGTGTTTCTCGCACAATGGTCTCTACTCCACCTAAGATCTACAAAACGAGCCTTACCATCTCAAAGCCTTCTCTTCTCATGACCAATGATATAATAATTAAAAATTAAAGTGGCACTCGGGGACTGCCGCGATAAAACATTTTTTATCAACTTATGCAATTATAATTATTTATTTATTTTATTTATGCAGTATTTTTTTTTTCTTTGATATTAATTCAAGTTTTTTCTTTGATATTAATTCAAGTTACACGTTTTGAGCGTGGTGACCGATAAGAAAACATTTTTTTTTCTTTTATTGAATAAATGAGAAGTTAATATTGTTTAAAATATTTTTATTATCTTACAATACATGTAGGTTATTCAGGAATTTTTATCATTGAAACTATAGGTTTATGGTATGATATAAGAAACATAAGTTTGAGACTTGATATCCTCTAAATATCTGGAAAATACCGCGTCAAAAGTTCAAAACACCCGTGCCGAAGTCTGCCAAACTGAAACGACGTTAGACGATGCACGGCTTTCAACGCCGCGCCGCACGGTCACGGTGTAGATAGGTAACAAGCGATCCTGGATAGCTTACCTTAGCCATCACATTGATGCCGCCTCATTGGTGTAGATGTAACCTTTCAATGGGGGTTGTCCAGATTGAAGACATTAATTTACCTAGTATATACTGACTAATACAGATGCTCCTCCTCCCCTATTAGAAATAGTAAATAAGATCCTTTATAGTAGATATGTAGCTAGGGCTTTTCTAGCGCTCTAGGTTAATAATGTAGCTAGAAAAGCCCTAGGGCTGTAAGTAATTTATTGCCAGTATGATGGTTAGATGTACGCGAACTTTTTGAAATAGTGAAGTGTTTTTTTTAATTACTTACCACCCTAGGACTTTCCAAGCTACATTATTACCCTAGAGCGCTTATTGGTCACCTATAAGCCCTATTTGGGGGTAATAAAGACCCACTTACCTCACAATCAAGATGTAAAGCAGAGTAGTTAGCTCGGGTGTAAGCACTATTTGCACCCTCGAAAAATTATCTCGGGCTGCAATTGATGCCTTACAGCCCTTAGCTACTAATCTCATTGATTTACTACCAAGCGTAGATAACGCATGAACGATCGAAAAGTGGGCCGGTGAAGAACTGCTCAATCGCGACTCGTGCAGTTCCATAGTGAGTGATTAACTGTCGGCACGTAAACATGCCGAAGTGCGCATTCAAAAGTTGTGGTAACCATAGCCAGAAACGACAGAACAAAAGACGTGATTTCATATTTTGCGTGAGTAAACTCATTACACATCTTATTATGTATTCAAATATTCGATTTATACGTAAAAACCAATCAAAAACAATTATTTTAATCATAAACATGTCGCTTCGCGTCAGTGTCAGTACATCACAATCGTCTCGCTCGCACGGGCGTCGTTTCACGATGTGTTATCTCATTCATGCGTTGGAGCGACAACGCGATAAGCAATTTCAAGCATTATGTTTGAGAGTATAAAGTTGATATTTTCTTGTAGCAATTACTAAAACGTCGTTTGATCTGTGGCTAGGTATGAAATGATGTAACTTCCCACGGTTGTACTTTAAACAGTTGCCGTAATAATGCAGAATAAGGTTGAATTCGATAAATACGATACTTTTTTTATGGTAATTTTCATTCGGGCGTGCATATTCAAGTGTATATCAGCGAGTACAAATGCATAGTCGATTAGGTGACAGATTTCAAGCGCGTTTTTGTATGAAGCGCTCTATCTACGTTTGGTAGTAAATCAATGACTAATCTACTATTAATGTTATCGTCGGTTTTCGTTTTTTCTGCTTTTATTTTCTGTTGGGTACCTACCTACATGGTACCTACTTACTTCTACTTTTATCTTTTACCTATTTTTACTTGAAGGAAAATTAAATTATATCAAGTATACGTTGATTTTTACAAGCTTTTATTTAACTTGCAATGTAAGTATGTATGTTCGGGTGAAATCTTGCAACTCAATTTTTAAGCAGATATCTTTAACCGATTGAACTGAAATTTTGTATACACGTTCAGTTTGGATGACAATGCATGGTTGACTGTGTGACGTCATTCTAAATCCAAGATGGCGGCATACCCAAGATGGCGGACCAATTATTTTTAATGCACCCCTAGTTACAATATGGGTATCAAATAAAAGGTCTTGCTAAGAGTAACTCGAAAAATAATGTGACGTCACTATTAATCCAATATGGCGGACTTCTAAAGCTTGAAAATCTTATCCTTATCTACGAAACCCTTATCTACGCCAATGTGCTGTCTTTTTCTCGTCCCGACCATGTGCGTATGCCGTTTTGTAATACTATATACAATATATATACTATATACAATATTCACATCTTTATTATAATATCATTCGCTTTGTATATCCTTGACTAGGTATACTTTAAGTACTAAGCACCATGTGAATGTGCCTGGTGACACGGACATATCGTCAGCTGTCACTAATAGCACAATATAGAGAACGATACTATGTATATTGTGCTAATAGGTAACGACGGGTAAGGAAGCCTCTGCCACTAAGTGGTCGTCTCGTCTATAAGAAGAAACACGATTACTTTGTTAAGGAATATACACTCTCATGGCATAGGTTAGGTACTGTTAAACTGCTTAATGTCTTGGAAATAAGAATATTATATATATTTACTACTCTAGGAATTGATCACTTTGCGGTTTAATTTCACAACCTTTATAGACACTAAGATAGATCAACCGAGGGGCCATCGAAATGTGCGGATATCGAACTGCACCGCATAAAAATCTAAAGAGTGGAGTAACACTGTTACTGTTATCTTGAGGTAGAAAATTACAGAACTAAGAACACATTCAGATTTTAAATTCGAAGAAACTAGTCAAAGAAGTCGCTTACTTCGGGCCTTCTTTTTAATGTAGCGAGCGGAAATTAAAATTAACTGCAGTAACATTCACTATGGGTCCTCGCATAAAACCCTGTGGCAGGCGTCTCGCAGCTCGTGAATTCGTTTCGGCTGAAGAATGGAGAACTACTAACAGCGGAGCGCATAACCAATTATTATAGGCCCGTTCCAGATAAGCATTTTTAGCCATAAATATCAACATTTTTAGCATCTCTGCGTTTCATTAGCCGGTGATGCTAGTTTTTCTTGCTGGTTGTCATGCGTTTCATTTAAGCATTTTTGACACGAAATGCTAGCATCAAATACCCATGTTAGTAGATGGGTCCTCTGATACCACTTTTTGACAGCTTTCAAATTTGACATTTGGAATCTTTTTTCATGAATCAAAAAGGATTTTCAGCGGATTTAAAGAATTTCTTGAAAGATATTTATAGTATTAGCTAATTCTGATTTATATTATTAAAAATTTTAAGTGGCTTTTAAGTGAGGTGTCAAAATTCAGCACGAACCTTGAACAAAATCAGTACCTTGCGTTTCATTTGTAACAATTAGCGCGGCTAAAAATGTCAACATTTCTTATAAGAAACGCAAAACGAGGCTAACATCAGATGTTAGCCTCAGAAAGTAGCAGTGCTTTATCTGGAACGCAGAGTATGTACAAACGGGAATTGCGAATTAAGGCCGCAGCCACAGGAAACAATATTCATCTGCGAATATAACGAGTAATCCGCTGATTGGCAGTTCGATTAGGAAACTTCGCAGTATGTTTGAAACACAATGTTTTGTTGTTTCATATTCTACAATTGTTATATTATAAGTTAATCTTATTGTTTTACTACTCTCGGGATCAATAAAAGCGAGGTAGGCGTATTGCAGAGCATTCTTGCCAAACCTTCATCGGATGAGGCGGTAATGCTTTACAATATGGTCTCCAAAATAATGTTTCCGCAATGATATGTAGCAACTAGCATTAGGGGTATGATGGGGCTGGTATATTCAGAAATGTTTAAAAGCCCCTAATCATGAATAAAAAAAAGTTAATCTTTTCACAGGAGCTCGTTGACCTACTTCCAATCGTTATTTGATTTAACTTTAAACTTATCATATACTTAATATTAGGCTAAAGGCCCCTGTAGACGATCAAACATGTTTGTCAAATGTACGTATTTGGCAAACTTGTTTGTTAGTGTAGGGCTGTGTTTGACGCGTTTTACAAACAAAATACATGATTGTCGTGTTTGTCAAATAAGTTTGAACGTGTACGGCGGTGTTTGTCAAACAAAATCTCACTCGTTCTCGTGTCGTCATTGAGGAAGCTATGCCCAGTGACGACAATATTATACAACAAAGAAAGAATTATTTTAATTGGCGGCACAGATACAAAAATATACAGATAGTATTACAATATATACAAAAATTACATATAATTTTTATTATAAAAAAAAGTTGTGTGGTTTTATGAAACCACGATACAAGTGAAACTTTTTATCGGGTCGTAGGCATTTAACTGAACATTTATTAAGACTATATTGGCCTTTATTAAGGTGGCGCCGTGGACTCGGCACTTGTCTTCCAATCGGGAGTACCGAGTTCGAGACCGCCATGTACCACTGTGTTTTTCGTTTCGAATTTCTTATGTACATTTGTCTGACGCTCCTACGGTGAAGAAAAACATCGTGAGGCAACCTGCATACATCTGCGAAGAAATTCAAAGGTGTATGTGAAGTCGACCAATCCGCACTGGGCCAGCGTGGTTAACTAAGGCCTAATCACCCTAACATAGGGTAGGCTCGAGCCCATCGGTGGGGACGTATATGAGCTGTGATGATGATATTGGCCTTGGCTGCTTTGCCGAGCGCCTTTCATTTGTCTTTTCATTTCCGCGGCCGGTTGTAATGCGACATTCGATAGATCAGTGATGGTCCGCGGACCGCTAGTGGTCCCAGCCGAAGTGGTCCGCTAAGCCATAGGAAAAATAATATTATAGATATAACAAACAACCCTTTATTCATCTCTATGTTGGTCTAGAGTTGGTGGTCCATGGCTAGGCAGATATTTGTAAAATGGTTCCTCGACACTAAAAGGTTATGAACCACTGCGATAGATGGATGAAAAAATTTGAGGCGACGGAATGTTGGCTAGACGGCGAGCGAGTGTGGGGTGTGGGGCTTACCTGACAGAATGCCGGACCTACCCACTAAAATCCTGCCATTTAGGGGGCGTGTGGTAGGGTCCTCAATGCGGCATCTCTACTCACGCGCCCGAGAAGAGATTTTATACCATACAGCTTATCGTTTCCTTGCACGACTATGGCGCCGCCTCAAAATTTGCCAAAAGACCCTTTTCTACCATTTAACCATGAAGGATAACTAGCACAAATTATATTACAGAAAAAGCTGTGAGCGGCAGCGCCGATCGATGACCATGAACTACAAAATATAGGGACTAGAGTCGGGTTCTGCGGTCCGAACGTTAAAAATCGCATTGGCAACTCGTAATAGTAGATTGCTTTATAAGGGTGGAAAGGAATCAATCCCTACGAGGTTGTTAGACGCCCGAGCGCAGCGAGGGCGGCTATAGTCCGAGTAGGGTTTGATTCCTTTTACCCGTGTGTAGCACTCTACTTTTCATTTCGAATGCAAGGAAAATAAAAAATAGCTTTTCTAATAAAATTTATTAATAAAAATACTCCTAACATGACATATCGACATCGTGTTTTACACTTAGTGTACTTTTAAGCATTGAATATCTGCTCCATAGCGTAGACGCCTGCACTTTATGAGATAGTTCATTAAAGTATATAAGAAATACATTTTCAGAAAATGATTTTATATTCCTTGCATCTCGCCACTTCATAAAGTCGGAATATGTATTTAAATATCTTTCCTTTGAAATTTTTGGCAAAAAAATTTCGAGTATTGTATTTGCTTCGTTCGTGACTGAATCTGGAGCCGAAATTTCAGAATCGCTTGAATTCATTGTTTTTCTTAAATACCTAAATCACACAATCAAGATTTCGGTACAGCGTAACAGATTCCCCTCCCGCCAAAATTATCTTTTTCACAGGTATTTTTAAATTTGGAACATATCGCGTTACCTGTTACTGGCCATTCAGCCAAATACTTTTATTATCATTGTACCAAAGATTGTATGTACGTAACCTAATTCAGTTCTATTTTTAAAATTTTACTTTCCGCCCTAAGGAGGGAAGTAAATAGTATGAGAATTTCCCGCCCGCTGGTGGGAACTAGCGTTTTCCTCCCAATACTCAGATCAAGGAAACGCTCCTTTCCGAGCATGAGGAATGAAAAATTCTTAACTGGCTTCAAGATGTGTCATGTCAACATATGGATCCTAAGAAATTCTACAACATTTACAATAAGCGTGTAGGCTACTTTCCTACATATACTAAAGTTACAATAAATTACTACACAAAATCTAACACTAATTATATACACGCACACACATACATACATATAATATATAATTATAAATATTTATGCACACTTACCTAATATTATTTACATATTTATTAATATCTAATGTATCAGTTTGTCGGTGTCGATAAATTCGGTGAAACATTGATAACGCGTATCGACGCTAATGCGCGATGCAAAAAATCGCCTATTGTTCTGCGCGAATGAGTTACCTGCACGCGCGTCGTTCAGCCAGTCGATGCTTGACTACGACATTGATATATTGTCTCTCGCCCTAAGCTTTTGTCTACGCTTCGCTTTCGTAGTTATTTATCTGTCGCTTTCTTCTCTTTCTATCCGTTATATTGTGTATATAAACCAGGGCTGTAGCTAAAGTCGAATCTGAGGTAGGGCAGCATTGGTTACAGGTAGGGCGGAAATAAAAAAAATATCATAATTGATCTAACCTCGAAGCACGAGCTCCTAAATCAATCACCATGTATATGTATATGTAAATACCTATGTAAATTGATTTAGGAGCTCGTGCTTCGAGGGTAGATCAATTATGATAATTTTTTTCCGCCCTACCTGTAACCAATGCTCTACATCAGTAGTTCCCAATTACTTTTTCTTGCGTACCACTCCAAGAAAGACCTGAAATTCGCGTACCCCTTATTGCAGGAATAATAAATAAAAATTAAATCGGGTTTTTGGCGTTTATTATTATCTGAATACAGTTTAAATGATGGTGAAAATAAGTTTAATGTGACAAATGTGCACGTTTTTCTTTGTATAATTCTGAAAAATCTGGTTGTTCATTGGTTAGTTTTAGCCTCAAGTCGTCTTCAATTTAAAGTCTTTCACGATGTTTAGTTTTATGCTTGACATGTCCAAAAAACCGCACTCGCAAAGGTACGTCGTGCAAAATGGTAGTAAATACTTTTTCATTCCTCATGCTCGGAAAGGAGCGTTTCCTTGATCTGAGTATTGGGAGGAAAACGCTAGTTCCCACCAGCGGGCGGGAAATTCTCATACTATTTACTTCCCTCCTTAGGGCGGAAAGTAAAATTTTAAAAATAGAACTGAATTAGGTTACGTACATACAATCTTTGGTACAATGATAATAAAAGTATTTGGCTGAATGGCCAGTAACAGGTAACGCGATGTGTTCCAAATTTAAAAATACCTGTGAAAAAGATAATTTTGGCGGGAGGGGAATCTGTTACGCTGTACCGAAATCTTGATTGTGTGATTTAGGTATTTAAGAAAAACAATGAATTCAAGCGATTCTGAAATTTCGGCTCCAGATTCAGTCACGAACGAAGCAAATACAATACTCGAAATTTTTTTGCCAAAAATTTCAAAGGAAAGATATTTAAATACATATTCCGACTTTATGAAGTGGCGAGATGCAAGGAATATAAAATCATTTTCTGAAAATGTATTTCTTATATACTTTAATGAACTATCTCATAAAGTGCAGGCGTCTACGCTATGGAGCAGATATTCAATGCTTAAAAGTACACTAAGTGTAAAACACGATGTCGATATGTCATGTTAGGAGTATTTTTATTAATAAATTTTATTAGAAAAGCTATTTTTTATTTTCCTTGCATTCGAAATGAAAAGTAGAGTGCTACACACGGGTAAAAGGAATCAAACCCTACTCGGACTATAGCCGCCCTCGCTGCGCTCGGGCGTCTAACAACCTCGTAGGGATTGATTCCTTTCCACCCTTATAAAGCAATCTACTATGCTTCGCTGATACGATAAATGTCCTTTCAGTTAATAATCGGTTAATAAATAATCCACAATTAAAACAACACAATTAAATAAGCACAGCGATACTGCGACTTACGACATAAGCAAAATAGCAAATGAAGCAACTCCGTCTCCTTTACAGAACAAGGATACATTTTTTTTATAATACAAGGTCTGTGTCCCGGCCGCGATGCACGGTAGGTGAGCGGTAATTTTTTTACGGATAATTAGTAGATTTTACAACAAGTGCACAAAAAGAACCATTTTTACAAGCTTTTATTTAACTTGCAATGTAAATATGTAAGTATGTAAATATGTAAGTATGTATGTTCGGGTGAAATCTTGCAACTCAATTTTGAAGCAGATATATTTAACCGATTGAGCTGAAATTTTGTATACACGTTGAGTTTGGATGACAATGCATGGTTGACTGTGTGACGTCATTCTAAATCCAAGATGGCGGCATACCCGAGATGGCGGACCAATTATTTTTAATGCACCCCTACAATATGGGTATCAAATAAAAGGTCTTGCTAAGAATAACTTGAAAATTAAGTGGTGTCACTATTAATCCTTTATGGCGTACTTCTAAAGCCAAAAAATCAATTTTGAAGTAGATATCTTTAACCGATTGAGCTGAAATTCTGTATAGACGTTCTGGCAAACGACCTTGCAACAATGATGCGTTGAATGAGATGAACAGACTGAGAAACGTGTCCAGTGATATCTAAAAAGTAAAAAATAAATTAAATGTAAAAAAACGTTTTTAAAAACAAGCTTTTATTTAACTGTGCTAAAAAGAAAAAATAAACATTAACAGCCTTACAAATAAACGTGGCATAAAGTTAAACTCGAGAATAAATTAAGAATAAGCAAAATGTCTACAAATAAACCAAGAATAACTTATACCGAGTATAACATTGACATTTCTATTGATACAAACGTTATTCCGAAGTTATACTAGCCCGCACCCTTGTATAAACCTAGTATAACTCGATTTGTGCTTGTTTGCTGTGGTCATTTGAGGTTATTATATTTAAATATAGTTAATGGATACACTAAAGTAGTCTTTATTCAGTGTTAAAAATTAACAAAGTTCAAATGAGATCAATCATCATCATCATTTCAGCCAATAGACGCCCTCTGTTGGACATAGGCTTCCCCCAAGGATCTCCATACCGATCGGTCCTGCGCCTCTCGCATCCAGCGGCTTCCTGCGACCTTCATCAGGTCGTCGGTCCACCTTTTGGGGGGCTTACGTTCACGTAAAGAAACTCCGAACATAGCCATCTCCACCCCCCACCCCTCCTCCCCCAAATTAATGAGATCAATACAGTTAAAGATTTCGTCGGAGCTGATAAGAGCTCGGTGGTCGAAGTGGTCAAAGCGTCAATACGGTACGTTGGAGACACGGGTTCGATCCCCGCCCGAGACGAAATTTATTTATTGATTTATTCAGCATTTTTGAAAAAAAATCAAAGTTCTTTATCAAAATTTAACTATTTTCAAATTAATATAATTATTTACACGAAAGTATAAACAAATATAAAAATATGGAAATGAAACCAATCAACAAAACGGTCGCCCGGTCGAAAAACTGACAGCTTTCACTGATAAAATGTAACTTTTTTGTACATTTCTCTTTGATTGCGCTGTTGCCATATTGTGCATTTTGATAGATCGGAAGAATAGCTATACCGAAGATAAACCTCGTTTATTTGTCAAAAAATATTCTAGAGTTATTCTCGTTTTATACTAAGTATAACTATACCTAGTATAAGGGTGGAATAAATGTGGTATAACTCATTTATAATTGTAAGACTGTAGCAGTCTAGTCTAGTATAGTCTAGTCAACGCTAGAATATTTTTTGACAAATAAACGAGGTTTATCTTCGGTATAGCTATTCTTCCGATCTATCAAAATGCACAATATGGCAACAGCGCAATCAAAGAGAAATGTACAAAAAAGTAACATCTTATCTGTGAAAGCTGTCAGTTTTTCGACCGGGCGACCGTTTTGTTGATTGGTTTCATTTCTATATTAGTATATTTAGTGATACTTTCGTGTAAATAATTATATTAATTTGAATATAGTTAAATTTCGATAAAGAACTTTGATTTTTTTTTTCAAAAATGCTGAATAAATCAATAAATAGATTTCGTCTCGGGCGGGGATCGAACCCGTGTCTCCAACGTACCGTATTGACGCTTTGACCACTTCGACCACCGAGCTCTTATCAGCTCCGACGAAATCCTTAACTGTATTGATCTCATTAATTTGGGGGAGGAGGGGTGGGGGGTGGAGATGGCTATGCTCGGAGTTCCTTTACGTGAACACATCAGTAATGATGAGATCCGTAAGAGACGCCGCGTTGGTAAGCCCCCCAAAAGGTGGACCGACGACCTGATGAAGGTCGCGGGAAGCCGCTGGATGCGGGAGGCGCAGGAGCGATCGGTGTGGAGATCCTTGGGGGACGGCTATGACCATCAGTGGGCGTCTCTTGGCTGAAACGATGATGATGATTGATCTCATTTGAACTTTGTTAATTTTTAACAGTGAATAAAGACTACTTTAGTGTATTCATTAACTATATTTAAATATTATAACCTCAAATGACCATAGCAAACAAGTACAAATCGAGTTATACTAGGTTTATACAAGGGTGCGGGCTGGTATAACTTCGGAATAACGTTTGTATCAATAGAAATGTCAATGTTATACTCAGTATAAGTTATTCTTGGTTTATTTGTAGACATTTTGCTTATTCTTAATTTATTCTCGAGTTTAACTTTATGCCACGTTTATTTGTAAGGCTGTTACACTAAAACTTTTACTTATAACGTTATTTCACATTTGACACAATTTATATGACATAAAAGCTTGTCGCGAGATTTACCTTTGTAAATAAACAAGTAAAATAAATAATTTTATACATTAGGTACAATTTTCAAACTAGGTAAGTAAATACGAGTCGGTACTTAAAAGAACTCTTTTAAGTACTTTTAAGTTACTACACGCAAGTAAATCTCGCGACAAGCTTTTATGTCATATAAATTGCGTCAAATGTGAAATAACGTTATAAGTAAAAGTTTTAGTGTAAATGTTTATTTTTTCTTTTTAGCGCATATAAATAAAAGATGGTTTTTAATAAGGTTTTTATCCGAGACTTTTAGCATAAGTGACTGATAGTAATGTCGAGGATAAAATTGTTTTGTGGAGTTATAAACTCTGCTTTTCACTTCGATTGCGAGGAAATAAAACAGTAGTTTAACATAACATTCCTTTTATTAAAATTCAAAGTAAAATTAGTGCAGTCTTGAATACTGAAGGAAATTGTTTTTATGCCTTAAAAAACACATAAGGTAAATAAATTAAAGTAAATATAATAAAATAACAAATTCCATCTATGAACTTCTTGTTGTGTTTGGCTGTATGGCTCATTTTCTTTGCCATATACTCGTAGATACATTTATGTATGAGTAGATACGTTAATGCACTTGTGCACAAAATTCGATTTTGTGCAGCCTATATCCTGCACAAATAAGCACTTTCAGAGCATAAAAAGTGAAAATTATCTTATTGAAGAGATTGCCGCGCGTACCCCTTGATACAACGTCGCGTACCTCTGGGAGTACGCGTACCACTAATTGGGAACCACTGCTCTACATCACTGACCTCTAGGTCAGTGATGTAGAGGTATGAGGAATACCATAGCTAACATTACCAACATGAGTTGACCAACCGGTTGCCATGGAACTAGGAGTAGAGATTGTATTTTGTGCTTCCACCTGTTTTGAGCAGTAAGATTCTTCGTGGTCAATTTGCTCTTCAACTCTTCGTTTTTTTCCAAAGAAAGCCCGTATATCCATCGCAAAATCTTCAATTCATAGCAATAAAAATAACAATTGTATTGATTTTTGACTAAAACACTCTTTAGCGTACACTTCACTTACTTAACCAAACTACAAACAGACATAATCAATATCTAGTTTATGTTTATTTTAGTTTAAAAGGGGATTCCCTATTCTATAGATTGCAATAAAGCCCATATTGCAATCTATAGTACGGAGAATCCCCTCTGGATCACAGATATTACCTCTCACCTACCTGGCGGTCGCATCGCATCGCATGCGACCGGTGTGACGTCACGCTATGAATTTTATTTTATATATACACTGAAAAAAATTTTTTTTACAAAAAAAAAATATTTTACAACTAAAGCATATGTTTCATTAAGTAAAAAGCAATGTAGGTATTAATTTATAAATGTTCTTTCGTGAGGGTATTTTTCAATTTCAATTATTGCATAGCGTTAAGCCACACCGGTCGGATGCGACCGGTTGGCGGCTGACGGGTTCTCGTATAATTAAATAGACCCAGCGATGTGATGGCGCTTCAAATGCCATCTATACACAGAACAAATAATTTTTATTATATGCAGTGAATGTCACTAACTGTGGTATGTTCGGAAAGTTTAGATACCTATCGCTACAATTTTTTTTCCCGATGTCTCATTTGCATTGGCCTGCACCATTACAATATAAAACGAAACAATGACAAGCAGACTGATCTATTTCAAATGGTTAAAAGTATTGGACTGAAAATTGACATAATTGACTATTGCTTTTATGTGACTATTGTAACGTACCTTCTGTGATTGTTATTAGTGTGTTTACGCTGCTGTAATAATTTGAATTACATATCTATCAGCCGTAAGTGGAACTTTATTTACCACCCTTCACAACACACTCTAAAAGCGTTTTAAGCTAAAGTTATGAGGTTGGTTGAAAAAAACAAAAGGTGTTAAAGAATTAACCCTAAAGAAAAAATATGAACGCTATCAAAATTCTATTTGACGAGACTATAATATTATGAACTATAAATTTAAGTGTAGGTATCTTATTAAATGACTCTAAATCTGATCAAAACAAACGGTCTAAATGTCAATTTCCGAATTTTCAGAAAATCAACCCACCAAAAGGGGAGGCACTGGATTTTGGGCGAAAAAAAAACTATCTTTGTAGACAAGGCCAGGATAACCGCAAAAAATTACCAAAGTCAAATAAAAATTATTTCTTAATAATAATAATAAAAGGTGTTATTCTTTTATAAAAATAAAATTACTTTTTTGTTACACTCTTCCCCACTTCACCCTAATGTTTGCGCATCTCGGACCGGGGGGGCTACCGCCTAACTCATAGCGATCACTTGCTATCGCTTTCGTGACATTAGAACAATAGTTATAATCTCAGAAGAATAACTAAAGCATAAGGAACATTAAAACAAGAATTCATGGTGTGTTATTTGTCTCTTTCTATCATACAGCACAAAACTGTGTAAGTGTAAGATAACAATACGTAATATTAACTTCACTTTTATGTTTTAGCGATTATTAGAAAATTAATTTGAGGCTATCTTGATCATGCGATGCGTAGTGTCACAGAATAGATAATAGTACTACGTACAGAACGGCCACTCACCTCCTCGCACTCATTTCAAATACCTCATCCCACGCCGCACTTCCTTGTAGACATCACTGACACATAAACAAGGGCACGCGCGATCGCTCGAACGAGTAGACGCGAGCGCCGGCCGATAACAGAGACAGCGCTATGCGGGTAAAAGAGAAGGCAGTCGCTGCACTCCTCGCGTCATTTCGATTGATAACCGCGCACTCAGCCCTACTAGATTCCACGCACACATTTGCGCGTGTAGAAACGTCATTTGCTTATGTAGTAGTAATAGGTAATTGATTTGCGAACGTTGTATGGAGTGTCCGGGGTGTGGTAGTGTTGTAAAATTTGGTTGATATTTTTATTTTACAGATTTTCTAAAGACGATGTAAAAAAACTATTGGATAAAGTATATTGGCAGACAAAATTGGAGTCCAATAAAGCTCTCTCATTTGCTCCAGACATTTTCCATCAGATTAATTTGTATGTACTTAGTAGTAAAACTATAAAATGGAGACGTCAAGACGTAAGTCAAGTTATGTAATAAAAGGAAATCTTTAAATTAAAATATTCAATATGAAATTTAAAATGTATTTCATTTCTTAAATATTTATTTTAGGAATCCTTGACACAGATGCCAAGAGAAACCAGTTTAGAAGATTTTTTTCTAGGAATTGAAATATTAGCGAAATAACTTGAAAGAGTCAAAAAGATAAAATATCAAAACACTGCCTTCGGAAAATTAACACATCTAAACCTCTAAATAAACACGGCCGCGCATCAAGCGTAATAAGTCTATCGAAAAATTTCTTAACAATAAATTATAGTCAAATGTTAATGTTTTAGTTTAATTTCCAGCCATATATAATACAAATAGTAGTTTTCGCTTTTACGAATTTATCCAAAGTTCAAGATGCATGAGGGTTAAATTTTCTGGTAAATTAAATATGAGATTAACCTCAAGTACCTAAGAGCGATCAAATAAAAATAGTGTCTCCGATTTCCTTTCCATAGAATTTGTGAATATCTGCAATGGATAAATTCCAACAGTTTAGATAACGGGAAACATCCGTCATTTTAATAGTCAAATTTTTAGGGTTCCGTACCTCAAAAGGAAAAACGGGACCATTAAAGGATCACTTTATTGTCCGTTTGTCTGTCATCAAGACCCACTATCTCGGAAACGCGTGAAAGTATCGAGTTGAAATCAAAACCATAAGTAGGTACTCAGGTCTACAGTCCGACGTTGTGAAAAAATCAAACTTCTAAGTTAACGTAAAAAACATACAGCCTATGCCCAGAGCATTTATGAGGCAAAAAACGTATATTTCGACACTCTCAAGGGAATCAAAATGTATAGGGTACTTTTCGTTGATCTAGAAAAATTAAAGAATTAGAATTAAAAGAGTCAAGATTACGGTGGTATGGGCGTGTGATGAGGAAAGATGATGACTATGCCGTGAAAAAAGCTCTCAACATGCCTGAGAAACCCAGAGGCAGAGGGAGACCCCCAGCTACGTGGTGGTCCAATGTCCTGAAAGACCTTAAAAGTATCACCGAACGTGTGACAACCCAGGACTGTTTGGCCTGGCGCCGCTGTACGAGGAGGCCCGACCCCGGATGAACTGGGAACATGGGCAGGAAGAAGAAGAAGACTTTTCGTTGATCTTACCGTGCGTTTGCACTGACGAAACATCTACATAAAAACATGTTTTTTAAACATGTTTCTGTCAATGTTGATGAATGCGTTTCCACTCTCAACACCCCAACAAGTTGCAAAACATGTATTAAGACTTTGACTGCCGAAAGTGCGAATGCAATCGTTGACAAATCCATAAAAAATGTTGACAGACAACAAGTTTTGAGGCGATCCTAAGGCAATCTGCAACAAATCTTAGGATTTGTTCCGAATCCACCATGATTTTCGGCAGTGAGAACGCAAAAGCATACACAACAAGTTTTGAGATTTGTATCATACAACAAGTTGTAAAACATTACATGTTTTATGTTTCTCAGTGCAAACGCACGGTTATACTACAAGTAAAGTACAGGAAAAAATTTCAAACTCCAATTTTTGTAATTAAATCATTAAAAAATATAGTGTCTATTTAAAGTATAACCGATAATTTTGTACGGATCCCTCGGTGGGCGAGTCCGACTCGCACATCCCGCTTTTAGTTTCATGAATGGCCAGCCTGACCATACTAAAGAGATACAGCAGCTTAGCTGGGTAAGTTACATAAGAAAATCTACCCTTTATTATTTATGTTATATTTCTCCTAATAAAACATTTTAGTATTAAGGATCAATTTAATACCAACAAAGTTTATCGACGTTGAAACTAGGTGAGTGATGAGCACGACATCACTGGGAGAAAAGAAATAGTGACAACCTACAAAATTTCGAAACACCTTGCATAATACAATTATCTCTGTCTAACTTCTTTAACAGCGCCTAATGTCAAAGTGAGTGAAGTATATTGAGTTCAGTACTCAGAAGAATAACTAAAGCATAGAAACCTAGCAAAAATAGCTACTAAACTTAATATATTTGACTCACTTTGACATTAGGCGCTGCTAATAGAAGTTAGACAGAGACACGTATATGCAAGATGTTTCGAAATTTTGTAGGTCGTCACTAATTCTCGCTTGTCAGTTCTTCTCCCAGTGATGTCGTGCTTATCACTCACCTAGTTTCAACGTCGATAATTGTATGATCAAACGAACTTACCTGACGTGAAGTTCGATCTTAATTGTCATGTCTTCGACGAAAGATTTATTTATTTTAACGAAGGTAGTTGCCCTGCAACGTTCGGACCTATTCGCACCCAGTACAACGGTAACGTAGAAAGAGAAAGCTATAAATCCTCTCTTCTACGGCACCGGTCGCTCCAAGTCTCATTCTTTTAGAGTACATTATTATTTCAACATTGACTTTCAAAGGGGTTTCTGTGTAAAGGGAGGGAGGGAACTTAAATCTTTCGTCGAAGACATGACAATTAAGATCGAACTTCACTTCAGGTAAGTTCGTTTGATCATACAATTGTCATGTCTTCGCCTCAAGATTTATTTATTTTAACGAAGGTAGATGTTTAGAGCAGGTCAGTGTTGAAATAAAAAAAATAGTTATGAAAATCAACAAAAATGTATTTAATCAACATGTATATAACTTTTCCTTTGACTCATTCTTTAAACTCATTGATACATAAACTCTTAGTATAATATATTTTAATCAAATACAGCATTAACAAAGCTAGAATTAGATTCTACAATCGGCAATTTATAAAATGCTGCGAAAACTAATGATTGGTCAGACCATCCCGCTGTTCTTCTAATGGAGTCGACACTTACGCCAGCTCTATCAGCAGCTGACGTAGAAGCGTGTCGAGTGCTATAAGCACTAAAAATATTAGTGTCGACACCACTAGATGACATAGTTTGCTTAATCCATCGCGCAATGGTCTGCGATGTTACTCCATGATAAGGACTTTTTGATGTTATAATAAATTTGTCTTCATTATTTGGTCTTATTACTGATGTAATATTCATGTAATCGACTAAAGTTTTAGCTGGACATATACTCGGGCGTTGACGGAAAAAAGGTAAGTCCATGGTAGGTTGTTTTCTACCTACTTTAGAAGTTTTAATCAAATCAGTTATGTGTATTAAAATTCTTTCACTGTATATATGTATATTGGATAGTTTAATTACAGATAATGTCTGACATCGCTGGCCGGTTGCCAAAGCTAGTAATACGACTAATTTTTTTACTAATCACATCAAGGGCTAAAACTTCATTGGGGTAAAGATTACTAAGATAATTAAGAACTGTAGTGGGATTCCACGTATGAGAATACTTGGGGAAAGATGGTTTTATTTTAAAGGCACCTTTAAAAACCTTTTGATTCGATCGTCTTGACTCAGATTATTTTTACAAATAAGTGATAAAGCCGAACGGTGGTTATTGAGTGTACCATATGAAGAACCTTTCCTCAAGCATTCCGACAGAAAATCTAACACGTAGTAAACTTGTACATCTAGTGCTTCAATGCCTTTTCCTCTGCAATATTGCCACCAAAGTTTTAAACTCGAAGCATATTGAGATTTTGTATTCTGAGACAAAGATAATATAATAACTTCTAGAGCCGATTCAGGTACTTGCCGCCTGGTGAACGCTTGCCGGATAGCATGCTCGCAGCCAGGGAAAGACTTTGATTCATTGGATGTACTTCCCTGAAATTTGAAGAGAGTAATGATTTATTTGGTGTAAATATTATGGTTTCACTGACAGTTAGAGATTTATATAAAGGAAACCATGGTTGTGATGGCCATAATGGCACCACAACAATACCAGTGGCTTCATCCAGTACAATCTTTTTCAAAACTTTTAAAATTAGAGAAAACGGCGGGAACGCGTAAAAATTTAATCTAGTCCATTTAATTGTAAATGCATCGATATTAATAGCAAAAGGATCTCTTTTCCAAGAAATATATTTAAAGCATTTTGTATTTACTCTTGACGCAAATAGGTCAATTTCAGGTCTGCCGAATTTTTGCACTATTTGCGTGGAGGCACTATTAGCCAGTTCCCATTCAATGTCTATGTTTCTAGATTCCCTGTCGGCATCAGTATTTTCGCAACACTTAATATATGATGCAAATATGTGTATTCTCCTAGACTCGCACCAAGTCCAAATTTTATTCGCAATATCATTCAAATGGGTGTATTGAACTCCACCCATTTTATTAATATATACGATGGCTGTGGTGTTGTCAATGCGTAATAAAATATTACAATTACTTAAATCTTGTGCAAATGATTTGAGGCCGAAAAATGCAGCTACCAATTCCAAATAGTTTATATGTTGGGTAGACTCATCGTGACCCCAAGAGCCACCAATTTTTTCTCCATTACAGGCTGCTCCCCAACCACTCAGAGAAGCATCAGTGAAAATTTCAAGGTGATAATCATTAATCTTTAAAGATTTATATGACGTGAGAATATTATTCATCCACCAAAACAAGTCAGCATTTAAGTGACTCGAAATGTTCATAATAGCATCATAATTTTCCTCATTATTTAATAACGCGAGGTACCTAGCCCTTTCTAATGCTTTCGTATGTAACCAACCGTAAGCAACTGCAGGACTTGCGGCAGTGAGTGTACCCAGGTAAGCAGCAAAACGACGTATCGACATTGTTTTACTGGCTAGCAAAAAGTTTGTACGCGATAGTATATCACGTTTCTTTTTTGCGGGTAGTTCCATAGTCATATTTTTAAGTGTATTGTTTTTAATGCAATGAAATCTCACCTGGATATACAGGAATCTGGATCATATTTACTATCATATTCCTCTTCATAGTCTCATCAATTTAGTTGTGATTTCAGTAAAACAAAAGCACTTATATAAAAACGTATGTATTTAAAAGGCTAACAAAATTCCATTTCAATAAATTTTCACAATAAAAAACGAACTCCCAAAACAACAAATCTTCAAACTGTGACATATAATTATGACATCATTATGACAATTTCAAACATCATACCGAATTTGAATTTAAAGCCATAGAGGAAAATTCCTCCCTACAACATCCCCTCTGAATTTTCATCAGGTTTAAACATTCATAAACTTAAATTTTATATCAACTTTTAAAACACCTATTGTTTCATCAAGAAAACATACTGTATATATCACTCCCTACTTGAAAAATAAAACATACTGTATACACTCCCCTCAATTATAATAGACACCTCATATAAAGTCTATTCCTCAGTAAAAATAATAGAACTCATAAATAATACTCTCTAATTCAACATACAATAAACTACATCCTATTTAAACAAAAAAAATATAATACCAATTAATCATCATTTTAAATACTTAATACTAAAAATAAATTTTGAATTAAGTTCCTGAACAACCTTAAAACTAACATTAGCTATTAAAATAAAACACTAAGCGTCCAGTATAATCACTTATCACTCATTATGTGTTTTCTTAATCTCAAAAACTTTGTTCTGTCTAGTCCTTTAGTGAGTATAGCGGCTAAATTTGCATTAGTAGGACAATAAAATATTTCAATTAAGTTTTGTTCAATTTTCTCTTTAATAAAATGAAATTTTACATCAATGTGTTTGCTACGACGATTTAGGATTCCATTTTTGATCAGAACTATTGCAGACTGATTATCGACATATAATTCTGTCTTTGGAGTTATACCAGTAATCTCTCTAAGCAAACTCTGTACCTACATATAATAAATCTTTGATACATTCGGCAGCCGAGATATATTCTGCCTCTGTACTTGATAAGGCCGTTACAGATTGCTTCCGTGAAGACCAATGGATTGGTCCGCCGCCATACAGAATTACAAAACCAGTCGTACTTTTTCTAGTATCAGGATCACCCGCAAAATCTGCATCACAGTACGCTCTCAATACTTTGTAATTACTACGAGAATACTGTATACTAGAATATATTGAACTTTTTAGATACCGGAAAATATTTTTAATATTATTGAAATCATTCATATTAGGACATTCCTGATGTCTACTACAGTACCCAACATGAAAGGAAACATCTAACCTTGTTTTATTTACTAAAAACAATAATGAGCCAATCAACTGTCTATAACGATGTACATCATCACTATTCCCTTTCCCCTTTTGATGTACATCAATCAAAATATCTGGATAGACACATTCTTTTAAATTATTATATCCTAAACTTTCTAACATTTGTTCAATATATGATTTTTGATAAATTTTTATGTAATTATCTTGAACCAAAATATCAAAGCCAATAAATTTTTCTATTTTATCAAATTTTCTCATTTCAAATTCTTTCTCCAAATTTAGAATTATCGAATTTAAGTCTGATTCATTATTCCCTATTAATAATCCGTCATCAACATAGATAGCTAAATAAATTTCCTTACCTTTACACTTAAACAAACATGGATCTAACTTTAATTGTTCAAAACCTAACTTTTTAAGGAAATCAGTTAATTTTATGTTCCACATTAAAGGTGCTTGTTTCAATCCATATAAACTCTTTATTAATTTGCAAATTTTATTATTTTCTGGTTTATAGCCCATTGGAATTTCCATATATACATCCTCTATTAGATCACCATACAAAAATGCTGTTTTCACATCAAATTGCTTAATTTTATACCCTTTCTGTCCAGCAATCGACAATAAAATTCTCACACTAGTAGTGTTAACAACAGGACTATATGTTTCTTTATAATCAATATTATATTTCTGAAGAAAACCCCTAGCTACTAATCTCGCTTTATATCTACCACCCGGTTTTATAGTGAAAATCCATTTACTCGAAATAACTTTTCTATTTTTGGCTTCTGCCCTATCTACTAATACCCATGTTTTATTTTTATCTAAAGAGTCTTTCTCCTCCTTAATAGCTTGTTTCCATTTTTCTTTTTCATCACACTGTAATACCTCATTATACGTTAAAAATGACATATCTAAATCATAATCCTCGAACCTTTTCGGTAAACGTCTATTCCTCTCAGGCAAAACTCTCCCTTGTAAATTTTCCTCAAACTCATTCATAAAACTTTCATCGCAACTATTAATTTCTCTATTTTCATCATTCCTACCATTATCTACAATTTCATTATTTTCATTAATATTCTTACTATTACTATCATCTCTACAATCAGTTTCATTCTCAATCAACACCTCTTCACAACAATCCATAAAAATATCATTATTTTTATCACTAACCCTTTCTTCATCAACTACTCTATCCTCATTACAAACTCTATCCTCAATACAAACTCTATCTTCACCAAAGATATTCTCTACATTAACAATCCTATCTTCACCAACAGTCCTATCTGCATCTTCCTCTATAGTATTCCTCTTTCGTCTTGTTTCTCTGCTTCTAACTCTATTTCTATTCTCAAAATTAACACGTCCCCTCTCAAATTCAACATTTCCCCTCTCAAAGTCAACATTTTCTGTTGTTGTTCCTCTCATAAAACTATCTCTCCTTTCCTCCTCTAAACTTTCATTATCATCAAATAAATTCATCAAATCGTTTCGTTTTGTTTGTTTCCTACACTGTTTTAAAAATATTTCAATCTTATCTCTATCATTAATAAACCTAACATCTCTCGAATAATAAACTTTGCTATCTACCGGATCCCAGATTTTATATCCATTATTTGTATATCCAACCAAGAGCCCTTTATTACATCTAGAGTCTAATTTCCCAATTTTATAGTTTATTTTAAAATAAGCCAAAGTTCCGAATATGTTTAAATGTTTCTTTGGAACCCTGCCGAACCATAATTCTGCCGGTGTCTTATCATTAATAGAGTTCGATGACCTATTCAATAAGTAAGCTGATGTCATAACCGCTTCACCCCATAACTCTTTTGGCAAAACATTATCAAACAAAAGCGCTCTTGTTCGCTCCATAATAGATCGGTTTAAGCGCTCAGCTTTGCCATTTTGCTGTGGGCTATAAGGTATCGTGTAGTCAATGATAATTCCTTTGTCCAGACAGTATTTTTTAAATCTATGACTAGAATATTCACCCCCATTATCACATCGAAACGTTTTTACTTTTGTGCCAAAATGATTTTCTGCTAAGGCAATATAATTTTTAATTTTGAAAAAGGCCTCATCTTTTGTTTTTAGTAAGCAAACCCTGGTAAAATGTGTGTAATCATCCAAAAATGTAATAAAATATTTATATCCATCCCATGTTTCTACATCAACTGGACCACAAATGTCACTATGAATGATTTCAAGTGCATGCTTGGCTCTATGTCTAACTGTATTAAATGGTTTCCTACACAATTTGGCTTGAATGCAGATTTCACAGTTGTCAACCTCCTTTTTTATTTCTGAATTCATTCCATTAACGATATTTTTCGTTTTCAATATTGAATCATGACCTAATGCCCTATGCCAAAAGTTAGAATTTTTTATAAAGTTTACAAAGTTATCGACTGACCTTGTAATCTGCACATCATACCTTGCAACCCGAAGTCTCACGTAAAACAATCCATCTCGGTCACAGGTGGCAGTCAGAATACATCGGCCATCAAATGCATCAAAGATGTTACATTTGTTTCTGAAAAATTCAATTTTACAATTATTTTCTACTAGTTTTGAAATTGAAATTAGATTCTTTTTCAGTTTTGGTACTAAATAAACATTTTTGAGTATAATATTTTCAGATTGGCAATGTATATCTCCAATAGTGTCTACTACATGTACATTACCATCAGCTGTCAATATCTTATAATTACATTTTTGATAATTTGTAAACACATGCGAACAATTTATAGTCTGACATGTAGCTCCCGAGTCGAAAACAAATTCAATTTCCTCTTCATTTTTTAAATTTTCAATATCACTTACCGAATTATTTCCTCTATTTAAACAAAATTTGCTAAAATGTGAATTATTCCTACAAAATATACAATTATTTTTCTCTGAACAATCTGTGTTCTTATGTCCAAATCGGTTACATTTAAAGCATTGTAAATTTCTATCTCTTCCAAAATGATTTCTGTTGTTTTTGCAAAATTTCGCTATATGTCCATTCTTTCCACAATTATAACATTTTTTAACTGTCAAAAATACATTTTGCTCATCTGTCATTTTGACAGGTTCAGTTATTTTTGATTCAACAATTTTTGATTTAATTTTATTTTCTAATAGTATTCGGTTCATTAAATTTGAAATCGTTTTCTCCTCTCTGCTTGTTGACTCCCATGCTGTTCTCAGATTTGAATAATTTTCTGGTAGACTACATAAGATTTTACTCATCAATTGATTATCTTTAACATCGAAGCCAAGAGATCTAATTTTCATAACAATTGTTTCCAATTTACTTACGTCCTGCATTATATCTGTATTTGTAAATTTATAATTATAAAAATCTTCCAATAGTTGACACATCTGCGTATCCTCATTTCCCAAAAATATTCGATCAAATTTGTCTATCATTTCTTTTGCTGTTTCACAGTTAATAATATGGTTTATATATTTGTCACTAACAGAACAAATGATAATATATTTAGCCTTAGCATCCTTCGTTGTAAAATTTTTGTCATTTGCGCCATCTTTTTCAAAGACTGAATTTAAATCTTTTGCCGATAAAAGTAATTTAATTTTCCTTTTCCACATGTTATAATCATGTTCATGATTTAATTTCAAAGTATCAGTATTAGAATTTGAAAAATCGTCAGACATTTTGGAATCTCTTGATTTAAACAGGCTCTATAAAAACTCAACTCTCACTATCGTCACAGTTAAACTGTGCTATCGTCAGAAGCCTGCGATGCCCATAACCTCTAAGTGTATTGTTTTTAATGCAATGAAATCTCACCTGGATATACAGGAATCTGGATCATATTTACTATCATATTCCTCTTCATAGTCTCATCAATTTAGTTGTGATTTCAGTAAAACAAAAGCACTTATATAAAAACGTATGTATTTAAAAGGCTAACAAAATTCCATTTCAATAAATTTTCACAATAAAAAACGAACTCCCAAAACAACAAATCTTCAAACTGTGACATATAATTATGACATCATTATGACAATTTCAAACATCATACCGAATTTGAATTTAAAGCCATAGAGGAAAATTCCTCCCTACAACAATATTTTCGGAATTTAATATGAAACCTAAGAATTGACATGATTTTTTGGGATTCAACGAACTTTTCGAATAATTTATCACGAAACCTAAACTAGTTAAACAATCAATCGTTTCTTTAAGATTGGTTAAACATTCTTTATAAGTACTTTCAATCAATAAAGTGTCATCTAAATATTGAACTGAACTATAACCACGTGACCTCATAAAAGTAGACACCGGTTTCATAATTTTGGTAAAAATATACGGGAACGTGGATAAACCAAATGGTAAAACTTGAAACTCATACAGCTGGTCAATATAGCAAAATCGGAGATATTTTCTGTGATCTTCATGAATACGCACTGAAAAATATGCTTCTTTCAAGTCCAGGTTTACCATGTAACAGTCAGATGTTAACAGTTTAATCGCGGTCCTAATATCTTCCATCTTGAAATGGTTTGGTGTAATAAACATATTTAATTTTTTTAAGTTCAAGATGAGACGTTTTTCTCCGTTTCTTTTAGGAACAAGAAAAATACTAGATATGAATTGGTTAGGAACAGGATCACAGCGCTTAATTGCATTTATTTTAATTAAGCGATTCAGTTCGTTTTCAATAAAAATTTTATCATTTTTTTGACAGTGATAAACTAGGTCTAGTATTTGGACATTGGGACGGTTTGCTAACAAAGGGAATTTTATACCCTAAAATTGCATCAATCACAACCTTATCGTCAGTAATGGTTCTCCATTTATCGATAAAGTATGTCAAACAACCAGCGCGTACCTCAGTGTCTAGCGCCTGCGAGTCGCGTACGATCGGCGCGCCGGCGCCGGCGGCGGCGGTGCCGGCGGGGGCCCTGTCGGCGCCAGGCGCGGCGCGACTGGGGCCTGCGCCGCTGTCGCGCGCTGCCGCTTCATCGCTTGAACAGTTGATGTCGGTCGGTGCCCACCGCTGCGCTTCATCGGCATTCTCGCGCCGCGCTGAAATTGTCGAGGCGGTGTGCCTCACCAGTTTAAATTAGTATTAGAGGTTGAGGGAGCCTGAATTAGCTGACCAGTTTTTTTAATCCCTCTGGAAGATTTTATGAATTCGCCAAGTTTATCACCAAATAGATGCGAATCTCGTTTGCGGTCTTTAAAGGAATCGACAAAACTCTTTTCAAGCATCGGTGTTATTAAGACACGCCTAGTTTCAGTTTCTGTGAAATGGGCATCTGCGAGCAGTTTTGAAGCGTCGCTTAGTAATTTAATAGCCCCCTGCGTGTCTAAAGATTTTTTTAGCATACCCGAAATTATTTTTCCAAGTACCGACAAAACGCAACCTAATTGGTTTTGTTTTCTCAATAGTCGTAAATCCCTATTTTTGGAGTTATCTGTTAACACCGCCGTAATTTCCGGATTGAGGATAGGCGATTTTGATAGTGGGCAATTTTTGGGTAACAAATATTGCCTAAAAAGTTCATCTTTGGTTTCTTTTTTAAGCCCATCTTTTAAAATAGGACTCAAAATTTTTGCCAAATTATCATTAATGTCCTCGCCCCATTCTGTCGTCTCTGGAACGAGGTCACCCAACGCCTGGAGTAACTCAGGATCGATAAATTCAGGCTCCGGTTCCGCAGGTGCCGCCGATGCCGACGTCGCTGGTAACACCGGTTCCAAAGGTTCCGTTACTGCATTCGATTGTTCCGAAACTGGTTGATCGATTTGAGTGGTGGCAGATTGAGAGGCCTCAAGCGTAACCTCCTCCAATTGTTCGTCTAATTTTAATAAATTCGTCGATGGTGGCAAGGCATCTTGAACAAAGAAAAAGGAACCGTTGTGAACATATTTTTCACAAATTTTTAAATA
The DNA here is from genome assembly GCA_963935595.1 of Schoenobius gigantellus. Taxonomy (NCBI): domain Eukaryota; kingdom Metazoa; phylum Arthropoda; class Insecta; order Lepidoptera; family Crambidae; genus Schoenobius; species Schoenobius gigantellus. The sequence continues at coordinate 27,652,900 of OZ012547.1, read as the reverse complement.
ATAACGGATAACATCTCGTGTTAACTCACAAAAGTGCTACTGGTCATTATCTCGTAATGACTCGGAGCTATAAAATTTCCACTGCCTAACATCACGTGTTAGATCGGGGATAAACAATCACTTTATAAGTAAAACGATAGTACACACTCACCTTGTTCAAATTCCTCATCAGTGGAATAAATTACTCGCGAGGATTTCTTTTTTAATTTTTTCTCATACTTTCGTATATTTTTCTTCCATTTTTCTTCCTCAGCACTCGATTTCCTTTTGGACATTTTCAACAATTAGGAGTCAAATTCACTATTCACTTCTTTTCTAGACAGGTGCGATCGCCTCGCGCGCACGGACAAGAATGAGACTTGGAGCGACCGGTGCCGTAGAAGAGAGGATTTATAGCTTTCTCTTTCTACGTTACCGTTGTACTGGGTGCGAATAGGTCCGAACGTTGCAGGGCAACTACCTTCGTTAAAATAAATGAATCTTGAGGCGAAGACATGACAATTATATAATGTAGGTATTTAATAGATCCCTAACACTAAAATCTTTATTACGAGAAAATATATAACATAAATAATTAAGGGTAGATTATCTTATGTAACTTATCCAGCTATTGGTATCGATTCTGGCATGATTCTCTAAACCTAAAACTAAATTTGACAACAGTCTCTCCTTGTCATTTTGTATAGAGTATGACAAGGATAGACTGTTGTCAAATTTAGTTTTAGGTTTAGAGAATCATGCCAGAATCGACACCAATAGCTGCTGTGTCTCTTATGTATGGTCAGGCTGGCCGTTTAGGAGACTAAAAGCGGGAAGTGCGAGTCGGACTCGCCCACCGAGGGTCCCGTATAAAATTGTAGGTTATACTTTAATTAGAGACTAAATTTTTTATGATTTAATTACAAATGTGGAGTTTGAGATTTTCCCTGACTTGTAGTGTAATACTATATAACTTCACAAATTTCATAGTTCTAGCTAGATCAACGAAAAGTACCCTATACATTTTGATGGCCGTGAGAATGTCGAAATATACGTTTTTGGCGACATAAACGGCCGTACCTTTTTTTGTTAACTTAGAAGTTTGATTTTTTCACAACTTCAAGGGACCAGGGGCCTTACCATGATCGCTTATAGCAAGGTTAAAACAATACTGAAACAGAGACACCGCTCTTGCTGCGTACAGCGCCATCCCGCTCTCAGCGCGGTTTTAATATTGTTTTGGGCGATCATGGTTAGGGGGTAGAACTTGTTAGTGTAGAACTGAATAATTATATGGTTTTAATTTCAACTCGATACCTTCACGCGTTTCCAAGATAGTCTTGACAGACAAACGGACAATAAAGTGATCCTATAATGGTTCAGTGTTTCTTTTGAGGTACGGAACCCTAAAATTTGGACTATTTAAGTGACGGGTATTTCCCGTTATCTAAAATGTTGGAATTTTTTTATTGCAGAGATTCACAAATTCTATGGGAAGGAAATCGAAGACACACTGCTTTTATTTCATTGCTTAGATTTAATTCATTTTTTATCGCATCGCTTAGAGGTACTTAAGGTTAATCTCATATTTAATTTACTTACCCGAAAATTTAACCCTCATGGATTTTGAACCTTGGATAAATTCGTGAATGCTAAAACTACTATTTGTACATATGCTTGGAAATTAAACTAAAAACATTAACATTTGACCATAAGACATTTTTCGATAGATTTATTACGCTTGATGTGCGGCCGGGCTTAGTTAGAATGTAAATTTTCCGAAGGCGGCGTTTTGATATTTTACCTTTTTGACTCTTTCAAGTTCTTTTCTTGATCTAATATTTTATTTCTTAGAAAAAAATCATCTGAACTGGTTGTTCTTGGCATCCGTGTCAAGGATTCCTTAAAGAAATAGTTAAGAAATTAAATACGTTTTTATTTTCATAAATAATATTTTAGTTTAAAGATTTCCTTTCATTAAATAACTTGACTTATGTCATGACGTCTCCATTTCATAGTTTTACTACTAAGTACATACAAAATTAATCTGATGGAAAATATCTGGAGCAAATTTGACGATGCTTTCTTGGACTCCAATTTCGTCTGACAATACACTTTATCCATATGTTTTTTATACATTGTCTTTAGGAAATCTGTAAAATAAAAATATCGACAAAATTTTACAACACTACGCATGATCAAGAAAACCTCAAAGTAATTTTCTAAAAATCGCTAAAACATAAAAGTGAAGTTAATATTACGTATTGTTTTTGTACAAAATGATTCAGCGATATTTCATATGTAGGTATATAAGTGTACTTATTAGCTCACATTCAAGTAACAATATGAGAAAACATGCCAATTTAAGGTCAATAAATTTTTATTATTTTCCTTTCGCGACGAATGAGACTTGCAGCCCCAAACTACACAAGACATTGTGTTACGGAGTGCACAAACACACATTATTTGTAAATACCTAAAGAATTCTTGCTTTCTAATCACTTAAATATTAATAAAATATCATCAAAATATTACTAGCCACGGGACGCACAAACAAATATTATACGAACAATTCAAATAGTTCAAACTCGGATGGTCTATCTCCGATACAAGGTACTATAGGTGTTATATTTTTAACCAATTTTATTTTTAACCAAAATGACAATTCAATCAATTCATCTAGTGACCACCTTGTGTTATGCCAAAAGACAAATATTACTCATCTCTTACATTTACACAGTTTTGTGCCGTATGTTAGAAAGAGACAAATAGCACACAATTAATTCTTGTTTTAATCTTCCTTCTATGCTGTAGTGATTGTTCTGAGGTTCAGTACCTATTTTAGCTAGGTTTCTATGTTTTAGTTATTGTTCTGAGGTTCTAATGCTCAGAAGAATAACTAAAGCATAGAAACCTAGCAAAAATAGCTACTGAACTTAATATATTTGACTCACTTTGACATTAGGCGCTGCTAATAGAAGTTAGAGAGAGCCACGTATATGCAAGATGTTTCGAAATTTTGTAGGTCGTCACTAATTCTCGCTTGTCAGTTCTTCTCCCAGTGATGTCGTGCTCATCACCCACCTAGTTTCAACGTCGATAATTATATTATGTAGGTATTTAATAGATCCCTAACACTAAAATCTTTATTACGAGAAAATATATAACATAAATAATTAAGGGTAGATTTTCTTATGTAACTTATCCAGCTAATAGCTGCTGTGTCTCTTTGGTATGGTCAGGCTGGCCGTTCATGAGACTAAAAGCGGGAAGTGCGAGTCGGACTCGCCCACCGAGGGTCCCGTATAAAATTGTAGGTTATACTTTAAATAGAGACTAAATTTTTTATGATTTAATTACAAATGTGGAGTTTGAGATTTTCCCTGACTTGTAGTGTAAGACTATATAACTTCACAAATTTCATAGTTCTAGCTAGATCAACGAAAAGTACCCTATACATTTTGATGCCCGTGAGAATGTCGAAATATACGTTTTTGGCGACATAAACGGCCGTACCTTTTTTTGTTAACTTAGAAGTTTGATTTTTTCACATCTTCAAGGGACTAGAACTTGTTAGTGTAGAACTGAGTAATTATATGGTTTTAATTTCAACTCGATACCTTCACGCGTTTCCAAGATAGTCTTGACAGACAAACGGACAATAAAATAATCCTATAATGGTTCAGTGTTTCTTTTGAGGTACGGAACCCTAAAATTTGGACTATTTAAGTGACGGGTATTTCCCGTTATCTAAAATGTTGGAATTTTTCTATTGCAGAGATTCACAAATTCTATAGGAAGGAAATCGAAGACACACTACTTTTATTTCATCGCCTAGATTTAATTCATTTTTTATCGCATCGCTTAGAGGTACTTGAGGTTAATCTCATATTTAATTTACTTACCCGAAAATTTAACCCTCATGGATTTTGAACCTTTGATAAATTCGTGAATGCTAAAACTACTATTTGTACATGTGCTTGGAAATTAAACTAAAAACATTAACATTTGACCATACTTTATTGTTAAGACATTTTTCGATAGATTTATTACGCTTGATGTGCGGCCGGGCTTAGAATGTAAATTTTCCGAAGGCGGCGTTTTGATATTTTACCTTTTTGACTCTTTCTGTTCTTTTCTTGATCTAAGATTTTAATTCTTAGAAAAAAATCATCTGAACTGGTTGTTCTTGGCATCCGTGTCAAGGATTCCTTAAAGAAATAGTTAAGAAATTAAATACGTTTTTATTTTCATAAATAATATTTTAGTTTAAAGATTTCCTTTCATTAAATAACTTGACTTACGTCATGACGTCTCCATTTCATAGTTTTACTACTAAGTACATACAAAATTAATCTGATGGAAAATATCTGGAGCAAATTTGGCTATGCTTTCTTGGACTCCAATTTCGTCTGACAATACACTTTATCCATATTTTTTTTTACATTGTCTTTAGGAAATCTGTAAAATAAAAATATCGACAAAATTTTACAACACTACGCATGATCAAGAAAACCTCAAAGTAATTTTCTAAAAATCGCTAAAACATAAAAGTGAAGTTAATATTACGTATTGTTTTTCTACAAAATGATTCAGCGATATTTCATATGTATATAAGTGTACTTATTAGCTCACATTCAAGTAACAATATGAGAAAACATGCCAATTTAAGGTCAATAAATTTTGATTGTTTTCCATTCGCGACGAATGAGACTTGCAGCCCCAAACTACACAAGACATTGTGTTACGGAGTGCACAAACACACACTATTTGTAAATACCTAAAGAATTCTTGCTTTCTAATCACTTAAATATTAATAACATATCATCAAAATATTACTAGCCACGGGACGCACAAACAATTATTATACGAACAATTCAAATAGTTCAAACTCTGATGGTCTATCTTCGATACAAGGTACTATAGAATTTAGCCGTGTTATATATTTTTAACCAATTTTAATATTTTTAACCAAAATGACAATTTAATCAATTCTTATACTGACCACCTTGTGATATGCCAAAAGACAAATATTACTCATCTCTTACATTTACACAGTTTTGTGCCGTATGTTAGAAAGAGACAAATAGCACACAATTAATTCTTGTTTTAATCTTCCTTCTATGCTGAGGCGCGTTCAGCGCCTTCGCGCGAAGTACAACTTTTCGCTCTAACCCCGTTCAATGCCTTCGAGCGTGACAACCGGGTGAAACAACCGGCCCGTTCAAGACCTTTGAGTGTCGGCGCGAGTTACAACCGAACAACCATCGAATTTGATGGTTGTAAAACGCTCTGACGTTTATTACTGAAATACTCTTACGTGATTGGATGATATTGGCAGCCATATTCTATAATATCGTTTACTAGAAAGAGAGAGAAATAAAAAATCATGTGAAAGAGGGAGATTAAAGATTTGGTTGCTGCAATCCGTTCAACGCCTTTGAGCGAGTTAAAAAACAACCGGACAACTACACCCAGAGGCGCTGAACGCGCCTCTGTAGTGATTGTTCTGAGTTCTAATGCATGTTCTAATGTCACCTGTGACATTAAAACTATTGTTCTTATGTCACGATAACGATAGCGAGTGATCGCTTTGAGTTATATAGGCGGAGGCGCGTTCAGAGCCTTCGCGCGAAGTACAACTTTTCGCTCTAACCCCGTTCAATGCCTTCGAGCGTGACAACCGGGTGAAACAACCGGCCCGTTCAAGACCTTAGAGTGTCGGCGCGAGTTTTTTTTTTTTTTTTTTATAATATAATTATATCACCACAGACTCGTGGTCCGTGCCCTTTTAAGGCTGTATTTTCGTTTTGATCTTTTTCTTTTTTAAACTTAATAAGTCCGACTACTCTACTCTATATCTAGGGTGAGTTGCGCATCACCTAAAGTGTAACTATCCTACATGTTTATATATAATACACACACGCTTATACATCATATATATATTTATGCTCATACATACCTATTATATTCCTATTACATTGTATACTTTACATATTACAGATTTTTGTTATTATTTATATTATGTTTTAACATACATTAATTATATATTACATTATATATTATATTTTAACATTAAAATATATTATATATGTTGTATTTTTATTATTATTAATTTTGTTTGTACAGCCGGCTCAAAAAGTAGACAAACATTTTAGTTCCATGTCACACCAACCATTAACAATGAAATATAGGTGTAACCATACTAAATAAATGAATAGTTGGTGTGACATGGCACCAAATTTGCTAAAAGATTGCTATCCACTCTCGGAGCCGGCTGTGCATATTCGATATTTTTATACGTGTTCTTAACTATTAACTTAACTATGTCCATATGTTTTTTTTTTATATTTTTAACTTATTTCTTAGCCCAGGTTAATGCTAGAGGGACTACCGCAAGAGGGATTCGGGGTGAGGTGGTTCGTTTCCGCATCTAAGTCGCTGCGCATATCTGAGCTCTGACAGCCATTTTTTCATTGTAATCGACGACCTCATGATCCGTTGCCGTGCTAGAAAAGGCAACGAGGCGTCTAATGGCGTCATCCTCCTTCAGCTCCCGGTAGTAATAGGTGCAGGTCACCGTGTGCCTTGTTATGGCGACCACCGCATGAGGAACGCTGTCGTGAACTGGATTCTTTGGTTCCGCTCCTCTGAGCACAACCACGTGGTCGTACGTTAGCCCCTGAGCTTCATGGATCGTGAGCAGCCTAGACTTAACTCCAGTGCCAAATCCATCCCTCTTGTGCACTTCTTTCTCATCTTGAGTGAAGGTCAGGAAGCGAGTATTGGGGTCGCACTTTCTTAGTCTCGCTCCCGAAGCCATTCCGCATGTTAAGGACCTCAGTAGTTGCCGAGATGTGTGAATACCCTCATAAATATCTTGGAGGGCGTACACCACATCCATCGGGCTTCGGTGTGTACAGAGGAGCTTTTCGGTAATGGACGTAATGGCGGCAGGACTTTCGTAACGCATTTCGAATAGGTCGTTTCTGTCGATGAAGGGGATTTGGTTACTATCAGCCATGAGAACCAGTTCCTTTGCCCCGGTCAGCCTTGATGCCATAACTATGGCTCCAAAATGGACCAGGAGAGCCTCATCTACCAAAAGGCGTTTTGAAGCTCTCGCCCCATTGATCAGGACCGAGGCAATTGTTCTTATTTTCCCCTTTGCGACCGCCCCTAGACGACTCGTCACTTCGTCCGACAGTTCCTTTGCCGTTTCGAGTGTGCTGGTGATGATCAAGTCTTCCTTAATTTGGAAGTTCTTAAGGAGCCATGTGGTCTTCCCACACCCCGGCACCCCGTCCACCCGCCTGATTGCCAACTTACCCCATGGCTCTGAGATCCAGGTTCCAGTTACGTTTTTTCGTCGGCGCGAGTTACAACCGAACAACCATCGAATTTGATGGTTGTAAAACGCTCTGACGTTTATTACTGAAATACTCTTACATGATTGGATGACATTGGCGGCCATGTTCTATAATGTCATCCACTAGAAAGAGAGAGAAATAAAAAAATCATGTGAAAGAGGGAGTTAAAAGATTTGGTTGCTGCAATCCGTTCAACGCCTCTGAGCGAGTTAAAAAACAACCGGACAACTCAATGACTTAACAAATACATGGACTGGCCCTACCTACAGAATCAGCGTGACTACCTACAAAACTTTGGCACATAAAATGGCTACCTTTACTAGTGATGTACTCAGTATTAGTTGTGCAATATCGATAAATTTAAGTTTAAACAAATTCATCAATCCACTTATCTACGACATATCTAGGGAAATAGATCTTAGCTGAACCCCCCCTAGACAAGATGCATTTCGATAATCGCTAACGCAATCCGCTAGAGAAGGAAAATATATGGGATTTGACATAAGCCCTCGCTTAGCTTTCGAGCGCAATTGTCAAATCTCATACATTGTCCATTTAGCGATTGCGTTAGCGATTATCGAAAGACATCTTGTCTAGGGGGGCTGCACATTACGGACCTACATTGTAATAATTTGATTTAAAAGACGTGTTTCAGAAATATTTAGGCAGTTTCAAATTGTGGAACTACGCAGTTTCTTAGGAAAACTTATTAAAAATCACTATTTAACTTAAGCGGTACAAAGTTCGCCGGGTCAGCTAGTATATATCACTATAAAGTTACACCAATAGACGTGTATTTTCTTTGTATAAATAAGTGCGAGAAAATGTTATTGTAAAAAAAATAGGAAGCTTTTTGTAAAAAAATATTTAAAGGAGGCCATAAGTACTTACTTTCAAGTAGGTATGATAATTTGGGTGTAATTAAATATTTTTTTTAGTTTTGTAAGGTAAGTTACTAATCAAAGTTTATGACAAACTTTGTCGTAGGAACCTTATATGTTCAATCATTTAATTTAAAAAATTTAGTATTTTAAAAAACTAAAATTAATTGACAATGATAATAATTCATCAATTATTAAGCTTTCCAATGATATTACTTTAGTCACTGCAAGTGAGCTAGGCTTAGGCACGTAAGTCTGTCCGTTTATTAATAATATAAAATTATATATCGATAGACTAATTAAATTTTCTCTTTGGGGATCTTCACTATCGCCCATTAATAAAGTATGTAAATTATCAAAAATATAAAAATTCTTACACAATTAAAGAAAAATATTACTGCTGAACGCTTCTTTAAGTAAATTGGCAAATGAAATCAGAATATGAAGCCTTAAATAAATATTCCTAATTATATTTTTAACAATTTTGTTAACTTATTTGTGAAGAGTTAATTGCGGTGTATTTTTGTTTTTTCTCGCACCGCATTGTATAATATTTTATTTTATTTTTATTTTATTTTATATATACACAGAAAATACATGCCACAGACGAAACAGTATGTATCCCTTTCTACAAATGTTATTTCACTTTTGTTAGAAAGAAACAAAACGATATTTGATAGATACGTGTCAAGATATCAAAGAACAGTTTAACGGGGCATCTCCATATGTCTATCTCAATGGGACAACTACACCCAGAGGCTCGGAACGCGCCTCAGTATACGGCCCCTTTTTTTTTAGGAGGGAAGATACTTCTTACGGTATTCGACAAGGGGCTGACTGACGAGGACACCCCAAGGATATGCCGGACGCGGGTAGAAGACCCCATACCGGCTAAAAACCCTCCAGATACTTCTACCTCCGTAGAGACACAATCGGGATCGGCGTTAGCCATTCCGCGATTGTGCCCCCTGGAGGGTTGCCTGGCGCACACGTCAGGCTTCCCTCTACGGGGAGATAAAAGATTTGGTTGCTGCAATCCGTTCAACGCCTCTGAGCCAGTTAAAAAACAACCGCACAACTACACCCAGAGGCTCTGAACGCGGCTCAGTATACGGCCCCTTTTTTTTGGAGGGAAGATACTTCTTACGGTATTCGACAAGGGGCCGACTGACGAGGACACCCCAAGGATATGCCGGACGCGGGTAGAAGACCCCATACCGGCTAAAAATCCTCCAGACACTTCTACCTCCGTAGAGACACAATCGGGATCGGCGTTAGACATTCCCCGATTGTGCCCCCTGGAGGGTTGCCTGGCGCACGCGTCAGGACTTACCTCTACGGGGGGTCGACAAGTATCTCCAAATTCGACCCCCCAGGCGGCCAAGCTAGGGGTGAAAACGGCCCCGGGGTTGGAAAGAAGTGGTCTGTGGAATTCATCCTCTATGTTGTCTGTGGTGGAATTTATTTAGAAAAAATACTTATTTATCTATGAAAGAAAAGCGCGGGAACTTCACATAGTAAAGGCGGGCTCTTTAAAATATTTTATTTGTAATTTTTTAATTGTAGTCAGTTACTTAATAAAACACAAAGAAAAGAGGTATATAACATATAGGCATTAAATAATATTATAAGCAGATATGGGGAAGCGGAGTTCGAGAAAAAGAAAAAAAAAGGAGGATGAACCGGAGTCTGGTGATGCAGATAGGGAGACAGATGAGGTAAGGTTGGTAGAAACGGATATGTCCTCTTCGGACAGTGATGAAGAAATAAGCAATGCAGATAGGTACAAGCCTTATTATGTTACTGACTATATACGCAGATATCCGGAAGAAATTAGCGGCACTGAATTTGTGGTTTTTGTTGAGTCATCAGACATCCAGAAACCAATTGGAACAAGAGATCTTCTTTCTTTGTCAACTTGTTTAAAGCGCTTTAACAAAGGCGTCAAATTTTTAAGAAATATCAATAAGTTTAAGATAGGTATTTATTTTGAAAAACCAGACTTGGCGAATGCCTTTTTAAATAATAATACCTTCTTGAAAGAATACAAATTCAAAGCCAGTATTCCTGCTGCTACAACTGAGGTGTCCGGAGTTATAAGAAATGTACCTACCATTATATCAAACAAGAGAATATTTACTATGATAACAAGTACAAAAAAAATAATAACAATAAAAAGAATAATGAAAAAAATAAATGTGACTGAGGGTTTTATATTACAACCTACAACTACAGTAATAGTGACATTTGCCACTTCCATTTTGCCAAATCATATAGATATTGGTGGTTGGAGACATGATGTGTCTCAATATATACCACCAGTTAAGCAATGTTACAAATGTTTGAGATACGGACATTTGGCAAAATATTGTAAAAATTCTGAAAAATGTAGTATATGTAAAGAAAATCATAACTATAAGACTTGTACAGTTTCTATCGAAAAAGCTACTTGCATTCATTGTGATGGCAATCATACTAGTGTGTCTCCAATATGCCCAGTTAAAAAACAGAAAATCATTGAAAATAGAAATAAATATAAGCCTGCTTCTTATGCAGATATTACAAATCCTTTAAATTTTCCCAAATTAGAAAGTAAGACAAAAAATAATTTAGATTTGTTTACACTGCTCAATACTGACAGCAAGTGTCTCTCATTATTAGTTGAAACCATAACTAAATGTGTTTCTTTGCATAATACTCAAAATACTTCTATAAATTCTAAAAGTGTTTTAGAGGTCTTAAAAAATACTTTTGGTAAGCAATCAAATCCCCACAATTCACCCCCAATCAATTGAATATCGTACAGTGGAATGCTCAAAGCTTATTAAGCAATCAACTTATTTTTACGAAATTTCTTTATGACCATTTTATTCATATCGCAATTATATGTGAAACATGGCTAAAGCCTCAGAAGCAGTTTAAAATCAAAGGTTATCATATTGAACGTAATGACTGTGGCAACAAGCATAATGGTGTTGCTATTTTAATCCATACATCATTAAAATATCAAAAAGTAAAATCTTATTTTGACAACTCTCTTCAAACAATTGTAATACATTTAGAACTACATCAGAACACTATTTCAATAGCCAGTATATATTGTCCAACAAATTGTATTCCCAGTTTCTCTAAAAATAAGTTTAAACATTTCTTGAATTCTCTCCATAGGCCGACGATTATAGCTGGTGACTTCAATGCTCATCACTCAATTTGGGGATGTCCGTTATCGGATTCCAGAGGTAAGGATATTCTTGAGTGTTTAGATGAATGCAATTTAGTCCTGTTGAATGATGGTCAGGTCACAACTGTCGGTTCTCATTCTTGGAGACCCAATGGTTTGGACTTGACTATGGTATCTCCTTCATTAGCTCTTCGCTGCGAATGGTCAGTACACGACGATCCATTGGGCAGTTATCATTTGCCAACATTTACTAAGATTACATTCAATAGTAGTTCACAATGTTTTAACTCTCAAAACAATTTTCAGGATGAAAATGATTTTAACAATCGCATTAATCATAGATTAGTTGATTGGAAGTTGTATTCTTCAATTGTTAATAAGGATTTAGATAATTTTCAATATAACCCTATTAGTAATCCAATAGATTCATACAACTCTTTTTGTCAAATCATTTTGACAGCTGCACAAAAGTCAATTCCCTCTCGTACCTCTCGGTCCGAATCACGTAACATTGCTACTCAAAACTTAAAATCAAAATATCGAACAATTCCTTGGTGGAATAGTAATTGCGCTAAAGCTGTCCAGGAAAGCAAGCAAGCCTATCTTGATTTTAAGAATAATCCTTCTCAAGAAAAATATATTAATTTCAAAAGATTACAAGCTGCTAAAAAACTTACCATTAAGAGAGAAAGACTAAGTAGTTGGATAGAATTCTGTACAAAATTAAATCGATTGACACCAGTTTCAGTAGTATGGGGTAACATGAGAAAACTTACACATAAAACATATAAAAAGCAAAATAGTGATTTTTCGTGGGTCAGTGATTTTTTACGTAAATACACGCCTGACTTTGTGCAAAATAACAGGCCAATTGTGAAGGACAATAGTTTACCAGATAATCAGTCATTCCTCACTGATCCATTTTCTTTTGACGAATTAACTGCAGCTCTGAAATCTAGAAAAAACACTGCTTGTGGATTAGATAGTTTATCGTACAAGATGTTTCAGCTACTTAACACTGACAATCTTTATAAGCTTTTACAAATTTATAATATTTTATGGCAAGATTGCACAATTCCTCCTAATTGGAAAATGGACTGCTTGGTTCCTATTTTAAAACCTGGAAAAATTGCATCTCATCCCGATTCTTATCGTCCTATCGCTTTAACGTCTTGTGCTGGTAAATTATTTGAACAGCTAATCAAACAAAGATTGGAATTCTTCATAGAAAAGAACTCAATTTTACCTTTAAACCAGTTTGGGTTTAGGCGAGGACTTTCGGCTCAAGAAAGCTTAGCACATTTTTTTTTGGACGTCACTACAGCTCAAAAGAATATGGAGTATACAATAGCAGTGTTTTTTGATATAGAAGGTGCATTTAATAACGTTAATCATGGTATTTTGTTTGAATCTCTATTATCTTTCTTACCTGTAAAAATTGCTTATTGGATATATGCTTTTCTCACGGATAGAAAAGTGTATGTCAAAATAGATAATAAATTTTTAGGCCCTAGATTTTCGAGCAAAGGTGTATGTCAAGGAGGCATCTTGAGTCCTATTCTGTATATTTTGTATATAAGAAAACTAAATTCCATTCTTAATAATAATTTAGTCAACAATCTTCAGTTTGCTGATGACCTTGTCATTTATTGTAAAGGTACTAATGTATTAGATATTCAATTAACATTAAATAATAATCTAGTGAAGCTGGCAGATTACTTCTCAGAACTTGATTTAAATGTTAGCCTTTTAAAAAGTAAAGTTGTAATATTTTGCCCAAAATACAGTTCTCTACCTCTAATTAATATTACATACAGCAATCATACTTTGCCTATTGATAATTCAGTTAAATTCTTGGGTGTTATTTTTCACGAAAATCTTACGTGGGATTTATATGTTGATTGCTTGGTGAGCAGAGCTTTAAAAGCCACTAATGTAATTAGGTCCGTTACTGGATTGAAATGGGGTGCTGATCCTAAAATTGTGTTAATGCTTTATAAAGCTTTGGTCAGAAGTCATTTTGAGTATGCTTTCTTTTGTTACGCTTCCGATCCAAAATACATAGATATTATTGATAAAATACAGAATAAGAACTTACGATTAATACTAGGTGCCATGAACACTTCCCCAATAAATTCTATGCAGGTCGAATGTCATTTACCACCAATGGTTATTCGCTTTGAATTTTTAAAACTTAAATTTCTTTTTAAACTCTTATCACGTTCGAATAATGATCTTTTAAATAAATTAAATGTATGTTCCACTAACACTTTTCTTTCAAAGAATTTCTCACATTTTATAAGTTTAAAAGAACAATGTAATATATTTTGTAGTACTACTTTACATTGTTATAGTGGCTCATATGCTAGTAAATTCTGTGACATTCATATTGTCCTACATAAAGATTTTAAAGATAAATATGATGTTTACGAAAGTCTACAGGCTTATAATGATTATCGATCAATTTATACAGATGGTTCAAAGACGAATGTAAGTGTTGCAGTAGCTATGTATGATGCAGGTAGTAAAACTGGACATAGTTTTAAAATGTGCCAAAATGCCAGCATATTTTCTGCTGAGGCGAATGCTATAATTGTAGCTCTTAACTACATTCAACAGTTCAGCCAATACAAAAAATGGATTATTATTACTGACAGCATGAGTGTGTTGATGGCTTTGAGAAATCCTTCCTTTTCATCAGTCACAAATCATTTAATATATAATATCCGAGATCAGATACATCATTTAAAAATAAATTATCAAATAGACATTATATTATTTTGGACTCCAGCTCATATCGGTGTATATGGAAACGAGGAAGTAGATAAACTGGCCAAAACTATGAACACTCTAGACGTGCCTATAAAAAACATATCAATTTCATATACTGATTGTACAGCTCTAATCAAGAAAGAAATATTGAAGCTATGGGAAGAACACTGGAATAGTACTTTGCTCATAAAAGGGAAGTGGTATCGAGAAATAAATAATAAAATAAAACAACCCTGGTTCAATAGACACAATTACATAAACAGAAGATTTTTTACTATTATTTGCCGTTTGCGAATTGGGCACGGTCGATTCAATGACCATTTGTACCGGCTAGGCATGACTTCTTCCCCATCGTGCAACTGGTGCAACACCACCTTACCTCAATCTCTGCATCACCTTTTTTACGAATGTCCAATTTTTGCCCTGCAAAGAAACATTTTATTAGAAGAAATTTCAAAAATAATGAAACACCAGCAAGATCTACCGCGCTCTTTACAAAAACTTCTTTCCATTGAAAAATGCTTTGAAGCAATTTATGAATATGTAACCTCTACGTTTGGCGATTTGTGAATTCAAAAGAAGAATGAATAACAATAGTTTATTGCATACAGACTAGGCTGTATGGTTGACGCCTTTGCCTTTCCCAAATGGGATAAACAAAATTAAAAAAAAAAAAATTATTTATCTATTTGTTTTTGCTTGTTTGTATTTGTAATTTGTTAATAACAAACATAATTTAACACTTTCTTCTTATGTGTTGTTTCTGAATAAGTATGGTGCGAAGACAACGTGATCCTAGCACCACAGAAGATGAAATAGTAATTGGTAATTAGCAGTTCAGTTTATCTGAGTCAAATAACATTCTAAAGTGTAAGTGTAATATGTTTTAAAGAACTGCAGGCCTATTCGCTAACTACGGTTGGTAACTAGAACTGTCATTTTTGAAAGCCACTTTATATCCATTACGGGTTTAGTGACCTTATGTGTTACGGCAGCGTTCATGATAGCAGTAATGGATGTTAAGTTCCTTTCAAAAATGACAGTTCTAGTTAGCAACCGAAGTTACAGAATAAGGGGGCAGGCCTATTGTTTCTTGCTTAGTAATAATATAAAAATTCACAGATACGTCGCCTCCGAAAAAGCATAAGCATCATAAACACAGAAAGCACAGAAAACGGAGATTCGAAAATGATATTGAAAGTGACACTTCCATTGATGTTTCATTTGAAGATGCATTGGATAAACCATGTAAGAAAGTTAAATCAGGTAGGGAAATTCCTGGAACGTCGGCAGCAGACATGCTGAAAGCACAAACAATGAAATCTTCAGACCTGCGTCGATCCATTCCAGGATCATCTTCGAGCACTCCCCCTAAAGCCAGTAAAAAAAAGAAGAGGGGTAGGGACAGTGGAACATCGAGTGAAGAGGAACGATGGCTAGATGCAATCAAATCTGGAAAATTAGAAGAGGTAATTTTTGCAAACAAAACATACCTACATTGTTTTCAGACATTATTTTATTCTTATATTCTAATCATTAAAACTACTTGCAATAGTGCAAATAACTATTCTATAATTATGTTGTCTTTATTTGGATATGAAAGCATGGTTCAATTCAATTGAATTTTTATGATAAGTGGCTTCTGTCAGTTGACAATTATTTGCGAATGTTGAGTAGGGAAAACACGGTTTAAATTAAAGAGTTCTAGCAGATATTAAATACTTGGCCGGTTGGGCTACCTGTGGACAAAGCAAAGCGAACATTAAATTGTTAGTAACAATTTGAAGATATGATTAAAAATTTGCTCTGGAAATTAATTGTTGGATGTGAATCTGTTAAGAAATGTATAGTGTGATATATTATTCACCAATTAGTTTTATACTTCAATCTTGCAGGTAGACGAGGAGTTAAAGAAAATAAAACCGAAAGATCCAAAAATGATGACTGCCAGACAAAGAGCAATGTATGAACGAGGTACAGATAATAAAGATGCTGGTTTTGGAGGTGAAGTACTCTTAGCACTACCATCAGGATATAAAGAGAAAGTGATGACAGCAGAAGCTATCCAAAAGGCTGCCCTGAAATCACAAAAAAGAAAACAGTTAGCAGATGAAAAAAGAGAAAAAGATAAGAAAAAAACTATGGATAGACTTCTCAAAAAGCAAGAATCTAAGAATTTAAAAAATTCTAACAGAGTCAAACCAGCAAAAAGACTGGAACCAATGATTGTCTACAAAAATTCAATTGATATGATAGCCCTGTCATTACCACCGGGAATTGAATTTCCGATCCAAGCCAAGCAAGCAATAGAAGCACCAAAGCCAACCAAATGTGGTATACAAGGATGTAATAACATTAAAAGATATAACTGTTCAAAAACAGGTATACCATTATGCAGTCTTGAATGCTATAAAGTAAATTTAATGATGTTTATTTCTTAAATAAAAACTACAAACATTTTCTTTTTTCTCATTACGATTTTGCAACTACAAAGTTTAAAGGTAAACATTTTATATCTGTAAATGGAGTAACTTTTTAACCGAGTTCAAAAAGGAGGAGGTTATCAATTCGAATCAATTCGTTTTTTTGTATGTTACGCGATTACGCCCCCAGTTGTGGACCGAATTTCAAAATTCTTTTTATATTCGATGGAGTATACTTCTGGGGTGGTCCCTATCCATCTAATCCAACCTATATGCGCTTTAAATATTATTTTGGCATTCAGTTACCTACACCCGGTAAGTATATACCGTTAAAGTGACCACATATTTTTCATCAGATTTAATATGATAGTTTTTTAAAAAGGCCTTTACAAGTTCAGTTTTCATCCAGTTAACTTTTTACAAAACAGTGCCGAATGTTTATCATCTGAAAGTTTGGACTCAAAAAGATTGCAGATTGCATTTCATCCAATGGAAACATCCCTTTGATGAAATTGTTTTCGCATTATTTTCAAAAGTGATTCAGAGTAACATACAGTTTTACAGCAGGTATGCTCCATGATCGGTCGAGTGGCAGACGGCGGGCTTTCTTGGCCCGCCCCGTGCTATCCTAAAGTAGGGCTGCCATACGTCCCAGTACACCGGGACATGTCCCGGTTTGTAGCGTTATGTCCCGGTATCCCCGTCAATAACTCATTTGTCCTGGTCTGGGAGCTAGGTGGGTAGATATACCTACACGAGTTGATCACTATTAGCGCTTCAAAAAGTAGAACCTCGGATAAATATCAATGGACAAAGAAAAGTGATATATTGAGAACGCGAACATTGATTAAGAGAGATAACGCTGAGAATAAGCATGCTTTTTTGTTTTATTATTTGTTGATTTAACTGAACATATAAAATGTTCAATTAAACCAACAATTTAATTAAAAATATCCTACTAAAAATGAAACTTGAAAGTTCGTATCATGTTCGTATTCTTGAGTCTTATTTTTTAATAGTTCTTTTGAATTTCCATTGTATTATATTTTTAACAGACTTCAAAAAAGGAGGTTTCTCAGTTCGACCGTATATTTTTTAGGGTTCCGTACCTCGAAAGGAAAAAACGGAACCCTTATGGCTTATAGGATCACTTTGTTGTCTGTCCGTCCGTCCGCCCGTCTGTCTGTCTGTCAATAAACTTTTTCTTAGGAACGCGTGGAGGTATCAAGCTGAAATTTATATCAACTCGGGTTTACTGTCCCTTGGAGCTGTAAAAATCAAACTTCTAAGCCAACGCAATCAAAAGATACAGCCGTTTATGCCGCAAATTTTCGACACTCGCAAGGGAATCAAAACCTACAGGGTACTTCCCGTGAACTCAGAATCTTAAAATATGGTACAAAGTAACGTCTTTAGCACAAATAAAGGAAAAATTGTGAAAACCGTAAATTTTAGTTACATCATATAATAAAAATATTTTTAATAATTTTAAACGTACTACCCCTTTCCTCGTGAACGCGTAGAGGTATTTAATTGAAATTCATGTCAAATACTCAAGTCTATAATACCTTTAATCTAAAACAAAATCAAACTTCTATGTCAACGCAATAAAACTTATATACCCACAGGTTTGAACGGAACCCTCGGTGCGCGAGTCCGACTCGCACTTGGCCGGTTTTTTTATGTGTGTTCGCGGGTAACTTCGTCGTTTATAAACCGATTTTGATGATTCTGGAAAGAAGATATTCCAAGGGTGGTCCCATGATAAGGAAACCAGGATCCGATAATGGCATCCCATAAATTGAGGGAAACCCTTGAATTTCAAGGCACTTCCAACGTGTTTTATGTTTCTTCTTAAGATATTCAGGTATTTGCATCTGGTAGTCGTCATGTCTTATTACTGAACTGATGATGGAAGGTTTCTGATAGATTAGGAGCTCGGGAATAATTCCTTTGAAACTGTTTGGAGCAAAAGACGTTTTATTTTAAGTTATTTCGGCGTTTGCCTTGGTTCAAATTCTTATATGTATATAGATATATTAACAAAAAGAAAAAATAGTAACAGAATACATACAACATCACAGTTTTATATTGAAGTCGGTGCCGAGCAATGATCACCTTGAAAGTCTTTTAAAAAATATATATAAAAATTTAATGTATTTATTTAAAATTTAGCACCGAATTCAATATAAAACTGTGATGTTGTACGTAGTCTTTTATTATTTATGACTTTTTGGTGTTATTGAAGTGGGTTCTATATTTTGTAAAAAAATCTAAGTAAGTACTTATTCAAAATGTCACGGTCGATGGTTCAGAACTTATGGCAGCCCTATCCTAAAGGGAAGAGGGGCCTAAGGCCCAGCGCACACTGTTGGAAGCGCGGCGAAGCGCATTCCAAGTCAACAATTTAAAATAAGCCGTAACGTCTTGGCCATACGGTCCATAATTGCATTTTACGAAGAAATACGCGCGCGGCTACCGGAACGCCCCCAATGGACCCTAGGTGCTTGTATAAAATCTACTTTCAGAGCTAATTGTTATTATAATAAATGCAAAAACGTTCAAGTGAAAACCATAGTCCCACTGACTTTGAATAAACACAAAAAATGTTAACAGAATCACAGTAATAGAATGAAAACAAGACACGCTGATGTAGGGTTGTCGACACTTCGGATCAAAAAATGATTTAATTAGTTTGTATGGGAAAAAAGTAGCTTGATAAGCCCTAATATTTTTTCCTACAGATCTTCACTTATGATGGATATAGACCCTATAATATTATTTCAGTGTTTCGTTACATCCTATATGCTGCGGCGGTTAATATTCCATCAGAACTTGGTCAGAACTGACCACAGGCAATGTTGCTTAGCCTTAGCAATCGTTTGCTGAGCGCACGCGCCAATGCACCACAAAGCTCCTCAGTTACCAAATAAAACAATATCAGACAGCTAAACAATGAGCTTATATTTTATAAGATTAGCAAGTCACAGAAGTTTATATTTATTCTAATTATTTAATTGCGACTTGATGAATAATTATAATCTATATATACCAGGCTTATAAATTTGTTGGTCTCTTGTGATTATTGTAGGTGTTAAGTACACCATTTTAGCTTAAAGTTTCTACAGAAGCTAACATATTAATTCATCTTTAATCACTACAATAGCCTCCAGTAAATTCCTAGTCACTACAAATCTAAATTATAATAAAGATTTGAATAAATATCAGACTAGACTGTGCGGACTTCTTGACTTGTTCAAACTTGAATGTAATGAATGTTAATCAAATTAATATACCTTTAATATCTATCTCATTCAATAAACCCTGTTTTATGAATTTTAGCATTCAAGCAACACAAAAAATGTTTCCTCTTAATCTTATTTAAATTCATTTAAATAGTAGGAATATGTCATATAGATTGAATATCCTTTCAATCTTGGGAGATAGTAAAATTATTAATCCCAAACATGTTCAATAAAAAAAGTTATCAAAAACAGTTTAATGTTTAACCCTTTACACATTAATCATCAATTGAACTACAGAATGAACTAGATTCTAAAATCTAAGAACATAGATTTGGCAAAATCTTGAGCTGTGTTTTGTGATATTTCATTCTAATATTTATTTACAATTTCTTTGAATCTATTACTTAAACATATAAATTCTTAATTAGATACATTCCTACTATGTATACCCTTTTAATGTTCCATACATCTATGTTAAGTAAAAGATTCACTAGTCATACATAACATAGTTGAATTAGTAATTATGTCAGAAGTTGGAAGAACAGAATAAAACCACTTTGCAGATGTGTTCATTAAGAAGAAAAACACATTCTCGTGCAACAGTTTTTAAACCTACAAATATACAAAATATTTAAAAAGGTCAAAGAATTATAATATACCATATAACAACCAATTCCATTATTTCAAGTTTTTTTTCTTTAAATTGTCAAAGAATTATAATATACCATATAACAACCAATTCCATTATTTCAAGTTTTTTTTCTTTAAATTAACTGTTTTTTGACTTGCAACAAAAATTGTCACTAAAATTGTCAATTTCTCTGCTAATCTAAATCTACTATAATAATTATAAATAACAAATTTCATTTTATACAGTCAGTTTCTGTAGAATAAGCATTAGTTCTACACATTAAACTAGGTACATGCTGCTGAGGTTGAAGTTAGTTAAGGCTAAAGTAATTAAATATTTACATATATATTTACTAAGCACAGAATAGATATGTTTACACAAAAAAGATCCATAAGTTTATACACATCACTATCATAAATGCACTTTTTATAGTCCATTCCAGAAGTGTCTTTCACTGATACAAGAGAGCTCAAGAAAAGAGGCCCACATGAAACAGAGCATAGATAGCTCAATAAATTTTAAAGACCGAAGCATGGCAGCCAACAGAAAGGCATAAACATGCCAGCTTGGTATCAGACATTCGTCCGTTTAGAACTCCTTAGGCGCGCCAAGCCTGACTGTAACCGCTAAGATTGATTATTCTGTTTATTTGATCTGAGACGTGCAAGACCAGAGCGCTCCTCCTCTTCATCACTGGTGCAAGATAATCCACCAACAGCACCACGAGAAGAAGTAGCCTGAATCAAATCTTGATCTGGGCCATTTCTGCTTTCATAAAGCAAAATACCCAGTGTTTCTTCATAAATTCGTGCTTCAGGAAATTCTACTTTTGTATGCTTCTTATCTGTAGCATAAACAATAGAAGTACAACATACTTCTGCACATTTTTTGCCATGTCCAAAAAATGACCAGCAACATATTTCATTGGATCCTATAACATCTTTTATAAAAAGAACTCTTCCACTGAATCGTAAGGATAATTTGTCAAACAATTCAATATTTTTCAACAAGTTATCATCAGATGTACTAGTATAGGAATATTTGTTGTTGTGTCTGTTGATAAGAAGTTTCACTACAGGCTGAAAGGTAATTAAGGGCATATTATTAATTAAATGAGAAGACTGTATTCATATTTAGTGAATTAATTTATGGCATACCTTTGAAGTGGACATGATAAGTAACTGCTCTTCTTTGTGAGAAGTTATCAAAGGAACTCTGCATATTGGTTCAGCTTCCCTTTCCTTTTTAGCAAGGGCTTGTTGGCATGATTCTGTGAGTTCCTCAATAAGGAAATACTTTGCTTCGGCCAGTAGTTCCATAACTTCTCTATAACTATCAGGCAATGCCACTGTACCATCACGAAGATAGTTAAGAATAGTTCCAAAATGTTTTCCACATCTGTCTATAAGTATCCAGCCTAAAACAATATAGTACAATTTTATTGTAGTAGTATAAATTAATGGGCAGTACCGTGGGGCAGTAATAACATATCTAATATTGCTCTAGAATGATAAGGCATCAAACTAAAATCAAACCTTCAGAATCTGTAAGTACTTCCATCCTTCCACTGAACATAGTCCGCAGCATGTTGTCACTTTTAGTTAAGGTTCCAATGGTGGTGTAAAACAATGTACCGCCCACATTTAATTTAACATACTGTGACGGACTGCCTTTAATTACAGTCTTGTGGTCGCCCGACATTTTATCAAAATTATTATTATCGATCGGAAGGTACTGTTTTTAAATACACGCTCACGCTAAACAAGAATTATATTGGCAAGTTTAATCTTCTATTTTACAAAAATACCCTACATAAACTATTTGATAACATTTTTCTGCGTTTAATATTGCTCCTCACTCCTCACCTCACCTCACCACAAATCAGGGCAGGGCAGGGCTTTGATATAACGTTACGTACGCTACCCAAAAATACGGGTAATTACCGGTATTTATTTAAAGATACCTGCGGTATCGATACTTTTGTTATTTATTGAACTTAATAGCCTACCTTGGTAACGCTGTTTTAATGCATATTACATATATATTTTTAGCTTTAATTAACAGTTTTTAACGTTATTTCAAGCGGTGTTGCCGTTCGAACTGCGGTGGTATGTTTGTGTGTGCGGCACGTGCACTGGGGGACACGATGCACACTAGTTTATGCCGGCTCCAAACTATCGTCCAACACTCCAACACTCCAACATTGACACCAACATCGTCCAACTCACGATCGATCAAACAGACTCTCCACACATCAATAGGCCACTAGCCAACCTCATTCACTATGGAGGACGTTGAACTGATAGGTGCTTCTGCGCTATACCTAATGAGTGCATGTTATTATTTTTTACAAGTGTATAGCCGACGTAAAACAAAAAAAAACGTTCCATAAACGAATATGCAAACCAGGGAAGTTGCGGATGCCGATTTTTTCACATCCGCGGATGTGAATGCGGATGCGGATTTGTGAAGGCTCACATCCGCGGATGCGAATGCGAATGCGGATGTTTAAGATATTGTTATAGAAAAAAAGTATATGAATTAAGAATTAAAATAATAATAGAGTAATTATCAACATTTTTATTAATTACTAGCTTTCCGCTCGCAGCTTCGCCCGCGGTATGTTTGTTTTCCCATGGGAATTTTATATTTTCCCGAAGGGAAAATAATTTTATAGCCTATGTTCATCAGGGATAATATAGGATTCTCAATGTGAAAGAATTTTTGAAATCGGCCTAGTAGTTTCGGAGCCTATACAAACAAACAAACAAACAATCAAATCTTTCCTCTATATAATATTAATAAGTATAGTAATTAGTAAATGAAGTTAAATTCGTCCACTGGTTTATTAAGAGACTCCGAAATCCTCAACCAAGCATCGTGTAGGGCTATTTTATCTTTGTGACGACGATGCTTCGGATTCCATAGCACCGGTTCGCCTTCCTAAAACTCCAAAAACAAGAGTACGGTGTCATTACTCCACTCAGTCATGCTAAAGTTTAATCGCAAATTAATTTATAACGGGAGCGCTGCGTGTCAGATATGTCTGTCTCGCCCGAGTAAACAGACAACACTGATGTGTGGAGGGTATGTTCGTGCTAGTTGGCAAACTCCTTTGATCTGGGTACAATTTACCGCCATCGGACCGATCGCGAGCCAACACGAAACAACACCATCCAACATACACAAACTATCTCTCTACACGTGGAAGATTGGACGAACAGTTGGAGTGTTGGACGAATGTTTGGAGCCGGCATTAGAAAATATAAAAAATACCCCCAAAATAAGACGTCGCATAGATAGTTAAGTTTGTCAGAATTTTGTCAAAATTAGAAAAAAAAAACCTATTATGTATATACACCACACCACTAAAAATATTAAACCAAAATAATTTTAATGGAAAATTGAGGAGAGGGTCTTTATTATAAATATGCGACAAAAAATTTTTGGAGCAATACTATTCAAGTTATTAGTTTTTAAAATTGCAGAAAATATCGACAAATTCATGGACAATGAGGATCAGTACAACTATCCCAAACTTGTTTGAATTAGTATTCACGTTATTCTCTATGATCTAAGAATGGTACCTATTTTTTTAAATTATCAAAATCTGACCATTAGCACAGAAGATATAATAGTACTACGTACAGAACGGAAAGACATGAAATACCTACGAAAAAAACGTGCATACCTAAATGTGAATCTGGCACAAAGATGGCGGCTTGCTTGCTCATGCGGCAGCCTAACGCACTGCACTTACACATAATAAATGCAGTATTTTGCAAGTTCAACACTTTAAACAAGCACAATTTTCGCCTAATAATAAAATTTTCTTCAAAACACTGAAACAAACAAGTCGCGATGACAACTGATGTACTTGTTGTTCATTGTGAGTACTGTGACAAAACCTCAGACTATAGAAAAAAAGAGGACTCGGCATAACGAACGTAGTTATAGGAATGTGATGTATTTCGACGGCATAGTTTCTGACATATTGGCATCTCTTTTTAACTTATGAGGATAATCATAAGTAAAAAAGGACATCAGTAGTTTTATCATTACCAAAAATGGCAACATTATCTTGGCGACGTCACAGAATATCTCACTGCGGCCGGTCGCCATGTTTTGTCACAGTACTCACAATGAACAACAAGTACATCAGTTGTCATCGCGACTTGTTTGTTTCAGTGTTTTGAAAAAAATTTTGTTATTAGGCGAAAATTGTGCTTGTTTAAAGTGTTGAACTTGCATAATAATTCATTTATTATGGGTAAGTGCAGTGTGTTAGGCTGCCGCATGAGCAAGCAAGCCGCCATCTTTGTGCCAGATTCACATTTAGGTATGCACGTTTTTTTCGTAGGTATTTCATGTCTATTCTTTTTTCCTTAGTCTGAGGACAAAACATGGCGACCGGCCGCAGTGAGGTATTCTGTGACGTCGCCAAGATAATGTTGCCATTTTTGGTAATGATAAAACTACTGTTGTCCTTTTTTACTTATGAATATCCTCATAAGTTAAAAAGAGATGCCAATATGTCAGAAACTATGCCGTCGAAATACATCACATTCCTATAACTACGTTCGTTATGCCGAGTCCTCTTTTTTTCTATAGTCTGAGGCCACTCCTCAGAATAACAACTAAAGCATAGAAACCTTGCTAAAATTGCTACTGAATTCAATATATTTGACTCACTTTGACATTAGGCAGACTATAATTAGTTAGAAAGAGACAGGTATTATGTAAGATGTTTCGAAAATACGTAGGTGGTCACTAATTTCTGTTTCTGCTAGTAATGTTTTTCTCATGACTCGCCTAGTTTCAACGTCGATATATTATGAATTAAATATTCTTAATACTAAAATATTTTTATTACGAGAAATACAACATAAATCATAAAGGATACATTTTCTTATGAAACTTGTCCTGTTAAAAGCTGCTGTGTCCTTTGGTATGGTCAGGCTAGCCAGTCAAGAGACTAAAAGCGGACGTTGACATGCTATTAAGAAAAACGAGTAAAGGGGTTTTTGGGGGATGTAAGGGTTTTTGGTGTTTATGATGACTAATTTAAACGTCTGTGACGACAAATTACTCAAGAATAGCTTTAAAAAGTTGATAGTAAATAAATAATAGTACATTATGGTACAAGTGTGTAATGTTGGTGATTACCGCTGAGGCGCATTGAGCGCACGCAGTCTTAAGAAGCCGAGGACGGTAACCATCAATATACACGTGTATCATACAACGTTTTTCAACACACTTCTGAATAAAACAATACTTAAATAAAAAACCATTTTACATAGTAGATAAAAAGTTTACTTAGAGAAACAATTAGTAAATGTGCAGTTAGTAAAATTATAATTAACTATTTTTGATGACATAGCGGTCTCATCAGATAGATTATTTATTGAAATACTTTCATGTTCTATTGTTATTTGTGATGGTTCATTATTCGTGTAGGTAGGTGAAATCCAATCATTGGACGTACTTGATATTTCGCCAGTAGGATGCGTCTCAGAATCAAGTTTAATTCTTTTTGTGATTTTTGCACAAATTTCCTTCTTGTTTTGTATGGAATCTTCTACGTATGATTCTGCTACATTGCTAGATCGCCACCCGCCATGTCGCTTCAAAGTCATTATATCAGCTCCTGAATTTGCCAGCAATGTAGTTGAAGTTCTTCTGAAACTATGTCCAGTGTAGCTGTCAGCATCTACTAAACCCAAAATATTTCTTTAGGCATAGAACCAAATTTGTTTATACCTATAGGCTGACAGGTACATTTGCCATTCTGGTAATTTAGAAAGAAACGGTCATTTTTTGTTTTTGGCGAACGCAAACTTTCATACTTCTTAACAATATCATAGAATGGACCGTGTGGTGAATGACCTAGGTATTTTATTTTTCGTGATAGGTATCTTCACTAAAAGCATCTGGCCATGGTTCTCTATATCTTTTACAGTTATATTTGTTAATTCTTGTATCCTACAGGCACCAGTTACACCAAATATTAAAGCAACCTAAAACAAAAGAAACAATAATTAAGGTCAACACACAACACAAGCTGCTATTAAATATTTAATTAAAATTAATTTAACTAACCTTTGTAGCCAAATATTGGTTATCTGGAGCATCTTTAACAAATTTTTCAATATCATCAGATGATAAAACCTTTGATTTTTTGCTTCTAAATCCATCAGATAGTCTCTTTAGATAAGCTGACAAATTCGAGTATGTTTTTAAGTCCACTCCATTCTTTGTTCGGACTATACTTTTTAACATTGAGTAAATACACCACAAAGAGCTAGGTTTGTACTTAGAAGATAATTCTTTAAAGTACGCCATGAACACATTTTCTGAAAGACTGCGTATTCTTGTTGTTCTGCCATTGTATGAAATTTTGGTACGCTAATAGATATTTTTCCTTTGAGTTTTCTGGTAGTAAACTTTCCATAACGTTCTGGGCTTCACATCTTATATCGGGCGGTGTACAACATAAATCATTTTCTTCATAAATTGTATTTGCAGACATCTTAATTAATAACTAACTAAATAACTGCAAAAGAGAAAACGAGACGAGTTGTGAAAAATGTTTCGTAATGGCGGGAAAAATTAATCAGTTTTCCTATGCGCGCGCATCGGCCATAGACTAATAAATTTCGTAATGGCGGGAAAAATTAATCAGTTTTCCTATGCGCGCGCATCGGCCATAGACTAAAAAATGAGGTTTCTTTTTTTTGGGCTTTTCGCGGATAGCATTTTAGCGCAAGTGTAAGCGTATGTAACTCAACCAATAATATTTAAAAAAAACTATTACTCACTTGTGAATAATAGTAATGAAAAAGTCACAGTTTGATTATAGGTGTCATTATGTGCCTAATTGCCATGGGATTAGAGCCACTTTATGAGGAAGTGTGTTGAAAAAAATATTTTTAAATTATTCCGTTTTCAGTCCTATCTGAGAATTGAAAAATCTGGCGTACTAAGACAAAAATTGCACTATTAAAATTACTGGTGCCTCCCGTTGGCTAGATAGATGGAATTTTTCCATTTAAGAGATTCACAAATTCAATGGGTAGGTAATTAGTAATTTTTACGTTAACTTAGAAGTTTAATTAACTTAGAAATTTTCACAACCTCAAGGGACTGTAGACCTGAGTACTTATTATGATTTTGATTTAAACTCGATACTTTCACGCGTTTCCGAGATAATAGGTCTTGGCAGACAAACGGACAATGAAGTGATCCTATAATCGTTCCGTTTTTCTTTTTTAAGGAACGGAACCCTAAAAATTGAACTATTAAAATTACGGGTGTTTCCTATTATCTTAACTGTTGGAATTTTTCCATTGCAGAGATTTACAATCTATAGCCAGGAAATCGGAAACACACACTATGTTTATTTAATTTACCCGAAAATTTAACCCTCATGCATCTTGAACTTCGGATAAATTCGTAAAAGCTAAAACTACTATTTATACATATGCCTGGAAATTAAACTAAACACATTAAAAATTTACCATAATTTATTCTTAAGATATTTTTCGATTGACTTATTACGCTTGATGTGCGGCCGTGTTATTTAGAGGTTTAGAGGTGTTAATTTTCCGAAGGCAGCGTTTTGATATTTGATCTTTTTGACTCTTACCAGTTCTTTCGCTAATATTTTAATTCTTAGAAAAAATCTTCTAAACTGGTTTCTTTTGGTATCTGCTGTGTCAAGGATTTCTAAAAGAAATATTTAAAAAATTAAATACATTTAAATTTTCATAAATAATATTTTAATTTAAAAATTTCCTTTTATTAAATTGTCATGCAGAGTTATGCACAGCTGCAGTAGAATGGAGCGTGAAGAAATTCGGGCCCGATTAAAAGAATTAATTCTAATAATTAATTAATATATAATTAATTCTAACATAAATAACTTGACTTAGGTACGTCTTGACGCCTCTATTTCATAGTTTTACCATACAAATTAATCTGGTGGAAAATGTCTGGAGCAAGTGAGACTGCTTTTTTGGAATCCACTTTCGTCTGCCAAATCTGCCAATACACTTTATCGTATAGTTTTTTTTACATCGTCTTTAGAAAATCTGTAAAATAAAAATATCGACCAAATTTTACTACTTCACTACGCATGATCAAGATAACCTCAAAGTAATTTTCTAATAATCGCTAAAACATAAAAGTGAAGTTAATACTACGTATTGTTTTTCTACAAAATGATTCAGCGATATTTCATATGTATTTATATTGATACATTATATTGATACATACACTCACATTCAAGTAAAAATATGAGAAAACATACCGATTTAAGGTCAATAAATTTTGACTATTTTCCTTTCGCGACGAATGAAATTTGCAGACCCAAACTACACAAGACATTGTGTTATAGAGTGCACAAACTCACACTATTTGTAAATACCTAAAGAATTCTTGCATTCTAATCACTTAAATATTAATAAAATATCACCAAAATATTTCTAGCCACGGGACGCACAAACAAACGAACAATTCAATTCAAAGAGTTCAAACTCGGATGGTCTATCTTTGAGACAAGGTACTATAGAATTTAGCCGTATTATATTTTAACCAATTTTAACCAAATGACAATTCATCTTGTGACCACCTTGTGATCTGCCAAAGAGACAAATATTACTTATCTCTTACACTTACATAATTTTGTGCTGTATGATAGAGAGACAAATAACACATAATTAATTCTTATTTAATGTTCCTTCTATGCTTTAGTTGTTATTCTGAGGGCCACTCACCTCCCCGCACTTATTTCAAATACCTCACCCCACCCGGTACTTCGTTGTAGACATCACTGACACTGAAACAAGGGCGCGCGCGTTAGATTCATCGGCGCCGACCGATAACAGAGATAGCGCTATGCGGGTAAAAGAGAAGGCAGTCGCTGCACTTCTCGCGTCATTTCGATTGACAACCGCGCACTTAGCCCTACTAGATTCCACGCACACATTTGCGCGTGTACAAACGTAATTTGCTTAAGTAGTAGTAATAGGTAATTGATTTGCGAACGTTGTATGGAGTATCCGGGGTGTGCCATTAGTAACTGAGATATGGAGTTTTATTTATACCTAGACCTGTGCAGGCGATTAAAGCCGTGTGTCGAGAATACGCTTGATATCATATGTTCCATATAGTGCATGCTCGTTGTTCGCGGTGCTTTAGTCCGCCAAGCAACGGTTTGAGTTAATTTATGTTTATTTGTGTATCCACTGGAACGCTCGCCACGCGAAGCGTGGTGGGTTTCAAAAGCAAAAAGTAGTATATCTCAAATATCAAAGGTGCCGCCATTGCGGAATGACTCACCCCGGCGCGTACGGAGTGTTCAAAAAATTGCGGAGAGTGACATATACTGTCTACAAGAGAACAAAAAATACGTATGGAAAGGTAATTTAATATAGAAGGAACTTATAACAGTTAATTAGATAAGGATTAATAATTAAATGAATGAAGCGCGAAAATGTTCGGAAGGTCGCGGAAGACCCGATTTTTTTTTTAAATTTTTTGCACCAAAACTATTTTATAAAACTTTAAATAACCATATATATTATTATAGCCCTATTCTTGAAGATTATTTTGATATATAATAATTTTGGGTAATATTATTAATGAAAAAAGAAAATAATAATAATAACGATTAATTACGTAATTATATACGCGAGATGCGCACGCGCGACCTCAAATTTAAAAAAAATGCAAAAAATAAATTATTGTGTCTAAAATTAAATAAAAAATACGTATGGAAAGCTAATTTAATAAGGAATGAACTTATAATAGTTAATTAGATAAGGATTCATAATTGAATGAATAATGACGAGAATAGTAACTAAAGTGCTTAAAATTTCAAAAATACTCACTTTTTGAAAAAAACGTTTAGTGTGGCAATATAACACTATAAACTATCATAAACCATACATAATAATGTAGCCCAATTCTTCTAGTTTATTTTGATATAGAACACTCTACGAAAATACTAATACAGACTAAGTAAGTACGCAATAAATCTCATCGGTCATGGAGTAAGAAACGTATGGATACGGCCAAGTAAGTTAAACCGCAGACTATGACAAATTTATTTCAATCTAAGACTAAAAATAAATTGGACATGACCTGTCAACTTATGAAAGAGACTATTGACAAAGGAATAAAGCCATAGAGAAAATATTTTATTTTTCGCGATTTTTTTATCACACCGCGCGGTTTTACGCAAAGGGAACTGGGTACCATAGTACCCAGGTCGGGCGAGAAGATCGAGATTTTGGGGACTATAGTCCCCACGGACGTTCCAGTGGGTATTTATGTGTAATGTAGGCGCCGTAAGTTCTTTATGAAGTTAACGATGACGTCATGTGGCTCTTCATGCCGGCTAACATTAGCGCGCTCACAACATTTTCGGGATGCGTTTGAGCGCGCTAATAGTGACTTTTATTGAATTTCGGAACGCAGCCTTAGTGTGATTGACACTCAAGTCGCGTTCGGGTAGCCTGTAGTTGCGTTTTTAGCATTATCAAAATTGGCGTTGATGGAAAGCGTTCGGTTAGAAGGTTATGAAATTTTTGCCATTTTTGCTCCACACCCTGACTAACCGAACGCTACATTATCAATATGTCAATGTTATAAGTCATTATAACCTAAATTTATTTTTAGTTTCCAGATTCTGGATGTATTATGACGTAATAAGCTCGCTTCATGTTTAACGATCATTAATTTCCATAAATAATGAAAATAAAATTTATTTCGTTAAAACTAATTCAATCGTGTCAAATACGTCTAGTAAAAGTCAAAACTCTTAAATGTCAAAAACTTCCACTTTTGACCCTCTTCGAGAGCTGGGGCAAAATTGGCAGTTCACCCACTCATTTCACGTGGCGACCGGTGCGTCGTCGAGCGAGGTTTACGAACGGCTATACATGATCGTCGTCCGTTCACACCGGGTGTTTTCGAACGGCCAGTACGTCATCGACCGTCGTCGGGCGACATTTACGAACGCAGCCCAGAAGAATAACTTAAGATCATAGAATTATTACTCAAACAGGAATGAGCTCTTGCTTGAAAACGCGTGCCGAGCGAGAGATAAATAACTGTACCCTTTATCTCTTTCGTAAGTTTGTGACCACAAATTCTATAAAATAGGGATTTTTTCTTAAAAACAATAACATTCAACCTGAAAGATGCTTTTGAAAATCATAATATGCTTAATAATCACGCACGATTGTTAAGGAAGAGTTAGCTTTTAGCGACAAGGTCGCCCTTTGTACAATTAGTGTTAAGTGTATTATTTATACGTTGACTTTAAGCTGGTTGGTGTTGTACAACAAAGTAATATTATATTCTATTCTATAATTTTAAAATGGGTTGCGCAAAAGAATTTTATATCTGCTTTTCAATACAAGATATGTTTTATAAATATAATAATTATTTAAAAAATTATGAATGTCAATGATTGTCTTTCAATACATGGGTCTTTCCAATCGGTATATAATGTTGAACCCACCGCCACATAACAGATAATCAAATATGTCAACACTAAAATCTCTTTGTGATATTTAAATACATACCTAGTAAAAGAATGAGTAATTAAGAAGAAAAGAATTAAAAACACATCAGTGTGAGTCGAACTGTTTTAACAATATTTACTTTTGTGGTTTCGCCAATATCTTGAACAGAATGTTAATACCAATTCTTTTTTCTAATAACTTAACATCGCATCGTGTAAGCTAAACAATAAATAACTAATATAAATTACTTTTATTAAAAAATGTTAAAAATTCCGATAATATTTAGGTTAGGTCTCAGACTAAGGAAAAAAGAATAGACATGAAATACCTACGAAAAAAACGTGCATACCTAAATGTGAATCTGGCACAAAGATGGCGGCTTGCTTGCTCATGCGGCAGCCTAACACACTGCACTTACCCATAATAAATGCAGTATTTTGCAAGTTCAACACTTTAAACAAGCACAATTTTCGCCTAATAACAAAATTTTCTTCAAAACACTGAAACAAACAAGTCGCGATGACAACTGATGTACTTGTTGTTCATTGTGAGTACTGTGACAAAACATGGCGACCGGCCGCAGTGAGGTATTCTGTGACGTCGCCAAGATAATGTTGCCATTTTTGGTAATGATAAAACTACTGTTGTCCTTTTTTACTTATGAATATCCTCATAAGTTAAAAAGAGATGCCAATATGTCAGAAACTATGCCGTCGAAATACATCACATTCCTATAACTACGTTCGTTATGCCGAGTCCTCTTTTTTTCTATAGTCTGAGGGTTAGGTAGATACCACGTTGTCACCCTACTACAATGACAACGAAAATTACTGACATTGACAAAGAATCGTTGTTGCAATATAACATTTTTTGAATATTACCACTAGAATATATCCTGGACGTGAAATCATAGTGTTATAATTATTAATAGTGGGCTAACATGGTAATTTAATTTATTTTATGTTATAATTATTACAAAAAAAACAATTTAGGTATTTTGGGCGTTAAAAGTAATTAAAATAAACAATAATACAAAATCTTCATCTACTATAGTTGTTTCATAACTACTAAATTATAAAAATATACAACAGTAGCAACACTGTGGGAAAGGGATAAAAGGTACAGTTATTGCTCTCTCTCGGCACACTTTTGCATTTTCAAGCGTTTAGTCTTTATCTACATATAAAAAAAGTCCAAATTTGAACAACAATATTTTGAAGAGCTCATTCCTGTTTGAGTAATAATTCCATGCTAAAGATTGACATGACACTTAGACTATAGATACCAATAGACATGAAATACCTACGAAAAAAGTGATTAGTACATTGCGCGTCCATTGGTGTACTTAGTCTGAGACATGACATGATATTTCTTGACGCTCCTCAAGGGATACGTGTCCATGGAACTAATAAGTACTACGTACAATAAGTACTACGTACAACTGGAAGGTTCACTGGTTTCGGAAAGCGAGCCGAAAGAGAGTTAAAAAAACTTTTTCTGTCCTTGTCTCATCACTACTCATCAGGGTAACCATGTTTACTAATATGCTAAGGATTTTTTTCGCTGCAGTTGAACTAACTATTTTATCAAACATTATTTTTACATATAGGTGACATTAAAAAGCGCTTTCAATTTAAAGGATGATTTTGAACAGATATTGACAATATTGTTTCTTATTTGCACGAACACTACATATTTAAATAAAACACACATATTCGATCAAAACTTCGGGCTAAATAATTAAAATGTATTTAAAACCAAACATCCGCAAGTTAATCCAAAAAGTGTGTTTGATTTAAAAGAAGATAAGTGAAACCAAAAAAATGAACAAATTCTTTTTTGACTCTCGAATTTAGGCTGATTTAAAACTATAGAAAACCGACCAAAATACGCAGTAGCTTAGTTCTAAAACAAACAAACATGACGCCATATTGTTTACAAGCGGCGAATCATTTCTCCTAGTGTTGCTAGTGTTAACATAATATTTGGTAACAATCTTATACTTTTATTAAAAATATTTAAGCCCGACTTAGTTAAGCTATGTTTTGTTGTTTTGTACTATATGTTTAATTTTGTAACATAGAAAGAGATAACTAGAAAGATTTACCAAATCATGATTAAATATTTTTTTATTAATAACAACTTTAAAATATACCAAAACATGTACGAATTATATTGTATTTGGCGTATTTCTTGTTCGGTACATAGTTCCTGTTCATTTATAATATACTGTAAACATGTAATTTCGATTTAAATTAGGTTTCTTAGTGTATGTAAAATTAATCAATTAGCACATTTTTTTCTACTCGATTGAACGAATATTTATGATGGCAATTGTGTGAGAGAGACACACCAAGATAAAGTGAATCTCTTTCGAGCCCGTTTTTATGCGGGTATTAAGTTATTCAATAAAGAACCATAATCCGTAAGTAATACGGTTTACTTTAATTTGACAACATAATTCTAGTGAGCATTCCAGTTGTATTATTAGTTCCATGTACGTGTCACACTCCCTGCGTTCCAGATAAAGCACTGCCACTTTCTGAGGCTAACATCTGATGTTAGCCTCGTTTTGCGTTTCTTATAAGAAATGTTGACATTTAGCCGCACTAATTGTTACAAATTAAACGCAAGGTACTGATTTTTCGTGCTGAATTTTGAGTGTGCGTATGGATTGAGGAGCCGCATCACGAAATCAATCGAAATCCCGCCCAGATTTAGTAGCAAATTAGATAATTTTGTAGGCGAAATCCTCGAATTTGTAGCAACACACATCAAGAGTTACATCAATTTAAAGGTGGCTCCTCAATTCAAACATCTGGATTGAGGAGCCACCTAGAACTCGGAAACTATTATATGTACATTTTTGAAAATTTAGTATCATTTAGTAGTAATTTTGTCTGGAACCTACAAAAAATTTGGTTCGGATACTGCTGAAACTCGAGAAGATACAATACAAAATGTGTGGCTCCTCAGTCCATACACGTACAAAACTTGTCAACGTGAATTTCCACGAAACTAATTAAGCAATTTTATTTTGGAGTGCATGATCATTTAGTAGTAATTTTGCTAGAATTTGTAGTATAGAAATAATGTTGGAGGACTTAGTGAAATTAAAAATATAAAGCAATATATGTGGCTCCTCAATCCAGACGTTTTGCATATAAATGATTGACTGTATCTTCGCGAAATCACAATGGAATCTAAAGCTTAGGGCGCCAACATTTAGTAGAAATTTCTACTAAATAACTACGTACAATTTATCAGTGTACATATTAAGGATCTGAAGAAAAACACACTTTCCGATATTCCATAGGAAATTGCTGTTAAGGGTGACCATAATATTAATGAAATCAGGATAACTGTTTCATGTTTATTTCTTTTAACATCAGTCATATAAAAATAACATTGATTTCGCTATAATTAATTAGTGACATTATAGCACTTTTCTTAATATTCTGAAATGAAAGTATTCAACATTGAGCTCATCAAAAACTCAGAACAATTTTATTTATCATTGTTATGACAGCGCTGACATCTGTTGTAGTTTTTTTTGCAACTTTCTCATTCTTTGTGAGCAAAGGTTCATCGCCATACAGCCTACCCTTTGCTCCGAGTTGATATAATCATGTAAACATTTTAGGTGAACTAAAATAAATTGTATCCGGTTTTTATGTATAGAATAGAACAGAATATTCACATAGTTAATAATAATTTTATGCCTTCCCTTTGCTCCAAATTGATATAATCATGTAAATATTTTAGGTGAACTAAAGTAGATTGTATCCGGTTTTTATGTATAGAATAGAACAGAATATTTACTTAGTTATTAATAATTTTATTCTTAAATGAACAAAACCTTCAATTTGGTTTCTTTCTGTGAACAATCTTGTTGGCTAATGTTGAGTCCGCGGATAGAATGTTATTGTCTTGATCATCTGTGGAATTAGTGCCGCGGTATAGATTTACAAGCAATAGCGTCTTATCGAGTAGGCGGTTATCAAAAGTGCATTAATGTGCTTTAAAAACTCATTAAATGATTTATTTTATTTTCCTTTTCTCGTCAAGGTGGCAAATCGGCCCGAGGCTCTAGACAAACGCCACACGCTAACTTTTCCGCAGTCGTTCCACAGAAAAAAAATTATGGAAATGACATTAGCTATTTCTGACGTTTCCTTTGGATTTGGACGGCGTATTATGAAATGTCTACAGCTTTCACACTAAGTACTGATATAACTAAACATTTTCGTTTAATAAATAAAATGCATTTTATTTTATAGTCATTGACATGTATGCCAGTGAATAACGTTTCGCCATAATAATTAAAAAACACCTTTATTACATAGGGTTCTAAAAAATTGTTTACGACCTATTCTCAGGCTTTACCGAATATACACAAAAAAAAATGATAAAAATCGATCAAGCCGCTTCGGAGCAGATATTAAAGGAAAGAAGATAAGCATAGTATGCTGGTCTGTGTTGGGCACTCGATACCTATGTCAGTAAGTGAGACTCCAACTGTGAAGATTGCTATTGCAGCCATCGATATATGTGCAGTGTATGGTAAAAAAGATCTTTCATTATAGAAATAGGATATATAAAAGTGAACTGAAATGAAAAGAAATGAAAAAAAAATGAACGACGACTCGGTAACGCAGACTGGCTGATCCTTTCACCACGGCTCGATGGCAAGTAAAAACTTGCTTTCCTGCCCATCCCAAGCGTATCCCAATACCTGCACACGCGAAAACCTTCAAAGATAACAGACAACATAATATCCGTGGCGGAGTACTGTATCTGAATCGACACGGAAGAATTGAAATGAAATGAAATAAAAAATCGCCTTTTCCATTTAACCCTATATACTGTATAATGGGCAATCTTAAACTGTTTTCATCAAATCACCGTAAACGAACGGAGTGAGATTTGCGGTGCTAGAGCGCAGCGAAGCGTAGCTCAAATCTCACTCCGTTCGTTTTCGGTGTTTTGATGAAAACTGTTTTAGAATGCCCAATATACACCTACTATTAGTACCTGTTACGCAAAAGATATACCTAAAGTTTTCCTGTGTAGGTAGTTGGTTCTTAACCTATAAAATAATGTTTTACTTGTGTTTCTTTTTTTTTTCAAAATAAGTAATACTTAGCGCGTGAAGTATCTCCCTCTTCAACATTATGGTACACAATAGGTATAACAACGTCGGTAAGCCAAAATGTCGAATGTTTTGCCAAAAATACGGCTATTATGCTATGTGGATAGATATAACATAATAACACATTATAATTCCTCAGTTGCTGTGGAGTCCAGATAAAGCTCGCTCCCACCTTCGGTTTTATCATTACTTACCATCAGGTGAGATGAAGGCCGAGAACTTGCCTGTTGTATGTAAACAAAAATAAAAATTTGTTTTTTTTGTTTGTCCTAGATTTTAGTATCGTTATGGTCACCCTTAACAGCAATTTCTTATGGAAAGTGTGTTTTTCTTCAGATCCTTAATATGTACACTGATAAATTGTACGTAGTTATTTAGTAGAAATTTCTACTAAATGTTGGCGCCCCAAGCTTTTGATTCCATTGTGATTTCGCGAAGATACAGTCAATCATTTATATGCAAAACGTCTGGATTGAGGAGCCACATACATTGCTTTATATTTTTAATTTCACTAAGTCCTCCAACATTATTTCTATACTACAAATTCTAGCAAAATTACTACTATATGATCATGCACTCCAAAATAAAATTGCTTAATTAGTTTCGTGGAAATTCACGTTGACAAGTTTTGTACGTGTATGGACTGAGGAGCCACACATTTTGTATTGTATCTTCTCGAGTTTCAGCAGTATCCGAACCAAATTTTTTGTAGGTTCTAGACAAAATTACTACTAAATGATACTAAATTTTCAAAAATGTACATATAATAGTTTCCGAGTTCTAGGTGGCTCCTCAATCCAGATGTTTGAATTGAGGAGCCACCTTTAAATTGATGTAACTCTTGATGTGTGTTGCTACAAATTCCAGGATTTCGCCTACAAAATTATCTAATTTGCTACTAAATCTGGGCGGGATTTCGATTGATTTCGTGATGTGGCTCCTCATCATATCATCATCATCCATACGCACACAATTTTGACACCTCACCTACTTAGTCTAGCCACTTAAAATTTTTATAATATAAATCAGAATTGGCTAATACTATAAATATCTTTCAATAATTTTTTTAAATCCGCTGAAATTCCTTTTTGATCCATGAAAAAAAGATTCCAAATGTCAAATTTGAAAGCTATCAAAAAGTGGTATCAGAGGACCCATCTATTAACATGGGTATTTGATGCTAGCATTTCGTGTTAAAAATGCTTAAATGAAACGCATGACAACCAGCAAGAAAAACTAGCATCACCGGCTAATGGTGGCAATACCGTTGGCACTTATTCGATTAAACTAACCTAGTTTTAGTGCTGTCAAATTGTGTTTTCAGTTAAAATTTTCGAACAAAAAACACGATTTGACAGCACTAAAACTAAATTTAGTTTAGTCTTTTCCAATTAATGCCAACAGAATTGACACCAATGAAAAGCAGAGAAAAATGTTGTTATTTATGGCTAAAAATGCTTATCTGGAACGCAGGGTGTCTTATCCATAAGAATGAGCTCTTCAAAATATTGACTGATATATGTCAATAAAGACTAAAAACTTGAAAGCGCAGAAGCGTGCCGATAGAGATAGCAATAACTGTACCTTTTAGCCCTTTCAGACAGAGTTGCTACTGCTATATATTTTATAATTTAGTACTTACTTAAGAAACAACTATTAGTGATGAAGATTTTTTATTATTGTTTATTTTAATTGCTTTTAATGCCTGAAATACTTAAATTGTATTTTTTGTAATAATTAGAACATAAAATGAATTAAATTACCATGTTCCCTACTATTAATAATTATAACACTATGATTTTAAGTTCAGGAAATATGCTAGTGGTAGTTTTCAAAAAATGTTATAAGTAAGTATTGCAACAACGATTCTTTAGCAATCTTTCGTTATTTCTTTGAAATAAGACGTTTTGCTACACGGTTTCTTACCAAAATGGTATTGTAGCATACTATGAGAAGGAATATTACCTCGATTTTTGATTATCTTTTCACTAATAGTAATTTTCGTTGTCATTGTAGTAGGGTGACCACATGGTACAGTAAGCTCCCATTCAAGCTATACATTTACACTACGACAACCGCCACTATTACGAGCGACATAAGAACGGTCCAAAGGTCAAACAGTATAGCTTGATAAGGAGCTTACTGTACGTAGATAATATCGCCATTATTAAAAATTTTAAAAAGTACCTAATTTATTAAGTTATTTATTGTTTAATTACAAGATGGAATGTCAAGTTAAAAAAATTGGCATTTTAACATTCTGTTCAAGGTATTGGCGAAACCACATAACTTTTAAATATTGTTGAGACATTTCAACTCGCTTTCTTAATTTTTTTCTTCTTAAAGTATTACTAGTTCTTTTACTAGGTATCTATTTAAATATCACAGATACATTAGTTTAGACCTCAGAAGAATAACTAAAGCATAGAAACCTTGCTAAAATAGCTACTGAATTCAATATATTTGACTCACTTTGACCTTAGGCAGACTTTAATTAGTTAGAAAGAGACAGGTAATAGTAAGATGTTTCGAAAATTCGTAGGTGGTCACTAGTTTCTGTTTCTGCTAGTGATGTTCTTCTCATGACTCGCCTAGTTTCAACGTCGATATATTATGAATTAAATATATTCTTAATAGTTACAATTTTTTTTATTACGATACTATGAATTAAATATATTCTTAATACTAAAATGTTTTTATTACGAGAAATACAACGTAAATCATAAAGGGTACATTTTCTCATGAAACTTATCCTTGAAAGCTGCTGTGCCCTATGGTATGGCCAGGCTAGCCAGTCAAGAGACTAAAAGCGGACGTTGATATGCTATTAAAAAAGACGAGTAAAGGGGCTTTTGAGGGATGTAAGGGTTTTTGCTGCTTATGACGACTAATTTAAACGTCTGTCACGACAAATTACTCAAGAATAGCTTTGAAAAGTTGATAGTAAATAAATAAAAAATATTTCAATATTATTCCCTTTTCAGTCCTATCTGAGGATTGAAAAATCTGGCGTACTAAGTCAAAAAATGCACTATTAAATTTACGGGTGTTTCCCGTTGGCTAGATTGATGAAATTTTTCCATTCAAGAGATTCACAAATTGAATGAAAAGGTAATGGGAGACATATTGAAAAACAAAATCAAAACAATCAAAATGTTCTTTAATCAAATATGATTGAAACCTCTTTTGAATCATTCAATTTTTTTATCTACCACCCATTCGTACATCTTTTAGCTGATAAGAAAAATGGGCGCAAGAAACTTATCAGCTTTATCAGAAGTAACAATAATTATGTCGCTACGATACATAATAATATCTTTACATGAATTGTTATACAAAATAACATTACATTATAACGTGTTATATCTACAAATTAACACCAGGCATTGGCATTATTGAAATAATCTTATGAAAAGGCAAATCAGTAACACTTTGTGAATTTTTTTTGTAAAAAGTTATACATTTCCCCATAAATGAGCTTTTAGCTTTATAGATTTTAGAAGATTGTATATTTTCAACTAAAACAACAGAAAAAATGTAACATTAAATCTTCTTATGATAACCATGCTATCATTCGCTTAAGTACCAAGCGTTGCATTTGTTTGGCACTTTAAATAAGAAGGAGGTTCTGCAATATATGGACACGTGAAAAAATTACAACAGTAGTATATATAACGAAGTTTAAAGGAAAACTATCAGAGTTGAGTACTAAGTACAAACAA
Organism: Schoenobius gigantellus; assembly: GCA_963935595.1. Classification (NCBI taxonomy): domain Eukaryota; kingdom Metazoa; phylum Arthropoda; class Insecta; order Lepidoptera; family Crambidae; genus Schoenobius; species Schoenobius gigantellus. Next base: position 27,612,013 of record OZ012547.1, on the reverse strand, counting down.
AAAAGTTATAGATGACCAACTTATAAAATGTACTCGGAAAAGTAAAATTTCATTGAAAATTAAGTATACTGAATCTAAATTTACGAACCACGCGAAGTTAATGAGGAGAATATAAAATCATTGCAGCTTTAATAAAAATAATAATGCCTAATTTAATAGCAACGTGTTGTGAGGTGTGAGTGTGAACTCAAAGTTGGCATTTGCAACTACTAACTCTACACTGCGCGTGGCCTGACACGCACTTGGCCGGTTTTTTATGTTAGTTACCTCATAGCTCTGTCATTTATTAATCGATTTGGAAATTTCTTTTTGTGTGCGAGACGGTATACTTTCCGACTGGTCCCATTGTCACTAAGTCATGATTATGATGACGAAAGTCCAGAAAAATCGAAGGAAAAATTTAAATTTCATAGGCACGTTTCAACGTGTTTCATGTATTTTTCTGAAGAGGTATAGTACCATTGATGGTACTATCTAATGGTACTACGGAAAACAAACGATTTATTTGCATTTAGTAGTCATCCTATTATGTTACTGAGCTATTGATGGAAGGTTTCTGATAAGTAAGGACGCATACTTCTATTCATCAAAGTGATTCAGGTGAGCTGATAGTGGAAAGTAAGAAAAAGAAAGATTATTCGGGAATAATTCTTTCAATACTGTTTAGAGCGAAAGACGTTTTAAGTTAATCTGGTGTCTGTTGACCTTGGGTCAAATTTTAATACGCATGTATGAAATTTACTAAAAAGATTGAAATATTTTACTGTCAAAAAATAAAACCGACGTCAAAAACACCAAAACGTCATAAATAATATAAGAATACGTACAACATCACATTTTTATATTGAAGTCGGTGCTAAGCAATGATCACCTGGAAAACCAAGGCGTAAGTTAAAATTTGGCACTTACTTCAATATAAAAATGTGATGTTGTATGTTTCTTATATTATATATGACTTTTAGATGTTTTCGAAGTCGGTTTTATATGTTTTTATATTATTGCCTTTTAAATAAAATTGTTTTTGTAAGAAAACTCCGGACTTTTTCATAAGTTTGATTCTCCTGTTTTGTTAGATAATGAATTCTTATTTTCAAATAAATCTGACATATGGATATAATCAACAGGTTTCTATGGTTTTGTTCAAAATCTTGCTCTAAGCAATGCTGTAATAGAGTTTTGAATACGTTTGATTCTACATACGTGGAAAATACTTTGTGTATCATAGTTATTATAATATCTTTTCGACCCAACTGTGCACCAGCCTTATAAATTTGCTCCCGTATAACCTTCTCTGTAGTTTTACAGATGTTCTGTACACATTTTGATGGTATTACTAAACCACCTCGATCTTTAACTTTAATTAATGATGGTTTAAAATTTCCATTATCACATAGATTTTCTAAACAAATTTCACATTTTAAAGTTTTTCTCAACTTTCTGACAACAAAGCCTGCAATGTAATGAACCACGTCAATTGAATATTCAGTAAGCTGAGATAATGCTGTGTAATTATGGTCCAATTCGACATTGCTTAAATAAGGACTTATCTCTATTTGCTCATCGCTCACAATGTGTACATTTCCACTGCTTTTATTTATCGCGTCTATACATTTTGAAGGATTATAATTTAACACTGAGATCTTCTCAAGTGGAACGCAATTGCCATTGGATCCATCTTTGAATTGAGCGTGCACCAAAAGTCTTTTGTATGCAGCTTGGAACATACGTGCCGAAGGGTTATTATTATAACCGCATTTGGATCTTATGGCACCAAAAAACAGTTCCAAATGGTCTTGTGACAACTTATATGTACATAAGTATTGCAAGGAATTGTTTTCTACGATGTCTTGATAGATTTTCAATAAAGACTTCATGCACATTATAAAACCATTAAAACCAGTTTTTCGATTTGAATTAACGATATAAGTGCCATTCATAAGCTTCAAATTTTGGATATAAAAAATAGCAGCCTTAAAAAAGATCTGGGTTTCTTCAATGTTAAAAATTGTTAGGGCCCTTTTCCACCCTTTGGCACGCATGTTTCTACTATTGAAAATGTCAAATAAATTATTGAAAACTCTAATGAATTTAATTGTTCCGCTGCAGTCTTCAAATCCTGGAATACTATTTTCAAGACAATACTACAGGGCATCTGCAACTGAGTTGCTAAATAATTGGGTCGCTAGACGGACTTTCATTTTTTGTTTAATATAATACACATGATCTCTTCTAAGTTTATTACCTAAATGTAAACCTTCATTTTCTTGGAGCTCTAAAAGCAGCTCTATATGTTCCCAAGATATTGTTTGGTTATCTATATCTATAATTTTTTTCTTTTCACCAATTGCATTTCTAACTAATTTTATGTTATGGCAGGGGTCTGGCCATAAACATATAACTGAACCAGCACAGTGAAATACATTCATGTCTTGATCGGGGTCTGAGCACATTTCAAATCCTAAATGAGTGCACATTGCAATATTATTTGCCGCCCCATCAAATGTCAAGGACACAACTTTCACGCCACATTCCTGTAAGAGATGAATGCCTTGCTGTACAAGCATTGATTTTTGTTGAGCAGTGATAGACTTGATAAAAAAATATCCAATAGGAATTTTCCATGTGTCATTTAGGCAAGTAACCATGAAAGTCAAAGCTTGCGTAGCAAGGGGCACTAAATCGGAATCGAAGTCGCAACCAAAATTTACATACCCATGATATTTGTTATTATAACTATCCCATTCTACAGTTTTTCTAATAGCCATTTCATCAATAGCCAAAGCACAAAATAAAGTTTTATTTGGGTACTGTTCTACTCTGGAACGGATTGCATCGAATGATTCCGTTGTAAAACCGGGACTACAATCGAGGGATCTGTACCAAGAGTTTTAATTTGAATGGGATACTATTTATTACAAAGAAATAAAATAATCTAAGCATAATGTGATATCGTACCATTTCATGTGCTTCATCCATAATAAATAACGTAGGAATTGCATCTTTTCTAAGACGTCTCCATTTCGTAGCTCGACTACAAAGAAATGAATTTGCGGTAAAATGCTTGGAGCAAATGTGATTATGTTTTTTTGGGGTCCAATTTTGCCTGCCGATACATTTTACCCATTCATTTCGTTTAACATCATCTTTAGGAAATCTGTAAAATAAAAAATATCGATAAAATTTTACCTGCCCTATGCCTGATCAAGATAACTTTATAATAATTTTCGAATAACCGCTAAAACATAAGCTGCAATCAATGTTACGTATTGTTTTTCTACAAAATGATTCAGAGATATTTCATATGTATTAATATTCACTTAAAAGCTCATATTCAAATAACAATATAATAAAACATACCGATGAAAGGTCAAAAGATCTTGATTATTTTCTTTTCGCCACGAATGTGACTTGCAGCCCCGAACTACACAAGACATTTTACTAGAGTGTACACAAACAATCACTATTTATAAATTACTAAAAATTTCTTTCAATCTAATCACATTAATATCAATAAAATATCACCAAATATAATTAGCCACGGGAAACATAAACAAAGAATACGCGAACAATTCAAATAGTTCAAACTCGGATGGTCTATCTTTGAGACTAGGTACTATAGAATTTAGCTGTGTTATATTTTTAACCAAATTACCAATTTTAACCAAATGAGAATTCATCTTGTGACCACCTTGTGATATGCTAGAAAGACAAATATTACTCATCTCTTACACTTACACAGTTTTGTGCCGTATGATAGAAAGAGACAAATAACACACAATGAATTCTTATTTTATCCTTCCTTCTATGCTTTAGTTATTGTTCTGAGGTTTAGACTAATTTTTGACAAGTTAAATTTTTTTATTGTATGTTATGTGGCGGTGGGATCAACATAATATACCGATGGGAAAGACAATCTATTGAAAAGTGGATATAAGATTCTTCTGCGCAACCCATTTTGAAATATTAGAATAGAATGTATATAATATTTCTTTGTTGTAGGTACTAACACTAATGAAGAATGTTCACTAATTTTGATTTTAACATCTTCGTATTTCCTATGAAAAATAAGAAAATCTCGTGGTAAAATTATTTTGATTCGTCAATTACTTTCTGAAATATGGAATTTTAAACATTAGCGCACGGCACGAGTTTCCTGCGTCCGTCGGGTCCGTCGCTTGCTACGAGTGACGTCATATCGCAGTCGCCCAAGTAACATTTTAGGTTCTAGAATGGTTTTGAAAAGGTTCTAGAACCTATATATGGATATCTGCTACTAAGTCTTAATAGACTCAATAATGTCATATTAACCTTATAATAACCCCCTGAGTGCAAAAAGGGCCCACGTTTTAGAACCTTTCTGAGAGCTACAGCAAAACCTATAGTTTAAATCACAATACCTTTATTTAAGGTTAATATAACGTTCTAAAATGTTGTTGGATGTATCTTTATGATAACTTAAAACCGTTTTTAGGCATGAATTAATGCTTTTCCGAGACTCACAGGTTTTAAGCCTACAGCGCATAGTGGCACACATGTGGCACATACCAAAAAGACCTCTATATTTCAATACTCGAATTAAGTGGCGTCATCTAGTAAAAAGTAAACTAACTATGAAGGATTGGTTAATCAAATTTAATACCAAAAATTTTGGTTAGATGTCTCTGAATGAATGTTTGATTACATTTTGTTCAAAACAAACGGTATTTTGAAAGTGGTCAACAAGTGGCGATTAAAAAAGTCAAAAACCTGATAAATTTGAATGGTTTGGATACGAAATAATTAGTAGAGGTAAGTATATGTTTCTATTTGTTACTTTACTTGTTTTTTTGTAGTTTCATAAATAAACAGTACATAGAAATACAACATTTTTGTATGTGACAGATGTGGTACACTGTGCAATGAGTGTCCTCGTAATAAGATGTATTGCTTGTAGATGAACCGAAGGAAAAATTTGAATTGTGATGAAATTCAACACTTCCTTGAAATACCTTCCAGTAGTGAAGATGACCTGGAACTGTTTGATGAGGACAGCGATGATGACTTGATCAGAATCCAGGATTTGGTGATAAACGAAGTGGAGATATACTACAGGGTGACTTCTTCGATGAAAACATGACCATACCTAGTCCAAGGCCAAGCAGTAGTATGCTAGTGATACAGCCAACAAGCACTTCTTCTAACATAGCCATCGTTTCACCACAACCTAGTTCTTCCAGGCAAGCAAATGCTAGATCCAGCCGAGTAACATCACGAGAATGGGCCAATCAAAAAGGAATGAACTACGCCAAGCTCTTCATGGGTATAGAATAGACAATTGGCTCAAATTTACACTGAGCTCAAGCAAATTTACACTGAGATCCCAGATTCGCCTACTGTTGGGTGCTCTAAGCGGACACTTCGGCACTAGGATCATGCTAACCAGGATTGGACACGCCAGTTCCAAAACCTGTAGGGCCTGCAAGGAGGGAGAAGAGAACATGGAGCACCTGCTGTGCCACTGTGACGCCCTAGCTTGCAGGAGACTAAGGCTGACGGGAATTTGATACCCAAAACCGGAGGATTACAGGAATATACCTCCGAAGGACATCGTCGAGCTCATGGGCACGATAGACTGGACTGTTGGTGGCGATGGCATTACAGACTACACAACGGCACAACGGCACTACGGCACTACGGCAAGGGGTAGCACAAAAGATCCATGGTGGGTTGAAGTGCGAAGGCTCAATAATTGGTACATAAGAATATTCTATAATTTGCTAGATGTGATGCTGATAAATAGCTGGCTTCTATATAAAAGAGTAGCGACGCAAAGACAAAACACAAAAGTGATGAAGTTACTAGAATTTCGACTGGAGGTGGGGCCAAAGCATTGTGTTTGTGTGGTCCATCAATGATAAAAAAGAGAGGAAGACTCTCATCATTCGTATCTGACATGCTTGAAGAAAAAATTAAGAGAAAGCCAAAACTCAACGTACCACCTAAAGATGTCAGGATCGATGGAATTGAACATTTTCCTATTTGGTCTAACATTAGGAAGTGATGTAAATGACCTGCTTGTAAGGGGAAATCTTCTGTAATTTGCTAGAAATGTAACTAGGCGCTCTGTCTCAATAAGGACAAAAACTGTTTTCTGTAATTCCACAAAATAGTTACCGTAATTGTTGTTTTTTTTTCTATACGTTTCTATTTTTCACAAAAAGTTCCTAATTTTTCTAAAAATTTCTAATTTTCACTATAACTTCCAATTTTTATAAGTACAAATACTTTGATTGTAAGGTTCTATAACCAAATACTAAATTATTTATTATAATACATATTATTTTCATTAATAAAGCTTGATTATTATGAGTTTATATCATTTTTACCTGTTTCTAAAACATAATACAGATTAACATTATATTGCATGATGTGCCAGATGTGGGCCATATAGAAAAACTTACATAACTATGTTTCTATTGAGTTGCGATTTTTTAAAATATTTTTTCGAGAAATAGTTTCATATTTTCTAGGTGATATATTTTTTTGGAAGCCGAAAAAAAAATCATGCACTGTAGGGTTAAAATGTTTCTATTTAAGATTTTTTACACAGAAACAAGTGAATTTCAAATCTTTATTTATAATGGCGATTCCTTGTTTCGAAATGGCGAGATAAGGTAAGTGTTGTATTCATAAAAATAATAAGGAGCTTGCTGACGCCAGGAAAAATTAAAAAATACTGCGACTGGCACTTTATTGTAAAACTTCATGATAATAGAGCTGTATAAGAGGTGGGCCCTTCGTAAGTTAAAAATCTGAAGATATTTCAATAAAATAAAAATTATAAAATACGATGGTTGGTGATAAATCGCATTAGAAATGAAACTTCTATCCATATAAAACATGCATTTTAAATATATAGCACACATTACTTAATTTTGCCGATTTATTTATTAAAATATTGCTTTTTGTTCCGATAGATTTTTTATTTCAATAAAAAAGATGGCTGCCGATAGGAAATTACTAGAAAGAATTTAAATTAACCTTTTTAGAACTGTAACAGCTAAAAGCTTATTATGTTTGCCAAAATAAGATCTAAAGATTATCTGGCGGAGCTAGTTAAAATTACTAGGCCCGATTGAACTGCAAAAATAGTATTTTTGCAGTTAAAATTAACTGCAAAAATACTATTTTTGCAGTTCAATCGGGGAATGGCTAACGCCGATCCCGATTGTGTCTCTACGGAGGTAGAAGTATCTAGAGGGTTTTTAGCCGGTAGTGGGTCTTCTACCCGAGTCCTGCATATCCTTGGGGTGGCCTAGTCAGCTCAATTCCCTTGTTGAATACCGTAAAAACTGTATTTTCCCTTTATTAAAAAAAGGCTATTTTTGCAGTTGCTTAAAACTCGCGGAGATAACTAAAATTTTTTGAGGATGTTTCTTAAGCTTTAAAATATACTCGTAGGACTTAAATCATGCCGTAAGCTTATACAATAGCATTACTGGTTTGGGTTTTAACCACATAATCCTAATTTGTTTGTCTAGATAACTTTAATATAGCCTAAAGGTTTCATGTAGGTTTTAGAAATGACTTACAGGTGATTTTAAAATTCCATAACTTTATAGCTGTATATAAGTTAAAAAATTAACCTTTAGATCTCACTTTAGTATTATGCTAGCTTTTCTAGAACTGAATCAGGAGTCTACGAGAACTTCAAGATCTTAGAACTAAATGCTCCTAAAACCTAAGTAAAAATAACCTTAATTTAAACTTTTGTCAGCGGATCCAAAGTTGTAATAATAGTCAATTAGTTTTAGGACTTAATAATCTTTCTGAAATAATAAATACGACCAGATAGCAAAACGTTAACCTTTTTATAACTCTTTTAAAACCTTAAGGTAAAGTTTACAACCGAGACCCGAAAAAAATGTTACTTGGGCGTCGCGCGCTTTCGAATTTTTACTGGTAATTACGCATAATATGATCAATGTTGTAGATTCTGCAACAAAGGCTGAGTAAAGGACATTATAGGGAACAATTTTGGTCCTATAAAGTTTTTACGTGAACCGCAACGTTGTCGATTAATATGCATAAAAAAAGGACTTTTTCATAATGAATTTTTAAATGATAACCCCCTCGTTTAATATGCCCATCGTATTGGTACCACCAATTCCAACAATTTTGATTCTTTAGATGACATCCCCAAAATGCATACCTACTTTTCGAGTTTCATTTATTTTTCCTTTTTTTTTTAATAACTGGAAAAGTATAAAGTATACATTTTAGGGATGTCATTTAGAGGGCCAAAATTATTGGAATTGATGGTGCCAATACGCCAGGCATAAAAGAATGGGTTACCAGTCAGTTTTCTTCTGATTTTTTTTGTTACCTATGAAAATGGCGCGGTTTACTTAAAAACTTTATAGGACTAAAGTTGTTCCCTTTAATGTGCTCTACTAAAAAAATCCATAAAAGGGGGGGGGGGGGGGCTATGGGGGATCGTTTTTTATTGACCGAAATTATTCTAGGGGAAAAAATTGAAATTCCGATTTTTTTTTCATGAAATATTTTTTATATTCCCTGGGTCCCAAAACACAAAATAGAATTCAGCCAGCGACGAATTCACTAGCGCAAAGTAGGTTTTAAAGCTAAAACTCACTATCTAGAATGCAGCCGCGAAGCGAGAGCTAATTTGTGACATCACGCGGAGGCCGCTCGTCCGCACGGGACGATTTAATATTGACCCGAGTTTCAAAATTAAATAGATGTAAAACAAAACTACACTTTTTGAATGAAATAAAGACTAGTGCTATTGTAAACATGTAGGCTATGCTGTGACAAGGTTTCAAACGATTTTGCATACCTAGTAAGTAACATTCTTCATTGGCCACCTTATCGCTAAAAGCGATCTCTGCCTTGATAATCGTGATTATTAAGGATATTATGATTTTAAAAAGCATTTCAGTTTGAATGTTATTGTTTTTAAGAAAGAGAAAAACGGTTCAGTTATTTATCTCTCGTTCGGCACACTTTTTTAAGCAAGAGCTCATTCCTGCGGGCCTATTCGCTAACTTCGGTTGCTCACTAGACTTGAATTAAGAGGTTACGTGGAAGGAATATCGTAAAAATACAATGAGAAGAATTAAATTGTTTAATATAATACGACTAGTTTTTGTTACAATTTGACACACACAAAATTATAAACTTTTATTGCTGCCTACAAAGGTTCATATATAAAGCATAAACAACAACTAGAACTGTCATTTTTGAAAGGAAGTAAACATCCATTAATGCTATCGTGAACGCCTCCGTAACACATAAGATCATTAAACCAGTAATGGATATAAAGTTCCTTTCAAAAATGACAGTTTTAGTTACCAACCGTAGTTAGCGAATAAAGCCCCTGGTCTTATCTTATCACACTTGGCAGCCTGTGCTACGCCTGATGAGAGTAATATAATTTTTAATACAGTTGCTCAAAAAGTAGTATATTGCAGGGCTGTTTAGCGTGCGGGATGACCACCATTACGCACTAGTGCTTTTTCTTTACCAAATGTCAAATGTCTAGAATCTGACACACATTTTGCTTTTTTCCTAGTTTTTTCTAGCATGCTAAATTAAGATTGCGCTAAATAATCTGACTGGTCTACCAGATTTTGTATTGTAAAAGCATGCCTAAAAGCAAAGCATAACAAAAAGCACGGCCGGACCTTGCTTTTAAAAACACGGCAAGCAAAGCATAGCACGCATTTGCTTTGTTACTGCTGTGTACGTACGACGACATATTTGGCGCCATTTTTCTAAAATTTTCTCTGCGTGATTATTGATTGTTGTTATTTGCTTAAAACTTTAATTTATCTAATATATAAAATTCTGTTTTGTTACCGAACTCCTCCGAAACGGCTTGACCGATCTTTATGGATTTTTTTGTGTATATTCGGTAGGTCTGAGAATGGGTGGAAACTATATGGCGAAACGTAGTTCGCCGGCACAGCAGTTATTCTATAAAATGAGTGACTTTGATAACATATTAATTGATTTAACACCACCGGAATTATGTTTAATTGCTGAAAATGCGAGTGTATTTTACCTGTAAAGTCCAATGGTACATATGGTTGCTACGTATTTATTGTTTCATTTTTTCTCAGCTGTATTAAAAATAGTTATTCAATACACGTGCGGGACTGTCATTTCCACTCGTTCCGACTGTCATCCCTCGCCTTCGGCTCGGGACGACATTTGTCGGAACTCGTTGCAATGACAGGCTTCCCGCACTTGTAGTGAAAATAACTATTGTGCTGCTGAGCACTGTAGGAGATTTCGTAACCCCGGATCACACCGCATGCGTATGCGTTACAGCGCGACGCGTTAAGTTGTTAAGTTAGTCTAATATCGGCCTAAGGCCTAAGGCCGATATTAGACTATCATTTTTTTATCATTTATATATGATCTAATATCTATCAAATACTAGAATCATATTTATATGACGCTGTTCATCATTTTTACTTATTACACTCAGGTCATAAAAACGTCATATTTAATCATGATGAATTCCGAATTAGCCGCGTTTTCCGTTGGTATGAGTGCAATTTTATTAAAGAAAACTGTTAAAAATAAAACAAAAAACAAAAGACGTATTTGGGTTAGATCATGGATAGCAAGGCGTTCAGAGAGAGGGGTCCATAACACTTTACTCAAGGAACTTACTTAGAAGATATGAAGTCTTACAAAATTTACCTCCGAATGAATGATATAGTATTTAACTATATTCTGTAAAAGGTGGCACCAATAATATCTAAGCAATAAACTCTTTTTAGATGCCCAATTAGTGCAAAAGATCGATTATTAGTAACTCTGAAATATTTAGCTACCGAAGAAACTTTTTCCAGCTTACAGTTTCAAACCAGAATAGGGAATATGCATGATTTTTTTTATTTCATAAACTAATCAATTACATCTTTATCACATAGAAAAAATATAAATAGGCTTGAAAATAGTCAAGTTATTGTTCAAAGTGAAATTTAAAACATCGAATAAAGAGCCGTTCAAACGCCACCATTTTGCGCGTGTTTTGATGACGTCATTGGTTTTAGTTGTCATTGGTCCCGTGTTTGTTTACTATAGCGTTAGCGCGCCCACATACTTATTTCGTGACTTAATTTCAGTTAATTGTTATACAAATCATGGAAGAAGTTAAAAAATCTTTTTACAAGTATTGTATGGTACCGCAGTGCAAAAACAATATTAATAATACACCCCATAATAGTTATTTTCACTACAAATAACGGCTAACTTACGTTTCGCCTTAATAAAAAATAGTTTACGACCTATTCTAAGACCTTCTGAATATACACAAAAAAATTCATAAAGATCGGTCTAGCCGTTTCGGAGGAGTTCGGTAACAAACACTGTAACATGAGAATTTTATATATTAGAAGATAGATTAAACTTTTAAGCAAATAACAACAATCAATAATCACGCAGAGAAAATTTTAGAAAAATGGCGCCAAATATTAAAAGCAAGGTCCGGCCCTGCTTTTTGTTATGCTTTGCTTTTAGGCATGCTTTTACAATACAAAATCTGGTAGACCAGTCAGATTATTTAGCGCAATCTTAACTTAGCATGCTAGAAAAAAGCAGGAAAAAAGCAAAATGTGTGTCATTCTAGACATTTGACATATGGTAAAGAAAAAGCACTAGTGCGTAATGGTGGTCATCCCGGACGCTAAACAGCCCTGCAATATACTACTTTTTAAGCAACTGTATTAAAGTGTCTTTTCGTATTCCACGCGATGCGAAATTACGAAAAAAAAGGTGTAAGATGATGAGAAGGGAACATGTATCTCCATTATCGGTTGTATTTTGTTGTAAAGATCATTTTAACGTGTGCTATATTCATGTACAGCTTAGTGTGAAAGAGCTTGCTTATTCCTATTGCGGTTTTAATCAATATAGTAAGTATTTATTTCATTTTGACAAAAAGTATATAAACATATCATACTTGAGTGAGAATTAGGAGTTTAGGAACAATTTTAATGACATGGTTATGTAGGTAGGTACTTAAGTAAATGTTATGTTTTGTTGTAAGTATTATTTAAACATTTATGAAAAAAAATCTATGTTCTGGACTTAAATATACCATTTAACATAAAAATTACCTTGCTGCTTTCAGTCCTTTGATCACTGCGCTCGTAAAATAGAGATTTGATGCAAAATATGCTGACATAATAAATGCATCTATTTTCGTTAGATTATCCGATTGTGCTTTGACAAAACCAGTTTCTGTCATCGTCCTAGATTGATTACAAATATATATACACAAGTAATCACACAGGAATACAGTTTTAAACAATTTTTCTCACAAACACTACTAACACATGAATATCTACGCCGATAAATCCATTGAGGCATTGACGTGAATGACCACTGACGTCACATTCCGTTTCGACCAATGGTGGCGCGTTTTGAAAGTTAAAATTTCTCTCCCATAATTTTCACTTTTTATATAATATTTTTTGGGTTTAAATAACAACTAAATAAAAAAATACCTTTTAAGTATAATGTAAAAGACAATAAAGAATCTAGAAAAAAATATTTGATACTAATTTAAATTTTATGCATATTCCCTAATTATCATTAATAATTCCAGAAACATGTAGTGCATAAAATTGTTGTATATTTTTTCCCGTTCCCGTTTTCCCTGTAAAAACTTATCAATATTTTCGTTGTTTCGATATTCCAGTCGAAACTCTTGGATTTTGAACATGCCATCCTCGATAGATCTTTCACATATTTCGAATCATAAAGTAAATAAATAGAGATTGTTTGCGATATTTGCATAGTTGAGGTTAAAAATGATCCTAATTGTACACAGACTGTCAAATAGGATACCATATACAGGGTGTAACTGAATACCCCAATAACATTTAAGGGTATGTATCCATCAGAAGTAGAGATTCTATAGGAAAAATATTAGGGCTAACAAACCTACTTTTTTTTCCCCATACAAACTAAATAAATTATTTTTTGGTATTAAGTGCCGACAGCCCTACGTAAGCGTATGAGGTATACTACGCTCACGTCATACAAACTAAATTAATTATTTTTTGGTATTAAGTGCCGACAGGCCTACGTAAGCGTACGAGGAATACTACGCTCACGTCTGTCACGTGTCATTTTGTGTTTAAATTTCTTTTGTATTAAGAGCTGATTATGGTTGTCACTTGAAAGTTTTTGTTTTCAGTTTAAAATCAAATAACTCTGAAAGTATTGGGGTTCCAGGTCTCAGACAAGCACCGAAGGTCCATTTAGTATCAAAGTTATATGCCCCTTAAATGTTATTGGGGTGTTCAGTTACACCCGGTATATGATCATAGACAATATGATTCATATTTTGTTATTATATATATTGAGAGAAAGCAGAAGCATGTATGAAAGGGACATACAAGAATTAAATGATGTTATTGATAATTTGCAAAATTCCTTATCAAATATGACACGAAATTATCATAATGCTCAAAATGAGATCAAGGAGCATATTCGATCGGTCACAGAGCTAGCCACTCACTGTCAATATAATGAGGACAGATATCAGGCCCTACTGGAGAAATACTCCTTAAATTCCAGTAGGGATAATTTTACATTGGTCAGCAATACAATTAACACTACTGACTGAGTATGTACTACCCAATCATGCATGCCCTGCACTCAGTACAGTATGTCAGTCACCTGCTGCTGACAAGTCTATATTACCCAGATCGGAAAAACATGTCAACAAAATATCTACTGAATCAAGATATTTAATTTTTTGTGACGAAATTGGCAAAGACATGGGTCAGCTGTTGTCAAACCAGTTGGGGCAAAATGTGACAAACTATTGTATGCCTGGCTCCAACTTTAAGAACCTTACATTAAAGATGAGTAATTATAAGTTTAATTTTAATGATAATTTAATAATAATAATGGGAAATCGGGATAATTTAAATAAATCAAAATTAAAAGAGTTTTATTCCCATTTAAATAATTTAAACGTGAACAAAATAATTATGTTCACACTACCCTACCATAAGGGATTATCTCAAAATGAAAATAACTTAAGATACAAATTAAATTTGACGTTAGATATGTTGACATGCTATTCTGAAAAATGGCATATTATTGATGTTAATAAAATGACTTATGTTTGTAATAAGTTTTATCTGACAGGAGATAGATTACATCTATCAATGTTTTCAAAAAAACAATTAGCAGTTTCGCTAAGATTTTTCTTTTTAACTTTAGCCAAAAACTTGGCTATTAATTCTTGTGCTGACAATGCTTTAATTGAGCAACACAGTGTCTTGGAACAAGTTCCAAGTAACTTAAATTAAATAATGAGACAAAAGAGGTGGCCTCTTGCCCGGGATTGCCCAAAGATAAGCCTAGTTATTTACGGATTGTACATCAAAATATTCAAGGCTTTTCCGGTAAAGACTTAGAAATAAATTTATTTTTAGATTTTGAAAGCATTGATATACTTTGTATTACAGAACATTGGCTGAAAAGTCATGAATTATTAGTAAGTTTAGATAATTACAAGATTGTGAGTTCATTTACTAGGAAAACTGCCATTAGAGGTGGATCCTTGATAATTATGCATAACAACATTCAATTTAAGGAAAGAAAAGACATTGTTTCACTCGCTATTGAACGAACTATTGAGTTGTCTTGTGTGGAACTTGATAACTTCATTATAATATGTGTGTACAGACCCCCCTCTGGAAATTATTCAGAGTTTGAGTCCGCTATGGAGGATGCCTTAAGAATAGTATATAAAAAATCTAAAAAAAATATTGTTTGTGGTGATTTTAATATAAATATCTTAGAGAAATCACAACTATCTAGTAGATTTATTAACTTATTTAAATCATTTAATATGGATTATGTATTTCACGAACCTACCCGCGTTACAGTTACATCTGCAACTTGTTTAGACAACATCTTCTGTAACTGTAAAGTACAAGAGAAGTTAATTATTAATTGTATTAACTCTGACCATAGCGGGCAACTAGCTTCATTCGAGCACCATCATGTTTGTTCTATACGTGAGATTACTTGTAGGCCTATAACCAAACGCGGTATGGAGAAACTCAAAAGAAATATTATTTATCAAACTAGTAATTTGCTCGAGGGGAACAACGCTAATAATCTGTATATTATACTCCTCTGTCTTCTGTATAACCTGCCGCAGCGTATGAATGTGGTCTATGGTACTATAGCTTTTACGGAATCCGGCTTGTTCGGGAGGATGGAAGTCGTCAAACCTGCGCGCGAGACGATTCGTGATGACTCTCAAGAACAGCTTGTATACATGTCTCAGGAGCGTGATGGGTGTAGTTCTTCAAATGGGCCCTGTCGCCTTTTTGAAGAAAAGTGCCACCACGCCGCTCTGCCATGCTTTAGGCGTTTTGCCCTCGAGTATGACGGAGTTAAATAAAAAGAAGTGATTATTGCTAAATAATTCTAAAAACAATTTTATATAATTAATATATCACATTATTTATTTGTTATATAATTTATATATCACATTAGTTAAATAATGTGATTTCCAATAGTGTGTTTTATTAAGATCCATTCTCCTTTATTGATTTTGATTGTAGATAATCTATATAGTAGATTGCATAGCTTATCAACTAGATTTATCAAAAAACCGAAAGAACCGAAAAAACCGGGTACCCGGTTCCGGATTGAGTTCGGAACCGAAAGAACCGGTTCCTAAAATAGGGCCAGTTCTCGATGCCCTACTCATAAGCGGCGAGCGGAAAGCGATCGCGCTCGTCAGCGGCTAGTTGCCGTACGACACGCATTGCGAGATAAGGAGAACTGGATATTCCAAATGAAACCCTATTAAAGTCATATGTATAATATTTGAGTCGGTCTCAAACCTATACAAAATGCGTTGATACGGCTGATGTTCTTTTGATAGTTTAACCTGAAAGTACATCTTTTCGATGTCTGTGGACAAAGCGATGTTGAACACTCGTAAATTAATTAAAAGTGAAAATATATTTTGTTGAAGATTAGGTCCGACATATAATAAATCATTAAGCGATTTTCCCGAAGTTGTTTTACAACTGGCGTCAAGAACTACTCTAAGCTTAGAGGTTTCTTTGTCTGGGCGAATAACAGCCCTATGCGGTATGTAATAAGAGCTATCTTGCGGGGAAGCGTTACTTACTTTTGACAAATAACCTTTATCAATGTAATCTTGAATAGTAGCGTTATATTCAAACCGTAAATTAGGCGAAGCGTTTAATTTCTTTTCTAATGATAACAAGCGCCGTTTAGCAATACTAAAAGAATCGCCCAGCTCTGTCGGCTGAGACTTGAATGGTAGAGCGACACAGTATATCTACCGGTATCATCACGTGAGTATGAAGAGTGAAAACTACGTTCACACTGCTCATCATCGGGACTAACGTGTTTATTATTAGGAACATTTTCGAGTTCCCAAAAGCGTTGCGTTTAATTATTCAAGCGTTGAATTTCCGTGCCATAAATAAAAGCGTTATTTTTATCGAGTGCAGAACAACAAAGAGACGCATCACAATCAGCCCGTCCCATAACAACATAACCAAGCGTAGACTCCAAAGCGACAACCGATGAGTTGGGCGAACTAACTTTTCTACCCCCGAGTAAGAACGGAATGAGTTCATTACCTATGAGACAATCGATACCCAAAGGCGAAAAATAATTATAATCGGCCATAGGTAAATTGCGCAAATGAGCTATATAACTGCGATATATCTATCGGCGCGCTAGGTAAGCGATCGGTGATGGTGTCCATCACTCGAGCTTCAATTGTGTATTGACAGCGTTCGTCATAGCGGGACTGAATTGTGAGTTTTACACATCCTAGCGAAGCACTTTTCGTACAGCCGATACCTGGAATAGTAAACGAAGCGGGAGTGATCAATAAATTCAAGCGATCACAACAATCTTTTGTTATAAAATGACTGGTCGAGCCAGTGTCTAAAAATACGCTCAGCGATTGTACCTGCCGAGCGTTTACTGCCGGCCGCGGAGTAGGAGTAAACACGGAGTAGGTAAAGTAAAGATAGTGGAAGGCGCTCGGCGAGGCGAAGTAGCTAGCCAAGGCAAAGGCGTAGGTAAGTATTGACGTAAGGCTTGACGTTCGGACACCCCCCATTGAAAATCAGCATACACTAGATAAAATAGATTTTTTCTTCAAAGTAAAAAGGTTTTGTATAGGCAAATTGAAGTCTTCAATATGAGTTGAACTCTTGAACTCCTCCCCCCCCCCCCCCATCGAAAAGTTATACATCGAGAGCTAATGCCATTTGGGCTTAATTTTGCAGTTAAATACAATCCGAAAAAAAGTTTCACTTGCATCGTGCAAACCACACATTGGACTCAATTCTGAAGTGGCCTAGTTTTATTTAGGTGGCGCTAAACCATTTTCCTATTCTACGGTAACTGTCAAATTCAACTGATATTGCTAATTTGAATCTGACGTTTCTGGTTTGGACGGTCAATTCAACTTAGCTTTAGCCGTCCAGACGTGATATTTTTACGCATAAACATCCTAAGCTGACTGGTGGTGCCCAAAGTAGACTCCACCACGTCGGCGTTTCACCGAATAATGATGCTGAATTTTATAACAGACTACCAGCTCCTAGAAAATTGGTATTACTTACCTTGGATCCGTTCGGTCTCCGTATGTAGCCGGTGGACTTCCTGAGCTAGCTCGAAGGAAGTCGCGGCTCCTGAAGGGTTGGTGTCAATCCAACGATGGAGACCGGAGCACTACATAGGCCTATTAGGCCACCATCACTCACTTCACCGATAAAAGATTTGGTGCATTTACACTTTCACCGACACTAAAACTTGGCGGAACCTCGCACCAACAATCACTTGGTGCGCCGCGCAAGACACTATTTGTTATATATATCTCGAAACGAAAACGCGCCACCCGGTACTCATAACTTATTTCAATGTCATTCCGTATTCGACTCGACTGACATGTTACATGCGGCCGGCCACCACAGGCTCTCACTGCACAGACTATAATGCAGTGTTGCCACTCGCTGATCCTCGAGCGTAAACATCCCCCCGCTCCGGACAGTCCCGGACTGTCCGCCAAATCAGTCTTAGGGGAGGCGAGAAAGAGTAGCGACCGCGCGCTTCAAAACAGAATCCCCAACTAGGACCTCGGCAAACCTGGGCACACCATCAGACCCTAGAGTAAGTTGGACAATGCGTCCGCGACGCCAACGTAAGGGTGGCAGGTTTGGGTCCTTCACTAACACGAGGTCTCCAACCCTCGGTGGGTTTGTCTTATCTGACCACTTAACGCGCTGTTGCAAAATGTGTAAATATTCAAGGTGCCAGCGGCGCCAGAAGCAACTCAAACCGCGAAAGGCGTCCTGGATTGATAGCTCTATAAGGATACTCGGGCAGGGCGTTAAGTGGTCTGCCTATCAAGAAATGGCCCGGCGTGAGGGCCTGCAAATCGTTCGCGTCGGTAGACAACGGACATAACGGACGCGAGTTAAGAACCGCCTCAATCTTATGAAACACCGTCGCGAGTTCCTCAAACGTGAGAATAGTCTCCCCAATAACGCGGCGAAGGTGAGTCTTGGCGGCCTTTACAACAGATTCAAAAATCCCTCCCCAGTAAGGGCAAGACGGCGGGAAGTATCGCCATGTTACCCCCCTACGGGAGAGTGTGGATCCGATCTCAATATTATTTTTATCTAAAAATTCACAAACTTCTCTTATATGTCTATCAGTGCCCTTGAAGTTCGTCCCACAATCGGACCGAATTAGAGAAGGCAGTCCCCGGCGGGAGACAAATCTGCCTAACGCTGCTAAGAAAGCGTCCATGGTGAGTGCACTCACCACCTCCAAATGAACGGCTTTAGTGGCCAAACAAAAAAACACACACAAGTAAGCCTTTTCAGTCTTAGCATTACGGAGTCGCGACGTTTTTATAGTAAACGGTCCCGCGAAATCAGTTCCAACTCGTAAGAAGGTCATCGATTCATTCACACGATCAGCAGGCAAATCACCCATTTGGGGCTGCATCGTCTCGGGGCGTAAACGATAGCAGGGCAGACATCGAAAGATAACAGGTCGGATTATTCTTCGCGCTGACAAAATCCAAAACTCCCGTTGGAGGAGCGCGGTCAATGCATTACATCCGGCATGAGCATTCTTCACATGGCGATCAACAATCGCACCAATGGTCCGTCCTTGGGGAGCAACAGGGGGTGACGTGATCTATAAGGCAAATTAGCGTGCCTCAATCGGCCTCCTACACGCAACAATCCCTTATCATCCAGAAAGGGAGTCAAACGCACCAAGGGTCCCTTTAATTTGGATGTCCCGGTACGGAAAATCTTAAGATCCGGTTCAAACGCTCTAGACTGGGTCATACGCACCCAATGCAAAAGAACATCTTGGCGCTCCTGCGGTGAGAGGACCGGACACGAATCTTTGTCCTACTCCTGAGGCCGGCGACAATTTCGTATAAATCTTCTTATCCAAGCGGTCACGCCGAGCAACTTGTCCAGAGAACTGTAGCGGTCTAATAAAAATTCCCGCTCTGGAGCCGCCATAGTCTCGACAGCGTGAACACGCAAGCCCGGATTTGGTGCCTTCACCACAGCTGGTGTGGAAGGCCAAGACGGCTGTAACAACCATTCGGGACCCCACCACAGAGTGTGGTCAATAAGCTGAGGGGCTTCGCTGCCACGTGACGCACAGTCAGCAGGGTTTATTTCACCTGGCACGTGGCGCCAAATCAACGGGGCCTTCGAGGCCTGTATTTGGGATACCCGATTAGCCACAAATACCTCCAGGGAGTGGACGGAGTTCTTAATCCAACATAGGACAACCTGACTGTCGGACCAAGCAAAGAGCGACTCAAAGTCCACACTACGTCCCAGGGTGTCAACAGCGTGGTTCATCAAACGAACCAGAAGAGTAGCTCCAGACAATTCTAACTTCGGAATCGTTAATCGAGTCCGAAGTGGAGCAACCTTACTCTTAGCAATTAGCAAGTGGAGCTTAACAGCTCCTCTATCATCGACCGTCCGGATATATACGACGGCTGCGTATCCACTCTCAGACGCGTCACAAAAGCCATGAAGGCTGGCCGTAAACCGTCCCTTAGGCAATATATGTCTAGGGATACTAACACGGTTAATGTCAGGGAGAGACGACATGAAGGACTCCCAATCTCGCAGCAAACGGCCCGAGAGGGGCTCATCCCACGACACTTCGGCTGACCGAAGTTCCTGTAGGAAGCACTTCATCCAAAACACTACGAGACTAATCCAGCCGTTTGGGTCAAAGGTACGAGCTACTGTAGACAAAACCAACCGTTTCGTCCAGACCTTGGGGCTTGGCAGCTCCAATCGATAGGTGAACGTGTCCTGGACAGGTCTGTATTGCACTCCCAAAACAGACATTAAATCTGGAGTGTTGGCATTCTCAAAAATATGAGGCTCCTGTTGGTGGTCGTCTGGCAAGTCACACAAAAGCTGAGGTGAGTTGGACATCCACTTCCTCAGTTCATAACCACCAGCCCCGAGAAGAGCAATTAGTTCATCTCGCAAAATCAAGGCTTCCTCGACACTAGAGGAGCCCGTACAATATCATATACAAATGCATCCTCCTTGAGAACCAAGGATGCGCGAGGGTATCGTAACCGCTCACGGTCAGCGAGTTCCACAAGTGAGCGAATTGCCACAAAGGGGCTCGAACGCAAACCGTATGTATTGGTGTTCAGCTCGTAGACTAGCATGGGATCTGTGGGATCCTCCCTCCATAATATGAGCTGATATCGTCTATCGTCCGGGTGAATCACAGTCTGCCGAAACATCATCCGGATATCGGTCACAAAGACGACGGCATGGCGACGGAAGTTGGTCAATACATCACCCACCTCGTAGTGCAACTTCGGTCCAGCATGCAGAGATTGATTCAGCGAAACTCCGGTAGACGTGGGAGCTGACCCATCAAAAACAACGCGTATCTTCCCAGTGGAAGGTTTCAAAACCGCGTGGTGAGGAAGAAAATTATGTTCCTCGTTTCGCCAGTCCAGTCGCGAGACCGACATGTGCCCCAGTTGCTCATATTCTCGCATGAAGTCGACATACTTCTGTTTGAAGTCGGAGTCCCTACTCATACGACGCTCCATGGACAGCAGCCGCTTCTCGGCCAACGGCCGGGAGCTGCCAAGTGAGGGGCGAACTGACAAAAAGGGCAAACGAGTGATCAGCCGTCCCGAGTGAAGACGACCTGTATTGTTCTGGTAGAACAACTCACACTCCTCTTCCAAGGGGTTCACTCGCTTCACGGTAGGTGGCTCTTCCACCTCCCAAAACCGTTGAAGGACATCCGATAAGGTGGAGCTAACAGTTATGTAACTGTCCACCGATGGAGATGGTGGGTTATGCCTAATTGGTCCCATCACTACAAACCCAAGCGATGTAGATAAGGCTACCAGCCCACCTTTCTGTAACTTTCTCCTCTTCCCACAATACACGCGGCCTATAACATCGGCACCGAGCAATAAGTGAATCGGACCGGTTCGGTGGAAGGAGGGGTCAGCCAAGGTCAATCCTGATGTCGCATCAACGATAGCGCGCGAAACGTGCTGTTGCGGAAGCTGACCAACAACCTTCTCATAAACAATCGCGGTAGCGCCAATTTTGGGCGCTGAAGAGAAGTGGGGGGAAAAGGAGAACAAAACCTGACCGATCGGATCCGGGATCCGCAGGTCTCCGATTCCTCGTACCGATTCAAGGTATGGAGATGTGTTCAAACTCAACTGCCGGACCAGCCAGCTGGAGGCAATGCAACCCTGAGCTCCCGTATCCAAAAGGGCGCGAACTAAAACAAAGGTGCCCCTCGGGCCCCACACCTGTACGGAGGCTGTTGGTAACAGCACCTGCTCCTGTGGGGGGGTTGCAGCCGACAGTTGGTTTAATGAAAATCCTCCCGCATTCCCCGCAACGGGGGGGAAGGGGGGTTCAAGGAAAAATGCGTGCGCGGCGGAGGAATAGGGCGCTCAAGGCGCTCGAGCGGGTCCCAATCCGGCACGTACACACCCCGACCAAAGCTGCATCGGGGGGCCGGGTGGTGCCCATGATGGGCGAAAGTTGGGGGAGCCCGTGACAAACGGGGTCTCTCCATCAAAGGGGGAGAGAAGCGTATCGGCTCCCGATGTGGCTCCCTAATAACCGCGGCCCAATCCCACTGTGGCGCCTCATAAACGGCGCGTCGATCCCCCCCGCCCGTAGGGGGGGTGGGGCGCCCAATCCTCTCACGGGAGAGGGGGCGCCTGTCCAATCTCCGCGGAGGGGTGGCACGCCCCTCCGATCTCCTCGGAGATGTGGGTGACCTACGAGGGCCCCCGCCCGTGTGCGAGTCCCTCGCTCTCACCACCTCACGAGTGTCTTTATTATTAAAGCACAAGAGGGGATGATGGGCCCCTCCACAACAGTGGCAATCTCGTGGGTGGGGGCAAGCCGATGCCATATGAGCCCCCAGGCAGCGGTAGCACCAATTCCGCTGCTTGGCCATATTCCTACGCCCCTCGGTGCGTAGGCCAACAAATTTGGGACAGGCCGCCAAACGATGGCCATCCCGCTTGCAACACTTGCAAGGCATCGGCCTCTCCCCGTGTGGAGAGTTCTGCCGCACTGCAGTATACTGCTTGTACGGGCGGCGCTCTCTCCGTGGCGCTGCCCAGGTCGCCTCATAGCGACCTGTACTCGGTCCCGGTATAGGAGCCAGATCCAAGTGGTCGGTCATCCGACACTCATCCTCCAAAAATCTGAGGAGATCCGAAAAGGGGGGGAGGTACGAGGCACTATTGCCCCCATACCTTTGTTCAAAGCGCCCTTTCATCTCCATGGGAAGCTTATTGAGGACGAGGTGGAGCAATATGAAGGACCACTGGTCCACCGGTAGGTCAAGTCGTTTGAGCGCGTTAATGGCGCTTAGCAGCGGGTTCAAAATCTCCTTCCTCAATGAGTAGACCCGCGATACTCGTGGCAGCCCTAAAATGGCAGCCACATGTGTGTCCGCTAGCAAGCGAACATTCTGATACCGGGCGGTCAACAACGCCCTTGCAATGTCATAACTGTCGTCATTGACAGGTAGATGCTGGACAAGCACACCAGCCTCTCCACGTAAGGCAGAGAGCAAATAGGCCAATTTCTGGCTAGGGAACAGGTCGTCCCTCGAGTGGACCAGGCTATCAAAGAGGTTAATGAACCCCATCCAAGAAGCCAGGTCCCCATCAAAGGTTGGGATGTCTAAAGTGGGCAGTCTGCCCAGCAAGCCGGCCGGGGTAGGCTTGACCTCCCCGGGCGTGCACGACTCACCCCTCCGGGCGGATAGGATTGCCTGAGCCTTGTTTATAATCACATCCGCCTGTTCAAAACATCGATCATAATCGGCATTAAATTGGTCGACTGCCCGCAACTCAGCGGCACCCTCGGCTGGGTGGTCGAGCAGATATTGTTGATGAGCAACGAAAAGCTGCTCCAATTCCTTCAAGCGAGCAGGTACTCCCTCATGCCGAATTAACAAGGCCTGTTCTCGGTCTGGTCGGTCTACCAAAGCGACGGCACTAGCAAACCATCTCAAAATCTTTTGTGCACCCGCGCGGGCACCACTAAGCGGGCTGACTGGCGGGACCATTTTGCACCAAAATTAATATACACTATAATAATACACGGACAAACAGACCGACAACCGCAGACAATAAAACAGATCGGGAGGAACTTCAAAGGCAGAACAAAATATATAAATAAACCAAAATCAAGTGTAAATGCTAGAACTTAACTAGAACAACAAAGGCATTTAACAACAGAATTTTTCAAACAAATTAAAATCAAGTATTAAGTCAATAACTTAACAAACATAATATTCAAAGGCAAACAAAACAAAATCAAATGTAAATGCTAAAACTTAACACAGCAAAACAGTGTATTACAACAACAGCAAAGTTATTTAGCAGCAAAATTTTTTAAACAAATTAAATTCATGTATAAGTTTACAACTTAACAAACAAAATATTCAAGGGCAAAACAAAGATATGAAAAAACAAACCAAAATCAAATATAGGTAAATGCTAGAACTTAACTAGAACAACAAAGGCATTCAACCACAATTTTTCATATACAATGACAACTAGTTAGGGAGATCGGTCCACAAATGAGATTGTAGTCGGTTTAAAATCAGCAATCAAAAACAATTAATATGTATTGCCCGTTTGGACAACCAACAAGATTACAATATTAATTGTGCAATACTAATCAATCAATAAAATCTAACAACAACCACGCTCTGCTACCAAAAGATGGTGGTGCCCAAAGTAGACTCCACCACGTCGGCGTTTCACCGAATAATGATGCTGAATTTTATAACAGACTACCAGCTCCTAGAAAATTGGTATTACTTACCTCGGATCCGTTCGGTCTCCGTATGTAGCCGGTGGACTTCCTGAGCTAGCTCGAAGGAAGTCGCGGCTCCTGAAGGGTTGGTGTCAATCCAACGATGGAGACCGGAGCACTACATAGGCCTATTAGGCCACCATCACTCACTTCACCGATAAAAGATTTGGTGCATTTACACTTTCACCGACACTAAAACTCGGCGGAACCTCGCACCAACAATCACTTGGTGCGCCGCGCATGACACTATTTGTTATATATTTCTCGAAACGAAAACGCGCCACCCGGTACTCATAACCTATTTCAATGTCATTCCGTATTCGACTCGACTGACATGTTACATGCGGCCGGCCGCCACAGGCTCTCACTGCATAGACTATAATGCAGTGTTGCCACTCGCTCATCCTCGAGCGTAAACACTGACTATTTTTAGCGTCGACTAAAATCATCCCAATTAAAATTAAAACCTTGCTAAAATCCGTCATTTTGGTAATGAAAAATACAAATCCTAACAACAAACGCGATACTAATTTAAATTTTGCCCAAATTGACTGTTTTTGCCTTAAATAAATAGGAAAATAAAAAACATTGTTATTAGTTAGAGCTATATTGTTTAAAAAAATATAAAAATGTATAGTAAAAGTGTTAACTGTCATTCTGTAACATAAACATAAGCGCGTTTTAGTTTCTTTAGCAACAAGATTCATTCATTAATTCACTTTTAATATTTTTACCATAGCAACACAAACAGAATTAAACTAATCTTAAGACATTTTAGAATAACGCTCAAGTTGCACTTTTAGTCTAGTTAGTTGAAATTTTAGCTTTAGGTTATTTAGACGGCGGGCGCACAGAATTGAGTTTTTTTATGTTTTAAGTTTTGTCAGGTAAGCTTCGAAAATGTAAGGAGTGAAAAATTTGAAATGTGTTAATTCCTTGACTATAGGTGCCTACTTTCAAGCTACTCGTCTGTGAATAAGAATGAGCGAGGAATAATTTTAAGACTCTATAGGCTCGCACCGACCTCAGCAAATTGTGGGAACTGTACATAAAAAAAATATTTTTCCCTTATTATATTACAGTTTTGAAGTTGGTTTAATTTTTTAAAATTATAATTTATTGTTTAAATCGTAAACAATCAAACAGTTCAAATTACCTACTTATAAAAACGCATCAAACAAAAATGAAAGTGCTCAGATTAAAAAAAACTACCTACTCGCATTAGCAATTTGGTTCTGACAAGCAGGATCAATTCCACAATATATTTTTATTTGAGTGCTTCGATTTGTAGTTAAGAATTTATTCCATTCCGCATAACTTTCTTCATCACCCCTGTGGCCTCTGTCCACCTGGTTCCTAGGGCTAGATAATTAGTAGGTAGTGCATTCTGCATTCTTCATTAGCTCTATGTTATAAGCATTGCCTGATTCAACAAGCGATCATTTTAATCGATTACTTTTTCTAGGACTTCATTTTCTTGATTTGTGTCCACGACGATGTATTTTTGTAAATCTCGGCCGACATTTTGTGCATCAGCCACTGTTTCAGGTAACTTTGTGTTTAATGTCTCTGGCAATAAGAGCGAAGCTACTAGGCCGCCAATGCTAACTATAATCAATACTGCGCCTGGAATTCTCGCATCAATTTTGTGGCCCTTTAACAAATTTGTTGATTTTTTACAATTTGAATTTTTTAATTGAATCACCGATTATTACTTATACATATATGTATAATATTTATTAATTATGTTTACTTACTGCGTATATTAAATATGGAGCAATTGCACAAGCTCCACTAGAAAAAACATTTCCTAAGGCCATTCCCGACTGCCGTAAACATGTAGGATATAGCTCCATATTAAATAAATAAATAGTGTAATATGCCATTGTGATACATAATCTGTTGAAAATAATGGCTGTGGAACCAACCCACCACTTCTGCAGCCATGTATCACCTCCTGAAAGATAAATTTTACGTACATAAGTATACCGGTCTTTACACATGGACCCACCAAATGATTAGAAACCCGGAGAAAGTTAAGCAAGTCTTTAAACGTTATAGGCACTGGTAATTAATTAATATAGAAGTGCAGACAAAAAACGAATGATAAAAATATGAAAAATATTGTTTCCGCATGTCCACAAGAAGACAATTAACATCACAATTTTTATGCCCGTTAATTCATTCAGATGACTCCAATTTTCAAGTGATTGTTTTGTAATAATGTAGTCGATTTAGACTATTTATGAAAGATACCGTAACTGTTTTGTGAGTGAGTTTGTTTCGTCAGACGTTCAAATTAAACACTTTCTAATTAGGTTAATAAGTTTATAATATAAATACGACTTCTTTGCTAGAATTAAAAACCAAGTGCACAATTTTAAGCTATTATGATATTCTGCTGATCGCTAATGAACATGAAGCATCAGTATTTAATTTTTTAATTGGTACCTATATCAACACAGCTAGAACGATTTACTTCTACTGTATTCTCCTACACATTTAGTATAGCACTTTGAATATAGATGTATAAATATATGCATCTATTCATAACTCTACCCGTATAAGTACGTCCAACTGCTAGGGTCCTACCATGATCGCTTATAGCCAGAATAAAATAATATCGAAACTGAGACACCGCTCTTGCTGAGTATTACGCCTTTCCGCTCTCAGAACGGTTTGTAATGTTGTATTGACCTCTCCTCCAGTGAGGTGGAATTTGACACATGCGGGCCAAACGGGTGGTTTAAAGTTTCCCATCTCTTCGCTTGCAGAGGTATATCTCTCCCTCTCCTTACTAAACTCCTTAAATCAACTCTTACGATATCTACGGGAAAAAAGGGAAAGGTCTCACATGTACTTCTGCTAAATCGGCCACGTCACGTGACTGCACGAACCAGCTATGTTATATTATTTCAAAATATTCGTATTACTTATTCAGTACCTTACATTAAATCAAAAAGGAAAGAACCAGCATCACATAAGTGCGTGCCCAAAATAAGTTCCTCGACATCCTGAACACAATTTCACGTAGTGAGTCGCAGATCATCGGAATCGGAACCGAGGACTCACTCTCTGGTTCTGACGACTTTATCGCTATCTCATTTGCGCTAGCGCCAAAGTAAATCTGTATATCCCTGTTATTGATACATGTGCAGTGCAGCCCAAAGAGGCATTGTAGTGGAGTGTGAAGGTGTTTGCGGATGTAGCTGTAAATGTCCCAGTTATCGATGTCGCAAAGTAAGAAAATACTGTATTTTCCTTTTTGATATACATACATACCAATTTCTTTGAAAATGTGTAATATCCACATCAGAGAACTGAGGAAATAAGATAATGCTCCAGTATATCTTCGTCCTATGCTATCAGCAAGCCACGTCCCAATGAAAGTGCCCGGAATCTCCATAAAGGACTGCCATGCAAAGTCAAGAAACGGGTTTCCATCTGTTTTCGATCCAGCGCTTAATATTAATACCATGTAGCCCAAACTTACTGCAACCCTATAAAAATATCCCTTGTGTTAGAATTATCTACAATCAATCAACTTCTTGAAACAATTTATCATAAAGTAGATATGTAAATGATATGTGATACCAGCAATACAAAAATACTACAACTTAAACAAATTGTCAGCCGTTCTATTACCTATCTCATTGATTTTTATCTATGATCTGAATTTTTGGTAATTAATATTCCTCGTAACACTGTAGGTATTAAGTAATTTGACTTACCACAGATATAACTGTAGCGAAGTATTTCTTGCTAGAGTCCAACCAGAAAATAATGACAGTGGCCCGAGGACTTGACCTTCCTTGGGTGGTGGTGTAGAACGGATAAGATGCAAAGTTTCATCTTCGAGTTTTGTATGATTTACCTTAGCTATTCTTTGTAGTTGTCGAATACTGCATTCTGGTTTTTTTTGAAGCCAAAGCCATCTCGGGGACTCGATCAACTTCCTTAAATTAAAAATCAATAATGTTGTATAATTCGTATATTATGTGCCTGCCTACATATTTGTTATAAGTCTCATGTTTACCAGGATAACAGCAAAAACGGCATCTGAGCTAATGTAGTAGTTATCATAAACGACTTCCAATCTCTTAACCACCAGTACAACATTGGCAAAATGGCCATGCCAACACTGAAAGCGATTGTGCGCAAAGTGGCTGTAGTAGACCGACGTTCAGGTGCTGATATTTCCATTGATATCACAGTTGCACTCTGTACGGCAGACCATGATGGAAGGCACGATACGATACAGCCTATTACAAATATGACAAATGAATGACTCCCTATTACTGATATCGCACGACCCAGCACAAGTAAAGTTAAAGATACCGTATAGGCCACGCGTCGTCCATAACTGAAATTAAAGAAAAATCTTATTCAAATATTAAGTTGCATCAAAACATAACGATTGTGAATAGTTCTTATTAAAAATGCGTTTCCTTACACATCACCAAACCATCCAAATAAAACTGATCCCATAGCTTCGCCTACTCTACTATAAGCAAACACATTTGCTACATATATTTCGTCATCACACACCCAATTGTTCACAGAAGGTATTGTGGATTCATGCCAAGTTGTATTATAAGCATAAGAGTAACAGCCTGTTAAAAAAATAATAAAATGTTAGAAATACGCAGATCAGTCATGAGGTACTATACCAACATAAGAATTCGTCAATATTAAACTAAGTATGATTTCTCATTGGTAACCACATCTTTTAATGTGCTTCAAAATCACAAATACCGGTCAAGTTCGAGAACGACTCTTACGCCGAGGGTTCCGTTCCAAACTTATCTCAGTACCTATACATATAAGTTCCTTATTATGTAGGTATTTACGGTTTTCCTTAACATGTGCTTAAGACCTTGCTTCTTGCCAAATTATGTGGCTATGAGTATGCGTATGACTTACAAATAATTACAATTTTTTCCATCTGAAAGAGACCTAGACCCGAGTATTTCATATAAATTTCAGTTCAGATGGACAACGAAGTAATCCTATAAGTTTTGTCTATTGACGTATGCAACCCTTAAAAGTCAAAAATAATATAATAATACACACAGCATCACATTAACACAAAAAGTATTAGGTATGATATTAAAATTGAAAGATAGTACACATGTACATGTTTTGTTTATTTGAACAATAAAAAAACACTGAAAAGTTTAAAATAATATAAGAATAGGTACAGACACAATTCCAGAACACACCGTTGACCCCACAATTCCAGAACACACCCTTGACCATCTCAAAGAGTTTAGGGATCCTCGGTGTCGACATCTCCAGCGACGTCCAATTCCGAAGTCACTTAGATGATAAGGTCAAGTTGGCGTCCAAAAAATTAGGTGTGCTTAACAGAGCCAAGCGGTACTTCTCTTCAAGGCAAAGACTGTTGCTGTATAAATCACAGGTCAGGCCTCATATGGAGTACTGCTGTCATCTGTGGGCGGGAGCACCTCGATACCAACTTGGACCTTTTGATTCGGTCCAAAGACGAGCTGAGCGAATTGTTGACAATCCCAAACTCACAAGCGGTATTGAGCCTCTAAGTCTGAGGAGAGACTTTGCCTCATTATGTGTGTTCTACCGCTTGTACAACGGGTTGTGTTCTGAAGAATTGTTCGACATGATGCCAACGGCCACTTTTTATCATCGCACCGCTCGCCATCGGTAGGGTGTTCATCCTCACACGCTGGAGCCTAAGTGGTCACGCACAGTGCGGTTTGAGAGAAATTTCCTCCCACGCACGCTCCGGTTGTGGAACGAGCTCCCTGCCGAGGTTTTCCCCGGGGAATACAGTATGGGGTTCTTCAAGAAGGGAGTAAATAGGTTCTTAAAGGGTCGGCAACGCGTTTGTGATGCCCCTGGTGTTGCAGGCGTCCATAGACTACGGTAACTGCTTACCATCAGGCGGGCCGTAAGTTTGTTTGCCGGCATCGTAGTATATATAAAAAAAAAAAGACAACATCACACTTCTATATTGAAGTCGGTGCCAAACGATGGTCTCCTAGAAAGTCTTAAAAATTCTTGTCACCGACTTCAATATAGAAGTGTGATGTTGTCTGTACCTATTCTTATATTATTTTTAACTTTTCAGTGTTTTTGAAGTCGGTTTTTATTTTTTGTAAAATATTTTTTATTTTTTACTTTTTAGTGAATGAAATCTTTTTAGTGAAAGAAACCCTAATTAAAATTAGCGTTTCCCTGATTTTCATGGGATCCCATCATCAGATCTTGACTTTGGTAGAGTAAACTCCGAGGGTGGTCCCATGGTCACCAAAGTTAGGATCTGATGATGGGATCCCATGAAAATCGAGGAAAACCCTTAAATTTTAAGGTGTGTCCAACGTATTTTGTATCTAATGTTACGCGATTACTTCGCCAATTGTGGATCGATTTTCAAAATTCTTTTTGTATTCGATAGTATATACTCTTGGGGTAGTCCCAAGGTTACCAAAGTCAGGATCTGATCATGGGATTCCATGAAAAAAAGATTGCATTCACAAAAAAGTTAAAAATAAAAAATATTTTACATAAAATAAAAACCGACTTTAAAACACTGAAAAGTTAAATAAAAATAATATAAGAATAGGTACAGACAACATCACACTTCTATATTGAAGTTGGTGACAAATTTTAAGACTTTCTAGGTGATCATCGTTTGGCACCGACTTCAATATAGTGGAAGTGTGATGTTGTCTGTACCTATTCTTATATTATTTTTAACTTTTCAGTGTTTTTGAAGTCGGTTTTTTGAAGTCGGTTAAAAAAGGCTAACGATCGACCGATTAATGTCCTAATATCTCTCTGTGGATCCGATTTATTAGGTCCTTACATATGAAATTGGCGTCTTGTATGGGAGGAACATAAAGTCGATTTTTTTATATAATATATTTATTTAATCTTTTACTTTGAGTTCTGCTTCCAATTGACGACTCTGTAACAATACAGGGAGAAAAAAATAGCCATTGCTGGTTTTCTTGCTGGTTCTTTCCAGTACAAGGTCTCCCGCCGTAGACTTGTGAACCAATGGCGTAGCTTCTTGACGTTCAAAAGTGATTGTAAAATCCTAATTGAATAAAGGATATTGAATTTGAATTTGAATCAATGTATTTACCATTGCTATCTATGCACTTTTGCCATCTCAAAGGTAGTTCATCGATCCCTTTACTAAAAAAACCCTTCGAACGGGAATCAATAAATTCTTTGAAGGCGGTTTGGACTGCCCCATCGGGAGTTGAATTTTTTCCCTTTCAAGAAGTTATCCAAATTTCGAAAAAAATGGTAATCTGTTGGAGCAAGGTCCGGAGAGTACGGTGGATATCTTAGACATTCCAATTGAAGCTCCTCTAATTTGGTAGCCATCTGTTGTGCAGTGTGTGGTCTAGCGTTATCATGAAGCAGCAGTGGCCTAGAGCGATTGACCAGTTTCGGGTTGTTTAACAGCTAGCTTTTCCATCCTGGTTTGCAGTTGCTGAAAATAGACATCTGCGGTAATCGTCTGGCCAGATTTAAGAAAGCTGTAGTGAACGACACCAGCTCTAGTCCAGCAAACGGAGGTGGCATTAGTAATTCGCATCCCGATTTTGGGGTTGAAAGGGGTTGTTTTTTATAGGGGTTAATTACCCCTTCCAAACAAGTCCCCCTCACCGCGCGGAGACGCGTAGTTTTTTTTTTATACGTGTTTGAAGTTACGTGTAATGGAACGTTATTTTAAGTTCGTGCACAGTGATTGTATATGTATATGTAGGTATATGCAGAAACTGTAGGCGGGTCAAAAAATAGGTAGCGAGGAGCGAAGCGACGAGCGTAGGTTTGAACATGAACCAAGCGCGCGAGCCGAGCGAGCGAAGCGAGCATGCCGCGGCAGCGGCCGGCGAAGCGCCAGAAACGACTTTATGTGTATTCTCAACTTTATACCATACTTATTGCTTGTGGAAACTGCTAATTTTGAGGTTAGTTTTTTCAAATTTCAAATGCTTATATCTCTGGAAGTACCGTCAACACGGTATCTTTACTTTTCCTTGTTAACTTTACCTATGACTGCCTCAGTACTAACAAATATCATTTTTTATCAGAAAATACAATTGGTAGAATTTTTTTTAAATATCATGGTAGCTGTGTAATGAAACTAATGGTCACACATCTATTTTGTCATGCTGGTAATACTGTCATATGCCAAGTTATTAACGTCTGACGACAATTACGGGACAATTGTCGACGCGGGTTATGGTCCAACTTTTAATTGTACTGATGAATTTACTAGGTACGAGGTACGTAAAATTTATATATACTACATAAAACATCCCTGGGAAGACGTGGACGCTGTTAATACGGTCGTTGCTACACAATTTTACACAAAAAAAATAGTACATAGGTAATGATAGTTGAAGTTAGGTAAAGTTGCCACAGAACATAAAGTGGCATCTTTACCAGAGTCTAGGGTTGTATCTCTTTTTAATCGACCACGTACGAAAAAGGGAGGTTAAAACTAAACCATAAATGGGGTTGTTTTTTAATTTACTTTTAACCCGACTGCGGCGAAGTCAAAAGGAGGTTAATTTTTACCCGTATGTATGTTCATCTGATCCCTCATAACTTCGAAACTACTTATCATAATTTAACAAAAGAGGTATTGTTGGAAGCGTCTTGATCATCCGCTAGTTACTGTTAAGGCAGTGGTGTCAGATACTGGCATGGGCAGCGAAATAAAAATGTAGCACTGCTGTATACGTCTCGTTTATTATTCCCAATAAAGCAGCACGTATAAATTATCCAGAATAATCACAATGAACATTGATTACAATAATTACAATAAATTATATTTCAGCTTCTCGGTAAGCACATTTCGATAGATAGATTGTCAATGTCAAGACAAAAAAAAAAAGGAACGTCAGACTGTAAGCGACTTCGCACACGTACTATTGGCCACATAATAAAGGCCTGTCACACATGTGAACCATACATCAAGTTTACATTATCTTCTACACTTCCCCTTATGGTTCACAGTGTTAAAATAGTGTACAAACAAATAAGTCTACAAACATGTCAATAAATGTACACAAAGTCAATTATAACATACACAAACATAAATACAGGACAGTAGTTAAAACTATTATTAATTTATATTCATTGCCTCCACAAAACAATTATGTTTTAATTTACCCAGTGGTTTTGTAAGTACATCTGCGAGCATTTTATCTGTAGGTAAGTATCTAACACAAATAACATTTTCCTTAATCAGGTCTTTTACATAGTGATATCGCAAGTCGATATGTTTTGTTCTTTTATGACTGAGTTCTTTACATTGTAATAGTTTCTGAGCACTCTGATTATCATTATAGATAATACAATTCAAACTATAAGGTATGAGCTCAGACAACAAGTTTTTGATAAAAGAAATATCTTTGCAAACATCACCGATCGCCAGATATTCGGCTTCAGTGCTCGAAAGAGCTACACACTTCTGCTTACGAGACTCCCAATTTACAGTATCACTTCCTAACTTAACCACATAACCAGTATAGGACTTCCTATCATTTAAATCATTGGCCCAGTCTGCGTCAGTATAGCCAAACAACGACCAATCCCTACTTTTATGAAAACATAAACTATAGTGAATTGTACCAGCCAAATAACGCAGTATATGTTTCGCTGCTAACCAATGAGTTCTATCAAAGCAGTTGTTAAACTGGCTTAAGACACTGCAAGCATAAGATATATCGGGTCTCGTGCATACAGACAGATACATCAAGCATCCCAATAATTGCCTATAATTATACATCTCGTCTTGTAAATTTTCACCATTACTAGACTTTAGAAGCTTACAATTAACTTCCATAGGTGTTGATACAGCTTTACAATTATTCATGCCAAACCTAGTCAACAGTTTTCTTATGTACTGACTTTGATCAAGTTTTAGTAAACCCTTTGACTTATCTCTTAATACATTTATCCCTAAACAACTCTTAAGGGGACCCAAATTCTTAATATTAAATTTATTCTGTAAAACAGTAATTATATCTTTCTTAATTGAGCTATTGGGGCCATAAAATAAATAGAAGTCATCTACATACAATGCGATGATGACTAAATCAGTCCCAGATTTGCGGATATAAACGCAAGGTTCACATTTACTTTGTACAAAACCATGATCACATAATAAGTCATGTATTTTACAATTCCACATTCTACTCGCTTGCTTAAGACCATAAATACATTTTCGCAATAAGCAAACCTTATTATTATTTTCACAAAAACCAACTGGCTGTTCCATATAGATAGTCTCATTCAAATCACCATGGAGGAATGCTGTCGCTACATCCAAATGGTCAATATCTAAATCTAAATTATTAGCAATTGAGAACAAAATACGCATAGTGGAGTGACGTACTACAGGAGAAAATGTGTCATTATAATCGAGACCCTCACACTGTGAATATCCCCTGGCAACTAATCTAGCCTTAAATCGATCAAATTTGCCAGATGCATCATGCTTAATTTTATATACCCATTTACATTCAACAATATTTACATTACTGGGTCTGTCGACTAACTCCCAAACATTATTCTCTAAAAGAGACTTGTACTCACTTAACATCGCGTCCTCCCATTGCTTATGGTTCGGGCTTTTTATAGCCTCCTCATAGGTTGATGGCTCATCCAAGGAGAAATTGTTGTGTTGTACCAAAAGAGATGACATATCAAAATCTGCAAACCTTGGTGGTGGTACATTACGAGTGGATCGGGTAGGGCGGCCAGGTGGAACAGCAACGGTCACAGGACGAGTCGCAGCTTCCCCTCCAACGGCCTCGCCAGCAGAAGACATGACATCATCTTCACTGCTCGAACCCGTACAATACTCTCCTTCTGAAAATGAAGTAATATTATTATCTGACTCACACTTATCACCATCATTGGAATTATTACAAATATCATTGCTATAAAAATTATTACTATCAATATCATTATTTAAAATTAAATCACTATTCCTTTTATCACAGACTTTTTCATTATTCAATAAATAAGGAATAAATTCATTATAATTACTATGACTAACATTATGAATACGATTGCAAAACCTCTCCTCAATAAATGCTACATTCCTACAGACAACCACCTTTCTGGGATTCATAGGATCTGACAACCTATATCCCTTTGAACTCCCACTATATCCAACAAAAATATATTCTTTCGCCTTAGCGTCCAATTTGCGACGCGAATGCTCAGGCAGTAACGCATAAGCACTGCAGCCAAAAACCCGAAGGTGACTGAGGTCAACTTTTGACCCAGACCAAACTTCCTCCGGTATACTTCCTGCCAAAGCCGCTGTGGGGCATCTATTTTTTAAGTGAATCGCTGTCATTACAGCTTCCCCCCAAAAGCGCTTGCAGAGACCAGAATGCTGCAACATGCATCTTACTTTTTCAAGTAGCGTCCTATTAAGACGTTCTGCAACACCATTTTGAGCAGGCGAATAAGGGACTGTGGTCTGGTGAATGATTCCTTCCTGCTTTAAGTAGTTAACAAACTTTATACTACAATATTCACCCCCATTGTCTGATCGTAAGCATTTAATAGGCACACCTAATTGTTTTTCAACCATAGCCTTAAATTCAATAAAGTAAAATAGTACTTGTGACTTACATTTCATTAGGTATCCAAAACTTTTGCGTGTGAAGTCGTCTGTAAATGTTACAAGGTATCTCGCACCTCCCCAGCTAGTTTCTTGCATTGGACCACATACATCTGAGTGTATGAGCTCAAGTGGAGAACTTGCACGCTTGGCTTCACCTTTCGGGTAAGGTACGGCCGATAACTTCCCCTCTAGGCAAGCAGTGCAGTTTTTCAGTGCACCATCTTCAGTCTGAAACAATTTGTTAGTTGTTTGGTTTTGTAATCTAGACATACCTGTCAAACTGAGATGCCCAAGTCGATAATGCCACAACTCCAATGCTGAAACAGCCTCTGTAGCACTCGGTGCATTCTGCCTATCACGCAGGATCAAAGAGTGCATCTTATTTTGCGAGTTACCGACTGACCCACACACACTACCTTTTAATTTATAAATACCATTAACACAAGATGCTTTGGCTATACAGTTTCCAGAGATTTTACAATCTACATAAATATAGCAACCGTTCCTATCAAAATGCACACTATGACCATCATCAACAAGCTTACTGACTGAAATCAAATTGGCAGACAATTTAGGCACATACATAACATTTTTAAGGCTATTTACCATGTTATCACATTCCAAAGTTATGTCACCAACACAGTTTGATTTCAATTGTTCATTATTTGCAGTGTACACCGTGTAGTTGCAGTCTTTTGATTTCGTAATCAAGTCCATCTGATTGCACATGTGACATGAACTTCCCGAATCAATATAAAAATCAGCAGCAACACTCCGTGCCAAAAACGCAGTCGCAGTCCCCATTTTGTCAATCTCCTTCTTTTTGTCTCGCTTCAGCTTAAAGCATCGAGCTTTCATATGTCCAAGTTTTCCACAATAATGGCATTTTGTCTGTGGCTTCTTCTTTAGATCAGCATGATCAGCATGTTTACGGCTAGAATAAAAAGCACAGCCATTCTCACCATTTACTGTGGTGGTATTCATATTTGATTTGCGGTATTCTTCCTGAAGAAGTCGGGCGCGAACCGCTTCACTCGTAAGTGTGCCAGCCAAACTTGCAGTCTCGAGATTCGTCACAACTGTATCATACTCCTGAGGCAGACCCATAAGTAAGACCTCGGCGATTTCACTGTCGTCGACAATGCGTCCAATGTCTGATAGTTGATGTACTATGGACATAATTTCATTTACATAATCCGCCATGGAATAAAACTTATCAAACTGAGTACTATGAAGTCTGCGAAGAAGAACAACTCGCCTGAACAGCCCTTTGTCCTCTAATGTATTTTGGAGGTTATCCCAAGCACATTTTGCTGTCGCCGCACTCCGCACGTATTGAAACATCATTGGAGTTAGCGATAAACATATTCGTGCCAATGCTCTTTGATTTTTAGATATATCGGGGTCAGTGCCCTCAACGCAGCCCCACAAACCTTCAAGTAACAGCAGATTTTTCATGACAAATTTCCATGATGCGTAGTTGCCGACGCCGCCAAGCTTCTCAACAATCATGCCATGGCCTCCATTGATAACAGGCTGCTGGGTAACCCTTTCTTCATAGTTATCGCTAGCACGTGCTGTCGACATCTTGTCGAATCAGCACACCAAAACGCAAAGCAATGTGCTATGTAGCCGGCGCCTTCGCTCCGCCACAAATATTCCGCTGCCTGCCACCAGTTATTCGTTTTACAAATCTTTCTGATAGGTAATCTACTTTTCCTTTTCGGGGATTCTCTTTGTCCCTGGGCCCATAACCTGTTAAGGCAGTGGTGTCAGATACTGGCATGGGCAGCGAAATAAAAATGTAGCACTGCTGTATACGTCTCGTTTATTATTCCCAATAAAGCAGCACGTATAAATTATCCAGAATAATCACAATGAACATTGATTACAATAATTACAATAAATTATATTTCAGCTTCTTCGGTAAGCACATTTCGATAGATAGATTGTCAATGTCAAGACAAAAAAAAAAAGGAACGTCAGACTGTAAGCGACTTCGCACACGTACTATTGGCCACATAATAAAGGCTGTCACACATGTGAACCATACATCAAGTTTACATTATCTTCTACAGTTACAGGCTATAAAACGTCACCCTAGAAGACATAAATTAAAGAATTTTGTTACCTATTAAAAGAGTACATTTTTTTGAACTAGTGGCACTAGAATCACAATGAATATTTCGATGAAACCCATCCCACCCATGAGTGCCATCGTTACCTGTGGGTGTGACCTCCCCTCCCCCCTCCCCCCAAATTCGTGCACAGTGATTCTAAACATCAACCCGTAGCTGCGAAGCTTTCACAAAAAATTTTTTTTCAGAAAAATACTTATCTCCGCAATTGGGGGAAGGGGGTTCCCCCCCCCCCCCCTCAAAAAAAACCCCTTGTATTAGGATGCGATATACTAAAGCAACCCCCTAACACCGCAGCCTGCAGCTAACTCGGACGTGGTTTGCGATGGATCTGCTTCCACAATAGCCTTCATTATCAACTTTGGTCTCCGGCCGTCCACGGGGCTTGTTCTGCAGGTCCGAATTTATAGAACGAAAACGTTGGAACCAAAAACGCACTGTGTTTTCTTTTGCGGCACCGTCGCCATACACATCATTAATCCTTCGAGCCGTTTCTGCAGCACTGGTGCCACGGTGGAACTCGTACTAGTAAATAACGCCATATTTCAACTGAGTGATGCAAAGAAAAAAAACAATTGAGGAAAAAACAAGTGAATTATAATTTTCGAAACACAAATACATGAGTAAATAGCTGTATAAATTTGAATTTGGAATTCCTAACCATAGAGGAGATATTTGAGATCAAACTGGCCAGTACGGAAAACGCCAATTTCATATGTAAGGACCTAATATTTACGTGAGAGAAACTATTGACGAATTTCGTAAGAAGCTAAGAAACACCTATCGCTAGTAACTATCCTCAGAAAGAATATTAAAACCGTTCGTAAAATTAATCGTTATATTGATAATAAGACTTGTTAAATACTCTTTAATTATGTTAACACCTAATCAACTCCTCAACAATCGAGACAATAATTTAATGAAACTTATTGACAAGGCTACGCCAACACATCATATCGTGTAAAATTAAAATATCTTAAGTAATAAGTACTGAATCATAAATAGTTTAAATATGTGATGTAATATTTACCTGTCGTGGAATTACTTTCATTCGGATTAGTATAAATGAGACAATCACTATAAACTAATTTTCCCGCACTGTCCTCGACGCTGAAAACATGAATTCAGTCACTTCACTATCATGAAGACTCCGGTGGAAACAGCAATCAAAATATTACTTACATTGGCGTGTACTTGCTTTTCCAATAAGACTCGCTTACATTGCTTGGTTTCACTGGGAGTTCACATGAATGAGGCATGATTGTTAAGACCAAAATAATATTGCAATAAGCCATCGTCCATAATATAGGCAACATGAAATTATAGAAGACATCGAAGTATTTTTGAAACTTTCCATTAGACCCTATTTCAAAAAGCGCGCGTTCGTATACAGAATCCATGACAAATGATGGAACACCGCTCGCTCGCGTTTGCATTTAGATAAAAATTGTATGCGTGCATCCTTTTGTTTGATGTGGGATTGTCTATTATCTGTCTACTGTATTTAAACAAGTTTTCCTTATCATTAAACGATTGGTTTGATATAGGTAACGCTCTACGTTAATAAGCATAAAACATCTATTTTTATCTTGAGTTTTTTTTATAATTAAAAAATAGGCCAAGTGCGGGTTGGGTATGCGCACTGAGGAAACAAACTTATCTAAACGTTCTTCTAGCTTAGTGAGTAGTTTTGTTATGGCGGCGCTTATTATGCAGTAATGGATATAAAGTTTCTTTCAAAAATGACTATAAGTGACGTAAATTGTTCATTCTTTATACCTACTGTTTTAAAAAAAATTTGATAAACATTTTTAAAATCAAGCTTTTATCCTCAAAAAAGAGGAAAATAAACTTATGTCGCAATTTTTTATTAAAAGTTTTTCGCGCGCGAGATTCATAAAAACATATATAGTGTGTTTCTGCATAAAGTGCACATACGAAGCAGGGGGCAAAAGGTCATTTTAGTGATAAAAAAATAGAAAAAACAATCCCAATTTTTTTCTGTATTTTTAGGGGTCATTTAATTTTTTTACCTTTCGATGCGAACCTGACGTGCATAAGCCGTTGTAGCTCTTGAATGAATAGACAAATATCAATGAAATAAACGGCAACGTGATCCTTAAAGATCAATAGTGCTGTCAAAATACACATTTTGTCAATTATTATCACACACAATTAATGACACAGGGGACAGAAGATTCTTGTAAAATTGACGATTTTAAGTGCCCGCAAGGGCCTATGAAATAAAGTACTTACTTTTGATTTTGATTTTAAAGGAGAAAAAAGCGTTAATTTTTTTGTATTTTTAATTAAATCCAATTTTTGTAC
The DNA here is from genome assembly GCA_963935595.1 of Schoenobius gigantellus. Lineage (NCBI taxonomy): Eukaryota > Metazoa > Arthropoda > Insecta > Lepidoptera > Crambidae > Schoenobius > Schoenobius gigantellus. The sequence continues at coordinate 27,571,448 of OZ012547.1, read as the reverse complement.
AAAAAATACCCCCTAATATGGTATTGTTTTCTTGTGCTTCAATCAAACTGATTCATTTCAGCTTTCAAAAACTACATAAATCGTGTCTCTAGGTTAATTGTAACAATATTATAGCTATGATTATTGGAAATGGGGTGTTGGAGACCGTAGTACCGATAACTTGGCAAATTTTTGTACCTAAATCATGTGATTGGACACTTTTACTATTATTTGAAGCCTTAGAATAATAATACTACAGTTAGATGTAGATTATTCTCGACTAGACTGTGTTGGTATTATTCTAACTTGATTTAGATTTAATGAAACAACTCATAATCGTATTTTTTTTTTATCAAGAAATAATAAAGATTTTGTCTCGCAGTTCGACTTCTGTGTTTATGGTAGTGCTATAAACACGTTGCTTCATTGTGCCCCATAGGAAATAGTCGAGAGGCGTCATAAATGGTGATCACGTAGGCCACCCAATAGGACCTTGTCGGCCAATCCTCGGATATATCTCGTCAAAATATGTCCTTCCTTACAATCTTGGCATAGTGGGCCAGACAACCATCCATCTGTAAAAATATCCTCTAAAAATAACGGCAGTCCATCACACAGCAGTGATTCCTTCGCTCCGAACCTAGAATTCGACGAAGCCGGTCCCCTAAACATGATTCTGATAGAAATATTTGCGAAGTTAATGGTACTGCGGTCTCCAATACCCCGATTCGAATGATGATCATTCGAATCGGGGTATTAGAGACCGCTATTGTTACAATTGACCTAGATACGCGATTTTTATGGCGTTTGATAGCTGAAATAATGCAGATTGTAAAAAGCACTAGAAAACAATACCATATAAGGGGTATTTTTGTATAAAAATTGGATTTAATTAAAAAAGAAAAAAAAATTTACGCTTTTTTCTTCTTTAATCCTCTGTCATTAATAGTGTGTGATAATAATTGACAAAATTTGTGTTTTGACAGCACTATTGATGCTTAAGCATCACGTTGGCGTTTATTTCATTCATATTTGTCTATTTATTCAAGAGATAACAGTTTATGCACGTCAAGTTCGCAACGGAGGGTAAAAAAATTAGATGGCCCCTAAAAAAAACAAAAAAATGTGGGAATCCTTTTTCTATTTTTTTTGCCACTAAAATGACCCCTTTTTTTAACGTTGGGAAATGCTTTACGCAAACCTCGCGCTTGGGAAAACGCGAGGTTATGTCGGACTCTCCGCGGTTATTGGGGGCAGAATGCCAGCCAGAAACCGCGACCTACCGACTAAAACCCAACGATGCCCCCTCACAAACGCCTTGGCACGAGGACGTCCATCACCGCCGCATCCTCCTCATCATCAGATGAAGAGGATACGCCAGCGAGGGACGCCCTACCGCCGGACAAGGCCATGGGAACTCTTTCGGACACTTCCATGGCCTCGTCAGCGTCTGCTCTGACCTCGCCAAAATGGAAAAGCCGACGATGCTCCTGGGCATCAGGAGCATCAACGACAGGCGGTGGCCTGTGCAATGCAGGACTCGGGCTTCCCGGGCCCGGGTCCCGCTGGTTACCGTTAGGAGTAAGAATGCGAGCGAATTGTCGCCTCCTTCGCTCCAATCTCCTCCGGCGGCAAGGGTCTGCCGATGGGTCATCCTCTCCGGCACTTTCTGCCACCTCCTTCTGTGTAATGACCTCCACACAAAAGGAGTTTACCGCGTCCCAGGCCTCCTCACTCGCGACCGTCTTCGAAATCAAAGATGGCAGAGATAGGTCGGGGCTAACATACGACACCAGACTGTTGCGCTGCTAGGAAAAGGCGGTGCACTCCTCAAGGGTGTGCTGCGCTGAGTCCTCAGCAGCGCAACAGTGATGGCATTGAGCAGTCGGCTCACGTCCGATCCGGTGCAGGTAACGGCCAAAACAGCCGTGACCACTAATGACCTGCACCAGGTGGTACGTGAGCGACCCGTGTTTCCTTTCCGCCCGTGGCTTGAGTATGAGGAGCAATGCCTCTACAGCTCTCCTGAGAGTTCCGGAGGCTGCCTCACCCAGGCTCTCCCGCCATAGGCGGAACATTTCCTCACGTGCCCCTTCCAGGGCAGCAACCCGTTCCCTAGGAGCCAACCTGTGGGCCCCCTCCCTTGCTTCATCCCGCATGCGATATGCCGCTGCGAGGACGTGCGCCACAAGCTCCCACGGGGGAGTGCCAGCGATAGCGCAGGCCCCCGCGTGAGACACTGTACGGTATCCTCTAATGGCTCTCAGCGCCATGGCGCGTTGCGCTCGTCGCAGCGATGCTATTGCACGAGCGCTGAGAGCGTCGGCCCAGACGGGGGCCCCGTACAGTGCCATGCTGCGAACAACTCCTGCGTAAAGGCATCGGCAGATGGCGCTCGTGTAGAGTAACAACACTATCAACGTCTTTGCCACATCCTTATAAAAACTGTCATCTATCACTGCTGTCACTTGTGCTTTTTACGGGCTTTTGATTTTTGTAGAAAGAAAATGTACAACAAGGTTTCTGGTTTAAGTTTATTGTAAACCAAACCAAGTAAAACATGATAGGAATGTTATTAAGAGATGAACATTGAGAGGGGGTGTTGATGTACAATGTTCCTCTGTAAATAAGTTAGTGATGAAGATCTATGGTCAACTGGAAAACGATACAATAATGTCAAGTATAAACAAGTATGTCATTGTGTAAGAATTAGAAGATATACAATGTTCTGATTAGTAAAAGAAAGTCTGTTTTAATATTTTGAATTATTTAGAATAAATATGATGTTATGTGATACAGTAATTTCATTAATAGTATAGCGGCCTCTCAACATTTATTAAATAAAAGTCGATTCATCAGCAATAAAGAAGTTTAATTTTATAAATAATAAGAATTAAAGAAGGCCCAGGACATCAGTATTGCAAGGTTAAAATAAGAAAAAGGTCAGTAATTGAAAGATTTGAAAAGGATTTATATTGAGAGTATTTGAGAGGCAAAACGTGTAACCGGCCGAAATGACGTTCAACAAAGATATTAATATTAGAAACATAAATCAGTTTAATGGCAGTAACTTTAATAATTGGTCATTTAGAATAAAAAATATTCTCACGGAAAATGGATGCTTGGATGCGATAATTTATAAAAAGACACAATTGATACTAACAAGCCATTGGAGGCGAAGGCCCAAGCCATTCTTATTTCAGCGGTTGCTGATAGTCATTTAGAGTATCTCAGAACAAAAACTGCTTATATTATGTTTAAAAATTTGAAGGAAAAATTAAAGAAAAAGGTATAAGATCACAATTGTTTTTGCGAAGACAATTGAGTGACATGGGGTATCACGAGGAAAGACCCCTCAAGGAGCACTTTGTAGAGATGCAAGAAATATGCACACAGCTGGAGGAGGCAGGAACAGTGATATCCGAAGAAGAAAAAATTAACTATATCCTTTATCGATGCCCAAGTCATTTGAGTCAATAGTAACCGCCTAAGAAACCATAGGTGACTTAAAATTAAATATGGTAAAAGACAGACTCTTACCTGAAGAAGAAAAACATAAGAAATACAATGGTACTGATATGAAACACGCAAATTTAAGTGCATATAATTGCTACCAATGTGGAAAACGAGGACATAAAAAATATCAATGTAAGAAAATAAATACAAATTATGCAAGAGGTAACATGGGGCATACTTATAATACAGGACGAGGATATACTACATATAATAGAGGACAGGGAAATCCATATAATAGAGGACAAGGAAATTCATATAATATAGGACGAGGAAATTCATATAATACAGGAAGAGGACGATATAGTAACATAAGTCAAGGAAGAGGCTATAACTTAGTACGTGGACGTGGATAGAATCAAGGACAGAGTCAAGGAGCAAGTACTGGTGAGTCGAGTAGTTTTATAGTGTGTGCTAATGAAGAGCCAAAATCAATTAATAGTGCAACTTTAGAGTTCTGTATTGATTCGGGGTGTAGTGATCATTTAATAAATTCAAAGGAATACTTTAAAGACTATATAGAGTTAAGAACACCTAGAGAAATTTCTGCTGCAAAAAACGATGTCTCTTTGAAAGCGGTTGGAATAGGGAACATGAAGATTATAAGTAAGATAGGTATAAAGTTACATAAACTGTATATAAACAATGTGTATTTTGTACCTGATCTCAGAAAAAATTTATTGTCTGTGTCAAAAATGGAAAATGCAAATTTTAAAGTTATATTTAATGGTGAGAATCTTTGATAATGATAAATTAATTATAATAGGAACTAATACAGGTACTTTATACAGGGTTACAGGAAAAGTCGATCTAGATCCGTTAAGGGCGTGTAGTACACATCATTTCTGAATGATTTCACTATGGAACCCCCCATCCTAAACTTAACCGTTTTCGAGATATTCGAGTTTTAATTTTTTTTATGAAATTGCCCAATTTTTCGGCTATTCAATTGATTATTTTGAATTTTTTTGATTATAATGATTATTTTTTTGATTTTTTTACATGAAGAATGAGATGGTTAATGACCCCAATGACTAAAATTGCATGTAAGTTAAGTAAATAGGTCATTGCAGACGATCGAAACTTAAGAAAATAAGTACAAATTATAAAAAAATATTTTTCTTTTCTGGATATCTCAAAAAATTATTATGGCACTTGCTCTGCAGATATGCTTAAAAACATCTACATTTTATCAGCTATCCAACGAGGTATAACAACCTAGGGTTGTATTTAAACTCATAGAAAAAAACATAGTTGAAAAGGTTCAGGTAGTAGGTCTAACGGGTCCCTCGGCTATTGTCCTTCAAGTTAATCCGGTGCGTGTGAGCGAGACAACTTACGATTTATGCAGGTGAGAGTGAGAAAAATAATGTGCAAAAACAAGTTGGGGGATACAACATGCCCACTGTTTTGTATTTGGTCGTTTGTTTGCTTGCCATCGATTTTAGTCTGCTCATGCGATTCGTCCATGGTAGATGCGAATTAATGTGCTTTCGGATTCCCCCCACACGACTTGGCTTTGTTTCTGGACTGATTTTTCTAACTGTGAACACTGTGCTTGTTTACTGGACTCTGATTTGTGCTTGTGATACTGGACTGTTGAAAATGGCAACATACTCGAACGAAGAATATGCGGATATGCTTATCTGCTACGGATACTGCAATTGCGTGTCCGCACAAGCTCGGACTGAGTACATACGACGCTATCCCGACCGTCGAGTACCTGATGTGAGCGTTTTCGACGGAGTTTACCGACGACTTCGTGAAACTGGCTCTGTTTTGCGATGACGTATGGACTTAGGAAGACCACGTGTCATTGATGACGACGAGGAACAAGACAACGAAATCATAGAACGGTTCAGAAGAGACCCAACCACTTCGACCAATATTGTTGCCCGTGAACTGGGCCCGACGAGGAACAAGACAACGAAATCGTAGAACGGTTCAGAAGAGACCCAACCACTTCGACCAATATTGTTGCCCGTGAACTGGGCCTAACTCAGTGGAAAGTGTGGTTTACGGTTCATACGGCAGGCCTGTATCCATACCACTACACGCCGGTACATGTAATTGAAGAAGGAGATCCCGCGAGCCGCATGGACTTCTGCAGATTCATGCTCAATGCAGATATCGAGGACCCGAATTTCCTAAAATTAATATTGTGGACAGATGAATCCAAATTCGATAAGGACGGGATTACTAATTACCATAACGCACACCATTGGGCTCCTAAAGAACTAGGCAATCCAAATAAGAAAAGAGTAAAGGGGTCACAACGACGATTTAGTGTAAATGTGTGGATGGGCATCATTTCCAACCATTTGATTGGGCCTTACTTTCTTCCAGACAACCTCGAGGTGACTTAGGTGACCTACTAGATGATCTCCCATTACAATTACTGCGGGACATGTGGTTTCAACATGATGGCTACCCTGCTCATTTCAGAAGAAGCGTTAGGGAATGGTTGGACACTAACTATCCTAACAAATGGATTGGACGAGGTGGGCCTTTACCCTGGCCAGCCAGATGTTCCGACCTGACCCCCATGGATTTTTATGAATGGGGGCACATGAAGAGCCTCGTTTACAGTGTGCCCAACCCAATATCGTCAGTGGAAGTTCTCAAAGAAAGGATAATTAATGCTGCTAACGACATAAGAAGAACATTAACCACTGGTGTAGTGAAAAGTGGACTACGTGAAAGAATGAGAAAATGTGTGCGAAATAGAGGTGGACACGTAGAACATGAACTATAAAATTTTATTCAAAAACATTAGGTGAATAAATGTTATTTTGAACTGATTTATTGTTTCATTTAGCTTACTACAATCACCGACGATCTGTACGCCAACGAGTTGAGCGTGAGTGACTTTGTATGCGAACTAGCGTTAACAACGCACCAATTACGTTATTTTCCAAACAAAAGCCAGTAACTAGTCACTTACGCTCAACTAATAGTTGGCGTATGGTCATTATTTGTACGATCGACGATCTGAACAAAAAAAAATGATATAAAAACTGAATGATCTCCTAGGTCAGGATAGCGGGACATCGATGGATGCATGAAGGTTGTACCTAGCCGAGGGAGGCCGTTCAGTAGTGGAAGCCAGTAGGCTGAAATGATGATGTTGAACTTAAGTCAAATTAATTAGATTAAATAAGCGCTATTTATTCTGACTGCCCCATGTAGCCTTAGAAACAAAGTTTCACCGTTAGACCTACTACCTGTTTTTTTCTATGAGTTTAAATACAACCCTAGGTTGTTATACCTCGTTAGATAGCTGATAAAATCTAGATGTTTTTAAACACATCTGCAGAGCAAGTGCCATGATAATTTTTTGAGATATCCAGAAAAGAAAAATATTTTTTTATAATTTGTACTTATTTTCTTAAGTTTCGATCGTCTACAATGACCTATTTACTTAACTTACGTGCAATTTTAGTTATTGAGGTCATTAACCATCTCATTCTTCATGTAAAAAACCGAAAAAATAATCATTAGAATCAAAAAAATTCAAAATATTCAATTGAATAGCCGAAAAATTGGGCATTTTCATAAAAAAAATTAAAACTCGAATATCTCGAAAACGGTTAAGTTTAGGATGGGGGGTTCCATAGTGAAATCATTCAGAAATGATGTGTACTACACGCCCTTAATGGATCTAGGTCGACTTTTCCTGTAAGCCTGTATATGGTTTAGGGTCAGGCGGGGTAATTATAAGACAAAAATATAAACTTTTACTTTTTTCACTATTTAAAATTACTTTAAAATATCTAACACCGCGTTTACACATTCGCGCGAATCGCGAGGCGAATAGCGAGGCGAATAACGAACTAGCTGTTTACACATGCGTGTTCGTTATTCGCCTCGCTATTCGCCTAGCAATTCGCCTCGAGATTCGCGCGTTTACACATTCGCGCGAATCGCGAGGCGAATAACGAACACGCATGTGTAAACAGTAAGTTCGCTATTCGCCTCGCCATTCGCCTCGCTATTCGTGAGTTCGCGTCGGGAGCGGTTTTTTGGACGCGAATCAAAGGGCACGAATGGCGAACACGAACTTACTGTTTACACATTCGCATGCATTTAGTTGACTGCTAGCGCCCGACCCAACCGAACGTGTAGACAAATTAGAGTGGAGTAAAGTGCGAATTTTAGAATTCCTAGAACTTTATTATAGAGAAGAGCTCATTTGGAACCCAAAACATCGCAATCATAATTACACATAAAAAATATTTTACAAAAAATAAAAACCGACTGCAAAAACACTGAAAAGTTAAAAATAATATAAGAAATAGGTACAGACAACATCACACTTCTATATTGAAGTCGGTGCCAAACGATATCTCCTCGAAAGTCTTAAAATTTGTCACCGACTTCAATATAGAAGTGTGATTTTGTCTGTACCTATTCTTATATTATTTTTAACTTTTCAGCGTTTTTGAAGTCGGTTTTTATTTTTTGTAAAATATTTTTTATTTTTAACTTTTTAGTGAATGAAATCTATTTAGTAAAAACAAAAACCCTAATTTAATACCAGCTCATCAGTGAGCTGGTATTTCATTAGCGTTTCCATCGATTTTCATGGGATCCCATTATCAGAGAATACAAAAAGAATGTTGAAAATCAGTCCACAATTGGCGGCGTAATCGCATAACATACACACACAAAAAAACATTCGCATCGAATTAAGAACCTCCTCCCTTTTTGAAGTCGGTTAAAAATAAAAACCGACTTCAAAAACACTGAAAAGGTAAAAATAATATAAGAATAGGTACTGACAACATCACACTTCTATTTTGAAGTCGGTGTCAATTTTAAGACTTTATAAGAGATCATCGTTTCGTACCGACTTCAATATCATCATCATCATCATCATCACAGCCCATATACGTCCCCACCGAGGGGCTCGAGCCTACCCTATATTAGGGTGATTAGGCGCTAGTCAACCACGCTGGCCCAGTGCGGATTGGTCGACTTCACATACATCATTGAATTTCTTCGCAGATGTATGCAGGTTGCCTCACGATGTTTTCCTTCACCGTACGAGCGTCAGACAAATGTACATATGAAATTCGAAACGAAAAACACATTGGTACATGGCGGGTCTCGAACCCCGACCCCCCGATTGGAAGGCAAGTGCCGAGTCCACTGCGCCACCGACGTTCTGTCGCGCGCTGTATATGCAAGTATGTATGTGTATATATAAACACATTCATACACATTACTTACATAACACTTACACACACACACATATACAATATGTATATGTGAGTGTTATGTGCGTGTATGTATGTTTTTTTTTCTTAATATCATATTATTTGAATATAACAATTATTGTCATTTATTACATTTATTTTCTTATGTTGACTGGTAGAGAGCGATGTTTATCGCTAAGTCCGCCATATGTACAAACCGTTTGTAACATTAAAGCTTAAATTATTAAAAACTAAAATGTAGCACGCATGCCGCCATTATTTTCACGTCCTCCGTGTTCGTGTGCTAATATCAAAATGAATCACCCGCGAATGTGTGAACAGTAGTTCGCGGTGGCACTCGTATACGAATGTTTCGTCGAATGACGAGGCGAATAGCGAACACGAATGTGTAAACGCCACACGAATGTTTCGTCGAATGTTTCGTCGAATGTTTCGTCGAATATTTCGTCGAATGTTTCGTCGAATGGCGAACACGCATGTGTAAATGGGTAATTCTCACAAAAATCCGAAATTCTTGTCCTTTGAGTTTATATAAAAATCCAACAAAGAAATGGATGTTACTAATATTTCTATACAATCCACAAAACTATACCTAAAAATTTCACATAAGATTTTAGAGCCGTATAAATAAATAAATAAAAATGTATAACTATAATGTTCCTAACATCATTCCCTCACTGTGTTCCAAGTACCAATTTTATTTACTTTTATTTTCCAAAAAAGCACAAAAATCATTTGCATCATATTCAAGTAGGTTGGATCGTTTAAAAATATTATAAATTTATGGGAAAAACCGAAATTAGCGTTATAAAGTAAAAAACGCGTTAAAAATTTGAATATTTATATGTGTCTCACAAAAATAAATCATTCCCTCACACTATTACTGGCAGTTAAATTATGAACGCATTTTTTAATAAAATACGAACGCTACCATTAGTTTTTGAAAGTTGGCACTAATGTCAATTCATCAAAATGGCGAATTTTCTGTAAGTGTGTTCGGGTGTGCGCTGCAAAAAGATTTTATTAGTTTTATGGTTAAATTAAATTTTTGATCGTCATTTCATCACATTCTAAAAAAACAAAAGGTAAGTACTTTAACTGATTATAAGTTGCACAGATAAGATGGCTTTTGGGAGTAATATCCTTAAGCAGAAAAATCGTTTTAAAAGTAGGGTTATGTCACGAGTCCTTTATGGTTATTCTTTATTTCGTCATTCCCTCACCATCATTCCCTCATAAAAATTTATGATGAGGGAATGATGATATATGAGGGAATGATTTTTGGGTGAGCTGACTGGCTTTTTTTATTGTTGGCTTTTATTAACTCTTGAATTTATTGCTGACAATATTGCTATTGTGAAGAAAAAGCTTCTTCTATCAGAAGTTATTACTAAACAGCTAAAAGACAGGTACATGAATTTGAAGAAATATAGTGAAAAGAAAAAGTACTATGAAATAATAAAACCAGATCTTTTAAAGAAGCATAAACTACTCAGCTTATCAATACAGTTTTTCAAACATGATTCTTACAAAAAGAGCGTTTCTAGGAAAGTCAGTGCTAAATTGATGAAGGTCAAAAAGGATGTTCAAGATTTTTTGGAAAAGGACGAAAGTTCTCGGATGTGCCCAGGAAAGAAAGATTTTGTAAAGTCAAAGGGACAGGTGAAACAAAAACGTTTACTGTGCGATACCATGAAAAATTCCTGACTACAGTTGAGTATAAAATAAGCTTGACAACTTTCTGCCGGTTTCGGCCTTTTTGGGTGACTTGGGCAAACATAAAAGACCGTGACACATGCAAATGTGTAATCCACGCAAATGTTCAACGGAAGATCATGAAGTTACATGAAAATAAAGTATTGCCTTCCTGTAATCTAACCAAATTTTTGACTATGAAAACATGTAATGTCTATTCAACTAATTGTCTGTTACGAGAATGTGAAGGTTGTGCAAACAAAATGGTAGAGTATTATCTTCCACAGCCAAACAGAATAGTGACATTTAAGCAGTGGATGTATGAAACTACATCCTACGAAAAAAGTGGAAAAATGAAGACAGTAAGAAAACCTATTTTAAAAGAGATCAAAGTTTCACTGAGATCATTGGTACTTCAATTAGAAAATACTTTGCCTTTATTATTTAAACACGTTGCCACGATAGCACACCAGTATCAGACCATATCAGAACTTAAAAAGACTTTAGCTGACAATGAAGTCCTTATTCACATAGACTTCAGCGAAAACTATTGTTGCAAATATAACGAAGAGATTCAGGCAGTACATTTCGGAGGTGCAAGACAACAAGTTACATTACATACAGGAGTATTATATTTACGTAAAACTGACACTGTAAAACTCTACACGTTTTGTTCTCTTTCTGAAAATAATAGACACGATACAATGGCAGTATGGGCACACTTATTACCAGTTTTTGAGTGGCTTAAAAATCACAATCCAAACATTCACAGAATACATATGCTAAGTGATAGTCCTGTCAACCAGTATAAGAACAAGTTCATGTTTCATCTAGTATATCATCATATAAATGATTTGTTTCCGGGTGCGACATTTTTTGCGTGGAATTATTCGGAACCAGGCCATGGTAAAGGTGCTCCTGATGGCGAAGGTGGCACATTAAAAAGAACAGCTGATAAATCTCTCAAAGAAATTTTGTTGGCAAGCTGTTCTTCAATAAAGCTATTTGAAGTTACCACTGCTAATATCGCGAAGTTAGAAGACTTAGTCAAACAGTCAACCATCATTGCTGCATTTCGTGGAACCCAGAAAATTCGTCAATTTGTCTTCAGTAATGATGTCTTGGAATTTAGAAGTCTTTCATGTTGTGAATGCGCAGAAAAGTGTAAACATTTTCACATGGGATATTACAAATCTTCAAAACGTTGCATTGGAAAACCAATGTCCTTTGAATTAAAAACACGAAACAATTCTTATCATGATGGACATTCGTCAAATGATATACACGTACAAATAACGGACAGTAATATCACTTATAATATTGGTGATTATGTACTTATCAAATGGGACGAAAATGTTTACCCAGGGGAAATAATATCAGTTTCTGAGGAAGGCGCTTTAGTAAGGTGTATGAAAAGAGGAACTAAATCTTGGAAATGGCCTAAAATAAGAGATGAACAGTTATATGCCTGGCAAGACATTCTGAGGAAGATTGAGCCTCCAAAATTAATCAGTAAGGGTTGTTATTTTATAAAAGACTTAAATTAGTTTAAAATATCTGATAAAGACTTTAATTGTTACTTTGAGACTGAATCGTTTAAGATTACACATTTTTAAAGTAGGTTATTTTACTCTTTACTAGTACCTCCCAAAGTCAGTTAAGTTATAGATTTTATTTTGTTGATTTTGATACTAAACATTCATTTTATCTATGAGACTAAAGTTTAAAATAAGAAGTTATTCTGTTGTTAAAAATGCTGTTAGATGAATCTTTAAGTTAGCAAGGATTTTGTTGTCATTGTTATTTAATTAAGTGCCTTAATTATGTGCAATAATAAATAAAAATACGTTTAAATTAGAGTTATGCCAAAGTGCTGCAATAATTTTGTGATTTGCTGGAAATCCTCATTGATCTTACTTATTGTTTAAGAACAAAATTTCATTTAATAAAAAGATTTCTTTGAAAGAAAACTAATTTTATTTAAAAAGCTTCATGACTTGTCCGTAATAATCATTCCCTCACCTTTTTTGTCATTCCCTCATTTTGATTTTTTTAAATGTCGTCATAACTTTTATAAAACGCGATATTTTTTGGGACCACCACATAATTAAATTTCAGTAACATTAGTACTATCAAATTCACATAAAATAAATATCAAATAATTTCAAATTTTTTTGTCATTTCCAGATAGACGAATTTCGGATTTTGTGAGAATTACCCAAATGCGACATAAGAGCCAATAGTACCGTGCACTACCAAACTATCAATTGAGTATTATTATCGATTTGCTTGTAATTGCCAAGAATAGTACCTTTTGGACACAAAATAATTGTCTCATTTTTTTCCGCTGCTATGGGGTAAATATGATACATCAAAGTTTAAATATAAGACAGCCTATAACTTCTATGGTTTATTTAATTCTGAACTGGGTGGGTAGTTGTAAGACGGAGCGGTAAAAAATAATACAAAAAGGTTTAAAAAGTTAAGAAAAATCTTTTATAAATTTATATTTTTTGAAAAATTAACTCACTTATCATAATTATGCTTAACATACATAATTCTTTGGAACATAACTATTCGTTAATAAACTATGTTTTAAGAAAACAAAATCACATGTGTACCATTTTGGTATATAAGAGACCAACATTATTACTAGCAAATAGAAATTTGCATACAAAATAAAAATAAAAATCAATAAAATTTGCATGAGGCTAATTATGAGACAATAAACATTACTTAATTTAATATTATGGGGGCTCAGTTAGTCTACTAGCGCCGCCATTCGTTTTTTATTAATTATGATGAATAAAAGACGTTTCTACAAAAAAATAGCACAGTCACGAACTCAATTATTTCAGATTTATATTTGTTTACGTATTTTGTACACATTAACCGTATAGAATAGTCAAAATCATAATTATTGCTTAAAGTGGCCACTTTCAGTAATAATTCTTATTATGATTATTCCTCTACTTTTAATCTATGCCTGAAAGCTCCCAAAAATCTAAAATATCTATATTGAGTTCGTGACTGTGCTATTTTTTGTAGAAACGTCTTTAATTCATCGTAATTAATAAAAATGAATGGCAGCGCTAGTTAACTGACTGTGCCCTCTTATATTTTTCAAAGTCAACATCAAACATTAAAGCTCCTCGCTTGTTATTTGGCATTGGAGAAGGCAATTTTATGACGATTTCGTCGATATGAACAGAGTAAATAATATTATGAGTATCAGGATAAACAAAGATTTTTTTTTACTCGCTTCAAGTAAGACCTATATCACTGACAAAAAATCACTGTAAGACTTTTGTTTTGGAACGTAATTTCATGGCATTTTTGTTATGCTTGTATAAGACGATTGTCTTATTATTACCCTACACCGTGTCTTATATTTTCCCGAAGGCTTGTCTCATATTTTCCCGCAAAATCAATGCATCCGATCGGTGCGCTAGCGAAACGGCAGAGCGATCGCGAAAGTATCGCTCAAGGCGCCGGCGTGCCGCAAGATGGCGCGCGCGCTAGCCTCGCATGCGAGTGGCAATCGTGAAAGTTCGCTGAACACGACGTAAAATTTTCGCGCTATAATTCTCAGCCGAAAACTGAATCGTTCCTATGAGTTTCAAAACTACAAGTTATGATGATATAAATTTTTGACTATATTCATTAACATATAAGGCTCGTTTTTAACTAAAATAAGATTAACGATTCAAGTTTTTTTTTTAATATTTTAGTCTGTCTTATTTTTACCCGAAATGCCAGGTGTCTTATTATTACCCCGACTAGCCAGCCCTACTTTGAAAATAATGTAAATATGTGTAATTACTCTAATCAAGCTGATTTTACTTTGTGGCCAAATGGCCAAACCTTCTATAGGGCACAATAGTAGATTATGCACCAAGGGATTAAAGCAGTGTCTAACGTCACGGGCGGCATATTGAACCCCGAGCGTAACGAGGGACTCTAGAGTTAACCCCCGAGCGTAGCGAGGGAGTTAAAATTTAACTCCTGAGCGAAGCGAAGGAGTTATGTAGAGTCCTAAGTGAAGCGAGGGGTTCAAGTCGCCTAAGACGAAGATACTGCTTTATTCCAGAGGTGAATACTCTACTTTTCATACCATCTGCGAGACAATAAAAACTCAGGGCTCTATAACCAATTACTTAGGTGGTTAAACACTGTCACATTATCATTATCACTATAACTATGGTTAAAATTATGATATTATCATGAAAACCATAAAATACAAAAAAAAAGATTTATTTTTCTCAAGCACGAACACGTCACGCAATAATTATATCTTAAGTAAAGCTTAAAACATTACAAAAACCTAAAACATATTTAATAATAATATAACAAGTATGAACTTAGACTACATATCGATTTACAATACGATACGATCAGCTGCTGGACCCTGTCAATGACCTTTAGTAGCACGCAAGACGAATATTAATTTGTTAACAATAAAATGGTATCAAATAAAATTCTTTTATTTTTCAACTTTGTTGGATATTTACTTTTGAAACAGCAGTTAATTACTACACACAACTGTCGAAATAAATCGCAAATAGTCGACAACCTATTGACCCCAAATAAAAAAAAGCTGAAGCACCTGGACATTTACCTACTTACCTTTTTTAACTTTATCAATAAAACACTGAATATACTTCTAAAAAGACTGTATTATTGATGCTACAAAACACATTCCACTAAGCACTTTATTAACGTAAGCAACAAGATATTACAATTTTGAAATACGTAATGGCGTTGGCGGCAAAGTTTTAGCTATGAAAACAATACAACGGAATACCTACTGTTGGTGCAAATTATGGAACAAATTGTAGAAACATTCTTTATTTTTAAATATGCCGCGTAATTTTTCCAAATGCTGTTTGTCCGCTGGCAGCGAGTGTTCTTGCTTTACTCTGCTTTTATTCGTTTTTATCGATAGTTAATAGTGGCCGTCAAAAGATGGCGCTTTTCGCATAAAACGTATTTTATCAATAAAAAATAAAGTGAAATGTAATTGTTTATTTTAGCTTGCAGTGTTATGTAGATGAATATTTTATAATTTTGGTAAAGAAATTATGTATTTAGAGTTTATAAAAACATTATTTACACAGGTAGAATGTCTTTGTCTCTAGTGGATGCACGCTACTGCTGTATGGGCGTAGAACCTTTGCCTTCTTAAGCTAGCATCTATGCTTTTAATACTAATTTTATGTTCCATATTTAAAACACTTTTAAACCCTTGGGAGTTTCATACAAAATTATATCCCTTGGGATATAATGTCTTCCTTTACGTTGAAGTTAAGGGGGATCTAATTGAACATTGTCGAGCAGGTGGTATGAAAATAATTTAAATTTGTTTATTCGTGAAAATATGGTTGATGGGCCGTCAAATTTGAAAAATAGATTAATTAATAATGAATTATGTGAACCATGTATTCTAGGCAAACAAACCAGACTACCATTTAATCGAAAGGGATATAGGGCAAAACAGCCTTTAGAACTCGTACATAGTACATACTGATGTATGTGGCCCGATTTCACTTGTAACATGGGACGGTTATAATTACTTTGTAAATTTTTTTGATGATTATACACATTTAACAATGGTTTTCCTAATCTATACCTATAAAATGCTTTGTCCTGAATGACTGACTGACTGACTGACTAACGGATCAACGCACAGCCTAAACCGCTGATCGTAGAGACTTGAAACTTGGAGGGTGTGTTCTTTGTATGACGAAGGCGTCCGTTAAGAAAGGATTTTCCGAAATTCTACCCCTAAGGGGGTGAAAATGGGGGGAAAAGCTTGTATGGGACATCGTGATTCCGTTTTCGAATCTACTTAAAATTTTGTATAAACTTTCTTTAACAGAATTAATGGAAGACGTGTTTCGTATTTTATTGAAATTCATCCCCAAAAGGTGTGAGATGGGGTGATAAACTGATAAAATGTCAAAATCGACATTGATGCCGTTTTCATGGTTTTTCGGGTCGTAGATTACGAAAATAATATCGATTTCAACACCACATACCATCATCCCTGGATGGGGTGCAATGGGGTTGAAGTAGTTCATTTTAAATAAATAGTTTGAAAAATACCAAATAAAATTTTCGAACAATGCTTATGTATAAAATCAACATGGTGCACGTGAAATTATTTTGACAAGTCTGTTACATAGTGCCATCACATAGTGTACAAAATTTAATATTTTCTGTTAATGGCTGTGCCCATCTGGATTTCGTCACCCAAGAAGTTTAGAAGTTTAAATTGTCTTTTTCTTATGTCGTACCGTGGTGGTAAGGCAAAAGGATCAAGCCATACAACCAATGTATAAAGCATTTTTTATGACAATACGAGTATCACGTCACAATAAAATTTGTAGGTTGATTTGATTCTTGACTAATTTTCACAAAATAGGTACAATTTTTGAAATATTTGAAATGTTGAAAAGTGAAGATACCCTTTTCAAGTGTAAAGGGGTTTGAAAGGTGTTATATGTTTTTACATTATGACTAAGGAATCAAACTCTTTCATCCATTTAAAACTATTAAAAGTAATAGATGAATATTGATATAAAAAAAAGATATCTGACTGCAATGATTCTGGGTTACGCGTAGAGGGACGCGACGGGACTCTTGATCCTAATGTGTAAAATGACGGATCACATTTTTTTGGATCCACCCAAGGAACATGGATATCGAACGAAGGACTTAAATAGTAGAACACATTGAACCTAGCCACGTTGACTTAATTCGACATGACTGCCGATAAAGTTCGTTTCCAAACCCAGCAATATGGATATCAAAATATGAAAGGCCTTGATGAGAAGAACACTATGTACCTAGCAACATTGACATAAATTCAACATAGCCGTTGCTTAAAAAAGGTGGATAAAAATTCGATTCCAAACCTAGCAAAGGCCTCAAAGAGTAGAGCATTATGAACTTAGGAAAACTACCCTAAATTAAACATGGCCACCGCTCAAAAAAAAGGATAAAAGTTCGTTTTCAAACCTAGCAATATGGATATCAAATGAAAGGCCTTGAAGAGTAGAGCATTAGGTACCTAGGAAAATCGACCTAAATTTAACATAGCCGCCGCTCAAAAAAAAAAAGGAAAAAAGTTCGTTTTCAAACCCGGCAATATAGGTATCAAATGAAAGGCCTTGATGAGTAGAGCACTATGAACCTAGCAACATTGACATAAATTCAACATAGCCGCTGCTCAAAAAAAGTGGATAAAACTTCATTTCCAAACCTAGCAATATGGGTATCAAATGAAAGGCCTTGAAGAGTAGAGCATTAGGTGCCTAGGAAAATCTACCTAAATTCAACATGGCCGCCGCTCAAAAAAAGGATAAAAGTTCGTTTTCAAACCCAGCAATGTGGGTATCGAATGAAAGGCCTTGATGAGTAGAGCACTATGAAGCTAGCAACATTGACATAAATTCAACATAGCCGCAGCTCAAAAAAGGTGGATAAAAATTCGATTCCAAGCCTAGCAATATGGATATCAAATAAAAGGCCTCAAAGAGTAGAGCATTATGAACTTAGGAAAATTGCCCTAAATTAAACATGGCCACCGCTCAAGAAAATGGATATATTTATGATCGTTTTTAAACCCAGCAATATGGGTATCAAATGAAAGGCCTTGAAGAGTAGAGCATTAGGAACCTAGGAAAATCGACCTAAATTCAACATAGCCGCCGCTCAAAAAAAGGATAAAGGTTTGTTTTCAAACCTAGCAATATGGGTGTTAAATGAAAGTCCTTGATGAGTAGAGCACTATGAACCTTTTTTTTTTCGAGGGGAATGCGTGACCGCACCGTACTCGCCGTTGGCTAGACGACGAGCGTGTGTGAGCTCTCCCGGCAGAGTGCCGGGCCTACCCACTAAACCCCCCGGTGTTCTCCCTGCCCTTATGGGCGCGCGTGATAGGGTCCACACTGCGACTACCACTATCGACGAGCACTATGAACCTAGCAAAATTGACATAAATTTAACATAGCTGTTGATATTTAACATAGCCGCCAAAAGGTGGATAAAAGTTCATTTCTTAACATAGCCGCTGCTCAAAAAAGGCCATTTGCAATTTGCAAACCCAGCAATATGGGTATCAAATGAAAGGCCTTGATGAGTAGAGAAGAGTACTATGGACCTAGCAATATTGACGTAAATTCGACATGGCCACCGCTCAAAAAAGGTGGATTAAAATTCGTTTCCAAACCTAGCAATATAGGTATTAAATGAAAGGTTTTGAAGAGTAGAGCACTATGAACCTAGGAAAATCGCACAAAATTCAATAAGGCCGCCGCACAAAAAAACGGATATAAGTTCGTTTCCAAACCCAGCAATATGGGTATCAAATGAAAGGCCAGCAATATGGGTATCAAAATCAGTAGAGCACTATGAACGTAGCAACATTGACGTAAATTTAACATGGCCGCCGCTCAAAAAAGGCGGATAAGTTTCTTTTCAAACCCAGCAATATGGGTATTAAATGAAAGTAGGCCCTGAAGAGTACCTAGAGCATTACGAACCTACGAAAATTGTCCTAATTTCGAAATGGCCGCTGCTCAAGAAACGCAGAATAAAGTTGAATAATTATGGAATAAAATGGAGGAAAAACTAAACACTGTGTTAAGCATTTTGATGGCGAAACGTAGTTCGCGGGCACAACTAGTTAAAGACAAAAGTGAAGTTTTCAAAAAGTTTTAACATATTATAACTTAGTAACAAAACATTTTAACTTAAATTTATTAAAACTAAGAATGGACAATGGGGATGAGTATATTTCAAGGGAATTTAGGGAATTTTGTAGTAAAAATGGAATAGAAATGCAACATACAGTACCATACAATCCTGAACTTAATGGAGTAGTGGAAAGAATAAATAGGACCTTGATGGATAAAGTAAAAGGGGGAACTTTGCTGATAGATTCAGGCATGCAAAAGGAATTTTGGGGAAAAGCAATATTATTTTCATGTCACGTAACAAATAGAAGTCCAGTTTCGGAGACATAAAACTCCTAGCGAGTTATGGTACGGAGAAAAACCTAATGTATCACATTTAAGAGCATTTGGATCTATAGCTTATAATCATGTACCAAGTCAATTAAGAACAAAAATGGAAAATAAAGGTAAGAAAATGATTATGATTAGATATAATATCGGAGGTTACAAATTATTTGATGAAGAAAAGTATGAAGCGGTAACAGGTAGAAATGTTATTTTTAATGAAAACAAAATTATAGATAGTGTAGTGAATATTCCAGATTAAAGAGAAGAAATAATCAGGCAAGGAAATGAAGAAATAGGAAAGAATGTTGGACCGAATATGAATTTAGAAGGAGAAAGAGCAGAAGAAATTGAAGGAACATTAGAAGAAGGAAGAGCAGAGGAAAAAGAAGGAACAGAAGAGGAAAGAAGAATCTTAGTTAAAGAAAGAAGAGAAAAAGGAAAATAAATAAACCAAAATGGCAAGAAGAATACTATATGGATTTAAACAGTGGTGATGAAGTTCTGTTTGCTTTATTGAGTAGTCACCATAGAGATGACCTATGACAAATCAAAAATTTCAAATTCAAAAATCTTTATTCAACTTAGGCCTTTACAGGCACTTATTGACGTCAAAACAAAGCAAAACATTCTTATTTAAAGGAAACATAAATTTAACCTTGTATGTGCATACATCCTGAATATACCTACTCAAGATGTCTGCAAATGCAAGTAGTAATGAAAAAAAAAATGAATCTACACCTGTTTGGAAATTGGTAGAGCCTTCTCGAGAAGAACAGGCAAGAAACTTGAAAGGTCAAATTTTTTTATCTCCTCTTTTAAATCGCCATTTACAATTTTGGTTTTGTTATATAGTCATTGAAAGTTTAAAAAAAATACAATCGGTATGCTTACATACACTTAAAATGTCAAAATAAGTTATAGACTTATACATTAATCATAATACAATAAATTATGTTGTTACCAAACATTTCATAACTTAGTCTAATTCAAAATCAGTGTCAGTTCTTTTCTGCCAACAACATTTGTTAACATCAATAGCTATACACAACAACACGATTATTGACATTATAACGAATAATAACTTCATATTAACACCAGGCATTGGCATCATTTAAATAATCGTTGACTTAATAATATCCTTTACTCATTAGAGTCTTTTTACATGCGCTTTAAACTTATGAAAAGGCAAGTCAGTTACACTATGTGGAACTTTGTTATAAAAAGTTATACATTTCCCCATAAATGAGCCTCTAGTTTTTTGGAGTCTGTACGTTGGAACGGCAAGTTTATTTTTATTTCTTGTGTTTAAATGGTGAACGTGGAAATTGGTTTCAAATGTATTATAATTCTTATAGATATAAATCAAATTTTCATAAATGTATTGTCCTGATAAGGTCAATATATTAATTTCTCTAAATAAATCTCTTAGAGAATCCCTTGTTCGTAAATTATAAAAAACGCGAACTGCTCTTTTTTTGAAGTACGAAAATACTTTCTATACTAGCAGCCGATCCCCACAGTAGTAGTCCATACGACATAACCCTGTTAAAATAACTGAAGTAAATCAATCATGCCGTTTCAACATTAGTAAGTTGTCTTATTTTTTTAACTGCATATGCCGCAGAAATAAGTCTGTTTGCCAAGGACTCAATATGTGGGTCCCACTGCAAACGTGAATCTAATATAATGCCCAAAAATTAGGTACAATCAATGAATTCAATAATTTGATTATTCATTTCCACAATAGTATCCACTTTCCTTACATTTGGCAATGAAAATTTTATACATTTAGTTTTATTTGAATTTAATGATAAATTATTAATTGTGAACCAATGCAATACTTAGAAAGAGTACTATTTACAACGTCAAGTATTTTCATTTCCTCTGTCAACCTTAAATATTATAGAAGTATCATCTGCAAATAATACTGTCACAGATTACTTAATATTTACTACGTAACAGATAAATTACTCCAAAGAAAATGTTCGATACCTAACGCGTTAATAGCCTACTTTTTCTGCCGCGTTCAAAAATGCACCTACAGCTTTGAGTGCAAAGTCAGTATTACAGAACACAGAGTATTGCTTCGCAGCTGCGCGAGACTACGTGACGTCAGAGCGAACGCAATCGGACTGGGGTTGCATCTTACGGTAAAAATATTTCAACCTATTGTGTTTTAGGAAAATATAAAGCATATCAACAAATGTTTTATTTCAATATGATGTTTTACAAATTTTTTACATGCGCGAAATTGCCAGTTGTTAAATTAATAGTGGAAAAAATTCGGAATCGGACATACAGTTTTAACATGTTTTTTTTTTATTTATTGTTCAAATCATAAAAAGTACATATTAATAAAAAAACACCGCTACAAAAGCCTTTTTGGCTTTAACTGTGACGGGGAGTACAGGTTTATTTTTTTATTTTTATATTAGCATGCCAAGTATATTAAATTTATTCTAATTGCATGACTTAGGTAGGTACATATTTCTATTCTTAGCTTTAGTACAAAATTGTTTTTTAATAACTGGCTTAACATTTTTTTTGGTAATATAATTCTGAACGAAGTCGTCCTACATTTCGTTTAGCAATTTTAGCAATAAACATTTCCAATTTCTGCTGCCGTAGAAATTTTTATATCTGGGTACTATACATTTTTTGTGATGTAAGTTTCTTAAATTTGGCGGTCGTCTGTGGGTGATAATTTTTTGACAATTGTTATGCTCGTCCATTAAAATGGCCGAATTTAATTTATCATAAACAGTTAAAACTCTGCAATGCTTGAATAAGTTAATTTCGTTGTCAGTTAATTTATTTTGAATTTTAGTTGGGACAATTAATCGTAGTAATTTCAGTTGCAGCTTATAAACAATTTTCAGATATGTTTTGAAGGTTCTGCCGTAACTACTTATGTATTGATGTGGAAAATAAGAGCAAGATGGGGTGGTTACTTTTGTAAGTGTTCAAATATGTTGCTGCCAGGTTACTGTGCCAAATGATGTTCAAAATTTTTACCTCGAAAAAAATGTTACCTCGAGTTCTCGTAAATAGTTACAAAAAGCATCAGAGGGAACTTTCAGCCCGACGGAAAATGATGATGACTTATTAAAGGTTTGAAGTGTGCAAACATTCGAGATTCTGATAAGTTCGGGATTTATATTTCATACGGAATTTTCTTGAATAAAACTAACGTTCAATAAGCATAAATTACTTAATTAGTTCGTATGAAAATTAATCGATCGTAACATTTGTAACATAAATAATGCAACAGTGCGTGCCCGCGCATCCGACGGTTGTTGGCAGCCTACTAATTTCGCACCGCCGTCGGTGAAGGCGAGAGTAGGCTATTAACGCGCGCGAGTTAATAATCATCGCGAGTAAATACATCGAGTGACAGAGGCCTGGTACTGTATCGCACAGATTGTTCGTGAAGTGTGGGAGATCATTAATGTTAATAAAAAAAAGCAAAGGTCCCAATATCGATCCCTGAGGCACACCCATAGTTATAGATGCACCAACAGACTCAGTTTTGCTAATAATAACTTTCTGGACCCTATTGGACAAATAAGACTCAAAAAGGCTAATTGCTTTTTCAGTGACACCTCAAGACATTTCAAGATATAGAAGAAAGAGAAGATAAAAGGCAATGGTTGAAAGCGATAGAAGAAGAATTGAAAGTTCCAGAAGTGAGTGAAACCTTTGAAATAGTTCAAGAGCCTAAAGATAAAAAGATTTTAGATGGAAAATGGGTATTTACAAGAAAGGAGGTGATAAATACTAAAACTATTTATAAAGCTAGATTAGTAGTCAGAGGGTATCAGCAGGAAGATAAAATTAAAGATGTGTATTCTCCAGTTTTACGTCTACAAACACTAAGAACCTTATTATCAGTTGCGGCAAACAGAGATTATGACATTCATCAAATGGATGTTAAGGGAGCTTTTCTTTATGGCGAGATAGATGAAATAGTATATTTGGAACCACCAGATGGGATGAAAATAAATGAAGGATACGTGTTGAAACTAAAGAAATCTTATTACGGTTTAAAGAAATCACCGAAGTAAGTACTGGTATAATAAATTTAATGAAACAATTACATTTTATGGTTTTGTTCGTTCAAGCAATGACTATTGTTTATTTAGTAAAGGGGATTTATATTAGGTCCCTACATATGAAATTGGCGTTTTGCCGTACTGGCCACTTTGATCTCAAATATCTCCTCTATGGTTAGGAATTCCAAATTCTCATGTTTTCACTCATGTTTTTGTGTTTCGAAAATTATAATTCACTTGTTTTTTCCTCAATTGTTTTGGACTTTTCAATCAATTGTTTTGTTTTCAACTTTTTTGGAGTCAATTTTCGCTTGGGGCATGGTTTGGCTGGTTCGGCAGGGTTCAGCCATTGCGATGAGCGCTTCCGATTATCGTACAGGACCCACTTTTCATCACAAGAAATGATTCGATTTAAAATCCCTTCATTATTGTGCCGGTTAAGTAATGCAACGCAGCAGTCAACGCGCGTTTGTTGATTTGCTTCACTCAATTCGTGAGGTACCCACCTTTCAAGCTTTTTCACCTTCCCAATTTGCTTCAAGTGGATTAAAAAGTTTTATCACTAACACCGCAGCCTGCAGCTAACCCGGACGTGGTTTGCGATGGATCCGCTTCCACAATAGCCTTCAATTCTTCATTATCAACTTTGGTCTCCGGCCGTCCACGGGGCTTGTTCTGCAGGTCGAAATTTCCAGAACGAAAACGTTGGAACCAAAAACGCACTGTGTTTTCTTTTGCGACACCGTCGCCATACACATCGTTAATCCTTCGAGCCGTTTCTGCAACACTGGTGCCACGGTGGAACTCGTACTCGTAAATAACGCGATATTTCAAGTTTTCCATTTTGTAAACTGAGTGACGCAAAGAAATAAAACAATTGAAGAAAAAACAAGTGAATTATAATTTTCGAAACACAAATACATGATTAAATAGCTGTATAAATTTGAATTTGAATTTCCTAACCATAGAGGAGATATTTGAGATCATATTGGTCAGTACGGCAAAACGCCAATTTCATATGTAAGGACCTAATATTTACTTTTATATGTCGATGATTTGTTGATTTTAGGATCAAACTTTATGCAAGATATGGGCAATAAAAATCTTACCTATTTAGGTATTTCAATTAAAAGGAGTAGGGGTAATATTTATATTGATTAGAGCAGCTATTTAAAAGATGTACTCAAAACTTTTAACATGGAAAATTGTAATGGATGTGAAACTCCTATGGATGCTAATTTTAAAATAGATGAAAATTGTATTTTTGATATGTCATATGAAAAACAATGTAGATCTCTAATTGGATCTCTTATGTATGCCACAGTTGGTTCTAGATCAGACTTAGCAGCTTCTGTATATTATCTTGTTAGATATCAATCTAAGCCTAGTGCAGATTTGTGGAAAGCCCTAAAAAGATTGTTGCGTTATGTTAAGTATTCAATTAACTTTTCATTAGTGTATTCTAATTATAGTAATAGTGTGTCTTATAGGTTATGTCGATGCCGATTGGGCAAGAACAGATGATAAGAAGTCTACATCTGGTTATCTTTTAAAAGTCTTTAATAACACTGTTATGTGGAAGGAAATCAAAGAAACAGAGTTCACTTGCCTTAAGTACTACTGAAGCTGAATTTGTAGCTTTATGTGAATGTATAATGGAAGCTTGTTGGATGGTAAAATTGTTAAGTGATTTAAATGTAAAGGTTAGTACTGTCACAATATTTGAAGACAACCAAAGTACAATTAAAGCTGATCGCACATATACTATATCCGCGCCGCACGCGCCGAACGCGCCGCACCAGCCGCATTTACTGATGGCCTCGCACATATGCACAGACTTCATAGAGATACTACGTATGGCCTATGGCCGCACGCGCCGTACGCGCCGTAAGCAAATTTGTAGTATTGCCCACACTCTAATTTTGAACTCCACCATACAAATTGTTGGGTCTGTGAAGAAATGAAATGTGTTGGGTGTGTGATTGTTGGGTCTGTGTATAGGGGAGGGGGGAATATGATTATATTAACATTGGTGGGTATCAGCATCTTATGATATGAACCATAGACATTACATGTACATAGACGTGTGGAAGTGGTTCGATCAAAATAACGTTCTAAACCAGACGTTATTTTTCATAAATTTGTTTTTTTAATTCATAATTTTTAAATAAAAAAGTAATAATTTTTATAAATAAAATCAAATTAGTAAAATAAACAAAAAAGCAATAAGAAAACACAAAAAAAACAAGATGAAAAGGATTTATGATAAAAAAATAAATTTTCTGGAAAAAGATTCACTTGCATCGTAGTTTCATAAAACCATACAATGATTTTTTTGCTATTGCATGATTCGTCCCATTTCAGTTTGCTTGTCTGAACAAGCACACAAAATTTGGGGCTCCTGCTTCAAAAGTAACTCTGTAATCATACATATTATATTCCTTTTCATTTTGCATTTCACTGAGTAATATACTTAATTATGTTTTTAACAAGAACTACTACCATAAGAATTGCTGGATATCTTTTAAGAAATGGCATGTTTGGGGATTTCTGCGTACATGTAGGGTAATTACTGTGTATCTGGTAACACAGTCGCTCATTTAGTTGAAAGTCTCGCAAAACCTATATATTTCACTTTAAAGGGGGCTATTGGGAGGGAGGGACCTAATCTCTTCGGACGAAGCAACTCGTATAATTATGATAGAACTTCACTTCAGGTAAGTTCGTTTAATCACTAATTATACATTCGTTGCTTCGTCCTTTGAGATTAGGTAATAATTGTAGATTTTGAAAGCAAGTGAAATATTAAAACCAAATAATAATTAAAATATATTATGATATTCATTCTGTAACCAAAAAAATTAAATCTATAAAGGAATCAACGCAACAACAAATAATATCAATTATTTATTGGCATAATGTTAGCTATTAAGGATAGACAATGCAAAACTATTTGATTCATCTGGTTGAATGTTTCTATAGTAATAATTAGCAAACACATTGGCTGCCACTCCCCTCTGCAGTCCTGCGTATTGTGTCAATACTGACACCTGCCCTATGCGCCGTTGAGGTAGCTGCATGTCTGGTGGAGTGGGCAGAAAATATTGAAATATCAACTCCGCTAGTTAATAAGGTGTCCTTTTGCTGATTGTATTGGTAGATACTACCTTATAAGGTCTTTTGAAACTTATCAAAATGTCAATTTTTTTTTACTTTCCGCTCGGTTGACTGGTAGAGAATGCCTTGTTGCATTAAGTCCGCCCTTTGCACTGTTTTTTAAGTGCAATAAAGATTAAATAAATAAATAAATCTGTGGGCGGTCTTTGTAAAATGGTATACACAAATTTGTTTGACTTGATCCTGGACGTGATGTTTTAATCAAATCTTTAATTTTAATAATAATTACTTGATCTCTAATAATTATGTTATCTAATTTTATTTTTGCAATCGCCTGTACTCTGTGTGCTGTTACGAGTACAAGAAGTGTTACAATCTTCTTTGACAATTGCTCTAAATTCAACGTGGTATTTAGATAAGCTTTTGACAGGTAATCTAAAAGTAGAGAAGGATTCCAGGTAATGTCATATTTAGGGGCTGGAGGACGAAGTCTGAAAAAACCCTTAAACAGTCTTGTAATGCGGTCATTCGACCTTACTCTCGATCCCAAGATCAAAGATAGAGCAGAGCGATGACTATTATTTTAATCATCCACATTGTAAACCCGAATAAAATAATTGTGTAAGAAAATAAATAACCTGCGGAGAAAGTTGATGCTTCATACACATCAACATTTTTTTTTTCGTACAAAAATTTACCCAGCGACGTATTGCGAATAATATTTTTTGATGGAATTTTTTGACAGGGAAGCCATCGTGATGTCTAAGGATGACGGTGGTACGCTCATCTTCAGAAGTCTTTCGGATAAATTCCCTGCTATCAATGTGAGCTTGGACAGGCTGTTAGAAACAGACAACAAAACGTTATCTGAAGGGCTGTAATTGTACAGTCTTTAAACAAAGAAGTTCTTGGAATAAAGGAAACCAGAGTTATGTAGGCCAGAAGGGAACAACGATACTATTCCCTCAGCTTGATCGGTTATTATTTTTCGTAAAACTTTTAGTATTACAGCAAAAGGCGGAAATGCATAAAATGAAAGATGTTTCCAATTCAAGGTAAAAGCGTTTACCGCCATAGTCCCTGAACACGGTAATCTGGATCCTTATTTATTCCAAGAAACATACAAGTTACATTTTTATTGACTCTGGAGGCAAAAAGATCAAT
The DNA here is from genome assembly GCA_963935595.1 of Schoenobius gigantellus. NCBI lineage: Eukaryota > Metazoa > Arthropoda > Insecta > Lepidoptera > Crambidae > Schoenobius > Schoenobius gigantellus. The sequence continues at coordinate 27,543,683 of OZ012547.1, read as the reverse complement.
GTCAGGCTTGCAAAATGCATGATTTTTTAGCTCCCATTCAGTATCAGGGTGAGATTTTCTTGACTCCGCATCTGCAATTTAATTATATTATCTTTAGAGCCTATGTAACAAGCAAACACAAATGTACCTCTAGGTTCGCACCACTGCCACAGTTTCCAGGTTATATCAGTAAGGTGTGGAAATCGAACTCCACCCATGCGGTTGATATTGATATACGAAATAGCAGTTGTGGTGTCAATGCGCAATAATATTAGACAATTTCTCCTTTTGCGAATATTTGAAAGCCTAGACAAGCGGCCAAAAGTTCTAAATAATTTATGTGTTTGGATGATTCCCTCTATACTCCATTGTCCATTAGCGGTCTCCTCACCGCTTGCTGGCACCCACCCTTTTTTGCTCGCATCCGAAAAAATTTTGATATTGTAATAGTCTTGTCTAATAGGTTTAAATGTTTTATCAATGGAATTTTTCCACCAGGAAAAATCTGTTTGCAATTGTTGTAGCTGTCGTAGCTATTGTAATTGCATAAAGCAAGGTATTTGCATCTCTCCATTTGTTTGGTATACCTACAACCAACCATACTGTACTGCTGGGCAGGATGAGGTGAGGAGTCCCAGCTGTCGAGCGAAACGTCGAATTTTACAATTTGTCTTATGTTGAAAATAAAGCAATTCCTTTTTAATAATATTTCTTTTATCCTATGTACTATAAACATATATGAACTTTTTTCGTGTCTATTATAAAACCAAGAAATCGACAACTAGTGTTAGGAATCATTGGGAATCATACAGTTTTTTTTTTTAAACGTCGCCCCACTAGGATTTTCTCCTGTGTCGTGGGTGCAGTTACAAACATAGCATATCACATGCACATACGCCCAGTCTGGAACAAATTTCTGTACGCCATACAAATTGTCCCGTACGGGAATCGAACCCGCGACCCGTTGCGCAGTAGGCGATCACTCGACCTCTGCGCTAAACGTGTCGTTCAATGTTGATAATAAATCCAAAGGACTCTAAAATATTTTTAGTTTCAGCAATATTTGCTAGACAATTTTGGTAATCCCTAGCAATGACACAAATATAATCTAAGGAAAATTTACACATATATAGGTATGGCCTAAGGATCGAAGTAAGTACATCACCACCTTAAGCAACTAAATATTTTTTATGAGCTGGGTGGATTGAAATTAAAAAATAGACATCTTTTAAATCTAGGTTGGCCATGAAACTGTTTTTTGAAACTAATTTCATTGTAGTTCTGTAATCTTCAAATTTAAAATGCCGTGTTGTTATGAATTTATTTTAGGTTTTAAGTTTTAAAAAAATCTGTTTTTACATATTGGTTGTTTAATAATAAAATAGCTGAACAAGAACTGTTTATTTCACTTGGTTGACAAGGTGAAATAGCTCCTGAATCAATCAATTCAGTAATGGCCACTCTATATTGTAAAGATTCAGAAGCTGACAAGGTTGGCAGTTTAGGTTCCCATAATTTATGAATAGGTCTGGAAAAAGGGATCTTATAACCCTTTATCCATCATAATATAACCGGGTCATCAGTTAAGAGTTGCCAATTATCGTAAAAATTACTTAAACGACCTGCTGAACATACCGAATCTAGCGACGTGGGCCTAGGTGCTGCTGCGAGCGCGGCGGCGGTCGCGGCAGCTGCTGTTGTCGCGGCGGGCGCGATGCCTGCAGCGGGGCCAGCTCCGTCCTCCACGGTGCTCCCACTTGCCTGGACCTCGGGAGCGGAGGCTTCTGCTTTAAAGGACGATTTAAAGGTTGCTTTGGTTTTGTCGCCGCAAGCGTTTTCTTGGTTGATGAAGTAATCTTTATCTCAGCACCTGACTTCGATATCGCCTTTGCGGCTTTGAGAGTGTCGGCAAATTTTTCCCCAAATAGAAAACTGTCAATTTCAGCATTGTACAGTTGCTCCTTTATGTAATTTTTTACTGCTGAGCAAATAAAAAAGCGTCTTGTTTTTTGACTCGGTATGTTGTGCATCGCACATTAAACGGCTGGCCTCGATTAACAGTTTTTAGACTCACTGGTCTTTATGTTCTTCCGATAAGGCTGCCTTTATCTCGGGGTTCAACTTTGGTGTGTTTATTTTTATACAGTTCTTGGGAATAAGATGTTTTTCTAGAAGTTCCTTTCTATTTTACTTAGTTAAACCTGTAGTCGCAATATGTTTTAGTCGCGGAGCTAAATCTTGATGAATATCAGGGCCCAGTTTTTTTTTTTTTTTTGTAGGGTGTTTCACCCAAAAGACTTAAAATCTCTTCATCCAATTCAACACGAACTGGTTCACTGCTCACATGTGCAGGTAGTTGGGTAGAATCTAAAGGCTGTAAAGCTGTTGTTGCAGCCATAGATGTGGATGGATCTGAATTGATCGATTGATCTACAATCGAGACTATGTCGACCTCTGATTGCACTTCACTTTCACCTGCAATACGTTTGTGTCGCATACAGGTAACTGTGTGTCCAAAAATACATATGACACAGAAGAATACACCTCTGTCAGATATCCATAACAGCTGCTTTAGGCGCAAGACAGACAGAGGCGGCGCACGTGGGTCCTTTTTGGCAATCTAGCTGTGCAAAACTGTTTTTTACTATATAATATTGCATTCAAACAGATTTTTACAATTTTGAACAAGTTTTTATTATGTGCTTATATGTGAAAATCATCAGTGCATCAGTTTCTTACTTTAACTAATAGTTTAAATTAAATCAAATTAAATAATCATTTATTTCGGGCATACACCCATATTTTGTTAGTAACAATGATTCTTAGCCTATGTTAGTAATATGACAAAAATTAAATTGATTATTATTATTTAACATTGATTAAAAATTAGAAATTGATAATTAAAATTTGATTATATAACTAAAAATTGTATAATAAAATAAAAAAATAAACATACTTTTACCTACGAAAAACATATAGGTTTAATTAAACCATTTTTTATTTAAACTATTCATAACAAGGTTTAATAAACATTTATGGTTGATCAGGTGCCTTTAACAAATTCAACATGGATAGGGGGAGGCTGCCACTAAACTTCAGTTTAATTTTTTTAAGGGATGATATGAATGGATCTGATGAAATCATAAGTAAATGAAACATTTTTATTTTATTATTATGAATGGGCTTACTTTTGATCCCAATCCAGCCTTGAGGCAAGGATGAGTTCTACGGTAGGACGAGTTTGCCCAGAAAGTGCCTATTCACTCTTGCTTTGAAGATTTCCGGGTTGTATGAGTTCGGGAATAATGTATATGTCCTCTATGTTTTCTTTCCTTGAAAATTTCAGAGCGTGAAATTCTCGAAAATTCCTGATGTCCTTATTACGATGCTCTTGCGCTTCTTCCGAGAGCTCGCCGATTGATATGATTAGCTGTTTCTATGGCAAATTGTTCAAATGCGGATATATTTACAGCAAAACCCGAGCAGATTGTACGAAGGATTGTTGCAAGTGAAAGTCAATTTGCTATCCACCCATTCTTTTTTATTAATTAAAGAAGTGTTAAGCGTTCGGTTACTTTTTTTCCCTTATAAGCAAACTGACCCCACAGGTTCTTTATGATATTGTCAAATTTTTCACAAGAAATCACGTCAAAATCGGTATAACTGGTCGTATTCATAAAATGCGTCATAACTGTATCAATTTTACTACCAGTGGTTACTTCCTTACGCCAAACGTTAAAAACTTCGGAACGTTTTAAACCGTCCGCCATATCTGAAAAAAATATTCAAAATCTTACGGCGGAAAGCGGCACACAAAACTGACATATAAATCAACTACATAAACCAAAGAAACAAGAAAAAAATATTTCAAGACCAATACGCCCCAATCACAGAATTTCTACTCTGCAGAAATGTATTTTTCTTCTTTTACACTTCAATAAATTATACCTACTTATGATGTTCTATAAAATTGGTTATGACACAGGTAGGTCGCAAATTAAATAATATGAAATATGCAAAGCCTTACCTGTCCGCTCAATTTCCATGTTAAAATTATTAGATATTTCTCTCACAACAACACAAGTTCTTCTTTGAAATGTTCGACGCTGACTGCCGGTTCACAGTTGCGCAATCGAGCGCGTCGACAAGTCGTAACTTGCACACTTGTCAATTCCTGCCTACGCGCATGTTTTATTTTAACAATGAGTGTTTTGATTTGCCTGGCTATCTGAGCATGTAGCTAAATATGTTTTATTAAATTTTGGCGTCATAAATTTTCTACCTATTACACACCTAGATTGCCATAAAGGACGCGGCGCGGCGCGCATCGGACGCACCCGGTGGCGCACTCGCAGCATGCTGCAGGCGCGCTGCGCCAGCGAGCGAGTTCGTTGGTGCCATTAAAGAGTTTGATTTTGATCGGACAACATGTCTTCCTCTGACGACGAAGACATGTTAGCCCTGGTGCAACTCGCCAATTTGCAAAGGAGAAGAAGAAGGAGAAGAAACGTCCGGTCCCACGCAAAACTCTATAGATTGAGGTACGCGGCTGCACGCTGGCAGTGCGCCCGCCGGCGCGCCCGTCTTTGCAACCGTAGTGCGCCATCTGGAAGCTTCTCGAATGATCTTTCATACAAATTGTATGAAAACGGACGGGCACAAGACAGAATATAGAAGCGGTGCACCGATGGCGCGCAAGAGGTGCACCTCGCCCGCGCCCTTTCTATCTGGCCCACGCCTTATATTTTAAATGCGGTTGTATATCAACGACCAATGTTTGTGAGAATAAACCCTTTAGTGCCGTATTAAACTTTAAAAGGCAACATTCCATTAAAATGTGCACATACTTTTTATTAATGAAGGTAAACATAACATATAAAATGTACACAGTACATGAAAAATATTGTGACGGTAACATCCCGCATAGATGTACACTACATACAAGATACCAGTGGTCATTATTTGTGACGGTAGGTAATATCCCATATAGATATACACATAAAAAAAAAGTCTAGGTGCTTTTACTGTGCTCCCGTAATTATAGTGAATTAAATTGTTTTTACTGTGTTTTCTCAATTGAAAATAACATCGAAATATTAAGTTCAGTTTCAAATCTATACACAAGTGTTATCTATACAATTCTTGCCCGATTTCGTTTAAATTATTGTCTTAAAATCGTGGAACATTTATCAGTTTATTTATCTACCCTCAGAAGATATAATAATTTGCAACGTCAAATTCAACTGACACTGTCTAATTTCATGTTGACAGTTGTCTATAGATAAGGAGTGTTGCCATACTTAAAATAATTATACAAATAAGGTGAATTGAAATCAAAATGAGCACCTGTGGTAGCTGTAAAAAAAATATTTCAGCTTCTGATGTTATTTCCTGTACCAAATGTCCTGGCGTCTTTCACTTTATTTGTGTTAATATTACGAAGGAAAACTACAGGAAATTATCTAAAGAAGCAAAAAATGCCTGGAAATGCCCCATATGCAAAAGCAGTCAACCTAAAATTGGTGACAATACGAATACTCCAATACGTGGCAATAAAAGTGATATTGATGGAGGTGAACAGTCTGGGGTGTCAAGTCAAATGTCTGGAGCTTCGCCAGCTACACACCTTGACCCGACTATACTAACAATCATCAAACAAAAAATCCGTTCAGCAGTGACATCATCATTGAAGAGTGTGGTGTCAAAATTTGAAACTGATCTTGAAGACATCAAAAAAGAGCTTAGCTTATTAAAGGAAATTAAAATTACTACGGAATTCTTGTGTGGGGAATATGATTCTTTGAAATTAGATCTCAAAAGCTACGAAGAGCAGATAATATCTTTAAAAAAAGAAAATTGCACGCTTTCTAGTACTGTACGTGAATTGTCAACAAGAGTCAACCTAATGGAACAACACTGTCGTGAAAACAATCTCGAAATAAATGGCATCCCAGAAAATAAGACTGAAAATATTCCTGTGTTGATAAAGCAACTTGGTACGATAATATCTCACCCCTTGCAGGACTCAGATATTCTTTCTTGCAGCAGAGTAAGAAAGTTAGATGCTGCTAGTAAACGACCTCGTTCTATAATAGTAAAACTGAATAGTACCCGCGTTAGAGACAGTATTATAGCTGCTATTTCCACCTTCAATAAGTTAAATAAAGATGATAAACTTAACGCAACTCATCTGGGGTATGGCGACAACAAATCAGCTGTTTACGTATCCGAACACCTTAGTCCATATTTAAAAGGGCTTCATGCTGAAACGAGGAAATCAGCACGAGAAAAGCGCGTAAAGTATGTGTGGATTAAGAATGGCCGTATATTCGTGCGTAAGGATGATGAGTCTCCAGCCATACAAATAAAATCATCTGAGGACTTGAAGCGGTTCTAACTTGCTTCTTATACACATTTACATTATAGGCCGTATCATGTTTGACTTTAAAAGAGCTAAGTATATATTACCAAAACATCCGCGGTATGCGCACAAAACTTCCAGATGTGCGTTTGGCATCTTTCAATAACTCTTACGATGTCATTGTTTTAACGGAGACTTGGTTGGGTGATGGAATTTTTGATAATGAGATACTTAATGCCAATTATACAATTTATAGAAGAGACCGTCAGTCAACATCATCAGGGATCAAACGTGGCGGTGGAGTGCTGATCGCTACATCTAAAGATTTACAGACTAAGCGTTTGGGTCACTACGAGAGTCCTAATGAAGACCTTTGGATATCTATAAGAACAACAGAAAACAATATGGTAACAGAATTCCTAATTTGTGCTGTTTATGCACCTCCACCTGTTTCGCAAAATTTATTGAACTCTATTACTGACAACATAGCCAGTGTAATGGACGCTAATACCACTAGGAAAACTATTATAATTGGAGATTTTAATCTAGGCTTTATAAATTGGAGCTTGGACGATGAAACTGGTACTTTATCGCCATCAGCTTATGACAACCCATTGGGATACTCTTTTGTCGATTTTCTATCTCGGAATTGTGTATACCAACATAACCACGTGCAAAATGTAAATCAAAGGATTTTAGATTTGGTTCTTACTAATGTTAATGATATCAGTGTTATGCAATCCACCAATGCCTTAAGCAAACTTGACCATCATCATCCTGCGCTCGAAATTAACGTTGCTCACAAAACGATATGCCCTCAACTTGATTATAGAATATACGCAAGACGTAACTTTAAACGAGCAGACTACTCGATTATTAATGAAAAATTGGCTCAAGTAGATTGGACATCAAGACTAGGTGATGGTAATGTTAATGTCATGTTGCATAATTTTTATACAATCTTAAGAGAAATTATAGATTCATATGTTCCTAAAATCAAAGTACGTTGTAAAAAATATCCTTTGTGGTTCTCAAGTCCCTTGATAAAATTAATTAACGAACGCGATAAATTAAGATTACGATATAAAAATTATAATAACCCAAGAGATTGCATAGAGCTAAAACGTTCTAGTCAAAGAGTCCAGAAGTTAATAAGAAAATGCTATAATGAGTATGTAAATAATATTCAACATGAAATTAGTAAAGAACCAAAAAAAATATGGAGATATGTTAAAAGCCTTCGTGGCGCTAAGTCTGACATCCCAAATTAATTATATTTGAATTCGAAATCCGCTAATACTGGCAATGCAATATGCGATCTTTTTGCACAGCACTTTTCATCCGTCTATTCCCAAAGCAATATAGCTAGTAATGTTGAACCTTATGATGAGTACCCGCAGCTTTCATTTAGCAATATTGATATAACGGAACCTATGATTAGGAAAGTGATTTCGAAACTTGATGTCAGTAAGGGAGCTGGGCCGGATGGAATCCCCCCGATCTTCATAAAAAAAATAAGTAAAAATATATCCTTGCCTTTAAAGCTTATATTTTCGAAATCTATGAATACTTCAATATTTCCGGACGTGTTGAAGGAAGCTAACATCGTTCCAATTTTAAAAAAAGGTGATAATCGTGATACTAAGAACTATAGACCAGTGTCAATTTTGAACACGTTCAGCAAAATCTTTGAGAAAATTGTTTCTCCTATATTGACCGCTTGTAACGAAACCAAATCTAGCTCAATGGTCGAAGCGTCTCCATTGATTTTATCTCCATGTTTTCGTTCGGTCAATTATTTGATCAAAGAAGTATTGTTGTAGAAATATGACAATTAAAAATAATATTTTAAACTGGGAAGGATTTGATTTTGACAGGAATGTCACAGGCATTTATTGAAGGGGGAACATTACGGAATTTCGTGCAAGCCGGTTGGTCTTCGTCGCGCTCTTTGATTTTTCATATTTAATTTGAATTAATTTGTGTTTGCAAAGATTTGTGAATTTTAAGATATTAGTGTTTCGAGTTCGAATATCGAATTGTGAAGACCTAAACATCGACATGGTTTGATGGACCACGGTCGGGTCACCTGACGGAGATTACGACAGACTGTGGTTTTAACTCCCTTCGGGGAGGGCGTTGTTTGGAACATATCAGCGCAGTCACTCTTTACCGACATAGTGACTCAAGTTCCCTGGTTTCTTTGGGAAGTGTTTAGCGGCGGGGGGACTGTCGAAGTGGCCATGCATTAATGCCTTAATTGCACCCGTTTAGCTACGCATGGACTAAAGATGCTGGTCCTCTATTTATATATGTATATTTACACCACGTATATAGGGTTCGTGAGCACACGGCGATCCCAATCCACCTGCCCGTGCTCGCGCATACACGAGTATAGGGAAATAGGCACACAGAGGCCCTTCTCACCTCGCTTTCTTATTCTTTTAATGTTAGTTAGGTGTCTTACATTGCACTTCGTAAGACAACGCAACACACCACACGTTTAATATTTACAATGGAGTTAATTTGGTTTTATTGAACTACACAAATAGAAGCTTATAGATTCGGTTAGACACGATACATCAGGTAGGGACCCTTAAGCTAAAATCATTATTATCATCATCTCCATCAATGAAACTACTCAGGTTACTCCGAAGGAAACCTGCTATGCTATATTCAGGTCACTCCGAAAGGAAACCTGCTACGCTATTTCTTCAGGTCCCTCTATAAGAAACCTGCACCGCTATTCAGATCCCTCTATAAGAGCTCTGCACCGTTATTCGGGTCCCTCTATAAGAAACCTGCACCCATTATTCAGGTCACTCCGAAAGGAAGCCTGCAACGCTATATTCAGGTCCCTCTATAAGAAACCTGCACCGATTATTCAGGTCACTCCGAAAGGAAGCCTGCAACGCTATATTCAGGTCCCTCTATAAGAAACCTGCACCGTTTATTCAGGTCCCTCCGAAGGAAACCTGCAACGATTTTATTCCTAGTTTCTCGAAGAGATTCTAGTGGCTTATTCCAATATCTGAGAATATTGAGTGGATTTTTGATCATACTTTCCATTGAGCTCGGCTATGAAATACGCTGTAATAAGAGCTTGTGCTTAATGCATTATTTGTCTCGTGAGTAAATTATTTTGGCACTATGAAATGGTAGTGTTTACCTATAAAAACTGAAGAGATGTGGAGGGATAATATTATATTGGGAACATTATCTGCAACGGCAACGTGTCAGAAGGTTAGGCACGTTAGTCGATTATTACTAAAAATATTTGCTTCAGTGTCAGAAGGTTAGGCACTGGAGTTGTTCCCTTCGGCGACTTTTCCGACACATCTTCTTTATCTACGATTCGCCGAATTGTTCACACTATGGAGTGGTGCCTAAATCTTGAACTCTTCACTAAAACTAAAATGATATTATGCGCTATATGAAGTGATTACTTTGTGTTGTGCAAAATGGAAATTGTGATAAAGATCTCATATAAGTTTCATCATTATTTTAATGTTAAGCTTATTCTATATCTATCCACTTGGAAAAGATCTTGGGTCACATAAGCGGTTGCAACGTAGATCCTAATAAAATCACTAGTCGATCATTGGCCAAACTTCATACAAATCAAAGCAATTTTATGCGTTTCTTTTAAAGGTGTAAATTGTTAGTAAAACTACGAATAACACCGTGTAAAGGGGTTTTCTATTTAGGGTTCCATTTGACGTTAGGATGGATCGTTACACGCTCATTTCAAAAATATATTGAATGAAGCACAATATGGATTCTGTCAAAGAAAGAGTACTGTAACTAATCTTATGACCTATTTAAATGTTATCAGTAAACATGTGGACTCGCGCGTTGAGGTTGATTCAATATATACAGATTTCAGCAGTGCGTTTGATAAAGTGGATCATCATATTTTAATTCGCAAGCTCAGACGATACGGTATCCATGGTCCTATACTTTTATGGTTTAAATCTTATTTAGAACATCGGGAGCTGAAGGTTGTAGTTAACGGTTACGAGTCTAAATATTTTACTCCTACCTCCGGAGTCCCCCAAGGCTCTTTTCTGGGGCCTATACTTTTCTTGATCTTTATAAATGACATTTCAGAAAATATTCGTAATAGTACTTGTTCGATATTTGCTGACGATTTGAAGTTGTTCAGGCCTATTAAGAATAAACAAGATATAGATCTTTTGCAACGGGACTTAGACTCGATACAAACTTGGTGCCATAACAATAACATGATACTGAATGCTAGTAAATGTCAATTCATAAAATTTACTAAAAAGAAATTAGTTCAGCCTTCCGTATACACAATCAACAAGCAACTGCTTACACGAGTTAATACAGTTAGGGACCTCGGTGTTTTAATTGACGAAAAGCTCACATTCGTAGATCACATCAATTCAATCATAGGTAAAGCTTGGAAAGTATTAGGTTTTATAAAACGAATTAGCACAGGATTTTACAATATTGCTACAATTATGTACATGTATAATTCCTTGGTGCGCTCGGTTCTGGAATATTGCTCATCTGTGTGGAACCCTCAATATAAAATACACATAAACAGACTGGAGCGTATCCAGCGTAATTTCACTAAATTCATAGCTTACAAAAGCCGTAGTTGTCCTTATTGCGCAAATTATCTAAGACGTCTTGAGGCCCTCGGAATGGCTACTTTGGAGAAACGGAGAAAAATTGCTGATATATTATTGCTGTATAAGATCATGAATGGAAACATTGCTGCTTCGCACTTATTAGCTGAAATTAATTTTACGGTACCAAGAAAGATTCCCCGCAACCCATTGTCAAAGCCTTTTACTAAAGCGGCATCCCGTACTAAGTTAATAACAGCCTTAAATCGCCTCATAGAATCTTTCAACGAAGTTTCTGATCGCATTGACATATTCCATCATTCTTGCAGTTCATTGAAAAAAGTATTGTACCATAATAATGGGCAGGAATGAGGGACGGATTAAATAAATTTGATTTGTCTCTCATTTTTGCTCATAGCACATCTCTAACGCTTCCATGTATAATATGTTTAAAGTCTTTACTGTATTATAATGTGTTAAACCTTATTGTTTTATTTAATTTTATTTTATTTTTAATTTATTTTTTAGGGGAGTTAAGCACCTGTGTTAATATATAAATGCTGTATACACCTGTAAAAATAATTCACATGGTACTGTATGCTAAAAATATTATTTTGTAGTTTATTGTGATATTATTGTTGGTGTGTCTAAATAAATAAATAAATAAATCACTAAAGGTTACCTGTTATGGATAACAGGCAGGTACTTTAATATTATTAGGTATAATTTTTTGTGCCGGTAACATCCCCGTATAGATGTACACTACACAATATTAAAAACCAGTGGTGGTCTTTCGTTATGAAATAATCCCATATAAATATAGGAACACATTACATCACATTAAGTGACACAAATGTTAACCACTTTTAATAAATAAGTATAATATTATTTAACACCTGCGTACCTTCGTTTCCTGATAGCGGCAGAAGTGCCACCGCCGGTGAGGCTGGGCACGACGAGCTACTATTGTTTGAAATTATTCGATTGCGCGTACGCTTTTCGCGCTTTTTTTACATCATTTCTATCTTTCTTATTTTCTTGCGTAATTAATCACTATCTTCCTCCTTATGGCTTTGTTTCGGCATAGTAACGTTTTCTAAGAAATTAAGTAGGATACGTGGTGATCGGCGAAGCACTAAAACGCGAATGAGCGACTATATGGAAGATTTGTGTACCACCATCAAAAAAAAAAGTGTGAATAAGTACCTACTTTTAACTTAGTGGATGAAAGGCGACATGATACGTGTTACTACAATTATTACCTAATCTCAAAGGACGAAGCAACGAATGTATAATTTCTCATAGAAACACGCTTTTGGCAAAACATTTGTTCAAAACGAAAAGTCAAATGAAATCAAGACCAAATACTAAAATTACGGAAAACAAATAAATGAAGAAAATATTTGACAAACCAAATGAAATGTGTTGGATAACAAAATTATAATTATAATAATAATAATAATACGCCCCCCCAAATCCTACCACACGTCCCGATCGACCATCTGATCACGTGGGGGGCGGGCAACGCAATTACTTATTACTGGGCGGCTAACGTGGAGGTAAACGCGTAAGTATGGAGACAAGATCAAGAAGGAAACTACGTTTAGGATCCCTTCCCGGGGGCGATCGCCGGGGCGCACTTGGAGCTGATGCTGAGTGCCTCAGTATGCGGACCGTCAGTGGCAATGGGTTGAGTCAGCGGGCCCTTGCCGGGTTACCCGAAGAAAGTTACAGCAGACCTACATCATCGCTTCCATCACCTACAAAATCACTTTTCTCTTCTATTCCGTCTTCTTTACCTTCGTATCTTAGACCCACTACTAGCACATCTTCATCCTCTTCTTCTACTTCTGAACATCATACAAGATCAAAAACCAAAAACGTTGTGCAGTCGACATCATCGGTCGCTAATACTGCACCCGTTGAGGTTAAGCGTGCGCGTCAACGATGGACAAAAGAAATGAACATATTTATCCTGCGTACATATTACATTTTGACGTCGTTGGGAAAAGACACAATTTCGTATTTATCTGATTTACACAATAAATTTTGCGAACGATTCCCGAATGTGCAAGTTAGTAGACAACGTATAGGCGATCAACGTAGGGCAATAGATCGTAATAAACTGTTAAGTTCAGATGAAATAGCATTAATCCGTAATGAAGCTGAAGAATACTTAAATAAATTAACAACAGAAGGATTAAAGTTAACAATAGATGCAAATATTATAGAATCACAAGTAGCACATACTCAGACACCTATCATTTCACCAACCAAAATAGGACAAAGAATGAGATGGAGTGCAGAACTAAATGAAGAAATAATGAGAGCTTATTACAGAATCACAGTATTGGAAACAAATAAAACATCATACCGAAAAGTACTTCATCAGCAATTTGTAGACAAATTCCCGCATTTATCACATATATCTGAACAGAGAGTTTCTGACCAAAGGAGAATAATAGTAAATAATAAATTAATCAATAAAGACAGACTAGAAGAAATTAAAAACGAGGTCGCCAATTCATTTGATTTTAATAATACGCCTTTTGATAACAGCAATTACACATTAATAGATCAAATAGAAATTCATAATATTGACAGTTTACCCAATACAGAGTCAAGAGATTACAATACACTAGAACAACAAAACATTAGTAAAGAAACCGAACAGGAGAATTGTCCTGACATTGATTCATACTTCAACGAAGCTTTAGATTACTTCAAAAACTGTGAGCCAAAGGATAGATCATACATTCCCAAGCAAAAAACGTCTAAAAAATTAGCTAAAATAGTTAATTACATTAACTTAAACATTTTGCCTAAACACATTAATAAAGAAACTTCATTTGATAAACAGCAATTAATAATATACGTTGCTGCTTGGACTGCAGCTAAATCAAATGGAACTAAAATAAACATTCCCTCTTCGATTCTTAATTTACAACATACACAACTGATCCGTAAACCAAATTGGCAAAAAAGACTAGAACGCAAAATCACAGACCTGAGAAAATACATTGGAAGACTAACACAATTCATTAACGGCAATAGAAACAATAGCACACTTTTAAATGATGTAAATAAAATATTGCAACAATATAAACAACACACATTACATGAAAAACCTAACACTACATTACCCCAATTTCTAGATACTCTTAAACAAAAGCTTTCTGTATACAGTAAACGACTGAAACGCTATTTAGCTTGCACTGAAAGGAAAACTCAAAACGCCCAATTCAGAAACAACGAGAAGAAATTTTATCACAATCTTCGAAATCACACTAACAATACAAGTAACCCAAACACACACGATACCCAATCACCTAATTCTGAAGAACTGCACAGATTTTGGTCTAGCATATGGGAAAATCCTGTAGACCACAATGACAAGGCTAGGTGGATTGAAGAAGAGCAAATCAAATACCAAACTATAGAACCGATGCAATTCGAGCATATAACACCAGAAACATTTCATAGAGTTTTACAAAAATTACATAATTGGAAAGCACCAGGCCCCGATAAGATACACAACTACTGGTACAAAAAGTTTAGTTATATTCACCCCTATCTATACCAACACATCAATAATTTTGTACAGAACCCTGAGTTAGTACCGTGTTATATTACAGAAGGCGTAACTTATATGTTACCAAAAGATGTAGGAGATACAATAAATCCAGCAAAGTACAGGCCTATCACATGTTTACAAACCATATATAAAATAATTACTGCATGCTTATCAGAATCTATTTACAAGCATATTGAACATAACTCCATCCTACAAGAGCAACAAAAGGGATCTAGAAAATTATGTCAGGGTTGTAAGGAGCAATTAACAATAGACAATGTAATACTCAAAAAAACATATTCAAATAAAAATGATCTTTTTACAATGTATGTAGATTACAAAAAGGCATACGATTCTATTCCCCATACTTGGTTGTTTAAGGTATTAGAAATTTATAAAATCCACCCACACATTATAGCATTTTTGAAACGTTCTAGTGTAACATGGACTACTAAACTCAAATTAAATTTTCATAATAATAGCATTGAAACTGACAAAATAAGAATCAAACGTGGTATATTTCAAGGAGATACATTAAGTCCTCTATGGTTTTGCCTTGCTCTAAATCCACTATCTAATATTCTGAACTCATCTAATAACGGCACCTCTGTGAGCTATTCAAGAAACATGACAGAATCTACAGATTTAGATACAGAATTCTATAAACTTAGTCACTTATTATATATGGACGATATTAAATTATATGCAAACACTCAATCTGAACTAGAAAATCTAATAGAACTTACAGAACAATTTTCACTTGACATAAAAATGGAGTTTGGGATTGATAAATGTAAGATAAATTCAGTTAGAGCAGGACAAAACCATATATCATACTACGAGCTACAATCTGGTGAAATAATAGAGCCTTTGCAAGAAACGCAAATGTATAAGTATTTAGGTTTTAATCAGGCACAACAGATTCTAGATAAAGAAACTAAGACTAAACTAAAACAAGACTTTAAGCGAAGAATCAATAGTATTATGAAAACACAATTATATTCTAAAAATTTCATAAAAGCGGTTAATACATTTGCTATCCCCACCCTAACTTATTCCTTCGGCATTTTAAAATGGACTAAAACAGAGTTAAAGCAACTACAACGTGACATTAACACCACTATGACAAGAAATAGGAAACACCACCCTAGAGCCAGTGTCCAACGTCAAGTATTACCACGCAATGAAGGTGGAAGAGGTATTATTGATATTTATAACCTTCATAATAGTCAAATAACAAATCTTCGTCAGTATTTTTATAATAAATCAAACACTTCGGATCTTCACTTAGCAATACTACAAAATGACAAAAACTTTACACCACTCAATCTACAGGACTCCAGTACCCAAAAAAATGAAGAACAAATTACCAACCACCTCAAAATTTGCGAATGGACCCGTAAAGCTTTACACGGAAGACACCGCCACGATTTATGCCAGAGTAATGTCGACAAAGCAGCGTCGAACGCATGGTTGACTCGAGGCGAACTCTTCCCCGAGACCGAGGGTTTCATGATTGCAATTCAGGATCAGATTATTGAAACAAGAAATTACCAGAAATTTATTATAAAAAGACCCAATTTGACAACAGATTTATGTCGACGCTGCAATAGTTCATCAGAGACCATACAACACATTACAGGAGCATGTAGAGCAATAGTTCAGACGGATTATAAATATAGACATGACCAAGCTGCAAACATTATGCACCAACAACTAGCTTTGAAGTATAACCTGATCCCTTCAACATCAATAGCGCCATACTATAAATATGTACCCGATTCAATATTAGAAAACAATAGTTACAAAATGTATTATGATAGAGCTATTTTAACCGATAAGACAGTTCACTATAATAGACCGGATATTACACTAATAGATAAAGTAAATAAAACAGCAAAAATAATTGACATAGCCATCCCAAATACACATAATCTACAGAGTACAATAAGCGAAAAGCTGACAAAATATTTAGAATTAAAAGACGAAATTATGGGTATGTGGCATCTTCAGCATGTAGTCATAGTACCAATAGTTCTTTCAGCTACTGGAGTTATACCTAAACAGTTACAGCAATCCTTAGATACCCTTAATTTACCGACTTTCACATACATCAATTTACAAAAAGCCGTAATTTTAAATACTTGTAGGATAGTCCGGAAATTTTTACAAACAGAAACAGACAGAGAATCGTTCGCTCATAATACAGTTAACAGCAATACTTAATATAATTATCTATTTACTTGGCATAAGCCCGTAATAGATAATAATCTCCGGTTAAAAGCCGAGGTAGAAAAATATATAATAATAATAATAATAATAATAATTTATTTGCTTTCTAACAATTGTACAATCATTGTTGTTGAGTTTTAAGCAATAATGCCTGTGTCAGGAGGCTCCGCTCTTTGTAATGTTACATTAAATATTTTAAACTAAGACAACAGCAAATAATGTTATTCTAGTATAGCGTGCTTATACTATTCAATTTAAAATTTAAACTACTATATTAAATTTATTTTATATGTATATATAAGTATGTAGGATATAAATATAGGATATGATAAATAATATTAAAAAATAATATGTATTATAGGTATATATATATTCACTTATAATTATGTGTATTATTATATGGCTATGTCATTTTATGTATTGCAATATATTTTCAATTTCTTTATAAGTTAATTTATGTATCCAATCTTTTAGTATAGACTTACACTCACCATTTGATTTGTCACATATATTTATTTCATTATTTATTTTATTATATAGGTATGCAGAGCGAGTTTCCCATTGCATTCTCGCAAATACTGTTCTTTTATAGGGAATTTGTACCATATATTTCTTTCTCTTTCTATTTTTATCGGGTGGAATGTATGTCACGTTTTTGTGTTTTTGAAGTAGCGTGTGTACAATGTATAGTGTACGTACTGATAATAATTTGGCTGTCTGATAAAGCTCGTGCGTTGGGAATGTCTTAGTTTTGAAATACATCACCTTTAGCAGAGTACGTTGAGCACGCTCCACCTCCAAAAAATGAGTTTTGCGTGCCCCGCCCCAAACGGGGATACAATATGTTATAATAGATTGAACCAGAGCAACATATATTTCGTTTAGAAGGTTTCTTGTTGAATTATCGCTATCAAACTTATTCCTTGGGACTATGTATCTTAGTGTTTTGAAAATCCAGTTGAACTTGCGAATTCTAGATTTAATGGCTTCTATTTGAGGATACCATGACAGTTTCTGATCCAATATCACTCCAAGATATTTAACAGACTTTACTTGTTTTATTTGTGAGCAGTTACATTTGTGGGTTTCTATATTATTGCATGTGTGTATCTTTAGGTTGAGACTAGAACAGGGTTGTGAGCTATTATATATGCTAAAACAGATATAATTTGTTTTGGTCGTATTAAGAGTAAGTAGATTATGTTTTAACCATATAGCTATCTGAGCCATACCCCGCTCAGCATTTATTTTTACGGCATCCCAACTAGAACCAGAGAAAACTATAGCTGTGTCATCAGCATAAGAAAATATTTTTGCGTCCGTCAAGTTGGTTTTGCACAGGTCATTTATGTATATGAGGAACAGGGTAGGACCCAGAACACTACCCTGGGGAACACCGTACGATACATTTACATCGTCACTCATATAATTTTGTAATTTAACTTTCTGTTTTCTTTCAGATAGGTAGTCCTTAAATATTTGCAACTGTTTATCACGAATACCAATATTCTCCATTTTTTTTCAGAAGGATGGAGTCAGAGACAGTGTCAAAAGCTTTTTTTATATCAAGAAATACCGACAGACATTTTGTACCTTTATCGAGATGATTTGTTATTAGCGTACTTATAGACGTTACTGCATCTTCAGTTGACTTTCCGCGCCTAAAACCAAATTGGTTTGAAGATAGGATGTCGTATCTGTCTAAATAATTTAGCAATCTAGTATTTAACAACTTTTCCAAAATTTTTGCCAGAACTGGAAGGACTGAGATAGGCCTGTAATTGTTAATGTCATCTCTGGCCCCACCCTTGTGAATTGGTGTTATTATAGTTTTTTTTAGTGCGGTTGGAAAAATACCTTTCTTAAAGCAGAGGTTAGCTAAATGTGTGATAATTGGTATAATTTCGTTTTTTACATGCTTAAGATACACAGCCGAAACACCATCACATCCTGCAGCACTGTTTGATTTCAAATTCATGATAACACTATTTATTTCAGCATGATCCGTGTCTAGCAGCACAAAAGAACGTGGATAAGTATCGAGCTTATGGAGGTAGCTGTTTAACTCTTCGTTATTTACATTTGTTTGAATATTATTGGCAAGGTTACGACCAATTTCCGCAAAATGTCTATTTATAAAATTAGCAGAGTCAAGGATAGATGTTTTTAGATTATTTAGTTCAGGATTTAAACTATTTTGTTTACTTGTATGTGTTATTGACTTTATATTTTTCCACAGGAGTTTATTGTTATTAATTGAATTTTGAAGGAGATCTTGTTCATATTTTCTTTTTAATTTTTTAATCAAATTATTACAGTAATTTCTGTAGCGAATATAGGTAATTTTCTTTATGTCATCATAGGGGTCATTACGAGATTGCTTTTGGAGGTTATTACGATTTCTAATACACCTCAGCACACCGACGGAAGACGACTCCAGGGTTTTAAAGTTCTTTTAGATTTTGGTATTTTTATTGTTAAAGTATTTAAATTCAATGCCTCAGTGAGATTATAAATTAAACTGTCTGTTATTATATTCGGATTATCACATAAAAGCAACTCGTGAAGGTGTTTTTTTTTTGTAGATACTTTAGTGCATTCTCATAGTTAATTTTAGAAGTGGTTTTGATGGCAATAGGTTTTTTTTTGTTTTGGTTAGGGATAAGAATGTTGTCTGGTGGTCCGTAATTGTAGTATTTAAAAACTGCAACAAAGACTGAGTGTTTAATTTTGTTTTTTTTTACCAGAAAGTGATCTAAACATTTACTTTCACGTGTGGGTAGTGTATGACCGGGGAGTATACCATACGCTGACAACATGTCAAGATAGGAATTCCTATTTTTCGTTTCATATGTTTGCTCGATTTCTACGGGTATTAGATTTATATTTAAATCTCCTGTAACGATAATATTTTTCTGAGAACCAATAATAATTAAGTGTCTAGAAAGCGAATCTATAAACAAAAATACACCATATCACATTCGCTTATGACTCAATTTAGGCCACCAACATGATAGAGGCAAAACGAGCCGAGAGGGATGGCCAGAAGGGAGGCCGTTTGTCCCTTTCTGACATTGCCATTTGGAAGAAAAATCATTGCCATCGAAATTAGTAGGTTAGTTTTTAAAGAGTAGTGCCCGGCGCTCTGTCGGGAGTGAGGTCGGGAGAGCCCCACATACCCACAGACATGTCTGTGCACACACCACACACACCCGCCGACTAGCCAATGGCGGGTGTGTGTGAAAAAAAAGTTTCGTTTCTAAAAACAAAGATAGCTATTTTTTAAAATTCAACTATTCCATTAGTTTAAATATGGTAAACCATCAATTATTTATGGAAAGAGGATGCTCACGGTACCAGTAGTTGGTTGGACCACTGCTTAACAACCCTAGTTGCATTTGATACAGTACGTACGATAAATATTATGTATGACGTTCTGTGGTCGGATCATTTTCCTTTAGTTGTATATTGTGATATTGGCGAACTTTGTATTAGTAGAAATATATGCACAGAGGAACAACCTCTTCGGGGCGTTCTGTGGGGTAGCCGAGATTCTAGTCAAGTTAAGGGTTATTTTGAAGAATGTAGTAATTTATTGTGTAATATTAATACGTCTATAAAATGCTATGACTGTGATAATGATAATTTATGTGCTAATTTAAATGAACATTTATATTTCCTCAATTATAGTTATTTAGGTATAGTAAATATCTTACAAAATGCAGCCAGGAATACTGTTCGTTTTCGTTCTGGTGGACAGTTCAAAAAACAACCAATAACCGGGTGGAATTACCATGTAAAGGCTAGTCACGAAATTGCTAGGACTTATTTTCACTGCTGGGTTCTCGCCGGAAGACCGTCTGCTGGAGAGACATATACAAATATGTCATCCTCTCGAAAAAATTTCAAAAATAAATTGAAATGGTGTCAGGCTAACGAGGAAAAAATTAGAATGGACATACTTACTTTACACAGGCGTAATAAAAACTTCGTTAAATTTTGGAATTCTACCAAAAACTTAAACCAAAAAAAGGCTTTACTAGTGACAGTTGACGGTGTGCAGGACCCTAAAGACATTGCTGAGTTATTTTTAAAAAGATTTAGGGCACAATCAGAGCTTCGGGGGAATGTGGGCGGGACGCCACCTATCACCTGTATCTCTAGTTCGAATTGTGCACAATTCGAACCTAAAGATGTAGCGAAAGCGATGCGTAGCATGAAACGCGGCAAGTCGCCAGGCTATGACGGGCTGAGTCTCGAACATATTCTATATGTTGGCGATATAATTTACACCAAACTGTGTGAATTATATAATATGTGCCTTAGGTATTCATTTTTGACAGTCTCATGAAAACCATTGTAGTGCCGATCGTGAAAAACAGAACCGGCAATGTAGGTAGTGCTGCCAATTATCGGCCAATTTCTCTGGGAACTATTATAGGGAAGATATTTGAGAAGCTGTTGCAGCCCTTACTGGTGAACAACATATGCATAGATGACGCGCAGTTTGGTTTCCGTCCAGAATTGTCCACGGATCTGGCTATCTTCAGCCTGAAACACAAAGTAAATTACTATCTGTCACGTGAGACTTCTGTTTATGCCTGTTTCCTGGACCTGAGTCGTGCATTTGACTTAGTGAATTATGATATTCTCTGGAACAAATTGTCCGCGACTCGGGTCCCGGACGCAGTCATAAACATATTTCGGTACTAGTACGGAAACCAAACCAATGTAGTAAAATGGGGCGACACGACTTCCAGTGAATGCAGACTAGACTGCGGAGTCCGCCAGGAAGGGCTGACTTCTCCGGACCTTTTTAACTTTTATGTAAATGATCTGATCGAGGAACTGAGAAGAATCAAGGTCGGGTGTCATATTGGAGATGTTTGTGTTAACAATCTCAGTTATGCCGATGACATGGTTCTTCTCAGTCCTTCGATCAGTGGATTACTGAAGCTACTGGCTATTTGTGAGCGTTTCGCTTCTAAGCATGGCTTGAAGTACAATGTTGCCAAGACGGAAATGCTTGTATTTCGCGCCGGAAGAGGTCCTGAGATAGTACCGGATGTATTTTTGTTGAATTCGCCAGTGAGGGTTGTTGAGCAGTTCAGGTATCTGGGCCATATTTTGACTGGTAATATGACGGACAATTTGGACATGGAGAGAGAGAGAAGGAACCTGTCCATTAGGTGTAATATGCTCGCGCGCAGATTTGCAAAATGCTCTGAAGATGTCAAAGTGACCTTATTCAAGGCTTATTGCATGTCACTGTACACATGCCAGCTCTGGATAAGGTACACAAGAGCGGCACATGGCACCATAAGGGTGCAATATAATGACGCATTTCGCATCCTTATGAGAAAACCCAGATTTTGCAGCGCGTCAGGCATGTTCGCCGATGCACGGGTTCCCGATTTCTTTGCTGTTGTACGATCCCGTATTGCGTCCTTTTGGTACAGAATACGGAAATCGGACAATAGAATAATAAAATGCCTGTCCGAAAATTTGTGTTGTCCTATCTATAGATTCTGGATCTCTGTCCACCAGAACGCAAACCGTAAAGAATAATGTGTGTAATTGTGTATATTATCTGAAATTAATGTTGAATTATCCGAATATTTTTTTTATTATATTTTTTTTATTGACTATTTCTTTTGAATAGTATAGTACTTTTCTGCATTTTTATTTTTTATTGTATTTTATTTTTATTGCAATGGGTTGTGTGCCTGAAATAAAGACTTATTATTATTATTAAAAACAAGGTTATTTAATTTAAATTTTCACAGTTTGCGCTGTGTGTCAGGCCCGTGCACACATAACTGTTTCCGCTCGCTATCAATCGTCGAGTACCTCGCAGAGCGAACTTAAATTATACACTATTATTATCTATTTCCTAATCAAAAATGTTTGCATGCCCATTGTGCAATAATACTTAATTACACGGATGGAGTTCGGTGCTCCAAATGCACATTGTCCTACTGTTTCTCTTGTGCGAAGAGAAACAGTAGGACACATATATCCGAAGTCAACTATAGAAAACTCGGTCCAGCGAGACAAGCGGCGATTCAGTGTTCCAGCTGCAAAGTTAATAGTTCTCAAGTGTCTGTGATGTCTCCTGGAGTTCTCACAAAATCCCAAGCAACTATTGATCTAATCCTACATGAACTACGCAGCGGAATCGACGGAATTAATGTTCGTCTGGAACAGTTGCCGCCTATTGTTCATGAAATTCAACACAAAAGAAAATCTACAAAATCTCGAATCATCAATCAGCAACATGAAGCAACAGGTTGTAAACAACGCCTCAAAATTGGTCGAAATTGACAAACGGGTTGATATTCTGGAACAACAACCAACGGTCAATGCTGATTACCCCCTTTTACAAGCCGAAATCACCAAATTATCAAATGAACTTTCTACTAAAGATCAAATGATAAGGTTAAATAACATTAAAATTAAGGGTATTCCTATAAAAAAGAATGAGAATCTTCTAGAAATAGTATGCAACATTGGAGATACTGTGGGTCAACATATCGACAAATCGGACATTAATTTCGTTACGCGAGCGCGTTCATCAACACAACCGAAACCAATAATTATGGGGTTTTTAAGTAGATACAAGAAGCACGATTTCGTAGCCTCAGCTAGATCACGCAAACCAGGTATTACTGCCGAAGATTTGGGATACTCTGGTGACCAGAGTAATATTTATATCAACGATCACCTCACTACGCAAAATAAACAGCTACTCACAAGAACCAAAAAATTGGCGAAGGAGCATGGATTTAAATATATTAGGTCTTTACCTATGAAATTGCCGTTTTTCATGAAATAAATGAAGCGTATTTTTTTCTATATTTCTATTAATCAAAGTAATCACCCATGCAATCAATGCATCTTTGCCAACGCATTGGTAGCTTATTGATGCCCTTCTTGAAGAAATCAGCTGGACGGGAGGCATCAAACTCTTCAAAGGCATTTTGTACTGCCTCTCGGGTATTGAATTTTTTTCCCGCCAAGAAGTTATCCAAATTCTGGAAAAAGTAGAAGTCTGTGGGTGCAAGGTCTGGTGAGTACGGCGGATGCCGGAGAACTTCCAACCCCAGCTCTTGTAACTTGGAGACCGTCTGCTGTGCAGTATGAGGTCGCGCGTTGTCGTGCAGGAGCAGTGGTGCCGAACGATTGACCAAAGCTGGTTGGAGACGTGTGAGCTTCTCCATCATTGTGTTCAGCTCTTCACAGTACACATCTACAGTAACGCTCGTCCCGTTTGGTAAGAAGCTGTGATGAATTACACCCGCGTTAGACCACCAAACAGTGACCATCACTTTTCTAGGGGTAAGTTTTCGTTTAGGGCATTGTTTGGGTGCTGAACCAGAGTCCAACCAACTTGCTGAGCGCTTACGATTGTCGAACAGGATCCATTTCTCGTCACAAGTAACAATGCGGTTCAGAATTCCTTAATTTGTATGCCTGTTGAGCAGTGCAAGGCACGTCTCGACGCGTACTTCGCGCTGGCGATCATTGAGTTCGTGGGGTGCCCATTTGTCAAGCTTTTTTACCTTGCCAATTTGACGCAAGTGGACCAATATTGTTTTAATGCTAACGTCGAAAGCTGCTGCTAATTCAGTCGTAGATTGATTTTAATCAGCTTCCACAATCGCCTTTAATTCGTCATTGTCGACCAAAGTTTTCGGACGACCACGGGGTTCATTTTTCAGGTCGAAATTTCTAGAACGGAAGCGGGCAAACCAATAACGGGTGGTGCGTTCGTTTGTAGTGTTCGCTCCGTAAACGTCGTTGATGTTGCGTGCCGCTTGTGCCGCTTTGCTGCCACGACGGTACTCGAATTTTTAATTTATCCATGACGACGAAAAATGTTCGAATGCGTTGAAAACAAAACACTAACTATTAAACAAATTACGATTTTCGAAAGAAGAATTCCATGTTTTTAAAATAAAATTAATTTGAAATTGGAATTATCAGCCAAAAAAAAAAATTATGATTTGAAATGGCCAGTACGGCAGAACGGCAATTTCATAGGTAAAGACCTATTATATGGGTTCAGAATTGCAACATCTTGATTCGAAAAAATGACACTACGCCTATAATAAATATTAAAAGTGACAGTGATCTTTCTAATATTAAGTGACTATTAAATATAAAATTACTCTTTACTTTTAACTTATGTAAATTTTCTGCCGTTTATATGTATTACGGTTCATTATTTTATGTGCAAGCCATGTCAGGGCGTCGGGGAGGCAGCGACAAATAAGTATGTTCCTTACTGCATAAAAACATTAATATACCATAACCATTGATTTACTACCAAACGTAAACGATTACGTAAACGTAAACGTTTACGTAAACGTTTACGTTTGGTAGTAAATCAATGACCATAACCTAACCTATCTTGTTGTTTATATAGACAAACTCATTTTATGCGTTATTTTTACTTTCCACTGTTTTTTGAAGAATCTATTAAGTTCACATATATATAATTTTTATGAATTAAGTCCTACTAGCATAAACTGTTTTTCCTATATTTTTTTTTCAAAATATTCAATCATATTATAATGTTGTTCAGCGTAATGTTGCTAAATTCCTAGTGTAATCATAACTTTAAATAATCAAAACTATATCCCGTCGGATGACCTTGAACTATTAACTTACTACTTTATTTACTATCTGTGAACTGTGACGTATTGCAATAAATGCAACTGTCGTGGAAGCACGCGGCGCACGGGAGAGGGCGAGCGAACGGCAGACGCCCGCGAGCCATCGGACCGAGCGTACGCGTGCCTCCCCGCCAATTGACAAATCGTATCGAGTTGTTTTGTATTTGGGACCCGAGGGCAAACTCCACACGTGGCGACAGGATACCAAGTAAGTGCGTTGTGATCAAAATTTTAAAACAACAACAAATAAAGGGGAAATTAATTGCAGGTTGCACAAAGTTTTGAATCAACCAAATCGTGCAAAAGTCCCACAAAGTGCATGAAATAATGTTGTTTGTACATCTGTTTCACTTGAGTATTATAATTGGTAAAATAACATTAAATTCACTGCTACTAAGTTCATTAAATTCATACACTGTTTTCTGTTCGCCGCCCGCCGCCGCCAGGCTGGCGCCAGCGCATAGGCGAGCCACAACGGCTCAGTGCCGGTTGAAACCGGTATGCGTCTCGTAGTCATAGAACGCAGATGTAGCACTCCGTAGCAACCGCTGTAGTAGTCCAGCGTAGCTTAATGCTACGACACACTGCAACACTACTTATTTGAGTTTAACTGCATCGTGAACGCTTTCACAATTTAGTACTACGTAGAAATGCTTATTGAATGCTTAAAGGAAATAGATGGACAAACGTAAGTATTTCATGCAGCATAAAGAAGGCGTTTTATAAAAATGAAGCGTCAAGTGCCTTGCTAAAAATAACTGTATAGTTGAAATTAGCACGATGTTATGTACATACAAAAACGTTATAAATTATATGAAAAAAAAAAACAAAAAGTTTCATACCAATCGATTTTTGTGGGGATTGGTACAAGTATGTACAATAAAAAGAGTAGAAATCAGTGTAAATAAAGTTAAATCCAATAAAATTAAACAATGCATACTAAATGAAATTCAATACAATGAAATAAAATTGAATTGAGTTGAATTGAAAAAAAATAAAACCAAACTAAACTAAACTAAATTAAATTAAATTAAATTAAATTAAATCAAATTAAATTTATCATGGCCTTCATTTTGTTTTAGGTCGCCCGAAAATGTCCGACTCCCACTTGCCTCCATTAGAACACCTCGATTGCGACAGTGATAGCGCATCCTTAGGAGTACGTTGGGAAAAATGGAAGCGGTCTCTAGAAATTTATCTTTTTGCTTCAAGTATAACCGATTCGAAAAAGAAACGCGCTACCCTTCTTCACATGGGGGGTTCTAGCCTACAAGACATATATTTTAACATACCGGGCGCTCATATTTCAGAAGACTCTCAAGAAGACCCTTCCGCTCAATCCATAGACGTTTATAAAGTTGCTTTAGACAAATTAGACGAATATTTCATACCAAAACAAAGTGCTGTATACGAACGTCATTTGTTTAGACTTTTGAAACAAGACTCAAACGAAAAATTTGAGAAATTTATTTTAAGGTTGAGAACTCAAAGTTCTAAATGTAAATTTAATAAAGAAGAAGACAATTTAATTGACCAAATTACTGAGAAATGTTCATCAAATGAGTTGCGGAATTTTTTTTTAACATTAGGTGACACTGTTAATCTTGACAAAATTATCACGGAAGCCAATGTACTTGAATCGGTTCAAAGACAGTTAACCGGGTTTACTGATGTAACCCAAAATCAAACGATAAACAAAATCGACACAAAGCGAAACAATGATTTCGACGCAAAGTGCTCTAGGTGCGGCGCTCCAAAGCACAAAATGATAAATACTGTCCCGCTAAAGACAAACAATGCCTTAAGTGTGGTTACGTTGGCCATTTTAAGGCTCACTGCAGAACACGCGCCTACAAGAGGAAAAATACCAGTTCTACTGCCTACGATCCAAAAAAATCAAAAACAGATCACACAAGTAAATCCTTAATTAAGTTTAATAATAAACCGAATTCCGGGTCCCAAAGTGTAGATTACATATTTTATATGGATAATGACGCTGAAGTAAGTTGTAATATTGGTGGCATCAACGTTCAGCTTCACATAGATTCTGGGAGTGTCTCAAACATTATTAGTGACAAAACTTGGACAAGGCTCAAAGCACAAGGTGTTGAAGTCACCAACCAAATAGCTAACCCAAATAAAACGTTTATGACTTATGGTAGTGATACACCTTTAAATGTATTAGGTTCTTTTGAAGCACAAATATCCTTGGGATCGGAAACAAAAACAGATACATTTTTCGTAATTAAAGCAGGAAATCGTGACCTCTTAGGGAAGAATACCGCTATCGCGCTTAAAGTTCTAAAATTGGGAATCAACATTAACTCGGTAAGTGATGACTGTACGTTCCCTAAATTCAAAGACGTAAAGTTGAACATCTCCATTGATAAATCAGTTACACCAGTTAGCCAGCCATATCGCAGAATACCTATTCCTATTGAGGAAAAAGTTAACAAAAAAATAGACGAACTAATTAAACTTGATATAATAGAACCGATTGATAAGCCTTCAGGTTGGGTCTCTCCTATAGTGCCAGTTTTAAAAAGCAATGGAGAGGTTCGACTCTGCGTCGACATGAGATGCGCCAACAAAGCTATCATTAGGGAAAATCACCCACTTCCGACAATGGATCAATTTTAACAAGACTCGGGTCTGCCAGAATATTTTCCAAACTTGACATTAAAGATGCATTTCACCAAATTGAAATCGCGGAAGAAAGCCGGGACATCACAACTTTCATAACGAGTCGTGGATTGTTTCGTTATAAGAGACTCATGTTTGGGGTGTCATGTGCCCCAGAACTTTTCCAAAAAACATTAGAAAGACTACTATTGCCTTGCAAAGGTGTGGTTAATTTCATAGATGACATAGTCGTTTTTGGTAAAGACGAAGCTGAACATCGCGAAAGACTAAATCATGTTTTGAGAGTCTTTGAACAGTCTAATGTATATTTAAATCGGGGAAAATGCATATTCAATGTCAAATGCGTCAGTTTTTTGGGGCATGAGTTGTCCTCTAAAGGTATCAAACCATTAGATAGCTATGTTAAGGTTATAGTTTCTTTCCGTCCACCAAAAACAGTGGAAGAAGTGCAAAGCTTCCGAGGGTTAGTCAATTACATTAACAAATGGATTCCTAACTTTTCAACACTAACCGAGCCCATTCGTAGACTGTTGTCATTAAAACTCGGTCAAAAGTCAGATATCTCAGAGTACTGAAAAGCTGAGCAATCGTCGGCCTTCACCGAGCTTAAGTCATGTCTCAGGAATATAAAATCTCTTGGTTTCTACGATCCTCTGGCAAAGACTCAGGTATTGGCAGATGCAAGCCCTGTAGGGCTTGGTGCCGTTCTGGTACAAACTGGACCAACAACTAGGCCCCGGATAATTGCTTACGGTAACAAAAGTCTGTCAGAGGTAGAAAAACGCTACTGTCAAACCGAAAAAGAGGCTTTGGCATTAGTATGGGCCGTGGAACATTTCCACATGTATTTATATGGCAAAGAATCTTTCGACCTTGTGACAGACCATAAGCCGCTGGAAGTAATTTTTGGGCTGCGATCAAAGCCTTCGGCAAGAATCGAGCGGTGGATACTACGGCTTCAGTCTTACAACTTCAGGGTAGTATATCGTCCTGGTAAAGTTAATATAGCCGATCCACTATCGCGGTTGTGTCCTGGAACTAGGTCCTCATCATTTGATGATGAATATCAAATTCACCAAATAGTCGAACATGCCAGACCAGTAGCCACACCGATGAAAATGTTAGTGGAAGCCTCTCATGCAGACAAAGAGTGTTAACAGCATTAAATACTGGCATTTGGGACTCAAAGGTAAATAATTATAGAATTTTTCAAACAGAGCTTTGGATGCATGAAGGGTTACTACTACGGGGTGACAAAATAGTAATACCGCTGCAGTTACGGCAACAGATACTTGAAGCTGCACATGAAGGACATCCGGGCATAGTGGCTATGAAAGGTCGGTTACGTACTAAAGTCTGGTGGCCTAAGATGGATAAGGACGCAGAAAGTAAGGTAAAGAGCTGCAAAGGTTGCACGTTAGTTACTGCTGGCAATCCACCTATACCATTAAAAAGATGCGATCTGCCATCGCAACCATGGCAAGACGTGGCAATTGATTTTCTGGGTCCTTTGCCTTCTGGACACTATCTATTTGTAGTCGTCGACTATTACAGTAGATATAAAGAAATAAAGGCAATGAAATCGATTACTGCAAAAGACACAATTAAGGTATTACATGAAATTTTCTCCAGGTTAGGGTTGCCCTTGACCATAACGGCTGATAACGGTAGACAATTTATCAGCGATGATTTCAACACATTTTGTACAGAATTAGGCATAAAAATATATCACACCACTCCCTATTCACCCCAACAAAATGGTGAGGTCGAACGCCAAAATAGAGACATTCTCAAAAGACTTCGAATCAGCCAAACCCTAAAATCCGATTGGCAGAAAGATCTCATCGATTATCTTATAATGTATAACAGTACTCCTCACACAACCACAGGCAAAACACCCTCCGAAATTTTCTTTTGCAGGAAGTTTAGAGATAAAATTCCGTCCCTACATTTGGGTATATCTCCAATTGATTCAGAAATAAGAGACCATGATAAAATAATGAAAGATAAAGGGAAAATATATGAAGATAGGAAGAGAAAATCAAAAGAAAATGAGTTGTTGATTGGAGAAAAAGTCTATGTAAAGAATTTAATTAAAGAGAATAAGCTTACAAGTCAATTTAACCCAGTACCACACACCATAGTAAGTTCAAAAGGAAGTGAATATGAAATAAAAAACGATGAAACTGGACAGAAATATAAAAGAAATATAATTCATTTAAAGAGAGTAGAAGGAGAAACATGGCGTGTATGCGATAAAGAAAATTCTAGAAATGAAGATGATGAGGTAATCAGTGAGGATGAAAATATAGAGTCAGAAAATATAGATGACGAAGATCAATAAATTTATTTAGTACATAAACAAACTGTTTAATTTAAATGATGCCAATGCTTGGTGCTGATTTGCAGACATCACTTGTTACAGTGTAAAAAGTTGTATTATATAACAATTTGTGTAAAAACAAAATATTTAACTGTAGAATGATAATGACATAATTTATTGTAAATGTCGGTACTTTAGATAACGCTGATAGTTTGCTGGCATCCATTCTTAAAAGTCATTCTATAAAGTCATATTTGAATAAAGTCAATTTAGATTTTTGATTTTGGTTGATTAGTATTAAAGCTAAATGTATCTGTTACTGTTAACAATATTGGATTGTTATTACGCTTAAGTTAAGATAAAGATAGTCTCAATTTTTATAATAAAAGAGAGATGTGACGTATTGCAATAAATGCAACTGTCGTGGAAGCACGCGGCGCACGGGAGAGGGCGAGCGAACGGCAGACGCCCGCGAGCCATCGGACCGAGCGTACGCGTGCCTCCCGCCAATTGACAAATCGTATCGAGTTGTTTTGTATTTGGGACCTGAGGGCAAACTCCACACTATCTATCGATGTTTATTTACTCTAAACTTAATATTTTTTTCTTAACTTACCTTCAATTAACCTGTAATAAATGCATAGCATTCCACATTTTCTACCATTTAACGATTATATTTCACATTATTATTACAATTATCACGCACCATTTACAAATTATTCCATCGTTTCCACATCATCAACACGTTACTTCAACAATTACAACACTAGCCGCCTATTTCTTTTTTTCACATATTATTTACATGTGTAACTTAGATACTAGCTCAGTTCTTATACCGCAGACTTCTGACAACATACCTACATCTTTATTGTATTTATAAGATCCTGGTAGCGCGACCCTGCCATGTGTTATACTGGCAGAGTCGTATAACCTGGTGGTAAATATATATGTATTATCAGAATGTCAGAGGTCTGCGAAGGAAGACTGTGCAGTTTAAAATAATTATGATATCGTTTTGTTAACTGAGACGTGGTTACTTGATGGAATAAATAATGAAGAGCTATTCGATGACAAGTATACGGTATGGCGGCGTGACCGCGACTACTTGGGTGTGGGGCAGACGCGTGGAGGCGGCGTTCTCATTGCAGTTCGTCGGTCGGGACATACATGCGCGCGCGCGGCCCGAATGGCATTCAACGGCGGAGGATATTTGGGTTTCAGTTATAATTAATTCGAAAAATAGAACCACTATTACTTTGCACATTGCCTGCATATATCTGTGTCAGCAAAACGAGGGATTGTCTCTGACTACTCAGCTGTCCAATTTCTCCGATAAGTTAATAAATACTTGTGCAAATAGTCCGCAAGATAAATTTCTCATTGTAGGCGATTTCAATCTTAGTGATATATCTTGGTCTTTATCGAGAGATTTCAACTATCTTACCCCTTCATTTCATACTACCAATATAAATCACAATGAATTACAAGATTTAATGAATCTTTGCGATTTTAATCAATTTAATAATGTCAGAAATCACCGCGGCTGTCTATTCGACTTAGTGTTTTCTAATGAAGACTTAACTGTATCTCACAGTACTGAACCTTTAGTAAATGAAGATTCTTACCACCCAGCTTTACTCTGCAAACTGAACTTTTTTGATTTACCGGGCTTAGATTCACAGGCAAAATTAAAGTATTCTTATAATAGGGGAGATTATACAGCTGTGTGTCGTGAACTTGATCAGCATAATTGGCATGACCTTTTGTCTAACGGTACATTGGATGATGCAGTTGATAAATTCAATACTATATTATATGCACTTAGGGATACATTTGTACCATCCAAATATATACGTCAAGATCGTTACCCTTCATGGTATTCGCCTGCGTTGAGGAAGGTTATTAAAGAAAAATGTAAAATTCACAGAAAAATGAAGGTTTATCATAACAAAGCAGACCGCAACACCTTTAATATTCTTCGTCAGCGGGTCAAAAGCTTGGAACAAGAGTGCTTCACTAACTTTATTAATAATACTGAATCTCACATACGAGAAAATCCTAGAGCATTTTGGTCCTATATTAACACAACCAAAAAGCATAGCACATATCCTTCCTCTATGTTGTTTAAAAATACAAATTTGACCTCTGGCGAAGATATTTGTAACGCATTTGCGGAGAACTTTCATTCAAATTTTCTGAAAACTAATAATACTCTGCCATTTAACTCAACTTGCCAAAACATTGTGTACCCTTCCCAAGATATTGGCACCATTGAAATTGATGATAATCATATTCTTAAGCTGTTAAAGACCCTGATAAATCGGCAGGACCGGGTGGCTTACACCCAAGCAATTATTACCAGAGTAATTATGTTCCTTGCACCCAAGCCTGATCTCGAGATGTGCACATAGTCTGATTCCTCCTGTTAGTCTGTTATTTAAGCGCTCTATAAAAGAAGGTATCGTACCTAGGATCTGGAAGGTAGCATTTGTCACACCAATTCATAAAAAGGGTTCCAAGCGTGAAATTACAAATTATAGACCAATTTCTAGCCCCCCGGCCCCGAGTCTACTCGGGGGGCTACCGCCTAACTCATAGCGATCACTCGCTATCGCTTTCGTGACATTAGAACAATAGTTCAAATGTCACAAGTGACATTAAAACTATTGTTCTAATGTCACGATAACGATAGCGAGTGATCGCTTTGAGTTGGCGGTACGGCCGCGGATTAGATGCCGGCGTCCGAGTGCGCTTGGATTACGTGTCTACACGATAGAGTAACGTCCGAGTAGTCGTCCGATGGCACTCGGTCCGAGCGCACGCGTACTGTGTTGTCATATACTAAAAACAATTAAGCCGGGTTTCGGCTTAATTGTTTTTTGTATATGACAACTTTTCATGTAAATCACATAAATCAATTTCATTTTGGATTTAAAAATATAAAATAGGTAATAGGTGTTTTCAATTCTAACATAATGACAATATCATTTCACAATTTGACATTGGCACCCACGGTGATTACGCCAAAAGCCTCTTTAATCATGGTTTTACCATTACCCTTGTGTCAACAAACTTACCACTTCAATTATAAGCAGATTAAGACTTGGACACTCTTGCACCCCCTTCTTCTTTATACAATCCATATTCGGGACTCTCCTTTATGTGATATTGTGGTACCGAGGAAGGAACAACTGACCACATTCTATTTAATAGTTCACTAAATCTCTGCTCCCTATATGATATGTTACCTCCCTATATTCCTCGCCCTATCAATGTTAAGTCACTTTTAACCATATTAAATTATCCCATTTTAAAAATCCTTTGTAAATACGTTTCCACTTTTAATGTTCAACTTTAACCGCACTGAGCTATATGTTGTATGTTATTGTGACGTTCTGTTTTGTCCTTTTTGCAGGTAATCCAAAACAAATTCATCAATACTTTTGGCTTTATTACACACAGTATATAAAGTCTAAAAACAGTGTTTTATCCTAAACTTGAGTTTGGCAGTAATGGTTGTAATCGCAACCGATTGCCATTGCCTAAAGAAGTGAAGTGAAGTACCGAGAGAGATGTTGCTGACGTAATCAATGACGAAGTTTCATCCAACGTGACCGAGTGCTTTCATCGCGATTCGGTTCGATTTATAATGAGCTCACCACAGTCATGATGTCAGCTATTTTTGTTAATCGGACCGCGGGGTGGGTAATAATTGGATCTATTTTAATGGCAATACTTTTTTAAAGGCGGTTGACTGACTCCTCGCTGTTAACTTCTTGCCGCCTGCGCGATTTTCGGAGATTTTCGCGCCTCGTATATTAATTTCATGTGTGATTTTTACTAACATTCCATCATGGGTGCCTATTTATCAGAACCTGTTACAGAAAAAGTGTCGAGCGATGAGGCAAATGATAAACTTGAGTGCGGTTCGAGCTCCATGCAAGGGTGGCGTGTCAATCAAGAGGTACCAAATCAATTTTCATTTGCTAAAAACCATGTTCTATGCTTTTGGGTATATTATCCCATCCAAACATAAAACATTGCTTTATTTAACGTTCAACAGCACAAGGTTTTACTTTTATTTCGAGTTTGGAGCATTTCTTTACTTTGTTGTCCTGAGTTTGTAACCTAGGTGAATGATCAAATAATTTTTATTACTGTCATTGCCGCTTTAGTTCGGAATTAGTATTTTATTGTAAATTTATATTTTTGATGTAAAGCAATTATACTTTACTGTATGTGTATTTTTGCAGGATGCTCACAATACAATTTTAGATTTCGATGTGAATACATCACTTTTTGCCGTATACGACGGTCATGGTGGTGCAGAAGTAGCTACATATTGTTCTAAGAATCTTCCTCAATACATTAAGGACACAGATGCTTACAAGAGTGGGGATTTGGTAAAAGCATTGGAAGATGCATTCTTGGGATTTGATGCTTCTATAGCTTCCCAAGAGGTTATGACTATTCTGAAGGAGCTTGCAGGTATGTATTCATTGAATTGTTTTATTTTGTGCTATAATTTTAATACTTTATTAAAATTCAAAGTCAGTACAAGGATATACATGGTGTTTCATAATAACCAATAAATATTTTATCGTTATCTAAAACTAATTATTAAATTGTGTTTACCTGTAATGTCATTCAACCCAAAATTTTCATGTAAATCATAGACATGATGATGATACTATGATATACATGAAAATTTTGGGTTGAATGACATTACGGGTAAACACAATTTAATAATTAGTTTTAGATAACGATAAAATATTTATTGGTTATTATGAAACACCGTGTATATGTACTTACACATTAATTTCTATTATCAAATTAGGTAAATCTTTTTATTAAATGCACTGCACCTGGGTTGTAAGCTCCAGGCACTGCTCTTGGCTTTTTCTCTGCAACATGCATCCACATGGTGAATCCATGGAATGCTAAGTTATCATCTCTAAAACAACTGTTATTATATTAGTTTTAAATTGCCATTTCATTTAGAGAAATGATGTTACATGTGATGTGTGGTTTGCCATATAATCTTCATTCAGAAATTTATTTTGCAAGAATGAGATGGAATCCAATTTTCGAAAGTGATTAAAGAAGATTGGCAGGCCTGGTACCCATTAAAATATGAAATGTAGGATACTGAATTTTGGATATTATGTTAACGATACTAGTTTACCTATTTTTCTTTAATTAATGAATTTCTATAACTTTTGTAAAGAAAGAAAAATTGATTTCATTATTTCAGTGGATATTGATAACAAAACGCATCTAACTGACATGCAATATTAAAACGCGAAGGTAAACAAAACAAGAGCAACTATTCAATTCGTTGCAGAAATATCGATTATTAATTAATCCACTCATTTTCATATAATTGATTGATTAATGACAGTTACAGGACCAAAAATACTAGAAAATAAGAATATTAGAACATAAGATTATTACTTTTCTTGGTTTGGTATTTAGGTTTTAGTTAAATAAGATGTCTAAGGAAATCTAATTTTAATCGATAAACCTATCGATATGTCACATGACCGACTGTTACCACTGACAACTGTGAATGCCAACGTCACATTCACAGTCAGTGTCAGTCGTGTCGTGGGGATGCATTCCGAATGGCGATGATATCGATGGCAGCGCGCTAAAAGTCGTTCGTTAAAAAAAATCCTTCCTCAATCCATAATAACAATAACTGTAACTCGTAATGTCAATGTCAAATTCAATCTCATGTTCTGACATTTGAAACGTTTTGTTAACTATTAATAACGTTTTGTTATCTCTGTACTCATGTTCATACCATAATAATTTTCAAATGCGAATATCTTTTTATTTACCAGTTGTAGAAATATGATGTGATTACCTTTTTTGTTACGTTACTAAAGATAAAGAAATACGTGGTATTTTTATCACCATACACTTCGTCTGATTACGGTACCAACATTGTATGGCTTCTTGCCAATCTTCATTGTTCATTTTGCATTAAAAAGTAATGAAAAAGCCTTTTACAGATTGTTTCAATGTAGTATGGTGTATTACCAAAAAGAATGTCAATTTCAATTATATTCCCCAGACCATTTCTGTTGCTATTGTATGTAGGTATTGGTTGTATGTCTATCAACACGTTCCTATGGTTCCCAAATATATTGTATAAAACATTTTTATTATTAAAGTATTCTCTGTCAGTAGTTTCGTGGTTGGTGGTCTGTTAAGGTTTGACTCCTTATGAGATAAAAATTACCAATATTATTCAGTCTGCAATTGAACTACAATTAGTCTTATGTAGTTTGTGATACTTTCTGTACTACTTGTTCGTATGATATTTTGAGTATTGTAAAAGCAATGAACATATGACCTTATGTTGTCCTTTAGATAATTCTTTTGCTTATACATAGCTATAGTACAGTAAGAGAGTTTGAATGCATTAATTAATTCTTTGTAATTATGCATAATTTAATACCTGACTGCCATGGCCAATAAAGTGACTGCAAATATTTTATCAAGAAATTATAACCCCAAAATAATACAAGAAGTAAGTTCATAAAAATAAACTTGACTAAAAAGATGACACTAAAACCTAAGAAGGAAAAAAAATACATTCAACTGTAAGTTGAATGTATTTTTTGTTCTTTCCATTGTGATGACATGCTAAGTACCTTAAATAATACATTCTAAGTAGTAATCAATCATAAGCATTAGGAAAATATGGCAACAACCATGGCTAAATATTGAATGTTTGATTTTGTTCATAGTTTTTAGAGCATGATTTTTCAATAGTCTGCAACTAAAAATTACCACCTATTCAATATACCGGGTGTAACGGAATACCAAAATAATATTTTACTCAAAAATGCATGTAATGTGGTCATTATTTTGACAACTTTGTTTGAGAAAAGGCGACCTTGCCGTTCTGTTTCAAGGAGCGGCCGGCAAAGTTTTTATTTAAATTACTTGCTGGTTTTATTTAGATTAAGTACTTGCTTTTTGAGTAAAGCACTATACAAGCTTTGGCCCACAATGACTGCTTCGCTGGTCATGCTATTATTGCCTCGAGCTAGCCTAGCTACGCTCTAGGCCTTCCAGCTTGGCCGTCATTGCAGCCCTTGCTGTCCTCACTGTCTCAGCTCGTCCGTCAAGTGCTGCACGCTGATCGCGCTGTGTCGCCCTGGAGCTGCGCTATCGACCATCATCAGGGCGACCAGCAAAGTAGTCATTATAGACCGCGGCAGTAATGTACTATAAGGTTGATTAACAAAAAAAATTGTGAAGCGTATTAAATCGAAAGTAGGCATATAATAAAATTACAAAGAATAGTCATAAAACATTTTTTTGTTATTCAACAACCTTAAATATTATTTCGGTATTCCGTTACACGGGGTATATATATTTAATTTTTTTTTATTCTCGTTTTACATTAGTTGGTATATATTTAATTGTTACAATAGGTGAAATAAATCCTCCTGGGAATAGTGATAATGATGATTCTGAAGATGAAAATGTCAACAATCTGTATCAAGAGGCTAATTTACCTTTGCAGGTACTTAAGATTTATATTATTTATATTCTTTTCAAATATATTAATTGCACATCAGTCTTTTTTATAATGTTAATTTGTTAAATAATGCAAAGCATAAATAACTTGGCAATTTACCAAGTATATTAATTCTTACTCAGGGTAGAGTGAATTTCACCCGATAGCGTTCCAGAACCACCCTAGTGAAACTGAGGGCAACCAATCTATTATTCTGCTCGTATTTATAAATCTGAACCTGACAAGAGTGAATTTCTTGCGGCCCCCAGTCAGCGTAAAATTTTACCTGACATTGACAGTTAATTGTTCTGTGATCTGTGGTTAGCATTTCGTTTATAAGTCGAAGTTAAAGTTTGCAAATGATAAGTTAAGCTTTGTGTAGTTGTAAAATAAAGCAAGTTCGCCTTGCAAAACACAAAAACTCTTCTCTTCGTTTTTAACTGACAGAATCTGTTTGAAAATATCTGAATTGCAAAAATCACTCAGCAGCATTTTAATACCATTTAAACTTCTCTACCTCACATAACATCTATCCTCTTTTTTACCAAGTGAAAACCTCATGGGTTTTCGAATGGCCCCCTAATTATTTTTTTTTGTATAGGAGGTGTTGGCAAAATATGAAAATAGACTGACGACATTACACCGTGCCAGACTTGGAGAAACAAACACTCCATTGTCACCATGTTTACGTGCCAAGAAAAATATAGATACTGAGGAAACAGGTAGGTTTGTCCGTATTTTGTATTATTGTTGAACTTTTTTATTAATCCAGTTAAAGTCTGCTAAATACGTTTCGGACATTTTTGGCGGGTCACCGACGCTTACTATTGTAGTTACTGAAACTGAAAATACTTTTGGAATAAAAAAAACGAATAGTGGTGGAAACAGGAGAATGCGGGGTATGCAGGGCCACGGGGGTGTAGAAGAGATCTGAAATCTGCAGCAACTTAACATCAACTTTCTGACTTGCTTGCGTGGGTGGTTAAAGATCATAAAGGGCTGAGCAGCTTTGCTATATAACATGTCGCATACATTGCTTATTATTTCTTCAATCAATTATTCAACATTGTTAAACAGTACTTTTATAAACAGCTAAACAGAACTTGTATAATACAAATACAATTTGAGAACCAGTTCTCAATGTTATAAGAAAAAAAATCATGCACAAGCATATATCTATAATTATTTCATAGCAGGCGCAGGAGCTTCAAGTTCCAGTTCTGGAATGACGGTCGCTGCAGGGTCAAGTTCAGAAGAAGGTGCTTCTTCCAGTAAGAATGGAGAGATAGAACAAAAGGAGCCCAAAAAGAATGCTGAAGAAGATGTTGGTGTGTCCTCAACAAATTCAAATGATGTGGACAAAGATTTGAATGGAGAGGTATCTACGAGTGAACCAAATGAAAATGTAAATGATGGATCAAAAGCTGTTGTTGATAAACCAAACTCAATTACACCAGACAGTTCTGAAGATAACCTTCACAAGCCAGAACAGAGCGAAGTCTCCAAAACTGTAGCTTCTGGAAATGGAACTGAAGTATGTAATGGTGAAGTGACTGATTCCAAACAGACTGACAAGGAAGAAAGTAATATCACATCTTCCAATGGATCAACACCACTAAAAGGCAAGGATAAAGGTAAAAATGCTGATAGTTTATTTAACAGAAATGGTGGTACTCTTCATCAAAAAGGTTGTTAGGGCTAAATCACAGAACTATACTCAAGTAACATTATAGGTATTAGAAAAGTAATTTTTAAAGGTTTTTCTAAAACCTAGAAAGTTAGTATAGAACCTTGTCTAGAAATAAACTCAAGCCTTAATAGGCTCAATAACGATAAATATATTGCAACCTGAGTGCAAAAAGTCCCACTTTTTAGAACCAGCCAGTTATAGGAAAACCTCCAGCTCAAATCCATTGTTTCTGTGTAACATGTTTTTTGCTAAGACACAAAAATCGAGAATTTTAATACTTATGTATAATGGTGATATTCCCCGTCATTAAACCAAGCTTCAAAATAGCTAGATAAGTGTTTTATATATTAAAAAACTAGCCAACCCAGCAGCGATTTGCTCTGATCAATGTTATGTATACTTACTAAACTTCCTAATGCAGTCAAATTAATATTCATTAATTAAAACAAAATCATTTTCGTACAAAACAATTCACTACAATATACTTAGTATAATTATTATAACACAATACATATTATGTCATAAATATAATATAACGTGGAATAGACTGCAGCATAAAGAAATCCAAACACAACACCATCTCCCGGATGATTACCCAATTTAGATAACCAGTACTATGTTAACTCACACTGCCATCTTAAACCTAATATGTGCCAATATGTGCTAATATGTGTAAAATGCCAACTTAAAAATAATTACTAACCATTTAATTCATAATAATAAATATTGAGGTCAATAATCGAGATAAAAAGTAGCCTATATTCTGATCTTGTTGAAAAAGTTATTATAATTATAATCATTTAGCTCTATTGTGGTCTAGATAAATCATCACCTGTATCAAGTTCGGAGAAAATAACGCCAGACAGACCGAAAAAATCCAAATTTCGTAGCGCCGCCGCCGCCGTGTACGAATCCTTGCTCAGACAAGCTGCTGAGAAAGATGATGACGACGACAGTGACTCCAATGATGAAACATTTGAAGGGGGCGCACTTGACACCTCTGATGAAGAAAATGTCAATGGTGCTGAAGACTCTTCAAATGATGGTAAAATTTTGATAATTAACAGTATCACTCGTCTTTTTCTGATTATTTTCTGACCACTAATGTTTTCTGCTTATTTATTTTATGAGTAATGTTTACTATGATACCATAATAGTGTGAATGTATTTGTTTGAGAGCCCAATGTGAGTAAATCTGTAGATAATATAATACTTCAAAGGCGCCGCGTTTTAAGCGTGTGTTACGAGTAAACATCAGTAATAATCCACCATTGGGGCTAATTATGACACTGACTATGGTGACAAAAAAACACCGCAGACATCATTTTTCTATTATTCACAGAAAAAAAATTCTTTGTACTCCAATTCTTAGGTGGATTTTCAAAACATAAATTCTAACCAAAAATTAATTTTTCGTTAATTATACACAGTGTTTCATAATAACCAATAAATAATTTATCGTTATCTAATAGTAGTTTATGAAATAGTCACATAATAGGGGGTCTTAAAACACTAGTGTGTGTTTAAAATTCGAGGCTTGCTGAGATTTTTAATAGTACCACACGAGTGTTTTAAGACCTAATTATGTGCAATTTCATACACTACTTTATCTACACTCATGCAATCAGTGGTTACCTAAATTAAATAAAAGACACAAAATTAAAACAAAATCAAAATGAATGAAAAATTCAGAGAAATGGCGCCAACACCAACATTCTACCGCGCATGCGCTGTTGCACACGCCGCCATAGACAATGTACTGGCACAAAAGAAAATTGTGACAAAACCTCCTTGGTCGGGCTTCGTCAATCGAACTGTATTTTATTGGAATTCGAGTTACATTAAAGTACTGGTTTTGTATGGCGAACCTGTATTATAATGTAATTTGTAAAAGGCTTTAAGTTATGTCTTTAAAATATTAGTGTTGAGTTCTTAATATTAGAATTAGAACATGAGTGTAGATAAAACTAATTATGAAATAGTTTTGACCGTAATGTCATTCAACCCAAAATTTTCATGTACTTATATCATAGTATCATCATCATGTCTATGATTTACATGAAAATTTTGGGTTGAATGACAAATTACAATTAATTAATTAGTTTTAGATAACGATAAATTATTTATTGGTTATTATGAAACACCGTGTATAATTTACAAGAAATCAACTTCTAGATGATGAGGGCGAAGAAGAAGAGGAGGATGAGGAAGATTTTGAGGCAGAATCTAGTGATGAAGATGGGGAGGAAGATATTTCTACTGCAGAGGAACCTGGAAATGACAGTGGATGCACAGCAGTTGTTGCTTTACTCAGAGGTGATTTAATAAATTTGATAATCCAGTCATCATAGTACGCCATGGCTTAGTCGTAACGAATAGATCTTTATTTATCTTGTTAACATAATTTCTCAACATTACTTTGAAATACTAGTAAATACTCGTAATAAAGAAATGGAAAAAAGTTCATGGCAGTGACTGATTAGATTGGTTTAGATTACATGTCAAACAGACAATTACATTGACACCGATATACCTGATATACTATACCGGGTGTAACGGAATACCGCAATAATATTTAAGGTTGTTGATTAACAAAAAAATGTTTTATGACTATTCTTTGTATTTTTATTATATGCCTACTTTTGATTTAATACGCTGAACTGTTAAGCGTATTAAATCGTAAGTAGGCATATAACAAAAATACAAAGAATAGTCATAAAATTTCTTTTTGTTAATCAACAACCTTAAATATTATTGCGGTATTCCGTTACACCCGGTATATAGGTGACGAGTGACGACAATCACATCACAAAATACGTCACACCCTCCTTCATTTTCGTTTCAAGTCACCTGTCATCTATATGTCAGAAAAATTGTGATTTTTCGCAAATATTATACCAATGTGGGTACAAGGATGGTGTCAAGACTAATTGTTACAATTGTTTGCCCTCTGTG
The DNA here is from genome assembly GCA_963935595.1 of Schoenobius gigantellus. Classification (NCBI taxonomy): domain Eukaryota; kingdom Metazoa; phylum Arthropoda; class Insecta; order Lepidoptera; family Crambidae; genus Schoenobius; species Schoenobius gigantellus. The sequence continues at coordinate 27,501,113 of OZ012547.1, read as the reverse complement.
GGTTGAACAGGGATTATTAATGAGGAGGCTGCACTGCGCTCTGTTGAATCGTACCGTCCATCAAAAGTAAAGGAGATTGGCGAGAAATGAGGCAGGTTGTCCGCCATTATTATCGTAGAAATGTATGGACAGAAATATTATATCAATAAGCTAGATGAATTAAAAAAAATTATTGCTTTAATAGACTCTCATTCACACAATAAATAGAAAGAAAAAAACGGTTTTCGAATAACTACAAAAACAACCAAGATATAAGGTAGTTAAAATTTTTTCTCCATCTCTTAGCAAAACGGCAATTTACTTGGAGTTTATATGGCCGCACTAAACAATGACGTCACGGTTGTTGTCGGATCTCTCTGTCTAATCGCTTCCAAATCAACAGTTTAAAATGTATCTCACGTATTTCTAAGCCGATTTTAATTCTAATTTGACATGATTGCATCTTTTTCTACGGTATTTTAATATTTTATGACAGGACGTGAAAATTAGAATTCAGTCATCATCCCAATTGTTAACCAGCTGAGCAAGCAAAAAGTCGAGTACGGCGTCGTCTCCAGTGGCACCTCGGCAGCTTGTTGCCTTTTTGACACCACAACCTTCCTCTAGCATAGAGCCAGTAATATCTCTTGCACTATCTTGGTGTTTTTTTTATCTTACAGGGAATGAGCTTTATGTGGCAAACGCTGGTGATTCGCGATGCATTATTTGCAGAGAGGGCACAGCCATTGACATGTCAATAGATCACAAGCCAGAGGATGCACTCGAACTCAAGAGAATCACAAAAGCCGGTGGTAATGTGTCCAACGATGGACGCATCAACGGCGGGCTCAACTTGTCTCGCGCCATCGGTGACCACTCGTATAAGCTGAACAAAGAATTAGATGCCAAGGAACAAATGATCACTGCTTTACCTGATGTAAAAACTCTAACCATTGAACCAGAGAAGGATCAATTTATGGTATTGGCTTGTGATGGCATTTGGAATTTCATGTCTAGTCAAGATGTATGTGACTTTATCCTGCCAAGGCTGAAAGAAGGCCGGGAGAGGCTGTCTCAGATATGTGAGGAGGTCAGTGATTCATTTAATAATTTTAACCTAAGAAAAAAATCACACTAAAAACAAATATACATCAAATTACTTATTCAGTGTCCATTAACAACGAAACTTTTTATTCTGACATGACAATTGACAACATTTTAAATTGTCGACCCCAACAATTTGTGTGCGTATGGATTGAGGAGCCACATCACGAAATCAATCGAAATCCCGCCCAGATTTAGTAGCAAATTAGATAATTTTGTAGGCGAAATCCTGGAATTTGTAGCAACACACATCAAGAGTTACATCAATTTAAAGGTGGCTCCTCAATTCAAACATCTGGATTGAGGAGCTACCTAGAACTCGGAAACTATTATATGTACATTTTTGAAAATTTAGTATCATTTAGTAGTAATTTTGTCTGGAACCTACAAAAAATTTGGTTCGGATACTGCTGAAACTCGAGAAGATACAATACAAAATGTGTGGCTCCTCAGTCCATACACGTACAAAACTTGTCAACGTGAAGTTCCACGAAACTAATTGAGCAATTTTATTTTGGAGTGCATGATCATTTAGTAGTAATTTTGCTAGAATTTGTAGTATAGAAATTATATTGGAGGACTTAGTGAAATTAAAAATATAAAGCAATATAGGTGGCTCCTCAATCCAGACGTTTTGCATATAAATGATTGACTGTATCTTCGCGAAATCACAATGGAATCAAAAGCTTGGGGCGCCAACATTTAGTAGAAATTTCTACTAAATAACTACGTACAATTTATCAGTGTACATATTAAGGATCTGAAGAAAAACACACTTTCCGATATTCCATAGGAAATTGCTGTTAAGGGTGACCATAATATTAATGAAATCAGGATAACTGTTTCATGTTTATTTCTTTTAACATCAGTCATATAAAAATAACATTGATTTCGCTATAATTAATTAGTGACATTATAGCACTTTTCTTAATATTCTGAAATGAAAGTATTCAACATTGAGCTCATCAAAAACTCAGAAGAATTTTATTTATCATTGTTATGACAGCGCTGACATCTGTTGTAGTTTTTTTTTTTTGCAACTTTCTCATTCTTTGTGAGCAAAGGTTCACCGCCATACAGCCTACCCTTTGCTCCGAGTTGATATAATCATGTAAATATTTTAGGTGAACTAAAGTAGATTGTATCCGGTTTTTATGTATAGAATAGAACAGAATATTTACTTAGTTATTAATAATTTTATTCTTAAATGAACAAAACCTTCAATTTGGTTTCTTTCTGTGAACAATCTTGTTGGCTAATGTTGAGTCCGTGGATAGGATGTTTATGTCTTGATCATCTGTGGAATTAGTGCCGCGGTATAGATTTACAAGAAATAGCGTCTTATCGAGTAGGCGGTTATCAAAAGTGCATTCATGTGCTTTAAAAACTTCTCATTAAATTATTTATTTTATTTTCCTTTTCTCGTCAAGGTGGCAAATCGGCCCAGAGGCTCTAGACAAATGCCACACGCTAACTTTTCCGCAGTCGTTCCACAGAAAAAATGTATGGAAATGACATTAGCTTACGACAACCTCACGCTATTTTTTCCGCAGCTAATGTCATCTTCATACATTTTTTCTGAGGAACGACCGCGGAAATGTTAGCGTGTGGCATTTGTCTAGGGGGTCTGATACTTAATTAATTCCAGCTACATATACTATGCTTGGAGTATTTTACTACTTTAATATTTTAATTACTATTAAATTACTATTTTGATACTTATCATCACAGCTCATATCATCAGCCATCCTTAGCTAGTTAGGGCGATTAGGCCTTAGTCAAACCTCGCCCGCCCAATGCGGATTGGTTGACTTCACAAAACCTTTGAACTACTTCGCAGGTGGTTGCAGGTGTCCTCACGATGTTTTCCTTCACCGTAGGAGCGTCAGATAAATGTACATATGAAATTCATGAAATGAAAAACACATTTGTACATGGCAGGATCGATCGCAGGTCTCCCGATTCTCCTCGGAGCACAGTCCAATGCCAAGGCCAAAAGTATCAGAAGTATCAGAGCGTCGATGGCCCTGAGCCACCGACGCCCTGATACTTTGATACTTCTTAAAATATAAAACCTATGGAGAACATGGTAAGTCGTAATTTTTATCGCAATTGTACTGTGTCGTAGGTCCGCTATTACGTGACCACGTTCTAACAATTGTTATGTTGTGTTAGAATTTTTCTCCTTTGTTTCATTTGTCACATTATAACCGCTGCTTGGGAGGCTTCGGACACCTATTTATGACGTTTCCTTTGAATTTGGACGGCGTATTATGAAATGTCCACAGCTTTCACACTAAGTACTGATATAAATAAACATTTTCGTTTAATAAATAAAATGCGTTTTATTTTATAGTCATTGACATGTATGCCAGTGAACAACGTTTCGCCATAATAATTAAAAAACACCTTTATTACATAGGGTTCTAAAAAATTGTTTACGACCTATTCTCAGGCTTTACCGAATATACACAAAGAAAATCATAAAAATCGGTCAAGCCGCTTCGGAGGAGATATTAAAGGAAAGAAGATAAGCATAGTATGCTGGTCTGTGGTGGGCGCCCACCTATGTCAGTGTAAGTGAGACTCCAACTGTGAAGATTGCTATTGCAGCCATCGCTATATGTGCAGTGTATGGTAAAAACTCATTATAGAAATAGGATATACATATAAAAGTGAACTGAAATGAAAAGAAATTAAAAAAAAATGAACGACGACTCGGTAACGCAGACTCCTTTCACCACGGCTCGATGGCAAGTAAAAACTTGCCTTCCTGCCCATCCCAAACGTATCCCAATACCTGCACACGCGAAAACCTTCAAAGATAACAGACAACATAATATCCGTGGTGGAGTACTGTATCTGAATCGACACGGAAGAATTGAAATGAAATGAAATAAAAAATCGCCTTTTCCATTTAACCCTATATAATGTATAATGGGCATGAAATAACCTATGAAATAATGATTTACTTGTGTTTCTTTTTTTTTCAAAATAAGTAATACTTAACGCGTGAAGTATCTCCCTCTTCAACATTATGGTAAACAATAGGTATAACAACGTCGGTAAGCCAAAATGTCGAATGTTTTGCCAAAAATACGGCTATTATGCTATGTGGATAGATATAACATAATAGCATGTATTAATACACATTATAGGTAATTCCTCAGTTGCTGTGGAATCCAGATAAAGCTCGCTCCCACCTTCGGTTTTATCATTTCTTACCATCAGGTGAGATGAAGGCCGAGAACTTGCCTGTTGTATGTAAACAAAAATAAAAATTAGTTTTTTTTTGTTTGTCCTAGATTTTAGTCTCGTTATGGTCACCCTTAACAGCAATTTCTTATGGAATATCGGAAAGTGTGTTTTTCTTCAGATCCTTAATATGTACACTGATAAATTGTACGTAGTTATTTAGTAGAAATTTCTACTAAATGTTGGCGCCCCAAGCTTTTGATTCCATTGTGATTTCGCGAAGATACAGTCAATCATTTATATGCAAAACGTCTGGATTGAGGAGCCACATATATTGCTGTATATTTTTAATTTCACTAAGTCCTCCAACATTATTTCTATACTACAAATTCTAGCAAAATTACTACTAAATGATCATGCACTCCAAAATAAAATTGCTCAATTAGTTTCGTGGAAATTCACGTTGACAAGTTTTGTACGTGTATGGACTGAGGAGCCACACATTTTGTATTGTATCTTCTCGAGTTACAGCAGTATTCGATCAAAATTTTTTGTAGGTTCCAGACAAAATTACTACTAAATGATACTAAATTTTCAAAAATGTACATATAATAGTTTCCGAGTTCTAGGTGGCTCCTCAATCCAGATGTTTGAATTGAGGAGCCACCTTTAAATTGATGTAACTCTTGATGTGTGTTGCTACAAATTCGAGGATTTCGCCTACAAAATTATCTAATTTGCTACTAAATCTGGGCGGGATTTCGATTGATTTCGTGATGTGGCTCCTCAATCCATACGCACACAACAATTTAAGCTTACATCATAGGCGTAGGTATGGGGAGGGGGCTTGGGGTCTGGACCCCATTGAAACTGAACATACACTAGATAGAAGTTAGATATGAACTTTTCCTTCTAAGTATCAGTATACACTAGGCAAATTTAAGTTTTAATCTACATCCCCCCCTTTGGCTTACATAAAAGAATGTGAGAAATAAGGAAACCCGTATTTTTTTTTGTGTTACGTTTACAAGTTTACCGTTAAGTTGGGCATAATACATAATTGTGTATGCCTAGGGCCCATTAAAAAAGACGTTTCCTTCAGGACGCCGACATGTCTTAGGCGCATTCCGGATAAGCACAGACTTGCAACATATTCGACATTTTTAGCATCAACGCGTTTCAATAACTTATGGTGTTAACTTTTCGTGCTGGTTTCGCGTGTTCTACTTTAACATTTTTGCTACGAAAAGTTAGCATCAAATACTAAGGCTACAAGTTGGGTCCTCTAATGCCACTTTTTGACAGCTTTCCTTGAAATATGAAAACTTTTTTCATGAATTAAAAAGGTTTTTCAGAGGATTTTAAGAATAAATTGAACAAAAATTATATAGTTTTAGCCAATTCAGATTTGTACCATTTATAATTTTAAGTTATTAGAGAAAGTGAGATGTCAAAAATCAGCATGAAAAATCAGTTTCATTTGTAACAAGTAGTGCGGCTTAAAATGTCAACATTTCTTAAAAGAAACGCAAAACGCGGTAAGAATCAGATGTTAGCACTAAAAAGTTGTAATGCTTATCTGGAACGCACCGTGAACGCACGTCATTTGAAAGCTAGTTTTTTTTAGGATAGGCAAAGGCGAAATATCACAATGAACATTATTTGAATTTGAATATATGTAATTTCAGAAAACAATGAAAAACTCTTGAAATGTTTTCTGAATTTTGGTACCAAAGCAAAAATGAAATGTTGTCAATTTAAGTTGGTCCATCTTTGAGAAGTTGCTGATTATGATGCTTGATTCTATTTTTCTGTTTTCATCAGGTGAGATGATTCATCAGGTCAAGCGCTTCCCAACTGTGAATAAAAACCATTGTTATAGCGTTCAACTAGCAGGGACGGATTTGCCTAAAGGCACTAGGCACGTGCCTAGGGGCGGCAAGTTTCAGGGGGCGGCACGACTGGCGTATACCGCCGCGCCGCGCCGCACTTTTATTTCACTTGGGATGTAATTCAAGTTCAGGATTTGAATTGCCTAGTTTTTACCAACAAACCAAATTTTAGAAATTGTAGAATTCAAATTCAAATTCAAAAATCTTTATTCAACATAGGCCTTTACAGGCACTTATTGACGTCAAAACAAAGCAAAACAATCTAATTTAAAGAAATCATATTAACCTTGTATGTGCATACATCCTGAATATATTCAAGATGTCTGCAAATACAAGTAGGAATGAAAAAAAGAAAAAGTTGACTCTACACCTGTTCGGAAATTGGGAAAATTAGTCAATTCAAATCCTGAACTTGAACAAAAACCCAAGTGAAATAAATGTACATTGTAAATTATCAGTCTGAACTTGGTATTCATATAGATATCAATTCTTTTGTCGGCGAAGTCAACAACGACACATTCTTAATATTGAACTTGGCTATAATTTCACATTTATGTTTTTGATCGGATATCATTACTTTTTATACAGCAATGAGATGTATTCACCGAAGGTGAGCTGGTATTTAATTAGCGTTTCCCTCAAATTTCATGGGATTCCATCATCAGATCCTGACTTCGGTGACCTTGTGACCGTCCTAGGAGTATACTCTATCGAATACAAAATGAATTTTGAAAATCGGTCCACAATTGGCGGAGTAATCGTGTAACATACACACAAAACACGTTGGAAACACCTTAAAATTTAAGGGTTTTCCTTGATTTTCATGGGATCCCATCATCAGATCCTGACTTTGGTGACCATGGGACCACCCTTGGAGTATACTCTATCGAATACAAAAAGAATTTTGAAAATCGGTTCCCAACTGGCGGCGTAATCGCGTAACATACACACACAAAAAATATGCGCATCGAATTAAGAACCATATAATAATTATAGAATTTTGCCTAAAGAATAAGTGCATTCACTGTTAGTATTTTTTTACTTCCACAGATGTTCGACCACTGTTTAGCGCCCAGTACAATGGGAGATGGGACGGGATGTGACAACATGACTGCCATCATCATACGTTTTAAGGATGGTGTCATTGCGGATGTCGGCATGCACAGTAACGGCGAAGGCGCCAAGAAGCGGGCGGCTGAGGATGAGCCCAGTCACAACGAACAACAAGACACAAAGCGGCAAAAGATCGATGATCCACTATCAAGTTCAGTGGTGACATCAAGTGTTTAGACCCTCATAGATTATAGAGACAAGTGTTCAATTCAAACCACACATAGTATTGTTGTGAAACTTCTGTGAAACTCTTGAGTGGGACATATACATCCGAGGGTATTTTAATATTCAGTTTATGTGAAAAAAATTCCTCGGCAGGTTTGTGTGCACTGCCCCCTGTAGTCAGTGTTGTTATATGTTTATAGGCATGAGTTTGCAACAACAGAATGCTTTCCATCAATATTGATGTTAGTTATAAAGATCTGTTTAACAAAGTAGTGGAGTAGACTTGTGAACGAACAATAGAATTCATGCGTGCATTAAGCTTCACAGATTAGGGTTTCTTATTGTATTCAATAGTAATAGCTGGTTAAATGTATAGGTAAATATTTCAATTATCAGTCCTGCAGAGACTAGAAGTATATGGTCATATTTGAGGGTCAACACTTAAGGGGTGTTATGTATGAAATTCAGTAAATGACTGCCAATTAACTATCTAATACATATTTTGTAATGGCAGTATGGTGTTCGAAGGTGGCGGGAGTATTGCTCCCAGGATTTAGGACTGACTTATTAATGATAGCTTGTAGTGTTAAGTCGATAAATATGATTAGATTTAGTAATTTCAATTTCCTTTACAAGTCAATATATTGACAAATCGTGTCTGGTAGCTGGAAGAAGTGTTTTGTGTTATATTTCAATATATTTAGTCCTAATAACATGTTGCAAAAACCAAATTGTTGATCCAGAACTTGAATATGGCTAAGTCAATAAAATAAAAATTATTATGTGCCATTAATTAATGCATAAAAGAAGGGTAAGAGATTTAATTCAAAATTTTGTTTATAACGAATTGAAATCCCACTTTTATATTAATCTAGGGATGTAAAATTTTCAATACAATCAGAATTTTTTTGCGGTGACTGAGAATGGAATGGTACTTATTGTTATGATTTTTTGAGCCAATTGGCTATGATAGTTTGGGGTGCAATCAAATTATGATTGTTGTTAGCGCACCTTATATGACGTTTGGGACTTGAGACAGAACTCTAGTGCTAACATTAGTGACTTTGTCGTAACAAGGGCTGTGCTAGAGTATTGAGGGAAGCAGGAACTTTCCTGTAATATGAATGTGCAGCAATAAGCACTTGTTAAAACATTGTATCTAATTTATGTTGTGGTAAATAATAAAATTGACATTGGCATGTTCCTAATTATAAATCTTGTTCTAAAGTAAATCTGCATTCAAGGGAGTATGTATATTTTTATTATTTATATGTGTTACTCCATAGTTGTAAGTAGTTATATTTTTGTAATCACTGATTGCAGGTGCATTTCTACTGAAACAGAGAAGAGTAAAGTCAAATGTTCGATTGAGAAATAGTATTTGTGATAAAAAATCACATTATTCTCTTTTCCTATACATCACAATATTTTATTCGTTTAAACTGACACGCAAATGCTCTTCTCTGCTTCATTGAAATCTCACCTTCACCAAAATAAAATCATAAGTTTTGTAATTGTGATTGATTTCGACAAATTCCAAAATTTGGTATGCATTTGATGTGATTCACAAGTTATGTTATAAATTATAATCAATGCAAATATCCACAATAAGTCATTAACAGTTTGATACTGAACTGTATATCATAATGAGTGTTAAAAATACATTTTTACATACTATTAATGTTTTTTTTTTGTAACACAATCTATCCTATTCGTTGCGGATGTCATTGCAAACGTGTCATCATTTTTTTATAACGTGTGGAATATAACACGAAAGCCGTGTCATTTTGTTTTTCCGAAATTAAACTCCTTAGAGTAACACGGGTAGGTCGAAACACGCGCTATGCCTACGCGCCTCGATCTGGGATCGCACTTGGATCGCATAGCTACAAGGGCTGTTACAAATGCTGTTCGCCGCAGGGCATACATACGAGTCAAACGGAGCGCACGGTCGGTAAGCGAGCAGTCCTATCGCGGGCCACGCACCAAGCGATGTCGTACCTACAGCCGTTGGTATAAAATTTCAAAGAGGGGCCGAGTTCACTTACAGGCCCTACTCACGATGCAATCTAACTTGCGATCTGTTGCTGCAACATGTTGCAATCGCGTTGCACGTGCTCTACTCACCTATGCAACTTCGCTTGCAATTTCATTTTGCTAACAAACACCTTAACGTCACAACGTGTACACACCTACGTACCGAATCGTATGATAATGCCACCAACGCTATCTAGATTTCAAAAACCGGCCAAGTGCGAGTCGGACTCACGCACGAAGGGTTCCGTACAATTACCTATACAAAAAAACTTTCAAGCATCTACCTGTTGCCGTTATTAATATCGAGCAAAAACGGCAAAAAACTTTACTCTTTGATTACGGAACCCTAAAAAGTAGCATTTGCATTAAGCTCTTGCTTCTACAATTTAAACACCTGCGAGGAAGAAAGAAAAACAGTTTTGGGGTAAAAAAATGGTTACAGCTACAAAATAAAATATTGCAAATGAACGTTATGTTTCATTTGGAATTGGAACCAGAAGATTTCTCAATTTTTTCTCTGCGGATCATTTTTATTACTTATTCTAAACGCTACCTACACTACAGAGGTGTGGCTGACTAAGCGGCACACGTGCGACTGAGCCAAGTTGCTTAGTTGCATGCAACCGCGCTATTCACCTCGCAATATGTTGCAGCAATCAGTCGGTCGCTAGCGCGGGCGATGTGACCTGCGATAAATTGCATGCAACCTGCAACCTGCCTATTCACATCGCAATCTGTTGCATTGCAACAGATCGCAGCAACAAATTGCTAGCGAAATTGCATCGTGAGTAGGGCCTATTACTTTATATACTATACCTCAGAAGAATAACTAAAGCATGTTCTGAGACTATTACATTACCGTGGTATTATATTATCTGTGACCGTGACTTGAGCCTCTCGGTGGGGGACGTATATGAGCTGCAGGGTTGGATTTCGTAGTATAGTTATACTATTTGTACCATTATTTCATGATGTGTAGTACGTAGTATCGTAATGCCAGGATACTACGCGAACGTACCATAATTTTACCCTTAGCTCGATTGACAACTTTTCTTGGTTCGATCATTCTCCTTTTTATTATTTAACAAATAATCAAAGTATCTACCCTACAATATAAGTAAGTTATGTTCTGTATGTATATGTATGGCACCATCGAAACAGCCAGCGACAAGCTCCAGCCGGGGATTCCTTGCATAGTGTTTTACTTTTTTTTTCGTTTAGTCGGCACTCGACCGGGGGGGGGGGGGGGGGGTTTACGCCACTGACGACTCATTTTGCCAAAAAAAACGGAACGTAGTATAATTTTTGACAAGTAGTATATTTTTCATTTCCATAGACAATAATTTTGTGAGGGTCTGAATCCAACCCTGATGAGCTGTGATGATGAATGGTTGGAGAGGTATCATTCGGACAATATTGCAAATTATTACTTATATCTTATACTAGCTCTTGCCCGCGACTTCATCCGCGTGGAAATCCTTTGTTATTGATTCCCTTTACAAATTCAAGGTCTTAAAAATGTGGATCAAGCAGCAGTATGCTTCGATCTCTTCATTCGATGAAAATTCTGACCACCGACCATCTAAATAATTGTAACACGTACAGTAACCGCCACGTCAAACTTAACATATTCACTTCGAAAACCGGTGCTATTATGAGTAGAGCGGCATAAGAGCGGTCCAATCACTATAGCTTGACGCGGCGCTTACTTAACCACCAACTTTCTAGACCACCACCAACTATCACCTTGCAAACAGGTTAAAGTTCGAAATTACCAAATCGTGAGAATAAGCTGTATGAGGCAGTAATTCAAAACTACAATCACCAATTTGTTTGAGCTATGGATTCATAGTGCCTAGTGCGAGTTTTATCGACCTATAATCGATCATACATACGCACGCATCGAACGCGTAAACGCAAAGTATGGCATTGGGGCAGCGCCATCTAGTAGCTACTAGATCAAGCTGACTTATTCCATAGAAGCTACTAGATAGCGCTGCTCCAATCCCATACAAATTCGAGATTGATTACACGTGATGCGTTGACGTATACGTCAATGGCATAAGAATAAACAAGTATAGAAGCGAATCTCCTTTGTGGGTGCACCAAATGCCGCTATTTGCATACCTACAGCGCCCTTCCTCCTGTAACGCCCCGCAGTAGTCTGCGGGCGCCGCTAGGGTCACCACATGGACGTATGGTGACCACTACAATATTTTTTATATAGGTACCTCCATATTTTACATTAAATGAGAAACTGAGTATACACCGAGTCTTATTGATTTTGTACTTCAAGTGTAGCGAGCGAGCGACTATCTTTAGCAATAGTACCCACATTTTTAGTTTTTTTGATTCCGTAGTTATAAGAACCTGCCTATTTTTGATTAATTGAGCTTAATCCCTACAACTTAGAGAACAAAATCATTAAAATGTTTCGAATTTCGATGTACAAAAATGGTTTGTAATTTAGGTATCGTACCTACGTTTATAGTCCAAGAGCTGAAGTTATGAATGTACTAATGGATAAAACCTAAGCTCACTTTTTACTATCAGACCAACATTTTCACTTGAAAAAAAATCTGTTGTTTCATAATTTTAATCAAGTATTGATTGTATTTAAATTTTATATGGAACAGTAACAAAGGTCGATAAAAATATACCTATATAGCAGTACCAAAGTTTCTCATAATTCAAATTATTCCCGACTTGACAAAAAAAAAATCCCATACTTACAGAGTTTCAAAATTGCACTACAATGACAGCTTTAGAAACTCGATACATTATATTGTATTAGCTTTGACATGTAATGAATATTACGAATAAAACTGTATCTGTATCTAGGGTAGGTATAATAAAAATAATTTTAAAATATTCAATCATTTTTATTTAAAAGGTTTCAATTCAACAGAAATATTTACAAATGTCTGATATTTATAAAAGATGGCGTTTTTGTAGATGATTTGAAGTTTCGGTTATTAAACTTCAGCGCGTAGTAAATACGCATTCTTATAAAAAGCTTAATCAGGTAATCAATAGGAAAATATTCACAAGGTACCTGAAACACAATTTTTTTCATTGTATCTAGCAAGATCGCACCAGCACCATCGGTAAAAATAAAATTTTTGAAGCTATTTACGAATATATTCTCGAGTTTCTCAATATAGTTTACAAAATGTGCCGGAGGAACAGTTAAACTTCCGAAAATTTTTGTCCGATTGAATGCTTTAAAATGAATAAATAGTTGAGAATTTTCTGTATTTTCTCCCTTGTAATCTCTGTATTTATTGAAAGCTGGGCATTCATGTTTAAGCGAGCATTTTTTGAGTAGATACCCACAAACGTAGGAAAGTGCGTTTTGTGTAGGCAAATCTGAGGGCCAATTATGGATCTTTCATCGTATGACATGGTATAAATTTGAGAAAAAGAAGTCATGAAATACTGCATTTCGTATTACTGATCTCCAATGATATCATCACTATGGCATAATTTCAATGATGTCATCATTAAATAATAAACAAATGATTAAAAATCTGACCGGAAATCGTATTTTTCGTCTTGCACTATGATATCATATGATATCATTTGCAAAACCATGAGATCGGTAATAGGCCCTCAGACCTGTAATCGCATGTCGGAACAGCAAGCGGCGAAATCTCCGATGTCATATGGTTTGCAAAAAAAGGTTCTGTGCCGTCGTCTTTGCTTAAAAGAAATATATCCAAGTCATCTTCGCAGTTGCTTAGAGAGGATTGAATAAAACAAGTAGATATACCTTTGTACTTACCTTTCTTTATCTTCGGGCAAATTGTAAAACTTTAAATTTGGGATTATTATGGCATTATTTTTGCACCCATAAACGCAACAATAAGTCGGCATCGCGGCGACTAGGTAGATAGCGGCGCGCGGGAAGGAGTCACGTACGTGCGGGATGCGGTGCGCGCCTTGACTGGCGATTCCGTTCAACGGAAATCAAACGGTAGGTGAATAACGTGGCCTTGAGCGCTCGACGGCCGGGAGTTTCGCTTCTATACTTGTTTATTCTTATGTCAATGGCTCGATAAATCGAGTAAAATTCGCTCAGGATCACACACACACACTCAGATGTGTGATCGCGATCGTTTTTCGGTTCATCATCATCATCACAGCTCATATACGTCCCCACCGAGGGGCTCGAGCCTACCCTATGTCAGGGCGATTAGGCCTTAGGCCCCTTTGCGTGTCGTCGGTCGCGTTCGCACGCGACCGGCGGAATTTGTATGTAGCCAGTGGTGATTTTCACATATGAGATTCGAAACGAAAAACACATTGGTACATGGCGGTCTCGAACCCCGACCTCCCGATTGGAAGGCAAGTGCCGAATCAACAGCGCCACTGACGCTCTCTATCGGATGATTCTTTCTAAATAATTCTAGGTGTTTTTCTTTAATTTCTTCATCTACGATCGAAGCGACGCAAGAGTGCAAATAGTGCAATGGTAGGTATGCTGAGTTTATTGTTGTGCCTTTCGCAAGGTACCTAGTCCACGACGATAATGACACTTAGCATCCCATAAGATGTCATAACCTTACCAGTCGACAATATTACCTTCGCTTTGGGTTTTGTGTCCATTCATATGAATATGATATTTATTTATATATGATATGCTTATGTGCAATAGTTATATCCTTGATATTCAATCTACAATATACCTACCTAGTACAGTAAGCTCCTTATCAAGCTATACCACAGTTTAACAATCATACAGTGGGGCTAGCACGCAGGAGAATCGAAAATCGAATCGAAATCCGAATCGAGGAGTTTGTATGGCAATTTTATTAGTTCTGCTACTCACCGCCGTGGCGCTAATAAAATTGCCATACAAACTCCTCGATTCGGATTTCGATTCGATTTTCGATTCTCCTGCGTGCTAGCCCCACAGTTACGAAACGAACGTGTTTGCGCAGAGCAACGGCGGGGAACTCACGGGGCAGTGGGCGGCGCGGTCCGTCGCCTACAAACGCGCCGAATTTGCTTACTCGAACGCTGAGGGTTAAAGGAAACGACTGTGTGGGACTGTGTGATACGCGAGCGAAATTTGCATTGGTTTTTTACGTGAATTGTTTATTACAATATTTATAATGATGCACACTTGTTCTGTATACGGATGTTTCTCGACCGCAAAATACAATAAGGAATTAAGATTCCATAGATTTCCCCGCGACGCGAGGTATATTTATTCCTATAATTTCTTATTATTACTTAACCAATTTGGTATCGTCTAGTACTATTATTTATGTTTAACCGACTTCAGAAAAGGAGGAGGTTCTCAATTCGATGCGTATGTTTTATTTATATATTTTTTTGTGTGTATGTTACGCGATTATTTCAAAACTAGCTGTGCCCGCGAACTACGTTTCGCCATCAAAATACTTAACACAGTGTTTAGTTTTTTCCTCCATTTTATTCCATAATTATTCAACTTTATTCTGCCTTTCTTAAGCATCGGCCATTTCGAAATTAGGACAATTTTCGTAGGTTCGTAATGCTCTTTTTCTAACAGTCCACAAAATTAAATACATTACATATTACTATAAGCACTAAGTATTATTATTGTTTTAGAGACATTATTGATATTAATAAATTCTTCTTCAGTAGAAACAACTACACAGTTGCAAAAATAATCTTTATCGTATTCATGTTTCGAATTAAAATAAAGAATTGTTAATAAATTAGAACTGTATACGAATAAAGTTTATATTTTATAATGGGTGTTGGTAACACCAACAAAATATGTTTTTTGGATATGACAACTTGGCCAATTTTGACTGGTCGTACAGTAAGCTCCTTGTCAAGCTATACTGTTTGACCTTTGAACCATTCTTATGTCGCTCGTAATACTGGCGGTTTTCGTAGAGTTAATGTATAGCATGAATGGGGGGGGGGGGGGGGGGGTTTACTGTACAAATACGTTTTCCGTATTCGATATCCGATCACGGAATACAGACACGGAGTTTCGTGAACGTAGCGCAGACGTTCGTTTCTTCTCATTCGGGATTTCTACCATTCTACCTAAACGTACGTACAGAACGTGTTCCGTTCGTAATAAAAACGAACGTGTGCAGCAGTCAATGAGTATTTTGTATAGATTTGATGCATTCGGATGCCCGCATTCAGAAAATGAATGCGAAAAAAAGTATTTATCCGGTTAGCCTTAAAATGTATTGAGATTGAGACTTCCGTTTTTGTAACGTGTACTGTGCGATATAGTGTTGCTGGCATAGTTCGGTTAGCAAACTCGCCGTGATGACTAACATCCAACACACAAACTTGGAGTTCTCGTTAGTTAGTTCACGATCGTTGCATTATCACGGTCTCGAAGGACACTAAACACAGGTAACATCTAACATCGAACATCCAATAGGCCCCGAAGCGGTTCTCAAACTTTTTTGGTGACGGAACCCTTTTGGAAAGCGAAATATTTGACGGAACCCTAAAATAAAACAATAGTTTTTAAAAGTGTATTCTTTATTAATAAGCATAATAAAAGTACGACCAGAGAGGGTGTTTTGATTTTTCTAAATTATTGCGGAACCCTTATAGGGGTATTGTGGAGCCCTAGGGTTCCGCGGAACACACTTAGAGCATGACTGCTCTAGGTACCCTTCAGGGCCTACTTTCATTTAATACCCCTATTGCTGGGTTTGAAAAGCAACTGTTATCCATCTTTTTTGAGCGGCGGCCATGTTGAATTTACGTCAATGTTGCTACGTTCATAATGCTCTACTGATAAAGGCCTTTCATTTGATACCCATATTGCTGGGCTTAGAAACGAACTTTTATCAGTTTTTTTTAGCAGCGGCCATATTGAATGTTGTGCTATTTTCCTAGGTTCATAGTGCTCTACTCTTCAAGGCCTTTCATTTGATACCTATATTGCTAGGTTTGGAAACGAACTTTTATCCTCCTTTTTTGAGCGGTGGCCATGTCGAATTTACGTCAATATTGCTAGGTCCATAGTGCTCTACTCTTGAAGACCTTTCATTTGATACCTATATTGCTAGATTAGAAAACGAACTTTTATCCACCTTTATTGAGCGGCGGCCATGTTGAATTTATTTATGTGTTGCTAGGTTTATAGTGCTCTACTCTTCAAGGCCTTTCATTTGATACCCATATTGCTAGGTTTGGAAACTAACTTTTATCCACCTTTTTTGAGCGGCGGCCATGTTAAATTTATGTCAATGTTGCTAGGTTCATAGTGCTCTACTCATCAATGCCTTTCATTTGATACCCATATTGCTGGGTTTGGAAACGAACTTTTATCCGTTTTATTTGAGCGGCGGCCATGTTGAATTTAGGGCGATTTTCCTATGTTCATAGTGCTATACTCGTCAAGGCCTTTCATTTGATATGCATATCGCTGGGTTTGGAAACGAACTTTATCGGCAGTCATGTCAAATTAAGTCAACGTGGCTAGGTTCAATGTGTTCTACTCTTTAGGTTCTTCGTTCGATATCCATGTTCCTTGGGTGGATCCAAAAAATGTGATCCGTCATTTTAGACATTGGGATCAAGAGTCCCGTCCCGTCCCTCTACGCGTAACCCAGAACATTGCAGTCAGATATTTTTTTTAATTATCAATATTTATCTATTACTTTTAATAGTTTTAAATGGATGAAAGAGTTTGATTCCTTAGTCGTAATGTAAAAACATATAACACCTTTCAAAATACCTTGAAAAGAGTATCTTCATTTTTCAACATTTCAAATATTTAAAAAATTGTACCGATTTTGTGAAAATTAGTCAAGAATTAAACCAATCTACAAATTTTATGGTCACTCGATAAGTATTATCATAAAAAATGCTTTATACATTGGTTGTATGGCTTGATCTTTTTGCCTTACCACCACGGTACGACATAAGAAAAAGACAATTTGGTTGGCGAAATCCAGTTGGGCACAGCCATTAACAGAAAATATTAAATTTTATTTGTACTATGTGAAACACTTCATTCCTGCCTTTCAATTTTCGTAATCCAATTACTTAAGATCAGGCTGTATGGCGTAGTTCCATTGCCTTTCCTTAGTGGAAGAAAATACCTTCTCTCTGTACTGTGTGACAGACTTGTCAAAATAATTTCACGTGCGCCATGTTGTTTTTCTACCTAAAGCCAATTCGAAAATTTTATATGGTATTTTTTCACTAAAAATAAAAAGTGAATTTAAACAAACGAAATTATGCCTAAATGTTCTTCCGGAAAATTCTAAGCATTGTGGTGTAAGCCATATCAAATTCTGTCCAGTAGTTTCGGAGATCTTTCCGGACAAACAGACAAACAAACAAACAAACCAACAAACAAACAATTTTTTTAATAACTATTCTATCGTGTTCTGCTAATGATTTTAAGGCGACCTGTGTATTTTTTTTCTTAATATTTCGCAATTACAGATTTTTGTACCCCTACGATTTTATTATATAAATAATAATAGAGATTCTTTCTGTATTCGATAGAGTATACTCCAAGGGTGGTCCCATTGTCACCAAAGGATCTGATGATGGGATCTCATGAAAATCGAGAAAAACCCTTAAAGAACAATGGCCAAATTGGACCTGACTATGGGCATAAATCAAATGTATGTTAAAAGATATGCTTTTATGAGTTCATCTTAAAAATGTAACTATTAAACCTCAAGAACTTCGAGTTTCAGAGAAAATAATGAATTCGTAAAATCATTTTTCTCGCATATGAAATCGTAATATAGTTTTTGAACGGTTTTGACCATAGATGATAGATCTTGAAAATGACGTCAAGTTCCGTTTCACATTCTCGTATAAACAAATAAAATTAGATCTTCGCGCTTAATTGAAAAAAAGATATTTTTCCAAAAATAACACTTAACAACATTAAAAATGTGTTTATTTTTTGAGAATAGTATTTTAACTTGCTGAAACGTATAATACTAAGCAAACGACGCATAATTCAAAGTATTGGTTCTTTTTGGTGATTTGCGTGTAAAGGATCGTCACTGTCGAAATCGAATGACATATTGTCTTTCATTGATTTTACACTTTTTACGCTTGCTACCTAAGTATATTGAATTGATCTGTGAGTCAATCTTTGCGTTTGCTTCTCTAAGTAGGTACTGTGTGATTTTTGATTCTCCTTTGTGCTGTGTTTTGACCCCTATTTTGTTTCACGAACTCTGATATCACCTGCTGCTTACGACCATCTTATATAAGTATTGATAGAAAATATTGTGTCTGGAAAGGAAGCTATCACAGAATATTATTGTAGTTGTTTGGTAGACTGGAAAACAATTGTATGCTGTGCCCGTGTTATGACTATGACTGTGGTCTAAGATACCTTGGGCAGGCCAAGCACCAAGATAATACAATAGCGGTACCAGCAGGTTTTTTAGACAGTGTTGTTATAAATATAAGAGACTACATTGAATAAATCTTGAGAGAATCAAAGTGTTTTATTTCTAAACATCCTTATTGTTACATACTTGTATATTAATGAAATCCTATTAAATATTATATGTTCACGTAACGTTTCTTATTATTTTAACATAATACAGTTCTAAGTTTACTCAGGGATTAAAAAATATATTGCTCCTACTCCTAACCTAAAACGGAGTGGCTATTCCATGAAGCAAATGGGCTATTCAGACCCCGGGTCCCTATCCTTAGACTATAGAAGTTGATTACTATTCGGACCCGATAGAATCGTAATCGAAAAATAACTAGGATAAATTGAAAACTGACGGAACTTACCTATTGAACCTTACCTAAGGTAGAAATTGTGACCACACACAGAATATTTAATGAAACTGCATATTTCATGCTATAGGGATCCGGGTCCGAATAGACACAGCCAACCTAAAAAAGGAAAAAGAGAATGGGGGTAATTCTGAAGTTACCTGCACTAAAACTAAAACTAAAATTAAACATATAATTTTAAATTAGTTTTAGGTAATTCGTATTCTGAAACGCCGGACTCTCTTAATTTAAACTGTATTTGACAATTTCTTAAATTGAATACACAGATTATAAATACACCTAGTGCTGTAGACAGTGTTGCCAGATTTTTTCCACCTTCCCCCCCAAATACATTTAAAAAACCCCTAGTTTCTCCAGTTTGGTTGATAAAAAACCTCTGACTATTTTGGCCATGTCATATACATAAGCTTTCTAATATTGACAATAAAAAACTTAGAAGTTTTCTTCAAATTACCTATTTTAATTTATTTCACATACATAGCCGTGTGTCTGTCGATTCGGATTTTTCGTTATAAATGTCTGTGTGAGGCTGTGGAAAACAGTCTTTTAGCCGGAATTATGATAAACAAGACAGTTCAATGGTAACATAAGTGTTGCCAGCTAATACTCGTAAGTTTTAGTGTCCCATTCATTCTATTTGGTGAATAAATTGTCGGTCTTGTCTGATATAAAAAGGAATTTGCCATTTGGTTAGAATAGTAGAAAACCTTCAGAAAATCCCCTAGATAAATTTCGTGATATCAAAACCTCCAAAAAACCTCAAAGACCTGCAAAAACCCCTAGGATTTAGGGAAATCCTCTGAATTTGGCAACACTGGCTGTAGAAAAACGGGATAATTTAGAAACATTAAAAACAGCAATATTCTACTAATTTTACTATCAGAAATTATTAATTTAAGATTTGATCGTATTTGTAAATAACAGAAAAGAAATTTTATTATTTATCATTCATTTTATCACAAAAGAAAAATTATTCGACATTTATTTTGGGATTGTGATGGCTTCGCGCCTATGCCATGAAATAAAAAAAATTACGTGGTAGTCTGTAGTTGTATAGATAGGTACATCGTGACTTCCTCTGAATTTTAAAATTGCGTATTTTGTTTCATTAGTAATTTTTGTTTTCTTTTCATAATAACCGCTGTTATTTATTGACAAATAATAGTAATTGCTAGGCAACAAATTTTAGATAGGCATACTTTTATCTACAGATAGAATATTAATTTCTGTTGTAAGAGTAAATACATACATACATAACCTACCTATCATCTAAATGTCAGTACTATTAGACTACTTGGGAACAAACAAATTACAACTCACGACTTGGCAATTGATGCTATAAAAGCCTTTCCTTATAAATGCCATAACAACCAATTCATCATCCATTTGGCAAGTTGCACAAAAAAATTTGACTTCGGTAATGTTAGAAAATCGTTAAAAAGTAACAAGATAAATTTAGACGGCACCTAAAAGTTCACCTCCTAAAATTAGTTTGACATATTTAAAATTATAGAAAAAATTACATTTAGGAAGCATGTCAGAATACGAAAATAACATCTAACACTAAATTGAGTAGTTTAGTAACGTCACTCTTAATTTTAGAGTTAACTTGTGAGTTCTGAATACCAAACGGTGATTGACATTTCTATCTCTAATTTTATTTAGTTATAGTTTTAGGTGGTCGCTTCAGAATCACCCCCAATATCTCCCATTCCTGAAGTTTTTAATGAATTATTGAGCTATGGGACTAATTCAAATAATGTTAGGTCTCTAACGAATACAAAAGTAATGATGCCCATGGTTATTTAATATCAGGTCCAGCTACTATGGGGTTTTGGCCGATGTTCTTTTCAGGTGTCCAACGTGTTTTGTGTGTACCTACCTATGTAACGCGACTACTCCGCCAATTGTAGACCGATTTTCAAAATTGTTTTTGTATTTGATAGAGTATACTCCTGTGGTAGTCTTATGGTCACCAAAGTCAGGATCTGATAATGGGATCCTATGAAAATCGAGGGAAACGCTAATTTAGGGTTTCTTTCACTAAAAAGATTTCATTCACTAAAAAGTTAAAAATAAAAAATATTTTACAAAAAATAAACACCGACATCAAAAACACTGAAAAGTTAAAAATAATATAACAATAGGTACAGACAACATCACACTTTTATATTGAAGTCGGTGACAAATTTTAAGACTTTCTATGAGATCATCGTTTGGCACCGACTTCAACATAGAAGTGTGATGTTGTCTGTACCTATTCTTATATTATTTTTAACTTTTCCATGTTTTCGAAGTCAGTTTTTATTTTTTGTATACACCATTTATATTATACTAGTCAAAAGGTTAAAGCATAACTTCAAGATTTAAAAAGTTACATTCTGCTTCTATGCACTATGAGAGTTTAGTGCAATAATAATAAATACTTCCTAGTTAATTCTCTACTATATTTGAATAAACTCTAGAATAAATGTGTCGCCGCTACCGTGGATGTCGGAAAAAACGACTAAAATAGTTTAGTGTAATTTAAAATATAGGTTATAGTTAATTCTGAACTATGAATAAACTCTATAATACATGTATCGCCGCTACCTAGGTATCTTCTCGTGGATGTCGTAAGAGACGACAAAAAAGTTTAATGCATTTTTTTTTACTTTGTAGACATTTTTATACCTTTAAAATATGGCGAACTTAGGTAGGTATTCGGTGTCTGTACTTTAATTCACCTACGAGCACCGATAACTTACCTGACATAGCTACCTACCTAACATATCTAACATATGTAAATGTAGTTAGGAATATGGGTACTTCTTGTAAATAAAGGAGAATGCCAGAATTTGCCCCACTGGTCCCAGAGTTACGACAAAATGTAAATAAATACTTAAATAAAAATAATAATTTTGGAGGCATTCAATAATCAATTAAGCGTGCGAGAGCAAAACTCAAAATAAAATGCATTTCATCAAAGGAAACAACTATTTCGAAGCCATTTTGAATGTTGTTTTTTCACGGCTTTGGGCATTAGCTTTTTGCGCCGGGCCCAGCCATAGACGTAAAGGTTGTGTCTATTCGGACCCGGGTCCTAATAAAAGTCGATTGCTATTCGGACCCGGAACATGAAAACATGCAGTGTTCATCCAGTTTCATGCTCCGCTCGCTTCGCTCGCTCCACTGCGTATGGTCACAATATCTAATCTAACCTACTTTTTTCAGTTTGATCTTATAAGTTATTTTCGATAACAATTCACTATCGGGTCCGAATAGTAATCGCATTCTATAGGGACCGCCTATCTCAAAACAATAACTCGCTATCGCTTTCGTGACATTAGAACAATAGTTCTAATGTCACAGGTGACATTAGAATTATTGTTCTAATGTCAAGAAAGCGATAACGAGTGATCGCTATGAGATAGGCGGTATGCGTTCCGGGCGAGGAATGATGGCGACGTGATGATGGATTTTACGTAATAATTGATTTTTGCGCGTGGAGCATGAAACATGCATTATCATGCTCCGCTCGCTTCGCTCTCACGGCTATGTGTGGTCTGTCCAACCTACAGTTTTAGATTTTATCCTATAAGTTATTTTTTATTACGTTTCTATCGGGTCCGAATAGCCACTCCGGAGCGTAAAAGCCATTCCGCCTTATAACCATATCCATATCTAATCTTATTAACAAAAGTGAAAGATCATCAGGCTTAAATCAAAACTAAGTTTTGTAATAAGACCGAGTGTATTTAATGTCCATAAAACGAGGCTACTTTTTCAAGTGAGTGCTAATAAGTAGCAAGATAATAAACAGAACTACTAATAAACTAACTTTTTAATAGTTTACAATGGGCCTAGACAAAAGCCACACGATTATTTTTTCGTAGTTGTTCCGAAGAGAAAATGTATGGAAATGACATTAGAATGTGATAGCCTCACGCTCTGTTTTCCGCAGCTAATGTCATCTCCGTACATTTTTTCTGCGGAACGACTGTGGAAAAATGAGCGTGAGGCTTTTGTCTAAGCCTATAGGTCTAGAATAGGAGCTAGTTCTGTGTACAATTGCTTCACGCATTTTGGTCATAAGTACTATAGTAACTTCACTATTAATAACATATCATTATTCTATTCTTAGACTTGGATCAAGTCAAAATCAACACTGGAAATGGAGGATCGTTGACTTAAAATGTAATCAGTGTATTTGTCGAATAGTTTCTTTTAACATGGCTTAAAAGTCATGATGACGGAGCTGTAAAACAGGGGATTAAAATAAAAAGCAACATAGACAATTAGACATTTCCGTTTTGTTGCCTTAGCTTGTTGTTGTTTGGTTTGTTTTGTGTTTTTTTCTGTGTGCGTGCGATTCTAATTCATCGTATTTTTTAAAGTAAATTACTAATGTCGAAAATGTCGCGGTGCATAAACTGTAGTTTGTGTATCACTTCAACGAAAACGTTTCGTATCAGATTTGAACAGAGATGCGCAACGTAGCTAAAGGTAAATGATTGTACTCACTCATTCCATAAATAGCTATTCATTAGATGAAGTTTGTTTTACTTCATTCTCTCTTCACAACATGTGAACATATAAAATCATTTTATAGAAATATTATTTATTTTCAGCTCTGACCAAATGCAGTTCAATGGTTTCAGTGCTACAAGATCCTAAGACGGTTGTCAGATGATGGAAACAATGAATCTCTCGGTCATCGAGTAGGTATGCATTGGATGTAAGCACTCTCTTTTAAGAGGAAGGTACACTGTTAAGCAACACAGAATTAGGTACCGGTGAAGAGGTATTACATATAGTTTTGTCATGGGTGTGAAAAATGAGGTGTGTATTATAAAAATTATTTTGAACATACTCTTTTAACTTTTTGTTAAATATATTATGTAAGTAATTATCATTAATATCATACTATTTTTTTCAGGTAATATTTCATCCACCTATTGCTTGCTATAATTGTTGGGGAAGAGCTAATCAGCATCTGGAAAGGAATGTAAGCAGAGTAGGAGGTTTTATGGAGAATGAGACTGGTGGTGATCTTACTCAAGAAGTGCCAACCCCACCTCCACTACATCAGCCACTAATTGAATACTTCTGAAATATTTGGTGTAACTGGAAGCATTATAGCCTTCCTCACTGTAAGCATGTTAATATGCCGAGGATGCAACAATGCAGTGCGTCGATTAACCTACAGCACACACAAATATGAAAATCTATTGAGAATTTTTAATTGTGTGTTGTGATCGGTACATCTTAAATGTGTCAGTACCATATAAGGCAGTGAATATTGATGCACGGAAAATGATGAAATTGTTTAACAATCAAGTGACATATTTTTTTAGGAATGGCGATGTTTTTATTCTTGATAGGACATTTTGTGGTACCAGAAATGGAAGCACACAGCTATAAAGTCATCGAACCTGAAACTGTGAATAATGAAGAATATAAATTGACAACATTGCAAGCCAATAAAACCAGCTGCGTAACATTCCCAAGATGGGTAGTTGAAGTAGTAAATAGCATGTTTAAAAGAGGTTACAAAATACAAAATATTATTTAGACAAGACTATTTCAATTGCGCTTCATAAATAATTCAATAATAATACATGAAGAAACAATAAATGATTATAAATATAAACATTCGAATTTTATTATACACCCTATTTAAAGACCAGAATCTAGACTGGCCAGACACAGGCAGGCTGCAATTCGTTATAAGCTGTCTGTCAGCTACAGCAAAAAAGCCACAACTGTAATGATATTACACAATAAATCTGTTTTATTGACTCTCTAGCTTTCTTACTACATTGATTGATTAAACGCAACTTGCAAGTCAACATTTCGAGTAGTAGTAGACTCCCAGCAGTGTTGAATACACCCTGAGAGCTGCCGCTCCTTTGTATGACACCTAAGCAAACACTTCAATGTTAGCTGTGCAAAAGTTTGAGTCCTATTCTAATAATTTGTCTAAGCCTTAGCCTATAATTGTGTTGAAACTTGCATTTTCTCTAGGCTATGGGTATTTTTTACCTAGCTTTATAATTGTAGATATCCTCAAAATGGAACAATATTATTCAGTTGCATTTTTTATTGTTTCTTGCACTAACGATATTAAGAAGATTGGCGTTTTCACGGTTAAATAAAAGGTGTTAACCATAGCTGACAAATACACGAATACGGTAGAAGTATTGTAATTGTAATTAATGACTTATATCCGTCAAAAAATATTATTTTATAGAAAATAATACATATTTTTAGAATTCAATGCAAATGGTCTTTTCGCAACTTTGCTGATCAAAAATAGCAGGCGCTTATTTTTTAAGTCTAATATCTTTATATTCGCACGGTGTTTAAAACTATCTTTTATATATATAAAAAGCCATTACAATGACGCATACGTGAGTATAAGTATCAATTGTGGGCGTGCATATTTACAAGTGGGGCATAGCTCCATACATTTTCTGGCATTGTCCTTACTTATAATCGCATTTAAATTGTTTTTCTTTTTTGACAACCCTTATACATTTGCGAGTGACAGCGTAAGTTCCCATGCTGCCGGCGGCATCGTCCGACATCAAACGCGTTTCTAAACTGTATGATTGTTAAACTGTGGCTATACTGTTTGACTTTTGGACCGTTCTTATGTCGCTCGTAATAGTGGCGGTTTTCGTAGTGTAAATGTATAGCTTGAATGGGAGCTTACTGTACCAAAATGTACTGTGACTACCGAGTCAAATTATGTATTTGAATGATTATGTTATGCCGCGAACATTTCAATCTATCCATAGATACCTACATACCTACCTACCTACTTAATTTATGTCTGTCAGAGCACGCGGATAAATGGCCTTATCGATGCCTTATCGCTAATACTCGACATTGGCAAAATTGACAAATCTGACAGAAGCCACTTATCCTAAAAATTGAATTGAACAGCCTTAAGCTGATCGCACATATGCCCGCGCCGCACGCGCCAAACGCGCCGCATTTTCTGATGGCCGCACGCGCCGTACGCGCCGTAAGCAAATTTTTAGTATTGCCCACACTCTTTTTTTAACTCCACCATACAAATGGTCGGGTCTGTGAAAAAATGTATGGGGAGAAGAGGAGAATATGATTATATTAACATTGGTAGGTTTCGGCTTGATGGGATATGTGGTTCGATCCTAGTGTAGAACGTTATTTTGCATTGTTTTTTTTTAAATTTATAATGTTTAAATAAAAAAAACATTTTTATAAAGACGTCGCCCCACACTTGGATTTTCTCCTGTGTCGTGAGTGCAGTTACAAACACAGAATATCACATGCACATACGCCCAGACCGGAACAAATTTCTGTAGGCCATACAAAATATATGTCCCATACGGAATCGAACCCGCGACCCGCTGCGCAGTAGGCGATCACTCGACCTCTGCACTAACCGTGTCGTCGTTAATTAATAAAAAAGTAATATTTTTTATTAAATTAAAAAACAAATTAGTAAAATGAACAAAAAAGCAATAAGAAAACAAAATAATAAAAAAACAAGATCAAAAGGATTTAAGTTTAGATTAAAATATTAATTTTCCGTCCAGTTAAATGTCTACGATCCGGAAAAAGTTTCATCGTAGTTTCATAAAACCACACAATGATTTTTTTTGCTACGAATCATGCAGATTCGTCCCATTTCAGTTTGCTTGTCTGAACAAGCACACAAAATTTGGGACTCCTGCTTACATAGTAACTCTGTATATACATATTATACGCCCTTTCATTTTGCAATTCACTGAGTAATAATAATATAGGTACCTACTACTATTTACTTACTTATGTTTTTAACAACCACTAGGTACCATAAAGACGTATGGTATTATATGTATAATCTGTCAAGAAATGATATGTTTGGGGATTTCTGCGTACGTACATGTAGGGTAATTCCTGTGTATCTGGTAACACTGAGTATCAGCACGCGCCGAACGCGCCGCATTATATGATTCAGCGTCATCAGCATTTATCCCTAGTACCCGAACACCAACCGCATTTTAGAAATTCGGCGCGTACGGTGCGGCCAAATGTGCGAGGTTTCATATAATTTCATACAAGAAATTCCAAAAATGCGGCGCGTGCGGCGCGTGCGGCACGGGCATGTGCGATCAGCTTTATCGTAACGTGTTCACTTATTAGTTTAAGCTGGCGTCACACCGCTGGTCGCTCTGATCACGACGAATTTGATATTTTACCTACCTACTTTTTTTTTTTCAAAATAAGTTCTTTCGTTGTATTTGTTGGTAATTTGCTGCAGCCCAACTGATTCTTTCGGAACGGGAAGTTGATACCTTCTATTTACCTCCCAGCACAAAATTTTTATTTATATATATCCTATACATTAAAAAAAAAAAAACGTCGCCCCTCTCTAGAATTTTCTCCTAGTGTCGTGGGTGCAGTTACAAATATAGAATATGACATGCACATATACGCCCAGACCGGAATAAATTTCAGAAGGCCATACAAAATATTTATCCCGTACGGGAATCGAACCCGCGACCCGTTGCGCAGTAGGCGATCACTCGACCTCTGCGCTAACCGTGTCGTCAAATTAACATTACATTAAATTAACAATACATTAACGTTTATTTATCATTGCTTACCAGTAATTCTTTCAATTATCAAGACCTTTGGAAACTTAGAAATGGCTTTAACAAAAAAGTATATACCTATTTGGTACCTGTCCATGTAATTTTTAAAGCAGTAAATTTTCTCGTTAAAGAAAATAGTGAGTTATGTATTACAAGAGCGAGTTTATCTCTACCAGTTAACACTTTGCAGGTCACATTTTGCATGCAAGTTCTCTGCGACTTTTTTTCAGTTAGGAACGCCTTAACGCGTCCACTGGGTATTACGATTATCAATGTTAAGCAATGGTCACTACGATTAAGGAACTTGATGAGTGATCTTAATTTCAAACAACTCCGGCATTGGAAGGCATGGTAAATCCTGCACCTGCCGGAGTTAACCCACCTATCGATCTATATCTCATAGAGATGGTAAATGCTCTAAGATCGGACTTGAGAGAACTAAGACTTATCTGTGCTGTAACAACACAAGGAACAAACACAGTTAAAGGAATTCGTATTGGTTATAAAATAAAACAAAGCTAATGTAAAACTTTTACTTTTTAAGCCATTAAAAGAAACATTACCTAAACCTTAAAAACTTTGCATAGTTGACTCAAATCTCAGCGCAGCTGTGTCAGGTATTCAATAGATTCCATTTGTGTAGCTTCTAAAATCTGCAAGGCGTCAAATTCACTGTCTAGTTGCTCCAAAATTGTGGTTTTATCGTTAATTTCAGCCTGTTAAAAATACATTTAGTTAACGCAGGTAAAACTCTTAGTATTACCTTATTTATACTTATCGATTTGTTATTCTGAGGAGCCGAGGGCTACCAATGAGCGAGCGGGCCACACGACCTGTACAGATGTTGTGACCGACACCTTTGATTTATATACTTAAGTATATTATCAAAGGCTGACACATATTAAAGGTCTCCAATTAGGCCTGCGGCGGTAAAGAAGCCAATGAGACAGAGCCTTCGCATCGTGATTTTGTAAAGTGGCAAACTGAGACCACCTAGTGTGGATAAAAGCATAGCACTCCCAAGGAATGTAAATTAGTGTCTCGTCATCCCACTTCTGGTCTGACGAAAACGTTCTCATCATCTTAAAATTCAAATCATCAATCAATCAAGCAATAATTCTTTATTTTGTAAAAATGAAGACACGTCAATTGGTACATCATCATCATCATCACAGCTCATATACGTCCCCACCGAGGGGCTCGAGCCTACCCTATATTAGGGTGATTAGGCCTTAGTCAACCACGCTGGCCCAGTGCGGATTGGTCGACTTCACATACTTACATCATTGAATTTCTTCGCAGATGTATGCAGGTTTCCTCACGATGTTTTCCTTCACCGTAGGAGCGTCAGACAAATGTATGTACATATGAGATTCGAAAACGAAAAACACATTGGTGCATGGCGGTCTCGAACTCGGACCTCCCGATTGGAAGGCAAGTGCCGAGTCCACAGCGCCACCGACGCTCTCCAATTGATACATATTGTTGTTAAAAATCAAGATACATTCAAAAAATATTTTATTTTATTTACTGCAATAAAAATCAGATTCACAATATTCAACGCCCACATCTGATTCATCTGAGCTGCTTGATTCATCATCATTGACGCTTATTATAAATTGCTCCATCTCTTCCGTGATCCTATCCCTGCTCTTGTAGCGATTTTTAACGTATAGCAAATGCTTTGTATTTTATGACAAACTTTTTTTATAATTTCTTCTAGTTCTGCTGCTGATACAGACATGTTTCTGTTTGTAACCTTGTACTTTCCTAAACTCCATTATGACTTCTAAGTATAGGGTTAAGATCAAAATTGTATGGAGGAATTCTCAATACCTCATAACCATACTCCCATAAAACTTTGTCTTTCTCATAGCTCAGGTTTGTGCTTCTGTACCAAAACCGAGAGTTAATTACAAAGCTACAAGTTTATTACAAAGTATCAAAATCACTATGTTCAACTAAACTACAAAGGGACATTGTATCAGTGTTGCAGCTTGAAAAAATGTCAGGTTCAGCTTTCATTGGCCAGACTTGGGGCAAAAATGACAGTTCTAGTTACCAACCGTAGTTAAAGAATAGGTTTGCTGGTCGTTATTGTGGCCGTCTAGTGCGTGAGATCCCGAAAGTGGGTATTATACCATCCTGAATTCAGGATCCGATATTCAGTGTCCGATTTAGGACAATAAATTCAGTCGCTGAAGCTCCTGATTACACGTTCACTGATTCATGGCTCTGACTCAGACTTAAAGGACGAGCGACACGTGACGGACGTGTCGTGAGAAAAGTGTGACAAAATGCCTCCAAGTCTATCGAAAAACCAGAAAATTGGTATTGCCATAGCCCTAGCGGTTGGCTCTATACATGTAAAAAAAAACGAAAAAAAGAATGAGATGGGTGAAGGAATATTTGTTATTGCGTCAAAAGCTAGCAAGTATGAACATTATGGGTGTGTTAGAACCTAATAACACACTGTACCCGTCGTTTCTGATATTTTTAATCATATAGTTTGGATCACTTTTGTTCCAAAGATAAGGCATGACCATAAATAATTCCAAGATATTTTGAATAACCTCCTTTTCTGTAGTCATTTTGTTTTGTGTGCGCACGCAATAGATGGGAGCCAAAAACAAAACGTGCGCTCACGACGGTAGGCGAGCGGCGACTGAGCGTCCTAAATCCTAAATGTGATTACACCCATTCGATTTAGTATCCGATTTAGTATTTAGAACGTCGGAAACCATCCTTCTCCTAAATGGGCTCCTAAATCGGATGCTTCTATTCCTAAATGCGATTTAACTTCTCTGAATTCAGGAACGGCTAAATATCGGATCCCGAATTCAGGATGGTATAATACCCACTTTATTAGAGGTTATTGTGTTCGTTTCTCAGACCAAATAAAAAACTTTTTTATTTGATCTGAGGTTCGTTTATCTAAAGCTTGAAACAAACTATTGTGTCGTGTTGTGCTGTGACGCGTCAGAAGCGTATCGGTTTCATACATTTTATATGGCTAGAAACACATTAGCGCCACAACCGATACGCTTCTGACTAGTTTTGACGCGTCACAACACAACACGACACAATAGTTTGTTTCTGCCTTAATTCATTCTGTATCGTCACAGCTCATATACGTCCCCACCGAGGGGCTCTTGCCTACCATATTAGGGTGATTAGGCCTTAGTCAACCACGCTGGCCCAATTTCTTCGCAGATGTATGCAGGTTTCCTCACGATGTTTTCCTTCACCGTAGGAGCATCAGACAAATGTAGTACATATGAAATTCGAAAACGAAAAACACATTGGTACATGGCGGTCTTGAACCCGGACCTCCCGATTGGAAGGCAAGTGCCGAGTCCACAGCGCCACCGACGCTCTGACTAGTTTTGACGCGTCACAACACAACACAACACGACACAATAGTTTGTTTCTGCCTTAATAAAATTCATTCTGTATGTTGTCTCTTAAAAATACTAACTTGTAGCTTTGCTTGTTCAGTTTCCTTCTCTTTCACGATGGACTTAAGCAGGTTAGTAGCACCAATGGCAGCCATTTTTTGTTTCTCGACATTATCACCAAGAATTTTTAGTGTATCCAGTAAAGAACTGATAATTTCACTGAAATCCTGAATCTCTGAAACGATATATAATGCTATTTGAATCAAAATAATTAGGAAGATGTAAAAAGCAGATAAGCAAATTTTTTTAATTGGTTTCTTACAAAAGATTTCACTTTTTTGCTGATTTGTCACTTTGTGAGGCTTAGGCGCAAGCGGGAAAATTTATCCTATTTTTTTTGTTCCGTTTAGTTTTTGAATGTAATCTTCTATAAAATATAGGCAGTAAAGTATATTCAGGTGATTATAGAGAACTCTTCAAAAATGTGCACTATTCAAATCTAAAAATATTTTACTGATAGTAAGGTCTCGCAATTATGAGGCTTGATTTTAGGAGGAAACGTTACCCTTTACAACTGTCAATAACTTTTACAAAGTGTTGCCACCTTGCGATGATTGATTGATTATTTTACAAATGATAATTTATTATTTGAAAGTAAATTAATAAAATTATTGTGGTTGTCGTCAAATAAATATATTTTCTTTCTCTCTTTCTTACCTAACACTCCGGTCGACTTCGGCCAATAATTACAATGTAAATGACTGTTACTGTGCACGCAGTAGCCATCACACAATGCATTACACGTTTTGCAAGTTTAAATCAATTCCGTCAGTCATGATATCATAATGGTGACTTTATGGAATGAAGGAATCAATGTAAACGTCAGATTAGCTGATAGGTTATAATGCCTATTGTAGCTATATATAATTATATTATTTATTGTACACACACTTTTCAAATAGAAACATATTATACAACAAACATGTACAAGGGCGAGCTTATCTTTTGAAGAGATCTCTTCCAGCCAACTCTAGCGAAAGTGTAAAATTAAGTAGATGCGGGACGAGGTGTACATTTATAAATTTACCTTACTACTATTATAACTTTATAAGTAACATACACTAACACACGCACAGGTATATATATATCACTATGACAAATTCGAGAGCAGATGAGCTTTTAGCTGCTTATTAAAAACGACACTGCAAGTGTTTTTACGGATATCAACCGGCAGAACATTCCACAGTTGAGCAGCATGCACTGTAAAGGATTTGTGGAAGAACTTTGAGTGATATTTATAATGTAGGTATTATAAATGTTAGTAAGTGCTAACATTATGTTTCTTGAGGCCATTCTTCTTATTAGCTAATAAAAGACGTCCTGCATAGGCAACAGTACAAAAATTGGACAATCGGACAATTGTACAAACATTCGATAATATTGCCGATTATGTCGTGCTCAATCTTTTTATTTTTAACTAGGTAGCTTTCCGCTCGTAGCCTCGCTCGCGAATCGCGTTAATTTCCCATGGGAATTTTACATTTTCCCGTAGTAATATCAATTTCATAGCCTATGTTACTCAGTGATAATGTAGTGTTCTACAAGTGAAAGAATATTTAAAAAGGGTCCAGTAGTTTCGGAGCCTATTCAATGCAAACATACAAACAATCAGATCTTTCCTCTTTATAATATTACTTGTTAAGGACTGAGGATATCTTAAAATTTTAAATGAAGGTTCTTGAAAAGAAATAAAAATATTCAAGTTTTCAAGTGTTATTGTATGAAGAAGCTAAGTGAAGGATGAAAGCAAGTATGTATGATCGATCATACAAAGTATGAAATATCCTCCCAGCTCGCCTGCTGTGTTACGTTGCTGTTCGTTGGCCGAGCGTAGTTGTATTAACGTAGTTGTAGTTTTAAGCACGAGTCACAAAATAAACGATTTCTAAAAATGCAATAAAGTCTGCAATCATTTACGAGCTCGATATGTTACATTCATAATAAATCTTGATAGCTTAACTAAGGCATCGCTTTTAGCATCATTGGCGGATACATCCCGCCAACTGGAGCTGGGAACTCCATAATTTCGACCTAACTTTTATAAGCACAAGGCGCGATAAACTTTATTTTGTAAAAATTCAATCTAGTAAATTTTAAATAATTAATATATTTTTTTTTTCATAACTTTATTTTTTGTTTACCTACTTGTGATTTTAACCCAGAATGTCCCCCTCCCCCGAAATCCTGGATCCGTCCCTGTTTAGCATCGCACCTGTTTTTTTTGCTGCAAAACCATTCTCAAGTAGTAATGCTTAATATTATATAGGTATTATGTTAAATACAGAAATATATATTACTATTTTCATAGTCCTTGCTCGTGTCTCTAACGTCCTCAGTAGCCTTCAATACTGTAGTCTCCAACACTCGTATCTTATGAATATCATCATAGTACAAGTGGGCTTTTTGTAATTCTTCGGACATTATAATAAATTAATTTACCAGAGAGAGTTTTTATTCAATGTCCTTTAGACAGCTTCAGCTTCCTAAATTTACGTTTCTAATGACGTGATGTGTTTACAGTGTGCGTATTGTAGTCTGTTGCTAAGCAACGGCCGCTGAACTTGTTCACTTATTAGTTTGTGGGCCGCTGCCATGCAATAAATTCACTTATTAGTTTGTGGGCCGCTGCCATGCAATAAATATTTTATTTTTACCAACAAACCCAAACTTCCAATTTAATTTTCTATTAAATAGGTAGAGTTAGGTTTGGAAGGACTTTAGATTAGCAACCCACGATTTGGGGGGTGGAGGTGGAGGGGGGGGTAGGGGAGCTACCCCCCCTGTACCAATCCCCCCTCTCGGCAATGCGTAGTTTTCGAGATATTAATTTTTTAATTTTTCACAAACCTAACCTCAAAATGTATGAGAAAAGGTTGGGTTGTGTATTAACTCATGTTTGCGCCGCATCTAGAACCTATTTATGAATACGAAGATGTAAAAATTGGAAGATCAAAGATATAATTATATGATTTTAGTGGTATAGGGTTCCCAGAGAATAGTAGGGCAGATGACCCGCGGCCGTACCGCCTAACTCAAAGCGAGCACTCGCTATCGTTATCATAACATTAGAACAATAGTTTTAATGTCACAGATGACATTAAAGCTATTGTTCTAATGCCAAGAGAGCGATAGCGAGTGATCGCTATAAGTTAGGCGGTAGCCCCCCGGTTTTGGCCATTTTAAGAGATTTGTCCACTTTGATGCCTTCATAATCTATAGTTTTTGTTAAGGACATACTTAATTGTTTCAAAAAGTAATCAAAAATATGTTGTTCTTTCTAAGCAAAACATTTTTTTTAGAAATTTAAATACCTATAAAAAAAATGACACTTTGTGCCACTTGTGGCCAAATTTACCCCATTTATGGCCACATTCCGTGCCAATTCTGGCCATGAAAAAATAAAACAAATATATTCATAATATTCTAGAATTTATTATTCAGTTAATAAAAATAACAGTAAATGTTTTTATCAATGTAGAAATACCTACTACTAAATTTTAACTTACAAATTAAAGAGATCAACATTGAGGTAAGTGCCTACCAATCTTTGATATTTGATAGTTTTGTTTTGCAATTTTTTTATTTATTTAAGTATATATTTATTTAATTATAAGTTGAAAAGAACTTTTGTTGTAGTTATTATAGTTCTACTTAACTTATAAGAATATCTCTTAACATCTAAGAATACTCTGATATTTCTTTTCACATCATCTGCTTTCTGTTTCTTCGAAAGCCTGAGCATTTTGTTTTTTTGAAAATAGCGAAAACTATCAGAACACACTTTGATTTTTTTTTTAATTATTTCACCTAGTAGGTAGGCAAAGGTCTAGCCATACAGCCTTTTCTTATATAAAGAGGTTCTGTAGTGGGAGGAGAGGAGTTTTATCTGTCTTGATTCTTGATTTGTTTCGAATTCAACTTTAATTTTAATTTAGATATTTTCGACTGTGGATGTTAAAAATTTATATATTGCTGGATATAAATCGTTGTTTTTTAAAAGGTCTTGAGTTGTGCGCGGGATGTTTTCTGGTTTATCATATAATTCTATGAGCTTCTCAATAAATGTAAGACGCTGCAATCCAAAAGCTGAACAATCAAAAAATAAATGATCTAATGTTTGATCATAATTGCCACAATAATTGCATGTTGGAGAATTAATAATATTCATTCGATAGAGGTGAGCATTAAATCGAGCATGTCCCAAACGCAGTCTCGTTAACATAGTAAAAAAGTTTCTGTTTGTCATTACATTACTTTGCGTAAACCAGGGTTTGTTTCCAACTTCACTAATAATAGAAGCCAACCATGTGCCTTTTCTTGTTAATGTTTCTCGCCAATCTTCCTTCCATTGACTGAGTAATTTTTCTTTCAGTAAAGGTATTAAATCTGACGTTGGGATGGAAATATCGTCATCAGGGCTGCCGCTGTCTCTGAGGACGACACTTCTTGCTAAATCATCTGCATTTTCATTTCCGGGGACTCCAATGTGAGAAGGTGTCCAGATCATAACTACCTTAAAGTTTTGTTCCACAAGTTGAGACCACAAATGTTTAATTTCATAAATTATGTAATTAGTGTCTGCAGATAATTTATTATTTTTAAGAGCTTTTAGAGCGCTCATGCTGTCTGTGACTATGAGCCAATATTGATATTCTTGCTGTGCGATATATTCAAGGGCTGCGTAAATAGCATAGCATTCTGCAGAGAAAATGCTAAATTGTGGTGGTAGTTTCAGACCCCTTCCCCATTTCATATCAGGTAAGTAAAAAGCCATAGCAGTACTTGAGATATTCTTTGATCCATCCGTGTAAATAGATTTGTAATCTGGATATTGAGATATTAAGTTAAAGACTTCAGTTCTGTGATTAAGTTTTTTATCAATTACTATAGACATATCGGTAAATTTGCTATTGTATTCATGATCATAACAAGGCCAAGTATAATCTTTTTTGTAAAGATTATATTTTATGTTCAATTCCATTAAAAATGAAAGGTCATGAAGAATAAAAGGGACATTAGCGGTTTGAGAGTAAGGGAAGTGATTGTGAAAATGAATTAATTTTTTTATTAGTAATTTTTTTTTAACACCAAGTAGTTTAAGAAGAAATCTAAATTTAAGGTAGTTAAACCTTATACTGAGAGGGGGAGTGTTGCACTCTATTTGTAGAGAATTTATAGGAGTAGTCTTCATTGCACCTAGTATGAGTCTAAGATTGCAATTCTGTATTTTATCTAATTTATCTACTAACTTTTTGTTAGACCCAAAGCATAAAAAACCGTATTCAAAATGACTACGTACCAAAGATTTGTAGAGCATCAATAATATTTTTGGGTCAGACCCCCAGTGAGTTCCTGCTAAACACCTGAGAATGTTGTATGCTTTGGAAGCTTTTGAAATAACTTCATTTACATATTTGGTCCAAGTTAAGTTTGAAGTGAAGACTACACCAAGAAATTTCACTAATGGAAAAACACAGATATTTGTTTGATTGTAGTAAATGTTCACATGGAATGGTCTAATTCTGTTAAACACTACAGCTTTGGTTTTGCTTGTATTTATGTCTAGGCCAAGATATTGAAAATATTCATGTAACCGGATTAAAGCATTATTTATATTAGTAACTACAGACCTAATATTAGTTCCTGCTGCATAAACAACTAAGTCATCTGCAAATTGTAGGTTATTGACCTGAGATCCTAAAATCATATTTAATTTTCTAATGTACAGTATAAAAATTAATGGACTTAAAATCCCACCTTGAGCTACGCCTTTGTGTGATAACCTAGGCCCTGTTAGATGATTATTGTATTTAACAAATACTTCTCTTCCATGTGAAAACTGAAAAATCCATTTGACAATTTTTTCAGGTAAACCTATAGACAAAAACTCGGATACAAGTATATTATGATTCACGCTGTTGAATGCAGAGGAAATATCAAAGAAAACACTAATAAGGACTTCTTTATTTTTAATGGCATTGTAAATATCAAAATTTAGATGAGCAACGCTCTCTCTGGCAGAACGCCCTCTACGGAAACCAAATTGATTGGCAGGTAGAATACCATTCTTCTCAATAAAGAATTCAAGCCTTTGCTTTATAAGTTGTTCAAAGATTTTTCCCATACAAGAGGTTAAAGCAATAGGTCTATATGAATCAACTTGAAATTTTTCTTTGTTTGGTTTTAAGGCTGGAATTAAGCAGTCAACTTTCCAATCTGGTGGGATAGTATTAGTTGTCCATAAGAGATTATACACCAGTAAAACAGTTTTTTTTGACTGACTTGACAAATTTTTCAGGACTTTGTAGGGAAGACCATCAAGACCGAATGCTGTATCACGTCTTTGGGACAGAGCTGATGTAAATTCTTCAATGGAGAATGGTTTTGTTAAGTAATCACAATTATTTGAAGTAACGAGCAGTTCATCATATTTTAAAGGAATTTCTACTGAATCCGGTGTGTATTTTTTTAAGAAATCAGGAATCCAATGGTCTATGTGACTTTGAGGTGATATAGGGCTTTTGCTGAACCTTTTCATCATACTCCATATTGTAGAAAGTGGGGTAGTTCTATTGAAACTTTCACATAATCTTAACCAGCTTGCTCGTCTTTCCTGTTTTAATACTAATTTTTTGGTGGCCTGTTGTTTTTTAAATTCTATATAATTACTTTGTGATGGATCATTTTTAAACTGTATATAGGCATTTTTGGAGTTTTGTACTGCCATAGTACATTTATTATTCCACCAAGGTAAAGGGATTCTGGGCTTGTGAAACTTTCTTGATTGTAAAGATGAAAGTGAAGAAGCATGTCTGTTGTAGGGCATTGACATCTCTATGGCTGACTGTATTTTATTAATTAGAGTATTATAAATACTTAATGGACTGTGTTGATGACATTCAAAGTTTTCTAAAAGTAAATCAGTGCTCTTTGTATACTTTTCCCAGTCTACTTTATGGAAATTATGATGAAAAGGTGTATTTGATGTGTTATTGACGAAATTGTGCTTAATGTTAATCTTTGTGATTACAGGTAAATGAAAGCTACCTAAGGGATCATCATGTACATGCCATTCACAATATAAAGCTACATTGGGAGATATGATAGTTAAATCAAGAGCATTTCGACGCCTGTTATGGGAGCCAACAGTGGTGGGTTGACCGTCATTTAGTAAAACAAAATTATGGTCCTGTATACAGTTAAGTATGTGATTACCACGCGAGTCACATTGGTCACAACCCCAAGCTGTATGATGTGCGTTGAAGTCACCTGCAATAAAAACTGGCTGAGGAAGACTGCTAAGTAGATTATTTAATTTAGATACTGACACATTACTTCTAGGCGGACTGTAAAAGCTTACTATAGTTATTTCTTTATTTACATCATATTTTAATCTTATAACTAAATTTTGAATAGAGTCATCATAATAAGTATGAATTTTTTTATACTGTAGACTGGTGTGAACAAGTATAGCCACTCCATTATGATCATTACCACTATCAAGCCTTATAATATTATAATTTTTAAATTTAATATGTTGATGTGACTTTAACCACGTTTCACATATAATTGCTATGTGAATTTGTTGTTCGTATAAAAAGTAAGAGAAAATGTGTTTATTGCTATTCAAACTCTGAGCATTCCATTGCACAACATTCAAATAATCCATTAAATTAATTATGAGGGAATTTTATTTTTTAATGAATCTGTAATGACTTCTCTAATACTTTGGGTGCTAATTTTCTCACTATTTTTATTAATACTAATCAGTTTAACAACTGATTCAACAATTATGTTCATAATTACATCTGAGTTCAAGATAGAACTCAGATCTAATGGTTGGAATCTATCCTTAACTAAAGGAGGGAATGACCTTTCATAATTTAAGGTGACATTTGCATAACTTTTTTTCATAAATCGTTCCTTATTTTCTTGTATTTTTTGTTTTTTTAAAGGACAATCCAGTGAAATAGCTATGTGATTTCCTTTGCAGTTGCAACAGAAAGCGTCTCCAGTAGATTTGCTACATTCTCTGTAACCATGCGCTTCACTACAAATGGAACATCGGACCGAGTTCTTACAGAACTTTGCAATATGCCCATATCTTAAACACTTCAAGCACTGTTTTACTGGTGGTATATATGGTCTTACATCAAATCTCCAGCTATTTAAGTCTACACTATCTGGTAATATTGGACATGAAAATGTAATAGCTACGGTTTTTGTTGGTAACAAATTGTGGCCATCATTTATAGTTTTCCGCATGAAACGGCGAATGCAAATTATGTTGTTGGTTGAAGTGAGGGCAGAATAAATTTGCTCATTGGACAGCTCTGGTGGAACATGGGTAATAACGCCAGTAATTTCCGTCGCGGCAGCCGGAATGCTTGCTTTTAACTTATTTGATTTAAGAAAATTTACATTCATTAAAGCTGCATTAGCAAGACCTGGTCGTTCAAATATAACGCCAATTTTAAATTTATTAATCCTTTTTAGTTGTTTTATACCTTTATTATGTCGTTTCAGGATATTGGCAAGAGACATCATATCCCTTGTCCCGAGTGGTTTGTCAGGTTCTGCACTCTCCAAGAACACAATGTACTCGAAGTGCCGGCTATCTTCAGGATACTTCCTTGTATAGTTAGGCACGCGAAAGGGAACATACTTATCTGCTTCAACCTCGATGACAGATGCAGCATCAGAGCTTTCCGCAGACTCCTCATCCTCACCATCTACTTTCTTCTTTCTTTTTCTGGCTGATTTGGTCATATTTTAATTGTTATATATTAAATACTATAAAATAAAAATTATTTGTCTTATTTTTTAATAAATCGCTTATAAAAAGAAACCACAAAACAAGTTTTAACAAAATATGTGAAAAAGGCGCCTGAATTTTTCAAAGGTTCCCGCGCGAAAAACCTAAAAAAACGAACACACTTTGAAAAGTCAATAACAAAAATATGTGGCCACAATTGGGGTTCCTATGTGCACCACTTTAAACTTTTGGCCAGCTGTGTGGCCAAAGATGGTGGCCACATACGCATAACCTCGCTTTTTAAAAGCGTGGCGGTAAAATAACTTTACTTCTATTGAGACAATATGTTTCTTATGTAATATTAACATTAAAATCCAAAAAATAAATAAAGATTCCGAAAATTACAACTGATTACTCACCCGCTCGCCCTATTGTTTTCGCTAAGATTAATCAAAAATTCACGTCCCTCTACAAAAATGGCGTATTACGCAGTATTACGTCAAAGTGAAATTTGCCATATTTCCAACTGTCACCGTTAAAAGTGTTGCTATATTTCAATATTTTAAAAACCGTATAGCATAAAGTAATACAACTGTCTATGCCTTAATCACATCGCTCTGAAAATGGCCAAAAAGGGGGCGGTGGCCAAAACCGGAGCATCTGACGCATGGTCATGTTCTGAACCTAACCTAACCTACAGTAGGCAATTTCGTCATCTATTTTCTTTTTTAATGGCGGGGGACTTCGCCCCCCGAGCCCCTCCTGGTGGGGGGCTGCGCCCCCCCGTCCCCCTGCTCTTTAGTCTTCTAGACAAAAAGATGATTTAAACTTCGCGGCTACGACTGACGTGTTCTGATTTTGACACTTGACAGCTTGAAATCAAAATGGCCGTCAAAGATTGATGACGCGATTGGCGTTGTCGCGGCATAATTTATGCACGAATATAAACAACACAAGCAATATTTGTGGTTGGCCACTAGTTGGGACACCAGTTTAATGTTTTTATATATTTTTATTTAATTCTTGGCCACAAACTATATAGAGATACTACGTATTTCTTGGCACACATTACATTTTATTCACAGTACAGATCAAACAAGACAAGACAGAATCGACATAGACCACTAATTTCGATACCTGAGAGGTACGTTCCGCGTGCGTCTCTCAACGCTACGCCGATTTGGCAAAGGAGCATCGGAACATTCAAACGTTACAGTTTGTAATTTTTTTTGATCCCCTTTTATGGCAATTTGTTAATTATGCCAGCGTCAAGTGAAAGATAGATACGAAACAAAATTGTATGTAAAATCTCAGAAGAATAACTAAAGTGTTATTCTGAGTGTAAAATATCGATTAGGTTTCTTCTATCTGGTATTTGATGGCAACGGCCCTTTAGATTTTGCCATTTTTTAGTGAGATGCGTTTCGTTACATTGATCATCAATACTAAACCAATTTGTTCTAAGCAATTTATCTAATTAAAATGACAAATATATTAAAAATAATGTTACTTAATTATATGTCATTTGCAAAATAATTGGTATTTTAAGAATTTAATTATCATATTTTTATCACTTTGTTACAAACAAAACGCAATGAAATGACGGCCATTTTGATTTCAAGCTGTCAAGTGTCAAAATCAGAACACGTCAGTCGTAGCCGCGAAGTTTAAATCATCTTTTTGTCTAGAAGACTAAAGAGCAGGGGGACGGGGGGGCGCAGCCCCCCACCAGGAGGGGCTCGGGGGGCGAAGTCCCCCGCCATTAAAAAAGAAAATAGATGACGAAATTGCCTACTGTAGGTTAGGTTAGGTTCAGAACATGACCATGCGTCAGATGCTCCGGTTTTGGCCACCGCCCCCTTTTTGGCCATTTTCAGAGCGATGTGATTAAGGCATAGACAGTTGTATTACTTTATGCTATACGGTTTTTAAAATATTGAAATATAGCAACACTTTTACCGGTGACAGTTGGAAATATGGCAAATTTCACTTTGACGTAATACTGCGTAATACGCCATTTTTGTAGACGGACGTGAATTTTTGATTAATCTTAGCGAAAACAATAGGGCGAGCGGGTGAGTAATCAGTTGTAATTTTCGGAATCTTTATTTATTTTTTGGATTTTAATGTTAATATTACATAAGAAACATATTGTCTCAATAGACTTTAGACTTTATCGCTTTTCAAAGCCAGGAACAACAAATATTCGACGGTAAGTGTTGAAATTGACCAGTTTAAACTTCTGACATTGCCAAATCCTTTTTTTGTTATTCAACAAGCCTTCCTCGCAGTTGTCAAACGACGACGTTGAAAACTTCTCTCAAATATCCGCGAAATTATTTTATGAAACTGTCTATCCTGACACTTGACACTAGCAGTAATGGTTGTTATCCTCTCTAACGACCAAGTGCTACAATAAAAAAGACAGAAAAGACCCCTGTTAAAGCGGTAGCGGTTATGTTCACAATAAAAGAGATAACACTTCTTTGAGTTCTATTAGCCTTACTGCAAGGAAATAAAATTATAATAGTCTCCGTAAATAGATAAATTCCGTAGATTAAATATCATAATGATAAATCAACTTTCGCTCATAATATTTTCTTTTTCAGATGGGAATGTGGGCCAAGTATTGTTTTCCAAATGACAGTTGGTCATCTGTGGACTTCCAACGTAAATTATATGCTGAGCAAAGGATTATAAGATTATATACTATTGACTTTATTAATGTTGAAGAGAAGAGATTATCCAAACATGCTGTTCCCGATATGATTGGTTTTGACGAGGTGAATAAAAATAGCTTTTGTATATATCCTACCTGTTTATATCTGTGTTAAAATAAATATTTCTAGCATTTTATGCATTCAATGTGTGGATGCTGAGTCCTGAGAGTGGACTACATCCTAAGACTTGTGATAGTTATATGCCACCTGTAGAGTGCTCTTGTTGCATATTAATAATAATTATTTAGACAGTTCAGTGGTGTGACTATGGTTCATTTATTGATTGATAATGCCAAATTATTAACATTTCAAATTGAGACAGCATACTTTATCAATAGTGCTTGCACTCCATCCAAATGTCTGAGTCTGAGCACTATGGATAAAGTCTGTATTCAATTGTTATGCAGGCTGTACTATAAACTACAGCTTCTTACAATCATCATCATCATCACAGCTCATAATATACGTTACCACTGAGGGGCTCGAGGCTACCCAAGAGTTAGGGTAGTAAGGCCTAAGTCAGCCATGCCGGCCTCGAGCGGATTGGTCGACTTCACATACACCTTTGAATTTCTTCATAGATGAATGCAGGTTGCCTCATGATGTTTTCCTTCACCATAGGAGCATCGACAAATGTACATATGAAATTCGAAAAACGAAAGACACATTGGTACATCGTAGGATCGAACCACGGACCTCCCGATTACAAGGACAGTGTCGAGTCCACAGCACCACCAACGCATCCATACTCCTTACTGTACTATAAATAAAAAATTTGGAACTCCAGTTAGATATGAATGAGCCTTATTTAAACAATATACAATAAAAACTTGTCTAGAAGATATCAACTAATATAGGAAAAAATCCTTGGTTTCTAAAAATAGTTCTATTTCTTTACAGGCATTGTCAAGTGAAGTCACATTCAAGACTTTTATGACCGAGATAATGCAAAACCAAATTTCGTGTTTGCTCCATCACTGAGGAAGGATCACCTTAAGGCTAGTTGACCCTTTTTTAAAGTAGGGCTTAAAATGTTCATAATTGTTGTATTAGACCATAGCACATGAATATTATTTTTTTCGATGCCTAAAAAGTGCAAATAATCTATTTTAAATTAAGATTTTCAATTTTGGACCGAAAACACGGTCAGCCATGATAGTCTGTTGATTATCTGTGGCATACATCAAATGACGTCAGTCTTATAGTAAACAAAGCACCGAGGCGAAATAACCTCACAAAAACAATGCTTTTTATTAAATATCACAAAATATAGTAAAACTGTAGTATATGGAACGGGACAATAGAACAGGAATTACCTCTTCAAAGACTCCAGGAAAGCTGTGGCTGTGGATTAGCCGTAACCAGTGATATAGACATGCGAAATAACTCTCGCTTAAAATTGATTAACACTCGCTTAAAGAAATCCTGTAACTATCTACTGAAACTCAAATGTATT
This sequence comes from Schoenobius gigantellus, assembly GCA_963935595.1. Classification (NCBI taxonomy): domain Eukaryota; kingdom Metazoa; phylum Arthropoda; class Insecta; order Lepidoptera; family Crambidae; genus Schoenobius; species Schoenobius gigantellus. The sequence goes on along the minus strand of OZ012547.1, from coordinate 27,456,868 downwards.
TTTGCGAAAATCACATTAATGTAAGTACTATAAATGAATAACTCAATCTGTGTAGGTACTTCAGTTTCAACTTAAACAAAATAGAAGTTTTTAGGTTGTATGTAAAATCATTAATTAAATTTTTATCTTTCAGTTAGAATGAAAACTGACTGCAGCCGACCAACCAAATTTTAATGCCAGGCGTAGAGAAAACTTGACCATTCACGCCTTTTTGATTTAATCTAAGTTATACACTGACGCTAGATGATGTTTCAAAGAAAAGAATATGTACTTATGTCCAATTGAATAATGATGTCATGATGTAATTGAATATTATTTAAAAAGTATGTAATACAAACTATTCCAGTTTCATAATAATGAATATATTTATCTAAACAACTTTTACTTGAATTTACTGAGTACCTAATTAAAATTTGTTGCTTTCAGAGGTTACTTAATGAGAACTATTGTGTAGGTACTACCCTGTTCTCCTCTTGACAACGAGATTGATAAGGCAGTAAAAGTTGTGCAACATAATATAAAGCAGTGCATGCTCAGCCACATCAAAATGTGACCTGTCAACTAGAACAACATTATGTCAACAAAATAACACAAGTATTCATATACCAAAGCACCATAGAAGTAAATAGGTCCAGTTTGGTAAAACTGAAAGATGTTAAGTATATCTTCACTGATTAAACCTGCTGCCCACCACCAATCAACTGCAACATCTCCCAATAAATTGTCTGAAGTAAAGTGCTGCAAACCATCTATATCTGGCCAGACATTATTAAAAATTATTATTTCCAAGTGAGGAAAATTATGATAATGACATTTATTCATTAAACCTTTTAACCAAAAGCACAATAAAAAAAGTAACTTCTAATGTTTCACCATAAGTATAAAAGGGTAATCATAGATTGCTAAGAAATGAAATTCAATAACCCAATGAAGTCATTTAACGAGCACTAACTTGGCCCGAGTATGAAAAAGCAAATACTATTGAATATTTATTAGAGTGACTACCTGATGGTTTAGTCAGCTTAATATATACAGGATATGAAAGCCGTATTAGTGATATTAACTTACTAGAAGAAAGTAAATTTCAGAACAGCTTACGAAGAATATGCAAGTTATCCATTTTAAAGCCATATACAAATATATTAAATGTGATTGCTGTGTTGTCAGCCTTTGCTCTTCCTAATTTACAAGACCCTTCTTATTAAATAAATAATATAAAGAATTTTTTTTACGTACTTTATACATAACATCTAAAGATGACATGACAAATTTTTGTACTACATTAGACATTATGTTCTTCACTAAAAAAAATTTTGCATGTTTATTTGACAATAATGACTTGTAAAGGTTTAAGTTGTATCAAAATTTTTTAATTTGAAATACTCGTACATGTGTTTTATTTTTCCCTTACACCTTAAAAGAGAATTTTTTTATAGGTTTGTTGTTCATATTTATCATTGTTACTCAAATATATATGTTTCAAAAGTACAAATAGGTTTGAATAGAGTTAAATTAAATTTATTAATTTGTCATATATTGCCTTAGGGTCGCAGGTAATAAAAGTCCAAATAATAGTTGTGATTTATTATGAAGTAATACTTTCATATATTAGGAAAAATGTAGTATAGTTTCCAAAATGGCACTATTTGACAATTAAGTACCTATTATAGCTAATATTGTCACATTTTGAGTGTTCTCAAAATTACTTAATACACAAAAGTATATAAGTTTCGCTTTAGCACAAAATATCTGCATCTATACTTGAGTTAAGCATACTGTTCACAGTTTTCTGTCTTTGATAATTAGCATTTTCTTCAGTAAAAGAGCATGACAATTTTGTATTAATCTAATTTTATGAATACCGTTTGTTGAACTGACTATTACAGGGTATTAATAAAAAATGAAGAGGTCACATATTGCAAATTTCAACCCAAATCCTTATCTTTCAACTTTTATCCACATTTCATTATAGGTGTCTGCAACATATCCCACCAAAAATCTTCCCAACGAAAGAAACATCATGTGTTATGCACTGGCTTCATAGCACATGGAAGCTGTTATTATTCATAACGAAGCTTGAACTAAAGAGCACTTCTGTATTGATAATTCCTGGTTTAGTTTTCTATGCACTTTATTCTTTCTTCATTGAAGTGGTCTTTAATTTTTTAAGAAATATGTCACAATCTGTGTTTGTGAATGTATATATATTTTTCCTCCAGTAATTTTCGTCATGCTTGACAAATGAACAACTGCCAATCTTTCTCTTTTTATGTTCATTTACAAATTCTTGCAGTACTACACTGGTATTTGACACATGATCCTGATGTTTCTTTTGAACATTTCTCTTGAAGTAAATACTTTTAGTGTTTATTTCACTTTTGAGAGATAGGATTCTATCCAATAGCATTCAACTGCTGTACAAAATAGCTCCTCACTGTGATGGTGCAACCACACCAAAAATGCATGTTTGCAACTCTCTTCTGCCGCTTGACAATCTTGACAAGTACACTTGTAACCTGTTCTTCATTAAAACAGTATTGAAATTGTACTTATATTATTTAGAGCGATACACAAAGAATCTCTTGACCATCAATCTGTCGATTTTCGGAAGATTTGTACTATCTGCTCTCACAAATCCAACATCAATGGTTGATTTTGCTATTAATGCAAATAATTAACGATATTTACACATATAATAACGGAGATTTGGACGATTTTTTGCCAGTTTTAGGAAAGAATAGAGCAAATCGACGAGTTGTTGAATCAAATTTGACATTTCATTGTTTACTATATGTGTGACGTCACGACCCTGACCACAGGATATCAAAGCGTTTACGGCGTGAGATAAAAAAAGATTATTTCTAGCATTTTCAAATTAAAATTTTACAGTAATCATTCATTGTTATTTATTAAAATCGGTATATTGTGGAACCTTATGCCAAATACTGTTAGAAATAAACAATATTTTAATAAATTTTGATATGAGTCAACTACCCTATTGCAAAGAAAAGATGAAAGTTAGTGAGCTCAGGCAGCTCAGGTTTTGAGTCATTCGGTGGCTGCAGGCATGTTTGCAAAAATATCCCAAGGTAAACTTACCTACATAATAATTTATATTGTTATATCAATTAATCTGAACCTGAAAATTTATAAAGATTTGATATGAATACCTAAAAATGTCTTAACTAAAATTTATAGCTCAGAGCAAAGAGTTCTGATTAAGAAAAGTCGTGGGTTCGATTCCCACCCCAGCCCCCATAGCATGAACACTGAAACACAATAATTATGATAAAACAATAAATCAATATGAATGATAAAGCACTAAACTGTTTGATCATAGTGTGTTTTGTTGATCATGCTATGGGGCTATGGGGCATCTTACATGTTGGAATGTAAGATTTCTCATTGTGAGGGTGTATATTGGCTAGAAGAAATAAGTCGATTGAGTTGTAGTGTTGGACTGTCGGATGGCTCCTAGGAAAAATATTACCTGAATTCCTAGTTTATATATTTCTATTGTTTAGAAAATTTTCATTATTTACTTTTATCACATTTTCATTGTGCAATTAGAACGGCGGAAATTGTAGCCGTAAATAGCGACTCTGCTAATTTGAGGAGAGGCAAACCACACTCAACAAACATAACCATGAACTCGCCGCATTTCAAACATTTTGAACTAATGAAAATTTTTTTGAGGAAGTAGAGTTTGTTAGATGCCGGAGCCCACCACCCACCACCTCCGAAAGATGGTGAGTCTGGACTTTAAGAGGTATTTTGCAAATATTTAAAAATCTTAAAGAAAAACAGGATGCAGTGGAAAATTTATTTGGCTCAATCCAGGCAAATTGTGCAAATTGCAATCCTACTGCCTCACAATTTTATAGGTGGATTGAAAACATCTATAATTTCTAACCCACATAGAGTCAGGAAACTGTGAAACAGACATTTATTATATAATAATAAATAATTTCAAGGACATGTTTTGTACTACGCAATGCAATGATTTATAATTAAAATGGTTGCATTTTATCTAGTTTCCATAAATCACGATTACAATAAAAAATTAATATTATACTGCTTTTGAATTTTACCGCGTAGATAGTGCGTGGGGCCACTGTAAGATGGCAGCACAGTCAAAATTTGTCTATCGTGTTTTTCTATGTAGTTGTCATTCTTCCCTTGGATAAATGTGTTCTGTACTCGGAACGTGGGGTGGGGTCACTGTCACTGTGACATTTTAGTACCTATGACGTAGAAAGAGTATACAATAGAATGCTGGATGTTTGTCTATTCACTCGCACATAAAAGAGACGAAAATATTGAATTACATGCGTAAAAACGAAATAGACTTCGGCATTTTTTGTCCCTCATCGCGTGCTGGTTTTTTTCAAGGTCAGCACATCATGATCTAAACAAAGTTTGACGTTTGTGACGCGTTCAATTTTGTGCTCTCGGAATTTACTATTTTTTCCTAAAATACAGTGTTTATTTTTGTGCACAACTACGTGAATTAACGATACCAGACTGAAGAATGGTGTGGTGTAGTGTTTTTGGTGCAAAAGCAACAGTAGGACGAAAATTGAGGGATTGTCTTTTCACTTGTAAGTAATTGAAATATTTACTTTATTTGAGTTATCATACCGAGGTTTCACTTGCTAAATTGTCTAACCAATTCACATAGTATATACCCTGACGTGTTCCTAAGATAAAATAAGTGTTTATTTCATATTTTATAGGAAAATGTCTACATAACCTGAAACCTCAGGTTGGCCATCATTTTCCATAAATATTACCCCTAATAAGGGGTATATAGTACGCTGTAGAAATAAATGCAGTTAACATGACTATATTATTATATAATTTATTACCTGAAAACATAAATTAAATTGAAGGGAATCCTTTTAAAATAACATAATCAAAATATTTGTACGAAAAATATTGTAATAGCATAAAAGAATATTTATGTAGGTACACTGAATATATTTAATTTATTATTATTATTATATGTTTTTCTATTGTCAAGTAGGTAGGTATGTGTCAAAGAGTATAATAATATTGGTGTGTTAAACTTACCTTGAGACTAGATGGAGCTGTCTATATTAATATTTATTATTATTAAGGTTGATCTTAAATATAACTTACAGGTTCCCTGAAAGCCCACAGTTACGCAATTTATGGATTGCGGCTACAAGGAGAATTAATTGGGAGCCAAACGCTAGATGCAGAATGTGTTGTCAACACTTTGACAGAAAACTTTTAATGAAAAAAGGCAATAAAACATACCTTCATCCCGAGGCTGTTCCAATTGAGGTAAAATTAACATTTTAAGGAATTTTTTATTAAAAGTATTTCAGCGACACCAATAGAAAATATTTTTTAATTTAATTTGAAAAAAAAACTGCTGTGATATACAAATCAAATTGTAAATTGAATAATTTTTTACTCAACTGTGCCAGATGGTTTTTGAATGTATCTATGTGAACATGTATATTTCTTTGGCACGTTTAGTATGCTTACTAGCATAAGGTGCATAGTGCTCCCAACACAATGATTTACATGTCATTGAACCCAAAATTGACTATGATTTACATGTCAATTTTGAGTTGAATGACATTACGTATAAACAGCTAGCGATGGGACATTTTAATAATGAGTTTTCGATAAAGAATTGATTATTTTTTGGTTATTTTGAAACATAACATTTGTGTATATATATACTTTTTATCACCCCGGATAATTTAAGGGACACTTCAGCACATGGTAGTAGAATGATTTAAACATTAATAAAAAAATTGCATGTTAATTTACTAAAATATCCAAAAATACTGCACTAGTGTTGTGCAATATTTAAAAAAAATAATGGATGTGTTCTGAAGCGTCCCTTAAATTATCCGGGGTGATAAAAAGTAACTGTATATTTGATGTTATACTACTTCTCTTGAAAATAAATGAACAGTATTTTCCTGTGTTTCCTGTTCCTAAAAAAAAATCAGCTGTTCCATACATTTAGGTTCAGTGAATGTTGAACATTTGTATGGAACAGCTGATTTTTTTTGCGATTTCAAAGTTGGTCCCATAGTGAAAGTTATTCAGTTTGCTTGTCTGAACAAGCACACAAAATTTTTGTCATAACTAAAAAATAAACTTGTATACTTAATATAATACATATTATATTAGTATATATAGTCAGTGGTCTAGTGGAGACCATACCGCCCAGAGGTCATGGGTTCGATTCCTAATCATGGAGATTTATGGAACGATCTGTCTTAAATTGCCGTGGAAGTGTTTTCATATGTATACTAGTAGGTATTATACACATGAAAGTTTGTGAGTATGGATGGTTGGATGTTTGTTTGTTATTATTTCACTCCAAAGCTACAAAACGCAATTTAATGAAATTTGGTACACAGATAGCATATAACCTTGAATTAAGTATTTATGAGTGAGAATAAGTTTATCCATTGACTAAAAACTGTACAACAAGCAACAACAAGTTAGTTTATTATGGGACTAGATAGACTATAAATAACTAAAGGTGGATGGCATGTTCTTGAAATTTTTGTTACTACAGTTCAGCCTCTGTAATATTTAAATTATGTTTATATTTTAGGTGGCGTCGCCGAACTACACACCACGAACTCTAAAGAGGAAGTGGATGAAAAAAAAATGAGTTGTCTGAGCAGCGTTTGAAAAAGCTAAGAGCCCTTTGAGAAAAATCAAGAAGATTATTAAAAAAAGTCGCAAATTTGGAAAACATTTTGGTGGACTTACAATCGAAATTATTTGTTAAATTCGAAGATTGCGAATTGTTATCTACAATAGACACTACTAACAAATACGTTAATGTACATGTGTTATTATAACCATTTACTTTTAGTACCTTGCGGTTGAGAGGACAACTATAGTAATAGAATATTATGTCATTATTTTCAAAATGTTATAATTTAAAATTCTCATTATTTCTATTACACGAATTCTCAAAAAACCGACTATGTCTCGAATTAAGTCTCCTTACTATTATCGTTTCTTTCAATTGTTTCGGAGTTCTGTTTGTAGTATTCTGAACCTTTTTGTATCCAGTCACTCGCCTTTACACTTCGAGATACAGGTTAGTTCCTAGTTCGATGGTGGGTGGCTAGTGGCGGGGTACTAACGAATTAATTATACCGTTCTGTAATTAATAGATTTAATCCTTGATTGAAACGAATCAATAAATTATTTTGAATTTTTGAGTCTCGCCCATCGCGGAAAGTAAGAGTGAACACCTCACGGGGTGTTACCCACATAATATTAGATTTCTCTCAAAATATTGATTCTTGTTGGATAAAAATTAGCCTATATCCTTTCTCATAGTTCTATCTGTGACTACACCAAAAATCATCGAAATCGGTTCAGCCGTTTTGGCCTGAAGAGATAACAGATAGTCACTTTCACATTTATTATATTGGTGGGGGTTCTAGAAAAGTGTCTCGCTTGTTGAAAATTCACATCTTCGTTTTTTGCTACACCACTAAGGTGGCAAAAAGGCAGGCGCACGACACACCTGATAGTAAGTGGTTACTGCAGCCTATGGACGCTTGCAACACCGGGAACGCTTGCGCGTTGCTAATAGTAGATTGTTGCACCAAGCGCTATGTGAGCTATTAATGCCCGCGGGTGTTTGATGCACGAACGCTTGTGTGAGGGCACTAATAACCCAAGGGCATTAATAGCTCACGAGGTGCGTAATCTGCTTTTCTTTCAACTATATCTACATATTAAAAATAAATAAAAAGCTGAAGTTGACTTTAGAAAAACTTATTTCTACTTATATGACAAAAAATTAAATTGTTCTTACTAAATTCCTCAAACATTACGTATTACCCGTGGTTCCACCAACATGTCCCACTGGTAGGTCCACGGGTATTTTTTCCCCCGTAGACCTTTTAACCGTGTTCCCACTGCTATGACCCACAGTGGACCCACGGGTAATTCCTCAGATAATTTCTTTCCCCGTAGACCTACTGCACTAGATATGACAATGACGTCGAGTCATAGTGACAAACAAAAGTTTGTGGATTTTCTACCTCGTCAACTACTTTCAAGATTATCTTGAAGGTGGCGACTGATGAGGTGGAAAATCCGTAAAAAAAACTCGCCGTCATGTAGGTACACCACAAACCGTACCGTACCGTTACCGTCAATATGAATGTTTGTGGACCAAAATAACACCACTTTCACTGCACAATGTTCACTTGAATACAATTTTTGAATTAAAAGTAAAAGCTAACCGTCGCTTGCTTCATCAACAGCCACTTAAACCTCTTTGGAAAAATCCCTACTTTTTGTATGAATCTTATTGCGACTTCTTGTTCTATTAGAAAAAAAAACCGGTTTTGAACAGGTCATTAATAACATTTCATACAACATTATTACCCTCGAGTTTTCCAGGGTAGTAATGTATTGGCGCGCTGGTAGCGGTAGTCGCAGTGTGGAAATTACCATGCGTGCCCACAATGGCACGAAGAACACCGGGGGTTTTCGTGGGTCGGCCTAGAACTTTACCGGGCCAGACGGTACACACACGCACGCCTGCCGTCTAGCCAACGAACGGTGGGTACGGAGCGGTTGAGCATTTCCCCCCCGAAAAAAAAGGGTAGTAATGTATTACGTAGTGGCCTTTTCTGTTGATTTAAGCGTTAAATTAATGAGTGTAGTTGAAAAAAAAAACTTTTTATACTCTTCTTTAAGAACCCAATGCTGTAGTCTCTTGGAAAAATTTCGACGTTCATTCTAAATCCTGAGCGTGCGCTGAAGGTAATTCATTTTAAAGCATACAGTACGAGACCATTTTAGTTCTAGGGTGTGAGGGTTAATTTCTTGCCAATGGCGAGCTGTGCCATGGTAGAAAGTGGCCGTGGGCATAATGTTTAACAGCTCCTCAGCAGGCAGAGGTATTTTTTTTTAACTTGGGTGTGTAATACCGTTTGTGAGTAGGGGATCGTTAACGAGTCTCATGGCCCGTTTGTGTACCGCGTTAAAAGGTACAAGTTGATTTTAAATATAAGAAGAAGATAATAAAATAAGCACGCTAAATAAATAAAATGATATTTAACAATCTTTTCTGCCTTTTTTGTAGACATTAGGTGAACGTATTAAAAACTTGCGATTCGGGGTAATTTTTATAAAGAGGGTAACCCTAATCATCCATGTACTTGTATTTGCTGTCCCTTACTGCGGCACGCTCATCCGCAGTCTATAGTATTATTTGTCTAAGACCTATGACGTAGTATCTCTAATAAGTCTGTGCTATGACGTATTATTTTGTGGAATCTATGGACGATTGTTTGTTTCTGTTTTCAACTGTGTTTTCTACTTCAAGTTTTTACATATTCTAAGTGTTTTAATTCTAAGTTATTCATTTGTATTCATAGTAATTGATTAGCTATTATATTGTTATTAGTGTTCAACAGGTACCTATAATAAACTAATTACTTTTAGTAGTAATGGATATAATTTTCGTGTTTTCTTGCTGAATTAACCGATTAAAACATATTGCAGTTGAATAAAGTAATAAAAGCAAAGAATTAAGTAATGGTATGTTCAAAGTTTTTCGTTTCCTAATATAATTTTGGCCTAGGTATTTGTTTTTCTTCCTAAACGATTGTGTATTGAGTTAAAAAAAATTACCTATATCTATTGAAGGGTAGGTATCCCTAGATTGTTTTAGTTTAGACTACGATATTTACGTTACCGTTGAGTTATCATTTATTTCGAACTATGATTTTATACCAACAGGATGTTGATGAATAATTAATGGCTTAAGTTACATCTCTGCGACAATACAAGCTTGCTGTAAGTTTATCATTTTGTAATAATGGAAGGTTTATCGCAAAATGAGAAAATTATTTGGACATGCTGGGAAGAAAAATCTCTCAGAGATGTTGTGCGAGAGGCTTCTGCTAAGGGTACACACATCAACTTGTGTTTGAAATATCTTATGCACAAAAATAGCTGGAATGAAGCTACTGCAACAGATTGGTTTATGGCTGAGGTAAGTAAAACATTTTTGAATACTTATTTTTTTTTTCACATACGGCAGGGAAACTCTTGGCCTTCATCTCACCTGATGGCCAAAAGTTGTATGAATGTAATATTTCTAAATGTATATTTACACAAATATTTTTGAATGACACTTACTTTTCTAGGTAAAGGCATGGACTGTGCAATTGCTTATGCGCAAACAAATCTTTAAAGTCCTTCATATATTAAGCAAAGTCAAAGTAAATCCTGAACAACATTTGATGGCCTTAGCGCAAACATCACCTCAAATTGAATACAGGGACTTCATAGTAGAACATTTAGAGAAAACAAGCAAAGATTTCCTACCTGAGAATATAAGCCGATGGCAAGATTTCAAGAAACATTGGCATCTGTTAAGATATTTAGAGAAGTCATTTGAGGTAGATGGAACATTTAAGCAAAACAAAGTCTTTTGCACAGGGAAGACAAGAATTGTTGTTAATGAGAGTGAAATAAAAGCATTATCTATAGAAAATATTGAGAAGTATCCTGCACAATGGAAAAGTAAAATAGCCACAGCATTATTTTTTGAATCCTTTGGTAAGTTTTTATTATAAGCTTTTATTTACTTTCACCTGTCCGGTGTCTGTAATGAAATCTTGCAAACTAAATTTGACCCACTTCCCGGTTTCTAATTGAGCTCAAATTTCGCATGCATATGTAGTAGATATATCCAGTGACAATGCAAAATTATGATGACCCGGAGCTGGAAGGTAGCCATAGAAACTCTGCAATAAAATGATATAACCCCATCGAGATGGGGCTCATTTTATCCGTATTGACAGGTAGTAAAAACTTATAGTTTAAAAAAGATTTTTTTAATAATTTTACCTGTTTTCTAAATAGAAACAATGCTTATCAATTGTATGATGATGTATGTTTTACTCAAGCTTGACTATGTTGATAAATCTGAATGTGAATCAATATATAGATGTATCCGAGGACTGCTATTAATAATCCAGAATAACAGAAAAAAAACAAACATCTGTTATTATACAGAATGACCCAGAAGCCGACGTCAAGCCGAAAGCAGGCGGTAGACTAACTCATATATGTTATCAGAAAAAAAAAAAAATCTAAGTCACCTATTTAAAAAAATCTAACATTTAAAAAAATCGATATAATTTACACCCTGTGACGGTTTTTTCACTCTTGTTGCTACAAATCTTGACTTTTCTAAACATTTTCTTTTGTTTTGTAATCCTGAATAATGTTTCTGTATACTCTAATATAAAATTTAAAGCCAGCAAATTAGAAGAATATGCCATTTTTATCTAAATTAAATATTCAAAATAAATTTTTCGCATAGCTTTAACAAGCTGTACTGAAAAAAAAATGTACTATGCGAGTTTGGCAAGTAACTGCAAAAGTTGGCGCATTCAATAAGGAGTCCAAAATGGTATGATACTTGGTAGATAATTTCTACGATTGCAGACAATATTTTTTTTTACAAAAACAGGCAGTTTTAAACAAATTTTTTTTTTCTCTAGTTGCATCTGCCATCAGTCGCTAGACTTTTATCAGATGAGTTATTTATTTATTTAGTATTAAAGGTACACCAGCAGAACACTTATTACCATATTCATAATATACATAGTGTGTAGGACTTGTTCACATAAGTGTCCCATTATAGGGTACACAGCATTTTCTAAATTGTAACATTGATTTTAAGAAATAATTAATAATATATATATAAAAATACACACATCACCTTATAGATCAATTGAACGGCTCAAGTAGTCCCCCAGTACATGCTATACGGTTTTTAAAATATTGAAATATAGCAACACTTTTACCGGTGACAGTTGGAAATATGGCAAATTTCACTTTGACGTAATACTGCGTAATACGCCATTTTTGTAGACGGACGTGAATTTTTGATTAATCTTAGCGAAAACAATAGGGCGAGCGGGTGAGTAATCAGTTGTAATTTTCGGAATCTTTATTTATTTTTTGGATTTTAATGTTAATATTACATAAGAAACATATTGTCTCAATAGACTTTAGACTTTATCGCTTTTCAAAGCCAGGAACAACAAATATTCGACGGTAAGTGTTGAAATTGACCAGTTTAAACTTCTGACATTGCCAAATCCTTTTTTTGTTATTCAACAAGCCTTCCTCGCAGTTGTCAAACGACGACGTTGAAAACTTCTCTCAAATATCCGCGAAATTATTTTATGAAACTGTCTATCCTGACACTTGACACTAGCAGTAATGGTTGTTATCCTCTCTAACGACCAAGTGCTACAATAAAAAAGACAGAAAAGACCCCTGTTAAAGCGGTAGCGGTTATGTTCACAATAAAAGAGATAACACTTCTTTGAGTTCTATTAGCCTTACTGCAAGGAAATAAAATTATAATAGTCTCCGTAAATAGATAAATTCCGTAGATTAAATATCATAATGATAAATCAACTTTCGCTCATAATATTTTCTTTTTCAGATGGGAATGTGGGCCAAGTATTGTTTTCCAAATGACAGTTGGTCATCTGTGGACTTCCAACGTAAATTATATGCTGAGCAAAGGATTATAAGATTATATACTATTGACTTTATTAATGTTGAAGAGAAGAGATTATCCAAACATGCTGTTCCCGATATGATTGGTTTTGACGAGGTGAATAAAAATAGCTTTTGTATATATCCTACCTGTTTATATCTGTGTTAAAATAAATATTTCTAGCATTTTATGCATTCAATGTGTGGATGCTGAGTCCTGAGAGTGGACTACATCCTAAGACTTGTGATAGTTATATGCCACCTGTAGAGTGCTCTTGTTGCATATTAATAATAATTATTTAGACAGTTCAGTGGTGTGACTATGGTTCATTTATTGATTGATAATGCCAAATTAATAACATTTCAAATTGAGACAGCATACTTTATCAATAGTGCTTGCACTCCATCCAAATGTCTGAGTCTGAGCACTATGGATAAAGTCTGTATTCAATTGTTATGCAGGCTGTACTATAAACTACAGCTTCTTACAATCATCATCATCATCACAGCTCATAATATACGTCACCACTGAGGGGCTCGAGGCTACCCAAGAGTTAGGGTAGTAAGGCCTAAGTCAGCCATGCCGGCCTCGAGCGGATTGGTCGACTTCACATACACCTTTGAATTTCTTCATAGATGAATGCAGGTTGCCTCATGATGTTTTCCTTCACCATAGGAGCATCGACAAATGTACATATGAAATTCGAAAAACGAAAGACACATTGGTACATCGTAGGATCGAACCACGGACCTCCCGATTACAAGGACAGTGTCGAGTCCACAGCACCACCAACGCATCCATACTCCTTACTGTACTATAAATTAAAAATTTGGAACTCCAGTTAGATATGAATGAGCCTTATTTAAACAATATACAATAAAAACTTGTCTAGAAGATATCAACTAATATAGGAAAAAATCCTTGGTTTCTAAAAATAGTTCTATTTCTTTACGCCTGTAAAGAAATAGAACTATTTTTAGAAACCAACTATATTGTCAAGTGAAGTCACATTCAAGACTTTTATGACCGAGATAATGCAAAACCAAATTTCGTGTTTGCTCCATCACTGAGGAAGGATCACCTTAACCCTAATTGCAAAGAAAAGATGAAAGTTAGTGAGCTCAGGCAGCTCAGGTTTTGAGTCATTCGGTGGCTGCAGGCATGTTTGCAAAAATATCCCAAGGTAAACTTACCTACATAATAATTTATATTGTTATATCAATTAATCTGAACCTGAAAATTTATAAAGATTTGATATGAATACCTAAAAATGTCTTAACTAAAATTTATAGCTCAGAGCAAAGAGTTCTGATTAAGAAAAGTCGTGGGTTCGATTCCCACCCCAGCCCCCATAGCATGAACACTGAAACACAATAATTATGATAAAACAATAAATCAATATGAATGATAAAGCACTAAACTGTTTGATCATAGTGTATTTTGTTGATCATGCTATGGGGCTATGGGGCATCTTACATGTTGGAATGTAAGATTTCTCATTGTGAGGGTGTATATTGGCTAGAAGAAATAAGTCGATTGAGTTGTAGTGTTGGACTGTCGGATGGCTCCTAGGAAAAATATTACCTGAATTCCTATTTTATATATTTCTATTGTTTAGAAAATTTTCATTATTTACTTTTATCACATTTTCATTGTGCAATTAGAACGGCGGAAATTGTAGCCGTAAATAGCGACTCTGCTAATTTGAGGAGAGGCAAACCACACTCAACAAACATAACCATGAACTCGCCGCATTTCAAACATTTTGAACTAATGAAAATTTTTTTGAGGAAGTAGAGTTTGTTAGATGCCGGAGCCCACCACCCACCACCTCCGAAAGATGGTGAGTCTGGACTTTAAGAGGTATTTTGCAAATATTTAAAAATCTTAAAGAAAAACAGGATGCAGTGGAAAATTTATTTGGCTCAATCCAGGCAAATTGTGCAAATTGCAATCCTACTGCCTCACAATTTTATAGGTGGATTGAAAACATCTATAATTTCTAACCCACATAGAGTCAGGAAACTGTGAAACAGACATTTATTATATAATAATAAATAATTTCAAGGACATGTTTTGTACTACGCAATGCAATGATTTATAATTAAAATGGTTGCATTTTATCTAGTTTCCATAAATCACGATTACAATAAAAAATTAATATTATACTGCTTTTGAATTTTACCGCGTAGATAGTGCGTGGGGCCACTGTAAGATGGCAGCACAGTCAAAATTTGTCTATCGTGTTTTTCTATGTAGTTGTCATTCTTCCCTTGGATAAATGTGTTCTGTACTCGGAACGTGGGGTGGGGTCACTGTCACTGTGACATTTTAGTACCTATGACGTAGTATCTCTAATAAGTCTGTGCTATGACGTATTATTTTGTGGAATCTATGGACGATTGTTTGTTTCTGTTTTCAACTGTGTTTTCTACTTCAAGTTTTTTACATATTCTAAGTGTTTTAATTCTAAGTTATTCATTTGTATTCATAGTAATTGATTAGCTATTATATTGTTATTAGTGTTCAACAGGTACCTATAATAAACTAATTACTTTTAGTAGTAATGGATATAATTTTCGTGTTTTCTTGCTGAATTAACCGATTAAAACATATTGCAGTTGAATAAAGTAATAAAAGCAAAGAATTAAGTAATGGTATGTTCAAAGTTTTTCGTTTCCTAATATAATTTTGGCCTAGGTATTTGTTTTTCTTCCTAAACGATTGTGTATTGAGTTAAAAAAAATTACCTATATCTATTGAAGGGTAGGTATCCCTAGATTGTTTTAGTTTAGACTACGATATTTACGTTACCGTTGAGTTATCATTTATTTCGAACTATGATTTTATACCAACAGGATGTTGATGAATAATTAATGGCTTAAGTTACATCTCTGCGACAATACAAGCTTGCTGTAAGTTTATCATTTTGTAATAATGGAAGGTTTATCGCAAAATGAGAAAATTATTTGGACATGCTGGGAAGAAAAATCTCTCAGAGATGTTGTGCGAGAGGCTTCTGCTAAGGGTACACACATCAACTTGTGTTTGAAATATCTTATGCACAAAAATAGCTGGAATGAAGCTACTGCAACAGATTGGTTTATGGCTGAGGTAAGTAAAACATTTTTGAATACTTATTTTTTTTTTCACATACGGCAGGGAAACTCTTGGCCTTCATCTCACCTGATGGCCAAAAGTTGTATGAATGTAATATTTCTAAATGTATATTTACACAAATATTTTTGAATGACACTTACTTTTCTAGGTAAAGGCATGGACTGTGCAATTGCTTATGCGCAAACAAATCTTTAAAGTCCTTCATATATTAAGCAAAGTCAAAGTAAATCCTGAACAACATTTGATGGCCTTAGCGCAAACATCACCTCAAATTGAATACAGGGACTTCATAGTAGAACATTTAGAGAAAACAAGCAAAGATTTCCTACCTGAGAATATAAGCCGATGGCAAGATTTCAAGAAACATTGGCATCTGTTAAGATATTTAGAGAAGTCATTTGAGGTAGATGGAACATTTAAGCAAAACAAAGTCTTTTGCACAGGGAAGACAAGAATTGTTGTTAATGAGAGTGAAATAAAAGCATTATCTATAGAAAATATTGAGAAGTATCCTGCACAATGGAAAAGTAAAATAGCCACAGCATTATTTTTTGAATCCTTTGGTAAGTTTTTATTATAAGCTTTTATTTACTTTCACCTGTCCAGTGTCTGTAATGAAATCTTGCAAACTAAATTTGACCCACTTCCCGGTTTCTAATTGAGCTCAAATTTCGCATGCATATGTAGTAGATATATCCAGTGACAATGCAATATTATGATGACCAGGAGCTGGAAGGTAGCCATAGAAACTCTGCAATAAAATGATATAACCCCATCGAGATGGGGCTCATTTTATCCGTATTGACAGGTAGTAAAAACTTATAGTTTAAAAAAGATTTTTTTAATAATTTTACCTGTTTTCTAAATAGAAACAATGCTTATCAATTGTATGATGATGTATGTTTTACTCAAGCTTGACTATGTTGATAAATCTGAATGTGAATCAATATATAGATGTATCCGAGGACTGCTATTAATAATCCAGAATAACAGAAAAAAAAACAAACATCTGTTATTATACCAGATGACCCAGAAGCCGACGTCAAGCCGAAAGCAGGCGGTAGACTAACTCATATATGTTATCAGAAAAAAAAAAAAAAATCTAAGTCACCTATTTAAAAAAAATCTAACATTTAAAAAAATCGATATAATTTACACCCTGTGACGGTTTTTTCACTCTTGTTGCTACAAATCTTGACTTTTCTAAACATTTTCTTTTGTTTTGTAATCCTGAATAATGTTTCTGTATACTCTAATATAAAATTTAAAGCCAGCAAATTAGAAGAATATGCCATTTTTATCTAAATTAAATATTCAAAATAAATTTTTCGCATAGCTTTAACAAGCTGTACTGAAAAAAAAATGTACTATGCGAGTTTGGCAAGTAACTGCAAAAGTTGGCGCATTCAATAAGGAGTCCAAAATGGTATGATACTTGGTAGATAATTTCTACGATTGCAGACAATATTTTTTTTTACAAAAACAGGCAGTTTTAAACAATTTTTTTTTTTTTTCTCTTGTTGCATCTGCCATCAGTCGCTAGACTTTTATCAGATGAGTTATTTATTTATTTAGTATTAAAGGTACACCAGCAGAACACTTATTACCATATTCATAATATACATAGTGTGTAGGACTTGTTCACATAAGTGTCCCATTATAGGGTACACAGCATTTTCTAAATTGTAACATTGATTTTAAGAAATAATTAATAATATATATATAAAAATACACACATCACCTTATAGATCAACTGAACGGCTCAAGTAGTCCCCCAGTACACGCTGAAACGCTTTATATGATTGGTGATATATGTCTAGATTTGGCAGAATCTTGCACATACCATTGTAGGATGAACACATGCGTGGAAGAGGTGCGTGGGAACCTATATTTGTACGGCAAACTGATGTACGCAACAGACTTGTCAGGGGGTGACGGGGCAGGTTATAAGGCACAGTTAAATTAATATACTGAAGCAAGTCACCACAACTGGAGCGACCCTGCACAATCTTTTGTAGAAGGAGAAGGTCATGAATAACACGTCTGTTCCTAAGAGACGTCATTTCAAAATGTGCAAGGCGAACACAGTAAGGGCTCCTTCTAGAGACATTTGGCGAGCGATCTTCTAGAGTTATGTGTATTGTGGCGTTTCAGAGTAATTAAGCCATTGCCTAATTATCCATTAGTCGCTGAGAATATTCTTTCTCTTCAGCCTACTTGTTTTACATCCACTTAGAAGTTCTCTTGCAAGTGGGTTTGGATGGCTTTCCAAGCTTCCTCGATGTGAAGTCTTATAGTGTTCAATCAGGCGCATAACACATTGCACCGGACACCGCTCCGGTGTGCGGCGCTGCGGTTTTTAATTTTGACTGAAGAATCTTAATTTGTATACAAAAACCGCAGGGTATAACACACTCACACCGCATGCCCGTGCGGTTGTGCGGCGCGCGCGACGGCACCGCACTCCCGGACGGTGATGCGGTGCGGTCCGCGGGGTATGCCACACTGAGCCGCAGTATCGTACGGATTTTTGCGTAGAAAGGACGTGCATACGCGTAATAGATCTCGACATAGATAATGCGGCGATGCGGGGCGTCGTGCACCGCAGCTCCGGACGGTGATACGGAGCAAACCGTACGGTGGCACGGTTCCGTGCCGCCGCAGCCGCGTGCGGTTTTCGTCCCTCCGTACACCGCAGCGGTGTCCGGTGCAATGTGTTATGCGCCTCACTGCATCTATGTACGGTATTTCTAAGTACTCATGGATTTCCGAGTTTTTTGTGAACCAAGCTGAGCCACTGATAGTTCTGAGTATACTATTTTGGACACGTTGAAGGCATTGAATATTTGTCTTTGATGCAGTTGACCACAGCTGTATACCATAGAGCCATATTGGTTTGAGTATTGTACAGTAAATTGTGAGTTTGTTGCACAAGGATAGCTTGGACTGCCCTCCCAAGAGCCAAAGCAAGCTCTTAAACTTCTTGTTTATTTCATCTCTTTTACGTTTTATGTGCTCTTTCCAAGTCATTCGGCGGTCAAGATGAAATCCCAGGTATTTTACTACGGATGCTTGTGGCAATATAGTTGGTCCAAGTCTAACAGCTGGGCAGTCTCCCTGCCTGAGGGTAAATGTAATATGTTAAGACTTGGTCGCGCTTGCTTTGATTCTCCATTTATCAAGCCAGTCAGCAACAGCATTCAGTTGGTTCTGGAGATACATACTTGCGTCATTTGGGTTACGACTACATGAAAGGAATGCTGCGTCATCAGCGAAGGTGGCTACTTCTATGTTAGGTGATTGTGGCAAGTCACAGGTGAATATGTTGTACAGGATTGGACCGAGAACAGACCCCTGGGGAACACCAGCAAGGCAGCCATAAAACTGCGAAGTTGCATCTCCATGTAGCACCTGAAATATTCGATCTTCCAGGTAAGATTTAATCAAGGGATACAGTGAATGTGGAAGATATGTCTTGATTTTACAAAGTAATCCCTTATGCCAGACACGATCAAATGCTTGCTGTACATCAATAAAAGCAGCAGAGCAGAATTCCTTGTTCTCGAAAGCCTGTCTGATGATGTGATAAACTCTGTGGACTTGGTGCACTGTTGAATGTCTACTACGGAACCCGAATTGGTGAGTGGGTATTAAATTTGCTTCTTTAAGACATACTTTTATTCGAGAAAGAAATATTCGTTCCCAGAGTTTCGAAACAACAGGGGTAAGACTTATAGGGCGATAGGAGGTGCATTCGTTAACTGGCTTTCCTGGTTTATGAATCATCATTATTTGTGATATTTTCCATGATGATGGGAAATAGCCAACTCTCAGAATAGCGTTAAAAAGTGATGTCAGGAAGACTAGGCATTTCCTTCAGAATCTTCGGAGAAATGTAATCATAACCAGGTGCCTTTTTGGATTCCATCCCATTTATCTCCGCAGCAAGTTCCTTTGGCGTAGTAGGTCTGAGTGGAAGACAAAGTTGCAAGTCTTGGGCCAGCACATCATCGAATTCTGTATCATCTTGGTCATCATTGGACTTGTTAGGTTGGAATACTGAGTACAGATATGCTGCAAATGTTTCAGCTTTCTCGCTGTCAGTTCGTGCCCAAGTTGATCCAGTTCTGATAGGTGGGAATGATTGCTGAGGCTTGTTTATGTTTTTTGTAGCTTTCCACAGAGAATACTCTCCCTTGCCGGAAGGTGTTATTTGCTGAAGCTTATCTTGAAGGGATTCATTTGCACAAGTTTTTAATAGTTGCTGGAGTTCTTTTGTGGCCTTATTTAATCGAGTTTTGTCAGATGCAAGATGAGTCTGGTGCCAAATTCTTCGAAGTCTACGTTTTTCGGCGATTTTATATTTAACTTCACTTGTGAGTGGGGATGTTTTTGGGTGTTTCTGAACATCTGGGGTACTTTTCCAAGCAGCAATTTGTAATAGGTTAGAAAAACTCGTGCATGCATGATCAATGTCCTCTGGACTCCTCAACAGTATGTTGAGATCAACTTGCGATTCTAAGTAGTCCCGGAATGAGTCCCAGTCGGTTTTGTTGTTGTACAGGGTCCTTTTGAAATAATCATTTTTGATAACAACCGTGCTAACAGTGAGGATAACAGGAGTGTGATCTGAAGAACCATCCAGGCTACCTTCAAGGAGATCTGGAGTTTTTCGAGGATCTGTCGGCCAATACGTTGGTTCACCTGATGAGATCGGTTGCAGATGACTATTATCAATACTGCGCTTTAGACATCTTCCTCGAGCTACGGTGAGACGCGAGCCCCAGTAAGTGTGTTTTGCATTCCAGTCACCACCGGATATGAATCGGTTGTCAAGTGTCTTAAAATATTCTGAGAACATCGATTCACTGATTTTGTGTTTAGGGGGGCAATAGACAGATGATAAGTTAGAGTGCCTGCCCTGTCTGCTACTTTGATTGAAGTTGCTTGGATGTGTTCACTTGTGTATGGCTCCAGTACGTGATGTTTGAGTCCTTCTCTAACGATTAAAGCTGTTCCAGCGTGGGCCCTGCCATCGGGGTGAGGAGTGAGGTATGTGTGGAAATTATTAATTTTGATTGATGTTTTGGCAGTTGCATGAGCCTCTGATATGAGAACAGCATCCAATTTATTATTAATTATAAACACTTCCAATTCCTCGATGTTGTGTTCAAGGCCATTGATGTTCCAAGTTGCAATACGGAGAGAAGTCATGGCGACTGTTTTGTGACTAGAGCTGTCAAAAGCCCAACGAGGGTGCATATCTGTTGTAGTAATATATCAATTTTTTCGGATTGTTTTAATAGGATAGTTTCAATCGGACTATTTAATTTTTGAGGTATTTGAGCATTACTGGGTTGCCCTAAAATGTCAGCGTACGATGTTGCGTTTGAAGAGGCACCTGCAGTTGGTGATACAGTAGGGTTGATATTGTGGGCTGCACTATCTGAGACAGGAATATTAGTTCTGTTGTAAGCATCAGCAGTTGAGTTGCCTTGACGACTTGGTGCATTTGCAGCAACTTTCCTTCGTCTGGCATAAATCTGTTGATAGACTTCGCAGCCTTTGTAATTAGCTGGATGATCACACAGGCATAAGGCGCATTTCGCTGGACTGTTTCTATCTTTCTTTGGGCAGTCAGAAGTTTTGTGGCCATCTCCACACTTAACACACCTGTACGGCCGCATACAATTGTTTTTGGTGTGGCCATATTGTTGGCATCGATGACATTGAACAATGACATTCCGTTTTCGGGGTTCTTCTATGGATACCTTTTGATGGAAAATGAATTTTATGGATTTGATATTTTTGTTGTTTACACTAGGCTCTACATTAACAAAGAAAGTCGAAGTTGGCTTTTTATCTGGTCCGAATCGAGCATTGATTATTTCTCCTCTTACTTTGTTGCCAGTTAACTCAACTTCCTTGATAATAGCACTGTGAGGGGTAGTATGGTGTAGGTTTTTGATAACAAATCTATAACATTTCGTATCCTTGCGAGAAAACGTGTGGCCTATCAGTCCATGTTTCCTGATGAGATCGATAGCTTTTTTATATTCCTCATTAGAGTCAATAAGGATTCGTAAGAGGTTTTTATTCACTAACTTGAGTTTGAAGTGGCTTTTGTCTATGACAGTTTCAATTAATTTGGCAAGTTTGTTTACATCTTCAATCCCATACAATATTATTGGTGGTGGTTTATTTGCTATGACCATGGTTGTATTGTTAACGTCATCTGAATCCAGAGGGAGTTCGCTAAAGCGGTTTGATGTTAAGGTTGGGTTGATTGGTGGGGAGGATTCAATTCGTTTTCTCTTGTTAGTAGTGGGCATTCGATGCCAGGATGGTGGTTTAAGCTGAGATGTGGTGTCTACATTTCGTTGTGGTAGTTCATTGCTCTTTTGGTTAGAAGTATCACTCAATGAAGTAGACCGTGGTCGATTGAAGAGAGCTGGATGAAACACTTGCTGAGTTAGAGCTTTTTGTGCTACATTGTTTGTGGCAGAAGTCGATTTGCCTGACACATTTTGTTGGACAGGAGATTCGTCTTCCGCTCCTAGCATTTTACAAAACGGTAGACAATTTATGTAAATTTTTCTTACGTACTTAAAATTTATTCTAATGTACCCATGGTTTGCTTTAAGGCTGTAACTTTAACATTCTAGTTTGAGTGAGACCGGGAGAGTCATTTTACGAAGTGTGAGAGATTCGAAGTATGAGTGAGAGAGATAGTGACGCTAACGTGACAGAGACGGCGAGTCTCACATCCACTTCGTAAAATGACTATTTTACGAAGTGAAAGTGAGACAGATAGTGACGCCAATTATTCTCAAGAAAAAATTTTGTGGTCAGATGAGTCGACATTTAAAAAAGATGGTTACATGAACCTACACAACTTACACGAGTGGCATATCGAAAATCCTCATTTGATGAGGCAAGATAGATCACAATATCGATTTAAAGTGAATATGTGGACCGGAATTTTGGACAAATAATAGGTCCTTTTGAGCTGTCCGACGCTTTGACTGGTGAAGTTTATTTACATTTTTTACAAAATGATTTACCAAATCTACTGGAAGATGTGCCACTTAACATTCTAAGAGATATGTGGTTTCAACAAGATGGTTGCCCAGCTCACTATGCCAGCTCAGTAAGAGAATATCTCGATGAGGAATACCCAGGCAGATGGATAGGACGATCTGGTACTATCTCGTGGCCAGCCCGTTCCCCAGATTTAAATCCATTAGATTTCTTTTACTGGGGAGCGATGAAAGAGAAATTTTACGCAAAGCCAATCGAAACTGTGACTGACCTACGGCAAAGAATAATAGAAGCAAATGATTTTGTTAATAATGGAAGATTCGCCCGCTTGATAGCCCGATCTTTTTTAAGAAGATGTCGAGCCTGCATTAGAGCTGAAGGAAGACAGTTTGAACACCTGTTGTAAATCTTGACATTTAAATAAATTATGTTAAACAATTTTTGTGTATTTAATTTATTTCACTATCTGTCTCTCTCACACTTCGTAAAATCACTCTCCAGGTCTCACTCAAACTAGAATGTTAAAGTTACGGCCTTAAAGCAAACCATGGGTACATTAGAATAAATTTTAAGTAGGTAAGAAAAATTTGTTCAAAACTGCCTGTTTTTGGAAAAAAAAAAAATTGTCTGCAATCGTAGAAATTATCTACCAAGTATCATACCATTTTGGAATCCTTATTGAATGCGCCAACTTTTGCAGTTACTTGCCAAACTCGCATAGTACATTTTTTTTCAGTACAGCTTGTTAAGAGGCCTCTTACACTTTTTGCACGAAAATGACATTTTCTTGCGCTAAATTTACTATTTCAAAAACGATTTTCATACAAATCGATACTAGAGGAAAATAGGTTTATTCTTATTGTTGCCAGCTGTAAGAACAGATTTTCTTTTACTGCTTTAGTTTTATTGGAATAATCGTTCTTCCTTACCTTGTTTGGCAGAATGTTATGAAATAGACAAACTAAAACGGCTAAAACTCAAAGTAAACGCCAATAAATTTAATAAAATAAAATCACAAGATATCAGAAATATATATTTGTTGCCAGTTGGAAAGACGCTTTTTTTATTAAGCGTCCCATTTCTTTAAAAAAAATATTTGAAGTTTAGAAGTTTTTACGTTTGATGACATTTTAGCGTTCATTTTAGAATTGTTAAAACTATATTTACAATTAAAAAGCTATGTCAAAATAATCTATGTTGTTCAACCAATCGAACGGTATAATTTTCAAAATAAAAAGATAATTAATTATTTTTTTATTACACCTCAAACGTCGGCCGTAAATGCAATAAATTGTATGGTAAAAACTCGCGTCAATCACTCGAGCGCGAGCGCTCATCGAGGTAGGACCTGTGTCAGTTTGCGCCGCACAGGGCTGTTTTTACGTAATCGTCGTAATTATTGAAATATAAATAAAAAATTTGGACAAGGACCTATACTAGGATCCGCAAGAGTTGATCGTTTTCAAGCAGAATTTTTTTTTCGCTATCTTACAAGAAAAATATAACGTCTTGAAAATCTGACTGGGATGAAATTTCGCAAAAATGTTTGTCTGGTAACACTACTTTACAATATGAAAGTGTTTTTTGAGTACTACTACTTTAGACTTTTAAGTAGTGTCACATCTATAAATTAAAATGGCCACCATTAAAAAAATGTTGGATCATATTTATTTTGCCACCCCATCAATATGGGTATCAATTGAAAGGGTTTTGAGAGTAAAATACGACACAGTATGTGACATTGCTCTAAATTCAATATGGCCGCCGTTCCGAAATTGTGGATCAATTTCCTTTTGCAACCCATACAATATGGGTATCAATTGAAAGGGCTTCGAGGGTGAAATACGATACAGCGAGTGAGATTGCTCCAAATTCAATATGGCCGCCGTTCCAAAATGGCGGATCGCTTTTCTTTTGCCACTCACGCAATATGGGTATCAAATAAAAGGGATTTGGGAGTGAAATACGATACAGTCACTAATATTGCTCTAAATTCAATATGGCCGCCGTTCCAAAATGATGGATCACTTTCCTTTTGCAACCTATGCAATATGGGTATCAAATGAAAGGGTTTCGAGGATGAAACACGATAGAGTGAGTGACATTGTTCCAAATTCAATATGGCCGCCGATTCCAAAATGGCGGATCGCTTTTCTTTTGCCCTCCACCCAATATGGGTATTAAATGAAAGAGATTTGTGAGTGAAACACGATACAGTGAGTAATATTGCTCTAAATTCAATATAGCCGCTGTTCCGAAATGGTGGATCACTTTCCTTTTGCAACCTATACAATATGGGTATCAAATGAAAGGGCTTGGAGGGCACAGAACACAGAAAGACGTTAGAAAGGCTTAGTTTTGCACCGGTTGTACGGGAACCGCTGTCGTCAGTTTTGCTCTCACATCTTTTTCTGGTTTTTCTTAAACCAACAAACATAAGCTTGCGCTGCCCGTGCAAGGTCAATCTCCTAGTTATATTTCTTTCGCGAAGATTAGTTCTCCAGATTGGCCTAATCTAAAGCCAAATTCATTGCAACTAGGCCAAAATATAAGAAAATACTGGTATAAGCTTGTTTGTGACACAAATTTAAAAGATTTAAAACTTGTACACGGTTATTTTTTTATCACCCTGGAAAATGTTAGGGACGCTTCAGGAGACATCCAATATTATATTAAAAAAGAAAAAAAAAATATACATATTATATAAAAAATCTCTAAAAATGCTGCTTTCAACTAGTACAGCATTTTTTGTATTAAAAAAAAAAAAATAAGTGAGTTATTTTTTTATTTATATTTAAATCATTCTAATACCATGTCGTGAAGCGTCCCTTAAATTTTCCAGGGTGATAAGAAAATAACCGTGTATATTTACTTATTTGAGAAATTTTAAAAATTTTAAATCCAACTCAAAATCAACACACATCAACTTCAAACTTGTCAATATGTTCTCTAAACAAAACACAGATAACGTTTCCACAATTATGACTTGTTTACAAGTGGGTGAGGGCACTCGTAATGAAATCACATCCGTGACTAAGGTAGTCACATGTGATATTCAAAAATAAGAATTATTGAAAATCGGTGATTATTAGTCATATCGGTGATTTCGAAGTCGCATACGTAAT
Organism: Schoenobius gigantellus; assembly: GCA_963935595.1. NCBI lineage: Eukaryota > Metazoa > Arthropoda > Insecta > Lepidoptera > Crambidae > Schoenobius > Schoenobius gigantellus. The sequence continues at coordinate 27,431,017 of OZ012547.1, read as the reverse complement.
TCAAAAATAGCTCTCCAGGGCTAGAAAAATAACCTTACTAACGATTTCAATATCCTCATTATTAATTTTTATCTTAGTATTGACCTGCGTAACTTTAGCTATACATAACAAATCTCAATCATCACATTTAGTTTTCAGAGAGAGCATTTACATCTTCAATATTAGTTTCTTGCCTTTTAACTTTAAATATTAAAGAAGTGTTATCTCCAAAGAATACTATCTCATGATTATCCCCTACAAGGTAAGGTAAGTCATTTATGTAGACGAAAAATAGAAATAGTCCCAATATGGATCCCTAAGCCACACCTACTTTCACAAGAGATCCAGGAGAACGTCTCCCATTTGCATCGATAATATGAATTCTGTTACTTAGATAAGAAGCAGCAAGATCCAGAGCGACACCATTTATACTGTAACCCAGGCATTAAAAATATTATGTATTAGAGCAACTCCGGCATCAGTGGTTGAGCGACATTTCCTAAATCCGAACATTTTACATTTTTACTGTTTCTTATGAAGAATTTTATTTATCTAAATGAGTTGATTTAAAATTATGTTCAGAACTCGGCCGTGATGGTGTTAAGCAGAAACACTTTGCTTAAACCTACAAGCTACCGGCTGTGTTAGGAGGCACGTGAGAGTTGCTTAACAATACCTAAAATGAAATTAATACCTACGTACTCACAGTCCAGTCCAGCTTTTTCCTTCCTTAGGCACCGTGTCGTACAAAACAGGGGCCCTGGTCGCCTCCAGGCGAGCCACTGACAATCCACGAGTTGGATGTGGTTGGACTGTTCTTCTGGAGTAGGTACAACTCATGAACTCATACACACACACTTGTGAAACTCAACCAAACCAGAGGCCCTAGACAGACCTCCAAGACACACAATAAATAATTGCAGATACCGGGTCGCTAATCAGCGATCAAAACTACGGCAAACAGCACGGGCGCTCAATCCCAACTCAAATTGACGACTCCTCGTGCTTCACCGCACACACCGCGGCCACAGAATATATAATAGTACTTCATACAGAACGGCCACTCACCTCCCCGCACTCATTTCAAATACCTCATCCCACCCCTCACTTCGTTGTAGACATCACTGACACATAATCAAGGGCACGCGCAATCGTTAGAGCGAGTAGACGCGAGCGCCGGCCGATAACAGAGACAGCGCTATGCGTGTAAAAGAGAAGGTAGTCGCTGCATTTCCCGCGTCATTCGATTGATAACCGCGCACTCAGCCCTACTAGATTCCACGCACACATTTGCGCGTGTACAAACGTCATTTGCTTAAGTAGTAGTAATAGGTAATTGATTTGCGAACGTTGTATTGAGTGTCCGGGGTGCCGCGGCCGCCCGAATCATGTCGCAATCCAGCGCTGCCTCGTGACTCCAGCGTAATAACTAACAATTATGTTTTCAAAAAATTTACTTAGTGTTGGCAGTACTGATATTGGTCTGAAATTGGTGGACACGAATGTACAACCAGATTTAAATAATGGGATAACATTACTTAGTTTCATTTGGTCAGGAAACACACCGCAATCTACTCGTATATACTCGTACATTGATAAAAAAATCACAAGGTCAGGAGCACTTCTATTATGGATTTAATGACAGTTACAGATTCAAAGTTCTTTAGTTTTTTTTTATTAATATATTTAAAACAAGTAAGAATATCATGCTTATACCACTAATAAAAAAAGTATACTGTAATCTAAAGGTATAAATACACTGGGGTACATTTTTTCTTAATAAAGCTTTGTCCCGGACAAACACTGTGACACGAGACTTTTATATTTTGTATGTATACTCGTAGATGATATTTCTACAAACTTTTATTTGGTTTCACCTGTTCCAGTGTAATGAATGGTATTTGGGAAGTTAAAGAAGATTGGCAGGAAGCCATACAATGTTGGTACCGTAATCAGACGAAGTGTATGGTGATAAAAATACCACGTATTTCTTTGTCTTTAGTAATGTAACAAAAAAGGTAATCACATCATATTTCTACAACTGTTAAATAAAAAGATATGCGTATTCGTAAATTATTATGGTAATAGAGTACAGAGATAACAAAACGTTATTAATAGTTAACAAAACGTTGCAAATGTCAAAACATAAGATTAAATTTGACATTGACATTACGAGTTACAGTAATTGTTATTATGGATTAAGGAAGGAATTTTTTTAACGAGTCTTTTAGCGCGCTAACACCGATATCATCGCCATTCGGAACGCATCCCCACGACTCGACTGACACTGACAGTGAATGTGACGTTGAAATTCACAGTTGACAGTGGTAACAGTTGGTTATGTTATAACAATATTGTTACCACATAGGTAACAATATTGTTAGAGTCTGACACACGAAACATGAGCTTGGAAAAAAGCGGCAAATTCAAAAATTCTAGGTCTGGTAATACTGTCTACAGAAGGTAAAATACATTTTGATACTTGAAATATTCTAATATTTTTTTATTTATGTAGTAATTTAGAATGTTAAATTTGTGAAAGGATTGTCTTTTTTTCCTTGAATATAGTAGGAAAAAAAGGAGTTTATACTTTTTTAAATTAAATATTAGATAACGTTTAGTTTCAATGAACTTCCAACAATGAACCTTTTATAAGAAATCGCTGTATTTGGATTTCATGAATGTGTAAATTACTTAATATCTGTAATATTTCGACAGAAATTAAGAAAAAAATATTATGAAATTGTTTATTACAAAGTATCACAATCACCATGTTGAACTAAACTACATGGGGACATTGTATCAGTGTTGCTACTTGAAAAAATGTCAGATTCATGTTTCGTGTGTCAGACTCTATGTTCTAGTTAGGTACTATTTTTGGTCCTGTAATTGTCATTAATCAATCAATTATATGAAAATGTGTGGATTAATCAATAATCGATATTTCTGCAACAAATTGGATAGTTGCTTTTGTTTTGTTTACCTTTGCGTTTTATTATTGCTTGTCAGTTAGATGCGTTTTGTTATCAATATTCACTGAAATACTGAAATCAATTTTTCTTTCTTTACAAAAGTTATAGAAATTCTTCAATTAAAGAAAAATAGGTAGGGTGAGTGGGGGCAAGATGAAAATCGGGAAAACATGAAACCTATCCATAACGTCAGTCTTAATGCTGCTTTTTCAGTCCTGGCAACATTGTTAAGACCACCATTTTGTTACGTCCCACCCCTCAGTCAGCACTTGCTGCTTTGAGTAAGTGGTGGTGTAAAAAGTATAAATTTCTATTTGTGTGACTTTTACGCTTAAAACTCGAGTGTTTTATTCTTACCCCATGTTCTGCTACTCTATTTACGAGGTAGATACGAGTATTTTATTTATTGATTGAACTCAGAGTGGAAAATAATGTGTATTATTTTCCACTCTGAGTTGTGTTATTAAATCTAAATGTGGCTGTTTATCATATTTTAGTATTTAGCACAACGTTTCGTCTTTACCCATCAATATTTGACGGGGTAAGATGAACATACTAAAGTTTCGATCTTTCCCCGTTTTCGAAATTCACACTAACAGGCAGATGTTCTCAAACTTCCCCTGATAACATTTCCTCGTATTAAAAAAATAAATAGCAACCGACACAAAAACCTTCAAAAGTAAAAAATAAAATATGATAGTTGACTTTAACTTTAATATACCTAGTAATATTTTGATTTAAGAGTCGTCACGCCGGGGGACCACTATTAATATTTCTATTTATTTAATTATTTCCGATTCCGACCGAGTATTTAAGGCGTTACTAGATACAGTACAATACAAGGGACCAAGGGGACAATACAGAGGACATACAGGGCAATACAGAGGACATATAGGACAAGTAGCACAATACTCTGTATTGTGCTGCTCGTCGGCTGACGTCTACCGCCTAACTTATAGCGATGCACTCGCTATGCGTTAGGCGATGGAGCCGCAGGGGTCATCCTCTTCCATCCATCTTCTGAACGTGACCAAACCATCTAAGCGTACCTTTCTCAATTCTAGTTACTACATCCTCTTTCAAGAATCAGCGTACACTAATTACTTCATTTTTAATTTTGTCAATTAATTTCAGTCCTAACATGCTTGTTAATGCTCTTATTGTAACACAGGTAGAATAAATGCATTACATTTATTCTACTTTCGTTCCTGTTTTGCCGTATCCAACATTCACTCTGTACATTAGTGTCGGGGCCAGCACCCCTCTAGGAACTGTAAGACGTGCCTTTTCAGACACTTTCTGAATTTTCATAAAGGAGCGCTATTCACCATGCTTCCAGCATTCACTCTTCTTTCAATATCTCTATCACATTTTTCTATCTCTTGTAAACTGTGATCCCAAATAAACAATTTCATTCCATTTTCACGTTCTATCAAAATAGCACAAACTCATATTTTTCTCTCTTTCAAAAATCATATTTAGTCTTACGATGATTGCATTTTTTACATTTTCAATGAAACCTTAAACAATAAAATGAAAAAAGTTTGAGTACCTTATCTTCAATCTATCCCCGGTGGGGTAAGATTAAAATACGTAAACGACGTTTCTTGGCCTAACTTTGTTTTTTATAGGTATTTTGACACTAAACACTATTCTAAGTTTTCATTGCACTTTACGCCATAGACTAGTGACCGTTAAGAGGAAATCGTACAGTCCGTTTTTCTATACAAACATAGTCCCCTGTTTCCTTCCTGGATAATGGCACTAGATGCTCTATTTTTTCCAATAACATCAATGGCCACTATAAGCATGTTCCTATGTTTTCGTTTTTTAATTAAGTTAATTATTTAAAGAGATTTTAAACCGTCAAAAACCTAAATAATCGACCAATAATAATTTTCTGCTGTATTCAAACGTCCAGCAAACAAATTAAAGAAGATTATATGAAAAAAGCAAAACATAGGAACACAGAAATAGCCTTGCTTTAATTTCTAACGCAAAAAGTAATTAAATCGGTAAATTTTTCGCGGAGAAAACAGGGGACTACGAAATGTATATTTTGTGTACTTTTCATATGTATTTTCGGTCTCAGCTGCAGTTGTCCCTATCGCGCTCAGTTCAGTTGTTCGGACACAGCGCGACAGCAATACATTTTACAAATACCTATTTTTGAATTCTCTCGACCTTGGCGTTTCCTCTTAATAAGCTCTATTACTTTTTTGAACGATTTTAGAAACTATTTCGATCTTTCCCCCTCACCCTTTGATCTTCCCCCTGTTTCATTTTCGTGGGATTTTATTTTGTTTTACTTTCTATTCTGATTTTAAAGAGATTTAGAACGATGTTATCGATATAATAGAAGAATTAAGTCTTTGCACTTTACTTACTCCAAATATAATTTAATATTATTCAATGTGTACTGTTCTACGAGAATTCTAATACAACACTGCTCATCTCATCAAAAATCCGTTCGATCTTCCCCCCACTCACCCTACACTATTATCGTTTACATAATATCCAAAATTCAGTATCCATACATTTCATATTTTAATGGGTACCAGGCTTGCCAATCTTCTTTGATGTACATCCCAGTGTCTTTTAAAGTGAATTTTGATGATTAATTGAGACATTGCATGATTTTATGTAAATGCTGTCATGTTTAAACCCATGAGTGGAATACATTAAGTGAAGTGACCTCATACTAAATCTTATATGGTTGACGTCACAAAATGGTGATATAATTATGTAAATTAGATAGGACTTTAACAGCATAAGGACTTGAAAATTCAAATATTTACAATATGTAACAGAAATATAGCACACTCTCAAAGTAATTTAGGTAAATTGGCTTCTGGAATTGGAGGGATTGGTAATGAGATTATAATTTAAATATAAGATAAAAATATTATTTTTTGAAACCTTGAAACTTCATATACTATTTATTAAATCTTTGCGTACCTAAGTACTTATTACAATCTCAAATTTGAAAAACGAAAACATAATAAACATTTATAGACTATGGTACTGAAGACTCTTTTGCAAAATTGGCGCTTTAATGTAATTTAATGGTATTCTTGGCATCATGTAGTTTCTAAGTATTAATATTGTCCTAGTATTTATCGGAATTAATAGTGATAACGAGCAAACAGCTTATTGTCCGCAGACATTAATTGTAATAGATAATTTCTTCAAACATTATTTCTACAGTTTAGATAAGTTATTGTTGACAGTTTTGGGTAAATAACAGCGGAAGGAGATAGAGTATTCCATTGTTTGATATAACTTAAATACTGTTAGCTGTGGCTATTTAGGCAACACAAGGCTTTTTTAAATATAACTACAGCAGAGATTACACAACGGCATATTAAAAATGCTTTCATAGCTTTATAAATAGTACAACATAATAGAATTGCGTAATAGAGAACATGCAATATTTTTATTTTTGCGTTTATTGTAAAGAATCCCATGCAGAATAGATCACAAAATTAAAATAATAAAATTTATTGCAATAAAATGCAGTCTGAAACTAACAGTTTCAAATTTTGTGCTAAAATGGACCTACCGTTTTATGATGACATCACTCCTGTCTGTCACTCATTCATCGCTAACATTCAATTCAAATATCACAGGGAAAGTTTCCATTAGTTATTTTTAATGGACTATCCATCAACATCTTAGTCAGAACGTTATTGGTCTGAAAAAAAAAAGCGTGTGGATTCATGTTTTGAACCAACGTGTCCATCAACTTCAAAGACGTTGTCAAATAATTCTTTTTTTTTAACTGGACCTTCTGATCTAAAGTTCAAAAAATGGCTGTAACACGATAACCTCCTTTTCGTACTTTATGCTCTAAATGAAACACGAAAGCTTAACTGTGATTTAATACTTAACATACCGTAGTAGTTTAGTTCCTTTCATTTCTCTACACTCGAAAATTCTTCAACAAAAAAGTTACTACCATGTCGACACTAACTCTTGGCAGGTTTCTGAAGTCTATTTTATTAAACCAACTGCCATTTTTTACAGAAAAATGTCAATACGAAACTCTTAAGAATTATGTTTACCTTTACATCTGACGGCACATAAAACACGAGTGACGTCACTAGTCGTTGATTGGTAGATTAAGATGCTTTCCGTATCGCGTATTTTTATTTCGCAATTATTCATGAACTAGTTATATATAATTATTTATTGTACACATAAACATTCAAATATACAGTGAGTACACGGTATACAAGGGCGGACTTATTTCTGGGAGAGATAAGTCCGCCCTTGTATAATAATATATAGAACTAGAGTATCAACTAAATTAAAAACGTTGCCATCATTCTTGTTTTACGTTTTTATAACATTTTAATCACAAATAGTTCATAAATATTACATTTTTGCATTCTCCCTATTGGCTTATACAGTGTGTTCGACAAGAACGTGTCCGGCATATTTTTAAATTTTGGAATACAGTTTATTAAAATATATATTAGACTGAATAGAACAATCCTTTACCTAAAATGCTTTGTAAAAAACATAAGTTTTCATTCCATTTTTTTCTTAAAATAGTATATTTTACATAGAGTGCCGCGTACGCTACCCGCTTTGAAGCTGTGTTTCTCTGTACTCAACCGAAAGGACCCAAAATGTCCCGCGACCAGGCCGCCCAATATATGAAAAAGTCGAAGGCCTTTGTGAGCAAGTCGGTAAAGAGATATTCACAAAGAAAAGCCATGGATGACTTACCAAATCGTGGCAAATCGAATAAGACGTCTGTCGCAAAGGATAAATGAATTGTGCAGCTGTTTGCCAAGAATCCTTTATTATCACTTCGCTCCGGGCAAGAACAGTTGAAGAAAAAGGGTTTAATTATATCACTTGACACCATCTTTTCGTACATACTGTAAGTAACTTAATTGCCCAAGTGTAATGTTGATTTAAAAAAAAATGCTGTGGTGTATGCGGCTTCTACTTTGCATCCATCACAAGAGCTGCAGAGCACAGGCCCATCATGTACTAAATTGCTGCACTTTTGCACAAGTGGGCACATTGTGCAAAGTGCGACACTTAGGGATTATCACCGAATGAGGCACTGTGCTTCTGTGAGCAAGCGCTAATGGATAAAAGTGGTTAAAGCAGACGAGATAGAAGGAGCAGATGATTTTATTGAAAATCACATGGATATTCTGGTTCCAATACTCATTCTAGAGACCGCACATGTGTCTCCATGAACTGAATTGGAATAAAAATTATTTCATGAATCCCAATGCGTTGCAATTACCAATATTTTATCGTTTAATTCTTACTATGATTCTAGCCTACAGCCTAGTTTCTAAGGAATCTTAAATGCTAGGCTTAGTAAAAATAGTATTTTTTTAGAATAATTCCAATACACTTGGCCTAGAAACACATATTTTGAAATATTTTTTACCTCTTATTTGATACATGTATTATGTCTATGTATTAACTCCATGCCATGGTGCAAAGTGCAAGCTGCATGCAGTTTAATTAGTAGATGTATCCACTCATGGTTCTATCTGCAAGTTATACATCTGCACTATTATTATAAAGAGGAAAGATTTGTATGTATGTAATGATTTATTCATTTTCAGTTTTTCTCGAAAACAACAGGACCGATTTCAAAAATTCTTTTACCATTAGAATGCTATATTATCCCTGATGAACTTAGGCTACATAATTATTTTTCCTACGGGAAAATATAAAATTCCCACGGGAAAATAAAAATAACGCGGGCGAAGCTGCGAGCGGAAAGCTAGTACATATACTATACACACAAATCAAGCCTTGTGTGAGTTTCTTACATTCACGTTACATAAGTATGGTGCATGCATGTGTTTCGTAATACATGTACCGAAGTAGTTACATGGCATCGTGACTATGTAATAGCAGTGACACTTCTGTTGCATTGCGTCGCCTGCAGGCCAATTATGGATCTTTCATTGTATGACATGGTATAATTTTGAGAAAAAGAAGTCATGAAATTCGACATTTCGTATTACCGATCTCCAATGATATCATCACTCTGGCATAATTTCAATAATATCATCATTAAATAATGAACAAATGATAAAAAATCTGACCGGAAATCGTATTTTTCGCTTCACACTTTTATATCATATGATATCATTTGCAAAACCATGAGATCGGTAATAGGCCCTCTGATCTCCTTTTTTACTCGACTGCAAGGAAAGGGTTATGTTTTTCGCGAGTATCTTTGTATGTTTGTAATAGGGAAGATGGAAATGTAATATTTATGAACGATTTGTAATTAAAATGTTATAAAAACCTAAAATAAGAATGATGGCAACGTTTTTATTTTAGTTATTACTATTTTTCATGAAAAATTGCGGATGAAAAATACGCGAAATGGAACGCATCTTGATCTACCAATCAGATACTAGTGACGTCACCCGTGTTTTATGTCCCGTCAGATGTAAAGGTAAACATTATTTTTACGAAAATTATTTACATTTTTATGTAAAAAAATGGTAGTTGTTTGTATAAAAATAGACCCTAGAAACCTACCGAGAGTTAGTGTCGACATGGTAGTAACTTTTTTGTTGAAAGTGCCGAGTTTTCGAGTGCAGAAATGAAGGGAACTAAACTTCTACGGTAGGTAAAGTATTAAATTACAGTAAAGTTTTAGATTTAGTATTTCATTAAGAGCATAAAGTATGAAAAGAAGGTTATCGTGTTACAATCATTTTTTCAACTTTGGATCAGAAGGTCCAGTTAAAAACACTTTATTTGGGAATTTTTTTTAAGTCGATGGACACATTGGTATTAAAACATGAATCCAAACGTCTTTTTTCAGAGCAATAATTGCATTTTTCTGACTATCTTATAGTGGTGGATAGTCCATTTAAAATAAGTAATTTGGAACAAATGGAAATTTTCGCTATGATATTTGAATGGAATGTTAGCGACGAATGAGTGACACACAGGAATGACGTCATCAGAACTGTAGTCCCGTTTTAGCGCGAAATTTGAAACTGTTAGTTTCAGACTGCATTTTATTGCAATAAAATTTATAATTTTAAATTTTATTATACTTGTGATCTATTCTACATGGGATTCTTTACAATAAACGCAAAAATAATAATATTGCATGTTCCCTATTATGTAATTTTCTTTATTACCTCATATCTTTTAAACGACTGAACGGATTTCTATAATTAAAATATCGTTAGATTTTCTTGACAGCCCAAGTGTTCTTCGGTAAGTGATGTTAAAAAAAGTCCCATTATAGTGGCTGTGAGGTGCTATTATTAGAAATGAAAAGAGCTATTCGAAATTATGCGAGCGTTCCGCTCAGAAAATCAATGAAAATTTTTGTGTTGTTAGCCACATTTATGAGGAAGGTTGTAGCTAATATAACATCCCCAAATTCCCACGGGAGCGAAGCCGCAGGTCACAAATAGATGGTGAGAGGAGTATTTTGCATGGAACTTTTCATCAAGGTAATGATAGATTCGGGTGTTGGAAGGGACGTCAATGTACTGCCATGGCTACAAGCTTGTCGCGCGATTTAACTTAAAATTACTTAAAAGAGTACTTTTAAGTACCTACCTACTCGTATTTACTTAGTTTGAAAATTCTAATGGATAAAATTATTCACATCAAATTATTTAATTACTTGTTTATCTACAAAAGTAAATCTCGCGACAAGCTTCTATGTCATATACTTAAATTGTGTCAAATGTGAAATGACGTTATAAGTAAAAGTTTTAGTGTAAAAGTTAATTTATTCTTTTTAGCGCAATTTAATAAAAGCTTGTTTTTAAAAAGGTTTTTTTACATTTAATTAATTTTTTACTTTTTAGTTATCACTGGACACTTTTCTCAGTCTGTTCATCTCATTCAACGCATCATTGTTGCAAGGTCGTTTGCCGGTTAACTTACAACAGTCTAGCTCTTCAGTAAGAAGACCTTCTAATGATTTTATCCTACTTAAGGCCACGTATGCTTAATCAGCAGTGAAGAGCTTTAAGCCTAAGTATACAACGGCATGGTCGACGATACTACCCTGCATTTTGTGTACTGTGCAAGTCCAACATAATACCAAATTGAACGTGTATACAGAATTTCAGCTCAATAGGTTAAAGATATCTACTTCAAAATTGATTTTTTAGCTTTAGAAGTACGCCATATTGGATTAAAAGTTACGTCACATTATTTTTCGAGTTACTCTTAGCAAGACTTTTTATTTGATACCCATATTGTAGGAGTACATTAAAAATAATTGGTCCGCCATCTTGGGTATGCCGCCATCTTGGATTTAGAATGACGTCACAAAGTCAACCATGCATTTTCATCCAAACTGAACGTGTATAGAAAATTTCAGTTCAATCGGTTAAAGATATCTGCTTCAAAATTGAGGTGCAAGATTTCACCCGAAAGTACTTACATACTTACATTGCAAGTTAAATAAAAGCTTGTAAAAATGTGTTGGTTTTTCTTACAATTGCGAATAAACTCGAATCATTTGCGAAAAACGATGACTATTCGATTTCAAAATCATTTAAAATTTTCTGTTGCGTGGTCGTGTGCCTTGTGTGAAAGCATATAGGGACCAAAGTAGAAACGGAGGGAGGTAATGTGGTGCGATGTGAGGGCAGTAACATAAGTGCAGCGTAAGTAAGCACGTAGTTAGTATTTACGAAAGTCTTCACAAGAGGAACTGTGATAATGTAAAAACAGCGTTGTGCTATGACACGCCCCGCAACGCAATGCAGCGCAACGCGGCATGGCTTTGTTCTAACTTGTTACCTACGTAATCGTAGATTCGTGTAATCGGACCATATTAATGAGCGCGATTTTGGTTAATGTATATTTTCATTAATTGTATTCAGCTGATCATGAAAGGAAATCGTTAGCACTTTAACTTTCCAACAAATACTTTTTTTTATTTCAGAATTTTCTCTACTAGAGTTCTCAACACCCCTTGAAGTTTGGAACTACCTTATTGAAAATAACAAAGCAATGATTCTAGTCCGTTGGATTAATGTACAGACTTCTGAACTTGTCCGTGATATGAATGCACGTTACAACTTTTTCAATAATGATAATTTTGCTACTAAATTGCTGAATGTTGATACAAAAGGCTTTGATAGAGATGTCTTCGAGAAGCTGGATGGCATTTTTCGTCAATGGCCAATTTCAAACGAAATGGTTGCAAGTGTTGCAGAAAGCAAGTGCTACCCTTATACAAAAATGTGTATCTATGATACTCTGTCTTCCTATGGAATAATAAATGATGAAGAAAAAAATAATTTATACAGCATAATATCAAGACTAGGGCGGACACAAAATTTAAAATTAATTGACGATATATTTTCTGAGAAATGTGCGACTCTAAATAAGCAACAATTTTATATTCAATTAGCTAAGTATTTTGTTAAGAATAGACTGTATAAAGCTCTTACGATGTGTATAGAAGGGAATATCTTACAGACAGATCTGTCAAATGTAGAGAAGGAGGCAAGAGATTGTATAGAATTGTGGTTACTGTTTAAAAGCATTGAGCAGACATCAGACAGGCAGAGTCATGTAGTTCCTGTTTACAAGACATGTGAGCAGATAGCCAAAGACGATATCAGTGCTTATATTTCATCAAATCCACAATTAGTTCTAGGTATGATATTATTGGAAGATAATGCACAACTATTTGACATTTTTACCAAAGACACTTATCTGCAATTCAAGCATTTTCAACTACCAAATAAAGGATATAAAAATAAACTTACTCATCTGTACAATGTTTATAAGAAGTTTTCAACACCTAAACATTTTAATACTTGTAAAGACGTCAATGTTTATCAGTTGCTGTCTGGGTATCGTGGGTTAGATATATCAAAGATTTTTGAGTTTCAATTAGTGAATCACAACTCCAGAACACTTTTAAACCACAAACCAGAGAGACGCAGTCTTGGGAGTCTTTTATCACATGAAAATGTAAATACGGCTAGCATTAAACCATTAATTCAAAAGCCAATAGATATGCCTGACTTTGAGGATAAAGAATTAATGAAGAGATATGGGTACGTTGCAAAATTAAATCATATTTACTATTTAAAACAATATAGACCTTGTAACGCTAGCCAAGCTTTTGTTGAGCAGCAGTACCTCTCATATAATCGGTTGCAGGATAAAAGCATTAAAAACGCTTGCTGTGAAACACATGCATTAGCATTGCAAAATTGGTCTGACCCTGCTATGACTACATGCGCAATATCTTTTATTGCTATGATTGGATGTAATCCAACACGATGTAGGGTTCATATATCTGCTACTAAAATTGTAAAAGAATACTTTTTAACATGTAAGGGAATGTCTCCAGAAAAATCTGCGAAAATAGTCAATGAATTGACTTACAAACTAATTCAAAGTGACAACGAAGCTGCTAAAGAATTACTTCGGTACCTAGAGGAGGCTACGATGATAGAATTAAAAGAACAGCAAAGCGTTACTGGGAAGTTAGATATGGCAGCAGTTCTTTATGAATCTCAAATAATGATTAAATTCGCAATATTACATAGATTACCTTTACCAGAAATGCTATTGAGAGAGTTTATTAAAGCTGGATCCTGGTTTAACTTTTTGCTGTTTGGTGATATATTTCGATATCCCTTAAACCAGATGCTACAACTATCACAAGAGTTCCAAAATAAATCTTATGCAGAACATTTAAAACATATAATGTTGCATAAAAATTCAGAAGACAGTTCTGAAAAAGATAATAAAAGTAATTCAAACAATAGTCAAAGAAGAATGATGAAGATGAATAGTGAAGAACTTGTAAGTGATCTTTGCTAATTACTGTAAATTCGTCATAGCATATGCCATCATATAATTGCATTATCTTTTACACAGGAAAAACGAGGCAAAAGTTTAGAATTTCCATCTTCTGTATATTTGGGTCGAGAATTATGGGAAGTAGCAGCGTCGTGTCATGGACCTGAGGATCCACCAGCAGCGCTATTACGAGCTGCTACAATATGCAGAGAGCCTTTACTAGTGCTTATCGCTAGTTGCTATGAGGTAACTATAAGTGTAATGAAATTAAAGGAAATGAATACTTAAACAATGTTTCCTCCTTTCTGCACTGATAAAAATTATTTTGCAGCCAAATGCAGTAGATGTGCTTTGGGCTCAGTGGGTATTATCTTCCTTAGGATCATCTGTACAATCTCAAGAGTTTATTCAGCTACATATGAACCAGGAAGGAGTTACTGATGAACAGTTTATAAAAATTGCTGAGTTATGTATCCAAGAAGGTTATATTACCACTTTACATGAATCTATTCTTATATTTATGCCTGTAAGTAGTATTTTCATATCATAAGGAATCGTAAATTACTTACGATTAAGATTTTTTTACGTTGTTTTCTTTACAGGACAGTCCCCTAAAATCTTTTACCTCTTTTTTACATCGTTGTATTCGTGGGTGTATGTTTGATTCTGAAAGTGTGAGGCTGTTAAATAGCTTTCTACAAAACTGTCAACGTAAATATAGCACCGACGACACCAACATTGGTTGGCAGCTATCAAAAGAGACCTTACAAAAATTGGCCGTATCACTCATCAAAATAGCTGTGAGCTGTAGATTCGATAGCGCATTACTTCAAAAAGAGTTTCTGAGGTGCTTGGCTGAGGCAAAATTTGAAAAATGTATAACAGGTATGTTGAGGCAACACTAACAGTGGCTTTTTCTAAAAAAATATTATGTTACAAAAGTTCTTTTATTTCAGTTTCGACACCAAGTTATACGATTTTATATGAAATTCTTCAAATATCAATGGAAACTTCATTTATTGTTAATATCTCCAAAATGTTACAAGACAATTCGTCTGAATATATAAATGAGTGTATTGAGACTTACGTTGCTAATAAAAATTATGATGTCGCTCTAAAGGTTGCTAAGTTGTTAAAATTACCTGTCAATGACATATTAAAATCCGAATGGACTCACAAGTACGAAATGTTGACCGCAAATATAGAAAGCGATCTGGAGGAAAAAGATTTGACATTGTTTATTGCGAAATGTAGCGAGGCTTTTAAGTATGCTTTCGTTTCGTTCAAAGATGCCACCGATTTTCTGATTCAGTATGCTGAACTAATAACGGAATCGGTACAAAAATTTTACTCATATCGAATAATAATGAGTTGGTTTCTAGACAATCACGAATATGGTAACCGTCGCGAACAGATAGAGCACAAAATGTGGCAAGCCTATTTCCAAAGTGAATGCCAACATAATATATTTTTAAATAGTTATTTTAGTACCTTTCATTTTATATTAAACGGACAAAAAGATTCCACAATGTCCGCGAAAATTGGACAAATAAATGCTGATAAACCATTTTCCATGAAAATAGGACAAATTGAAGTCGAATCTGATGTTGGTAATATTGAAGATGTTAGAACGTTGGACGAACCCGAGGCTATTGATAAATGGAGGAGGGTTACAAGTCAACTCATTGAATTAAGATTGCTGATTGATGCTTTCCGTCTATCGGCTCTATATAAAACGCCGCCAGAATACCGTTATGGACATCCGGCATGTCCAGTGCAAATTATCAGGACTTGCTTAAAGTTGGCTGAGGGAAGCATGTCACCCTATGAGATACCCCAGGAATTGCGACTTGTAATCTCATCGTCTGTACTTCAAAGTAAGCTCACAAGTAAGTTATGCGCTGAAAGTAAGTTATGATCATGAAAATGAGTATGAAAATAATGGTCATTAATCATAGATTTATGAGGATAGAAATCGTGTTCGTTTTAAATTACTTAATTAGTTTCAGGTGCATCTGATGCAAGCTTCGAAGAATTGGTAGTGATTAAAGAAAAACAAGACAATGTTCCTGAATCTTCCCACTTAGCAGCTCGGGAGGAAGCCGACCGATTATCTGCTCTTGATGCTCTGGCCGTGCGTAGTGGGCTTACTCTCGTAAAACAGGTAGTAATATTTTGATAATTTTTGTTCTATTAAGCACGCTTTGCATATGGTATTAAAACTTGAATTGAATGAAATATATATTAGGAAATACGATTCTATAACATGTTTCATTATGTTTAGGAAGGAGATGGTTTTAATGTGTTTTATGATCGTCTTAAAGTGCATTTTTTTCACGTATGTGTGATTATGGACGTAAATTTTAGTGCTTTGTTAAAAAATATATTATACAAGGTGGCGCAAAAGTAATGTCATAATGTGAATTGGCTACTATATTTTTAGAAATGAAAAAAAATAGCTTTGTTTTCATGAAAAGTTTCTCTGAAAATGTTAAATATATGCTATTAAGATGAAAAAATGATATCGCACAAATGACAACCCCCCGAGTTGATGCACAATAATTGTGCTCGTTTTACAGCATTTTGAAAACAACTGGTTCCAATTTGGCGATTTCTTCTTCAATGTTAGTTTTCAACACTTGCAAGGTTTGTCGTTTGTTGTGGTACGCGAGATTTCACAAAGCCCAAAAGGAAGAAGGTGGCATGACAAATTCAAATCTCCAACACAAGATCACTGGGCTCGGAATTTGGTCAAATAAGCAGTAACAATAATTCCACATTCTTTGGGTGTGTATCGCTTAATGGATCATGTCAACTAATTCTGTATCTGTCTACAACATCTATGTCAAAGCACAATGAAATTTGATTACATTTGCAAAAATTATGACATTACTTTTGCGCCACCTTGTATTATCAAATCAACAAAAAAAAATATTCAATAAACGTTTTACTATTTGGTTTGGCACTCAGTTTAGTTTCATTTTTATTTTAGGTGGCCAGCTATTTTCGTATTGCCCTCCAAATAGGGTCGAATTATATTTCTGTTTTAAAGCACAATAGATCTATTGATTTCATTAATCTTGTCAGCGGAAGAGCAAGGATGTCACTTGCAAATCTTGTATTTAAAACCTTTAATATTCCAACAAAGCAGGTATGTTTAAATTATCAAACACAATTTTATATAGTTTACAGAGTGTCCGAAAAAATAGCGTCAGCTTGGCCCAGAGAGAGATCACTTCTTGGGGTACCCGAATCACCCTCATGTGTATGTTCCGCAATTTTTCATAGATTTAGAACTATGGATTTTTCCATAATTTTTGAGAATTTTCGACCTCTTTCATATAACATATGTTGAAATGAAATTCGAAATGTCTGAGAATTCAATCAAATTCAATTCTTATTTGTCTGAAAGTTGGATAGTCGAAAATTCTCAAAAATTCAGTAAAAAAATTCTAACTCGTAGTCTATGAAAAATCGCGCAACATACATGGGGTGATTTGGTATCCCAATTTCCGTTTGCGCACTATTTTTGGGACTACCTGTATATATTTTGTTAAGATTTTCGGTTTTGAGTTGGTGAAATTGATTCAGTCATTTTTGAATATTTTTTATTTGTAAAGGTTGCGGAGTATTTGTGCCGAGAAATGGTAGCAGCAGTTATATCGCCTCACCTAATAAAGACTTCGACGTTTAGGCAAAAGGAACACTTTCAATACACTTTATGGGGCTACTCACTAAGTTCAGATTTGGAGATGTTCCTGAATATGCGACCAGACGCTTGTAGTCATATCGGCAGACTCGTCCTCGATCATCTTGTAGCCTTCCAGAGGATGTATAAAGCGTCGACTGTCTCGAAGCTTCCAGAAAATATCTTAGATGATAGCAACTTGGACGTAGAAACATTGATTGATGAAGACTACCCGAACGTAGAGACAGACGAAAGGGAATCCTTGATGACTGAAGAGGGTACAATGTTATCGGCAGACACGGAGTCGATGTATTCTGTGTCCTCTGTGTATACTGTCGGCAATAAGATGACTAGAGATTCAAGAAGGAATTTGTTTGATGTGATAATTAAAAGCAATTTACACATTAGATACGAAGTGAAATCTACAATAAGGAAGATAACAAAGGGTGCTAAACTTTCAACTAAGCAGGTTAGTTTTCCATATTGTTATAATAAGTCATAAATGTAATGACAGATTGAATATAACAACCCACCCAACTAAGGCAAAGCAGCGCTCGTGCTCGGCGAAGGGTTGCTTAACCGTTGTTTGGTAATTAATGCGTGTGAAGGATCAGAGTCTATTGCGTTTATGCAGATACTTCTGCACTATAATATTGAATTAAATCCAAATTGTAGGTTCATTACTTGGTTGGGCTTGTGTGCTTATATGAGACACACAAGTTTTTTGCACACACAAGAGAATTCGAGCTCATGTAGCTATTTTGAAAACCCATTTACATGTTGTTGATTTATTTGAAGATATGTAAAAAAACCAACATGTGTAAATTTATTTGAAAGGGTTTCAATAATCCTTTTTACGATTAACCTTTGTGCGCGATGCGTCAACTTCGCAAAACGTCCACTAAATTTGATTACTTCGCGATCGGTCAACTTAGCAATTGGTCAATTTCAGTATTATTCAAATTAGCGATCGGTCAACTTACCAATAGGTCCACTTCGCTATTGGTCCACTATAATTTACATCCGGAGTGTACAACACAGAACAATGAATCTATCTCTGTGTACAAGGTCATACCTTCTAGATATACTGTACTGGCCACTTTAGATATAGGTACTCCTTGCATTTATTGCAGAATGATTAGTACGACAATATGTCAATAATATAATGTCACATGTCAAAGTTTTAATGAAGTTGATCCACAGATTCTATCCTGCAGTAACCAAAAAAACCGAACGAACAACGCGTTGGAAGGGTGGCACCATCGCTTCAACGTTAGGATGCCACCCAAGCCCGCCTTGTTTTTGTTCATTCAGATACTTAAGAAAGAAGCTAAATACCAGGCCCGAAAATTAAATGACAAAACTATTACTAATATATTAAGACGAAGGAAGAAACAAGACATTAATTTTGATAAGTTACAAAAAAAGCGACTACTAAGAAACGAAATAACACCAATAACCTTTTTAAAAAAATTAAGAAAAATCACTAAACATAATTTAAAAAAATAATTACTTAGTTAATTAATTTTATTTTAAGTTGATAAGAATAATTTTTTTGTTATTAGTTTTAGGAATAATAATAATATTTTAAGGAGATAAGAAATAAAGTTCTAGTTATCATAAAAATCAAATCTTTTATTTATAAAAATCTTACATTAAATATTATCCTCCTCCAGTTTATTTCAGTTGGCTAAAAAGGATGTGACAATGAGAAGGCACGTTTACAACAGAATTTTAGTGGACCATTTGCGAAGTGGATCATTTGCGAAGTGGACCATTTGCGAAGTGGATTGTTTACGAAGTGGACGGTTCGCGAAGTGGACTATATGCGAAAAGGACCAATTGCTCATTCCCTACAGGAAATTTTTGTGGACGTTTTGCGAAGTTGACGCATCGCGCACAAAGGTCGATTAACTGTGAAGTTTAAGTAAAGCTATTACGTATGCTCAATATTTTGAATTCGTAGCAATTACCGGATTAATTTACCGTCGCAGGTGAACATAATATCCATCGAGCTGCTGGTATTAGCTCACGAATGCTTCTCGAGTGCGTGTGACACTGAGGGAGTAGCTGTAACTCTGCGGTCTGCGCAGGCGCTCACCGGCCGCCTACTGGCCGCGCGCTCTTGGCGGCTCATGGTGCGGTTACTCACAGGACTTGCGCGCTACACCGAGTGCGCTTACATTTTCCAGGTAGCCACAAAACGTACGAATAAGTCCTTTGATAGGGTCACTTGTGCTTTTGTAATTGCAGCTCAACGGTCATCATTGACAAATTTAACATGTTTTGCTAATTACATAAATACCTAATTCTTACACTTATTAGATAATCTTCGACTATTGCAGGGCTGCGAGCGAAGTCGCTTTAGGAATTATAAATATTATTTTAAATAATTCCCCTTACAGATACTTCGTGACAACCATCAATTCGAGTTCTTGCTAGGCCAGTTCGATTACATGCTGGGCCAACAGCCGGAGAAGATCGCAGAATTCAAGCAGGGCTTGCTGGATTTCCTAAAAACGCACTGCCCGGGCGACACGGACACCTACATAATGGTAGCTCTGCACTTCAATATGTACGCGGAGGCAGCGAACGTCAAGAGGAAACAGGCCATGTCCCTGATAGATGACTTGGAGAAGATGGCAATGGATGCGGCGAAGGCCACAGGGAAGCGACCGTTCCAGCCGCCAGTGTGGCTTCAGATTCACGACAGTGTGATGACAAGGTACTTGTGGTGCTTGGCTTGGTATACATAAATTGAGATCCTAGTTGCGTGAGTAATGTTCAAGACAGCAGTCCTGCGAATTACTGTGATAGTTATTTTTAAAATAAGGTAACATAGAATGATCTTTTTTTAAGACTTTAAAAAAGTAGGAGGTTCTCAATTTGATGCCTGGGATTTTTTAACAGACTTCCAAAAAAGAAGGCGGTTCTCAATTCGATGCCTGTGATTTTGTAACCAACTTCAAAAAAGAGGTTCTCAATTCGATGCCTATCATTTTTTAACCGACTTCTAAAAAGAGGAGGTTCTCAATTCGATGCCTATGTTTTTTTTTGTGTGTATGTTGCCAATTGTGGATTTTTTTTGCATTCGATAGAGTATACCGGGTGTGAGTGACGGTGTCCCGTTTTTTTTAACAGTGATTTTAGACCATGATTTTAAGTTGAAATTCACTGAAATTTTCTCCCGGAAAATTCATAAATTCACCGAATTTTTTATTATTTTTTTTCTAAATTTTCTGGTGTAATATAAATTAGTTAACGTTTACTAAATCACATCTGTAAAAAAACATTAATCTATACTTACTAATATTATAAAGCTGAAGAGTTTGTTTGTTTGTTTGGTTGAACGCGCTAATCTAAGGAACTACTGATTCAATTTATTTTTTTTGTGTTGGATAACATCATGCTACCAATAAGAGCTGAGCTGAGCATCAATGTAAAATGTTGCAAAAACGGGAAAAAAATAAGGCGAAACGTAGTTCGCGGGCACAGCTAGTAATTACATAAAAAAACTCCGCAATGTAAATTGTATTAAGTTTCCATCATATTGCGTGCGGAATCAGCTGCTTCAACCCCTTCCGGAGAATTGATAAAATTAACCTGCACTCGATGTTATTCTAAAATATATTCTGAGCAAATATGACTATTTCTTTCTTTTTTCCGAGTGCGAAAACAGAATATGTATCTGAAGCTGAACAGACCCCTATGTTTTGAACATAATAAAAATGTAGAACCTCCTCTAATTATTAACGCATAAAATTTATCCTGAATAAGTCCCTTATTCGGGATAAATTTTATGCGTTAATTAAGGACTTTATACATACTTACTCGAGGAACGCGATTTGGTCTTGTTGTAATTAATAATATTATTTGTAAAAGAAAACTTATAAATGCGTGTGTACAAGAATATATTTGGTAACCAAGTCAATAAACTTAAATGTCTATAGTGACACAGAACATCATAAGAAATTTAGATTAACATGTAGTTTTACATATATGCCAGCCAGTATACAACAGGTCTAGTGATCGGCGATATCTTTGTTGACCGCCAGGTCGCTATTGGAGACCGCGATAGAGCACTGCACCGACGCGGCCGAGCTGTACCTGCAGGGTGGCTGCACGGGCTTCGCCGGCGAGATGGCGGCGCTCGCCCAGCAGGTTGCACTGCAGCTATCCCTGCTCAACGCTTCGCCAACCAGGCTTATACTGAACCGGACCACGGAGCAACTGTATGCGCTGGTCACCGAGTATTTGAGGTGAGCAGTTTGTGGCAGTTCATCATCATCATCACAAGCCTCGACATCCATCCATCATCCTATTCCCCTTTGTAGACCTATTAGAACTTTTTCTGAAGCGTCACCTCCACGATTGCGTGTATCGCGGTGATAACTCAGTGTATCAATGTCCACACGGCGATTTCATCGCTACGATACAGGGGCGGATCCAGGGTTTCATTTTGGGGAGGGTCATTCTGACAAGGTTCGGAGCTAGGGATAAAATCAATCAAAGTTTATCATGCTTTGTGCCGCTAAAAATTGAGTCAAAATTATGGAATTCCTAAGTAATTTAGGGATGGGGGAGGTCACGGCCCCCATGCCCCCCTGTATCCGCCAATGCTACGATATGTCGAGTGATAATTTTTAATTCTTTCACATCATTATCAATTCCAATTTTTCCGACGTTCCATTATACCTACAAGGAATCCAGTTGATGTTTGTTTCTTTTTGCGACGTCTATGCGTTACAGGCTGTATGCGACGCAAAAATATTAATAGTGGACTGTAGATCCATAGGTCGCTGGTTCAAATCCGGCTCGAAGGACCACTTGTATGTAAAATGAAGGCCTGAATAGGCTCGAAATAGTTTATTTCAAACTACGCAGGCACTGATATTACAACAATGAGGAGCGCCGTGTAACGGGCGGGATTGGTTAGCATATTACAGATTTTTTGAATTCGTTGAGTTTTTCAAGTTCAAGCGTTCCCACCGCGTTCCCGTGCAGTTGCGCCATAAACAACAGGCATAGACACAAAACACAGATAGCATAAACGAATTACACAGACATTGAAAACGTTAATATTTTTGCGTCGCCTAAACAGGCGTACTCCTTTCCTATCATCGAGTGGGATGATGACTAAATTCTAATTTTCACGTCTCGTCATAAAATATTAAAATACCGTAGAAAAAGATGCAATCATGTGAAAATACATTAGATGCAAGCATTTAAAGCTGTTAATTTCGAAGCGATTAGACAGAGAGATCCGACATGAACTGTGACGTCATTGTTGAGTACGGCCATATAAACTCCATGTCAATTGCCGTTTTGCTAGAAAGAGATGGAGAAAAATCATTAATACGGTTTTTATAGTTATTCGAAAACCGAATCTTTCTGTTTATTATATGAATAAGCTTCTATTAAAGCAATATTTTTTTTATTTCATCTAGCCTATTGTTCTAATGTCCCATCCTCATACGTGTGCTAGCTTCATGGAGGGTCTCGTGCTATTGGCGGGCCGCAGCGGGGAGGCGTGGCGCGAGCTGGCGTACAGACGCGCGTTATCAAACGACCAGGCGTACCTGCGCGACATGGCCGCGTATCGTCCGGACATTGCGCACCAATACTTAGACAGGTAATTCTTATTTCAACTGAATAAAACATAATTGGGATGATGACTGAATTCTAATTTTTACGTCTCGTCATTAAATATTAAAATACCATGGAAAAAGATGCAGTCCTGTGAAATTAAAATTGGCTTAAAAATACATTAGATACAAGCATTTTAAGTTGTTAATTTGAAGGTGATTAGACAGAGAGATCCGACATCAAACATGACGTCATAGTTGAGTACGGCCATATAAACTTCTTGTAAATTGCCGTTTTGCTGGTTGTTTTTATAGTTATTCGAAAACCGATTTTTTTTTCTGTTTGTTATATGAATGAGCTTCTTTTAAAGCAAAAATTTTTTTTTGTCATCTAGCCTATTATCTGTGATAGGCTCCAGGTGTCATAGCTTTTGACAGAAACCGAGAAAGATAGTGGTATCCTACTAACATTTATTTTAATGATTCTCATTTTGTAGATCGCTGAAAATCCAAATTACCCTAACCTACGGGCTTGGAAGTAAGAAGTGAGCTTCCGATGAAAAACTCGGCATATTCTTCTGGAAAAACTGAAACTTTCCCCAAGGACCAACTTTGTCCAAAAACGACAAAAATCTTCGAACTTTCCATACAAAATAATGACTGACTAATGAAATTTGTATGCTTCTTGGGCATGCATCCGTTCAATTCGTTTCGGGTTGTATGCATGCTATATAATTTTGCTATCATGGCGCCAAACTTCTAGTCGGCTCTGAACATAGCAACGTTTGTCGTAGGGATGGTGCGTATTTACGCGACCAGGTTTTAAAACCTGGTTTTTCCTTGTAAGTACGGCGCCCTGGTATCCGGCACAAAATACTTGCAAGACTTTGAAAGTATTTTACTAGACACATACGCGCCACGCGGCCCGCGTAGCACCTCGCGTTGTAAAAACTAAAGTATCATTGAATAAAATTATGCCTTACCTACACACAAATAAGGCAGACAAACGCAGTGACTAAAATAAATACTTCCAAACCTTAATATGTTTGTTTTGCTAGCTTAATTTTATTCCTTAAGTTCATTACAACAGGGTTTTAATTTTCATAGAAATACTTTCAAGTATTTTATCAAGTAGGTCTGAGCTACCGAGTGCCGACGAGAAATGAGACAGTAAATGAAATAACATTTGTTGTCTCATTTTGCGTCATCGGTCGGTTGGGCGATCCGACTATTAGAAAGTAAACCTTAATGTAATGACGTAACGACATTATACCGGGTGTAACAGGATACCGCAATAATATTTAAGGTTGTTGATTAACAAAAAAAATGTTTTATGACTATTCTTTGTATTTTTATTATATGCCTACTTTCGATTTAATAAGCTTAACAATTAAGCGTATTAATCAACAACCTTAAATATTATTGCGGTATCCTGTTACACCCGTTATATGTTAAACAAATATCCAAGTATTTTTTACTGAGTTTTTAAAGTATTCTGTCACGCAAGTGTGATTATAATCCCTATCACTCTTAAAATAAGAATTAATTTCCTTCGTACAAAAAAATACTTTCAAGTATTTTGAAACCTGGTTTTTAGCCCTGGTATTTATTGATGGACGTACTTTGAAGCCCTGGTACTCGAATTTGCAAGTACGACCCATGCCTAGTTTGTCGCATTGTCGAAATATACGTATAATTTAATTAAATTATATTGCATACAAAGGCGGACTTAATGCCATTAGGCATTTTCTGCCAGTCGACCTTAGGGTAGTTGAGACTATCATGGTAGATGTACAACATATCGGATCCATTTTATTGAAAGAACAAATACCTACTCATATTCTGTGTGAACTATATTATAGAAATAAAGATAAACTTGTTATATTTTACGTGTATGAGAAAGAGGCGCGAAGCAACTTCAGCAGGCGCAGCATGGGCTGCCGAGACTGGACTCGAGTCACGCATTATCTCACAAGTTCAGTGACATAATCTCTATGTTTTAAAGAGTAGCACGGTGGCGCGTATTAAGTGGGACTGACGTGACAAAAATTCCTTGACGCTCATCAAGGGACACGTGTGACTGAGTTTTATCACAAATTTTTTGCTCTCCGACTGCTACTTCATTTTCTAAAGTATTTGCCCTTTGTTACAACCGCAGCAGTCGGCGCACAGGCACGCTAAGAAATTTGTGATAAAACTCAGTCGCACGTGTAAGAGCGTCGGTGGCGCAGTGGACTCGGCACTTGCCTTCCAATCGGGGGGTCGGGGTTCGAGACCCGCCATGTACCAATGTGTTTTTCGTTTCGAATTTCATATGTACATTTGTCTGACGCTCCTACGGTGAAGGAAAACATCGTGAGGCAACCTGCATACATCTGCGAAGAAATTCAATGATATATGTGAAGTCGACCAATCCGCACTGGGCCAGCGTGGTTGACTAAGGCCTAATCACCCTAATATAGGGCAGGCTCGAGCCCCTCGGTGGGGACGTATATGGGCTGTGATGATGATGATGATGACACGTGTTCCTTGACGAGCGTCAAGAAGTTTTATCACGTCAGTCACACTAAATGCGCGACATCGTGCTACTCTTTAAGACATAGAGAGATTATGTCACTGAAAAAGTGAGATAATGCGTGACTCGAGTCCAGTCTTGGCATGATCTATACCAATGTAGTGTAGCAACATTTTTGTAAAGAAGTTTGGTTGTTTATAAAAGCCATTGTGTTTGTTCTGAATTGTGATTCTTAAACTGATTTATAGATACAAAACGGAGAAGAACAAAACGCCCGCCTCCCAAGCAGCGATCGCGGAGCTACGGAATCTCTGTAGATGATACCAGACACCATGTTATGTATATAATTTGAGATCTCATCAATGCTTGCTCATATATTTTAAAAATATAGTAATGCCCAAGAGAAAGGTTAAAGGTGACATGTTATTTTATAAACGCGAATGCCAAATATGTAAAAGAATGTTATCATATTATATAGGCTTTAATTAATGCTTGTTATTTTTGTAATATCCTCTAAAGACAGAAATTAAGTTATCTTTTTTATAATTGATTTGATTTTATAACATTTTATTCAAAACTATTGTTAAATTTGTTACTGTGATAAACAAAGAACGTAGTTATTCGACTGAAAATCAATAATAATGTATTTTTGTATATTTTTAGCATTTAATTAAAATATATCCCGTTTTATTACAAATTGGGTTTTTCATTTATTGTCAACTAGAACAATACCTATTTAAGTGCATTATAATTTCAATAAAATAGGAAATTTGTTAATAAAATCATTTAATAATAATGTCTCACACAAATGCAGGTAAATGTTATTGTTGTTGTATGCATAAGTATTTATAATTTTATTGTATAAAACTGAATTGTACTTAATAATAATTTGAAACCTTTTTACATGCCAATTTACAAATTATTTCATAATAGCATAAAGATAATATCAAAAACAAGTGTGTTGGTTATTGTTTAAAAATACTAACTATACTAAATTATACAATTTCCAATTATACAGATCTTTTTCTCATTCTTTCGTGATTCATATCTTCCAGATAATTTTCAATGCATACTGTAAATAACCCCATATTAATGCAAAATATATTTATAAACCCGTAATTCACCCTTTGCTGGGCATAGGCCTTTCCACAAGGAGGGATTTGGGCAAACTTCTGCCATGCTGGTCTGGTGCGGGTTGGAGACATATATGCCAACCTGATAGCTACGTATACTGGGTAAATATTATACTGCATTTAAAAAAAATCATCAAAAGAAATTGAACTTATTCCAGAGCATGATAATTTATTGTCTTATGACGTACTTAAAAACATGAATAACACATTTTCATAAAATATGACATTTAAAGACAAAGCAATATTTAAGCATAGTTTTGATAGCTTGGATCCAATGTGTTCCCTGATGGCCTGTCATTGGGAGATTTGATTGATACGTGTTTTGCTTAACAGGGGATAAACAAGTATACTCAAAATATGTTTTTAAAGAAAGTTGTGATGTTCCCCCAGTCTAAAGGAAATAACGTTTAGTTAGGGGCCTTCAGGAGAGACATGAGACCTAAGCCGTTTTGACAGATAATTATCAAATATTACAAAATATGCAAAAAATGCTTAAACAATATTTTATAAAGCTTAAAATTATTGTTCCACTCACGCTGAGCTACAACACTTATCATAAATAATAGGGAATATGCACATTTTTGTATTATTATATGGGATATTTTTAAATGCACATCTGTATAATTTTTGAACACACTAATTAACTCCACTAATTAACTAAATGCATACCAAAAATACTGAATTGCACACTAAATTAAATCAGATTTAGTATACTGTTTAGAAACGCGTATGTAGAAACTGTAGGCGGGTCAAAAATAGGTAGCGAGGAGCGAAGCGACGAGCGTAGGTTTGAACATGAACCAAGCGCGCGAGCCGAGCGAGCGAAGCGTGGCGCGGCAGCGGCCGGCGAAGCGCCAGAAACGACTTTATGTGTATTCTCGACTTTATGCATACTTATTGCTTGTGGATTGCAAATTTTGAGGTTAGTTTTTTGTGGCTAGTGACCTTATATTAATGCGATATACTAATGCAACCCCAAATTGTGTTTTATTTAGAATAAACGATGTTCCTAAAAGTAAATTAGGTGATGGTTTTCCTTAAAAAAGTTTTATAATATTTGTTGAACTAAAGAATTATTAGATAAACCATATTGATAATAGTTATTCGTTCAGTAAAACGGTTCTGCAAATACCATTAAACAGTATACTAAATCTGATGTAATTTAATGTGCAATTCAGTATTTTTGGTGGAATTTTGATATATTTTGTTCGAATAAAGGGAATATACAGATATCGATTTAAATACATGCCTTATTATATTAGATATTTGACTAGAAAAAAGTTAGAGTATTTATATTTCTAATAACTTTAAAATCCGCAGAGAGAACCGATACAGATGTGATGTCATAGTACACCGGCATATAATACACACACAAAAATCTGTTTTTCAAAAACAAGATGTCATTAAATTAAAGCTGATAACTTGTTTGTTTTTCGTTGTAATTAACCGTTTCTTCATAATTTGTAAGGGTTTTTAATGTAAGTATTACGGTGTGTTATGAATTAAGTTATAACACCAACTCTATGCATATTCCCCATTGTTTATATTCTTAACTAATAAAAATCTATTAATAAGTCTTTAATTTCGATCTGTGCTTTGATTAATTGCAATGAACCTACATACACGTATGTATATAAAATAGGCATCTAGATCTAAATATTAGATACTCATTTACCTAAGTGGTTGATTACTTAGGCCACTTCAACATGATGCTCTCATACTGCCGGGTACACCATGCTCTATTCTTAAACAATTTGTTTCGAGTTGAGTCCTAGAATTCAAATTTGCATTCAACATAAATGTAGGTATTTGTTAGAATTGTTCGACTGCAAAAAGCAGTGTCTATCAATCGCATTTGGTAGCTGACCAGAGAGACTAACGTTAGTAATCGTGTAACATTTCCCAGTTAAAATGCTAAACGCATTCTGTTTTCAAGTAAATGACAGACAAAATGTTGCCTTAAGAGGAAATCGTACGGATCGTTTTTTCATAGAAACGTAAAACCCCTGTTTCCTTCCTGGATGTTTCACCTTTTTTTCCAAAAAAATCTACTTTCTAGCATGTTTTATTGAGTTATTGCATGTTGTTTTCCTTTTTGTTAAGTTTCACCATTCAAAGAGATTTAAAACCTAAAAAATTGGTTTGATTTTCTGCTATATTCATAGGTACATACAGCAAACAAATTTGGCGAGGTTATATGAAAAAAAAAGCAAAACAGACAGCGAACGCCTTTCTATAATGTTTAATGTAAGAAGTAATTAAATCGGTCCAGTTTTAGCGCAGAAAACAGGGGACTACGAAATGTATATTTTCTGTACTTTTCATAGATTTTTCGAGCTGTTCGAGCACAGCGCGACTTGCTGTCGCGTCACATTACAAATAGGGTGTTGGAACCAATAGTGGACCACTTAAGCGGATTTTGACTTTACTGCGGTCACTGTGTACACAGTTATCATTTGAGCGATGCTGCCTTTGGCACAATGATTCCTAGATACATACTTATACAAATGTGGCAAACATTTATTATGATCTTACAATTGATTTTTTGTAAGGCCTGTCCAAAGTCAAAAATTCAAAAGGCACCATTACCTGACCACCATTCACCAATAGATGACCACTACTCTACCCAATACCTGACCACCTCAAATAGTCAATTATTTTGCAAAATTATTTGGCATTTTTTTCCGCTTTTCTTTTTTCACGAATGCGTTTCCTGGTTTCAGCTTGTATACTATTCTGTTTTTTTTCCATCATCGCTTAAGCTTGATGACTCAAGTCAATTAACTTAATCAATACCTCTACTGTGGTCATCTTTCGGAAACAACTTACAACACCTATACAAATATTTTACCTCAAAGCCTGACCACCCTAGTTATCCTTTGGATACGCATCTTTTATAATGAAAAGACTTAACAGAAACCACAATATAGCTTATTATCTATTTAAAACCAATGAGGAAGTTGAATTTTATACAAAACATGTTTATCCATTACTTGACCACTCTGGTCAGCTTAAGAAAAATTGTAATTTTGGTGGCCCAAAATATAACCAGGGCTCTAAAAACCACATTATTTAGTAAATAGCAGAAATATTGTTAAAAATATCTTAAATCCTAGGCCCTCATTATCTTTGATGGGTAGTGAATCCATAAACATAAATATAATTCAAGATGGATCACGATTTCCAAAGTAATACGAAATTTTAAGTCTTAGTAAAAATCTTGACTAATCACGCGGCGCCATTGTTGCAGCAAGAAAACGTTACATTTTTCCACCAATAGGAAGCAAGTTTATATGAGGCTTGACAGATATAGTGTTGCCACTATTGAAAAACCAAAATACACCAACTTTGCTTGCTTTGCTTTTTTAATATTGCAATGAAACCCTGTTTTGGTCAGCTTTGGGTGACTGGTCTGCTATTGGTTCCGCCACCCTACCTATTTTTTTACATTTTCTCGCCCTGTGTTTTCTCTTAATACATTTGTGTTAATACAACTTAGCAAGTGTTTGTGCAAAACGCCCTAAACGTCCCAAGTTATTGTGAGTTGAAGTTCAGCGAAAGATATTTTATATACCGAAGGCTCGGAGTAGGTACATACTACTGGAAGTGTCATCAAGATACTTGGTTAGAATAGGCTAGTTGACCCTTTTTTAAAGTAGGGCTTAAAATGTTCATAATTGTTGTATTAGACCATAGCACATGAATATTATTTTTTTCGATGTCTAAAAAGTGCAAAAAATCTATTTTAAATTAAGATTTTCAATTTTGGACCGAAAACAGGGTCAGCCATGACAGTCTGTTGATTATCTGTGGTATACATCAAATGACGTCAGTCTTATAGTAAACAAAGCACCGAGGCGAAATAACCTCACAAAAACAACGACGAGTTGTTGGATCAAATTTGACATTTCTTTGTTTACTATATGAGTGACGTCACGGCCCTGACCACAGGATATCAAAGCGTTTACGGCGTAAAATAAAAAAGATTATTTCTAGCATTTTCAAATTAAAATTTTACAGTAATCATTCATTGTTATTTATTAAAATCGGTATATTGTGGAACCTTATGCCAAATACTATTAGAAATAAACAATATTTTAATCAATTCTGATATGAGTCAACTACCCTATTCCTGCTACGAACAAAGGTCTCGTTAGTATAAATGCACACATTCAATTTGGACAAAACATTGACAATTTTATACTCACGCAGTTAAATAATATGCAAATAAATATTTCCTATCTCTGTGTAAAACGAAAATAATACTTCAGTCATAATAGGTACTGGCTGTTTATAAATACAGACATGAACAATGTCGATTATGACGCAAGTCGCTTGCAAAAATAACATTATTTATTAATTAGAGCTCTCCTTGTTTATGACATCAGAGCCGCAATGCGTGTAAATAATTTCTAAATATCAAGTCCACTAACGGAGGCTTTCAAACCGACCTGCCGCTCATTTCGAGATTCGATTGTTTCCTAGATGTCTATTATATAGCTTACATTATGATGAGCCTAATCTTAAAAGAGAGCATATTATTGTTTATTGCTGTATACAATATCAATGAATATTATATTTTAGAAACATATTGTAAAGAATTACCTCGGTAACCTATGATATTCGAATCTGACAAGAATTACTAGAGTGCTTTTTCAGAATAATAAGCAATTTTATGGGATACCTAGGCTCGTATTAATAATTGCATCTCAAGAGTGAGTCCGATCTTGAGTTGTTGTTTTTGACAGATGGTCCATACCTACATTAAATGTTAAAACAGTATCAAAGATCGATCTCAACTTTGAGATGCGTTTATTAATACGAGCCCTAGTGTATTTGTTGACAGTTTGACAATCTGGTTTGACTCATCAAAACCATTAATATCACTGGATCTTGTAGAATCAAGGATTTTTATTTTAACAGTCTGTTAATTTAATGCTCTTGACTCTGGTTTCATTAGCAGCCTCATCATACCGTGCTGTCACCATAGCGGAATTAATATCTTGGATTTTAACTTGACAGTACACATCTTTACTTATTACTCAGATATTTAACTCTCAACTACAAACGGAATCGTCCGAGCATTCTTCCAGAATCTTCTTGATCGGTTCCAGAACGTTCTCCGGCAAATGGTCCAATAGCATTCGCGGCATCACAACCAGCTCCGTGAAGTCTTCGGCGGACGCCCAACGCATTTTGTATTTATGCTCCTGCTTAGAGTGCCTGTAAAGAGAATATTTTGTTATAGTTCACTTATTCAAGTACAATATGTACCCAAGCAACATGCTATACTTGTAGTCATAGATTTTTTGACCGTGAACCGTGTGTGTGGGGTGTAACATTATTTAAATGACCAATAATTTTATCATCTTTGTCGATGGGAGTGAGTAAATAATCGGAATAAGATTCGTCTACAGACACTATAGTAGTCTAAGCTGTGGTATGAGATATATACCTCATTTGTTATTTAATGATAATAAAGAATATAGGTACGCTATAGATAAGGGGTTCCCAAACTTTTCCAAGTCGTGGCACACTTAGAAAATTTGAATTTTCTCACGGCAACCTAGTAATTTTTTTCAATTTCTTATTATCTCTTGTACTTTTTTGAAATTTTGCTTTTTAGCACAGATATCAGGGACGCCTCGCGGCACCTCTGACCTCCCTCCGTGGCACCCACTTTAGAAACCTCAGCGCTAGATAACGTATTCTTTGATACATCGCAAATAGGTTGCCTTGCTAAATAAATCACGTTCCAATGATATTAAACAATAAAATGTTAAAATTAATTTTTGTGATAAACTTCCCCGATTTATTGTTTATGAAAGTCGAGCATCAGCTGACAGAATATACCCCAATGAATTGAAAAAATAAAGGTTGTTTACTTTCCCCTCCGAACAACTATGGACTTGCCAGGGCAAATTCATAGTGTGCATTTACGTTAGCTTTTTGTGCTGGTTTCATGTGTCCCATTTAAACGTTTTTACCACGAAAAATTACCTAGGCTATTAGATGGGTTCTCTGATACATGAAATTTAACATTTGAAAACTTTGTTCTGAATCAAAAAGGTTTTTCAGAGGAATTAAAAAATAAATTGATAGACTATGATTAAGTTACGTTGTTACGTTACGCCGATTCTAATTTAAGTTACTGGACTAATTAGGTGAGGTGTCAAAAGCACAAAAATTTGTTCCTACCGTTCCATTTGTAACAATTAGCGCGGCTTAAAAATGTTAACATTCTTGA
This sequence comes from Schoenobius gigantellus, assembly GCA_963935595.1. NCBI lineage: Eukaryota > Metazoa > Arthropoda > Insecta > Lepidoptera > Crambidae > Schoenobius > Schoenobius gigantellus. Next base: position 27,398,095 of record OZ012547.1, on the reverse strand, counting down.
AAAGAAACGCAAAACGAGGTTAACATATTAATGCCGCCTTTGTACTTCTTTTTTACCACTTTGTTATGTTATTTATTTATTCTTTATGTAGGCACATAAATAATAAATAAATAGCATAACAAAGTAATGCTTATCTGGAACGCCTCTATAAATGATTTGAATTTATTACCTTTCAGATCCTACTGACTTGTGTCGGATTATGTGTAGAACCCGACCTCCAATAAACATACGTTCCACTTCCTGAAATGAACAGAAAATATAATCTCTAAGTAGGTTTTCTGGACGTGCCCTCTGCCATCAACCACGTAGGATGAATTGGATGTAATCTGTTTATAACTATTTGGAGTTAATGAATTTAAAAAAATAAATAACTTAGAGCATAAAGGCTTAGAGGATGTTCGGCGTTTTAAGTTTGATTACGGTTGTCACTGCAATATTTTTGACGGAATAAAATGAACTTAAATTTTGGATACATTTTACATGCATTTGATTATTTCAATTTTACTGGTACTTAATTTAATCATCTAAGGCTTTCAACAAGCGGTCGAATAATCATAATAATAATTAATGGGTACTCCTTTCAATCTATTACATGGAGTAGTACTTCGCAGTTACGGAAACTTGTGAACATGACATGTGATGACCCTATTTTTACTGCTCCGCTAAGGAGTAAGTAAAGTAACTTAAGTTAGGAGTAAGGTTAAGTAACTTAGAGTTAAGTCTATGTTAGCTATAGATAGACCTTAAATACCTATACAGACCCTAAATAGACCCTAAAGAGGCAGTGTCATCTAGTAGCCACTAGATGGCGCTGCCTAAATTCCATATAAAATCGCGGTTTACGCGTTCGATGCGTGTGATCGAGTGAAACTCTGTAATACTCGCACTAGGCACTGGTGTGTGTCGCACTCGCACCCTTACTTAATCGACCCCAATTTAGATGGAGCGATTCGGTGATGAAAAAAGAAAAATAATTCACTAGATTATGTTGCTGACAAGCTGCCATTTTGATATATTGATTAATAATCCCTTCGGCTGTCTACAAAACCGGAGCTTTGGAACCAGTTACCACCAAAACTATTCGATCATCAACGTTCTTGTTCGATACAAGCTACTTAAACATATTTTTTTTTGAGGAAAACTGTTTACCAAAATATGAATTTCTGCATGGATCCTCAAAAGGATGTTATTAATCTACTCACGTATGAGATACTTCTGGCTATCCGCGGTGGACCCACGAGCTGCGCTTCCATATCGTCAGGGGCCCTCCACGTGGAGTCCAGATCACTGTCTGGTATTTTGAACACCATATACCAAAGGCCCCTTAATAATATGCGGTACTGAAAGTTCATTTATTAGTTTATTATGCGGTACTATTTTTCCTAGTACCTACCACAGATAGTACAAATAAACGTGGTACTGTTACTGTAGTATTATTATATATATTATCTGTGTACAGGATTACTTTTGAAGCACGAGCCAAATTTTGTGTACCTACTTCTTGTTTAGACAAGCAAACTGAACACTTTTACTATGGGACCAATCTTTTAATCGCGGAATAAATCAGCTGTTCAATACATTAGGTTCGGTGGATGCTGAACATTCGTAGGCACAGCTGATTTTTTCAAGATTGGTTCCATAGTAAAAGTTGTTCGCAGTTTGCTTGTCTGAAGACGCACACAAAATATGAAAAGTAACCTTGTAGATTTCTGAGACACCCGCACCACACATGACACAACTTACAATATTATTTTGAGTAATTTACAATTTTCATTCCATTTAATTTCCAACTAGGTAAGTGCTGAGCCACAGAGCTAAGCGTTATTCCTATAGGCCGCCCATCTTCGGTCGCGTAGGCGTATAGTTTACGCACATTTTACGCCTCATAAGCTAAAACAGATTATGACTGCCAGAGGTGCATTTGTAATCCCTCGTGTCCCGTGGAACTTCGTTTAATATTCACAAACACATTTAGCAATCAAGGGCGGATACAAAGCAGAGTTCACCCCTCCCCTCCCCCCAGACTTTCGCATACATAGCTATAATTAATTTTATTGACTATTATTTGCAATTAGAAATCATTTTATTTTGCGATTTTTGATACCTACACCACAGATAATATAATACTACAGCCTACACTAATTACCTCCCTCCCCCTGATGTACATCCTGCATTCGCCCTAGCAACAGCAATTAGGCATAAGAATAACTAATAATACGAGTATTAATAATACGACTACTCGTATTATTAGTTATTCTTATGAATTAGGTAAAATTGCGCAGGCAAACATTCACCTGCGCAAATGGCAGCCATTTATGTTCCAGTAAATTACTTACATCTTGTACAGTTTTCATTTATTCATTATTTTTTATTCATTTTAGCATTTATAAAGAAAATGCAAAGTAATTTAAATTAATTTACTTTATAAGATTTTTTACTCTACTTAGGCTTAACAAAGTACAAAAGACATCTATACACTTGAAAAAGAAACTGCGTCGGGGCTGGGGGCTAGGTACCGCCTAACTCATAATAAGCGATCACTCGCTATCGTTTTCGTGACATTAGAACAATAGTTCAAATGTCACCTGTGACATTAAAACTATTGTTCTAATGTCACGATAACCATAGCTAGTAATCGCTTTGAGTTAGGCGGTACGGCCGCCGCGCTGGTAAGAACTCGGTGGCCCGTTGGTTAAGGCGTCAACATGTCATTTTTAGTCATATTTTTATCAATGTAGGCTTTAAAGCACTTATTGAAGGTTGATTAAAAAATACGACTAAGTAGAAAATATTAACTACCTATTACTACTTAATTAAAACCATCGCCTGTATTAGGTACAAACAAACATCCTTGGTAATGAATGCTACATTAACATGTACACTAACGCTACATGCTACATTAACATGTAGCATTCATTGCCAAGGATGTTTGTCTTCGGCGAAGTCTTGTTTGTACCCTATAATATGCTTAGCAATTAATTTTGCTTTGGTATATTGAAGTCGCGGGTTCGATTCCCGCCGCAAAATATTTTTTTCTTGTACTAATATATTCATGACTAGCTTTTACTCGCAGCTTCGCTCGCGTTGATAGAGATTTTGATTTTAAAAAATATAGCCATTGTTACTCGCAGATAATGCATCTTTCTGTTAGTGAAAGAATTTAAAAAATCGGTTTAGTGGCTTAGGCGTGAAAGCGAAATAAACAAACAAACAAACTCACGTTCTCATTTATATTAGGATAATACACAACACGTTCACATTACGGCGGCAAATGTGTGTCGCCTAGTATCAGTACAAATATTATTATGAATGAGCATTGCATGCTCATTCATCCTTGATAACTCTCCCTAACTAAGTAGGTAACTCGAGTAACTCAAGTTGGAAGGTAAACGATTAACTAATATGCTATCCAGCATACATTACCTTGGGCAACCGGGTCATATGTATGGTTTCATTGAGTCTATCTCTGAACGATTGTGCGCTTTTCAGACTGATCCTCATAATTAGGTCATCTCCAACTCCTACAGTCATCACGAAGCTTTCCGTGTATCGGGCTGCTTCGCGGGTGAGCAGGCCAGCTGAAACATACCACAAGATTCCGTCTAACATAGTACAAAACTTAAAAATACATTCATTCTTTTAAAAAGAAGTCATACATCCTTTAGGATTGGCTAGAAGATATATCTCATGAGATATGCAGCTCGCCTTTGTACACCTACACTACACCTGCCTGCTTATCTGTCCACTACGTTATGCATAGTTTTTGGGTCGATAATAAATCATACGCAAAATGAAGACCGGTTTGGCATCGGGTGAACCGTATTATACTGTATTATCAACAATTTATATATTTATTACGATGTCGTAATAAATAAAGTAAAGTAGGTACCTACTAATTACACTAGTAAGTAGGTATAATAATAAAGTAATAATTACACATTTTTTCTCTGATTTTCTGAATTGGAAGAGGTGGACCAATTCCCTGGCCGCCACGCTCACCTGATCTCAATCCGATAGACTTTTTTAATACAGTTGCTCAAAAAGTAGTATATTGCATGCTGCCCCCCTAGCAAATAACAACAATCAATAATCACGCAGATAAAATTTTAGAAAAATGGCGCCAAATATGTCGTCGTACGTACACAGCCAGTGACAAAGCAAATGCGTGCTATGCTTTGCTTGCCGTGTTTTTAAAAGCAAGGTCCGGCCGTGCTTTTTGTTATGCTTTGCTTTTAGGCATGCTTTTACAATACAAAATCTGGTAGACCAGTCAGATTATTTAGCGCAATCTTAACTTAGCATGCTAGAAAAAAGCAGGAAAAAAGCAAAATGTGTGTCAGATTCTAGACATTTGACATAACACGATATGATAAAGCGGTTATCGCAGCGAACAGTCAAAATACAATAGGGTTTCGACGTATTTTGACAGTTCACCGCGATAAATCGCTTTATCATATCGTGTTTTGGTGGACGTGCTGGGGCAGGGCTGTTTAGCGTGCGGGATGACCACCATTAATTACGCACTAGTGCTTTTTTTTACCAAATGTCAAATGTCTAGAATCTGACACACATTTTGCTTTTTTCCTGCTTTTTTCTAGCATGCTAAGTTAAGATTGCGCTAAATAATCTGACTGGTCTACCAGATTGAAAAGCATGCCTAAAAGCAAAGCATAACAAAAAGCACGGCCGGAACACGGCAAGCAAAGCATAGCACGCATTTGCTTTGTCACTGGCTGTGTACGTACGACGACATATTTGGCGCCATTTTTCTAAAAAAATTTCTGCGTGATTATTGATTGTTGTTATTTGCTTAAAAGTTTAATAATTCTATAAAATGAGTGACTCTGATAACATATTAATTGATTTAACACCACCGGAATTATGTTTAATTGCTGAAAATGCGAGTGTGAGTGTACACCTGTAAAGTCCAAAAGCAGGTAAGGTAAACGGCCCATTACTCGTCAGGTTTTGAACTTCAGGCTGACTTTGGAGCTGTGTTACAGTAAACCTTGTAGACTTAATAATCTAAAACTTCGATAGCTTGCTAAAATATTTATTGTAGTTTTCAGAGGTAAAAGTGGTTTTTAAATAAACTAAATAAATAATTTATTGTAATATAAAAAAGTAAAAAGGAGCCAATTGTACCAGTAGTCGGCAGGTTTGTCCTAGTAACCGTTATGTTGACCCAAAAGTCGTCAATGTTTCACGCAACCCTGAACTTTATTGCTATACGTTAAAGCTTACATTATAATCATAACGAATAGAATATATATGTTCATTTTATTAAGAACATATGATAACATATGATGAAACATATGATAAGAAGATATATGTTTATTATATATTTTTATAAAGTACGTTATAGTAAAATAATGTAATATTTATTTGTTTATTTATACATATTATAGGTAGTCATAAAGAATGCAGATCCCAGACTAATAATTTATTATAAATAAATTGCGAAAACCAAAGAGTATATTCAATATAAAAGTATTAATAGACATTTTCTTTTTTGATTTTGACAAACTGATTATTGTTTCGATCAATCCGCGCTGGACCAGCGTGGTTGAGTAAGGCCTACACACCCTAACTTAGGGTAGGCTCGAGCCCCTCGGCTTGAACGTATATGAGCTGTTATGACGAATCATATGCGGCCGTCTTCCATATTTGTTTTAAAGGCCGAAAAACTTCCACATCCAACCGTTGTAGTATTTGCAGCGGAGCGGGTGCGGGAGGAGGACTCTCAAGCCGCCCCGCTCCGTAGTAGGCGGTTGGGTAGGGGGAGGCGCGCCTTCTTAGGTGCGCACCTACTACCCTAAGCAGCCAGGAAGCATTTAGGCCCAACCGACTGACAATCGGCTGGGAGATATTACTCTCCTACCTGGTCGTCCGTCTGGGGGATCACAACCGAGCAACCTGGTCACCCCTTCCTTGGCGAGTCCCAGCTCGTTTATACTACTGGGCCTGTTCCTAAGGGGTGTATTCGGGGAATGACCAGTTTAATCCCGAGCGTACCTCCACCGGAGGTGGAAAGGTACCGGAGGCCTGTTTAGCCGGGCATGGGGGTTTTTACCCGAGTCCTACGGCAAATCCAAGGGACAGCCTTGACAGCTACAGTCCCTTGTGAAATATAAAGAGATTCCCCCGCCCCAAAAAATTCGAAAAACGAAACATTAGTACATGGCAGGATCGAACCACGGAGCTCCCGAGTAGCAGGCCATCGCCGAGTCCATATCGTCACCGATGCTCGATATAACTGCTTTCTGAACATTGTACTAATCGAGTTGGATACATCATTTACCTCTCTCTGGAAGTTGAGCTTACCAAGCTGGACTATTTGCCCCAGGTAAACATATTTGTTAACTACTTCCGATGTCGAGTATCCAACCTTCACAGGAGTGGGCAACTACTAAATGGGAATTCGACACGTTTTAAATCTTATTCACAGTCATTTTAAGTCCCACTTGATGGAAATCTACAGAGGTCTTAATGACTACGAAATCATCAACTTAACGAATGTGAGTCATGGTCTCGCCGTTTATTTTGGTTCCGAATCATCTCCAGTCCAAAAGCTTGAATTCATACTCCAATGCATCTGTGAATAGTTTCGACGATATAACATTGTCCTGTCTCTAACCTCGCTAAAGTCGCATTGGTTTCAAGTTTTGGTCCTGAACGCGGACTGACATAGTGATGTTTTCGTTTCAATGACTGCAGGACTTGGGTATATAGATCAGTCCATTTCGACACTTCTGGAGTAACCTAAGCACGGCCCAAGTCTCGACAGAATTGATGGCTTTCGCATAGTCCACAAACGCCAAGCATAGAGGCAGATCATACTCCTCAGTCTTCTGTATAACCTGCAGCAGCGAATGAATGTGGTCTATGGTACTATTGCCTTTGCGAAATCCGGCTTGTTCGGGAGGCTTCTTGTTCATGAACTGCTTGAGAGCCAAACAATCTTGTACAGACAGGTTCAATAAAAACTATTAGTTTGATATATATGTATATATCATATCATAGACTCCACTGTAATTAGTAGTGAATCTTACCAAACTTCCTGAGTGCTACTTGCACCCCACCAGCCCGTACTGGGCCAGCGTGGCGGGAGAAGGCTCAAAACCTCCCCAAAAATGGATCGAAGTACCCAAAGGCCCCAAGTGCCCGGGGCGGTCCCGGAGACGTGTCGACAGTGACGGACGTCGACCTGGCGCTAGGACCTGGGGTGCAGACCTGGGGTGAAGAATCCCCGGGCAGCGAAAACCTCCCGTCAAACGACCTTGGCCCTGGCAACATATAATGCGCGTACACTGCGGACCGAGGAGAAGCTGCTGGAACTAGAGGAGGAATTGAGCAGGATTCATTAGAGTTTTCTGGGACTATCCGTAGTTCGAGTAGAGGGTGAGAACATGATGGTCCTTAAATTCAGCAACCTGCTCTATTTTCGGGAGGTCGAAGACCTGTCCCAAGGTGGTGTCGGGTTCATTCTCCATAAGTCTCTAGTGAACAACGTGGTAGAGATCGGAAGTGTGTCGAATAGGGTGGCATACTTTATACTCAGAATCACCAAACGGTATTCGCTAAAGGTCATACAGGTCTACGCCCCGACGTCGACCCACCCCAACGAGGAAGTGAAAGCTATGTATGTCGTTGTCGACATTTCTCAGACAATACACCCTTCCAAGACTCACTACACCGTTGTCATGGGAGACTTCAATGCAAGGCTAGGCAAGCGGGGCGATAATGAGTTGAAAGTGGGGCAATTTGGAGCTGGAATCCGGAATTATCGAAATCAAATGCTAGCCGATTACATGGAGAGAAAAGGACTCTATAATAATGAACTCTTTCTTCAAAAAGCGGCTGCATAGAAAATTTACCTACAAAAGTCCGGATGGCGTGACAAAAAATGAGATTGACTTCATCATGTTTACTAAGACCCAATATTTATTGACGTCTCCATGATCAATTCGTTTAACACAGGGAGCGATCACCGAACGGTAAGAGGCGCATTGAATTTTAACATAAAAGCGGAACGGTATCGCCTGGTGAAGTCTACGCTCCGTCCCTAAGCAATTCAGATCCAAAACCCCGAGCGCTTTCAACTCGAATTGCAAAATCGCTTTGATTGCCTGGAGGACTGCACGGATGTAGACATTTATAATGACAGGGTTCTGGAAGCTGTCCTTACGGTAGGTGCAAAGTTTTGCAAACCCAGCCGTACTAAGCAAAGAAGTAACGGAGCCGACAGATAAGCTGACGGAGGAATGGCGTTGAATGGGTCTGCAGTCTTCTGAAGATTCTTGTCGGCAACTTAACAAACAGTTCTCTAAGTGTCTGACTCGCGACATACGCTGTTTTAATACGGAACGTATTAAAGAGGCCATCGAGCAGAACAATGGCTCCAAAGTGTTCGCAAGTGATCTGTCACCCGGTCAAAGTCTGCTGACGAAGCTGAAGATAGAGGACGGCAGAGTCATTACATCCCGACCTAAGCTTATGGTCGAGATCGAACGCTTCTATGGACAGCTTCACACAGCAAGAGCCAAATTGACCCGGCATTACACCAAAGACATCCCGGACGTCAGCCTGTACGAGATTAGTGTGGCTCTCAAACAGCTTAAAAACAACAAGGCCCCAGGTGATGATGGAGTTACAGCCGAACTCCTCAAAGCGGGTGGACTACCAATCTGGAAAGCGCTGCAGGCTATTCAACTCCGTCAACTCGAGAGCAAAACGCCTAAAGCATGGCACAGGGGCGTGGTGGCACTGTTCTTCAAAAAGGGCGACAGGGCCCAGCTGAAGAACTATAGACCCATCACGCTTCTGAGTCATGTTTACAATCTGTTATCGAGGGCCATCACGAATCGTCTCGTACGCAGGTTCGACGACTTCCAGCCTCCCGAACATACCGGATTTCGAAATGGCTATATTACCATAGACCAAATCCATACGCTGCGGCAGGTTATACAGAAGACCGAGGAGTATAATCCGCCACTATGCTTGGCGTTTGTAGACTATAAGAAAGTCTTCGATTCTATTGAGACCTGGGCCGTGCTTAGATCACTCCAGAGGTGCCAAAAAGACTATCGGTACATCCAAGTGTTTCAGTCATTATACGAAAACACCACCATGTCAGTCCGCCTTCAGAACCAAAACTCGAAACCAGTACCACTTCAGCGCAGTGTGAGACAGGGTGACGTTATATCGCCGAAACTGTTCACGCTGCATTGGAGGCTGTATTTAAGATTTGAACTGGAGAGGACTCGGCATCAACATAAACGGCTCAAGAACAAGACTCAATTTCGTTTAGCTGATGATATCGTAGTCATGGCTGAGCCCGTGGAGGATCTAGGCACAATGGTCGAAGACCTCTGTAGAGTTTCTCAACAAATGGGTCTTAAAATGAACACGGACAAGACTAAAATAATGTCGAATTCCCGTGTAGTACCCACTCCTGTGCATGTTGGAGACTCTACGCTGGAAGCTGTTGACGAATATGTTTACCTGGGGCAAATAGTCCAGCTCGGTAAGTCTAACTTCCGGAAAGAGGTAAGTCGGTGAATCCAACTCGGCTGGGCAGCGTTCGGGAAGCTACGCAGCATATTCTCGGTCCATCTGCCGTAGTTTCTCAAGACGAAAGTCTTCAATTCGTGCGTGTTGCCAGTGATGACGTACGGAAATGAGAAGTGGCTGCTTACAATGGGTTTCATACGAAGGCTCAAAGTAACTCAAAGGGCAATGGAGAAAGCTATGCTCGGGTTTTCTCTGCGTGATCACATCAGAAATAATGAAATCCGTAAAAGAACTAGAGTTACCGAAATAATCCAAAGAATTGCAAACCTTAAATAGCAGTGGCGGGATACATTGCTCGCAGGACTGACGGCCGTTAGGGCGGAAACCGGACGGTACCGGATATATAAGGATCTCCATAGCAATCGGTATGGAGATCTTTGGAGAAGGCCTATGTCCAACAGTGGGCGTCTCATGGCTAAAATGATGATGATGATGAACCAAAATGCTTATCTCACGAGTCATGGATCTTTAATTTAAGTAAGGTTGAATTCTAATATTTATACATACTGGAATTTTAATACGATCTAGCATTTATAGATTGCTTTTCAATATGAGACCAACCTCGAAATGAAGAAAAAATCATCTGTTTTATAGAAAAGTTCAATACAAAAATGTATGAAACAGTTAATTATTTTTTCTAATTTAAAAGTATGTCCCATAAAAAAGGAAGTCTATAAATGTTACTGAACCATATAAAAATGTAATCTTAATAATGAAACTATTATACTAATATAACTAATACAAAATTTCAAGAAATTATTGGAATTTAAAAATAGCTGTACATATACTTTTTATCTAATTATAAAACAAATTGATTCAAACGAATATCGTACATAATTCAAGGTAATAAGAGCGCTATGATGGGCTTAGGTACAATTGTAAGGAACGTCCCCTTATCCGTCGTTATCTAAGTATAAGATTTTCTATAATACCAATGGAAAATGAAACTTAATACCGAGAAATAAGGTAACAATGACGGGTTAAGGTACTTTTGGTAATGCTCGCTCCAGTATCCGTCAAAACTACATAAATTTTGACGAGTATTGGGCAAAACAGGAATAAGCGCGCACCAATTAATGTCACATGCAATAAAAAAATAAATTCTCACGATATAGCACAGATTAATAGGTATAGTATTAGAAAATGTATTGTACTATCTTTAAAAAATAAACACACTTACCGTGTAAATATCCCAAGCGGAATATTATGTAAAAAATAGGAGCCGGTTGTTGCTCAGTTTAGTTGCCGAACTATACCTTTTCCACATTTTTTTCTGAGCACACACTTTTAGCAACTCGAACTTTAGATGCAATTACAATTTTAATGCAGTGTTGCAAATATAATAGAACATTATATTACGGTGATTGTATTTCAATAACAATTCTTTCACTTACAGTTCGGTAGAAATATTATAAGCCCCTTTTAAAGTGTAGGTATAGGTACCTGACGAGTATTGGGACACTGACGAGTATACCAGCGTTTACCTTACATTGCTACATATGGTTGCTACGTATTTATTTTTTAATTTTTTCGCAGTACTGTATTAAAAAAAGTTGTTCAATACACGTGCGGGACTGTCATTTCCATGACAGGATTCCCGCACTTGTAGTGAAAATAACTATTTCATCTGGGGGTACTACAAAGAAAACGCATACGCGCGGGAGTAATAGTGAAGAAGAGCTGAGGTGGAAAATTGAAGAAACAGGAGATAATAAGAAGCAACAGGGAAGCTTTTAGACACCTCAAAGATAATTTCTTTAGGAGATGTAGCTTGTGCAGTTCTGTGGGAGGACGCCAATTGGAAAACCTTTTTTATGTGGCATTTAAGTAAATAAATTTGTTGAACTAATCCGTAAATTATAACTAAAAATAATAGGAACACAATAAAATCCATAATCTTTACAAAATACATTTTCATCCCCTCCATCTCGGAAAGAGTATTTTTGCTATTCGATATCTGACCGCCAAAGCCGTTTTTATGCGCTTGAGGTAAAAGTAAATTTGAATTTAGAACATCGCGTGCACTAACATCATTAAACCTATTTACTTCCATCTCCATGGTGCCGAATTCACAATACAACTTTTTTAAAATTTTTAAAAACTTACACTCTGAACCTCCTTGGTGTACTTTTGTTTTTAATTTTGTTTTAACGTCGTATTGTTATAAATAAGAAACTTTAAAATAAGTTAAAAAAAACGTATTACTCGTATTTGTTATACATAATATAAATATTTTTCTGTAATACTTACCTATCTTAATATTGTAGTTAATACTGGTATATACCTAAACTGAAATAAAAGTATTTTGCATTTAGTCATTTCCTCGCTGAGGGGGGATGAAAAGTTACGTGTTGCACTCGAGTGCAAAGATTTTTCACCTTGTGCTCTTTTGATTCCCTCGCTAACGCTTAGGATTCTAATTTAGGATTCTAAATTTTAGAATCCTTTGCTTGCTTGGTCATCAAAGATGAGCACGCGGTTAAAAAGCAACTTTGCACTCATGTATAACAAACAACTATTATTGGTCTCAAGGCCAGTTACAGGAGAAAAACCCCTATTAAGGTCTGGTTTTTATGAATGATATTTGTTGCTACAGGTTCTTATCAGATTTTAAGAACGCTTAGAAACCTCTAGCATTATTTTAAGCCCTAAACATTTTTGACTACTGAGCTCCAACAGTAATTTTGAACTTCAGAAAAAAAATACGTAAGTTCTGCAATGCCTAGCCAAACCGCTTTATTATAGGTGTTAGCTAACATCATGGTAATTAATTACACAAAAAAAAACCTGAAAACGTTAGGAAAATAAAAAGATAAAAAAGGAAAACCAATGTCAGGTGAAAACTACGGAAAAAACTAAAAATAATTCTAGCTCCTAAAAAATCGCTGAACATACATGGGGGTGATTCAGATACCCCATAGTATAAGGCTTCTAAATTTTTCTTTTCGACGCCTATGAATGCCCTATGAACGCAGAATTAGGCCCCAGGTGCGTTGGTCTGGGGTTAGGTTCCTATTAGAAGTTTTTGTGCTCGGTTTGGTTAGTAGACTTCTGAGACTGCTTAGCTACCATACCGTCTTACATTACATTTGATATGGATTCCAGGACATGAGGGTTTCTACGGAAACGGTATCGGAATCTGACTTTGTCGGTCCGAAACCATTCACGAGTCTGCCACAATGCACAGTCAACTCTATTATCAGAGATCAGGCAAGAAGAGAACACCAAACTGAACGGGTCGCTCAGAAAGGAATGGCGCACGCGAAGCTGTTCATGGGTCCGAATAACTTTAACAATTTCACAATTAATGCAGGCAGAATGCAAATTCGCCTCCTGTTGGGGGCTTTAACTGGTAACTTTGGCATTTATCACACGATGGTAAAAGTGGGTCTGAGCAATACGACTTCAGGGCCTGCAAAGAGAAAGAGAAGAGCATGGAACACATTTTGTGCCACTGCGACTGCCTAGCTTACAGGAGAAAGAGTCTCTTCGGGATTGGATATCCAAAACCTGAGAATTTCAAGGCTATTCCACCCGGACCAAATGCGAGAAACTGATGAACTCAATTGGTCCATAAATGGTGATAGTAACTCATAAACAAGGAAACAGGGGCAGCACAAAAGATTTTTAATAGTCGAAGTGCAGGGCCCGTAACGGCTCCCCCAATATAAGATAAGATACTGCCGTCTTACCTAAGTTTGTTGCCATAATAAAAACATACTGCTGTCTTACCCAAGTTTGTTGCCATAATATTATAAACGTAAACTTATATCAAATATCAATGTTGTTGTGTTTCGGCGAGGTTAGATAGCCAGTTTCTCAATTGATTCTGGCGAAGCTCGTTTCCATCTTCCATGTTATAGGCACATGGGTACCATCAGATAAGATTGAAGACCTAAAGCTTTCCTGTTGTGTGTAAAAAAAATATAAATTAAATAATGGATTACTTACACGGAGCTGCAAACGCGAAGACTCTCAGATTTGGAAATTTCGGTTTCAATTTAATTCCAAGCAGAATGGAAACGGCCGCTCCTAAGCTGTGACCTGAGAATAAATAATTCAAAATCAAATCAAGATATTTATTCAAATATGATTTGATTTGATTTATTAAAAAGCTCCTTTGAACCGTCCATTTTCACAACCTACTACTATTAGGATATACCTACTTAAACTTAGGATGTCATAGCTTATGAGAAGAATGGGTGCAATAAACTCATATGCTTTATTAGAAGTATCGTCAATTAAAAAAAATATGTCGTTGAATTTCTATTGAATTTGTATTTTCATTAATAGTAATGATTTAAATTAAACACAATATTTAAAAATGTCTTTTAAAACAAAGATAAAAATACAATAATTTATATATCTAAGAAGGTACCACCTACCTGTTATTATCAGGTCATAGTCAGGATATTCTGCAAAAGATCTATCAAGGATGGGCATCAACTGTTCAATTGTTTTTTCTGTGCTCAAAACCATGCCTTTGTGTGCGAACGAGTTTTCAGGCAAACCTTTGAAAAATATTCTTAAATTAGTTATAATCACATTTTTACAAAATCAAATATGAATTGTTGGTATGTTACAATCAATTACATCAATGTCAATTACATTGCAAGTTATTTTGACTTCAAAAAAGGAGGAGGTTCTCAATTCGATGCGCATGTGTTTTTTTGTGTGTATGTTAAGCGATTACTTCGCCAATTGTGGACAAATTTTCAAAATTTGAAACTTTTTGTATTCGAGAGATCATACACCTGGAGGTGGTCACCAAGATTGTCACCAAAATCAGGATCTGGTGATGGGATCCCAGAAAAATAGGTTAGTTTTAGACGTCCAATGTGTTTCATGTTTTTTCCTAAATTATTCAGATATTTGCGTCTGGTAGTCATGAACCGAGCTGATGATGGAAGGCAATGGAAGGATCCATAACTTTTAGCAGTTAGAGGTTAGTTTTTAGATATAAATAAAATTTACGGTGTCATTGAAGATTTGAATTTCAAGGACGCCGTTTTTATAACACTGTTAACATGGGTAGGTTTCGACTTGAAAGGGTAGGTACGACCAAACACGATGTATAACAACCAAAAATTTTTAAGCTGGCATTCTATAGGTACCTACAAATATGAATACAGTTTTTCAACTTAGCAACGAGGCTTTAATCCGTCTGCAGTGTCAAGAACCATTGATCATGATTAATATAATACTTAGGTAATTTGATAAGCTCGCTACCATTAAATAACAATTAAATCAATTATAAGTTTCTGGCTCATAATACTAATTAGATTATTATCTACATGGAATGATAAAGATTTTTCAAGTGTATTCTTTTTATATTGAATAAAATTTTTTATTGTTTTAACCTTAAAGGTGTTTTCGCCCGTAATAAACAGGATTTCAGCATATGTACAGTTTGCCCCAATCTTCTTGTCCGCTCTGAACACAGAACGATTCGCGTTGCACTGTTGAAATATTTTTACCAATTGAAATTTAATTGAATAAGTTTGTGTGAATTAGATTTCTAGCAACAGCTAGTAATAAATAAAAGAAAATATGACCATGTCTTACATATAATCATAAACATGGACATGTACATATTATCATTAACTCAGGTAATCCTCTCATTTCAGGAGTATACCATTTGCGATTAAAGGGATTTGAAAGAAAGCCAAAATTAATGTTCTGTAAAATTTGGTTCGGTTATTAATGAGTGTACCTATTTGTAACTGTAGTATAGGTAATGTTTTATGCAACATACTCGTATACTTTAGTAGTATCCATGGATTTATTATAATTAACCCATGTTAGTATCATAGTTAAATAAACTGTCGTGACCCGACGATATCAAATGACAAATTAGATTTTTCCAAAGAGGATAAGATATGGGTTTTTAGACTGCGTTATCAATTTCTTGTATGCTAATGCTGTAATCTGTTAAGAAAGTCAACTCGGATATATTAGTTGAGTACGCTGTGAACTAACAGTCATACAATTCATAAAAATAAGGATTTCTACAAAGGTTGTTTAGCAATTGACGTGCAATAAACTACATAAGTGCGAAGATTCCTCAACTGAATTTTGATATTTATGTGGGAGAATAATTATCAAATAAGTATTTTGCGCAAATTGCATAATGTTTTTTTTTGCCACGTAAGGCACTGTATCTTTTATACATCGTAAAATTTTGATCGTTTTTATTCTGTAGTAGATGGATGGTTCAACTAACAATGTACTTATCTCCTGTACTAAAAAAAATGAAAATGATGTTTAATATTGGTAAATGAACGAAACCAGTACGCGGGATTTGTGTGTTCCTATTAAAAAAGTAAAAGAATAAAAATCGATATTTCTACGTGACAGAACAGAATGGTTAAGATTTTTGCCTAGCAAGCACTTGTGTCTATCATAATCGTGAAAATGAATAAATCAATAGAAGAAAAACCACATCCATAATTACATTATCCCACCGAGAACTTTCTCCGACCCAAACGAATTTCAATTGTAAGTATTGAACCCTTTATTTAAACTGAAGTAGACTTTATTTAGCGGCTCTCTATTTCTAGGCATAAAAATTATTGTCATAAAATCATATTCCATAATTTTGATTGAAATAATCGTCAAGACGCATAATAATCAGGAAGCAGAATGGTAATAAGCATAATATTGTGTGGCAGAAAAACATTTGTCATAAGTATTAAAACCCATAAACTCGAAACACAGAACAACTTGACGCATAATTTTTCAAAGCATAAATAATGTTTAGCATATTAATCACAACGAACAATACGATTATGCAGAATTTCTCTAGGCATAAACTTGCGTGCAAGCATGCAGCAATGTATCATGCAGTATGCATGCAAGCATGCATGCAACATGCAAGCAAGCATGCAGCAATGTATCATGCAGTATGCATGCAAGCATGCATACAACATGTAAGCAAGCATGCAACATGCAAGCAAACATGCAACATGCAAGCAAGTATGCACAATGCAAGCAAGCATGTACCACGCAAGCAAGCATGCACATGCATGGTTTCTGTCACGGCTCCGACGCTGCGGGGCTCCTGCGGTCCCACGCGAGCTTATCGTCGCAGATTGGTTTTCGCTCACCACCGCAGCTCCGCGCCTACGCGGGTTTGAATAACACTCTAGGGGTAGGACAAACAAGACTACGTGGAGTCGGTTTTGCAGCGATTCGTTTCTGTCACTAGTAGCATGAATGAATTACTTTTTCAAATAAAAAAATCTATATATATACTATGCAAAAATTATATCAAATGAAAATATAGAAGATTCGAGTATCATATTTGAATAAATAATATATGGAGTTATTATAAAAAGTTAAGTAAAACAGAGTAAACATTATATCCTTTAAAATAACATCATTTCTAATTATAAATAAATGCCCCAAAATATTAGAGATATCATTAATTATGACACTTAAAATTATGGCAAAACATTTTAGGACTACCAATATTATGTCATAAGAAATTAGTAATTTCATTAATTATGCTTCATAAAATTATGCCTTTGGATAATTGTGCCTTATACAAATTATGCAATGAAATAATTATGTGACGTTAATGTTATGCTTTTCGATTATTATGCTTAGTGATTTATGCCAAGCGTCTTTATGACAAACAACATTATGCCTAATGAAAGGTCCCCTTATTTAGCATTATTAACTCTTAGATAATTAGGCGCGCCTAAAAAGTACGTATATGGTCGTACTTTTTAGGTGCGCCTAATGGCGTGGAGTGTGTAGCACAGTCAGTTACTGAAATAAAATACAAAATAAACTCAATTTTCAAATTCATTGGCGACCACATTTGAACATGCATATTGATCAACTTAAAAACTTGTTTTTAAAATAATTTACTAATTTTAAACAGGCAACGAAATAAATATAAATACTCATCATCTAACGCTATAATTTTGACAGGGTTACCTATTGAAACGCATAACGTTTTTTGTCATAAACTAAAAATGCATAATGTTAATAGCCATAATCGTCACTTGCCAAAAGTCTTTATATCATAACTTCATAACGCATAATATTATAAGGTCAAAATATGTAAGGCATTACTATGAAAAGGCATAATTTAAATAAGCATAAGTAACAAAAGGCATAATTTATGTTTGTCATAATATTTCAAAGGCATAATATTCAAAAGACATACTTGATACATTTGAAAAGCATAACTGTCAAAGTTCATAAATCCAAAATAAACTCATTCACTATAATTTCAAAAAGCAAACACTTGCTATGCATAACAGATTAAATTTATTTTCTTATGTTTAAATTATTTAATATTGGTTTTTTTTGTGTTTGAATCTTATTCATTAGCCTTATATTTGAATGAATGAATGAATGAAATGAATGAATGAATGAATATATGCAACTTGCATACAGACATGCGGAATGCATGCAGGCACACAAGCTAGCATGCAAGCAGGCATGCAGCATGCAAGGCTTCTGTCATAGCTCCGGCACTGCGGGACTCTGGCGGTCCCACGCATGCTAATCGTCGCAGATGACTTTCGCTCACCACCGCAGCCTCAGCCACCACCGCAGCCTCAGCATGCGGTGGTGAGCGAAAGTCATCTGCGACGATAAGCATGCGTGCCTTCGCGGTTCTGAATAACACTCTAGGGGTAGGGCAGACAAGACTACGTGGAATCGGGGTTGACTAAGTCGGTTTTAAATAGCACTAGTTTTTTTTAATAATTAGTAATCCTCTTATGGAGAAAAATTCATTCCAGATTATGTCAAAGAAGATTTATGGATACCTATTTACAGTTATTATTCCCTATAAAACCGTCTTTTGTGAGTTATGCAAAGTTAAATTATGTCAAACAAAATATGGATATTAACAGTTATGCGTAGTAAAATTATGCTTTTCAAAGTATGCTTAATAAAATTATGCCAAACCAAATTATACATTTAAAGATAATGATTTAGTTACACAAAGAAAACAAAAAGTCACAAGAAACTACAAAACTACTACTATTGCAGCTAAATAAACTGAAGTCCATTTATAAGTTTTCACAAAAATGGAATGCATTGTAAATAATAGAAAATTTTATAACTAGATTATCTATTTTTAGAATGATTTATTTTATTAAATCCCTTAGTGAGGCCCTGTACGAGCACTGCTGCCACCTAGTAATGTATAGCGGAACTTTTATGTTAACGTCAATAATGCTGGCATTTTAGTCTGTACTAGCACTGCTGCCACCTAGTAATGTATAGCGGAACTTTTATGTTAACGTCAATAATGCTGGCATTTTAGTAATTCTCCTCACTACAAGGTGACAGTGGCATCGCGCACCCTCCCCCCGCACCCCGATTTCCGGCTTCACTTGATTTCATACGGAAAACACGATAGGGCACCTCCTCTTTGTTTTTGCTTCATTCTGCATTATAATGTTTATGCCTATTGATGATGATGTATGCCAATCGAAATTATGACAATCAACAGTCACTATGCGTTTCATATATGGCCAATGCGTACATAATCGCGGTACCCAAAGCATTCAGCCTTGGTTTTTCTGCCCCTGGTGCCCAAACTGTTCGCAACTGAACGATTATCGCGACTAAATTCAAAATTTAACTCTTTTTTTATGAAGCTACGAGTACCTAGAAGTGTAGCGCCAACTCTTATTTTAAAAAAGTTATAAGCCTGGAAACTTGCTTTGGGGTGTATGACACCTCACGCGCCTACTTAAGTGTTAAAAGATAATGCAAAGACACAAATAAAAAATATTATGGACCTTACCCTCAGCTTCAAATTTCTCCGCTGGACCTGTCAAATCCGTGAACATATCCTGGATGGAGTGCGATCCACGTATCGTTACGACAATTCTCTTGCGATCATGTTCTGCTAGCACATAGAATGGTACCTGGAGTTGTAGAAACTATTTTGCATTATTCAATTTACATTTATAGCCTTGATTGACTTTACACCTTAGACAAATAGTTTTCAAATTCAAATTCAAATTCAAAAATCTTTATTCAACTTAGGCCTTTACAGGCACTTATGGACGTCAAAACAAAGCAAAACATTCTAATTTAAAGGAAACATAAATTTAACCTTGTATGTGCATACATCCTGAATATACCTACTCAAGATGTCTGCAAATACAAGTAGTAAAGAAAAAAAAAAAAAGTTGAATCTACACCTGTTCGGAAATTGGGAGAGCCTTCTCGAGAAGAACAGGCAAGAAACTCGAAAGGTCAAATTTTTTATCTCCTCTTTTAAATCGCCATTTACAATTTTGGTTTTGTTACATAGTCATTGAAAGTTAAAAAAAAAATACAATCGGTATGCTTACATACACTTAAAATGTCAAAAAATAAGTTATAGACGTATACATTAATCATAATACAATAAATTATGTTGTTACCAAACATTTGATAACTTAGTCTAATTCAAAATCAGTGTCAGTTCTTTTCTGCCAACAACATTTGTTAACATCAATAGCTATACACAACAACACGATTATTGACATTAAAACGAATAATAACTTCATATTAACACCAGGCATTGGCATCGTTTAAATAATCGTTGACTTTATAATATCCTTTACTCATTAGAGTCTTTTTTACATGCGCTTTAAACTTATGAAAAGGCAAGTCAGTTACACTATGTGGAACTTTGTTTTAAAACGTTATACATTTCCCCATAAATGAGCCTCTAGTTTTTTGGAGTCTGTACGTTGGAACGGCAAGTTTATTTTTATTTCTTGTGTTTAACTGGTGAACGTGGAAATTGGTTTCAAATGTATTATAATTCTTATAGACATAAATCAAATTTTCATAAATGTATTGTCCTGCTAAGGTCAATATATTAATTTCTCTAAATAAATCTCTTAGAGAATCCCTTGTTCGTAAATTATAAATAGCGCGAACTGCTCTTTTTTGAAGTACGAAAATACTTTCTATATTAGCAGCCGATCCCCACAGTAGTAGTCCATACGACATGACTTTTTATGATAGACCTAATCTATAACCACTAAATTTAAAATTTGTTAAGGTGGCGACTATTTCAGTAGAAAACTAGGATAGCTTACCCATAACTTAATTTAAGCACAGTGACTCAGGTATGATCATTTGGATTCCTACAAAATATTATTAAAATGATACTTATAACTTAATTTAGATGTGATCATTTGGATATCTACAAAATAAGCTATTGTATTTAGATGCAGAAATCCTGTTTTGATAATATTGTAATTGACAATATTTAAATATTATTAAAATTACACTTTTTGACTTCATATTTTGGAATAACGCACCTCAAAAATATGATTCTTGAAGGATATGTGAATGAAATCTTTCTCGGCCACATCAGACAAGTGCATGAGCCCAGCATAGTTGCACATGCAGCAGTTGTCCCCAACTACATTTTGTGGCCTGAAAACGGACACGTTGTTATTTTCTTGGTACTAACTACACATAGTTTCGTTCTATCTTCTCGATAAATGAGGGTTGCCACCATCCACCATCAATAACAGTTATAATAATGAACCAAAGGTGCTAATTGTAGCTAAAGAGCGTTTCAAAGGGTTAGATTAGAATACACCGTCAAAGGGGTTAGAAACTTTTGGCATCCCCGAGCCGCCATCTTTTTTTAACCCCCGACGCAAAACGAGGGGTGTTATAAGTTTGACATGTCTGTCTGTGTGTCTGCCTGCACCTTGTTCATCGCGGTGGTTCTTAGGTATGTTTTATGAAAATCGGATAAGCAGTTCAAGAGCTACAAGCACTTTGCCAAAACGAGGTAGCTATTTTTTATTAGCTGCGTTTTGAATCAATTGGTGTCTATAAGAAATTGGAAATTTATTAGAATTTGAGAAGAATGAAATAAAAAATAAAATAAAAAATTAAAAAAAAAACTAAATAAAAAACCCCTCACCTGAAAAATCACTCTAAAAAGTATAAAAATATTTTTTTTAGCTCCTTTTATAACTTGATTAAAAGTACCTATTTATATTTTTAAGATATGAATCACTGCGTCGGGGGACCGTAGGTATAATTTGAAACCGTTCATTAAACGTAGTACTTAATTGATAGATGATTGATTAATTTTACTTCTTCATCATAATATATAGCGGTCCCCGTCGCGGCGATTCTCATTTTAAAAATATAAATAGGTACTTTTAATCAAGTTATAAAAGGAGCTAAAAAAAGATTATTTTTATACTTAGTACTTTTTAGAGTGATTTTTTGGGTCGGGGGTTTTTCAAAATCACGGGGCACGTTAAAACCTATACAAGGTGGGAATGTATATACTTACGACAATAAAGTTGCCTGTGTACATCTAATGACTTCCAAAGCCTGTATTTGTAAAAAAAATCAAACAAAAAAACCTAGCCGTTTAGTTAAAGAACATTTGGTTTTATTAATAAACATAACTAAAAGAAAAATAACTTCTTTGGCTATAGCTTACAGGTCATTATGCCCGTATTGTTGTAAATTAACGCTACGTAAATGTTGTAAAGTTAAAAAAACTATTTGGTATGAATTGTGATTGTTTTTGTTCGTTCCTAATGTGCAGATACTGCATCTTTACCATCCTTACCTTGCAGGACAGAGACACAGTTTATAGATGGTGTGTGTTTTTTGTGCCCAATTTTTGTTTATTTAGTTAGTTCTAAAAATATTTTTTATTATTGTTTGGATCTTTATTTATTTTATACGTTATGTACAGTGTGTACAACGACGGACTTGGCATTTTCTTCCAGTCTACTTTCAGGTGGTGCAGCGAGCAAACGTGGTAGATATACCCAAAAACAAAACTAATAAGAAATCAATTTAGCAAATATTCAAATCCTAATACATAAATATAACAGAATAAAAAAACTAATACATATTATTATTCACCAACAATAATAAGTTGCGACAATAATACAGCCAACAAAAGAGTGACGTAATTAGATACCTACAGTTCTGTTGCACATATTTCCGAAGTTAATTTTTGAAACTTAGTCGGTTGATAGATTTCTTAATCATGTCAAATTATTATTATTAACTAATATGGCACGTTTTATCATTTATTGTTGTACCCTCTTCTCCGTTTTGTATATGGATAGATATGGGGGCGAACAAAAATGTCATGTAACATGGTGTCCTTAAGTGGCACGTTAACCGAGATAATTGAAGCTAAAAATAGTTGATTGACCTTTGGTGTTTCCCATTTGTAACATCGGATTTGGATTATTCCACTTTGAGCTCCTGGGTGATATCATCCAGATGGATACAGATGGATAGATAGCTGATATCGTTATCTTCATGAACATTGCAGTATAATTAAAACCTATCCTAAAGAAACTAACTAGAGTGACGAGTACATACCGATTAAAACAACATCTGAGATATGGCGTCAGAAAGCATATTCCGGCACAGTAGTACTGGTAGAGCACGTACAGCCACCCGTAAGCCGACATGGACAGTTTCATGTAGTGGTATGCCTCCCCCATATTCATCCAGGATGGCGCTTCTCTGTAGATCTTACGCAGATCGGTCGTGTAACTTTCTTCCACGGAATTCATGGTTGCATCCAAACGTTGGTCCCTTGTGTCCTTTTTCTGACGGACCCTCAACAGAATGGATCCAGCGATCACGTCATAAAGAACTATGTCCGTAGATCGAAACAGGGTACTGAAGAGGTCTGAAACAATGGCAGTTTTGGTTACTGAACGGCGAAAAAATGCTTAAGGAGCATGTAGGCGAGATATTAGATGAACCCAAGATCTAGAAAATTTGGAAACCTAAACTTTCCCAGCTAATCGACATTAAATTGAAAGCAAAAGCTTTCAAATGCCAACCATTTTCATTTGTGTTATTTCCATGGCTGATTAGGGATATAACACAAATGAAATGTGAACACTAATTGAAGGTACAATTATTAAGGTACGTTGATGTAGGGCTGTTGACATTTAAGATCAAAAAATAATTTATTTAGATTAAAATGGTAAAAAAGGTAGCAGCTAGCCCCAATATTTTACCTACAGAATTTCCATTTCAAATAAAAACACCCTTACGTATTATTTTGGTGTTCCGTTACAACTTATACAGGTTTAACTATACGAGTACAATAGCATCTCTGCGAAGAAATGGAAAACTTGTAACAATAGGTAACGTAAACCAGCTTTCTCTGCAATTCCTAATCGTTTGAGGGCAGTCTCGTGCCCATGAGTGGTGGGACGTGATAGTCGTTAAATTATGCAATTATTTGTAGAACAATTTCATGATGTTTCAGTTAATTTTAAACTCCGAACCATGGAAATTCTCATCCTACTCAAATGCAAAAATCTTTATTAATTATAAATCTTCACAAACACTTATTGGGGTCAAACAAAACGCAAATAATTTAATTAAACAAGAAACTAATTCAAAATCTTATTTACTAAGCTACATAACAATTAATGATAAAATCCTTGTATGTACAAAACCCCAACCATAATAGGCTGGATGAATGAAAAAAAATTGCTTTAATAGAAGCTCATTCATATAATAAATAGAAAGAAAAAATCGGTTTTCGAATAACTATAAAAACAACCAACATATAAGGTATTAAAAAATATTCTCCATCTCTTTCTAGCAAAATGGCAATTTACATGGAGTTTATATGGCCGTACTAAACAATGACGTCACGGTTGTTGTCGGATCTCTCTGTCTAATCGCTTCCAAATTAACAGTTTAAAATGCTTGTATCTCACGTATTTCTAAGCCGATTTTAATTCTAATTTCACATGATTGCATCTTTTTCTACGGTATTTTAATATTTTATGACGAGACGTGAAAATTAGAATTCAGTCATCATCCCAATTGAGATGTATTCAAAAATAATAATAAAAAAACAAAGTTGAATTCACTTTTTTGCAGATTGGGAGAGCTTTCTCGAGATAACAGGCAAAAACTCGAAAGGGTTAATTATTTCGTCTTCTCTTTTAAAACGCCACCATTGACATGACCCATTGATGTATTTGAATTATTTACAATAGGAATCGCAAAGTTTGGGTTTACCTAAGTATTATAATTAAGATTTTATTTTGTGAGACAACTACATCAAAATAGAAAGCTGGTAGTCATCGAGGATAATAATTATTATATAGTACTAGGTACTAAAACGTGTTTTGTATAGATATGGGCCAGCGGTAAATTTAATTTATTCATTTATAATTTCATTGCGGGAAAACTCGAAACAAGTTCTGTGAATCATCGTTTGTAAAAAAACAGGTTTATATTTATTTGGGGTCATCCATAAATTACGTCGCACTAATTTTCGCACTCGAAGCATGTCTATTTGAAAAAATACGAAACATTTTTTTTTCATAATTAAAATGTACTCCTTTCTTGGAACTAGTTTAATTAAGATTTTAAACAAAGTCTCGCAGTTCCGGAATTCCAAGTTAGGTATCCAGTATCGAAAACTAGTTGGCGGTTAGACTTGGAAGGTCGAAACTGGCGACCTTCCGAGTCGGGATGTTGAAGTGACGTCACATATTATGTAAAGTTTTTCGTTAAAACTTCCAATTTCGCCTCTTACTTTCTAAGATTTTGAAATGAAATGTCACAAAACTTATGAGCCCTCCAAGCTCGTGTCACACTTCAGCCCAAAATTTACCTGCCATCTCGTCAACAGCGTCTTTCATTTTCTTATCTTTGAAGTACCAGAACGTCCACTGGACTCTGCTCACCCATATTTGCGTCGATTTCTTGTGGTAATACTCCCGTTCTTCAGGGGTACGTAAGTCTTCATATTCCACGTTGCCCAAAGGATCATATGCCATATAAATGGCTAGGAATGTTAAGGGAAGGGGCACCCACGTAATGATAAGTGTACCTGTTGATTTCAAAAAAATGTAGGTACAAACGAGTTTTTTTCGGTAAAATTAGTATTTTTTTAAATCTAAATAAGGAAGTCAAATATGTAATTATGGATTTTTTATTCAAAATTCTTTGCTAACTTACTTTGCATTATAACCCTGGCATTAGGTCGAAGCGTACAGTTGTTGTCGCTTAAAAATATCCAATAAATGCCAGTTATGTTCGCTGTTACCTCCACAAACAACACGAATAACCTGGAAAAAAAATGCAAGTACTATAAAAGTCTTTTGACGACTTTTATTACGGAACCCATGACGCGCATATTTAAGTTATCAAATTGGCAATCAAAATACTTTTTACGAATTTATGCTTATGCTCATCGTAATGCTCGCCGAAAGGTATTCGACAGACATTTGATGTGTAATAAATAATATATTCACGATAAGTTTGTGTATCTTATAATCGATATAATAAAAAAAAGAAAGTATTTCGCTTTTAAATACAGGTTACAGAGTATAAGTGACGGTGTCCCTTTTCTTTTAACAGTGAGTTCAGACCATGAGCCAAATTTGAAAATCACTTAAATTTTCTCCCGGAAAATTCATATATTCTTTCGTTTTTTTTATTTTTTTTTTAAATTTTGTAGTGTCATATAACTAAGTTAACGTTTACAAATCATATTCTATCAAAAAACCATAAAAATAACAAAAAAAAAAATACTTTGCAATGTCAATAGTATAATTTTTCCATCATACTGCATGCGGAATCAACTGTTTGGGTCATCGAAGTGAGCGGAACAAAAATGATGACGGCGTGCCATACATTGCGTAACATGAATAAAAATTAAACATGAAAATCCCTTTTTTTCGCTTTAAAAGCTTTTCCGGGAAAAATAAACATCGGTAACGTTTTTTTTATTTTTTTTAAATTTTGTGGTGTCATATAACTAAGTTAACGTTTACAAATTATATTCTATCAAAAAACCATAAAAATAACAAAAAAAAATTACTTTGCAATGTCAATAGTATAATTTTTCCATCATACTGCACGCGGAATCAACTGTTTGGGTTATCGAAGTGAGCGGAACAAAAATGATGACGGCGTGCCATACATTGCGTAACATGAATAAAAATTAAACATGAAATCCCCTTTTTTCGCTTTAAAAGCTTTTCCGGGAAAAATAAACATCGGTAAACAAATACTTATTAACATGGTCTGAACTCACTGTTAAAAGAAAAGGGACACCATCCCTTATACCCGGTATACAGGGTGTCCCAGAAGCCGACGTCAAGCCGAAAGCAGGTGATAGACTAACTCATATATGTTATCAGAAAAATATTTAAAAAAATCTAGCATTAAAGAAAATGGATAAAATTTACACCCTGTGACGGTTTTTTCACTGTTGTTGCTACAATTCTTGACTTTTCTAAACATTTTCTTTTGTTTTGTAATCCTGAATAATGTTTCTGTATACTCTAATCTAATTTTTTTTTAAAATTTTGTGGTGTCATATAACTAAGTTAACGTTTACAAATCATATTCTATCAAAAAACCATAAAAATAACAAAAAAAAATTACTTTGCAATGTCAATATTATAATTTTTCCATCATACTGCACGCGGAATCAACTGTTTGGGTCATCGAAGTGAGCGGAACAAAAATGATGACCTCGTGCCATACATTGCGTAACATGAATAAAAATTAAACATGAAAACCCCTTTTTTTCGCTTTAAAAGCTTTTCCGGGAAAAATAAACATCGGTAAACAAATATTAACATGGTCTGAACTCACTATTAAAAGAAAAGGGACACCATCCCTTATACCCGGTATATGTATAGGTTTAGTGCCTTTTATTCGAATTGCCTTGCATTGTATTGAATTTGTAAAAGTGAATTTAAAAATCAGCTACGGAACACCGTCTTTATTTCTCTGGCCTAACCTCTCACTGCACATCCCGACACCACTTTACAGTAGGACTCCAGCACCCCTAGACAAAAGCCACACGCTAATTTTTCCGCAATCATTCCGCAGAAAAAATGTATGGAAATGACATTAGTTTGTGACAACCTCACGCTATTTTTTCCGCAGCTGATGTCATATCCATATTACATTTTTTTTGCGAACGACTGCGGAAATATTAGCGTGTGGCTTTTTTCTAGGGGTCTCGTCTCGTCTCGCAATCTGACCCGAGGCACTCATTCACTTGGGTTATTCGCCAACTGGACACGAGAGACTGGACACAGGTGTGCCCAGTTGGTGAAACACAAAATTAGTATCACTTAATATTTCATCATCTGGACACGCCTAAATTACAACGCGTGTCCAGATGGTGAAACTTAAATTAAATCACTTTTATGCTTTCGCCAACTGGACACACGTCCGCCTTTCACCCGAAACCATGACAAAGTACAGCTGTGCAGTGATAAAGTACAATCGTGCAGATTAGCCAATCTCGACGATATCTCGTCCTTGTGTTTTATGAACACCAAATTCATCTGGGCTACCATATTCCAGTACTGATAAGTATAATACACACCTACACAGCAGTAGGGGTCCAACGTATTTCCTCTGTTCGACGTCGGTAATCGAGCCGCGAGCTGACTGCTGGGCGGTGACGGCGAGCAATATCACCATCGCCACCTGGACCCCCACTAAGACAGCCAGCACCAGCCGCGGCAAAGATAGGAAGTCACACGAGGCGAGCTGCCTGTCCAATATTACGTAGCACATTAACGCCATCCTGTGTAATAATGAACGAAAAATCTTATCAGAAACGAGATTTAATAAAGATGGTACTCACTTAATGTCTATGGAGTTGCAATGCAACTGCTTACTATAGTACATTGTGCACCAAGGGCTGTAAGAAGGGGATTACTAACGAGAGTCTATTAGAAACCCGTTTAATGAGTCGAGTTTATAATCCTCTTACTGCCCGTGATACACATAATGTTTTTAATCACATTTGCGAGGAAATAATTAAAAAAAATATCATTTTTTTATACTTCACTGGTAACTATAAGTAGTTGGTAGCAATTCGTTGTTGAGTGCTGCATTTATCAACTTCGTGGTGTTGATGTGACTACAAAATCTTCTAATTCGGATTCTTCCGACGATAAAGTCACATTTAGTTTGATTTTTCGTGCCTATAAATAAAACAAAATACGCTTCGAAAACAACAATCTTACAAATGAATGGCACTCAATCAAACGCGAAAAGAGATTGTCAACTTTTTTCAATTATAGTCTTCCACAGATAATGATAAAAAATTGCATTGAGTTTTCAAACTTGAGAGGCCATACTGCCAGATTATACCGATTTTTGAAATTAAGTTTAATAATATAATTACAAATGTCTCTGATGTAATAATAAAATACAGTTAAATGTACCGTATAAGTTTTATATACAGTAAAATTGGTTTGTAGCTAAGTTTTGAAGATAGGAGATTATGCCTTGGTTGATTTTAATCCTCCTTTGTCTGAAATGACGTACGAGTGGGTTGTATATTTTCAAATTCATAACTCATTAAGTCATAACTCCCTCGGAAGTTTTAAAAATCCATACCTTCCGTGTTGTGGAGGTTAATCGACTATAGCTGCTCTATACGCCTGTGTGTAATGATACCCTTAACGAGCAAGTGTGATGAAAATCATATAAACAGACTGAAAAGGCAATCATAAACACATCAACAAAGTCTAAATCAATAAACCAAAAAATGTTTGCTATTTATATACTTAAAGTACGTATTCCATTCTAATCTATCGGTTATTTGAAGGTTACAAGGTTACGGTAACGCAAAAGGGTAACTGGGAGTACTTCTGTATGGCATCCTGGTAGATTTGGAGTAACCACGAAGAGAGACTGTTTTTTACAAAACACAGCCAGAAGACAGAATAAAATTTTGCTATAGCTGAATGAAAAAAAAAAACGCAAAATTCGAAGTTGAAGTCAGACTAGCCTAAGTTAATAAAAAAAAACTAAAACCGACTTCAAAAGCGCGAAAAAGTATACATACAACATCATTGTTATATTGAAGTTGGTGCCAAATTATATGTACCTATAATCAGAATCAGAATCATTTATTCATAAACATAACTACAATACAGTACAGTAAAGTTGTTGTCCAGTTGCTAAAACCTCTATGTTTGCCCAAAAAATTAGGCATATTCGTAATAATCGTTTATTAATATTGATGATCAAAATTGAATCTAAACACAATAAATTAATTAATAGTTGAAGTTGAAATTAAATAAAATTTTAATAATAATTAGAATTGATACATTTGAAATAGAATTGTCAAGATAAAATGTCAATATTCATTCAAAAAATCAATTACATAATAATAGCATTTGTCAATTTATAATTTAGTCAAAATAATTTTAAATTTATGTCTACATAGATTTTTCACATTGTCAGGCAATTTATTGTACAGTCTGGGAGCCATTGTCACAACACTTTTTCTCAACATTGCAGTCACAGAGAACTGAGTTTTAATGTAAGACTATCTGGTGCGAAGTCGAGGATCATTTGGAATTACTAATTTGAATTAATTTGGATTACCCTTAAAGAACATACAACATTCCATAATGCAGAGACTGAAAAACGTTAGTAACTTCAAAGATTTATATACGGATTGCAACTATCTGCGTTTTAAAGTTCAAAAATGGCGTAAACACATCTTTTTTGTGCTCTAAAGAAAATTTATATGTAAGACGAGAGCCCCAAATAATTATTCCGTACTATAAAGTTGCAACAACGCAACCGTGATAGGCTATCAACAGTGTTCTTTGGTCCACAGATCTCGACAACTTGTAGAGTGCGTATGACGATCTATATTTCTAAAAAGGTCAATAGAATGTGACTCTCAAGACATGTTGCTATATCAAGACGCCTAGAAATCGAGCAGAGCTTGTGTTAGTCACACTTGTTCTATTGATATGAATATCTACATATTCTATAGTTTTCCTTTGTGAAAAATGAATAATATTTGTTTTTTTGTAGATTTATTCTATTTATTCTATAATAGAAAATATCGACGTTACGTTAAAGTATAGCGACATCAAGAAAACTGTGAGTTGTATTGAACTAACAAAGAAAAACAATGCATTTGTGTTACTGTAATGACGAGTCCGAACCCTGCGAGCATAGAACTCTCGGTAAACAAAATTTGACAGCTAAAATCGACAAAAATCTATAAATTTGACAGATATTCCTAAGGAGTGAAAAGGACAGATGCTTTTGTCGATCGATATATTATGTCGGTCGACAAGTCCATGCTCGCAGGGCCGAATCAAATAATTAATGTCCCTCTATAGAAAATCTGAACCAAAGTTATGTAGCGGCGTTGCCAGGCGACGTCCCGATTTTGGCGGGACGTCCCGATTTTTAAATCAAAATTCAATGTCCCGCGCGGGACAGGCTCAGTCCCGCTTTTCGGGGATAACACTGCCGTGCGTGCAACGTGCTGAGAAAGCACGACCGGGTGGCACAGACAAGTGTATTTTTATTAAAACACATTTTCTATGACTATTTATAACTCAAATAAAAAGATAAATATTTGAAAACATCAGATTATATTCGTTTTTTTACTACGTCCCGCTTTCGATGAAAGAATCCCGCTTTTTACCTCAAAAAGTTTCAAAATCACGACTTGCCAAAACAAAAATCTGGCAACGCTGAGCGGCGCACGATTCATTAGTAAAGTACCTAGGTACCATGTGTACAGTAGGTATATCGTACATATACCTGTCTAGTGTCACTGCCAGCATAAACAATCATTCGGAACCATCCAACTGTTTTGCGTGATTCACATCACAAACAGCTAAGTAAATACAAAACATAGGTGCACATATGCAATATTAATAGGATTAACAGGATAATGTATTTATTTTTGACGGAAAGTATCCTGGTAGTATCCTGGACAGTTTCCTGGTACTATCCGACACTCTTAAAAAGGAATTTTGCACGCAGAATTTAGTATACCTACCTACCTACAAAGTGTATAATATTATTAAACCTGATACTTGCACTGACTCAGCTCAGGCAGGTTTTATTTGTCACTTGCCGATGTATTTTCACTCCACGAATTGAAATTTAAATAGGTATACTAGGTATAGTAATAAATAAGGCATATACCTATTAATACCATAACTTTAAAATAACAATAAAGACGTTGTATCACTTTCTTGTGGTTTCGTATCGTAAGTATTCTATGATGATCGTTTTTTTTTGTAAAAAAATATTTCGTAGAACACATCTACCTATAATCATCATCACAGCTCATATACGTCCCCACCGAGGGGTTCGAGCCTACCCTATGTATTAGGGTGATTAGGCCTTAGTCAACCACGCTGGCCCAGTGCGGATTGGTCGACTTCACATACATCATTGAATTTCTTCGCAGATGTATGCAGGTTGCCTCACGATGTTTTCCTTCACCGTAGGAGCGTCCCTATAATCGCTACGAAATCATTCTTATCTGAAATTGTATGTTGTAAAATAAAAAAACTCTGACATTAAAGTTTTTTATTTATGAAGGATTTTCAACATCTTCAACGCTTAATAGATCTCATTTGTTCTCTAGTTTATTTTATTTGAAATAAACTATTTTGAAATATTAACCAACTGAATTTTGACAATTGTTGAAAACACAAAGAAATGTTCATAAAATAACGAGAAACGTTATGTTATATTACTATGGCAACTGGCGCTTTCGTGTTTCTTACAGTTTTCATCACTGACACACTCACGGTTTCGCGGGAAGAGATCTCTAGGAGAGGTGAGACCTATGCTTACTACTGTTTTATGTATTTGTACTGATTGAATGGGTAGGGTCGGAGAGATTTTTTTCGGCGAAGAAACAAATAAGTAGGTAGGTACCATATATATTGAACTAAGGTACTTTAATACAGATACTTATTTACTATATAAAATCATTGTTACTTACCATAGCAATCTATAGGGGATTTCCAGAATGCACGGAAACACTAGATCGTCTGATGCAAATAACCATCTTCGCCCTAACAGTTTAAGGGCAGGCATCCTGAAAAGTAATTCATGCTTATAAATATTTTTTTCATAATATTACTAACAGAGAAAAGAAGTTATAATTTTTCAAAAACAGAATTTCTTTTTCCAGAATCGGCATGTAGGGTATGTTTTTTCTCAATTTAAGCGTTAGTAATTAGGTTTTAGATAAAATTATAACATTCAGATTTTTTTGCAATAGGTATCTCCAAGTAAACTAGTCAATCTAGGCAGTAGTTATTCCTAAGTTTTAAATTTGGTGAAGCTTAAAATTTTAGTTTTTTTTTATACTACGATGCCGGCAAACAAACTTTTACTATTCTTTTCAGTCCAATATAAATTATACGTATTATATTGATAAGCATCTATCATTTGAAATCAGATGATAATATTTAAAAATAATAAATTTACTGAATATAGAAATTATTCATCCGATTCATTTTAATTAAGCTTTAACAGCCGATTCATATTTATTAAGCTTTAACAGAGATAATGACATCGCTAACAAAAATATTGGTCAAGTGGTTGAGACCATTCTGTGTTAATCCGGAGGTCCGGTGTTCGATTTCCCATGGGGACAGAAGTATTCGTACCTACTTGATTTGGTTGGTGATAGGGCTTCTGAGCCTGCCTGGCGTGCTACCACCGTCTTACCATCTTACAATGTTGTTAAAATTGTTGTGTTCCGACAGTTAGGGGTAAGATAGCCAGTTCCTCCCCAGATAGCATGCAATATTGCCAAACTTGAGGCAAGTTTGAATCAAACTTTCTAGTTTCCCAACAACAAGCTTGCATCATGTTTGTTTTAAGCTTGCACGATGTTTGTTTTTTCAATAACGCAATGTACATACAATATTGCCACAACAAACTAGTCGCTTTTTAAAGTTTGTTGGGACAATAGGTATTGTATGTACATTGTAACATTGTATACTGCAAAAATTACGCAAGTTTGTCAATGGGAACTAGAAAGTTTGATTCAAACTTGCACGACAAGCCATCGTTGAGGAGTTCAGGTGAAGCTAGCTATTCTAAGGAAGCTAGCTTCCACCTTCGGCCTTATCGTCACTTACCATCAGGTGAGATGAAGGCCAAAAGTTTCCTGTTGAGTGTAAAAAATCGATTCTTTCGAAGTTGAATTTCGATACTTCCACTTAATTGAATTCACATAAGATCCGCATTTAATTTATTAACTTGTTAACCTTAATATCTTTTCGCACATAAACGAATAAAGCATCTTATACATAATCTACAAATATAATTTTACCTTCCTTACTATATCCAATCAGCCTAGACGATTTGATCACTGAACGTGAAAATTAAGAGATATTTATTATTGTCACATGGATAATCACTTTAAAGCGACACGAACCACTCCATCCACGAATATAACAGCACTGAACCAGTGTGATTCATTCAGTTAGCCGGCTGAACAACATCATCACCGTATCTGTGTCTGTTGAATGACGTAGCTATTTGTGTTTTGTCTCGGCGTATTTCGTGTGGTTAGAAAGAGATAGGTAGCGAATTCCCCTCCTTCCATGCCGGCTTGGCATCGATACTCACTCACTATTTAGTACTGACTGCAAGGCGTGTATATCTACTAAATATAGTCTGTTAAGTTTGTGATGATGTAAATGTTTTGATAATGCTAAATGCAGAAGCTGTTAAACGAATTTAAATGTAACTCGTTTTGTGAATAGCTGATGTACCACTGCACCACCGGGAGCGAAAAGTTAACCTTACATTTATTGATATTGCTCCATCGGAGCGCGCGGAGACTTATCAATAATCTAAGCTGTCAACTTTTTTTTTGGAAATAGAGATTTTATAAATGTGTGCTTTCATCTCAGAGACACAGTAGGTACAGATTTTTAAAATTATATTTACGAAATAATAAATTTTGCATTTTTTAGCCAATTGTATGATTACAGATATTTTAGTAAATGCTGAACGTATGGCTACTTTTGAACACAAGACATTAGAGTATGAAATACGATAGTATGAGGTGGCTTTGGTATTTGTTTATTTGGTATTTGTTTGGTATAGCTATGAAGTGCACTGAGACTTTAATCTTGAACTTTAATAACAACTTGTCAGATATTATCATTCATATAAAGTAACCATAGGAATTACATTGATCTACTCTCTATGAATAAATGTTTATATCAAAATATAATATTATACTTTCTATAATATATAAAGCTTGATGTAACTATATGATGTAATTATACTATTTTTAGCATAGCTATAAAATATATAAAGGGAGTACCTATGAATAACACAAGAAACATCGGATATCTAAAATATTTCTAATTGCTAATATTATTATTATATTGCTTTAATTATTGCGTATTCTTAACTAACCTACCCCTTTTGAGATTTTTAAAACATTGCCAATTAAATTATAATATCCACAAAAAAGATCGCTTACAAATAAAATAACTAAGTAGGTACTCATTACTTAGTACTTTAAAAATAAAAATTTTTTTTTTTTAGAAAATTTCCCTAAAGTTCTGGCATATGTATGTCGACAGAATATACAGTTTTTTTACTAGTAAATAGATCTATTGGGTAACAGAAACATTGTAAAGGATTAGGTCAAGAAAAAAATATTTAACAAACTTTTAAAACCGATTTGTTTTCTCAATTGAAGCATGCTTAAAATAACAAGTCGGTTTTTATTTCTTGTTAAGTTTTTTTTATCTTTTATGTGAATTTAATAGTAGCTCACGGATATAACTTGAAATAGGTACAAGTGAGGATCAATACGTGCCTATTGTATGTATAAAACTAAGCTCTAACTCGTAAAAGTAAAAGATCCGTCCATCATTAGCTCGGTTTATGAATACCAGATGCAAATACCGGAATAGCTTCTGAAAAAACATGAAACACGTTGGATGTGCCAAAAAAATGTAGGAGTATTCGTCCATTTTTCTGGGGTCTTATCACCAGATCCTGACTTTAGTGACCATGCAACCAATTGGGTACCAACCCTCTAAAATAAAAATGAATTTTCCAATAAATTACACAGTTACGGGGTAACAAACATAAATTAAAAAAATATGCAATTGAATTGAGAACCAAGGGGTAAAAAAATACAAAAAGCAATTAAAAACGTCTCCTAAGCTTTTAAATTTTCTTTTACGCTCTATAAGTAATTAATTCTTCTACACTCTTTAAGTTATTTTACGCTTTTTAAGTAACAATTCCTTATTTATGTTTCGTGGATAGGTAAAAAATTTGGACTATTCAAAAGAGCTTTCTAACAAATCATAATTGATTAAAGACTATTTTGATTATGTGTCCATATTTGAAAAGAACGAAATAAACAAAAAAAAAAACGGTCATATATCAAATAGTAAAAAATCCTTAATACTTATAAGCAAAAAACCTCCCATGTTGACGATTTCCTTATTTTCAAATGACAGTGATTTAATATTAGGTCCTTACATATGAAATTGGCGTTTTGCCGTACTGGCCACTTTGATCTCAAATATCTCCTCTATGGTTAGGAATTCCAAATTCAAATTTAAACAGCTATTTACTCATGTATTTGTGTTTCGAAAATTATAATTCACTTGTTTTTTCCTCAATTGTTTTGGACTTTTCAATCAATTGTTTTGTTATCAACTTTTTTGGAGTTAATTTTCGCTTGGGGCATGTTTTGATTGGTTCGGCAGGGTTCAGCCATTGCGATGAGCGCTTCCAATATACAGAACCCACTTTTCATCACAAGTAATGATTCGATTTAAAATCCCTTCATTATTGTGCCGGTTGAGTAATGCAACGCAGCAGTTAACGCGCGTTTGTTGATTTGCTTGACTCAATTCGTGAGGTACCCACCTTTCAAGCGTTTTCACCTTCCCAATTTACTTCAAGTGGAATAAAACAGTTTTATCTCTAACACCGCAGCCTGCAGCTAACTAAGACGTGTTTTGCGATGGATCCGCTTCCACAATAGCCTTCAATTCTTCGTTACGATAGCCTTCAATTATGGAAAAAACAAATGATTATAATTTTCGGAACACAAATACATAAGTAAATAGCTGTAAAAATTTGAATTTGGAAATCCTAACCATAGAGGAGATATTTGAGATCAAAGTGGCCAGTACGGCAAAACGCCAATTTCATATGTAAGGACCTAATATATATTTTTTTAAAGTTATGATGTCGTTCAAGAACCTGGCCAAGTGTCAATTAAAGCTATGCAATGAATCAAACACATTGCAATATTTGCAATGCTCAACTCCAATGTATACCTAAATAGTCAGGCTGGTTCAAGCAAACTACCCTTACCCTTTGGTAAGGGTAGTTTGCTTGAACCAGCTTGACTATTTAGGTATACATATAGTAGGTACCTAACTATAACAACAGGATAAATTATTTAAAAAAGAACTTTTTTAAATACAAGCGTTTAGTACTCGTCAATACGAACGAATTAAACGAGCCAAAACTCGATGGGGTTGTGTCATTTTATTGCGGAGTTCCTGTGGCCACCTTCCAGCTCCAGCATTAGATTAGTTCCATCTCATCATAATATTGCATTGTATCAAGATAAACATATCCATGCAATACAGCCCAATCGGACACTTGTAAGTGGGTCAAATTTAACTTGTAAGATTTCATTACAGACACCAGGACAGGTGAAAGTAAATAAAAACTTGTAATAGTTTAATATCATAAAGGACCCAAATTTTCAAGAGTGACCCAATATCACACATTACCAATCTGTGTAAAAAAAGTGTATTATTTCTATACTTTTCCAAAAATAAAAAATACTCTACAATAAAAAAATGAAAAAAAAATTACCAAATGCGAGTTGGACTCGCGCACCGAGGGTTCTGTACAAACTTATCTAAGTAAATAAGTTCCTATGTGCATATTCACGATTTTCAGATTTTCTCCCATACATACATACCTTGCTTAGTGCTAAATTTTATGATTCTAGGGAAGTACCCGACAGGTTTTGATTTCCTTGTGCAATCGTAAAATTTGTGAAAGAATTCGACATAAATCGACATAATTATCTTTTGATCGCGTTGACTTACTTGATTTTTTGGGGGATTACTCTCTCACACTAATTTTACAGCTGAAAGACACCGTAGACCCGAGTATATTATATTAATTTCAGTTTGCGTTCAGGTATAAGGGTTCCATTTTTCCCTTTTGAAACCCTAAAAACTAGCAAAACTAATATTGCAACGAAAAAATACTCACTGGACCGCAAAAAATATGTTATAGGTATGATTTTTGAAAATATTTTGATATATACATGTTATTCAGATTTTTTCACGTTAATTATATTAGACAATCCATATAAAATTGCTCTATACGTAGAGCCTACTGATTAAAATTGCACCTCTGTATAATTTGTAGACTATTTCTGATTAGGTGAAAATTATAAGGAATACTTTTATTTTAGTAAAATTTACTAGTAATATAAAATCTTACTAGTAAGTAGTGAACTAATAGCTTAAAATTAACATAGAAGAGTAAATTCACATACAACTTTGGTCGACTGTACATACACCTTTCAACTTCTTCGCAGATATGCAGGTTGGCCCACGATGTTTTTCTTCACCGTAGAAGCATTTGATAAATGTACTTATGAAATTCGAAAACGAAAAACACATTGGTACATGGCGGGATTGAACCCCGGACCTCCATCTCACTTATTTATTGGGTAACAATTATTTTAATGTTTATAACTCGTGATGTTTCTACTATCTTACTCTACATCTGGCTATAATCAGATGTAGGTTGGTTTCGTCATCATCATCATCATCATTACAGCTCATATATACATTGGTTTCAAGTTTGATTTGACCTATTGGCGAAAACTGTTTTGGAAATTATCGCAAATAGACAGATGAAAGCGACATAGGGCCGTCTTGATATTTAGTGATGTAAATCAGTAGCAGTCAGTAACGTTTGAATATACCACAAAGCTATTGATAAGCTCTCATATTATCATCAGTTCCGTTCGTATGCATGTATTTCATTCAGTTATCTTGTTCTATTTATATCAACATAAATGTTTCATTTGATTTGACCCTTTTTAGATGTGATGTACTTCGAGCGATTACTCATCGTGTCTGTCCGCTTTTACAGCTTCGAACTTTGGCCTCGTGTCTTGCTTAGCACATAGAATAGCATTAATAAACATTCAATCATCAATGAAATGCACAGAGAATATAACAACCACACGTAAAATCGGTCAACAATGAATTTGTTTAATGCAATTCAAGGGGCCCGGAGATCCCGGTGTCCTGATTCGGTAGATATTTTGGAATTAATGTACCTAATATACTGTTCAATCTG
Organism: Schoenobius gigantellus; assembly: GCA_963935595.1. NCBI lineage: Eukaryota > Metazoa > Arthropoda > Insecta > Lepidoptera > Crambidae > Schoenobius > Schoenobius gigantellus. The sequence continues at coordinate 27,359,347 of OZ012547.1, read as the reverse complement.
GGTCTCTAAAGGTCATGGAACATTTACATGGCACGGAAATAACTTGTTAATAACAGCTTCATCGGTTAAGTGTAAGTGAGGATGCATGTGGGGAATTTGTAAGAAAATTCAAAATATTAAAATTATTATATTATATAATTATTATTAAAAAATAAAAGTGAATATGAATAATGAAAACAACAGATTCCATAAACACAGAACCACTAGTGAATCGAAGTATTTTATTGCAACGTACCTATGTCAGCACTTATTGTTCGCACTCAATGTATCAAAAAAAATATGATTCGAAGTTCGCCGAGAATTGGCTAGATGACTAAAAAAATTTTTTTGCTTTAATAGAAGCTCATTCATATCATAAACAGAAAGAAAAAATCGGTTTTCGAATAACTATAAAAACAACCGAGATATAAGGAATTAAAGATTTTTCTCCATCTCTTTCTAGCAAAACGGCAATTTACAAGGAGTCAATATGGCCGTACTCAACAATGACGTCACAGTTGATGTCGGATCTCTCTGTCTAATCGCCTTCAAATTAACAACTTAAAATGCTTGTATCTAAGGTATTTCTAAGCCGATTTTAATTCTAATTTCACAGGACTGCGTCTTTTTCTACGGCATTTTATTATTTGATGACGAGACGTAAAAAATTGAATTCAGTCATCATCCCAATTGTGATTTGAAACTTGAAAATTGAAGCATGTGTAACTTTCTGATGAAGTTGCAACAATTTTTTACAGAAAATTTAAACAGCCACAACCTCAAACATATTGTCTTGTATAGTAATGTTATATATTATTTTGTTATATTCGAAGGAATTCGGTTTCTTCTAAAGCAATTTTCTCCGATTGACCTCACTAGGCGCCTTAAATCATGCGTCGGATTATAATTACAAAGCTTTAATTTTTTTGTTAAAAGAGACTTTTATAATTTATGTATACTGAGCTAGATCCATGCCGTATGCCATGACCTTAATCCTTATTAATATTATAAATGCGAAAGTAATTTTGTCTGTCTTAGTGTTACGCAATCACTGTTGAGGTTTTAGTTGAGTAAAAACTCTGTACAAGTTTTGGTGCCGTTGCTAGGTGATTGTTGTTGATAGTTAATGTTCGCGTAAGCTAGAGTCTCCGGTGAATTTATATTTTTATTATCAGATTATGGGCCCAGCACGCTTCCACTGCGCGGCTAAACTACGGAACCGATTTTTTTTATAATGGCTCTAGCAAATGACTCTATTCCACCTGATGTAAGTGGATATGGGTTCCAAATGCGAAGATTTAGATGTAATTTGGTATAGATATAGTTTGAGTCCTAGGAAAGGACATAGGATGACTTTTATCGCAGAAATCACTCCTTAAGGGAAGAAAAGGGGGGTGGATGTTTGTATGGGGAATCAATAACCGCTGAACTGATTTAGGTGAAATTTGGTATGGAGATAGTTGAGTTGTGGGGAAGAATAAAGAATAAAGAATAATTTTATCCCGGAAATCATTTCTTAAGGGTAAAAAAGGGGGGGGGGGGGGGGATATTAGTAAAGGGAATCAATAAAAAACGGACTTACATGCGGACGAAGACGCGGTCAAAAGCTAGTACTCTTTTAACCAAGGTACTTAATCGGTCCAGTAATTTTTACGTGAAGGATGTAACAATAAAATACTAATAGGATTTGGGGCAATAAACTACTTAAGGAAATATAGTTATTTACTCAACAAGTGAGCACATTTTTGCCGAGAAATCTGAAAAGCAGCGTTAAAATTCGAATCACCTATATTCACGTACCAAAAACGCTCTTTGCTACGGATTTGTTAATCGTAGAAATGATAGGTTTTGCTACGAGTTTTGAACTGCACTCTTTTCTTGCTGTAGAAGTGAAAAAGAATTACTTGACAAAAAAATGATGTTTCTATAAACTGTAGTTCTTCTCTTTTTCTTGATTGGTAGGAACTACCATGATAAGTCATGGCAAATTTTTATGTCTCATATTGATTTTTGTATGTAGGTATATGAATATTGCAACATACCAAAATTAGACCAGCTATTTTTGTTGTTTAATTTTTAGTGATCCTCTGAGTGAGTGACCATCATTTGGATTTCTCGACATCATACGAACTACTCGTCATTATCACAGCTCATTTACGTCCCCACCGAGGGGCACGAGCCTACCCTTATTAGTTATGTTAGGGCGATTAGGCCTTAGTCATGCCACGCTGGTCCAGTGCGGATTGGTTGACTTCACATACACCTTTGAATTACTTCGCAGGTGTATGCAGGTTGCCTCGCGATGTTTTCCTTCACCGTAGGAGCGTCAGATAAATGCACATAATTATTAAATTCATTAAACGAAAAACACATTGGTACTTGGCAGGATCGATCGCGGGTCTCCCGATTCTACTCGGGTCACAGTCCAGTGCCGAGGCCACAGCGCCACCGACGCTCGTACCTTACCTCTAATAGCTGGAACACATTCATTGTTATTATGGCGACAAACTTATGTACCTAAGTGGTGGCAGCGAAGCTAGGCTGGCTTAGAAGCCCTATTATCAACCAAAACGTATAGTTTTTTTCTGAAAAACTTGCTTCCTTGGGGAATCGAAATTCGGACCCCCAGATCAGAACTAATGTTCTCCTTTACGGTCTACTGAGGCGATCTTTCTTCTCGCAAGCATTCGACTAATAGGCATTAGACTCAGACAGAAGTCAAACCTAAAGTTTAATTGTTTAATTCTTTAGGATTCCGCATCTCAAACGGAAAAAAGGAATCCTTATAGAAACACCTTGTTGTCCGTCTGTCTGTCAAGACCCTTTTTCTCAGAAAGGCGTTGAGATATCAATCTAAAATTTATATTATTATCTAACACTCGGGTCTATGGTCTTTTTAACCTGTGGCAATATTAATTTTGTAAGTCAACGCAATCAAAAGATATGACCGTTAATTTAAGTCGTATTAGACTTAGAATTATGAAATTTGGCAAGAAGCAATATCTTACAGCACATGTGTTGAGGAAAAAATCTGAAAACCGTCGAGAAGTTTGTACGGAACGCTCGGTGTGCGAGTCTAAATCGCACTTGCCGGTTTTTTGTACACGATACATAGGCATGAAAATCTTTAAAGCACTTATGGCCAATTCCACTAACATTATCTTAGCTTAGGACGATCCTAACTAGTATGCTGTCACTTTCTGTCTTTAATGAAAATAATGTGACACTTAAGATTGTCCTAAGCGAAGATGAGGTTAGTGAAATTCGCTATTGAAGTCACATATTTTTCGTATCCTATGCATGGCCTCTGTCATCTATAAATATTTATCGAAAGTTGTAGGTACAATATCCTCTTATGAGTTCACTTTAATTGTTTATTCATTGGAACTACCAGCCTTTTCTTGAGCTCATTTGCTCAAGAATGCATAAATATTAATGGGATGTGCATCCGTGATTCATGATACGGTTACATAATTAGTATTTTAAATATTTTCAACAAATGCCTCAAGTATTTTTAAAATTTTGCTGTTACTAATTACTCGTAGTTAGATTGTAATCAGTAGTCTGTATTGCACAGACATAGTTTGATTAGATTCCGTATTCCTTACGTAAGTCATTTATCTGTTCATTTTATTTCAAATAAAATTAAATAATAGGTAGGTCGTCTTCATGAAAAATGTAAATGTAAAAAATAGATTGGCATAATATTGCCTTTAAATCAAAAGCAACGAGACTTAAAAACGACACTGAAATCATTGTGGAATCTAGTTTAAAACTACGTTTTTTGTTTGATAGGGATATTATAATAAAACGAATAAATTCTTAAAATAGAGTTTAATATAAATTAACACAAACCCAACACAACATATTGGCTAAACCCTAAAACATAGAGTGAGAGAGAATATAGCCCTAATTTAGGGTACAGTGACAAGAATCTCAGTCCTAACCCCTCAGCATACATGCAACAACGTACATCGAATACTGTACAGTAAAAAAATATAATATTTACATAAAAATTGTAACTTCTCATAATTACAATATACTTTTTGTGACAAACAGTACATTAATGTTTATTGTAGCTATTACAATAAGGACATTTGGTGTGCTTGGTTGTGGCGTTACTTAAAGCATCCGGCTAAAATTAATATAGCGTCATAACAACCCACGATTCGAGGGGGAAATGGGGAAATATGTGGAAGCGAGGAGTAGAGTAGTTCCCTACCACCCGGTACCTGCCCTTCTCGCAGCGAAATTTTTAAAACTTATATTACCTTTTTATATAAACCTACTCGTAACCTCATTATGTATTGAAAAAACGTCAAGTTATGGGTAAAATCATTTTGGCGAGTGGCGCAAGTGTCTTTTCTTGCCGCGTCTTAAAACCTATTTTTACTCAAGTTGAATTGGATATTATTATTGTGATCGTACAAATATTGAAATGTTTTAGTTGTTTGTTGAATGACAAAATAAAGAATGATTACCCTCAACATAAAAAACGCATTTTACAAAAAATGATTTTATTTTCGTCAAAACAAATTTGGTAATCACCATCAAACGCAAAAGAAGAAGTAGTAACAAATGTCAACAATCGACATTTTTTATACAAAATTTTACTGACCCCATTAGAAAATATAAAGTAGACGTTTTCGAACCGCGAATCTTTGCAAATGTAGCCTGTTACTTATATTCTATTTTTCTTTCATTCTAATAATAAACATCTGGAACAATAAATCGTAGGTTATTTCAAATCTGATCCAAGAATACACCACGCAGGTTAGATGTAGACAATCACAGTGTTCGTATAAACATACATCACCAATCAGATAAAGTGCAAGGTCACGAATTTGCGAACAGGGTGCTTGCAAAGGCAGTCAGCAGGTGGGCAGGGGCCAAAACACAGAAATGGTAGGTATTAAATATTTGTTGGTAGTAAGTTTTTGCGAATGATGACGTCATGAAGATGTATGCCATATCACGTCGGGGTCACTAATTTGGGGTGTAGGGAGATTGTATATTCCGCCGGAGATCCCTTCAACCGGATGCTTAATAAAAATATTAATATTATATTTTCATGGCTTATACACTTATTTTGCAATAATTGTGCAGGGTTTGATTTATCTGAGAGTACATAAATTAGGATCTCTTCTATTTTTGAGGATTCATGACACGGTTTCTCATGACCTTTGAGCCGTAGGATAATCTTTAACTCTCTTGCACTACTATATCAGTTACGATGATAGTAGCGCAGCGCAGGAGTTATTATTTACTGCGTTCAAACATAGACAAAAGCCGATCTATTCAGCTCGCCACAGATTTCAAGATAGTTTTATTGGTTGCATAAGATATAAATGATCTTAAGCATTACTTGATTGCTTACAGCGTTGGAAACAGGCTGATATTTGTATGAAATACTTAAATATAAAAATGTCACATTTGAAATATTTTAAAAGTTTGTAAACAGCTATATATTTATTCGTGTTTTTGTTAGATTTTGTACGGACGTGTTCGTTATTTCGTTATTATCCAAGTTGTAAGTATAATTCTAACATAACGCCTTTAATTTCCAGCACACAGATACAAAATATCTGATGATCAAAGATAAAACATCAAGAATGTTGAATCTTTCGGTTTACCTAAAAGTCACGACCTAATTTTTGTTTGTATAATATGTGTGAAAAAGAAGGCACAGGCCAGTACCCTACAAACATACTATCTCTATACTCACTCGTAGGACTGAGGGCTAAGTAGGATATAAATTGGAATGTAAATCATTCGAAGTAAATGCTATGTACACAAATACATAATATATTTTAGAACCAGATCTAAGATTCAAAGAGAAGTCACATTGGCATTTGATCCCTAATACGCTTTGGGCTTAAATGACGCAAATATTTAAGTTATACTTATTTGTTCATTTTGTCATATTTTAATGAGTGAGCTTATTTCAGTAAGACAAATTCCAGAAGACTCCATCATTACTATAAAAGGTTATAAATGTTACCGTATTGATTGAATAACTATAATTTATCATGAAACTTTTGTTTAATGATTTGTTTGTTGAAAATCATACTTATATCTATTTGTTCACTTAGTCTTATACTTACTACATTTATTTGCGTCATTTTAGTCTTTATAGAAGAATATATCTACCGAGTTATAAAAATGATAGATATTTGATAAGTATTTCGTAGGCTTATAATTTGAGCTTAATCTATATTTAAGTGTTATGCACACACTTTCAAATTATTATTTATATATTTTATCGCAAATATGTTTAAGTTGTAGATGTACACCACTTAATAACATGTTTAGTAAACTGAACTGTTCGCATAGGTATTAAAAAGTTTAAGACAATTAAATTCTTTGAATCGTAGGTACATAAGGTATAATATGTTGCTTTTATAATTGTGGCTAGGTCCTACATATTTAAGCAGCTACAAATAAAATGTCGATTTTTATGTAATCAAGTACCTAATTAAGCCTTAGTGTATCTCTAGACAGGTATACAGTTAAGAGAAATAAACTGGTAATATTGGTAGGTATTAGGTACTATTTTATTCGATATCTTAAAGATATTGCCAAGAAATCAATATACTTACAGCTTTATTTTTGACAATATTTCATATAGTAACTATACATTTCACATTTTCAAAGTTTAATTTATTTACTAACTCAAAGCAAGTTATTGTCTTAAAATGAAGATTGCTTGTCATATTGAGCAAAATAATATTTTTATTCAAATGCATTCTATGTATAATTTGATTAAAATAATAAAAAAATATCAATGAACGGGTTTAAAGTAGATATGTGAGTATTTTAGTACCTAATTGTTTGCGCGGAGAAATGGATGCGTGGATAACAGTTTTTATTTAACATAAATCAACTTTACGTTAAATACATTTTTCAACACACTTCTTCGTAAAGTGGATCTAATTACACCAGCTTTAGATACATAAAGCAGCTCATAAAACACGTGTATAATATAGCCGAGGCACGCATCACAGAGTCCGGAAATGCTGCACTTGCCGGCCGCGGCAGTAATGTGCTATATTTTTTAAAAGCTAGAAATAATATAAAAGACATCAACGAACTACAAGATTTTTTGAATAATTATTTTCATACCATTATTTAGTTTGTCTACAAATTAACAATGATTTGTGTTATTTAATCAAAAAATATATAATATATAATAAAAAATATATAATAATATATAATCAGTTTATTTGGCATTTTTTGGCCTCCCAAGTGTGCTGAAAAATGTCGTACGATATGCGTGCGTATATCGGTTATACACACATGGTTCTATTACGCCCTCGCCTTCGGCTTGGGCTGAAATTCCGCCTCGTGAGTTATTAACAGCATACCGCATTTATATTGTAATGTACTATTCCTAGTGAGCTGGTGACGGTTCCAAATAACGTTTAATATTTGGAAAAAATATTCTCAATAAAATTCTGATGTAATTTATCACAGCGGTAAACATTTATGTGCTATTGCTATTAATTTTAATTTACAATCGCAAACAAAGTTCTGAATGTGATTTACTAACTCAAAGCAAGTAATTTACTTCATGCGACATTTCAAATTATTGTATTGTCGAAGGTGACGTTCTATATGTATAACTTTTTATAATAAACTTCCACAAAGTGTTACTAATTTTCCATTGCATAAGTTTAAAGTGCATATCAAAAAAATATGAGTAGGTAGGTAAAGGTTATTCTAAGCTAACGATTAGGTATTTCAATGATGCCAATAATACCTGGTGTTAATTTGTAGATTTTTTGTAATATTGTTAAGAATTATTGTGTATAACTATTTATGTAAACAAAATATATTTCTGTGTATGGATGGTATCGACATAATGTTTTGTAAATGTCGGTACTTACAGTTCTGATAAAGCTAAAAGATGTCGTGAATGGGTGGTAGCAAAAAAAATTGGACTATTCAAAAGAGCTTTCTATCAAGTCATAGGTATTTGAAAAAAGAATATTTGAGTTTTGACTATGTAAAAATAACAAAAATATCTGTCAAATATTCTAAGTAATCTGCGCCAGACAAACATTAAAGAAGAATTTAGTCATCATAGATATCATAATACATAGTATGACAAACAATATTATTATTTTAGAAGACACTATTTATCAAGGTCCAATTGTAACTACAGCTCTCGCCAGTTATACATAAAGCATTCGATTACATACATATCCGAACCAAAACTACGCTACAATTACCAGCCATGTGTGTATTGCTTTATTGTGAATTCGAAATACTTACTATTTTTAATAATTACTAAATTATTAAGTAATGTAATAATAAGCCCCGTTGATTCTGGAAAAGTAAAGAAATTCACACTATTAACACTAAACACATTATTTTTATACATACATAATACAATATTTAATACTAAAAGCAATTATAGACAACGCATTCAACAATCCATAGACATTTGCACTTAACTATTTAACATACTTTAACATCATCACAGTCTTCTCACATTTAATTCTTATGCTAAGTTAACAAAATAATTTGACACAGATCTTTTTAATTCTTACATCTATTTGGAAAATATACTCTATAAAAAGAAAATATTTTGATGAGACGTATCGTCGTAAGTTGTATATATTACCTATAGTGTAATTTCGAAGGTAACTTTGTTATATTGTAAGCATTGTTTACTATTATAGTTCTACAATTTAAGTTACATAAAATAGTTTAATAAACCTGCTTGAAAAATGATCTTTATTATATTACCTTTTGAATTCATAATCAATACGCGGTTATTCATTCATACGTTATATAACTATGTGTAATCTTTTTTATGCGTATTGTAGTCATATTCGTTAATAACGGAAAAATATTATATTTGTTAGACATAATTCTTGACTCTCTTTCAAATTTTGTCAAATAAAAGCTCTTATTGAAGATTAAAGACCAAAGTGCAGAACATGACTAAATTTTGGTCATTTGTTTCATTTTCACACTTATGAAATCATTTAGTTTTCATGTTTATAAATTGAAGAAGATCAAATCAAAGTTGAATGAACAAACAAGTTTTATCTTCAACATTTGTTGATTATTTTGTTAATTAGTTTGATTATAACGAACTTTCATGCCAATTTTCGTTTATTAAAGGCTTTTGATTTTTTTCGTGAAGTTATCAGTATTTTGGCGTCTATCATAGAATTTTGAATCGGTAGTTTGTATGACATCCTGGGGTGGGCACGAGACCACGCTGGGGTGGGAAAGGCCCACCTGCCCCCCCCCCCCTCTCCCCCCTTCTCTATATACGCCTATGCATAATTTGCATACAATTTAATCATAAAATTTCCTTGTAATTAACACGTTAATTACATTTCAATACTGTCAATAATTATAGCAGGTATATTTAAAATTAATTGATTTGATTTATAATACTTACTAATAAAATAACTTTGTTTCCGTCATTTTTCTTCTAAACATGTTTATTTTTAATACCTACTTTGAACATAGCTACTATTTTCACAATTTCGACTATGGAGGCACACCATAAACAAATCCTTATGAATTTAATAAAAAAACTCTTCGACAGCTAATTGCAAATCGACGTTTGAAAGCTTTTGATTAAATATCAACGTTTCCATAGTAAGAGACATGAGATTCGTTTGTGATTGAATATTGTTCACATTAAAACACTTATAATCTTATAAATCGATGTAATGTTATGCATCTAAGAAATTCTTCTATTAATTAATAATTATATTGCATACTAGGTATTATTTAAAAATTGTATATATTATAAAATTCAAACTTTTCTTGCTTTTTCATAGAATCAGCATAGTTTATTACATACCTATTTTATTAGGTAATAGGTACTTATTATTATTCGTCCAGATCTGCAGACCCAAGTTTGTATTTAAATGGTATAAGAAATACATTAATGACTGTTTATTACGCGTAGAGGACGCAGGAACACATTATTTTCGATTCTTAATAAAGAAAATTTGAAATGCTTACTGGAGGTGCACTTCCTATATGATTTGTAAAACTTTCTGTACGAGTTGTACAATTAGATTTATGAATATAATATGATCGAAGTATTCAAGTTATATTCCCTTTGCCATTCTATTAAACAATATAAGAGGTAATTGTGTAGTATTTACAAATCCTTGTTACCAGAATACTCAGTATTTCTTACTTTCTACCGCAAGGCACAAGGATCTTTTAACAAAGATTATGCCAAGCACTCAAACATAAGATCAAGTAGGTACAGTACAGATCCATTTTTTTATCGCAATTGTTGTATTTATCATAATTTTTATGACTATATAGGTACTTTCAATTACCGCTTTAAATTTGGGCATACTTTTATTACTGTATAATATACAGTTAACAGTGCAGTACTTATCTTAATGATTAGCCACTATGCATTGCATTATTGCATTGCATGCATTGAGGAAACTTAATATATCAGTGCAGCTACCAAGGATACTATGCTTTTACTCATGAGTTACATTTCCTAATCGTATTTTCAATTTATCAAACTTCATTTTGTCGTTTGTCAAACATTAGAAAAATATTAGAAAAGATAGAACAGAACATAATAAATTTAAATAATTCTATCAATAAACCTTTTAATGAGAGGAATGTATACACAGTTCTATAATTATATCAATATATTACAACCAAACCAAGAACATTAAAGTGATAGGTATAATTAACTGCTTAAGCACGAATGTGAACATTTCAGAATATGATTAAAAAACCCAACAATGAAATGAGTTATTCCTTCAAAGTTTCATCTTTATACATTAAAAACTAAATTGTAATAATTATCATGTCATCTTTCAGATCAGTTTTTATAGACGCATTGGTCTTTAAACTTAAGTATAAAAAGTCAAATAATGTTTGTAACACTTAAACATAAAACGTCACCGCTTTTAATACTTCCAGTTTTTCATGTTTCAAGTGATTGCTAGAACCATTCTCACCCACACACTATCTTACACTACGTGCGTGATTCTATAGGTGTTCTTTTCGTCTAATATTGTCTGGATCGTCTTGTGGACATTTTCTGGGAGGTGATCTAAAAGCATCCGTGGCATCACTTGCAGCTCCATGAAGTCTTCCGGGCAAGCCCAGCGCATCTCGTAAGTTGGCTCGAGGGTTTGCACTTTTCTGTGAAATATTGCTAAACTTAATATGTATGTAAATAATTTGAAGGCATGGCTAACAATATGGCTTGATTATTTCTTTTGAGAAATATTTTTTGAACATATATTTAGTTAACAAGACCTACCTTTCCTCATCCACTTCACTACTAGAGTAAGCCAGAGGGAAAGTAAAAAAACGGTTAGTATGAAATTTACAAGAAATAATCACATATTAGTAACTATTAAATTTGTTTTTGTTAGAAAATTACGATAGAAAGCTCACTTTTCAATGCCCATGCGTTTGCGCCTTACGATGTGCAATATACGACCAGCTGTATAGAGGCGAGCCGATGAGAACCGACGCGCGAACACATTTCGAGATACCAGCGCCGCTTCCTGTAAAATGTATCTTCTTTTAAATTTCATACATCGCTTCCAAAATGAGGAAAGGGAATAAGAGGAAGTTAACACTTTAATTTTAAGTATTTTGTATAGTTTATTTATAACGGGCTAAGAATTTCAATGACAATTCTTGTTCGGGTTGCCCCGACACTGTGATGATGATAGAATCATAAAACTGATAAAATTCTAAAAGTGTATTAAAAACTGTTGCATGAAAGATGAATGATAAATGCGTGGCGTACTTGATAGCTGTTACTAACCGACTGAATACAATAACTGCGGTAATGAGGTCAACCGCGAAACTGATGATCGGCCAAAATGTACGTTGCTACCTCGTACAATTCTGTTTTGCAAATAGTTGCATAAAAATGTTTTATCTCTTTTTTTATATGGCACTAAAGATGGAACAATCTAATGTCATTCATAAAAAAATACGCTGGAATATGTAAAATTTTGTGTATTGAAATGGAAAAATACTCACTGGAGCGCATAAAATAAATGTAGCTATTATTGACATTTTTTATAATTAATTTTATAGACAATATATTTCAGGTTTGGTTTTTGAATGAAATGTGTATAAAAATTGACTCAGTGGTATGGATTATTGTTAGATTTTCTTGTTGCAGTTCAATGTCAAGTGTTGTTATACTGACCTGTGCTTTTTAATCGGAAAAAGGTAGTGCAAAAAGATTTTTTTCAGTTGGCGCCCAACGTGGTACTAAAATACAAACAATAAATAAACAGCAAATTAATTTTCCATGTATTTCACAACGAAGATTTTACTAGTATAAATCTTTATATGTTCAATGAATAAACAACTTTTTACATATATTGATTATTTTGTCATTGGCGCCCAACGTGGTACATAAACAAACGAATATTATGTATTTAGCTTAAGTTAATAGTGAGTTTTATATTTTTACACATGCTTAGATTGAAAAAAAAGGTCCAGACTTGTTAGTCAATTCATTGAATTTGTGTCCACCACTAATATAATATACGGCATCTATACCTATGTGTAAGAACAATAGACTACAATAGACTAGTACTAAAGATATTAACTACATTCTTGTCTACCGCTCCTGCTAACTTGCCGACCGTGTGGATGACGCCCGTCTAGTCAGCGCAACGCAAGTTAAGTAGTGAGTACAAGTTGTTAATTCGGCTCTACATACTTAATCCGTAACATAACTCACCGTTTGGACGATACTTGCTACTTGTTTATTAAATGGTAAGTTAATTTGCTAAATCATTATTGCAGGGTATTTTCACCTTTGCAAATGTGAATAGAGGTCTACAAGCTGAAAGTGTGGTGTCATTCACGGTGAAGATCGTCGCTAGCAGAGAGTCGGGAGCGTCGATCTATTTTCATTGATCGATAGGGACCACGTGCATTAACCGATGAATTCTATTTGTTTAAGCGTATGAGGAATATACGTATGTTTTAGACTGAGATATCGATGGTGTATTCGGAAACTCCGCATGCGGTATTATGACCAAGTTAGCGATTACTGAAATTCGGCCTTAACTTAAAAAAGACAATAACTTTTTTAGTAAAATAATTGTTGTCTGTATATAAGAAACATCATACACAAAACGACATTAATCGTAACACAAAAAAATATTTCTAAATGTAAGATGGCAAGTAAATAAAACAGTAAAACAAACAGTATGTGTATACTGTTTGTAGATTAAAATGTAATGCGTGCTATCTTAAGATTGTCAGTGTATGTATATGTTACGGGTAATGTAAGAAGATTAGTTAAACTTAGCTCTTGTCCACGTATTCAAAAATAGCACAACACCTAACATTACCCAACTAGTGTTGGTTAAACATAGGTGTGAACGGGTAGACGCCGAATACGAATTCAGTTTGATTTTATATTCAGACTTTACCCAAAATGCTGGGTAATATTAACTTAACCGGCCAAACCTAAGTTTACTTTTTCTTCTAGCATTACCCGTACACGAGGCGACCAGGTACTATAAGAAGTTAGTTCATTAAAAACAATTCAACACGTAAGCAAGCACACGGTGACAAACGCGGCATAGGCGGCTACAGTGCAACCTGCAAGTATTGGGCAGGTAGCACTCGTTCTCGCGGCTAAGAGTTAGTATATAAAATTTTCTCAAACATGCATGGAAATATTGTCATTATTTTCGAAAAAAGAATACGCGAAGTATCGAATTTACGGACAAAGGAAATCAAAATCCATTGCTGAGGCGTTTTTTGAATTTGGAACATGACAACGCTCCAGCAATATTGTATGAAACGGCGTGCTGGAGTTATTAAGTACTCTTTGATTGGATCTCTTTTATCAATCTTGGCATACCAAAGTAGGTAGGACTCTTTGCTTAGTACAAATTGCGTTCACGTGGCTGTATAGCCATAAGTGCGTTTGTCTTTCGGCACAGTTAATAAATAGAAAATTGGCGGCAAAGTTGAAAATTCGTCTTGACTTGTTATTTACATACCTATTATATATAAATTTACTAATTAAAAAACGAGTTCCGACGGTTCAGAGAGTGTAATGGAGATTGATTGTATTCGGCTAGATTTAAGATCAAAAGCGAAATTGGAAATGGAAAACCTGCTTCCAACGAAGTCGAAAGAAAAATACATGAAAGTAGGTATATGAAAATTTTATGAGTTGGAATATCGAGAAATAAATGAACATTTTTGTTCTCATTTTCAATATAATATAAAAAGTATGTTTTATTTCCCTGCATTCTTTTGAGAAAAGCACTATATATGCCTCGGCGGAAATGGCAATTGCGTGTCTCGTATTAGTGAAGTCCTCGCCTGCGGCTCAGCCTTCAAACTCATACTCGACCTGCCCCCTAACCATGATCGCATAAAACAATATTGAAACCGCACTGAGAGCGGGATGGCGCTATACGCAGCAAGAGCGGTGTCTCTGTTTCAATATTGTTTTAACCTTGCTATAAGCGATCATGGTAAGGCCCCTGCAATTGCCTATTTCACGGCCTTTGCAATAATGTACTATTAACTACGTGCTACGTTGAGATGAGGTGGTTTATAATCGACATGTAAGCAAGCACACGAAGACACACGGCATACGAGGCTGCGGCGGGACCTGCAAGTGTGTGGCAGCACTCACGGTGGACACGGGCGCCAGGAGCGCGTCGGCCGCGTCGTCGCGCGTCTCCAGCTCCTCGGGCCGTCGCCACGTCGACTCCAGGTCTCGCGCCGGCACCCCGAACAGCGCGTACCCGAAGCCATTCAGCATTATGCGGTACTGTGACAAGGATTACGAAACACTAAGTTTTCGAATTATTGAAATCACTTCTTTTCGCCATTATTTATTGACATAATAAATGGCGAATTTTTATCGCCATGTTTTTTAACTAAATTACTGAAATGTTTGTTTAAATTATTGTAATTTTTACATTACACAAACCTTGTTCTAACAATAACGAATCCATAAAACCAAGAATCCACCAATTTGGTGCAGTCGTTCGAAAGTTATGGGCGTACATTTAGAAAATCCATTTTTATTTATATATAGATATTTATAAAAGGAGATGTTCCCATCTATAGACGCACGCACAGTTGTAACCGCTAATGGTAGAAACGTCAAATTTAAACAGTTGTTTTAATTAAAAATGCGGACGCACACTAAGAAAGGATTTTAAAAAAATGTCAACCCTAAAAGGATGAAATAGAGGTTGCAAGTTTGTATTGAAAAATCTTTAAATTAGCAACGATTTTGATAAAACTTGAGATTCATGCTCATATTATGCAAAATATTTAATTGAACACGTGTTTCATGGCTTATTGGAATTCACCCCCTTAGGGTGCAAAATAGGGGTTGTAAGTTTCTATGGAAAATATTTAAAATCTGCTTCTATTTCTACGAAATTTATTATCCGGTCTTAAATAGGCTAGAAATTTATTTTTCCTTCGGGAAAATATAAAATTCCCACGGGAAAACAATAATAACGCGGGCAAAGCCGCAAGCGGAAAGCTAGTCTTTTATTATTTTGTCAGTCATATTCATAGGCACAATCTCACCTTAGGTAGTTTAGTAGCGTGTATGGTCTGTATGACCTTGGTGCGCAGGTTTTCTATGCTATGCACGCTGAGTCTCATGACGAGGTCGTCGCCGACACCTATGGTCAGCACGAAGCTCTCTGTATACCGAGCCGCTTCCCTGCTGATGAGTCCCGCTGGAAAACAACAGGAGATTGCGATTGCATTAAACGAAAAAATTAAACCCCACAAACCTCTAATGGGTAAATAGCCTGGTAGAATTCCACCCAAATCCCCCTTCTCCTTAGAGGCTTAATAATGATGAAAAAATAAAGGCTACTTTATATTTGGGTCACGATAGCGCTCATTCAACTACTGACGCAATGTACGCAGCGCAGGTTAATTTTCGGCGCCAAGACTGCCTTACTTTGACTTACACCCAGTTTCTGGAAGGCTGTTCAGTGATAAAATTAACTAACAAGCTGTCAAATCTAATGCTAACTATGAATTAAGTTGCTGAAAGCTAAATCAACTTATCACTGTGTTAGTTGACACAGCTGTCAAATTTATTTCAAAATTATACAGGAAAGACCCATTTTGGGTTTCCAAAATACATATAAATAAAACAAAATATATGATTTCAGCAATGTGACCGTGTCTAAAAATATTTCTCGCGAGAAATCAAATTATTAAAGATAAGTAAATTTTGGCTAACCAACGTTTGGCTAAAACTCAAATTGATTTGACACTGCTGTTAAGATGACATGGATGTTAGTTGAACAATATTTTGATCATCCTTTCAGAAACTGGGGGTTATTATCATGACTTATTTCCGGACCGATACGACCTTCAAACTTTCAAGAAAAGAGCGTATTCCTACCTTAAAAGCCGGCAACGGACTTGTAACTCCTCTGGGGTTGCGGGTGTCCATGGGCGACGGTAATCACTTACCATCAGGTGATGCGTTTGCTCGTTTGCCCCCTATCCCATAAAAAAATGACTTAATAACTGCCTTAAAACAAGATACTGTTAGTGGTCACCATACAAAGTCACTAACTATTACAAAATTGTGTAAATACGACGTTCTGCATAACTTTTTACATTTACATTTTTTGTCAGTCTCACGATACGCCAGCCCAATGTATCGTACTGGAAACAAAAAGTTTGACGATAACTTTCCTTCACGCCTCTAGCAATCGCGTCCCTCGCTCGTCAAGTAATACTTTTTTTACCCCACATAGAAAAGATTTTAAGATCTACCCAAGAGATTGGGGCTATCTCTTAGTTATGTGGGTCTTCCCCCTAATTATATACCCACTACTATCTTCCGGGGTGTTTCGTCAGTCCAATTGTGGGGTGACCAGATCACACGCCGCCTAGTTAGTACTTTTTTCTGAGGCGGGCCAAGTTCTGTTACGGTGCCAAGGGGCTAACTTGACTAGGCCGCTTGCTAGGTATACCGTAGGTCTTAGATCCACCAAAGGCTATTTAGTACCTACCACAACCGTACTAACTATCGATGCGTGATATCATGACGTCATCGGCAAACTCTATCGGCCTTATTAATACAAATTTTACTCCTTGGATCATACACGGATTAGTTACTACGTGTTTTGTCTTGTTTCCGCACATGTCGGCTGTCATATGTCAAAAAAAGAAAACACGCAATAACTAAACCGAAGATGATCCAAGGTGTAATTTTTTTACTAATAGGACAGTATGAGCGTGGCTAGTACTCGTAGATACACAATTAATTGACTGTGGTCAAATGAGCGATGTATATCATCGGAAGTAGAGCCATATGAGTAAATAATGTCATCCATCTCAGCCGCAATATAGGACTGCTATGCATAGGACTCCCCCTAAGGGGATTAGGCTGTCTTCCCTCACGCCAGTGGAGTTGTTGTTGAAGAATCAGGTGTTACGTGGTTTGAATTTTCTTTTGACAAACACAATCAATGTACAGTCGTTTGGCTTTGGCACTGCATAGCACTTTGTCTGCAACAATTTTATTAACAATCTCTACAAAATTATTCTGCTTTATATTAAGCTACTGCCGAAATAGATACAAAATATATGTTTCCCATTTGACACTCAAAATTATCAACTAAAGTCAAAAATATTCAATATTTCAATGTTGGTAGACGCAATATTTCTAAGTTTGATAATATACTCGTAAATACATACCTAATTGTTTTGGTTATACAAAAAATATCAGTGAATTCAATTAAGATTTTATAAATAATTATGTTTCAATCTATATGATAAAAAAAACAAAGTTGGCAGCAGACAATAAATACTTAAATGCAAAACAATACTTTACCTGGAGTAGAAAACGCGAAGACTTTCAGGTGGGGGTACCGCGGCCTCAACTTTAGTGCCACTAACACTGCCACCCCTGCCCCTAAGCTGTGACCTAAAATAGGAGGTATTAATATGAATAACTTAATCGTTTTGTGAATGGGTCATTGATACATGTCATCAAATGAGACGAAGGCCATGAACTTTACTTTGCAAGTTCAAGTTTGAATAGACCTGCGGGCTGAGTATGAACAACAAAATTCTTTTTCTATGTCTGTCAGTAATTAAAAAAATTACTGGCACATATTTTTACGCTTCATCAAAAAAATGAAATATTTACTGCAAGGCGCATAGTAGGGTCAATCATAAAAAATCACTGCAGAAAAAACCGGTTCTCTTCATAAATATTGAATGAAAAAATCTTTAAAAAAGATATGTTATTCTTTCGTTAGAGGATGGTCTTTTTAATTTTTTGATAAATTAATTAAAACTTGGTTAAAATGTGACCCAAACATGCCTCGATTTTAAAACTTTAAAACTAATCGCGTCGTAAATATTAGGTTAAATCATACTCGTATACTTTCGATTTCAATAAATAAAGTGAACAATATTCTAGCGGATGTTCTTTTTAGATTTTTCTTATTCGGCTTTATTAATTTTTAATTGATCTTACGCGTAAAGGTTTGCTTAAACATTCCCCTCATTCTCACTCACTGACTCCTATGTAATCAGTGCGGGACGATAGAGCAAGGTTATCAGGACCACTATGCGCCTTAAACTCATTAATGTTAAGGAATAGGAGCTCACTACGTCACAAGTAAATAGAAAACTTTATAATCTATAACGTCATGCGATTTCTAAATTAATATATACATAAAGATTAAAAATAATAAAGTGTGTCCAATATATTCTAATAACCTACATGTTGGGCATGTAAAACAAATGAAGACATTTGTTACCCAATAGCTCCACAGCTCTATATTTTTGTGAGCAAAATTTCATTTGTCCAACAGGTTCATAATAGTTTCGTTCAGTCATAAAGGTAATGATAAAATTAGTTAATATTGAAAAAAAGGCAATCCACACAAATTATACCTGTTAGGACTAGATCATAATGTGGAAACTGTACAAAAGCTCGTTCGAGGACAGGCTGTAGTCGTTTCAGCATCTTCGCGGCGCCCATTGACATACCCTTGTGGGCCGCTGTGTCTTCTGGTAGTCCTGTCGAATATATATGATTTCGACTGTAATTATATTTTCCACACATGAAATAAAAAATCTTCTACGACAACAAAGATGAAAAAAACGTGATATGTTCTTAAATGTGTACCTATCGCTAGTCCAAGCTATTAGTAGGTCCATTGATTTTTGCCTAAATTAAGATCTCTGCTCACTCGCATTAGCTATATTTTTAACTAGCTCATCTAATGGATCCGTCCGAGTGATTTTTATTTCTGCATATGCTTTTATAACGTGTTTTTTATTTATTTCATAGAATAAAGAACTTTATTTTGTTTTCATAACAATCAGCAACAATAAGAGCACATGAATTTAAAATTCAGGGTAGAAGAGGTAAAACTTGCCTAAAGTATAAGTATTATCATACAAAATTTCTGACCTTTCGCTGGCGAATACTAATGCCGAAGCAAGTTGTGGATGTGTAATGGTCGTGTATCCCTTAAGTACTGATTATTTACCATCTGCTTCAAACTTCTCCGAGCCTGCGGTGAAATCAGTAAAGATGTCGCGCAGTGATATGGATCCCCGCACCGCCACCACGA
The DNA here is from genome assembly GCA_963935595.1 of Schoenobius gigantellus. Classification (NCBI taxonomy): domain Eukaryota; kingdom Metazoa; phylum Arthropoda; class Insecta; order Lepidoptera; family Crambidae; genus Schoenobius; species Schoenobius gigantellus. The sequence goes on along the minus strand of OZ012547.1, from coordinate 27,339,761 downwards.
TGCTTTCTCGCTCGTGGTCCGCAATGACGCAGAACGGCAGCTGAAAATGTAAACAGAAGTGGTTCAGGAACAGAATTCAAAACCTGGATACTTGACAAAAGGGGAATGAGACTGAACGAATATACAAAACCAAACGATAAGTGAACCTAATGGATCGAATGCTTCGTAGAGCCTGCCCCCGTAGCACGTCCACCAAAACACGATATTATAAAGCGATTTATCGCGGTGAACTGTCAAAATACGACGAAACCCTATTGTATTTTGACAGTTCACCGCGATAAACCGCTTTATCATATCGTGTTTTGGTGGACGTGCTAGAGGGGCTGTATTAATTACTGAAAATTAAACATGTACCTATTTTAATACATTTTTCGAACTCTAAAATGTAAAAATAAAAGAAAAAGCACAAATTTTGCCACACCGATATATTCAAAAAGTTTTACATTCAAAAGTTAAATAACCGTTTACAAAATATTATAATACGGTAATATTTTTTTATATAATAATAATAATAATAATAATTTTTTTATTGCACTAAATAGGTACAGTACAGTGTTGTAAATACATAATTTCCATTGTGCATAGGCAAATTGAGTCAATTCAATTTACAGGGGTTCCCAAACTAGGCAGTGCCTGTATCTTGGGCAACCATTTACTGCTTACTTGGTCTTGCGACCCGAATTCCCAATACTTACTGAAAGAAACAGCACATAAAAAGACATACCTAACGAAGACTAATCAAAAAATTAAACTAAAGAAAAATAAAATAATAATTAAATTTGAATTTAAATAAAAAAATAAAATAAATGAGACATGACAAAAAACCCCATTGCATGTGTTAGTAATAATTAATAGCACTACAGTAATAATTAATAACACTACAAACTTAGAAACATCGACTGAGAAGAGATTCGGTTTCAATATATGAATTAGTAAGCAACCATTTAGTTAAAATCTGCTTTGCTTCTGAGACTGAACAGTTCCTTAAGTCACAAGCCCTTACCGTTGCATTATAGACACGTGCTGTAACTGAGTCACCAAATCTAGTAGCAAAGTGTGAATTTACAGGCGGAACTGGGATTTTAAAAGTACGTTTAGCCAAAAGTGTCCGGTAGTTATCCGAATTAATAAGCCGTTTGTGCGCTATCAGACAGGTTTTTAATATAAATAGTTGGCGAATCGTCAAAACTTGAGCTTCCCTGTAAAGTTCTGTTGTTGGGTATGTAAATGGTTTTTTTAGAGTGATTTTGAGCAGAGATCTGTTTGCTCGTTCAGCCTGCAATAATGTCGTCTTAGCAGCACCTCCCCAGACCGAGATACAGTACCCAGCAACAGACTGACATAGTACTTTGTATATACTAATAAGCAGCTCTTTGTTAGCAATGTCTCTCAGTTTTCTGAAAACACCAGAGATTTTCCTTATACGTGTAGAGAGACATTGGATGTGACATTTGAAAGAGAGATGTTCGTCAATCATTACACCCAGATATTTGGTTACGTCAGTACGGTAGATGGAGTCGCAGCTACAGTGCGTAGGGGAAACCAAATCGCATGAATGAATTTTAATATTGCCCCCAGCAGTTAGTCCTGAAATAGACGTTTTGTGAAAGCACACGTAGTTTGTTTTTGAAGAATTTAAAGTAAATAAATTCTTCTTGAGCCAGTTGTCAACGGTTGACAATCCAGCCTCGGCCATAAGAAACGCATTTTTCCAGTTGTTACCTTTAAAAAGGATAGCAGTATCATCAGCGTAACATATTACTTCAGCATTTGCCAATGACAGATCATGGATGTCATTCATGTAAATAATGAAGAGAGTAGGGCCAAGAATGCTGCCCTGAGGGACACCAAAATTGATTGGAAGTTGGTCACTTCTCTCTGACCTCACTTTAATAAGCTGGCGCCTATCACAGAGATAACTCCTGAACCAGTCAAGCGCAACCCCTCTCACACCCAGACGCTCCAATTTGTGGCATAGTATTTTTGAAGATACGGTGTCGAAGGCCTTAGCAAGGTCCAGGAACACCCCCACACATTTCTGACCCCCGTCCAGGTACCCAGACACAAGCTCCGTCAAAAGCGCCACAGCATCTTCCGTGGACTTATGACGTCTAAAACCAAATTGTCTGGGAGACAGTATAGCATTAACCTCAAGAAATTTAGTGAGCCGATTGTTGACAATTTTTTCTAAGATTTTAGAAAAAATACTGAGGAGTGAAATCGGTCTATAGTTTCCCGGCTCTTCTCTAGGCCCGTCTTTATAAACTGGGGTAACGAGTGCAATTTTCCAGATTTTGGGGAAGCAGCCGGAACTCAGACTCAAGTTATATAGGTGCACTAATGGTTCACAGAGTACAAGTCTTGCATATTTTACAAAGGCCGCACTGATACCATCAAGGCCAGGTGCACTATCGCCTTTAAGTTGACTGATTATGCTAAGTACCTCCTCCCGATCAGTTGGCTCCATGAACAACGAGTGAGAAGAAGAATTGTTAAGAGTAACTTTGGAAGCTAAGTCATCCTCTGATTTATTTATATGACCAAGGATGTGACTGGCCAGATTTTTACCCACTGCTGAGAAATACTCATTACAGCTATTTAGAGCAATCGTAGGGCTGTTAGATGTTGACATTAGCTCAGTGGGTGGGTCTTGCTTGACCTTCGCGTTATAAATTTTCTTAACTGTTTTCCAAAGTTGTTTTGAGTTTTTACTGCCTCTTTGTAATTCCTCTCTTTCGCAAGTCAGTCTAATCTTCTTTAGCAAATCAGTGTAGAAGTTTCTATATCTCCGATACGAAACCTGTAATATTTCATCGTTTGGATTTTGTTTTAATTTAGCATGGAGTCTGTCTTTCGCGCGTAAAAAAATAAAAAACATTTTTTATTTTTTTACGCGCGAACGGATGTAATGTTACTATATCGCATGCTTTTGTCTTTTTTGTAGTTGAAATGGTAATACCCCACTATAGTTTGTCCTTATGCAAGGTTGCAAAGATGTTTTTTTTTTGGTGTGAGTATTGTAGTACCTATTTTAATCGATGGTCTGCGTATGAATTATTTTGCTTCGGTGCAAAAAACAGCTTTAATAATTTAGTAAATAAGTAAGTGTTATTTATTTTAAAAGTTAAAAGTAAAATTAAAACAATTGGTAATATTAAAAGTTGTTATAGAATGTCTCCATGCATTGAACAAATTGTACGTTTTATGTACTTTTGACGCGAATTTTCTCAATTCGTCATTATGACCTTTTAGATGCACTAACTCTTCATGTGTAAAAGGACATTGCTCTGCGTCCATACATTGTTCGCCCCAACACCAACAGCAGTGAAAAAATGCTTTTCATATAATTAGCCATTAGTAAATACTGTACATCCACATCAATTACTACGGACAAGCTTTGAAATCGAATTAAATATGAAAATGAATCAGATTTTGAGGTTAGTTGAGGTAACAATTTCATTCGTTAGAGCAATACACATAGTTCATACCTATACAATTATTAAAATAATAATTATTGCAATCAATCAAAGCAAAGTCAAAAACACGACGAACTAACAATAACAAGCGACAGCGCGTGCGTAGTCAATTGACGAATGTTTTAATTCAATTTTCGTTGTAAGTTATGAGAAACTTAATTTATACAAATAAATAAATGTACATACCTACATAAAATCGATTCAATTCTATTCAGTCGAGCAAAGGTAACAATAACCTTTTCTATATTTTACTTCATTTGGTTTTGTTTCTAAAAGTACTTTTATATATTTTTGATTTGTCCGTCGAATACAAATATTTGTTATGAATGTTATAAAATATGCATATAATTATAACGTAAATCAAATCTTTGTTGGTCATGGGGCGATTTTCGACATTGTCCTTTACATCCTCGTCGCTACTGGATTCGTTCATATTTCTTATGAGAAACTGACTGACTGGCCAACTGACGTGAAATAAGTATTAATGCATTTTCAGCAGAATCACCGGCATAGAACATTATTGAATAGGGTTCGAATTATAAAAACTCGTATTACCACGCTAGCGGACAAAACGCACTTTTGCACGATACACGGAATCTTTCCAAAGTAGTGAGGTGAAAAAACATGACGTGTCCAACACATTGGGAAAAAGCAATAAAAAATTTATTATCAAAAAAGATTTTTATTTATATTAAATAAAATCTTTTTTAATAATAAAAATTTTTGATTTTGTAAATTAAACAGCTACTTATAAATTCTAATATGGGCAAAGTAAATATAAATATACTTAATCCTGTTACTTGGTAACTTCGGAATGTCGCAGGAGTTCCATGATGGGACTTACTCATCATCAACATTACCACTTTAACCCTTAAACGACACTCATCATCACCATTACCACTTTAACCCTTAAACGACACAGGCACAGATAACATAATACTAGTAACATAGGCCTCAATTCGACGAGGAGGGTTGATATAGCTTTGTTTTGAATTTTTTATCCCTTTGCGGAGCTCTTATGATATCAACGGGAAGAAAATGAGCGGCCACAAATATATTCTAACGGCCGGTTTCAATAGTCAATCTATCTGTAAATTTGGTTACTAGCGATAGGTATTTGACATTAGCACCATACAAAATACGTCAAAATTCTAATCCCCAGTAAACAAATCTAGAGATAGATAGGATATTGAATATTTGTAAATCTGTCACCGCAAGGATACTTACTCATTACACAATTTTATTACCTACCTACTGTACTAGGTAGCGAGATCTCTAAACAACTTAGCATCATAATTTTGTTGCTGAACGTAACATTAATTTGATACGGTTCTGTACTAAGAATGCGGGAAGATACATAATTACCTTCCTAACGCTACGGTGGTTGGACAATACTGTTACCTCGGCCGACAGGCACTAGTCAATTTAATTTTACAGTTAACACAGTGATTTTACTGTTTTTATATATCTAAAAACATCGCGGTATTAAAATTCATTAACATAATTCATTACATTATGATTCTATGATAATTACAATCCAACACTTATCTACAAATAAAAATATGATAAGTAATCTATCTATTTGTTAAATAATATTCAATGGTGATTAAATATGAACCTTTTCCTCTTTCATATATTTTGATATCTGTCTTGGCTTAGTTAATTTCACTACGTTTCAACTTATTTACATTAAAATGTTTTCCTTTTCGGCGAATAAAAACCCAAAAACTGAAATTGCAGAAGAAATTACTTAATAATATTAGGTACATGAAGGTTAAACAAAAGTTTGAAGTATTATAAATCTACCAAGCTTCTTGGAGCTCACTTAAGTGATTCCATTAATCTCGCATGATTCTTCAAACATTAGCTAAGAGCAGGTTCACGGACAGCGGCCCGCCAGGAAACGTACGCACGCTTATAACGTGCGTGCCGTTACGTGTACATACGTTATTCGCCGCGATATATTACAGCAGCTGGATTACCCGAGTTGTGTACTTTGCGTAATTTCGCTTGTTGCGAGGCAGGCGCGTTAAAGCATACGCATAATATATAAGCTGATTTACGAATCACAATATTTCATTTCTGTTGCTTGCTAGGTAATTTGCAACACATTTTTGAACACAGCTCCTGTCAGTTTTTTATTAATATTTGTTGTCCATTGATTTACTACCAAACGTAGATAGAGCAGTTCATACAAAAACACTAGACACTAATGCGAAGCGACATGTTTATGATTAAAATAATTGTTTTTGATTGGTTTTTATGTATAAATCGAATATTTTATTTATTTATTTACTATATTTATTTTATTTTATTTATTTCTTTGCTTACATGTACGTATTTATAGGTGTTTACAATATTATTAACATTACATCAGTACATATGGAACCAAGCACAATTCGACTGCGGTCTCTGCACTAGACTACATACATATACATGATAAGATGTGTAATGAGTTTATTCACGCAAAATATGAAATCCCGTCTTTTTTCTGCCGTTTCTGGCTATTGTTAACACAACTTTTGAATGAGCACTTCGGCATGTTGACGTGTCGACAGCTAATCACTTACTATGGAAAAGAACTGCACGAGTCGCGATTGGGCAGTTCTTCACCGGCCCACTTTTCGAACGTTCATGCGTTATCTACGTTTGGTAATGAATCAATGTTGTTGTCTATTGCGAGATCCGTATTCAGCGTAACTAATGAGCTATTAAAAGTTCAGTCGAGATTTTCAGTTCGACACGCATCGAACGCGTAAACGCGAATTTGTATGGAATTAGAGCAGCGCCATCTAGTAGCTGCTATGGAATGAGACAGCTTCATCTAGTGACTACTAGATGGCACTGCTCTATTCCGCACACTGAATGGCTACATGTTATATCTTCTATACACGGTTATTTTTTTATCACCCTGGAAAATTTAAGCGACGCTTCACGACATGGTATTAGAATGATTTAAATATAAATAAAAAAAATAAAAAATACAAAAAATGCTGCACTAGTTGAGAGCAGCATTTTTAGAGATTTTTTTATTTTTTTTTATATTTTTAAAAAATTTTTTATTTCATTTTTTTTTTTATATAATATTGGATGTGTCCTGAAGCGTCCCTAAAATTTTCCAGGGTGATAAAAAAATAACCGTGTATAAATAAAAATGGATCTTCGAAATGTATGTAAACCCATAACTTTCGATCAACTGCACCAAATTGGATGATTTTTGGTTTTATGTATTCGTTATTGTTAGGACAAGGTTTGTGTAATATAAACATAAATTTCAGCAATTTAGTTAAAAAACATGGCGATACAAAGTACGCCGGGTCAGCTAGTTTATAATATTTATCTTCTGAACATTTGCTTATAAGTGAATGGTGACAAAGTTTGCATGCAGTAAAAGAATAGTCCCTCATTCGTTTAACAACAGAGTAAGCATTCGAAATAAAGCAAGAATACCTCAAACACTCGGTTGTTGAAGGAGGCGTAGATGATGTCATCGGCGGGCAGCTTGGACATGTACTTGACTCCGGCGAAGTTGCACATACAGCAATTGTCGTCCGTCACAATGGAGTTCTTCGGCCTGTGTAGTTAGAGAAATAAACTATTAGTTTCAAACTAAGATTGGCTCTATGCACGGTAAGATACTTACAAAAGGCTAGCGAACTTAATTTTGAATCATTCGTCCGGCATCGCGCGCTTTTTAATTCTATCGCTTTACGTTCAGCTTACGATGAAAATCAATAGAACATTGCGACTAAAATCAATATTATTTTGATTCTCGTCGAAAACAAAACGAAAATCAGTAGAAATCGAACATAGACGACGCTCGGCGTGCATTCAGCACCTGACGAATGATTTAAAAATAGAGCCCCAGTATCTTACCTGAGTCTCGGAGACGAGTCATCGAGGAGTGTCTCACATAATAATCAAAGCAACAATGTCCATGACATTGTTGCTTTGATACTGAGAAGACATTATAAAGCGTACGAAAAAATTGTTAAAAATGTGTCAACAATCGAAAAGAAATTACTATATTAAGACAATAACCAATGCAAAAAATAAAACTAAAAGCATGTGGAATATAATCAACCAAACAAAGAAATTTAAAAGAAAAATATATAGGTATGTTTGTATACTTAGTTACTGGCCCACTTCGCTACCATACTATAATCGCTTGGAGCAAGTTTGAAACAATACTGAAACAGAGACATCGCTATTGAAGCACACGCTGCGGTTTTAATACTGTTACAGAGATGGATGTAAGGGAGCAGTATAGTATCTCACGTATCCGCTACCCTACCATCTCGCGAAGCTCTCCTGTCGTTCGCCCGCATTAGAATATTATGTTTGTCGAGGAAATAGAAAACTATCCATGTTTGTACAACTTTAAATTGCATGAACATATGAAACGAGATACGTCTGAATTTCTGTTATCTTGCAACTGAAGTTCTCTTGACGCAGCAATAAAAGTTATACGATTTAGCTTTCTGGTTTAATGTAAGTATTATAGTCCTTATACTCGTATGTTTTATTTTATTTCTGAAAAACAGATACATTGTAACTAACTGCTTCTTCATCACTATCCTTCGACATAACTAAAAACGTCCAATTGGTGTGTTGTAAGTGACTTGCAAATGACCAAATTTAAATACATAAAGTACTCTGTGATTTGAACAGTTTAGAGTAACGTAATGAACGAATCTCAGTAGTAAATAACAATTCAATTGTTATGTACGCGACATTAGATCTTAATGTGTGAAGAGCCTAGTTTGGATTATTTCAAATACAACAAATCAATCATTTACAAATAATACATTAATACCTTCATTACTCGAGAGACTGTGTCGAAGATATTAGCGCGGATACTTGCGTTTCACAATAATTTTTTTTAAAAAACAACAATTCAATTATTAAAAATAATTAGTAACTTACGGTCTTATAATAAAACAGTACACTAAATGTGTAATAGGTATGTCAATACGAATCAAACGAGCCCAAACTATTATTAAAAATTATTATATAGTAACTTACGGTCTTATAATGAAACAATAAAATAAATGTGTAATATAATGTTATATTACAGTAAAATTATTTAAAAACAACATTTTTAAATACAAGCTTTTAGTAGGTAGTCGTCAATACGAATCAAACGAGCCCAAACTCGATGGGGTCGTGTCATTTTATTGCGGAGTTCCTATGGCCACCTATTCCAGCTCCAGCATTAGATCAGCTCCATGCCATCATAATATTGTATTGTCACGCGATATACATATGTATGCAAAATTTCAGCTCAATCGGAAACCAGGAAGTGGGTCAAATTTAACTTGCAAGATTTCATTACAGACCACCGGACAGGTGAAAGTAAATAACAACTTATAATAATAAATAATATAATGTGTTTGTGTATGCGTGCATGCGTATGTGTGTGCTATTTAAATGTGTATACTTACAAAGTGATTTCTGTATAGCAAGCCAATAGTTTTAATATGATTAATTTCTGAAGCTTATATATTTTACTTAATAGGTACATGCTTCACCTTGATCATAATCAAGGCTAAGAAGTAATTTACTTATAACGTTTTTACATAAATCGATAGGTAAGGATTAGATATTCAGTGCTTTATTAATCTAATATATAAAAATCTCGTGTCACGGTGTTTGTAATCGAACTCTTTTGAAATGACATAACCGATTTTTATGAAATTTTTTGAGTATATTTGGTAGGTCTGAGAATGGGTTTGACATTTTTTTTTACATATTTTTTTATGATTTGGCATCAAAAAATACTTTTAAACTCTAAATTTTTTCCCTTCTTCAACCTACCCCAAATTTTTAATAGACATATTAGTATTTTTAGTTTTATATCGCAGAACAACGTTTGCCGGGTCAGCTTTACAGGGTTACCTTTTTATTACCCCGGATAATTTAAGTTACGCTTCAAGATACGGTAGTAGAATGATTTAAAGATTAATAAAAAAATAATTCACCTTTTTAATTTTATATTAATTTTCTAAAATTTCCAAAAATTTTGCACTAATTTAGTGCAGTATTTTTTTTACTTTTTATAAAATAATGGACGTGTCCCGAAGCGTCCCTTAAATTATCCAAAAAAGTGACCCTGTAGTACTATTATATAAACAAGGTCTTAATTATGCCTTACTAACGCTGCTATATATCCAGTAGGCCGACAATAATTTTATAGATTAAGATTTCCCTTCCAACAGTCCAACACCAGTCAAATGAGTCACATTATAGCATAGATGCTGGCCCTGTCGAGATTCTCTGTACCTACGACCGTAAATGAATTTGCAAGCACATCATTAGAATTTGCGGCATACGGTGATCCGACCCACATCTGAAGAGCGCACTCACTTTTACGGCATTGAAGACCACGACCTAATTAGTTTTTCTACCACAAAACAATACCCCTTTTCTGATTCAAACGGTCTAGTGAGTCTATTTGTAAGTCAATTGTGGATATAGATAGCCAGGTAACCTTAGGTATCTATTGGGTGTCGCACCGTTCGAACAAAGTTCCTCTTATTCTGTATTTACCTATTTTTACAAGCTTTTATTTACTTTCACCTGTCCCGGTGTCTGTAATGAAATTTTGCAAGTTAAATTTGACCCAGTTCCCAGTTTCCTATTGAGCTGAAATTTTGCATGCATCTGTATATCGCGCGACAATGCAATATTATGATGACATGGAATTGATCTGATGCTGGAGCTAGAATGTGACCGACCATAGGAGCTCCGCAATGAAATAACATAGCCCCATCAAGTTTGGGCTCGTTTGTTTCGTATTGACGAGTACTAAAAGCTAGTATTGAAAAAAGTTTTTTTTAATATAATTATTTTAAATATGCTGTGACAGGGCCATAATTAATATAATAAAAAACAAACATAATGTAATTTAGGTCAGCTAACAGTGGTAGATTATCTATCATAGTAAATAGTTATCCACGTAGCAGCTGACGTATTGTACGCAACCGATCATAAAATATGGGTCTATTAATGAACCCTTCTTGGCATTGAGCGCTCGGCGAGCGTCATTTTACCGGAGGGAGACTCTGTACCAGAGTCGTGTGCATCGGTACCTCCGTCTTACCTATTTCTGCCGCAAAGCAGCAGTGCTTGCATTGCTGTGTTCCGATGTGAAGGGTAAGATATGGCATTGAAATTACTGGGTACCGTGACTTTACATCTTAAGTCACAAGTTGGCAACGTACACTGTTGTTCTTGTGGGGGTTGCAGTTAGCTGCGAATCTCACAGGAGCCACATGTATTATAGGTGGGCAGTTTGCTTGTTTGCCAACTGAATGCAATTAAAAAAAAACTGGATTTCTATTGATTTTCGTTTCGTTTGCGATGAAAATCAATAGAACATTACGATGAAAATCAATATTATTTTAATTTTCGTCGATAAAAATTCAAAATCAGTAAAAATCGAACGCAAATGATGCTCGACCAGTACCCATTAGTATAGCTTAATAGGGACAATTGATTTATTGATGACTAGTGGGCCCGGCAGACGTTGTCCTGCCCGATTCCAGCGCCACCTACCGGGTCCAACTTTACGTTTAAACCTTCCTTGGGCCTATTCAAACACACACAGAAAATTTCGTATGAATCTGTAGAGCCGTTTTTGAGTTTTAGGGAGACAAACACACAGCGTTTCATTTTTATATATAAGAAGAAGACTAGTGGGCCCGGCAGACGTTGTCCTGCCCGATTGTTGTACATATAAACCTTCCCTGGGCCTATTCAAACACATACAGAAAATTTCGTAAGAATCGGTCGAGCCATTTCTGAGTTTTTGCGAGACAAACACACAGCGTTTGATTTTTATATATAAGAAGAAGAATATTGTGCCTAATCTGTCAGTAGTTATTACGTTCGTCAGATATACCATCTAGGTATACTTAGTTACATATTTACCTATTTGCTAATAGCAACGCCACCTAAATTGAAAATATCTTCGCATCAATTCTTCCTATCTATAATGAAATGTGTCCGTCGTCGGATTAAACGATTCTCAGATTTAGTTACCTCGTGCGTAAACTGCCCGGTTTTAATGCTGAAAGGAGTCAGAGTGCTGTGACGTAGTTTTGTATCCGATAACGTGATGATTAGGTAGCATTCATGCTTTATAAATAGATCGATTTTCCAATTTCCCTCAAGTTTTGCATATTACACCTAACGATATTAAAAGCATATATGTATTTGTTATAGAAATATTATTATAAACAAAGCTTAGGTTGTAAAAGATCGTGAATTAACTCGCTTAATTACATATAAAAGAACTCTATTTAGAACTGTTGGGATTTGTCGGCACGTTTACTTGTGATTATGTTTTTTGCCCTTGAAGCAATAAAAACATTTATTGTTGCCATAATAGTTACGTCACTCTAATACTTGATGGAAATAAAATGTCTCGGTTTTTAAAACGCCTACTAATTCAGTATATTATAGTCGATGTTGGATGATGTTTAAAAAATAGAAATTAAGAATCCTAAATAATGTTACTAAATGCAATAGATAGCTCTAAAAATATACATGTGCGAATATACTGAGCAAACAAAAGCTAAAATATCTAGGAAATAAATGACTTCATCATGTCTTTAACGTGTCATTTTTAGAAACAAATTAAGGAAATTCGAAATTTTCACAACTGTAAAAATTAGGTAGGTACTCACCGGCAGCAACAGCAAGTGAGGTGTCGAGCTAATTTGCAAAACCCGGTGAAGCAGTGCCTATATAAGACGTACGGCCACCCGTAAGCGGCTATTGACAACCGAAGGTAGTACAAGGCGTCTTCCAGGTTCATCCAGGGCGGAGTCTCCGAAAATATTTTGCCCACATCCATGGTGTATATCGGTTCCTCGTCATTGATCATTTGAATCCGCCTCATTTCTCTGGTCTCGCGTTTCTGCCTAACCCTCAGAAGTACGCAGCCGGCGACCACATCAGATGGAACCAAATCGGTGGACCGGAACAGGGCACTTAGTAATGCTGCAATAAATATTTTTGTTTTAGTAAGGACAAAAAAAAAACAAAAAAAATAATGGCTACTTTTTTGTATAAAAATACTAAAATGTATTGTTGCATTTTATAAGCGTCGTACATTTTCTGAGCATGATATCGTTTCATGGCAGTACGTATGAGCACTTATTGGAAAAGTGCTCATGCGTCAATACCCACGTTCCTTGATTGCTCATGCATATTACTGACACTAATAAGATATCAATATTGAATCTTAAAGACGGCAATATGAATGTCTGTCTAGCTGTGTACTGGAAACATAGAACTGTGAAAGGGTATTGTTCACTTTTGGCTATTCGTGAACAAGTTATTTCCTAAAAATATTTTTACAGTTAAGTATAATTACTGTTACAGTACAGTAATATTTTTTTTACTCTTTTTTACTGCTTTTATAATGAACTCCAATACTGCTCGAAATGAGGACCCGGCTATGTACCCGTTGAACACGGAACTAATTTTTGTTGATCCTGGCGCTACTTTGGATACCGAAACTGCTTCTTATATTGATTTTGTTACCTCAGTATCAGTACCCTAAGCGTATATTAAACATTTATAATTTGATGAAAACAATGGTTGCTAATGTAATTTCGAATCATAATTTTATTTTTCCATTACTGATAATATCATTTCAGACTAATATACAAATAATAAAGTCACAAACATTTGCAACTTTCTATTGGAATATTACGTTTGCTTATTAAGACATATCACTAGACTTTCCTGCGATTATATTGCTTTAATTACATATTTTACAGATCCAAAGAAATAAAACTGTCAATTTTTAATAAGTTTGATTGCTGTTCATGTTTAGCCAAATCACCCATATAAACTGAACAATTCCCTTTGTATTTTTTATGTATTGCATCAAATAAATTTTCAATTCTTCCGAAAAAACAAAAACGAATGTGTTTCTCATTATACACTAAGTATTGTTCGTATAAAAATAGCAGTTTTGATTGTTTTTTTTTTCGTATAATAATACAACGATAATTAAAAATGAGTGACCAAAGTTTCTCCATCCTTATTCGCACAAAGTTTAACAAGACGAGGAATGATTCGAAATAGCATTAATTTCGGAAGAATATTGAGAACGTGCCCTGACGATGTTTTCAGAGGATCAAAGTTTGCCAAAAAGAAAATTTTGGTCCAAATTACTTGGGACATTATGTCGCCGCCAGAAGCACCGTATTTGCATGACACTCGTTTATTTTATAGTACTTCATAAATCGTAATGTGGGTGAGAATATGGGCGTTATAATATTCATTTATGCGTTTGAACATCAAGGCGTGATTTTTAACGTCTAATCATGATTTTAAAAATAAAAACATAAGGCATATTTTTATATAAATATGTCTAAATATGTGTACAATAGTGTTAGCAGTTGGTAATTTGAAAAGTAGTTGATGTTTTTGTTTCATAAAGTTACACTGGTTAGAAACAAACAAACACCAAGACAAATACATGTTTCTCAAACATGCTCGGAAATGTAGGCATTATTGTATTAAAAAGAAGAGACACGAAGTTTGTAATTTTTGGCTCATGCATTAATTTACCGGCCTAATAGGCCAGGAAAGTAAGTATGAAAATCATATGAAAATTTATTTCTGGCCTCTGCTCAAATATTTTTAAATTCATCTATAACTTGAATTATGTGACTTGTCATACAGCTAATTGCTACCACATTATAAAATACGAGTATGCACTCTTCGAGCCTATACATATATGAATATGACAACAATTTTATTAAAATGTTGGTATAAAATCATACGAAAATATGTTTAATTTTCGTTGCGAGAGAAAAAAGACATAATTTGCAGTATTACATTGTTTGCGTAAAGTATGACTGGGCTGTATGGGCTTTGTTTCCTTTGCACTAATTGAAAATTAAAAAAGTATTAGTATTACTAAATGCTAGGCTACTATAATTAATTAATTAATTGCTTTATTCGTTCTATTATTCATATTATACCTACTCATTTGTTTCCAGTATAAGGTACGTCTTTCATTATATCCCCATACTTATTGAGAAAAGCACTATACATATCTTGGCGGGAATGGGATTGTCGGACTCATAATTATTGTCAAGGCCGAGTGTCAGCGAGCCCTTGAACGCTCTACTAGTCCGGCAATCCCTAACTGCCTGGCCTATGCAGTAAGATACTATTGAAGGCGGTAATAAAAGCAACTTTATATATCACCTCACCTGCGACCTGCTGGAATGCTTCTTTCCCATGTTCGTCCCGCTTGAGCCAGCAGAAGGCCCATCGGAATCTGCGCGACCAAAGCCCTGTCACTTTCTTGTGGTGGCGGACCTGGTTCGGAGTGTCCTGCATGTCCCCGTACCGCACCGAGCCGAGCGGGTCGAACACCATGAACAGGCCGAAGATCGTGAGCGCAAGCTGCACCCAGTTAAACAGCACTATACCTGAAACGAACAATGCGTTTGATATTTTTCTTTTCAAGCGCGCTAATACTGCAGTCTACACATACACGGCTCATAATTTCGGAAGCCACCGCTACCCTCTAAGTATCCTGATGAGGAGGGGGAGGTATGTATTTCTATATATCAGACTTGCCTCAACCCATTTTTATTTCTTATTGTCATTTCTCTTTCCCTTCTCCCAACGTTCCACTGCTGGCCACTTGTCTCCCTAAGCGAGGGGGACGCTAGCCAGCTAGTTGCTGGATGTTCCGGAAGAAGGTTTAGTCGGGTATGTATGAGGAAGTCAGGAAGGCAGCGGAATAGCAGTGAATTAGAGGCCTACTGCATACTGAAGTGGGCAGTCTGGTCAACTTAGCCCCTTGGCATCGTAAGACTGTTTAAAAAGGGTTCTGTAGGCATAATAGTGATCTTTCATCGTTATGTCATGAATTAAGACATAAGCAAGTTATGAAGTGCTTCATTTGGTATCACCGATCTCCAATGATATCATTACTATGGTATAATTTAAATGATGTTGTTATGATAATGTGAACGAATGATTTCGGAACGAATGAGATACGGCACGGTAGCTATGACAAATCGGCCTACAAATGGCGGAGTAATCGGTGAACCTGAACATACATAAAAAATAGATACTGTCGAACATAACCTTCACCATTTTCGAAGTCTATCAAACAACATGCGCGTCGATTGAGAACCCTCCTCGTTTTTTGAAGTCGGTTAAAATACATAACTTTTGAAATAAAACAAAACCGAATAATTTTGTTAAGTGGCAGGCTGCTTGTGTATCAACTTATACATATAAAAAATATTTGTATGTAAGTATGTACAAATATGAAAGTCTTACTAGTAGTACTTTTATTATCTATTCAGAAATTCTTAGTAACGTATTGAAGGGATTTTCACACGGCATGATTCTTTACGGTTACTTTCTCAATTCATGTGAAAGAGGATAAATCTATATTCAAGTACTTCCTTGTGATATTTAATCCTCAGAACACGCGTAAGCTTGGAAACATAGAATGCTTTGAAATAAGCTTGATGAGTATTATACTTACTATCCTTATTTACGATGACTAAGTTGTGTACACATAATACATTATTTTATATTTGTACGTTTAATAATTTTAAATATGTTTAAATAAATTTACAACAACATTAAATTCATATATTCTTAACCAATACTTACCATCTACCACCTACCACTACACATAACGTGAAGGATAGTTTATTTAACTACGAAAATAGACTGCTATCGTTAAAATAATTTGTCGTAACATGCATGTATTGCACCTTACTATGAACATACAGTTTGATTTTTTTTTCGTTTTACATCTAAGTATATAATATATGTTACCACAACAACAAAATATTGTTAAGCTCGTATACATTACTTTTAAAATGAGTGCATTGATTTCGCCAACAAACTGGTAAGCAGTTTGGCGATACATAAAATGTTAAAATTGTATGTAATTTTTTGAATAAATAAATAAATAAAAAATAAAATGACCTATAAGTATTATTTTCAAAACACAAATATGAAAATTAAACATGGTTCTTGTGAAATGTTGTTCAAAACAATACTTACAGAATAACTTGTATTCTTAGCATCGTTTTGCAGCATTCAAATTAACCTTCACTACAACAAAGTTATGACAGCATACTTAACGCAACTGTGATCTCTGTTTCACTCCGACTTTTATTGCTTTTGTTTAAACATCGGAAATCTGGAAGGTTCTCGAGTAAATATTTACATTTGCGAGCAGCTTGGAAGGACTTTCATTAAGTATTAGTCTTATCCTGTGTCTAAAAGGAATTCAATTGAAGAATACCGTTCGGCTAACATTATGCAGCGTCTATTTGTAAGCTGAAATAACGCTTTGTTTAGCAAATTCGGGTGTTTCATTTTTATGTTTGAATTCCATCAGGCAATCATCCAGGCTCGATTGAGATCTCCTTAGCATAATTCAAAACCAATCCGGCTTTTACAGCCTACATTGACCGCATCACGGCTTCATAAAGACAGTCAGCAAAGAAAGACTCATGTGTTGACGCCCGCCGCCATGATCTTGATAGTTTTTAATTTACATCATGGACTTATAATGATTTACACAATAATATTTATACAAGATGGAGACGAGAATAATTAAAAAATCACAAATATTTATTAAAAGTAGCGATTTAAAATGATTTAAAGCAACTTGTCAGATAAATTATAAAATAAACTTTTTTCAAAAAAACTTAATAAGAAAAAACGTAAACAAATTACACACACCTTTATGAAGTATTTCTCTGTCCTGAAAAGTAAGACCGGGAAAGTTGCAATATTTAGGTAAGCCCCTGTAGGTGATAGCTAAGGAAGTTATACAGCGTGTTGAAAATATGAAAAATAGAAAGTAATGTCCTGTAACTAAACGGCTAGGAGGGCTAGGCTTTTTGTATACAGCCTTCGGAAGTCATAAAGCATACAATTACCATACCATGTTACCATATTCTTGCAAATAAAGATTATTATTATTATTATTATTATTAATAAAATTGTTGTGTCGACGTCACCACCTTGTATACAATGTGTAACAGAAAAAATACACATCCTGAAAGTAGTTTGTTAAAAATATTCAAAGTAATAATGTCGTTAGTATAAAAAATTTACTTTATTATGAATTAAAATTAAAACAAATTCCAAAGGTACGGACCATGAGTCTGTGGTGTTAAACCATTGTCAAACATAACAAATAACAAAAAATCATATGAGACATATGTATGTATTTTGTTTATATAATATGTATGTTTGTATTATTGTATAAATATATATACAGGGTGTCCCAGAAGCCGACGTCAAGCCGAAAGCAGGTGATAGACTAACTCATATGTGTTATCAGAAAAAGATCAGAAAAAAATAAAAAAAATCTAAGTCACATATTTAAAAAAAAAATTAGCATTAAAAAAATGGATAAAATTTACACCCTGTGACGGTTTTTTCACTGTTGTTGTTACAATTCTTGACTTTTCTAAACTTTTTCTTTTGTTTTGTAATCCTGAATAATGTTTCTCTAATCTAAAATTTAAAGCCAGCTGCTCCAAATTAGAAGAATATGCCATTTTTATCTAAATTAAATATTCAAAATTAATTTTTCGCATAGCTTTAACAAGCTGTACTGAAAAAAAAATGTACTATGCGAGTTTGGTAAGTAACTGCAAAAGTTGGCGCATTCAATAAGGATTCCAAAATGGTATGATACTTGGTAGATAATTTCTACGATTGCAGACAATTTTTTTTTTCCAAAAACAGGCAGTTTTGAACAAATTTTTCTTACCTACTTAAAATTTATTCTAATGTACCCATGGTTTGCTTTAAGGCCGTATCTTTAACATTCTAGTTTGAGTGAGACCTGGAGAGTCATTTTACGAAGTATGAGAGAGACAGATAGTGAAATAAATTAAATACACAAAAATTGTTTAACATAATTTATTTAAATGTCAAGATTTACAACAGGTGTTCAAACTGTCTTCCTTCAGCTCTAATGCAGGCTCGACATCTTAAAAAAGATCGGGCTATCAAGCGGGCGAATCTTCCATTATTAACAAAATCATTTGCTTCTATTACCCTTTGCCGTAGGTCAGTCACAGTTTCGATTGGCTTTGCGTAAACTTTTTCTTTCACCGCTCCCCAGTAAAAGAAATCTAATGGATTTAAATATGGGGAACGGGCTGGCCACGAGATAGTACCAGATCGTCCTATCCATCTGCCTGGGTATTCCTCATCGAGATATTCTCTTACTGAGTTGGCATAGTGAGCTCGGCAACCATCTTGTTGAAACCACATATCTCTTAGAATGTTAAGTGGCACATCTTCCAGTAATTTGGTAAATCATTTTGTAAAAAATGTAATTAAAATTCACCAGTCAAGGCGTCTGGCAGCCCAAAAGGACCTATTATTTGTCCATTTAAAATTCCGGTCCACATTTTCACTTAAAATCGATATTGTGATCTATCTTGCCTCATCAAATGAGGATTTTCGATATGCCACTCGTGTAAGTTGTGTAGGTTCATGTAACCATCTTTTTTAAATGTCGACTCATCTGACCACAAAATTTTTTCGAAGAATCGCGGATCTTCTCTGTGTTTTTGTAGCATTGTTTGACAAAAAGCAACACGGGGTCGATGGTCCCGGGGTAGTAGAGTTTGTACTCGTTGTACGTGGTAAGGGTGTAGCTGATTTCTTTGCAAAATCCGATGGGCTGTACTTTTGGGTACTCCTGTGCTTCTCTCTATTCCACGTACAAAAATACTCCGATCTTCTTCGACAATGTCTAGTACAACGTCCTCGTAAGGGGGACGAAATCTTCTTTCACTATGTACTTGGTTCGGCAGTCGGCCCTCTGAGAAGAGTAATCGGTGCAACTCGATGATCCGGAAAACGAGCTGCATTTGGGTACCTCTCACGATAAAGTCTAGCTGCAGTGTTGGCATTGCATCTACATTCCCCATAAATTAAATGCATGTTGGCGTATTCTTGTGTCGTGTACGCAGACATGGTGGCACTACACAATTACACAATCAACGATAAGTAGTCCGGAGCAAAGCAAAGGTCGTCGGTAGAGAAACTAAACAGTCCGAATCCAAATCACAAGCAATCAAGTCCAATAAACGAAGCAGAAAGTGGTAAGCACGAAATCAACACGAACGAATACAAAAAGATGCGCAGTAAGCGAAGGAGCGAAACGTACTGATGTGTATTGTTTGTGCGTTAGCGAATAATTGGCATCACTATCTGTCTCACTTCCACTTCGTAAAATAGTCATTTTACGAAGTGGATGTGAGACTCGCCGTCTCTGTCACGTTAGCGTCACTATCTGTCTCGCTCATACTTCGAATCTCTCCGTCTCTGTCACGTTAGCGTCACTATCTGTCTCTCTCACACTTCGTAAAATGACTCTCCCGTCTCACTCAAACTGGAATGTTAAAGTTACAGCCTTAAAGCAAACCATGGGTACATTAGAATAAATTTTAAGTACGTAAGAAAAATTTGTTCAAAACTGCCCGTTTTTGGAAAAAAATATTGTCTGCAATCGTAGAAATTATCTACCAAGTATCATACCATTTTGGAATCCTTATTGAATGCGCCAACTTTTGCAGTTACTTACCAAATTCGCATAGTACATTTTTTTTCAGTACAGCTTGTTAAAACTATGCGAAAAATTAATTTTGAATATTTAATTTAGATAAAAATGGCATATTCTTCTAATTTGGAGCAGCTGGCTTTAAGTTTTAGATTAGAGTATACAGAAACATTATTCAGGATTACAAAACAAAAGAAAATGTTTAGAAAAGTCAAGATTTGTAGCAACAAGAGTGAAAAAACTGACACAGGGTGTAAATTATATCGATTTTTTTAAATGTTAGATTTTTTTTAAATGGGTGACTTAGATTTTTTTTATATTTTTCTGATAACATATATGAGTTAGTCTACCGCCTGCTTTCGACTTGACGTCGGCTTCTGGGACACCCTGTATATATAATTATATTTATATATAATTATATTTTTATAGAGTCTTATTTATCTGCTATGTATTTTATTCAGGTATATTTATTTATTTTATTATTTATTAACACTTTATGTACATTGTGTACAACGGCGGACTTAATGCCTGAGGCATTTATATTTATGTAAATTTTTTTAGTAGGATGTATATTTATGTACACACAATGTCTTACCCGTTGAAATCACCTCTCACTGACTCGGGTCTGCAGGAAGAAATTTCTAACAGAAATATGCAGTACCTTTTGCTGATTGTTATAAATGTGTTTTCCAATAATGTATGTGTGTAAAATAGTTACATAATGGGCCCTTGGCTAAAAAAATTATGAGGTGAAAATAAGCGATTTATTTTGTATAGCCTTTACATACGATAGCTAGATCATTCGATTTGTAGAAATAATGTTTGTTACTCATACGTAAAAAAATATTCACAGTTTTTAGCTAAAACGTCAATACTACTAGGTACAAAATTAGAAGGAAAGGATTGAATATTCGCTCTGTATATGGGAAAACAGACCTGACATCTCATTTATTAAGTGACAAAATTACAAGAAACTCATAGTGAAAATGTACCCAACTAATTTCACTGGTAACTATATAAAACAGTTCTGTACATAATGAATAGATGCACATCTATTTCAACAACATTTTATCATTTTTTGGATGTTTAGTCGAAGAAAACATCATTTAAAAGTTATCAAACATTGAAGTTTCTGAATTCGACGCTTATTTATAGCTTTTTTGATACGACAGGAAAGCTCTTGCTTTCATCTCACCCGTAAGAGACGATAAGGCAACATCTGAGGCACTGGATATCTTACCTCTAATCATCGGAACATAATAATGCTATTAACATTGTTTTTACAAGGTCAAACTGAGACTGTTAGCTAGCTAGACGGGCTCAAAAGCCCTACTACCAATTAAACTCATCAGAAAATCTTCTGCACCGATGGGGACTCGAGCCCCGGACCGCGCGATCAACACCCGGTGGTCTCAACCACTAGACCGAGGAAGCAGTTAGATTGTAGGTTTTTTTTTATTATTGCAATTAAGTTGGCAAACAAGCAAACTTACCTGATGGTAAGTGGTGACAGTCATCTTTATTAAATATAAACAGGAATCTCACAGGAATAATAAATTCCTGTGAGATTCGCAGCAAAACTGCAACCCCCACAAGAACCACAGTGTACGTTGCCAACTTGTGACTTAAGGTGTAAAGTCACGGTACCCAGTAATTTCAGTGCCATATCTTACCCTTCAAACCGGCACACAGCACTCAATGCAAGCACTGCTGCTTTGCGGCAGAAATAGGTAAGACGGAGGTACCCATGCCCACGACCCGCACAGAGTCTTCCTCCGGTAAAAGGTATAATAAACCAAGAGCATCACGCAAATGTCGCACTAATTTTATGCTTAGATCCACGTCATAAATTATCATAACTAAGCAACAGGTTGCAAGTCATCCACCTGTAGGAATGATCAAGAAGTGACAATGTAGCAGCAGGTTGCAACATCGCAGGTTGCAATGTTGAGGTGCAACGTTTGAATTGTCCAACTGCAATGGAATGGAAAACTAAAGGCTCTCGTTTCTCAATGACATCGGTTCACTGATTCCATTATGGTGACTGCCTAAGATGATCACGGATAATACGCAGTAATGAGCAGCGTGTGGAAATACTATCGCAATCAGAAACAACCAGCCAAGCAGGTTAATGAGCGAACTACGATTGCCCCCCTAATGCAGGTATCAGCGAATCAGAAGTGGAAGTAGATGAAATATGTCTACCTGGATTTTTCATATAATAATCAGAAGACTTCTTCTTATTTCGATTTAAAAACTATTAGTGTGCTAAGTCTGATTTTCCTGGTTAAGTAATACACCTTCAAACATACACAAGACATAGATACATATTTAGGAAACATGTATTACCTATACCTACACCTACCTACCCTTACTTACGATTATCAAGAATGCTAAACATTGTGTTGCAGTCGCCAATGGGCGCAGAGGCGGATTAGTCGAAATGGGTATCATACTACGCCTGTGATAGCTGATGAAAACTAAGAACCTACTTTTATAAGAAATATAACATTAATTTACGAAAATAAATAATTGCATAGATTCACTGATAAAGCTTCATCACTTTTAGAATAACTAACTTATCTGATATAGGTACGGGTCAAGAAAGTACCGGGAAAAGATCAATAATACACAAATTGTTAGATATTCACCCAGATTTATTTTATCGCCTTCAAAGTATGCTCCTTCAGAAACGATACACTTACGCCAACGAACACTTCAGTTATCAAACATTTTTTAAACGTTTTTTCCAGAATTGAGTTTCCAGTTCTCGCCGCGAATTCTCCTTTATGTTTTTATCGAATGAAAACGGGTGCCACGAAGTGGTAATTTTAGTCTCGGAAATAGAAAGAAGTCCGCTGCAGTCATGTCTGTGATAAAGGTGGTTGTTCCATGGTATTTGTTGAGTTTGGTGAAAAATTTGTTCACAATGATAGTTTTTTGTGAAGGCGCATTATCGTAGTGCAAAATCTAACATTTTTTTCCACAAATCTAGCCTTTTTCATCGAATTTGTTCTCTCAAATGTCGCATAACGTTCAAATAATCATTCAAATTCTTTATGTACCGTTTGAGTATCTGGCAAAAATTCCGAGTGCATATACCGCGATAGTCAAATAACCGACTTCAATATAGAAATGTGATGTTGTATGTATTCTTATAGTTAGTTTTGGTGTTTTTAAAGTCGGTTTTATTTTTTGTTTAAGTAAATTTATTCACTTCGCTGAACTCTTCGATGGTAACACTAGGCACTACGATGATTACCTTAATCGACAGTTGATTACTATCATGGTTTAACTACGCGGAACACACCATTATTTTCTAATATATAAAAATGAATCGGTATGTGTTGTTAGTCTCGCAAAAACTCTGAACTGGCTTGAACGATTTTGACGAAATTTTCTGTATTTGATTAGGTCCAGGGAAGATTTATGCGTACAATTGGACCCGGTACGTGGCGCTGCAATCTGGCAGAACATCGTCTGCCGGGCCCACTAGTGAGGTTATAAAATCGTAAGAGAAAGAAGAGTTTTTATTAAAAAGAATATTACTTAAAATAGTTCTTGATTAACAAATTAAATTATCGAGATTTTAGAGAATTTATCTAAACTTGAATTAAAAAATATATATTTTTGTAATAAAGACATTCAACTTATGTTCGTCTCATGATTTTTATCAGATTAGGGTGAATCTTGAAATCGGGCGTATTTAGTTGATTCCTCTGGCAGATATTTTATTTTAACATTTATTACTTTTACATACAAAACTCTAAATATTACATATTTATAAATACATTAATCAAATAGGCATCACTGTAACTAGTCTCGTTCCGAAGATATTATTAATGAAAAAAAAATTGTGACAGGGGAGTCAATAATAGGTGGCAAGGGAGTCATAATTGAAACTAATATATAATACAATGTTTTATTTAAAAGTAAAAACTAACCAGTCTTTTGGTTTCAATATTGGCACTTTTCCTTAATAATTAACCATAATAAAATTAACAAAAAGTATACTTATCTACTGGATAATTAGCAATCAGACATTAATTAGTAGCCCTTTATGCAGTAATTTATACCCTAGTTATAAACTCTTAACAATTAAAATAACAATTTAAAATTTGGCAAGGGTAATCAATGACCAAGTGAAACAAAGCCAGGGAAATCAAATTGTTGACTACGTAAATCCGGTTTGCTGCAATGAATCACGCGTCCTCCCCTCACAATGTTTAAAGTGCGACTAAAGCTTGCCCGACAGTGTGCGAGCGCATTCCCAAGACGTATGTATGTAGTTTAGTTACGCGCCAGGGGAATCAATGATTGCCTTCGGACAAACCTAAACTTTATTTTTTTTTAAATAACGTTAAGTACAGACGTAATTTATTTTTTTACTCATTTAACAACTAATCCTTCAACGCTATGATCACAACAATTCCTAAATTTCCAACTATAAAATGGTGTAAATTTTGTGGTTTGTTCCAAAAATGTAAAAGGGACAACTCAGGGGAATCAATTTTCAAAGCTTTTAATTTTTTTTTCAATTGTTATCAGCTAAATTAAGCACAGTAACTATCATGCCCCATGTAAATCAAACATTAAACTAATAGAAAAAAAATAACTTACATTATAATTTATACGAAAAAACTACCCATAGTTTTTTGCCTCAGACAGTGTAAATTTAGCCTTTCAAGATTCACCCATTACAAAAGTTAGTGGATGTGGATCCAAGAACATTCATTACAACATCTTTATTGAGTCCAATAAACGTTGAAATTGCAGTTCAACTGTCGTTTCCCGTCGCCATCGCCATTCAATTACACTAGTGCGGCCCTTGCAACCTTCAGCCTTGAGTGCTAATCTGATTTTAAAAGAGCTATAAATATTTTGTTGCGTATAAACCAATGCAGTCAAATTGGATACTGGAGAATAATTTATTTCTTTATACAAACGACATATTTGTATTATATTCTGACTATCTGTTTGGTGTCGTGTCTTTTGCACTTCACGTTTTGCTTATAGACAGCATTGGCTGTGGTATCCACCCTGATGGGGTGATACAAATTTTATGTTGGCTTTTGTCTAAGGGATCTGGTAAGGGGCCTGTTACCAGACGCCTCAGACATAAGCCACACGCTTTTTTCCACAGTCGTGACGCAGAAAAAAATGTGAATTAACTATAATGCAATAACTATTTAACTTGATTTTGATACCTATTGGTAATTCTTAGAAAAAATATGTTTTTATAAAAAAGGTGAATTTCGCGACAGGCTTTTTTCTATCTATATAAATAAAAATGGATCTTCCAAATGTATGTACGCCCATAACTTTCGAACGACTGCACCAAATTAGATGATTCTTGGTTTTATGTATTCGTTATTGTTAGGACAAGGTTTGTGTAATATAAAAATTACGACAATTCCAACAAACATTTCAGTAATTTAGTTAAAAACATGGCGATACAAAGTACGCCGGGTCAGCTAGTATTATCATAAAAATTGCGTTATGTAAATTAAAGTATATTCTTCCTTTTTTAGAGCATTAAAACAAAAGCATGTTTTTAAAAATGTTTTTTACTAATAATTTATTTTATATTTTGTCATTTTGTGATGGCGGCCATTCTATTTTTTTTTTCACGGTATACTATATTTTTTAAGTCAAGCCCGTTAATTTTATACACTTGTTCTGGGGAACGAAAATATTCGCCATTTTGTAACAGGGCAGCGGTCATATTGAATTTGATTTGCGAATAAAAAAAATAACTCACTTAATTTTATATTAATTTTCTAAAATATCCAAAAAATGCTGTATAGTTGAGAGCAGCATTTTTAGAGATGTTTTATTTTTTTATTTCATTTTTTTATATAATAATGGATGTGTCCTGAAGCGTCCCTAAAATTTTCCAGGGTGATAAAAAATAGCCATGGTTAATCTCCGAATGCATAAGGAAGGTTTTTAATCCAAAATTTTCTTACTAAATGTTTGTTAAATATTACTATTTTACAGTTTAAATACTATTAATACATCAATAACTATTGAAACTGTCATGTTTATTATTACTAGTCCAAGGATTAAACTATTTTTCATAGATTTCCTTTTGCCGTTTTATTTTTTTCGCAATTGTATTAAAAAAAGTCGTGCGGAATTGTTATTTCCACTCGTCCCTATTGTGGACTCGCGCCTTTGGCTTGGTCCAACCAACCGAGAATCGTGAAGAAATAACATTATTTCCGCACTCGTATCGAAATATACCACTTACACATAGATAAATGAATATTTAAGAATGGCTCGAGTCAACATAAAGAATTTGTCTTTTGTAGTCACAAAAAATTGTACTAACGCCGCCGCCGGTGTATTGTACAGAGTCTAACAAAACAGAATGTTAGACTCTGTACAACAGAATGATACCGTTTGATTGACGAACGTAGCCATTGTATTATAAAATCAATAAGAATGTTACAGACTGGTAGCGATTTACAACGTTCGTAAAATAATATGCTTAAAATAAAACTTGGTAATATTTATTAAATAAAATCCACTAGACTATAAGTAGCGAATGATACATAAACTCAGATTATTGAATTCCAATATAGAAGAAGTAAAAATATACACAGAGAGTTAGAAAAATAAAAATTAATATTATTCGGTAATTTTGGTATACATCCATTGCGATTTCGTTGCATATATCTAATCATGTCGATTAAAATTGAGGATTATTTACGTTGTCCGTAACAATATCTATCGTAAAAAGCAAATACGTGAAACTAGCGAGAAATTATATTTTTTTATTATAAATGTTTTAACCCTTATTAAATAGCTCTGTTCCCAGTAGTTACAATCTTAGTTACACTAAAATGGGTCCTATTAGATTATCAGTGAACGTTGACCGCGGGAAGTAGGTATGTATTTGGAATACATCTTAGAAGCCAACATCCTTGAAAGTAAGAAAGAAAAGAAAGCTTTATTTGGACGCACACACACCCACATATACAAATACATAAGCGAGAATTTCCGAATAGTGCAGTCCAAAACGGACATTGCCTCAGCTAATTGCTTTTACGTTAAAAACGCAAAAAAGCGCTAATTTTGAGACATCATGACATGACCAATCCGTTACCATGGAAGTAAACGTAATAAAGTACATTGAAACTATTATTTTGTTATTCGCCTCGTGTATTTTGTATATTGACAATAGCAGCACATTTCGTGTCATTTCGGAACTTTCAAATTTAAAAAAAATCTGGACTAACACTAAACACAAACACTTGGATAAGTGATGAAGATACAAATACCCATTACCTGAGTGTAATTATTTCTATAAAGAAGAATATTCGCAAGTCAGTGACCGTAGAACTTTACGTAGCCAGACATTTTAATTAATTTAACCCTTGATAAAGTAAACCCGTTGAGTAGTTTCGTAAGTCCATTATTACGAAGATGGCTATAGCCTACGACAAAACTGAGTAAACGTTTTGGAAGAAGCAGGATTATTGCATTTATTTAAATTTTGTGAGTATGTATGTGTCTTATTATTAGCGTAGTAAATTGAGGATATCACTATTCTTAATAATTTTCTTTTGAGTAAACATCTGTAAATAGTCGGGATAGTGCGACGTCATGCCTTTTTTATATGGGTATATAACTATCTAACCACAAGATTGACACTATAAGCAGAGTTTTAGAATCATGTTTTCATTTGTCATTATGAAAATCAGTAATTATGAAAAGTAGATAATATTTATAACTATGCTTTTGGTTATAGTTATAAATATAAAATGTTTATTTGGCTAATATATAACTCTGTACAGGTACAATCATTGGCACTTAAGAATATTTATTGACAACGCAGTGAAACATTCTTCCAATAATTATGTTGAAATTGCAAGAAGGAAAAGATGAGTGCCAATCATTTGGTGCCAACAATACTATCCGGTTAGTCTACAACTTGAGCTTTTATCGATTAATTCGACGAAAGTAAAAAAAGTAGTTTTACTGATATATCAAAAGTCAAATTTTTCCGTTAAATTCGTTTATCGAGAGTTCAATGCCATCGCTGCCTAGATTATGAAAAGCTTTTTTTATTACAACTAAGTTGATAAACAAGCAAACTGCCCACCTGAGGGTAAGTGGTAACAGAAACAGTCCCCTATAATACAATACATGTGGCTCCTGTGAGATTCGCAGCAAAACCGCAACCCCCACAAAAACCACAGTGTAAGTTGCCAACTTGTGACATCAGATGTAAAGTCACGGTACCCAGTAATTTCATTGCCATATCTTATGCTTCAAACCGGAACACAGCAATGCAAGCACTGCTGCTTTGTGGCAGAAAAAGGTAAGACGGAGGTGCCCAAGCAGACGACCCTGGTCCAGAGTCTCCCTCCGGTAGATACCTTGTGCGTAGTCAACATTCCATGCCGCCAACACCAATGTTGTTAAGTAACAGCGATGTATTGTTTTTAATCTATCATCTGTGGCTAGAAAGTAAAAAGTCCAAGTGACGCATGCCTGTCGTACTGTATTATTTTTGACTTTTTTGTGTTTTTGAAATCGGTTTCTATTTCGCCCTTTCCGCATTCGTATTTTGACTTTCGCCAGAGGACCCGGAGATGTTTCGTTCGCATATTTATCCCTGGGATGAAACAAACAGGAAAACAGAGCTGTTGGCTTGTGATAGAAGTGCCATTCCGCCGGTAAAGTCTGCAATTAAATTTTTACGGCGTGTACTTACGTCGTCGTAATGTATTTATGTTTCGCTTTTAATTGTTACGATTCAAAGAAGATTAGAAAGTCTTTATCCAAGGTAAAGGTAAATTACAAGAACGTGGATTGTTTCGAAACATTGGGTCGATGGAACCATTATAGCTGTTTTAAGGTCTGTTGTTAACCGACTTCAAAAAAGGAGGAGGTTTCTCAATTCGACCGTATATATATTTAATATGTGTGTTCGCGGATAATTTCATCGTTTATAAACCGATTTTGATGATTCTTTTATTATTGGAAAGGAGATATCCAAGGATGGTATCATGATAAGGAAACCAGGATCTGATGATGGCATCCTATAAAAATCGAGGGAAACCCTTGAATTTAAATAGGTTTTCCAACGTGTTTCATGTTATTGGTATTTGCGTCTGGTAGTCGTCATATTGCCATATTACTGAGCTGATGATGGAAGGCTTCTGATAGATTAGGAGTTCGGAAATAATTCTTTTGAAACTGTTTAGAGCGAAAAACGTTTTATTTTAAGTTATTGTGGTGTTTGCCTTGGTTCAAATTCCAATATGTATTAACTAAAAAGAGAGAAAAAAAATCGACAAAAAAATAAAATCGACTTCTTAAACACCAAAAAGTCATAAATAATAAAATAATACATACAACATCACAGTTTTATATTGAAGTCCGTGCCAAGTAGGTAATGGTCACCTTGAAATACTAAAAATATAAGAACATTAATGTTCTTAAAGCACCGACTTTAAGGCGCATATCACATTGCACCGGACACCGCTGCGGTTTTTAATTTTGACTGAAGAATCTTAATTTGTATACAAAAACTGCAGGGTATAACACACTCACACCGCATCTCCGTGCGGGTGTGCGGCGCGCGCGACGGACAGTGATGCGGTGCGGTCCGCGGGGTATTCCGCACTGTGCCGCAGTATCGTACGGATTTTTACGTAGAAAGGACGTGCATACGCGTCATAGATCTCGACATAGATAATGCGGTGATGCGGGGCATCCTGCACCGCAGCTCCGGACGGAGATACGGAGCAAACCGTACGGTGGCACGGTTCCGTGTTCCCGAAGTCGCATGCGGATTTCGTCCCTCCGTACGCCGCAGCGGGATGCAGCGGCAATGTGTTAACCGCCTAAGAGGGCACAGTACCTAGTACTAGCGCCGCCATTCGTTTTTAATTAATTATAATAAAATGAATGGCGGCGCTAGTAGTAGGTACTGTGGCCCCTCAATACAAAACTGTGATTTTGTATGTATTCTTTTATTATTTATGACTTTTTGGTGTTTTATAATAATAATAATAATTTTTATTGCACTAAATAGGTACAGTACAGTGTTGTAAATACATAATTTCCATTGTGCATAGGCAAATTGAGTCAATTCAATTTACAGGGGTTCCCAAACTAGGCAGTGCCTGTATCTTGGGCAACCATTTACTGCTTACTTGGTCTTGCGACCCGAATTCCCAATACTTACTGAAAGAAACAGCACATAAAAAGACATACCTAACGAAGACTAATCAAAAAATTAAACTAAAGAAAAATAAAATAATAATTAAATTTGAATTTAAATAAATAATTAATAGCACTACAGTAATAATTAATAACATTACAAACTTAGAAACATCGACTGAGAAGAGATTCGGTTTCAATATATGAATTAGTAAGCAACCATTTAGTTAAAATCTTCTTTGCTTCTGAGACTGAACAGTTCCTTAAGTCACAAGCCCTTACCGTTGCATTATAGACACGTGCTCTAACTGAGTCGCCAAATCTAGTAGCAAAGTGTGAATTTACAGACGGAACTGGGATTTTAAAAGTACGTTTAGCCAAAAGTGTCCGGTAGTTATCTGAATTAATAAGCCGTTTGTGCGCTATCAGACACGTTTTTAATATAAATAGTTGGCGAATCGTCAAAACTTGAGCTTCCCTGTAAAGTTCTGTTGTTGGGTATGTAAATGGATTTTTTAGAGTGATTTTGAGCAGAGATCTGTTTGCTCGTTCAGCCTGCAATAATGTCGTCTTAGCAGCACCTCCCCAGACCGAGATACAGTACCCAGCAACAGACTGACATAGTACTTTGTATATCATAATAAGCAGCTCTTTGTTAGCAATGTCTCTCAGTTTTCTGAAAACACCAGAGATTTTCCTTATACGTGTAGAGAGACATTGGATGTGACATTTGAAAGAGAGATGTTCGTCAATCATTACACCCAGATATTTGGTTACGTCAGTACGGTAGATGGAGTCGCAGCTACAGTGCGTAGGGGAAACCAAATCGCATGAATGAATTTTAATATTGCCCCCAGCAGTTAGTCCTGAAATAGACGTTTTGTGAAAGCACATGTAGTTTGTTTTTGAAGAATTTAAAGTAAGTAAATTCTTCTTGAGCCAGTTGTCAACGGTTGACAATCCAGCCTCGGCCATAAGAAACGCATTTTTCCAGTTGTTACCTTTAAAAAGGATAGCAGTATCATCAGCGTAACATATTACTTCAGCATTTGCCAATGACAGATCATGGATGTTATTCATATAAATAATGAAGAGAGTAGGGCCAAGAATGCTGCCCTGAGGGACACCAAAATTGATTGGAAGTTGGTCACTTCTCTCTGACTTCACATTAATAAGCTGGCGCCTATCACAGAGATAACTCCTGAACCAGTCAAGCGCAACCCCTCTCACACCCAGACGCTCCAATTTGTGGCATAGTATTTTTGAAGATACAGTGTCGAAGGCCTTAGCAAGGTCCAGGAACACCCCCTCACATTTCTGACCCCCGTCCAGGTACCCAGACACAAGCTCCGTCAGAAGCGCCACAGCATCTTCCGTGGACTTATGACGTCTAAAACCAAATTGTCTGGGAGACAGTATAGCATTAACCTCAAGAAATTTAGTGAGCCGATTGCTGACAATTTTTTCTAAGATTTTAGAAAAAATACTGAGGAGTGAAATCGGTCTATAGTTTCCCGGCTCTTCTCTAGGCCCGTCCTTATAAACTGGGGTAACGAGTGCAACTTTCCAGATTTTGGGGAAGCAGCCGGAACTCAGACTCAAGTTATATAGGTGGACTAATGGTTCACAGAGTACAAGTCTTGCATATTTTACAAAGGCCGCACTGATACCATCGAGGCCAGGTGCACTATCGCCTTTAAGTTGACTTATTATGCTAAGTACCTCCTCCCGATCAGTTGGCTCCATGAACAACGAGTGAGAAGAAGAATTATTAAGTGTAACTTTGGAAGCTAAGTCATCCTCTGATTTATTTAAATGACCAAGTATGTGACTGGCCAGATTTTTACCCACTGCTGAGAAATACTCATTACAGCTATTTAGAGCAGTCATAGGGCTGTTAGATGTTGACATTAGCTCAGTGGGTGGGTCTTGCTTGACCTTCGCGTTATAAATTTTCTTAACTGTTTTCCAAAGTTGTTTTGAGTTTTTACTGCCTCTTTGTAATTTCTCTCTTTCGTAAGTCAGTCTAATCTTCTTTAGCAAATCAGTGTAGAAGTTTCTATATCTCCGATACGAAACCTGTAATATTTCATCGTTTGGATTTAGTTTTAATTTAGCATGGAGTCTGTCTTTATGACGAGAGCACCTAAGCAACCCAGGCGTCATCCACGGTCTGATAATATTTTTCGATCTACTAATTCTAACTGTTTTGGAGTGACATGTAATTGCTTTTTTAGAACTCGGTTTTATTTTTTTGTCGAAAATTTTTATCTAATTAATACGTGTAATAAGTGAATTTATCATGGAACAGAATATTTGTGTAAGTGGCAAGTGGCGGTGTCCGCGTACCAACTCCGCAAAATTGCACTTGTATGTACTTTCTGCTCATAGTTGTATTATAGTCACAGATTACTTAATAGTTACTACGTAACAGATACTTCACTCAGTAGAAAATTTCCAATACCTACTGCTATAATAGCCTACTCCGTCACGTCAGCAACCGCTACATGCTAAAATGTGCCTAAATGCTCAAGCGTATAGTTGTGATTGCTTCGCACCGCGCGATCCCATAGAAATCGCAGGGCTCCCTCTTCGATAAAATTAAATTAACATAACTTTTTGTGTCTATGTTATTGAGAACTGTGAATATGTTCTGATTATAGGAGGTAGTTTAAAATTGTATCGTTTGTAAAAAAAAATAATTATAAATTGGTGCTGACTGTGCAATACATCTAGATAAAACATAATTATAGAGGTCAGTGTGTAAGTAAAATAAAAAAATCAGTCAAATTTACGTGTTTTATTTTTATGTAATGTTTTATAAATTTCTTACCTCTTCTAAATTCTTGGTTATTAAATTTTAATGTAGAAAAAATCCTGAATCTAATAAAAAGTTTTAATAGATATTTTTTTGGGAAACAAGGGCAGGGAGAATCAAAATGTATGTCATTTAAAATTTCATAAAGAGTAGTACCCGGCCTTTGTTTCATATTTTTTCAAAATAACTAATAAACATAGTCGCAAGTTTTCTTATGTAATTATGAAACGCATCTGTTGGCACTTTTAACTTTCCGTAAAAAGACGATGTTTTGTTGTATGCTTTAAAATGGATAAACAATCTATTTGTAGATTCATTTAAATCGGGAATGTTTTGTAATTCGGCTACAAAGCCAGGACAGGTTTGCTTCTTGCTACATTTAAAAAGTAAATAAAGTACGAACGAACGGAACGATTAGAATTGAACAACGTGCGTGCGCTTCGCTTGCGAAAACCGCACCGAATTTGGTCCGCAAACGGCCCGAGACCACTCGGCTGGGTGGTAGGTAATTGTAGCGCGCAAGTACATGGAGTGACGGAGGCGTGGTATAGCGTATTACCGATTACCTACATCAACTTTTATAAAGATTAGTCTTATAGGGAACATAATGAATTTCGACAAATCAGACGTAATGTTGCTAGCTAGTGGCGAAATATTGTATTAGTTTTTGTATAGGAATTTGGCGGCAGCAGTCCCCATTGTATCGTATTTCCACAGTTTTTTCGGTCACATGGAATAATATATTAGCATCCTTGTTCGTTTGATCTTTCTAAAAGTCCAAATTAAATAGTAATATGGGTAACTAAATTACACACAACTCTTAATATTTCATGTCAAAATGTAATTGTATGACTATTACAACGCAAATTTGTATGGTTAACAGTTTAAACGACATAATTTATTCGTCGAAGTTATAAATGATGACTTCTGGTAAAGCTGATAAGTTTCTTCTTTCCATTTTTCTTTACCGTTGAAAAATTGAACGATTCAAAGAAGTTCTTTTTTCAGTCATTTTAAACAAAGATTATTTTGTTTTTATTGTTCCGTACCTCGAAAAAAAAACGCAACCGTTAATAAAAGGATTAGTTTGTTGTCCATCTGTCCATCTGTCTGTTATGACCAAACTGAAATTTATATCGAATTCTCGAGTCTATGGTCTCTTATATAGCCTCTTTCGGCTGTAAAAAAAATTTAAGTTAACGCGATCAAAAGATTGTCGCGCATTTTCGCATTTTGCAATTTCACAAGGAAATCAAAACCTAAAGAGTACTTCCCGTTGACCTAGAGTCCTAGAATCATGAAATTAGGCAAAAGTCAAGGTCTTATAGCATTTTTTGGGAAAAAACGGAAAACTGTAAATATGTACAGGCAAGGAATTTAATTTGCGACCCACATAAGGCTCAATATCGTAAAGCAATATGGCACCATAAGAGCTACGAATGCTACCAGGACGACATTGCATGCACTGTTTCACCGTCACTAGGCATCATCTGAATTATATATTGGAATTTTTGACCATAATGCATTGTTATTGTCAAACAATATGTTAACGAAATGGGTTGGGAATTGATTTTTGTGTCTGAAGTGACCGTACATAGGAAATTATATTGAGTTTGTACAGAATCATCGGTGCGCGAGTTCAATTTGTACTTGGCCGGTTTTTGATTGTTGTTCCCCAACCAGCTATATCTAAGTACTAGCTGTGCCCACGAACTACGTTTTTTTCCCGTTTTTGCAACATTTTTCATTGATGCTCATCTCTTATTAGTCGGAGCGTGATGTTATATAGCTTAAGGTGCATAATGGTTCTAATGACCTTGCTCGATCGTCCCGCACTGATTACATAGGAGTGAGTGAGTGAGTGAGAGTGAGGGAAATATTTAAGCAAACCTTTACGCGTAAGATGACTCATTTCAATTAAAAATTAATAAAGGCTAATAAGAAAAATCTAAAAAAACCATCCGCTAGAATATTATTTACTTTATTTATTGAAATCGAAAGTAGGTATATGATTTAGCCTAATATTTACGACGCGATTAGTTTTAAAATCGAGGCATGTTTGGATCATATTTCAACCAAGTTTTAATTAATTTATCAAAAAATTATAAAAAGACCATTCTCTAAAGAATGCGTTGAATAATATGCTTTTTTAAAGATTTAATTATTCAATATTTATGAAGAGAACCGGTTTCTTCTGCAGTGATTTTTTTATGATTGACCCTACTATGCACCTTAAGCCTTCCACGATCAATGGACCGTCCAACACAAAAATAATTTTTCAATTTGAGACGGCTACGTTACGGCAAAGTTACGGACTCACCGGCTTGCCGTCAGGCAAGAAGGTTTAATACTTTTTATGTAAATAATTTTAAATGTTTTTTGTCTTTTATTTTTTCCTGTCATATTTTTTCTCGCGCTTCTCGCTTGGTATTGTCTCGCTGTGTGGTATGCAATTTTGTTGTTTCTTTTAATTATTATTACTTGTTCTTTTATGTGTGCTATTTATTTGTATTTTCTATTTGCTTTTTATACTGTTTTCTGTTATATACTAAATCCTTTCTCTCGAGCTCCTGTCCACCTTTTATTTCGCTCTATTACACAGCAGTTCTTGAGATTAGCAATTAGCAAACAATCAAACAAACAATCAAATAAACTCATCAGCTTTATAATATTAGTAAGTACTTAAGTAAGTAAGTATAGAGCTAGCTACCAAATTTTATCAAATTGGATGTTGATGTAAATGTAGGACAAGGGTTAAGGACAAAACTACTTGCTCGTTAATCATATACCTATGTATACATACAATACTAACCATATTGCAATATAATATGTACGAGTAAGTACTACCACTTACTTTGTATGACGATGTTGGAGAAACGGTCTTCAACGGAGCAGTCAATGATTTCGCAGAACATCCACATCGTGCCCATCACGTTCAGCGTTATTTCCGGCAGCACCAAGAACACTCTAGACAAAGAAGAAAAAAAATTAGGGAGGATAATAGTTTTAGGGTTCCGTACCTAAAAATAAAAATAAACCGTTCAAGTGCGTGTCGGGCCACGCGCATTGTAGGGTTCCGTAGTTGCAAATGCCAACTTTGAGTTCACACTCACTAAGTATAATACAGATAGTTACTTCTTTTTTCTTACAGCTTTGTAGTGATTCTATCTTAGCATATGCACCTCAAGCGATAAATAACTCTTCATTGCTATAGTGAAGCAAGATGTATTGAATAACTTTATTGTAGTACCCATTTTTAATATTTTTTTGTTAAATTTCCACTTAGGTACAAATAATATCACGCAACAGAAAAAAGTGGAAATAGCATGGCTTGAACTTCACAGAACTGAAAAAAGTTCAATCTCATTATATAATGATATGTGACGTTTTAGCTTCTTCTCTTATGAAATCAGGCGTTAAATCCATATCTGAATGATGAATCAGATGAACTCATTGTGTTAATACAAATCTCTGCTATACGGAAGTATAAATAAAACTCTACAACTCGAAAAAACAAATGAAGATTGGATTGCCGCTTTCCGCCTATTTTGTTTTTTTTTCTATGGCCGGCCATGGCTATTCAGACATTATTTTTCATTTTCATCATTGAAAATATGTTAAATATTTTGCCCGAATCTATGTTATTTTAAAAAATAGTTGAAAATAAATTATCATAAAGTCTTTTATAATAAAATATATTATTCTTTAATTTATTTATATTTAATTTTATGATATTTCGATTTTGATCAATTTGATCGTTTAGACCACTTAAGATCGTTTCTTTTCAATATGCCAAGTGCCAATAAATGAAAGGATCAAAAATGGCGGCCGAAAGAGCACTTTTTGACAGTTGACAGCAATATTGGCATACATTTTTTAAAGTTGTGATAAACAAAGCGAGAGAGACTAGGAATAAGCTTAGAGAGAATACAGAAAAAGGGATTTCATGACAAACCCAACGTTTTTTTCGAGGCGAATTTTTTTTTCGGGCACACCAACAGTGTGTTCTCGGCAGTGTCGTCAAGAGCATCGCAGTGATGATACTGCGGCGTTTTCTCCCGGTACAGGTAGTGACCATTAGTCCATTGAAAAGTTATATTTGGGTTGCATTTGTCAGAGGACGCAATTTTATTATTTAGATTTCAAGGAGGGGTTAGTGTTAAGTTAAATCCAAGTTTGTGGGATTGCAACCCTTGTCCCTGGGTCGCCATCTCGGAAATAGGGGTACAAGTGGTTTGAATTTAAGTTTACACTAATGATGTCCTCCAAACCGATATTCGGTCACGGCGGCCAATATCAACAGAGACTAGCCATCTGCGCAGGAGATATTATAGTGCACAAGTGACTGCGCAAACGCAAATGTACTCTCTGTTCCTTCACTCGCCTAGTCCGATGGGACGGTTAGCCGACACGACTGGGGCGAGATCAGGCGCAGGACCCACTGTTCAACGTGCCTTCCGAAGCACGGAGGAGCTTGAGATGTTTTGTATTTTGGTCACACATAATAGGACTGACCACAGCCAACGTTGCTTAACCTTAGCAATCTATCGCTAAGCGCACGCGCTAATGCGCCACCAATCTCGCCAAGTCAAGTTTACACTAACCCCTCTTGTCTTGACATCTAAAAAATACAAATTGCGTCCTATGACAAACGCACGCTAAGCCCAAAAAAAATGTAACATTTCAATGGACTACATGTCCGGGCAATACCTGCATCATGCGGAACGAGAGACTGCCCTGCCGGCGTCCTACCTACTCCTCCAACACCGGACGTATCGCTTCGATCGTCCGGTGGCCGGCAGCTGGGAAGGCGATAGCTCCACCCCATCGACGCAGAACCTCCCTCTGCGCTTGGGTACGAACCCGCTCTACTTCCTCAGGAGCGGATCGTCCTCCCCGTTCTCTAACGGCAACCGGCGGCTCTATCGCCTATCATAGTGATCACTCGCTATCGCTTTCGTGACATTATAACAATAGTTCTAATGTCACCTGTGACTTAATGTCACAGGTGACATATTGTTCAATGTCACGAAAGCGTTAGCGAGTGATCGCTTTGAGACAGGCGGTAGGGCCGCCGTTGTCGATACACTAACTCTGCATGTATACGCGTGCATCGACATCCCACGGCGTTAGAACATGAAAATTCCAACCTATAACGTTACTTTATACATTCCGAGACAGCTCTCATTTCGTTCCAGCCTCTACAATCTAAGACTTATAAATTCATGTATAGAGGAAAAAATATATATAGTATAAAGAATGCTAGAGCCCCGAGCTGAGGATTTTAACAATAATTCAGTGATTTAACATAATAAGCAATATTTGAAAACGGGTGCGAACCCGCGTGACACAGCTAGTTATAACATAATTTTATATTTTTATGAGCAAACGCTGACTGCGCAAGCATACAATATTGTTTTATTAAGGAAGTGGGCTAGTTAAGGCGGCGGCGGCTGCTGCAAAATATTCCGTTCACTCAGTCAACATCATATTTTATTAATACTCGTACAGGCTGCGTTGTGATTATGGGATTTGTGCTGTTCCCGCTGGTTCAGAGGTTTCTATTAATATGGAGCAACGCGTTCCTTGTTTTGTGATCATAAATTTAAAGCTCTACTGTTTGTAAATAGCTATGCTATATACATACTGAGGTAGAAAGAACTTGTTTCAAGACAATTTTGTGTATTTTAATTTTGTTACATCACATATATGTATACTACTTTGCACTATCTCAGTCTCATTTTGTTCCCTCCCTTTTATTATTTTTCTGCTTGCCAGAAAGAGTAGTAGCAATAGCAATAAAATCGTCTATTTCCTTTAATTTTAGTTTCTCTATTGAGGCTGTTTGAATATTTCCATATTGCCACTTTTACAGATTTTTCTACTTTTCCCGCTATCACCACTACTTCACACACACTTCCCATTGCTGGGGTTGGGCACGGATAAAGAAATAATTAATATTCTACACTGAGCTGGCCAGATATGTTGGTGTAGTTTTTAGGGTTCCGTAGCCAAATGGCGAAAAAATGGAACCCTTATAGATTTGTCGTGTCTGTCTGTCTGTCCGTCCGTATATCACAGCCACTTTTTTCCGAAAATATAAGAACTATACTGTTGAAACTTGGTAAATAGATGTATTCTGTGAACCGCATTAAGATTTTCACACAAAAATAGAAAAAAAGCAATAAATTTTGGGGGTTCCCCATATTTAGAACTGAATCTCAAAATTTATTTTTGTCATCAAACCCATACGTGTGGGATCTATGGATAGGTCTTCAAAAATGATATTGAGGTTTCTAATATCATTTTTTTCTAAACTGAATATTTTGCGCGAGAATACTTCCAAAATGGTAACCCCCCCCCCCCCTGTAACTTCTTAAATAAGAGAATGATAAAACTAAAAAAATATATATGATGTACATTACCATGCAAACTTCCACCGAAAATTAGTTTGAACGAGATCTAATAAGTACTTTTTTAATACGTCATAAATCGTACGGAACTCTTCATGGGCGAGTCCGACTCGCACGTGGCCGGTTTTTTTAAGTTATTGTAGGCGGTTGGGTAGGAAGAGGCGCGCCTTCTTAGGTGCGCACCAACTATCCCAAGCAGCCAGGAAGGATTCAGACCCAGCCCACTGACAAGGAGCTGGGAGATATTACGTTTCCGACATGGTGGGTCACAACCGAGTTAATCTGGTGACCCCTCCCTTGGTGACTCAAGTCCCAGCTCGTTTACACCGCTGGACCTGTTCCCAGGGGGTACGTTCGGGGAATGGCTAGTCCGATCCCGAGCGTGCCTCCACTGGGAGCGAAGAGGTACCGGAGGGTGGTTTAGCCAGGTATGGGGTTTTTACCGGAGTCCTACAGCATATCCAAGGGACAACGTTGTCAGCTTCTAGTCCCTTGTGAACCGTAAACAGATTCCCCCGCCCTAAATTCGATTCGATAAAATCTAGGTTTTCCATGTCTTCCCAGATGGTTGGATAGCTCCTAAGTCGGCTTGTAAAGCATTAAACCACTACAGTATATAAATAAAATCCCAACTTACTTCATAATAAGTAAAGGTGACACGAATTTCCTCGCGTCTAGGTCCGTGATGGTGCCTCTGGCGGACTGCTGCGCAAGCGCAGCCAGCAGCAACATCAGTGCGGCCTGCAGCGCGAGCGTCCCGCACAGATACAGCCGCACGAACGACCCGCCCCGCCATCCTTCCGACTGGCACTGCCACGTCACGGGGTATAGAACTTCTACAACTAGCGCTATTAGCACCAACCTGTGAAAGAAGAGGAATTCAATGTTATTTTCATGATTTTGATACTTAGATGTTCTCGTGTAGGTACACAGTTTCCGATCCCACAAAAACTTCGGGTTAAAAATTAACATGAGTCAATCAGGAGGACCGTTCTATAACTGATAGGCAACCGGTTAAGCCGTTTTTAATATATTAAGCATTCTATGTAAAGTGGTTTTGACATATTTCTCAAATGCATCGAGTAATACTATTAAATAGATTAACATTTCATTTTTCTTGATTTAGTCCTCCAATTCGATTATAATGACTCAGTAAGCGATTTTGAATGTTACAACTTAAAATATTAAAACCGTGTACCGTTACTGAGAAGAAGACATCATTCCATTAATGATTATACCGATATCAAAGATTAAACTATAGCAGTACTAACAATCTGGCAGTAATAAATACAAGTTAAGATATTATGTACTAATCTTTTGCAGCTTTTGTTAGTAACAATGAAGATCTCTAATCGTTACTATATGAGATCGTCCACCCAACAAAGTCTTTTATGAATATTAGCAGGATAGTGAATCTAAATTCGCAGTGGGCAACAGCAATGTAGGCAACCAAAACGATGGATGTGGCGACAATTTAAAAGCCATTACGGAGCAATCAAGTACGGAGTCCGAAGGTCACTTAAATGAAAGCGTCCATCAATATTGGAAGCCGTGAAAGCTCATTCATATTAATGCAGCAACAAGTGGCATTGACCGGTTACAGCAGACACGATATTGATCTCGAAACTAAAATTAATTACAACCTAAACAACCTAAATAATTAGTATAGGAATTTCCTTAGACCAAAAAAAAAAGAAACTGATGTAGCCGATACATTTATTTGTAATGTCGCTGTTTAAAACTGGGGATAAAAAATAACTTTTCTTGATGGCCCTACCAATTTCCGAACACGTAGAATAATTTTTTCTTCTTTTTTGTTACATACGACAGGGAAGCTCTTGGCCTTCATCTTAACTGATGGTAAGTGATGATAAGGCCGAAGGTGGAAGCGAGCTTCATCTGCACTCCTCAACAACTGAGCAACTGACTATCTTACTTCTAATTATCGGAATACAACAATGCTATCTTATCATTGTAATTATGGCGACCAACTTAGGTAAGACGGTGGTAGCTAGACAGACGGGCTTAGGAAGCCCATCCACCAACCAAACCAAGCAGAATCATTTCTGCTCCCATGTGGAATGGAGCCCCGGACCTCCCTATTAACATCCCAGTGGTCTCAACCACAAGACCATGGATACGGTTAAACTTAAATTTCATCTGCATTATTGATATATGAATTGCATATATAAAAGTAATTGTTCAATAATTAAAACATTATTTAAAAGAATTTAGTATTTGTAATACTAAATACATATATAATATAGAGACTACATCGAATCCGTTATAACTGCTGCCTCACGGAAACTCGGTGTCCTAAACAAGGTGCGTAGGTATTTTGCGCCGGACCAACTATGCCTGTTGTATAAAACTCAGGTTAGGTCTTGCGTGGAATATTGCTCGCACCTTTGGGACGGCTCCGCTTAGTACCTCCTCGATGCTCTGGACAGATTGCAGCGTCGCGCTATTCGAATAATTGGCGATGTAGAGGCAACTAACACCCTCGAGCCTCTACAACTTCGTCGTGACATCGCCTCTCTTAGCGCCTTTTACCGAATGTTCCATGGGGAATGCTCTGAGGAGCTCTTTAACCTTATCCCTCCCTCTCCATTCCTTAACAGAAACACGCGTAAGGGCCTTCGGAGTCATCCGTACACTATGTCCTCCTTTTCACACCGTACCAAGAAATTCCAAGATTCCTTCTTCTGTCGTTCATCCCATACTTGGAATTCTCTACCTGCGCACGTGTTTCCTCCATCCTACAACATGGGTTCCTTCAAAAGAGGTGTGAAAAAGCATCTTTTAGGCCGGCAAGGGGCGGGCAGGTAGGATAGTGGATGTCGTCCCTACTCTATCTGTCAACTCATTTGGGCCTCTTTCACCGCTTAACATCAG
The DNA here is from genome assembly GCA_963935595.1 of Schoenobius gigantellus. Classification (NCBI taxonomy): domain Eukaryota; kingdom Metazoa; phylum Arthropoda; class Insecta; order Lepidoptera; family Crambidae; genus Schoenobius; species Schoenobius gigantellus. The sequence goes on along the minus strand of OZ012547.1, from coordinate 27,297,377 downwards.
GCGGGAGGAGGTCATTTGCCGGGCCTTACATAAAAAAAAAAAAAAAAAAAAAAAAATAAGTGCCTGTAAAGATCTATGGCGAATAAAAACCTTTGAATTGGAATTAGATTTAATAACTTAAAAGTTCGAAAAAGATAAATGATCAAATATTCATCAGTAACAAACACCGTAATAATATTTACCGCGTACATATCTTTTCTGGTTTCTGTGAAAATTAATTCCGGCACTTTTATATTAGAAGTTACTCAAATTGTACGCACATTGCTTCACCTTGACCTTGTTACGAGAAAAATATGTTTGTGACATGAATAACGAATATCTAATTACATAATCAATAAATATATTAGGAATATATTTGTGGCGGGCAAAATTTGTTATTTTTTGGTTTGAATTGAAGCAAATTTGCACATTGCAAAGTTATATGCCATTTATGCAGTAACGGGTTACCAATAGTACTAATCTGTATAAGGGAAGATTTAGAGTCTTTAGAAGCTGAAAATGGACTTTAAGCACTCCTTCTTCAGCTTCTAAGCCTCCAGACCTATGCCTAGCAGAGCTTATGGTTGACATAAAGCCAACGACAGTAGTGTTGATGATACAGCAATCACTAATATTTGCGTTTCTTGGTATAAATGTATATATGACGAATTTTAAAAGAGGTATGGCACAGCGTTTTCCGATTAAAGCTATAGGGGGAATGGGAAATCCTCTCTTCTGAGAACACCGCAGTAAATTAACGTTACCTTGTACAAAACACTTGTATCTAAGTAACTTTGTGAGTTTGTGTTGTGTTCCTGCGCCTTAGCGACTTAGGTTGCAAGCGTTGCCGTCATCAGGTATTAAAAAATGTTTATGAAGTGATTGCTGAAATGTTCGTACTTAAGCTCAAAACAGGAGGAGCGTCGGTGGCGCTGTGGATTCGGCACTTGCCTTCTAATCGGGAGGTCCGGGGTTCGAGACCGCTTTGTACGAATGTGTTTTTTGGTTTTTTGATTTTTTGTACATTTGTCTGACGCTTCTACGGTGAAGGAAAACATCGCGAGGCAACCTGCATACATCTGCGAAGAAATTTAAAGATGTATCTGAATCCGACCAATCCGCACTGGGCCAGCGTGTCTGACTAAGGCTTAAACAGCCTAAATTAGGGTATACTCGAGTCCTTCGGTAGCGACGTATATGAGCTGTTATGATAAAGCTCAACCTTTATTCAAAGATCGTTACAAGCATTTTATTGACGTTAAACAAATACGCAGAACTCTAATTTGCCAAGACTACATATCAGGGAAATATTTAATAAGTAGTAATTCAATACATCCCGACCAAAATTAAAAACATAAAGCACCCCATGCAAATACAAGTAAACGAGAAGGCACTTCGGCTCTACATATGTTCAGAAATTTGAAGAACATTCTCGAGAAGAACAGGCAAAATCTCAGAAGGTTTACTTTTCTCCCTCCTCCTTATGCCAACATATTGAGTTTATTAGTTATTGAACAGGAATTTTTGAGCATCTTGCTCAGACAAGACACAGATAAAATCATTCAGCATTCAAATAAAGTTAAAATACGTTTTTTTTTCTCTCTGCGTACCTACTACTTTATAGGTTAAAGGATTATCCAGCTGTATTCATTGTGTACGATTTACCTTTACAGCATAACTTCAAACGGATAAACAATAATGAGAAAGGGTGCATGACAAGCGGATGAAATTACAAAGAGATTTCCATTAAGTTTATTTAAATATATACTCGTCAAATTTGTTAAGGGGTTGTTTGAAAACCGAAATGATGAAAAGGCACTTGTTAATTACCTCAAGATCAACGGCGGAACAGAGATTTATGCACAGTGTTTTCTGACAGAATAGGTAACCTCGTTTATGACAGAATAGGTAACCTCCCTTTTGTATTTCTCCGCCCCATGAAGAGGTGTTCGAGATTGGGTAATTCTCCCAACGAGTCGACCTCGCGGGTTGGTCGACTTCACACACAACCTGTAAAAAAATTCTTTCTTCACAGGTGTGTGCAGGTTTCCTCACGATGTTTTCCTTCACCGAATAGCGTCGATTAGACGCACGTATGAATTCAAAATTTGAAAACACATTGGTACGTGGCGGGGTTCGAACCGCTGCCTCCCGATTGGAGGGCGGCGGCCTTACGCACTAGGCCATCGACACTTTTTTTCCACATATAATCCACTGGGTTACACCCGGCTAAACTTTCCTCTTAAACCTCTCCGCTTCTAATTCTTCTATTCTCTTCATTTGGGATCAGGAAATCCAAGGCCGCCGTAAAGTCACTACGTCACACTGTCCCCTAACCATGATTGCCTAAAACAATAATAAAACCACACTGAGAGCGGGATGGCGCTATACGCAATTTGGCGGTGTCTCGTTTCGATATAGTTTTAACCTCGCTTTAAGCTATCATGATAATACCCCTGTTCCTTGGGTGGACATTTAATTCAAAATTACACCCAATGGAAATGAAAAAATATCTATTAACTTGTTTTTTTTTTCAGCCCTCTCATTTTCACAAAGGCAAAGGCTAAGGCTATAAGTACATGAGTCACAGCTGGTGACTCCGAAATATCTTTATCTTTCTCGTCTTAAACGTAAAATAACGCCAAAAGTACCTTTAGTTTTGTAATGTAGGTACCCGCAAACTATTTGTAAAAAATGATTATAAAGGTTTGATATGTGTCTGTTCAGTTTCAGTTGCAATATATTCGTTATATAGTCAACACATGTCGTTTTTATTACTCCCGAGTACCATATTCTTCAGAGGCGACGAGGATAATACAATCATATTTAATCGAATTACGCGTACAGTGCACTATGTCTATTGGCAAGATTGTGGAATTTGACATGCATAAAGACGACTGGCGATTGTATGTGGAACGGTTAGAGCAGTATTTTCTTGTCAACAACATAACGGACAAAATTCAAGTGCCGACGTTAATAACAGTAATGGGTGCCGATAGCTACGAGCTTCTTGTAAATCTATGTACACCAGAAAAACCGAAGGACAAGTCATTTGAGCAATTATGTGATATTATGACAAAATATTTACAACCAAATCCCAGTATTCTCGCAGAATTTCGAAACAGAAAACAAGCGAAAAGTGAAAGTATTTCTGAATACGTGGCCATCTTAAAAAAAATGTCCAAGACATGTGAATTTAAAAGTGGGCTCGAGGAAAGTCTGAGGGATCAACTTGAATCTGACCTTGATTTTGCCAAAGCTTTTAGATTAGCGGCAAGTATGGAGGCCGCGGAAAAGGATGCGGCTATCGTGGAAGGTCAAAGGTCACAGACCACGACGGCAGATTGTCAAGCGTTGGTGGTCGGAAAGAAAAACATGATGAGAATCGACGAACAACATAGAGTAACGGGGTCGGCCTATGGCACCCGTGGCCGGCGCGCATCGTATGCGCCGCCGCCACCGGGGGAGCGGGCGCAGCGGCGCCTACATTGTGCGGTCTGCGGAGGCGACCACAGTGCGACTTTATGTAAATTCAAACGATATACGTGTCGCGTCTGCAATCAGCAAGGGCATTTAAAACGTATGTGTCCTAATATGGTGAATCATCACAGTTTAACTACGTATTCTCAAAAAGAAGATCTCAATGATGACGCGGTAAAAGTAGAAGAGCTTACCAGCGACGAAGAGGTAATACTCAATATCTCACAATTGCCTTTGTCTGAATGCAAACCCATTTATTTGAAATTAAATGTTGATGGTAAAAATGTAGTCATGGAGTGTGATACTGGCAGTGCCATTTCATGTATAAGTAAAGATTGTTACGATAACTTATTTAAAAACTTAAGTATTGAACCGTGTAACATAGTTTTAAGATATTATACAGGTGAGACCATTAAGCCGTTAGGCTTAGTGCGGCCGTTAGTAAAATATCAAGATTTTTGTGCTCCCTTGGATTTATACATTATAGAAAAAGGTAAAACTATATTACTAGGCCGGCAGTGGATAGCGTCATTAAAAATTCAGTTGCCTATGGTAGGGAATAGCATTCTGTCAATAAAAGAGAATAATAATAATTTTGACTTAACCTCTTTCACCTCCACACTTTATATGGCCGTAAAGGACATGCCCACTTTTTGTATGGAACGTGGAATATTATTCTGAACCTTTTTTAACCAGTTTAAAAATTTATGACGGAAATAGAACTTTATGAGAAGGATGTTTATCCATGAATATTAAAAATATTAAAGCCTGCATTTAGGAGAAAAAAAATAAAAATGTTTTTTTTTATTGTTTCTTTAGCAGGGCCACATTTAGTTTTTTTTACTGGCAATTAAAAGGATGTCATTGTCAATATGTCAATGCCACTGTAGCTGTCGTTTTGACTTTTGTTTATTGTTTGTGTGTATGTGTGTAACCTTCCTTCCTTTCACAAAATAGTATCTTTTATTTTCTACAGCTATGCTCAGGTTCTTGATTTTACATGTGATTTAAATATTGGCTTGCTAACTGGACTAAGTTTTCTCGTAATTTGAACGTACGAAGTAACCAGACCCAAGAATTGAACAACAAAATGTTATACTTCCAGGTTACAGTCGCACTCCTGATACAACTTCTCATTTTTTTGTACCAGAGTGCTATAATTTGGAATGTCGAATGGTACCATTATATTTAAGAAAGAAGATCCTCGGGGATTGTAAAATATTCGTAAAGTAATGCCAGAGTCTGTGAAAATCACATGAGTCAATATGATTTTGCATTTTTACGGTAATATAAGTTCACTGTATTGTTTACACCAAATAATTCATGCTTGACTTACTAACAATAAAATCAAAGAACAGAAACTAATTGAATTTGAAAATATAGAAAATGCCACTGATATAGTATGTAAATACTGGACAGGTTTAACAGTCACACAATTTGTTTTATTGTTCTCTTGCTTAACTCAATTAGGTGAGGTTTTTTCAAAGCCTAAAAAGGCCTTAGGTTTATATTAAGTCAGACTATGGGCTAAGGAATCCCTTTGCAGAATTGCTTCTCGGGTATACATTTCAAAAAGTGTTATTGCTTCAAAAATCAATATGCACCTTTACATTTAGGTATAGTCCATATAAGCAGGGAAAACCTGTCCAGTAGAAATCTAACTATACGTTATACTCTTTGGGTCTGATTCAAACAATTCCATTGTTTTATTAGAGGTTACTAAAATTGTACTTACAAAAGTCCTCTAATTACCTATTTCAAAAGAAATCTTATAACTTACACTGCTAGCTGCAGTAAGCGACCAACCAACCTGGTGGTCAATCTATTTTAAATAGGGCATTAGAGGCCATCTTTGTACATATTGATGCTTAAATTCCACACTTGAATGTTCCCCAGAATGAAAATATTCAATTTAATTTTAATCAGTCTTGGAACATATTAAATTAAGCAAGCTAAGTCATATTTTGGAGAACATATTCAAGAAAATGATCTGTCACATGAGACTGCTGATAAGAGGAAAAATCAAATGAAATCCATGAATTTAGGATGGGCTCCGCACCAAACTCATATAACACCACTGGCTCAATTTTGAAATGACGTACTAATGAGGGAAGATGTTGAAATTGAATAAATAAAAATTACATAATTTCTGGGTTTTATTTCATACCTGCAACCAGTTTCTATATTACAACTCTTTCACATAGTTTCCACCATTATAATTATTCAACACTTCATATTACATATTTAGTACCCATGATAAAATCGAGGGTATATAGTCATATAGAAGTAAATATTTACACTTTGAATTAGCATTATAGTAATCTTAGAGAATTTTGCACTTAGTTCATTATAATGACTTCATTAATTAGCATTTGTTTTGTAAAAAATCTTTTGTTATTGAAATAGTAAAACTGTAGCATTCTTAAGAACAGACCAGTATATTTTATTTATGTTGATATTTCATTACTGTGAGGTAGGTGCTTATCCTAAGAGTAGGCAGAGTAAAACAGGTATCACACACTAGACACTACAGCCAGGGGCTCATCCTAACAAATGCTGCACAAACACACTGCTACAAAGTAAAGTATAGAAGTCATCTGCCACCAACCAATGCATTTATTGTGCTAGATTTCATTTTAATAGCATGGACCTATTGATTACATGTATCATTTTTTTGGTCAGAGTCAGAGATGCTTGTTTGTTACCAGCAGTGACCTGCAATGCTGCTAATTTGCAATCCAATTCAATATGTGGTCACCTGGGGGTTTATTGTCGAAGGAAAAATCTATAACGTCTGCGCTGCCTTTAATTTGACAGTCATTGCGGCAACAACACAAGATTGTGCACTTCTTAATAAAAAGTATTGTGATGTATTGTGATTGCTTAGATTATAAGCGATCACGATCATTAAAATCACAAAATTAAACGAGGCTTTTTTTTGACGCTGTCACTTCTGCAAGAGAAGGCAAAGGGAGCTAAGTTCATACAGCCATATTTTTCGTAAATCTTGATAAAACATTAAAAATGTAATTTATGTGAATTTTAGTCAGAAAGTCACTCACTATCACATCGTTTGTGCGCTTTTGTTACTTATTTATTCGTTTGTGACACGTTTCAGTAACTTGTCATTGGTTTCCATATAAAAATCGCTTTGTTTTACATACTATGAAAGTCAATCATAAAATTGCTGTTTTTTTGAATTTGCAGGCCTAAAAAAAACTAAATTTCATTCTAAACCCTAGATTTTTGAGTACTCTTTACAATAATACCTGAAACATGTTGGTTAATAAATAATTATATTCTTAGCCCAAAAGTGGACATGTCCTTTGTGTTACGAACAGATCATAAGCCTTTAACGTATATTTTTGGAAGTAAGGTCGGCATACCCGTGATGGCAGCGTCACGGCTGCAAAGGTGGGCTATATTGCTGTCCGGCTACGATTACGATATTGAATACGTATCATCGAGTAGAAACTGTGCAGATGGCTTGTCTCGATTGCCATATAAATTGGCCAAATCAGAATGCAATAAAGATATAACCTATTTGAATTTTGTTGAAAATTTTTTACCTTTGACTAGTGTAGATGTTAAAAAAGCGACAATCGCGGATCCAATTCTTAGTAGAGTGATATTATACGCACAGAGTGGTTGGCCCTCCGGTAGTCCAGATGAGAGATTTCAACCCTATTTTATAAGGAGACATGAAATATATATTGAGGGGGGGTGTGTGATGTGGGGTTACCGGATGATTATACCGAGCTCGCTACGAGACCGTATCTTGTTAGAGTTACATAGCGGACACTTGGGTATAGTCAAGACAAAGGGGCTAGCTCGAAGTTACGTTTGGTGGCCCAACATCGATAACGATGTAGAACAACTTTGTAGGAGTTGTGAAACATGTATGGCAGAGGCAGATGCACCACCTCGAACGACGGTGAAGCCGTGGCCCTATGTCTCTCGCCCTTGGGCGTGACTCCATATAGATTTTTTAGGTCCTATAGAGGGCAAAACATTTTTAATTTTAACTGATTCGTCATCGAAATGGTTAGAAATTTTTGAAATGAATCGTACTAGTGCTGCGAATGTTATAAAAGTTCTTAGAGCTACGTTCGCAAGATTATTCTTCTAGTACCATATTCTTCAAGTTTATAGAGGAATAAAAATAAACAACAAACAACAATTAATTTTGACGTGAATTTTTACGAAAATGTAAAACGTGTCGTTGCTAAGCGTCCGTTAAACTTACTAGAAATAGTACATTGTTACCCTAGGGGTGAAAGTAACTTATTTAGTCCCGAGACGGGGTTTGGCGCCCGAGCGTAGAGAGGGCGCCTATAGTTCGAGGGACTAAATAAGTCTTTAACCCGAGGTAAACACTGTGCTTTTCATTACGAATACAAGGAAAGTAAAAATAAAAACATGAATCAGCTAATGAACATATGAGTGAATTTTATTTCAATAAAATATTTCAATAAATCAACGACATCTGCTTTTGCCTTTTCTCTTATGTATGAAATCTCTGCTATACTGAAGAATAAACAAAACTCCAAAAAACAAATGAAGATCGGATTGCCGCTTTCCCGCTTATTTTGTATTTTTTTTTTGTGGCCGGCCATTATTTTTCATTTTCATCATTGAATAAATCGAAAATATTTTGCTCAAATCTATGTTATTTAAAAAAAATTTTGATAGTAAATTATAATAGTCATTTCAAAAATATATTATTTAAATATTTTACATTATGTTATTTCAATGTCGAACATGGTTCAATAAAATAGAACTAGTTTCTTTTAAAATTTGACAGCAGCTGTCAGTTGAAAGTGATTCTCCCTAGGGCTGAAAAGTATTACTTTCAATCCGCTCTTCAGGCAACTTCAGACCTACTTTCAGAGTATGAGTAATGAAAAATACATTTAAGATTGTTTTTATTTATGTCCTACCAATTAAATCTAGAGCGTCGGTGGCGCAGTGGACTCGGCACTTGCCTTCCAATCGGGGGGTCGGGGTTCGAGACCCGCCATGTACCAATGTGTTTTTCGTTTCGAATTTCATATGTACATTTGTCTGACGCTCCTACGGTGAAGGAAAACATCGTGAGGCAACCTGCATACATCTGCGAAGAAATTCAATGATGTATGTGAAGTCGACCAATCCGCACTGGGCCAGCGTGGTTGACTAAGGCCTAATCACCCTAATATAGGATAGGCTCGAGCCCCTCGGTGGGGACGTGTATGGGCTGTGATGATGATGATGAATTAAATCTATCACAACTCATGTACTTCATCAGCTCACTATTTCGGCTGTGTGACCGTCAGTATTGTTTCTTTTTTAAATCCAAATCCTTTATTAATTCAGACTGTATACTCTATCCGTCTTATTAATAAACGTAGACTAAGGCAGGAGTAACTTTACTCCGAGTATTAAGTCAGTAGTAAACATTTTTTATATTAATAAACACGGAGTAGGGAAGGAGTAAGCTAATCCAAGTCTACTCTCGGAGTAAATGTTATACCTGCTAGCTACCTAGTTTAGCGACAGATTAAGGTTGGAGTAGCGTTGTCTTTGCGTAAATCTATATAATTTGTCAACTTTGACACGTATCTTGTCATTAGATGGCGACCGTTTTATTTTTCACAGTCGAATTGAGCGAATTTGTGTTTTTTGTTGGTGTGGTTAATTTTGTATTGTATTAAAATGGAAAGTGACTATTATTTAGATAATTTGATGTTGATCGACGAAATCGAATAAATTGATAACAAAATAACAATCAAACTGAAAAAGGTGAAAAAAACAGAAAAAACTGTCATCCCGTGTATTTCTGTCGGTCACACGATGCTCAAATCGTTCACCGACTCATTCTTTTTACTTTTAAATTGCAAGGGTTGCCATAACATACGCGTTAATCCGAGAGTAAGGAAGGCTTTGTTAGTCAAAGCTTACTCCGTGTTTATTAATAATGTTATAAACACAACGCTACTCCTAGCTTAAACTGGTAGTAACTACTCCGAGAGTACGTTCGGATTAAGGAGGGAATAGGCGATTTTTATTAATAAGGCTGTCTGTGTCTTACCCTTTTTGACCGATTTCACAAAAGTAGAGTATCTTTTATGAAGTTGTTTTTCTATGTTTGAGACCTCAGTGTGCCTCAGTAATTCGTCATTTATTCTCCAATTTGGAAAATCCTTCTTTGTAAGAGGGGATACCTATCCGATTAGGTCCATTATCTCCAAGTCAGGAGTTATAATTTGAGGTAAACTCCCTTCAGCGCTCCACACACTGAGGCGGAAGCGGGATGGTAGCGAAAATGCGGTAAGTGATTTATTTGCGCAGCGCCGCTTCTGCGGGCGGTTTCTGTATGGCGTGGTCCATAGCAACACGAACATTACAAAAAATTCCACTCCGCTATCGTCCCGCTTGCCGCCTCTGTGTGTGGACTGCTTTAGTCGGCTCTTACGACATCCGAGGGAACAAAAACTTGCGTAATTTCACCAGTGTTAGAAATTGGAACAATCAAATAACTTGCTTAATAAGTATATTGTCTCATAATGTTGGAAATATAAGTCGTATACGTCGCGTAGATATTTTAACGAAACTCACATTCTTCTCGGTATCTGTACCATTTATATTATAACCAACTTATAATTTAGCATTCCTTTTATGAAACGCTGCTGAAGGCTCATTATTTTATGAGATATGGCACTTTAATGGTAAACAATAAAATGTCTTCTAAGGTTTCAAGATTTTTCTGAAGACTGAGAACCGAAGTTTGTATATTATGGAAAATTTTCCATGTGTGAGTAACACAGACATTTAGTACCTACAGTAATAGACCAAATATAGCGAACATTGTCTCTGCACAGATAACATGTCTCTGCGCCTTTTTCTTGTTATCTCGAAGTTTAGAGTAGTATCTCTGCTAGACGTTCCTATGAGTAAATAGAACTAATAATTTCGTATGAAATGTTCTCCCTGTAGATTAAATATTAAATCATCTCTAAATAAGGAATTTCATCACAACGCTTACATATTTTACAAAAAATATTTACGTACGACGATAATTTTATTCAGTGACCACCTCTTGGCTTTCCAATTCACCTGTTGATGTTAGTCTCTGGAATTTGCCACCAGTAGGCATAGCACGGGCTGCCAAGACTGGACTCGAGTCACGCATTATCTCACAATTTCAGTGACATAACCTCTATGTCTTAAAGAGTAGCACGATGGCGCGTATTAAGTGGGACTGACGTGATAAAAATTTCTTGACGCTCGTCAAAGGACACGTGTGACTGAGTTTTATCACAATATTACATCTTCTAAAGTGTTAAATCGCTGCTACATCTTCTAAAGTATTAAAGCCCTTGCTACAACCACAGCAGTCGGCGCACAGGCACGCCAAGAAATTTGTGATAAAACTCAGTCACACGTCTCCTTTGACACGTAAGTCCCACTTAATACGCGCCACCGTGCTACTCTTTAATACATATAGACAATACTACTATGTATAATACTTGTATACTATGTATAATAAAAAAAAATATGCCACTGAAATTGTGGGATAATGCGTGACTCGAATCCAGTCTTGGCAGCCCGTGCTACGCCTGCTGGTGTGATTTTAGGGGTAGAAATAAGATGCCGGTTAGAAAAAAAAACAGGTAATAATCAAACTTACAGTGTTAAATTACAGTGTTTGTTACCGTACTTCTCCAAAACGGCTAGACCGATTTCTATGATTTTTTTTTGTATATAGGTATGGTAGGTCTAAGAATACGTCGTAGACAATTTACATCTCTTGGGGATAAGGGTAGCCGTCCAGAAATTTTTGATTGTTGAGCTTTATTAAGGCGAATGGTAGTTCGCGGGCAAAGCTAGTAACATATGTATAAAAACAACATAATATTAAGCATATTGCAATCACTAATAACCACACGTATTGTGCTGGGTCTGCACTAGATATTTTCTGTCAATCTCAAAAATAAATGAAACCATAAATATCTATCGACCAAATCTACAACTCTTGGCTACAATAATACACAGTTCGGCACGTCAACACGATGATCGATGTCACATTGTAAATAAGCTTTCGTCTTGAATATTGGTCAAGCTTTTGTGTGAAGCTTTTAAGTGAAAATATCTCTATTGTGAAATATATTCACTGTAAATCTATTGTGAATTTTTTCGCTTAAATATAAAGACTGTGGCTATGTGTGGTGTCTAGTTAGTGAACTGAAGCTCTTGTATCATCTGCACTTGTGCTCTGCTTTGCTGACACAGTAAGTTTTATTTATAGACTTTACTATACATCCTCCCACCCGATTGTCGTCGTGCACATATTGTTTCTGGGCCTGTATACAAAGTATCATTCGCGTTCATTTTATTTATTTATACTTTCCGTATCGAACGGTGATGTATGAGAATGATTCGTCATGTGGAATCATTCCCATACATTTTGTTATACATACGTCGCGTGGAATAGTACTAACTTTTGGCAGCATTTTGATTTTTGTAGGCAATTTTTTTAAAGATCTTGATGAAAAGTAGCCTATGTTATACCTTATATAATTAGCTATCGATTACCTAGTGAAAGTACCGTCAAACAAATAGACAGACAGACAAAAAAATTTAAATTGTGTTTTTGTTATTGGTACCCGATATACATTCATACCCATTTAGTAAAAACTTGTTATTTTGACATTACAAACAGACACTTCAATTTTATTTATTTGTATAGATTATTATATTTCTTTGTATACATGTGTGCGGCTAAATAAAATATTCCTTCTTTATTTCTTTCTTTCAATTTATATTTTTGCAAACCTAGCAAGCTAATGATATTGACGACAATAAATGAATTCGGAGCTGCGGTCACAATTTTCACCCTCAAAATGCAATAAAGTGGTCGACAAAGTAGCCTTGCGTAAAGTTTCGTACTTAGAAAGTTGGCGAAACGCGAAACATCGCTTGTATTTTGTTTTAGGAACGGCCAATAACGCCAGGCAATGGCGCGTGCAACATTTATTTAACTGGCCGTGTGTGGGTTTATTACGCAGGTGCAAGTGTCAATCGTATCTCGTGATCTGACACAGCGTAGGTATACTTATTCTATCTATGTATTTTATACTATAACACTATATAATTACCATTGTTCGTATTTTTAACCGCATTTGAGCGAAGTAGCGCCAGCTCTCCAGTCCCCAGAGACACTGACCGACACTGACACTGAGCAGCCGTGGAAAAATTCTTTTACTTTTTGCGTTGAATACGCAAAAAATAAATTAAAAGAAATTTATATATAACAGCAGCTTCTAGTATAACTCGTAAGTTTTTTTTAATAGATTATGGGTAGACACTTCTCCTCACCTTGCCTGATGGTAAGCAAAGGTGGTGACTAAGGTGGAGCGTGCCTACTCATTAGGTGCTGACTCACTCTAGTCCTGAAAAGACCCGGGTTGTAATGGGGTGGGAACACAGAGAACGGCAAAGAATTCCATTCCTTTGCAGTACGCATTAAAAAAGTGGAAGCGAAACGTTTCGTGCGGAGCAGTGGAATTTCTACTACGTAGGGGTGGGTCTTTGCCGTTCTCCGAGTGCCTCGGTAGTAAAAGGGAGATGGTGGAATAAAATCAAACAGCTCTTGGGAACACTCTCCGAAATGTAACCTGTAAAAAACCGATAAACGGGCCACTGCGCGGCGATGTTCAAGACTCTGGAAATTTGAAATTTTCAGAGTGTTTTCACCAATCAACCTCTTCGCCCGGCGCTCTACCGAGTCAAGGGCAGATAGCTGGTACTTAGCAGAGCCGTCCCAAAGGTGGCTGCAGTATTCCATGCACGACCGGACCTGTGCTTGATAAAGTGTAAAAAGCTGCCCCGGCGTGAAATACCGCCTAACCTTCGAGAGTATGCACAGCTTTTATGTGCCAAATGCCAAAGTGTACGTTACAGTTAAGCTCAGCCTGGTTCTCAAGGCAGGTTTCGAGGAGCATTTTAAGCTCCTCGCTCCACGGCTGTGCGCCGCTACAGCCGCACTCGGACGGGTCCTCTCTAATACGGGAGGACCAGGATCGGCGTGCCGTCGACTGTATCACGGGGTGATACGGTCGATGGCACTCTACGGAGCCCCGGTGAGTGCGGAGTGCCTCTCAAGTGGGACAAAACGACGTGGCATGTCGATGCACGCGTCCTCGTGGAGGTGTATCGACATCGGGACCATCGGGTTGCTACCCGTGAATGGGGGGGACGATCCGCTCCACAGGAAGTAAGTGGAACGGATTCGTACCCTGGCGCAGAGGGAGGCTGTGCGTCAGTGGGGCGTAGCACTCGCCTCTTAAAAGATACTATTAATTCTTTAATTTTGTAACACTCTTCTATAGTACACTTTTTAAATTCAGTTTTGTATACAATTGCTCATTATAACAACAAAAAGTTGTCAATGCAAAATTAAAGATACTTAATTATGGCACTTATTTAAAAAAAGTTAATTGAAATTGATTAGCTTCACAGTATTTAACATTTTGGTACTAGGCATTAAAGGCTACTTCGACCTTACATGTGCATTTGAAAAGTATTAAGCTGTAAAGGTATACAAACACTTCTTTCGTTGGTCACTCCTTTGAGACTTAAAGTTTTCCTAAAAGCTTTATAACCCAAAAGGTGTAACTTAGTTTCGGAATGCTACGTGACTAGAATTGAAAATATCTCTTACAGAGGCTTGTCGAATATCACTTGATCGAATTGAATATTTATTTTATCCTTTTAGTCACCTAAATAAAGGAGTGATTTAAAAAGAAAAATAATAGGGGCAAATCTTTAAGAAAAGCTATAAAATTATATTAAGTAATTTGTAAGGAAAATGACTGCACACTTCATTTTATCTGATAATGATCTGTCATCTGTCAAGGGGATATGAAGTTCACCGGGTCAGCTAGTCATCTTCTGCTTCTTTTTCTTCTTATTCTTCTTCTTATATATAAAAAAGAAACGCTGTGTGTTAGTCTCGCAAAAACTCTGAAACGGCTGGACAGATTTCCACGAAATATTCTGTGTATGTTTGAATAGGTTCAAGGAAGGTTTAAACATGCAGTTGGACCCAGTAGGTGGCGCTGGAATTGGGCAGGACATCGTCTGCCGGGCCCACTAGTTTCTTTTTATAAAAAATGAATCGCTGTGTGTTAGTTTGCAAAAACTTTTAAACGGCTTGACCGATTCTTATGAAATTTTCTGCGTGTGTTTGAATAGTTCAGGGAAGGTTTATACTCGTACGTGCAGTTGGACCTGGTAGGCGGCGCTGTAATCGGGCGGGACCCTTATATGGGTGATGATATTTCACGTCTGCCACGTTAGATTTTAAACTTGTTGCTGTTTTCGTAATCAGCGGCTCGATAAACCACAAAAAGAATACCCATGTTGATTTTCAGACTTTCTCATCCCATTTCCCTTTTTTAGGGGTTGCATTCTGTAAAAACTTAAAACACGTGTTTACTCATTTATTGATAACAGTACTCCTGTGAAATTTCGAATAAAATAGTCTGATTTTGTTTCCTCATACAAATGTTGGACCTCCGTTTCAAATCCTTAGGATCTACGTGCCAAATTTTAAATCTCTAGACCCGCTGGTTTAGGCTGTGCGTTGATATGTCAGTCAGTCGGTTTCTTCTTTTATATATACAGCTATATATAGAAGATAATAAGTAATATGTAGCCGAGACCTATATTTAATAAATCATTTTCATCCCGAGCCCTATTATGTAGAGAAATTTAGACATTTTACAAATATCTCCAAAGTATGCGTCGGAGCTTAAAAAATAACGAAATTGTAGATCCCTGTGATACCCAAGAGATAAGTCGGAGGAATCGGTGAAGTGTGAGTTTGATAAAAAAATTCATATATTTTTCCTTCTGGCACTGGCTGCATTGCATTTTTAACCGACTTCAGAAAGGAGGGGGCTGTAAATTCAGTTATGTTCGCTACTGTGGAACTTCGTTGATTGAGAGTCGATTTCTGTGATATCGCGGGGATGGCATACGGGCGGTCCGGTGCTTTTTGAAAGAATCGACTGGAACAGAAGTAAGGGTGTTTGCCTTGGTTTTTTGGTGTGTCGTTTATATAGATAGTATAATTTTGTACAAATTTTAGACCTCCATTTCAACCCCGTAGAGGGTGGTTTTTGAAAAATCCATTCTTTTTGCACCTGCATAAATAAGCCTAAATCCAACATTTGGAAATCCTAACTTCAAAACTGACGGACTGTCATACAAACTTTCATCCCCATTTTACCCCCTCAGGGGTGGAATTTCCAAAAATTCTTTCTTAGTGCACCCCTACACCTCACGAGGAACCTACGTGCCAAATTTGGAATCTCTAGGCCCAGTGGTTTGGGCTGTGCGTTGATATTATCAATTTTCACATTTTGACACCCCATATCGCCGTTTTAGGGGTTGAAATTTATTTATCGATTGGAGTACTCATGTGAAGTTTCGATTAAAATAGAGCAAGTAATCTGGTTTCCCCATACAAATTTTGGAGTCCTTTTTCAATCCTTTAGAGGGTGAATTTTAAAAAAATCCTTTCTTAGTGCACCCCTTCACCTCATAAGGAACCTACGTGCCAAATTTGGAATCTCTAGGCCCAGTGGTTTGGGCTGTGCGTTGATATTATCAATTTTCACACTTTGACACCCATATTCCCCTTTTAGCGGTTGAAATTTGAAAAATCCTGAAACAGGTGTTAACTTATATATCGATTGGAGTACTCATGTGAAGTTTCGATTAAAATAGAGCAAGTAATCTGGTTTCCCCATACAAACTTTGGAGCACTTTTTCAACCCTTTAGAGGGTGAATTTTATACAATCCTTTCTTAATGCACCCCTTCACCCCATAAGGAACCTACGTGCCAAATTTGGAATCTCTAGGCCCAGTGGTTTGGGCTGTGCGTTGATATTATCAATTTTCACACTTTGACACCCCATATCCCCATTTTAGCGGTTGAAATTTGGAAAATCCTGAAACAGGTGTTAACTTATATATCGATTGGAGTACTCATGTGAAGTTTCGGTTAAAATAGAGCAAGTAATTTGGTTTCCCCATACAAATTTTGGAGCCCTTTTTCAACCCTTTAGAGGGTGAATTTTATACAATCCTTTCTTAATGCACCCCTTCACCTCATAAGGAACCTACGTGCCAAATTTGGAATCTCTAGGCCCAGTGGTTTGGGCTGTGCGTTGATATTATCAATTTTCACACTTTGACACCCAATATCCCCCTTTTAGGGGTTGAAATTTGGAAAATCCTGAAACAGGTTTTAACTTATTTATCGATTGGAGTACTCGTGAAGTTTCGATTAAAATAGAGCAAGTAATTTGGTTTCCCCGTACAAATTTTGGAGCCTTTTTTCAACCCTTTAGAGGGTGAATTTTAAAAAATCCTTTCTTAGTGCACCCCTTCACCTCATAAGGAACCTACGTGCTAAAGTTGGAATCTCTAGGCCCAGTGGTTTGGGCTGTGCATTGATATATCAGTCAGTCAATCAGTCAGTTAGTTTCTTCTTTTATATATATAGATTAAATGATTCCCCGTTCGTTAGTCTCACTTAAACTGAAAATGGCTTGACCGATTTGAATATTTATTTTCGTATTTAGTTAACCTTAACATAGGTATAGCTTAAAAAGAAAATATTAGAGAAAATACTTAATATGAAGAAATAATGCAGGTAATTCTGCCTGCATAGAAAATGACGATACACTTCTGTCATGTCAAGGTGCTCGAAGTTCACCGGGACAGACATAGATAAAAAAAAATATTTTATGTTTTCCCGTTAGTAGAAAATGGTGGGTCCATTTTGATACATTGATGCATTTGATGCATTGATGATATTAGCGAATTCATTCTATGAGTTATCCTGATAAAATATAAACACGAATTTTCGTGTGAATAGATAGATGGATGGCTGTCCATGGGCTGTCCATTATTTTTGGGGCTCAAAAACCGCTGAAAGGATTTAGTGAAATATTAATTTGATATTGTATCTTATTGTTGTAGTAATGCTAAAGTTATCCGTTTTCAGGACACTGAAAGGGGGGCCAATAATTTCAACATATCAAAAAGCTCCCCCGCTACTGTTAAAGTTCTATTACATGTTTGATATTTTTAGGCCTAAGTTACCTGATAATAAATAACAAAATAAAATATTTATCTTAACGGAGATTAAAATATTTCCTCTCCTCTCATAACTTTTTGGTTAATTTAACTTGGTGAGACTAAATTTAAATCCAGTTTCTGCCGCTGGCAGTCGCTGTGGAACATTTTGCGTCATTTCAATATGCCTCAAAATGATTGATTAATTAAAAATTTATAAATATAGTATTGGTCGGTGCTCTATAAATATTTTAATATTGTAGACCTCATAATTTTTTACTCCGATTTTCGATCCTGGATCGAAAAATTCAAAAAAAATATTGATTTAGTTCTCGATTAATAAAATATAACCATTTTTTTTTTGTCGGGGGGAAATGCGTAAGTGCACCGTACCCGCCGTTGGCTAGACGGCAGGCGTGTGTGGGGCTGGCCCGGCAGAGTTCCAGGCCGACCCACTAAAACCCCCCGGTGTTCTCCCTGCCCTTGTGGGCGCGCATGGTAAGGTCCACACTGCGACTACCACTACCAGCGCGCCCGGGCAAGCCCGACCACCGGTCGGGCTATCGCCCGGGGTATCGGGTATCGTTACCGAGAACACCAGAGAACACCAGAGAACACCAGAGCAATCCCCAGACGGAGGGCCTTACGGCGGCATGCACGGGGCCAACCATGCACGCAGGCAATAAAATATAACCAAACGTTAATACATATTCTTACCTTATCAAAAATTTTCAACTTTTATTTGATAGGGGTGGATGAATTGTTCACAATTCCTTAAAAATTTATTGCCTAGATCATAAATGGAACTTGCTGTTAATTTGTAGCTCTAAGCATCGATCGAGACTATCGGCTTTGCATTGCTGAGTTAGTTACACAGAAAGGATCTGAGCATTCTGTGCAACGGAAAAAACTGCGAAAAGGGCTTCCACTTATAGGCTAGAACTAGCCGCCACGAACTGTGTTTCGCCTTAATAAGGTGGTTTCATATTCTGGCAGTTTTATCCGATCCCGTTATCTCGATATTTCGGGATAACAAGACTGACTAAGCTAGTCTGGGTTTCCAGCTTTTGGTTTCGTCGCAAACCGTTCAGTGGTTTTTGAGTGACAATACAATAGGGATGTAGACACTTTGTTAATTAATCATTTTTAAGTATTAAAGGCTTTTTATGTAGAAGTATGTTTCCAGTTCACTCATGTACGGTCCATATTAGTAATACGTTCGGTCTGTGACGTCACAGTCACTGCGTAGTCTGACACACTAAACATGAGCTTGGAAAAAAGCGGCAAATTCAAAAATTCTAGCTCTGGTAATACTGTCTACAGAAGGTAAAATACATTTTGATACTTGAAATATTCTAATATTTTTTTACTTATATAGTAATTTAGAATGTTAAATTTGTGGAAGGATTGTCTTTTTTTTTCTTGAATATAGTAGGAAAAAAAGGAGTTTATACTTTTTTTAAATTAAATATTAGGTAATGTTTAGTTTCAATGAACTTCCGACAATAAACCTTTTATAAGAAATCGCTGTATTTGGATTTCATGAATGTTAAAATTTCGACAGAAATTAAGAAAAAAATATTATGAAATTGTTTATTACAAAGTATCAAAATCACCATCTTGAACTAAACTACATGGGGACATTGTATCAGTGTTGCTACTTGAAAAAATGTCAGGTTCATGTTTCGTGTGTCAGACTCTAGTCGTTAACATTGTATAGGCATAAATGCCATACCCAACATTGTTTTTTGTGCATTTAGGTGCATATTTCCTTGGATAAAATATGTAACATTTAATGTGAGATAACTGAAAATGTGTTTTTTTATTACCAATTGTAGCCACATCACCACCGATAGGCTATTTGTTTGTCAAATTTGTTGTAAAAAAAAGCTTGCTTCACATACTTTCGCATTTAAAACATAATTACAATTAGCAATTTATTTATTAACTAGCTGTGCCCGCGACTTTGTCCGCGTGGAATAGTAACGGCTGGACCAATCTTGGTAAAAAGCCTATGTTATACCTTGTATAATTAGCTATCTATTAGTGAAAGTCCTATCAAAATCGGTCCAGCTGTTCCGGAGATTAGCAGGAACAAACAGACAGACAGACAAAATTTGTTTAAATTGTGTTTTTGTTATCGGTACCCGATAAACATTCATACCCATTTAGTTAAAACTTGTTATTTTGACATTACAAACAGACACTTCAATTTTATTTATTTGTTTAGATATATAGATGTATAGATTCATTAATTCTTTATGTACATTGTGTACAATGGTGGACTTAATGCCTGAGGCATTCTCTACCAAACAAACTTCAGGTGGTGCAGAGAGCAAATGTGGTAGATGTACCCATAAAACAAAAATAATAACGAAACAATTAGATTTTTTTTAAATCCTAATACATAAATATATCTAAATAAATGAACTTATACATAAAGACACCAAACTAACAAGTGGTAATACCTACTAATAACACCAACAAATAAGCGACGTTACAAAATACAATTCTGATGCACATGATTTCTTAGTTTATTTTTAAAACAAATCTGTTAGTCGATTACTTAATATCCAGCGGCAAAGCGTTCCAGAGAAGAAGGATTGAACAAAAAAGGAGGAATGAAATATTTCAGAATTATGAAATGGACATTTAAGGAGACAATTGAATGATGACCGAAGGGGTCTATTATGGGAAGTACATAAGTACTGGAAATGGGGAGTTAAATAACTGGGTGTGTTGGGACTTTGGGACCGTTAA
Source organism: Schoenobius gigantellus (assembly GCA_963935595.1). Classification (NCBI taxonomy): domain Eukaryota; kingdom Metazoa; phylum Arthropoda; class Insecta; order Lepidoptera; family Crambidae; genus Schoenobius; species Schoenobius gigantellus. Next base: position 27,277,027 of record OZ012547.1, on the reverse strand, counting down.
GAAATGCGAAAAGAGTATTCAAAGTTCTCATGTGTCTACGCTGCTGAATAGGCAACCAGTTCAAACGTAGCCGATACTCGGATTATGTGGTCATATTTTCTTGAGTTGTAAACGAATCAAATGCAGTTATTCAGAAGCCGGTCTAATTTTGTGAGTAGATCCGCATTCAGGCCAAGATAGCACACACCACCATAGTCGATGCTAGTAAAGATCAAGGTCTGAACAAGCATTTTACTTATCGTCGGGAGGCAGAAGATTCTTTAACCGGTATAGAGACCGTAACATTCCAGCAACCCGTTGACAGGTGCTAGTAACTTGAGGCTGCCAGTTAAATATCGAGTCTACATAGAGGCCAAGATAATTTACACTGCTGCAAAATGGGACAATATTATTGTCAATATAACCGAATGCAAATTCTTTGTGTCCACTTTTGCTATAATTTTGGGGCCACCAACAATAATTGCTTGGCATTTTGCCGGGTATATGAGAATTCCAAACCGGTCAGACCAGATTTTAATAATGGCAATTAGATCTTCATTAGCTTTATCAATAGCCTTATTTAAGTCAAGTCGTCAGTACCAGCCCGAGCTAAAGTTAAAGATCATTGGCATACAAATGATACGAACAGCGAAGTTCGTTAATGATGTGATTAATAAAAATTGAAAACAGAATAGGAGATAAGATGCCGCCTTGAGGAACACCAGCTTTTAGATATGAAGAGAACATCTACCACCTCACGAGAAACCCCAAACTGGGAGAGAATGGTTGGTCAATTTGGTGATTAACAGCATTAAAAGCGTTGGAAAAGTCAATCAGTACAAGAACAGTAAATTTAGTGACTTCTATACTAGCTCTAATGTCCCATCACCTTAAGGAGAGCAGACACCGTACTGAGACCTGGTCTAAACCCAGATTGAAAAGGACTCAGAATAGAGTGCTTATTGACAAAACTGGAAAATGGTTTATAGACACAGGTCTCAAGCACTTTAGAAAGAAAAGGAAGAATAGAGATTGGGCGATATTGATTGGGAAGTGACGGACTAGATACTTTGAACAGTGGGCGCACATAGACTTTTCGCCAAAGAGACGGAAATGTACCTGTCGTAAGTGAAAAATTAATTATATCTGTGAAAGCAGGAAGGATGTAATCTCTAATGAAGATGATCATTGGACGACTGATATTGTTACACCCCAGCGAAGAGGCAAGCAAGGGATTAGAGGTAAGAATTAAATCGAACAAAGTATTATCGCCGCTAGGATCTGAATAGGTGGGATTCAGAAGTAAAATGTGCTGAGCAGCTGATGCGATTATGCTTTAAAGTTTGCGGGAACGTGGAGATTGATGGGAGAGGATGTTGGTATTAAAATCACCCATTATGATGTGATGTGAGTACTCAGACCCTAGAGATTCCAATACAAGTTTTGAACACGTCAAGCCTTAAATTTGCATAACGAAAGCCGTCGCTATTACGGCCGACATAAGAGCGGTCAAGGTCAACTGGCGTGTTGCTGTGTGTACATTACTGTAAATTAGTTGGTATGGACATAAATATCTTTAACTTACCACACAAATCTAAAGATCAGCTCGAAGATGCTGGGGAATACGAGATCATCTGAAGCTGCGAGCCATTTTCGCCCCAGCAGCCGCAGCGCCGGCATTCTGTAAAGAAAAAAAAATCAGTTTTTCTCGAACATTACCTTTACCCACTATTTGGGCAGTAAGAGTGAGACTTTCAACTTGAGAGACACTGAAAAAAATGGTAGCTTATCAAGTTGAAATTTCGCTTGTTTGAGTAAAATATAATAAAATTAATCATCAACATGTTTAAAACTACAAACCACAAATGATTATGAAAATCAATTTGAAATGATTGAACGCCTAATAAGAAAAACATATTCAAAACAATAAACTTTCTTATTTAATTTTGGTGACGTCACCTTTGTAAACATTTATAATTGTTAATTCTAATAAGATAAAATGATTAATCATATCAAGCTTTGCGACTTGCCAAAAAAGTGATCAAGTTCTTAATAAAATCCACAAACATCATAGTGACATTAAAAAGTAATCTTATTACGGCCAACCAACTATACTTTATTACTGTAATCATGCACCTTTATGCGCTCGTATATAAATAAGCTGCATGAATGAAGGTAGCAAATTCTTGATACATATTATCAATTTTTTTTCAGTGCATTAAGTCATCATAACAGCTCATATACGTCCCCACCGAGGGGTTCGAGCCTACCCTAAGTTGGGTGTTTAGGCCTTAGCCAACCATGATGGCCCAGTGCGGATTGGTCGACTTTGAATTTCTTCGCAGATGTATGCAGGTTGCCTCACGATATTTTCCTTCGCCGAAGGAGCGTAAGACAAATGTACATAATGAAATTCGAAATACTAAAAACACATTAACTACATGGCGGTCTCGAACCCCGGACCTCCTGATTTGAAGGCAAGTGGCGAGTCCACAGCGCCACCGACCACTGACCGAGCACCGACCACCACACGCCAGGAAACACCAAGGTCGAGAGAATTCAATAATAGGTATTTGTAAAATGTATTGCTGTCGCGCTGTGTCTGAACCACTGAAATGAGCGCAATAGGGACAACTGCAGCTCGTACCGAAAATACCTATGAAAAGTACACAAAAAATACGTTTCGAAGTCCCCTGTTTTCTCCGCGAAAGATTGACTGATTTAATTACTTTTTGCGTCAAAATTAAAGCAAGTCTTTTCTGTGTTTCCATGTTTTGCTTTTTTCATAATATAATCTTGTTCAATACAGCAGAAAATAAGATCGATTATTTTAGGCTTTTGAAGGTTTAGAATCTCTTTTAATAATTAACTTAATAAAAAAAGGAAAACATGGGAACATGTTAATAGTGGCCATTGATTTTATTGGAAAAAATAGAGCAAATATTGCCAATATTCCTCCAGGAAGGAAATAGGGGAGTACATTTGTATGGAAAACGGTCTGTACGATTCCTCTTAAGTATCTGCTATTATGTGAAAATACATCACATACACCCAATTATTATCTCCTTCTTAGGAGCGCCAGCCATCCCAATGTTGGGCACCTTACAAAATGTACGCTTTTACGAGTATGTCACTCGTAATAGCGAAGACATTCGTAATGCATAAAATGTAAAGCTTGACTTGTTGTTGACTATAAATGTTATTTTAGCTCGCTACAGGTCAACTTGGCAATCGGGTATGAGATTAGGCGTTGATGATTGGGAGTCAAAACTTAGGTTGTTACGGATACAACAATTTGATATGCGCAGATGCGGATGCGGATATCAGCATTTTTTATGATATATCAATTTTAAGTACACAAATGAAAATCGATTTAATTTTAATATATGTTATTCAATCATATTTTGGGAACAAAATTAAAACATTTTTTATAACAGCAAACACGCGCGAGGCACGTGCCACTCTGATCCCGCCCACTTCCTTAACATGTCGTTTTTTCTTTATGCATCGTCTTAGCAATAACATGAGAAAATACATCTTTCTCCGGTCCCTAAGTATGTTAAATTGTCATTATCTATTTATAAATATATTAACATAGTCATATTATATTACTACTTATACACTTTTTTCGATTTTTTATTATAAGTATCATTTATTTCAAACTCAAAACTCGAACTCAAAAATCTTTATTCAATATAGACCTTTACAGACACTTATTGACGTACCCACCACGTATTTATTATGCACTAGTGTCTATTTATAAGATTTACTCTGTTTACTTGTGTAAAGAGGTGTTTTCATGGGGAAAAATTACCTAAAACTCGATAAAAAGGATTTAAAAATACTCTGTTTAAGTAGTTATGATACGTTTTTGCCGTTAGACTATAAACAATGTCTTATCATTGATTCGTGATAATAAATTAAGCTGGAATCTTTAAAGGTTATTTCAGCTATGAATTTATTCATTGTCGACTGATTGACACCGAGATATCTGGATTACGGTATGGTGATAACCGCGCAGTGATCTAACCGTGAAGGCGTTATCACAGAGTTTATGCTCCAATTGCTAGGGCGGCGAACCCGGATCGTGTATTTCGGGACGAAGACGGTTCCCGTTTCTACACTCTGCTTACTCAAATCCCCTTAATTAAAAGCGGTCAGTAGGTAAAATATTTTTAAAGGGATTACACGGCCGCGTTTACGCGGTAAATAGGTTTGGGGGGCGCAAAGTGATGAACAGCAGGCAGGTGAATGGATTTGATTGAGCAAACATCAGTTGCTTCCACACTCGATATTCGTGGATATTGCTTCCTTTTGAGATAGATTTCAATGAATGATAGTTTTAAAACGTCATAGTTTTTGAAATGGTCTCTTCAATATCATCTATGTAATTATGCTTTTATACATACGACAGGGAAGCTCTCGGCCTTCATCTCACCCTGATGGTATGGAAGATAAGGACGAAGGTGGAAGCGAGCTTCACCTGGACTCAAGAGCTAAGGAACTGGCTGTCTTACCTCTAATTGTCGGAAACTTAGGTCAGACGGTGGTATTTAGACAGTCGGGTTGAAATGCCCTACCACCTACCAAACCGAGTGCAAAAATTTCTGCCCCCATGGGGAATTGAACCCGGGACCTCCCGATAAACTCTCGGTGGTCTCAACCACTAGACCCAGGAAGCGGTTAAAGGCGATGCTTAGATCTCTATATTCGTAACAAAAGAGGTTCAGTACTGAGATTACTGGCATATGGCTGGCATATATTTATTGCGACAAACTTAGGTAAGACGGTGGTAGCCAAGCGAGCTCAGAATCCCTATCACTGACTGAGCCAAGCAGAAAATTTTCTGACCCCTTGGGGATCTAATCAGAGTGCTCATAATCAGACTATGGTCAAGTTAAGCATATATTAAAGCGTTTACAAGCAAAGTCTCCTCCCTTGCAAGGGAATAGGGTGGGCTTTGCCTGGTAGTGGACGTTGTCGCTATAAGATGATGACAATGATGCACTTATTTACCTAATAATAATATAGATTTTAAAAATATTTTACTTGTCACATATTTAATAATCTTGCGTTTATTTTATTTAAAAAGGTTTTAAAAAACATATCTGAGTATAAAAGTTTCTTTCTATGGTCATATTTACGGTTTTCAGATTGTTTTCTTAAACATTTGCTGTAAGACCTTGTTTCTTGCAAAATTTTTATGATTCTAGGTCAAGAGGAAGTACCCTATAGGTATTGATTTCTTTGTGAAATCGCAAATTTTGCGATTTCACAAAGGAATTATGCGCCACAAACGGTCGTAGCTTTGGTCGCGTTAACTCACAAGGATGAACCCAAGTATTTGATGTAAATTTTAGTTCGATATCTCTACGCGTTTCTGAAAAACAAGCTCTGTTTTTGCGATTTCACAAAGGAATTATGCGCCACAAACGGTCGTAGCTTTGGTCGCGTTAACTCACAAGGATGAACCCAAGTATTTGATGTAAATTTTAGTTCGATATCTCTACGCGTTTCTGAAAAACAAGCTCTGTTTTTCCACAACAGTCAGACTGAAAGACGTACAGAGGGACAGACTAACACAGTGGCGGATCTATCTAAGGGCTTTTTGGGCTTCAGCCCAGGGCCTCGTGGATATAAAGGGCCCCCAGCCCCCAATAAAACAATAGACGATACTTGCTTATAAGTAAGGACAAATACTCGTATGTAAAATTTAAAAAAAACATTAGATATAAGTTTGGCAAACCAGTTCAATTAATCCGTGTGCGCGACTCGACTATCAAACAAAACAGGGAATTCACATGTCGCTTGTGTATTTGAATGGTTGATTGATTTAATAATAATCTCGTAGAGTTTGTTTGTACTGTACATAAACACGAACTCTTATAAGATATATATTTTGTAATTCTCCTTTTTTTCCCTATATCGTACATCTATATCACTATAGAAAATAGTTTCTTAACAAAATGACAATTAGTTGAATAATTAATAGGCTTCCGAGTAATATTAGCTCAGGGCCCCACTAATCACGATTCGCCCCTGGACAGACAACAAAGTAATCTTATGAGGGAGGGTTCCGTTCAATATTAGCCATTGCACAATTCACCAGACGTCAGTGCTTGTAAAACTGTGTTACCTGGTGTAAGCATGCCCTATATTAAATAACGCTTTAATACCGCATCGCGTAAGTTTACGATCTCACGAGTAATTAACTCTTTGCAGGCTCACTGAATATTCTACTATTTTCTTTTTGCGTCTATTTTTGTATTACTTGAAATAACATACGAATGAGTTTCAAACGGTCCCTATTCACGCACGAATGGTTTTTGCCTGAATTCGTGAATGGCATCTTTATGAGATTGACATGAGAATCCTTTTCAAACTATCATCGCAGTTTCGACCCCGAATTCTTGATTGCTTCTGAGTTCTGACCAAATGTTATTTTTAAGCAGTAAAAATTTACCGCAACCTATTGAAATAAAATTATATGCTCTTTTTATAAAGCGAATTCCAAGTTGTCAAATAACATATACGAGTATCTAGTCGGAACTCAAGCGACTACACCAAAAACTGGTAATAACCTGTTTACATAGCATATTTACGTAGGTCAAATATTCAAGAAAACTACTAGCGAATAGTACTCTTTTTACATTTAAAGATGGTCTTGGACCTATATAATTAATAGATCAAATACCGCATAAATCTTCGGGTTCATGTATGAAACAAAATATTTTAATATGAATAGTACGGAAATATACGACCAGCCTTTGTATACAACATTGTTTATGTACCTGAGCCTTATACTTGTTTGTAGCTGAGCCTTATACTGCTATTGATATTGTTTGCGTAAATATTAAGCATTTTGATGGATATATAGCAAATACGCGGTATGTTCTATTTTCTATAGATGTTACAGAAACAGAGAACTATATCTATGTACAATAATACAGCTTTGCGGTTTTCAAACATTATTTCAATGTCCAAATTGACAGAAATATTTATATAAGTATGATAAATTTTTCAGTCTATTAATCCTTCATTTCAGAAACTACCTCAAAATTGTCTAATCCATGTTATATAGTTCTAAAATATCATTAGCAATCTGCGTGCTGAATTAACTCTGTTCAACTACTTTACATTTGTGTGATTGTTGAACAAATTATGAAAATGAATATTTATATTAATTATAGTCTTTCGTAACATTACAACTTTTAAAGTCACTGTTATTACCAATTGCTTACCTTTACCTATTATGGCTCATAATCGGTAACCATTTCAAAAATTATAAAAGCTACTATCGAGCGAGCGATCTACTACTATCTATAAAGCTACTACTAGTACTATATTACATACCTCACTTACACACGTATAATACACTTATTTATAGATTAATTCAACACTTATTAACTTTTCATATCTGTTTACACTAGCCACCGCCAACACCCGCACATAAGCCTGTATAACTAACCATGAACCTAAAGATCTCTTACAATTGGAAACCAGAATCGTGACGCAGAAGAACAGGTTACCGGCTTACCAGAGGACAGACTGTGACGTCGGATACGAAATAAATGTGAAACAATAATGCTTATTTACCTTGGCTAAGAATTAAAGCGTGTTAATGCTAATCAGAGTAGAATATAATAGAAATGTTCTTTTATGTAATTATGTAATAACCTGGTAGTGACATGGTAAAACAAAACTAATTTTTAGTACGACACGACTTTAAACATTCAAAGACATACACTTACTTATGTGCTGTTGTTATGATATTCTTTTCAAATGTTTATAAGTTTTGTTTTATAAATAATTATTCGATTCTGAAAAAACTTTTTACTTATTTTTTGTCATATGCAAAAGAAAATTATCACTCTATACTTATCTAAAAAAGTATTCCATTTCCAATACCTACCGAAAATGGCAACCCAAGGATGCTGTTATTGCATAAATCAAAAAGTTATTTGACGGCTTACATCGCTCCCGTGGATGCACACATTTCTTTGCGTAGGTACTAGTGTACGAAGAGTTTGTATTGGTGCTTTACGAAATATATGAGTTTTTGAAGATCGGTAAGTATTACAGATTATTTTAAAGTTATCTAAAGCAAATTTTGATGATATCTATTCAACATTGACTGTAACCTAGTGATTGAAATTTTTAACATAAACAGAGTTTATTTTTTCACTGCTTTCTATTACTTTCACATATTACCAACTTATAAATATACTAGCTGTGCCCGATAACTACGTTTCGGCATAATAATTTGTCCAAAAAAAATCTGGAGAGGGCCACCCTTATCACTGATTTGTCACTTAGGGAAATAAAAAATAGTTTCTATTCTCAGACCTATCGAATATACACAAAAAAATCATAAAAATCGGTCAAGCCGTTTCGGAGGAGTTCGGTTACAAACACTGTGACACGAGAATTTTATATATTAGAAGATATAGATAATATATCCCCTTTGGTCCTATAAAAATAAAACATAAACTAAACAACAAAGTAAATTGCGAAAGCTTTCGGAAACGTCGCTTAACGATTCCCAATACACAACTTAGTAGTTTTATCTTTATTCGCTGATTAAACTTTTTCTCAACATAACAATGCAAAATAAAACGCTGAGAATCAGCAAGGATAAAGCAATAAAAAAGTCGTGACATCAAAGTAATGGAATACATACATCCTATTAATTTATGTTTTTAAAGTTATTTAAAGGCAAGTTTATACTATAACTTTATAGTGTTTTTAATGTTAGACAAGTTAAAATACTGTATAGCAACCAAGCAACTACTTTTGACATATCGGTTTTTATTAGACAAGTTTGTTTACAACTTACTATTTCATTTAACACGTTCTATTACAACACGTACCATTTCATTTCACACGTACTATTTCGTTCAACGAATATTAGCTCAGGATACTGTTTTTATTTGCGAGTGGGTAATCCTAAGTCATTTGCAGTAATACTCTACGGCTCGTATTAATAATTGCATCTCAACTAGGTATGAGATCGATCTTAAGACACTGTTCTGACAGATGTTCCATACATTAAGCGCCAGAACTGCAGCTTAAGATCGATCTCAACTTTGAGACGCGAGAAACAGTGAAATAAAAAATATGTTAGGTTAGGTTAGGCCTGGCAACCCTAATATGTGATCTCGCAGAAGGAGAGGGCGGAGTGAGCGCGGGAGGAGGACCCTCTTGCTGCACCGCTTCGTCGCAGGCGGTTGGGTAGGAGGAGGCGCGCGTTCCTGGATACGCACCACCAACTACCCTAAGCAGCGGGGGACGAAAGTGGCCCGGCTGGCCGACAACCGGTCGGGATCCAAGTAGCAGAAGCTTCTATAATCAAGGCGTTTTATCACCGAACAGTGATATAATAGGCCTATGATAGTAATCATTGTGACTGCGTGTACTATAAAGGTTTTTAACTTAGCGTTTTTATTCTATAAGATTAAAGAACATTTAAGTTCTATAACTAAGGTCTTAGAACACTTTCAGGACCATACAAAAGAATCTTTAAAGTGTTGAATTGTAATAGATTAGAAAAAGTGATTATAGTACTATTTAGTACTAAAGACGACCCTTCTAACACATTAATGTATTTATTTGGCACTAATAATGTGTCAAAATAACTTTTACAGTACTAGTATTGTAACAATATCGAAAACACTATTACAGTATCATTCTGCAATATACAAGAACCTTGCACAACCATTACGTAATGTTTTAGCTTCTTAAAAGCTCCCTTAACATCGCTTTGGGCTAGTTCTTTAAAAGTCATAAAAACTCTTCTATAGTATTATATAGTACTATAGCGACTCCGGTTCAGTTGCTAAATAATTAAAAGTGAAAATGGCTGCTGTTTTCTGCCGTGATTGCACATTAACAGCACGACTGAAGCGAATTTGTACTATAGCAGCCATAGTCGGGACAAGTCCTTATTTTATTTATTTAAATTTAATTAAAACACGAAAAATATGAGGGTGCATTGTCAAAATTAAAATCAGCATAATGATTTTATCGATACAATTATTTTCGCAAGTGCACTGACACGACAGAGTCAGAGACGGTCTTTGATTATTTTGTAGTATGTCATTTTTACTAAAAGTTATGTTAAGCAACAATGACGAATGACATAAAGCATCATAATTAAAGTTACCCATATTTGTTTTCTTGAGGAACATTAAATGGAGTGATAAAAATGATCACTGGAATTATTTATGGTGCAAAATAGCACTATAAGTATGTGTTGGTTACTTTTATAGTTTAGCTTTGTGACATAAGCGTTGCAGAGAGCACTATTGTAGTACTATAAAGCGTTTCTTGACACTTTACCATTTCAACTACAGAGCTAATTTATCACCTTGAGAGCCTCTATGTAATGTTTATAGATTAAATCAGTGATAAACTAGGGCCTTTTCGGGGTTCTGTAGAAGTTTACAAGACCATTATAGTGCTAATCATAAACACTAATTAGAGGCTCCAGTTGTTCTCAGGACCTTTATAGTATCAAATTTTGCTACTTGGGGAAACATTACGTTTTCCTCCCTGATCGCCCGTCTGGGGGGTCACATTGTGGCAACTTGGTGACCCCTCCCTAGGCTAAGCCCCAGCGCTTGGGCCAGCAATGGCTCATCATTGGGCCTGTCTCCGGGGGATGCGTTCGGGGAATGTCTAGTCCGATCCTGAACGTGCCTCCATGGGGTGGAAGTTACTGGAGGGTGGTTCATCCAGATATGGGGTTATTACCCGAGACCAATTCCATATCCAAGGGGCGGCCTTGTCAGCTTTTCAGTCCCTTGACGAAGCGTAAAGAGATACCTCCGCCAAAAAAAAAGGTCTGGCAACCCTAGCCGACAACGTCAGAAAGATGTCGACCAGTGAGATGGTATGGGAGGCTGTCACCTTTTTCTGCGAAGATGCTACGTAATATTTAAATAGTAATACTAATCGTTGCATTATTTGCGTTAAGTCTTGCCGGATGCGGAAGTCTTGACAGATTTTGCAAATATTGCTACAAGATCATCATCAACAGCTCATGTATGTCCCCACCGAGGGTCTCGAGCCTACCCTAAACTAGGGCGCTTAGGCCTTAGTCAACCACGCTGGCCAAGTGCGGGTTGGTCGACTTCACACACAACCTGTAAAGAAATTCTTTCTTCACAGGTGTGTGCAGATTTCCTCACGATGTTTTCCTTTACCGTAAAAGCGTCGAATATGAATTCAAAATTTGAAAACACATTGGTACGTGGCGGGATTCGAAACACTACCTCCCGATTGGAAGGCGACAGCCCTACGCACTACGCTATCGACGCTTTTTACAAGCTACAAGATAATGTATGTACCGTAATACAATACTAGACGTAAATATAAAAAACCAGCTTTGCCCGCGACTTCGTTCGCGTGAAATAAGTAATTTGGATAGCTTACTATTTATCCATTCTACTTATATCCTTCCTCACAACTCAAACTATCTTCATACCAAATTTCATCTAAATCCGTTCAGTGGTTATTGATTTCCCATAGAAAATCCACCACCCCCTTCTCATCCTCTTAAAGGATGATTTCTGCGATAAAAACTATCCTATATCCTTTTTCGGGACTCAAACTATTTCTATACCAAATTTCACACATTTCACACATTCGCATTGGTATGTTTCTGCGTAGGATACCTACATGAACAGATATACTTATTATCCAGACACTATAAGACATATAAACTTTATTGACGAAATAAATGAAATTAAAATCCCTTTACATACAATTGTACTTACACAGTACAATGTTCTTTCAATGAAAACGGAGTAGGTAAACTAAGCGATAGTTATTCTTGCATTAAATCACGGCGAAGGATGAGACGTAGCGACGGGCGCTCTATAATTCCACGTCAGACACGTGTTGTGACGTCAATATTCCCACGGCCAGAACATCCTACGTGCTATCGGATTATCTCAATTGACAGGACCCAATAGTATCAATGGGGTAATAGGATACAGTTATGTAAGAAAGATACCATGTGTGTAATGGTACCATATAAGCTAGGTTTTAAGTTAAAAAAATAGGGTTTTTAATTACAAAATAAATTTATTTCGTTTGGTTTGTCACGCATTAAATTATTATTGAGTTAAAAAAGCCCTGATGCTAAGAAACGAAGTAATGAAGTGTGCAAAGGAAGTAATAAATACGACATTTGAACACTCAAGTGCTAACCGAGATCATCCTCGTGTTTCTTGTTACTTCTTATAAATAACATAAAAAGTTAATAGCCAGTTTCACTAACCTCGTCTTAGCTAACACAATCCTTAGAAGAATGCTGTCACTTCTTGTCTTTAATGAAAAGAATGTGACAGCAGGCCACTTAAGATAGTCCTAAGGTTGGTGCAATTTATGCCATAAGTGTCACAATTTAATCACCTACCACTTCAAAACGTTTGTGATGTTTGTGCTGTATACTGGCGAAGTTAGACAGATTTAAAGGAGAGACTTAACCCCGAATTCACCAACCTCTGAGACCTGGAACCTCAATACTATCAGAGTTATTTGATTTTAAACTGAAAGCAAAAACTTTCAAGTGATAACCATAATCAGCTCTTAACAAACACAAAATGACACGTGACAGACGTGAGCGGTCTCGTGCCCACTCATAACCAAAAATCTCATAACCAATACGCAAAGGTCCCACTCATAACTGCTGATGTGAGAAGACGAAACTCATAACCAACACAACTACACAATTATGTACAGTCGCTTTAATAATTATTAACAACATTAACAAAAAGGGTGAATAATATTTTAAATCAAAGTAAAAAGCTTGGTATAAAAGAGGTGTAAAGAGGCATCTTGCAGGTCGGCAAGGTGAGGGTGGCTATTGCGGTGTGTAATCTCTCTCCCGCATTAAAATTAGACAGCACAAACAATACAGAAGACAAAATGAAATTTTTATTTAACAAAAAATTAAACCGACTTCAAAAACACTAAAATGTTATAAAATTATAATAATACAGAACATCATAGTTTTATATTGAAGTGCGTGGCAAATTTTAACTAGTATATAGTATATATATTTTTTAAGATTTTCCAGGTGATTATTGCTTGGCACCGACTATAATATAAAACTGTGATGTTGTTTGTATTCTTATATTATTTATGACTTTTTGGTGTTATGGAAGTCGGTTTTATTTTTTGTAAAAAAAAATTCAGAACCATAAAATACCAAAACCTTATCCTAAATGTAACAAATAATTTCTGAAAACCGCATCAAAATCGATTCAGCCAAACGCGAGATAATCGCGGACAAACATACATACAAACATACAGGTCAAACTGAAAACCTTCTTTTTTAACCGACTTTGAAAAAGGAAGAGGTTTTATGTTCGACTGTATCTATTTTTTTAAGTCCGTTAAAAAGGATCTGCTAATTTCATAAATGAAATTTCTTCCAGCAGACCTGCGAAAGGAGAAATTGTCATATATTAGAATTTGCGTGTATAGCAGCTTAGAAGGCGATCAAATAGTAAAAAAATATATAAAATTAAACGTAAAAAAACCTTTTTAAAAACAAGCTTTTATCTAAATGCGCTAAAAAGAAAAAAATAACTTTTACACTAAAACTTTTACTTATAACGTCATTTCATATTTGACACAATTTATATGAAATAAAAGGCTTCTCGCGAAATTTACTTGTGTGTAGTAAGTAGTTACTTAAATTATATTACGTAAGCTGAAATTTAGTATACAAAATTTCAGCTTAATCGGTTAAGATATCTACTTCTAAATTGATTTTCAAGCTTTAGAAGTCCGCCATATTGGATTAATAGTGACGTCATATTATTTTTCGAGTTACTTTTAGCAAGACCATTTATTTAATACCCATATTGTAGGGATGCATTAAAAATAATTGGTCCGCCATCTTGGGTATGCCGCCATCTTGGATTTAGAATGACGTCACACAGTCAACCATGCATTGTCATCCAAACTGAATGTGTATACATTTCAGCTCAATCGGTTAAAGATATCTGCTTCAAAATTGAGTTGCAAGATTTCACCCGAACATACATACTTACATTGCAAGTTAAATAAAAGCTTGTACATAAAACCATACTATATAACATACTAAATAAAAAATATGAAGAAATACCTATTACACAAATAATATGAATATTATTAAATTTTTATATACTCGTATCATAATTAAGACTTGTATAGATAGTATTCTCAAATGCGGCGCTTGAAAGAGTCGATGAGATATAGCTATCAGGACAAACTAATTCTCAATCACTTCTCAATATTGTTATTTTTGTTGAAGATGTCACGGAGAGAAACTATTCATGTATTCCTCGCACTAAGATTTGTTTAGTGCTTACCCGTGGTTCTACCGTTGGTACTACGGTTAGTATAGTACTACGGGTATTTTTTGTTGCCCGATCCCGGATTTGGTGACAATGAGACTAATCGAGAACTACACCCCCTCAAATAAAAAAAATATTTTCCAAATCAGTTAATAAATGACAGAGTTAGCAAAGGTAGCAAACGTAAAAAAAGAACATACAATGGAAATGATAAAGTCCCCCTATTTGTGAAGTCGGTGAAAAAGTGAAATGACTCGCAATTGAAAGCTGCGTTAAAGTTGCTTTTAAAATAGTTTTATTAAAGCGTTCCTTAATTTCTTCAAAATAATATAAAAATTAAAACCAATAGTTACCCACATTGTGTTCTTTGATTGTCAAAGATAATAAGTAGTACTACAGGCAAAATTAATCACCCGTAGTACTACCGGACACGTGAGTAGTAGCACGGGTAAGCACTGGATTTTTTGTGTATTGCGTCTTGAAATGACAGTTAAGACTGTGTTGCCGTTTGTACTGTAACTAAATATTTCTTTGTAGTATGAAATAAAAAAAAAACAAAAAGTACCTAATTTAAAATTAGTATGCAAGTATATAATAGTAAGCAAGCACTATTGGTCTCAAATGTACTTCAAAGTTTAGGTATTTGCTTTTTTTATGTTCGATTATGAGTTACTCCTCTAAATTAAATATTTTATAAGTTTAAAATTCATTTCATAACCATGGTTATGAGAGGGTCCTCAAGTCAGTTATGAGTTGCTACATTTTATTCCAGTTATGAGTTCCTGGTTATGAGTGGGCGCGAGACCCGTGAGCGTAGTATACCTCGTACGCTTAGGTAGGGCTGTTGGCACTTCATACCAAAAAAAAATATTTTACAAAAAATAAAAACCGACTTCAAAAACACTGAAAACACTGTGACCACCCTAGGAGTATACTCTATCGAATACAAAAAGAAATTTGAAAATCGGTCCACAATTGGCGGAGTAATCGCGTAACATACACACAAAACACGTTGGAAACACCTTAAAATTTAAGGGTTTTCCTCGATTTTCGTGGGATCCCATCATCAGATCCTGACTTTGGTAACTATGGGACCACCCTTGGAGTATACTCTATTGTATACAAAAAGAATTTTGAAAATCGGTCCACAACTGGCGGCGTAATCGCGTAACATACACACAAAAAAAAAACATTCCCATCGAATTGAGAACCTCCTCCTATTTTGAAGTCGGTTAAAAATAATTTATTTAGTTTATATGGGTAAGAAGTAGGTTTGTCAGCCCTAATATTTTTCTTACAGAATCTCTACTTACTCTACTTCTGATGAATACATATCCCTTAAATCTTATTGGGGTGTTCAGTTACACCCGGTATACTATTACCGTGCCTAAGATAAGAAGAGGTTGGCCATCAGTGTCGGTGACATAATATACAAATTGTTTTGGCTCGCGATTCGCTTCCCACTTCTGCAAAGAAGTGATGGAACTGAAGGAGCGTCATTAGCGAAAGCCCCCTGGCGTCGGAGGGTAGCCGTGCGACGATGGGTCGACGAATTACAATCCTTTATTCCGCCGTCCTAGTGGGGGTCGGCGAGTTTCATGGTTGGGTACCGTGTTGCCTGCATTGCACTCAATGGGCATGCACGTAGTTGCCTATCTATGGCCGGAGAGGTGATCCCGAGGGATTTAGTGGGTAGTGGCGATCTAATGCCGTGAAGTCTCACATACCCCTACCTAAGAATAACCTCGGATGGTGCGCAATCCCCTCGTTAAAAAATGTCTTGGCTGTGATGTCTTGGATGTGAGCAACTCTAATAACAGTCACGTTGTTGACGTGTTTTTGAGGAAAATTTTACATATTTTTTTAAAATCATTAGCAATATTATTGATATGCTATAGGTTCCATGAGTAAATCATCAGCATCATTAGCTTCACTTCTCTTTTAAATGTAAGGTTACACTATTTCGAGTTTTTAACTCACTGTGAATTAAAATGTCGCAAATATTGAGCTCAAGGTATCATTGTGGCCATGTTTAATACCAACTATACTAGGTATAACGAATTAGCGAATAATGATTTAAATATGTCATTCTAAAATTAATGAAGTTTTTCGAGTAATATTAGAGATGCCGGCCTTGGAATATGCGGTTAAATATGAGACTTGAACTCTGCTGCATTATTAATTCATTGCCTAGACGCTTCGATTTAAATTTAAAATGCAGTTTTGATCAAAATTTGGAGCTATAAGCAGAGATTTAATCTCTGACTATAAGTAGCTTTATTTTGAATTGAAGTAGAAATTATTGTATCAGTTTTGTTTCTATGGTGTATATTTATGAAATGCCGACGATGACAGACATTGCATTCAAACAATCGTTGGTTATTTAATTTCGAATCATAATTATATTTTTTCATGACATTTTAGACTAATATACAAATAGTCACAAATATTAGTAACTTCCTACTGGAATATTACCTTTGCCTATTTAGGCACGTGACTAGAAATATATTGGACGATGTGATCGCTGTGGACTCGCCACCTACCTTCCAATCGGGAGGTCTGGGGTTCGAGACCGCCACGTACAAATGTGTATTTCGTTTTTCGAATTTCATATGTACGAGTACCTACATTTGTTTTTTTTTTATTGCAGAAATTTGGCAAACAAGCAAACTGCCCACCTGGTGGTAAGTGGTAACAGTTACCTATAGTACATGTGGCTCCTGTGAAATCCGCAGCAAAACTGCAACCCCCACAAGAACCACAGTGTACGTTGCCAACTTGTGACTTAGGATGTCAAGTCACGGTACCCAGTAATTTCTGTGCCATATCTTACCTTTCAAACCGGAACACAGCAATGCAAGCACTGCTGCTTTGCGGCAGAAATAGGTAAGACGGAGGTACGTTTGACGCTCCTACGGTGAAGGAAAACATCGTGAGGCAACTTGCAAACCAATCCGCACTGGGTCAGCGTGGTTCACTAAGCTCTGTCACCCTTTTTTTTTTAGGAGGGAAAATCCTTCTTACGGATTCGACAAGGGGCCGACTGACGAGGACACCCCAAGGATATGCCGGACTCGATTAGAAGACCCCATACCGGCTAAACACCCTCCAGATACTTCTACCTCCGTGGAGACACAATCGGGATCGGCGTTAGCCATTCCCCGATTAAGCTCTGACACCCTAACTTTTAAGGTAGGCTCGAGCCCTTCGGTGGGGACGTATATGAGCTGTTATGATGATATTGCTTTAATTACATATTTTAGATACAAAGAATTAAAAGCTTAGAATTAGGTGCTTATCTTGGCGACCGCAAGTCAAAGCTGTTCGCAAGAAGCTCTTCGCTGCTTATGGTTCACTCAACAGATTTCGTAATTTTCTCCCGATTAGTACTAAAATAGAACTAGCACAATCACTTCTGCTTTCTCTTCTCGATTATGCTGATTGTGCCTGGGTGGATCTGTCTGAGGAGCTTCTCGACAAGCTGGAGCGTCTGCAAAATGTGGCCATTAGATATATTTTTAACTTACGAAAATTTGATCATGTTTCTTACTATCGCTCTCAACTCAAATGGCTTCGAATCCGACAACGTAGAGACTTACATGTCTTGTCCCTTCTTTACAATATTGTTACTGTTTCATCCAATGTCTCCACCTTATCTTAAGTCCCATTTCTCTTTCCGGTCCACTTCGTCGAGTCGTAATTTACGATCTAATTACATTTTATTCCTGGACATTCCGCCTCGCACGACTCAATTTCTGACGTACTCGTTTCCTTCTCAAGCCGTCCGGCTATGGAACTCCCTCCCTGAGAGTATTAAGAGAGCTCGTACGCTAGATTCTTTCAAATCTTTAGTTCGTAGTCACTTCCTATCCACAAATCCTTAACCGCTATACTGTTATTTGTGTTCCTTTCCTATCACACAAGCAATATTTATTCCTATTTCTGCACCCTTCCCCTTGATTGTCCTTTTTCTTATTTCCCTGTCTTAAGGTTGCCTGGAAGAGATTGCTTTTTAGCAATAAGGCCGCCTATTTGTACATATATATTTTTTTTTTTTACATTTGTATCCCATTGTCATACAATTTTTGTACAATAAAGAGTTTATTATTATTATTATTATTAAAACTACTAATTTTGAATAAGTTTAGTTAATGACCATTAAAGCCAAAGCGTTATTATGAACTTTGTCTACCGATGTATACCTTCTCTAATAGACATTATCTATAGGTTTTATTGTTCCCGTGTATTATTTCTAAAATAAGTTCTTATCCTGTATGCTTTAAAAAACACAGAATATACAATATACTAAATCTATTTATAATTTATAGTGTTTTACCTCATAGAAATACAACAACTTCAATGAAATTGATCTTTCTAATGACGCTATTGATTGGTTCACCAAATGATGTTTTACTTTCGGATTTTAGTTGAAAATGTATATTATGTTTTATTTGTTATTTTACATTAGCTCCATTGTATCCTAAAATATGGGTTTTGTGCCAGAATTAAGCTTATTTTATTATATTTTATTTATTTTAGTCAGTTCTATGTCCTGTTTGATATTCGGCTCAGGCAAAAAGATTATTTTAAAAAATTATTTGAATGTGTATTCAAATGTATTCTTATATTTGGAAAATAAAAATAAAGGAAAGTACTGTTTCCTTTGAGCAAAATTTATAATCACCAATTTTTTAGTACCTCCCTTCTAGTGAACGTCATTAATTTCCAGAAATATCAGAATAATCTCAAAGATGAAATAAAAGAAAAACACTATGCTTATTTTATAAATTCAAAACCATAAACAATAAAAGTAGATATCTATAGTACGTGATTGATTATGATACAGTTCATTCAACTCCTAATGGTTTAAGCAAAACATTTACCTAGTCTTAAGTAAATCCTCTGAGCTTTTAAAGCTATACCTATTTCTCACCTTTGACATCGGCATTACTTAAAGCGTCATTAGAATAAAAACGAAAAAGATGTTACCTACAAGGTAGCAAGAACAAAAACCATAATGACTAGTTAAAATTAACAATGCTTATGTTTTGAACCAAAACATATCTTAAGATCTACCTATCTTAAGATTTTCAAAATATATTTTATTATTTTTATTTAACACTTTATTGTATAAGAGATATTGTTTAATTGGCAGATTTAATGCCTTAAGTTGCTCTACCAGTCAACCACGAAGAAAAATTTGAGGCAATGCAAGAAACACATGAAAAAAAAATACATCACTTCAAAACTTCTAACTTGCTTAACTAGACAAAAAAGAAAAAAAAAATATGTTTATACACAAATACATACATGGGCCAAAATACTTTTTGATATCTAAAAATCGGTCACACACAAATACACACAATTATGGTTCGGATCACAAATGAAAGCCAGGAAGGGTGTCGATAAAATGTTTACTTTCATCACATGTTAATAATTTTTAATAATTTATTTAACGTTTTAGAACTAACTCCGTTATCATCAGTGATCATCGCCTTATGACATCTTAATACAATCTAACTTTTTGCTGTGTTAATTAACCAATTACCTACAACTACTTCTGCTAACCGATGACCCTGTTGCGAAAACCATACATTCACCACTTTCAACTCATCTCTTGCTGTCTCTTACACACACACACACACACATGCCTTAATATACGAGTATCATAATTTTTTCTCGCTCAACTATAACAACTATAATTTCCGGTTATGCGATGGTTAGGCGTCATTCTTACATTTGCATTCTTCACTCTTACAGACTAAATATGCTTCATACAGACCACATAAACATTCATACGATTCATACATTCCGAAACTTGCATATTACACAAAATCATACATCATTCAAAATCGTCGTAAAATAGATGTAAAATATGCTGATAAGAGAGATAGCAAAGGCCTAAGGTACTGTTCACGCAAAGCTTTTTTAACCTAGCTTTGTTGGGGAATCGTGAATGCCCTGTGAATGCGCGTTCTACAGTCGTACAGCTGTGACAAAAAATAGAGATTTAATTGATTTAATTTTATTGTTAAGATACTGTAATTAACACGGATTCTTTATTATATTTATGTATTAAACACTTAAGTTTCATTTATCTCATATATGAGTTGTTGACACATAATTTTCCAAAGTTATGACCAATCAAGGCTTAAGGAGACCGATCCAAATTCGAATTATCCAATTAAGCAAATTGAACAGTTGTTCAGACTGGCGCTTCCATTGATCTTGACCTCTATATACGCCGGAGAATTTTCGGACTTAATGAACCGTTCGGCTAAAGGCTACACATGAACCTGACAATTCCGTGTCTTGAATAGAAAAAACTTCAGCTAAATAAAACAGATCATTAATATTCTGTACACGGCTTACGTTTGATTGCCCAACAAGAAACTCACAAGCTAAGAATTCTGGCTTCAGTGGTAGAAGTACAATGTAATCTGTGAAAGTCAATTAAGAAACATAATTCCTAAAATATTTCGTTGACAGATTGTTAGGCACTGACACTGCATTAAGGTCGAAAATTTCAATAGATATGTCAAGTTTATTTATTTATTTATTATATGGTACATTAACAAGCTCACATCCATAGTTAGGCTTAAATACACTCCCGGACACCTAAATCGAGCCACTTTGCACTTATGGATTATATCGTCCATAACTTTTAAAAAAATTTTGGTCGACCTTAAAGTTATATTCAATGTTATAGCTGGCATATTCATAATCAGCACATCAGACTGAACATGATACATCAACTACAAAATTGCATAAAAACTTTATGGTCCAAATATTTTTTAAATGTTATAGACGATATAATGCAAAAGTGCAAGATGGCTCGATTTAGGTGTCCCTGAGTGTATTAGTTAAGTAGTATTGAACTGTGATGCAACCCAAACATATTATGTACACAACTCGAAAGAATAAATCTTAAAAGTAACAAAATAAAACTTATAAATTCTTAAAATAAAATAAAACTCATTTTGAATATGCAAATAAAAATCTGTAACATATAACATAGAGAAAAAAAACATCATAAATTTAAATCTTAATGAATATAACACAAAAGTATTGGATGCCAGTGAGTCTTATGCCGAGTCAAACGATGCCTAGTTGCTTGTAAACAGTGTACGCAATAAGTCGTCATAGCAGCATTCGTAGTTCTTATGGTGCCATATTACGATATTCGAACTCAGATGGGTAGCAAATTAAATTCCTTGACTGTACACTAATATAGTTCGGTGAAAAAAACGCTGACACGCAATATAAAAGGATTGATGATCTCTGCATGACTGTACTACGCAGTGTCGAATGACACTGACACGACGGGCTCATATATTATTTTGGTATTTCTTGACTCCATAATGTGACTTTACAAGCTTTAGAAGAGCATAATGATGAGAGGGAAAGAATTGTCCATTAGCTTTGTACGCGAATGGGTTGTTCCAGTAGACCAGCCATCGAACTTTGGGGCAGTGTAATTTTTTTCCTGGCGGAAATATGTGTGTGTTACATAAGAAATGTGATATAGTTAAACACACACTTTAAGATTTTATATTAATTGAAATTTTAATTGTAGAGTTTAAATAAACATTATTAAATGTTATTTTAACATTGAAAATATTATTTAGTAGTTTGAAAAATGGTTATTAAAAATGTTTTGACAATTACGATCATCATTTACTCTCGACGAGTTTGTACACTGTATACCTATATGAATTTACTTTAATGGGTCCTGCACCTGATATCAGTCCGGTCCTGTATAGGCTTACCGTCTTATATAACTAATGCAAATAAAGAAACAATTAGCACTTGTGTTAGCGTGCATTGTACAATGTACTTGTACATTATATATTAAGATTTTACATTATTTCAAATTTTAATTGTAGAGTTTAAATAAACATTATTTTAACATTAAAAAAATTATTTAGTAGTTTTAAAAATGGTTATTTAAAAATGTTTAGACAATTACGATCAACATTTTCTCTCGACGAGTTTGTACACTGTCTGTATACCTATATGAATGAACTTTAATGGGTCCTGCGCTGCGCCTGATGTCACTCCGGTCATGTCATCCTAACAGGCAAATTAGCAGTTTGGTTCTAGATTCAGTGATTTTATCCTATGAAAAAGGTTACCTTTATACTTTGTCAATCCATTAAAACAACATGATTTTAATGAAGAGTTTTTATGACGATACATCAAAAACGTAAGTAACAAGTATCATTTTATATACGTAATAAATATAATCACATATTTGTATTCAAAATTATAAGAATTATGCGTAATTTAATCACCTTTTTTAACCGTAATATTACAATAAGAAGAGCAAATTTTTAAATTCACAAATACTCAGTCTTCTGTGGTAAGAAATAATCAAAAAATTTTTTTTACAAAAAATAGAACCGACTTCAAAAACACTAAAAACTTAAAAATAATCTTCTCCTATATTGAAGTCGGCGCCAAACGATGATCTCCTAGAAAGTGTTAAAATTTGTCACCGACTTCAATATAGAAGATTATTTTTAAGTTTTCAGTGTTTTTTGAAGTCGGTTCTATTTTTTGCAAAAAAAAAATATTTTTAACTTTTTAGTGAATGAAATCTTTTTAGGGAAAGAAACCCTAATTTAATTCCAGCTCACCTTCGGTGGGCTGGTATTAAACTAGTGTTTTCCTCGATTTTCTATGGGATCCCATCATCCGATCCTGACTTTGGTGACCATGGGACCACCCTTGCAGTATACTCTATCAAATACAAAAAGAATTTTGGAAATCGGTTTAAAAATGACGGAGTTATGAGGTAAGAAACATTAAAAAAAACATACAACCGAATTGATAACCTCCTCCTTTTTTGAAGTCGTTTAAAAACTAAGTTTACGTCATCACAGCTCATATACGTCCCCACCCCACCGAAGAGCACGAGCCTACGCTATGCTAGTGTGATTAGGCCTTAGTCAACTATGCTGGCCCAATACGGATTGGTCGACTTCACATAGTACACCTTTGAATTTCTTCGCAGATGTATGTAGTTTGCCGCACGATATTTTCCTTGACCGTAGGAGCATCGCAAAATGTATATATGAAATTCGAAAAACGAAAAAGATTGATACATGGCTGGATCGAACCACGGGGAGGTCACAACAAAGTTAACTTGGTAGCCCTCCCTTGGCGAGTCAGGCCCTTTTTTTTTACAAGAGAAAAAATACAGTCTTTACGGTATTCGACAAGGGAATTGAGCTGACTAGGCCACCCCAAGGATATGCAGGACTCGGGTAGAAGACCCACTACCGGCTAAAAACTCTCTAGATACTTCTACCTCCGTGGAGACACAATCGGGATCGGCGTTGGCCATTCCCCGATCTAGCTCATTTACACCACTGTGCCTGTTCCCAGGAGGTGCGTTCGGGGAATGGCTACTCCGATTCCGAGTGTACCTCCACCGGTGGCGGAAAGGTACCGGAATGTAGTTAAGCCGTGTATGGGGTTTTTATAAATCCAAGGGACAGCCTTGTCAGCTTCAGAACCTTGTAAATCGTAAAGAGATTCCGACGCCCTAAAAAAAGGATCGAACCACGGACCTCCCGATTAGAAGGCCAGTGCTGAGTCCACAACTAAAAAATTA
Source organism: Schoenobius gigantellus (assembly GCA_963935595.1). Lineage (NCBI taxonomy): Eukaryota > Metazoa > Arthropoda > Insecta > Lepidoptera > Crambidae > Schoenobius > Schoenobius gigantellus. The sequence continues at coordinate 27,253,078 of OZ012547.1, read as the reverse complement.
AGCTTAATTGATAATAACTTTTTAAAGTTCTTTCTATAAAGTCTTAACTCTCAAAAAATCTAAATTTCTATATCATTATAACAAACAAACCTGACTACAAAAAAGAAATACGAACCATTATTAGGCGTGATTAGATTCCTTTTAATAACAAAAACGTATTTAAAATTATTGCAAAAAACTAATTCTAAACGCTACAAAAGACAATAATAATCTTCAAATATTACGAAGGCTTAACATGAAGAAAAAAGTACAAAATGTCTCATTGTAAAATAACTCCTTTGGCCTTTTCTCTATAATAACGTTTTCTTGTTTTTGTTTTTTTGTGTTGTGAAGATCAGTTACTTTTTATGCTTTCTCTTCTCAAATTTTCTACATTTTTTTGTTATCTCGGCGTTCTTTAGCAGCTTGCGGCATTTTGAAGTGTTGAAAAATCATAAAACTATAGATTTTTATAAGATATAAAAATACTCCACAAAAACAACTTGTCTCATATTCGCTCAAACGGCAATATGAGATAAGTTGATATTTCCTATTTACCTTTCTATTTAATTTACTTTCAAATAACAGAATGGTGGTAAGCTGCGTAGCTTACCACCATTCTGTCAACATTCTGTATATTAAGGGCCTGTTTTACAACTAAGAAATAAGTTCTGAGTAGCTTACCTGACAAATGAATCGGCATAATTTTATATTACCAATTTACTCTTAGGGCCTGTTTTACAATCAATAAATAAGTTTTGAATAGCTTATTTGACATATTTGTCAAATTATCTGTCAAGTAAGCTATTCAAAACTTACCTTTCGATTGTGTAACAAGTTTTCGATATTAGAAAAATACTAGCAAAAATCAACTTGTCTCATGTAGTTGATTTTTTCTAGTATTTTTCAAATATTAAAATTTATTTTATAAAAAAATATTGTACCTAAATGCAAAAAATTAAAAACTACATTCATGAAACTATGTTGTCCGTATCTAAAAAGTCACTTTCATGGCCTTTCGTCACCTTCGTGTCCAAAAAGCCACGAAAGCCACTAAAAGATTAGGAAAAGCAAGCTAAATCATATACAACGTAAATATCTCTTACATTTCGGGCTTTCAACTAGATGACTTGATATCAATTGCTAAAATAGATTGCGAACAATATTGTCCACGCAAGTGATTGGAATGCACATGATATGCATAGGAATAAATAAAAACTTACCAATATTTTATCTCTCCGAGTGATAGTCCCTCGTCTGAATTATTCTATAATACGTACACGACTGATATTTTATCGAATCGAACTCTTATGACTTGTTCCTAAAGTTATGTTCGACAGCAAGTCTTCATAACTACGCAAATTTTAAGTATCTAAATCGTGTGACCGACACTTATTGGGTGTTTTATAAAAAATAAAGACAAACACATTTTTATTAGACTATTATGTGTAAAGTGTATTTAATTACGATGATTTTAGTATATGTTACATACAAATACGGTGAATTTTGGTGATGTAGTAGCTAAATGTTTTATTGAAACGGGAAGTGTGACACGATGAGAACGTAAAAAATCACCCCGATTTTGACAAAGTTCATCAATTTTTAAAATGTATTATTGCTCCAATTTTAAATAAAATTAGTTTGTTTAGTAGCTTAATACATGTTTGATCTTTCGGTATAAAAGTTGTATTCTTAAATTCAACCGTTTAAGAAATATAATGAAATTTAAGCTTAGATGAGAATTACCCAACTAATGCAAGTGAAGAAACAATGAGCACTTTATTAGCGTGCATTGTACTTGTGCATTATACAAAGTGGAAAGTTGATACGAGAATTAATTTACTCTAGGACACCTAATTATTTTTAAAGCCTGTATTTAAAAGTAAAAAAAAATATCTCGCCTTTTCTTTACAGAATATTACTTTTTATTTTTATAATTTATCTACAGGATGTATAACTTCCTAGTCCTGACGTCATAGACCCTGTATCGGTGTAAACAGATAATTATAGTGTGAATTGTGATTGTTTTTGTTGGTTCCTTAATTTTCACACAAGCAGATACTGCATCTTTGCCGTTCGATGCGTTCATTTTATTTCCATTTTTTCCACAAAATTTTTATTATTATTTGGACGCAAACTTAATAATCATTTCAGTTTACTATTATCATCATCACAGCCCATCTACGTCCCCACCGAGGGGCACGACTGTACCCTATGTTAGGATTAGGCCTTAGTCAACCACTCTGGCCGACTTCTTATAGGTACACCTAGTGTTGCCATCCGTCCAGATAAAGCCGGACTTTGCCGGCTTTTTGACCGGCCCGTCCGGCTTTTGTTAGGCTTTTTATAGTATGGTTCAATCAATTCAATCAATCACTTCAGTCAGAAGCAAACGAGCGAGCGAGACGAGATTGGCTGACTCACTCGCATCTGTGTTTCATTAATTTTTTTTATCAATAATCTCTTATTTTATCGTCCGGTTTTGGTATTGAAAAGTCCAGCTTTTAAATATGTGATTTATTTGATATTTTTGTTTTTTTTTTAAATTTTAATCTCCGGCTTTGGGACCCAAACGTCCGGCTTTTTTGAAGGGTAAGTCCGGCTTTATGATTTTTAGAGATGGTAACTCTAGGTACACCATTGAATTCCTTCGCAGATGTATGCATTTTACGAATTTCATATTTATGTACATTTATCTGACGCTCCTATAGTGAAGGAAATCATCACTGTTTTTTTAACATGCCAACTTAGAGGAATCGCCACTGACAAGGAGTGCTATGTTTCAGGTAACATTACGATAGAGACTATTTATGGACAATAACAATAAAAGAGAATGTCGAAAGCAAAGCGAAAAGAAGTAAATAACAGGAACCCATCTCAATACAGTGAGAACGGAGTACAAGGTCATATTAATATTTAACTCTGAATTCATGATGAAGGTAACTGCGTTTACAACAGTAGCAAGGGAGCTTCACCGTAATATTAAATGCATTCCATTACAAAATTAAATTAACAACGGGTCTCTGAGGGTGTTTCGCAAGGTTTAAAGCTTACACGTGCAAAGCTCGAGTATTCTGTAAGTACCCGTATGTCAGTACAACATTTAACTACTTAATCGACTCTTTTCGATTACTATATTATTTCTGACTTATCTAAAACTAGCTGAGCTCGCGACTTCGTTCATGTGGATGTCGGAAAGTAATGTTATACAGCCTTCCTCGATATTTGGACTATCCAACACAAAAATAATTTTTCGATTTGAATTAGTAGTTTCTGAGATTAACACGTACAAGCAAACAAACAAATAAACTCTTCAGCTGTATCATATTAGAAAGTAAGTATAGATGTTAAGAGCTTTTATTAATAAAAAACTAATGGCCATTTATCTCGGTTTAAAGAGGTATTGACCCGTTAACCTGCCGATAGCTGCACAAGTTACAGTATAGTTATTGTGCAAAGCGAATCGTGCAAAATTTGTACATTTTTAGGGTTCCGTACCTCGAAAGGAAAAAACGAAACCCTTATAGGATCACTTTGTTGTCCGTCCGTCCGTCTCTCTGTCTGTTAAGACCCTTTTTCTCAGGAACGCGTGGAGTTATCAAGCTGAAATTTATATCAAATACTCAGGTCTACTGACCCTTGGAGCTGTGAAAAAATCAAACTTCTAAGCCAACGCAATCAAAACATACAGCCGTTTATGCCGCAAATTTCCGCAAATTTTCGACACTCGCAAGGGAATTAAAACTTATGCGGCCTTACAAATAAAAAACTTATTCCTAGGAATAACCTCGGAATAGTTATTCCGTGTTTTGTCTTATTTTGACATATTACATCTGACATGTGCTAAAACAAGACAAAACATAGAATAAATTATTCCGAGGATTATCCTCGGTATAAGTTTTTATTTGTAAGGCCGACAGGGTACTTCCCGTGAACTCAGAATCTTGAAATTTGGTATGAAGTAACGTCTTATAGTACAGATAAAGGAAAAAATTGCGAAAACATAACAGGGTAGCCCATGGCCTTCATGTCACCTAATGGTATGTGTTAGCCAAAAATGAAAGAAAGCTTCACCTGGACTGCTCAGCAGCTGAGGAACTGGCTGACATCTCAAATTTTCGGAGCACAACAATATTAACATTATTATTATGGTGACAAACTTAACGATTGCAGTTAGCCAAGCAGAAAAAATTCTGCCCCTTTGCAACGTAGAACCCGGACCTCGAGATCCATCATGTGGTCTCAGCAACTAGACCACGGAGGCGGTCATGATAACTATAATAGGCATGATAACGTTAGAAGTAAATATAGGCATTTGTTTTGTACTCATTTTGATTTCAAACCATTCTACAAGAATAAGGAAAATAGTGCAGTCATATTAGGGGTTTAAGCTCGGGATTAGGGATAATAAGCTGTAAACTCGTATACCTACACCTTCATTTTGGTATTCTAAAAGTTGTCTCAAAAGTCTCATAAAATCTCGTGTCTGCGCCGTAAGTTATTCGTATGTAATACACTTACGTGATCAAACATTGTAAGGTAAGGTGTTAGATGGCGACCATGAAACAAGTGTCAATTCCTAGTTAAAATAAAATTTCGTTCCATTTGTTACGTATATTTTACAACTTTATTTTTCTATTGATTTTTATAAAATTTAATTAATAGACTTTTACAATGTCATATAACAATAAAATATTTTATTTACACAAACATTTTTGATGTTTCTCGAAACGAGTAAGTATACATAAATTGGTAAGATCTGAAGTATCACCCATAATAATATGTCATGAAAACGAGTATAGTGTACCCTGCAGTCGAATGCTTTTCGTTTGTGTATGTTGAATAAATAACATACAATGCAGGTGGTACTACAAACATAAAGGAAGAGCATTACAGTCTGTTTGCAATTCATTTGGTTTCCCGCCACCCTCCCCCTACCTCCTAAGCGCCTCTTTACAATTTACGAGTTATGGGATGAAGGTCGCGGCGGCATGTCATCTCCATTCCGCCCAAAGCCAACTGTTTTCACAAAGCGTAAAACGAGAAAAAAGACTAGAAAACCGCTGAACGGCTCCCGTCTACACTTTAACTGCGACAGTAATGTTCTAGCTAGTGATGTGCTTCGTTTGAATATAAACTTGCGCCATGTTACAATGTGAGCATATTGACGGTATAATCAGTATAGTCATCCTTTCTTGTCAATCAAATTCATTAATTTTTATTTTTTTTAACACGAATTTTTTTCTTTAGCGGCTGTAACGTCAACAATCAGTTGAAATATTTAAAGTTACTAAGTTTTTGCAACTCTAAAACTAAATCTATAAAAATATTGCTTGACATTCGGTCGTGAATACGGTGGAGCATTACTGAATAAAAAAGAGGAGCATTTTTTTTCCTTTAAGCACGTGAAGTTCACACACTCGCGCTTATAGTTGAATAAATACAATATGTCTGCTTGATCATGGTGGAGAGATTCCACCACTGGCTATCAAATTCAAATTCATTTTTTCGTATTTGAATAGGGGTATCCGTGTGTGATTGTTACGAAAACCACGATGTTCACATCCCTTACTTCGTACGAATGCTCTAAAATATTAAGTGAAGAGAACTTTTTGGATCTAACTTATATTGCCTGTTATGCATGCGAATCAGCCGTAACTAACTGCTAAATTATGCCCTTTATTTTGCGGTACATCTGGAAGTTTCCAAGATTGTCTGGGTATTTTCATAAACGTCACTTATATTTGTTGATCTATGAGACTGTTATTTATGCATACCTAATGAAAGGCGTATTTAGAAATTTTGTAATTGATGTGAAACAAATGAAAGTCTCTACCAGTTGGAGAGGCCATTAAAGCATACATGTAAAATTTATCATTAATTATTGCATTTTGGATAAAAATAACCTAAAGGGAAAAGTTATATTTTTAAAACATAATATTTTTTATCATGGAAACTAGTATGCATGAAACAGAAAGTTTCGACCTGTTACAGGAACCTTCTTATCCTGAATATACTATAGAACCAACTACTGACATTTTTATCGGAAGTTTTTATATATACCTACTCCTTAACAATCAGTAATGGACTTCCGAAAAATAACGCCTGACACCATATATAACTACCATTGGCCTGCGTAGTAAGTACTGATATTTTGTCGGAAGTTTTGCTTTAAACCTACTCCTTAACAATTATTATTTTGGCGTTCAGTTTCACCCGGTATAGGCGTGCAGGAACTGAATTCCCCCTACCGAATAAGTGGGCAATTAATGTAAGTGATTGTTTGTGCTGCCATTTAATTTCATTAGTTAGATCGTTCGGCTGATGGCTTGTTGTTATTTGTTTGCTGTCGGTCACTGTATTCGTTCGTCTCGTGCTTATGACAGACGCAAATATTGGCAGGCAATCAACACAACAACTAAGTTTCACGCAGATAATTTATAATTTTTGTTTTTTATTCATACTAATATACGTCGTTTGACCTTAACATTATTTGACCAAATGACATTTGTGGTAGTTTTTAAAATTATTTAGGTATTATTTTATTAACAAAATATATCGGACTCTCAAGTTTTTATCATTAAGTTTGTAATTTTTTTATTATGAGAATAATGCACATAAATAAAATAATCAAAGTTATTAGCATTTTTGTTTATAACGTCCGCATTCAAATCTAATGAATTTACTTAGTTGTGGTTGTCACAGCTCAGCTAGGGTTAATTGCACCCTGGGCAACCCGGCAGATTTTCTGCCGCGGGCTAAGAGTCTGACAGCTGCCCCGTGGAGGGGGCGTGGTGTGGCCGGGTTTAACCCGGTAGGCCACTTCACGTGGCCATGTGGGGCGTCACCTCCCCTTCTTTTTGAAGGGGTTGTGTCGCCTGGGGACCCGCTCGCGGGTCATGGCGCGTCGCGCCTTGTGCCGTTGCCCCTTTGGTCGGGTTGGTGCGGGTCCTTGTTGAGCTTCGGCGTGTCGTTGTTCCAAGGACTGAGGCTGACCCGATCACCGTGTGGATTCGGCACACTTGTGCGGCCCCCATGAGGGGGGCGTGGGATGGCCGAGTGCTACTCGACGGGCCACCTCGCGTGGCCACCGTGGCCGCTTTTTGCGGTGGGTCGGCGCTTTGGCGCCGCTGAGCTTCGGCTCGTGTGCGCGGCGGTGGATCCAGTGGGGTCTGCCGTCGGGCAAGCCCGTTACCCCGCACTGAGCGTCGGGCCGCGTGGAAGAAAACCACAGTAAAAAATTACCACCCGGAGTATGCCCCGGGAACTCCTCTCCATCTCCATCTTGGAGAGGGCGTGAGGGGCCCGCTATTGGTGGGCAGGTGCCGCGGACGGGGTTACGGTCGGTCCGTGAGGGTTCCCACGATCTCGTTCGGCAGCGGCGCGCCCTTTGGACGTGGCTGCGCCAGGCGCCAAAGAGGTATCGAGGGATATCGAGGGGTTTAGTGGGAAGTCGCTCGCTGCGGAGTCCCACACACCCTTGCCCCTGCGGGGGCTTGGACGGTGCGCAAACGCATTCCCCTCGTAAAAAAGGGTTATTTGTAAAACACCAGCAACCTTGCAGAATTAGATAGATAACATCATTAAGTATAACTTTTGTTTTACGAGTTTTAAGATAACAAAAATCAATTTTCAAGTTTTTATTGCACTGTTGTGACATTGATAAGTCTATGTTTTATTTATAAACGACGACGGAAAACGACCCTACGCTTATGCGCTGTGCTCGAAGAGTTAGAAACATTCTAGTCTAGAGGTATATAAAATTAATACTTATTTTTGTATGAAAGTAAAATCTAACGAATTATCATAAGTCGTAGAGCAAACGTTGTTGTTAATGATGTTAGCTATATAATCCTACGAGGCTGCAGGTCTTTACAAATAACCCTGTATATCGTTTGGTCACTGGGAAAACAGCGTAAGTGCATTATTAAGAAAAGGACAAGAAAAGCCATTTTTTCTCATGTTCCGAATGTTCCAAAGAAACACAGTTATTCCTACAAAACTGTTCAGCTATTAGTAAACTTTTGACTCATGTAGGTACACTCGAGTAGGTACATTGATCGACATACTTAATTGACTTTACATTAAGGCAGAGTTGGTAGTGTATACATATTTTTGGAACTTTGACAGTATCGATCACACACTCGAGTGTACATTAAAAAATTGTGAAGTATCGGATTAGATGAAACATAATAATATAGACTTTTAGAAACTTTGATATAGCGGCATTCTTGCATAAATAATAATTAATATAAAAATATTTTCCAAAAAATAAATCCAAAAAAAAAATATTTTCCAAAGAATATTCACGACTTCTTCTTTTTATTTTTGAAGTCGGTGCGGATGATCGTTGTTCATGTGTAAAAAATTGACACCGACTTAAAAATAAAATAAAATGTGATGTTGTGAGTATTCTTTCCTTGGGATTTCGAAGCCGATTTTTATTTATGGTAAAATACTTTTTAAACGATTATAAAATACTCAGGCTTCGCTGTCCTCGATTGCACCTCTCTATATATCGTACTAAAATATGAGGTAAGAATTAACGCCTTTGACTCGCAGAAAAGAAGTTTTGACGTCAAACTAAACAAGTTTCAAGCCTGACTAGGCAGGTCCGCGTGCGATCACCAATTTATAAGTCAAGGCGATAATTATGAAACAAAAATTAATATGCTCGGCAACTTTCCTTGAACACTCGGAACGACATTCGCCTTTTAATAATAAACAAATTCAGTCGCCATTTTCTACATTTTATTTGGGCTATTAATCTAGGCAATGAAATTATGAAAACTTTGCGAATTTGCAAAATTTATTCATTAATTGTAATATCAGAGGTTAGTATGGATAAGGTCACACTAATCCAGCAATCAAGCATTTACTAATGTAGCATCTAATACATGCTTTTGTATTGGAAATTATGCCTAGGCTGTTTTCCATCAGTATACATAACATTTTTTGTACCTAGGTACAACAGGTAGTAAATATGTGTATGGTGTGGTGTACTCATTAGATAGTAATTATTAACTACGATTATTATTTATCTACACTATTATTATGAGGAGGAAAGATTTTTATGTATGTGTGCAACGAATAAACTCAAAAACTACTGGACCAATTTCAAAAATTCTTTCACCATTTGAATGCTACATTATACCTGATTAACATAGGCTACAAACTCATTTTTCCTGCGGGAAAATATTAAATTCCCACGGGAAAACAAAAATGACGCGGGCGAAGCTGCGTAAAGTAAAGCTAGTTATTCATATACAGTATATTCTCAGCCATGGAACTTGGTGGCGCATTGGCGCGTGCGCTCAGCGAACGATCACTAAAGCTAAGCAATGTTGGCTTTGGTAAGTCATGTGATAGGTGACCATAATGCGAAACATCTTGAGCTCCACCGTGTTTCGGAAGGCACGTTAAACAGTTCCTAAGTCCTGCGCCTGATCTCTCCACGGTCGTGTCGGCTAGCCGTCCCATCGGACTATGCGAGTGAAGACACAGAGAGTGCACTTGCGTTTGCGCAGTCACTTCTGCACTGTAATATCTCCAACGCAGATGGCTTGTCTCTGGTGAATGTAGGCGGCGTGACCGAATATCAGTTAGGAGGACATTATTATTATTCTCAGCCAATCTACTGCGGTGTCTCAAGATGAAAGTCTTCAAGTCATACGTGTTGCCAGTGCTGACGTACGGAAGTGTTAACGTCGGCAAACAAGCCGACACGACGGTGGGTACCTAATGGGAACTGGTTACAGTCAGCTTTACTACATATGGACCCTGTAAATATGTAACCCTTACATATTTAAAGCTGAAAAAATCATTCTGTAGTTTTATGAAACCACGATGCAACTTTTTCCGACTGTAGTCATTAAGTGAAAATTTTCGGAAAATTATTCGATTTAGGGTATTAAAATCGCGTGTTTAATTCTTAAATCTTTTTCTTCTGAAAGTAACACTATAAATAAAAATCTAATTAATAAAAAAAATATCAGAAAGTAATAAAAAATTAAAAAGAAAACAAATTAATAAAATAAACAAAAAAGTAATAAAATAACAAATTTATCAAAAAATAATGCTCTACACCAGGATTGAACCACTGCCACACAGATTAAAGTCGAGCGTTAGATGCATAGACGCGACATGTGATAGATGTTCGAAAAAAATTGAGGCGATGTAAAAAAACTTTCACTTTAAATAGTAGATTATTGCACCAAGCACAAAGTAATTTATTATTGCCCTCGTGCCTGTTAGAGCCCTCGCTCAGGCACTCAGTGCGGTAATAAATTACTTAAGGCGAGGTGCATAATCTGCTTTTCTTTCAACTATTACAACTTACAGGAATAGTAGATAAAAAAAACTCACGTCAAAAAACAAAAATAGAAGTTTAAGATTTTACGTATTGTACTCGTGATTTTAAGGGTAAAAGGTTTTTTTATAACACTGTCGGCTTCATTTAAAATGTTTTCCGGAATTAATGAGTCGCTATATGATTCCATTTTAATTCTTAATACGAAGCACTAAAAATAAGATAGTATCACACTTTAACGATTCCAAAAATATTGTCACGCAAAATCATTAAAGTTCCCGCTAATTTACGTTTTTAAATCTGAGTTGGCAGCAATCATTTTTTAAATTTGGAACAAGTAGGATAGAAACGAATAATCCATACTAATATTATAAATGGGAAAGTGTGTGTGTGTGTTTGTTTGTCCGTCTTTCACGGCAAAACGGAGCGACGGATTGAAGTGATTTTTAAGTGGAGATAGTTTAACGGATGGAGAGTGATATAGGCTACTTTTTGTCTCTTTCTAACCCCCCACTTCCCTAAATGGGGGGTGGAAGTTTGTATGGAGCATTCCGCAATTTTCAAGGTAGAAAGCTAAAAATTGGTATGCAAACTATTTGTTACTAACAAAAAAATCGTGCATCATTTTTTTTTGGAAATCTGCCCCCAACCCCTTAAAAGAGGGGGTGAAATTTTATATGAGACTTTTTGCAGTTTTCAAGGTAGGAAGCTAAAAATCGGTACACAGACTCTTTGTTACCAACGAAAAATACCTGCCTTATTTTTTTTTTAAATCTTCGGTGTTACCCCGAATTCAAGGCGAGCGAAGCCGCGGGCAAAAGCTAGTACGTATATAAACTAAGAAAGTATCGATATCCGCTGGCTGAATAGATAACTATTCCATTGAGATTGGTAACTTCTTTGTGCGATTAAAAAACGTGCAATAATGAAATTTCATACATTTTTATTGCTCTAGAGCACTAAAGACTCGCTTTGTGCTCAGTTTTCAGTGTGATTATGATGAAATTAAAGCATAGTTTGAAGAAAAATACATTAAGCATATCTCAGCATGATATGAAACCAAGTTGAGGTTATGTGGGACTCACCTATGAACTAATATAGGTACCCACTTAAAACCATCTCGGCCTTATTAATAAACATTTAACTCCTTGGATCATCCTCGGATTAGTTACTCCCTGTTTTGTCTTGTTTCCGCACATGTCGGCTGTCATATGTCAAAACAAGACAAAACACGGAGTAACTAATCCAAGGATGATCCACGGAGTAAATTTTTTATTAATAAGGCCCTCTGTGTTCGTAGCTCCAGCACGTTAGTATTGGCCGGGAAAATATTTTACCCCTACAAGAACCACATTGAACATTGCCAGCATATAACATAACATGTCAAGTCACAAAACTCAGTAATTACACCCATCAAACCTCCACAGCTATATACAGGTTGTCCCAAAAACAATGGATAAACCTGTAACTATAGATGGACTTCATCATGGCCTCCCTTACCACAAATTTTGACCCAAGTGAAAATATCACGGTTTCAGAGATATTTATCGTTTTTGTATTTTTCGAAAATTTCCAAGTGCGATTAGTTTTTATAATGCCATTTCTACAAATGGAGAGTTTTTTCAATTTCGTTATTTTTGATCTCACAAGCGACAGTTCAGCTATCAAAAACAAAGACTCAAATTTAACAGACTAGCGTAATGTGTTTAAAAAAATTAAAAAACAAAGAAAATTAAAAATGTCATTAATTTACTTTCATGTTTGAAAATACAAAAACGATAACTATCTCTGAAACCGTGATATTTTCACTAAGGTCAAAATTTGTAGTAAGTAAAGGAGGCCATGATGAAGTCCATCTATAGTTACAGGTTTATCCATTGTTTTAGGGACACCCTGTATAATATGCAAGTACTAGAGCCTTTAGAAAAGGGATAGAGATATTTAACCATTTCTAGGTCGATTACTCGTGTACCCGAGGAAGCTCTCAAAGTATTCGCGGATACTCAAAGTGCTGAGCTTTTCGGGTTAACTAAGACAGATTACTATAACAGCAACATCAGAGCGGTGAGCTGCGAAAGCAAAATAAATGCAGGTCACTGACCCGGCTGGTTGACGTCAATATGTGCTGCACGCTGCAGTTTTAGAGTTCATCTTTCAATTTATGACTACATAAATAAGCTGCGGACGGTGCTTTGCTTGTTGCATAATAGACAGGGCTTTGAGGCCTTATAACACTATTTTGTAAATTTCTCGATGGCGTTTGTAAGCATCTAATTTGGTAATTTATCACCATAAATTACAACAGGGTTTATCCCACAGGGTTTATCCCACAAGACACAGTGGTTTATGCTAAATAAAAACAGTTATTTATTCTGGTCTTCAATTCGTGCGTGTTGCCAGTGATTACATACGGAACTGAGACGTGGCCGCTTACAATGGGTCTCATAAGAAGGCTCAAAGTCACTCAAAGGGCGATGGAGAGGGCTATGCTCGGGGTTTCTCTACGTGATCACACCAGAAATGATGAGATCCGTAAAAGAACTAAAGTTACCGACATAGCCCAAAGAATCGCAAACCTTAAGTGGCAGTGGGCAAGACACATCGCTCGTAGGACTGACGGCCGTTGGGGCGGAAAGGTCCTCGAGTGGCGGCCGCGTACCGGGAGACGCAGTGTTGGTAGGCCCCCCACAAGGTGGACCGACGATCTGGTGAAGGTCGCGGGAAGCCGCTGGATGCGGGAGGCGCAGGACCGAACGTTATGGAGATCCTTGGGGGAGGCCTATGTCCAACAGTGGGCGTCTCTTGGCTGATATGATGATGATGATGATGATTTATTCTGGATTTGTTTGCTTAAAAGGTTTTCCTAAGTCCGTTCATGGTGATGATCATACGATCTTGTTATAAAAGAATATACATACCTAATTGTATTGCAAACATAAATAAATTACAAAAAAATATAACAAATTTATGAGATGCATTAATACCCTATTCCCCAATCGCTACACGAGACACAGTTAACCAAGATGCAATCATTCCATGAAAGATTTTGAGTAATACGTAGGTACTATAGATTTCTAGCAACAAATTATTTTTTCAACACACTTCCTCATAAAGTGGCTCTAATCCCATGGCAATTAGGCACATAATGACACCTATAATCAAACTGTGACGTTTTCATTACTATTATTCACGAGTGAGTAATAGTTTTTTTTTTATATTATTGGTTGAGTTACGCTTACACTTGCGCTAAAATGCTATCCGCGAAAAGCCCAAAAAAAAGAAACCTCATTTTTTAGTCTATGGCCGATGCGCGCGCATAGGAAAACTGATTAATTTTTCCCGCCATTACGAAACATTTTTCAGAACTCGTCTCGTTTTCTCTTTTGAAGTTATTTAGTTAGTTATTAATTAAGATGTCTGCAAATACAATTTATGAAGAAAATGATTAATGTTGTACACCGCCCGATATAAGATGTGAAGCCCAGAACGTTATGGAAAGTTTACTACCAGAAAACTCAAAGGAAAAATATCTATTAGCGTACCAAAATTTCATACAATGGCAGAACAACAAGAATACGCAGTCTTTTTCAGAAAATGTGTTCATGGCGTACTTTAAAGAATTATCTTCTAAGTACAAACCTAGCTCTTTGTGGTGTATTTACTCAATGTTAAAAAGTACAGTCCGAACAAAAAATGGAGTGAACTTAAAAACATACTCGAATTTGTCAGCTTATCTAAAGAGACTATCTGATGGATTTAGAAGCAAAAAATCAAAGGTTTTATCATCTGATGATATTGAAAAATTTATTAAAGATGCTCCAGATAACCAATATTTGGCTACAAAGGTTAGTTAAATTAATTTTAATTAAATATTTAATAGCAGCTTGTGTTGTGTGTTGACCTTAATTATTGTTTCTTTTGTTTCGGGTTGCTTTAATATTTGGTGTAACTGGTGCCTGTAGGATATAAGAATTAACAAATATAACTGTAAAAGATATAGAGAACCATGGCCAGATTTTAGTGAAGATACCTATCACGAAAAATAAAATACCTAGGTCATTCACCATACACGGTCCATTCTATGATATTGTTAAGAAGTATGAAAGTTTGCGTTCGCCAAAAACAAAAAATGACCGTTTCTTTCTAAATTACCAGAATGGTAAATGTACCTGTCAGCCTATAGGTATAAACAAATTTGGTTCTATGCCGAAAGAAATCGCTAAGTTTTTGGGTTTAGTAGATGCTGAGAGCTACACTGGACATAGTTTCAGAAGAACTTCAGCTACATTGCTGGCAAATTCAGGAGTTGATATAATGACTTTGAAGCGACATGGCGGGTGGCGATCTAGCAATGTAGCAGAATCATACGTAGAAGATTCCATACAAAACAAGAAGGAAATTTGTGCAAAAATCACAAAAAGAATTAAACTTGATTCTGAGACGCATCCTACTGGCGAAATACTAAGTACGTCCAATGATTGGATTTCACCTACCTACACGAATAATGAACCATCACAAATAACAATAGAACATGAAAGTATTTCAATAAATAATCTATCTGATGAGACCGCTATGTCATCAAAAATAGTTAATTATAATTTTACTAACTGCACATTTACTAATTGTTTCTCTAAGTAAACTTTTTATCTACTATCTAAAATGGTTTTTTATTTAAGTATTGTTTTATTCAGAAGTGTGTTGAAAAACGTTGTATGATACACGTGTGTATTGATGGTTACCGTCCTCGGCTTCTTAAGACCCTCGCCTGACGGCTCGGGCCTCAATGCGCCTCAGCGGTAATCACCAACATTACACCACACTTGTACCATAATGTACTATTATTTCATTTCCATACTTTTTACATATACAGACAAACGGCATAAGGATAAAACAGCACCTTCCGATACTTTTATTTAAAACTAGCTGTGCCCGCGAACTACGTTTCGCCATATATTTTTTCCCGTTTTTGTAACATTTTTCATTGATTCTCAGCTCCTATTAGTCATAGCGTGATGTTATATAGCTTAAAGCCTTCCTCGATAAATGGACTATCCAACAGAAAAATATTTTTTTCAATTTCAATCAGTAGTTTCTGAGATTAGCGCGTTCAACTAAACAAACAAACTTTATAATAAAACTTCAGCTTTATAATATTATAATATATATTAGTATATAGATGAACTCACCAGCAACAATATATAACATTGACTGGAACAAGTCTTAAAGAATTGCCATAGGTTTAAATGGTCGATTAAATTAGCTACAGGTGAACCTTGCGATGGTACCGGTAGCAGATTTGTGCTGTATTAACAATGGAAGTGTAAAATATGCCATAGATAAATAATAAATTCTGATGCAAGGCTGTGTCGCCGTTTCCGCGATCATGGAGAGACAGGAAACCTATCATGCACCAGTTATTGTGTAGGTATTGTTTTCCTCCTTTCACAGGCAAAGATTGTAGAGCGTGCATTTATCACTATTTATAGACGATTTTTTTTCATACAACATACAAGCTCTTGGCTGTCATCTCACCTGATGGTATATGATAAGGCCGAAAATGGAAGAGAGCTTCACATGGACTCTCCAACAACTAAGGAACTGGCTATCTTACCTCTAATTGTCAGAACACAATCATTCTATTCACATGGTCAGTACAGCGACAATATTTGATAAGATGATGGTAGCTTAAGCTAACCCGGCCGACTCAGAAAATCTACCATCAAACAAATCATGCAAAAAAAATTCTTGCCCCGTGGGGAACCAAACCCCGGACATCTAGATCAATATCGGGTTGTCTCAATGGACCACGGAGGCAGTAATTTATATCTAAGTTAAAATTGATAGCCATTATCACTTTGTTCAAAAACAAAGAAAAGTTTTTTTGGCGAAAGCTAAATAAGAGATAATTGAAAAATTGATATTTGAAAAATGTATTCCTATCGCGCTGTGCGCCCGAACAAACGACCCGGACCTAAAAAGGTCGCATCGCACAGGATCATATGCACTAAATTCATAATATGATTCGATTATGAATTGAGTGCAACTCATCATAAGCAAATTTTATTTGACAGCTTTGTATGAATATTCGTAAAATTGTCCCAACTGACACTTTAGCGATGCCTAATTTGTGGACCATTTTACGAATATTCATATACAAAGCTGTCAAATAGAATAATTGCTTATGATGAATTGCACTTCATTCATAATATGAATCATAATATGATTCGTATTATGATTCTGCGATGCGGGGTTTTTAAGTCCCGCCTATCGCTGGCTAGGCCTTTTTAGCACGATAGACAGAGACAACTGCAGCTCGGACCGAAGATACCTACGAAAAGTACACAGAATAGAAATAGACATTTCGTAGTCCCCTGTTTTCTCCTCTTAAACTAGACCGATTACATTTTGCATTAAGTAAATTTAAAAGATAGGCTTTGGCTGTATTTCAATGTTTTCCTTTCTTCATACAATCTTTTTCTTCATATAATATTTTCTTTGCTGAATATTTGAATACAGCAGAAAATCCGGCTAATTCAGGGGTTTTTTGATAGGTTTAATCTCTTTTATTAATTAACTAAATAATAAAGGAACACAGAAGCATGCAAATAGTGACAATAGATTTTTTTGTTAAAAATAGAGCAACTACTGTCATTTTGCAGGAAGAAATTATGAGACTATGTTTAATGCTTCAGTTTCTTTACAGTCTACTTGGAATAGAATTGTTTTTGCTTCGGAAAAATATAGAAATCCCAGTGGAATAAAAATAAGAATATAAACTTTTTTTTTGGATTTTGTTATATTAGTTGAATTAGTATTTTTTACAGCGAAATTTTAAAATAATAACTACATTATTTGTTCGGAAATCTGGGGCACTCGCTAGATTCGCTCCCGACCCGCTCCCGAAAAGGAGTCGTCTTTGAGCTCGCGTATTGGGGGGTCGTGTCAGTGACGTTGCGCGGGAGTGGAATGCGCCCGACTCGCGAATTGGTCCATCTCTCCCCCTCTCTCCATTGCTGTTCCGGTGTAAGAACACTAGCTCAAGTGAGTTTGCATGTTAATGTTAATTATAAGTCAAGGTAGGTAATTCTAACGTGCGATTCCGATATCTCCCATAGCTCCGTGTATCACGGACGAAAGTACACCCCGGAGTTCTGGTTACTGTTAAGGGCCAGGGTTTTCTGCCCACCAAAAGGAATTTTTGGGTACAAACCAAAAAAAATCAGTATAAATCCATCAAATAATACCTTTTTTTAATTTAATATTTTAAGTTAATTAACTATTATACGTTTTCCGGCCTCTTTAACTACAAACAGTACAAAATTTCACAAATAGTATTCTATCCAAGTATTTACACAATACTTATTGTGTTACATCAGATCAGTCTCGGAGGTACTAAAGTTATACTTTGTAATTTACGAGTGACGGTTTTCGAGAAATTACGAGAGCCGAGCCAATATTTTTGATCAGATGTTATTTACGACGCAACATAAAGAACTTTTATATCTTATTTATACTTATTATCTAAGTGGCAACAAATAAATCGCTGGAAATACTCGTATGTATAAGTTGTACTAATTTTCTTATTCACGGCGACGCACGGTATGACCGATTAAGGGAATTTATCGTAATTATTTTTACCCTGCCAATAGGCTGATTCCCCCAAAATTCGTAAAAAAGTTCGAATTCAAATTTTTTTCTTAAGCGGTAATCATAGTTAAACCAATCACATCACAGGACATGTACAGGTCCAACAATTTTTTAAGGAAAGTCGCTTCTATTTTATCTACTTAGTACTCGGGAGTAGTCGAGATATAAAATTATTTCTTTTTCTTTCTTTTTTGATTATCTGTATATGTTTTAATTTATTTTTAGTTACATTAGATAGGTACCTATTTGTTGTAGAATTTAACTTAGCATTTTATTGTCAAAATAAAAAGTTTCAAATATTTTATAGGTATTCAAATTTTAATTAATTGATTTGAATGTTTATTTACCTATCTAAAATAAATAATTATTTTATAGAAAGATAAAGAAGTGAAGATCCATCTGACTATTCGAGACAAGTCAAGCGACGTTTCTTCAATGGCGGAGCTCAACTTGTCCATTGTCCAGTGTTCTGATTGGCTGAACTGTGACTACCGCTCGAGATTCAATTCGAATTAGAACTACTTTCGAATCGCACAAGAATCAGCCCCCAGGGGTAGAATGCTGGTTAAAGTCATACATTATGCAAACTCATTTATACACTTGGTACATACTGTAAGAATTTATTCTCATTTGCCGACAAAAAGGTAGTCTGTTTGCAACTTAATTTTTTATGCAATGAACGCAAAATCTCTAACAAAGACCGAGCGAGAGCACGTTTTGCATATGAAAATTGTCTATTGGGAACGGTTATACCGAGGTACATACTCCACGTACAGTATGCGCCACGTCGAGCTAAACTGTTTGACCCTTGTGTCGCTCGTAATAACGACAGTTTTCGTAGTGCAAATCCATAGCTTCGCGTAGCGCAATGTACTATCCGCTTCAAATTTAAATTGAAAATATGCTATATCTGAATTGATTAGTACTCGTATAAAGGTAGGTGCCGTTAAGCTGTAATTGATTTTAATAATATACACTTAAAATTTATAGCCTGAGCCTACCGTAGGCGATTACTGTGAGAATTTTCCTTACTTTTGAATACATTAAATCATTTTTATTAGTATTCGCTTCGGCCATAAATTGTGATTTAGAATACATCTTTTCCCTATCAATATTTAAGGTTTATGAATGATTTTTATTACTAAGTCGAAAAAGAACCGTACTTCTTCAAATTAACTCTGTTGTGAGATATATGATCTAAAAGACATATTACATTGGCCCGTCTAACAAGGACTCCTTAGTAATTTCCTGTCGTCTATTCGTATTCTATATTATTTCTCAGTGCTAATTTTATCAGCTCAGCAACGTGAGATTATGACTTCCAGACGCAAATGAGTCAATAATTCACAGCATATTCGTAACCACATGCGTATGCATGTTATCCTCCGCTGAAATCAAAACATTAGGGAAGTTGAACCAATTTCATAAAAATACTGAGTCTTAAGTAAATTAAAAAAACAATAAAGAAATACTTACACCTCTTAAAGTGTAGTTCCTTTCTCTCAACCCACATCTTGCTGTACCGATTATTAAAATTACGAAGTGCAGTCAGATTATAATTTTACATAGGTGTAACTTGGAATTTAAACAATCATAATCCATTCCATTGTTTACTAAGCAACCATTAATTATCTTGTTAATCTTCGTTTGTTTTTCTCTTACACCTTCACTCCGTCCACAGCAATAAAGTACAAAATTAATCCTCAAAATACCTAACGGATTATTATTTATGTCTAAATAAATTCTATTTCCTCGGTACGCTCTGAAATAGGCGAAATGATTTACTGTACAATCTTGTCAATACGATTCGAACGAAAGTTGGAAAAGTAGATGTATAAGCGGATTCGGCTTCGATCATAGAGATAAAAAAATATTGATTCACAATCGGCGATAAAAAGCGTCCTTACCAAAAAAATAAGCGTCCGCCTTACAATTTGGGTGCTCTTTCAATTTAGTTGAATTCGATAATTTTGTTCTTTTTTCTATTTTCCTTAGGTTGAATTCGCATTGATGTAGATATAAAACTAAATACTATACAAACTAATATAAACTAATCGCTAGATACGATCGTGAACAGTTCGGAGTGACTAGTTTACGCCACACTACAGAATGTGTTGAATACTTAAAACGTTTATAAATGTACGGACGGAATGAACGAATTGCATATAATTTTAGACACGTATATAGGCTACTTTTTATCTCGAAATTTCTACGGGATCTATATAAACGGTGGTAAAACCGCATGCCGCTATTAGTGAATTTATAGTTACTTCATAAGCGTTTAGTTTACTTACTACCCTTATACGTCCCATGCTGCTGGCCACGGGTCTCTCTTTAAAATACATCACGTTGACCAGACAGCAGTATTTTTTTCTCATTGTTGCGATTGCGGTGAATTTTCCTACGAGGGCTGGTTCTCACGGACCCGAAATTTCTCGTTAAAAAATGTCAAAGACACCCATCGTTAAAAAGTGTTAATACACTTATACCGGGTGTAAGTGACGGTGTCCCTTTTCTTTTAACAGTGAGTTCAGACCAATGTTAATATTTGTTTATCGATGTTCTTTTTTCCCGGAAAAGCTTTTAAAGCGAAAATAGGAGTTTTCATTTTTAATTTTTATTCATGTTACGCAATGTATGGCGAGCCGGCATCATCTTTGTTCCGCTCACACCAGTGCGTTGACGTTTGATGACCCAAACAGCTGATTCCGCGCGCAGTATGATGGAAATGTTATACAATTTACATTGCGAAGTTAATTTTTTCTGTATTTATTATGGTTTTTTGACAGAATATGATTTGTAAACGGTAACTTAGTTGTATTACACCACAAAATTTTGAAAAAAAAAATAAAAAAATCGGGAGGTTTATGAATTTTCCGGGAGAAAATTTTCGTGATTTTCAAATTAGGATCATGATCTGAACACAGACAGCGTCAGGTTTAAACCAAGACTAAGTTTGGACCATGTTTTGTTATAAGACTGTAGGTAAGTGTTTCAGACACTAATAGCTAATTGCACCAAACTTGTCTTAGCTTATGACGACCTCAAGTGGCTTCCTGTCACATTCTTTTCATTTAAGACAAGAAGTGACAGCATACCACTAAGGATTGTCCTAGGCTAAGACAAAGTTGGTGCAATTGGGCGTAAATGTGTTTGTTTGGTATAAGCCCGGCACGATCACATAACACGCCTGTGATATAGGTAGTGCCTTTGACGCCAGTCCCTCGTGTTAACCGTTTAGCATGACGTCTCTGGATACTCGTAGCGTGGTGATTATGCGCTAGGTTTGCATATTCCGACACGAAAATGAAGCTTAACACTCCAGTTTAGATCCCTCGATTAACTTCCAAAATATTTACCTACCCTCTATATTGTGTGGATGTATGAGTATAGCAATTCAACATTCTTTATTCAACATAGGCACTTATTGACGTCAAAACAAAGCAAAATATTATAATTTAAAGAAAACATATTAACCTTGTATGTACACATTAGGCTGTCCCGTCCATGTATGGGTAATTTTTTTTTTGAGCTATGGCTACGCAAGAGGTATCAAAAGTTGCGTTTTGACACAGAAATTACGATTATCATTAAATTTAATTAAATATTTGTCATCTTGAGGCCTCTACCGGTCCCGTTGGCCGAAAGTCATGAAATTGGCAAGAAGCAACGTTTTATAACATATGTTAAGGAAAAAACCTGAAAACCGTAAATTTATACAATAAGCTCCACGTCAAGCTTTTGCACTACGAATACCACCGCTATTACGAGCGACATATGATCGGCCCAAACGTCTAACAGTTTAGCTTGACGCGGCGCTTACTGTACATACATAGTTATATACTTGATAAAGATTATGCAGAACTCTCTGTACGCGAATCATACCTGTGTTTTTTAACGAATATTCAGGGATAACTACATTCTAAGACAAAATATCTCAAATAAAACGTTTTCGAGACATCACCATTAGCGCGCTCACAACAAGTCTGCTTATTTTTTGGGTAGTTAGGTACTTATAATATCATTGATGCGTACAATTTGTTTTGAACTACTTTAGAAGTCCATAAATATCATGGATGAAAAGCGATAAGCCCTAATTGGAAGCCTGATATTAGCTGTAATCAGAAACCTGTCACAGCCTGTCCTCAGCTGAAGTTTCTGCGGAGTTTCCCGGACAAAAAGGGCTTAGTGAATTAGGGCTGTAACTTTCACAAAGTTTGTCTACAGTTTTAACTATCACCGTCAGTAGTTTCGAGCAAAAACGTCTCCATTATTGATAATGTCAAAGCTATATCTTTCAGCTGCTGGTCATTCTGCCGGGCTACTCCTATACCACTTTAAGTATGTTGAAGACTGTTCTGGAAGGTACTCGTAAATAGGCCTCCTGCCTTGCCGCCTGCGTCGGAAATAAGCCTCTATTTTTGAGTAATTTGTCTGGCGTCAAGCGCATAGTCTGCGTTCAATTTCTTCTGAAATTCGATTCATTTTCGATTAAAACCGAATTAGGTTTTCGTCGTAACGAAACGAAAATCAGTAGAAATAGAGCACAGAGGCGCGTTCAGCGCCTCTGGGTGTAGTTGTCCGGTTGTTTTTTAACTCGCTCAAAGGCGTTGAACGGATTGCAGCAACCAAATCTTTTATCTCCCTCTTTCACATGATTTTTTATTTCTCTCTCTTTCTAGTAGATGACATTATAGAATATGGCCGCCAATATCATCCAATCACGTAAGAGTATTTCAGTCATAAACGTCAGAGCGTTTTACAACCATCAAATTCGATGGTTGTTCGGTTGTAACTCGCGCCGACACTCAAAGGTCTTGAACGGGCCGGTTGTTTCACCCGGTTGTCACGCTCGAAGGCATTGAACGGGGTTAGAGCGAAAAGTTGTATTTCGCGCGAAGGCTCTGAACGCGCCTCTGGTGACACTCGACGAGCGCTCGAAGTCAGACGAATGATTGGTACAAATAGTTGGGTCGGTAAATGTATGGAGAATTAGAAATTTAATTTTATAATTTCGAATTTTCAATGACGCCACAACTTCTAAATGTCTATGTTGTTATGGGTTGGTTTCGGCTTGATAGCTTTTTTATGGTGTTTAATTGTCGGAAACCACCAATAGAAAATACGGCAACCTTATTAAGATAGTAGCTAGCCAGAAGGACTTTGGTGCTCCACCAAAGCTTTGGTGCTCTACCACCAACAAAAGAGTAGGAAAAAATTCGATTCATGGTAAAATCGGACCACCAACAAAAGAGTAGGAAAAAATTCGATTCATGGTAAAATCGGACCTCCAGATTTGAAACAGGTGGTGTACAAAGTGATACGCGAAATTGATCAAAATATGTTACATTATTGATTTTTATAGGTTGTATGAAGTAGTCGGTCATTATTTCCCTTCCAGGACTCCTTTCGCTGTAAATAATACGTTTTTATTTATTAAAAAAATATATTCTAGCATACTTACGTATTCATATATATACTATTATTCCTATTGTACTTTAATCAGTAAACTCCTGAACAGTATATAATTGTCCCCGTTATAGAACTGTCGACTCTACAAAAAGTCAGCCAGGTCTCTTTCTTAAACTAGTTATATAATTATCATCCTATGTAGTGTTGATTTATTGTACTTTCAGTTTATGTTACACAGGGCTTGCACTTCTTAATAGCCGGTCCGATTAAGGGCAACCTTTACTATAGGAAAAAATGGCGCTAAAGGACAATGTCGAAAATCGCCTCATGACCAACAAAGATTTGATTTACTTCATAATTATATGCATATTTTATAACATTCATTACAAATATATTTATTCGACGGACAAATCAAAAATATTTAATAATACATTGTTACCCCAGGGGTGAAAGTAACTTATTTAGTCCCTCGAACTATTGGTGCCCTCGCTACGCTCGGGCGCCAAATACCGTCTCGGGACTAGATAAGTCTTTAACCCGAGGTAAACACTGTGCTTTTCTTTACGAATACAAGGAAAGTAAAAATAAAACAATGAATTAGCTAAAGAAAAAATGTGTAAATCTTATTTTACATAAATCAACAACGTCTGCTTTAGCCCGCTTTCTCTTAAAAAATCATGCGTTAACTCTATAGGTATCAGATGAACTCATTGTGTTAATTATTAACACAATGTTATACAAATATAATTATCAGTTAATACAAATTTCTACCATACGGAAGTATTAACAAAACTCTACAAATGGAAAAAACAAATGAAGATCGCATTGCCTTTCCCGCTTATTTTGTTTTTTTTTCTGTGGCCGGCCAGCTATTCAGCCAAACTAGTCTTCCTCGTGGTCCCACTAGTAGGAGAAATTAGTAGGACCACGAGGAAACAGCCTTATTTTTCATTTTCATAATTTAAAAAATGGCAAATATTTTGCTCAAATCTATGTTATTTTAAAGAAATAGTTGAAAATAAATTATAATAAAGTCATTTAAAAATATATTCTTTAAATACTTAACATTATGTTATTTCAATTTTACACCGCGCTGTAATTGAGTGGCTGTATAGAAAGTCGGAACATGGTTCAATAGAAATCAGAAAAAAGAACTACTTAGTTTCTTTTTTAAAATTTGACAGCAGCTGTCAGTGATTCTCCCTAGGGCTGAAAAGTATTACTTTCAACCCGCTCCTCAGGTAACATCAGTCCTACTTTCAGAGTATGAGTAATGAAAAAGTACTTTCAGAAACAAAACCAAACGAAGTAAAATAAACGAATGGTTATTGTTACCTTTGCTTGATTGAATGGAATTGAGTCGATTTTTTGTAGGTATGGACATTTTTTTATTTGTATAAATTATGTTCTTTCATAATTTACAACGTTAACACACGTCAGTTGACTTCTCACGCGCTGTCGCTTGATAGTTTGTTGTGTTTTTGATTTGCTTTTTAATTTCGACATTTCTTATACTACGTGGCTATAATAACGTTTTTGATCGATTCGGTAACTATTATTTTAATAATTTTATAGGTATGGACCAGGGATGTTGCGGATGCCGATTTTTTCACATCCGCGGATGTGAATGCGGATGCGGATTTGTAAAGGCTCACATCCGCGGATGCGAATGCGGATGCGGATGTTTAAGATGTTATAGAAAAAAGTATATGAATTAAGAATTAAAATAATAATAGAGTAATTATTAACATTTTTATTAATTACTAGCTTTCTGCTTGCAGCTTCACCCGCGGTATGTTTGTTTTCCCGTGGGAATTTTATATTTTCCCGTAGGAAAAATAATTTTATAGCCTATGTTCATCAGGGATAATGTAGGATTCTCAATGTGAAAGAATTTTTGAAATCGGTCCAGTAATTTCGGAGCCTATCCAATACAAACAAACAAACAATCAAATATTTCCTCTTTATAATATTAAAATAAGTATAGTAGTTAGTAAATCAAGTTAAAAAATATTTTACAAAAAACAAAAACCATCCTCAAAAACACTGAAAAGCCAAAAATAATATAAGAATAGGCACAAACAACACCACACTTCCACACTAAAGTCGGTGCCAAACGATGATCTCCTACAAAATCTTAAAATTTGTCACCGACTTCAATACAGAAGCGCGACGCTGCTCGCACCAACTCTTATACTCCTCCAACTCCTCAATGCTTCGGAAGTCGGCTCCCATTCTTTCTAAAATATTTTTTATTTTTAACTTTTTAGTGAATGAAATCTTTTTAGTGAACGAAACCCTAATTGCGTTACCCTAAGCGGTTTCCTCGATTTTCATGGGATCCCATCATCAAATCCTGACTTTGGTGACTTTGGGACCATCCCAGGAGTAACATATTACGCATCGAATTGAGAACCTCCTCCTTTTTTGAAGTCGGTTAAAAAATAGGAGCATTATACTTAATAAAAAGTAATATTGCCACCTTCTTTGATTCAAGCCGGTTACGCAGAAGTTCATAAATTAAACCCGCACCACTAATTAAAATTGTTCGCTAGGAACACGTGGAGTGGATAAACGATAAGTCTTAGTAAGTATTCCACAGAGCAAACAAACACGTAATGATTTATTTACAAGAAACAAATGATGCACCACAATAAACGCTTCGAATCTTGTCACCAATTTTTTCGTTCCCATTGGTTTAAGCACATGAGTAGTTTCTCTACTCATGTGGTTAAAGTCAAGTACCGAACGGCACGCGCCATTCGCCGGCTCCACCCAATTTCTTTATTGTCGCAACTTGTCTTACATCCGCATCCGCATGATCATCCGCATTGATTATTGCGGATGCGGATGCGGATGCGGATGCAGACGTCCAAATCCATGCGGAAGCTCCGCATTTGCGGATGCGGATGCGAATATTCGCAACATCCCTGGTATGGACTATGTGTATTACTCAAATGAAATAAAGTGTTATTTGAACTAACCTCAAACTCTAATTCATTTTGTTTTGTTTTGTTTTTGTTTGATAGGTATATAATTCGATTTCGAAGTTTGTCCGTAGTAATTGATGTGGACGTACAGTATTTACTAATGGGTATAATTTAAATGGTCACCAGAAATATTTTTAAGGCCCTAAGCCTAAGTACCAAATAAAATAAATAACTCCAAAGAAAATAAAATGACTTTATAAAAAGAGTCCTAAAATATATGATATTATGGTTCAAAATAAATGAACAAACAACAGAATAATTGCACGTTTTGTACAAATATTCTTTTTGTTTCCCAAAATGGATAAATGGTCACCAAATAAAAAGATTAATATTACTACCAACAACCTTCCTTCAAATTTGTCTCACTGACATTCAAAATTAATAAATTGAACCCAGATTACTTTAATGTTAGACTAAAATTATAATTGCTTTCCTTTATTCCTTAAGGCGCTACTTTTCTGTTTTCGAAACAATTTCGATTTACTGTACCGTCACAAATATAAAACATAGGTACAGTTCTTAAATTCATATATCATATTGTTGAACATATTATCTAAACATTAAAGACATAATCACGATTAATACTTAATGTTTCACTCGATAGAAAAGAATCCAAAGATCAATATTTTAAAACAGCTGTGAATCAGTAAATAAAATAATAAATGACAGAAAAGTTTTACTAATAGACGTGCATTTTAATGGCTAGAAAATTGCAAAAATACATTTTTATTTTGTATCCCAGTTTCCCAAAAAACTACTAAAACGCGTAAAAGTAGCGTTTGAGCACAGAATAGATAATAGTACTACGTACAGAACGGCCACTCACCTCCCCGCACTCATTTCAAATACCTCGGCCTACCCGGTACCACAGAATAGATAATAGTACTAAAGTACAGAAGGATCACTCTCGAAGAAAAGCTAAGTTTAGGTATGAAAATGTACCTACTCTTGCGACCTTCAACTGACTTCACGGGAAATTGAAATTTATTGCAGGGCACGAGCGTTCTAATTCCGTTACGAGTCGCTGACCCGATACCGAGTTGGCGACAAGAGCGCAGGGTTCCCACTCACCGATATATTTACAAAAATATTAATTAATTAATAAAGATAAAAGTGTGTATTAACTAATTCAACAAAATATATTTCTTGTCTATCTAATAAGTTCTTAGTTTCAGATTTTTGTATTGTCAAAAGAATAACATGTTTGTCAGTTCAGAAAATTGATTTTCATGAACCAATTAAAGAATTTTATCGCAGGTAGGAAATTAGAGGAGCAAAGAAAACCACCGGTCGCCGTAGTTGCCGTTGAACGAGCTTCGACGCGGCACCATAATTGTAGACTAAGAGCTTATTTATTTAAATTTTAATTTATTTAAATTTAAATAAATAAGCTCTTAGTTTATTTAAATTTAAATTATGAAATTTGAGGGTTGAAAATATTCGAATCCTTACAATCTTATTAAATAGTCCACAGGAAAACACGAACATGGCAATGTAGGTAATTGGATTTCTTGTAGTAACTGAAACAATTCTCTTCCAAGATTTCCTTGTAAATGGTGCTCAAAATTATGTGTAAATACTGTCTCTAATTTCTGAATATACTCATTCATTTCTTGAGAGGACATCTTTAAACTTCCATAGAATGATTTTCTTTTATTATAAGCTTTATAGTGAGTAATAAAATAAAACAAGTATTGTATATCATCTACCTACTTGACTGCGTAATCATAATAAGCATAATTTATCAAGTAAGTATAAAAACTATTGTAATTTTTTTTAAGTAGGTATTTTTACTATTATACTTATTTCGCATTCATTCATTTAAACGCCCTAAAACACTTACCTATTTTTAACAATTTTATCCTTATCATGTGGGTAGGTACCTACTATAATAACAAAGTAGTTAGGATGTGATGTGAAAAATAGTCAAATAGCTTTCCTTTCAATATCTTTTGGTATATTAAAAAACGATAATTTTGCATCCTTTTTCTTCCGTTTATTTATACACCCATAAACACAACAGTACCTATCATACAGATGACGTCATTATTTCGAATTCATTATTCGTTACAAAAATTACCGAGAAAATCTTAACTATTACCACCTATTATTACGTGCGACGCGGCTAGCGTGCGAGCCGAGTGGCAACCCTCTGCCATATAGCGGCTGGCCGGGGCCAAACGTACCTAAACTGCGGAGTGAGACCCCCCTGCCGGTACTTCGTTGTAGACATCACTGACACATAAACAAGGGCGCGCGCGATCGCTCGGACGAGTAGACGCGAGCGCCGGGCGATAACAGAGACAGCGCTATGCGGGTGAAAGAGAAGGTAGTCGCTGCACTTCCCGCGTCATTTCGATTGATAGCCGCGCACTCAGCCCTACTAGATTCCACGCACACATTTGCGCGTGTACGAACGTCATTTGTTTAAGTAGTAGTAATAGGTAATTGATTTGCGAACGTTGTATGGAGTGTCCGGGGTGTGGTTTGAGTTCGGTCACAGCGCGTAAGCTACTTTAGAAGCTATACAATTATCAACTATATTACCTTGCAATAAAGTAGTCGCCGTGCACGAGTAGATTTCCTGAGAAACCTCGCCTTAAGTGAAAATTAAATTGTATTTAATATTGACTTTTTTAAAATAGTTTTGTGAAAATTAATGTTATAAGTACCTAGGTATATTCGTATACTTATAACTTCAATTTTTCAACATCAATTTCGCCTTATTAGAAAATAAAACATAATAATTTTCATTTTACTTTAGATTTTTTTATTTCACAGCAATATTTGAAACTGAAATATACTATTTGGCTGTTATCATATTTTAATCAATTTCATATAACAACAAACAAGTGACATATGTTTGGGAGCGACAATATAACTTTTGGTAAGTATTTAAAAAAATTGATCGACAGTTAGATTTTTGAGCTCAGAAAAATGACCAAATTAAAACTCGTGACATAAAATATTGGTTATCTCTATATAGCGACAATGTATAATATTTGGTCTTAAATGAATTTTAAAGGCGTTCATATATTTTTATGGCATTCAATTAAAAGAAAAATTGGATCTATTTTATAATATTTCAGGAAACACAATTTGGTGACCATTTATCCATTTTGGTAAGCGTTTCGAATTTTATTGGTAGTCAAATAGGTACATTTTTGGTAGGCGTTTAAACACAAGCCTTTACTAATGTCTTATTATACGAAAAGCATTTTTTCACTGCTGTTGTGTTGGTATTGGGGCGAACAATGTATAGACGCAGAGCAATGTCTTTTACTTGTTCGGCAGAGTCTAACCGTTCATGTGAATCTTGAATTTTTTTTTAATTTTTTTTATTGCAGAACGTTGGTAAACAAGCAAACTGCCCACCTGATGGTAAGTGGTAACAGTCGCCTATAATACATGTAGCTCCTGTGAGATTCGCAGCAAAACTGCAACCCCCACAAGAACCACAGTGTACGTTGCCAACTTGTGACACCAGATGTAAAGTCACAGTACCCAGTAATTTCACTGCCATATCTTACCCTTCAAACCGGAACACAGCAATGCAAGCACTGCTGCTTTGCGGCAGAAATAGGTAAGACGGAGGTACCTAAGCAGACGACCCTAGTACAGAGTCTCCCTCCAGCAATGGTAGGTCCACGGTGGTAGCAAACTATGTAAAATCTGGTTGAAAATACCCTGACCGACATTTGAAGCCATTAAAAACACAGTAGCATTTAATGTTTATACATTATTCTTAATATTTATTCGACTTTATGGTTAAGGTTACGATATTAAATTTATAAGTTTATGACCTAACTATCGGCTAAGTTGTAAAATTAGAAACTATTAGAACTAAGTATAATAAATAAAACAAAATAATTAAATTATCACATCCAGATGGAGCCGATCGTAAAATAGTTATAGAGTAATTACAATAATTGGAAGTATTTAGTCGGGCATTTATTTTATTAACAATATTGACGTTATGGCTAAAAGTCGAAGTACGGTTATAGGTCACCTAGTTTTAACCGGCTACACCTAGTCTAGGCTACATCCAGAGCGTCGGTGGCATTGTGAACTCTGCACTGGCCTTCTAATCGAGAGGTCCGGGGTTCGATTGTGGCATGTACCAATATATATTTTTCTTTTTTTTTCTAATTTTAGATGTACATTTGTCCGAAGCTCCTACAGTTTAGGAAAACATTGTGAGGCAACCTGCGTACATCTGCAAAGAAATTTAAACGTATAGGTGACGTCAGCCAATCCGCAGCCAGGGCCAGCGTGGTTGACTAAGACCTACACATCCTAACCTAGAGTAGGCTCGAGCCTTTCGATGGGGATGAACTAGAACTAGAACTTCCAACCTAACCTGCTGGTTGCTCCTAGTTCTAGCCGGCTAAAACTAGGTGTAACCGTACTTCATCCTTTAGCCGTAACATATCCACAACAGTTTGGCTTAATAATAATACACGGTTATTCTTTTATCACCCTGGAAAATTTTAGGGACGCTTCAGGACACATGCATTATTATATACTTAAAAAAAAATAAAAAAAACTCAAAAAATGCTGCTCTCAACTAGTGCAGCATTTTTTATCAAAATTAAGTAAGTCAGTTATTATTTTTATTCATATTTAAAACATTCTAATGCCATGTCGTGAAGCCTCCCTTAAATTTTCCATGGTGATAAAAAATAACCGTGTATAATGTGAGACATATACATACATTTATTTTATAAAAATGGTTGCCGAAAAACTGCAAAGCAATTTGGAAGAGCTAATATATACTGTTTGTGCTTCAGAAATAAATAAATCAATAAATAAAAATAAAACTTTACAATCGCATTTTAACCACCATAAAAAGTTACATGTAAAAAATATTTGTAATTTCTTTTAGGATTGTGACGCATTTATCCAATGGAAATTACATTCGTAGATTACTCTGAGGCAAGCAAATAAATCAGAACATCTAAATATAGCCGAACATTGTTGAGTAGGTAAATACGAATTTGAATATTTCGCTACTAGCTACGCAGGGAGTTAACATATTTACCATTTCACTTGATGGGTCCTTTTGTATACTGTGCGAGTAGGTTAGAAAGTTTATCTGGAGCCTCTTCAATGAGCGGACTCTTTATTTAAGCAAATTAAAAGCTCTTCAATGAGCTAAATAATTAAGTCAGACTCAGGTAAATTGAAAGCCCATTAATTAAAGAAGTGAAGAAGGATAGGTAGGTAGGTATAAGTTCAAATATGGTGGATGATAAAATACTAATGTAAAATCTACATGTAGGTAGATAAATGGGAGCCGCTAAAAGTTATAAATTAAAAAAATATACGGTGAAATAAAATGTCTGGAATTAAATTGTCCAGTATGGGCACTAATAGTAATAACACAGGCCTAGACCGGTGGCGTTATGCATATAACATCATTTAATAATTATGCCACGGTATGTTAAATAAAGAAATGTTGTAATTATTTATAATCATAGATAAATTTAAAAAATCAAAGATACTTTTTTAGTCGAAATATCACAACTGATAAGCGATTACGATATTTTCACTAATACAACTTGATATTCCCGAGGGAGATTTACAGTGTAACGATATTTCATTTCAGGTAAAAAAAAGAATGAAGCCTCACCGAATACCGTTTCATATCGACATTTTCTCACAATACCGACGTAAAATTTTCGTATTTTGTTATTTGGCTGCCCACGTCATTTTCTGAGTGTTTATTATTCCTGGATACAGAAATAAGATAGCGACCATAGTCAATAGATAATATTGCTACACACAATACTGCAATGTGTAAACATGCTGTGGGTGCTGAGAAATCGTTCAATCAGTTATTTTTGCTGTCGTTACCAATAATTTTCTTTAAAAAAGTCTATATAAATATTTTGTGAAACTAGGTATCACACTATTTTTAACTGTATAATATTTTAAACAATAGACTTGTTGTCCCCCTTTTATATATTATTTAAAATCAAATTTGAAATAATATCTTCAAGAGTGCTTAATTGATACCAAAACTTATATAAAGCGACCAAGCTGTGCCTGCGAATTATTTTTAGCCTTACTAAGTGATGATAACACTGTAGATAGTTTTAAACCCCGTACCATACTGTATTTCACCACTTAAAGTTTTAATTCTTAGGCGGTTTTGACCTATTTTTTATGCAAAATAATTATTTAAGTGCGATAGATATTTTTTTCATCTTTTTGAACTGTTAAATATCTGAATCAATATAGAAAATAACAGAATTTGTAACATTACCGTACTATGAACATCTTGATTTCAATTTAAAAAATAATACGGGCGTTGCCTCGTGACCCAAATGTATATGGTGGCATTATTGACAACATACGAGTATGCTTTACTCTTTGAGCCCTTTCATTTGATACCCATACTACTGGGATTGGGAAAAAATTTGTACCCGCAAATTTTGAACGGCGCGGCAGCCATATTGAACTTAGTGTGATGTTACTATATATTATATATCTACTCCTCACGGCATTTCATTTGATATATCTATTATTGGGGTTGAATAGGAAACTTAGTATGCCATTTTTGAGCGGCTGCCATATTGAATTTACGTTGCAAGGTGCATAGTGCCAGTGCTCTACTCTTCAGGCCTTTCAGGCTCGCTTCAGGCGTTGGCGTGTCTCAATTTCTTAGTGCTACAGTCTGTTCCACAATTCATTAGGTTGTTTAGTATTGATACATTGACCCGATATTTATTTATTTAATGACACAGACAGTTACAATTATAAACAAAGACAAAAAATCACAATACACAAACCAATGAAGTTCACAGACAGCTTGTACATTTGATTCTGAACAAACAATAGATAGACAAAACAAAGCACACACCATAACTACTGAGCTACAAGCAACGCGTTGCCAGTTCAGCTAGTTTTATTATGATAGCCGTCCCGACTGTTGTCATTCTGTTATGCTCTTGTTTTATAGACGTACTTATTAGACTTCAATACTTGCTCGGTTTTTTACGTTTCTCCCTGGTTTCTCAAGAAATATTTCCAATTTATAAAACCTTTTCCAGAATCCAGTAAATACTCTAAAAAGAATTAACCCAATCGGTCCAGGTGTTTTCAAAATTTTCAATGAAATTTAGCCATACATTTTTTAACGCGTTCTTATTTATATTATATCTTGTTCATTCTCCTCTCCTATTGGTCGTAGCGTCATATTACATAGCCTAAAGTCTTCCTCGATAAATGGACTATCCAACACAAAAATATTTTTTCAATTCGGATTTCGGATAGTTCAAGAGATTAGCGCGTTCAACCAAACAAACAAACAAACTCTTTAGCTTTATAATATTAGTATAGATATATGTATACCTCAGTCGATTTGATCTTGTAAGATGTGTCTCATAAGATGTAAAAAAATGATATGCCTCTTAAATTCATTTCATTAAATGCCTAATTCAAATTTGAACCAAGAGAATCCGAAATAGTGATTTTCTAGCACTTCTTTGATTAAATGAGATGTTATTGGCAGTTCAGAGGAACGGGGCTTAAGTCGGCTTCGAAGCCCGAAGCCTACTTTACGTCCGAATAAAATGTATCTTCAACACAGCATCTATTTAATTGAATTGGAACGATCTTAAATTAGAATTATATACGTAGATACAGAACTCACTGTTTAGGATATTGAGAGACAGATATCTATTGCTACTGTATTTATGTAATTTTTAAACCATCAACAAATTCCCAGGGGCTGATTCTAGTGCTCAGATGCAACAAATTTTTGTATGGGACCAACATCGTAATCGCAAAAAAAATCCACTTTCCCATACTAGTCTCGATCAGCTAACCTAGTTTGTATGGAGAAGTGGTTTTTTTGCGATTTCGATGTTGGTCTCATACAAACAGTTGTTGCATCGGAGCACCAGAATCAGCCCCTGGGAGGTTGTTGATGGTTTAAAAATTACCCTGTATACACACAACACAGTGATTACACAATCAATCAGCTTGAAACTTTACTGTGGATAGAGATCTAGAATTCTACACCATTATGCGATGGTGTTAAAAGCGTACTGAACAATTCTTTCCTCAGTTTTCGCACCTACGCTCATGAATTCACGATCAACATGTTTGGCTCCGGGTGTTCTGTGATAATAAAAATT
Organism: Schoenobius gigantellus; assembly: GCA_963935595.1. Lineage (NCBI taxonomy): Eukaryota > Metazoa > Arthropoda > Insecta > Lepidoptera > Crambidae > Schoenobius > Schoenobius gigantellus. The sequence continues at coordinate 27,218,597 of OZ012547.1, read as the reverse complement.
GAGGTTGAAGGTTGAAATACTAAGATTAATAGAAATCAAACGCCCAATTAGTTTAAGTGTTGGAATGTGTGTGGTGATTTCAATCAAAATCATAGCTCTCAGCAAAATTTGTAAAACATCAATACACTAGGCAGCTAGCAGTAGTAATCTTTGACATTGCATAATATTTTGTATGCACACTTGATGTTCCACCTTTACAAATGTTACAATCATTTGTTCTATGATTTCTACAAATTCAACAAAGGTCAGACGGCTAGGATCCTGTGGCCTACGTTAATCATTTCTGCGTATATTGCGGTTTAAAACCAACATCTCCGCTGTGTTACAAAGTGCAAGACTATAATATATACGTTTCTCGAGTTGTGTGTTACGAGCAAGGACGCCGAGGAGACGTCATAAACTACGAGAGCTCTTTTCAATTGATTTGTAGAATGTTGCAGAAGCTTTGTAGAATAAACATTTGATTTTTATCAGTGCTTAACGTTATGATAGCAATAAGAGGTATAGGTATAGGGTATATCATTTTTGTGGACACGAGACATGAAAGGGAGACGATTACATAATTTACAGAATTGAAATCATCAGTTATACGAGTACATCATACTAATATTATAAATGCAAAAATAAGTTTGTTTGTTTGTTTCACCTTCATGTCTGAACCATTGAACAAATTTTAATGATATTTGGTATAGGGATAGTTTAAGCCCTTGGGAATAGCATAGGGTAATTTCTATGTCAAATTTTAATAAGGTCTCTAGGGACGCAGACGAAGTCGCGGGCAGTACTTTATAATTACGATATGTACAAACACCATTTTTGATGTTATGTTTAAATTTGGAGATTAGACCTACTCTTCGGTTGAAGAGTACTAAACTCTTTGGTTGAAGAGTACTAAACTCTTCGGTTGATGGGTACTAAACTTTTCGGTTGAAGTTTCCAAAGGATATTGATTATTTCACTACCATTTCCATAATAACCATCGCTGACTATTAGAAAATGATTGATACGCTTACGCTTAACATTTTCATTATAAATACATGAAAAACGTAGCAAATGTCTAAAAAGTAACAATTATTTTTGATGTATATAAAAAGGATACGTAACCTATTAATTTACATGAAAAATAATTGGTATGAAACCTATTGAACGTAATAATTTTTCAATAGACAGTGATTATATGAAACTTAAATAAGAGTATTACTCGTATTTTCAAGTAATCCGCGGTTATTACCAACATAATGTAATATAGACGCCTAGTGACGGAATATTCTGTAATGAAACTTCCGTTTAACCTTCCTTAAGGAGGATAATAGAACATAACATCCGTATCTACATAGGATTGTGTGCGGATTTCTCAGAACTACTTTTTTACGAGAAACCGCAAATATTTGCGTTGAAAATGAGCAACGTCCGATTTAAAAAGTTGGGAAAAGATCTAAGGATCCGTTTAGTACAAGATTTCCGGGACGATTCGTCATCAAAGGAAATGTTAAGAGAAATGAAAGATGTTTATAACTTTATTCACTTAATGTTCAGAAGGCGATTATGCATAAGGTAATATAAAGATACACTATAATACAATTGGAAAGCACTTTTGAAACTGTTATTGAATGTTTGTTCACGGCATGACAATAAGTAATTATGGTGTTTGTGTTTTGATTAAAGTGAAAATACTTATACTTATGGCAGGAATTCAATGATTCCTAATGATAGTTACAAATGGATAAGTTAGAACTACTACGGAAGAAGGACAGAAATACTACGAATTAATTCGGAACATTTTGCAAATTAAAAACAACATAATTTTCTGCCTACTAAAAAATCAAAAACTTAATGACTCAGCATCTTATGCTGTTTATAATATAAAAAAGAATTCTTTGATAATAAAAAAATCTTATCCTTATTATCGTGTTCCTTAGTTATTATATCGCCCAGTCTCAAAAAACACAATTAATATTAATTACGTACGATACGATCACAATAAGTTATCTACATTTAATTAAAAAATTCAAGGTTACAATTATTCTTGTTCGCATTTCATAAAAAAGCTTGATATTTCTGTATAAGGGACCACAAAGCATATTCGGGCACGTTTTGCCCGTTCCCAATGACATCCGGTTTTGGATTGACTCAGACAAGCATTCAATGGATTTAGTTCACTCAACAAAGCTAAAGAACATAATACTAACAATGAGAACATTATACCTACTCAGCTGCTTCAATACATCGTCCGTTGCATTTGGTAATAAACTCGTATTTTGCGACTATTAAGATAAGGTCTATGTTTGAGTTTTGTAAGAGCAGATGAAAATTAATCAGTTCGTGGTTTCATTTCTATAAAAAAAATATCAAATCATATATTAGGATGTATGAATCGATGAATGAGATTTCTTTTGCGAAATTTTATTCATGCACCGAATTAAAATACTGTAGGTACATATACTTACTTAGGTTTACAAATTACGTCTCTCACAACTACATGAAAAACGGAGAACAGAATTCGAACTCCATCAGTGAAAACAGTATTTGATTTATACTGTGCCAAAGTGTCCATATCCAAGTGAATGATGAATTCATTACCATAGCCAGACAAAAGATTGACATCAGTTTTCAACTGACACTAGGTAATAGAAAAAAAGAACGTCAAGTCACACTATTATTACAGGCGCAAGGTAGGGTTCCGTTGTCGTCCATCGTAAGCCATTACGAATTTAATAGACATCTTGAAATTATGTTTTAGATTAAATATAGGTAATAATTATGATTCAAAATGGATCTATAAACAAAACAACTGCTGACGCAGTTGCAAAAGAAATAAAATTGTTTGTGCCCACACAAGACGATAATAAGTGTAAAATGAGTTATTATAGACTCCCAACTTCGCAAGGGAAGTAGGAATAATTTTTAGCAATTTCTCAGTTGATAGCCTTTTCCTCGATAACTAGATAAGGCTTGTTAGTTGTGATAGTTATCCTTTTAAATGGATTATATTTAATTTTCAGATGTCTTTCAGTGAGTAGGGGGTGGGGACACTTGATCTTTAAGAAAATGGTGAAAAATAACTTTAGGAAACCCATAACTTTTTTAAATACTTATCTAACGATACCTCACACGTTTCGGTCGTCAAAAAAAATTTAAGTTTAGGGGAGGTACCCTTAAAAATATACATTTTTCAAATTTTATATTACCATTTTAACAGCGTGTTTAATATGTATAGCCGTTCAAATTTTAGCTTTCTAACTCTTTTGGTTTCGAAACAAGAGTGCGGATGGAAGGACAGACAGACATGGCGAAACCATAAAGGTCCCTTGTTGTTGTTTACTACGGAACCCTAAAACTGACACAGAATGCCATTACATCTGCTTGGCGCCGGCAACGGCAAGGGCAGCTGACCCGGGTGATGATTTTGTAACTCATCGATTGATCGGCAATCGTTATCGAACTGGATAAATTAATAAAATAAGCGGAATTATGTTCATTAGCCACAAGCATTGGTTGATTTATTCAACAAAATGTACCAAGATCACTCAGACGACGACGTTACAGAACGTTAAACATATTAAAAATCAATTTGAGTTAAACAGAATTATCAACTCTATACGATGGCCGATTGCCGCTGAGTTACAAAATCACCCACCTGGGAAGGGCAGGGCAGGGCAGGGCTGGACATTGAAAAAATAGCCATTCACGCAAAATGGTTGGATTAAATTAAAGGATACTTCTTATTTCGGTCGTAACTCAATTCTGAACTCAGACGAAGGCGCGGGAAAAATTAGTTAACAATCTGATATAATTTTGATAATAATCGAACCTATCAGATATAATGTATGAATTCATTAATGTTTTATTGCACAAAGCAACTTAAAATGATTACACATAACAGAAACAAACACAACAGGCGGCCTTATTGCTAAAATAGCAATTTCCGCCAGGTAACCTTAATGCATTTTTTTCTATTTGGATAATTACGTGGAATTCAGTAGCATTGCCACCACACTAAGCTTGGCGTGCGACTTGCCATCAAGATTAAATAGTATCTCATGATTGAAGCGCCTGCGATAACCTTCCTCGGAGTAAACAATATAATTTATCTTTAAGGCGGCTACGAATAAATTATAGATTGTTAAGTTTGTTATACACCAAAAGACAGTATGATTATTTTTCTGAAGTGCTGAGGATTTTTTAGGAAAAGTCATAAAAACATATCAGCACTTCTTTAGTTTTAAAAATGAAAGTTATTGCAGTTGGTTCATACGCTATCGTATACTGGCGACGAACTATAAGTAACTAAAGCTTTTGAAACATTGTAACATTCGATAATTAGTCATAGAAAATATAGCAAATTTCAAATATTGCGGCTTTTTATTTATTATTATTCAAATTCATTTTAAATTAATCCTAAAATATTTATCCTGCATTCTTATGTAAAGTTTAAAGAATCATATTCAAATTAACATAATATTTATCGGATACTTATAACTCAATAAGACACAAACATTAGTATTTAAAGATAATAGATGCATGTGACAATTTTTTATTCTGGGTTTGAAGAGTCGATGAGTATCTAACTTATGGGCTTTTCAGTCATAAATCCATGATCTAACTAAACTTATATTATTTTGACAATTGAGAAACAATAGAGAAATTAAATTTATCAAAAATACATACCTTTGTCTATGTCATAGCTATAAAATATTGACTAAACAAAATAATACCAGGTTTCAACCATCTCAAATGTAAAGGAGAGACTTAGGTATCAGTAACGTTTCCGATTTACTTAATCAGAAAAGATTTCTCTTGCGTCAAATTATTCTAACTAATATCATTTATATATAAAAAACTGGCCAAGCGCGAGCTGAAATCGCGCACCGAAACTTATCATAGTATGTAAACAAGTTTCTAACTGCATATTTACAGCCGGTTGCACCGAAAATTCATTTTACATCTCTCATGTTCGGTAAGTAGGTCCTTATTACCCCCAAATGGGGCTTGTTGTAGGTGACCAATAAGCGCTCTAGGGTAATAATGTAGCTAGAAAAGCCCTGAGGCTGTAAGTAATTTATTGCTAGTATGATGGTTAGATGTACGCGAACTTTTTGAAATAGTGAAGTGGTTTTTTTATTACTTACCGCCCTAGGGCTTTACAAGCTACATTATTACCCTAGAGCGCTTATTGGTCACCTACAAGCCCCATTTGGGGGTAATAAGGACCTACTTACCTCACAATCGAGATGTAAAGCAGAGTAGTTAGCTCGGGTGTAAACACCAATTGCACCCTCTAAATATTATCTCGGACTGCAATTGATGCCTTACAGCCCTTAGCTACTAATCTACTATTAATGTAAATGTAAACGTATAATGTAAACGTATATCGTAAAAAATAGCAATGTTGGTGCAACCGGCTGTTAGGATTTTCAAATTTTTCCGTAGCATATATGCTGAAAGACATTGCTTCTTACCAAATTTTATGATTCTTGGTCGCAGGAAAGTACTCAGCTTTGAATTTGCTTGTGAAATCGCAAAATATGCGACATAAGCCGTCACAGCTTTTGTTTGCGTTGACCTACAAGTTTCATTTTTGAAAGATGAAAGAGAGAACCGAGTATCTATAATATATAATATCATGTTGTCCAAAATGCAATCAGTCGGGATTTGGTCTATTATTTTCACACAAAAAACCCAAAAATCTGCATTAATTCGCAATCTGCAAGCAGAGAAATATGAAAATGATTATTTATGTGAGATAATCGAATATTTAAATATTTGTTTAGGTAATCGATTCCTCAATAACAAAATAAAAACCTTACAAAAACATACTGGGCCCAAATTTATATGGGTTTGTTTCAGTCTCATTTCAGTTGAATATCTCTACAAGATCTCTACATGTTTCCGACTATTGTCAGACAGACGGGCAATAAAGTGCCTATAAGCGCTGAATACGAAAAAACTGCGCAGTGCGATGTAATAATTTCAAAATATCTATAACATTTTTATAGATATTTTGAAATGCATGTTACTCGTATTTTAAAAATATCATAAAGCAAATGACCGTAACAAGATTAGTTTATGGGTATTGATCTCTGGATATTGTAGGTACCTACTTCAAATTTAGGTTCTGGCTGCAATAATTCTTTATTTGCAAGATAAGTAATATTTTATCCTCTCAGCATCTCTACATTATGGTTAGCTTGTATGATCACTTAGCTTTATTTACTTAAGCTATAGTTACTCTATCGATAGAATCACTTACGAGCCAGCGGGGTATGGGGCAATCAGGTTATCCTGTCACATCTGACGAATTTATCAGGGACCTTTATATAATATTCAGCTATCTACTTGTTGATGATAGAGAGAAACTAATTAAAATTGGGAAATAAATAAAAAGTGACACGTTTCTCTTGAGTTTAATATTCCTACTAATTTTTGACAATGTCAAGCATAAAAAAGAATATAGTTTCAAATACGAAGTACAAATCAAATATATATATATATATAAAATTATGACCAAAAAGGTCGGTGGCGTTTCTGGTCGCCAACATGGCCCCCGACGGTGAGAAGCACCCAAACTATTGGCCGGTGACCAGTAGCGCCACTTTCCGTGTGGGTCTACGCAGCACTCCCCCTTTGGTAGCGATATCTACAACGCGCACTACTCCATCTTTCCCGGGATATAACGATATCACTCGTCCACGAGGCCAGCAGTTCCGAGGAAGGGTCCCATCGGCAATAAATACTAGATCATCCACTTGGAATTGTCTCGACTTGGGTATCGGCTTGCGCGGTACAAGTGTAGGCAGGTATTCCTTGGTGAAGCGCTGCCATAAGTGGTCGGCAAGTCGCTGGACTCTCCTCCAGTCAGCTCGTCTGTGAAGATCAGAGTCATCGAATGTGCCCGTCTTTAGGTCATTACTTGAGCTCCCGATTAAAAAGTTGAATGGTGTAATTGCGTGATCTGAGTTGTCATCGACGCCGACGTGTGTAAGAGGTCTAGAGTTGATGATTGCCTCGGCTTCGACGGTTTTCAGATTTTTTCCTTAATATGTGCTGTACGATCTTGCTTCTAACCAAATTCCGTGACACTAGATCAACCAGAAGTGCTCTATAGGTTTTGATTCCCTTGTGAAATCGCAAAATTTGTGAAAATATTCGACACGAACAGTCATATTAAAATAATAGAAGGCGTGTTGAAAGCTACACATATTTGGGAACTGAGATGGAAGGCCAGGCCGCAGTCAACGCTTTTGCGCATTATTTTGCCTCTGTGTTCCACGAAAACATACCTTTGTTGAACCCTTTCCAGGCAGCCCAGGCTGCCCATACTAAACGTGACTCAACTGCCGTTTCTGTTGTGACAGTTGATGAGACAGATCTGAGAAAAGCTGTTAAACGTCTTAAACCGCGGTCTTCTGGCGGGCCTGATGGCATTCCTGTGTTTCTGGCAAAGGACTGCATATCGGCTTTAGTTTCGCCCCTATTGCACCTTTTTAATCTGTCTCTGTCTCAATCAAGATACCCTGAAAGGTGGAAACTATCTAGGGTCACCCCCGTTCCGAAAGGAGATGGAGGAGTAAATGTTTCGTCCTATAGACCGATTGCGGTCTTGTCAGTTTTTGCCAAGATCTTTGAGGCAATCCTGAATAATCATATTTGTAGCCAGATTGGTCATTTATTGCACAATAGCCAACATGGGTTTCGACGAGCCCGTTCTACCACTACAAATTTAGTTGCGCTTGTGGACTATGTCCACTCTGAAATGGATAATGGTAGACAAGTAGACGCAGCCTACTTTGATTTTAAGAAGGCGTTTGATCTAGTTGACAACGATAAACTATTACAGAAATTAGCAATCATTGGTTTTACACCAAAACTCCTGCAATTTTTTTCAAACTTTCTCAATAATCGTTGTCAATATGTTCGTTTAAATGGATATTACTCCAGTGACTACTACACTAGGTCAGGGGTAAGTCAGGGTAGCACATTAGGACCAACTCTTTTCCTCATATTCATTAATGATCTGCCAGAAAAAGTATCTGCCTCTGAATGTCTTTTATTCGCTGATGACCTAAAGTTGAGTCTGGGTATTAAAACGCTAGTGGACGCAGAGGCTTTACAAAGAGATATCGATGCCGTGTCTCAATGGAGCCACGACAATCATCTCCCTTTTAATAATGACAAATGTAAGATAATTACCTTCTCACGCAAATTACGACCGATAGTTTATAATTATAATTTAAATGACGCTCCAATGGAAAGACAAGATGACATTAAGGATTTAGGCTTAATATTAGATTCTAGGCTCGATTTTCATACACATATAAGAAATATCTGCAAGATGGCACAAAGGATGTTAGGTTTTGTAATAAGAACAGCATCACAATTTGACAATGCAACAGTTGCAAAAGTACTGTACGCTGCATACGTTCGCAGCAAGCTTGAATACGGTGCAGTTGTTTGGAATCCCCATGAGGAAAAATATGTAATTATGGTGGAAAAAATACAACGCAAATTTGCTCGTTGGCTCTATAAAAAACTTTACGGGTACTATCCTTATTTATACCCTTCAGTGTTCGTTTCCGGTATGACCGAAATGGAAACTCTGAAGCTTAGAAGAGCTATGCTTTTGATAGTACATTATCTTTCGATATTGCATCAGGGGATCGACAGTCCGCAGGCACTGGAAAGATTCCGTATCTTGGTTCCCACAAACATCTTTAGTGATACAGCGGGACTGGTGGCGCCGCGTCGCCGGCAGCGCCTCCTGGCGCTGCCTACGGCTCGGACGGTATCTGGTAGGCACGCGCCCACCAACCGTGCTCTTCATGCTATCGGAGACATACTTGCTCAGCACTATGAAATTGATTTGTTTGCAGACGGTTTAGGAAAACTGTGTAATAAGTTTAAGGAAATTCTAAATGACATTTTGTAGTGACATTAATTATGATTGATATTTTAGTTAACTCTAACATTTAATTTGTATTTGACTCATATGTGTATTTTTGACCCATGATTGTGTTGTGTTTGTATGTTATTTGACCTAGCTAGTTTATTTCTGACATTTGTATTTTTTTGACATAAGTATTCTTTTATTGTGTAGTATTGACATTTTCTATGACTGGCTATTAACATTTTGATTTGCCTATACAATTTAATAACGATGGAATATGACATCTATAATTGTCACAATGGTGTCCTAGCATATAAACGTGTTGGCTGTTGTAATGGCTGTAAGTTTATAATGTAGTTATAATAATAATAAATAAATAATAAATAAATATATTTTGATCGCGTTGACTTACATTCACAACTAAAAGAGACCGTAGACCGGAATGTTTGATATTAATTTTAGTTTCTCTGCATGCGCGTTCCCGAGAAAAGGTGTGTTGACAGAAAGACGGACAGTCGGACATACGTACAACATTGTGATCCTAAAGGGTTCCGTTTATTCCTATTGACGTACGGCACCCTATAAACTAAAATAAATAATAACAATAACTCATTCGAACTTCTCTTCGCGATCATCTGAAGAGATTGAGACTGCGTGACGGAACTGATTGCAAATCCCCAACGTGCGATATTACTCGATAACGCCAGGATTGTCCGCCGATTCGTTTCTTTGTCGCCCCTTCTGCCAAAGGCTTTTTCGCAAAACGTCTACTTCGCAAAATGTCTCCGCTCCCTCGATTCTTCGAAGGAGTGGTAGGGCTGCCATCTGTTCGGATTTAGCCGGACATGTCCGGATTTTTTTCAGACGTGTCCGACAAAATATTTGGTTGTCAGGCCTGCCCGGTTTTGGGTCTACGACCCAACGATAGATGCAAAACCACGCTGTGTCTGCTAAGCAAAGGGGTAAGTGACCATACTGTTGGATCATGGCGCGGGTGGTGCTGTTCCCCTCCCCTGCTGATTTTATCTTTAGTTCAGCTGGTAGACAATTGGAACGCGTAAAGCCTAATTACACCTACCGAGTAGAGTGGCGAGACAGTGTCCTCTGCTGGGCGTCGGTATTTGTAAACACAAAGCCGAGTGCTCGGCCGAGTATTCGGCCTAGCGACAGGCCGAGACAGTCACTCGGACCCCTTTCTATTTACTAGGCTGAGTAACCATCCCCCCTCTTCCCCTCACTTTCTCGCTCTCTCTCTCGGTGGATCTAAGCACACACTCGCCAGTCGGTGTGCACACGCATCGAAATTTTCACTCATTAATAATATTCTATTATTTATATTATTTTATAAAGCCGACTGTCTCGCCATAACTTCAAAAAACGTGTAAACACTCACTCGGCCACACCACTGTCTCGGCTGAGTGACATTTTACTATCTCGCAATCTGCTCGGTTGGTGTTCTGAGGTAGGTGTAATCAATCAGGCTAGTAGCGTGTTCATGCTACGCGCGCGTCTTCTACATTATTCTGTCAACGGCGACAGTCATTTCGCTATAACAGAAGATGATCTCCGGCCCTGAAGGCTAGATGTCCGGCTTTTTACAATGACACGTCCGGTTTTTGTATTTTAGGAGATGGCAACATTAACTGGGAAGCAATATAAAATACAATTTCGGAATAATAAAAATGTTTATTTAAAGCTCAACGGATTCGTTGAGAAGATTCACTCGCTTGATGAATATATAGAAGCAATAGAAGTATAGATCAAGATGTGTTGATTTAGGATAGGTAACATTTTAAACTGACGTTTGCACAAAAATATTGATGGACAGTTTTGAATATGTGTTGGGAGTATATTCCAGAGTTGAGCGCTACGAGAGAAAACTTCCAAATAAGAAGTTATAACGGAGTTAAGAAGGAGTTTGTGACTCTTTCAACATTTTGTAAAAGGTTGAAAGGATGCGTACATTTACTCATTGAGTTTTACATTTTACCATTGTTACAATCGGTTTTAAAAATAAGTCGGTCAGCAAAAGTTTCGTCATAACTGTACTAATATTACGAGTATGAAGAGAAAATATTTATATTTTTTTTGTTTTTAATTTTATATTATTGTTTGTAATAAACTCAAAAACTAATGAACTGGTATAAAATATTTTTTGCACTTATATAATGTAACATTATCACTGAGTAATATAGGCTATAGAGTTGCTTTTTCGACGGGAAAATATAAAGTTTCAAACGGGATAAACTAAAAAACGCCAAAGAAGCTGTGAGCAGAGAGTTCTTTTATTTACCAAATATCATATGACAACACATAACATAACCATACACCATTACTATACAACGTAAGTATTTTATTATGTACAGTCGGCCAAAAAAGGTGGTTTACCACCCTTAGATTGAAATTCAGTTTCATGTCACAATTTAACACAGATGACTTTCCTTTGCCCAAACATACTGAGAGCCACCAAGGCAACCTTAACGATGTTTTGTTTACACGCGAAGTTTTGTCAAAGCTGTTACACCCTTTCTAGGCCGACCGTACATAATATATTGTTTATGTTTCTTAAATAGATGCTACAAACAAAGCTCTATTTCTTTTCTTGTGTAAACACGTGCGCGTTCCCGCCAATACAGGGCTATCGCGGGTCGGTTCATGCCGAAGTCAAACTCATTTATTTCTTTACGGCAAAGGATCTTGACCTTCACCTTACCTGATGGTTAGTGATGATAAAGCTGTCAACACACAGACAGCAGACAGTGGCCGAGCGGCCGCGCTCCTTATGTATAGCACGGATTTAAATAAAAGTCCACACAAAGTACGGGGCACTCCCGCTCCGATTTTTATGTGTAACTTTAAAAAATCTTATATCAGTCCACAATTGACGGAGAAGTGAGACATAAGGGGCAACGGCCACTCGGCCCTCGCTCTGGCGTGGTCAATGAGTAAACAATGCTGATGATGGAAGAGAACTCTACCGCTATTCTTTAACAACAGAAGAACTTGAATTATACCTCGAATTGGAATTTAACGATGCTATTAACATTGTTGTTATAACAATAAATTAGACAGTGGTATGTAGTGTACAATGATATAATTACACATGCTAGATGGGATACAAGTCCTAACACCAAGTAAAAGAAGCGGTCTTTTTACGAAGCTTACGAATACAAAAATCTATTGAAATTCCTTTTTAACATTTCGTTTGATGAATTATCGAACATTTTATCTAGCCTAAGCAGATACAAGAGATTTTTTTACTTTATTGAAAAACGAATAAATCAATAAAAGTCGGAAAATTGTCTCTCGGGCAGGATTCGAAACTGCGTCTTTAACATACTGTGTTGGCGCCGTGACCATTTGGCCACCAAGCATATACCCAGTCCAAACGAAACTTCAACTGTATTGATCTATTTTGTATTTTTAAGAAGACTACGTGTATTATTAAATACTTAGTTGAATAAATAGCTTCCAATCTATTTATCAAGCCGCTAATACGATGCGGCCCAGTACATCAATATACCATAACAAACAGTAGATTTTGAGTCACTGTGCGCTCCGCTCCGCTGCAGCCCGACACAGTGTGCGCGATCCTTTAGATTTATGGGAATACCGACTACGAGACTTTGATAAATACGCAACGAAATACCAAGAAAAGGTTTTTTCGCTATATTTTTCAACTTGTCAAATATTCTTCAACCTTTAGGCGGCTATCCTAAAAAAGGTTGTTTTAGGGCATAAAGTCTGGAGAAAGCCGACTACTTCAAAAAGATGTGTAATAATTTATGCATTGAAATATAAACTTTACTTAGAGATACTAAAAGTTTCGAAAACCAAATAATTTAAACTAAAACAAAATTGATTGACTGATTGACTTTTTTAGTGTCATATTATATTTAATAGATATTAAACCAACTTTATCTGAAATTGTTAACATCTCTGCAAAATACTCCTTAACGAAACATAATATTATCTTGACCCTTATTTCGGATAATAGCTACATTGTAACTTTTTCTGTATCCGTGACCCTAATACCTTCATAATAAATTGTGCGTTATTAATTTTATGCCTCTCAAGTTACATTATGGATGTTATAATAGTCGTAATAATATCACATGATCTTCGTTGCTTCATTTATTTTTCTCGGAGTATATAGAAAAATTGCAGCTGCTAGTGCGACTGTAGTTCTGAATAGCCTTGGAAATCGACTGATGCCCATAGCTTGCTCAAGAATTTGCATTATAAATGAACGAACCGTACGTTGGTTAGTTAAATAATATTTAGCTATCTGATATATTGAGCCATTTATTTGGATTTTTAAGCTTGTTTACTATTTATAAGTAAAGTTCGCCTTGCTTCTATGTTAAACTTCTTTGCTCTTTCAAAAAACACGTTAGGTACTCTTGTTTGACAAGTATAACACCTGGCGTTTTACTTCAGCTTTGTAAAAAATGTGTCATTTTTTATCGTTACTCTCTGAGAAAAATCAGAGATCAAAAATCAAACCGCCCCCATGGTCTAGTGGCTGTGACCACCGGGTGTTGATCGGGAGGTCCGGGGTTCGATTCCCCATGGGGGCAGAAATTTTTCTCGGCTTGGTTGGTGGTAGGACTTCTGAACCTTTTTTTTTTTTTTTTTTTTTTTTTAACGTTGGGAAATGCGTTACGCATACCTCGCGCTTGGGTAGGCGCGAGGTTATGTCGGACTCTCCGCGGCTACTGGGGGCAGAGCGCCAGCCAGAAACCGCGGCCTACCGACTAAAACCCAACGATGCCCCCTCACAAACGCCTTGGCACGAGAACGTCCATCACCGCCGCATCCTCCCCGTCATCTGACGAAGAGGATACATCGGGGAGGGACGCCCCGTCGCCGGACAAGGCCATGGGAACCCTTTCGGACAATTCCATGACCTCGTCAGCGTCTGCTCGCCTACGGCGAGCCCCTCTCACCTCCCTAAAATGGGAAGGCGATGCTCCTGGGCATTAGGAGTATCGACGACTGGCGGTGGCCTGTGCAATGCAGGACTCGGGCTTCCCGGGCCCGCGCCCCGCTGGTCACCGTCAGGAGGAAGAAGGCGGGCGAACTGCCGCCTCCTCCGCCCCGTTCTTCTGCGGCGGCAGGGATCTGCCGCTGGGTCATCTTCTCTGGCCCGTTTTGCCACCTCCTTCTGTGTGATGACCTCCACACAAAAGGAGTTTGCTGCATTCCAGGCCTCCTCGCTCTCGACCATCTTGGACATCAGAGATGGGAGAGAAAGGTCAGGGCCAACACTTAAAACCAGACTGCCACGCTGCGAGGAAAAGGCAGGGCACTCCTCGAGAGTATGCTGTGCTGAGTCCTCCGCAGCGCCACAGTGGTGGCACTCAGCGGTCGGCTCACGCCCAATCCGGTGCAGATAACGGCCAAAGCAGCCGTGACCACTGATGATCTGCACCAGATGGTACGTGAGCGACCCATGCTTCCTTTCCGCCCATGGTTTCAGCACGGGGAGCAACGCCTCAACGGTTCTCCTAAGAGTTCCGGAGACCGGCTCACCCAGGCTCTCTTGCCATAGGCGGAACATTTCCTCTCGTGCCCCTTCCAGGGCCGCGACCTGCTCTCTTGGAGCTATCCTGCGGTTCCCCTCCCTCACGTCAACCCGCACACGATAGGCCGCCGCCAGTACGTGCGCCACTAGCTCCCACGGGGGAGTGCCGGCGATAGCGCAGGCCGAGGACTTCTGAGCCTGCCTGGCTAGCTACCACTGTCTTACAAAGTTTGTCGCCATAATAACATTATTAATAGGCTAGATGACAAAAAACTTTTTTTTGCTTTAATAGAAGCTCATTCATATAATAAATAGAAAGAAAAAATCGGTTTTCGAATAACTATAAAAACAACCAAGATATAAGGTATTAAAGATTTTTCTCCGTCTCTTTCTAGCAAAACGGCAATTTACAAGGAGCTTATATGGCCGTACTCAACAATGACGTCACGGTTGATGTCGGATCTCTCTGTCTAATCGCCTTCAAATTGAGAACTTAAAATGCTTGTATCTAATGTATTTTAAGCCGATTTTAATTCTAATTTCACAAGACTACATCTTTTTCCACGGTATTTTAATATTTGATGACGAGACGTAAAAATTAGAATTCAGTCATCATCCCAATTGTTGTGTTCCGATAAGTTCTTCAGTTGTTGAGCACACCAGGTGAAGCTCGCTTCCACCTTCGGCATTATCATCACTTACCATCAGGTGCAATGAAGGCCAAAAGCTTCTATGCCATATGTAAAAAAATATGATTTTGATGGAATTTAATGATGTATGTTGGACTCCAATTTATAACTAATACCTGGTCCATGTTTACACGATAGATGTGTTCATAACGGTATATACCTACAAAACGTTGTTTGACAAGTTGGTCGATGATTTTATCCGCGAAGTGCCGCTTTAAATGTCATTACCCCACACCACACCTAGGAACTACAGCTTTGACAGTCGAGGCTAATTTTCGTCTGGGTCTTCATGTATGCATACTTTGGCGATAAGAATTTTTTATTATAATTTTTGCTACAATAGTGGATTTTTAGAAAAATGGAATATGTTTGGAAGGTCTAACTGTCGATACTTAGTTTTAAAGTATTATCATATGGCTTATAAGAGCAAACATAATTAATAATAAGTAAAATTATAAATAACAGCGTCGGTGATGCTGTGGACTCGGCATTGGCCTTTTAATTAATCTGAAGGTCCGTGGTTCGATCCTGCCATGTACCAATGTGTTTTTCGTTTTTCGAATTTCATATATACGAGTACATTTGCCGATGCTCCTACGGTGAAGGAAAACATAGTGAGGCAACCTGCATACATCTGCGAAGAAATTCAAAGGTGTATATGAAGTCGACCAATCCGCACTGGGCCAGCGTGGTTGACTAAGGCCTAAACACCCTAACTTTGGGTAGGCTCGAATCCCTCGGTGGGGACGTATAGGAGCTGTGATGATGAAAACTAAAAATAAAATTTAAAAAAGAACTAAATTAGTATGAGTACTTATTATCCGTATTTCATTTCACCTAAAATATAGATGCATTAAAAAACACACTGATCCATGAAAATTTTAATTTTTTTATAAAAATTTCAGTCGCACTTTTAACAAAAATATTTTCGAGTACATAATGTTTATTTTTTACGACAACCCTGCCAACGACAAACGATGTTCTCTGATCATGAAAAGGTTGGGAACCACTGATCTAAATGAAATTTTGAACGCCACGATACAGGAAAAAGCCGATATCTCAGATAATATGAAATTGATATCTTGAGGCCATTTTTATACATACTGTCCAATGATTGCGCTGTAAAACCTCAATATAGCTAAGTAACCATAAGAGGCTTTTTATCAATGTTTTTATGAAAAGGCGCTTTATTATCACCATTCTGCGTTCCCTAAAAATATACTTGAGCGTGGATCTGTGAACAGATAATGTTTAATCAGACGCCCAGTTTGACATTAAAAAAATATTCATTTCTTTACAAAACAAAAGTAATAATTCGACGGCTCGAAGGCTTCCTTGACCCGAATGTATTTCATTTAAATATACAGTCACACCGACAGGCATTTATTAATTTTTATTTAATTGAAATTATGTAAATATAAATATAATAACTTTGTCCATTTAAAAGAGGAGATAAAAATTGACCTTTGGATAATTTCGCCCGTTCATCTCGTGAAAGCTCTCCTAATTTCCGAACAGCGAGTTTTTCGCTTCGACTTGTATTTTGAGTACTTACATTTTAATTTTGTTCGGGGTTTATAAACTCACAAGTAACTAAGATATATAAATTAAATTTAAAAAAACCTTTTTAAAAACAAGCTTTTATTTAAATGCGCTAAAAAGAAAGAATAAACTTTTACACTAAAACTTTTACTTATAATGTCATTTCACATTTGAGTGCCATATCTTACCCTTCAAACCGGAACACAGCAATGCAAGCATTACTGCTTTGCGGCAGAAATAGGTAAGACGGAGGTACCCAAGCACACGACCCCGGTACAGAGTCTCCCTCCGGTAACGAATTTAGTGATTCGCTTGATTGCATACTTTTTGACATTTCTTTGAAATGGTTCTGTTCACTAATATTGCGTTATTGGCGAATATGATTTGCACTGCGGCACCAGCGCTGCAGGATGTGCACGTATGTGGACGCTACTGCAAAAGAGAGTACGGAACGTTTTTGCTCCAAAGTTTTCGTTCTTGAAATTTTTACCTACAGAACAAGCCGGCCGGAAATCCTAATTGATAGTGAAGAATCATAAGTGATCGTGGAAGCGGATCCATCACAAACCACATCAGAGCTAGCAGCAGCCTGCTTCTTGCTTCTGGAGTGAGTGATAAAACAATTTTAATTTACTTGAAGCAAATTAGAAAACTGAAAAAGCCCAGGAAATTTGTACCTAATAAGGTTTCCATTCCGAGATTCCGGAATCTCGGACTATTTTTAATCGAGATTTCTGTTCCGGATCTGGCGATTAATCTAGTAATTCCGGTCTTTACTAATATACTTAGTTGTTCCGAAACTAATTCCGGAATTCCAACTTAGGTATTCAGTCCCGAAAACTTTCCAACTTAGGTATCCAGTTCCGGAACCGGCGACCTTTCGACACTGGATGCCCTAAGTACCTATTGCATGAATAATGTGAAGCACACCAACAAACACGCACTCGTGTTGCGTACCATTACTCAAGCGCCACAATATCGAGGGAATTTTGAGTCTGATACAAAACGGATCCTCCACGACAATCGGAATCGTGAATGGAGATGGAATTTCACATGCCTACAGTTTTAATAAGGTTTTAATAAGGTTGTCTTTTTTGTTTTGAAATGTAGTCTCTGTATGTATTGATCATATAACTATCGTTCCTTTTTTTCTTTCTAATTGTGGAGTACAAACAAAGGATCTCCGTCAATAAATAAGGTCTATAAACATTCCGGTGTCATCGATAATAGAATTGTAACAAAATCTATATTTACTTATATACATATACAAAAATTATATTAATTGGAATAACTGTAACATAAAATAATATAAAGTGATGATGAAAAATAGATAATACACGGTTATGATATAAAAAATAAATAGAAATAACGATAAAAAATACACGATGTGAATTGATCGCTTGACTGATCAAATATCTTAGAAGTCCATCTTTTTCAAACGCGTTATAGTACTTATTTTCTCAAGTGATCTGAGCAATAAAGTGTACAAAACTCACAAATACATGTCTATTAGCACTTGCCAAAATAAACACCGACCGCACACTATTTTTCTTCCATCAGAGCATCAACTCCTTAAGTGTAACCAGATAACTTACCAGCACTTAGCGTAAATTATAGTGTCAGTTCGTTTAACATTCCATCGCTGTGGCTGGCTGGGTACACGCGCGAGTACGTGTGCACGTGTCCAGCTTTACAAGTCGAAATAAAAGCAGACCGCTGCTCGAAAACTCAAACAGTGATAAAATTTAGCTAAATGAGCATCTCTGCTTGATTGATTCTAGAATGGTGAAGTATTAGGTCCTTACATATGAAATTAGCGTTCTATATGGAAAACCCGGCCAAGTGCGTGTCGGGCAACGCGCAGTGTAGGGTTCCGTAGTTGCAAATGCCAACTTTGAGTTCACACTCACACCTCACAACACGTTGCTATTAAATTAGGCATTATTATTAATATTAAAGCAACAATGATTTTATATTTCCTTAACTTCACGTGGTTCGTAAATTTATATTCAGTACAAATTTTCAATGAAATTTTACTCTTCCGAGTACATTTTTTAAGTTAGTCGTCTATAACTTTTTAGTTTGTACTTAGTACTCAACTCTGATAGTTTTCCTTGAAACTTTGTTATATATACTACTGTTGTAATTTTCTTCACGTGTCCATATAACCGTTTACCAGATAGAGGGGGGGACACTTACCTCTAACAAAAATTTGCTCTTTAAAACCAAATATTTCAGAAACGGATCACTAAATTGAAAAATGATGTTCTGAATCTTACATTATTTTTAAAGACCTATTCAACAATACCCCACACGATGGGTTAGTTGAGAAAAAAAATTTACTCCCACTTTACTTGTTTCCCACTTCCCCTTAAATAAAATGTTTTTCAATGTTTTTTTTTCCACCACTTTTTTGGCATGATTAATATACATACCCATACCAAATTACAGCTTTATAGTACTTTCTAGTCTCTGAGTAAAACCGCGGACTGATAGACAGACAGACAGACAGACATAGCGAAACTATAATTGTTTCTTGTTTACTACGGAACCCTAAAAAGTAAAACGAAAAAACGAAATTGTATATTTAATCAATTGAAGTTTATACTATCATTATCTATGCACTTTCGCTATTTTATAATTCATTGATTCCGAAGATACCAGATACCTGCACATCCTGCAGCGCTGATGCCGTAGTGGAAATCATAATCGCAAATAACGCAATATTTGTGAACATAACGATTTCAAAGAAATGACAAAAAGTATGAAATCAAGCGAATCACTAAATTCGAAACGGAAACACACAAGCTTAAATTTAAATTTGAAATTCCGAAAATACTAAAATGCTAATTTCGTATTCGCTGTGCGAAGTACTAGGTGGGGGCAATGTCATCTATCGCAGCGCTCATGGTGACCAAAAGTAGAAATAATGTAAGCTCTGTCATCTGTCATATCTATAAACGTAGTCACATTTTACACTTGCAATTAAATGTATATTGACGAATGATGAATGAATATATTACCTACGTCTATCTTTATCTATACATCTATATACAAATAAATAAAATTGAAGTGCCTGTTTGTACTGTCAAAATAACGAGTTTTTACTAAATGGGTATGAATGTATATCGGGTACCAATAACAAAAACACAATTTAAAATTTTTTTGTCTGTCTGTTTGTTCCCGCTAATCTCCGGAACGGCTGAACCGATTTCGACGGGACTTTCACTAATAGATAGCTAATTATATAAGGTATAACATAGGCTACTTCTTATCAAGATCTTCTTCTATCTTCTTATCAAAATCAAAATGCTGCCAAAAGTTACTATTCCACGCGGACGAAGTCGCGGGCACAGCTAGTTTTAAATAAAACTCAATCAAACTGATGGAGATTAATTGTTTACCTTTAAAAACGTTTTGTAACGTGTCAAAGTTATAGATGCTTGTCTTATGATGCGAGCTAGAATTTATTGAACTTTGTCTTTGTTTTGTTATTAATTCCTCCACATCCCGGACATGTTTTACACATTTACGACAGGGAAGCTCTTCGCCTTCACCTCACCTGATGGTAAGTGACGATAAGGCCGAAGGTGGAAGCGAATTTCACCTGAACTCCTCAACAACTGAGGAACAGACTTTCTTACCTTAAATTGTCGGAACACAACAATGCTATTAATATTGTTGTTATGGCGACAAACTTAGGTAAGCTGATGGTGGGTAGCTAAGCGGGCTCAGATGCCCTATCATCAACCAAACCGAGCATAAAATTGTTTACCCCCATGGGGAATCGAACCTCAGACCTCCTGATCAATACCCGGTGGTGTTAACCACTAGACAAAGCAGATACCAACAATTTTCCTTTAGAGGTTTGTGGTTGAAATTTTATACTGCGAGTGATATTCGAAAAACCCGGTTTTTCGAATATTGCGATATTTCATTCGATCTACAAGCTATATTGAAATTATAAGCGATACAGGAACAAGTAATATGTTTACTATTAGAACTAAAATATTACAACTAACTATAAAATGACAGCCAAAAATGAAGTAAAAAAATGAACAATCCCTGACATAACCAAAATAAAACACACTTTGAATTAATTTTACTTAAGTACTTCACTTAATTTGAATGATCAAAAATGATTTCACAACCCTTTGTCCACCCAAATCAAGGTATTACAGTAATTTTGTAGTATACATTAAAAGGTTGTTTTTGATTTAATATTTTCTCATAATACGCGATTGAATATCGAAGCGTCAGAGCTAACAAAGTTGCGGATGCTAGGTGGCGCTAAAGTCGTGCACACAGCCAATATAAAAACCTAATATTTGAGTAGCATAGACATTGCATAGTACATACAAATAAAAATGCAGAACGTAGTTCGCCGGGATATTGTGTACGGTTGTACAAAAAATTGTGTCAATATTTAAAAAGGTGACCATAAAACTGAACTAATTTCTCCATGGGACAGATTCACTTCACCGATGTTACATACAGACCTATACTCAAAATTAATGATCACCTATGTATCCTATATATTAACAATGTGCAAATAGTCTTAAGTTGTCCAGTGTTTCAACTCCGTATTTTCAATACACGTGTGTAATAATAGTTCTAAATGCGAAACCATCGGCTTGTGTGGGCGAATTAATTGGCGTGAAATGAAAACAGCCCGATCCAATTAAAAGATCTCACAGAATTGGAATTGATCTGTTGAGGAAACGCTAATCATTTGGCAGTGATGAAGTCCATTAACCTACTTGATGTTCTGAGACCAACATCTTCGGTTCCAAACGGTTATCAGAATCTACACGCCTTTGGTTTAGTTATAACGTTATTCGATACGCAGTGGGCTTACGTATACGGGGAGCTAAAGGCATTTAAGAGCAGAACGCCTCGGAACCAACTCCAAGGCGCTCTGCGAGATAGCGCGGAAACAACTTCTGTAAACATAACCAAGCTCCACAGATAGTGCCCATCTCTTACTGCATCGGTGGCGCTGTGGCCTCAGCACTGGACTGTGCCCCGAGTAGAATCGGAAGGCCCGCGATCGATTCTGCCATGTACCAATGTGTTTTTCGTTTCACGAATTTCATATTACATTTATTTGACGCTCCTACGGTGAAGGAAAATATCGTGAGGAAACCTGCATACACCTGCGAAGTAATTCAAAGGTGTATGTGATTGTGAAGTCAACCGATCCGCACTGGGCCAGCGTGGTTTGACTAAGGCCTAATCGCCCTAACATAACTAGTTAGGGTAGGCTCGTGCCCCTCAGTGGGGACGTATATGAGCTGTGATGATGGGTGTTATCGATCGAGAGCCCTTCATAAAAATACACACAGGGACTGCGACAGGTTTATTTTCATTCGAGCTCAAAATATCACTTGATTTGTTTGCGTCGTGCTGTGCTCCACACTACTAATAGTTGTGTAAAGATGTTGCCGACGAATTCAGCGACATGAATTATCGTGCAGAAGGGTAGCTTGAAACAGTAGGACCGTGGGGGCCGGGTGCTCACAGAATTTCGAAAGATCTTTCCGTTAACTTATTGAGACAACTCGTGACCAAAGTGCTGTTTTTTCATATTTAGATCAAAGAATTACTATTGTCATAAACCGTGACTGCCGGCATATTGGCGATGTTGCTCACTGTACCTGTGTATATATTTAACATTAGCGTTGCTTAGATTCATTTTTAGGGTATGGCACGTAAAAAAGAAAACAACGGAACCCTTAAAGGATGTCCGTTTGTCCGTCTCTTTATCTGTCAAGATCTTAAACGGGACGCGTAGAGTTATCACACTAGTCTCTTTTGGCTGAGAAGTAATTAAGGCAACTTTTAAGTCAACGTCAAACGCTTTTAATCAAACTACTCGTATATGATCGCTTATGTCGCATTTTCCGCATATTTTGCGATTTTACAAGCGAATCAAAACCTATCCTGTTTACAGAATCATGAAATTTGGCAAGAAATAAGGTCTTATATAGCACATGCTAAGGAAAAAATCTGAAAACCGTACATGAGTTTTATATAAATTTTATTTTTGTGATATTCATATTAATAAATTAATTAAAAAAGCTTGGCAGTACTCACATGCGATCGACAGTCGTTGTTCGAAGATGAAGTAGACCATGACGTTGACAAAAATCCGATCGGCTTGGAGACCTTTGCTCTACGAGTATGTGTGTATTAGGCTACGTTTCTTTGACCACCGCGGTCTGACCGCTGTTTCTAACCGCCCTCCGGAACCTCTCCGCCCTCGATGGAAGTGCGTTCGGGATTGGAGCGGCCAATTCGCCGAACGCACCCCCTGGGAGACAGGCCCGGCAGTATAAACAAGCTGGGACTGTGCCTAGGGAGGGGTCTCCAGGTTAGCTCGTTTGTAACCCCCCAGATGGACGCCTAGGCCAACCCTCTAACTATGATCGCTCAAAATAATATTAAAATCGCACTGGAGCGGGATGACGCTATACGCAGCAAGAGCGTTGTCTCTGTTTTCAATTGTTTTAACCGTACTATAAGCAATTATGGTAGTGCCCCGGGCTTATAATATCTCCCAGTCAGATGTTGGTCCGACTGGACTCACCCCTTCCCATTTGCAGTATATCTTAAGTAAATTTTTAAGTTTGAAGCTCAAAATTGTCTAGTTTTTTTTCTATATTCTATATGGATGTATGAGAAAGCAATAAATTTCTATTTTTTTATACAACTCAGTTGGTAAATTTGGTTGGTCCCAATAATATGGCTATAAAAATATTTAATAAGCTACCCGAGTCCCTTAAAAAAGAATTAAATATAAAACAATTTAATAAATCCCTAAAAGACCTTTTAGTCAGAAAGCATAGTATAGCTTAAATGAATTCATGAATGATAAATTTTAGTTGCGTTATAGAATGAATTAGTTTCTTCGGTACAAATCGTCTGTCGTATTAATTAATTATACCTATTATTAAGACTATTAATGATTATTTAAATTTATTATTATATGACATTAATTTAATTTTGACCATTTGTACCTTTAATTTGACTTGATCTATCTCGGTATTGAATTTATTCGAATAATTTGATTCTATAAGTATTACATACATTTTATTGTTTGCTATGCCCTACCAAGGTGCATGTTTGGTAATGAAAATATGTTTTTAAACATCTTGTAAGCCACATGATTGCAATAAATAATACTTTGACTTTGACTTTTAAATAGGCATACTGCCCACCTGGTGGTAAGTGAAAATAATCACCTACCTACATTACATGTGGTTCAGCAGCTTATCTGTGACCTCCACAAGAACCACAGTGTACGTTGCTAACTTGTGACATAAGATGTAAAGTCATGGTACCCAGTTCACTGCCATATCACCCCTCAAAAGTTCAAACTGGAATACAGCAAGAACTGCCACTGCTGCTTTGCGGCAGACGTAGGTAGGTATTATTATGATTAATATCGATCACATTCACGGCCCTGACGTTTTGTTATGAGCTTCATACTTGCACGAAGTAACTTTCTGATAGTTAATTAGCGCACACATATTGTTTCAATACAAAGCTTGTCGTAGCTCTGATAACTTTGCATAGCTGAGATGTACTATCGTGTGTTTGGTCCCATTATAAACGTGTATGACGAGCTGATAAAAGACAACAAAGGCGCATAGAGCCATAGAGTACTATCACGTCTGAAGTTCGACACGTCGTCGTATCAGTAATCTAATTCAATGAGCAACTTTGGATGGTCTCCTAGCGGAATTTGTGACAAGTGAATACAATTATTATATTCAAAATAATACATCGATTTTATTACTATTAGAAGTTTACATGGAAATAAATATTATGTTTATAGAGAAATTTTCTATATACAATTGAAAATAACGTTACATATTAAACATAAATTGCCTTTTATTTGCATTACAGATTAATTGTAGCAAACAAAAAAAAACTAAATTTAGTTAAAAATATATATTTTTATAATTAGTTTAAAATATATATATTATGTAAAGCAGTTCTTTCTTCACAGGTGTGTGCAGGTTTCCTCACGATGTTTTCCTTCACCGTAAAAGCGTCGAATAAACGTACATATGAATTCAAAATTTTTAAACACATTGGTACGTGGTGGGGTTCGAACCGCTACATACCTTCCGATTGGAAGGCGTCGCCTTCCAATCCTTACGCACTACGCCCGCGACGCTTCTCGTAATAAATATGAATATTATATTTTATAAAAGTGAATATTATTTATGATGTAACGCTGTAGCTGTTGATGAAAATAAGGTATACTGTTACGAGTAATTGACGATTTCATGAAAGACAAACGATCAATTTTGCGACAAATTGACACATGAATAACTTACGAGTTCCATATCAGAAAATATCCTGAAATTTAATATAAGTGCTATATTATTCAATCAATTAACTTTTAATATACCTATCTTATCTTAACAGTAACAATATATTACTTAAAATATTTTATATGTCGCCGTTAGGTGGGATATTACCACAAAGAATGTTTGGTTAAGAAGCCTAACAACACTATATGTAAATAATTAAACTATTATTTTGTATTTTGCGATTAAGGATTAAATGGTTGTTGTTTATTTTTAATAATAGTCTTATCCTTATACTGTAAGCTAATGAGTTGTTTTCTCTACATAGAGTAGGTACTTATTTGCAAGAGTGCTAGAAACAACTATAATTTAGTTCAACTTACTTTAGATGTTTAGTATGAGGTGAATCAACGCAATGTTGTGTTTTTCTGCGGTCGCACGTTGCGCGCGCGTCAGCCGTTGACCGGCCGCGGGATGCCGGCACAACTCATGATGCACCAGCAAACCGGCCGACATACATACAAGACAACAGCCACCGGCCAACACAGTTAACACAACACTTTCGGACCGCGAACTTAGCTCCTTTCACTATTTCCACAACATCTCACCTTTACTTCGCCGAAATCACTGAGGCCGGCGTCATGGATTGTCCACGGAAGGGAACAAGTTAAAAAAGTTTAAATTCCATTGATGATTGTGAGGTTTTCTGTCAATTGAAAGCGAATTGTTTACGGCTTATGCGATGTACGCGGCGCGTCAGGGCTCTGTCGAGTTGGGACCGCTCTCCACGCCAGCCGGCGCCGACTGCTGCCACAGCGGAGACCGCCGGAGAGCCCCGACGCAGCCTTACCGCCAATTCACGCGCGCTCGCTCTGTCGGACCCACTCCGGTCGGCGAGACAGACTGATATATTCACAGATGAAAAGGCGAAGTGAAACTAGAAATATTGCGACTACGACCACCGACCCACCTTTCCATTCATTAGCACTTTGCACTTTTGCAAAATCTCCACTAAAGACGCGACACCTCTCAGTTTGAGTCATCCTGTGGGGTGACGAAATATTTGTGGATTTGCGTGTCGATTGTGATAAGTGCATTAAGTTCAAGTTATTCATTAGGTTGACACCTCCCGAAACAGAATTTCAGTTCTCTTGTAGCGTTGAATACTACATAATTTTTGTTATTATTAACAACATTTTAATAATGATATTTGCTTATATTATTATCTCATAAAGGTCGGTATAATTATATCACAATCACAGAAAAGTAACGAAAAAATCCGACTTTTATCCAAAATTAAAACCTTAGCTTATAAACCTTTAAAAGCTAATTAATAAAAACTGGCATTGTAACACATAACCTGGCACTGTTAATTAAATGGGAATACAGTTTCGGTATATATTTTCAAAATCAATTATTAATTCAATTATAATTTTACCCACCTCACACTTTCGCGAGCAAATATTGGATCTTAATTATTTAGAAGATGTTTGCTTTACAATTTTCACTCGGAGAAAACACTTTATTGTTAGCTGTGACGGCTTGGATCTCAAATTAGGTAGTCGACACTTTGCGATTGAATTCACGGTTGGTTCGAAAATGAAAAAGGCATATTACTGGCGTAAGCAAGTAAACATAGCCATAATAAATCCTAAACAAGATTAATAGTAACAGGTAGATTTCCCAAAATAAACAAAATCCTGGCTTAGATAGAAAGACAAGACATCAATAAATTATTAACACGCGTTTAACATGTACTAAAATTGGTTATTGCAAATTACCCTCAAACGTGTTTGCATTTTTTGTTGGTGAAAATGAGTTTGAGCAATTCTCAGAAAAGTTATTAAACTTTTTTTACACAACCTAATTGACAAACAAGCAGGCAAGCCCTGATAGTAAGTGGCCACAGTCGCCTATAGTGCATGTGGTTCCTGTAATACTTGAGAATCTACACTACAACCCCTACTGGAAGGCCAATGTACCATGCCAACTTTTGACGTAAAATATCAGGACATAGTTCATGGTACCCAGTAATTTCATTGCCTGTTCAATGGGCCTAGGCAAAAGCCACAAGCTTATTTTTCGTTTCGCAGAAAAAGTATGGAGATAACATTGGCTGCGGAAAATATAGCGTAAGGATGTCACAGACTAGTGTCATTTCCATACATTTTTTCTGCGGAATGACTGCCGAAAAATTATTGTATCGTTTTATGAAACCACGATGCAAGTGAAACTTTTGTTCGAATCGTCGGCATTTAACTGAAAATTTTCGGAAAATTATTTTTTAATATTAACTCAAATAAACGAAAAATAATAAAATATAGACCAATCCTGACCTATAGTATATTAAAAGCAGTGAAACTAAAGTTCTCATGTTTTTGTGTAATGTGGTTGTAGATGGACTAATAAAAAATAAACGTGTGACTTTGTCTAGGCCCACTGTTCTGCTGCTTGGCAGCAGAATAAGATAAGATAGGGGAACTCATGCAAGACGTTTCTGGTACAGTCAGTCCGGTACAAATTAAACTTGAAATCACTATTTTTGAAAACAAATTGAAATTGGAAAAATAATTATACGTGCATAAAAATAACATGCAGAATATATTACATCGTGTTAATATTATATCATTCGAATATAAGCTATACATAATATTGTGCCCGATGTGAAAACGGAACAAAAATAAGCCGGCAACTTTTCGGCGCAAACGACACAAAGTTATGCAGTAATGGTGCACAATAAAAATGGTTTATATTCCCTTGTGTATAAATCGATAGGGACGAGATTGTCTCGCATGGAAGATTGAGTCCGGTTATGACTTGGCTCATCAAGAATTCGACACTGATCTTGTTTGTGCGGTGCACGAAACCCAATTCTGCAGAACCAGTTGCTGATGTTGTTGAATTTCGAAACCTTACTTCATAAACAATACCTGATACCTACTGCTCTCCGATTCGGAGTTTCACGTTGAGGCCAGGCCAGTTCACGAAATCTGATAAAGATTAAGGCGCATAACACATTGCACCGGACACCGCTCCGGTGTGCGGCGCTGCGGTTTTTAATTTTGACTGAAGAATCTTAATTTGTATACAAACACCGCAGGGTATAACACACTCACACCGCATGCCCGTGCGGTTGTGCGGCGCGCGCGACGGCACCGCACTCCCAGACGGTGATGCGGTGCGGTCCGCGGGGTATGCCACACTGCGCCGCAGTATCGTACGGATTTTTGCGTAGAAAGGACGTGCATACGCGTAATAGATCTCGACATAGATAATGCGGTGATGCGGTGCGTCGTGCATCGCAGCTCCGGACGGAGATACGGAGCAAACCGTACGGTGGTACGGTTCCGTGCCGCCGCAGCCGCATGCGGTTTTGCGGGATGCGGCGGCAATGTGTTAAGCGCCTTAATTTGAGTATCCTGCGTGTATGTGTAGCAATGATGTAGAGTTATATAGATTAAAACAAGTTTCATGTGTCGTGTTTCATGTTAGTCCTGAAGCTATTCACGTATTGTAGTCATGAACCGAGCTGATGATGGAGGGATCCTTAACTTTGGACTTGACCTGACCTGACCTGACCTAACTTTTCACCTCAATTTTAAAAGATTTCAATTAATTTGAAAAGATTCCATTCACTAAAAAGTTAAAAATATTTTTTTTAAATTGCCAAATTTTAAGACTTTCTAAGAGATCATTGTTTGGCACCGACTTCAATATAGAAGTGTGATGTTGTCTGTACCTATTTTTATATTATTTTTAACTTTTCAGTGTTTTTGAACTCGGTTTTTTTATTTCCGATCGATAAAGTCACTTCACTTCTTTTTTGAACGGCAACCGGTCGTAAGCATAACCATTACTGCCTAACAACGATAGTCTTATAAAAGTATATTGCTTTTAGTGTATACTTATTGCTTTAGAATCAAACTCACCAACACTCAAACGAGTCATCAAATGTTAAATGTCGATTTTTTAGCATTAACTATTTGGAAGAATTGTCAGAACAGCTTGTTTTACGTATTGGTAAACTCTAGCCTCAACATGTCATGGTTAATGTGAAATTTACGTAAAACGAGTTTATGTAATACACTCCTTTGTGTTTTTATAAAAAACAGTTAGTATTAACAAACCCATCCATATTTGACCTTATCGTCACTTACCATTAAGCGAGATGAATGGGAAGAGCTTTCGTTGAGTTTAAAAATGTATATCAAATTTATTGCCGCATGCAACGTGTTCTTCCTCATGTTTACCTCAGTTTTCAGGCCATACGTGCTAGTAGGCGTTATATAGAGTTTTATTTTTATTTCGAATCACCATTCCAAATGATGATTTGGCTATAATTACCTTGAGAAATTAATGGAACGGGGACAAAATCTACGTGATATTTGAAGGGCAATCTTCTGTTATATCGCTATATTTACATAGGTATGTGAGTATAGACGTAGCGTGACTGCTTTCTACCGGCACTCTTATTGTGTAACTCAGAACTAATTACGGTAGCTTTCAATTTGACAGTCGATGTACATCCATTACCACTCTTTTAAAAGACAGTAGTTACAGGGTCGTGTGTTAACGCCGCAATGAGTTACGAATCAAAAGCGGTTGCCATAATGACAATCGCAATAAGCCTTCGTGTCTGCAATGAAGACGAGTTCGCCCATGCTGATTGATCTTGATTGTCCCATTGTGATTGTCCTTTTTCTCCGACCAAATGATCGGTCAACGTCTGGTTTTGCCTCCGATAAGTATTGATGAATGTTTTTTTTCCGTGTAACAAAGCGGTGTCTAGCGAAAAGATTTTATGTTATAAGCTTTCGTAGTCTTCATAAATAAGATGAGGTATAACAATATCACTATTATTTGAATCGATGTTAATAAGTGACATCCAAATCAAATTTCCAATCAAAAGAATTTTGGAGTTGAAAGTTTGTATATGAAAATCGTTAACTTTGCAGTTGTAAGTACATACATAGGTAATAATCAGGCTTCTGACCACTCAGAAAAATAGAATGTGGTCATATTTTTGGGAACTGCAACCCTTAAGAAAGAGAAAGGGTCAAAATGACGTAAAATGTGGATGAAATTTTTATGACATTTAAAGTTTGGAATTATGGATTAAAAATACCCTATTACTTATTTGTCGTTTTATATGAATATGAACGTTGAATACCTATTAAATGAACTAATGGATAGGTATATAGATGAACTGGAAAAATTTTAAATACCCAGCAATTATTACACCCAAAATATTGACTCTATCATGAGTTAAATTATATTGCCTATTAAAAAGTAATTATTGCGTCATAGCAACGTTCATCGATTCGTGTATAATTACATTTCTAGTTATTAATCTCGTTTCTTTAGTTATTAATCTCGTTAACTTAAAGTATTTAGTAATAAGTACCCACACTAAGACAAATAGATATAAGTTTGTTTTTTAATTTCAACTGAAAATGTTTGTCTATATAACGAAAAAAGGTTTGTGATACAAAATAGTAGATTGTATAATAAGAGAGCAAAGTAGTATTTTAAAGAGCGCTCCACATTCTCGCGAGAATCTCATATTCGCATATTCTTCGCAGGTTCTCGCGATGTTCTCGCGATGTTCTCCGACTTTTGTCGGTTTTTTGGCGCGAGACAAAGGCGCGAGAACAGACGAGAACTTGTATCGACTCCACACTCGCATGTTTATCTTCTTTTTAATTTGTTTTTTATCTTTAATATAAGCATAATTATAATATGCAAATGCGCATAGCAATAAGCTTGTCGCAGCAGTTACTTCTGCGTCCATTGTCGTCGAGCGCAAGAACTATATTGAGAACCTTGTACCTTGTTACCAAGTGTGTACCCAAGAAGTTCTCGCCGAGGTTCTCGCTGAGATTCTCGCCGAGAATCTCGCGTGAATATGGAGCGCTCATTACGGCGAGGGCGTACATCGCCCGAGGTAAAAATAATTTGCTCCTGAGTCATATAGGTACTCTACTTTTCATCCCCTTTCTATGAGAAAATAAATAAGAGACAGTGCTATGTAGTTAATATATTTATTTAAAAAAGACATGTGAATATATAAGTAAAAGTTATTTTTTCAGAAGTTAATGCATTGTCACTATCATAACTCGACGTAGAACTCATTATTTTTGCAAAATACAACAAAGTATGTAGATACTGATTACAAGAACAGAGACTTAATTCGCGCGCTTCTGTTGTTTTTTTTCAGTTACCGCGGGGGCCGCCGCCGTACAGCCAGCACGTGCCAGCCGGTAATTCATACAATTTGCGTTCGATTTCTATGAATGATACATGTATGTCCTAATTTCAAATCTCATTCCCGCCCGCTAAAAAGTTCTTAACAGAAAAGAGCTACTTTGCTCCCACTTATAGAAGAACAAAGCGACACTTTTTGAATAGAAGGGATGAAAAAGATTTTTCATTACTCATACTCTGAAAGTAGGTCTGAAGTTGCCTGAGGAGCGGGTTGAAAGTAATACTTTTCAGCCCTAGGGAGAATCACTTTTAACTGACAGCTGCTGTCAAATTTTAAAAAAGAAACTAGTTCTTTTTTCACATTTTTATTATGAAAATCCATGTTTCCACTCAAATACACTTAATTACACTCAAGCAACTCAATTACAGCGCGGTGTAAAATTAAAATAACAATGTTACGTATTTCAAGAATATATTTTTTAAATGACTTTATTATAATTTATTTTAAACTATTTCTTTAAAATAGCAGATTTGGGCAAAATATTTACCATGTTTTAAATTATGAAAATGAAAAATAATGGCTAAATAGCTCGCCGGCCACAGAAAAAAAAACAAAATAAGCGGGAAAGCGGCAATGCGATCTTCATTTGTTTGTTCCATTTGTAGAGTTTTGTTAATAATTCCATTAAGCAGAGATTTGTATTAACTGTTAATTATATTTGTATAAAATTGTGTTAAAAATTAACACAATGAGTTCATCTGATTCAGGTATGGAGTTAACGCCTGATTTTATAAGAGAAAGCTTGCTAAAGCAGAAGTTGTTGAAGTTTTCTTTAGCTGATTCATTGTTTTATTTTTACTTTCCTCGTATTCGTAATGAAAAGCACAGTGTTTACTTCGGGTTAAAGACTTATTTAGTCCCTCGTACTATTGGTGCCCTCGCTACGCTCGGGCGCCAAACACCGTCTCGGGACTAAATAAGTTACTTTCACCCCTAGGGTAACAATGTACTATTTCATTACTCATACTCTGAAAGTAGGTCTGAAGTTGCCTGAAAAGCGGATTGAAAGTAATACTTTTCAGCCCTAGGGAGAATCACTTTCAACTGACAGCTGCTGTCAAATTTTAAAAAGGAAACTAACTTTTTTCACATTTTTATTGAACCATGTTCCGACTTTCTATACAGTCACTCAATTACAGCGCAGTGTAAAATTGAAATAACAATAATGTTATGTATTTAAAGAATATATTTTTTAATGACTATTATAATTTATTTTCAATTATTTCTTTAAAATAACATAGATTTGGAAAAAATATTTACCATTTTTTAAATTATGAAAATGAAAAATAATGGCTGAATAGCTGAGCTAATAAACTACAGCCGAATCGAAACTGAACCGTTGCGATCGACCAATCAAAACGCCACATTATCACGTCATCGAGCAGTTGAAAGGCAATATAAGCGCTCCGATTGGTCGACCGCAACGGTTCAGTTTCGATTCGGCTGTAGTTTATTAGCTGAATTGGGCCTCTGGCCGGCCACCGAAAAAAAAAACAAAATAAGCGGGAAAGGTGATAGCCGCAATGCGATCTTCTTTTGTTTTTTTTTCATTTGTAGTTTTGTTAATACTTCCGTATAGCAGAGATTTGTATTAACTGTTAATTATATGTGTATAACATTTTGTTAATAATTAACACAATGAGTTCATCTGATTCAGGTATATATGGAGTTAACGCCTGATTTAATAAGAGAAAGCGGGCTAAAGCAGAAGTTGTTGATTTATGTAAAATCAAATTTACACGTTTATTCTTTAGCTAATTCATTGTTTTGTTTTTACTTTCCTTGTATTCGTGATGAAAAGCACAGTGTTTACCTCGGGTTAAAGACTTATTTAGTCCCTCGGACTAATGGTGCCCTCGCTTCGCTCCGGGCGCCAAACACCGTCTCGGGACTAAATAAGTTACTTTCACCCCTGGGGTAACAATGTACTATTTCATTAATCATACTCTGAAAGTAGGTCTGAAGTTGCCTGAGGAGAGGGTTGAAAGTAATACTTTTCAGCCCTAGGAAGAATCACTTTCAACTGACAGCTGCTGTCAAATTTAAAAAAAGAAACTAGTTCTAATTCACATTCCTATTAAACCATGTTCCGACGTTCTATACAGCCACTCAATTACAGCATGGTGTAAAATTGAAATAACATACTCGTAATGTATAAAAGAATATATTTTTTAAATGACTTTATTATAATTTACTTTCAATTATTTCTTTAAAATAACAGAGCAGGCAAAATATTTACCATTTTTTCAATAATGTAAATTAAAAATAATGGCTGAATAGCTGGCCGGCCACAGAAAAAAAAAACAAAATAAGCGGGAAAGCGGCAATCTGATGTTCATTGGTTTGTCGAGTTTGAGAGTTTTGTTTATTTCCGTATAGCAGAGACTTTATACTAAGAGAAGAAGCAAAAGCAGTTGTTGATTTATTAAAATAAAATTTACTCATATGTTCTTTAGCTGACTCATGTTTTTATTTTTACTTTCCTTGTATTCGTAATGAAAAGCACAGTGTTTACCTCGGGTTAAAGACTTATTTAGTCCCTTGAACTATAGGCGCTCTCTCTACGCTCGGGCGCCAAACCCCGTCTCGGGACTAAATAAATTACTCTCACCCCTGGGGTAACAATGTACTATTATTGCCTCGTGAATGAAATCTTGCATCAATTAATTAATTTATCAACGTTGTCCGTCTGTCCATCTGTCTGTCAAAACTCTATATTGGGAACCCAGATATCAAACTGAAATTTTATCAAATACTCGAGTCTACGGTCTCTTTCGGCTATAATATACACGGTTATTTTTTTATCACCCTGGAAAATTTAAGGGACGCTACACGACATGGTATTAGAATGATTTAAATATAAATAAAAAAAATAACCCCCCTCCTTAATTTTATATTATTTTTTTTTAAATACATAAAATGCTGCACTAGTTGAGAGCAGCATTTTTAGAGATTTTTTTTTTTTTTTTTTTTTTTTTTTAAATTTTTTATTTCATTTTTTTTATTTTTTATATAATATTGGATGTGTCCTGAAGCGTCCCTAAAATTTTCCAGGGTGATAAAAAAATAACCGTGTATATACTTTAATATAAAATCAAATCTGTAAGTCAACATGTTCAAAAGGAAGATCGTTACACCTATAAACTACTATCGTTATACCGTCGTTAAGGATATTTCCGCAAATTTTGCGATTTTACAAGGGAATCAAAACCTATAGGATACTACGTGCGTTAACCTAGAATCATAACATTTGGCAGAATGTAAGGTTATCTATGTAAAATAATCTGAAAACCGTTAATATGTTCAAAGTTACTATAATTATACTTCAATAAAGAACATTGCTCTGCGTCCATACATTGTTCGCCCCAATACCAACAGCAGTGAAAAAATACTTTCGTATAATTAGACATTAGTAAATACTGTATGTCCAGCACATTAATTACTACAAACAAGCTTCGAAATCGAATTATATATCAAAATGAATCAGATTTTGATGTTAGTTCAAATAACGTTTTATTTCGTTAGAGCAATACATATAGTCCATACCTATACAATTATTAAAATAATAATTATTGCAATTACCTAATCAAAGAACGTTATTATAGCCACGTAGTGAAGAATAAGAAATTTCGAAATTATAAAGCAAGTCAAAAACACGACAAACTATAATAACAAGCGACAGCGCGTGCGTAGTCAATTGACGTGTGTTAACTTTGTAAATTGTGAAAGAAGTTTTGAAAAACATAATATTCTACAAATAAAAAATGTCCATACCTACATAAAATCGACTCAATTCCATTCAATCAAGCAAAGGTAACAATAACCATTCGTTTATTTTACTTCATTTGGTTTTCTTTCTGAAAGTATTTTTAAATATTTTTGATTTGTCCGTCGAATACATATATTTAAAATGTGGGTTATAAAATATGCATGTACTAATTATGCGTAAATCAAATCTTTATTGGTCATGGGGCGATTTTCGACATTGTCCTTTGTACGGAACCCTCGGTGCGCGAGTCCAACTCGCACTTGATCGGTTTTTTTTTACTTTAGATAGGAAAGCTCTTGGGCTTCAGCTCACCTAATGGTAAGAAACGATAATGCGGAAGGTGGAAGCAAGCTTCAACTGGACTCCTCAACAACCGAGGAACCTAAATTGTCGAAATGTAGATAATGTTATTGACATTGTTATTAGGGCGACAAACTTACGTAGCCAGTCAGGCGGACCTACCTTCAACCAAAATATTGAGGACATTAAGTCAAATTCTTATTGATTTATTTTTTATCAATTCGTCTAGAATATTTTAACATTGATATTAATTGTAATTCTGAAGGGAAAAGCCAAATGGTTTATCGGAAAAAACTCTGAAGAGAGGGAAAAATACAACAATACAAATCACTTAAGTTTTAAAGGAAATCCAAGACTTTGTATGATAATTTAATACTTATGAATGAAATTTTGTACTTGTACAGATTTTATTAGTCCATTCGTAGTTACATAATTTGACTGTTTTATTTCTTTATAATCTTATCTAGCCTATTGTTTCTAAACTACGAGTAAATATACTTCTTATTCCTCTAGCCGTTCAATTCATAAACAGCATAAAACATTTGACCCACTATGAGACGTTATAGAGTAATTAACGTAATTGTTAATAAAGCATAAATAGTGTCACAGGTTATCAAGACTAATCGATGTCGAGATTACTTATACTTTATAGTAAATTGCATTATGAATCATGCTTTGACAGTGGCCTTTGTAAACGTGAGGTACCTACACAGGCATCTACTTTATTTACTTACTGACGCATTTACATAATAAGTCAAACTGCATACGTTTAGCAGCCACACACCTTGAACAAAACTAAAGTGTTAGTATTTTATCACACAACTTGTACGGACATTGTATAAATTATAATATCAGAGTTGTTATTTGTTTTAGAAATTATGAGAAATACCACACTTCTTTTATTTCTTTATAAACTGAGTGACACTTGTGTGTTTCCTTAGTTTCAATATTGTGCAAGAGTATTTGCTCAATCATGTAAGTATGTGTTATTGTGGGTGTTATTTTTCGTACTTCATATGTGCATTTATTCGACGCTCCTCCGGTGAAGGAAAACATCGTGAGGCAACCTGCATACATCTGCGAAAATATTCAAGTATAGTATGTGAAGTCGACCAATCCGCACTGGACCAGCATGGTTGACTAAGGCCTTAGTCAACCTTACATAGGGTAGGCCCCTCGATGAGGATGAATATGAGCTGTGATGATGAGTAGAAGTGAGTTTTTAACCGACTTCAAAAAAGAAGGAGGCTCTCAATTCGATGCGTATGTTTTTTTTTGTGTGTATGTTACGCGATTACGCCGCCAATTGTAAACCGATTTTCAAAATTCTTTTTGTATTCGATAGAGTATACTCCTGGGGTGGTCCCAAGGTCACCAAAGTCAGGATCTGATCATCGAATCCCATGAAAATCGAGGGAAACGCTAATTTAGGGTTTCTTTCACTAAAAAGATTGCATTCACTAAAAAGTTAAAAATAAAAAATATTTTACATAAAAACCGACTTCAAAAACACTGAAAAGTTAAAAATAATATAAGAATAGGTACAGACAACATCACACTTCTATATTGAAGTCGGTGACAAATTTTAAAGACATTCTAGGAGATCATCGTTTGGCATCTACTTCAATATAGAAGTGTGATGTTGTCTGTACCTATTCTTATATTATTTTTAACTTTTCAGTGTTCTTGAAGTCGGTTTTTTCAATTCTTTTTGTATTTAATAGAGAATACTCCTGGGGTGTTCCCAAGGTCATTAAAGTCGGGATCTGATAATGGGATTCCATGAAAATCGAGGGAAACGCTAATTTAATACCGGCTGGTATTAAATTAGGGTTTCTTTCACTAAAAAGATTTCATTCACTAAAAAGTAAAAAATAAAAAACTTTCGCATTTACAATACCTAATATTATTATGATTATATTATAGTTGTATTATGTTGAAGAGAGATTTGAGGTGAGATCCACAAAGCTAACCAGAATAGGAGAAAGAAAAACGTTCGCAAAGATAGGAAACTATACCAATGAATTTAATCAGAAATAAAAATTTATTAATATAGATTTGCAATATTTGTATTAAAATAGGTAAGTACTGTGTATGTATGTATAGCTAAAAATGTTGTAAGCTGGAAACTATAAATATGTGTTTCTAGCGTTTCACCCGCGTGGATCGTGTGATTTTGTCTGTTTTATTATTCCCCGTCCCCGCCGGGATATCGGAAATTATTCATGAGAAATTGTCGTATAATACCTGCAGTACTTTCATTTTTATAGTTTTAAATTTAGTAAGAGCAAACTTATCATGTAAATTTTCATCTACTGTAGAAAGAATGGAGCTCGTTCTGTCAGTTCAAAAGTCTAATTACCAACACCCCATATTTATAACTTCAAAAGCACGAATTTTCTTTACAAACCGACATCCCCGTTTTAACCCCTTTAAGGTTTTTTTAAAGAATCGGTGAATTAAGTATATTATTTTCAATGAAATCATTAGCATTTGGAAATTGTTAATGTTCTAAGTCTAAAGTGAAGAAGTTCTTATACAAATAAAACTTATACCATTCTTTCTACTCTTTATTCAACCTCTTTAGTGGGAAGGAGTTACAAAAATACTACCAATCTTACTGTGATTTCCCTTTTCACTGATCACGCTTCTTTCAGCTGCCAAAATAAGGGATATTTTGTTTGAAATGTAGAAAGTCATTTATAGTAGATGTGTGACAAACAAATAAATAATTAAATCCTTTAAAGTAAATTATATTTATTTTTAACTAGTGGGCCCGGCAGACGTTGTCCTGCCCGATTCCAGCGCCACCTACCGAGTCCAACTTTACGTTTAAATTAAACCTTCCGTGGACCTATTCAAACACGCACAGAAAATTTCGTTACAATCGGTCGAGCCGTTTCAGAGTTTTTGCGAGACAAACACACAGCGTTTCATTTTTATATATAAGAAGAAGAAGAAAGAAGATTGGTCGTTATTTTCACCTACTTAAAATTCATTTATATTACACTTCTAAAACATTAAGAACCCAGCGTTTGTAAGCTTTCTAGTGCGTATAATTTATTTTGACTGTAATTTATTATGATAACGTGACTTAAAATTGTAATGTTTTTAGTGTAAACTAAATTAAGATGTATTTATTTCGAACAATGCCTTCCATAATTGATCGTAAGCAATTTAAAAATTCTTCTATACAGGGTTAATTTTGTGGTACCGGCAACCTCGCAGGAGTAGATAGCTAACATCATTAACTACAACATTTGTTTTACGAGGTTTAAGATAACTTAATACATTGAACAAAAATTAATTTACAAGTTTTTATTGCACTGTCGTGACATTGATAAGTATATGTTTCATTTATAAACGACGACGGAAGACAACGCTATGCCACAATATAGAGAACGATACAGTAGCCCGACTCAGGCGTGTCTTTGAAATTTATACCTAAAGCTGAACTGGGCGCTAGGGTTGGGTTATTACTGTTCTACTATTATCTTATCTATTATCTATTATCTGTTCTACTGTTTGTTCTACCAATAGAACATATAGGAAAAAAATGTTACACTTGTTCTATTGATTTAATATTGTGAGATAGTAGAACAAGAGGGATTTTTTTTATATTGAACTTGTTCTACTTTTCGCGTGACATTTCATGGTAGAACACAAAGGAAAATTTAATAGAACAACTGAGTTTTATTTTCAATGATATGCCCAATAATTGTTAAGTTTAGTTATTACTTTAAAAGAATTACCAGATGTATTGAATGTTTACTTTTGTCAAATTTAGTTTTTTCAACCTATAGGTATATCTGAAAGTTTAAAAAATCAACAGCAAATTTATTTATTATTGAATATCACAAAATATGTAGCTATGTATTGTAGTTCAGAATCTAATATGATCTATAATTAATAAAGACGTTAGTGTGAGTCAGCACAACAAGTCGACGGCCCAAACGAATAAAGCAGTAATATTAAAAATACAACTTTACAGGAAAGCAAAAACACGGAATTATGTCTGTAATTTCTATTATTGTCAACCAACCGTAATGTATTTTATATAATTGGATATGGAAAAATTCCATAATAAATTCTACATTAATTGCTTAGCACTACTTGTTAAAAAAAACTTTATTTTTAGCCAATTTGTACTTACTTTTAATGTTACGGAGCCGACACAAGAAAATTTACCGGCGCTTCTACGCGAGCATCTCCAGATGCTAGTACTACTACTTACATAATCTCTATTTTTATAGTACTGGTAGCCGCTGTGGAGAAGCACTTTACCACGCCCTTTATTTACAATTGTTATATCGTCCATTTTTTTGTTTGTTTGTTGTCGTTAAGATAAAACGTAATATTATATCCAAATATGTAATATTATTTCAAAATATACTTATTATTTTTCTAAGATTTCCAGTCTCAAGTCTAAACGTCACTAGCTGTGACATGCTATTTTTCTATTTAGTCGTGTAAAGAGTTTACAACAAATCTATACTAATATTATAAAGAGGAAGAGTCTGTTGTTTGGTTGAACGCGTTAATCTCTAAAACTACTGGTCCGAATTATAAAATACTTTTAAATTTTGTGTTGGATAGTCCATTTATCGAGGAAGGCTATAGGCTATATACTTAACATCACGCTACTACAAATAGAAACAGAGCATCAATAAGAAATGTTGCAAAAACGGGAAAAAATATTCCGTCCGAGCTTTCGTTGCGTGCGCTGCGTAAACGGTTGAAGTTATACAAAAATTATGTATGGCGAAATTGTCCTAAAGTCTTTAAAAGTTCTAAAAAAAAGTCCGCGACAGCATATGTTTATCTTTTAAGCTTGACAAGAAATTTAAGGCGAAACGTAGTTTGCGGGAACAGCTAGAATATAAAATATACGTATGTACAAGAAAAAAGTATGTACTCGTACATATAAAGTGTATTTAAGTATCGATATCAATTTTTATTAATGTATTTTTTGCATTTTATAAAAGCTAAATATTGTTGGAAATTAAAAAAAAACAATTCAAGAAAAATACAAGTCCCGCCTG
The DNA here is from genome assembly GCA_963935595.1 of Schoenobius gigantellus. NCBI lineage: Eukaryota > Metazoa > Arthropoda > Insecta > Lepidoptera > Crambidae > Schoenobius > Schoenobius gigantellus. The sequence goes on along the minus strand of OZ012547.1, from coordinate 27,178,258 downwards.
AGTCGAATTTTTCTGGAATTGATTTTTTCATTATTTTTATAATTTATAAGTAGAGTCAAAAACAATGAAAAATACTCGTATTCTTTCTATCTTATTCCATTAGTAGAACAATTTGTAATATAATTTCCTACTTGTTCTATTAATAACAACGAGGATTTCGTTGATCTACCTGTTCTCAGTCTGACTTTTTTAACCCATTTGTTCTATTGGTGGAACAGATGGTAATAACCCCTAGGGTTGGTACCTACAAAAACATCGGTGAACGTATACGTCCACGCCGCCGCGCGTGAGCGGCGCAGCGTGTACGTCGAGCACAACAATCTCGGCCGGCGCGCGGCGTGGCGTGACACTGCATTGCTATGCCGTTCAGAGCATGCTTGGCGGCTGTGTAAACGACATTTGCATGTGTGCGTGCGTCGATTCGTCCCTTTATATGGAGTCGGGCTACTGTATCGTTCTCTATATTGTGGCTATACGCTACGCTCGCGCGCTGTGCGCGTAGAGTTACAAACATACTAGAGGTATATTAATAGTACATTATGATACGAGCGCGCTATGTCGGACATTGCGTACGAGGCGATATTGTGCGCGAGCCGCAGGCGAGCGCGACAATAAAGCAGAGTACGTAATGACCAATGCGCGCGTGTATCATACGACGTTTTTCAACACACTTGTGAGGAAAATAAAAGACCGCTTTTTTATCAATCTCCCACTGCATGAAAGTATCCTATGCCGCCAAGTATTAATCCTTTGACTTTGCGCCTCCATAATTATTTCCGGTGGAGTTAATAATATGCATTCTTCTTCACTTGGACTCGACATATTTGTAGATAATCAATTATCAATTACAACAAAAAGGCAAAAAATTCAATAGCAGGGAAAATGCCGCGCGCCTTTTTTTTTCGCGCGCTGCCCAGGCATGGCTAAACTCTTCATACAGCCAACATTTAAAAAAGGGCCAAACAGCCAAAATTCAAAACAAAATAAACGGAATATTTTAGTTTTTAAAAAACAAGTTTGTGTGAATTTTTAATAATTTATTTTAGTTATTTATTAATTATTGTTTTTTTAAATGTCGTTGTTAATTTAATATTTAAGTAACCAGTAATAGGCTGTTCATTTGTTTCCAATTGGCAGCCGCATAAAGGCGTGTTAAAAAAAAGTGTATTAAGCGACAAATTTAAGAATGCGTACTGGACATACATTTACTTTGCAATCTTGAACAAATTAGAATTTTTCGTGTTAAGATTACCGCACTTGTGCGATTATCTAAAGTGAAAAGCACTCGTGTTTAATATACTGAATAACTGGTCTAAATGCAATGTAATAAGACCCACTTTACGAGCAAGTGTGTTGAAAATGAATATTTATTTTTGTATGAAAGTAAAATCTAACGAATTATCAAAAGTCGTAGAACAAACATTCTAGTTAATGATACTTGCTATCTAATACTGCGAGGTTGCCGGTACCTCAAAATTTACCCTGTATTTAGAGGTTCCTTCCTTATATTGCATTAATTCATATAGCATATTATACATATATGATAATATCACGATTAACACGCAGTTTGCATCAAAAATTCTAGAAAAAATATTTGCAACAGACCAACATTGTTTTACTACCAAACCGTACCGTTTGGTACCGTTTGGTAGTAAATCAATGCAGACCAACCTAAAATATTCTTTGGTTCATTTTCAAGCATATACACAAATTTGCATCGTGAATACAGACCGACCCTGCTCATCGGCTGTACAAAAGGCAACATCCCTTCAATAAAAGAGGCAGAATTATGACTGGATTACGATATAAAAAGAACAAAAGCTCTGTGGGCCATCGTATAATGACATCCGCTCTATTGAGTCACATTTTCCAGGGGCAAGTATTACGTATACAGTTTATTTACGAGTAGCTTCGTGTCTAAGTTGTCGCTTGAGTGGAATCAGTGTTATTCTCGTGTTAAGTGGATAAAACAATTGTTTCCTCGTAAAATCTTGCCAGTAATGAAGAACTTGTTGCCAGTGACGATAAATAAACAATAATTTTATATCGTGGGCGTTGTGGGCGTTACTTACAAAATGTGAAATCATTTTATACAGTTATGGGTGTTTTTTCAAATTCTTCAATAAGTTACTATTTCAATAAAAAGTCCCTAGCTTTCAATTTAATTGCAATTTGTTCAAATTCAGAATGTTTTCAAATTAAATATTCTAAATTACTTTTTTTTGTCAAACATGGATCTAATATCTGTTTGTCTTTAAGTCATCAAAAATCTGTTACGTAAGATTGGTAAAAAAATGTTTTGTGCTTTACAGCACTTACCTAGCACTCACCTTATAATCGAAATACTAATCTCAAAATACAAATAATGCACCATTGATCTTGACCAGAAAATTATATGTTAACCTTCCACATCTCAGGTCCAAGGCTGAATCTATCATAAATCGATTAATTTATTTTTTCGTCAAGAGGTTTGAGGTATTTGAGCGCCATAAAGCATATCTCTAGACGCTACGCAGATAGTTCACTCACATGATAGATTGTTTGTTAGTAGTTATTTGTTATTAGGGTTCTGTACTTTAATAGGATCACTTTGTTGTCCCTTCGTTCTTCTGTCTGTCTGTCAAGATCTTTTTCCCGAGAACAAGTAGAGATATCAAACTAAAAATATCAAATAAACATCTACGGTATTTTTTAGCTGTGGAAAGATTATACTTAGACAAATTTATTTGTCCACAAAAAAACACAAATAGTAAAAACAAATTGCAGGTAAGCCAAAAAGTCTCTACCTACCTCGACTAAACGTTTGCGTCTCCGACACAAAAACGCATAATTCTATTCTCTACTGGCTTTCCGCTCGCGGCTTCGCCCGCGTTATTATTGTCCTCCCGTGGGAAATTTATATTTTTCCGTAAAATTATTTTGTAGCCTATTATATAGAAGACTGTTATTTATATTTAGGAGTTCGAATAATAAATTTCATAGAAATTGGAATAGAATTTAAATATTTTCCATAGAAACTTTCAATCCCTATTTTACACCCTACTAAGGAAGTGAATTCCAATAATCCATGAAACACGTGTTTAATGAAATGTTTTTAAGAGCATGAATCTCAAGTTTTATCAAAATAGTTGCTAATTTAAAAAAATCCATCCATATAATAATTTCACGTTTCTACCATTAGCGGTTACGGCTGAGCGTGCGTCTATAGATGGGAACTTCTCAGTCATAAAACATTTTTTTTGTTAATCAACAACCTTAAATATTATTTCGGTATTTCGTTACACCCGATATAATAATAGAAGATAGATTCTAGGAGCATAATATTGCGATTTCACCAGGGAATAGTAACCTACAGGATACTTCCTGTTAAGTTTAGTTAGTGATATTAGCTTCTACGGAACCCTCGGTGTGCGAGTCTAACTGGCAGATGGCTGATTTTTTTTTATCCCGTCCCGTACTACTATGTTATGGGAGAACATTATGGTATGACCACATTACCTATTGCAAACATTCGTGCCCAATGTAATTGTTATATAATTTCTTCAGATGTCACTTTAATGAAATCGTTTGCTTATAGGAGTAAGGTTATTGAATACATTAACTCTATTATAAACTCTATGTTGCTCAAAAATTCATAACACGAAATTATGTACATATTGCATAAGTTGGATTTATCTCAAAAATTGATTTCTGCTTCTTCTTCACGTCTATATATAGTGGAACCATTATAACCAAGTCCACGTATGAATGAAACCAATATAAGGCTCGACGTTGATACCTCAACCAATCAGTCACGAAAGCTTTATATCCTAAATACGGGTATTGACATCGGAAAACATACTGATCGACATTGTAAATAATGAAATCATTAGGCGTCACGTTGTATGCTAACAGGTTTGTCATAAAACATGAAATTTGAATTGAGGTTTGTGAATACTTAAAAATGGAGCTTGTCTAAATAGAATCAATCACTCCTATTCATGCACACCCCACTTCAGGGATCTAATTCTGCAAATTTTCAATTAAACTGCTTTTGTCACTCTTTGTGGTGCAAATTCATAATACAATTTCTTAATATGTGAATAGTATGACAAATGTTTTAGTTAGTTATCGGTTAACCAGCAATAAGTGACTTAAAAAGCAATACTATTGAAGCGTTATTGACACTCCATAAATCCATTTAAACGCCAGCAGAATAAGACCCGAGCACACGTCTCTCTTTACTAGACGAGAAGGATTTCCTCTACTATCCAATATAATGTTGGGTTGGTGTAGAGCAGGGGTCTCCAAACTACGGCCCACGGGCCAAACGCGGCCCGCCAGTGATATCAATCCGGCCCGCGAAAGCTTAATTAATTAAAATGCAATGCATATGTTTGCTAAGGTCGCGCACTCTGCTACTAGTCTAGAAATATAGTTAAGGGCAGATGAATTAAAACTATTTTGGCCCTTGGAACATACTGAAGTACACATTATGGCTTCAAAGTTTGGAGACCCCTGGTGTAGTGTGGTTTCGAATTTCCTATATCTTCGCGGATATGTAATTGCGGTAGACTCCCTTAGTTGGCGAAGGATGGGAAGAATAAGGGGCGAAGGGGGCGGCAACACCTATAATTTAAAATCGTCATCGCACAGACTATCTGTACGGTTTCACAGTACAAAGTTTATTTCAGCACTTTCAATCATAGCGATTTTAGACCAGTATACGTAAACGCGCGTGCATCGCTAGACGTGTACTTATTACCATCATATTATTAGCAGTTTATATTAATGCAGCAGGTATCGTAACCATAAAAATATCTTTTTATCATCTTTAAGTTGTAAACCCCTTTATGGCCCCATCTTTATGGTCCTTCGAGCCAGACTTGAACCAGCTTTATGGATAAGGGATTGTGAAGTAAATATATACTCACTTGTATTTACATCAAGGATTGGTTAAGTAAATTAATAAAAATTCCGAGTCCTCTAAATTATAATATTTCAACATATTTACTTCTGAAAAATACCTAATAAAAATATTTTTAAGTAAAGAACGGGTCCGAAGTAAGTCCAGCAAACCCCGTTCCCCGTGATGGGTTTTAATTAGGGCTGAATGTTGAGAAGTACTAAAACACGTACTTGACCAATTTCAATTTGTAGAGCCCTTTTGATATAGGTACACAATTAAGCTTTACTAAGCATACAAAGTATTTTGATACCAAAATCATCAAAATCAGTTCACCGGAGTATTTTTTGGTTCCATACCTCAAAAGGAAAGAAACGGAATCACTTTGTCCGTCTGTCTGTCAAGACCCATTTTCTCGAGAACGCGTACTACTACTACTGAAATTTTATAGTGCCTCGAGTAAGGGCCCTTTTATTAATAATCTATCTAAATAATAAAACAAGTGACAATAATCATGGACACCTAGTATCATCTCTCTAGAATCGTCCTTATATGATCACAGCATTATCCGTCAGTCTGTCAGTATTCTTTTTCTCAGGAGCCCGTGGAGATATGTTAATATCAATGTCATACCTATGCGTAGGTCTCTAATCCCTTGAAGTTGTGAAAAAATGATACTTCTAACTACGAATTCAAAAATACAGCCATTTATGGCGTATATTTTGACACAAATGAATCAATAAGGTTATTACTTTCGGTTGACATAATTATAATCATAAATATCGCTAGAAATAATTAATTGTCTTGTCACAATTAAGTAATACAAGAAAGAAATCATAAAATTATTGTTACTTTTTTATACAATTTTGTAGCTAGTTACTGACACTGTCATTTTTATAGACATTTATTTATTTAAGTTTTTAAGGGAAACAGAAATTACAAATATTTACTGAGAATTTTTGACAAAAAAGTAAAAGTGATGGATCTGATTAATATTTTAACAAAATCACCTTACTCATATGCATTCAACGTAAAATCTTTTTTCGAAAGTATGTGAAATAAACATGCACAAATTATTAAAAACCGTTTAAATTGCTAATCACCATACCATCAATAATATGCAACTGAGTTGATACTATATTTTGTCAGAACTAGGATAGAACATCGATTTCCAATGGCCATGCAATTAAACTGCTTCATAAACCTTTTGTCACAACCATAATTACAGTATACCTAGTTATATTCAAATTAATACTATTCACAAATGTTCATCTAAAATCATCACGCATCCCAGAGAATTATAATGTTTGAACCATATTTACCTCTTTATGAGAATGAGATATTATTTTGCCAATATTAAGGAGGCCTGTAGGCATTTGCTTCAACCAAGTTCATATTCTATCTGATAACTCAACAATTAACATTGCTGCTGGGAGCGTTATTTGCAAGATTAGATCAATGTTCCTGCTTCGCTACATAATAATTGCCTTTGCTCTTGGCTTAATTCGCTGTATCATCTCGCAAGTCGATTATTGTGACTACAATCTACAAATGTATGTCGCGGTACCACGATATCGGTATTTCGGATGGAATAATAACAAGAATTAGTTCTCGATGTACAGATTAATTAGGCCAACCAATTAAACTTCTGGTTGTCCAATTGGACTGCAATGCGCGCAAGATTATCAAAGAGGTGTGCACGATTCTATATAGTACATTCATTTCTTAGACAATAATAATAATACCTAACTTTATTATATTCTGTACACTGACTGATACAAACTACTTTTAGATAATTTTAATGAGAAGCTTTGCTGAAGGTAGAGAACATTTGACAGTAGAGACACTATAAATACTTATTTTCTAAGACCCTCTTCGAACAATTATCGACAATTATTTTTTTTGTAATGTTTGTTACACACCAAATGAATTTAATATATAAGTTTTCATTAAATCGTAGTAATTTTTTATTTAAAAATATGTATAATTTATTACTTGTGGATTTCTAAGTATTCGATATATTATATTGATTTTGTAGGTTTACTTTTAGTATTGAAGACACGCGCGTGTCAGTGTGAAAGATCGATGTTTGACACTTACTGATAAAGCAAAACTCACCAGAGCCGTAGTAGGTACACTGTTATCGTCTAGAAACAATCAAATACATCGAGAGCCGAGTGCTGTTTATTTACAAACACAGCGAACAGAATGAGGAGTTCAAAGCAGTAACAAATCTGTTGCAGGTGCTCACCTGTTGACGTCGGCCCAGCTTTACATAAGCACGTATGTTTGTTTTTTACAGTCGCGTTAAACGAGCTCGTCACCAGACTTTCGACACTTCACAGCTTAAATCCATTACAACACTGCACAAGGAAAACCACCTACACTGCCAACTGACATAGTAACCAAGCTTTCGCTTCGACGCCGGTCACTGATGATCACACCAAGAACACAACAACTACACTGGTACACCTGTCTTTTGATCTAACTCAAAGATGTGTTTGAACGCACCAATTGAAACACAAGAATTGCACTTTAGTTGCGTCTTTTTAATACCACTCAAAGATAATGTTCAAATTCATCGATTGCTGACAATTCCAAGTTTTAAAAAAAGAAGAGTAATTTCAACATGTTTTGTATGAATTTATGTCCATATCCGTAATGCGTTGCGCCTGCTCTAACGGGCCGGGCCGCGCCGGTGCGACCGTGTGGCAGTGGTTGGAACCGCCCGCGCCGACGGACCGTAACGGAGTAGTGCTATGCGCATGAGGTGCACGCAAACTCATGCAGCAGCAAAAACCGGCCGGCGCCCTAGAAATGACGGCCGGCCGTCTGCATAACGCACTTTCCCTGTTAGACGCTCCATTTTCATAACCAGACTCACCCAAACTTGGGTTGCGAAGAATCCACTTTATACTTCAAGTTAGTAGTGTAAGTTTAGCTATAGAGATAATATATCAGTCTTTAGGTGTATATGATCTTGGTGCATTTCACATAATAATGTTAATGTGGGAAGGAAAATATTTATTTAAACCATTGATACACGTAATTTTTGCGAAAAAGAAAGAGATTTTGCATAAAAAATAACTTTATCATACTAGAATAAATATATTTTCAAAATTGCACCTAGGCAATGTGAGAGTGAAAGATCTCGAATTGATCGATCTCGATCTCTCTAAGAAGATCGAAACATTCTACCTATATTGCTATCAAACAACATGGCTTCTTTATTTGGCTATTTTTTGTCAATTAATCATAACAATGAAGACTGTCTAATATACCTTTGTTAAGTATTGGCTATGTATTCTCGTTTTACTGTCTTAAAATGTGTGATAAACTAGTTGACAGCAAACTGTAAGTTAATTCAGAGTTAAATATATTTTGAATAATTACAAAGCTATTATTCGAAAGTACAACAGTAATTTGTCAATTTGATCTTGGTAGGCACTCTAGCGTCTTATTATTTTATCAATTACTGCTAAGTAAACTACATCGTCAATATTTCCATCAAGAAGAGATCGAAGTTCAGAGAAGTGTAAATTTCATTAAGCTGGCGGCTTAAATCGTAGTACACTCTCGACTCTCGATAAATCACAGTTTTCTCGCTGGAACACGATCTGCCCAATGACGTCGACGCGTTACGAGCCTTTTAATAGAAATTGTTGAAGTTTACAATTAATTAAAAATTGAATTGCGAAGACATTTACTTCAGCAGTACCTATCTATCTGCTTTGTGTATATTAGACTAGTGTTCTGTCCGCAACTTCACCTGCTATTATTCGTTTCGCTCGCGTAAATTTTGGCGTTGAATCTGCTTTCTTAAACGCCGCATAACGCTTAAATAATATTCTTTATTTACCTTTTGACCTTCTGGTAAGAATTCCGAGTGCATAACTAACACCGCGATAGTTAAAGAAAACAGTCAACATGACTGTGACATTTACCACGGGCAATAACCCATTCTGGCGTGTTTTTTTCAGTTTAGGTTCAGTTGAAAGGTGGCACTGCGAAGCTTGCTGACAAGTTTGCATGTCAAACTCGTAAACCCACATCTCGTCACCAGTAACAATGCGTTTCATGAATGTTGGGTCGGCATTGACTTGTTCTATAGCATGTTCTCAGCGACTCTTATGCGTTTGAGGTTTTTAGAGAAAATTCAGGTCTTTTGGGACTAGCCGAACGGCAACATGTTTCATACACAAGTGATTATTTAAAATGGTACAGATCGACCCGTGAGACACAGAAAATTTAACGGATATCTTTCTCATACTTGAATGTGGATTTTCAGTCAGTATTTCCTTCACTTTTGCGATGTCAACTTCAGTTGGAAACGTTGATGGCTTACCAGAACGAGGCAGATCTTCCATAACATCTTGACCGCTTTTGAACGCTTTGCATCACTCATAAGCACGTGTTTTTGCACGTGCCTTCTGTAACTTTTGACTCCAAACACGAAATTCCATTGGTGATTCAAAACTTAATACGAACTCTTTGTTCGTTGCTTTTGTCTATTACGAAATTCGCAATACACACTAGATATTGTTATGATCTTACAAAAAGCAGCACAGTATTAATTTAAATAACAGATCTGATGCAACTCAAACTCCATTAAATTCTTTTTGATTTAATCTGAGTGACAAATTTATTACACCTTAATCTTAATAATTTGAGTTGTATTGACTTATAGCCGCACGACTTGATTTGATTTAATCTAGTTTAATGTATTTCGTGCAATTTAATTGAATTAAATTTAGTTTGATCCAATTTGATTTAATTTGATGCATTTTAATATAATTTAAAAAAATAATAATTTGAATAAATTTAATTTTATTTGAGTTGATTTAATTTAATTTGATATTGACACGTTAGCAGTATATTTAATTAATTGACATTTTTTAATTCACTGACATGCTATTTAATATATTAACATTCCATTAATTGAATTAACATTTCACTAACTCAATTCCATTAATTCTGTAGTCCAAATAAAGTTCTATCTATCTATCTACATTAATTTTATTTACTGACGTTGACTGAATTACTTTTCACAAATTACAAGAACAAAGAAATCTAACATAGTAAAATTACATGTCTGCCCTTCTCTATTCTTATTTGATTGCAACACCTTAACAAGGCACAATGTGTAAATTCATCTCAGATACTTGTTATGCAATTAATAAATAAATAACATTAAAATAAAATATTTTACACTTTAAATTCAGTTATAATTTTTACATAATAACTGAATTTAAAGTGTTCAAGAAATAAGTAACACGTTACTGGCTCAATCTTTGTAGACAATGAATACAAACACAATGAAAACGCAAATATAGGCCGAAGTCCGAGACATTTTGTAAAAGCAGATATCCATTTCCACCTTATCCAACCTTAATTTATTTACTGTTTAACTTCTAAGTAATGTTCTTTAAAAGTTTCGAGTCCAAGATTGCCAGAACACGTAAGTAGCTGCTCGCTGATACAACGTTGCCCAGAACGGGACATAAATTGTGATTAAGGTGGATTAAACTCGGTAAGATTTGTGGTATCACGGATAAGGTCACTTTTACGTATCGCCCATTTTCTAGGTTAATCTTTGCAGACCCCTTAACTCTCCATTTGTATCACGGTTCATGACGATGGTGAAAACGACTTTTTTCTTTGGTAAGAAAGGTTTCCAATTTATCTCACTAAAATGCAATAGAACAATTCAACTAATGTTTCATTAAGTCATTAGGTTTTTATTATAGGCGCAGACTCTGGAACGAGCTCCCAGCTGCGGTGTTTCCTGAGCGCTACGATATTATATCCAACTTCAAACGAGGTTTAAAAAGAGCACTTCCCTCCAGGTAGGCAGCAACTGAGCTATGCCCCTGGTAATGATTGGCTGGGTTCCAGGCCACTCCAATATCCGAGGCAATGAAATTGCCGACGAACTGGCGAGGGCTGGTTCCGAGAGCGCTCTCATAGGACCAGAACCAGCTTGTGGCATTTCGAGGGGGATTAAAAAGAGAGTCCTCAGAGATTGGGTACAAACACAAGCCCGACTCCAGTGGGCCCATTCCCCTGGACTACTGCACTCGAAATTGCTCATTAGGGAATTTTCACCCGGAGTTGCAATACAAAACCTCCAACTAAGCAGGGGCCAATTAAGGGCGCTCACTAGAGCCCTAACTGGTCACTGCAAACTCAACAAACATCTGCATAGAATGGGCTTGACTAATGTTCCCACGTGCAGATTTTGTGGTGAGGATGAAGAGACACCATTTCACATTCTTTGTGAATGTCATGCTCTCATCCACACAAGGAGTCGAGCTCTGGGTGGACCTAGTCTGCCACCACATGATGCGAAGGCTCTGTCTCCAAAGAAGGTTATTGGCTTTTTCAACGCCGCGGGCCTATTTGGAGACCTTTAAAATAGAGGGGTCGGCCACAATAGATCTGGGGCCTTACCATGATCGCTTATAGCAAGGTTAAAACAATATTGAAACAGAGACACCGCTGTTGCTGCGTATAGCGCCATCCCGCTCTCAGCGCGGTTTTAATCTTGTTTTGGGCGATCATGGTTGGGGGGCTGTACAGGTCGCAGTGGCCCGCTGGGGGACGCCCCTCCGTCGCCCCTAGTATCCCCTCGAACTCCAAATAGATAGATAGATGCCCCTGGCATTGCAGATGTCCATGAGCAGCTGTGGTTACCACTTACCATCAGGTGGCCCACTAGCTCGTCTGCCACCTTTAGCAATAAAAATAGTTTTCCTGAAACGAAATAGTACATTGTTACCCTAGGGGTAAAAGTAACTTATTTAATCCCGGGATGGAGTTTGGTCTATTTTTCGAGAGATTAAATAAATCTTTAACCCGAGATAAACACTCTGCTTTTCATTACGAATACAAGTAAAGTAAGAACAAAAACATGAAATAGCTAAAGAAAATATGAGTGAATTTTATTTTGATAAATCAACATATTCTTCATTAGCCTCTTCTCTTATGAAATCAGGCGTTAAATCCATATCCGAATCAGATGAATTCATTGTGTTAATACAAATCTTTCCTATACGAAAGTATAAACAAAACTCTACAATTCGAAAAAACAAATGAAGATCGGATTACCGCTTTCCCGCTTATTTTATTATTTTTTTGCCGTTATTTTCTGAAAACAATGTTAATATTTTGCCTAAATCTATGTCATTTTAAAGAAATCATCATCACAGCCCATATACGTCCCCACCGAGGGGCTCGAGCCTACCCTATATTAGGGTGATTAGGCCTTAATCAACCACGCTGGCCCAGTGCGGATTGGTCGACTTCACATACATTATTGAATTTCTTCGCAGATGTATGCAGGTTGCCTCACGATGTTTTCCTTCACCGTAGGAGCGTCAGACAAATGTACATATGAAATTCGAAACGAAAAACACATTGGTACATGGCGGGTCTCGAACCCCGTCCCCCCGATTGGAAGACAAGTGCCGAGTCCACTGCGCCACCGACGCTCTTAAAGAAATAGTTGCAAGTAAATTATAATTAAGTTATTAAATTTAATAAAATATATTCTTTAATTAATACTTCACTCTACGTTATTTCAATTTTACTCCGCGCTGTAATTGAATGGATCAAATGGCTGTATACAAGTTGGAACATGGCTCAAAAGAAATGAGAAAATAGAACTAGTTTCTTTTTTATAATTTGACAGCTGTTGGTTGAAAAATATTCCGAGTATAAATAATGGACATTATATTTTATTATCAAATCATTTTATATGGTTACGTGCCAAACCTATCAAACAATCCCGAAACGGATTTAATTCTAGCTTCAAATTACACCAATCTGTGTAACTTGGACTTAATAATTTTATCAAAGTTTTGAGACGTAATCAGATCCATTAAAATATTAGTCTGTGTTAGTTGAGGCCCTCCTCTGTTGTATACAGGCATTTGCCAGGGCTACTTTTTAAGCCTATGATCAAAATGTTCAATACATAATACACCGTCCATTAATTCGTGCATTGCAGCAAAGCCAAGCCAAACTCGCGCACTCCCAGAGTATTGAGAGATACGTTCTCGAAACTTGTTTGACCTTAGGTCCAGTATATATTTATGGGGCGCGTTGGTAGTGGTAGTCGCAGTGTGGACCCTATCACGCGCGCCCATAAGGGCAGGGAGAACACCGGGGGGTTTAGTGGGTAGGCCCCGCACTCTGCCGGGAGAGCCCCACACACGCTCGTCGTCTAGCCAAAGGCGAGTACGGTGCGGTCACGCATTCCCCTCGAAAAAAATGGTTCAGTATATACTCGTCACCAGTATATATTTGTCACCATAATAATAATTTTAATAACATTGTTGTGTTCCTAATATCAGAAGTGAGATAATCAGTTTCTCAGCTATTGAAGAGTCATGGTGAAGCTTGCTTCCATCTTCGGCCTTGTCGTCACTTACCATCAGGTGGGATTAAGGCCAAGAGCTTCCCTGCTGTGTATAAAAAAATCACTACTACCCCACCGACCAACTAGCATGCACAACTAGTTGTGCGGTCGAGAATGCTAATCTGACATCCTTCCCCACGGCATAACCAGTTGTGCAGTTTTACATTTTAACTAAAAAAATGTTTTACGTAGTACTCCTTCGACCGACTACTCAATGAAATGTACCACGTATACTTTTTCATTTATTTATTTTTCGGCTGTAACATTTTTCCCTTCGTCCACAGTCATAACTAAGTTTTCATAACTGGTTATGAATGTGACTGTGATGTGAATGTCACTACTTTTATGTGTATACTACTGTTATTTGTAATAAATGGCACGATTATGTATAAAGGTTAGCCAAGTTTACCAAATGGTCACAAAAGTCACATTTTTGTGACTTTTGGCTCTCGTCTGTGACATGTGCGTGACTTATGATTTGAAGGTAGTTTTCGTGGCTTTTTTAGGGAGTCGACTTTTAACAAGTTTAGTTTTGCAATGCATTTGTTTAGACTAAATGACGTAACGTCCACCATCATAGCCATGGAAAAATGTAACCTGTCATTTACCCAATGTAGTACCACAACTGCCAACCTCTTTTACTTCACTTTTTTCGGCAATTGGTCGCAGAGGTCGAGTGATCGCCTACTGCGCAACGGGTCGCGGGTTCGATTCCCGTACGGGACGAATATTTTGTATGGCCTACAGAAATTTTTTCCGGTCTGGGCCTATACATGTGATATTCTGTTTGTAACTACACCCACGACACAGGAGAAAATCTTAACAAGGGGCGACGTTTTTTTTAAAAAAAACTATAACTGCCAAAATCAAGTTTTTTCGTTTGAGTATAACGGTGATTTTTATCAAACTCAAAAAAGTGACCCTGGCAACAAAATGTGACTTTTCAGTAAACGAAACGTAACATAAGACTCAAGAGCCCTGGCAGCATTGCCTTTCTAAGCAATTTACTTTATCTTCTCTTATATATAAAAATGAATTGTTAGTCTCGCTTAAACTCAAAAATAGCTTAACCGACTTGAATAATTACTTTTCATTACTCATACTCTGAAAGTAGGTCTGAAGTTGCCTGAGGAGCGGGTTGAAAGTAATACTTTTCAGCCCTAGGGAGAACACTTTCAACTGACGGCTGCTGTCAAATTTTAAAAAAGAAACTAGTTCTTTCTTCACATTTTTATTGAACCATGTTCCGACTTTCTATACAGCCACTCAGTTACAACGCGGTGTAAAATTTAAATAACATAATGTTAAGTATTTAAAGAATATATTTTTTAAATGACTTTATTATAATTGGTATGTATGTAATCAGCTTTTAAGAAGAAGAGGACATGTAATGAAACCACGCAATACAAGACTAACTGTGGTTTTTATTGTGTGCCAAAACAACATCTAAAGGTGGGTACCTGCGCTTACTTAATTATTAACAAACAATCTACCTTCGATTTATATGAATAATAATGACCATATATACCATTCTCCCAGCATTATTTTAAGACACTAAAGAAATAACAACTTATAATTAACAAGTAGGTTTTAACAATTTTTCATTTGAATACTTACAACAATAGCAGAGCTTATACTTATTTTCCACAATCTATACATAAACTACAATGTAAATTATATTTATTTACCTAACTAGGTAAGACCGAAATCTTATGTAAAATACAAATGTTATACAGGCTGTTTTTTTATTTGTTTTCAAATCCATATCTTAATGGTGACTTACGAATTCTTTTTGGATGCGACCTTTGTATATCTTCCACGCGCGGTGTGGGATTTGTGGGGACTGTCGGTGGTGGCTCGGGCAGCGGCTGCGCGTCGGTCTCAAGCTCGAGACTGGGTGCAACCTCGGGCTCGCAAGACTGTTCTATGTTTCCTCTCTCACCATCATTGTGGAGATCGTGAGTGGAATCATTACAGTACCCGTCATCATCGATTAAACTCAAGTCAGACTGGCTATTATACGATTTACGCAATTGATCGACGTGTTTTTTAAAATATCTGTTGAAATATCTAATATAATACGTTAAAGGGCCTATACGGTCGGTTATAATACCTTTCTCCCACGTGAAATTATTGTTTTTATATAACTTAAAAAACACTTTATCGCCAACATTGAAAATTCTTTCTTTTATATTTTTATAACTCATTTGTTTTAATTGCTTGTGTTTAATCAACTGTTTTGTTTCCGGTCGTAATAAATCAAATGTTGTGCGCACTGGTCTGCCTAACAACAACTCAGATGGAGTTTTGTTAGTCACACAATGAGGGGTTGATCTGTATATAAATAAAAACTTTTGCAACGCAAATTCTAAGTCAATGTTTTCATATAAAGCTTTCTTCAATGTCGTTTTTATTATTTTAACGGCATTCTCAGCTGCGCCGTTGCTACTCGGCTTATAAGGTGTCGTGGTTATATGTGACACGCCTAATTCATTCAAAAACATCTTAAATTCGGCACCATTGAAGGGAGGTCCGTTATCTGAAACTACTTCATAGGGCAATCCAAATTGACTAAATACATGCAATAATTTTGATTTCGTGTGTTTAGTCGCCGTACTTGGTACTCGAAAAGCCTCAATCCATTTGGAGTGTGCATCTGTAATTACTAAGTAATAAGTAGTATTTCCGGACATTGAAAAGAAATCTATGTGTAGTCTATACCACGGCTCCTGTGGCCACAGCCAGGGATGTAGCGGCGCGGCAGCGGGCGCGGGCCGTTCGCGTCCGCAGCACTCGCACGCACGGCACACTCGCTCAATATCCGCGTCAATACCAGGCCAATAGACATAGTTACGTGCTAAATTTTTGCATTTTACTATCCCCTGATGAGTCTCATGAATTTGATTTAACACAACTCTACGTAAATCACTAGGAATAATTACTCTATGACCGTAAAGAATGCATCCCTGTTCTATGCTAAGAAATTGTTTAATTTTATAATAAGATTGTAATTTATCATTTTTGCAATATCTCCAGTTAGTTTTGATAGCATTTATCAAATTAACTAAATTATTATCGGTCGCTGTGTGCTCCGCTATTTCCTTAATATTTAATGGACTTCTCATTCTTACAAAATTTATATACGAATCGATTCTAGTTGATTCTTCAATATTTTCTATTGGTATTCGAGATAAACAATCGGCTACACAATTATGTTTTGAGCCTATACATTTGACTTTGTAATTATATGCACCCAAAATGACTGCCCATCGTTGGAGGCGGCTTGCCGCCATCAAAGGTACGCCCTTATTTTGGTTGAATATTGAAGCCAAAGGCTTACAATCAGTAACCAAAGTGAATTCACGGCCGTAAATATAGTCATGAAATTTAGTTACAGAAAATATGACGGCTAACCCCTCCCTACAAATCTGTGCATAGTTTTTTTCTGCAGGGCTCAGCGTTCGTGACGCGTGAAGCACCGGCCGCTCCAGCCCGTCGGCGCCGCGCTGCGACAGCACGCCCGCCACCCCGCGCGGGGACGCGTCACATGTCACGATGCATGGCGCGCACGGGTCATAGTGCACTAACACTCCGCTCGTGGTTAAAGCCTTTTTTACTGCAATGAAACTATTGTGACAAAATTCGTTCCAGACAAACTTATGTCCCTTTTTTAAAAGGTCATACAGAGGACTCAAAGTATCACTAAGGTTTCTCAAAAACTTGCCGTAATAATTGACTAGTCCAAGAAATGCTTTTAATTCTTTGGTATTTTTCGGAATAGGTGTTCTACATACAGCATCGACTTTTATTTTGTCGGTATGTAGTCCCTCAGCATCGATAACGTAGCCTAAATAAGTAATAGATTTTTTAAAAAATGAACATTTTTCTGGTGCAACGCGCAGACCGCTCTCAGATAATATCTTAAAAACCTTTAAAATTCTTTTCCATAATAATTCGCAATTAATATCACATACGGTCAAATCGTCCAAATAACAAGTAACAAAAGGAATTTTAAAAAGTTTTTCCATAATTCTTTGAAATTTGTTTGGAGCACATTTTATGCCAAACGGTAAACGGTTGAAACAAAACATGCCTTGGTGAGTCACAATAGTACAAAGCTTTTTTGAGCTCTCGTCCAAAACAAGTTGTAGATAAGCGTTGCTTAAATCTATTTTTGCAAAAACTACCCCGCCTTGTAATGCAGCGAATACGTCTTCAATTCGGGGTATCGGATATTTGTCATCGATTAGGACAGGATTTACTGTAGTTTTAAAATCACCACACAACCTTACCTGACCATTTTTTTTTATGACGGGCACCACGGGCGTGCCCCACTCGCTCCAGTCGACGGGGGAGATGATGCCGTCGCGCTGTAGTCGCGCCAGCTCCGCGTCAACGGCGGGCCGCAGCGCGTGCGGCACGGGGCGCGCGCGCCGCCAAACGGGCGCAGCACCGTCCACCACTCCCAACTTAATTGTACATTTGTTAAACATTCCAATCCCCGATTTGAATACTTCAGGGAATAATTTTTTTAAGGAATCTACTGCTTGTTGTGAACTATGCGGTACTTGATTTTGTACATTATTAATCGATTTTAAAAGTGGAAAATTTATATTGAAAGATCGCATCCAATCACGGCCTAATAGCGACGGACTAAAGTCATTATCGATTATCGTTAAACTTAAATTCGATATCTTTTTGCCATTGATTTCTACTGTACAAACAAATTTTCCTTTCGGTCTTACCTTCTGCCCGCTGTACATTTTCAAATTAGACGAACACGATTGTATTGTACAATTATCAAAATATTTCTTATAAGTCTTATAAGAAATTATACTGATAGCCGAACCGGTATCTCCCTCGAAGTCGATCACTACATTGTTTATTTTTACCGGTACGATCCAACGCTCATCGGAGTCCTCATCACTCAACTGGTACACGGCGACCGCAGTGCTGCATTCCGAATCCGATGATGAACGCTCATCACCGACCCCATGAACAACTTTTTGTTTGCGAAGTCGGCATACTTTCGCTATATGCCCTATTTTTCCACATACGTAGCACTCGCTGTGAATAAACGAACACTTTTCCGCTGCGTGGTTGCCGTGGCAACGATAGCACTGCCGCGCAGCACCGCCGCCGGCTCCGAAGCGTGCGCGGCCCCTGCCGCGTCGCGAGCGCGCGCTCGCGTGGTCGGCGGCGCCGGCGCCGCGCGGGCCGCCCACCGCGTACACAGGCTCGGCGTCCGGTCGGCTGCTGTGCGCCGCTGCCGCCGCTGCCGCCGCTGCCGCCGGCCCTCCGCCGCTGCTGTCTCGTACCGCCGCCTCGAGCGACAACGCCAACTCCGTAGCGCGCGTGAAGGTCAATTCTTCGTCTTTTTCTGTCATGATGCGTTGACGAATTCTGTCACTGAGAAGGCCGTGCACGAACTGGTCGCGTAGGTTTTCTTTGAGTGTATCGTTGCTTGAAAATTTGCACGCCTTGCTTAATTTCTTTAAGCCGACCAAATAGTCGTTGATAGATTGACCTTCGACCTGTTTATGTGACCTAAATATCATTCTCTCGGCGATAACAGACCTTTTTGGAGACAGGTGTTCTTCCACGAGGTTTTCTATTCTGTCAATAGGCACGTCTTCTGGTTTTTCTGGATAACACAAGTCAATAATCAAGTCGAGGGCTTCGGTCCCCACGACCGCAACCAGGTATTTAGATTGATTTGCGACTTTAATATCATGTATCGTGAACCACGCCTTCAATCTACTCGTGTATGTCGACCACCTGTCCACGTGTAATTTAAATTCCTTGATACTGCCACAATTAGGTATTCCATTATCAGACATTGTAACCGATACTTTAATTACACTTTTTTTTTACTATAACTCACAACTCGTCGCCAAATGGTATGTATGTAATCAGCTTTTAAGAAGAAGAGGACATGTAATGAAACCACGCAATACAAGACTAACTGTGGTTTTTATTGTGTGCCAAAACAACATCTAAAGGTGGGTACCTGCGCTTACTTAATTATTAACAAACAATCTACCTTCGATTTATATGAATAATAATGACCATATATACCAATAATTTATTTTCAACTATTTCTTTAAAATAACATAGATTTCGACAAAATATTTCCAACTTTTTAAATTATGAAAATGAAAAATAATGCCTGAATAGCTGGCCGACCACAGAAAAAAAACAAAATAAGCGGGAAAGCGGCAATGCGTGCGTGCGATCTTCATTTGTTTTTTCTATTTGTAGAGTTTTGTAATACTTCCGTATAGCAGAGATTTGTATTAACTGTTAATTATATTTCTATAACATTGTGTTAATAATTAACACAATGAGTTCATTTGATTCAGATATGGAGTTAACGCCTGATTTTATAAGAGAAAGCGGGCAAAAGCAGAAGTTGTTGATTTATGTAAAATAAAATTTACACATTTTTTCTTTAGCTAATTCATTGTTTTATTTTTATTTTCCTTGTATTCGTAATGAAAAGCACAGTGTTTACCTCGGGTTAAAGACTTATTTAGTCCCTCGAACTATTGGTGTCCTCGCCACGCTCGGGCGCCAAACACCGTCTCGGGACTAAATAAGTTGCTTTCACCCCTGGGGTAACAATGTAGGTACTATTTTCCTTTTGTTCGCCTTAATAGAAAAAAATAATACTTATAAAGAAACTAACTCTAGAAACGAAAGAAACGAGATAATTTCATAAAAATTACTGTTTACCTCGATTTTCATGGGATTCCATCATCAGATCCTGACTTTGGTGACCTAAGGACCACCCCAGGAGTATACTCTATCGAATACAAGAAGAATTTTGAAAATCGATCCACAATTGGCGGAGTTTTCGCGTAACACTAAACTTCGTTTGGCACTAAAAAGTTATAAATAAAAAATATTTTACAAAAAATAAAAACCGACTTCACGAACACTGAAAAGTTAAAAATAATATAAGAATAGGTACAGACATCACACTTCTATATTGAAGTCGGTGCCAAATTTTAAGACTTTCTAGGAGATCATCGTTTGGCACCGACTTCAATATAGAAGTGTGATGTCTGCACCTATTCTTATATTATTTTTAACTTTTCAGTGCTTTGAAGTCGGTTTTTTCCGAAGCTATTCACGTAGGTATCTGCGTCTGGTAGTCATGAACCGAGTTGATGATGGAAGGATCCTTAATTTTTAGGAGTTGGATATTTGTTTTTAAATACAATACTATCAAGTGAATTTAATACAAACAAGATTTCATTAATTACAAAGGGTAACTTATTATCTTGACATCTTAACATTTCAACATACCTACACTACTCTTTCTTACAGCATGTGTTCTAATAACATTTTCAGAAAATGGAACCAAAATAAAGGACTGTAAGATTATCTACTGTTTATATGAAGACGTTTTTTAAATCAGTTTACTGAGTTTTTGTCTAATTTGTTATCAAGTGTAATCAAACACTTAATAAGTTATATAAATAATCTGATGATCTCTACATACTTATCTAGACAAGAATGTATAATTACAAAACTAGGTACCAGTTATATACCACGGCTTTGAAAAAGTATCACAAGGTGCAATTAAAATCTTACAATTCAGATGAATCATCCGATCTACGTAAGACGGAATGTTTAGCATCAAAATATACAAACGCAGGAAATATCTGGACGACTTATACCTACAGATGCCGAGAACGAGTAAAGGCGAAACAATAAAAACACAACCCAAGCATTCTGTATTTGCAGTGCGACCTCTTTTATCTGTACAAACAGCAAACCGGTTGCCGTTTAGTGGAAAACGATATCTGAAATCAATTTACGGTTCCAGCAAGGTCGCGGTGGCTACTTGAGGCGACGACAAAGACTGGTAACTGAAACGATTTATGGTAAACGGCTGGCGGCACGCGAGGACCTTGACATTTGTCACGTGATGCACGCTGCTTAACGTCCACCCTCGATCAAGGGCATGAGAGGGTTAGGAATCATTTCGCTGGCGAAAGGTGTTTAATATGTGGTGGCGTTCACTGACCGTACCTACATTATTCTCTTGGCGGTGATGGCAAAACCGAGTGTCACAAAAACACTCGGCTGCCGATGTCCGGATACGGGCGGTTCCATGCAGATGTATTTAATATAAAAAAAAATCAATTTCCAGCCGACACAAAATGATAAACTAGAGAACTAATAAGTATAACATTTCTCCCATATGTAATGTGTTATCCACATCTTATTGTTACCAACAATAATGCAGTTAAATTTTCAGAGTTCCGTACCTCCCAAAGAAGAAACGGTACTTACTTACTTGCTTAAAGTGAACGCACATATCAGCACGCGCCGTACGCGCCCCATTATGACGTCATCAGCATGCCTTCTTTAATACCCGGATACCTACCGCATTTTCAGGGTTCCGTAGCCAAATGGCAAAAAACGGAACCCTTATGGATTCGACATGTCTGTCTGTCTGTCTGTTCGTCCGTATGTCACAGCCACTTTTTTCCGAAACTATAAGAACTATAAACTGTTGAAACTTGGTAAGTAGATGTATTCTGTGAACCGCATTAAGATTTTTACACAAAAATAGAAAAAAAAACCAATAAATTTTGGGGGTTCCCCATACTTAGAACTGAAACTCAACAATTTTTATTCATCAAACCCATACGTGTAGGGTAGGTATCTATGGATAGTTCTTCAAAAATGATATTGAGGTTTCTAATATCATTTTTTTCTAAACTAAATAGTTTGCGCGAGAGACACTTCCAAAATGGTAAAATGTGTGTCGCCCCCTGTAACTTCTTAAAATAAGAGAATGATAAAAGTAAAAACATATATGATGTACATTACGAGCCATGCAAACTTCCACCGAAAATTGGTTTGAACGAGATCTAGTAAGTAGTTTTTTTAATACGTCATGCTGCAACGGGAACCTTCATGGGCGAGTCCGACTCGCACTTGGCCGGTTTTTGAAATTCGATGCGTACGGTGCGGGCCCAATGTGAAAGATATCATATAACGAAATCCAAAATGCGGCGCGTACCTCGCGTGCGGCGCGTACGATGCTGACAAATGTGCGTTCAGCTTTATAGGATCACTCCGTTGTCCGTCTGTCTGTCAAGATCGTTTTTTCAGGAACGGGCAGAGATATCAAACTGAAATTATCATTTCTGTACTGTATGTCTATTTTCTACGGTCTCTTCCTACCTGCTTTGATAGAATTAAACTTAAAAGTCAACGAAATCAACAGATGGCCCACTAGGTCGGCTTGAGTGATAATAAGTAGATAAGTAATTATTTTTTTATTGCAACAACTCCAAATTGTACATTTGCTGGCATAAGTTCATGTTCAAATTGTATTTTTTTTGTTTATACTGTGGATGCAGCCTAACGTTGGTTTGTGCAACAACTCCAAATTCTACATTTGTTGACATAAGTTCATGTTCAAATTGTATTTTTTTTGTTTATACTGTGGATGCAGCCTAACGTTGGTTTGGGGATCCTAGTTCAGGTGGATCCCCTAGGGGATCGGGCTAGGGGATCCTGGTCCTTTATTCGGTAAATGGCAGATTCTTGACTGCCATTTCCAGAATCTGCCATTTACCGAATAAAGAATCCTGGTGGCCTTACTCTATGTTAAAGGTCCTGGAAGTACTGGTCCCATTGGCCAGTGGGACCACGAAAAACCACATTTGCTCGTAGTCCCACCAGTGGGGCAAAGTAGTGGGACCACGAACGAGTAACGAGCCATATTTTTTTATATTTAGGATACCTATTCTTTTCATATAGTAACAACATTTTAGAATGTGCGTGTGGTGTGAGAGCTCTTTTTTTAAAAGTTATATAGTAGATTGCTTTATAAGGGTGGAAAGGAATCAATCCCTACGAGGTTGTTAGACGCCCGAGCGCAGCGAGGGCGGCTATAGTCCGAGTAGGGTTTGATTCCTTTTACCCGTGTGTAGCACTCTACTTTTCATTTCGAATGCAAGGAAAATAAAAAATAGCTTTTCTAATAAAATTTATTAATAAAAATACTCCTAACATGACATATCGACATCGTGTTTTACACTTAGTGTACTTTTAAGCATTGAATATCTGCTCCATAGCGTAGACGCCTGCACTTTATGAGATAGTTCATTAAAGTATATAAGAAATACATTTTCAGAAAATGATTTTATATTCCTTGCATCTCGCCACTTCATAAAGTCGGAATATGTATTTAAATATCTTTCCTTTGAAATTTTTGGCAAAAAAATTTCGAGTATTGTATTTGCTTCGTTCGTGACTGAATCTGGAGCCGAAATTTCAGAATCGCTTGAATTCATTGTTTTTCTTAAATACCTAAATCACACAATCAAGATTTCGGTACAGCGTAACAGATTCCCCTCCCGCCAAAATTATCTTTTTCACAGGTATTTTTAAATTTGGAACACATCGCGTTACCTGTTACTGGCCATTCAGCCAAATACTTTTATTATCATTGTACCAAAGATTGTATGTACGTAACCTAATTCAGTTCTATTTTTAAAATTTTACTTTCCGCCCTAAGGAGGGAAGTAAATAGTATGAGAATTTCCCGCCCGCTGGTGGGAACTAGCGTTTTCCTCCCAATACTCAGATCAAGGAAACGCTCCTTTCCGAGCATGAGGAATGAAAATATTTTTACGAAATCAAGGAAGAACAACATGGTGAAGAAAAAAAATTGTGAATTCAATAGGGAGAAAATTCTGGTCGATTAACTGGAACACTCACTCTGCCAACCAGAGAAAATACGTAACTCCGGTCTCAAAATATATTAGATATAAATGTTCAACATTTTTATGTGGAATAATTGTGTTGAATTTGTGAAACCTATTCACAAATATCAAATATTCAAAAGATTTTAACGGTTTATTAGGATTTGGCAAAGGTTTACTTGGAACACTCAATTCTCTTATGGTGCAGACGGAGTGTTCCAAAACTTACTAACTTTGGCTAAATAAATCGTTAATATTCTTACTCTGTTTTACGAGTATAACGCAGAGTCAATTTGTAAAACAAAAACCTTGACGTAAAACATAATAGTTAGAGATAAAATTAAAAATATACTTTCTTTACAACATCCCGTGCGAGAGCTCCGTATTTTAGATATTATTTACATAACCCGAACTTAAATACAAACGGAGGCCACATCAGAAATTGTGAAAATGTTGTCACTAAAATTTTGACTCATTTTTTATTTCAGAGCTTGTTTAATTTTAACAATAATCAACTTTATTACATTTCTAAGCGAGAAATGCATAGGGTGACCATTTTTTTGTCGGACACATTTTTTTAAATGCTTGGAAAAAAAGGTAGAGGAGGCGTTACGCCAAGACGCTTCAGAAAGTTCAAAGAACAGGGACAGTTTCAGTGACGGAGGCAGCAATGAGAAACAATGACAATGATGAGGAAGACTTTTTTAATTCTGTTACTCAGTGTAAAAAAAACCTAAGAGCCTCAAATCAATAAAGGCTAAAGCTCAATCTCTCGTCAAAATGTGGCTAGACACGAAATCCAAAGACTCTTTTAATGATGCGGCATTCCTCGAGGAACAGATATTTATAAATCTGTTTACTTATATATATTAAATATAATACTGCTATACCCTCGAGCGCTGCAGTTGAACGTCTTTTTCCACCGGCAAAGATATTTTAGCACCGAAACGAGCCTCACTCTCAGACGAAAACTTCAACATACTAATGTTCATGAAGGGGAATATCCACATTGTGCCAGATGATTAAATTACACACTTTTATTTTTTATATATTTACACACTGTCTTTTTTTGAACCTAACTTATTAACTTCCAGAACCCAAAACAACAGTTTTTGTAAGCAGATCACAACCACAACGATAAAAAAATGCAATTTTTATCACGTGTTAACGGATTAACGACTAACGTTAACTTGCGTTAAATCTTCCGAAATGTAACGTTTTAACGTTTAACGAGGTTAATTTTTTTAGTAACGGATTAACGATTAAAGAAGTTATCTATTTGATTAACGGTGCCCAGCTATGCTAACTATTTACTGTTTACACTCATAGCTTTCCTGTAGATATTTCCATAGATTTCTATAGATTCCTGTCAAACGCAACATTTGATTGAGCGTTGCAATTATTTATTTGTATTGTGTTGTTATATAATCGTGTGTTCCCGCTTACTGGTAATAAGTAAGAACGTAAGTACCTATCTTCATCAGTACGATTTATTTATTTTATAATAGTAAAGGTTCAGTATTTCGTTTTCGTATGTGTTAAGAGAAGAGTGAAATTATTAAGCATTTAATAAAGGCTCCAAAAAATAGTAAAACCTTGAAGGAAAGTATATTGAGCTATGACTTCTTGTGTTTCTTTATAGCCTTTTTCTTTCTAAATTTTAAAATGGACTTTTACCCACTGACAGCGTGGCACGGCACGGCTTCCGTATTCCGCGGCATCTTATCAATTCAAATTCAATATCTTTTATTCAAATACGATTGTAACTATCACTTTTGCACGTCAAAGCTGCTACGCCATTGATTCACAAGTCTTGTAGCCCGCATAATAATATATTAATTACTAGCTTCTGCCCGCGACTTCGTCTGCGAATTGGGTCTAAAGCTTCGCTCGTTACCAATTTTTAATCTTCCTACGGGAACTATTTGAGAGCTCATTAAGGAATTTATAGTACATGTCCTTTTCCATAGCATAGGTGACATGCATACCAAAGGGGAATGCCCATTTTTCATAGTCACCGCGGCCCGAAGTGCCCACCTTGAAATTAGTATGCAAATAATAGTATATAATCGTATTATTAAGTAGGATAAATACTGATTCATAAAAAAGTTGCACTTTTTAAATAAAACAAGAATTTCATATGTAGATATTTATTGATATTTCTCATCAATTCTAGCCATCAAGCTCATCGAATTCTATTAAAACTTCATCCAGGAACTATGCCGGTGGATAGATATTACCCTGTGATGACGTATCCACCCCAAATACCATATGACCATCATGACGTGGCCACAACAACCTACCGTCCGACGACCAACAATGCAGTTGCAGCAATATTGTTTGATTCCCGCTCGACTAAACTCATTGGCATTTATTAATATACCAGTGGGCCCGGCAGACGTTGTCCTACCCGATTACAGCGCCACCTATCGGTTCCAATTAAATTACGTATAAACCTTCCTTGAACCTATTCACACACAGAAAATTTCGTAAGAATCTGTCGAGCCGTTTCAGAGTTTTTCCGAGGCAAACACACAGCGTTTCATTTTTTTATATATAAGAAGAAGAACAAGAAGATAAACGAACTCGTATATCTTACGACTTACATGCCTACTTGCAATTCTCGCCCTAATTAAAGAGCTATCATGGCCCAAATCAGCTGCTTCCAATATGCTCCTACTGCGATCACGGCATACTTCTACCCTATAAGAGCCATTAAAAAGTATGTGCTCCCCATAATATGACCGCGCTTGTTTTATTTGGTAGTTAAATATAGCCACTATTAATGCTGTAACTTAGTGTTGGGAATTGTTTTACATTTTCATTCATATGCAATCATTCATTTGTGACCATTATTTTTTTAAATAATGTCTAATAATTTTTAACTAGTGATATTATCAATCACTTTATAATGTCTTTATAATGCCTTCCGCTTGCTGCTTCGTCCGCGTTATTTTTGTTTTCCCGTGGGAATTTTATATTTTCCCGTAGGAAAAATAATTTTATAGCCTATGCTCATCAGGGATAACCTAGAATTCTCAATGTGAAAGAATTTTTCAAATCGGTCTAGTAGTTTCGGAGCATATTCAATACAAACAAACAAACAATCAAATCTTTCCTCTTTATGATATTAGTATAGATATTGATAATGTAGGATATAAGGAAGGCCCTTAAAATCGTACCACTGGAACGTCCGTGGGGACTATAGTCCCCAAAATCTCGATCTTCTCGATCGACCTGGGTACTATGGTACCCAGTTCCCTTTGCGTAAAACCGCGCGGTGTGATAAAAAAATCGCGAAAAATAAAATATTTTCTCTATGGCTTTATTCCTTTGTCAATAGTCTCTTTCATAAGTTGACAGGTCATGTCCAATTTATTTTTAGTCTTAGATTGAAATAAATTTGTCATAGTCTGCGGTTTAACTTACTTGGCCGTATCCATACGTTTCTTACTCCATGACCGATGAGATTTATTGCGTACTTACTTAGTCTGTATTAGTATTTTCGTAGAGTGTTCTATATCAAAATAAACTAGAAGAATTGGGCTACATTATTATGTATGGTTTATGATAGTTTATAGTGTTATATTGCCACACTAAACGTTTTTTTCAAAAAGTGAGTATTTTTGAAATTTTAAGCACTTTAGTTACTATTCTCGTCATTATTCATTCAATTATGAATCCTTATCTAATTAACTATTATAAGTTCATTCCTTATTAAATTAGCTTTCCATACGTATTTTTTATTTAATTTTAGACACAATAATTTATTTTTTGAATTTTTTTAAAATTTGAGGTCGCGCGTGCGCATCTCGCGTATATAATTACGTAATTAATCGATTTTATTATTTTTTTCTTTTTTCATTAAAAATATTACCCAAAACTATTATATATCAAAATAATCTTCAAGAATAGGGCTATAATAATATATATGGTTATTTAAAGTTTTATAAAATAGTTTTTGTGCAAAAATTTTTTTAAAAAAATCGGGTCTTCCGCGACCTTCCGAACATTTTCGCGCTTCATTCATTTAATTATTAATCCTTATCTAATTAACTGTTATAAGTTCCTTCTATATTAAATTACCTTTCCATACGTATTTTTTGTTCTCTTGTAGACAGTATATGTCACTCTCCGCAATTTTTTGAACACTCCGTACGCGCCGGGTTGAGTCATTCCGCAATGGCGGCACCTTTGATATTTGAGATATACTACTTTTTGCTTTTGAAACCCACCACGCTTCGCGTGGCGAGCGTTCCAGTGGATAATAGACACGAATACTATCCCTAATTGATCAATTAAGATTATCGATTATTACAATATTTTTTTATGATGGCAAATCCGTGTCTTTATACCGTCTGTCACTGTTTGGTGAGTTTAGCGATCATTTCAGTGCTTTTTTTAAATATTTCTACTAAGCTTTCTCTAACAATCACTAATAGTACAAATAATTATGAATAAACATTATATGATTTTTAGGCAGTACGGATATGTTGGGCGTTCTTGGGCCTAAATTGGGCATTCCCCTTTCAAAGCTGTCTGCTCGCAGCTTAGCTCGTAAACAATTTTCAATTTTCCCTCGGGAACTACTTAAGAAATAAAGATAAAAGTTAGCCTATGTTCTTTTCCATGTCAAAGCCGACATACATGCCAAATTTCATCCAAATCCGTTCAGCCGTTTTTGCGTAATTGAGTAAACATCCAAACGTCCACACTTTCACATTTATAGTATTAGTAGGATAGTAGGATTTTACATATTAAAATTAATGTAGATAACACTTATGGAAAGACGGAACGTCCCGCATTTCGACTTATTCGTGTTAAAATAATTGACTCTCGGTGCTAAATTCATATCAATAAAATCGTAAATCATTAATTTGTCAACGAAATAAATCCTTTTCCGCGCGGTGCCGTGCTATGCCGTCACTGGGCGCTGGCCCTTATTTTAATAGTAGGTATTGTGTTTGAGGAAATTTAACTTTTTGCAAGAAACATTTTTGTTTCTTCGAAATACATTCTATTTTCATTAGAAGTCTCTTATTAGTTGAGGGATTCTCTCATTTTGAATGAATTGTATTTTTCATAAGGAAATGACTCATATCCATTGCGTTGTATTGGCAGTTTTATATAAAGTAGAATATTAACAAATTTTCAGAAAACGTGGATATGAATAGGAGAGGGCGGAAACCCCAAATTGATATTAGAATGCAGATAGATTTGTTCAGAAAATATCATGAACAATTGCAGAAAACAAATCTTAAATACAATGATTCCTATTTTCAAAACCATTTCTGAAGAAATTCACGCAAAAATGTCACCGAAAGCTTTATTTATGTCATTTAAACGGAATTAAGATATTTGTACATTTTTAGAGTTAGAGCCAAGAACATTAAAAGATACGTCACATAGACACAATCGAAGCACTTCTTCGATTGTTGATGAGATAAGGAAAACATCAAATGATACGTCGCTTATACCCAGTCCAAGCACAAATACCTTGACTCCAATTAGTGGTGAGGTGAAGTTAGATTCGAGTGGACAGTGTAAAATATTTTCCTTTGATTTAGATACATACGAATTAAAGCAAGTTACACCGTTGTATGCGCGGAAGAAAAAAACTGATGGTACCTACCAAAGATACCAAACATTACCAAAACTACAATGGTCTAACATGATAAAAGAAAAAAATTGGCTAAATTCTAAATTACGATGTACGTGGATTCTCATGAAAAGTATAGTTAATGACGAAACTTTAAAATTTAAAGGGCATTGTAATCAATGTGGTGCATGCATTGAAATATCATGTTTAGAAAAAACTGAAAAAGTTCACACATTTTTATGCAACGTGCGAAATTTGATAAAGTACAAACATAATTCAGTGAAAAAATCGAAATTAACAACATACAAAAGAAAACAATTGGCCAAACAATTGAAATACAAGCCAGCAATCTTACTTCGTCATGAATTAGCTTCAAAATTAATTTCAAGTAACGAAAATTTTGAGCCCTCCGTGTTGCCATCTATAACTACGTTACGAAAAATTAAATCAGACGCAAAACTTGGAGAGTTATTCGACATCAATCCATTGATATCATTGATTACTTTAGCTAAAGCTGCAGAATTTTCAAATTCTATTCGAGAAATTTGTATACATCCCAATTTACACGTGTATTATTGGACTGATAAACAAATCGAGTATTTCAAAATGTACTACCAGAAATTTGAAAGAGTTTCTATCTCAATAGATGCCACAGGGTCGTTCTTTGAATCGATACGTCTACCCGATGGTACAACAATTACAAAGACATTGTTCTTGTATGCTGCGCTCATTACAGCTAATGAAAAATTAAAATCTGTGCCTGTTTTTCAAATGATCTCAGATTCTCATAATCATAAATCACTTTTAAACTGGTTAAAAAAATGGCTAAGTTACATAAATTACTATACCCCATGAAGTAATTACAGACGATTCATCTGCTTTATTATCTGCTAACACTCAAGCTTGCACGCCATATAATAGCGTAAAACAATATATACAGAATCTGTTTTCAGTTTTGGAAGGGGAAACCACAATATTACCAGCTACCTTCATAAGACTAGATACTAGCCATTTTATCAAAACGTTATATAATTTATCATGTTTTAATGATAAAATAGATTTAAATGTAAAATATTTTTATATACGCTGCATTTTACTTTTAAAGAAATGCGAGAATTATGCTATTGTAAAACAAATCATTCAAGATATTGTCCAGATTTGTCTAAGGCAATGTCATGATAATGATGAATTTGATAAATCTGAAGCTAAAGAGGCTAAGGAGCGGCTTGATAGGTTATTAAATGATGCTACTGAGATAACCACAAATAAGGAAGACATTGAAAAAGCTATATTTGAAGAAGAGATTTCAGATGACAATGAGTTAAATAAATTGGATAATATTTGTTTTACGTGGTTTGATCGAATGGTCGAATCTATTAAAAGCAGCGATATTTTGGAAAATGCAAATAAATATTACTATCCACCATTCATTTCCACTCTAAGGAGACTATTGCATAAACTGCCATTCTGGTCTAATTTACTTTGTACGCCTTTTATGTCAAAAAATAAGTCTCCATCCTCGTCAGCTGTTGAAAGCTATTTCAAAACATTAAAAAAAATATTTTTAAAACTAAGATAGAAAAACACAGAATTGATCAGTTCCTTAAAATACATTTAGAATATCTAGACGGAGAGCTGAAAATTGCACTAAGCGATTTATGTCAGGACAAAGTTAACAAAAGACCTCCTGCTAACACACGCTCAAGAAAACGTAAAAACTGTAAAGATTTGCCTAATAAAAAGCAACAGCGAACTAAAATACCAAAGTGCAATACTGATCAACGATTTCCTTCAGATTCTATATTTTGTGATGAACCATCTTTTTGTGAAAATTGGAGAGGAAAAGTGAAAATGACCACACCGAACTCAAAAATAGATGTAATATTCTTAAAAAACGGTAACCTATGTAGCGTCTCTACCGATGGTAAACTTAGAATAAAACTTACAAACACGTGTGCTTTAGACTCTGCGATATACGTATTAGCTTTGGGATATTGTACGAACAAAAACGTTAAGGACTATATAGACACATTCAAAGATATTTCAATTATAGAATACATTAAATGTTTATCTAATAAAGACACAAATAAGGATGTTTTAGAATTGCGGGCTCGCATAGCACTTCAGCATTTCAGAAGTGAAAGTGTCGATGAAGAATATATCAATGTTGATTGTGCATGCAATGTCTCATTTATATTTGAAAATTTATTAATGAATAGCGTTATTAGTGCTACTGTCACAAAAGAGTGCTTCAACGAATCATGTCAAGTAAGATACTAAGGAAGAGTGCATTCTTGCCCATCAATATAGATATGCTTTCCGTTTTCGGAATTTCTTCCCTAGAAGAAGCAATCTGTTTTACTGATGAAACGCTAGAGTGTAAATGGTGTACAAATGAGACTGTCGCTACTAATGAACCTTCAAATTTCATATCTATAGATTTAAATGGGGTCGAAAAAGTTATTTTGAAGGATATACCTAAAACTATTCTTATAAAAAACAGATAATATAAATTGGTAGGGGGTGCTGAATTCGTTCCTGGAATGGAACCCGGTAATCTCGGCCACTATAAAGCACATGGCTTTGTCAACAAAAAAATGATCTGCTATGATGATTTGGCAGAAAAAATATATACTAGTAAAGATTTTATTATTATTTTACATTCTTTAACTTACGGTCTTTTATTTTAAGAAAATATCCCCGTCCCCGAAATCTAAATGATACCGAATATACCTATCTACTATATCATTAATATAAATTACTGTTACACTTTTTCTAGTTTGTCTTGTATGAACTTACAAGACAAACTAGAAAAAGTGTCTAAAAGACCGTTATGAATGTAAAATCCTCCAAGTTCACTGCACTCGGTATAGCACTATGCCAAGAGACTCACCGGCAATGACGTACTCTTTAAGGATAATCTCCAGAGCCTCGACCACCGAAGTCATGTTGCTTTCCCCTCGGTTTTTTAGATAATTTGATCCTCCTGCCCCTTTCCACCACCGGTCGACCAGGCGCGGCGAGGGTTTTCACGCTTATGATGTTGATATTCCTCCCACTAACATAAAGCGATAACTCTTGCCCCAATGCGGCTGTAACCCTCTTAGAACAAAGTGTAGAGAAGTGCAGCATAGGCTTCAATTTTGGTCACATTGACGCCGACACTATTCTAAAAACATTCCGCATGATCAGTACCAAAAAAACTGAAGATCTTTGGGATATTTCGACCCGCTTAATCAAATCTATAATAAAAGATCTTGCTCCGCAACTAGCGTTCATTTTCAATAAATGTATTGATGATGGTATCTTTCCTGATCTCATGAAGTATAGCAAGTTAATACCTTTATTTAAATCTGGAAATAAAAATGATCCTGCAAATTATAGACCAATTTCGATTCTACCAGCACTTAGCAAAATATTTAAATAAATTATTTCTAATCAGCTGTCAGATCATTTCACAATTAATAAAATCCTACATATGAACCAATTTGGCTTTACTAAGGGTCGTTGTTGCACTACAGAGGCTGGAGTTGCACTTCTCAAACACATTTTTGCCGCCTGGGAGTGTAAACAGGATGTGATCGGTATACTTTGTGACCTGTCAAAGGCTTTTGACTGCGTTGATCACCAGGCTCTTCTAAATAAGCTCAAGCGTTATGGTGTGTCTGAAGAGGCAATAAAGCTTATTGAGTCCTATTTGTCCAATAGGGTCCAAAAAGTTGTAATTAATAGAACTGAGTCTTCTGGTGCACCTATCATTATGGGCGTGCCTCAAGGATCAATACTGGGACCTCTGCTCTTCTTAATTTATATTAATGACCTCCCACACTTCACCAATAATCTGTGCGATACAGTAATATTTGCAGATGACACTTCGTTAATATTTAAGGTTGACAGAGGAAACGGAAATACAGACGTTGTAAATAGTACTCTTTCTAAAGTATTGCATTGGTTCACTGTGAATAATTTATCATTAAACTCGAGTAAAACTAAATGTATTAAGTTTTCATTGCCAAATGTTAGGAAAGTGGATAATATTGTGGAAATGAATAATCATAGTACTGTTGAATTCGTCTATTTGACAAAATTTTTGGGTATAACACTAGATTCAAATTTGCAGGATCCACATATTGCATCCTTGGCAAACAGACTCAGTTCTGCGGCATATGCTGTAAAAAAAATGAGACAACTTACTGATGTTGAAACGGCAAGACTGATTTACTTTACTTATTTTCACAGTATCATGTCATATGGGCTACTACTGTGGGGATCAGCCGCTCGTATAGAAAGTATTTTTTTACTTCAAAAAAGAGCCGTGCGGACTATTTATAATTTACGAACAAGGGATTCTCTACGTGATTTATTTAAAGAAATTAATGTATTGACTTTAGCAGGACAGTATATTTATGAAAATTTGATTTATGTTTGTAAAAATTATAACACATTTGATACCAATTTTAAGTTTCATAACTTAAATACAAGAAATAAAAATAAACTTGCCGTTTCAACGTACAAGCTCAAAAAAAACTAGAGGCTCATTTATGGGGAAATGTATATTTGTTTACAACAAAGTTCCACAGATAGTGTTACTAATTTACCTTTTCATAAGTTTAAAGCGCATGTAAAAAAGACTAATGAGTAAAGGATATTATAAAGTCAATGATTATCTGAATGATGTCAATGCTTGGTCTTAATTGTAGACTTAATTTATAGATATTTAAATGTATAATGTACACTGACACATCTAATCTTGTAATGGAAGTTGAACTCAATCTTTTACTTTGAATTCAGCTTCCAATTGACGACTATGTAACAATACAGGGAGAAAAAGAAGCGGTTGCTGGTTCTTTCTAGTACAATGTCTCCCGCCGTAGACTTGTGAACCAATGGCGTAGCTTCTTTGACGTTCAAAAGTGATTGTAAAATCCCAATTGAATAAAGAATATTGAATTTGAATCTGTTTTCCCGGATCAGTATAATCTGAACATATGTAAATAAAAAAGCATCTTTTAGGCGAGCATGTACCACCTTAGGCATAAATAATATAAAAAAATTAAAAAGCACAAACAACAATATTTTATTTGATGTATGCATGGTCACCCTAAACAAATTTCTCACAAAGAAATGTAATAATGTTGATTATTGTTTAAATTAAACAATCTCAGAAATAAAAAACGTGTCAAAACTTTAGTGACAACATTTTCACAATTTCTGATGTGGCCTCCGTTTGTATTTAAGTTCAGGTTATGTAAATAAAATCTAAAATACGGAGCTCTCGCACGGGATGTTGAAAAGAAAGTTTTTTTTTCATTTATTCTCTAACTATTATGTTTTACGTTAAGGTTTTTGTTTCGCAAATTGACTCTGCGTTATACTCGTAAAACAGAGTAAGAATATTAACGATTTATTTAGCCAAAGTTAGTAAGTTTTGGAACACTCCGTCTGCACCATAAGAGAATTGAGTGTTCCAAGTAAACCTTTGCCAAATCCTAATAAACCGTTAAAATCTTTTGAATATTTGATATTTGTGAATAGGTTTCACAAATTCAACACAATTATTCCACATAAAAATGTTGAACATTTATATCTAATATATTTTGAGACCGGAGTTACGTATTTTCTCTGGTTGGCAGAGTGAGTGTTCCAGTTAATCGACCAGAACTTTCTCCCTATTGATTTCACAATTTTTTTATCTTCACCATGTTGTTTTCACAATTATTTCCTAAATTCTTCCTTGATTTCGTAAAAATATTATAACTTTTAAAAAAAGAGCTCTCACACCACACGCACATCATTTTAGATGGCAAGGGACGACTTTTTTTGCTGTGGGGTAATTTCTTTATGCTATTGGACTCGAGTAAAAACCCCTTACCTGGCTAAACCACTCTCCAGTAACTGCCACCCCCACGGAGGCATGGCATTATCGGCGTTTTCAGACCACTGAGTTATTATAATGTACATTATAACTCAATGTTTCAGACTAACGTTTTCTTCTGCCCATATACGGCCGTTTCAGCATACGCACAGGTTATCCCGGCGTGTTCCAAATGTGGACGTAGGTATGTACATATTATGTTGAAATAAAAGACAACATTAATTCATAATACTTGTATTTATTTAGGTACGATGGCCAATTCCTAAATTGAAATCTCCATACACTTTAGACTATACAAAACATTATCAGACTACACGTCATACAGTGTATACATATGTACAAAATTATGGGCACATAGTTTTCATAGCATTGTGACTATAATCTATCATTTTGTTCTAACAATTATATTCTTAATTGAGTAAGTCATGAGCGACAGTGAGATATTCGAATTTCTTATTAATATATCGCTTTTAATCCTAACATAATATTTACAGCAGTATAGAAATAATTACATTTTATCCTGTACATTAAAATTAGCGGATTTATCTGGTATAAAAGTAATAAGATCGTGACAAACATTGGCATTATCAGGAGACTTATTAAAGGTGACAATATCGAGTAGTAAAGATCAAAATATTTATGAAATTAATTGGTACCTAGTGCGCCGTATTGAATTGGTAATGCTTTTTGATCTATCGCAAAAAAACCTTCATTAGCATAAACAACCAAATCTGAAAATAAACATTCTCATCTTTATTACCAATCTTTAATTTAGTGAAAACGTTCTATATTAAATACTAATAAACTAGTGACAAGGTGGTTGATTTATATTCATCCATTTTGCTTACACTTTGTTTATTAATATTGGGAAACTCAAATCAGAAAATGAGAAACTTTAATCAGAGCATAGAACGTCTTATATATTATACGTTATTTTATGTATTTAATGATTGCATATTGGTATCGCGCATTACAAAAAAAGGATATAACATGTTTGTTACAAAACAGTTTACAAACTTGTGGGTTTGGACATTGAATAATAAACAATAATATTCTGTGTTATAAATATAACATTCACATATGTTCAATATTAATTAACACATTCATTAACAAGTTTAGTATTACATAAATAACAATAGTATTTAGCTACTACCAAATATATATTACGAACGTTGCCACAAAAATAACGTTTCTAAAAATGTCACATTTATAACAAGAAAAGGTTGATATTCTTATTTTTATTAATTCCTATTAAAAATTAACTCCTCCTACCATAATTTATACCATAACGAATATCACAATTAAAAAAAAAAATCATTACAATAATATAATTCACAACTGCAAACCATTTGCCAATGATTCAGGGCTGTGAGTTTTAACAGGAAGATGGATCCAGATACTGCATCCATGTTACGTTGGGCTGGTGTGAGTAGATGTAGTAGTAGCTACTGTACAAACTAATACATGATTCATAACATGATTTGTGAAGAATCAACTGAAACATGCTCTCGTTTAACCACGATTACGTCAATTTTTTAATATTTTTTTTGAAATAATTTGTTTATATTTTCAATTAAAAGCTATTTGGTACGCTTAAGGTAAAAAGTAGGTAGGCACGTTTTATTAATAATGTAGCTAAGATTTATCTTTTAACGACTACCAACTCATCTCAGCTCCACATAACGATTACATTACACGGAAACATTCAACAAGTATCGTACAATAGCATCCTCATGATTTTCTCTCACTCACAAAGTAAACATTCTAATATCTACTTCATCATCTCCATGTCCTTCCTATAATAGTGTAATAATAAATAATTCAGTCACACTTAGGTAGATACGAATCCTTATCAGATTTCATAGCACTTAATTTATTTTTATTTATCGAAATTATTAAATCTACACTTTAAAGCTCCATTTATTTTTTTACTTAATAATGAAGAAAGAGTTTTAGGAATGTTGTACAATAATGTCATGAGATAGACAACATGGAGTGTACAAGAAAAACAGCACTCAATATAAGATACAAAAAACATACTAAGCTTCCAACAACATTAAAATCAAAACATGGAAAATTTGATTTGATTTTGAAAATTCAAACCGTTGCGTTATCGAAATAATGTCACAAATATAAAATAAACTTCTTACATAGGCATTATTTAAAAAATGATAATATTATTGAGCAAGATTAAATCAGATTATAAACCATGACTGTAATTATTCAGATTCATTTTGTGATTAATTAAATATTGTTTTTTACCTTAGCAGAAAATTAGGAAAATATCTGGTAGAAATTATGATGATTATGCAGTTATTGTTCATACCGTCAATTATACTTGACCTTAAATAATTATAATAATTGATTTACGGCGACTGTACATGCGATGTTAATGGTACGGTCTAATAAATTTCCATACCTGATAAGAATCTGTATGACTTCTATGACACAATAATGCATGAAAGGTGTTACAAAAACAAGTTCGCCATGTTAATGGATACGTTAGATTATCAAATCACCGTTTCCGTTGCACAGTCCATGAAATAGTTATATATATAATATAATTAAATATTAAAAAAATATCGGACACATATTTTTTGCTTTCTCAGTATAACAAAAACTACTGAAAGCCGGGGGGTTATTGTCTAAGAAAAAAATCTATCACGGTCGCCTTTAACATGACAGCCATTGGTGGCAATTCTGTTGGCACTAATTCGATTAAACTAAACTAAATTTAGTTTTAGTGCTGTCACATTGTGTTTTCAGTTAAAAATTTCAAACAAAAAACACGATTTGACAGCACTAAAACTAAATTTAGTTTAGTTTATTCCAATTAATGCCAACAGAATTCACACTATTGCACCGTCAACACAAGACTCTGCGCAGACTTTCTTTTATAGGTGTGTTCCAGATAAAAACCACCACTTTGCTGGTGCTAATATCTGATGTTAGCTTCGTTTTGCGCTTCTTTTATTTTAAGATATGCATTTTTAGTCACGGTTATTGTTACAAACAAAAAGGAACTGATTTTTCGTGCTGAATTTTGACGCCTCAGTTAATTAGTCCAGTGCCTTAAAATTTCAAATAATACAAATCATAATCAGCTAAAACTATAAATTTCTTTTAATTTAGTTTTAAATCCTCTGAAAAATCTTAACTTCTGATTCACAAAAACAGGTTTCAAATGTCAAAGCTGTCAAAAAATGACAATTTTTCTTGGCAAAAATGTTTAAATGGAACACACGCAACCAGCACAAAAAGTTAACACCAAAAGCTAATGAAACGCTTTGATGCTAAAAATATTGGAAATGTTGCAAATCCGTTCTTATCTGGAACGCGCCTTATAAAGCAGTGATGGATATGTTGAGATTGTCAAAATTGAAAGCAATCGCAATAGATTTGCGTTACACAATCAAGGGGCTGATTAAAGCTATGGAGTGGGGGCTCGCTTCGTCACTAGTTATAAGTAGATATACCTACATAATATAGCGTCATGTGACATTTCAGTTCTATGTGTAGATCGTTTGCAAGTTGTTGATTACGTGAAAAAGGAAAATTATACATACAAAATATTTTTAAGTAATCTGCCAGACGAACACTAATAACAAACGGTTACAATATCCTGTCTTCTCGTGGATTTGTTT
This sequence comes from Schoenobius gigantellus, assembly GCA_963935595.1. Lineage (NCBI taxonomy): Eukaryota > Metazoa > Arthropoda > Insecta > Lepidoptera > Crambidae > Schoenobius > Schoenobius gigantellus. Next base: position 27,139,103 of record OZ012547.1, on the reverse strand, counting down.
ACTGGAGATTTTGACGTAGGTATTTTGTATGGAGCTGAAGTCAAATACCTATCGCTCGCAATCAAATGATAGTATATTGAAACCGTAAAAAATTTCCGCTTCCTTACTACGTAGCTTTCGACATCTGTTTTTTGCATAGGTATACGAATATTATTTAGGCACAGCGTTAGTAAGAAGAGGGGTATCACTGTTGTGTTTTAAACTTCAACACAGACCTTAGGGAACACAGGGAATCTTTATTTTAACTGATGAATGAATTGTTAAGTATTCAGTCACAAAATCTATCTTTGATTAGAATACACAAGATAAGACATAAAATGTGGGAATGAAACACAGTAAACTCATTAAATTTTAAACACAGTAAGCTCATTTGCCTGCAAGAGTTAAAAACAAAATACTCCCTAAGCATCTTTTTTATCTACACATACTCGTACAGCAAATGGATCGTTTAACGTGTTGCTGAAAGCGAGTGGACCGATTTGAATGATTTATTTAACTATTTTCGATGAAATCTAAGAAAGGTTGCAATAATTGCACTCAAAAAAAAACTTGATTAAAAAGCTTTTTTTTTCTGATACTGACACAGTTCCATAGCTTTTGACAGAACGACAGAATCTATCTCCTTACTCTTATGTATTTTATTGCTACGGAATGAACTTCGCCGAAAGTTCGGCTAAATAAGCTCGTAATTACTTAACATCACTTTTAAGTAAATTTAAAAACAAGAAAGTTATAAAACTTAATTGCCTTAATTGATTCAATTGCTAGTTGTATAGACAAATTATGTCATACGTGTCATGTCATGTGGCACTTTGGGCATATAATTATTATGCATATAAAATCTGCCGTTCTAGAAATGGATGAAATACAATTTCAATAGCTAATAATCTTTAAAATGTTTAATTGATGTTCAATTTTTAACTATACTCTTTCTTTATAATTAGTTTTAGTATGATGGTAATTATAATTAGATGCATATTCCCTATGAGATGTAGTGGAAAATTCACTAAGCGCTTTATTTTCGACAGGTACTTATGTCGCTAGAACTCATTCCATTTTTTACAAATTAAGACCTCCATGTTGATCAAAAATGAGTAGGTAGTGAAATCACAAGTGCACTAAGTACCATTGCCTATGTGCCATTTAGTGATAATTATGAGGTGTTGTATTATGACAGTTGCTAGGTCAATAAGTTATAGCACCTTCCTGTTAATTACTATGAAAACATACCTGTACTATAAAATACAATGTAATCTCATGGCCAAAACATAATTATGAAGTCGTACAAAACAAAAAGAGTAATAGAATATTCGCTAAAAACAAAACGATGCAGGCTTTTAATTCATGTGTATAAATCCGCGTATCCTATAGTGATGTTGAGATTTCAATACCCAAAAAGTACGTACGACTTGTGAAAAAGTATGGATATAATGAGCACCAATTGATGCATTTCTGCCCATACAATTAATAAACAAAGACACAACAAATAAATATTAGGCAATGATTTTAATGAAACCCGTAAATCAAGAAATACGCATGGGCGCCGGCAGGGGGTGCAAGGGGGTGCACTTGCACCTCCCTGCCACGAAAGAAAATTAATAGAAAAAATTACATATTTTTTACCAGCCTAAACCGGCGGGAGGGTAATGTTTACCCAGTGTATGTAAGACCATTTCGATAGCACGCGCTACAGCCCAAAGGGCTTGACGCATTTTAGCAAAGGATGTGTCGTTAGATTAGTGAAGACCGTGGGAGTGATATTAGGCATTTTCATGAGAAAATGAGAAATCAAAAAAGCAATAATACCAACCATAGACTATAGAATAGAGACTTAAGGCGCGTTCCATTAAGTGTTCACGATGATCATGTTCTGTGTATTTAAATAGGACTTTGATCGTTCTGTACGCTTAGTAGAATGCACCTTAAGTATTTTTTCGATGAGCGAAATATATTTGAATTTGATACATGTATTATTCTTTATTTTATGTTGATTAATTAATAGTATGTGTAGATGCAGATGCACCTCCCTGAAAATAATACTGGCGGCGCCCATGGAAATAAGTAACACTTACAGATATCACACAATACCATTTTAGTTTCACTGAAACCAGTTCTCTAACCCAAAGTGAGTATCAAAGAATTAATGTTCATTCATACACGGATGCAATGTTTTCGATAGTGACATCTTTCTGGATTTTTGCACGACGAATAGGTAGTGAGATATGTGGGCCTACTGTTTAAATAACACAAAGACTGTAACCATATCTGACGCAAATAAAGTTTATTATAATTATTACACACACATCCACGAGAAATATTCAAGTTCACCATACTAGTCCCAAGATTCAAAGCCGAAACCTTAGGATTCATTGACTCATTGAGCCATTCTTTTTATTATAACTAGCCGTGTGCAAGTCAATATGTATAGTGAACCAAAAAAGTGGTTTAGGTACCACCTTAAGCTTGAAATTCAGTTTTGCGTGATAATAAAACAAAACGGATGATTTTCCTTTACAATTTCTTACTGACAGTTACTGAGGTTACCTTAATGGTGTTTTGTTTATACGCGAAGTATGGTCAAAAGTGACAAACCACTTTCTTGGTTCGCTATGTGTACTTGATTTGGCTCTAATGACTTTATATCAACTGTCAACAATTTAAATATGGCAAACACGCCGTCATTCCAATTTATTTGAATAAATTCAAACAAGAGTTCCTTATGTCAACTTTATTAGCTCATGTTAATAATTCAGACATATAATAATATGACCTTCTAGTTGTATCTTTATTTTTGAAAATGATAATTATTTACAAATCGCATTCTTGTATTCAAATTGTAAAATTGCATTAATCACATTATGCCTTCATTACCTTACAAAATAGTCATGATGTTTTCAATAACTTTTAATAAATTTAAATAGCGTAACTTCACAATTACATACAATAAAAAAATCTTACTATTGGTTTACCTGTATCAATATTTACTTTAACAGTGTCTGTGTGTAATGTTTTTATTTAGAATTAAGGCCCATGTCGCTATTTTAAAATGCGCCGTCGTTCTCGAGTCGCGACCGCTCGACAGCGATGAATGTTCAATTTTCACGTTACCGACAACAGTCATTAATTTGTTCACGCTACAGCCGTCACACTCCATCGATCCGCTGAGTGCGGCCGAAGCCATTCCCTCTTGCACATAGAGTTCAAATTTATGTGAACAGCTTACCGGGGCCGAAGTCTTGGAGACTAGGGGATTCTTCACCAAAACGTTTCTACATCCTCAGTGGTAGTGCGACAGTTTCCCTGGTCTCCTAGGTGGAGCGGTGTCGTACTCGTAGTAGTTGGACTGAGGACGGTTCTCCCTACAGGAGCGCTGTGAGTGGAAGCCACTCGGTACGCCCCCTGCCCGTCGACTGGAACAAAAATACAATATGAAAATAGGTTTTTGAATGGAATAGAAGGCACACACATACAACACAGCAAATCTAGTTCAAGCTCGTGATTTTTCCATTCACAGATTATTCATATAGTGATTGTCAAAGTGATAGTGATAGTGATAGTGACGATGATAGTGATTGTTACTAATTACGATGATAGTGGTAGTGACGGTAAAAGTGAGTGTCAATGATAGCGGTAGTGACAGTTAGGATGATAGTGAAAGTGACGATGCGCTATCATCGTAGCGCCAATGATAGTTATTGTGGTGATAACAGTAATAGCAACAATGATAGTGATTGAGTAAAGTAGTGATGGGCGTTGATTATTGATGGTGATAGTGTGTAATAATTGTCTCGCTATTTTTAAAGAGGATATTCCTGAAAGAAGATATCCAGAGAGAGTACGAAATAAACCAAAATACTTTGGTATGGATTTTACGTCCTGGATTGCTACTTCGGTTGAAGATGTTTGTGAAGAGCCTACAACTTTCGCTGAAGCTATAAATGCTGATGACAAACGCAGCTGGCTTTCAGCAATGGAAGAAGAATATAAATCTTTACAGAACATGAAAACTTGGACGTTGGTTGATAGACCTGACAAGAAGGTCATACATTGTAAATGGGTATATAAGTTGAAGAAGGACGCACAAGGTAATGTGAAGAAATATAAGGCACGCTTAGTTGCGAAAGGATATACTCAAGAAGCCGGAGTTGATTACCATGAAACCTTTTCGCCGGTCGTACGCCATTCTTCATTACGTACTTTGTTGGCGTTAGCTGCAGAGCTGGATCTTCATGTACATCATTTAGATGTGGATACCGCTTTCTTATATGGAGATTTAGAAGAGGAGGTGTACATGGAACAACCACAAGGGTTTGTTTGCAGCGGAGATGAAAGTAAAGTGTGTCTCTTAAAAAGGTCATTATACGGCCTGAAGCAGGCACCGAGAGCATGGAACACAAAGTTAAATAGTACTTTGTCTTTAATTGGATTTTCGCGAACACCTTCAGAACCGTGTGTTTACATAAAAAAGTTTGGTATTAACTTTGTCATTTTGGCTGTCTATGTCGATGACATTCTTATATTTTATAATGACCAAGGACATTTTGAAGTTGTCAAAAATGACTTAAGCAAATATTTTTCTTTGAAAATCTAGGAAAATTAAGTTATTACCTAGGTCTGAATATACGTAAAACTAATAATGAAATTACGGTTAATCAGAAAACATTTTTAAACACGATGTTGAAAAAGTTTAACATGCAAGATTGCAAAAGTGCTAATACACCACTTGCATTGGACAAACAAGAGACGAAGATTGAGCGATTTCATGATAGTCGCTTATATATGAGTTTGATTGGTTCTCTGTTTTACGTGGCAATGAATAGCAGACCCGACATTGCGTATACATTAAGCTATCTGAGCTCATTTAATGCTGATCCTACTATTGGAAATTGGGAAGCTGCGAAGCGCGTATTACGATACCTGAAAGGTACGTTGGATAACAATATAACGTACAAGAAAACTGTGCGATATTTGAATGGCTTTGTTGACGCTGATTGGGCAAACGATAGTATTGACCGGCGTTCCTATACTGGTTTTGTTTTTCAATTAGCAGGAGGGCCAGTATCTTGTGAATCTAAAAAGCAGCCAACGGTAGCGCTTTCATCGACCGAGGCGGAGTATATGGCACTGTGTTCTGCTGCCAAGGAAGCCGTATTTTTAAGACGTTTCCTTTACGAGGTAAGTGGAATTATAGATATTGTCTCATTGTACGGTGACAGTCAAAGTGCACAAAAAATCGCTACAAATCCTATCCACCACGGCCGAACGAAACACATAGATACAAAATATCATTTTATACGCGAAAAAGTTGCTGACAATGTTATTAAATTACTGTTTGTATCTACTAATGAGTTGCTAGCTGATCTGTTAACAAAACCTTTAAGACGTATCCCACATAAGAAATGTGTAACAATGTTAGGGTTGCCAACATAGGGTTGACACCGATATAATTTATTTTGTTACACTTTTATTTTTTACGTTAGCTTTATTTTGTCCAACTATATAGATTAAGGGGGCATGTTGAAATACTGGTTAGTTCAGTTTTTGATAGATGTCTACTTTTGTAATCTCTATAGTTGTCTTTAATTCAAAATAAAGCATTCCTTACTATGTCAATACCATGACAACAAGCCTTTTTATTTTAACAGAATTTCGTGTTCGGAGTCACTGAAAATGTTACAGAAGACTTATGATGAATCGACAAAAACAAGTGCTTATTGTGAGTGGTACAAAACGTTCACAAGCGGTGGAGATGTGATAGAAGATTTGCCTCGCTCTGGTGAAATAGAAAAATGGAATGGTGGAATGGTGGAAATCGTAACTGAAAATCCTCATTCAAGTTTGAGAGCGATAAGCGCCGAACTTCCTGTCTCTCACGAGTCGATCCGTATCATTTAAAAAATCACTTGGATATGAAACATGTTGCCGCTCGGCTAGTCCCAAAAGACCTGAATTTCCTCCAAAAACTCAAATGCATAAGAGTCGCTGAGGATATACTAGAACGAGTCAATACCGACCCAACATTCATGAAACGCATTGTTACTGTTGACTAGGCGTGTTTTACGAGTTTGAAATGGAAACTAGTCAACAAGTTTCGGAGTGGCGCCTTACAACTGAACCGAAGCCGAAAAGAACCACGCTAAAGTCAATCAAAAGCCAAAGTCATGTTGACTGTTTTCTTTGACTATCGCGGTGCAGTGTACTCAGAATTCTTGTCAGCAGGTCAAACAGTAAATAATATTGATACGAGTGCGGTTGTTGATCATGACTCACGAGGCGAAATTTCAGCCCGAGCCGAAGGCGAGGGTGTAATAGAGCCGAGTGTGTATAACCAATATCCGTCGAAAGATATACGTGCGTACGTATATCTTTCGACGTTTTTCAACACACTTCTGAGAAAAAATACTTAATAAACTGAATATTTGGATTAACACTAATCATTGTTAACTAAATAATGGTATGAAAATAATCGATTGAAAAATCTGTTTTCGTTGATGTCTTTTATATTACCTCTAGCTTTAAAAAAATATTAATAATAATAATAATAATAATACACTTTATTGCAAATAATAGAACGCACAGACAAATAAATAGTACAAACACAGCAAAGGGCGGCCTTATTGCTACACAGCAATCTCTTCCAGGCAACCATAGCATGAAGTCGATAATGAAAGGAATATAAAAGGAAGGTGGGAAAGTGCAAAAATAAATTAAACAAAAAAGAACTAGAAGAATATTGTACATTATTGTCGCGGCCGGCAAGTGCAGCATTGCCGGACTCTGTGATGCATGCCTATAAAACGACTATAAAACACGCGTGTTTTATGAACTGCGTTATGTATCGAAAACCGGTTTAATAAGATCCACTTTACGAGCATTTGTGTTGAAATAAGCATTATGCGGCGTTTAAAAGAGTAAATTCGACGAAAGAAAAATTCTTGAATTTTGGACCACAATAATGCGCCTTCAAGGCAATCATTGTGAACGAATTTTTGCCCAAAAACTCAACAAATACCATCAAGCAACCACCATATTCACCAGATATGGCTCCAGCGGATTTATCTCTTTTTCCTAAACTCAAATTACCACTTCATGGCACCCATTTTTATTCGGTAAAAAACTTAAAGGAGAAAATATTCGCTATGAGAACTGAACTCAATTCCGGAAAAAGCGTTTAAAAATGTTTTGATGATTGGATTATTTATTGGCGTAAGTATATCGTTTTTGAAGGAACATACTTTGAAGGCGAGAAAATAAAGAATCAATTACTAACATTTTGTGTATTATTGTTTCTCGACAGAGTAGTTTTAAAGTAACGAACTTTGTTTAGTAATCTTGTCAAAGATCGTCCAAATTAATATTTAAGGATGTTTTTTTTTTAGAAAATCTTTTTTAGTGACAAATAAACAAATACGCTTAATAAAAGCTTATTTTGAATAATTATTTTACTCTATTTATAGAGCTGATTTTATTAAGAACCTAATCAAACCAACTTTCGATATTAATCAAAAATTCAATTACATACTTACTCTTATATTGAATTTAACTATTTGGTTGGTAATTTTTACAAAATTATGTAGAATCCAATCCGCTTAATGTTCATCTATTGGGCTTGTCCAAGGAGCTTAAAAATCTATTAGACCAATGAGACAAATTAGCAATATTAGTTAGCCTACTTGTTTTCATAGCAACAGAATTATGCTTAAAATCTCGTAAATTTTTCATTGTATAGATAGGTAAATTAAAACTCAATGACCACAAGGCTACACTAGCAAATAAGTACCACGGGAACGGGGCATTACACAGCACACAACACGACATCTTACCATCGACATCGAGATGGCCGGCAAACAAGTAGTTATTAGTAATAATCACTCTAATGACAGGTTCGTTTAGCTTCGCCTCGCCTCTGACCAATGAACTCTAATTAATCAGCATAAGGATTCGTCCGCCAATCATGAATTACTGCAATAATTTCGTTGTAACTTTGTTTCTAATGACTGTTTGCCTTGATGGTTCTAATATTGAACAATAAACTTAAATTATCAATTATTTCCTTAATTTATTTTTGGATATTATGATTTAGAGATTATAATACATATTAGGATAAAAAATATTCTGGCTCAAAACCACCAAGGTGACCAATTCGGACATGAGAAATTTTGACAAAATTATCACGTCATTGAAATCTAAAAAGTAACTTACAATGTACACGCTATTTTCAATAATTGCGCTTTAAAAGAAGCGCGCAAAATATTCATATTTTAATATTTTTCTCAAGATTTCAAAGACACTGGGTGTATTATAACGTCATTCAGGGTACGCAATTAAAAATATATATATTTTTGTTAAAAATATAAATTTGGGAATGTTAAGATTTAAATACGGAAATAAAATAAAATATTAAGTAAATAATAATTAAATCTGTACTCTACATTGTCTTATGTTCTCTTATTTTAATAAAATATTATAATTTTGTAAACATCTCAAAAATTCCTAGACAAAAGTTCTGTTAATAGACAAAAGTTCTGTTAATTTATCAAGGACTAAGTTTAAACGCTTTATTGTTTGTTCCAGGAAATTTTACGTAATTGTTATTAATAGTAATAATAAATAAATCCGATGTATTTTATCATGAATTGAATAATAATACTTTTATTACGCTACCCTCATTGACTAAACGTTGACGAAATGATCACCACGTTCTCGAAATGACATTAAAGAAACTTTAAATTTATTTCATGTACAAGTATGCACTTTGTTTTATGTTGAAACTTAAATTTTAACTTGTATTATATTATGTATCTCAGATAATATGTCTCAGATAATAAAAGCAGCATAAAAGTCCATCCTAAGAAAATTCAGCTTAGATTACGTTTTCTAAGCAAGAGCAATAAATTTAAAGTTATTCTAATCACTGCAACAATTAATAAAATTAATCTAAACATTTAAATAATGAAAATTAACAAAAATAAAGTACGTGAAGGTAAAATCTTATGAAAAATCATTACGTGAACGCGGGTCATATTCGGCAACGTTCTCGAACTGACGTTCCCGGGAATGATGTTTCAACGTTTTGTATTATTTAAAATAGTCGTAGGCCGTCTTGGATGCCAATTTGCGATTTAAATGAGATGAAGACAAATTATCTTCACTTATCGTTAAGATAATAATTTCGAGGCGTTCCCGCTATGATGTTCTATTGATGTACGATACCAAAATACATAACTGAAATAATTTTCTGAAGAAAATTAATTGTAAACCGCCTTAAAAGAGCCGAACGTTGTGTAGATTTGAAAGATTTTATCATGCGACTGCATAGTAAGCGCCTCGCTTGTTGTGATTGGCTACTATTTTTTGACAAAATAGAGTGCGTTCACGAAATGACCTACAAACTACCGGACAAAGTTATATGCAAGATAAATGTGATGTTATTTTCGTTTTCTTTTATTTATAACTGCAATTATTCTACTTACTGAAAATTTAGTTTTTAAATAAACATTTCTTTGTTTTATGAACATTTTAAGTACGGAAATGCGTATTCGGACGCGTTCCCAAAATGACATTTTTACTAGTTTGATGATAAAAAATGTGTTAACATCATTTTGCAACAAAAACAATTAAAGGTTTAGATAAAATAAAGTAAATTTCATACTTAAAAACAATTTTGATCCAAATATTTCAAGGCTTTATTAGTATAAATGTTGACCGAACCAAATTTGCCACCTTGGTGATTTTGAGCCTTCTATACTTGAAGTCAGGGCATAATCAATATGTGTAACAAATATCATTTATCAACTGCGTTCAGCCGTTTTTGCGTTAATCAGTAACACACGTCATGTTTTTTTTTATACAGTAACGGCAACAGCGCAATATGGTGCACAATTATTTAGCGAAGCTAGCTTCGTACAATAAAATTCAATGTAACCGTTAAAACTGTGTATTTTCTCTCAGAACAGTAAAAAGAAAACTGAGTAAGAGTTAAAACCACGGAGGAAACATAAAGAGGTGGCCAATGCAATGTAGTCCTTTATAGGCCACTGTTGCCCTGAAGTCATAATATTTACAGTTTATAAAAACTCAGCACTAGAAGCGCTGCGCCGCGCTGCACATAAAACCATTTATGCGAAATACCAACTATTCGCAAATGCCATACTCTGAATAAACCACTGACGCAAAATACTAACTACGCATAACATCAACATTTTCATAACCGACTGCCTTTCGACGCATAAAACCATATTACGCGAAACTATGTACACGGATGAAAGAAATAAAATCAACGATAAGAAATTATCTTTACATTTCTCATATTACCATTAAAATATTGAAAGTAGGTCATTGTTTACCTAAGTACTCGTATAGGGCTGAAAATTATACATCGCGACCTAGAGCCGACAAGAATTCAAAATAATAATATCACCATTTGTTAGATTTTGTCATATGCGGCCATAGATAAAGTATTAATTAAAGTTCAATACAGCCACATCTAGTGTATAAAAAGAAAAACTTCTTCACCACTGGATGGCACTTAACGTCCCTCTTAACCCGCATTTTGGCTTCACATGTTTTCGTTGACAAAGCGTCAAACAACATCTCTTTGCGTTTCCTCCGTGGTCAAAGGTATGAGCAGTTATTAGAAGTATTACATTTTAACCCATAAATATTCCACTGCTGGACACGGGTCTTCATTTAGACGAGGAAGATTTTGTGAATATTATGCCTGGCATTATGTTATGTATTAATCGAATTTCTCCTATCCGAAGTAACCTAACTAGCAGGTTGAAGGATTTCGTTTTGCGATTTCTATCTCTTTGCAGAGGTATGATTGTGGTAGGTAATAATTTTCCTAGTTTGCTATTACAATATACACTGGAAGCAAGGGAGTCGTGACGCATGTAATTTTAATCCGTTAACGCACACACACACACACCTAGGACAAAAACTATTGGGTGCATCGATCACTTTAATGATAATAATTAATAATAATATAATATTCACCTTTCTTCTTCAGCCTTTGCTCTCTGTGCGTGCACCTGCCGCCTCATCTGGCCGATCTGCACTTCGCTCAACTTCTCACGCCGCGCACTGCTAGACAAATTTCTGTTATAAATTTCTCTTTATACATTTTTTATTAAATGACATAATTATTATTTTGTCTGTTATTTGAAGATTTTTATTTTTGATGTTGATGTGAAGTGAACACAGGCAGAACATACGAAGAAAAATACTGATTCTAGTAATTTTGATAGATTTATTAAGGAATATAGTATGTAAAGTAATTTGCAATAAATAAATCAAAAACTTGTTACTTTTAAACAAATATTTCACTTTCCTCTGAACATAATTCACATCTATGTGTATACCAATACATAGCACATCAAAATAAAAAAAATATAGTTTCAAAAAGTTCACAAAATGATGCAACAGTTTATAAGCTTACTTCAAATTCTGTTGGATTTCATCATAATTAACGTAGTGTCCGGTTGGTCCCCATGCGCTATCCATTACCTATGAACAAAAAAGGACCTAAATGGATTTAACACACTTACTTATGGATAAAGTTGTGTAAAGTGTTGTAAAGTGTATGAACATCTTTAGCAATATATTTTTTCAACACACTTGCTCGTAAAGTGGGTCTTATTACCTTGCATTTAGACCCGTTATTCAGTATATTAAACACGAGTGCTTTTCACTTTACATAATCGCACAAGTGCTGTAATCTAAACACGACAAATTCTAATTTGTTCAAGATTGCAAAGTAAATGTATATCCAGTACGCATTCTTAAATTTGTCGCTTAATACACTTTTTTTAACACGACTTTATGCGGCTGCCAATTGGAAACAAATGAACAGCCAACTGGTTACTTAAATATTAAATTAACAACAAAATACAAAAAAAAACAATAATTAATAACTATAACTAAAATAAATTATTAAAAATTCACACATACTTGTTTTTTAAAAACTAAAATGTTCGGTTTATTTAATTTTGAATTTTGGCTTTTTGGCCGTTTTTTAAATGTTGGCTGAATGAAGAGTTAGCCATGCCCGGGCAGCGCGCGAAAAAAAAGGCGCGCGGCATTATCCCGCTATTGAATATTTTTGCCTTTTTGTTGTAATTGATAATTGATTATCTACAAATATGTCGAGTCCAAGTGAAGAAGAATCCATATTATTAACTCCGCCGGAAATAATTATGGAGGCGCAAACCGCGAGTAATAGTTTGTTGCCGCCAAAGTCAAAGCATAAATACTTGGCGCCATACGATACTTTCATGCGGTGGAAGATTGATAAAAAAGCGCAGTCATTTTCAGAAAAATATAAATACCACAAGATCTTTTATTTTCCTCACAAGTGTGTTGAAAAACGTCGTATGATACACGCGCGCATTGCTCATTACGTACTCTGCTTCTTCTCCGACATAGCGCGCTCGTATCATAATGTACTATTAGAGACCATTACTTCACATTGGTAGGTTCACCCAGGGATTAACCAAAATTCTTTAATCTTAGTAAAATTCTATGTAAAATATGGTCTCCTATTTCAGATGTATTAAAAGTAAGTTTGGTACAGTTGTTTTAAATCACGAGTCACAAGACGTAAAAAAAATACGTGGCGTAGCATAGTCGCGGCGTCAGGGGTAGCCCGTCCCGGGCGGCTCCTTTAGAGGGCGGCAAAATTTTACAATAAATGATAATAATATCTTGTAAATATTTAAACCATTTCATATTTTTATCACACCTACGAGTATGATTCGGACCGATTGAAATGTGCAAGAAATTTTCCATTACTTATATTGTAATGAAATCGTGAAATAGCCTTTCTTGTGATTCTTGTAGACATTGATTGTGTAATAAAAGACTTTTCTTTTTTTTTACATACGACTGGGAAGCTCTTGGCCTTTATCTCACCTGATGGTAAGTGACGATAAAGCCGAAGGTGGAAGCGAGCTTCACCTGGACTCCTCAATATTTGAGGAACTGACTATCTTACCTTTAATTGTCGGAACATAACAAGTGTGTTGTTATAATTGTTGTTATATTGTGTCGCCATAATTGTTATTATGGCGACAAACTTAGGCAAGATGGTGGTAGCTAGCCAGGCGGGCTCAGAAGCCCTACCACCAACCGAAGTAAAAAATGTAGGCGAATAAAGTTTTACATATAGACAGAAGTTTTGTTTTTAATTCTAAAGAACACTTTAGAATTACTGTAGGTATATTATAGTTTTTCCAATTGAAATACCTAAGGGCACAATTTTCTAACGCTCCAGGCGACTGATACCCACGCTACGCCACTGCTATCGTATGTAACATATAACTTTTACCATACCTACACTTAGACCATCGACAAAATAGGTTACAAATTTTTCGGCGTAAAGAGAAAATTTGGTCACTGAAATCTCGCAGCAAAATTCGCTTTTGCTTTAATACGGTTGTTCAAAAAGAGGTACTCTGTTAAAAGTGGACTCAGGACGATACTTTCCCCACCTGCATATCTGTAAGTATAATATACTGTCTGTGTATTGGATAAAAGAAACGTACTTGTTGCGCGGGCGCAGTTCTCGCGGGGGGTGCACGGTACGGGGGCGCGGCCGCCCGCCGCTCCGAACGGCGTTCGCTGCTGCTTTGCCGCGAGTGTTGGGCCTCCAGTCTATTCAAGTAAATATGCAAAACAAATAAAACCCTCGAATGTTTACACTTTGTTATGCAACGGTTCGACTTGCGTCGTAACAATTATTTTGCCAAATACTTAGGGCATTTGTTTGTATTGTCATTGTCAGTGGCGTTAAGCGTTAAGAGAAAACCATAAAGATCATTTTTCCATACAAACGTAGGCCCTTGTTTTCTTTCTGGATAATGGCCAAAGAGCGGTTATTATTTCTAACAATATCTATGGCCATTAGCATGTTCCTATGTTTTCCTTTTTTTCTTAAGTCTTAAAAGAGATTTAAACCTCCAAAAACCCAAAAAATTAACCTGAATTTCATCTGTATTCAAACGTCCAGTAAACAATAAACGATATTATATAAAAAAACCAAAACATTGAAAAATACAATCAAACCCTTTCTTTAACTTTAATGAAAAAAGTAATAAAATCGGTCTAGTTTTAGAGAACGATACATTTTTCGTAATCCCTTGTGATTACGAAAAAAATAAAATTGACATTTTGTGTCTGTTTATACATTTGCATCTTCGGTCTGAGTTGCATTTGTCTCTATAGTAGATGTATAGCAATGCAGGCGTAAACATTGACATTAAAACAGTCTCCTATTACAAATATTTTTATATTCATTTGTCGGTGAAGTCGACAACCACGCCATATGATATAGTGAACTTAGCCCCCATTTTTATGTTTTTGGTGGGATTCGACAATGATCGAAAACCGGTTCGCAGTGATGATAATAATATTATTAATAACGTATGTGTCAGTCGCAGGTTGGCTTGTGGGGGTGCTGCGCTCCCCTCGGACATTTGATGGATGAAAACGCGACGCAATGTAGGTAGTTATCTTTTTAACAGACTCCACAAAAGGAGAAGGTTCTCAACCCGACTGTTTGTTCATTTTTCAATGTTTGTTACTTGATTACTCGCCATCAACCGATTTTCAAGATTATTTTTATATACGACTCATGTAGTCCCATTGTCATTAAGTCAGAATCTGGTGATGGGATCCCAGGTAAATCAAGGGAAACCCTAATTTCACAAGCAAGTCAAAGGTTTTTCGTGTTTTATGTCAAGCTATCCAGGTATTTGGGTCTGGTAGTTATCATCCCATGAATTATTTTACCATGCCGAGTTGATGATGTAAGGATCCTTGACTTTTAAGAGTTAGAAGTAGTTAATTTTTAGAATATATGGGCAAGTTGATCGTTATTGTATTTTTCAATTCAATAACATAATAATAAAGACAGCATGACATTTTTATTTTGAAGTCAGTGCTGAATTTTACCTTTACTTTCCAGGACATCATATCGCTTAGCACCCACTTCATTTTTGACTTTTTAGATTTAAAGAAATATAATTATCAGAAAAAAGTCTCTAGATAACATTTTCCAAAAATTTAAGTAAGCAAAAGTATAAGCAAGTTCATATTTTATATCATAATTATTTCATCGGAAATGTTTTTACAACAATTTATTAGTATTAATAGCTAAAAGTGGCACTTTCATGAAATTAACTAACCTTTGCGAAGGCACGTTTTCTTCCGTCCTCTCATCTATCCTATTGTGCCTCTCCAGTGCTTCCCTCGATAGAGATTTTTCTGAAGACCTTCCCGGTTGTGTTCTTCCATATATTTCCCCTTCTGGTTTCTTGTGAGGTTTGCCAATTCTATGGATGATATAATATATTAATTTAATTCGAATAACAACTAACTTACTGTTATTTTTTTATAACTCAGTATTATCGAGTCTATACTATATGCTTTACAAATAAATTTATATGAAAATATATTTGCGATGTTCAAAATTATTGGTATACCTGAACATGGTGGATAGCGATTTCAGCAAAGATGGCTTCTTGTGAGAAAGAGAGGACTGTTGAGGAGACCCCCTTACTATGCTTTCCGGTCCGTTATGGTCGTCCGTGAGCCAATGTTTTAAAGCTACAAAGGCAAATAACATCAATATTTAATAAAAAAGAGTCCATAAATTATTGTGTAAGTATGTAAAATAATAACTTTGCACTTACGTGGGTGCGCGCGCGCATATATTGGTTCGTTGCGTGGATGCCTTTGGTTTTCTTGAATAGCTGTTTGTAACGATTCTAAGCTAGATGATTTCCTCATTCCTAACGCTGGCCCGACTTGTAGAGCTGCCAATAAAAAATTGAATTATCGTAAAATATGAACAGAACCAAATGAAGAAGTTTATACTCCTCATTATTTAGCAAAGATATTGAATGCTTTATTAGCATTAGCTCCATGAGCGGACATAACCCGTTCTTTACACATTTTGATACATATTAGATGTTATTTCGAAGGACCATTTGAAAAAAATATTATGTGTCACTGTGGACCTTCGGGTGAATAATCAAACTTACAGTTCACAGCCTTAATCTCCTTAATTTTCTTGTAGGTGCCTGTCTGCTTGGCGTCGAGTGCTGCATGTCGCTTTTCAGACATGGAGCGACGGCCGATGGCGTCTCGGCTGAACCCCGCACCTGATTCGCTGCCCGATTCCCCGCCTCCGCCCACACTATTTCTGTATAAAACAAAGGCATCTAATGATGTCATTTCTTTGCCATAAGACATTTGTACTTCTGTAATTCAATGTTTGATTAATGTTATTTTACAAGCTTCTTTTCCTTATTATTTATCAATATTTAGTTTACGTTTGAAGCGGATGGGATAGAACTTGATAGAAGTGATTTTCTTGAGGAAACGTAAAGCGTTATTTTATAACATTATATTCAAATTTTTGCATTGATTATCAGCATGCTTTATCCTGTTACATTTGAAAATATATTTTAAAATATTACTAACAATTGATATAATAGTTGTTATTGATTACTTATTTAATACTAGCTTCTGCCCGCGACTTCGTCTGCGTAGACTTCAATTTAGAAAAATTTTCAATTTTCCCTCGGGAACTACTTAAGGAATCGGGATAAAAGGTAGCCTATGTTCTTTTCCGTGTCAAAGGCTACATGCATGCAAAATTTCATCCAAATCCGTTCAGCCGTTTTTGCGTGATTGAGTAACAAACATCCACACTTTCACATTTATAATATTAGTAGGATGAACGATGATGATGTCGCCTTAGTTCCAACTCTTACCTTGTCGTCGTCCCGTAATCTTCCTCAATTATAACATTATGATGCGCAGGCGGCGATCTTGACATGTGCACGTGTAAATTGGGCCTATAATGATGACCATTTGTTAGAGGCGCGTCTTGACCCGTCGCCATGTAATAGCTTTCATTCCTTAGTCCCGTTAGCCTATCTATCACAGGGTTCCACCCATCTAACCTACTCCATTCAAAGCTATCTCGTTTGTTATCGTGGGGAATTTCTTTGTCTCTCTCAATATAACCTTTACTATCGTCTGATTGGTTTGAAACCCAACTATTATTATTATTTATTGTTACTATTGACGCATGTTTCTTGCTTCCTCTGTTGTCGTGGTTATCGAAACTTTCTTTATGTGAGTAATCGCTATTTTCCTTATCTATAGAGTTGGAATTATAAATTACAGTGTTGAAATTATTTTCGGTGGATGTGTTCGTATCATTTCCATTCGGCGGAGTGTCGTCTTTCCACCGAGCTAGACTATCCATACTCTCTGTGAATAGAATTTAAACAATATTATAATCAATAACTTAGTACTTAGATTGAACTTAAATAATTTTTAAGACTATATCGAGTATCGATCAGAATGGGTGCCACGAGTATCTACGTTCTCTTATAATGTGTTACTACTTGTTATCGAGATTCGTATGATAAAGGTATTAAATAAATGCTTTCAATCTGTTTCAGTTATTGACTTTCATGATATACCTAATTTGGTAATTACTAAATCATTTCCTCTAAAAAAAACACCAAACATAAGACGACCTAAGTCACACCCACTATAGTTATTGCGTCAGTTTTCATTTATGAAGATGGAGTTGTTGAGATTATGCAACGACGTAAGAGTTTGGAATTCATTTTATTTAACAATACGTGTTTAAAATTTACCAGATCTTCGTGCAACGGTGAGAGATATCCGTCCGTGAACTTGCGGCCGCGAGTGCAGCAACGCCCGCCGCAACGTTTCCATAGCGTCAGCGTTTGATTGGCCCACCAGCGAAACGCCATTTACGCTTATCAATTGATCGTTTGTATGCAACCTGTCGGCAATGAGTGACTAATTAATGATTGAGTTATTTCGAAATTATCAAAACGGATATATTATTATCATGTAGCTATATTCCGGTAAAGTTATCGACGACGACGAAAAATATAATAAACATAAATAAAGACTACATAATCTGTTTCTTTTGACTCTTGAAACACAGCAAAGATACCATCGAGAATATCATAGACTCGTTTATCGGCTATTATTATTATTATATTCAATTACGATTTATTCTATTCCATGCAATGAATAACAAATTATTATTAAAGATGTGCCCATTTACCTGCCATCCCTGGACGCAGCACCCCCGTGTAACACGGATTTGATGAAGATGCCCAAGTCCTGGGGATCTGGACCTACTGTCACTTTCCCCTTGACGCTGATACCCAGCCCTGCCTTTTCAGAATCATGTACTGGCACTTCTAGCCTCAGGATTAGCCTATTACGCAGACTTAATATCTGGAAATAAAGAAAACATTTATATGTTGCGGTATACTTAGTAAATATTGTTATAAATAAATTGTAACTTAATAACAACATATCATACTACCAACGCCATCTATTGGTATGTGAGTGTAAATCTGTCTACCTTTTTTTACTATCTATAAATAAAAGTTAGTCTGTTGCAAACCACCAAGCGAGTTTCATTATTTTAATAGGTTATGGGCCCAGACCCATTTGAAAAGTAATTAGTGTTTGTAGACTTTCGGTGTTCCTTTTTATAGACTATCAGTGCTAAAATGTCGTCAGGTAATTACTCAGTGAACGTTCCAAAACTAAAAGGACGCGAGAATTACGACGACTGGGCGTTTGCCGCCGAAAACTTCATGATCCTGGAAGGCGTAGATGTAACCAGCACCACGGGGCTAACGGAAGCTGAAAATAAGAAGGCGAGGGCAAAAATCATTATGACAATCGATACGTCGTTGTTTGTCCATATAAAACCGAAGCCACGGTACAAGCTTTGTGGGCCAAATTGAAATCATTGTTCGATGATTCTGGTTTTACGCGCAATATTACTCTCCTAAGAAGCCTAATATCAATACGTTTGGAGAGTTGTGATAGTATGACCAGCTACGTTAATCAGATTGTGGAAACGGCTCAACGATTGAAGGGCACAGGATTCGAAATAAACGACGAGTGGATCGGCTCTCTGTTGCTGGCAGGACTGCCAGAAAGATTTAGCCCAATGATAATGGCAATCGAGCATTCAGGATTGAAGATAAGTGCTGATGCTATAAAAACGAAATTGTTAGACATGAGTTCGGAATTTGAGGTTAAGTCAGAAGGCGCGCTAATTGCACATGTACAGAAACGCCACCTACAGGCGCATAGTGGCAGTAGCAAAAATGAAATGAACCCGTCACCTGTCAGTGGAAATGTCAATGTCAATACAACCCAGAAAAAACAAATTCGTTGCTACCATTGCAAAAAGATCGGGCATTTCAAGAGCCAGTGCCGCCTATTGAATAAAGACAAACCGAAATCAACTTCGAACGTGTTGAGTGCAGTTTTTCTTGCGCGAGAGTTCAATCAAGACGACTGGTACGTCGACTCTGGCGCAAGTGCTCACATGGTGTCAAACAAGAACATTTTGACAAACATATCTTACGAACCGAAAGTTAAAGAGATAATTGTCGCTGATCGCACGAAGGTTTCAGTGTTGTGCTCCGGAGATCTTCGGCTTACTACGCGAGTGAAAACAATCACACATGAAGTAGAAATAAAGAATGTTTTGTGCATACCAACACTCACCACGAATTTGCTTTCAGTCAGCAGAATGATCGCAAATGGTAACAGAGTATCCTTCAATAAAGATGGATGTTAAGTTTACAATACTCAGAATGTTTGTATTGGTGAAGCGAGCTTGGAAAATGAAGTGTACAGATTAAACATTGAAAAGTCGAAGCAGCTTTTAGCGGCAGTTGTACAGACCTCATTTGTATTGGTGAAGCGAGCTTGGAAAATGAAGTGTACAGATTAAACATTGAAAAGTCGAAGCAGCTTTTAGCGGCAGTTGTACAGACCTCATGCAATACTTGGCACAGACGATTGGGTCATATTAATATGAATGACCTTGAGAAAATGAAAAAAGGAGCAGTTAAAGGCGTAACTTACCAGGAAAAACAGAATATAAGCAAATCAAGTTGTGTAGTTTGCTGCGAAGGCAAACAAAGTAGGCTACCTTTCTCTGCTAGTACCAGCACTAGCAGCAGGGTCTTAGAAGTGGTTCATACAGACCTGTGTGGCCCCATGGAGAAGAAATCACTTGGTTTGGCTAGATACTATCTGTTATTTGTTGACGATTACAGCCGGATGTGTTTTGTTTACTTTCTAAAGGAAAAGAATGAGACTTTTAAGTATTTTCGTGATTTCAAGGAGCAGGTTGAGAATCAGCGGTCACAAAAGATTAAGATATTGCGGTCTGATAATGGTGGGGAATTCTGCTCAGTGGAGATGGAAAATTACTTAAAGCGACATGGGATAATTCATCAAAAGACAGTTGCCTATACGCCGGAACAGAATGGCTTAAGTGAAAGATACAATAGGTCAATTGTAGAAAAAGCGCGCTGTCTTCTATATGACGCTTCATTCGACAAACACCTATGGGCGGAGGCTGTGAATACGGCAGTATATTTGAAAAATCGATCACCAGCAGCGGTTTTGGACAATAATACTACCCCATATGAGATGTGGACTGGCAGAAAACCCGATCTACAACATATTAGAGTATTTGGAAGTCCAGTTATGGTCCATATTCCAAAAGTGAGACGTAACAAATGGGACAAAAAATCGCAAATGTTACATTTGGTTGGGTATTCAGAAAATACCAAAGGCTACAGACTATATGACCAGAAAACAAACAAAATAACTGTTGCACGGGATGTTGTGGTCATGGAGAGTCATATGAATGACACAGTAGAAGTTGTGGTTGAAGAGAGAGAGCCAGACAAAGATATAGAAAAGAATACAAGTGTTGAGGAGGAAAGTTCAATAAGCATTGAAGACAATGAGAGATCAGGCAGAGAAGATCCAACATATATTGCGAGTGATTCGTCAAGTGATCAGGATAACGAATATAGTGAGTGCTTAATAACAGATGACAGTTTGGTCGCTACTCAGAGCGATGCTGTCATTCAAGAAGTGAAGCGTGTTCGTCGTGTACCAGAGAGGTACGGTTTTTCCAATATGTGTGTTGAAGATTTTACTAGTGAACAAATATCTCTACAGGATGCTCTCACGGGACCCAAAAGGGAGCATTAGTGTAGTGCTATGCAAGAAGAACTGAAATCTTTTAGGGACAATGACACGTGGGTTTTAGTGGATAGGCCAAGTGAGGGCACAGTAGTGAAAAACAAGTGGGTGTTCAAGGAAAAGTGTGACAGTAGTGGTAATGTGCGCTATAGAGCCCGACTTGTGGCTAAGGGCTTCACTCAAATCAAAGGTATGGACTATAATGAAACATTTTCTCCTGTTGTGCGTTATTCTACCTTGAGACTACTTTTTGCCTTGAGTGTTCAACTAGACTTAAAAATGAACCATTTAGATGTGTCAACAGCCTTCCTAAATGGTAATATTGATGAATGTGTATTTATGGAAATACCAGAAAATTCTAATTTCAAAATTGTGAAAATAAAGTTTTGAGGTTAAAAAAGGCCATATATGGGCTAAAACAGTCAGCTAGGGCCTGGTACATAAAAGTGGAATCCAGTTTGTTAAAGTTAGGTTTCAAGAAATCTAAATATGAACCCTGTCTATTCATGAAATGTCATAATAATAAGTTTATGTAGCTGTATTTGTCGATGATTTTTTTGTTTTTTACAACTGTGATAATACTTACAAAGGGTTGAAAAGTGTATTAGAGTCAGATTTCAAAATTAAAGATTTGGGTCAAATCAAAAATTGTCTTGGCATGAATGTAAATGTTCAAAAGAATTGTGTAACTTTGGACCAAGAGAAGTTTATTGACAATATTTTGAAAAGATTTAATATGATTGATTGCAAAACTTCAGATACTTCAATGGAAGTAAATTTAAAATTAGAAAAGGCTGCTAATGACCATTATAGTGAGACTTATCCTTATCAACAATTAGTTGGATCACTGATGTATCTTTCAGTTCTCACAAGGCCAGATATTTCTTATAGTGTAAGTTTTCTGAGCCAATATAACACATGTTACAATGAAACACATTGGAAACATTTGAAAAGGTTGTTGAGATATTTGCAAAGAACTAAACATTTTGGCTTAATTTTCAAGATAGATAGTACTGATTTACATGGTTTTGTTGATGCCGACTGGGCATCTTGTAACATTGACAGAAGGTCTTATACGGGATATTGTTTTGTATTGTCAGGTTGTGTAATAAGTTATGAGTCTCGAAAGCAAAGAACAGTTGCCCTGTCTAGCACTGAGGCCGAGTATATGGCACTTGCAGAGGCTTGTAAAGAAGCAATTTATTTGAAAAATTTAATGTCAGAACTTGGTATGTGTGGTAAAAATAAACCTTTAAGCTTGTACAGTGACAGTCAAAGTTCTTTAAAATTGGCTTGTTTAAACATGATGATGTTTTATTAGAAATAAAAAGCGTCAGCCTTATGCTATGACTAACTTTAGATAACGATTTGTAGTAAGACCTATAAGCCTTACTTAAAAAATAACATGATCGATGCTTCGAAATAAATACGTGGTGGAAAGTGTCAAATGCTTAAGTCTTGAAACAAAAATCGTTAGCATTGTAGAATTTTTACTTCAAAGTCAATAAATCGGTTTTACAAAAATCACTGTGTTATACGAATTTGGCAACTTACTGAATTAGACGATGAATTCAATGTATCTTGCACACCATTCTCGTGACTGTGGTCTTTCAGGAGGTCGTCTTTGGAGGAACTTTTCGGGATCCTGCCACGGAGAGAACTGTTGGCGCTTGTTTGGTTGATTGCATTTACAATAGTGGACACGCGTCCATTCTCGGGTTTCACTTCTATACCAACACCGGGCGTCCCTATTGCCTTTTCTATGTATTTTCCTGGACTTTGTTGTGGTTCCACTCTCTGGAAATAATAATAAAAAATTGTTTAGTTAGTTTGATTGTCAAGTGAAGTTAGCCAACAACATATTTGATTTTCTTTTATAAAGGCTTACAATTAGTGCATTTTTAATATAACTTTGTGAAGGAACTTCAAATTTTTTTGAAACTAAGTGTTGATGTATGTAATACTATTTACTATGAAGTTGTCTACATACTTTGGAGCAAAACTGATTGTGATTATGAAAAAAAGCGTTGTAAATTCCAATATTTTTATAGGCATAACCTTGTCTTCATCAGACCTGGTGGTACGTAACGCAAAAGCTGAAGATGAAAGCGAGCTTCAGGATTCAGACAATAGAGAAAACTGGCTATCTTAATGTTTCCAATATCTACCTAATCTGCTACTAACCTGAGTCCTGTTCGGTGCAGGCCTCTCGACTACAATTTCAACCGTGGACTCTGTGGGTGTATTTCTTAGTAAGCTGACGACTTGTTGTTGCGTCAACCCTGACACAGAGATATTGTTCACGGACACCAGACGATCTCCCGCTCTTAACCGACCATCCGTCACCGCAGCACCCTGTTGACAGAGCCATATTTCTAAAAAATGGTATTATCAAAAAACTCTAGCAACACGCTAGAAAACCATACGATTATATGTGAAATGAACATAAGCATCTCGTGATAGCACAGTAAGATCAAGAGGAAAAATCAATAATACACTATTGAGTATAGTCATATAATTTTTTGAACTTGTCTATTGTTGTAAACTACTACTTGCTTCGAAACTAAAATGGCAGTTAACTATTTTAAGAAATAGATATAATGTAATTGAATAGGTACATACATTGGAGGAAATTGATATTGAAAATACTTATATACCTACTTATAAGTAGTTACAGATTCTTTTCTTCTATGACAATCATTAATTTTAATAGGTAAAGGTAACCCTTTAATTACAAACAAATTACTTAGACCCAGTAACTACCACAGGTAATTAAAATAAGTCATATAACGAAACATGAAGTGATACTAACCTTAGGCAGTATAGTCTTGATATAGATAGGACAGTGCCCTCCCGTAGGGTTGTCTCGGGTGGTGATAGTAAAGCCTAGTCCCTTTTCTCCCTTCACGAGTGCAACTGATACAGCTTGTACACCGCCAGAGGGCTTATGTCCAATAGGCTGTTCTAATCCAGATATGGCACGCTCGCTGCTACCCACTGTAAAAAAATCGATGATGGCTTAAAGGCTTAATATTATTATTATTATTAATATGCTTTTATTAGCCAGACATATTCTCATAGTTTATAAGGTTAGTCAAATGACCTTTCATTAATATTTAATCAAGTTTCAATGGTTAAGAGTATAGTTTAAAGTGATCTTGGAAATTTCTTGTTTATCGGAACTGACACATTATTTTATTTTGAGTACAATATTGACATATAATAAGTAGGTACTCATACTATAAATGGTTGAGCTGGGATACTTACCTTCCGGTAAGAGATCAAGTGGTCGTTCTTGCACAGGAGGTACGCTTGCTACGTTATTTACACCAGACACCCACCGAAGCATATCTTCAACCCTGAAACATAAAATCCAAATAAAAGCTAAGTAATGATTTTAGTAAAATAAAATATAAAACATTTTAACACCACATATATAAATTATAGACAAAAATTAAAAAGTTAACACGGTTACAATTTTAAAAATCTCTTGCAGATAACCTCGGACCCGGGATATACAAATAGGAAATTTAAGCGGAGGATGGGTGCAGTACTAGATAAGATATGGATAATTAAGGATTATTTTAACTAAGGATTTAAGGACAAAAAGTTTAGTTTTTAAGGGCAATATAGCTGTAAATGAAGACCTGCGTTAATACTAGTTAATACGTTAAAATAGTGGCTACATGTGTGGAGTTGTTAAAAAAGATATTAACGCCGTACCCATTCACTATGCCACATACTATTTAACGCGCTAAATTGTTAGCCAATTATGTGTGATATCAAAACTATAGCGTCAACAAACACATCAGGACGCATGGAGGAGGAGGATGGAGCCAAACCAAAGCATAATAGGGAAGTACCTCAACCTCAAAGTAGACCGCAGCTACATACCCATATAAAGTCATGTGATACTCCTTCGGGTAACCAGACCTCAAAATGGTGGAGGGGGGGGGGGGGCTACAGCGCTAGCTACGTGGGTTTTGGTTTTGGGTTAGCAATGCGTAAGTGCCCCTTGATTCTTGTAACTCAGAATCCATCCCGATTACTTTGAACTTTGTCCGTCAAAAGTCAGCACAGTCTTTTATGCAATGATTATGAAATTAAAAGAGAATTTATATTAATTGAGAAACCTCTTGCCCCCTTACCATGATCGCTAAAAACTATTAAAACCACGCTGATAGCGGGATGGCGCTATGCGCTGCAATAGCGCTGTCTTTGTTACGATATTGCTCTAAGCCAGTGGTTCCCAACCTTTCATGGCCAGGGACCATTATACATTTCTTTGTCATTAGACGGGACCAATATGTACAAAAAAACTTCGCATATATAATAGATGTGTCGCCGCACCTTTTCTTCCCGTTGGATATCGTAAAAGTCGACTAAAGCAGTTTTCTGTAATTGTACCTCCTCCGCCACGACATGGAAAAATCCTACACCAAACCAGTCTAGACAGCGTGATGCAGTGGTCCAATTCCTCCTCGTTTAAGGAGAAACTCGAGGGTTAATTGTCATAAGAAAAAATCTATCACAATCGCATTTTACATTCGTCGTCAATGCGGCGTCATTACAAGACTGTGCCGACTGTCCTATATAAAGCAGTAATAGATGTACTGTCACTGCCACGATTAAAAGCTATCATGACAAATTTTAAGGTACACAATCAAGGGAACGTAGGTATACGTGGGTCGATATGATGATGACGAACCGCTTTAGGTACATCAGGTGGACAAAATGCTGATACATAATACATATTTTAAAGTTAAAATAAACTAAAATATTGTGATTTTGAGGGTATACCTACCTATGATTTCGGTGGTCACTAGGCGGCGTGTCTTGGCCTAAAGGCTCCCTCCGAGCGTCCCGGGGAAGGCTTTTACTACCGTAGCTTTGTATCCGCTCAGCTGCATCTAACCACACGCCACTCCTGAAAAGTCACAATGTTCATTTATCATTGGTGATGTTTACGTAAGCGATAGACAAATGAATGGGTATTGTGGTGAATTCATAAATGTTAAGGGAATTCCAAAAACTGGCGATGCTTAAACAGTTTTATTTAGAAGAAAGTTGAGTAATAGGTACCTATGTTTGTCCAATGTTGGTGATGATAAGGTAGACTCAGCTATGACAAATATTCGAATTTTCTTATGACGTTCCAAAATGTTTTTTTTAAGTGAAACTTTTTTACATTGCCTTACATTTTTTGGTCCATCTATCGCATGTCACATTACACAAAAACATGAGATCTTTAAATTTCACTCCTTTATATGGTTCAGGACGTCACGATTGGTCTATGCGTTAGATCTTCGACATTAAATCTGAGTAGCAGTGGTTCGATCTTGATGTAGAGCGTTATTTTTTATTAGTTTTTTTTATTAACATTTTCTTTTCAGAAGAAAAAGATTTAAGTTATGACTAAAAATACCTAATTTTCCGAAAATTTTTAGTTAAATGCCTACGATCAGAAGAAAGTTTCACTTGCATCGTGGTTTCATAAAACCACACAATGATTTTTTTGCTGAACATTGTTTTATTCACACATTTATGTTTGCCATCTAAAATGTTGGAAAACAACCTTCAATATCAGAGTTATTTGATAAGTAGTGATATATTATTGCTTGCTATTATTTGCTTTGCATCAACCCAAATAATACCAAATCCAATTTCTCTAAAATAAGAGAACAAAAAAAAATACGTAGGACTTTAAAAATATTTAGTTGATTGAAGTGAAGAATGAATATTAAAATCATCGAACTTGGCGTCACGTGTTTACAACGATTAGGTACTTTCCAATTTTCCAGCGGATGACAATTTTTAACATTTGGACCAGTATAGGCGAGACTTGCCAGTTCTCAATCCTCCAGTAATAAAGGGCCGAAGAAGATAGGGAGAGAGAAGAATTTTATTAGGTACTGATTTCTTTAAGTTACCCGGGTCCAGAAAACTGCATAGAGAGACGGTTGGACTGCCTCTGGAAGTGCTGCGCGCTTAACCGTTCCGGGTCAGGAGGTCGCCCGTCCGGCGGAGGGCCCTTCGCGCCACGGCCGTCCTCGCGGCAGACCACCGCCGCCGACCACCGCTTCGTTTGCTCTGTCGCCTGCAATGGAACTTTCAATGAGCACTGCTTTTATTGTGAAACGTTTGATTGTATACCTTCAAATGTTCACTCGTTTGTTTTCAAATTTATTAACGACTGAAAATTGACACAGTCTATTGGTTTACAATTTTAAGGCAAGCCACAATATCCATCAATTCATTCTATTAATATTAGTTTTAATCCGAAATTAAAAGGTTTGGTGTTTTATCCAAAACAATCTAATAAAGGATGAAATTTAAGTATTTTAATGTTAAAACCAAAAACCCAAAGCTTTCTCCTGTGGTCATTTTTATACAGCTAAGTTGTCAAAAAGGATTTGCCATCGCAGTCTTAAATCTACCAACTCTTACAAGGAAGCTAGTGTGCGTTGCCAACTTGTGACATAAGATGTCAAGTCACAGTCCCCAGTAATTTCACTGCCTGTCTTCAAACCAGAACACAGTAATGCAAGCTGCTTGGCGGTAGAAATAGGTAAGGTAGAGGTACCCATGTAGACGACTCGGGTATAAGTTTCTCTCTGGTAAAGTCAACGAAAAACCCTTATGTTTTGGACTGAGTTTGACAGCTAAAACAAGTAAATTTTGTTTCGGTCAAGATTATGACCCAGTTCTGAAATGCGAAATGCGTACAGAGAAACTTACGGTAGACCCCGTGATACATAATGAGCGTGACTCACAGATATTTGCGGCGGCATCGTGTCCTGGTGCAGCGTGGGCTCGCTGCCGCGCCTGACCTGCAGCCCCGCGGCGCCGTCCTCCAGGTCAGCTACGCCGACCTCCACGCACGAGTCTGTGTTCGGCACTCGCATGCTTCCGCCCACGCCGCCACCGCCCTATAACAATATTACAATACAAATTCAGACTAAAAGTAACAAGGATTACACACGAAAATATTCACAGCAGATATGTAATTTGTTTATACAATGTGTTGTTTGAAACACAAGATGTAAGGTTACATTAGGCTTATTACAGCGCTTGCAGCTTGGTTGGACATTGGCGCGTGCGCAACGTTGGATATGGTTAGCCCTATGATAGGTGACCAAAATACGAAACATCTCAAGTTCCTCCGTGCATCGGGAGGCACGTTAAACAGTGGGTCCTGCGTCTGATCTCGCCCCGGTCGTGTCGGTTAACCGTCCAACCGTCCCATCGGACTAGGCGAGTGAAGGAACAGAGTATCACTTGCGTTTGCGCAGTCACTTGTGCACTATAATATCTTCTGCGCAGATGGCTTGTCTCTGTTGAGATGTTGAGATTGGCTGCCGTGACCAAATATCGGCTAGGAGGACATTATTACAGCGCCCGAGCCTTTTTGATCGTTCGTCGATGGGGAGCGGAGAGGTTTCAGAGGATGAGACAGGCATGAGGACACCAGCGGAATAGCTGCTGGGCTTTGCTGGGGGATCAGATCCTACGGCATACCTAAGTCAAGACAAGGCCGCTCGGTTAACTAGCCCCTTGGCATTGTAACAGATTATCCTGCCTCAAGAACAGAAGACTTTTTTCGAATTTGACAATTCAGGCAGAACAATATTCTTGTCAATAATCATTAGATCTACAAATTTTATGCCAGGGCTCCGCCTGAGGAGTGTTAACGTCAGGCGCCGTCGCAAAAGTTATTAAACGTATAAAATAATACCTAATACAATGGCTACATCTACCTACTGAGTTTTCTACAAGGGTTCTTCGTGTGTAACAACGACACTGACAATGTTATAGCAGTTATTACGATAAGATGTGAGCAACATTGGTATGTGTAAGGTCAACATTATTGAGTTTATTAACGCGTTACAACGCAAGTAGAACCTTGATATATAGACTTTTTAGTAGGACAAATCATTTAGATTAATACATTGAACTGTGAAACTAAGTCTTGGATACATACTCGTAACACCTCCAAGTGTCAATAGAACGCCGAAGCCTGAAAAGTGCAAGAAAACGACCAGATTCCACCCACATAGTGAAATTACGTCTACACTGTAAGTTCCAGTCAATGTTGGTCTTTACGTTTACAACAATAAGGGGAAATGTGGCAACGGCTAAGCAGTTGTTATTATATTAAGGCTGCACGGCCGACTGGGCCGGCGAGGTCTGTAATCCTGTTAGCCTAGTTTTAGCTCGTTATCTGTCGATACCTAACTCGCCTTCAATAGAGGCGCGAGCGCAGGCGCGCCATGTGTTCAAACTCACGTTACATACCCGATAACCGAGCACCGGAAAATAACTTAATGGCCACGCAACAGACAACATTTCTATACGATTACTACCTACACTACACTACATAAGTATATAATTAAATACTGGGTGGTATATTAATTATTTGAAAACTCCATCTATTCGCTAATGATTTAGGATTTTTACACACAACAAGGATGCTATTGGCCTTTATCTCATCTGATGGTAAGTGACGCTCAGGCTGAAGATAAAAGCGAGCTTCACCTGGACTCCCCGACAATTGAGGAACTGGCTACAGCTTACCTCTATTGCCGAAACAACAATTTCGACAAATTTAAGTAAGATGGCGGTAGCTAGCCAGCCGGAGCTCAAATCAAGCAGAATAACTTTGGCGATGAGGAATCAAACCTCGAACTCCCAGATCAGAACCAGGTGATGGTAACCACTTGACCACGGAGTAAGCATAACTTAACTAACAAAGTTTTAGTTTTTCAGCTTATCTATTCTATGATAAATCACGCGATATTTATCTATCAATAAAAAAATGTAAAATTAGTTTAAATCATTGTCTATAATAAAAAAAAAATGGCTATTAAATTTATTAATAGCTTAGATATGCTAAGCAAATACTTAATTGTTTATTAATACGCTAGATAGATTAGCCCCCAGTTTGTGAAAGGCTGATCAAAATATTGTTCAACTAACATCCATGTCATCTTAACAGCAGTGTCAAATCAATTTGAGTTTCCGAAACGTTGGTTATTCATATTTATTTTGAAAACCCAAAATGGGTCTTTCCTTAATAATTTTGAAATAAATTTGACAGCTGTCAGCTGTGCTTTCAGAAACTGGATGTTACACCCAGTTTCTGAAAGGCTGTTCAGCGATAAAATTAACTAAGAAGCTGTCAATCTAATGTTAACTATGAATTGAGTTGCTGAAAGCTAAATCAACTTATCACTGTGTTAGTTGACACAGCTGTCAAATTTATTTCAAAATTATTAAGGAAAGACCCATTTTGGGTTTTCAAAATACATATGAATAAAACAAAATATAGGATTTCAGCAATGTGACCGTGTCTAAAAATATTTCTCACGAGAAATCAAATTATTAAAGATAAGTAAATTTTGTCTAACCAACGTTTCGGAAACTCAAATTGATTTGACACTGCTGTTAAGATGACATGGATGTTAGTTGAACAATATTTTGATCAGCCTTTCAGAAACTGGGGGCTAATCTATCTAGCATATTAATCAACGATTATTTGCTAAGCTTATCTAAGTTATTATTAAGTTTAACTGCTAAATTTTTAATTGAAGACACTGATCTATACTAATTTTACATTTTTATTGCTAGATAAATATCGGATGATTTATCATAGAATACTTAAGCATTTTCTTACCTACGTATTTCTTCAAATTATCAAACGGCGAAGAGTGGCAAAGGGCGATATCAAATGTGTTAAAACAATGCCAAAAAACAGTGGCTTACATAGTCACATCTAAGTACGAAGTTTGCTTCAACCCAACCACATATCTAAGCTGTTAAGCTGTCGGCCACATAATACTTATGCGTGATAAAAAAAAAACATTAATTAGCGCGTTTTGATATTACCCAGGTGAAACATTAAAAAACACGTCATTGTTTATCTCTTTATAAAACATACAAAATTGCGCGTAAATTCTATCAGCTGTGACGCAAGGTAGCAATTTATACTAAGTATAAATAAAAAGTTTCCACGTTACTATAATTTTTAACTCCGGCCTTGCTCAATCTAATCGGTGTGTACAAAAAAATAGTACAAACTAGAATTTCAATTGTAGGTAGGTATAGTGTTTTATAGCCGTAACAGACGATCCGATTTGGATGGAGCCAACCGCCCGACCCCGACCAAATTGGAACGTGTGTACGGCTGTCGGTCCGACATAATTATTATTAGCTTGTTGGGTGCTTGACGGCCCGATCGCTCATCTGACAAGTAGGGACACGACAAAAGACAAAAGTATCGATACTTTGTGGTTTAATTTAATTATATGTGCTTAAAGTAATAAATTAATAATTTCGTAAACTAAAATGACTCGACTGCTGTCCTGCCAAACTACAAAGTGAAGAAAAAAATGTATTGCAAAAATTTTGTTTTACTTTTTGTTTCACGTTTAGTTACGCATTGTACAGTAAGCTCTTTGTCAAGCTATACTATTTCACATTTGGATCGTTCTTATGTCGCTTGTAATATACCGTAGATATAACTTTGCGGAAAAAATCATAATTTTAAATTCAAAAACAAATCCAACCGCATTCAAAGACTGCTAAATAATCACCTGTCTGGATCAGGAATCGAACCCGCCAAATGAAGAAAATGAATATCCTGTTATTTTTATGATACCGATCGATAGAGTCGGATCACAGGAAAGAAATATCTCTAACAAACATTACCTCAAAAACTAAAAGACAACCATGAAATCTATCTGTACCTATTTATTTATTCTTTATAAACTTTATAAAATAGAAACAAAAGGATTTAATTTATTTGAGTTTCGCAAAGACAAATTGTATTTTTGTATTGGCCAAAATAGTATTTTGTATCGATATCGATATAGGTACATAATACTTTTTAGGGCATCCCTCCTGTTAGATTGCCAATCGCGTCAGACCGTCTGTAGGCGCGTCGGCTCCTCATTTGGTTGGATCACGTTGGATCCAACCAAATCGGATCGTCTGTTAGCACTTTTATTTAGCTTGAAAGAATTTTATACTTTGTTGTAACTTTGTATTTTCTTTAAAAAATCTAACTATGAATTCATAAACACGTGAAATTAACACAACAAAATTTTAACAAGTAAGTATTTCACAGAACTCCCGATGTGCTCTGCTCGAAGTTAAATTTATCGTGTATTTCTTTCATGCTGTTCAATATTTGGCTTGGAAAAAGCAAATAAATAAAGCTATTGATCAGAAAAAATACTGACTTAAAAAATTTGTTGTCTCTTACGAAAGAATAGCAACAAACCATTTATTTTCCACTTATTCATTTCGTTAACATATAGTTTACACTTTGATTGTATTTATATACATGTCTGGGTATATAATCAAAGAGTTTACATTACTTAAGTACTTACAACAATAATTAAACTTAAAAGAGACTGCTGTGCTGCCTGAAGTAAGTACCTACAAAATATCCAAAATTCCGGTCACCAGGCCCTCACTCATCGAAAATATTAATTACAAATCATAATCCTATATTGGTAAAAAGGAGACGAGAAAAAAATATGAGAAACTGTGCCTTACTTTTACAACTTTTTGTTAAGTCCATAAGATAATTAAAATAAACATACCTTACGAGGTTTTCTCACACAAGAACATTTTGAAAAACACAAACCCATATTTAAACTACACTTGCAATCTAACAACGAAGTGCTTGATCTAGTTATAAACTCTTTATCACTTCTAAACATGCCTGAAAAAGTTTCCCAGCAATAATGAAGTCGAAACGAACAGGTCTGAACACGATTTCCGTGCCTCTGACCCTTGGACCAATTTGCAGCAGTTGCCGCCAAAACGCGTTCCATTTTCAAAATATTTTTATCTATGATATGATTACACGTATTATTTGATGATTACAAGTAGGTATTATGTGTATGGAGCTTACGATACGATATGTAGATATTGTTTTTGTTCTGTTTCAATGAAATGTATAAATGATCATGATAATGTATAGGTAAATAATGTAAAATATCATAGGTTTGAAGAAACTATATTCATACAATTTTTATACGACGTCTTATGTTTATCACCCTTTTATATAAACAAACTTTAGTATACCTACCGAATGTATTCGATAGTATGCACTACAATTAGCAGAAAATAAAAACAAGGGGAGTTTTTTTATATGCGTTCGTCAGATTTTCAATCCTGACAAATTAAGTTCGCGTACCTACCACTATCTACCATATATAGGTATTATAATATTTTATTATAATACAAAGGAATAGACAACCGAAAAAATTGCACTTCTAGACTTATTTGCTTGATCAAAAATAGAACATTTCAATAAAAAAACCGAGTAAGTACCTACATATAAAGTTAAATATGACTTGCGTGCCTTAATAGTAAAAGTTAGGTTCTAAACTTCTACTTTAAATAATTTGAAAATTGTATTTGAATACGTACATATTGAGTAAGTATGTAGGTACCATATGTACCTATAAGTGATGTGATTTTTTTGTATACAAAATAATATTAATGATCTCGATTATTAAGAATGATTAAAATAAGACTTATAAAATAGTTTTTTTTTTGGATTACTTCATCAGTCGCCACTATGAGATTTAAATCTCTGTCGCCACCATGAAGTCTGTTCATGTTGCGCTAGTCAATGATAAGATATCGAAATGTGTAACACGCGCAGTATGATCACAGAAATCCTTCGTCAGAAAATATGAGGGTTATTCCAAATTTAAAATAGACATAGTGTACGAAACGAAGGTAACTAGTATTTTCCTAAACAAACAACAAAGCACCTTTCTCAAAAAAATACAAAAATAATAACCGACTTCAAAAACACTGGAAAGTTAAAAATAATATATAATAATAGATACAACATCACACTTCTATCAAATTTTAATAGGTACCTTCTAGGAGATCATCGTTTGGCACCGACTTCAATATAGAAATGTGGTGTTGTCTGTACCCATTCTTATATAATTTTTAACTATTCAGTGTTTTTAAAGTCAATTTTTATTTTTAACCGACTTCAAAAAAGGAGGAGGTTCTCAATTCAATGCGTATGTTTTTTTGTGTGTATGTTGCGTGATTACGCCGCTAATTGTGGACCGATTTTCAAAATTTCTTTTTGAATTCGATAGAGTATACTACTGGGGTGGTCCCAAGGTCACCAAAGACAGGATCTGATGATAGAAACCCATAAAAATCGAGGGAAACCCTTAAATTTTATAGGTTCGTCCAACGTGTTTCATGTTTTTTTCTGAAGCTATTCACGTATTTGCGTCTGGTAGTCATGAACCGCGAACTGATAATGGAAGGATCCTTACCTTTTGGACTTGACCTGACCTGACCTTGACACTAAAAATATATCATTTACTAAAAAGATAAAAATATTTTACAAAAAGTAAAAACCGACTTCAAAAACACTGAAATGTAAAAATAATACAGGGTGTAAGTGACGGTGTCCCATTTCTTTTAACAGTGAGTTCAAACCATGATCCTAAGTTGAAAATCACTGAAATTTTCCCTCGGAAAATTCGTAAAATTTTCCGATTTTTGGTGTAGGTAGGTAAGTAATGTAACTTAGTTAACGTTTACAAATCATATTCTGTATAAAAACACAATAATTACAAAAAATAAACATCGCAATGTAAATCGTAATACATTTCTATCATACTGCGCGCAAAATCAGCTGTTTGGGTCATCGAACGTCATCGCACCGGTGAGTGGAACAAAAATAAATTATAGTTTAAAAAACTAAAAACACGCTGTACTACCAGAAAATTGCTCGTTTGCCCTCTATTCCATAAAAAAATATCTTCCAGCTGTACCATAGCTGTATTTTGCTGGAAAATGTATCGATATTGGCTCAATTACCTACATGTATACCGTCAGAACCAAAATCTATACGGACTGATGGTATGTCTGTATCGTATACTCGATCACTGAATCGAAATCGAAAATGTGGCCAGATAATTTCGGTGATAAAATCCACATTGCCAATTACTAAACCTTTAGCCACTTCAATATTCGATGTCAACATCACTTGAGCGCCCACAAAAATGTTCAATATCTTAGGAAGACCTGTGTTATTAATATCATTAGGTATAATAGAGTCCAAATTGTGGTCCTGCAAGTTGAGCCCCGTTAAAATTCGTTTTAATCACAATTATACATAAAATGGCGGAACCCAATTTTTTTTCCAGTATTGCAATCGGTATACTATGCCGAGGCCAGATATCGATTTTTGTCCCAATCGGAGAATATACACATTGGGGGAAGTACGGTTATGTAGTGGGGGTTAATCAGGGGGACACTTCGGAGTTAAATTTTAGTATCCGTCTTTAATACGTGTTAATATGTGCAAATTTTCAAATCAATTAGACGTCTGAAGTAAGTATATGAAAATTGCGTTGAAAGATTCCGTTACATAGATACATACATACAGGTCAAGCTAATAAAAGCGTATTAATGATGCTAACATGCCATACATTGCGTAACATGAATAAAAATTTAAAATGAAAACTCCTTTTTTTCGCTTTAAAAGCTTTTCTGGGAAAAATAAACATCGGTAAACAAATACTAACATTGGTCTGAACTCACTTAAAAGAAATGGGACACCGTCACTTATACTCGGTTTAAGAATAGCTACAGACAACATCACACTTCTATATTGAAGTCGGTTCCAAATTTTAAGACTTTCTAGATCATTGTTTGGCACCGACTTCAATATCTAGAAGTGTGATGTTGTCTGTACCTATTCTTATATTATTTTTAACTTTCAGTGTTTTTGATGTCAGTTTTTAATTTTTGTAAAATATTTTTTATTTTTATCTGTTTAGTATTATTTTTTATAGTTAGTGATTAAAAAGTCCGCACTTGCAACAAAAACAACTTAGCTCTTTTGTAGCACAATATAGTTATTTCTTCAACAAGAGAACAAAGTTATAAAATATAGATCGCACAGCGAAGAAGACACGATACAAAAAAAATACATACAACTTCCTCTGTCAGCAAGAAAAGCAGGCAACAGTAGAGGCAGGTGATAAGATATCAATTAAGAAAATATATAGACTTTTTCGATGCCGGGTAATAACAAAAGGTGTTTGAAATTCGAATCAATTTAACTCCTTGCAAACTCACAATAAAAGCGGTTTTGCTGTGAATTTAGAGCTTGCAGCAAAACACGATTTTGTTTACTTTACTAGCACGTCATGTTCGTACGTCTGTATAATGAAACGAGTGAGAGTAATTTCATGAGCTTTTCTACAATAACTTTGACTTATTAGTATTTGTCTAATTTTAACTTTTATCAGTATCTCTTACGGAATCAAGATTTACGCCGAATAAACAAAAAACCACTTCGGAATGGCTACTTTTCTGTAACATCGACAATTGTCTTAGACAATTTAGAGATGAACTCAATGAAGTATATTCAACGCAAATATCAGAGCAAATTGGCTAAATAACTAAATATACTGTTATTTAGTTATTTGGCCAATTGGCTCTGATATAAATATACTGTGCAATAGATATTCTATAGAGCTAGCCATAGAGGTCAGATAATACTTACGTTGTCGGCGCTCTCATATGCGGTCGCATTCGCAAGCGTCTAATAAGCTGCGGTGATCTGTAGGGTTACTCTTGAACCATTTCTGATGGATCGTCATTGGGATTGTGATTTTTCATACGCTTGAGTAACAACACTAGCGCCGAATTGGATCCGTATTTTGAGAAAATTTAATAATACTTAGTTTGGTTCACCCAAAATCCGCACAATACGGGGTCATTTTGGAGCCAATGCGCAAAAATAAGCGTACGAAAATCACAATCTCAACGCCGATCGATCGGATTCGGTTCAAGAGTAACCCTACTGATCGTTAGAACAGGTGGGCTCTTTTTATGTGTTAAAATTGGGATGATGACTGAATTCTAAGTTTTACGTCTCGTCATTAAATATGAAAATATAAAAAGATGCAGTCCTGTGAAATTAGAATTGAAATCGGCTTAGAAATACATTAGATACAAGCATTTTAAGTTGTCAATTTGAAGGCGATTAGACGGAGAGATGCGACATCAACCGTGACGTCACTGTTGAGTACGGCCATATAAACTCCTTGTAAATTGCCGTTTTGCTAGAAATAGATGGAGAAAAATCTTTAATGCCTTATATCTTGGTTGTTTTTATAGTTATTCGAAAACCGATTTTTTCTTTCTGTTTACTATATGAATGAGCTTCTATAAAAGCAAAAAAAAAATTTGGCCAGTCGGTACTCACTCGGAACATGTCCGGAGAGGCGGTGCCGGCGGAGGAGCCGCTCGCGCCGTCGGCTTGAGCCGCGCGCGGCTGCGGCGCCTGCCCACCGCGCTCCGCCGTCAGCGTTTCCCGGTCGTCAGCGACGTCGCGCACGCGGTCGTCAGGATCTAGGATGCCGCCTGAGCTGGCGCGCAGTGCTCGGACGCCAACCCATGTTTCCGGGCCCTGGAACAAGAGACGATCAAGTTCATTATAGAAATTCCACAAAAATGGTGAACGGAGTGGCAATGAAAATTCAAACATTAACCGCCTTCGTAGTTTAGTGGCTGAGGTCACTCCGAATTGATTTGAGGATCCAGAGTTCGTTTTCCCGTAGAAACAGAGCATTTTTTGCTTGGTTTAGCTGCTGATGGGGCTTTTGGGACATTGGCTAACTACGGTAGTTCTTACGTAAGTTTGTCGCCATAATAACAATGTAACAGTTTCTTAGCTTTTGAAGAGTCTAGGTGAAGCTCACTTCCACCTTCGACCTTATCGTCTTTTATAATCAGGTGAGAAGAAAGGCCAGGAACTTCCAGGAAAAATACATGATGATTGTTGTGCGTTGTGAGGTGT
Source organism: Schoenobius gigantellus (assembly GCA_963935595.1). Classification (NCBI taxonomy): domain Eukaryota; kingdom Metazoa; phylum Arthropoda; class Insecta; order Lepidoptera; family Crambidae; genus Schoenobius; species Schoenobius gigantellus. The sequence continues at coordinate 27,101,143 of OZ012547.1, read as the reverse complement.
AACATCGGCTTACATTAAGTATTTGTATTTGGTTTAAAAATTAATGAAATTTGATCGGATACTTAATATTGATACCATCAAATAAGTCGTACGCGTATCTCCTAATGCTCTTTCGACACCGGATGTCGAAAGTCGACGATGTCGATGGAGAAGGAATTGTGGCCTAGGAACATCATGCGTTCCCACGCAGAACGTGCGACGCTACTATTCAGCCGAGTTGAATGCGGGTCTACACAATGTCCCGAACGTTTGATTGTCTCGCCCGCCTCGCCCGCCATTATACGGCTGTCTTGTCATGTCACTCAGATGAATACACGCTCAAAGCTCAAAAGCTCCTTTGAACGCGCTCGCGAATATCCGTGTTTGCAACTAAACGATGAGTTATCGGTGTCGAGTTGCGCGGCCGGTTTTTTTGTACGCTATCTATCTGTGGATTTAATTACCAACGATATGTATTTGACATTAGCTACATACAAAATACGCCAAAATTCTATCTCCCAGTAAACAAATTGAGAGATGAATAGGATATTGTAACCTGTCGTTAGCATAAAATATAATCTATACATATATATATAAAAGCGAAATATCTCAAAAACTATAACACCTACAAACTTGAAATTTAGCAGGTAGGTTCCTTATAGGGTGTAGACACCCGCTATGAACGGATTTTACGAAACTCCACCCCTAAAACGGGGATTGGAAGTTTGTATTAATATACCCCATTTTCAAATAGTGATATTAGTATTTTACTGCCGTAATTTAGTTCGCAGACACAGCTAGTATACATATAGTTGAGAAAAATAGTCGAAAGACACATTTCTTATTGTAAAGAAGTGTTACCAGGTTTGATGTTTTTATATGTTACTAGCTGTGCCGGCGAACTTCGTTTCGCCATAATAACGGCGAACTTACGTTTCGCCATAACAAAAAATTGTTTAAGACCTATTCTCAGACCTACTGAACATACACAAAAAATTTCATAAAGATCGGTCAAGCCGTTTCGGAGGAGTTCGGTAACAAACACTGTGACACGAGAATTTTATATATTAGAAGAAGATAATATAATATTTGTTTTACAATCAACAGTTTCGTAGATGTTATAGGTACCTATGTTTTCATTTTCAAATTAAACCAGTAAACAACATCAATGAATTAATTCGACTTTCTTTTTTATTTGATACTCTCCAGCGATTGGCTCCTAATTCACTTGATGGAAAGTAAAGATGGCCTACGATGTGTTTCGTTGAGCCAGTAAATTAATTTGGAATTTCAAGTTCAGTATCACGTCGTTAAAGCAAATGAAATATGTGGATATAAGGTAATCTAATCACATTAATAAAAAATACACTGGATGGAAAAACTAGCTATTCAGTGTAATTGTCACAATAATGCGTTCACATATATTTTGAAGATATTTCAATACGTCTTTTAAAAGATTTCATTTAAAATCGATGCAATATGCCTACTAAGTGACAACATAATTCGACCACAGCGGCAGTATCTAAAGAAAAGAAAAAGCTTCCTTGATATTATTCCATAAGAGTGTTGAGCAGACTGAAGTATTAGGGACCTCGCGCACTAGACGGTCACGACCACGACCATAGTGATGGCCTAAAGTTTGTGGCCGTTGGTCACTGCGACCAAGTGCACGGCCGTTTATATGGTTCTATAGTTGACCTGCCCCCCTAACACGAACACTAAAACACGATATGATAAAGCGGTTTATCGCGGTGAACTGTCAAAATACAGCACGATTTTATCGTATTTCGACAGTTTCTCGCCATAAACCGATTTATCGTTATCGTGTTTTGGTGGTCATGCTACGGGGGCCGGTCGAGGTTGTAGCTGTCGAGGGCGCGAGGTACCAAAGCCGGCTACTCACATGCCACCCGCAGGGGCAATCTAGGGTGTATAAGTGGGGATGACCCTTAATTGGCACAATATCGTGATGTGTATAGGCAAGCACGGGCAATTTCCTAGATTGGCCCTGCGGCAGGGCGGCAGGGGCGCCGCCCTGCACGTTGCCGCGTGTGTAGCACGATTGGGGCAATTTCTATACCGATCTTTTGATTTTTCGACAATATTGGAGCCATTCTCAATGTGTGTATTTACTTCAACTTCAATCCGAGCACTGACTTGCAGGCATGTGTGTAGAGACAACCCGATATTGTCACAATCACCTTGCGCCCTAGATCGCCCCTGCGGCAGGTATGTGAGTAGCCCGCTTAAGTAGCACATTTTCTGAGTTCTTTTCGTACCCAAGTGACGGACCGTCGTTCCTTGGCTGCCGCCAGGCGCGCCAACTTCTTGAGTCGCGGCGGCGGCACCGGCCTTTCGGACAGCGGTTGCGACATCGAGACGACCGTATTCGCCGACACCCCGCTCACATACCGCGAAGCAGCTTGGCACATCACCAAATATTGTGCAAACTAATCGATTTCACGCACTTAGCTAAAAGCCGTGAAACAATTTCTAACTTATCCTCCATCCTTTTCACACAAAAAACTAAGTAACGCAACACTTCACTCACACACTGGCAACAATAAAACGATTTCCTTGCCGAAACCCGTGTTAGCTGATAAGCGTCAATATTATGCGATTTACGTGCTTTCGATTTGGTCCTTGTTTGATCAATGCAGTTTTATTGTAATCAATGCCTTGTACAGCCGTCGCGTTGGCAAAAGTCAGGTTGGCCGATGGACCTTGGCCTTCGCGCACCACTGACCAAACACAGCTCTGCATTCACGTGCCTTCCACCAGATGCTACGCCCCATAAATGAGGTTGTGACCTAACTATTATTATCTACACAATTTATTCCTTCATTGTACATTATACGGGTGCGTCGCACTGAAAACTTATTGGAGTTTTGAATTGTCAGCTTTTTTTAAATTTATCTCGTATTTCATCTAAACAAGATTTTAGTATTTATTTAATTTTATTATACTGTTTAACTCTAGAGTTCTGTTCTGCAATTTTTTTACATAAGTTTGATGAACTTGTGAAAAAATATTGCAAAACAGATGGATCTTATGCGCTTCCATGAAATAAACATCTTGTAATAAAAGTGAGGTTTGCAATATAAGTAATTGAAGTAACTGCTTATTCATACCAGTTACCAGATATTCAATAAACTAAATTAATAAAAAAATCACGTCACAACCTCAGTTCAACTACACCCATGATTATTCATGCGGTATTATCTAAGTGGACTAATTTGTCAATGTCCTAACGCGGTTAGAGCCAGCGGAAATGCAAACTTTATGGTCTGACGCTTGTGCGTCGAATACTAAGCGACGGAGTTTGCGTCAAAAGCCATTGTTTTACCATTGACTATTAGGAGCTAGTTTTACATGAATTTGTACTTAGCAAATGTCTATAAAATCGTTTTTCTTCGTTGTCGAATAAAGCGTTAGTAGGTGGGATAAGTTTATCGACGTCTGTATTAAATTAAAACCGCTAAGAAGTTTAGAACGAACGCTTACCTATCGTTAAGAAGAAACATTTAAAATGTAGGTACCTATATTGTGAATTGCCCTTATAACATTAGCGTGCATGTAACTAAGTAAAGCATGTCCGCGAAGCCCTAAAAATGTATGTTTAATACAAGATTCTACGGGAATTATATGTACGTTACAAAATACTTTTTGGACCTGCTTAGCAAGTTATACTTATGTTCTCAAATATAACATGCCATATAAAGTTTTAAGACTGTTATATTCAGCTTGAGCTGACTCAAGCATAGAATACGGTTTTAGTGGCTATGGCAAAACTTATATTACATAATTAAACAAAATTTATAATTTACAAATAAGACTATTAAAGACTATAGTACCAAAACATATTTATTAAAAATAAATACTCAGCTGACTACTCTGAACTATTTAAATATTGCAAGGTTTTGTCTGTATTTAACAAAATTAAAGTAGCAACCCTGAAGGATGAGTACAAAAACCTTTACTTTTTGAATAAATGCAAAAGATGTAGTAATCTCAGATAACCGAAAAATGTAAAATGTTATATTTTACCTAAGTATAAACAACGCTTATGGCAAAAGATATGTAAAATATTTTCTTCAATTAGTGTTAAATACTCTGCCCACTTATCTGTAACTTTAAAGCTATACGTTCTATAAAAAAGTATCTATTAGAAAATAACCCACATTGCGATTTTCTGAGCAGTTGATTGTTGTGAACTTATGTCTATAGCTGTAATAATTATGACAATGTGAACGAACTCGTCATTCGACTCATAAACCTTATAGGTTTTCGTCGATATGATATTTATTTGTAAAAAAAATATATTTGAATGTTTTGTACAATAAATGAAAAAAAAAACAGTTGTTGGCTCCGGTAGGAATTATTTTATTTATGAAGAATATTATTTTATTAATAGAAAGCCACAGCACTGTTTTTATTGATAACAAAATATAAAATAGTAAATATTGAATACAGTAAGACTACAATACTCTGATAGAGCATTCCATCCGATCATATAGCATATTGTTACGCTTTCAGAATAGATTTCTCTCATTAATTATCGTGTGAGTAATATAATTTTACGGGCAGACCTAAGTATACTTAGTATACCTACTTGTGAATTATAAATGTTTTATCTGTATCTATAAAGACTTTGGTGAGTGACTGACTGAGGCATCAACTTAGGGCTCAAACTACTGGAGCTAGAAACTTGAAATTCGGTACATGAGATCGTTAGCTTATGTAGGCGTTCTAAAAGCCCCGAAGATGGGTTGTTCAAAATTCCAGCAGGAGGCTGAAAATCCCCAACCAAAAAATAAGGATGACGCTTCCTTATTTTTTGGTTGGGGATTTTCAGCTTCCTGTTGGAATTTTGAACAACCCTTCTTTAGGGCTTTTGAGCTTTATTAAAGCGAAATGTAGTTCGCGGGCACAGAGCTAGTTTATAATAACAATATGGTATTAATTTCATCTTAGTTCGTTAAAATTTGAGTATCTAATAGGTATTTGACAGATTAATTGAAAAGCTTCTCCTCAGCCAAACTTAATTCGCTAACTACAATCATAAAATTGACTGATCGTTGTGGAGATCCATGGGGGAGGCCTATGCCCAGCAGTGGGCGTCGTGCGGCTGAGATGATGATGATGAATCATAAAATTGGCACACTCGTAAATAGTTCAAAAAACTTATAACGTTTGGTTACATTAAAATCAAGTTAACTGTCTAAATTCTGACCATCTGGGCCAATTGACATTCCATCATTTTATAGACAAAATTCTGATCGGCAACTACGCCAATCACTGTATTGCCAATCATGTCTATAAATTCCTATTCCTTAATGCTACAGGTTTACCTGCGATAAGGTTAGTGTTTAAAGCATGTTTCGTAATACGGGTTAACGCGTTAAAAATAAACGGTGGCAAACATCTGCGGAGTTTCTACAAGTGATTAACGTCTAACGCTCGCCATAACGCCACATACCAATTAACGCGCTAAGCTGTTGACCACATACCTAATGTACGTGTGATGTTAAGTTATTGTGTTTATTAATCGAGATATCTACAACACATTATGCTTTTGAGTTTTTAACAAAAATAATAATATTAAATAAAAGCTGTAGGTACCCGCAAATTACGTTTCGCTTTAATAAAACTCGATTTTCTTAAAAATTAAGGAACTACATTGGTAATAGATATTGAAAAATCCTTCCTTATTAAGCGCCCACAGAAGTCAAGCACCCCTGTACCGAATTTCATGCTTCTGGCTTCAGGATTTTGGGCTCCACGTTGATACCCCAGTCCGCATTCACCAATAAATACAGGATTTTGCAAATTTACGATAATCCATGATGGAATCACTTGATTGTAAAAATATCTGCTTATATAGGTAAAGTACAAAATCGTTCTATTAGGTGGTAACTATAAGGAAAATGTAATGATTCAAAACATACCTATAATCTACTTCTTGACATTGTATGCAACAATTCAGTGGTTAATTTTCAAACTTAATATACCTACGAGTAAGACATCACGTAAGAAAACATTGTTCGCCTTATTTATGCGTTTATATTAACATTTTCTACAATAATATATAATTTAGATTTCTTTTAAAGTTAATCACCGTAGTTTATATCTCAATGTAAACATTTTTAAGGTCAAAGTTAATAGTTTAAATATTATTGTTATAGAAAAGAAACCAACTAAGTAAGTCCTCTGTCTTATTAACTTAAATTTTGTGATATTAGTGCATTTCGTTTTAAACATAATATGTATGTACGTAAATTTAAACTCTCTTTTAAGTTTAAAAGAATAATAATTTAATAATAATAATAATAATAATACTTTTATTTCCTTAAAAACTCACATCTTTCTTAAACATAATGGTTGGAGCCTTCTTTTAAGTAATAAAAGTAATAAAATAAATCGTAATTTATTAGCTATGTATAACAATTTACTATAATTTCATAGAAAATGTAAATTTCATATTGCCCTATTTTTCTCGCAGTAGGTAAGTAGGCTATTTATGCTGCCCCGGGAAAACTTAAGTTTGAACTTTTAAATAATTTAACGATTAATTTCGTACGGATATTGCACACGATGAATTTTTGTAACTTTTCATCATGATTATTGTGAATTAAGCGTGAAAGTATTTCGTCAATGCATCACTGCACCGTACACCGTAAACAATGCACTTAAAACACAAACCAAATATTTCACGTGTAAAACAAAATCACACATCACGTATTAAACACAAATCCAGACAATTTGTTATTGCGTATAAAACAGCAAAATTATACCGAGAGCTTAAAAATTAAGCATCGAGAATCGGTTATTGCACAGTCGCACACCGTCGCGCTACGAATGAAACTGAACAGACAACCGAGCGACGCGATGCCGGAACGATTAGAAAGATCTCACAACAGAAATAAAACGCAAGTGTCTTTTTTCTTACGTTTTTCACAGAATATGACACGCATTTCTTGAAATTTATGTGCAACTGCAACATTATTGACGCCAATTTAAGGTAAATAAGCTCAAAATCTAACAAGAACTTGTTTTAAAAGAAGTCCATTATCACACCCCTGCCCGAGTCGATTTTTTTATAACTTTTACTATTCAAAATTTCTGAGCTCTATAATGCTTCGATTATAAAATGAATAGAGACATTTTTTTTATTGTAGCTTTCGTATATTTTCAGGGATCTTACTTTTGTATTGAAAGTATTGAATTTTTCTATAAATTTTCAATCGCAATTCATAGGGTTAGAATTACTCTGCCGCTTCGGACACATAACAATCTTTGGACACAATCCATCTGAATTTAGACACTCGGAAACAGTCTCACGGCATCGATTTTGAATAATTAATCATACATAAAAAATAACATTGATAACTATTAACAGCACAGGAATACTGAGATGAAAATTTGGTGTTTAAATGATTAAATTAAACAATCCTTTATAAATATTCTTCGAGAACATTATGTCTGGAATGAAGAGTCCGGTCTAAATCTATAGGTATATCTGTTTTTTTTATGCAATGCAAAATTTTTTACGACTTTTTACTACATCACCATTTCACATTAGGTACTGTCATTATTTTTATTAAATAGTTTTTTTTCTGCTTACTATCTCTTATATTTCATCCATGCTTATACAGAGATCAAAACTTTTAATGAACATACATGAACATTTTTGATTTATTTCCAGTGATTGTTGAACAGATGCACTGCAAATTATATATTTGTGACTTTGCATTTTATTTAAAAATGCTAAATAATTTGAAAAAATACTGAAAATAAATCAAATACAATAAACAATTTTTTTCTTGTAAGTATTTCATTTATTTTCTCTTATTTATTTTATGAAAATAATTAAAAAAACAATAATTTTTTCTTGTATAAGATTTATTTTCAACATTTTTTCAAATTATTAAGCATTTTTAAATAAGGAAAATCTAAAGTCACAAATATAAAATTTGTAAATTTCTTTAATGTAAATCAATTTTGAAGAAATCTATAAAGATCTCTAAATTGAATGTTGACACGTAGTTAATAACAGTGATTAAAGACATATTTGGCTTAACAAAGTACAAAAGGGATCAGCCCCCTAACCATGATCGCCCAAAACAATATTAAAACCTCACTGAGAGCGGGATGGCGCTATACGCAACATGAGCAGTGTCTCTGTTTCAATATTGTTTTAACCTTGCTATAAGCGATCATGGTAAGGCCCCAGTAGGGCTAGTAGGGCTAAAGTATTTGTATCGTCATCGTGAAATATTACTATGTACAGGGGCCTTACCATGATCGCTTATAGCAAGGTTAAAACAATATTGAAACAGAGACACCGCTGTTTCTGCGTATAGCGCCATCCCGCTCTCAGTGCGGTTTAAATATTGTTTTGAGCGATCATGGTTAAGGCGCATAGTAGGGTCAATCATAAAAATTCACTGCAGAAAAAACCGGTTCTCTTCATAAATATTGAATAAAAAAATCGTTAAAAAAGATATGTTATTATTCAACGCATTCTTTAGAGGATGGTCTTTTTAATTTTTTGATAAATTAATTAAAACTTGGTTAAAATGTGACCCAAACATGCCTCGATTTTAAAACTTTAAACCTAATCGCGTCGTAAATATTAGGTTAAATCATATACTTTCGATTTCAATAAATAAAGTGAACAATATCCTAGAGGATGGTGTTTTTAGATTTTTTTTATTTGCTTTTGTTAATGTTTAATTTAAATAATTCATCTTACGCGTAAAGGTTTGCTTAAATATTCTCCTCACTCTCACTCACTCACTCCTATGAAATCAGTGCGGGACGAAAGACGCAAGGTCATTGGGAGCACTATGCGCCTTAAGGGGGCTGTACGGTTGAAAGTTTCGCCGCGGTCGGTAAGTGCTTTGTGGCCTAGTGGTTAAGGCGTCAACACGGTATGTTGGAGACGAGGGTTCGAGTCCCGCCCGAGAAGAATTTTTTTCTCGATTTTTGATTGATTTTCATCATTTTTTCAGATGCACAGCGTTCAGCAAGATTATCAATAAACTTCTTCACAAATAACTTTAAAATTCGTTTCGATGGCGTGTAATATTTAGACATATTATTAGATTGCTTTAAATACACGACTTCAGTATTAAGAGCTTATCGAAAACGATACGACCTGCGTTAACACGTTAGCGAGTATAGTAAACTAGTGTATAATCGATAGTACTCGTAACTCGTGGAAAGGCTGATGTACCTATATTATAGTTACAGACTCACTAATCATTAGAGGCATGAGCATAAACTTAATAGGATTAAATCCATGGGCATGAATAAGTATACTCCAAATTCCAATACATCAGCCCCCGTAGCATAAACACCGAAACAGTATGATAAAACGATATATTGATATGAACTGTCGAAATATATTGAACTTAATGGCTACATTGAAATTTTATCGACATTAATATATTTTACAATGCCCAAAATAACAATACCAATATCTAAAACATACTCAAAACTTCAAGATACCTAAAAAAACTAACTTTTTAACCGACTTCAAAAAAGGCGGAGGTTCTCAATTCGATGCGTATGTTTTTTTTGTGTGTATGTTACGCGATTACGCCGCCAGTTGTGGACCGATTTTCAAATATTTTTTTTGTATTCGATAGAGTATACTCCAAGGGTAGTCCCATGGTCACCAAAGTCAGGATCTGATGATGGGATCCTATGAAAATCGAGGAAAACCCTTAAATTTTAAGGTGTTTCCAACGTGTTTTGTGGTGTATGTTACGCGATTACTCCGCCAATTGTGGACCGATTTTCAAAATTATTTTTGTGTTCGATAGAGTATACTCTTAGGGCGGTCACAAAGTCACCGAAGTCAGGATCTGATGATGGGATCCCATGAAAATTGAGGGAAACGGAAAAGGAGAACCCTTTCTTTCACTAAAAAGATTTCATTCACAAAAAATTTCAGGGTTTTTCCTCGATTTTTATGGGATTCCATCATTAGATCCTAACTCTGGTGACTTTGGGACCACCCTTGGAGTATACTCTATCGAATACAAGAAGAATTTTGAGAATCGGTTCTCAATTGGCGGCGTAATCGCGTAACATACACACAAAAAAACAAAATCGAATTGAGAACCTCCTCCTTTTTTGAAGTCAGTTAAAAAGCTAACTACAACATAGGTGATATCATTTTTTTTCACAAAAACATAAACCCTCATGGACATACAATGAACATACTGTTTTTCCAACTATTTATTTCGGATGATTTGACACCGACAAGCAAAGATATGTAGTCACTTGCAAAGTGGAATCTTCTTCTTCTTCTTCTTATATATAAAAATGAAACGCTGTGTGTTAGTCGCGCTAAAACTTAAAAATGGCTCGACAGATTCTTACGAAATTTTCTGTATGTGTTTGAATAGGTTCAGGGAAGGTTTATATGTACGTAACAATCGGGCAGGACAACGTCTGCTGGACCCACTAGTAGCTAATAAACATTATAAAGTACCTACTTACGGAATATTAATAACATAAAATCAATTTGTTGAAAATTAAGTATATTCAGGGAATCCAAATCCGTGTCAAATTTCACCGGAGGAAGATTGCGCAACGGAGGGAGACTCTGTACCAGGGTCGCCTGCTTAAGTACCTCCGTCTTACCTATTTCTACCGCAAATTAACGGTGCTTGCATTACTGTTCCGGTTTAAAGGGTAATATGGCAGGTGGCAGGTAAAATTACTGCGTGGCGTGACTTTACATCTTATGTCACAAGTTGGCAACGTATACACTTTGGTTGTTGTGGGAGTTGCAGTTTTGCTGCAAATCTCACATGAACCTGTACTATAGGTGACTGTTACCACTTACCATCAGGTGGGCAGTATGTTTGCCAATATAGTTGTAAAAAAAACAAAATTTCGTGTACGAATTTTTTGTTCAATCTCCATAATCCGATTTTTTTTTAAATTTGAAATACCTCTCTCTCGCTCTCTTTCCCTTGTCTCCTTTTCATTTGTGGCCGGGCCTCCTCGTGGCGCGGCGCCAGAACATTCTGTCCTGGGTTGTCGTTTGCGGCAGATTTTGAGCTTTCAAGTCCCTTTGTACATTGTAACACCATGTAGGAGGCGGCCTTCCTCTTCATATGGGCGGATTGGGGATATCTAACACTTTGCGGACAATGTGTGTATGTTCCCGTCTCATTATATGGCCATACCACCTAAGTCGGCCTTTCTTCAGCTTATCAGTAATGGGAGCAGTTTTAAAAGAACCCCGAATTTACTCATTCCGAACCAATTCGGGAATTTGAAAAATCCTGTTAATGCAGAAAATAAATCAAGTTAAATATATCAAGCTTTATTACCATTAAAATTTACTCGAATAACCTACCTCCTAGGTATTATTTTTTTATAATAATTATTAAAATTAAGTACAACGTCTAAGTTTCTGGCAATCTATCTTATCTTTCTTTAATAGAGTCAACACACCATCAACAGCTCATATACGTCCCCACGAGGGGCCTCCCCTAGTCAAACACAGTTTGATTGTAAAAGTACCTACTATTAAACATCATTCCTTCGTCTAGCAAAATAATACAATCATTCAAGAAATGAAAACATCGCATAGCTGCAAGCCGAGGTTAATTTAAATTTATTTTAAACTAGCTGTGCCCGTGAAATTTGTTTCGCCTTAAAAGTTCAAAGAAAAAACTGTAAATCTACTTTTCCGCGGGAACTACTAACTTTTCCGGGATAATAAGTAGCCTTTATGTTAATTCCTGTCGTAATCCCTCTACCTACAAAATTTCATCCAAATCTATTCAGTAGTTTTTGTGTGAAAGAGTAACAAACATCCATACATACATACTCATAAACTTTCGCGTATTAATATTAGTTAGGATTTGAAGTATTTGAAATAACTGTGGAATTTAAAATGCGTCACATGCAAGTAAATTTTAACACGTGACGCGGATCGAACAGGATTCAAATTTAAAATGCGGATTCAAAAATTAAGCCAAATTCAACAGATAATCCGGATTAAGAGAATCCGAATTATTCGGATTGCTAATCCCTAATTATATTGTAATTCGTTAAATAATCGCAATACTGTGGTTGTATTTGTGTACAATACATTTATATTATACGAACAAATCTAAGGCTCGTATTAATAGTCGCATCTCAAGTGCGAGCTCGCTCTTGAGATGCGACTATTAATACGAGCCTTAGAGACGTTTGTAATAAATGACAAGAAAAAGAGGTTACAAAGATGAGCTTAAACATGTTCAGAAGCTTTTTATCATCAATCAAGAAAAATCTATGAAAACACAAATAAAAATGATTAATATTCTACCTACATGTTGATCGTTTTTATGTGGCTTTGAGCACCATGTCAACAAGGAAGGTCAGCAATCATATAAAGACGGTCATTATAAATAAATTTACTATATTAGGTTCGAAATTTTCATATTTTTTCAATCTGGGTAATCTGAATTTGCAAGTTTTTCTAGTTTACTAGTGTTAAAAATATAAAATGGTATTGCCAATTACGCCATAACACAAACATATGATATGATACATTTAAGTCATTGGCGAAATGTTTTAAAGAGATAACACACTTGATTACATATCAAATAAATGGAATTCCATTCGAGGTAATCCAAAGTAAATAAATAGTACGGGCAAACTGATAAAGGTTGGTGGAAAGGTGACGCATTACTCTACTAACGTCATAATCACCGCAAATTAAACAAAGAATCCCACCCCTTAGCCGTGGTAATAGTATAACCGTGCCTTAGCTACAAAAATACTAAAATCAAAATTTAATTAGTTTCTTGGATAACTATCATGTAAATTCTGTTAAGATTAGCATTATTAACTATAGTATTAGATTACAGCATACAAGCTGTCTTACCTAAGTCTTACCTATTTCTGCCGCAAAGCGGCAGTGCTTGCGTTGCCGTGTTCTGGTTTGAAGGGTAAGAATGGCATTGAAATTACTGGGTACCGTGACTTTACATCTTAAGTCACAAGTTGGCAACGTACACTGTGGTTCTTGTGGGTTATGTACTCCGTGTTGTGGGGGCTGCGATTTTGCTGCAAATCTTACAGGAACCACATGTATTATAATTATGTGACTGTTACCAGTTACCACATACTATCAGGTGGGCAGTTTGCTTGTTTGCCAACTTAATTGCAATAAAAAAAGCAAATCTTTATTTAATCTTTAAATAAGCTATTGAGCATTTAAAACATGCAAAATTAATTAAAAGCAAGATATTGGTAACTATTGTAATGTGTACCTAACCTACATACGGGACTGAGCCAAACAAAATTGTATTTTTTGTGAGATATTTTTTATTTTAATCTTTTTTAGTGAATTTAATACCAGCTCGACAGAGTAACTTGAAATGATACAACTTATGGTCAAAAAACATGCCTATTGTATTTTAAAAAGTAACCTCCAACTCCTTATAATCAAAGATCCTTCCATCAGCTCGGTTCGTGACTACCAGGCGCAAATAACTGAATAACTTAAAAAAACATGAAACGCGTTGGACGTGCCTATAACATTAAGGGGTTTCCCTCGATTTAAGATCTCTCACATCATCAGATCCTGACTTTGCTAATATCGGGACCAATCTGGAAGTATGACCCTCTCAAACAAAAACAAAAGGTTTTTTCAAATCTGTGAGGTGAATGACATAGAGTTATGAGGTAATAAACATAAAAAAGAACACATTCGAATTAAAATGGATAGACTAAACAAAAGTCTTTTTAAAAATCTATAAAACATCATACTTTTATGCAATATTTAGTCTACTTTTTCATACTAGTTGAGGCTCAAAAAAGATAACAACACAACAAAATAATGTCTGTTATCATTAACCTAATGATAATTACGAGTCATTCTTCCAACGTAACCTATCTAATAAACTGCTTGATTAGAATAGATCTAGCTGTATGCGTAGGTGTCAGTACCAAAGGAGTAATCTATTTGTAATTTGGTCTATTTCACAATTATCTTAAACAGATGACATTTTTCGATTACGTTCACCTACGTTTTTGTGCCTGGATTGCATATTATGTAGATCATTTATTATGGCGGGAAATATGATCAAGATACCATATTCTGGCAAATAAATTATCATTACTGACACTTATTAACAAACACACTAACGGCCTTATTAATAAAAAAAATACGGATTGGTTACTCCGTGTTTTTCTTGTTCCCGCACATGTCGGCTGTCATATATCAACTAAGAGTAAACACGAAATAACTAAGCCGAGGATGATCCAAGGAGTAACATTTTTATTAATACACTCGTAAGGGATTATTTTTCAATACTTTGCAGACAATAGTTACTTCGATCCAACCTTTTTTTTCCGGGGGGAATTGCGCAACCGCACCGTACCCGCCGTTGGCTAGACGGCGGGCGTGTGTGGGGCTGGCCCGGCAGAGTGCCAGGCCGACCCACTAAAACCCACCGGTGTTCTCCCAGCCCTTATGGGCGCGCATGGTAAGGTCCACACTGCGACTACCACTACCAACGCGCCCGGGTAAGCCCGACCAAGATGGTCGGGCTATCGCCAAGGGGGGATTGCCCGAGAACACCAGGGCAATCCCCAGACGGAGGGCCTTACGGCGGCGTACACGGGGCCAACCGTGCACGCAGGCCTCCACGAAACTTCGATCCAACCTATATATTTCCAACTACTTGGCACACGTTCTATATACTTCTTGGCTGGTATTCCTTTCCCCCTGTCTTGTGACGAACGGAAGAGCAGCTGGGGGGGATTTTAGTGGGGAGGCCTGGGCCGAGTACGGCCTAGGGAGTCCCACACACCGTCGTAGTTTACTCGACCACGAGGAATACGTAAATGCATTTTCCCCCTCCCAAAAAAAAAGGTTCTATATATACGTACTTCCAGCTACAGGCATTCCCCAAATGAGGAGAAATTTGCCTTTAACTACACCGCGTTGGCCATACCGATAGTGTTGTTTTTTTCGAGTCTCTCATCTTTTTAACCCCCGACTCAAAAAGAGGGTGTTATAAGTTTGACCTGTCTGTCTGTGTGTGTGTGTCTGTCTGTGTGTCTGTCTGTGGCACCGTAGCTCCTGAATTAATGAACCGATTTGAGTAAGGATTTTTTTAATAGAAAGCCTTGTTCATCGCGGTGGTTCTTAGGTATGTTTTATGAAAATCGGATTAGCAGTTCAAGATCTACAAGCACTTTGCCAAGACGAGGTAGCTATTTTTTATTAGCTGCGTTTTGGATCAATTGGTATCTATTAGAATTAATTAGAAATTCGAAAAGAATGAAATAATAAAATTTAAAAAAACCCCCGACCTAAAAAATCATTCTAAAAAGTATAAAAATAATCTTTTATTAGCTCCCTTTTATAACTTGATTAAAAGTACCTATAGATTTATATTTTTAAGATGAGAATCACCGTGTCGGGGGACCGCTAAATTCTTACCTCAATCAAGTTTAATATACCCAAAATACAAATAAAGAAATAATTTGAAACCGTTCATTAAACGTAGTAATTGACAGATGATTGATTAATTTTACTTCTTCATAATATATAGCGGTCCCCGTCGTGGCTATTGTCATCTTCTTAAAGATATAATTAGGTACTTTTAATCAAGTTATAAAAGGGAGCTAAGAAAAGATTATTTTTATACTTTTTAGAGTAATTTTTTGGGTCGGGGGTATTTTTAAATTTATTTTCTGCTTAGTAATAAATAGCATTATTGTGATGAAGTGCAAGAAACATAATTAGGTACTAAAGGTAATTACATAATACAGCATAAAATCTAGATTTCTAATCTTTCCTAAGAAAATTCGGCAGTAAATTTTATTACTGTTTTACCAATATCAGAGACTTTAATTTTATATTGACAAAATTATAAGCATTTTGCAGTTTTGGTATGAAGCACATGAAATTTCTAAAAACTTAATCTTACTACTCGTATTAAGATATCATCATTTCATACTAGATTTCGTATTTTTCTCGTGTTCTAATTTTATAATCACAGATTTTGATATGTAAATACTAAAATTATATCTAAAGCAACCATTAAAATTTTCAAAGTTTTTTAAGGATTACTCTTAAATATGTATAAGTCAAAATATCAAACATTTGTAAACTTTAAGAATTTCAAAACCGAAACTCCTTCAACTACTGGACTATGGGCACTGTGTAGAAATCCTACTACATTGTACGTATGTACAAATTATTTATATAGTTGACTTGTTAATGCGTTGCTGGTGGCTGCGTAGAATATTACTTTGTTTAAGAATAAATTTTCGGATGAATGTTATACTAACATTCTAATTATAGACTGTAGCATAAAGAAATAAAAACAATGCCATTGACTGGATGGTTACCGAACCTAGATAGGTAACCAATATCGATAACTTAGCTCACACCGTATATCTGTTCGAAACTTATGGAACAAACTATCAAATTGATTCGCAATAATACATATTTATATTTATATATGTATATCCCTACGATACGTATGAATATTTTTTGTATGAGTAATATCAGTTTTCTTTGTAAATTCTTCACACATACGATTGGCAATGATTTGTCTTGTCTACACTAAATAAAGCTGTGATCGAAAAGTACACAATACCTACGTACCTATACCTACCTATCTATAATATTCTTATAAATCCTATGCAAGTAACGCCTGGCGTTGTCATCGATGTTAAACTAAATAGGTCAGCTAAAATACATGTGTTTGCTCTAGTTATGTTAATCAAAATTATTAGAAAATCAAAGAAAACCTGCTGTGCTGTTGCTTAAACATGATTCATGCGCCCAGGGTTCGCATGGTAAAAAGTGCAATGAACTCTCGTGTCAATTGCTGACTGTGCTAGGTGCTGGCACAGTCCGCAACATAATGAATTGTTTGCTATAGACAACTTAATGAATTGCTTTCCAATACGTGGATCACAAAGACCTGTGAAAGTATACCTGTCTAACAAGATTTGCAATTGAGGAAGTCACAGGTTGACAATGATGCAAAGCAAAGGCAAGCACTAATATCTTCAACTGATCTTACAATTTTGAATAACGTAGTATATTTATTGTCA
Organism: Schoenobius gigantellus; assembly: GCA_963935595.1. Classification (NCBI taxonomy): domain Eukaryota; kingdom Metazoa; phylum Arthropoda; class Insecta; order Lepidoptera; family Crambidae; genus Schoenobius; species Schoenobius gigantellus. The sequence goes on along the minus strand of OZ012547.1, from coordinate 27,084,067 downwards.
AAGAGATATTCAACCGTTATTTAGTAACCTACTCTAAGACTGGTTAAAATAATATTAAACTGGCGACTTTTTCCAATATGGCATAATTATGCAAACTTATTAAAAATATACACTGACTTTTCGTAATCATTTTGATGACCGACTTATGGAATTGATATTGGTATTAGTTTGACAAAACTAGGTCAAAGTAGAATTGTACCTTCATACATAGATATTTTACTAAATTCACTAGGATGTATATGAACAAATATTTATTTGTAAATTTTTTCTTAGTTAGAATAATTTTTTATAATTACTTCAATAATTTGATTAGCATTTCGATCCATTTTCCTGTGATAATTCTGTACTTTCCTTATTTCCTGCAGTCAAAACAATCCAGACGATAACGTCGAATCTATAAAAAAAGTATTAAAATACGATAAGTTACTAAATTCTTTAAAGAAACAAATTGCAACCCCCCTAGAAGTTGAATCTTCAAAAATTCCTTCCAAGTGGATGTTGGCACCAAAATGAAACCTGCTGGTCAAATTACATATTTTCATTTGAAAAAATAAGATTTAATTTTCCACAAATACTTCTGTAGGTACCTTCTTCTTCTTAATAGTTTTTTTCATATGTGGAATAAACAAATATTTTTTTTTAAAATAACATTAAAATGTTATTTTTATATATAATGATTTTATACTTGCAAGAAATACATGACGTAATAATATAGCATCACCTACTTAATCATTTTTTGTGTTCCTATGAATTCGTCCACGAAGGTGTTAGTTTTATAAATAGTTTTTGGTCACAGTCTTAATCTTACCGTTTCATTTGCATTTGGCAGGATGGACCTTTGTAGTTTTTGCACTGGATATGTCTGTCTCCATCCAAAAAGTCTCACTAACTTATCCGCCACATCTTCACAGCGAGGTGTAGAGTCCTTCATCGTAACTGCAGATCACTTGCACAACTACAACATTATGTGTATTACTTTTCGGAATGACTCACTAAATCAATTTCAGAATTTAACACTGGCGTAAACACAAATCACTTTCTGCAACAATGTGTTGTTTACGCGTCAATCACAACATTGCCAATGCCACGACACGAATGAAAACGGAATTCTACGACGCTACCGGCATTTAGCTGATACAAGTTTATCAGTCAGCAAACACCGCTAGACCTTGCAGTCGGACGTGCAAAAGTACGAAAAAATTAGTTAGCTTGCCGCCTCGAGCAGCCGTTATCGCCGTCCTTATCTGATGTCCAATCCCCCCTACAACACATTCACTTCACGCGGAATCAACAACGGTATGCTTTATCTCCAATCGAAATTGCACCAAGAATCTCACGATGGACTCAGTGATAGGAATGAAAGCGATGGTCTTTACAGCGTAGTTCTTATAACATGTCACGCAGATTCTAACCATTGCTATTTTTAGTCTTTGATCAACATAACAAATCCGATGGATTCACTCTTTATGATATACAAAATATAGAATGAAAAACATATCTGTACATTAAAAAGTAAACGGTGATTGACTTCCATATGGTCTAATTAAAACTTTAGACACATTGAAGAGATAAGCGGAATATTTGAAGCAGACCAGTTATGGTCAAAACTACTATCCGTATAAAAACGTGTTGGGTAAACTGGAATCAGCTGTTCAATATTCACGAAACGTTGATTAAAGAAAACCCAAAACAGAGTAAAATATGTAGTACCGCCATGTAAAGAACCTAGATAGACAAAATAATCAGATAATGACAAAACAATTTCGTATGATTAAACTAAAAAATTTAGAAACGCATCAAAGACATGTGTAATGTATAATAGGTAGCTTAATTGCCGTCAATTTGTGATTACAACAAAGTAACAAATTAGTAGTTTAACGTTGATTGGTGTTGAGCGCTACTTTAATCAGATGAATTCCTCAGAAATCGTTGACTACAAAGCAAATATAGGTTTTGCTTACAACTACGTGTATGGATCTATCTTGTGAAACAGAAGCTAATTGAAAGATTGTGTAAATAATAAAAAGTGTCGATTTGGAAATTATATAACTTTTAGAATTTACTTATGAAATCAATATTTATGCAAACATCAGGCTATCTATGTGCCTAAAAAGCGTACATAATTAAATCAAAAATGGTCAACCTCGAAACCTAAAATAGGAAGTTAGCCACGTTTATAATAGTTTGTTATTGCCAAACTTATTCCACTGACAACTGACATAGCTGGCATAGGTTGCCCTCCATTGGTATGTACGTGGGAGCACAGACATCTACAAGCAACGAGAATTGCCTTAACAATTATCAATTAAGATCATCCAACGGAATTCAACGAAGAGATCAAAGTGAATCATTCATAACAGCATAAAAGCCTCGCGCCATGAATCTACTATAGGATGTTTATGTAATCCATGAGAAAATTTTGAATTTTCCTAGAGATCTGTTCTGTTTAAACAAAGCAGCGTTTTCTCGACATTTTCTCTCGATGTCTGCAGTCGGAAGATAATGGAACATTAGAAAAGTTCGCAAGGTTCGACGTCGAAGACGTGACATTGCTTTCTACAAGGGATCTGGGTATCTAGATCGTTGTCGGTTATTATGTTACCGACACACTCGGCAAGCAACAATGCCGAGTACCCAGTGTAATACTGCGACCATGATTGGCATCAGTCACACTGCAATCTATTGACAATAGCCGTCACCGTAAATTAAACTGCCTGTTTGCTTCAATGTTTTAAATGTACTGTGCTCATTTTTTTTATTCTATTATTTCAATAAAGCTATACATCATAGATTACAAAATCTAAATAAAATAGGAGGAAGGTGATTAGTTTTAAATACAGGTTTCAAATTTGTAACCAAAGTGATTATGTTGCCACACAATCTTCAATTAGGTTTCTCAAAATGTAATCCAACAAAATCTTTGTGGTTTCTATTAGGGCAAACTATGAACTAATTGAATTGAGGACCTCTTTTTTAGAATTTCTTTCTAGAACAGTGTCGATTCACATAATTTCACAATTCAAATAAGCTTTTTCTAGTTTAAAAAATGAACCACTGCTGTACACGGCATACGATAGAATCGTGACAGTTGAAAGGAAGTATTGTGGGTAATTTGTATCAATAAATGTTAATTAAACAAAGGGCTGCATAGGGGGGGTAGATGCTTTCAAATAAAATAGTCCAAAATCTATTTGAAACGTTAAAAAAATAATGTTTATCAATCTCCTTTTTCAGAAGTTATTAAGATTACTTGTTCTAAATCTAAAAATGTTAGAAGCGACCCAGTAAATGGACTCAGAAAAATTCATTTCAAATTCCCGTAGTCGAAAAGCCTACCTCTTCCTCATTGTATTGGAGTTAACATGTAAATATGAAACAGCATATTAAACAATGTGAACGTTTCATTGCTATGGCGAGCACAGGAGCATCGGACTATCGTGCAGTCATGCAACAACGGGTGCGTACCGTTGGACAGTAAACGTTTTAGCTTAACAATCTTTAACAAAAGGAAGGTATATTAAGCCACAAACTTGTCTGCTCTGCAAGGCTAAGCGGTGTGTTATAAATGAGATGAAATTGAAATTAATTGTCAATCCACAGTCAATAGAACAGGTGACCGATCGTGATTAACATATAGCACTAAATCACGCTAAGCATTAAAGTCAAGTTCTGTCGAAAATTATTGAGTTCCGTTTTTCACGCGCATTACGCCACCAGCTGTCCAACTTGGCGAAAAATTCAAAATGCAAAACATACAATAGAATCACGCAACACAATGCCGAATTGCCACTTGATCACTGTCCACAGATTATGTAAGGTATGTACACTTTAAACTGACGATACAGTCTACATTTCAAGTCACTCCAAGTGCATACACAAGCCCAGTTTTAATATTTAAAGAATTTCGGTGTGAGATTACTTTACAGACTAATTTTGGAGATGTAAACAAACGAGAGGCTGTGCGGCAAGCAACTGGCTTAACTTTCATGCGCGTGCGCCGGTCGGAGCGCGCCGGGCAGGGGGGGCGGCGGGTCACCGCCCCCCTGCCCCAGCAGTAGCCGCCATTGAGGTGTTCGCACGCCGTGTAAACAATAGACACCTGTACCACCACAAACTGAAATACTCAAATCGTTGTGTTGAAAATGCCAACAGAACGTTATCTTTGGTAGCACTTACTAATACTCGTATTCATGCTTCTTCAATGAACGACTCTTTGATGTGTATTTTTTTAACGTAACATCAGAGAACACACAAGAACTCATAAATAAAAAACAATAAAAATAAGTAACAACAAAATTGATAACAATTCATAAGAAACAATAAAACACGAAACGAAGCTAGACAAAGCTTACAATTTTTTAAACGGTTTTATTTTGCCTTCCCTATTTGTTTGGGTCAAATCTTGCAAGTTAAATTTGACCACTTGTCTGTCCGATTGAGCTAAAACTCAGTATACTCGTACACCTTAAGTTCTGATGACAATATGCAATTATGATTAATTATTACTTATTATCTTCACTTTCAATAAAACCGTTTAGGAAAAAATATATTTTATTATTACTGTTGGTAACGTACTGTCCGAATATGTAGCCATAGTGTTTTTTTTTCAGATGAATATAAGGTCAACATTTTGAAAACTTTTGCTCAAGTGAAATTCATTTGCTAAAAATTAAATCACATGTTATATTATGCAAACAACAACAATACTACTAATTTACTATTATGAACCCATATTTAATTCTGACCGTAAAGGGTTTCGTGCCTCAAAAGGAAAAAAACGTAACCCTTATAGGATCACTTTGTTGTCCGTCTGTCTGTCAAGACCTGTTTCTTGGGAATGCGTAGAGATATCAAACTCAAATTCGTATCAAATACTCGGGTCTATAATCTCTTTCGGCTGTAAGAAAATCATACTTGTAAGTCAACGCAATCAAAGGATTTATGACCGTTTATGTTGCATATTTTCGCATATTTTGGAAATCAAAACCTAGAATCATGAATTTTGGCACGAAGCAAGGTCTTATAGCACAATCAGTTTGGGGAAAAATATGAAAACCGTCAATATTTCATAGTTAGGAAATAACATACATCGAAAATTTTGTACGGAGCCTCGGTGCGCGAGTCCAACACGCACTTGACCGGTTTTTTTTATTTATAATTGACTTCGCAGCGACTTCACCCAAGCGAATATCCTCACTCTACTTAAACCCTGAATTCCTGTTTATGTAGTGTAGACCATGGAAAGTAACATCACGAATATCACAATCAAGTCAGCTCCTCCGTTTTCACATTGCGCTAAAGTTTAAATTTGATAAAACGTTCGTCGTAATTCAATGCAAAGTACCTATAGGGGTGCAGTTGGGGGTCAATAGTGTGCGAGTGCCGATGCGTGACTTGCGCGAGCGCAGAACCGGAACGTCGTCGTCGTTTCAACGCGGGGTGCCAGCAGTTTACGATTGGACTGGACAAAATCAAGGCAGGAAAAAAAAGGATGGTTCCTTTTTTTTCCACAGCTGGGCTCCATTGTTCGTTTTCCGGTCAATTTTGGTTCAATTATAACAAATAATCGGAATAAACCTTGATTTTCTTCAGAAAAAAACTTTCTACAAAGTGTCATCGGATAATCGTATATAATTTATAACTTATTATGCGTATAATACGGCCGTCTATTTCTACCCACAAATCAATAAATTATTGTTAGTGAGTAGATATAGAAACTAATAAAAACAATTTATTTATTTAGGATAGAGTTACATTTGACAATTTTGTGGGATAAATTGATTTATAGCAAGCATATATTTCAGCAATTTATTTGATAATAAAATTCAACATTACTTTATGTTAAATCTTGTGCCAAAACAAATATTGAATTATGTCAAACAAGTAATAATTTATTACAGTAGTAAGTATTAACTAAAAATAAACAAAGGAACCAAAAAAAGGTAATAATGTACCTACACGTACAAAATACCAATCGCATTCAGTACTTAAATGAATCATAATAATATTATAAAGTCTGCTGAACTAAATTTTCTACGAGTAGAGCCATCTGTAGATTTCACGTCGAACTATGCTATCAACGTGACGATTGGTTAGTCAGAAACCGCCTTAGTGGCCCATAACATTCACAAGTACATATTCGAGGGAAAAAATACTATACACTTGCAAATTAAAGTGTTAAATATTGTAAAAAATTAATTCAAAACAGACACAATTCATATTTACATACAGAATTTAACAACAAATGTTTCCAGCTAGCAGTAAGCCAGTTTGGTAAAAACTTTCAGTATGTCTTAACAGATGGCAGCACAGTATACTTAGTAAGCACAGACCACAAAACAAGTACGATAGAAGTTTGTTACAGGGTGAATCACCCTTTCTAAGCTTGGGGAAACTTTATTACGCATGCCACGCTATTTTTGCCACCTGCTAATTTTATGAATTTCATATTAAGCTTGGCACTGTGGTAAGTACTAAGCGTTTTGAACGAAGCTATGAAATAGGTAATTTGCAAACTATATTATACTTGGTTCTAAGTAATTAGGTAGGTAGGTACTTATTTGTTTATGAAACGCTTAAGATTTTCTAAATTGAGAACATTTAACAGTAAATGTTAAAATAAATATGACACTCATACATAAAATACTTTAATTAACAAAACAAACTACAAAATACTAAATTTCTAAATTATTTATTTGGAGTTACATACTTTTTGAAATGAGATTTTTTGAGTGGACTATTTTGCTTTACATGCTATGCCTACTTATTTACTTGAAATATGTTGAAAGGCACATATCGTTACTCTAATTTACTTAAAAGGTCAATCTCTGGAAACCCAATAAATGCTCAGACCGGCTGGCGATCGCCGCACAACCTACTCACAGCATTGTTCATAAATCCATTTACATGATTAAATTGTGTCGTAGTTATAATATTCGACACAGAACTTGAAATATCTTTACCTATGTTATATCGTTATCAGCTTTTTTATTATCAATTGCGAATTCTTGAACAATTATCCTAAATTACACAGTGTGTTTTCAAATTTTGAATTCATATGTACGTATATTCGACGCTTTTACGGTGAAGGAAAACATCATGAGGAAACCTGCATACACCTGTAAAGAAAAAAATTATTTACAGGATGTGTGTGAAGTCAACCAACCCACACTTGGCCAGCGTGGTTGACTAAGGCCTAATCGCCCTAGTTTAGAGTAGGCTCGAGCCCCTCGGTGGGGACGTATATGAGCTGTTGATGATGATGATGATGACACAGTCATTCACTGTCTTTATTAAAGGAGAAGGTTCTATGTGCAGCTGTATGTTTACTGATTTCACTATTCGAAAGAGTAACTCCTATTGTCACCAAGTTAGGATCTGATAATGAAATCCCAGGTTAATCGAGGGAAACCCGGAATTCTATATGCGCGTACAATGTTTTTCAAAGGAGTTTACCTACGTCTGGTTGTCATCAACTCATGTTATGTAACTCATGGTGAAAGGAGAGAGGAATTGAGAAAAAAAATTTCGATCCAATTTAGAGAGCATTCGTCATTTTATTTGAAGTTATTCGGGTGTTTATGTCGATTCAGTTATCGGATCAAACTGAGGCGATTTCCGCGCAGTAGGTACGGTTTGCATGAAAGTATTTTAACCGACGCGATTAGTCGCATGAGTAACAGCAACATATAAGAGACACAGGGACACAAGGAAATAGTATAGTTACGGGCAAACAAATTAGAATCATTGAAGTTACTGTTAGAAAATATTATATTTATTAGATAGATAATATAATTTATTTAAAAGATAATGGTAATGGCCCTGATATCGACCAAAGTGTAATTCTGAAAAAAAAACTATCTTAAGTACACTCTACCTTACCTATCTCATGTCATAAGATTCTTCTTTCGCTAAGAAAAGCAAAATTCTTCGATATGAGAAAAATCACTAAAAGCTTCACATCATTTCATGTTCGATAAACATCAAAGCAGAGTCTGTAGTATCAGAGTGGAATAAAAATCTTCCGACAAAAATTCGTGTGTTCATGTTTCTTCGTAGGTACTTCAAATATCACTTTTTATTTTTTCAGTATCGCGATAGAATATTATAAAAGTTAACTAATGAGACTGTGTCAACGACGCTAAAAATTTGCATTAAGTCACGTCAAAGGTTGAGGCAAAATTAAACATCTAATACTTTAATAAACATTCACTTCAAAAGCACCATGACTTACCTACATAGACTTTACCTAATTTCAAAATGTATTCAGTGAAAGTGACCATATTTTCCTAATCCTCTCAGACCTATGTATGGATCGTTAGAAACTTGATTTCCCATTTGCTTCTCTGGAACAATGGAGAAGCTACTTATTCTGACGAGAATTTAGAAATCGCTAGGCAGCACCAAGCGTACGTTACTCTATTATATTTTAATGTTAATTCAGCTTTTTTGTTTTATTTAATACTAAAATTAAATAAGATATTAAGCGTCGGTGGCGCTGTGGACTCGGCACTGGCATTCCAATCGGGAAGTTCGGAGTTCGAGACCGCCGTGTACCAATGTGTTTTTCGTTTTCAAATTTCATTTCTACATTTGTCTGACGCTCCTACGGTGTAGGAAAACATCGTGAGGCAACCTGCATACATCTGCGACGAAATTCAAAGGTGTACCTACCTATGTGAAGTCGACCAATTCGCACTGGGCCAGTGTGGTTGACTAAGGCCTAAACACCCTAACTTAGGTAAGGCTCGAGTCCCTCGGTGCATGGGGGCATTATGAGCTGTTGTGATGATAATGAAGATACTAAGGATTTATTGCATAATGTACAGAAAGCTTAAATAAGCTCATCGGCTAATGTGACCCTTTATATGAGTTACTCGTTTCAAATAGGCCCTGAGCCTAATCTAATATATAAAGATGTCTTGTCACAGTATTTGTTACCGAACTCCTCCGAAAGGGCTTGACCGTTTTTTTGAATTTTTTGACTTATCTGGTATGTTATATTTTTATACCCCTTTTTTTTACAAGAGGGAAAATACAGTTTTTACGGTATTCGACAAGGGAATTGAGCTGACTAGGCCACCCCAAGGATATGCAGGACTCGGGTAGAAGACCCACTACCGGCTAAAAACCTTCTAGATACTTCTACCTCCGTGGAGACACAATCGGGATCGGCGTTAGCCATTCCCCGATTGTGCCCCCTGGACATTTTTATACCCCTAGGAGTTGAAAGTGGCAATCTCCAGAAATTTTTGTTTGTTAAGCAAGCTGTATTATAGCGAAACGTAGTTCGCGGACACAGCTAGTTCAATATATTATTTTATTATACACTGACAAGCAAAAATATGAGAGACATTTGCGGAATAGATTATTATTGCTCCATACTATAGGAAATATCGTTGTAAGTATTTAAGTCAATTTTTAAATAATAAAAGTCCACAAATAAAATACTTAACCCAGCGAAAAATTTCAGATGCTTAGTACCTACATTATTTAAAAGAATTAGTAACGATAGCTAAAAATTACGCGATTTCAAGGATAAAATTTAAAAGTTCGAAGTATAAGAGCAAATTATAAAAAATAACTTACATAACATGAAAGGAAGTTCAAATAGGTACCATTTACTTTAGTCCACCGAACCTTGAAATAATCCAACAATGACCAGTAACAAAATAAATCCAAACGTTGACTGAGTCTCAAAATTATTTATTGAAAAAGCAAATTGTTATCAATAAAGAAATAAATTCACGTTCAATACCACTAATACAGCTTGGCGGTAGTATCCGATTTATTTAATATCTCCAACAGTTATCTGTCGCCGCATTCCCGATATTTGCGGTGCACTCGAATTTGCTGACATGTTTTTTCATCGGTCGTCGTTCGATAATCCGATGACCGACATCGGACTTTGTGGGGCGTCTCTGATTAGGTATTTATATCGTGTGTGGTGTTCGTTTGACACCAATTGATATCAAATTACGTTTTGACTAATTGGCAATTAACGCTTCTCTCGCACATTTGCGTCAAACGATGACAGATAGATTTAGTTCTTTAGCAAATGAGAGAATGATAAATTATAAAGGTGTTTCAGGGCTTTAATGAAATTTAAATCGTTAAAGACTGACGATCACCAGCATGTTATCCATGCGTTTATTTAACTTGCAATGTATTTAGGTGTATTGGTTGAACTCTTGCAAGTCAAATTTGAACCATTTTCCGGTTTCCGATTGAGCTAAAATTTGGAAAACATCTTTAGTTCTGATGACAATGACAATTATGCATAATTAATATCGTTGTAAATCCAAAATGGCCGCTGGAACAAAGTTGCCAATTACATATTTTTTGTAAAACACATCCAACATTAGTATCAAATGAAAGAGCTTGCCTCGTAGTACTCGATAAAAAAATTACAATCCAAATAACTACAATAAATATAGTATTTAATCTATGAAAAAAATTATAGAACCATGTCCAGCGATAACTGAAAACAACATTTATAAAAACAAGCTTTTATTTAAATGCTAATAAGAGGTAATTATTTTTATATTTATATTGTAAAAATTAAAACAATAAGTGAATGTGAATTTTATAATCCAAATACCCCCAAATAGATCGTTGAAGTTATAATAAAGTATTAATGTGTGCAAAAACAATAAAACCGCACAGTCACGAGTCGTTGTTCAGTTTGATTCCCTTCCGTTTGATGTCATAATATGCGTTTACATTAGAAAAATCTAAAATTTAACTCGAAAACAAAAAAGATACCGCAACAATAACGGCAAATAATGAAGCTTGTGCAATGGTCCTATAAATCACTTTCATTAAACTACCTGGTTCTATCTGCAGGTGCAGGGCTCGATTCCCCATGGGGGCAGATCCTTTTTTGCCTGGTTTGGTTGCTGGTAGGGCTTCCGAGTCCGTATGGCTAGCTACCACCGTCTTACCTAGGTTTCTCGCTATGTTAAGTTCCTAATAAAATTATTGTGCTCTTTAATGAAAGATAAATCACTTTCATTAAAGAGCACAATAATTTTATTAGGAACTTAACATAGCGAGAAACCTAGGTAAGACGGTGGTAGCTAGCCATACGGACTCGGAAGCCCTACCAGCAACCAAACCGCGCAAAAAAGGATAATGAAAGTGATTTATCTTTTATTAAAGAGCACAATAATTTTATTAGGAACTTAACATAGCGAGAAACCTAGGTAAGACGGTGGTAGCTAGCCATACGGACTCGGAAGCCCTACCAGCAACCAAACCGGGCAAAAAAGGATCTGCCTCCATGGGGAATCGAGCCCTGCACCTGCAGATAGAACCAGGTAGTTTTAACTCTTAACCACTTGACCACGGAGGCGTATTTTTATTTTTTGCAGCTACAGAAACTAATAAGTAATTACTTATTAGAAAAATTCCTACAAAAAAATTTTCAAAAAATAAAAACAGACTTCAAAAACACTGTGTTCGACAAGTCGGTGCCAAATGATGATCTTTGAACGTACCTATGAAAATTAAAGTTTCCCTCGATTTTTCTGAGATCATGACATTGTGACAATGGGACTACAAAAAGAATTACAAAAAGAATTAAAAATCGTCCCACAAATGGCGGAGTTAATGGTAAACATTCCTACGTTAAAACCCTCCCCCTTCGGTTAGTCAGTTCAGAAGTCGGTTAATAATAAACATTAAAACATACAACAGATATTACATCGTCATATGTGTACGGTTTTAACACAAAACTTTAAACGTATTGTTTTCAATCGTAGCCTATGTTTTGTCCATTGTCAATTTTATTTTTATGTGTTGTCTTATTAAAATATTTACGATTGAAAATTGATAAAATCGATAAAAAAAAATTCGTCTCGGGCGGGATTTGAACCCGCGTCTCCAATATAACGTGTTGACACCTAGACGTCTCGACCACCAAGCTAAATTACCAGCCCAGACAAAATCTTTAAGCTATTAATATCTTTTTAAACTTTGTTAAGCAATAACGTTATGATTATATTTTAATTATAATTTTCACTCTAATATTTACAGCTTTCCCATGCTTACCTACTTCTATTCAGTGGCGTATTTGATAATTTTTCGCAGTGACTTGCAATTTCTAAGTGCGCCTATTTTAAGGCTAGTCAGTAGTTTTGCTGCAGTCATGCCGAGCATTCTTATTTCCACGCAATTGCTCACTTTCCGGTGTGAGCGGCCAGTTTCCGTTCAAATAATGTTATCGAAAGTGGTCTCCGAGAGGGCCTTAGTACATTACAGGCAGGCACATTAGGTTGTATAAAATTGAGACTTTTCTCCAATGAAGAACTGGGGTGTTTTTTCTGCATATTAACAAATAAATTTTCGTTAAATTGACGAATAACTGACTAAACACATGGTAGGTAGGCGGTATTGATAGATGAATTTTTGTGTTTTGCGACAAAAAGTATTTCAGATTAAAACAGATACAGAGGTTTCTGAACAAATATACTTAGTTTTCGCTGAAAATACAGATGTGTGAAATGAATAAAAAAAACCTTAACCACTCAATCAAGCGGCCGAGCGACTAAGGTCGCCCAAAAATTTTTGCCGGAAAGTGTTAAGGTGACTATGGTCGCCCTGCGGATCCAATATGGCACCGCATAGTGAATAAAACCTTCTTTAACCAAAACTTTTATAATAGCTTAATGCCTTTGTCTATAGGTTCTCAAATCGTCCGTCCATTACAATTTAATAATATGAAATAGTCTCGAAAAATCTTGTTTTTTTATGGTTTTCTTCGAGGAGTTTAATAACATACCAAGTCACGATTCCTATTACAAACTGTACTCGATAGAGTGATTTCCTTCAATTATTGAAAATATACTGTCCATTTTATTGTAGTATTGTATCGCGTTCACAGATATTTTGTAGGCGTTTGACGTAATCACAAGGGGTGCTCAGCAGAGGGTGACCGAACCGTGGGAGTGAAAATGAGAGTGTCTGTGTTTCATTGCCAAGTTGTGAAACAGTCAAGACGTGATTCCGTAGTCCGTTATTAGGAATCAATCGACCCTGCGTTCGCGCATGCCCTGAGAGCCAAATCGAACGCAACCCCGACTAAATTGTTTCCTGACATTATACTACATATTATAACACTCTGATAATTTGGAAACATCACTACATAATATGAGAACGTCACACGACAAAAAAGACGAAAAATAACATCCTACAATATAAGGAATAACTACATTGCTGGTGATACTTGTACTTGCAAGTGAAACAGAATAACCACGTTGTAATTATGATGAAGAACTCTATGACCCAATACCTTCCAGTTACATTTTTATCAGGAGCAAAAGTTGATGATAATGTATCGACTTAAAAGTCAAAAATATTTTACAAAAAATAAAATCCGACTTCAAAAACACTGAAAAGTTAAAAATAATATAAGAATAGGTACCGACAACATCACATTTCTATATTGAAGTCGGTGCCAAACAATGACCTTCTAGAAAGTCTTAAAATTTGTCACCGACTTAAATATAGAAGTGTGATGTTGTCTATATCATATTCTTATATTATTTTTAATTTCTCAGTGTTCTTGAAGTCGTTTTTTATTTTTTGTAGAATATTTTTTATTTTTAACTTTTTAGTGAATGAAATCTTTTTAGTGAAAGAACCCCAAAACCGAAAGTTATGGTTTCCCCCGATTTTCATGAGATCCCATCGTCAGATCCTGACTGTGGTGACCTTGGGACCACCCCAGTAGTATACTCTATCGAATACAAAAAGAATTTTGAAAATCGGTCTACAATTGGCGCAGTAATCGCGTAACATACACACAAAACACGTTGGACACACCTTAAAATTTAAGGGCTTTCCTCAATTTTCATAGGATCCCATCATCAGATCCTAACTTTGGTGACCATGGGGCCACTTTTGGACCCATGGGGCCACCACTCTATCGAATACAAAAAGAATTTAAAAAAAATATTTTACAAAAAATAAAAACCGACTTCAAAAACACTGAAAAGTTAAAAATAATATAAGAATAGGAAAAGACATCACACTTCTATATTGAAGTCGGTGCCAAACGATGATCTCCTAGAAAGTCTTAAAATTTGGCACCGACTTCAATATAGAAGTGTGATGTCTTTACCTATTCTTATATTATTTTTAACTTTTCAGTGTTTTTAAAGTCGGTTTTTATTTTTTGTTAAATATTTATTATTTTTAACTTTTTAGTGAATGAAATCTTTTTAGTGAAAGAAACCCTAATTTAATACCAGTCGGTTAAAAATCGGCCCATAATTGGCGGCGTAATCGCGTAACATACACACAAAAAAAAACATACGCATCGAATTGAGAACCTCCTCCTTTTTTGAAGTCGGTTAAAAAAAACATACGCATCGAATTGAGAACCTCCTCCTTTCGGTTAAAAATCATTGAAAAGTGAATAAATCAATACAAGGAAAATTTCGACTCGGGCGGGAATCGATCCCGCGTCTTTAGCATACCGTGTTGACACCATAACACTGGGCCGCCGAGCTCTTACCAGCCCCGACGAAATTTCAACTATATTGATCTCCTTTGTACTTTACTTTCTGACCGTATGCAACTTTGTTTGCATTACATCTAACTTTTCCCGTAGGAAAACTTTTTCCGTCAGTTTGTTCCCGTAGGAAAATTATCCTATGTCCTTCCCCTGGTCTCGAACTATCCCTTTACCAACTTTTATCAAAATCGGTTAAGTAGTTTCGAAGCCTATTCAATACAAACAAACAAACAATCAAATCTTTCCTCTTTATAATATTAGTAAAAGTATAGATTAAGGTCAAGTAGTATTTATTCACTGTGAAGAACTACCCATAAACTTCATTCATTTCTTAATTTATTTAATTTATTTTGAAGAACATGCGTCACAAATATAAAAAAATATGTTTTCTAAATTTTTCACTACTGTTTGGCACTTTTTTGAAAATGAATTAAATTGTTATGAATTGAATTATTATACCTACATTCATTTCTATTGCTTTCATTAATTTCTCTGTATTCTTCATCACAAAGGTTGCCAAATATAAATACAAGATTAGGAATAAAACAATGAAATTTTATCTTACAATGTTTAAGATTTTTAAACAAATACAAATTTTATTAAATAGAAAGTTTCCAACAAGATCGAAATCAAATCGAGGGCGTAATGTCTAGACATCCACAAAACTTTTTTCTGATTTTCATATTTTTTTTCAAATCTCTATAAAGGATCCATCTTTTTATTCATGTAAATCACTTTACATCTCTCATGTTCGGTAAGTAGGTCCTTATTACCCCCAAATGGGGCTTGTAGGTGACCAATTAGCGCTCTAGGGTAATAATGTAGCTAGAAAAGCCCTAGGGCTGTAAGTAATTTATTGCCAGTATGATGGTTAGATGTACGCGAACTTTTTGAAATAGTGAAGTGTTTTTTTAATTACCTACCGTCCTAGGGCTTTCCAAGCTACATTATTACCCTAGAGCGCTAATTGGTCACCTACAAGCCCCATTTGGGGGTAATAAGGACCTACTTACCTCACAATCGAGATGTAAAGCAGAGTAGTTAGCTCGGGTGTAAGCACCAATTGCACCCTCGAAATATAGGCGCCCTCGCTGCGGTCGTGCGCCTAATTATCTCGGGCTGCAATTGATGCCTTACAGCCCTTAGCTGCTAATCTACTATTATGTAACGTCTCTTCTGATATTCGGTAAATATTACTTATTTTAGTTTACTTCGCTTAATGTGCAATACGATGTTCAAAATACTTTATAAGTATGTGCATTTTAAGCTATGCAAATGCTGGAGGTACTCGTACATACTTATTATTAGGTTTACACCAGTTACGCTCTTACGCTTTCATTATCCTTTTAAAATGTACAGTAAACAGCACGTCAAGCTCTACAAAACTGTCAAATTTCTCTAATTGATTTTCAACCTTAGACTGTTAAACGTTTAGTTCAAAGTTGATAAAAAAATCATATTTTGGTAGCCTGCAGTGCTGTTGACTGAACGTATTGTTTAATGTGTACTCTGTTGGTAAAATACCGCGTTTTAACGTAGCGAACGTTAAGTAAAACTAAAAACTGGTTCTGTTTAGTTTGATAACAAATGGTATACATACACTAGCTTGCGGAAACACAGCACAATAGTGCGTAGGTCACGTCACACAATAGGTCTGGCTACAGGCCCATTATAGGTACGGTCACCCCGTGCTCTTTGTTCTAGAGAGAATAGAAAAGCAATGTTAATTCCATTCTTTTTAAATAAAATTATGTGAGAAAATCTGATAGCTGGGCGAGATACTTTGCTTCTATAAATGCCAACATGAATTTCCGTATTAGTTTTTCCTTTCACAATCATTGAATTTATAAGTACATTCCTAAATAGACCAGGGGGGCTAAAAAGGCCGAGTTGCGCAATATTGCTGAAAGCAATTCATTTCCAGAATTCCTGGCAGATCCTTAGCAATTCCTCTAATTTTCGTAAAATGGTCATATAATTAAGCAGAATTGCATCAATTCAATTCATTAGCAGATTCATATTTGGTGGTTATGTTGCCACATGCAAATAAAAAAAAACCGTACTTTATCGAAATGTACCGGTTTAAATTTTTATAGCTCTTTCATTATTATAAGAGGTAAATACCGTAGAACTAAATAATAGTTTGTTGTTAATCAATGAAAGTAGCCAATAATCATTGAAATTCTTACATTATAAACTAAAAAATTAAATGTTAAAAAAATTTCACAAAACAATTTACGGCTGGCAACAAGTTATATGTCATAATGTCACGTCATCCCTTAAAAAATCATAAATGTTATAATTTTCTTGAAGATGAAACTTTTTTGTAATTTGTACTTATATTTGGAAGTAAACACTAGTTTTAAATAAATCAGTCTCGGTTTTGGAGTGCTCCTTTTTTTAGTTTAACGAATTCCAAAAGTTGTTTTTTGCGATTGACATGGAAACCAAAATCCACTTAGTTTTATGATTTGTGCACGGAGGGGCTATACGAATATTATAACGTGGATTTTATGTTGGTGTTCACATCAAGTTGATAAACAAAGCTGTGCTAGTAAAAGGTTTTACAATTTTATATTACTTCGATCAAAGTAAGTGCCATATTGTTTACTTAGTTTCATGAATATCATCTCTATGCTACAATATTTTAAATTAAACAATATATTGCAGAAATGGAGAGACGTGCAACAAGTACAGCGTCCCAGGCTCAGTGGGCGTTACTCGTGGAATTTTTGGAGTAATCCCAGCCTGGCTAGAGCATGGGGATACAATAACAGTGCTCAGGGAAGAGAAGTCACTCCGCTTGTGGCAAGAAGTGACTAATTTGTTAAATGCTGAGGGTTCTGGTACCACCACATAGCCAAAGAAATGGTCCATTGTAAGTACTTGAGTAATAATATAGTATGTACCTATATATTTCAATAAAAAAATAATATACCAACAATAACTTTCCGCGTTTTGTTTCCAGTATGTGAGCAACTACAATAGTAAACTTTAAAAAAAATTTGGTGATATAAACGCAGATGCCGATGCTACAGGTAGAGGGCCTCTCCGAGCAGCTTCATTACCAAACTTGATCTGGCGAGTTTTGGCTCTGTTGGGACTGGGATTTGGTCAAACAGCGAGTGATGGTTCAACCCCTTCTAGATGAGGTAATTTTTAAACATACATGTTTTATTTTTTTATTTTAAAATTTATGTACCTACACACCCACAAAAACAGCAACAAAAACATAGATATATGGAGACACTGTACAAAGGTACTGCTTATTTCTTACCGAAATGTCTTCCAGCAGCCCTGTCACTAATATAGATTGCTATGAAATGGTAGTTCAGTTTGTAAACAAACAAACAAGTCATAAATAGTATAGATCACACAAGAATACATAAAGTAATTTAATAATATACTAATATATATGGATATACAATAAAGTAATAAACTGCATTGTAGATAGATAATGAGCTTTCATTCGCCTCTTGAACAGTTGCAAAGTTTGACAGTCGCATGTTTGCCGGTAGAGAGTTTCACCGTCTAAGTCTGCTTTTTTATAATATCATTCCAGTGACTTTGACTTAAATACACAAACTCAAAAATCTGTATTCAATATAGACCTTTACAGGCATTAATTATTAAAAACTAGCTGACCCGGCATACTTTGTATCGCCATGTTTTTTCACTAAATTACTGACATGTATGTTTAAATTATTGTAATTTTTAGATTACACAAACCTTGTCCTAACAATAACGAATACATAAAACCAAGAATCACCTAATTTGGTGCAGTCGTTCGAAAGTTATGGGCGTAAATACATTTCGAAGATCCATTTTTATTTATATAGATATGTCAAAATTGTTTGATGATGCTATGGCCTCATAAAATATGTTGTTTTGGAAATATAGACATTTTACACAAAGTACTTTACAAAGGTTCACCATCCCTGCTTTATACAGTAGCATAAGGGCCTTAAATTTGCAATATCATAGAAAAAAATAAATGTTCTGCACAATATTATACTCTTTATTGCATAAACACAAGAAAAAATGTTTGTACAATAATATTGTAACCAACGGTGGACTTATCTCTTATGGAGATCTCTGCCAGTCAACCGATAACCTTAGTGGCGTACGTAAATGTAGTAGACAACAACATGCATAAATAGCAATACATAAATAACCATTATTCATAAATACCTATTGTTATATAAATAATCTCATAGAACTTATTCATATAGTTTTGTAATTATAGTGTTTCCAATTCTCTCCAATCCAATTATTAGGTTCCAGTCTAAGCTTGTGCTAGGATACTAAATAATAGATATACATAAATGAAATAAGTATATATATAACCATGATGCGGGAACAATCACACAAATGCTTGTTATTAATGATACTAAAAGTACTTGTTTGTTTTAGCTACGTTGGAGGAGGCACAGAGAATACTCTCCAAGTTCAGATGCAGCAGGCTGCTGCAGATGCTGCTAAAGCTTGGGCTATTGAGCTACTGACACACATTTTTTTGCCCACAGATGCCTGAATCTAGTGCTATTAGGGAGTAGTCCTATAATAAAACATCCTATCTTATCAGTCCATTTTTATATTCCTAATACCTTAGTTTATTCATTTTATTATTTGTATGACTTTAAAATAAATATCATTTACTTAAGAGGTCCACAATTCCACATAACCTAACTCCATCAATGCATTTTATTTTCTGTCTTCTTAATACCAAGTTTAATGTGACGTTTACCTAAAAGTAATGTTTTAAAGGTTAAACATTCCTTATGTTAACTTTTAAAACATTACTTTTACTTTACCTTTAATTTAAATTTATTTTTTCTCTTGTTCCATTCAATTATTTTATTACTTTATAGTATTAGTTTATATATTTTAATTAATTTTGTCTTTCTTTAGATTATATGTATTTCTGGCTACTTTGAGCGACATTGATTGCTGTTTTATATTTGACATAGCAACCGATGTAGGTTTGGTTATTATACTTTATCTAGGTGTATTATTGTAACTGTTATAAATGAATAATTAAAAAAGCAAAATTAATATTGTTTTGTTTAATTTATAAGAAATAAACTGTGAGCTCCGACCACTGAAGATCATGCTGACCAAATTCTCTCTATGCATGCAAGTGCATTTCGCACCGACTCCAGCAGCTAAATGGTCATCTCTTCTGGTTGTGGTTTCATTATATGCATTTCATATCTGAAACATACACATTACATAATTCCAATACTTTATAAAGTGTTATTATGTTTGTGGGAACTTCTGACTTGAACCTAATGCATGTTTTGCTCCCAATAAGTCGAACCCTCATTTAATTCTTGTGGTGCTCATTCAATGACAATGTGACTACCCATCTGCACGATGACTTCACTGTACGCCTCTTGTGGTGTTAATGGCAACACGGGCAATCTCGTCGCATTACAAATGTTATGTAACACTACACAAGCATTTGTGATCAACCCAGCGGTTATGGGATGCGATCCACCAGTAAACATTGCCAGCGAGATTTGCCCGAATCACCTGAAAAGAAGTTTGTTTGGTGTGGTCAGGCATAACATAGCCGAATATAGGTACAACATCAAAACTTCTCTTGGTACTGACCTAAAAATCATGCTTTACTTTCAACCTGGTGAAGTTGTTCGAGATGCAGTTTGAGTGGGTGGTGGTTCCAAATGAAGAAATCATGGCTTGCACCACCGTGGCTGGCATCAATATTTAAATCTGAATCACATACCTGAAAACAAATAAAAATCTATTTTTATTTTTTATGCTGTGGGGTAACTACATACTTACTTAGTCTTTCTAAACAATAATGCTAAAATTGGAAGGTTTTTTTACCCACCAATATACCTACCTTCTCACAATCAGTTACAAAAGAAGTTAAACATTTATTAATATACTAATTATAAAAAAAAACTACTCCTTAATAACATATTTTATAAGTTAGAGGCGCCATTAATTTAAAAGATTGATAAGAGGTAGGTAGGTAGTAGGTCTTAAGCAAGATTTGATCTAAGCACACAACTTTCAAACATTTTATGTTAAATAAGTTTATAATATAATGGTAAAGCACGTTTATTTAAACCACAACACACACTTATTATAACAAGATGGGTGCCTTTTGGATATTTTTACGAGACAACTTTAGAGGGATATAAAGATGATTAGGTAGGTACCTATATACTTACAGCTTGAGCATTTAAAGAGTGATATCTTTTCCATTTAAAAATCTCTCTTCAAATTCGGCAAAACACTACAAAACAGTAGCAATATGAGTGCCATCTATGCATCCCACGACCCCTGGAATGCCAAACTTTTGGTTGACCCTGAAAAGTAAATTTTCATGTGATTTTGTAATGGAATAAGTAGGTTAAAAAATTTATGACTCTCGTAATTTACTTGAACGTACTTACCCGTTTTTTATAATATTTATGGAGACAGTACTTATTCCACCACGTCTGGCTGGTAAATAAGGTTCTAACTCATATATTATGAGGTCACTAAAGCTTTTATTGAGCCTTAACAGTCCCACAAATTTTGACGTCCGGAATCTCAAAAGCTAAATCCATTTTCCGAAGAGCCTCACTTCGTCTACGGTATAAAATACTCTCCATAACACGGGCATGTTCTAGAAAGTTTTCATATGAGGCCTAAATCTGCCATTATTAATGATTCTGCCAATGCGGCCTTTTTAGGTCTGCTGATAGTCTGCTGCAGACCTAAAAAGGCCGCATCGGCAGAATCATAATAGGATCATAATATGATTCATTTTGATAGTCATAAAATGGCCAACATGTCGGCAATTCCTATTATGAATTGAATGCAATTCATCTTAGGCAATTCTTCTGTTTGACAGCTTTGTATGAATATTCGTAAAATGGTCCACAAAATAGGAATTGCTCGCGTGTCAATTAGCAGAATCATAAAAAGATACTCAAGACCAACATCTCGCAATTCATTTTTTCGTGCATTCGCAAAAATTAATTAATAATGGCAGATTTAGGCCTCATATGAAAACTTTTTAGAACATGCCCGTGTTATGGAGAGTATTTTATACCGTAGACGCAGTGAGGCTCTTCGGAAAATGGATTTAGCTTTTGAGATTCCGGACGTCGAATTTGTGGGACTGTTTAGGCTCAATAAAAGCTTTAGTAACCTCATAATATATGAGTTAGAACCTTATTTACCAGCCAGACGTGGTGGAATAAGTACTGTCTCCATAAATATTATAAAAAACGGGTAAGTACGTTCAAGTAAATCACGAGAAAGTCATAAATTTTTTAACCTACTTATTCCATTACAAAATCACAAATGAAAATGTACTTTTCAGGGTCAACCAAAAGTTTGGCATTCCAGGGGTCGTGGGATGCATAGATGGCACTCATATTGCTATTGTTTTGTTGTGTTTTGCCGAATTTGAAGAGAGATTTTTTAATTGGAAAAGATATCACTCTTTAAATGCTCAAGCTGTAAGTATATAGGTATAGATAGGTACCTACCTAATCAACTTTATATCCCTCTAAAGTTGTCTCGTAAAAATATCCAAAAGGTATTAAACCCATCTTGTTATAATAAGTGTGTGTTGTGGTTTAAATAAACATGCTTTACCATTATATTATAAACTTATTTAACATAAAATGTTTGAAAGTTGTGTGTTTAGATCAAATCTTGCTTATCAATCTTTTAAATTAATGGCGCCTTTAGCTTATAAAATATGTTATTAAGGAGTAGTTTTTTTATAATTAGTATATTAATAAATGTTTAACTTCTTTTGTAACTGATTGTGAGAAGGTAGGTATATTGGTGGGTAAAAAAACCTTCTAATTTTAGCATTATTGTTTAGAAAGACTAAGTAGGTATGTAGTTACCCCACAGCATAAAAATTAAAAATAGATTTTTATTTGTTTTCAGGTATGTGATTCAGATTTAAATATTGATGCCACGGTGGTGCAAGCCATGATTTCTTCATTTGGAACCACCACCCACTCAAACTGCATCTCGAACAACTTCACCAGGTTGAAAATAAAGCATGATTTTTAGGCCAGTACCAAGAGAAGTTTTGATGTTGTACCTATATTCGGCTATGTTATGCCTGACCACACCAAACGAACTTCTTTTCAGGTGATTCGGGCAAATCTCGCTGGCAATGTTTACTTGTGGATCGCATCCCATAACCGCTGGGTTGATCACAAATGCTTGTGTAGTGTTACATAACATTTGTAATGCGACTAGATTGCCCGTGTTGCCATTAACACCACAAGAGGCGTACAGTGAAATCACCATGCAGATGGGTAGTCACATTGTCATTGAATGAGCACCACAACAATTAAATGAGGGTTCGACTTATTGGGAGCAAAACATGCATTAGGTTCAAGTCAGAAGTTCCCACAAACATAATAACACTTTATAAAGTATTGGAATTATGTACTGTGTATGTTTCAGATACGAAATGCATATAATGAAACCTCAACCAGAAGAGATGACCTTAGCTGCTGGAGTCGGTGCGAAATGCACTTGCATGCATAGAGAGAATTTGGTCAGCATGATCTTGAGTGGTCGGAGTTTATTTCTTTTAAATTAAACAAAACAATATTAATTTTGCCTTTTAATTATTCGTTTATAACAGTTACAATAATACACCTAGATAAAGTATAATAACCAAACCTGCATCGGTTGCTATGTCAAACATAAAACAGCAATCAATGTCGCTCATTTATTCCTCAAAGTAGCCAGAAAGACATACAATCTAAAGAGAGACAAAATTAATTAAAATATATAAACTAATACTATAAAGTAATAAAATAATTGAATGGAACAAGAGAAAAAATAAATTTAAATTAAAGGTAAAGTAAAAGTAATGTTTTAAAGGTTAAACATTCCTTAGGTAAACGTCACATTAAACTTGGTATTAAGAAGACATAAAATAAAATGCATTGATGGAGTTAGGTTATGTGGACCTCTTAAGTAAATGATATTTATTTTAAAGTCATACAAATAATAAAATGAATAAACTAAGGTATTTGGAATATAAAAATGGACTGATAAGATAGGATGTTTTATTATAGGAGTACTCCCTAATAGCACTAGATTCAGGCATCTATGGGCAAAACATTGTGTGTCAGTAGCTCAATAGCCCAAGCTTTAGCAGCATCTGCAGCAGCCTGCTGCATCTGAACTTGGAGAGTATTCTCTGTGCCTCCTCCAACGTAGCTAAAACAAACAAGTACTTTTAGTATCATTAATTACAAGCATTTGTGTGATGGTTCCCCGTTATATATATACTTATTTTATTTATGTATGTTTATCTATTATTTAGTATCCTAGCACAAACTTAAACTGGTTGGCTTGAACCTAATAATTGGAGAGAATTGGAAACACTATAATTACAAAACTATATGAATAAGTTCTATGAGATTATTTATATAGGAATAGGTATTTATGAATAATGGTTATTTATGTATTGCTATTTATCCATGTTGTTGTCTACTACATTTACGTATGCCACTAAGTTTATCGGTTGACTGGCAGAGATCTCCATAAGAGATAAGTCCACCGTTGGTTACAATATTATTGTACAAACATTTTTTCTTGTGTTTATGCAATAAAGAGTATAATATTGTGCAGAACATTTATTTTTTTTATGATATTGCAAATTTAAGGCCCTTATGCTACTGTATACAGCAGGGATGGTGAACCTTTGTAAAGTACTTTGTGTAAAATGTCTATATTTCCAAAACAACATATTTTATGAGGCCATAGCATCATCAAACAATTTTGACATATCTATATAAATAAAAATGGATCTTCGAAATGTATTTACGCCCATAACTTTCGAACGACTGCACCAAATTAGATGATTCTTGGTTTTATGTATTCGTTATTGTTAGGACAAGGTTTGTGTAATCTAAAAATTACAATAATTTAAACATACATTTCAGTAATTTTGTGAAAAAACATGGCGATACAAAGTACGCCGGGTCAGCTAGTTTTTAATAATTAATGCCTGTAAAGGTCTATATTGAATAAAGATTTTTGAGTTTGTATATTTAAGTCAAAGTCACTGGAATGATATTATAAAAAAACATATGCGACTGTCAAACTTTGCAACTGTTTAAGAGGCGAATGAAAGCTCATTATCTATCTACAATGCAGTTTATTACTTTATTGTATATCCATATATATTAGTATATTATTAAATTACTTTATGTCTTCTTGTGTGATCTATACTATTTTTGACTTGTTTGTTTGTTTACAAACTGAACTACCATTTCATAGCAATCTCTATTAGTGACAGGGCTGCTGGAAGACATTTCGATAAGAAATAAACAGTACCTTTGTACAGTGTCTCCATATATCTATGTTTTTGTTGCTGTTTTTGTGGGTGTGTAGGTACATAAATTTTTAAAATAATAAAAAATAAAAAGTATTTTTAAAAATTACCTCATCTAGAAGGGGTTGAATCATCACTCGCAGGGCTGTTTGACCAAATCCCAGTCCCAACAGAGCCAAAACTCGCCAGATCAAGTCTGGCAATGAAGCTGCTCGGAGAGGCCCTCTACCTGTAGCATCGGCATCTGCGTTTATATCACCAACATTTTTTAAAGTTTACTATTGTAGTTGCTGACATACTGGAAACAAAACGAGGAAAGTTACTGTTGGTATATTATTGAAATATATAGGTACATACTATATTATTACTCAAGTACTTACAATGGACCATTTCTTTGGCTATGTGGTGGTACCAGAACCCTCAGCATTTAACAAATTAGTCACTTCTTGCCACAAGCGCAGTGACTTCTCTTCCCTGAGCACTGTTATTGTATCCCCATGCTCTAGCCAGGCTGGGATTACTCTCCAAAAATTCCACGAGTAACGCCCACTGAGCCTCGGACGCTGTACTTGTTGCACGTCTCTCCATTTCTGCAATATATTGTTTAATTTAAAATAATGTAGCATAGAGATGATGTTCATGAAACTAAGTAAACAATATGGCACTTACTTTGATCGAACTTGATCGATGTAATATAAAATTGTAAAACCTTTTACTAGCACAGCTTTGTTTATCAACTTGATGTGAACACCAACATAAAATCCACGAAATAATATTCGTATAGCCCCTCCGTGCACAAATCATTAACTAAGTGGATTTTAGTTTCCATGTCAATCGCAAAAAACTGGAATTTGTTAAACTAAAAAAGGGCCACTCCAAAACCGAGACTGATTTATTTAAAACTAGTGTTTACTTCCAAATATAAGCACAAATTACAAAAAAGTTGCATCTTCAAGAAAATTATAACCACAGAACACATATTTATAATTTTTTATGGGATGACGTGATCACGTGACATTATGACATATAACTTGTTGCCAGCCGTAAATTGTTTTGTGAAAATTTTTTAACATTTAATTTTTTAGTTTATAATGTAAGAATTTCAATGATTATTGGCTACTTTCATTGATTAACAACAAACTATTATTTAATTCTACGGTATTTACCTCTTATAATAATGAAAGAGTTATAAAAATTTAAACCGGTACATTTCGATAAAGTACGGTTTTTTTTTTATTGCATGTGGCAACATAATCACCAAATATGAATCTGCTAATGAATTGAATTGATGCAATTCTGCTTAATTATATGACCATTTTACGAAAATTAGAGGAATTGCTAAGGATCTGCCAGGAATTCTGGAAATGAATTGCTTTCAGCAATATTGCGCAACTCGGCCTTTTTAGCCCCCCGAGCAACAAAGGGAATTGTTTTTCGAAATTTTGAATTTTTAAATTCAATTTAAAAAAATTATTATTTTTTCCTTTTCTTTTGATGTCATTTTTTTATTTAACCATTTGTCTAGATTCATGAAGTTTGTGGTTTTGAGGTTATGTATGCAAAGCAAAATATTAGTGTGCGTACTATATTCAGCTTACTACTCAATATAAGTCATCCTCATATCAAATAAATAGTTCGTAGATAGTCTTTTCAAAGCTACTTTATACTTATTATAAATTATAAGAAGGATAAGCTTCAGTAAGATGGATTACGATTGTCAGATAGGGTATATATGTGACGCAAGTCCGTTAGATTTCAATAGAGTACGAACGATAATCTTTATTGCAATATAATTTGAATTGATAGTAAGAAATATTTTAGATAACAATTGAATACTAGGCTGCTCACTGCGACTTCGCTCTTAAACTCAAAGTGAATCGCAAAATAGAGCTTTATCACATTCAAATTTGACAAACCATGTACAATAATAATATGATGTTCATCACAGTTCTTATCCACGGTCCACGTGTTTATTATGGGTAATAAGTCATTTTAAGTTCTTATTGTTAATTGCCTTCCAATTTTTTATTTAGTCTTACACCTATTTAGGTGTAATAAATATTCAGGAGTAAAAAAATTTTTCACTACTCTTGCGCAAAAAACCAGTATTGTAGGGGTATTACTAGAAGAAAGCGAAGATAAATTAGCATATTTGGCTTTAGGGGAAAAAGTTTCTACGGTAAGCCACACTATTTGGTATATAACGTCCGTTCGTCCGTCCATTTCATCGAGATATCGAGCCCTAGGCTACTTAGAGGCTTTCACTAGATAATGGGCATGACCTTTGGTTAAGTTTGTTTCAGAAATTTTTAGGTCAAACCCTAAAGTCATGCCACCTAACGATAAAAATCAATATATGGTTTGTAACAACTTGTTGAACTTAATTTTTGGTGCTGGTGCTGAGTATAAAATGCTAAAATGATGAAACTATAGTACCCCAAGATAACCTGACCTGAAGTTATCTTAGGGTACTATAGTTTCAGTGTCACTAGGTAACTAAGGAGCATTATATATTATAGATTTCGTTTCCAATCTCAGTAATATGGATATCACATAAAAAACTTGAAAAGTAGAGCACTGCGAACCTAGTAACATTGCCCTAAATTCAATAAGGCCACCGCTCAAAAATGGTGGATAAAATATCGTTTCCAACCCCAGTAATAGAGGGGTTAAAAACAAAGGGTCTGATGAAGAGTAGAGACTATATAATCCTAGCAAATTTTTGTAAGTGTTTTGTTTTTTTAGCAATCTTGAACCATTACATAATATTGATTTCTCAAAAACAACTCTTCCTACTAAAGTAGAATACCAACTTCGATATGAATAAGCTCATTTTTACTTTTTTGTAAATTTGACGGCCAAATATATTAGTTTGTTTGTTACAATACAACAATCAATCATTCAATAACGGTGCATGTAAAAAAATATTTAAGTTGTTAAAAAAATATTAAAAATATAATTTATTTCAGTCTCGAATACGATTCTGATAATCCCATACTTTTTATTCTCTAAGTATAAACTGAGTCATATTCTGTAGTACCGGTTCTAAATAGCGAGTCACATGAAGGATTCTCCTCGTACATTGAGTCACAAGTTCACAACAAGCAATTGTATACGTATAGTTGGATAAGATATTACTCAAGATATTTATATAGGTATCCCACAAAACGTGATGTTAATTTTCAACCGACTCTTAAAAAGAAGGTGGTTCTACTCGTATGTTCGACTTTTGTATTTGTGGGCCGATTTTCACATTTCTTTTTGTAATCAAAAGAGTATACTCCGGAAGTAGTCCCACTGTCACTAAGATATGATCTGATGCTAGAATCCCAGGAAAATCGATCGAAACCCCTAATTCATAGGCACGTAGCGTAGGCAGGTCTAACATTTATTTATTTATCTTTATCTATTGTAACCAAGTCATGCGGTGGTTCTATTGTAACCAAGTCATGATCTGATGAAGGGATCCCAGGAAAAGTCATCAAGTCAGGATCTGGTGATAGGATCTCAGGAAAATCGATGGAAACCCTCAAATTTCATAGGCATGTCCAACGTGTTTCATGTTTTTAGTGAAACTATTTAAGTATTTACGTCTGGTAGTCATCATCTCAAAGATGCTTCAATCATATTGAGCTGATGATGGAAGGATACTTGACTTATAGGAGTTAGGGTTTAGTTCTTTTAATATAATAGGCATCGAGTTACTGAAGTGAGTTGGTGATAGAAAGTATAACTCCTTAACAGTTAGGAGTTAGGGAACAATTTAATAAGTACTAGTGGGCCCGGCAGACGTTGTCCTGCCCGATTACAGCGCCACCTACCGGGTCCAATAAAATTACATATAAACCTTCCCTGGACCTACTCAAACACAGACACAATTCGTAAAAATCTGTCGAGCCGTTTCTGAGTTTTAGCGAGACTAACACACAGCGTTTCATTTTTATATATATAAGAAGAAGAAGAAGACTAGTGGTTCCGGCAGACGTTGTCCCGCCCGATTGTTGTACAGCCGGCTTCAAAAGTAGATAAACATTTTAGTACTATGTCACACCAACTATTTACAATGCAATATAGGTGTAACCATACTAAATAAAAGGAATAATTGGCGTGACATGGTACTAAATCTGCTAAAAATGCTTATCTACTTTTGAAGCCGGCTGTACATACATATAAACCTTTCCTGGGCCTATTCAAACACACACAGAAAATTTTGTAAGAATCGATCAAGCCGTTTAAAAGTTTTTGCGAGACTAACACACTACGTTTCATTTTTATATATAAGAAGAAGAAGAAGATTGTTGAGATCGTTAGAAGTATTCTTTCGAGTTATTAAGGTGTTCTGTTATTGAGGTGTTCTAAGGGTTAGTGTTAGTATAAGGGTCTGACGCTCCTACGGTGAAGGAAAACATCGTGAGGCAACCTGCATACATATGCGAAGAAATTCAATGGTGTATGTGAGGTCGACCAATCCGCACTGGGCCAGCGTGGTTGACTAAGGCCTAATCACCCTAACATAGGGTAGGCTCGAACCCCTCGGTGGAGACGTATGTGAGCTGTGATGATGATTATAAATACCTTTAATTAGGTATATACGAGTACATTTTTCGCGCAGAGCTCTTTAATCGTGAGGTTTCTTGTCTTTCTTGGGCAAATTATTGGGGTTTATTTTACTTAATAAAATATGATGCAGGTTATTTAATGTAATATGACTGTATTGTATGAATTAGTTGTACTTGCAAATGATTTTCATAAAAAAGGAGATGTAAATTAACTTAAAAATATAAACCGCAAAGCAAAAACTAAAATGCATTCAAAAGTGTCAAATAAACTTAATTACTTAGACATTTAACTCAAAAGACAAAAATAATAAGCATTTCTGCTTATTATATGTGTCCTTCTTAACTTGAAGTAATGTAGGAAGAATATTTACATCCTACTTCATACTGGCATGTAATTGGTAATGTACAAAGAACAAAATTTTCAGTACACTACTTACCCGGTGTTGTGTGAAGAATATTTTTCCTTGTACATTGCTGGTGATGTAATTCGGTAATGTTCGAATACCAAAGGGATAGTTGTTTTATAATTGCAAAAAAATGTAAGCAATTGTGTCCATAATAAACACCCACATCACCAATTATCAATGCTATAAGTAACTTGTTCACTAAAACAGACGTAATAAGCGTCTGAGGTTATGTCCCACGCGACCCGGTAAAGATCTAGGCTTGACAATTGTATTCTTGGCTACACCTACGCTCAGTTAAATCACATATAAAATATCTATCAATACACTCAACGAATATCCCATCTAATGCTTATTACTTACATTCCAAAGCAGAAAACTGGTATCCAGATAATCGACATCATGAATAATAGCACTATTCGTATAAAATTCACAACAGGTATTGTGATTATTTTAGATATCAATATACCTATTATTAAGTCTTATTTTCTATCTGAGGATTTTATATCTAGACACACCTTATTCAGACTTATAGACATTTCTAGATAGCGCTATGGTGTATACTTGTATGAATTAAATATGAAATGTTTTGCCTCGTGGCTTAATAATCTTAATATATATAAAACATTGATTTACTACGAATAGTAAATCAATGATATAAAAGGAAATGTTCCCATCTAGACGCACGCACAGCCGTAACCGCTAATGGTTGAAATGTGAAATTTGGACAGTTGTTTTAATTCAAAATGCGGACGCATATTAAGAAGGAATTTCAAAGAATTTTAACCCCAAAGGGGTGAAATTGGGGTTGAAAGTTTGTTCGTAAAAATCCTTAAATTAGCAACGATTTTGATAAAACTTGGGATTCATGCTCTTAAGAATATTTTATTGAACACGTGTTTCATGGTTTATTGGAATTCATCCCCTTAGGGTGCAAAATAGGGGTTGAAAGTTTCAATGGAAAATATTTCTATGAAATTTATTATGCGAGCTCCCAAATATAAAACAGACTTCTATATTTATTATTTTACGGGAAAATATAAAATTCCCACGGGAAAACAATAATAACGCGGGCGAAGCCGCGAACGGAAAGCTAGTAACTAATTAAATAATGACAGACTTACACTTAGTATGAGCGGACCTAAAAAGACCGTATCATCGGCACAATCAATAGCCAACATGTTGGCGACTTGTATCATGAATGTAGTGCAATTCATCTTGTGCAAATTTTCTATTTGACATGCTGACTGTTTTGTATGGATATTCGTAAAATGGTCCTAATTGACACTTAAGCAATTCCTAATTTGTGGACCATTTTATGAATATTCATACAAAACTGTCAAATAGAAGAATTGCATAAGGTAAATTGTACTGTACATAATACGAATTGCCGACTTTCTAACCGACTTCAAAAAACGAGGAAGTTCTCAATTCGATGCGTATGTTTTTTTTTGTGTGTATGTTACGCGATTACGCCGCCAATTGTGGACAACATCACACTTCTATATTGAAGTCGGTGCTAAATTTGAAGACTTTGTAGGAGATCATCGTTCGGCACCAACTTCAATATACATAGAAGTGTTATGTTGTCTGTACCTATTCTTACATCATTTTTAACTTTTCAGTGTTTTTGAAGTCGGTTTTTATTTTTTGTAAAATATTTTTTTTCTAAAATACTATAATTTGGATCTGAAATGAAAAAGATTTGAAGATACCTTACCTTACCCTTTGACTTAAAAAGTTGTACCTTTGTACATTTAAAATACATTAAATAAAATATCCAAACGGAAACCACGTGTTAATTTCAAGTGCGTTCATAGATATTTAAGTGTTTCTATTCATAGCTAGCTTCAGACAAGTTGTCCGTTGTCGAAGACGATTTACAATGAGCCCACGAGACCGCAGGTAGCATTCTTAGGGTAGAAACGCTACAGGGTTGCCAAGACATCTATAATAGAATTATATATTAGTTATTTGTCCAATAACGAGCAAAATCATTTTTTGTTGCAATGCTGACTTTAATTCACAAATCAGTAAAATTGTCCAGAATTAAATGACAAGCCTTGTAGGTGAGTCTAATGGACAATTTTAAAAATTTACAAAGAGTAATTCCAATAGGACTAGATACAATCCATTATTTCTAAGCATCACTTTCACTTACTCTACATCAAACAGCGAACGAGAATTTCCAGGCAGCAAATGTGTTCTTTTCGTGCTGGTGAGAAGAAAAAGTATTTGTTTCTGTCAATAAAATATAAAGCGCTTAATAATTATATTACCTGTATTATACGCCTGGGGTTCCACTCCCTGTGGGGTCAGAAGTTGTACCTGCTGCTTGGTTTGCTTGTATGTAGAGCTTCTGAGCCCACTTGGCTCTATTTTTTGCCATAATAACAATTTTGATAACCTTGTTGTATTCCGTCCATTGAAGATATTATAACCAGTATTATGTCACTGTTTTTCATAAAATCATGTGTGCCAATCATCATCTCTAAATAAATATTTTAATTAATAATTAATATTAGGTAGTAGAATAATAAATGTATATAAATTGAGAGAGCAAAAAGTTTGTAGGTATGTTTGTTAATGCCTTTCCACACATGCACATTAGAATTTCAATTATAAGCCGTTTTTATTTGATTATTTAATTACAGTTTTTTTATGCTGATTTTCCTAGGCTCATTATTGTTTATCAGCAAAAAAGACTTAAGTGTGTTCTGATTATAATACATAATGAATGCAATAAAATAATATTTTTTTTAATAAATAACCTTGTATGCAGCATTTTTTTCTCTTCCTTTGTGGAAGCGACAGGTGCGTTTGTAGGTTAGCGAGTAAGTAATTACTTTCGTCTATAATGATAATGACATAGGTGGCAGCCCCGGCGTTCTCTCGTGTCTGTAATTACATAGAGCAGATAAAAACTGTTCGGAAGACGAAAGACACTCGGTATGGCCTGCTTCACTGTCCATTGCCCTATCGAAAAAAACAACCATCATTAATTGCCCTGCTTTGTTATTGTTAACCGAAATTACCTTATCTAAATAAGTGTGGCGGTAGCGCAGTAACATAAATTAGATTTCTATTTTCATTGCAAGTTTCGTTTCTATCGAAACTATTTTGGAAAAAATACAGACTTGTATTTTATTTATTCTCAGATAGGTAACTGACATTTTCTATTTGAGAAGTAAAGACGGTTCATAATTAATTCATAGTAAGGGATGTACGAGTAATATCGTCAATATTCTTCCACTCAAAAAAGTGGCCAAGGAAGTCGTGACGTTAGAACATGGAGTCAGCACCCAGGCAGCGTAATTTAATCGAATTACCATCACGATATACTCGGCCTCCGATCTCAGACACGACACAGACGGTGGTGTAGCCAACAAAAAACAACACTTTTTCTATGACCAAGGATCAAGTTCCCGGCACAAAAATGTTGAGAGTCCGCTTTCCATAGAAACGTTCTGCGTGATTGACTTACTAACAATAAAATGGGCGTGTTTTGAATACTTTGTATACAAGTCAGTATTGATGTGAACTTGCCATGTAATAAAAGAAAAAAATATTTATCTATCTTTTGCATTATTGTAATTAATAAATAAGAAGTGTTTGCCAAGTGTCATCCTATAGCAATAAAAAAACTCGTTACTCGTCGATTGCAAAAAATTAACATTTTAAACGGACATGTTTAAGCTGGAAGTATTAAACTGTCTTACCACATTTTTTTAATTAGCCTAGTTTATATGTATCTAGTCTGGCATATGATCACACTGGACTAGTTTTTTAGGCTACGATAGTAAGCTAACTGGAATTAAAAAGAAGCTATTTTTAACCGACTTCAAAAAAGGAGGAGGTTATCAATTCGGTTGTATTTTTTTTTGTTTTGTTACCTCATAACTCCGTCATTTTTAAACCGATTTCCAAAATCATTTTTGTATTCGATAGAGTATACTGCAATGGTGGTCCCATGGTCACCAAAGTCAGGATCTGATGATGGAATCCCATAGAAAATAGAGAAAAACACTAATTTAATACCAGCTCAACTTTTAACACTTTCTAGGAGATCATCGTTTGGCGCCGACTTCAATATAGAAGTGTGATGTTGTCTGTATCTATTCTTATATTATTTTTAAGTTTTTAGTGTTTTTGAAGTCGGTTTTATTTTTTGTAAAAAAAAATTTTTTATACATAAATCCTTGTACTAGAGCCTGTAGACAAAGTGTCATTCGCGTTGGTTTCGTGTAATATGTTCTGTATGTAATGTACGAGTATGAGAATGTTTTGTGGTGTAGAATCATTTCCATATATTTTGTTCTTTTCTTACTTCGTAATCGTTTTGGATTGTTACTTTGTCTAGACCCCTAGCTGTCTAGCTTACTATCTCTTGCTATCCTTTTAGCTTGAAAAAACCGGCTACAAATAAGTTCTGTATTTCTTACACACAATATAGACGCTCTTGGCCTTCAACCTCATCTGATGTTAAGTGAGATAAGGCGGAGGATAGAAGCGGATCTGGACTCCTCAACAATCGAGAAACTGGCTTCTTTCCCACAAGAATCCAACAATAATTTTAATTATCAAAACACAACAACGTTATTAGCATTTTCATAAACATAGATAAGATGGCAGTAGCTAGCGAGGAGGAATCGAAAGCCCTACCACCAACCAAACTAAGCAGAACAACTTCTGAACGAATAAAACCGAAGTCGAACCCCGCAACTCCAAATCAATATGGGTCTCAAGCAGTAGACCATGGAAGCAGTTAAAAATTACAAAGTTTTTGGGCACCAAGTTGTTTTTATTACAGACGGTGTTAAGCAGCTTTCGGTATTTTATTTTAACAGACAGTGTTAAGTTGGTTTTGGACATTTATATTTGAAGATATGAACTATAGTTAACCTATAGACCGAGAAGACTACAATACCCATTATCCACCACCAATAGTTATGACAAGTTATGCGAGGCAAGTTTATAACATTACGAATAATTGACAGTAGAATTGACTGATATAATGATAGGAAAGTTTTAAATAGGTGACGAGTGTGCCATTTCACTTTCACAATATTTGAGCAGCCAACGCTGCTATCAAGTCCAGCTACGCCGAAAGCATTATTACAACGAGCGCGCGAAACAATTTCGTGTCGACAGAATTCCTCTGGGCACTAGCCGGTCGCATTTCTACAACTTCAAACGATATTTTATTCAAATCTAGGTTATGAATGCCGGCGTAATGCGAACAATGCACGAATTACATCAACTGTGGATGTAAAATATTATTTGGCAGCTATAAAATTATTGTTTTCATTGTTAACTAGAAATGAAAAAAGTCGATCTTACTGTGAGATTTACAAAAAATACAACGGGGAAGCTTCTTCCACTTGGCCTTCATCTGAACTGATGGTAACTGATGATATCAGCAATGATCATTATTTTGCGTGTACGCTGTACGGTAATTTTCGTGTCTGGTATTACGCGTCGAAAGGTGCTTACCTATAATTGTAATTAAGTAGAAGTAATAGGCAACATATTTATATGATACCATATATTTTCGTTTATATATTCATTCATATTCTATGTTCGTTGTTTCTATTCGATTTTAAATAAATAATACTGATTGAATTTGTTATTATTACGGTACGGGATAAAATATTCTAGATATTAATAAGATAACTCGTAGTTTAACTGGAAGCATGGCCGTGCATCACTATGAGTATGTACAAAGTATGACTCAGTGTGGTCGAGCATACAATAAGCAAACATTACTGAATCCTTTAGCCCTGAACTTAGATAATATAACAGAGTGTACGAGTTTGAAATACGTAATTATATTTTATGGTGGCGTATGACGCCACTACTGGTGATTTACGAGAACAAAGACAGAATGCGGTTCAAAGCTTGCGGCAAGTGACTTATGATATATGGCTAATTATTTTTTGAACAATATAGTGCTTCATAACTGATTCCGTGAATCGAAAAAGCTCTAAACAAAAGGTTTGTTCCGAAAAACGAACTTGAGACGAGAAAAAACTAATTTCGTATTTGGGGTTAGGTGCTAAATCAGCAGTAGGTATTGTTATTATATTCCCAATGCAATTTCCATCGATTTGATCACTTCATTCTATTTTGAACTTTGCATGTATTATGTTAGAGTTAATAAAAGAAGTAGAACAGATAAGAAGAGAAGAGTATTAAATGTAGTTAAGAAGGAAACAATAAAGAAATTACTAGGATGAAGGTGAAGAGCTTCCCTTATTCAGTAGACAGCCGAATGTAACGGTAGTAATACATTTTTAAACAGATTCAATCTCTCAGTACAACTCAGATTAAATTTTATCACAGATTACGTTTCCCTACTTCTCCTCCTTACCTATCTTTAGTTCACTATATGAAATGAAATGAAAATGAAAAATGTATTTATTACAAAAATAAATAAAGCATAAAATTTTCAAACAGACCCGACAAACCGCAGAGCGGTTTGTTGGCAGGAAAGAAAAACACGATCGCCAATAACTATACAAAATATCCAAACAAAATTATCAACGCCTACGTAGCTTAAGGTCACTACTTCCCATTAATAAATATAAGAAATAACCACAGTGAGACCATTACATTAAGAAATTATTAATTTATAAATTGTGAATTATCTTCAGCATCAAATTCCTAGGCACTTGCCTAAGAATTCAATGCCGCAAACAATTCACAATAAAGTTGTAAATAACAGTAACATACCATACTGCGTAATGTCTCCTAAGACCTGTCAAGAGCGAAGCGGTGGGTCCACGAGTAAAGTTAAAATTACTTGTGGGCCCACCAGTGGGTCATCGCAGTGGGGCCACGAGTCCGGTGGGAAAAGTAAGTCATAATAATAGCTAGATAAGTAAAATAATTAAGCTGATGAGATTGTTTGTTTAGTTGAACCCACTTTTTTCGGAACACTGGTTCTGTTGGATAGCGCGTTCATCGAGGAAGGCTACAGGCTGTATGTATAACATCACGCTACGACCAAGTCGAATTTTACCCAAGCGAGCTGAGGGCACAGCTAGTAGAACTATAAATGCGAAAGAAACACTGTCTGCCTGTTATGCTTTTACGCCTATACCGCTGAACCAATTTGAATAAAATTTGGTATATATAGCACTGTGGACTCGGCACTTGCCTTCCAAATGGGAGATCCGGGGTTCAAGACCGCCATGTACTACAAAAATACGTTATTTTTCAAATTTCTGTCTGACGCTCCTACGGTGAGGAAAACATCGTGAGGCAACCTGCGAAGAAATTCAAAAGTGTATGTGAAATCGACCAATCCGCACTGGGCCAGCGTGGTTGACTAAGGCCCAAACACCCTAACTTTGGGTATGCTCGAGCTCGAGCCCCTCGGTGGGGATGTGTATGAGCTGTTATGATGATGATGAGATGGATAGCGCCCAGGAGAAATATAGGGCTACATTTTATCCCGAATTTTAACCACCTCCGTGGTCTAGTGGTGAAGACCAGCGAGTGTTGACCGGGAGTTCCAGGTTCGTTCCCAATAGGGGCAATAGTTTTTCTGCTCGACTAGGTTGGTGGTAGGGCTTCTGAGCTCGTTTGGCTAGCTAGCACCATCTTACTAAGATTGTCGCTATAATAACAAAGTTAAGAGCATTGTTGTGTTCCGATAAATAGAGGTAAGATAGCTAGTTCCTCAGTTGTTGAGGAGTCCAAGAGAAGCTCGCTTCCACCTTCGGCCAGGTGTTATGAAGATTCCCTATCGTATTAAAAAAAGGTTCCCTAGGGAAAACGTTATATAACCGAAGTTACGATATAATTGAATTCTACTCGGAGAAGTCGCGGGTAACAGCTAGTCAAAATAAATGGCATTAGTTTTTCGCTGTCAGTGGTCGTTTTTAGAAGCCTTCTGGCCTTGAAACCGAGACTGCCACAAACCAACTACTTATTCACACATCGATACCAAAAACAATGATTGACTACCCACCGTGCATTCTTCAGTCACTTTAGCTATTGCTGTCGCCTTCTATATAATTTATGACTAGTAATGACGTAAGTTGTATAAGAAAATTCATTGTTGTCTTAAATTAACTCAACCACTTATTATCTCCAGATGTAGTTTCCAGCAATTGCTAAGCAATCACAGTAAGTAATTAATGGAATTTACGCTTTCCTAGGAAGAAATTTCTCAAACAGAGATTTAGTCCGGGAACATAATTCGCAGTTTAAGAATTTACTTCAAACAGGTAACAAATTCTCTCTTGTTTTAAACTTAAAACTTACTCACGGTTTATTTTGCATTAACAATGAATACGATAATATCCGCATCATATAGCTATTGACTCTACATTAAAAGAGACTTTGAGAAGAATGTTGTCTAGTCATTGTTTTAGATAAGTAGCAATAACAAATTTACACAGAGTATTTAATCTATAATAATACAGGATAGTTAATCTATACAGGAGCGTTGGTAGTGCTGTGGACTCGGCACTTGCCTTCCAATTGGGAAGTCCGGGGTTCGAGACCGCCATGTACCAATGTGTTTTATTATATGACGCTCTTACGGTGAAGGCAAACATGGTGAGGCAACCTGTATACATCTGCGAAGAAATTCAAACGTGTACCTGGTCTATGTGAAGTCGACCAATCCGCACTGGGCCAGCGTTTTTGACCAAGTCCCAAACATCCTAACTTAGGGTAGGCTCGAGCCCCTCGGTGGGGACGTACGAGTATATGAGCTGTACGTCCCCACCGAGGGGTTCGAGAGGCTTTGATGATGACGATGACAGGTAATTTTTGGTCACGAACCAAACTTTGTGTGTTTGATCAGACAAGCAAACTGAAGAACTTTAACTATGGGCCCAATCTTGAAATCACTAAAAAATCAGCTGTTCCATAGAATGTTTAACATCCATATGTATTGAATAACAGATTTGTTCCCGATTTCAAAATTGCTCCTATACAAAGTAAAAGTGGTTTAGTTTGCTCGTCTCAACAAGCACACAACATTTCAGATTATTCTGAGTTTGCATTTAGGAGGATTGTGAAGCTATTAGTTTTTATTCAAAAAGCGATAACGTTTTCTCCCTTTAAACATAGTCCGATTTCCGTAATTAGGGTTCCGTAGCCAAATGGCAAAAAACGGAACCCTTATAGATTCGTCATGTCTGTCTGTCTGTCTGTCCGTCCGTA
Source organism: Schoenobius gigantellus (assembly GCA_963935595.1). Lineage (NCBI taxonomy): Eukaryota > Metazoa > Arthropoda > Insecta > Lepidoptera > Crambidae > Schoenobius > Schoenobius gigantellus. The sequence goes on along the minus strand of OZ012547.1, from coordinate 27,045,061 downwards.
TGTCACAGCCACTTTTCTCCGAAACTATAAGAACTACACTGTTGAAACTTGGTAAGTAGATGTATTCTGTGAACCGCATTAAGATTTTCACACAAAAATAGAAAAAAGCAATAAATTTTAGGGGTACATAGAATACATAGAATACATAGAATACATACATAGAACTGAAAATCATTTTTTTTTTCATCAAACCCATACGTGTGGGGTATCTATGGATAGGTCTTCAAAAATCATATTGGGGTTTCTAATAGCATTTTTTTCTAAACTGAATAGAGATTGGTCTATGCGTTAGATCTTCGACTTAAAATCTGATCATCCAAAATGTTTACTTATGAATGGAGAGATCTCAGTGTCGCATTGTCTTGAAATATTAAGATGATTTTATAATAGAAATATATTTTAATAAGTTAAGTATTAATTAAAAAATATATGATTTTTAAAATATATGACTATATTATAATTTACTTTTGACTATTTCTTTAACATACCATAGATTTGGGCAAAATATTTACCATTTTTTCAATTATGAAAATGAAAAATAATAGCTGAATAGCTGGCCGGCTAGAAAAAAAACCAAAATAAGCGGGAAAGCGGCAATCCGATCTTCATCTGTTTTTTTTGAGTTGTAGAGCTTTGTTTATACTTCCGTAGAGCAGAAATTTATAATAACATAATGAGTTCATCTGATTCAGATATGGATTTAACATCTGATTTCATAAGAAAAGAGGCTAAAGTTGTTAATTTATCATCGAATATATAAATTTCTCGTGTCACAGTGTTTGTTATCGAACTCCCCCGAAACGGCTTGACCAATTTTTATTAATTTTTTTGTGTATTTTTGGTAGGTCTGAGGATAGGTCGTAGACTATTTTTTATACCTCTATAGCTGATATTTTTTTTACAATTATTATAGTGACACGTAGTTCGCAGGCACAGCCAGTGTAAAATAAAATTCACTAATTTTTTCTTTAGCTAATTGATGTTTTTTTTTTACTTTCCTTCTATTCGTAATGAAAATCACAGTGTTTACCTCGGGTTAAAGGATGAAAGTAACTTATTAAGTCCCTCGAACTATTACCGCCCTCGCTACGATCGGACGCCAAACTCCGTCTCGGGACTAAATAAGTTACTTTCATCCCTGGGGTAACAATGTACTATTTCGTTTTCACTATACTTAGAATAAAAACTAGCCAGTATAACAATTTGTAATAATTTTGTTCGAATAGTTCGATAGTCGGACTACTGGTAGGAGTAAATGGAATAAACGATTGAATCCAATGAGACCAAAATTGTCTTATGTTGTACAGGTTAAGGTGGGTGAAAACGTTATCACCCATAACAATATTTCAATAGGAAATGAAGGCACTTGCCTCGGAGTTTCAACTCTTAGCTATGTGCAACAAACTGCATTTTAGAAAATGCTTATTCGTTTCATGAATTGGCACTTCACAGTCCTCTTAAGTATTTATAGTTATGCGATTAAGACTCGGCGCGACAAACTTCAGACAGCTATCAATATCCCGATGTATACATCTTCCGCGTTACGTGCTTACCCTTCATCCTTAATCCGAGATTATCCATCTTGCATTGCGCGACACTTTGCAATTTTTTCTTATCTTTTGTTAAATCTTTCGTGATAAGCACTAGGCAAATATTAATGGACAAAAGCGCCGAAAAAAGGTTTTTATTTATCATTCCAATCGAAAAAATATGGAAATAAACTGATGGCAAGTGGCAACTAACTTTTACACTCAAGTCACAGATCGTACAGATCGACTACCAAAACAAAACTCAAAAGTATACATTTAAAAAACTCTGACCGCCTGGTGACAATTGTAATTTCGTATCATTGCAGCCTGTTGCTGTAAATCTGTCAACAGACAAGGCTGAAGACAGATTGATAGTGCTGTGAGATCGTGTTATAACACCATTTTGTAGTTAAATTTATATTAGCTAGCATCGAAATGGACAAATAAGGACTAATGATGACAAAGACGAGCCTTATCACATTAGTTCACCATTTTTTATTGGAACGTTTTATTTATGTGACACAGCTCTATATTTCCAAGCAAATGTTTCCTTGAGCACTGAGTGACCAATGACTGATAGCTAGAGGAGACAGTACTTGGTAATTCGAATCCTACGTCGATCAGCGAATGCACACCTCGGTGGTGTAGATTAAATTTCGCGTTACTGCAAAAAAGCTCATTATACATAAAATGTGCGTATTCAACCGATGCTGGTAAGTACATAGCTATGCTCTGAAACAGTTAGAAGCACAATTGGGTATGGTACATGACGCGTGTGCACGTGCGTGTGAGTCAACCGCAGAGCGAGCGCCCACTCGCTGCATGAATGCCTACTTATAACATCATTACGGAGCACATCACTCCTGACATTTACATTTACAAGTTTGAAATAGTATTGACTAACATTTTTCAAAATACCTAGCTGTAACACGTAGGACTTTCAAAAAGGTACTTAAGTAGCTATTTGGGTGTTTTTGATGCCTAAGTAATTGATATGGTGCATAATTAATTGGAAGCTAGATTTTGCTACGCTAGGTTTTGATTTGCTACACTGTTTTATTACACTGATTTAACTGCTAAGCATAGATAGATTTTTGTTTAATCAAAATGTTATCTAAAAATGTCCAAAAACCTATTGTTTTCCGAATTGCATTTTTTTTTTTAATTATACAAACAAGTAATAAGTAAATGTATGATATTATAGGTGTCTTTAACATTACATGCCGGAGGGAGACTATACCAGGGTCGACTGCTTAAGTACCTCCATCTTACCTATTTCTACCACAAAGCAACAGTGCTTGCATTGCTGTGTTCCGGTTTGAAGGGTAAGATATGGCAGTGAAATTACTGGGTACCGTGACTTATTACATATTATGCCACAAGTTGGCAACGTACACCGTGATTCTTGTGGGGGTTGCAGATTTGCTGCGAATCTCACAAGAACCAAATACACTCTAGGTGACTGTTACCACTTACCATCACAGGTGGGCAGTTTCCTTGTTTGCCAACTTAGTTGCTGCAAGTTTTTAAATAGTTATTAAATAAACAAAATGACGCTTCTTTATGGTGTTATTCTAATTTTGAAATTTACACACAAGTTTACGTTATTTTGTGGGAAATTGCCAATTCGCGTGCGGAACGCGACACAGTCCCTAAGTGTCATAATTCGTAGTGGCTTATCTCCAACGCAATATCATTTTTCATTTTAATATTTTGCCATTACACGAAGCAGATTTGGCGTAATGTTATTTGCTTCGCGAGTTAACAAGTACTATTTATATGAAAACTGCTTAATTTTATTACTAACACGGTCGAGCAATTCTTTCTCTTATGTTTTTTTGTTAAGTTCTTATCTTGAATTATAACATAAATGTAGTATCTAAGAAAACTAAAAATGTAAAATGTATTGGTGTTCAATAAACCTTGGAATCGTCTTAGAATGTATAAGTTACCATTCGCTGCTCTGCGTTGTTATCATTAGTAGTTAGTTACATAAAATACCTAGAATTAAGTGCTGGCTTCCTGCGTAGCGAGGCTAGCAAGTGAACAATCACGTGTACAGCTAAGTAAGTGAATGTATCACATCTTATAAGATCCATGTCAAGCGATCAAAGTTATGGTGCGAGCATCCGTCCAACGTCATATAAAAGATTCTTGTTACAGACCAACAAGTTCTATGCGTTGACCAGTTTAACGCCAAAACAAAACTGGATATAAAACACAGACTTGGTAGTCTCTCTGCGCATTAACTGCGTATCTGCTGTAGATATAAAGCAGGTTGCTTTAAATAGGAAACTCAATAATACGCAATATTACATTTTAAATCAAGTTATATAATCGGCACTGTATTTTAAGAACATTTTGTAGATTATTATACAATTTCATGTGATTTTGATTCCATTTCAATAATTAATATAATATCATCATAAAAAATAATAAACTTATTGTAAGGAAAACATCGTGAGGCAACCTGCATACATCTGCGAATAAATTCAATGGTGTATGTGAAGTCGACCAATCCGCACTGGGCCAGCGTGGTTGACTAAGGCCTAATCACAAAATACGTAAGCCTTTTTTTTTCTTTTTTTTCTGGGAGGGGGGAAAATGCTTTTACGCATTCCTCGTGGTCGAGCCAAACCACGAGGATATGTTGGACTCCCCAGACTGTACACGGCCCGGGCCTACCTACTAAAAACCCCCCCCCCAGCAGCTCCTCCGTCCGTCACAAGAAGACAGGGCCTGGGGACAACAGCCAGGCCTAACTAACCCTAACATAGGGTAGGCTCGAACCCCTCGGTGGGGACGTATATGAGCTGTGATGATGAAGTAATTATATATTTATTTTGATTTTAGATAATGTGTGCTCACATTGCGAAGTATAATCGACCAAAAAGTGGTTTACCACCTTAAGATTAAAATTCAATTTTGCAACACAAAACAGCACAGTTGATTAACATACTAACAAGTATTAAGATTACTTTAACGTCGTATTTTTTGTCATTACGCGAAGTATGGAAAAAAGTAGTAAGTAAACCAATTTTTCGGTCGACCCTAGAAAGATTCTAGCTCTTAATTCCCAAGATGTTACCCGAATCAATATTGTGACTGAAATTTTCAACAATTTCATTTTCGATGTTTTTGTTGTGGGATCATGCTATCCCAACTACGGCAAATTAATCTTCTACGTATAGCTATACATTAAAATAATGTGCTCTGAAATGAAACGACCCACTTTTGAATTCTAATGATACAGATAAGATTCCACTATCTAATACTAGGCCGGTATGTAAAACCAGTGACCCTCACCTTTGTCTTATCGTTCGTACTAATTTAAAGGTTTTATCATTGAGTCTAAGGAGCTACATTTAGAAGTTATCAGACCAAAATTTCGGTTAAATAGCACTCTGTAGTACCTAAAATTTCTCTCACGAAGTACTTACACATAAAAGTTATATTTGCTCTGATACTTTTTGATAAAATAAATATGTACATAGACATTCTGTCAAAAAAGTATCGGGAATTGAGTTGTTTATGGTTCCCAATTATTATTTTTTTATTGTTAGATTCGCACAATTATTTTTCATTTCGGCGCGGAGTTTGAGTTGCATCTGTTATTTAACTTAAACAGAGTGTTGTTTTAGTTAGATCATAATATCTAGTGTGTATTGCGAATTTCGTACTGGACAAAAATATCAAAAAGAGTTGTCTCAAATTTTACATGGCTAATGGAATTTCATGTTCGGAGTCACTGAAAATGTAACAAAAGACTTACTCTGCATCCACTTTATCAATAACATGTGCTTAAGAGTGGTGCAAAACGTTCAAAAGCGGTCGAGATGTGATGGACAATTTGCCAGTGAAGTTATCCATCGCAAAGGCGAAGGAAATAGTGACTGAAAACCCTCCATTCGAGTTTGAGAAAGATAGCTGCTGAATTTTCTGTGTCTCATAAGTCGATCCAAGATTCGAAGTTGCGTCTTCCAGCTGAACCGAAACCGAAAAAACCACGCCGAAGTCGACCAAAAGTCAATGGCATGTTTATTTTTTATTTAATTATTAATTCTTCATGTACAATGTGTACAAAGGCGGACTTAATACCTACCATAGTTGCATGTTGAGTGTTTTCTTTACCTATCGCGATGTTGTGCACTCGGCATTCTTGTCAGAACGGTAAATGAAGAATATTATTTGAGCATTACACGGCGTTAGAGAAAGCAAATTTGACAAAAAAGGCCAGATTTGTGGAAAAATTATTTTGGATTTTGCACCACACTATAATGAGTCCTCGCACAAGGTCATAACTGAACGAATTTTGAACAAAAACTCAACAAATACCATCGAGCAAACACCTTATTCACCGTATATAGCTCCAGCGGACTTCTTTCTATTTCCTAAACTCCCGTTTTCATTTGATAAAAGACATAAATAACTCAGTTCTGGAAAAAGCATTAAAAATATTTTGATGATTTGATTTATTCGTTAGCGTAAGTATTATCTGAAGGAGCATACTTTGAATGCGATAAAATAAATTTGAATGAATAACTAACATTTTGTGTATTATTGATCTTTCCATGGTACTTTCTTAACTTACTGTGTAAGTTAGGTACATATAACTTAATTTTTTTTAGATAGTAATACATAATTAAACTAATTATTAACAATAAGTAATCCCAAAAAATAAACGATTGACGACACGTTTAGCGCAGAGGTCGAGTGATCACCTACTGCGCAACGGGTCGCGGGTTCGATTCCCGTACGGGACAAATGTTTTGTATGGCCTACAGAAATTTGTTCCGGTCTGGGCGTATGTGTATGTGATATTCTATGTTTGTAACTACACCCACGACACAGGAGAAAATCCTAGTGTGGGGCGACGTTTTTAAAAAAAAAATAAAAAAAAAAACTAATCTTAAAATACTACTTAATCAAAAATAATTATAAATAAATAAACATTTAAGTTACCGAAATTTATTTAATATGATATATAAAAAAGGAATCGCTGGTTTTTGAACTCGAAAGAAATTTAAATCTGTTCATGTAATTCGACTCCCAATTTTATACACTTGTTCACTGAACATGTGGAACCATTAATGACGAGAAAAAAATCTTTGTTGAAAGTTTGGACAAAGTCTCCGGCAGCTCTCAAGACCGACATATGGCTGAGGATCATTGGGAAGCGGATTTTGTTATTTTTTCCACGATAGTCAATGGCCTGCTCCGTCTTTTTTTTTGTGATAATGGCTCTGCTCCGTCTTTATCCCCTTTTTTATGACAGCTTCTTAAATCTAGTACATTATTCCACGTGGCAAACTTGTGCTGATATAAAAATTACTACTTTTCATGTATGACTCAATAAATAGCACCATTTCCTGTAAATAATTATTTTCTTAATTAAGTTCGGTCATTGCGATGTTTTATCAATGCAATCGACGATGAAGCTCGCGCTAGAAATTTTTATACTTCCCTGCCTTGTAAGTTTTAACATGAGCAAGATACAAACAGCTTACAATGCAGTTATTAGAGATGTCTATCGAAGCAGTCTTTGTTCCTACATTCTATTGATTTTACCTGTTGGGACAAATTATACTTCAGCGATTATCTAAAGTTCGTTTATAGGTAGGTATATTATGTTGTTGTCTGCGTGTTTACAACTTTTTTTAACCGACTTCAAAATAAGTAGTACGAGTAGGTTCTCAATTCGTCCGAATCTATTATTTTTTATTTGCTCGAAGACGCCTGAGCCGATTCGGAAATTTCTTTTTTTTTTGTTTGAGAATGTATACTTCCCAAATGGTCCCATAGTCCCTCCAGGATTTCATCATTAGACCCTGACCTGAGTCAGGGTCTCATGATGGAATCCTGGAGAAATCGAAAGAAATCTTTAGATTTTATAGGCACGTCTATCGTGTTTCATGTTTTTTCAGAAGTTATTCATGTATTTGCGTCTGGTGGTTATGGGCCGAGCTGATGATGGAAGGATTCTTGACTTTTAGGGAGTTAGGGGTTAGTTTTTTAAAATATAATAGGCACGCATTCATCCCCAATTGTATTCTTTCAAAGTACTGAAAAACTGATAATCAATTCATGAAAAAAATACTTACCAAAAAATAAAAACCGCTTCAAAAATACAAAAAATTCAAAAATAATAAAAGAATACCAACATCACATTTTTTATTTTGATGTTCAGATCATCCGCACCACAGAACACAGCTGCTTCTGAATTCTGTGATCCGCACCGAATTCAAATTAAAAACCTTTTTAAAAACAAGCTTTTATTTAAATGCGCTATAAAGAATTAATAAACTTTTACACTAAAACTTTTACTTATAACGTCATTTCACATTTGACACAATTTATGTGACATAAAAGCTTGTCACGAGATTTACTTGTGTGTAGTAACTAAAAGTACTTAAAAGAGTACTTTTAAGTACCTACTCGTATTTACTTTGAAAATTGTAATGTATAAAATTATTCACATCAAATTATTTAATTTACTTGTTTATCTACAAAAGTAAACTTCACGACAAGCTTTTATGTCATATAAATTGTGTCAAATGTGAAATGACGTTATAAGTAAAAGTTTTAGGGTAAAAGTTTATTAATTCTTTATAGCGCATTTAAATAAAAGCTTGTTTTTAAAAAGGTTTTTTTACATTTAATTTATTTTTTACTTTTTAGTTATCACTGGACACGTTTCTCAGTCTGTTCATCTCATTCAACGCATCATTGTTGCAAGGTCGTTTGCCGGAACGTCTATACAGAATTTCAGCTCAATCGGTTTAAGATATCTACTTCAAAATTGATTTTTAGCTTTAGAAGTACGACATATTGGATTAATAGTGACATCACATAATTTTTCAAGTTATTCTTAGCAAGACCTTTTATTTGATATCCATATAGTAGTAGTGCATTAAAAATAATTGGTCCGCCATCTTGGGTATGCAGCAATCTTGGATTTAAAATGACGTCACACAGTTAACCGTACATTTTCATCCAAACTGTGTGTATACAAAATTTCAGCTCAATGTTAAAGATATCTACTTCAAAATTGATTTTCAAGCTTTAGAAGTCCGCCATATTAGATAAATAGTGACGTCACATTATTTTTCGAGTTACTCTTAGCAAGACCTTTTATTTGATACCCATATTGTAGGGGTGCATTAAAAATAATTGATCCGCCATCTTGGGTATGCCGCCATCTTGGATTTAAAATGACGTCACACAGTCAAACATGCATTGTCATCCAAACAGAACGTGTATACAAAATTTTAGCTCAATCGGTTAAAGATATCTGCTTCAAAATTGAGTTGCAAGATTCCACCCGAACATATATACCTACATACTTACATACATTGCAAGTTAAATAAAAGCTTGTAAAAAATGATGTGATATTGGTATTCTTATTTGTAATTAGGTATTATTTTTGACTAAGTATTTTGTGATTTTGAAGTCAGTTTTTATTTTTTGTTAAATATTTCTAGAAGTCGACCAACCCGCACTTGGCCAGCGTGGTTGACTAAGGCCTAATCGCCCTAGTTTAGGGTAGGCTTGAGCCCCTCGGTGGGGACGTAAATGAGCTGTTGATGCTGATAATGATTTCTAGAAGTTTATATAATTGTAAAATGGCAATGTTTTTTTCATTTATTTCTATTTTTGTTGTCGGCTGTCTGATTTTGGCAGTAAATGCTGCTAATGTAGAGCATACCTCTCTAGTTAAATTTAAACTATGTTGTTCTAGTATCACCTCCAACTAGCGCACAAGCGCTCGTAACCTTCTCATTATTCGACATACACCCACCGAATCACATTGAATACGATGATGAGACGAAGCATTCAAAACAAATTTGTAGGAATGCCCGAAGGAATGTCTCGTCATTTTTCCGAGAACCGGTCCTCGAACGAGATCCGTACCGTGCAGCACGACTACAATGGGTGTTTCAACTTCTCAACACGCCCGTAATGTTCATCTCGCTTACCTGGCGTCTGGCACAGTGGGGCACAGGTCACTCACACCTAACCACTCTATTATCAACCAGATAAAGGCGATTTTTCATTAGCATCAACGGAATTGACAAGCCTACACCATGCTCCAATTGTTCGAGCAGGATTTTCAAAGTTTTGCTGTTTTAATGAGTATTCGTTTATAACCGGCCGCTGTAAACAATACGTGACGTGACAAAAGAGCGAAACCCAAAACATTTCGTGAACGACCACATTACAATTCATATTTTATTTCTACGCGCGGTCGTGAACTGCCTCTCTAAGTTGTGAGCCGTGGTAATTTAATTCGCCCGTTTCGTTTCAGAAGACTAGGTTTATGCTGAACATAATCCTCACATCCTTTAGGATTGGAAGTTGGAAATTCTAACTTTCAACTTCCAACTATTTCATACCAATAAAAGATATTGATAGCTTATTGACCACAATATTTTTTTTAATTATCAATTCGAGCCTATCTAAAAAGATCAAGTCGACTTAACACATCATTTCGGAACCGTAATATTTCAACGTAATTACGCAAAGAACTGGCGTAAACTTTAATACTGTGTGCATCTTTAGAATTTATCATTAACAATTTGGAGAGTGACTACTTACTGCTCTTAAAATTTCTTCCGTAACTCATCAAATGCAGTCGTCAAATTTTTTTACAAATAAAATATTTCACAAGATGTGAAAACCGTCTTCAATCAAATACAGAGAAAAGTTAAAAATAATATAAGAATAAATACAGACAGCATCACACTTCTCTCGTATATTGAAGTCGGTGCCAACAATGGACTCCTACACGGAAAAAACGTAAGGGTTAAAAATAAATAAAATACTGTTGAAAATAACCCAGCATGTTTGTCAATATAACGCCTACAAAGTTTGTAGCTAAAATCAAATATGTCAACTTTGTTATCATTACTTGATAAGTATTAACCGTTACAATTTGTTAATAACACTTTTTTATTGATCAAAGTAAAATCGACTGCATTTAGCCAATTTTACTAGGTTACTACCACCGGTTAACTCGGTAACTGCTGCAAAGTTACTCGGTTTTCTCAAACAATTTATTGGGTTACTACTAACGGTTCACTAGGTAACTGCTGCAAAGTTACTCGGTTTTTTCAAACAATTTATTGGATTGCTACAACCAGTTCACTCGGTAACTGCTGCAAAGCTACTCGGTTTTCTCAGCCAATTTGCTTGTATCCCACTAAAAAAATAAGATGAATCATTGAAGTCAAAATGCTCGTTCACGACAGCTTTAATTTCTTCATCATCCCCAAATTTTCTTCCCCGAAGGTCTTTTTTCAAATTTTTCAAGAGAAAAAAGTCGTTGGGAGTTAGGCCTGGACTGTAGGATGGGTGATTCACTTCATTAAAGCCAGTTTCTCGAAGGGCTTGCCTCGCAATTCGCGCCGTATGGACTGGCGCATGGCATATGGTCTTGCAAAAACAGAATTTCTTTGCTAATTTTCCCTCTTCTTTTTTCCACAATCAGATTGCGTACTTTTTTTATAAGTGCTACATAATACGCGGCGTTCATTGTAGTTTTTTTTTGGTAAATAGTCAATGAGGAAAATTCCTTCCGAATCCCAAAAAATAGTAGCCGTGAGTTTCGAAGTCGACTTTTCGACTTCTTTGGCGGCTTCTCTCCCTTGTTTAGATTCTGGATCATATTGTCGAATCCACGTTTCATCCACTGTGACAATACGGTTACAAATTTTGTCCAAATTATCATTGCACAAGTCGATAAACTCCATAGAAGTTTCAACTCGACGCTGTTTATCGAGTGGCGTGAGCATTTTTGGAACCCAACGTGCTTTAATTTTATTCATGTGCAAAGGATTACTGATGCCCAACTCTTCTGCTATCTGCCACATTTTTATTCGACGGTCCTCCAGTACAATTTTTTTCACTTTGGCGATGTTTTCGTCTGTGACGGCGGTGCGGGGGGGGGGGGGGGGGGGGTTTTCATTCAACTTGTCCAACGTTTGACTGTGGCAGGACGATGGTCCAGATTCTGGATAAACTGCAGACTTTTCTTCAAAAATCTCCTTTGCCGTTTTCCCCTTTTTTACGAGGAATTTTATGACGGCACGATGTTCCAATTTCGTGTAATGCAGCGATGACTCAGATATGTTGATGTTTACAGATCTTCTTTCACAAAACACTAGTGACTAGCGCGAGTGAGTTTCTGGTTATGAGTGGGTGCGAGATCGATTTACCGTGGTTGTGTTGTTGTTTTAGCTGAGCAGAGCGGTTATTCCTCTTTTTGATTTCTCTAAAGGTTATTCCCAATTAGGTAATGTAGTTTGCTATAACTAACCGATTATATTCACTCATTTAAAAGGAAATAAGTAACATGACTCGAATTAATTAATTCATCTTATATATCAATAGATCAGTTGATGTATTAAAATCAACCAAAAATTACTCGATTAAAATCAATAAACAATTAGGTTTGAATCAAATAAGTTCTACTCATCTATTATTAAATAAAAATGTTTGTAAAAATCAACCAATTGAAATAACTTGTTTAAAAACAACAGCATACTTATTAAGTGTTGACAAAATCACTTAATAGTTTTGGATCATGTTTGAAAGTGTTAAAATTTACCAATTAAGGTATTTGTTAATAATTAATGTTTTATTTGTTACTAGCTGTGCCCGCGAACTACGTTTCGCCATCAAAATACTTAACAGAGTGTTTAGTTTTTTCCTCCATTTTATTCCATAATGATTCAACTTTATTCTGCCTTTCTTGAGCATCGGCCATTTCGAAATTAGGACAATTTTCCTAGGTTCGTAATACTCTTTTTCTAACAGTCTACAGAATTAAATACATTACATATTACTATAAACACTAAGTATAATTATTGTTTTAGAGACATTATTGATATTAATAAATTCTTCTTCAGTAGAAAGAACTACACAGTTGCAAGAATAATCTTTATCGTATTCATGTTTCGAATTAAAATAAACAATTGTTAATAAATTAGAACTGTATACGAATAAAGTTTAGATTTTATAATGGGTGTTGGTAACACCAACAAAATATATTTTTTGGATATGACAACTTGGTCAATTTTGACTGGTCGTACAGTAAGCTCCTTGTCAAGCTATACTGTTTGACCTTTGAACCGTTCTTATGTCGCTCGTAATACTGGCGGTTTTCGTAGAGTTAATGTATAGCATGAATGGGGGGGTTACTGTACAAATACGTTTTCCGTATTCGATATCCGATCACGGAATACAGACACGGAGTTTCGTGAACGTAGCGCAGACGTTCGTTTCTTCTCATTCGGGATTTCTACCATTCTACCTAAACGTACGTACAGAACGTGTTCCGTTCGTAATAAAAACGAACGTGTGCGGCAGTCAGTGAGTATTTTGTATAGATTTGATACATTCGGATGCCCGCATTCAGAAAACGAATGCGAAATAAGGTATTTATGCGGTTAGCCTTAAAATGTATTGAGACTTCCGTTTTTGTAACGTGTACTGTGCGATATAGTGTTGCTGGCATAGTTCGGTTAGCAAACTCGCCGTGATGACTAACATCACTTTAGTTAGTTAGTTAGTTCACGATCGTTGAATTATCACGGTCTCGAAGGACACTAAACACAGGTAACATCTAACATCGAACATCCAATAGGCCCCGAAGCGGTTCTCAAACTTTTTTGGTGATGGAACCCTTTTGGAAAGCGAAATACTTGACGGAACCCTAAAATAAAACAATAGTTTTTAAAAGTGTATTCTTTATTAATAAGCATAATAAAAGTTCGACCAGAGAGGGTGTTTTGATTTTTCTAAATTATTGCGGAACCCTTATAGGGGTATTGTGGAGCCCTAGGGTTCCGCGGAACACACTTAGAGCATGGCTGCTCTAGGTACCCTTCAGCGCCTACTTTCATTTAATACCCCTATTGCTGGGTTTGAAAAGCAACTGTTATCCGTCTTTTTTGAGCGGCGGCCATGTTGAATTTACGTCAATGTTGCTACGTTCATAGTGCTCCACTGATCAAGGCCTTTCATTTAATATCCATATTGCTGGGCTTAGAAACGAACTTTTATCAGTTTTTTTTAGCAGCAGCCATATTGAATTTTGTGCTATTTTCCTAGGTTCATAGTGCTCTACTCTTCAAGGCCTTTCATTTGATACCTATATTGCTAGGTTTGGAAACGAACTTTTATCCACCTTTTTTGAGCGGTGGCCATGTCGAATTTACGTGAATATTGCTAGGTCCATAGTGCTCTACTCTTGAAGACCTTTCATTTGATACCTGTATTGCTAGATTAGAAAACGAACTTTTATCCACCTTCATTGAGCGGCGGCCATGTTGAATTTATTTATGTGTTGCTAGGTTCATAGTGCTCTACTCATCAAGGCCTTTCATTTGAGACCCATATTGCTGGGTTTGGAAACGAACTATTATCCATTTTTTGAGCGGCGGCCATGTTGAATTTATAGCAATTTTCCTAAGTTGCTATAAATTCAACTCTACTCTTTTAGGCCTTTCATTTGATACCCATATTGCTGGGTTTGAAAACGAACTTTTATCCTTTTTTTTGAGCGGCGGCCATGTTGAATTTAGGTCGATTTTCCTAGGTACCTAATGCTCTACTCTTCAAAGCCTTTCATTTGATACCCATATTGCTAGGCTTGGAAACTAACTTTTATCCACCTTTTTTGAGCGGCGGCCATGTTAAATTTATGTCAATGTTGCTAGGTTCATAGTGCTCTACTCTTCAAGTCCTTTCATTTGATACCCATATTGCTAGGTTTGGAAACTAACTTTATTCCACCTTTTTTGAGCGGCGGCCATGTTGAATTTATGTCAATGTTGCTAGGTTCATAGTGCTCTACTCATCAATGCCTTTCATTTGATACCCATATTGCTAGGTTTGGAAACTAACTTTTATCCACCTTTTTTGAGCGGCGGCCATGTTGAATTTATGTCAATGTTGCTAGGTTCATAGTGCTCTACTCATCAATGCCTTTCATTTGATACCCATATTGCTGGGTTTGGAAACGAACTTTATCGGCAGTCATGTCAAATTAAGTCAACGTGGCTAGGTTCAATGTGTTCTACTCTTTAGGTTCTTCGTTCGATATCCATGTTCCTTGGGTGGATCCAAAAAAATGTGATCCGTCATTTTAGACATTAGGATCAAGAGTCCCGTCCCGTCCCTCTACGCGTAACCCAGAAAATTGCAGTGAGATATTTTTTTAAATTATCAATATTAATCTATTACTTTTAATAGTTTTAAAAGGATGAAAGAGTTTGATTCCTTAGTCCTAATGTAAAAACATATAACACCTTTCAAAATACCTTGAAAAGAGTATCTTCATTTTTCAACATTTCAAATATTTCAAAAATTGTACCGATTTTGTGAAAATTAGTCAAGAATTAAACCAATCTACAAATTTTATGGTCACTCGATAAGTATTATCATAAAAAATGCTTTATACATTGGTTGTATGGCTTGATCTTTTTGCCTTACCACCACGGTACGACATAAGAAAAAGACAATTTGGTTGGCGAAATCCAGTTGGGCACAGCCATTAACAGAAAATATTAAATTTTATTTGTACTATGTGAAACACTTCATTCCTGCCTTTCAATTTTCGAAATCCAATTACTTAAGATCAGGCTGTATGGCGTAGTTCCATTGCCTTTCCTTTGTGGAAGAAAATACCTTCTCTCTGTACTATGTGACAGACTTGTCAAAATAATTTCACGTGCGCCATGTTGTTTTTCTACCTAAAGCCAATTCGAAAATTTTATATGGTATTTTTTCACTGAAAATAAAAAGTGAATTTAAACAAACGAAATTATGCCTAAATGTTCTTCCGGGAAATTCTAAGCATTGTGGTGTAAGCCACATCAAATTCTGTCCCGTAGTTTCGGAGATCTTTCCGGACAAACAGACAAACAAACCAACAAACAAACAAACAATCAATTTTTTTAAAAACTATTCTATCGTGTTCTGCTAATGATTTTAAGGCGACCTGTGTATTTTTTTTCTTAATATTTCGCAATTACAGATTTTTGTACCCCTACGATTTTATTATATATAGAGATTAGACAAGAATATTTAGCAATACACACAGGTCTGCTTTATACCAAGTTCACTTAGATATTTTTAGTTAAGTCTTAGTTAAAATTTACCGATGTGATTGTAACCGAGCCAAAAAGGTACTCTGCTAAAATAATATTTTTTCAGTGTAGAACTGTTCACTAAAAAGTTAAAAATAAAAAATATTTTACAAAAAATAAAAACCGACTTCAAAAACACGGAAAAGTTAAAAATAATATACAAATAGGTACAGACAACATCACACTTAAGTCGGTGCCAAATTTTAAGACTTTCTAGGAGATCATCGTTTGGCACCGACTTCAATATAGAAGTGTGGAGTTGTCTGTATCTATTCTTATATTATTTTTAATTTTTCAGTGTTTTTGAAGTCGGTTTAAAATAAAACCGACTTCATAACACCAAAAAGTCATAAATAATACAAAAATACATGCACCATCACATTTTTATATTGAAGTTGGTGGCAAATTTTAACTAACTACATACATTAATAGAATTTTTCTTAGGTAAGAATATTTTTTAAGACTCTCTAGGTGACCATTTCTTGACACCGACTTCAATATAAAACTATGATGCTGTATGCATTCCTAATGTCCTATATTACCTATTTATGACTTGTTGGTGTTTTGAAATCGATATAATTTTTTGTGAATTTCTTTTTTAAAAAAGATTGACTTTTTAGTAAATTATATGCGTATTAGAATTTGTGCCAAGGCAAACACCAGAATAACTTTAAACGTCTTTCGCATTTAAAAGCAAATAAGTAGGACTACAAGTAGGCAACTTCCTCGACTGAAAAAGCTTTCAAAAATTGGTTAAAAGCAATTCTTTTTAACCGACTTCAAAAAAGGAGGAGGTTCTATGTTCGGCTGTATCTATTTTTTATGTATGTTCACCCATTACTCCGCCATTCGTAGGCCGATTTTCAAAAATACTTTTTGTAATCAAAAGAGTATACCTACTTCGGTGATGGTCCCATCTTACCAAATCATAGATCTGATGATGGGATCCCAGGGAAATCGAGGGAAACCTTTAAATATCATAGACACGTCCAACGTGTTCATGTTTCATGTTTTTGTTTCAGAAGATATTTAAGTATTTGCATCCGGTAGTCATCATATCATGTTACTGAGCTGATGATGGAAGGTTTCTGGTAGATAAGGAGCTTGGGAATAATTCTTTCAATACTGTTTAGAGCAAAAGACGTTTTAAAGAATTCTGGTGTTTATCTTGGCTCAAATTCTAATACGTAATAAAGTAGGTATAATAAATTTACTTAAAAGATTGAATTTTTTTTAAATAACACCGACTTCAAAAACACCAAAATGTTATAAATAATATCTGAATATATACAACATCACGGTTTTATATCGAACTCGGTGCCAAGCAATGATCTCCTGGGGAGTCACAAAAAATATGAGAACAATATTGTTAGTTCAAAGGTACCAACTTCAATACTATTTTGTATATATTCTTGTAATAATATTTTGGTGTTTTTGAAGTCGGTTTTATTTTATGAAAAAAAATATTTTCAATCTTTTAAGTTAATTTATTATACTTTAATGCGTATTAGAATTTAAGCAGAATGCGAAGTCGGTTATACTTTTTGTTGAAATGAAAAAGTTTTCTTTTACAAAAAATAAAATGCCAAATTTTAAAGAGATCTTTCTAGGAGATCATCCCTTGGCACCGCCTTCAAAATAAAAACGTAATAGTGTGTAGGTATGATTTTATTATTCTTGACATTAAGGTATTCTTGAATTCGGGTTTTATTTTTTGTAAAAAAAGATAGATTTCTATCTTTGCAATGAATTTTATACAATTTATTTGCTTTAGTTTATAATTGATTCGATTATGCTAGTGACTACTTATTCTAGATCGCTTGTGCTTGAGTAATGTAAGCATTCGAGGCAGGGAGCGACATGATCTCCTGAATGCCAAACGATGATCTCCTAGAAAGTCTTAAAATTTGGCACCGACTTCAATATAGAAGCGTGATGTTGTCTGTAGCTATTCTTAAATTATATAACTTTCAGTGTTTTTGAAGTCGGTTTTTATTTTTAGTTAAATATATTTTATTTTTATCTTTTTAGTGAATATAATATCACCTTACCTTCCTGACCTGACCTTGGACCTGAATTTAATACCAGCTCACCGAAGGTCAGGTCAGGTCAGATCAAATCAAAAAGTTAAGTAGCCTTCCATCATCAGCTCAGTTCATAACTACCAGACGCAAATACGTGAATAACTTCGGAAAAAACATGAAACACGTTCTACGTACCTATAAAATTTAAAGGTTTCCCTCGATTTTTATGGGATCCCATCATTAGATCCTGACTTTGGTGACCTTAGAACTACCCCAGGAGCATACTCTATCGAATACAAAAAGAATTTTGAAAATCCGGCCACAATTGGCAGAGTAATCGCGTAACATACACACAAAACACGTTGGACACACCTAAAAATTTAAGGTTTTTCCTTGATTTTTATGGGATCCCATCATCAGACCCTGACTTTAGTGACCTTGGAACTACCCCAGGAGTATACTCTATCGATTACAAAAAGAATTTTCGAAATCAGTCCACAATTGGCGGCGTAATCGAGTAACATACACACAAAAAAAAACATACCTACGCATCGAATTGAGAATGTTCTCCTTTTTGAAGTCAGTTAAAAAGTGGATTTAATTTAAAAAAAGTTACAAAAAGTTTTGATAGCACTATTGATCTTTAAGGATCACGTTGGTGTTTATTTCATTCATATTTGTCTATTCATTCAAGTATAACAGTTTATATGCACGCTCACGTTCGCAACGGAGGGTAAAAAAATTCAATAAAATAAATACAAAAACAATGTGAGATAATTTTTCTATTTTTTTATCACTAAAATTACCTCCTTTTGCCCCCCTGCCTCGTATGTGCTCTTTATGCAGAACAGAAACACACTGTATATTTTCATATTTTTGAAGTGAATAAATTTATGTCAGTACGGTACGATCCGTTTGGCCAACGAAGCGGCAAGTTTACCGCTTATTTGTATACGACTTCTGTTACACAACTGCCAACAGTCAATCGTGCATAAAATGCAGAAATTGATACGTTCTAAAACAAAGCGAATCGCAATGCATTTTGTTACAGTATGTTTTTATATTTCGATTATTATGGATTTCGTACAGCATGGTATAACAACATTCCAGTCAAGAGCCATATTTGAAAATATTATGTGCCTAGATATCAATAACAGATAAGAATAGTTACTACGTAAGCTTCAGTGAGTACGATATTCGATTGCACTGCCTAGTTCACTGTTTTTTTTTTATTTTAAAAAGTTATTGACAAAGAAGTCTACGTAAGTATGTCGCTTTTCTTTACCATTAATTAAAATTTAATCTCGTAGTTGTAGTATCTGATTAAAATGTGACCGACCCGGTTTATGTAGTGAGTGATGTATGTCCAATTCTCAAGTGCGTGGTAATTATGTTAGTACAAAGGTGAGGTGTGATGTTATGTTATGGCTCAGCATCACAAGGTCGCCGACTTCCTACGGACTTCGAGCGGGGCCTATGCAGGTGTCTGCTGCAGGTGAATGGGTGTCATTAGTCGAGATGGCGTGCATATTAGTCAATCGATGATCTCGAAACGTGTGGCTTAAGTTTTCGTATGTTGGTATAAGAAGTGTTATGTAATGTCTGCACAGTTAACCCTTGTTTGCTCCATGTTTGCTACCTTGTTGTGCTATCTTTAATTACTTATTTATCGTTGGTCAATGTGTGTTGAAGATATCAGTATTCTATTACAAAACCATAAGAGTACCATAAGAGTATGTTGCTACTTTTTGGCTTTAAGTTTAAGAATTTATCAAGTCTTGTCTTTAGTTTGATCAAAGACTGGAGGCACAATTTTAGATCTAATGTTTGTGTTTAAGAATTTATTATCAAGTCTTAAGTCTTTAGTTTGATCAAAGACTGGAGGCACAATTTTAAATCAAATTTTTGTGTTTTGTGATATTAATGAACAATTTATTGACTTATTTATAAGTGAATTGCCGTTCGTTACTCTCGTTAAAATTCTAAAACGAATCAACCGATTTTTACAACATTTTCTGTGTGTATTTGTATAGGTTTAGAGAAGGTTTATACGTACAATCGGACACGGTAGGTGGCTTTGTAATCGGGCAGGATAACGTCTGGCGGGTCCGCTAGTTAATAATAAAACCTAAAAGCTTTAACCTATAAAGCTTTAATATAAAGCTTTAATATTTAATATAAAGCTTTAACCTATAAAACCCACAGAAATGACTAATTAAATGTTGGAAAGTCCGTCTGAAAATCTAGAGATAGAATAATTATGACCGTTCCCCAGCTGTTGCGAAATCCAGGTAACGTAGGGTGATGCTCGCTAGCATCTTCACCTGGGTTAATGGCTTTACTAATATTGCAAATAAAAAATCTTCAATGTGAATTACTATTTTCTTTCAGCTTTACAGTAAAACTGTTAAAAACGTGTCATCTCAATGCATTATGATATAAAAAAAACTCCCTCATGATTCCCACAAGATTCTCGTTTGACCACATCTAGGCACCGCTAATGTCCATTCTACTTTGAATGGCTAAAGACACGAAAGTAGTTCTTGCTATAAGACTGCGCATTCCATACACAAACGCCCAAGTAACACAATAGCAACTTAAGAGTACTAATTTTACTCATTATACATAGTGAAAAAAAATAAAACATTGCTATAATAGCTTTGGTAAAAGCTCAATTCTGTATAAAATATTTTATTTGTTTTAATATTTTTTTAACTCTTTAAGTTCTGTATTTCTTATATTTTCTCTCTACAAGCTTAGTAGTAAATATTCTCAGAATTATTATACAGCTGTTTTTAACAATAAAGCGTTATGAATCGCTTAAGGTTGTATAAAAGTATTTTCGGTAGCATTTGGATGTATAATTGTAATCTGTACCAAAATATTCAAATATTACTAAAGTAATCGCATTTAAAAATGCTAATTGCGCGCTAAAGGCGTCCTTGGTAGCAATCCTCTGAATTATTTTGTTATTTTTAGCTATGTGCTGTAAAAGGTTTCGTATGATACTAATTACACAGCTGCTCTATAAACAATATTTTCCGAGATTTTATAAAGCATTTTTGGGTATAATTGAAATTAAAGGACGTCTAAATAATAACCAATACAGAAAAGTTGATTTCTTAAAGCGCCGAAAGCTTAATATCAGCCTAATTTTAAATGTAACCTTATGTTGTACTTTTATACTTATTAGAGGTTTTACTTTTTACATCATAGGCGGAAAATTGTGGAATTAACTTATGGTCGAATTAAATTAACTTAGTGTTTACGATCATCAAAGGATTTGTGAATTTAATAGGAACACAACTGAGCCCGGTACTAGCCAACAAAAATTGTTACCTCGTGTAAAGGGCTCCGCATATCCCCAAAATCAGTTAATTTTCGCTTGTATGAATATTGAAGATGTAAATGATAATATATTTAACCAAACATTGCATATTTTAGAAGAAAATTTTGGTACTTCGAGAAAATATTAGGAAATTTATGGGTTGTTAAAAGAAACATTACTCAAATAGCTTTAATAGTTATTTGTTATACATGAGTGCAAAGGTGCTTTTTAACCGCGTGCTCAATTTTGATGACCGAGCAAGCGGAGGATTCTAAAATTGGAATCCTGAGCGTTAGCGAGGGAATCAAAAGAGCATAAGGTCAAAAATCTTTGCACTCGAGTGCAACACGTAACTTTTCATCCCCCCCCCTCAGCGAGGAAATGACTAAATGCAAAATAAAACATTAACAATCACGAGATACTTGTATTTCAGTTTAGGTACATATTTACTACAACATTAAAATAAACTTCTTCGTCGCTGAAATCACTCATTTTCGTTTTTTTTTACTTGTTTCAAGTTTCTTATTTATAACAATACGACGTCAAAACAAAATGACGCGCGCAAAGCGAATAAACAACAAAAGTACACCAAGGAGGTTCAGTCTGAGTTTTTAACAAATTAAAAAAAAGTTGTATGATAAATTCGGCACCATGGAGATGAAAGTAAATAGGTTTAATGATGTTTTGAAATCACATACCTAGTGCACGCGATGTTCTAAATTCAAATTTACTTTAACCTCAAGCAGATAAAAACGGTTTTGGCGGTCAGATATCGAATAGCAAAAATACTCTTTCCGAGATGGGGGGATGAAAATAGTTTTAATGATGTTTTGAAATCACATACCTAGTGCACGCGATGTTCTAAATTCAAATTTACTTTAACCTCAAGCGAATAAAAACGGCTTTGGCGGTCAGATATCGAATAGCAAAAATACTCTTTCCGAGATGGGGGGATGAAAAGGATATTTTATTGAAAGGATATTATTTTGATTGAAGACTTCTTCCGCTTGGTCGTAGGCTCGGAAATTATTTCGTTTTAATTTGCAATCCACAGTATGTCAGTTTGAACGAGGTTGGACATACAAATAGTTGGATCTGTGAAAAAAAATGTATGGGGAATTAGAAAATTAATTTAAGAATTCCGGGTAGGGTAATTTTTTAAATTATGGGTAGGATAATACTTTTCCATGAAATACTTTTCGGCTCTTATGAAATAGAATTTGGACATTTTTACTTAGATATTTTTCAAAGAAGTTGTTTTCCCACACATCTTCAAGGCCAGTTTTTGGAATTTCTTCGAAAATAAAATTTTCTACTTTGACATGCCTACTTATATATTTACTTACTTTTTTGCGGAAGCTGGTCTAGAAAAGGTTATTACTTATTTGTTTTGAACCCTAATTATTGCAAACCGTATTGTATAAATGTGCTCATATTTTCAATCGTTATACAGAAATTATAGTCGTCAAAACACTCCTTACAAACCAATAGCTTTATAACTAAAGACATACAAAGATTTATTCAGCAAAATGATGCAAAGCAGCGCTTTGTAGCAGGTCGCCATTATTTTTCTCTATTTTAAAAATGATATATTATTTTTGGGCTAGAAAATGCTAACCTGACTCATTTTAAAATAAAATTAATATTAATTTTATTGGTTTACAAATGATAGAAGTAGCCATTGCATTGAATGTATTTTTGTCAGACCTAGAGATACGTGTGAAACGATCATTAACTAGGTATGAGTTAACTCAATTGTTCATGCGGCGCTTGAAACCAATAGGAATAATTCGTATACTATTCACGAAAAGATTTCTTGCGCAGTAAAAATGCATGTATTCGATAAGACTATAGTTATAAAAAATTACTTACCGATTTTAAAAGCAGCCATTGCAGGCATGTATCACTGTCCATTAATTCATCGTCATTGCACAACTAAAAACCAATAAGTTTCTATTTTGCAATTAAGAATTCGATAATGTTTGCGTAATAACATACATCATAGACAGCACGCTGAATATTGTCTGAATATTTAACAACAAAAGATTCATCTGAATAAACGTTTATTAATCTGAATGTACTGATATAAAGCTACTACTCAGATGTTACGTTACTGTTATACAGAGTAAAGCGTTTGAAAATGGGGCCCAAATTGCTTGAATAACAGCTGAATAGACGTTTATTCAGGTGTTACTCAGAAAATTATTCAGCTTATCGTTAGCAAATCAGCTTTTACACAGTTTTTATTCAGCGTCGACGTGTTACTTGGGCGATGTTGCCTCATGTTGCATATCCTAGCATAGCTGTAGATGTTGATCCAGGATATTAGTAAAATTACGAATATTAAGCTAATAACAAGTGACATTATTAATAAAATCGATGCTTAAGCTGAATCTCCAAGTGATGAAAATACCTATGTACCTATATGTATATCTCAGATGAGAAAATGTACAATTAGGTAAGTATTTTAAATATAATGATGACATTATTTTTAATGAGAGCTACCAATATTGTGTTATGTTTAAAGACCTGTTTATTTGTCACGTAGCTAAGTAGGTACTTTTTACATATCTACTTAGGTACCTACCTATCCAATTTCCTCTTCCATTGTCTACGACAGCCTTGCCCTTGACTGAGACACAGACAGACTGATAGATAGATAGAAGTATGTTCAACGAACTGTCCTGTTATTTAAATAAAAGTCCACCCTCCAACTATATTGCAATTTCGCAACATATGCTTCTTTACTACCTAAGTAGGTATATACAGAATTTTCCTGTTTTGTTTCTAATGTAGGTACAATTGGTACGATTTGGTCACATTAACATGGTTGTGTTTTGCAGATATCTTCTAAGAAAATAGAACAGTGATGGTAAACAGCTGCAATAAAAATAAAAAAAACATCGATGTTGTACCTACCTACTCGTATTGAAAACATTACGACAACATCAACAACTCGCCAGCCAATAGAATCACGCGAAAAGCGCGCGAAAACTGAGTGTTGTGTCAACCGACCTGTCCAGTAGCTTTGTTGAAGCGCAGCGTCGCCTCCCGCACGAGGTCCCTGACCAGCAGGTCGCCGGCGCCGCACGGGACCAGCACCCGCACGGCCCCGAAGCACACCGTCACCTTCATCGCACAAATCACCAACACCACTTTTCACAGTATCCACTCGCTAGCATATTAGTTTGTCGACAAACTAATAGGAGCACAACACTACCTGATGCACATGGTAAAGGTAACCCTGCGTCGGAGTCGCTCACGAAGGGCCGTTAAAACAAAAAGGGCGAAACGAACAGATCCTCCTTTTGTTATCATATCGCAAACGTAGCGTCCCGACGGGCGATCGGACCAGTTTCAGCACTTTATTCTTGCGTATTCACTCACTGAATCCTTTGGTCGCGTAATAGAAGAACGCATCACGATAAGATTACGCGAAATGCGGGCGCGAGTACGGCCAGCGGCAGCAACGGTCGTGGTGAGCAGCATGAATAAGAATTTCAAGTTGTTTGTAGCGGCGGTGAGGTTGGGGAGAGGGGGGCACGCGACCGGTTCCTGCGGCCAATCGGCGGAGTCCCCACGCGAGCCAGCTGCGCTCCGCTACTGGCGGGCGCGCCGCGTCATACCTGCCTCGGCTCGGTTTGTATAATTCAAACGCCGTTTCACATTATGTTGAATGAAACCGTCCTCCTGATAACTGACTGAATCATCATTTACTGGAAATTTGCAATCATCCAACTTGTGAAATTAGACCTTTCATGACAGTGCTATATGTATAAATACGTGCGCTGGAATGCGCAAAATTCGTAAGTGGTTCATTATAATTCACTGGTCATAGTAATTGCGCAAATGATTTACCTACCACCTACTGATGTTATACCGTGAGCAGTTCAAAAAAATAAATTTTATTAACCAGTAGAATCTCAACTTGATTTGCACTCTATGGGGCATAGAAGTTAATCAATGTAACCATGACAACCTTTTAGCACCTACATGTAATAATATTATGTCGGGCATTTCAGGCTGTCTGTAACAAGAACAACTAAAGGTACCTAGGTACATTGATTATAGGAATGACGATGGGTTTTGAGAGACCAGCAAAATTTGGATTATTTTCCTAGATGTTTATTACAATGTATATTATTGATTGTTTAATGCCAACAATAACAAACTTACCTAATAAAAAATAACATATAGATTAGGTAGTTTCTATTCTATTAGAAATGCATACTCACTCACTGCCACAATTTTGATTGATGTGCCTAAGTAGAGTTTTCTAAGCAGTTACAAATAAGCGTTTGATCGGTAAATGACAGAACTACAAATCCATTAATAAGGACCAAAAAGTTAGAATAAGATAGTTTTGAAACCTAGTTAGTTTTATTTTACCCCTTTTCCCTATGCCAAATTTCAAATTTGAATTTATAGCGTTTATTCGGTATAGGACAGATTCTGGATTTTACTTTCAACATTTACAGCAGCTATTACCTTATTGTTTTGAAATAACTATTATCAAAACTAAATGATTCTCAATAAAGACCATAAACAAATGATTTCCATAAATCTATTAATGTTTCTATCTTCATTGTAGATTTTAATACTGAGTCAGATTTGAACATGCATATTTAATACTAGCTGACCCGGCGTACTTTGTATCGCCATGTTTTTAACTAAATTACTGAAATGTTTGTTTAAATTATTGTAATTTTTATATTACACAAACCTTGTCCTAACAATAATGAATACATAAAACCAAGAATCATCCAATTTGGTGCAGTCGTTCGAAAGTTATGGACGTACATACATTTCGAAGATCCATTTTTATTTATATAGATAGATGTTGTTTTTGTCTCCGTTATACTAATATGTAAGTTGTATTGCGATTTTTTTGTCTGTTCTATTTGTTTGTGTGTTTTAGTGTGCAAATAAAAATTTATCTATCTATCTATCTAACATAATACCATGTTATAGCTTAATCTACACTATTATTTTAAAAAGGAAAGATTTGTAACTATGTAAGTATGTAACGAATAAACTCAAAAACTACTGGACCGATTTCAAAAATTCTTTCACCATTAGAATGCTACATTATCCCTGATTAACATAGGCACAATTATAAAATAATTTTGTAATTATTTTCACTGCGGACCCACGATACCCCTGGTGGTATCGTGGGTCTTTTAAAATCAAACGATACCCCCAACAAATAGTGTTGCGATATTAATTAGTAAGAGCTTTATCATCTCTTGAATTTTATATTTACAAAAAAAAATCAAATTATAGTCTTAATCTTCTTCCAGTTAAACTTCCTTTATGCCTGTTCGGAGAATAATTATGCGTTATAGTTATAAATACATTAGTTATTTACATACAAGAGATAAATGCATTTCCGCATTCCACACCGCAACACTACGGTCATTTGTTGGGGGTATCGTTTGATTTTAAAAGACCCACGATACCACCAGGGGTATCGCCAGGTACCCGCCGTTGGCTAGACACACGCTCGCTGTCTAGCCAACGGCGGGTACGGTACGGTTACGTATTTCCCCCCGAGAAAAAAAAAAAGGGGTATCGCCAGGGGTATCGTGGGTCCGCAGTGATTATTTTTATACGAGAATATATAAAATTTCCACGGGAAAATCAAAACAACGAGGAAGAAGCTGCGTTAAGTAAAACTAAATCTTAATAAAATTCAAAATGCCTTAAATAAATAACATCCGATACATGTAACAGTCAAATTAAAAAATGTGGACACGTAGGTATAACATCCGTTGTGTATTAAATTTCAAGGCAAAGGGAATTAGTATGCGGAAGGCAGAGCACGCCATCCTTGGTACTGACCAGTGAATTTATATCTTAACCATAAGACAGAGACATGAGATTCCTGAGAGCTATGTTCATCGATTACCAACGATATTAGAGCACCTTCAATTATTTTAAATTTCTATGTTGATTTTTACAGTCGGAAATTGTCATCATAAAAAAGCCACTAGAATCTGTATAATAGGCTAGATGACTAAAAAATTTTTTTTGCTTTAATAGAAGCTCATTCATATAAGAAACAGAAAGAAAAAATCGGTTTTCTAATAACTATAAATACAACCAAGATATAAGGTATTAAAATTTTTTCTCCATCTCTTTCTAGCAAAACGGCAATTTACAAGAAGTTAATATGGCCGTACTCAACAATGACGTCACGGTTGATGTCGGATCTCTCTGTCTAATCGCCTTCAAATTAACAACTTAAAATGCTTGTATCTAATGTATTTCTAAGCCGATTTTAATTCTAATTTCACAGGACTGCATCTTCTTTCACGGTATTTTAATATTTAATGACGAGACATAAAAATTAGAATTCAGTCATCATCCCAATTAACTATAAAAAAAATAGTAACAGAATGACACAGCTTAGTTGTCATCGCTTGGATGTAAATACCTACAGTGGGCAACACGTCAAATTTTACATTTGGACTACGAAACGAAACCAGAGGCGAGCTTTACAAAATAAAGGGCGTTGTCAGTAAGGGCGAATATGTTGGCTCGCAGGTTTGCACGGTGTTCGAGAAATGTCTAAATTACATTATTCAGATCATATTTTATATCTTTTTACGAGAAATGTCAAAATTACATATTTACATAATTAAATATATTTAGACCATATTTTACAGCTTACAGCACTTTCCGTGTACAATTCAATAATGCTTTCAGGGTGCTGTTGTTGCCTTTGTAGTGCGTCGGGAATATTCACGGAGGCTCAAATTGATTATTTTTATGCAATAATGCGGAAACGCTCTGCTTCTCTGGTGCGCCGGGTGCGGGTAGGCCCCAACAGCATCCTGGCCATGATTGCCAGTAGACTGGATTGCAGGTACGAGTATATTAATCCTTGCTGTGACATTTCACACGAGTGTCACAGCGGTGATTAATGTACCATAATAATGTAAAATACTGACATAAAATAAGGCAATATTTCTGACACTGATTAGTTTTTGTAACTTTGTAGCAATTAATAAATAAAAAGAAATAAGGGCGTAGCAAGTACATATAAGACAGTACAAGGTGTATAAGCATTAAAATTGTAAATAAAAAACATTTGGTATGTTGAAATTGCATTTAGTTTCATTGTTTCGAAGTGATAGTACGACTTAGAAATCTATTCTAACTACTTCTGAAATTGGCTACCTGTAGGCGTTACACTATGACACGGTCCGCTAAGCAAAAAAATACGTAAATCAAACCACAAAAGTCATGTAAACCATTTTTATTTAATTTGTAAGTAATATTGCTTAATTGAATTGAAATCAATAAAAATTCACATTACAATTTCTACACAAGGCGTTTGAGGAATCTACAAAAATAGTTGTGTATGCACGTTGTAAATTTTAGGATATTTATGCTTATCAGAACAGGAAATTCACAGTAGGTAAATTCACCGACTAAAAGGACAGTTTATGGTTTAACCATAAACTGTCCTTTTAATTAGTCTAGGTCTACACTTTGATAATGTTAATCCATACTTTGCATTATTTTAAGAAAATATTTCTAATGCTGTAAATAAAACAGTTGACAAATTACTTATTGTTATTAAATTTCTATCAGCTACAAGATTTTACCCTAAAGACCAGACTAATTTCTTTATCCGAGATTCGGTGTCATAATTTACGTAAAACTGCACATTCAACGTGAGGACTATAAAACAGAGCGAAGCGTACAAAAATAAAATTATTACAAACGCATACGTATAGTTTGGCACTATATAAGTATAGTATACCTACATTGACAAGACAAAAACGTTGCATCAAAATATTGTAAATAAAAAAATCAATTGCATCTTACACAAGGGTATAATGACAACAATATTTACAAAATATAACAATTTTAATTATTTGAATGGAATTCGGACAACAAAAAGATAATAAAATATATTGTTAACAATTTGCAGTTTAATACCTATTTAAGTACGACAACAACAATAAAAGATAGCATGGACACAAAAATTAATTAGACAGATAATTAATCTCTGATATTAACAACGAGATCTCCAAACACCAACTAGCTTTGTATACTTACCTACTCAAATTTTTAGATGTTTTACGTGAAAAACTAACGATGTAACGTATAAAGACATAATTTATTATAATTTGAGTAGGTTTGTCCCCCATAGTTACTTGGAAAATTCACATATGTAAGTGTAAATAACATAATAATATACTTATGTACGGTTGATGACAAAAAAGTGGGGACATTTTTAATGATATAAAAAGACGAACACAAAGCTATATGTATTATCAAATTTAACAAGCTCAGTGTACCGCAACCAGCAAAATTCGGCAGAATAAACAAGCACATTTAAATCGCTACTGCCGTAATAAGTAAAAATTAGTATAATTTACCAAATGCAGAAACTCTATGGTATAAATAATTGCTATATTGCCTCTAGCCTTCCGCCATAACAAAACAGTTTCTAAGCCGGTTTCCCTGTTTTAAACGCTTGTTATTCCTCAACTATTTTCATCAAACTAAACATTTATTGAAATTATTGCCTACAAAACCCGGATTGAAATGACAAAGTAATATCTTGTAGGTGATTTTTTGGACAACCACTTAGAAAATTACGAAAAGAAAGATCAATAATATCTTGTACTTGGGTGATATTTTTAACAATCTCTTGTAATTATGTAATACTGTAAAATAGAAACGAGATGCAGCGCGCACACTCAGTAAATATATGGGAAATGATTACGATCTTTGGACGGCCGGGAAACCGTCTTAAGATAATATAAACGCGTTCAATTGACAGATTAACTTAACTTATATTAATGTGACAAATAATAACAATCCTGAACCAGAATATTTTACAACAAATATTCATTTTATACATGTTGGTTGTACTATAAGGGCTTATTAGTGTAGAATGCTCCTCAGAACGTTACCGTGGCCAGTTTATAATCCATTGCTTTATAGTGTAATAATAATGTACCGAGATAACTTACACTTAATAAGATTTTGTTTCAATAACACAAATGGCACCACAATTGGACCGAATCATACAAAATAATTATTACAGTGATCAAAAACAGTTAAATTGACATACTAAGAGCAGTGACTAGAATTGTAAGAGTTATGAATATTTATTACCTCTTGATTATCCATCGCATTAATAGCATTACTTTGTTAAATAGATAGTACGATAGCTAATTTCAACTATTCAGATAAATATTCAATATTTTCAACAAGTCAACCAGTCTATGGTAAGAGTATATTATGCTAAGTTACATGAAATGCAAGATATCTATCTACCTACATCTATACCCACGAAACTGGGCCCCGATTTGCCTAGGACCTTAAAAATGTTTCAAGTCAAATAGAATTACAGTACAGGAGCCAGCCTATGCCACATGTAGGATTCTACTCTTGGTCGCCCGATCGCATATACCTACACCATTATCACAAGACAAACCACAAATAATCCTAATTCAGAGCACCTTATAATTGTAGAGATCATCGCATACTCCTAGATGATGCATGAGCCATCACATGGCACCTTCGGCTGTACATGAATATCATACACATTAATTACAAACGTATTAGGTACATATCGACACAATTTATACACAGTAAAATCATTATAAATCAGGCACATGTCAGATCAGTGACGACGACCGTTCGAAGTTACAGTTCGAAAGCTCAGCAGCGACAATTTAAAACAACGCCAGAGTCCAGAAGTCTAAACACTTGTGAGTATTGACCAGCGATCACTAGAGAGCCACCTCCACTTACACTAATGGGAAACGAGTCACGCTCATCACCATGAGATTTCTTCTCTATCACAATATTCAAAGTTCGAACGCCTTAGACATCGCTCTCGCCGTCGGTGACGTGAGCCGGTTGCCCGAAGTTCCTGGTGATGGATTCGCTGACGGTGCGAATGTTCGCGAGGTACCTGTGGGCGGGTTCGTCGGAGTCGTAAATGGCGCTAAGGGACTCCAGCGAGACTAGCGCCTCGGAGTCGAGAAGGCGAGAGGAGGCTCGCGAAGAGACGTCATCGTCCCGATCGAAGTAGCACGAGTTTACGTCACTCAGAGCCGCTTCTGCATCGGTGAGTCCGGCCTCGTTTAGCATAGACACATTTTCAAGGGCAGGATCATCGGTTGTGTAACCCGTACTCTCAGGATGACCACCCTCGCCCTCGCCTTCGCCTTCTGAGCACGATGAGCTCCACTCTGACTGACTCTCACCGTAAATGCCCATTTCCCGCTGATTTGTTGCAGCAATCTAGCAAAAAGATGAAAACTGTAATACATTAGGAATAAATTGCTTTTTATAGACTTAAAGGTTCATCTATTGACTTTATGACGATAAAACATGCTATATGCCTCAGACAAAGTATTCGTCAGTTTAAGAGTTGTCAAACATACCCGGCTGTGTAGTCTCTCCTGTATTTCTTTTTCCTGATTCTCTTTCGATGTTGCGGCATCAATTTTTCGCTCACATGGTGGACTGGAACAAAATAAAAAACTTTACTGATTTGTTACGCTTCAAAGGAGGTCGCCAATAGTCCACACATTTTTGCCCATGTGTGTACCTTGAGGTACATGTGTACAAAATGTAGAGAAAAATTCGAGGATTCCGAGAAATATACTATTTCCTTTATTTTTTTAGATAAAGCAACGTAAACAATAAATAAAAGTGCTCAATTGCGTTCAGTTTCGACTTCTGCAAAACCTGTAGCGTTTACGAAATATTTTATTTTTAGTAA
Organism: Schoenobius gigantellus; assembly: GCA_963935595.1. Lineage (NCBI taxonomy): Eukaryota > Metazoa > Arthropoda > Insecta > Lepidoptera > Crambidae > Schoenobius > Schoenobius gigantellus. The sequence goes on along the minus strand of OZ012547.1, from coordinate 27,013,271 downwards.
ATTTTTGCTTAAGTTTTAATGTATCGTGCACTTATACAAAAAAAAACATCAAAAAATCAAAAAATCAAAAAATATTTATTTGGTTTACCACATTTATAAATTCTTATAAGCTAGGGATTGGGACTACCTAGTAAGCATTAATAATGCTTGTGTCAGGCAGCCCCGTAAACATATCTTAATGGCATTTCAACAATCAACAAAAATCACAACAATCAAAAGTAAAAAATAATAATATTTTAACTTGCAAATCAACTGTCTCTGCGCAAGTAACAAAACTCTACAAAATGTTAAAATACGATCTATGGTCACGAGATACCGACACAGGAAAACAATCTATAATTAGTTCAATCCAAAACTGCATAGATGGCATAGCTTATATTAAACGGGAATGTAATAAATTATTATTTTGTAGAAATAAAATCGTAAATACTCAATGCTTTAGTTTAAAATAAAATACATATTGTTTTCGAACTAAATTCGATAACTTTTTATAATAAAATAATGAAATTCAAAAAAGAGTCTGCTGCAAAGGCACATCCAGTGCTTATTAGTTGACCGCGTCATAAAAATTTTAAAATTCGACAATAGATGGCAGCAATTTATAAATTTTTATATATAAAGCATATGTAATCTGTGGTTATAGGGTTTAGACGGCGTATTTTCTAACAAATAAAAAAGGATTTTTACATCGTTTCCAAATAACCAGAAAAATTAATAGGGTTGCTAAATTTATTTCCCTATAGTGTACCTCGGTACATCGATTGGCCAGATTTTGGCGACCTTCTTTGGCCTTGTAAAACTTTTGTCTGTTAACGCTAATATCATATTAAATATTTTGTTGAGGTCTAAAATGGCAAAACATTTACAGATATAAGATCTGAGATATTGGACGAATGCATTTTGTTCCTCTTTTCGGAGGTGCTTTAAACTCTACACATACTACATATAATACCAACCTCACGTTGTTCTCTCTTGAGCGCGCTGGAGACGGCAGCTCAACAACCACATCAGTTGGCAAGACACCTGGGAAGTCCTGAGGGGCTCGAGAGTCCCGCGGATCTTGTTGATCCCTCAAGTCCCGCGGGTCCCGTACCACCTCTCGTTCCCGCAGTTCTCGTGGTTCACGCTGCTCTCTAGGGCTAATGGCATCAGCTCGCACGAGCTGCGTGATGGCCGCCAAACCCACAGCATGAAGTGGACTGCTATTATTATTGCAGTTGCGAAGCGGTTCTAGTGCTGGATTTTGGCCCCTGAGAAAAACCAATTCTGTTGAAAAAAACTTCAACTTCCTCCTGATTCTAATTTCATCAATGCTACCCCTAACCTAACATTGTTAACAAAAGAACAAATACAATATTTTTGAACAAAAGTCCTAAATCTCACCTCAGTTCAAGTTTCAATTCCTTGCGTTCAACTTTTTGTGGATTTTTCATATGATTCTTATCATCAAGCAGCCTTTGAATCTCTCTCTCGAATGGCGGCACGCATGCCACATCAGTTGGACTTCTTTTTGTAAACAATTCCCTACTGTCATGGTTCAAATGCTTCAAGTTGTTGGGCCTACTGCCGGAACTTGAAAACGAGTTAGTCCTATTCGTCAACCGATCACTTACTTTCTTATCAGTTTGACAACAGCCGTCCCGCTTCGACGCTTGCAACATATTAATGATGCTCCTCTGTAATTTCTCCTCCTCTTTGTGGAAGTTCAGGCTTTCTTCTAGGAGTTTTTCATCCAGGGAAGGTTTTTTGCTCATTTTGTGCTTAGCGTATATTTCATTGATATGGTTGTTCGTCGGTTTCGCTACTCGCACTGGAGGGTACTCGTATGCTGGAGCGATCCTCTGCACTCGGCCCGCCTGGGGAAGCCATTGTGAAGGTCGTGGCGGTGACGGTGAGGCATCCGTCGTTCTCGAATAGCTCTCGTCTGAGGAACTAAGACTTGGTGAACGAGTGAGAGAGCTCAGCTCGTCTGCTGAGGAATGGACTCGCGGACTGCGCGCCAAAGGTAGACTTTCACTTGATCTGGGACGAGGTAATCTTGCGGGCGGTCTCCGTTTATGGGCAGCTGGAGGACGCTGTTCCTGTGGACGAGGCCAAGGTGGTACAAGAGCCCGTGGGGGTGGCCATCTTGGATTACCTGAAATCCCGTGAGGCGGAGGTGGAGGAGGCGTATCCTCCGCATCTTTATTCCTACGACCTTTACTCCCTTTATGATTACTTTGATGTCCGTTATTTTGGTGCGCATTCGACGGTAATAATGGTTCATTTTCCCCGGCCACTGATGTCTCCCTGACAGGCGGCAATCTAGAAGGTTGAGCTGCGGCTCGTCTTGCCGAGTTTTGCAGCATTGCAAGAGGAGTGGCAACTCCACCGTAAGCGCTAGGCGGATTCTGAGGCTGGCCATTGGCTGTGTTTAAAATAGTTCCGTTTGACGACGCCCTATCTGTCAAAAAGTACGTGGTCATTTCTCCTTTCCCTTTCACTTTGACCTTTCCTCTGCAAACAAATTGATAAGGCATATCTTTGAGTACTTGATACACTTCTTCGGTGACTTGCGTGTGGTTGGGAAGACCAGTAGAATCCATGCGAGAAGCTACGTTCACTGTATTACCCCAGATATCGTATTGTGGTTTTCTCGCACCTATGACTCCAGCAACTACAGGGCCGACATTAATACCTGACAAACAAAACAAAAATATTTGTTAAGGAATACGAACTTTGTTTTTGTTAATCAACTACAGTATTTTCAATTAGCACTTTTACTTACCAACTCTCAACATAAAATTATTGTATGAGTTATCATTGATGTCTTTTAGTTTGTCCCTCATTGCAAATACGAACTCAACAAGAGTGGCCATATGTTTCCGAGCGCTCGCTTCATCGGTCATTTTTTTGTCGGGTATCAAGCCTACAGCTGCCATGTAAGTAGATCCGACTGTTTTTATTTTATCAATCGCACTGAATCGGTCTTCCCCTAAAAGCTGGAATAAAAATCAATCATTAGCTTTGAAATCGATTTATGTCTAACTTCATAATTTAAATTACGAATTTTCATTGTGTTTAGGTGTCGGGATGCTAGAAGAATTTTATTTAATAGGGTAAAAATTTATTGATGTGCTTCGGAAGTATGTTGTAATTGTGTACTGTGTCCGCCTCAACAATCTACTTAATTTTACAACGTGTAACAGAAATAACGCACGCCCTAAAAGTGGTTTGTTACAAATAAGCAAATAATTACATTTCGGCCATTTTTTGCAATCAGTAACATATATTTTTTTAATAACTTATCCTCATTACAAACGCATAGCATGGGCAGTCTACGTACGGCGCGGGGCGAATAGCTTATAGCAATAATGCACGCCACGAAACTCCGCCTTAAAAATAACCCTTATCACCTTGTATTTATGTATCATAACTCTTTTGCTTAGAACGTTGACCCGAGGAGTGATTGACTAAATTATTTTCAATTATTTTTTCAACGCTTTTTTATATTTAAGCGATACAGGGGCAAATCCAAGCAAACTACTCTCAGAGCGTTCGTTAACTAATATTCTAATAATACGTCTATTAAAGAGAGATTAATTGGTTACCGTTAAAAACGTTTTGTTAGGTGTCAAAGTATAGATGTTTGTCTTATGATTTGTTCGTTAATTCTGTTGCACGCTGTATATAGACGATTCTTTCGTTGTGTGTGATGAAAGTGCTTAAATTGATATAAAAATCAACATAAATATAGAATTAGTCAACTCTACATGAACTGCCTATATGGTATCCACGATAACGCTCAGTTCAGGTTGGGCTGAGTTTTGTTTCAACAAACATTATTAAAGCAATGTAGCGCATGTACAGGATTGAGCATTGAGGTTTTTAAAGCAAACCTTAAATCTGGTAATGCGGTAATAGTTTTTTTCTAGCCATCGTACTCTGCTCTCTTACAGAATGTGTACTTTCCGTCGTTTTTCGTTATTTTTTTTATTTCAACAATATGAATCATTTATAGTGTCAAAGCGTCTCACCTCATCGAAATCCGCTATTATTTCGTTAAGGAGCCGCAGACACTCCATGCCCTGATTGTTGCCGTCGAGCTCCATGTAAAACTCGTGGTAATTTGTGATGGACGCAAACACCACTCCCACGCGTAGGTACGATTGGTGATAGAGGTCCTGATCAATATACATCGTCTTAAGTAATAATAATACTCTTTATTGCACACAAAGACAAAGTACAACAGAAAAAGAACAAAAGAAATAAAAACAGAAATGTTGCAATAGGCGGCCTTATTGCTAAAGAGCAATCTCTTCCAGGCAACCTCGGAAGTGGGAAATATATACACAGGAGATTCAACCGGGGGAAGGGTGCAGAAACTGGAATCGGAAATAAATGTGTGATAGGGAAAGGAATGCGATCAAATATTTTTACATCTTAAATTTACGGCCAGCCTCAAAAATAGATGGATATTTTAGTACCATGTCACACCAAACTGTTCCCAATATTTTTATTCCTATTCGCTTGGTGCGAAGTATTAGGTGGGGGTAACATAATCTATCGCAGCGCTCATAGTAGCCAAAAATATCAAATTTCCACACATTTCATACGCAATCACATTTCACACTTGTGATTACTCGTGCTGTATTCACCTGCAATCAAATTAATATTCTAATAATTCATCTATTAAAACTCAATCAAACTGAATATGAGTTTTTAATACAGTTGCTCAAAAAGTAGTATATTGCAGGGCTGTTTAGCGTGCGGGATGACCACCATTACGCACTAGTGCTTTTTCTTTACCAAATGTCAAATGTCTAGAATCTGACACACATTTTGCTTTTTTTCTGCTTTTCTCTAGCATGCTAAATTAAGATTGCGCTAAATAATCTGACTGGTCTACCAGATTTTGTATTGTAAAAGCATGCCTAAAAGCAAAGCATAACAAAAAGCACGGCTGGACCTTGCTTTTAAAAACACGGAAAGCAAAGCATAGCACGCATTTGCTTTGTCACTGCTGTGTACGTACGATGACATATTTGGCGCCATTTTTCTAAAATTTTCTCTGCGTGATTATTGATTGTTGTTATTTGCTTAAAAGTTTAATAATTCTATAAAGTGAGTGACTCTGATAACATATTAATTGATTTAACACCACCGGAATTATGTTTTATTGCTGAAAATGCGAGTGTGAGTATTTTACCTGTAAAGTCCAAAAGCAGGTACATTGCTACATATGGTTGCTACGTATTTATTGTTTCATTTTTTGCAACTGTATTAAAAATAGTTGTTTAATACACGTGCGGGACTGTCATTTCCACTCGTTCCGACTGTCAACCCTCGCCTTCGGCTCGGGACGACATTTGTTGGAACTCGTTGCAATGACAGGCTTCCCGCACTTGTAGTGAAAATAACTATTAAACAGAGATGAATTGGTTACCGTTTAAAACGTTTTGTAAGGTGTCAAAGTAATAGATGTTTGTCTTATGATGCGAGCTTGATTTATTAAACTCTGTCCTTTGTTTTGTTCTTAATTCCTCTACATCCCGGACATGTTATTTTACATACTTACGACAGGGAAGCTCGCCTGGCCCTCATCTCATTTGATCGTAAGTGACGATAAGGCCGAAGGTGGAAGCGAGTTTCACCACTTTCACCTAAACTCTTCAACAACTGGGGTGCTGGCTATCGTACCTCTAATTGTCGGAACACAATGCTATAGAGATTATTATTATAGCGACAAACTTAGGTAAGACGGTGGTAGGTGGTAGCTAACCAGGCCGGCTCAGAAGCCTTACCACTAACCAAACCGAGCAGAAAAATTTAACCACAGACCACAGAGGCGGTTAAAAGATGACCAGCAGATACTAACAATTTTCCTTTAGAAACGGTTTGTGGTTGAAATTTTATATGTGAGTGATACTCACAAACCCGGTTTTTAGAATAATACTCATTTCGATCTACAAACGATATTCAATTTATTACTACTTACTAGTGTTAATTAAACAATTAAATATGTTTAGTTTTATTTTATGAAACCATCAAAGTAGCTTTATCTTCTTGTAAAAACTACAACTAATAATGTAAACAAACCCTGACATCACCAAAATAAAACACACTTTGAATAAATTTGACCTATCTCACTTAATTTGAATGGTCAAAAAATATTTCACAACAAATGCTTATCTATTTTGAAGCTGACTGTACATGATATTTCACGCAAAATCTTTGGATTTAACTAAATACAAAAAAATAATTGCCAACTCTATGGGTACTATGTTCATTAATTCGAAGCATTCCTTGCCTGTTTTTTTTTTCGATATTTAATCTAATTTAAAAATTAAAAATCCACCAAGATAATACACTAATGATAAAACCACTAAATTAATGTTACATTGAAAGGTCCCTAATTTTTAACTAATTGTTTTTTTTTCGATTTACCATTTTCACTTAACATCAAATTCAATATAAATTCTTTATTAATTCCTTTAATGTTTTGTATTATTAATTTTAAGTTCACGTGGCATTTTGAGATGTTCTTCCGTAAAACTGTCTTTGTCTTAAAAATTTCTGTATCAATTTTGAAGATACTTGTACTGGTTCTTAAGCTGAAATGTAGGTACATACCTATTTTTTATATTGTTCTATTTAAGTATAAGAAAAGAATCGTCAAAATAAGTGGAAGCCATATGATTTTGTGAATATTTTTCAGTTCCAACAATACTCCATATTATGCAAAGAAGTTGGTTAATCAAGTCGGTAGAATTATGAATGTACCTAGTAATAAGCTGAGAATGAAACCTGCTATAAGAGACTTTGATTGATAAAGGATGTACGGGCAAGCCCGCACGATATAACATGTTCACGTAAACTGCATGCGTAGCGTTATTGTATGCCCGCTTGCGTCACACACTTAGCAACCACTCCGGGAAGTTTTATTTGTCATTTATCATCCCCGTATAACTCTAATGTAATAGGGATACAGCACTATCAGCCACATCCCCCTACATTTTGATCCGGCTCGAAGGACCAAAATGTAGGGGGATGTGGCTGATGTATTAAGGAAGATAACTTACCATATTTGTTCGGAACTGATTATCCAGGAAGTGAGTAGCAACGTGTGCTGGTAGCAGATTGAACAAAATTCTTCTGTTTGACGCCTGAAAGAAAAATGGAATTTCATGTCGCAGTTTACATTACTCATCTTAGTATCCGCGAAATTAGAGCCACATTTTCAGATATACACGTGAAAGAGATCGAACACAAGTCTATGTTACCTGCTTCTGCGACAAAGCTACTTGCAATGCTACTTCATACGGACCATTCGTATGGCGTCGAGCGTAGTTTGAACTTGATTTCTATTGATTTTCTTTCCGTTTTTAATGTAAATCAACAGGGCGTTATGTCGAAAATTATTTCGATTTTCATCGTAAACGAAATAAAAATCAAGCGCAAACGACGTTCTATGAACGCTCGATGACATGCAGGCGAATGATCCAAAAATAGGGCCCCTAGTGTGATGGGTAAGGCAAGAAGTTAAATGAATGACTAGGCGTTATGTAAAATACCTGCAGCGCGTCCATGTCTCGCTTCTCGTCACGCGCCTGCGCCTGCCAGAGGAAGTCCAGGCGCGCCGTCCACTCCGTCTGCCGTGCGTGTAACACCACGGCCAACGCTAGCGCCAGTGTCCACGCGCATGCCGCGTACGCCGATCCTACTGCACCGGGCCTACGGTATAACAAGTTTCTCATATTAATGTGACCTTAACAAGTTTTTGTATTCAACTTGTTTATTTGAATAACGCAAAACCTTCAGACACCCCATTTATTATTTTTATTATAAAAGAATTATTAAAATTAATAAAAATAAACTACATTCTCGCGTCTGTTCATGTCTTGCGAATTTGGAACTCTATGATCGCGCGCCTGCGAATACGATGTTGCCGCATAGCCGTCGCGCCGATAAAGATGACAGTGTAAGTAAATTTAAAAAGCGGCATAGTTGAAAATTTAATTTTGGACGCAATCTGACCCTTATTTTTTATGAGTGAAATCGATCCTAATTTCGATTCTGAACAAACTATAATCAAGCTTTGCGGAAATTAATTAATCCGATGTAGAAATATTTTTTTTTAAATTTAAACGTTTTATTGAAAAAAATGACGATGATGATGTAAATAATATAAAAGCTAAAAATTCAAATCGAATAGACTAGGTAGATCCTTTTACTATTTTTCCCCAGGAGAAAAAAGTATTTCACATAGATAGTTAAGACGGCTGGGTGTTCTCTAATACACCTGAATAAGTCAGCAATATCATCTTCGGACTGTACTCAACCGTACAAAATACCTCGTATATGATCTTATATTGTTCCTCGTCTTGTACTTAGATCAATATACTATTCCTCATATGGAACACCAGGATTGAGAATAGATGTCTTATATTTAAGTGTGTTTAATATGTACGGTCGGGCAAGAAAGTGGTTTTGACAAATGTGGTCTGCGAACTTTATTCTCATTATATTACATTAGCAAAACGTTACTTAGGGGAAGGTGGCCTAAAACGGGTAAGCTAAAGAAATGGTTAGAAAAATCTATAAATTACCTTTATAAGAATAACTTTTTTTACGTTATAAGATAGAATATTTATCGAGCATCAAAATAAAACATAATATGATGGCACCATATATCAAATATTTATTTAATAAGATAAATACAAAACCCTTTTAAAAACCCGTTTTGCCCACATGTGTGCCTAAAACGGGTAACCCCCTTCGGGCAAAACAGGTATGCTTAGGATAGAGTCATATTTGGACAGGCTATAACATGTTTGTATTATAATTATTAAAAAACTAAAACTGTAACATATTTTTGCAGGAAACTTCCTTCAGAAATCTTTTTACATTAAAAAATAACTAACTTTATATTTTTCTAAATAAAGAAAAATATAAACAAATGTAACAAATGTTAATTAACCTACTTATAACAAATTCAGTCTTTAACCATAACATTTTTAAATAATTTGAAATCTTTAACAAAGAAAAATCAAAATAAGATGAACAAAGAACCCGTTATGATAAAGAAAAGTGTTATTTTCTAAATCATAACGGGTAGGTAGTAGGTACCCATTTTGCCCTACCCGTTTTGCCCAAGTGCATATGTTTATGCAAAATTACAATAACCTCAAATTGGAAGGTAATACCGGTAGACTTTCTACCTTAATTTAAAGTTAAATAGTGCTAAAATAAGATGGTAACACAAATAGCATGACTCGTATAAAGATTTTTGACTAATCGTAAGACACTTACCTTTATTTTTTTAAATAAAGTCACTAAAAAACTTTCGTTGCATACACCTACGCTATTACACGACTCCGGTGTCCGAGCAAAACTGATCGAAGTTCGTCGACGTTCTGGAAATCTCGGCATACGAACACAATAACCCTAACGCTTGATACAGCAGTGTACGAGTACTTACCCGTTTTAGGCGGCCCACCCATTTTAGGCTACCTTCCCCTATATCCTCAAAATATTGTATTCGCAAAATATTACATTCTCAAAATACTATAATACAATATAGTCAAACGCAGTAACAAAATAAATTTGAATTTATCGATTGATTTATTGATACTAAAAATTTGTCCGATATCGGGCTTGTTTGGAAGACAGCTGATAGATACCAAATAATTAATATCTAAAAATAAGCCCTTTCCTAGTTTGCAATATGTCATTACTTATTAAAATTTGTTCCACATAGGCGACACTATTGGTTGGTGTAATAATACAGGATGTGTTTTATTTTTCAAATCCAGCGGGTTCGAGTTTAGTTTTTATCAAAATCGGTTCCGAGACCGCCTTAGAGTATTTTGCGCTATCTGTAATAGTTTCGGATTTGCCCATCCGGGCACACTTGAAAAATTCATACATCCTTTACAATTATTGTCAAGTTAAAAACTCACCCAGTAATGAGATCGTAGCAATCGAACAGGTCCTTGTGGTACGCCATGATGACGGCCATGTACCCCGCGGTGATGATAGCTAGCAGCACGCCCTTCACCAGTATCGGCAGCCGCAGGAACACCGCCACGGTGAGCATGGTGAGGCAGCAGCCGAGGGGGATGTACAAGGGCACGGGACACGCGCGATGGTCGCCGCTGCTCCACAGAGCTGCCGCCATGTCTCCCGTCATCAGTCGTATTTCGTCCATCGTCGTGATGTTCTCGGTTAGGTTCCGGCACACGTTAACTTCCCTGCACGTCACCTGGAATAAAAATTAAGAGGACTGTGAAGTGCCAATTTATGGCTCGAGTGTGCACTTTCAAAAATGCAGTTTGTTGCACACCACCGCTTAGAGTTGAAAGTCCGAGGCCTACATTTCTTATTTAATTGTTTTGGGCGATAACTGTTTTACCCCCCTAAACCGTTACGAAATTAGACACTTTTGATCTCATTAGATTCAGTATACCTTAAGCTATGTTTGTACGTTTTGCTTTTTTTGCAATTCAGTATAATTTAGTCAAAAAAGATAAAAATGCTCGAGGTAGTTTTTAAGTCTAAAATATGGATATTTAGATGCTAATAATTTATATTCTGAGTAAAATTACTTCAAAATCAAAACGTGTAAACCTAGATCTTCATTATATCTATAACACTTCCGAAAATTATGAAAATTGGACTATGTAAAGAGGGAGAAAAAGCGTTATCGCTTTTTGTATGAAAATTTACAGCTTCACAATCATGTTAAACGCGATTTTAAAAAAAATTGTATCAGCAACATATCGATATTGTGAAGGTGTGCTGCGTCCGGATAAGCAAAAAAAAAATCATAAATTTAATCAATTTAGCACCAGACCACATTACATTATGACACAGTTATTATTGTACAACGCGAGCGTGTCCCAGTCAAGCGATTTTCTTTTTTTTATACATATTAAACGGCCACGCGTTACATTGTTGCCGAAGTCGAATAATCGTCTAACTATACTCACCACGTTAGCCTGTCCGACCGCGTATCCGAGGACTATCGTGAACGTAGTGATCGCATTCCTCAGCGCGAACGGCCGCGACACGTCGCACGGCACCAGCCGCAGCCGCGCCGCCAGCGTCAGCGCCAGGACGGCGGCGGACCACGCGAACGCGGTCACGAACAGAAGCAAAACTATCGTGGTGCGGGGCAAGATGGCCGCTTGCAGGGCTCCCGCGGCGACTAGGGCTCCGATGGCCGCTCCCAAGGACCCAGCCCAGCCACCGTCAGTCGAGGCGCGGTACTGGAATGTTGTAGGTGGAAGATTTTGATGAGATCGACTGATCCTTTAAAGGCGGTCTCACTACCAAACGTCTAACAGTTGATATTATCTGTGGTTTGGTCATTATCTGTGGTTTGGTTATTATCAACGTAGTGATGTCCAGTAGGCACCGCCACTTCCATGATCCATGACTAATTTTAGACAGCGTTTTATAAAATAAGGTGATATGATAGATTTCCTATATCAAAGATGTCATCGTTAGTTCTGAATGAAATATATCTGATGATTGAAAAATCAGCCCTAATTTGTAAAACGGTTTTATCTAGCTTGCCCTGTTTGTTTGTTTGGGTCAAATTTACTAGTTAAAATTTTACTCCCTTTCCGTTGACAAATTAATCTGGTAAACACCTTTGGTGACAATACAATTTAATGTAGTCAGTATCATTGTAAATCCAAGATGGCCGCCGCTACAAAATGGCGGATTACGTATTTTTTCAGAGCTCAACCCCAATATGGGTATCAAATGAAAGATCTTAACTTGTTGAATACTGCACAATATGATAAAAAAAATAAGTAAAAAATATTTTAGGTTTGACGGTTTTATTGAATAAAAAGATAGAAATGATGGCGATAATGTACGCTAAGATAATGTAAGATAATGCTAAGATAATGTAATGTAAGCTACTGAATATACAGTATAGGACCTAGGTACCATTTACCACACCATTCTTCTTATCAATCTTAGGCATTGAACAGACAAAAAAAGAAAAAGGGGGGTGATTTTATAACATATATATTTTTATTGGGTAGTTTTGTAGTTGCTTATTATTGCATTGGAGTATTGGGCCACGTCAAACTTAACATTTGCACTACTAAAACCGCCACTATTATGAGAGACATAATTAGGAGTAGTCCAAAAGTCAAACAGTATAGCTTGACGCAGTGCTTACAATACGAATTGTTGGGCAACAGACTCATTCCAGAATGGAACTATTAAAACTTCAAGTTACGCAATATCATAATTCTAAGTTCTATTCGTCATAGTATAACCACAGTCACCTGAGCCTCTTTGGCGCTATCCTTAAAGCATAACGTGAGCAGATGCACGTGGGTGGCTTTCTCGCGGTGCACTGAGCGCGCGTCGATGGCCTGCGCCAGGTACTTGTTCACGCGGTTCGTGGGCTGGTGGTACACAGACGAGTGACGCTTTTTCAGAGGCCTTTTGAACTTCTCCGTCACTTTATTCTGTAAACATTGACACGAGAGTTCTAGAATCAGTCATGAATGGGATGCCCACTCACTAATATTCCTACACTTCAACCTTGGATACACTTATCTGCTGGGATAAGGGTCTGTTAAGGGTTTACGAGACAACGGCAGGTTCTGAGGTGGACGAGGTCAGGGTACACAGTTTCACTGCATGCCGACTCCATGCTCCACCAACATAATGACTGACCTTAGCACGGAAAAGTTCCAGTCTCCAAAAGCAGCATCACATTAATAGAAATAGTACAGAACGTAAATCATAAAGAAGATCTCAGTAACACATAGATAAATATATCAGAAAACTATAACCGGCTTTGGAAATTACTAGGAAAAAGTTATGTATATTTGCTGGCGTTAAAGTTACAGACTATAGCCAGTGTATAGGAAATTACTAAAATTGAACAAAATTTTCAAATTACACTTCTTAAAGCTAAAATATGTGTATGATTACTTCTTCTACCAGCTACAGAAATAATAGAGGTCACTTGTTAGAATGGAAAAGAAATAATCGAACACAAACAATATAATCAATCATCAGAGAACGATCGCCAAATTCCATGCAAGTTAATCGTTAGCGCAGGATCATGCCATGCCAGTGCAAGAGGTGGCAAGTAAGGGAGCGAGTGAAACACAATTCAGTGCGTTCGGCTTTATTCTCAAACAAAATCCAACCATTGTAACAATAACAATAAATTTCGAATTTAAAAAATATGTACCCAATAACAAAAAGTGATCGTGACAGCTTGGAGTGCTAGCGTTGTCTATTTTATACTTTGCCCTGTGTAAAATTAGTCATCGCTAAATAGCGCGAAACTGAAATTACGCGTTAGGGTGTAACTCACAGATGCTCAGGTATAAAACCTACTTTTAAAGGTTATTCAAGTGAATTGCCCAGTGGAAGTCTGTGGAATGGTGGAGAACAGTTATACACAAGAACAACAGTAGTCGGCGCTTACGGTTTCAGCGGGTTTTTGTTGAGGAACTAATGTCCAAGGTCGGAACATCTGAAAAATAATGAGCAGACACCTTTTGTTAGTTGCTGGTGTATTTAAATCTTCCACGCAAAGCTTAATACGGTATAGTACTTAAGAATTCTTTCTAGTTAGCAATCAACGGTAATAGCTGATCTAAATGAGAACAGTCCTTTGACCATTGATTGAACAACAACAATGGATGAAAGCTTACAAACCAGCAACTAAAAGGAGATCTCAGGGGGATACAAAACTGTGCTGTGACAAGAAAGGATAAATTTATGAAAATTGAAATAGCGAAATAATGACAGAACTGTGCTGATATTTCCGCTAGCTAGATATTCTAGAGAAATTTTCGCACGTATAAAGTTTTTGCCAAGAAATTGCATTCGAACACGAAGCTCAGTGCAAACTTCAAAAAATAAAGCATAAAAGATTAAGTTCATAAACCACCACTCAAAAACCATCTAACTAGCTACTGGAAATCCTTAAAGCGATATTATCTTTGCGAGTCACTTCGCATCGCGATGCATAACCTCAATTTCGTGAAGCGGAAATCATAAAACTGGAACGATAGCAATATGGTTTCTTATTGCGCCTAAATCTATATATGAACCATATTCTATCATCCCTCAGTGCAAGGAACCCGCAAACAATTCCAGATTTAGAGAAACAGAATGTGTGCGAGTTCGTTTAAAACTAGGTACGTATACGCGGTCTATGTGCAATCTCACATACTATCCTTAGCTTGGTGTTTTGTAATTTCTACTTAATAATTATTATTTTTTTAACAAACTGGACACACTGTGTAGTTTATGTTTATATTATATATAAGAGTAATTTGATTGTTACATCATATCATGTCTACTACCGTGTCTACAGGCAAGAAGGTATAATATGCTGTATCAAGTATAGCGTGTTGGATATAAAAGGAAACGAAAATGTAACGTGTTAAGAGCAATCAATGTGGCTTCCTAAGACATTTAACTACTTGAATATATAGACACATACTGGTACATTACGACGGGAAAGTATAAAAATTGTATTTTGAAAGGTAAAAACAAAACTATGTTGTGTTGTAATGTATGAAAGACTAAAACGTTAATGTGTAGATATTTTAAAGAAAACGAACGCTTCATAATAAATTAAGAAATCTATACCAACTACTCTACTGGAGAAAAGTAAAATTTATTAAAAGTGCTTCTATGGAAATAATAAAATAATGGGTGCGTACACTTTATTCCGAGTATTTTCACAACCATAAATTGTATAGCGGAGGAACAGTTAAATGATTCGTTCCCCTTCAGACTAAAAGGGGCTGGTAACTTTATTCGGTCAGTGGAACACCCTTCACGTGACGCCCCATCACTAAAACCAAGCCACTGGCACAGAATATATAATAGTACTCCATACCACTGGTTCAACTTTGCTAGACTGGTTCTAGGCTGAAAGACTTGAGGTTTCTTGATCTCGCCTTTCTATAAAAGCTCGGGTGTGACTGTATCTAGGGTGGCGGAACCAATAGCAGACCAGTCACCCAAAGCTGACCAAAGCAGGGTTTCATTGCAATATTAAAAAAACAAAGCAAGCAAAGTTGGTGTATTTTGGTTTTTCAATAGTGGCAACACTATAACTGTCAAGCCTCATATAAACTTGCTTCCTATTGGTGGAAAATTGTAACGTTTTCTTGCTGCAACAATAGCGCCGCGTGATTAGTCAAGATTTTTACTAAGACTTAAAATTTCGTATTACTTTGGAAATCGTGATCCATCTTGAATTATATTTATGTTTATGGATTCACTACCCATCAAAGATAATGAGGACCTATGATTTAAGATATTTTTAACAATATTTCTGCTATTTACTAAATAATGTGGTTTTTAGAGCCCTGGTTATATTTTGGGCCACCAAAATTACAATTTTCCTTAAGCTGACCAGACTGGTCAAGTAATGGAAAAACATGTTTTGTATAAAATTCAACTTCCTCATTGGTTTTAAATAGATAATAAGCTATATTGTGATTTCTGTTAACTCTTTTCATTACAAAAATGCGTATTCAAAGGATAACTAGGGTGGTCAGGCTTTGAGGTAAAATATTTGTATAGGTGTTGTAAGTTGTTTCCGAAAGATGACCACAGTAGAGGTATTGATTAAGTTAATTGACTTGAGTCATCAAGCTTAAGCGATGATGGAAAAAAACAGAATAGTATACAAGCTGAAACCAGGAAACGCATTCGTGAAGAAAGAAAAGCGGAAAAAAATGCCTAATAATTTTGCAAATTAATTGACTATTTGAGGTGGTCAGGTATTGGGTAGAGTAGTGGTCATCTATTGGTGAATGGTGGTCAGGTAATGGTGCCTTTTGAATTTTTGACTTTGGACAGGCCTTACAAAAAATCTATTGTAAGATCATAATAAATGTTTGCCACATTTGTATAAGTATGTATCTAGGAATCATTGTGCCAAAGGCAGCATCGCTCAAATAATAACTGTGTACACAGTGACCGCAGTAAAGTCAAAATCCGCTTAAGTGGTCCACTATTGGTTCCAACACCCTATTTGCTCCCAATAAAAAAAGCAGTGTTTCAATTTCAACTGATATCATACACAATGCGTCAGTAGAGTCCTATTACACAAGGTCTTAATAGACAGTGCTACAGATAAATGTAAGGTGAATGTGAGAGAGCACGCGCGTAGTGCGAGCGAGAGAGCGAGCCGCGTGTTGTGGACCGTGTGTGCGTCGATCGGGGCGTGGGCGTGGGCGTGGGCGTGCGCGCGCAGGTGGTGCTGCATGACCGCGTCGAAGGTGTGGTGGTGGGGGGCGGGGGTGCCGGGGGCCGCGCTCACGTCGTCCGCCCGCAGCGCCGCCAGCCGCAGCGCCTCCGCCGACCCGGGCTCCGCGTGCAGCGCGCGACGCAGGTCCAGCACCTGCGCACACGCACGCTCAAACCCAACAGAGTTTCTCACAATTCACATGAACTACATCACGACCTATCCTCCTACGTCGACAGGTCTGAAACTAGCGTGATAGACCGCCAGTGGTTACAACAGAACTGAAGCTCTTATGTCAGCGTGATAGCGTAGGTACACCACGTTCCATTGGAACTTTTGAAACTAGCAAAATATGGCACATAGCCACTACTCGCAAAACCTAATGTTTATTTGATTTCAACAATATTTATAAATATGTTCACAAGTTGTGCAGGGGCTTTTCTGATAGACACATCGACCACATACCAACTAGACGTCCGGAAATAAGTTATGGAGTTCAGGATTTTTACAACCAATTGTAAAAACTTAAATTAGACAACACTAAATCCTCCGTCTGTATGAAAACCGTCCGTGACACATTTTATTCGCCTACTCTGGCGTCACATGACCACTCCTTTTGTAATGAGAACTCTTAGAAAAGAGCAATACTTGCCGATCACTGGCAACACTTTTTCAACCACCTTTCAAGAGGCCGCGAGCTCAGAAATAACCTAACATTTATAACAAAATTTTATACCTAAGTATTTAATGTTTTATGCTTAGAATCAATTATAATGAGACACTACTAAATACCATATACAAATTCAAAGTAATCATTAGGATTTCAACACATTTAAAACATGATAAATAAAGACGTCGATCAATTTTACTGGGAAGGTCCCATCCAAAGAATTTGCCACGTGCCTCAGACGACATAGTTACGCCATTGAGAACTTCATGCACTCGTAGCATCTATTCAGATTCACTGTCAATCTCACAGCTGAATTTTACCAGAGGGAGACTCTGTACCAGGGTCGTCTGCATGGCTACTTCTATCTTACCTTCTTCTTCCGTCAAGCAGCCATGCGTTCCGGTTTGAAGGGACAGACAGTGAAATTACTGGGTATTGTAACTTGACATCTTATTTCCCAAGCTGCCAATATACATTGGGGACCTACATGGATGTAGGGCTTGCTGATTTACAAGTCTTACTAGAACCACATGTCCTATAGGCGACTGTAGCCCCATACCGTCAGGTGGGCAGCCTGCTTGTTTGACAACTTTGTTGTATAAAAAAAACTGTATAACTTATTTGCTTCCTGCAGAAATGCATTTCTTCCGAAACTTGGAACTTTACCACACGATTGAATTTTATGAGAAGCCATTTGAATGCATTCTTCCCCAGTTCAATTTTCGTTTTAGCAATCATATTCACAGACGCGGATGTGTTCCGTGGTGTTGTGTTAATTAATATCTATGTGTCAGATATGTTGACGATCCATTATTAATTAGATATCTAGTCGGTATGGGGTCGATGGATACTTGCATAATCCTTAACTTTATTTGGCAACTAGCTTGGGATTGTGATACAATTGTTTTCCTGTTTCCGAATCTGTAAATTAATGACGTTTAACAGTAATTTTGAGATTCTGGAATGTAGGTAAAACAGAGTAATTATATAATAACAATCATAAACAAAGTACAAAGACCCCATAATATACTTCGCAAAAGTATCTCACCAAGCATTGCAGTTTTGGGTAATGTGTTACATGTAAGAGCGGAAGCGACTCAAGCGATAGAGTTGCCTATTCCCAAGCCACCTTTCGTTAGTAGCAGTTCACTTTGTAGTATTGCCAGTTCTCAAGATTTTTCCCATTTCGGTAAATTCGGGTTCTAGTTCTGACTGAAGTTACGATTACTATAGCTTGGCACATGTAATGGCCACTACTACTAAACAGCTTAGTTATCTTTCTCCTATACTTTCTGTAGGTTCATCGCCGATTTTCATTAATTATGTATTATCAAGCAAAGTCTATAATGTTACGGTTCATTATATGTATATTTCCAGGAATTCATTTATCTATCTCCTACTATTTTATGTTATCTGGTCCCCAACGTTCAATAACACAAATCTCAGTGGAGTTCAGATTATAGATACTCAATATTGGATTAGGTACGTAATGAAACATATGAATGACACATATCCATTATTGTTTCCTGCGGTCATCGATTTATCCTTACTTCTACATTCTCTTGACCGAGTTCGCTTCCCCCCCTGCCTGTTGCTGTCGCAAATCAATCAATTAGATCTGTTTCACTGTGTCAAGTAAGTATACACGTTAAATGGAGGGGGATATAATTGAATGTTAAATAAACCACATTATTTGCAATAATATGTTTTCCTTTAAAATGTTCTCAAAAGAATTTAAGATTGTATAATTGAAACTTAACAACATCTCAAAGATTAATATAATCGCCTTACGTCGAAATAGCTATTCCTTCTAAAGGTTTTTTTTATTTACGTCATTCATAATATCCCAATATTTATCTTCAAATATGCCTAGGGCGCCTTATTAAAACAGTTAATAATGTATCGGTTTTTTTCATTTAGAGTTTTTT
This sequence comes from Schoenobius gigantellus, assembly GCA_963935595.1. Taxonomy (NCBI): domain Eukaryota; kingdom Metazoa; phylum Arthropoda; class Insecta; order Lepidoptera; family Crambidae; genus Schoenobius; species Schoenobius gigantellus. Next base: position 26,994,436 of record OZ012547.1, on the reverse strand, counting down.
TTTGTTTCGTTTGATTATGATAACTGTACCGGCCATGAGTTGCAATTCTTTCAATGCCTCCTAAAGTTTTTTACTGATATAAATTTTTTGGACTGGAAAACGGGTGTTCGAAGACCCCACTAAAGTTTAAGTACAATTAGATCAATGGTGTAGAAACACAGAGAGGATAAACATTCATTTTTATTTATGTATCTGGAAAGAAAACAATGTTATTGTTTTCTTTTAAATATCCATAATTACCTAAGTACATCAATTGTATATCATGTGTTCGCATTCCAAAATGTTTGTTGTAGCCTATGTAGTTTTAGAACAGGCAGATCATCGGCAACATTCAAAATTTTGATTTAATAATAATCGTCTTATAAATCGATCCATTTGCTAATCCCACCCCTTACTCACCCAAATGATCGCTATTTACTTAAAAGTCATACTAGCATACAAAAACGGAACAATAGAAATGTAGGATATATTTTAAAAAGTTGACTCCGTTTAGACACCTAAACAACAAGAATAACAATTATTAGTAACCAGTAATAGTAACACAATTTTTTAAACGTAAACATGAATACGTGTACACATCGTGCGAAAAAGTAAATAATAAAAGATAGCTTACCTTCCAGAGCAGAATTACGCAACCGAGAAAAGAACACACTCGAGAAACTTGAGTAAAGCCGTCAACATAGTTCTACGTACTGTTAATATAAGTGCACTGGATAGAATTTATGGATATATCAGAGTGTATCTATTAAGTGCTTGCCTTTATTTGAAAATTAAAAGACAAAGTTAAGAATCATAAATCTCAACTACTTATATTAAAAGACAAATTAAAAAATAGTATCGAAGAAAAGTCTTATGTCGGAATAGATATTCTTACATGATTATTTTATTAATAAGTATTATTAAAAGTATAATCATCATCATTGTTAAGATAATCGTTATTGGTTATTGCATAATAACGTTGGGCTTCATATCAATTCTTGCCGGTCTTGTAAGCCCTTTTGGTTTTAAAGTTTCCTAGAGTGTTGCAAGAGTTAAAACACGACAAAGTAAACATGTTGGGGCTTACCTCTATTTTTATAGCCCTCAAATCAAGTGAAACTCTCTTTTATTAAAATTGATTATTCACACAAAAATAACCAAGGCACTTAAAGATCACACTGTATAGAACGTCACAATAATATCGGTACACGAAAATCAAGAAAAGACGAGACGAATAAATATATATAAATATAAACATAAAAAATATAATAAAAACGAGACACCTTTATAGAAAATACTTCCGCACATAATAAACATAGCAACCTTGAAATTATTTCCCTTGAGAATAAGCATAGGACTATCACATGTGGCAATTGAAGACAATAACAAGAATATGGTGATAGGTGTTATAATTTATTTTGCGATCATACCTTTCTAGCTGCATTAGCCTTGAGTTCTTGCGGCGAGGCGGCCATGTTGGAAAACGGGACGTCCACATTGAACTTGATGGAGTGAAGCAACTGTACGACAACATTGGATACGTTTTTGAAGGATAATTTTCGTCGCGATCCTGAGCCTAATCCGACGCCAGCTGACAGGCACATCTGAAAAAATATACGACGTAGATTACTTTATGAGAACGGACTTGTCAGATTATTTTGGAAGATGAATTGACGATTTTATATATATTCTCTCTGTATTGTCGTTAGTATGACTTTCATTTCAACCTTTAACAGAAGCTAGTGGCCTTCATTCTGATAGTAAGTAACGATAAGACAAGATGAAAACAAACTTTCTTTTATTCCATATTTATTAAAGACTTTTATCCCATTGAATATGTCAGTCCTATCGTAGCATGTACACACAATGAAAAATACTCTATACATATAAAATTAAGTAGAGGTTTTATACTAAAGGCAACGTATCTACATTACAGTTCTTGGAGAGGTTGTAGATTTGCAAGTCTTACAGGACCATATTGTACTATAGGCGACTATAGGGATTCAGCCCGCTTGTTTGCCAACTTGATTGTATAAAAAAACAGTCGAATGAGTTCTGGAAATTGTACAAGTCATATTTTGAATTGAGTGTTGATAATGTTAAAAATTATTACTGTGTTATAGGTTTTCCAACCGTTATCAGTATTAGGCATATTTGTAAATAACGGTCTCTGGTCATCCAAGAAAATATTACGCAACCACGCCTCATTGCCCGGGCAGCGTAAGAGTTATTTTGAGGTTCTGCTTAGGTGTTAATTAATGCTTTATTGTTAATAAAATAAAAAATAGTTTTTACAGAAACACAAAATTATCTATGACACTTATAACTAAACTTTTAAAAAGCCTGGTTTTTCCATGTGTAGTCTTTTTGTAAAATAATTTTATGAGTTGGATCGAGAAAAATGAGAACGAGACAAGACGTAGATGAGCTAGATTAGGGGGGAGATTATGTAATTCATCGGCAATCGATCATCGAATAGATTTGCTAATTCTGTTTGATTGAAACTGATTTTAAAACGTTTAACATATAAATGATTTCGTCGTTTGAGAGGTCTTGGTATATTTGTTGAATGAATCAACCTCAATGAACATACATAATTCCACTTTCCTTCATTAAGTCATGCACTTTGATAACGATTGCCGATCAAGCGATGAGTTACAAAATCACCACCCACACTTTAAAAATGAGTAACACAAACTTCCTATAATATAAGACTTGGTATTGCACAATCTGAATTAATAGATGACTATTTTTCGCCTCGTGAAATAGAGAATATGCACACATGTTTATTATATAAGCAAACCTGTAGTAATTTTGTTTTTGACATAACTATAAAAATATAATAATAAAGTTATTAAAGCTTATAAACTTATAAGAAAATAGAAAGATTCCAAGTGACATGTTAAACAAAAATCTATTTACTCGTTGCAATAAAGGGATAAAATGCTATTTTAAATAGCTTTCCATTATAATTCAACAGTTTATTTCAAGTTAATTAAGTTTATTTAAATTATATTCCTTATTCTGCTAAGCTTATATTCAATCCGATTAAACATTTTGTGTTAAACATTAAAAATAATTATTCAATTTAATAGAAACATAAATAGAAAGATTAGTCTCAAATTATACAAAGAAAGAGAATATAGTAGTTATGGATTTATTATCATGTAATTGGAAGTACTAATCAGAATGCATAACGTAATCGTTCAATAAATAATTTGATGAGCTACGTATGAACGTTTTCTTGTCGTACTTGGTGCAAAAAAGAAATATTTTTTTTATTTAATGAAAATATATTATTTCTCTTCTCTGCTTCTATATTTAATGTTTTGTGTAATGGATAAAGGATTCATCGCATTGTGCACTCATTAAACTTGGTGACTGGTTTTATTTATTGCAAAATGACGTCGCACGCAGTCACATGGCCATTTACGTGGTACCACATACCGTGCTAAGTATGACGCGTTGTCGCGTTTTGTACCAAAATTTTATTTAGGTTGAAAATATACTTTCGATACATTCAAAAGCATATTATAATAAAGGGGAATGGCAGATGACCACACTAACTTAGGCCCACAACGCACACATATAAACGAATGTCAAAATAATAGCGGTTAATACCAGTATTTTATTGGTAAAAGAAAACATATAAAAAAAACTTGGTGAATCTTATTTAATGTATTTTTTCTTTTTCATAAAATCAATAAATGTATAAGTTAACCATTATGGTAATAAATTATTTATGTCCATTACATTACTAATATAATATAAATTTGGAATTGTACACATTATGTCATGAGTAATAAATATTATACAACGTGCAACCAGTTACTGAGGAAGACATTGCGGAGATATAAAGATTTCTTTTTTTTATTTAATAGTCTATGTTATTGTCATAAATGACCAGAACATCATCTAAAAATTGAGCAGGTGCAGATAGATTGATGCCGTGATCATCCCAAATACCATATAACGCAATGACTTAGGAGACCTTATTTTTAACTTTGCCCTCGTTTAAACAACCCGAAAAATGTAAAAAGAGCCCTCATTGATTTGAATACTAATATTATAATACCTACTATTTAATTATAGTTAAAACTATTCATCTATATAAAACTATTATTTAGTCGTTTATAAAATGAAATTATCGATTTGACATCGAAAATAGTTATCGATTTTTTTTGTGCACAGGCAAGTTAGAATATATCACTAATAGCAATGGTTCACTTCCTAGTTTAATATTTAGTATAATATGTTTTTTAAATATTGTATGTTTTAATATGGTAAGTATGTTTTTTTAAAAACTAGCGATCCGCCCGCGACTTTGCCAGTGTGGATAAGTTACCAATATTATAAACTATTACACGTGGGAAGCCGGGGCGGATCGCTGGGTATACATATAAAGCTTTCCCCTTGAATCACTTTATCTATTGCTGAAAACTGCATTAAAATCTATTGCGTAGTTTAAAAGATCTAAGCGAACAGACAGTGGGAGCGACTTCCTATATTATGTAAAGAAGATATATCTAACATATAGAGATATCTGGATAGAATAAAAAATTAAATACGAATATACACTCATTTGCAAAAAAACGGGCGGTTTTGATTTTCATTCACCTTTAAAAAGATACAATACAAAAAAGGTTTCAATCGTTTGTACACGTTACTGGCCGGTTTTAAAAATGCCGTGGTATTTAAAAAAGTACGTTCTAAATTCAAATTTTCATTTGATGCTCATTTTTACAGAAAACCCCTTTTTATCCTACATTTTTGGCGCGAAGTTCCAGAAGTTAACATCGACTTTTATAACTTTTATTCAATTTTCATCGATTAATTTCATATCCTTGACTGTCAAAGCTTTATTTATTGCTGTTTGGCTGTATCAAAAATGGTAGATAAAGTGGTAAAAGCTACCAAAATTATCGCGCAGCTTGAAGAGGGTTGCAGCCAATGCTTCGTGGCTAGAAGGCTAAATGTTAGTCGCTCGACGGCCCAAAGGACCTGGCAGCGATATCAAGAGACTGGTTCCGTCGAGAGAAGGCCTGGTTCTGGAAGAAAACCATGTACCCAACCACGGGATGATCGTTTTCTTGTGAGTCGCGCCTTGAGAAATCGCAAATCTTCGTATGTGGATCTTAAGAACAACCTCCAAGAAGTAAGAAATGTGCATATTAGTCTATGGACGGTCAGGAGGAGGCTTCTCGCTGCCAATATAAGGTAGAAGGCCCATTACTCGTCAGGTTTTGAATTTTGCTGACTTTGGAGCTGTGTTACAGTAAACCTTGTAGACTTAATAATCTAAAACTTCGATAGCTTGCTAAAATATTTATTGTAGTTTTCAGAGGTATACGTGGTTTTTAAATAAACTAAATAAATAATTTATTGTAATATAAAAAAGTAAAAAGGAGTCAATTGTACCAGTAGTCGGCAGGTTTGTCCTAGTAACCGTCATGTTGACCCAAAAGTCGTCAATGTTTCACGCAACCTTGAACTTTATTGCTATACGTTAAAGCTTCCATTATAATAATTACGAAAATAATATATATGTTCATTTTATTAAAAACATATGATAACATATGATGAAACATGCCTACCTACGGCATATCCAAGAGACAGCCTTGACAGTTGACAGCTACAGTCCCTTGTAAATTATGAAGAGATTCCCCCGCCCCAAAAAATTCGAAAAACGAAACATTATTACATCTCAGGATCGAACCACGGACCTCCCGATTAGCAGGCCCTCGCCGAGTCCATATCGTCACCGATGCTCGATATAACTGCTTTCTGACCATTGTACTAATCGAGTTGGATTCATCATTTACCTCTCTCTGGAAGTTGAGCTTACCGAGCTGGACTATTTGCCCTAGGTAAACATATTTGTTAACAACTTCCGATGTCGAGTATCCAACCTTCACAGGAGTGGGCACCTACTAGATGGGAATTCGACACGTTTTAAATCTCGTTCACATTCATTTTAAGTCCCACTTGATGGAAATCTACAGAGGTCTTAATGACTACGAAATCATCAACTAAACGAATATGAGTCATGATCTCGCCGTTTATTTTGGTTCCGAATCTTCTCCAGTCCAAAAGCTTGAATTCATACTCCAATGCATCTGTGAATAATTTAAACTATATAACGTTGCCCTGTCTCTAACCTCGCTAAAGTCGCATTTGTTTCAAGTTTTGGTCTTGAAGACAGACTGACATAGTGATGTTTTCGTTTCAATAACGGCATGAATTGAATTGAAATGACTTGGGTGTACAGATCAGTCCATTTCGACACTTCTGGAGTAACCTAAGCGCGGCCCAAGTCTCGACAGTATTGAAGGCTTTCGCATAGTCCACAAACGCCAAGCATAGAGGCAGATCATACTCCTCGGTCTTCTGTATAACCTGCAGCAGCGAATGAATGTGGTCTATGGTACTATTGCCTTTGCGGAATCCGGCTTGTTCGGGAGGCTTGTTGTTCATGAGCTGCTTGAGAGCCAAATAATCTTGTACAGACACACAGATATATAATATATCATATCATAGACTCCACTGGAATTAGTAGTGAATCTTACCAAACTTCCTGAGTGCTACTTGCACCCCATCAGCCCGTACTGGGCCAGCGTGGCGGGAGAAGGCCCAAAACCTCCCCAAAAATGGATCGAACTACCCAAAGGCCCCAAGTGCCCGGCGGTCCAGGAGGCCGTGTTGACAGTGACGGTCGTCGACCTGGCGCTAGGACCTGGGGTAAAGAATCCCCAGGCGGCGAAAACCTCCTGTCAAACGATCTTGGCCCTGGCAACATATAACGCGCCTACACTGCGGACCGAAGAGAAGCTGCTGGAACTAGAGGAGGAATTGAGCAGGATTCATTGGAGTATTCTGGGACTATCCGTAGTTCGAGAAGAGGGTGAGAACATGATGGTCCTTAAATCCAGCAACCTGCTCTATTTTCGGGAGGCCGAAGACCTGTCCCAAGGTGGTGTCGGGTTCATTCTCCATAAGTCTCTAGTGAACAACGTGGATCGGAAGTGTGTCGAATAGCGTGGCATACCTTATACTCAGAATCACCAAACGGTATTCGCTAAAGGTCATACAGGTCTACGCCCCGACCTCGACCCACCCCGACGAGGAAGTGAAAGCTATTTATGTCGTTGTCGACATTTCTCGGACAATACACCCTTCCAAGACTCACTACACCGTTGTAATGGGAGACTTCAACGCAAGGCTAGGCAAACGAGGCGATAATGAGTTGAAAGTAGGGCAATTTGGAGCTGGAATCCGGAATTATCGAGGTCAAATGCTAGCCGATTACATGGAGAGAAAAGGACTCTATAATAATGAACTCTTTCTTCAAAAAGCGGCTGCATCGAAAATTTACCTAGAAAAGTCCGGAGTGACAAAAAATGAGATTGACTTCCTCATGTTGAAGACCCAATATTTAATGACGTCTCAATGATCAACTCGTTTAACACAGGGAGCGATCACCGAACGGAAAGAGGCGCATTGAATTTTAACATAAAAGCGGAATGGTATCGCCTGGTGAAGTCCACGCTCCGTCCCTAAGCAATCCAGATCCAAAACCCCGAGCGCTTTCAACTCGAATTGCAAAATCGCTTTGATTGCCTGGAGGACTGCACGGATGTAGACATTTATAATGACAGGGTTCTGGAAGCTGTCCTTACGGTAGGTGCAAAGTTTTGCAAACCCAGCCGTACTAAGCAAAGAAGTAACGGAGCCGACAGATAAGCTGACGGAGGAATGGCGTGGAATGGGTCTGCAGTCTTCTGAAGGTTCTCGTCGGCAACTTAACAAACAGTTCTCTAAGTGTCTGACTCGCGACATACGCTGTTTTAATACGGAACGTATTAAAGAGGCCATCGAGCAGAACAATGGCTCCAAAGTGTTCGCAAGTGCCGTGCTTAGATCACTCCAGAGGTGCCAAAAAGACTATCGGTACATCCAAGTGTTGCAGTCATTATACGAAAAAACCACCATGTCAGTCCGCCTTCAGGACCAAAACTCGAAACCAGTACCACTTCAGCGCAGTGTGAGACAGGGTGACGTTATATCGCCGAAACTGTTTACGCTGCATTGGAGGCTGTATTTAAGATTTTGAACTGCAGGCGTAGCACGGGCTGCCAAGAAATCTGTGATAAGACTCAGTGACACATATCCCTTGAGGAGCGTCAAGAAATTTTATCATGTCAGTCACACTAAGGCTGCGTTCCGAAAATCAATAAGAGTGACTATTAGCGCGCTCAAACGTGTCCCGAAATGTTGTGAGCGCGCTAATGTTAGCCCGCATGAAGAGCCATTTGACGTCATCATTAACGTCATATAGAACTTACGGCGCTCATGCTCTGGAGTGAAATCACTTTATGCGAACTGTCAGTTTGACGTTAGATAATTGTGTTTTCGGTTCAAAATGAATGTACCTCTTCTTCCGGACCGAAATCGTAAGCATGCTCATGGCATTTTCAGTGTTCTCTTTAATTTGGACAAGGCGATTATAATCGTTAGTACTGTGAGTGCTGTTATCGGACCGCAGCCTCAATACGCGCCGCCATGCTGCTCTTTAAGACATAGATATTATGTCACTGAAATTGTGAGATAATGCGTGACTCAAGTCCCGTCTTGGCAGCCCGTGCTACGCCTGCTGGAGAGGACTCGGCATCAACATAAACGACTGAAGTACAAGACTCAATTTCGTTTAGCTGATGATATCGTAGTCATGGCTGAGACCGTGGAGGATCTAGGCACAATGGTCGAAGACCTCTGTAGAGTTTCCCAACAAGTAGACCCACTTGTTGGGAAAATGAACACGGACAAGACTAAAATAATGTCGAATTCCCGTGTAGTACCCACTCCTGTGCATGTTGGAGACTCTACGCTGGAAGCTGTTGACGAATATGTTTACCTGGGGCAAATAGTCCAACTCGGTAAGTCTAACTTCCTTTCCGGAAGTTAGACTTACCGAGCTGGACCATGGCTGAGACCGTGGAGGATCTAGGCACAGTGGTCGAAGACCTCTGTAGAGTTTCCCAACAAGTGGGTCTTAAAATGAACATGGACAAGACTAAAATAATGTCGAATTCCCGTGTAGTACCCACTCCTGTGCATGTTGGAGACTCTACGCTGGAAGCTGTTGACGAATATGTTTACCTGGGGCAAATAGTCCAGCTCGGTAAGTCTAACTTCCGGAAAGAGGTAAGTCGACGAATCCAACTCGGCTGGGCAGCGTTCGGGAAGCTACGCAGCATATTCTCGGTCCATCTGCCGTAGTTTCTCAAGACGAAAGTCTTCAATTCGTGCGTGATGCCAGTGATGACGTACGGAAATGAGAAGTGGCTGCTTACAGTGGGTCCCATACGAAGGCTCTAAGTAACTCAAAGGGCAATGGAGAAATCTATGCTCGGGTTTTCTCTGCGTGATCACATCAGAAATAATGAAATCCGTAGAAGAACTAGAGTTACCGAAATTATCCAAAGAATTGCAAACCTTAAATAGCACTGGCGGGATACATTGCTCGCAGTACTGACGGCCGTTAGGGCGGAAACCGGACGGTACCGGATGTATAAGGATCTCCATAGCAATCGGTATGGAAATCTTTGGAGAAGGCCTATGTCCAACAGTGGGCGTCTCATGGCTAAAATGATGATGATGATGAACCAAAATGCTTATCTCACGAGTCATAGATCTTTAATTTAAGTAAGTTTGAATTCTAATATTTATACATACTGGAATTTTAATACGATCTAGCATTTATAGATTGCTTTTCAATATGAGACCAACCTCGAAATGAAGAAAAAATCATCTGTTTCATAGAAAAGTTCAAGACTTGCTCGATCAAAATGTATGAAACAGTTAATTATTTTTTGTAATTTAAAAGTAGGTCCCATAAAAAAGGAAGTCTATAAATGTTACTGAACCATATAAAATGTAATCATAATAATGAAACTATTATACTAATATAACTAATACAAAATTTCAAGAAATTATTGGAATTTAATAACAGCTGTACATATAGAGATACCTACTTTTTATCTAATAATAAAACAAATTGATTCAAACGATTATCGTACATAATTTAAGGTAATAAGAGCGCTATGATGGGCTTAGGTACAATTGTAAGGAACGTCCCCTTATCCGTCGTTATCTAAGTATAAGATTTTCTATAATGCCAATAGAAAATAAAACAACGATGACGGGTTAAGGTACTTTTGGTAATGCTCGCTCCAGTATCCGTCAAAACTACATAAATTTTGACGAGTATTGGGCAAAACAGGAATAAGCGAGCACCAATTAATGTCACATGCAATAAAAAAATAAATTCTCACGATATAGCACAGATTAATAGGTATAGTATTAGAAAATGTATTGTACTATCTTTAAAAAATAAACACACTTACATCCGTATCCGTATAAATATCCCAAGCGGAATATTATGTAAAAAATAGGAGCCGGTTGTTGCTCAGTTTAGTTGCCGAACTATACCTTTTCCACATTTTTTTCTGAGCACACACTTTTAGCACCTCGAACTTTAGACGCAATTACATTTTAATGCAGTGTTGCAAATATAATAGAACATTATATTACTGTGATTGTATTTCAATAACAATTCTTTCATTTACGGTTGGTAGAAATATTATAAGCCCCTTTTAAAGTGTAGGTATAGGTACCTGACGAGTATTGGGACACTGACGAGTATACCAGCGTTTACCTTACGCAGTCACCGCCCGGCCCGCGGCCCCAAATTGCTCCGTGAGCACCGAGTTCACAGGCTTAGGTTCGCTAGAAATTGTGAATCATTGTTTAAGACATTAATATTATTGCGCTTGGCAACATTAAAATTTTAATGTACTAATTTTTCTATGTGGCAACTTTCTCTTTAAATATACCGTTCGAAGTGTGCACACGTCGCTCTTTTATTAAAATTTATTTCTTACCCAAAAACCTATATAATACAGTTATGTTCAATCATGGACTCGAGAAGATTGGAATAGGGTTTTGTTCTCTGATGAAGCCAGGATATCTCTGTTCGGTGAAGATCGACGTCGGCCAGTGCTAAGAAGACAAGGAGAACGCTTTGCAAAGGCATGTTTCGAAGAAATCACACCTTATGGTGGGGGCTCTGTTATGTTTTGGGCAGGAATAAATTCAATGGATCGTACAGAGTTAGTCTTCATTGAAAACGGCTCACTGACTGGGCATCGATACATAACGGAAGTTCTAATTCCTCATGCACAACCCGCATTGGCCGCTCTAGGTGAAGACTCGATTTTTATGGACGACAATGCTCGCGCCCACCGATCTCGCGATGTTAAAGCGTATGTGCAAGAGGTCGGCATTCGTCGTTTGGATTGGCCAGCTCGAAGTCCCGACCTCAATCCCATAGAGCATGTCTGGGACGTTCTGAAACGGCGTGTGAGATCAGTACAACCAGCTCCGCAGACCATCAGAGAGCTGAAGAATGTGATTACTGCGGAGTGGGAACGTATTCCGCAAGCAAGTATCCGGGATATACTCGCTAGCGTGCCCAGACGAATTCAAGCTGTGATTTTAGCTAGAGGGGGTCACACTCGATACTAAACATTTATCTGCTTTTACTTTATTAAAGAAAAACAAACAAAAAAACTTTTTTATTTTTACTTCATGAGCATATGCACTACTAGCGAACATACACTACTAGTGAGGTTTAGCATTATTTCCCATAAATTATATCAAAATTTTATGAAATACTGATGAAAACGATTATTTTCTTATTAATTTACCAAATTATGAGGATAAAACTACCTAAAATTATCAAACAAAGCAATATTAACATTTGAAATGGTTCATTGCTTAGGTGCCCGTTTTTTTTTGTAAATGAATTTATTATAATTTTCTACTGTATCAAGTTTGTTGTGCATTCAGGGCTTAAAATCGCCATTCCCCTTTTATTATTATTATTAGTAGCCTTTATTCAGACAGTAAATTACATTACATTATTTACATTTAAAGTTTATCAGTAGCAATTATAATGCATCGACTCCCTGTCTGTGTGTCACTCACTAGTTGACAAAGGCCTCCTCCAACTGTCGCCATTTCTCTCTATAGTTAGCTACTCTTGTCCATGTACTACCTGCTATGGTTTTAATGTCGTCAACCCACCATCTAAATGGTCTACCTCGTTTTCTCTTCTTGTCACTTGTGAACCAGTTCATTAATAATGTTGACCATTTTTCACTTCCTCTGATTGTGTGGCCAAACCACTCCATTTTCACTTTTTTATAGTTTTTATGACATCTTTTGTTCTTGTATGTTTCTTAATGGTTGCAAATTTTATTCTATCGGACAGTCTTATCCCTATCATATTTCTTTCCATGGAGTTCTGACATGTCTTGAGCTTCTTATAGTGAATTTTTGTGGGTGCCTAAGTTTGGCATCCATAAGTTAGAGCCGGAAGTATGCAGGTATCAAAAAGTTTTCGTTTGATAGCTATCCTGGTTTCACTGTTTTTCATAATTTCTTTCAAACCCCAATATTGTTTCCAAGCATTTCCAATACGTCTGTCAATTTCTTTTATGGTTAGATCTAAAGGAGAAATAATTTGATCTAGGTATACATATTCATCAACATAGTCGATTAGATTGTTATTGATCTTGATAGGTTCTTGCTTCCCATTCGTCATAGCTTTGGTCTTTTGTGTGTTCATAACTAATCCAACCTTCCGGCTTTCACTGTCTAGTTCAGTTAACATCTTTTGCAAGTCTTCACTCGTTGGCGAAAGGATTATCAAATCATCTGCGAATCTTAAATGTGATAGGTATTCACCGTTAATGGACAGTCCACATTTTTCCCAATCTAATTAACGAAAGACCTCCTCCAGAACTGCCGTAAAAAGTTTCGGTGAGAGGGGGTCGCCTTGGCGTACACCTCTTTCTATTTTGATTTTCTTTCCTTCTTTCTTTAATTTAATTTTAGCTGTGCTGTTATCATAAATGTTTTTTTAGAATTCTAATGTATTTGTTTTCGACACCTTGGTTCTTAAGTGCTTGCCAGATCTTTTCATGTTCTATTGGCATTCAGGGCCTAAAATCGCCATTCCCCTTTATGAAATATAAATTTATGGATATTATTCCAAATACATAAAGCGTTGTTGTCGACAAAGTACGTACTGTAATGAAGTGTAACATCTGCTATGTTCATATTATACAGGTAGAAGAAATCAACACCAACCTACTTATTTCTGGAATCTAATTTACAACTGTATTGAAATTCAACTCAATATTCAATTAAAACGGATCCAGAAAAATCCAGCATTGTTAATATACCAATTAGTAACTCACTTTTCTTCGTCGCGGCGGTGGTATGATGAAATACGTTTGGACAGAGTGGTCCCTCAAGTATGCATTCCTGTTCGCCCCGTGGCCTGGCTCCACTTCATAAGCTCCGCCGAGGCACTCCAACGAAGCCTGCGTTATGTGCACTCGTCTGAAAAAAAAAACATATGGGTGCCTAATGGAAACCTTGATCTGTGATGTTTGTGAATGGGTTTTTTTATTGCAACTAAGTTGGCAAACAAGCATACTGCCCACCTGATAGTAAGTGGTAACAGTCACCTTATAACACACTAGCTGACCGTTTTGACAAACTTTTCCCGTAGGAAAACATTTCCCGTCCGATTTTTCCCGTAGGAAAATTACCCTATATCCTTCTCCTGGTCTCGGACTATCCCTATACCAACTTTCATAAAAATCGGTTCAGTAGTTTCGAAGCCTATTCAATACAATCAAACAATCAAATAAAAATTTAACTAGAGTAACTCCCCAGAGATTACTAATCTTTAATATTAGGATTTCTTTATCTCGGGTTCATTATTGTTTTTTTTTGTATGCTTTTTTTCAAGGAAATAAACAGATCTTTTTTTAATCCAATCTTTCCTCTTTATAAATAAATAAAATAAAATAAATAAAAATAGCTTTATTTCTAAAATCATTTTTACAACAATTACGCCGAGACTTCCCAGTGAGTTATCAAAGATACTCGTGTTGGGAATGACTCGCAACTTCCCCTTTGGGTTACAAAAATGTCATTAAATAGGTTACACAAACACAAGCTTATTATAATAAAGAAAAAAAAATATGTAAAAAATTAAGAAATAATAAAAATGTGTTTTTTTTTATTTTACTTTTTAATATTAGTACACTTTATACACTTTATAATATTAGTAAGTATAGATGTGGCTTTTGTGAGATTCGCAGCAAATTGCAACCCCCACAAGAACCACAGGTGTACGTTGCCAACTTGTGACATAAGATGTAAAGTCACGGTACCCATTAATTTCACTGCCATATGTTACCCTTCAAACTAGAACACAGCAATGCAAGGCAAGCACTGCTGCTTTGCGGCAGAAATTGGTAAGACGGAGATACCTGGTACAGAGTCTCCCTCCGGGCCAAAAAGTTTGTCGAGTACCTCAAGCCGCCGACATTTTCAGACTTGCAATGACTGAAGCCACCATTAGCTACCCCGTTGAAAAAATGTTGCCGATATAGGACGACGGGTTCGCGGCTATGGTGTGTATTGCGCTTAACACATCATAGTTTTATTACATTAAACCGCTTTTTGACATTCTTTTACGGCCGGTTTCAATATACTATTCGTGGATAAGACTACTAGCGATAGGTATTTAACATTAGCTCCATACAAAATACATTAAAATAGTCTGCAGAAAAAAAATTAGAAATATTAAAAGATATTGAAGCCGTTCATTAGTCAATTAAAGCAAATTCGTAAGTAGTAGCGGTGTGCAGAAAATTCGCCAATGACGTCAGGATGTCAGGCGTCGATGGCTTGTACGGTTGAGGTACCAACTGAACGAGCGTGACACGCAGTTGGAGCTGCCGCACAATGGGCCACTAGGCCACTATAGTTGCCTTGCTGAGGACAAGTTACGGACAACACTTTTCGAGCCACAAGCTAAGGCCACAAGTTGCGGGTTCGCCCGCACTCGCTAGTACTGGAGAAGTGGAGACGCATTTTTGAAACAATTTTATTTGCCCGTGGGAATTTTTTTCCCGTAGGAAAATTACCCTATGTCCATCTCCAGGAGTCGAACTATCCCTACACCAACTTTCATCAAAATCGGACCACCAGTGGCTCTAATTGGTGGTCGCATCTAGTGGCTTAAGAAGAGGTTTCCCAGAAAATCTACTCGTGCACGGCGACTGCTTTATTGCAAAATAATTAAATTGATAATTACATAGCATCTAATGTCGCTTACGCGCGGTGACCGAACCAAAACGTAACTTTTTACACGTTTGAATCGACTTTTGAAAAACTGGGGTACAAAATAAAAATTGTGCTTTTGCAATATTGTAGATAATAAAAATGCACGTCTATTAGTAAAACTTTTCGTTACTTTTTTTTAAATTTTATTTATATTATTTATTTCCTTATTATGTTTTATTTTCTTATATTGTTTTTTAGTTGTCTGCCCTGGCTTTGCGGTACAAATCTTTTTTTTTCCCTGTCAGAATAACAGCGCTTCTTGGTCACCCCGCCCACCTGTGGGTGACCTGGAAGCATTTACGCTGAGGCAGGGTCCATTGTTGGCCTTGCACACTTTCCTACTATTTGTATGTTTTTTAATTTTTTATTTTTTTTATTGATTGTTTTTGCTTTCTTTCGTCCTGTTTTTATAGTATTTAGTGTGTGTATGGTCAATAAATGTTTCTTTCTTTCTTTCTTTTATGTCATTTATTATTGTATTTTCTGATTCACATCAGTGTTAAAATATTGAACAGAGTGATCTTTGGATGTTATTTCCATCGAGTGAAATATTAATCATGTTTCTGTCTTTAGATAAAATGTTCAAAAATGTCACATATGAATTTTAGAACTGTATGTTTAATATTTGTGGCGGTACAGTCGATCCAAATTGTTCGAAAACGGGAAGTAGCGTCTTAACTGAGCCTCTACGAGTAGTGGTCGCGTCTAGGGAACGCTACTAGTGACTAAGTGCGCGTCCGGCCTAAAAGCGCCCTTGCTGCGCACCTCGTACGTAGGATTATTTATGACCTGACCCAATGTCAATCTGCCTTGATTAGACCACCGTTTTTAAACGTACTATATAGATGGTAGGCAAAAAAAACTGACCACTCAAAAGAGCTTTTCATCAAGTCAAATTGTTATACATATAATTTTCATTTGATTTGAATCTACGAGCTCCCGTTGGACGGACGAAGCGGTTCAGCTAAGGTTTATCAGTAGAATTAGCCTTCAGAACAACGGACGGAGGGCTGAAATAGAATTGTGGGGTGTCTTACCCTGGCTCCCCGCCCGCCTCCATGTTGTTGGCGAGCGTGACGTCATTGGACCAAACGTCGTACTGCCACTTGCGAAGCCCCAACACTCCGCACAGCACGCGCCCCGTATGGATGCCCACACGCATATTCAGCTGAACGTCCGTCGCTTCCACCACAGAACTGCAACAAAATCATACTATCAATAGATATAGTGATCGTCTACTGCGCAACGGGTCGCGGGTTCGATTGCCGTACGGGACAAACATTTTGTATGGCCTACAGAAATTTGTTCCGGTCTGGGCGTATGGGCATGTCATATTCTATGTTTGTAACTGCACCCGCGACACAGGAAAAAATCCTAGTGTCGGACGACGTTTTTTTTTTAAATTATCTGTTAAAATTTGGGATAGCTTGGTTCAGCCTTAGTGATATGTATGTCTGCATTTTTTCTAATATCCTACACAAACACAAACTAGGGTTTGATGAGGTGATCATCAGCATTTCAGACAAAATTCTACAGAAATATGTCAATCATCCGTAGGTAAATTCAAATTGATATGATCCATTAATTGTATTTTACGAGCCTACAATGATTGATGTTGTTAATTTTGCTAATAAAGCATCCTTCAATTGTTATTTATTATCGACAGCGTGTTTATTAAATTGTGTATAACTACGTAATTTAGATGTTATATTTATATTTTGACAGTAAAAAGTGGGTGTGATGCGGCAAACAATAGTGCCATTCAACATTAACGCATGTGTAGGTATAGTCAAATCTGCAACGTTCCCTTCGTGTGTGTGGTGAATTTGATTACGAGTTTCAGCATTTTCTCACAATAGGCTTGGACACAGGGCAGGCTTAGTCGGTAAACCCACAGCGAAATGAGCAGGCGCCGCGCCGGGCAAACCTCACGCGAGTCTACCGAGTAGAAGACTGATAGGTTCGTAAATCGATACAAAGCGATATATAGCAATCACACGTGGAAACTAGCAGGATGATGTTCAATAAAATCTTAATTAACGGAAAGCTGGCGTAAGTGAAAGACAATATTAACACATAAAGCAATCCCTAACCCATTTACTCTCTCCACCCACTATCATGTCACGTACAGACAATGGATATAAACCATTTAGAAGGGGTGAGAGACAAGTCCCATCAACACGTAGCATTCTCATATACTTATGTAGGATGGAGGGACACATTAATATGATTACCATTCTATTTAATTATATTAAATATAATTGAACGAGTATTGTGTATGTGTATATTAATGATTCTGTTTGATATTATACCATAGGCATACACCTATGGTAAATTAATGAGAAAAGCAATCATGCTTGAAATTTCAAGTGCACACTAGAATTAATTTATAGGAAATTAAAACGATTTCAACGTAAAATTAATTTCAGTGCCTACATAATAACCTTTAGCAGTTCGTACCTATTGAAGCGCAATAGTATGCAAATTTAGTAGGCAGTACATACGGTACTTGTAGATACAGACATCACAAATATAGTTGGATACAAAATTATACTTTTATTCTTTCATTTTTTATCTTTTTCAACATAAGTCAAGTTTCATCAGATTTCGTGACCAAAACGATTGTAAAACGACTTAAAAACATGATACTAAACACAAGCATTTTATCGCAATCAACTTTAAATATCGTCACAAAAATAACCGTTAAACATTAACTATAAGTTGCCGGCAGCTAACTTGGCAAGATTTTGACGTCGATTTCTTGATTTTGCGCGTGTACCCTCGTGTGCAACAAAAATTGTTACTGCTTTTCATTTAATTTTCATTCTGGCCAATAATATTTCAGTCATGGACCTACAAAAAAATACGGACGTAGTGTGGCATTAAACAAATATGAAGCATGCAAGGTACGACAATTTCATGTGTTTGTATACGACCTACACTCGTACACACTTACTTGGTACACAGATGTACCAAGAAAGACAAAAAGCTGTCATTTTTTAAAGAACAAGACACACACACATACAAATGTGCTGTCATTTGCATGCTTCACTCTTGATTCAACAACGCTCCGTCCGTCTTTTTTTCAGGCCCGTGATTTCAGTATTATCATTACTCATAGTGTCCCCCATTCGAGCCAATATATGTCATAATATCCCCTGTTCTTGCCAACATACGTGCCGCCAACCGAACTATAATCACTAAAATATTCTTATTAAATCCCAACCGAATATGTCTATAAAGATTTCCGGAACACAAACACAATATCGTTGAGCTGCGATTTCTCTGTCTTAATCTTCCTTCGGGGAAAACTATTAATATCTTATCGGCACCTGCGCGACGTTGAAAGAGAAGGATTGGAAACTAATTATGTTGGTTTGAATTGACAGAAGTTATTTGCGAGTGAAAATCCAATAGGTGTTTGACAGAATTAAACGAATATGATCAGGTTGAGAGCTTTAAGATATTGCTGCATGGATTTACTGTGAAACAAAAAAATAATGGGCTGCTGTAGGTATTTATAATTCTTGAGTCTCAATTTGATTACTTTCAATTCAAATTCAAATTTCAAATTCAAAAATTCAAAAATCTTTATTCAACATAGGCCTTTACAGGCACTTATTGACGTCAAAACAAAGCAAAACATTCTAATTTAAAGGAAACATAAATTTAACCTTGTATGTGCATACATCCTGAATATACCTACTCAAGATGTCTGCAAATACAAGTAGTAATGAAAAAAAAAAAAAAAAGTTGAATCTACACCTGTTCGGAAATTGGGAGAGCCTTCTCGAGAAGAACAGGCAAGAAACTCGAAAGGTCAAATTTTTTATCTCCTCTTTTAAATCGCCATTTACAATTTTGGTTTTGTTACATAGTCATTGAAACTTTTAAAAAAAAATACAATCGGTATGCTTACATACACTTAAAATGTCAAAAAATAAGTTATAGACGTATACATTAATCATAATACAATAAATAATGTTGTTACCAAACATTTGATAACTTAGTCTAATTCAAAAACAGTGTCAGTTCTTTTCTGCCAACAACATTTGTTAACATCAATAGCTATACACAACAACACGATTATTGACATTATAACGAATAATAACTTCATATTAACACCAGGCATTGGCATCATTTAAATAATCGTTGACTTTATAATATCCTTTACTCATTAGAGTCTTTTTTACAATATAAAGATATACCCAATGGAAACAAGGATAGAGAAGAATCTAAGAAAATTTGGATAGATTGCGTGAATATACATCCAAAGAATGGAAGTAAGTACAGAAGCCATATGAGATAGAGATTAATAGAAGAAGAAAACGCTAGATTATTTTTTAATGAATTTATAAATTTACTTTTTACTTTTTTGTTTAATTAAAGGAAACATTTTAAAAACTGGACAAAAATGTTAATGTTTATTTTTCTTTAACACTTACACCACCAACAACTTCTCTCACAATTTACTGGTTCACTGGTGGAGAATGTGAGGCATAAAATCCTCCTTTTGTCTTCTAAATGTTATATGAAAAAATGACATGAATGGTCATGAAACATCCTTGACGCC
Source organism: Schoenobius gigantellus (assembly GCA_963935595.1). Taxonomy (NCBI): domain Eukaryota; kingdom Metazoa; phylum Arthropoda; class Insecta; order Lepidoptera; family Crambidae; genus Schoenobius; species Schoenobius gigantellus. The sequence continues at coordinate 26,974,617 of OZ012547.1, read as the reverse complement.
GTGCATTTAGGTCAAAAGACACAGTACAAGGCAAAGAACCCTTTTAAAAAAATACATAGGTATTTCCTCAGTATTTCACTCATTTCAAGTGTTTGACTAAAAGCATTATTTTCCACACTCAGCCTTCATATCACCTGATTATTAAGCCTAAGCTAAAAACGAGCTTGCGAAAAAATTATCGAATCACGGTCTCAGAAAGCTCACCAGTCTCACCACTAACCAAAGCAATAAGTGAAACTTCTGCTGCCGTGAAGAATCAAACCCCGGACGTCCAGATCATTGCCATTGATCTCAGCTACGACACCACGGAGGCGGTAAATGTTTTAAGCTTATGATGTAACTAGCTGTACTGTACCCGCGAACTAATGTTTCGCTTTAAAAGTTCAAAAAAAAACTGTTTTTCTACTTTCCCTAGGGAACTACTTACTTTTCCGGGATTATAAGTTATCTCTATCGCAATCCGTCAACCTACAAAATTTCATCCAAATGCATGCATTCAGTAGTTTTTGCGTGGAAGAGTAACGAATGTCGTTTATGATATAAGTAAGAAAGTAATCATTAAAAGCTCATAATTAAAATATTTCGAAGCTAACAATGACCACGGCTCCATTTTTGATTTAGAAATGAATCTGTTTCAACTTTCTGTTAATTAACATGCTGCTTAAATGTTTGATAATAACATCATGAACACAAACGTAGAACTCTTATTGTGAACTTGGATTGAGATGGTACGAAAAACATGTTTACTGTTAACTGTATCGTATCGCATTTTATCCATTTCTTCTGCAGTTAAATACATATTTCCGAACGGTATGAGATAATCCGCTCATGTTCTATGCTCATGCTCAATTGCTCATGTTCACTTTGTTCTAATACGATGAATGATCAAACACCAAAATCTTCTTTTTCTATATTTTTTTCACAACTTTTCGTTGAATCACATTAACAAAATGGTTGTACACCGCAACCATTTAGGTTGCAGCAGCAATACACTCCACGTCCCTCATGAAGCTTGCCGTTCGACAAACTACTACAGACGATCGTGTGGATGCTTGCACGATGATCGTGCCGATTATGACGATCACACGATCAACGATCATCACCGATAATGTAGTGCAGACATAAGGTTGGTGCAAGCGGCCGTTGGTGCAGGTGTATATGCAGTAGGATCAACACAAAACTATTTATAACATTAGCGTGCAATGTAGTTATTACAAAGAATATAGTTCCGTCTTCCTTTTGTGGATCCGTTTTCATCCAGAGACAATTTTTTTCCGAGCCAAGAGTCCACGCTTAAGATCCTAACCATTAATTTTCTTTTCAGAGGAACAAGAAAACTTTTTGTATTTCGCCTCCGAAATTATTTCAATGACCTTTTACGTTAGTAACAAAATTGTTATTATGGCTAAGGAATTATTCATCTCAATGGAGATTTCAAAACGGAAATTTTCACGTTATCATACTTTTTCTTTGCAATATTGTTTTTACATTGTAATAACTTTGCTTTATATATTGTATGTAGATATACTACACGCCGTGCCCGCGAAGAACGTTTCTTTATTTTTTGGAATGGGGATTTCTTAGCTTCCTGTGGGAATTTTTAAAAATCCTTAATGGGTGCCTAGATAAGCCAAACCAACCACTACGTACCGAATTTCATGCTTCTAGGCTTCAGTAGTTTGAGTTCTACTCACCAAGTCGACAAAATATGACACAGCAAATATATAAATTAAGGATTGTAGAGATTTGTACATACATACAACTTTCAAAAGGAAAATTTTGTATCTTTCTAAAATACTCACAAATACAATCTAATTTCAAACGTTAACGTACCGTCAAGTTTACCTCGGCCGAACGACGCTATTTCCATCAGGCAGAAGTAATAAACCGCTTTGGAGTGGCCTGGACGGACGGTAACAAGCTGAACCACGTAAAAGTAAGTATTTCCCCAATTAGAAATCGTGATTCTGAAAGAGCGAGCGGCGCAAAAGCTCGACACGACGCAGTTTACACTAACATAGTAAAGCCCCTCTAATGAGCATAGCGTGCAATAAAGTAGAAAGCCATATTGAAAATCGCTGATGCTAGGCTATTCTTGTATTCTGCGCAATCAAATAAAATAAAAAGAATATCAACGTTTTAGGCGAAAAAATCGTTACGTAAAGTCCATATTGGCTTAATCCAACGCTCGACTTCAACTAACAATTAAGAGAGTCGACTTGGAAAGGAAAATTTAAGTTACGACGATTTTAAATTGAAAATCGAAAAAATATTTCAAAACCTATAACATGGGAGACCCAATTTAATTCATGAACGACGGTTATGTTGAATTAAGGGCATTGTTGCTTAGTCCATAGTCATCTACACTTTATGTCCTTTCATTTAATACCCATAATATTATGTGCTTTGGTTAAAACAAAATTTTATCAGTCATTTTGAGTGGCGGCGACGATGAATTTAGAACGATGTTGCTAAGTTCATGATGCTCTACCCTTGAAGCTCTTTTGCTTAATGCCCATATTACTGGGGTGGGAAATGGTATTTTATTTTATTTTATAGTATTATAGTTCCTGGCATCAATTCCCTAGTGGCATGTTCCTAGGTCTAGGATGCTAGTATCAGAATTTCCATACTCAAAAATCAAAAACCCAGATCAACGAGTTGCTTCGAACCATACAGTTAATTTATTTAATTACATATAAAAATTGGGGTTTTAAGCCTAGGTGCAAGATTTTAGTTTTTGACCTAAAAAATTCAGAATGAGCTAAACTAGAAGTTATGCCCTATCATCTAGTGAAAATTAAGTGAAGTGAAGTCGTGTAGGGACTGAGATCTCTATATATGGAATAGACAGAAACATAAGCACATAAATATTACCAAACACTGTTTGGGTCACGTTCAAAATCAAGGGATTTTTAGTACATAATTTAATTATTATTATTATTATTATTCGATTATTCACACCTATATTAATGATAGGCTTATTATGAGAACTATTAATTTTACTTTGTATTTCAACTTGATTCTTTTTTGGAAAAACCAGTAAAATTCGTTATATTGGTAGTGTTTTCCAAATACGAATCATTTGACAACACACCAGAAGATAATCACTTTTTAACCACAGATTTATAATATTAATAACGTAAGTTTTATTTTAACACACGATCTCTGAAGTTTTTTCCGTTTTTGATAAACGTCATTTCTGTGATACAAATCCAATTCAAATCTGAATGTTGTCTTGATATAAAGAATAAGTAGAGTTTTGACCTAATCAATACCTACCTCGACTTTATGGATATCTTTGTAGCAAGTACCGTACCGAGCACTATGACGCAACATTTTTTATGGGCCCGAGCACCAGTCTTGCTCTACTACATACAAATGGTTTTGCCGGTGACAAATTAACTTTGCTTTATAACCTTTTTACAGCCGACGCAGGAAGCGAACACGCACAACAGAGGTCAAGTTTGTTTGATGTTTGTTCTACACACTGATTCATGTTTGCAAACTCTTGAATCGCTATTAAACATAGGTAAGGAAGAGAGTACATGCAAAACTGTGTTTATAGCTAGCACATACATAAGGGTTCATTACAATATGAAATAAGAAGGAAATAGTTTTTAATCCAGATTCACATCCATATAGATAAATAAAATAAGTATAAAATTAATATTATAGTCGATGTCAAATAATGAAAATGGTGTTAAATCGTACCTTTTCTTTTCGCATGATGCTGTCTGTATTTATAAAAAACTTTGGTTCGAATCAATAAATTAACCCTAAATAATTCTATCTGTCGTCGTACTTTCAAAGTTCGTTAACAAAGTTTTGATTTCGAAGTTAACTGTCGAAGTTGCTTCGGCGAGGAGGATGATGGGTTGATCATCATCACAGCCCATATACGTCCCCACCGAGGGGCTCGAGCCTACCCTATATTAGGGTGATTAGGCCTTAGTCAACCACGCTGGCCCAGTGCGGATTGGTCGACTTCACATACATCATTGAATTTCTTCGCAGATGTATGCAGGTTGCCTCACGATGTTTTCCTTCACCGTAGGAGCGTCAGACAAATGTACATATGAAATTCGAAACGAAAAACACATTGGTACATGGCGGGTCTCGAACCTCGACCCCCCGATTAGAAGGCAAGTGCCGAGTCCACTGCGCCACCGACGCTCTTATTTGCTTGAAATTTTACTGATGGGTTGATACTCAGAGCAATATTAGTTGTTGTTCTGAGGGTTGATATCAGCACGTAGAAATGACAAGTCGATTTGACACTCAAAACTGTGATTCTCGGAACAATCTGTGATTGCACAGACATGACACACTTTGGGTGACATATAAAATATGCCCCTTATTAACATTCTGTTAGCCTAGTGTTGTATTCCCCCTTTAAACAGCAATGAAGATTAGTATGGTTAAAGGGAACTTTTTCTGGATTCATCGACATAGATTAGATTGCCTTTAGTTGTAAAGTTTGTACAATCCCAAAGCATTTTATTACGCAACCCGACAATAGCCTGTAAACGCAGACTTTTTCAGTTATAAAGCGCCGCTGTCGTAAAAATTCAAATAAAATAGGCTCAGTAAATTTTCAAGCAATAAAGAAAGGTTCAGCGAGACTCATTTTTTCTCATTAACAGATGACATTTTGCTGACGTAGCCTAACTTATAACGGTTATGTTAACCGCTGTAGTAGAAAAAATTTGACGATGACCGCAACGAGTTGATTGTATTTATGAAGAAAATAATTTTCTTTGCGCTTTTTATGGCGCACCTCGGATTATTTACGAGACATTTTTAAGCTACGCCACCGCTCACCATCAACTTAATTAAAGTGGCTGGATTTCAGCGTTAAAGTAATGGCGGACGCAATTTCTTTAAAATTGATATCACGTCATCAAGGAACCTGAAATATTTTAAGCGTACCTTTCATCATAATCATCATCAGTTCCACCCATATACGTCTCACTGCTGGGCGCAGATCTCTCCTTAGACGAGAGGAATTGTCTACAACACCACGCTGGCCTAACGGGTTGATGTTTTTTTCAAATTGTCATCTCTTCGCAGAGGTGTGGGTGCAGTTCACACCGTTTCTATATACACTTAAGTAGAAAATAAACAGACTGCCTACCTGATGGTAAGTCGGTAGTCAAATAATAATAATGTTTCCTTTTAGACTTGCAAATTCTCAACCACTACAAGGGCACTGAACTCAACGGGGTCTTGGGCCTCATATCTAAATGGGGCACAGAGAACCTGGTTGATTTCAATGCCAAGAAAACACAGGTGTGTGCGTTTTCGGCAAAGAAGTCACCGTTCCTACCCCTTCCTTCTCTTCAGGGCACAAAACTGAAGCTGCAGAGCAGTATTAGCATGCTCGGTATAGACGTGCGCTGCGACCTAAATCCAAAGGACTATATAGAAGGCATATTAAAAACAGCTTCGCGAAAACTCGGAGTCTTGAGCAAGGTGCGGTGATTCTTCACGGCTGACCAATTGTGCTTACTATACAAAACGCAAGTACGGTCCTGTGTAGAATATTGTTCGCACCTTTGGGATGGCTCCGCCAAGTACTTGCTCGATGCTTTGGATAGGTTGCAGCGGCGCGCAACACGCATCATTGGCGATGTAGAGGTGACTTATAACCTGGAACCTCTGCAATTGCGTCGCGACATTGCGTCACTAAGCGCGTTCTACCGTCTTTACCACGGCCGGTGCTCTGAAGAGCTTTTTTCTCTAATCCCTTCCTCTCCATTCCTTTTAAGGACTACACGTGCTGGTCTGCGTTGTCACCGTCATACTGTGACCACCATTCCAACGCGTACAAAGAAATTTGGTAACTCATTTCTTTGTCGCACAATCAAAAAATGGAATTCACTGCCAGCACACGTTTTCCCTCCCTCTTATAATCCCGGGTCCTTTAAAAGGGGCGTGAAGAAGCACCTTTCAGGTCGGCAGGGTGAGGGTGGCTAGTGCAGCGTGTATTTTCTCTGCTGCACTAGCTATCTTCGCATTTGGACCCCACTTCCACTTACCATCAGGTGGAACGGAGTCATTTGCTAGGCCCACTATAAAAAAAAGGGTGCCAATGTACGTTGCCAATTTGTGTCATGAGATGTCATTATTATCATTATCACAACTCATAAAATGTCCCCGCCGAGAGGCTCGAGCCTAGGGTGCCAGTCAACCACGCTGGCCCGGTGCGGATTGGTCGACTTCACATACACCTTTGAATTTCTTCGCAGAGGTATACAGGTTGCCTCACTTCTTCTTTCACCGTAGGAGCGTCATACAAAATGTACATATGAAATTCGAAAAACTTTAAATACGTCGCCCTACACTAGGATTTTCTCCTGTGTCGTGGGTGCGGTTACAAACATAGACTATCACATGCACATACGGCCCAGACCGGAACAAATTTCTGTAGGTCACACAAAACATTCGTCCCGTACGGGAATCGAACCCGCGACCCGTTGCGCAGTAGGCGATCACTCGACCTCTGCGCTAACCGTGTCGTGATTGGAAGGCAAGTGCCGAGACCACAGCCTCACCGACGCTCATGAGATGTCAAGTACCCAGTAATTTCACTGCCTGTCTTACCCTTCAAACCGGAACACCGCGATGCAAGCATCACTGCTTGCCGGCAGAAATGGGTAGGTATATAAGGTCTTTACAGAGTCTTCCTCTCGTCCCCTCTGGTCCCTTGTTCGTCTCTTACGACATCCAAACGAGAGTGGACACATGTATTCTAAGTCCCGTCAGCGAACGAACGTATGTAACATATTACATAAAACTTACAAAGGTACTCTGTTAAAAAGTCGTTAAGTTAATGTTATAGTAATAATAAAAAAACCGGCCAAGCGCGAGTCGGACTCGCCCATGAAGGGTTCCGTAGGATTTATGACGTATTAAAAAAACTACTTACTGGATCTCGTTCAAACCAATTTTCGAAGTTGGCATGGTTATGTACATCATATATTTTTTTAGTTTTATCATTCTCTTATTTTAGAAGTTACAGGGGGGGGGGGGGGGTACACATTTTACCACTTTGGACGTGTCTCTCGCGCAAAACTATTCAGTTTAGAAAAATGACCCCCAAAATTTATTGCTTTTTTCTATTTTTGTGTGAAAATCTTAATGCGGTTCACAGAAAAAATCTACTTACCAAGTTTCAACAGTGTAGTTCTTATAGTTTCGGTGAAAAGTGGCTGTGACATACGGACGGACAGACAGACAGACAGACATGACGAATCTATAAGGGTTCCGTTTTTCGCCATTTGGCTACGGAACCCTAAAAATGATTAGGTAATATTATACAAACGAATGATTATAATCGGCGTACACTAGATAGAATGAATTTTCCTCCAAGTAAAAATGTTTTGTATAGGCAAATTGTAGTTCAATTTGAACCTGATCCCCCCCACCCCCAGCCTCCGAATACCATCGCAACCCACTACAAGTAAAAAAACAAAAAACATTACAGACTTTTAAATAAGACATTACGGTTTTATTTTCTATAAAAACCCAAAAAAATGAGCTTTGTCATTCAGCACTTAAAAACTTTTGAGTTTTCAATCATACTTTGGCGCGTTGTTAACACATTTTTTCCAGTCAAAACTATGCAGGTTTATTCACAACCATATCAATAGCATTCTACATATGCACGTTTTACGATCATATTTCGCTTTATGTATGACGCAATACGGGATGTTTTACTCTGGACTTCAGTTTATCGCAAATTTTCGCTATCCAAACCGATCATTTCGAATAAACGGGAGTTAATACAGTTATGTATGTTTTGTATGTGATATTTGAAACTTAAAGAACCGGCAATTTATGCCAAAGTGCACGAAACAGTAAAGGGTGTCAAATAATAAACTCTATACATTAAACGCTTATTTTAGTTATACTTTCAGAGTTAAAATAGGGTATAAAAATTTTTCTTAAAATTTAAGTTAAGCCCGAAACGCAGCATCTGTATCAGTCATCAGTCTGAATATAAGCTGGATTTTTGTTTTCCTTTTTCAAGGTATTTGTTTTCCTAAACTGTCGTAGTTTCGTTCATACGCTTCATGACGGAAATTAAAAAAGTGATTGGACCGATGGTGTACATTTTTCATAGTACGGAAAATATTAAAATATTAATAGCTATGCCCGCGAACTACGTTTCGCCATAATAATTATCAAAAAATCTAAAGTTTCATAAAAATCCTTTTCTCTAACAAGATCTGATTAGTAAGTACCTACTGTATATTCCATTATAACCATTTTCAAACAAATCTAATCTAATTTCAGGTACACATTGATCAGTCGCGAATCGGATCCAATGCCAATGACGTCTAAACGGTTATTTCCGTTTAGAAATAAATAAGCGAAGCAAAAATTTCGCTCGACACGTTTAACTCCATTCGGACGTTCGAATAAATAACTCAAACCTAAATAACTCTATCTGTCGAAGTGTATCGACAAATAATGTAATTGAATTGGAAACAGTTTCCAAAGGGTGAATCATGCTGTTGACACATGAACGAAAAATAAATTGTACCGTTCTAATTTTAAATACGCCATTGTATATTTTACAATTCACTTTGCTTGAATTAAAAAGGAAGCCTAATTTGTTTATTAGTTGTGGCGAAATCGAAATATTTTGTCAAATAATTTTGTAAAATTTTCTTGTGACACTTTGTTCAGCAGTCATGAAAAACTTGATTAAATTTCAGTCAATTTAATTAGCAGCCAATGATTCTTTAATATTACTACTTAGCTGATCCGGCGAACTTCATGCCGCCTAATTTTTTTATAGATTAACATTGACTTATTGCTTGAAGTTATCAACTGCTGGTTGAACCTCAGAACAATATGCTTTAGTTATTCTTCTGAGGGTTAAACAATTAATCGTCAATCTGGCAATCATTTATCAATACATTATTATAGAAGATTTCTCACAGTTTTCTGTCTCATTCACCATGGATTTAATAATCACTAACTCACTAACTATCTTGCATACGAGGAGTTCGTTAAAAAAAGTGGAAAATGAATAAATTAATTCAAGGAAAAATGTTATCGTATTGACTTATCCATTTTCAACGTGATTAACATTTAACGAATAACCACAAAAAATAACTATACTTGAAACAACGTTATTATTACACTTTCAAAAAATAAAGGTAAAATCACGCAAGCGTCATAACAAATTCATAATAAGTATATGAATTATTCCATATTTCACAAATTCATCACATTATAAACATCGATCGGGCAGATATTTAAAGTTGTATATCGAAACAGGAGTGACAAGTAAAATCAAGTTATGATCCCGGCACAAACGCAAGTTGGCGTAGGCGAATGGGGAGTTAATCTTAGGCGCCTAACGCAATTACGATATGTTAATGTACCATTGTTATTTATACTGCTCGCCTAATACAGTTGCAAAATGTTGTGTTCATTGGCCCTGATGTAAATTTAATTACAGAAACACCGAATAACCTCATAGATTATGCTGTTAGCATTTCCAGTGGCATAACTCATCAGCAGATAATAGCTGTTATAAACCGTGAGTCCAATCCGAAATTTTACATTGATTTGTATGAAACAAGAACGTAATCCAAAATGCCCCACTACTAGGATATATATAATGCTAGTCGTTTGCGCTAGTACCGCTATCTTACCTATTTCTGTATGAATGTACATTGACTGTCAAAACAGACTTCAATCAATGACTAAGTATATTCTCTTCATAAAATAATATTGGAATATGTACATCATTTCGTAAGACGTTGAACATACTTCATTCATATACCTTAGATTTCATGACACTGTTTATTTAAATCCATAGGCACAGGTATAGGCATTATCGCGTTGATTGATCTATCGATTGGAAAAACAGTATACGATATAGCGTATAGCTGCACGCGTCCGGACGAAGCATCAAATTACGCGTATTTCGCTGATGGACAAAGGCCCTCCCTCCGGCCCACACTAGATGTCACTATCGACAGACTATCGGCGCGGCCCACCCTGAATATAGAATTAGACGGGTCAGCGGCGGACCGGAAAGGCTCTGTTTGATAACACGAATAAACCGAACCTCTTTGATGTACAGCCTTACGCTTACGATCCACTACGCTTTTTTCACAAATCGGCTACATTTCTCACTTTTTATTGGTTTCTCATTCAGTATCTTTAACACGGATGCGATAAATCCTAATCACGTATAGTATACAGTGTGTAACAAAAACCTTGTGAACCCTTTGAGGAGCATGTTCAGAATCGATATATAAAAGATATGGCGTCATTAAAAATTCGTAATTGTAAAATTGTAAATGTCTTTCTTATTCGATTGAAAATCTCTAAATTAGGTTATAGAAATTATTTATGCACGTTTTCTGTGAGTTTGAACCTCAGCAATTTAGTATTTCGGCAACTGACGTAAGTTGTCGAACGCTGCGGCAGCCGTATCGGACGGACCAAACTGGGCGGTGAAAAAGTAGATAATGAGTAAGACTTCCTTTAGATGTATAAAGGCTTTTATCAATCAGAATTACCATTTTAGTTAGTTGTAATAATAGAACTCAGATTAGAGCGAGTTCTATTGATTACATTACATAACTAAGAAAGATTCCCACTTGACAATAATGAGGTAACAAAGCGAACGAATTCACATTTCACTGTCAGAAGTCAAGAGTCAGTGCCAAAAGAATGGAGCGACTTGTGTTCAAGAAACTGGAGCGCTCCGTGTCACAAGGGCAGTTGGCCGTGACTGCAAAGCTGAGAATGGATCATTTGTTTTCAGTTTTAATAGACGCTAATTCCTCTGCGCTTATTGTCGTACTTTTTGGTGGAAAATCGCAATACAGAGACTTGATATTTTGACAATCAACTTTCCTTCATTCGCTTGTCATTAACCTCAGAACAAAGTTATTCTTCTGAGTCATTAACCACCAGTGACATTTCAATAAGGGTTTACCTCAGACCAAGAAAACCAATGGACTCGCAATATACTAACTTTGACACGAATAAATTTGCGGCCAGTCCTCCATTACAAAATACCGTGTTGTTGTGCTAAAATATCACTCAGTGAGCGTTATTTGTGAGTGCATTTTACAGTTCTATGTTTCTCGTTGGTTTTTAATAAACTGTATAAAGAATAACATCACATACATTATTGGCACGCTTTTTTTGTAGGTATTTCATGTCCTTTTGTGTCCTTGGTTTGAGAGGCTTACCCGTCTTTAATCGTGTGATGTGATCGTGTGATTCCTCCTCCTCCTCCACTCTTTCTACCTAAAGAGACACCAGTGCCCAATAGTGGGGCGTATATAGGAGTAACGAATACAGGGAGCGACGCGACGACACATGTATTCCAGACTCGCTACCGCATCAATCAACAAGCTCAAATCTGAATGAATGGCAGACAGTACCCTCCACCTAAATTCCGTCTCCTTTACTATCGTCACCGATAAGAACACAAAATATCTACAGTAAATACCTCCACGGGTAAACTAGTTATGATAAATGGTTAATATTTCATTCACATAGTTATTCCCACGGACCTGAAAAAAGACGGGCGCAGCGTTGTTGAATCAAGAGTAAAGCATGCAAATGACAGCACATTTGTATGTGTGCGTGTCTTGCTTATCGAGAAACTACAGCATATTCTTCTGAGGAGAAATGACGGTGGTTTGTCTTACCTGCATCTGTGTGAGTGTAGGTCGTGTACAAACAAATGAAATTGTCTGACCTTGTATGCTTCACATCTGTTTAATGCAACACTACGTCCACCCAGGAGCTTAAAATGGAATAATCCGTATTTTCGTAGGTCCATGAAAAGTTGCCAATGTTACTTCTGGTTGACGTACTTTATAATGGTACGAATTGCAATCCCAGTACTGCTTAATTAGTACTTAAAGTATTATCAGCTGCCTGCGCAACTCTATAAAAGCTATACAGTGACAAATATAACATTTTGGAGCGGAGTTCTAAAGGTTCTTTTACACAAATACCAATTCTTGGCGTTGGCTTGGTCAAACTGTAACCTAAACACATCAATCCGTTGTTCACAAATAGATAAAACGCAAGATACGTGACAAAGATTGGCGTAAAAGGTTATCGACTACAAATCTCCTGGAATAAACGAAACGGATTTATTTTGCATTCATTTTTAATCTTTTAGATATACCTAATATGTTTACGCAGTTTTAAATTTAAGGAAAACAGATTTTTATATACTCCACTAGCAAAATACATTTTGCATTTTTCCTGATTAATTGAGTTTTTCTATTTATATTAGATGGAAGTGGTTCCTTACGTCTTATTCATTATATTGCCAAATTTGTTTTGACATTGCTATGCAAGAAAAATAATATTTTAATATAAATAATTATTTATTATTAAAATACGATGTAATTTCTTTCTCATTTTTCTGCGTGCAGTACAGGCAAAAGAGGAATTATACTTACTAGAGGTAGAGTAGACTTGCAGCTTTCTACCTAATGATTAGTTATATAGTCACAATATATGTCTTTGCCATATTATCATGATAAAATTCATCACACCTGAAAAAAAACGAGCTTCACCTGTACTCTTCAACAGCTGAAGACCTGGCTATCTCACCTAATAGTTGTCGAATCACAACAATGTTATAATCATTGTTATTATGACGACAAATTTAGTTAAGACGGTGGTAGCTAGACAGTAGGCGGTCTCAGAAGACCTACTACCAACCAAACCAAGAATAAAACTTCTGCCTCAATGGGGTATCGAACCCTGGACCTCTAGATCCATACCCGGTGGCATCATCTACAAGACTGCGGAAGCGGTTGAAATTGATTTGAAAAACCCTTTTCAGCACATATGCTATGCATAAAATACTCACGAAATTCACATAAGAGTGCACCACATGGCATACAAGCTCTATGTCAACATTTGATGTTTGAGTTCAGCAGTCAAACGCGACCACGATCAGGGATGCTAGACATGTTCCTGTCCTGTAGGACACTAAATAGAAGCTTTACCGCGAAAAATCTCTTGATTACGCCAAAAATGTATTAAACATAAGTTCTTGCTAAAAATACTATCTTCCTACTGAGTAAAGCAAACTAATAAGGATAGAAAATGAATGCGACGGACGTGCAATTAACAAGAAACTCGCCGAGAGCCGCTCGACAGAAGCGTCAGAGCAAAACGGCTGAGACAAAAATAGGTTGAAATGAATTGTCTTGATGGACTGATCTGGATCAGGGGGCTGATTCTCACGGATTCGAAAAAAGATCGAATTGGATTTTTTTCTCGAGCGGTTGCCACAGCTTAGCCAGTCAGAACACTAGACATGTCGAAGTCCGCCATTTATTGAGCGAACGTGTCGCTCGACTTATCTCGAGTAGTAAGATCGACTTCTCACTTTTTTATCGTTCAATTAAATAATTATTTATTTTAGATAAATAAATCTTCAATGATATTATATTTATTGGCATGAAATATACTTTTAAGTGTTTATTTAGACAAACAAAATGTCGAGCTAAATTCTAACAATAAATATATAATGTAATTAAAAATAAATTGAAAAATAAACAATACGATAATCAAAAAAGAAAGAAAAATAAATAAACGCCATACCATAAATTTGCATTTGACGTCTCTACTACTCCCGAGCACTCGAAACAATACAAGCGACTTTCCACAAAGAAATGGCGGAGCTTGACATGTCCTGTGTTCTGATTGGCTCAACTCTGATTACCGTTCAAGAAAATTTCGAATTCGAACTTTTTTACGAATTGTGCGAGAATCAGCCCCCTGGATAAAACATAAAATACTCGATACTCTAAGTAAATACATTACTTAAGAATATCAAATAAAAGTTCTCCATGAATAATATTACAATAGTTATTGCTTTTAAAAATTTAATAATACAAGCAAAAATTTCTCCAAGGACAAGACACCCTGTTGCCACCATAACCTATTAGACCATCAAGGACTAAACGACCCGAAAAAAAAACAGCTGTCTTCATCTCTTTTTACTTTTAAGCCAAAGTAATCTTTAATACACGCTGATCTCATTCAGAAACCTTAAAATTTCTTGAAAATTGCATATGAATAAAGCAAACTTATAGATTGTTATTATATCCGTGACTTTGCATTTTCTTTAAAAATGCAAAATTTATTGAAAATTGAATAAATTGAAGTATAATAATAGACCAATATATTTGGAATTTTGCTCGTAATGGATATCCACCCTCTAATAAAATTTATAACCGATAGTATCAAACGGGATATCGCCAACCCTAGCATAAGAGCAAAGCCACTAAAGTGCCGGACTGTTTCAAAATGTCGAACTTGCTTGTTTTCCGGCAACACTGGAGTCCACCAATATGGAGACAGCTGGAAGCAGCGAAGTATTTATGTAACTCGTCAACACCGCCATATATTTTCATTCCACGGAGTCTTTGATCAAAAATAATGTACTTTACGTACCTACGTAAGAGCGCGCAACCTGCTTAACGTGTGATATTTTTCCTCTTTGACACATTTATCACCGCTACGTGATATAAATCCATTTTCCAAAAGAAAAATGTAGGTCAAGATCGAGCTGCGTTAAGAATGCGCGGGTTTATTTCTGAACGTGATAATGACAACCAAATGTATTTGTTGCTACGCTTAACAAATCTTTGTATTTTTGTAAACAATGAAGAAGCTCTCGGTCTTTGCGTCATATGGCGACGTCATGATAAGGTGAAAAGTATAAGCGAGTTTCACCCAGAATATTTAGCTGTAAAAAGGTACTGACTACCCGAGGTCGGACCTCTCTCGAGTAATTTAGAAATATCTCTGCAATCTGTGCTACTGTCCGAAGAATGAAATCAAAGTTTTGAGTGTCAAAATCTCCGTTCATATCAGCGTGCTCTAGTGACTTCGAGATCAAAGCTTTGCTTACAGACATAGAATAGCCCTTTTGCATGAGGTATATAGTTAAAGGCGACAAATACTATATTTCGGAACATCTGAATTAAGATTTCATCATATTAACTCAAACATGTCTCAATGCTGGGCACAAGTTTCTCCTTCGACGAGGAGCTATTGGCCTCTACACCACGCTGGTCAAACGGATTGATGTAGAGTTTTGTCTTGACTGTTCTATCTTTTCACAAAGGTATTATTGTAGCAAACAATTTTTTTGTCGGCTCTTGCTATATCCACAGGAAAAAAGGGAGCTCGATATATTTAGTAATCGATTATTCAAATATGGTTTAATTAATATCTGTTTTTTTTAAGGAGAATATCAAATAAATTAGTATAGTTTTGTGGAGCTTAACTTTTAAATTCTAAGAATATCGGTACGTGTACGTATGTATAAATCATGCATTTTAATAACACTCATGTGTTTATTTCTTCATCACGAACAAATCATTTTTAAATAAATATTCAAATATACATAAACGAACATTTTAGATATTTAAGGTAACCTTTTATATCAATGTGAATTTATCATTTTTTAAGAGAACTTAGTTCTGCGCTCTTTAATTTCTTCAATGTGTGTTAATAATTATGTAAGTCGTTGGTGTATGCTCTGATTATAATATTTCAATTAATTAATTAAAGTTTGTGCATATACGCTACTTGTGTACTCAAAAGTTTGGGGAAAAGATCGATCGATCAGCAACCATGTAATTTATTAGTTTTTTTTGTGTATAATAAAGTTTATCTATTTCACTAGCACTATGTTCTTTGTACAAATTAAGTTTTATCAAACTATAAATAAATCAAGCTACAACTGCAGATTTTCTTTTCCGATCTTCTCGGAAAAAGAGACATCCACAGGAATAGAGGGGGACTTTACAATAGGGGGGGCTTTACAATAAAAACTACAATAGACACGATTTCAAAAAGGAGATAATAATGGCATGTTAACGGAATATTTAAGTATAAATCGCAGTATTTGCAGTCTTAAATAATATTCACTCCACGTACCTCTATACAAAGGTATATGAAAAGCTTAAATCTCAAAACAAAATTACTTTCAACTGAACTAAACAAATAGTTTTTAATTCATCAAGAATTAACTATAAATCTTTTCTAAACACAAAGTCTACTAGGCATCGCCAGTCAATCCTCGTGATTAATGGGAATAAAGTGTACTATCAAATAAATTGCAAACTTTACTGCCGCCCGCCCATAGAGCGCCCGCCCGCGCGTCAAGAAGCAAATATTATTGAAGTGGATGAATAGATTTATTTCTACGTTAATTGTTTGTTTCACTGCTGATATTTGGCACACATGCCGATGGCTTTATTTTGACACATATAATCTATCACTAGCAAGAGAAAAATGAGTTTAATTTATTATAGAATTTCTGTCTCGTCTCCTCCTCGTCTCCTTACAAGAAGCGAAAATCGTTTGTGGTGTTTGGCTGAGCTGAACATACATTTTATATTCGATAGAGGATAGACAATTTTGGGTGGTACTTCATACATATTTGTAGGTAATATCCGAATTCATCGATTATCGTGTTATATATTATTATGTCACCGTAAAATTGTAAATACTGTTAGATTATAATCTATCTCGCGAGATTGTAAACTATCGAAAGATTGCGAACCGTAACATACTGCTTACAATTTAACGCATTATTTTTCGATAGATTATAATCTATCGAAGTGGACCTGTTAAATCACAATCTGTCGCTCGTTAAATTGTCTTACAGTAGATCGTTCTGTGCCCATAGAATTAGGAATCAAACACAGTGTCAGTCAAATAATATAAATTCACTTCAGGAATAGTGACATCAAGTATGAATTAATATTTAGTAGTTAATCAATAATTCTGACATCATAATTTTCGTACGCTTGAGTTTCTACATTGGCTCACAGTGACAGTACCATTTGGCGCTAGTGTTGCTACTCAAGCGTATAAAGCGTAAAAATTACAATCCTAATGTCGATCGATCTAAATTATTTCAAGAGTAAGCCTACAGATCGGCAAGTTGCAGAATGTCTCCTGCACTAGTATGAAGATATACTTGGGATTTGGACACCACTACCACTTACCATCAGTCGAGATGGAATCATTGGTTTAGGCCCACCGTAATGAAAGCAATTTTGATAATTTAAGTTGAAGTGTAAAAACGTATTTAATTTACGCATATGAAAGTTATCCCTAGCTGCTGCAAAAGTGAATATAATATTCGGAAAGCTTTTTCATTCTATATCCATCATTGTCGTTGACAGGCACTTTAGACGACAAAATACAAAATTCTTGTTAACGGAACCGTAATAAATATTAAACTAGCCAGTAACTTCGCGCCAAAGACGCAGTTGTGGCCCAAGTGTTTGTTTAATGATGCGCACACTCACTTAAAAAACTGTTGAAACAGTCATTATAATAAATCCCTGTTATTAAATAATACGTCGTGACCAATTACAATCAACCCTCATAAAATAAGCGATAACCTACATGCCTATATGACGAAGTAATTACTTTTGAATCTGAAAAATCGACGCGTTCATTGCGTTTAGCGTCTAATGATAGATGCGGAGCATAAAATGTTCACGTAATCAGTCAAAAAGATTGATGATTGAGCTTCATTGTTAAACAAGTACAATCAACATAATATTTTTTTTAAAACCGCAAAAATTTTAACGCATATCCATCTAAATACTGCCTCATCGGAACGTTGCTACGACGTAGTCATAACGTCTCGTCGGCAGAGCGGCGATGGATGGATCATGGACCGAAAAAGACGTCTAGCATTCTCCTATTACTACGCCCCCATTTCAATCGATTCAATTTATCAACACGGCATTGGATCTGTCCCATTATTTTATTGATAAATAGCTTGTAGTTTGAAAACGAGAGTAGCTTGCATATAGCTCCAAAACTATCATATTTATCAACAACGCACGAATAACCGAGCGTTATTTGTGCGTTGCACTGCAGCATCCGGCATCGCAATGGGTAAACACCCCTGACCCCTTAGCTAGACAAATGCCAAACGCTAACTTTTTCGCAGTCGTTCCTCAGAAAAAATGTAAAGAGATGCATTTGTCTGGGACCCCTGCACCCGCTTTATCTCGGGCGCTACAAGTAATCGCATGTGCATGTTGACCGGCTCTTGTGCTCTTCACTTCAAACCGGAAACATGCTGGAAACAAGTAGAAACAAGCCTTACAATTTTGTATATAAATACATACAAAATTGTAAGGCCTTAACTAAAAGCCTCCAATATAGATATCGTCAAAGTCATCATCACATAGGTATATTTCGTTATTGTACTATGCGGAAAACATAAAAATGAAACCGCAGTCCAACCTGGCTTAGTTGAAACATCACACCTCTCCGAGCTTGAGGTTTGCGGTCATGCTGTGGCGCGGATCTCATTATACAAACTTGGTCTACCTATACGCGGCGCTATAATCTCAAGATTATTTTACTTCAGTCGGATTAACTTTATAACTCAATATGAGCTTCCGACGACGGGCTTCTTGTTTCAAGCGGTCCATCGTAACCAGTGGGATTTTGGTTCATATAACAAGTTTCAAGTTGGTTAACAGTGATGTAAGTGATATACATAGATAGGCGGTGGCGTTCATTGCAAATTTAATATCATTGGTCATCAAAACCATAGATTTTTGGGCGATTTCGGTGGAACTCTAAGTAAATTTCACTGACTGTCGGGCATATAATAAGGCAGATGTGAGATAAACCTCTACCGTACGGCGTAACGACAGGAATTGGGAAGAAGCAATAGGACACGCGAGAGGAAGGAGGAGAGTGGAGACAAGTGTAATAAAAATGCGTAGTAACTGACGCAACTGAAGTGACGGCTCATAGTAAAGGAGAAAATAAAAACAGCTTTTACCATATTATATTACTACTATTAAACTACAACTATCATACTGGTAATAGAACTAAAAAGTAATAAACCTGATAATTTGCAGTCAAGTGTGCCAAACTCATATCAATAAAGGAAGTCTAGCAATTTATAACCGTTAATCAATTCTCTACTTTTTATACATTATTTTTTGAACATCCTTTTCTGGTATGTAACTTATGTACCTTAGACATTTCAGAACCAGAAAAAAAGCATTCAAAGAACAGCTACGATCTCATATCCATCGATTCGAAAATCGAAAACCCATACGTTACAATTCAGTTCACGGCCTCGCATCGCCGAAACGTTAATTTTCACAGGCCTCGTACGCCGCGCCGTGGACAGCGTGAAAAACGGCCATAATTCAGGGGATCACAAAAACGGGGCCTTGCGTCGACGGGTCGCCCACCCGAGCCGAATTCCTCCGAGATAAAATTTACAGCATTCCATTTAGTAGACCTACTGAGTTGTATTATATTATCAAGCTGCCACACACGACGGTTGAATATGTTGTCTCTTGATATATCATTTTTTTATCATCCTTGATACTTATCTAATAATGAAAAGGTGTACAAATCTCGAGCCAGCTATAATTGTCAGAAAATTGTGGTATTATTTAACCATACTAATGTTACTCATAAAAAGGTTATGTGAACAAACTCACTATCTCTTGGGAACAATTTATAAATTTTACTTACATCCATCGATGATTCACATCAATATGTTTATTTTTGAACTTTGTTAGAGATTACCATTTTGACAATATTATGTAAAAATAATATCGCAAATAGCCTTTACTTTTTATATTTACTACTAGCTATGCCCGCGATTTTGTCCACGTGGAATAGTAACTTTAGGCAGCATTTTGATTCTTGTAGACATTTTTTTTAAATCTTGATAAAAAGTAGCCTATGTTATACCTTACATAAAAGTAATTAGCTATCTATTAGTGAAAGTCCCGTCGAAATCGGTACAGCCGTTCCGGAGATTAGCGGGAACAAACAGACAGACAGACAGATTTTTTAATTTGTGTTTTTGTTATTGTTACCCAATATACATTCATACCCATTTAGTAAAAATTTGTTATTTTTACATTACAAACAGACACTTCAATTTTATTTATTTGTATAGATGAGTCTCGCGTGATTAGTGTGGACTTAGTAGGTACCTATGAGATATAACATCCTATGTCACAAGATGGCAACGTGCACTAGGGTCTTTGGAGGAGTTGCAGACTTAAATATATTACTGAAGCAACTTTCCGTCATGTGGACCGCCTGCATGCTTACGAAATTACTGCATAAAAAACGATGCTTCGATGTACAAAAAAGTGCCGAGTACTTTCTCGCAAACAGCTTAGTACGTCATATCGCAAATTTATAGCAGTTGGGTTAATAATCTATCATAATCTTCGTAAAATAAACAGGGCTAAGTCCGCGATAAAGTAAACAGAGCGTGGCCCTATACCGCTCACAGTGTGTTTAATTTTAGAGCTGCTCCTTTTCCTTTGGTGGGCCAATGCGCCGATAAGCACGTATGTGCGCCGGTTTGCCACTCTGCCACACGTGTCAATCCATATCAACAGTTAATATTTCGTCTAACAATAAATCGACACCTTAAATTCGCACTGAATTATCGGAGAAGGTTGGATGAAGTTTTTAATCAAACTACCAGCATAGTTTCCTATACATTTTCGTTAATCGCAATATTAATATTTCAGCAGCTATGAAAAATATTTTTCATTACTCATACTCTGAAAGTAGGTCTGAAGTTGCCTGAGGAGCGGGTTGAAAGTAATACTTTTCAGCCCTAGGGAGAATCACTTTCAACTGACAGCTGCTGTCAAATTTTACAAAACAAACTAGTTCTATTTTCATATTTCTATTGAACCATGTTCCGTCTTTCTATACAGCCACTCAATCACAGCAAGATGTAAAATTGAACTAACATAATGTAAAGTATTTAAAGAATTTATTTTTTGAATGACTTTATTATAATTTACTTTCAACTTTTTTTTTAAATAACATAGATTTGGGCAAAATATTTACCATTTTTTCAATGATGAAAATGAAAAATAATGGCTGAATAAGCGGGTAAGAGCGGCAATCCGATCTTCATTTGTTTTTTCGAGTTTAGAATTTTGTTTATTATTCCGTATAGCAGTGATTTCATACATAAGAGAAGAGGCAGAGGCAGAAAGCAGAAGTTGTTGATTTATTAAAATTAAATTCACTCATTTGTTCTTTAGCTGATTCATGTTTTTATTTTTACTTTGCTTGTATTCGTAATGAAAAGCACAGTGTTTACCTCGGGTTAAAGACTTATTTAGTCCCTCGAACTAGTGGCGCCCTCTCTACGTTCGGGCGCCAAACCCCGTCTCGGGACTAAATAAGTTACTTTCACCCCTAGGGTAACAATGTACTATTTCATTACTCATACTCTGAAAGTAGGTCTGAAGTTGCCTGAGGAGCGGGTTGAAAGTAATACTTTTCAGCCCTAGGGAGAATCACTTTCAACTGACAGCTGCTGTCAAAATTTAAAAAAGAAGCTAGTTCTTTTGTCACATTTTTATTCAACCATGTTCCGACTTTCTATACAGCCACTCAATTACAGCGCGGTGTAAAATTGAAATAATATAATGTTAAGTATTTAAAGAATAAGTATATATTTTTAAATGACTTTATTATAATTTATTTTCAAGTAGTTCTTTGAAATAACATAGATTTGGGCAAAATATTTACTAAATGAAAAATACTGACTGAATAGCTGGCCAGCCACAGAAAAAAATACAAAATAAGCGGGAAAGCGGCAATGCGATCTTCATTTGTTTTTTCCATTTGTAGAGTTTTGTTAATACTTCCGCATAGCAGAGATTTGTACTAACTGTTAATTATATTTGTATAACATTGTGTTAATAGTTAACACAATGAGTTCATCTGATTCAGGTATGGAGTTAACGCCTGATTTTATAAATGAAAGTGGGCTAAAGCAGAAGTTGTTGATTTATGTAAAATACAATTTACACGTTTTTTCTTTACGTAATTCATTGTTTTATTTTTACTTTCCTTGTATTCGTAATGAAAAGCAAAGTGTTTACCTCGGGTTAAAGACTTATTAAGTCCCTCGAACTATTGGTGCCCTCGCTACGCTCGGGCGCCAAACACCGCCTCGGCACTAAATAAGTTACTTTCACCCCTTGGGTAACAATGTACTATTTCATCCCCCATCTCGGAAAGAGTATTTTTGCTATTCGATATCTGACCGCCAAAGCCGTTTTTATCCGCTTGAGGTTAAAGTAAATTTGAATTAAGAACGTCGCGTGCAACTAGTTATGTGATTCCAAAACATCATATTTTAACCTATTTACTTCCATCTCCATGGTGCCGAATTTATCATACAACTTTTTTAAATTTGTTAAAAACTCAGACTCTGAACCTCCTTGGTGTACTTTTGTTTTTGATTTGCTTTGCGCGCGCCATTTTCTTTTGACATCGTATTATTATAAATAAGAAACTTGAAAATAAGTAAAATAAACGTATTATTTGTTATATATAATATAAATATTTTTCTGTAATACTTCCCTATCATAATGTTGAAGTGAATATGTACCTAAACTAAAATAAAAGTGTATGTTTTATTTTGCATTTAGGCATTTCCTCGCTGAGGGGGGATGAAAAGTTATGTGTTGCACTCGAGTGCAAAGATTTTTCACCTTGTGCTCCTTTGATTCCCTCGCTAACGCTCAGGATTCTAAATTTTGAATCACTCGCTGCGCTCGTGATTCAATTTTAGAATCCTTCTCTTGCTCGGTCATCAAAGTTGAGCACGCGGTTAAAAAGCAACTTTGCACTCATGTATATCAAATAACTATTAACGGCACTAGTGGAGCAGCGCATCATTTCTTATTTGCACACGAGACCCTTGGGGAACATTTCTCTTCTTTGAAACAAAAAGTTCTGACAGTTTCTCGAATTCAAATAATATTCTTCTCAGCCTCTTATGTGAAAAGCTATGAAAGTTGCATTAGTTCGGTCAACCGAACCACCAACCGAACTACTGCAACTATAGAGGGAAGAGACTGCATATCAACCACTTCGTCTCTATTTGCGTTTTAAGTTATTGTTGAGTGACTTTTGACTTTTGACGGCGAGTTGCTTCTGACAATACTTCTTTGAGTTTTATTTACAAGTTGAATGCACAATAATATATTTTAACTGTAATAAAACTACATAATACAAGCTTTGATTAAGTTGTTATATTATTGACTTATCGTCTGTAATAATTTTACAGCTACAAAGATAATAAAAGCACATTTTGATAAGTACAAGAGAGGCAAGTTAGAAGAATATACACATCATTTCGGCCAGTGTCTGAAGTGGTTAACGCAGTTTATATCTTACAAGATTCACTTCACTTGCACAATGGTACCGATAATATTATTGCCTTAAACTCTGGCGACTTCACTTAACGTCTGGGAACGAAATGAAAATTCAGATCACACGCATCTCGTCAAAAACGCAAGTAGTCAAATAATTCCTGTAATTCCGCTCTGCGGACGACCGGGAGGTAGTACTATTCACACCTCATTTGTATTCTCTTTTTGTGTCGCTTCCTTTTCATTGTTTTATATTTTGTGTTATTGATTTTTCTGTGAATAAAAGTACCTACTCTCATTTCAATCCAATGACCCACTGCGGGGCACGGATCTCCTTAGGTGAAAAGAAATTGGCCAACTCCATCAAGCTTGCTGGCCATGCTAAGTTCCAGATTTTCATCTCATAGCAGAGCAGACGTATTTGCAACTCTCCCAAGTCCACTCTTACGACATACCCATAAGTAAACAATAGGTAAGAAAGTATTGCAAGAGCTAAGTATATTTTATTTTATCGCTCAACTTCCTGAAGATAACATCCATTCCTATAGGAGCTCGATAAATATTACTACACTTTGCTTTCAATCTGGCGCAACGATTTCCAACTATATATTTTCATCGATACTAATTGACGCAGATTTTTCAACTGACCATCAACGAGTAAAATATTACCAGCCTATCACTTTCAATTGAAGAAAGTTGCTATACACGGCTACTTCCAATTTTCAATTAAATAGAACTCTACACCATTTTAAAATAAGTGATATATACAGTGTGTACCAAAAACCCTGTGAACCCCTTTAGGAGCTTGTTCAGAATCGATATATAAAAGATACGGCGTCATTGAAAATTCGTAATTGTAAAATTAATTTTCTAAATTCAGATAAGTACATTTTGTTTTCACAGACCCAATTATTTGTATGGGGGATTTCTACAATTTTTCATTTTCAATGACGCCATAACTTTAATATGACCATCCTGAACATGTTCCAAAAAGGGTTCACAGGATTTTTGTTGCACACTGTGTAAATCCCGAAACAAATTTGTTTGCAGTGTTGACCGTAGTGCAATGGGACAAAAGGGGATTAAAGTCATTAGTCCTTTTTTGATCAAGTGATTTTACACCGAGCCAAACTTTGTAAAATGTTATGCTATAATTATTATGTCTATTACCAAATTAAAACCGCACACGTCATCACGCATAAAAGATGATAAAATACAATTTATGTATTTATAATAATATGGAACTGTAAAATACAAACTTACATCGTGAGTGTCTTTAGTTTTACTTATCAAGTAACAAAAAAAAACATTGAAAAACATAGTCCCTAACAAGTGCAAAGAATCTTTTTCATATTATATTGTATTTTACGTTTTTTTAAGTAAGCGTCGATGGCGTAGTGCGTAAGGCTGTCGCCTTCCAATCGGGAGGTAGCGTTTAGAACCCCGCCACGTACCAATGTATTTTCAAATTTTGAATTCATATGTACGTTTATTCGACGCTTTAAGGTAAAGGAAAGCATCGTGAGGAAACCTGCACATACCCGTTAAGAAAGAATTTCTTTACAGGTTGTGTGTGAAGTCGACCAACACTTTGCCAGCGTGGTTGACTAAGGCCTAATCGCTCTAGTTTAGGGTAGGTTCGAGCCCCTCGGTGGCGACGTATATGAGCTGTTGATGAAGTATTAACTAAAGACGATTCTGGTTATGATTCCCAGCCCGAATAAAAGGCTTTTCGAGGTTTCGAGGCTGAATGAGGTCCTCTACTAAAAGGTTTCGTCGTTTGCTTTGACTTCGTGGTTTGCTGTACGAAACTGCGCATACGCACTTTCATCTGGCCCAAAAGTCCGTTTACACACATAACCGGTGCATCGATAACACGTTTTTAAGCTCCCCAGAACTATAAATTGAATTGATATTACATATGTATCACACATCTGTGTATAAATCATATCCCCAAACACAAAATTGCTGACATATAAAAAACCCTTAAAAATATACTAATCGATGATGGACTGGTGTTACAAAGTAATAACATTATTGTATAAATAGCCTTTAATCATTTGAACAAGAAATAAAATTTGAAATTAAAAAAAGAAGGTAGGTAATCGCTGCAATTCAAATAGGATAAAATAAATTTTAAAACACCAAACTTTTTTCTTGCTATAGATTTAGGGATTAGATACAATATAATATTACAAAACACAGGTAATACACATGTTTACGTACTACTTATTAATACAAATACAAGAAATCCATCGTCGGAGGCTGCCGAAATAGGATTAATAATTATTAAATTAATGGGAACATTCGATTACAGTACACACAGTCTGCGTACATACAGACAAACACAAAGCCTCTCACTGACCCTAAATGCATACCCATGCTCCGTTCCATGTGGGTAAAAATGTCTAAAGAGTATTTTAATATGCAATAAATATTTAGCATTGTGTCGCCAACCTGTTTTTCTCAGTCGACTGCACATCAAAAATTATGTTAAAAATCACATCGCAACAGCCGCAGAAAGCTATATATTATTCATTCAAAAGTCATCTCGATTAATACAATAATTTCGTGCACATGGAAAATACCGAGTTGCTAGTCAATTTCAACCATGATGATATTTATAGAACTCCAACGAGTTCACTGAGCAGTGAAATAAAGCAATGTCACCTAAACAAGAGACGTTCGACCGAGCAAAAACTTTAGTACATTAGACACCGAATCTGGGCGCGTACCTACTGGAGGCTGGCCCACGCATTTTATAAAGTAATACGTACTATTTACTTTGTTCAATGTTGACATTGTTCTATGTTGATTGTCCATGACGAATTCGATGATTGTGTGTGAGATTCTAAGGTGTGAGAAAGGTCGGCTACTTTAAGGTTTTTTTGACTTCGCACTATAACGAAATTTGTACACTTTACAGTTCGTGCTTAGACAAATCTTTGAATGATGATTTTGTATGACAACTTACATATAGTATAAAATTGCCGTTTTGTATGAAGTTTTTTAAAAACATTGCCTTTTTCATACTAACGTTTTTCTTAGTTATTTAATAACCAATGAAGCAAACTTTATGAAACTTCTAGAGACTGGTCAGTAGACTTTAAGCTGAGTAATAACATAATTTTGAAGACAAGAAAATTAGTATTCACAATGGTATCGTCAATAATGTACAACATTCTGACGAAAAATTTAGGGGGTAATTTTTGAGATTCTTTTTAATAATTATTTAACTAATTCTGAGATTAAATTGTAACCAAAACGTGCACTCTAGGGCAAAAAGTAATAAAAAAATATTTTTTTATAGCTCTTAAATTAGAAAAGTTATGAAGTTATATAAACAAACGAAAAAAACGGCAATTTCATACTTTAACCCCTATTATGTTGATTAAAGATAAATAGACAAATTTTTTTCTTTTACATGTTTCTTACAAAAATATCAAAATAACTTTACGCAAAAAAAATTGCAGTAGTCATAATTACCCGATTTGAGTTTGCGTTTGGCTTGCATGCAGCCCTCCTAAGAATAGAGTAGTGCTGGTTAATAGTAGATTATACACCGAGGGGATAAAGCAGTTTTATGTCACGAGCGCGATATTGAATCCTGAACGTAACGAAGGATTCCAGATTTAACTCCCGAGCGCAGCGAGGGTGTTATGAGTTATCAAGAGTTATCAAGACGAGTCCTGAGTGCAGTGAGGGGTTCAAGTGCGCCCAAGACAAAAACAGCTTTATCCCCGAGGAGTGTACTCTACTTTTCTCACCTTTTGCGAGACAATAAAAAAGCAAGGCTACTAAAAACAGCGTTTCAAACATTTTAACAGAACTTTTCTCTTGTTTTTATAAGTATATTTTTATAAAATCTTTGCTGTTATTGCGTATATTATTGCAGCGTCTTACAATACTCGCGGCTTTTGTTTAATTTTAAATGCGTTCCATTCAGCTTGCCGTGGCCAGCTCGATTTTAGATTAGAAGTTCGATTTTCAAATTACGTTCGACGCGGCACCGGCCCCGGCTTTCGAGTATTAGTTGATCTATTATTACGAAATTAGACTTTAAGGCCATTGCAATAAGAACTATGAAAAGTGAAAATATTACAACCCAGTGGGTTATAATAAGATTCAGTCCAAGATTACACCCCGGCTAAAGCCAAGGGCTTTAATGACTTGCTTTACGTAAGGTTTGCATGATATGTAATTTGGCATTGTCGAGCAAATGGTGTGAAAAATAATAAAATCACAAAAAACTAATATAAAAGCTAAAATCACAAATAGGTTCGTGTTTTATTTTTTGTTTTTTGTATTTACTTATACTGATTGCTTGGATGAAAAATTAGCACTATCCCCAAAATAGCGATGACTATTTATCTATACATACTTACTATTATTATAAAGCGGAGAGATTTGTATGTATGTATGTAATGAATGAACTCAAAAACTACTAGACCGATTTCATAAATTCTTTCACCATTAGAATGCTACATTATCCTTGATTAACATCTAGGCTACAAAATTATTTTTCCTACGGGAAAACCAAAATAACGCGGGCGAAGATGCGAGTGGAAAGTTAATTTATTAATAATGCTAGATATTATGTTACTTAATATTGTAAGTTTTATTTTATATAATACTTCTTACTTATTATTATAAGATATTTATTCCTTGACTTACGTATCGTCCATAAGAATAGTCGCTTGTCTGACGAGGGGCTACTATTTTTCACAGATATACCTACATATGTATATCTCATTCCTACAGACTATTGAGAGACAACATAATTTATATTCAGTTCATATAGCGTGTGATCCACACGCATGGAAAAAACATAACTTGATTGAAGATTGTATAAAAGTAAATAACATTTCAAATAATGATCACTATAATTATGTTCATTAGTATACAGGTACATAGCAAATAATAGGTACTTTTCAAACTGAATAAAATGATAAATTTTCCAGAGTAAGTATGTAAGTATAAGTAATGGTCAGTCAAAATGCGAAAAATATACCTATTGCCTGTGCCTACGGT
Source organism: Schoenobius gigantellus (assembly GCA_963935595.1). Lineage (NCBI taxonomy): Eukaryota > Metazoa > Arthropoda > Insecta > Lepidoptera > Crambidae > Schoenobius > Schoenobius gigantellus. The sequence continues at coordinate 26,946,343 of OZ012547.1, read as the reverse complement.
CGGCCAAGGCAGTGATCTAACACTTCACAAAACTTTGCCTATAAATAAATCGCCTAGGTTAACCTAGTAACTCGTACGTATGGAAGTAGTGGTATTGCAAGAGAAAATAAACTTTTCTCATCTCCAGCATGAAGAACCCATTTGCTAAAGTGCAAAGAGCAAAAGTGATTCGAAATTTGAACACCACCTTTTTTGTAATTACTTGGCGCCGAAACCGAGGACCGAGAACTATTTTCTCCGCTGTTATCTAACTGTCGATTTTGCTTTCTTCGCAGGTCGAGGTGAAAAAGATATAGTTCACACGAAATCAAATATATTTCACGTCTCGTGCCTTTTTCATCACTCACAGTGTTCGGTATTCCATATAAGAATTACATGATACGCTCGCTGTATGATTCAATTCCTAGATTACGTCTATAGTTTGTGATTTAAAGCCAGCACTCGAAGCAAAAAGTAACTTTGCTCTTTCCTTGAACAAATAACTGTTATCGCTTTCTGACACGAACCTGAATTTCAACCTTAAGGTGGATATCCACGTTTTTGGGTGAACGTATCTATATGTGTTTTTGTCAATTCCATGCTTAGAGCATCTAAATGCTCTAAGACTCGTATTAATAAACGCGTCTCAAAGTTGAGATCGATCTTAAACTGCGGTTTTGACGTTTAGGTCGAATTTCACCAACATTTAACAGGCGGTTATAGTTAACAAACAACCGTTTTTGACACTTATTGTATGAGTGAAATGTAAAAAACTTGTTTGTTAGTTAACTAACCACCTGTTAAAATATTGGTGAAATTGGAGCTTAATGTATCGAACATCTGTCAAAAACAATATCGTAAGGTCGGTCTCATACTTGAGATGCAATTATTAATACGAGCCTAAGATTCCATGACATTTTTGTGTATTTTTCAGCTAATCTTTGAATTACTTTACAATGGTCACATAAGTACTTATTATCTCCTTAGTCCGTCCGTATTATGGTCCATAATAAAGTACTTACGCTATAGCGTCGATCATGTCTAGCCCCATCTCGACGGTGCACCGCGCGTGGTCGGACCTTGGCTCGGGCAAGCCGGACACGCAGTAGTAGCAGTCGCCTAGGATCTTGATACGGAGGCAATGGTTGTCCTGAACGAAATTAAGAGAAAACACTAAGGTCAACAGAATTCAAAAATAGGTATTTGTGAAATGTTTTGCTGTCGCGCTGAGCGAGATAGAGACAACTGCAGCTAGGACCGACAATACCTGTGAAAAACACAAAAAGCGTTTCGTAATCCCCTGTTTTCTCCTCCAAAACTAGACCAATTTTTTTACTTTTTGCACTAAACATAAAATAAAGAAAGGCCTCGGCTGTGTTTCTATGTTTCGCTTTTTTCATATAATCAAGTTAAATTTGTTTGCTGGATGTTTGAGTATAGCAGAAAATTAGGCCAATATTTTTGGTTTTTGAAGGTTTAATAAGCAAAGCATAGAAACATGCTAATAGTGGCAATTGATTTTATTCGAAAAAATAGAGTAACTATTGCCAAAATAGAGGACCGGATAATTTTCATGCCGATTCGTAACTGGTAAATTTTCCTTTTTTTACATTTTGCTAGGAGAATGTTTGACCACAAGCTAGATTCCTCTAAACAAGTGTGGTGCAACAAGCGCTACATCATAATGGTATTTTACATCTCTCGTGTTCGGTAAGTAGGTCCTTATTACCCCCAAATGGGGCTTGTAGGTGACCAATTAGCGCTCTAGGGTAATAATGTAGCTAGAAAAGCCCTAGGGCTGTAAGTAATTTATTGCCAGTATGATGGTTAGATGTACGCGAACTTTTTGAAATAGTGAAGTGTTTTTTTTAATTACTTACCGCCCTAGGGCTTTCCAAGCTACATTACTACCCTAGAGCACTAATTGGTCACCTACAAGCCCCATTTGGGGGTAATAAGGACCTACTTACCTCACAATCGAGATGTAAAGCAGAGTAGTTAGCTCGGGTGTAAGCACCAATTGCACCCTCGAAATATAGGCGGGCTGCAATTGATGCCTTACAGCCCTTAGCTACTAATCTACTATTTAAATAAGGAGTTAAATTACTACTAGCCAAACTGTCACGTAGCGGAAGGCTACGGGCAAAAAAGAGGGAGGAGCTAGAGGAAAAAAAACAAAACCCAAAGTTTTTCAAAATTCTTTTTGTATTCGATAGTGTATACTCTTGAAGTGGTTCCAAGGTCACCAAAGTTAGGGTCTGATGATGGAAACCCATGAAAATCGAGGGAAACCCTTGAATTTTATAGGTACGTCCAACATGTTTCATGTTTTTTCCGAAGCTAATGACGTATTTGAGTCGAGGAGGTCGACGAGTTTGAGTGGTAGTCATGAACCGAGCTGATGATCCTTAACTTTTGGATTTGACCTGACCTAACCTGACCTTGGATCTGAATTTTATAGTATTAAATAGGTACACTGAAAAGATAAAAAATAACAATAATTTTACAAAAAATGAAAACTGAGTACAAAAACACTGAAAAGCTAAAAATAATATAAGAATAGGTACCGACAACATCACAGTTTTATATCGAAGTCGGTGCCAAATTTCAAGACTTTCTAGGAGATCATCGTTTGGCACCGACTTCAATATAGAAGTGTGATGTTGTCTGTACCTATTCTTATATTTCTTTAAACTTTTCAGTGTTTTTGAAGTCGGTTTTTATTTTTTGTATTTTTTTTTACCGATCTCGTAGTCTCGCGGGATCCGCGGGACTGGGGGACGTCAGACCCGCGGGACCGCGGGACTGGCATTTGGGTACAGGATTGCAGTCCCTACAGCCATAAATGTCAAACGACTTACATTGGCAAGCTGGTCGAAACGACCAAAAAGCTCGTTGAGAAGCCGCACTAACTCCTGCGCGCTGCACTGCGATGCCAGCACGGTGAAGCCAACGATATCCGCGAACAGGATACTGCAACAAACACTGCCTTTATCATCACATCATAGATGACCCAAACTTTCAACAAAACAAATGTCTGGTATGATATGGAAGTCTTCGTATTCTTGAATTACTGGATTTTACAGTGTTTACAGCTATAAAGTTTCCATTAGCTTTCCATTTGGCAGAATTATAAGTTTCTCCAAAGTCAGTATCGAATGTTTGTGAGCCCTTTAGTTTTAGAGTTTTTTAAGATCATTAGCTCGTATTAATAAATGCGTCTCAAAGTTGAGAGCATCTCATGAGAACATCTGTCAAAAACAGTATCTCAAGATCGATCTCATACTTGAGATGCGATTATTAATACGAGCCGAAATGTACTATAGCGGCCTGATTCAAACTTCATTACTTTATATACCAAAATGAGTCCAGTCATTTAAACCGACTTCAAAAAAGGTGGAGTTTGATAAGTATGTTTTTACCCGACTGCAAGGAACGGGTAGTTTTTAGAACAATTCTATAACAATTCTATACCTCCGACTGCTTGTTATGCTGTTGAACGAATCAACAGCATAACAAGCAGTCGGAGGTATAGAATTTTATATATGTCATGGCTCCGACTGCTTGTTATCTATACCTTTTTGCGTCTGGTAGTCATAAACCGAACTGGTGATGGAAGGGTCCTAAACTTTTAAGAGTTAGTGGTTAGTTTTTACCTACAATAGCCACGTATTGACCCTTTGTTGTATGCTTCAAGTGAATTTAATACCAGCTCACCGACAGTGATCTTACCGACCGACAGTGGTATTAAATTCACTAAAAAAAAGTATACCCAAATAAAAAAAATTACAAAAAAATATTGTTGATTCGTTTCGATTAAAATAATATCTATAAGAAGAATAGGTACAGACAACATCATATTTCTATGTTAAAGTCGGTGCCAACCCATGATCTCCTAGAAAAAGTCTTAAAATTTGGCATGTAATAAAATGTTTTTACGAAAGCTCCGTAAACAAAGATTTTTTTAAAACTTTTCAGTGTTTTTGAAGTCGGTTTTTATTTTTTGTTAATTTTTTAACCTTTTTAAAAGACAAAGTTTAGTTACCTGAATTTTCCGTTACATATAATCGACAGTCGATTGATGCTTTCAACAGGTTGTCAAACTCGATAAATATTTCTAGTGATGATTTCATCTAATGCACAAAAAAGACAACACTGATCACCTAATTAACATCGACAAGCTTATCGATATTCATTCCAGACACTAATCTCAGATTGGAGACCACCATTACAGTCTACATTATATAAATGCATCAGACAGCTAATCCACTTTCCAGTTTCTTAAGTTCATTACTCAGTTCTTTTGTACACGTATAACAATGTCTAATCCGATAATCGGACTATGTGACTATACGCGGCGCCGTCCCTCGTCAGGCGACACGTCATTCAGTTATTATTAAACTTATTTATTTATGATGATTACTCGACGCGTAGAAGTAATGGGATATCTCTCAATGGGACTCTAGATTTATGAGGCGATTTATTTTACAACTCATCAACAATCGGACATCGTATCGATTTGATAAATTCTGTTAGATTCAAACCGATTTTTGGATAGGTGCGTTTAGTATTTTGTTACTTACATCGTAGTCCGAGTGGTCTTGGTACATATTCCAAATCAATCGAGCAATAAGTACTTAAAGTCGATGAACATAACTCAGTTTTCTTAATCGAGTCATCTCATTCGAATGCGATTGCCAATCGATCGGCGAGGTGGATGGAGGATCTTGCGATCAAATTACAAAGGATTCTTTTGTCTTTACTGAGACTTTGAATAGTTACTTTAATAGCAAATGACAACAATTTCGGTATAAAAATGTGAATTTGTTGTTATTTTTGTGACTACATGCTCTTTCAAATTGCTTAGTTGTAAAACGAATACTTAAATCAACGCAAGAAAAATTTCGACTCGGGCGGAATTTGCGCCCGCGCCTTTAAAAGAGACAAAAATCAACACGATATGTTGAAGTCTCGGGTTCATATCTAGCCCGGGTCGATTTTTTTTTTATTGTCCAACTTGTGAATTCAAACAACAATGTTGGAACTATTTATTCATTAGCATTTAATTATACAATACACACATGAAGGCCCTATGCGCCTCTGTTGTGTCTTAGGAACAATAACAACATTTTTAGGAACAACAACAAAAACAAAATTTAATTATACTTCAATATCCCACAGTTTTGTATTATCAGTTACAGATTTATTAAGAAGAAAAGTAGAAAGGCGCCGGACAGCCCAAATATCCGGAGAGACTGTACCAGGTCTGTACTCGTGTGCCGCAAAGCAGCAGTGCTTGCATCGCTGTGTTCCGGTTTGAAGGGTAAGATATGGCATTGAAATTACTGGATACCGTGACTTTACATCCTGAATCACAAGTTGGCAACGTACACTGTGGTTCCTGTGGGGGTCGCAGTTTTGCTGCGAATCTTACAGAAACCACATGTATTGTTACCACTTACCATCAGGTGGGCAGTTTGCTTGTTTGCCAACTTAGTTGCAATAAAAAAATATATATTTTTCAACACACTTCCTCATAAAGTGGCTCTAATCCCATGGCAATTAGGCACATAATGACACCTATAATCAAACTGTGACTTTTTCATTACTATTATTCACGAGTGAGTAATAGTTTTTTTTAAATATTATTGGTTGAGTTACGCTTACACTTGCGCTAAAATGCTATCCGCGAAAAGCCCAAAAAAAAGAAACCTCATTTTTTAGTCTATGGCCGATGCGCGCGCATAGGAAAACTGATTAATTTTTCCCGCCATTACGAAATTTATTAGTCTATGGCCGATGCGCGCGCATAGGAAAACTGATTAATTTTTCCCGCCATTACGAAACATTTTTCACAACTCGTCTCGTTTTTTCTTTTGAAGTTATTTAGTTAGTTATTAATTAAGATGTCTGCAAATATAATTTATGAAGAAAATGATTTATGTTGTACACCGCCCGATATAAGATGTGAAGCCCAGAACGTTATGGAAAGTTTACTACCAGAAAACTCAAAGGAAAAATATCTATTAGCGTACCAAAATTTCATACAATGGCAGAACAACAAGAATACGCAGTCTTTTTCAGAAAATGTGTTCATGGCGTACTTTAAAGAATTATCTTCTAAGTACAAACCTAGCTCTTTGTGGTGTATTTACTCAATGTTAAAAAGTACAGTCCGAACAAAGAATGGAGTGGACTTAAAAACATACTCGAATTTGTCAGCTTATCTAAAGAGACTATCTGATGGATTTAGAAGCAAAAAATCAAAGGTTTTATCATCTGATGATATTGAAAAATTTATTAAAGATGCTCCAGATAACCAATATTTGGCTACAAAGGTTAGTTAAATTAATTTTAATTAAATATTTAATAGCAGCTTGTGTTGTGTGTTGACCTTAATTATTGTTTCTTTTGTTTGCTTTAATATTTGGTGTAACTGGTGCCTGTAGGATACAAGAATTAACAAATATAACTGTAAAAGATATAGAGAACCATGGCCAGATGCTTTTAGTGAAGATACCTATCACGAAAAATAAAATACCTAGGTCATTCACCATACACGGTCCATTCTATTGTTAAGAAGTATGAAAGTTTGCGTTCGCCAAAAACAAAAAATGACCGTTTCTTTCTAAATTACCAGAATGGTAAATGTACCTGTCAGCCTATAGGTATAAACAAATTTGGTTCTATGCCTAAAGAAATCGCTAAGTTTTTGGGTTTAGTAGATGCTGAGAGCTACACTGGACATAGTTTCAGAAGAACTTCAGCTACATTGCTGGCAAATTCAGGAGCTGATATAATGACTTTGAAGCGATATGGTGAGTGGCGATCTAGCAATGTAGCAGAATCATACGTAGAAGATTCCATACAAAACAAGAAGGAAATTTGTGCAAAAATCACAAAAAGAATTAAACTTGATTCTGAGACGCATCCTACTGGCGAAATACCAAGTACGTCCAATGATTGGATTTCACCTACCTACACGAATAATGAACCATCACAAATAACAATAGAACATGAAAGTATTTCAATAAATAATCTATCTGATGAGACCGCTATGTCATCAAAAATAGTTAATTATAATTTTACTAGCTGCACATTTACTAATTGTTTCTCTAAGTAAACTTTTTATCTACTATGTAAAATGGTTTTTTATTTAAGTATTGTTTTATTCAGAAGTGTGTTGAAAAACGTTGTATGATAGACTTGACTTGACTTAAGACTTGACTTAAGACCCTCGCCTGACGGCTCGGGCCTCAATGCGCCTCAGCGGTAATCACCAACATTACACACTTGTACCATAATGTACTATTGTATAGTGGATGGCACCTTTCATGTTTCTTAATGCCATCTGCAAATTGGCTAGATGACTAAAAAAATTTTTTTGCTTTAATAGAAGCTTTTTCATATAATAAACAGAAAGAAAAAATCGGTTTTTGAATAACTATAAAAATAACCAAGATATAAGGTATTAAAGATTTTTCTCCATCTCTTTCTAGCAAAACGGCAATTTACACGGAGTTAATATGGCCGTACTCAACAATGACGTCACGGTTGAAATCGGATCTCTCTGTCTAATCGCCTTCAAATTAACAACTTAAATTGCTTGTATCTAATGTATTACTGAGCCGATTTTAATTCTAATTTCACAGGACTGCATCTTTTTCCACGGTGTTTTAATATTTAATGACGAGACGTAAAAATTTGAATTCAGTCATCATCCCAATTGTAAATCCTGATCTCTCGGTCCGTTGCCAAGTTGAAGTGAACAATTTCTGACGTCTGATCAAAACAAAGTCTGACGACCTCATCCTTCTTCAATTCTTCGTAGAAGCAGCAAGACTCCGAATGTCTGGAAATGACCATTGTAGTGAACACTATAATGAACCGTATTGTTTTGGGAGTCTCGGGGCTCTCGTGGTCGTGGTGTTTTGGAGGTCTCGGCCCCCTAACATTTCAGTAAATCAATCTCTGAGCCTCGTGTATTGTCAGCATTCCGGATTTTTCTCCAGTTCCATAGCCTTTAATATTGAACGCCTCCTTTTCCTCCTGGCGACGGTCAATTAATAGCTTTTTCGTATTAGACTTTCTGGTTACTGCTTTCGATGCCATACTGTATGTACAGGATTAGGTTTACATCTATACTAATTATAAAGAGGAAAGTTTTGATTGTTTGTTTGTATTGAAAAGGCTTCGAAACTACTGAACCGATTTTGATGATTGGAAAATTTCCTACAGGAAATATCTGACGGGAAATGTTTTCCTCCGGGAAAAGTTAGTTATAATGCAAACAAAGTTGCATACGGTCAGCTAGTAATTAATAAACGTGTAATAATATTTAAAAATCATGCCAATGATTTACATTTATCTTAACACTGTTATGACTTCGATTACAAAATGTATTATGTTACTTATATCTTGTGGGTGTGGGTTCGTTACTTGATAAGTAAAATATAGGATTTTAATTAGCAACAGTAACAGCTTAGGCCTGATTTACATTTTTTTTTCATTCTTTATACGCATTCTGCTATTTTAAAGCATACAAAACACAACGCAAGTTCAGTAGATGTGCTAGGCTTTTGAGCACGCTAAAGAATCGAACCGCGATTTTTTATTCTAAAAAGAAGTAATGGCGTCGTACGTGTCTATTATACACATATGGCTTAATAAGAAAATTGTTCACAAATCACGCAAAACATTTCTTATAAAGACATTTACTGCAATTTTCTTTTTGTAAAGAATAATGCAGACATAAAAATCTAAGTATAGTTTCTTGTCACCTTTTAAAGACAATTCTGAGAAATATAGAATATCGCGTTATAAAATGTGTAAAAAATAAGCACAACTCTTTGTTTAAACACGATAAAACAGAAAGCTAAAATAGCATATAATTAAAGCAAAATATGTTAAAGTGTTTGAAAATGGCATAATATCCAAAAAGCAACAATTTTCAAGCAAATTCGATTAATTAGACGACTTAAGTGTTAGTAAACAGAAGAAGTCCCGCAATTACGAGATTTCAAAATGTCTGTCACTTTGGTAATTGAAACAATTCTAATTTTGATTGAATCGACTCAATGTCGAAAGGAAAGATATTAGGATCCGCTACAGACGACGACGTATTTATTTAAGGATACGAATAAACCGTCAGCAAAGCGTAATATTAACGAGAATTTACATTCGTCGTAAATTGGAATGTAATAACTTCCATCATTAAATGGTTTGTTCTTATGAAGCATACATGCACACAACAAACATGTCACAATTTTCTACATAGGTATATTTCAAGAAATTCCAAGAAATTCGGTAACTCATTTCTGTGTCGCACGATTAAGAAATGGAACTCTCTGCCAGCTCATGTGTTTCCTCCTACCAATAATCCCGGGTCCTTTAAAAGAGGCGTGAAGAAGCACCTTGCAGGTCGTCAAGGTGAGGGCGGCTAGTGCGGCGTTTAATCTCTCCCTCCCGCACTAGCTATCTTCGCACTTGGACTCTACTTCCACTTACCACCAGGTGGAATGGGGTCATTTGCTTCGCCTTCTATAAAAAAATGTACCTATATTTTAAAATTTTACTTAACAATAAGTTTCTAAGGTTTCTTTTCTATATTATAGATTACGGTCTAAGTCATAGTAAAACTTCATTAAAATTAATGTAATTACTTAACACTTTAGATAAATGTTGTCACAAAATTAATGGAGTTCGAAGACAATCTGATAGCGTGACGCTAACGAACTTGGACAGTTGATTGCGTTTACATAACTTAAGGGACAATGTTTACAGTCAACTGTCAACTACATTTATGACGTCGTAACATGTGTTGTTCCGATTTCTTCGACATCAATTAGAATGCGTGCGTAAATGTTGATGAGATGTTTTGTGGATACAGTTTTTAAAATAACATGCTTCATCTTAGTTTCACGTGGTGTCAAGAGCATGCATGTAATGTTATCATTATTACTTACAGTAAACTACGAATTTATAGACAATACTTATATCTGATACTAGAAAATATTTCTCGCCCACTGCATATTCAACATAAAGTAAGTAATTTAACACACGGACGGACTGAAAAAACACGGACTGAATATTATACTGAACTCCCTACTTTCTCTAGGGTTGGAATTCATTTGTATTTGGAGCACAAAAGTACGTAAATTTTATTAAAAACCCATCATATATTGTAAAGTAAAACAAAATTATGCTTCTGAATCGACAATAATTATATGGTCAAAAAACTCGTTAAGACACTATAACATACTAAAGTTATTTTCATTTGTAGGTTTTAGTTTTCTAAGTTATAACCTGGAAAACTAAAATGTCTTCGAACTCCATGAATTTTGTGACAACATTTGTCTAAAGTGTTAATTACATTAATTTTAATGCAATTTCACTATGACTTACAACAGCAAACGGATTGAAGCACATACAATCACTTTTCCTGTATACCAGTTTAATCAATACAGAAGTTTCGTGTCTTTTTTAAGTGATATAATTATTTATGATTTAATATTAAATTAATGTGATTATGAATAAATGCTTTATTTCTAACGTATTTGATTCTTTTTTCTCGCAGGTGGTGCGAAAAGTAGAGCGCTCCGCTCGGGACTTAGAAACTAAATGCTCTAAGGTTCGGAAGTTAAGCATAAAGTCCTTCATTACGCTCGCGATTCAAGTCTTCACCCGTGACGCATAAGACACTGCTTTATCCTAGCTCTATGCAATAGTAGATTGGCTAATAATCTACTATTGTGGACATTGGACATGGACAGATTTAACTCAAAAGGATTCGAAGTTTTTATATATTTAAAATAAGAGGATTTTTGTAAATTGTTAATCAGTTTTACAACTTATTGCAACTAGATTGCTTAAACAAAATAAAGTTGTGAAACACCTTATTATAAGTAACGAGTTACTAAATATTATTGATAGGTTTAATTGTTTCACGGCTCATATAGTATGATCTTTCTTTTCTTTTTTTGTGCCTATATATGTAAAGTATTATTTAATTGTTATTATTAAATAATACTTTACATATCGACGACACGGTTAGCGCAAGGTCGAGTGATCGCCTACTGCGCAACGGGTCGCGGGTTCGATTCCCGTACGGTACAAATATTTTGTATGGCCTACAGAAATTTGTTCCGGTCTGGGCGTCTGTGCATGTGATATTCTATGTTTGTAACTGCACCCACGACACAGGAGAAAATCTTAGTGTGGGGCGATGTTTTTAAAAAAAATAAGAAAAAAATAAAAAAAATAATAAAATATTTCTATCGAGTAACACTGTTAACTTGTGGACAACGGTGTAGGTTTCACAATGAACTAACATACATTAAGCATTATACCATTTGTTATATCTTATTGTGAATACTACCTTTTTGTTGTGCCTAATAAAATAAAAATAAAGACTGCAAAAATAATAACGATCGACTTCAAAAACACAAAAAAGGCAAAATAATATACGAATACAACAAACAAACAAAGAAAAGTACAGTCGATCTGAGAACCTTCTCCCTTTTGTGAAGTCGGTAAAAGAGTAAGCAATATACCTAATGTCAAATTGTATGAGATCAAGTCCCTAATCACACGAAATTGTTTCTTTGGCAAACTCAAAAGAAAATGCTTATTTTCACCGAAAGTTTTCTAATACGATCATGAAAGGCTTCAAAATATACGACACAATATTGCTGATTACTCAGTTGCGTTGCGGCTTCAGCAAACTCCAGTTAATCCGCCTTACCTACACAGAGGGGCTTAGTGCAAGTATTCGAAAGAACTGTCTGGAAACATGCAAAACACAGATAAAGTATACGATTTAGTGCTCTAAGACGAACCAGCTAGACATAAAAGCGGACGAAGATATTAAAGTTCTCATTGTTATGGAGGTTTTAATATCACGACGTCGTCTGGCCGACTGCATTCGTTTTTTTGCACGGCTCACGGTAACGGTTATAGGCAGTAGCAGAGACAGAGCAGGCGAGCCCATCGAACGAATATCCGCTTAGCCTAAAAGGATCACGCCTCGGTAACAGACTTCCTGTCGCCATGATGTCACCCCCTTTGTAGGTGATCGCTTTGTTCAGACATGTCTGGTATATCAATCAATACTAATGAGAGGCAATACTAACGAGGTGCTTGTGACTTTTGCTCATTACAAGTTATAAGGATGGCTTTTGCAACAGTACGAGTTCGAGCTCGCACTAATCGCCTTCTAAAAGCTCTCATTAAATAGTCTCTGAACGCAGACGTTTCTCCCCAATAGAACGTCGCATAGCTAGTGGAAATGGCGAAGGAAATAACTTCTTTTGTTCAACCCAGACGATGGGCTAACAACTTGTCGCTTAACAAATACCATTGTATTAACAACCTTCATAACAAGTCTATTTATACTCGTAGGTCTAGCAGCACGAGTGGGTCATTGACTAAAGGCTGATTTTCCATTCGATATACTTTGATAACTTATATGCAGCGAAAATATGGTAGTAACAAGGATCTTCTCTATGTGGAATAAATTAATCTGACGATTGAAAAATGAGCTACATCATTTGCGACAATCGTGTCCGTAAAAGTCAATTTCTGGCAGTATACTCGTAAGTTTGAACTATTGCCTTTTAGCTAAATATTTATTTACAAATTAGTGTTAACATGACTGTTATAATACTGGGTGTCCCTAAAACAATGGATAAACCTGTAACTATAAACGGACTTCATCGTGGACTCCCTTCCCTTACCTTAAATTTTGACCATAGTGAATATATCACGGTTTCAGAGACATTTCTTCCAGTGGAGATTTTTCGAATTCGATTTTTTTTCATTTCACAAGCGATATCTTAAAATCGAGGCATAAAGAAATAATAGAAATGAATCATACAATTGTTATTAAGAATAAGTAAATATTTGAATTCAATATTGAAAATGATTAACTGGTACAAGCTACGATCTCTACTAAGCTCTTAATTGGAAATTCAAAATTTTCATTCATATGTTTTGATTTATAATGGTATAAATGATGTATTCGGTGTAAATTGATTGACTAGCTAATTGAGTTTTGTAGCGTGTTCTATAATTGAAGGCTCTTCTTTGATATGAAATACATCGTCTCCTTTCTTCTTTTATTTGAAGCTTATTTGAATTGAAGCTTATTCAACGAATCTGATCTTTTCTACACACACTCAGCAAAAAAACTCTTTTCAGAGAACAAATAACAAGATAAAAATCTACCGAAATACGTAATTTTGAAACAGCTGATAAATATTTCAGCTGTTTTAAAATTACGTATTCAAGAGATGCTTTGTAAGAGTATAAAATAAAAATTGTGAAGCTTATTATGATAACAATGGTTGATTGTTATAGAACTCTAACTGCCTGATTGGAGTTCAAGAGTTTGCTTTAATAGGAAAATAATTATGCTCTATGAAATTCGTTCCAATCTTACAGCCGGTTGTACAGTAAACTCCCATTCAAGCTACATTTACACTACGAAAACCGCCACTATTACGAGCGACATAAGAACGGTCCAAAGGTCAAACAGTATAGCTTGAACTTTGGAACTTACTGTACCAAATTTGTATGTTTTACGATTTCGTAGTAACGTAAAGGATAAAATAAAACTATAATTTAAACTAGAGGTGAGACATTATGGTGCAATTCTTACGTATTTACGAGTATAATAATATTGACTTTTACTGTTACTTTTTACAAAATCGTAAAACGTAAATTTGGTGCAACCAGCCGTTAGAATAGGTACGTTTCTAATCTCTCAGACTCAAAAGAGCAAACCTACTATAATCTTTACTATACAATACAGAGCAGTGAGCACAATCATAATCATAAAGACCAAGACCGATTATGGGCAACACGTACTGTCCCACGGCGAACAAAAAAAAATTTTGATTAGATGATAGGTAATTACATCTACATTATAATGGGATAGGTCACTTGTAGGTCGTGGGATTAACACGAAAATGACCATAAAATTATAAAAAAATAAGAATAGTTTTTTTACTTGTTCTCTTGCAAAAATCAAAAAAATATAAAGGTATGATAAATAAAAACATATTTTTCGATTCATTCTTATTCTGCTGCATCCATCCAAACACAGGGCAGCACACGGAGATAACAGAAGAAACGACACAACGGACGATGAAGTGATACGAGTAGCTTTTCGCGCGCGGTCATCGTGTCAATCAATTTGATTCAATCAAGTGCGCCAACACTATCGGCCGGTTGCACCAAATTTAAATTTTACGATTTCGTAAAAGTAAAAATAGAATACGTAAGAATTGCTCCATAATCTAGTTTCAATTGAAGTTTTATTTTATCCTTTACGTATAAAAAAGTTAAATGTAGGGCGCGAATCATTTATTTAATAGTGAAACGACCCATGTTTCAGGCATTTTTAGGCATTAAATTGTTACTTTTTATGAAATCGTAAAACGTAAAACTTAATGCATCCGGCTGTATGAATGAAAACATTGGATCTTGGATGCGTTCCGTTATACGATTGTTTTTTTTTGTATACGACAGGATAGCTCTTGGCCTTCATCCCACCTGATGGTAAGTGACGATGGCTGAAGGTGGAAGCGAGCTTCACCTGGACTCCTCAAAAGCTGAGGAACTGGCTATCTTACCTCTTACTGTCGCAACTCAACAATGCTATAACATTGTTACTATGGCGATTAACTTAGGTAAAACGGTGGTAGCTAGCCAGGCGGGCTGAGAAGCCCTACCACCGACTAAACCTAGCAGAAATACCTTCTGGCTCCATGGGGAATTGGGCCTCAGACCTCCCGATCAACACCCGGATGGTGGATTTTTCAGAACAATTATTATAGCGAAACGTAGTTCACGGGCACAGCATTAGATAAAAAATCCATACAGCCACTTAAAAATAATCCACATAGGTAAACGTATACTTTTACTTCTTTTTGTGTAACTGACAATAGTAGCAATCGAAAATTCGGTGGTAAAATTAAGTACGGAATAAGTATTTAGTTATTAAAACTTGGGGTTAAAACTACGCGTTTCATTCAACGCTTACTTGGAGAGTTTGTCGACCATTCAAAAGCGACAGAGTACCTACCTAACTTAATTCAATCACCCCGTATTGTTCTGCGACACGTAACTTTAAGAGGGAATCATACGGGCCGTTTAATACTAAGTTGTTATCTGTTTCCTTTCTGGATAATGATAATAGACGCTCTATTTTTATTAATGTTCCTATGTTTTGTTTTTTATACAGTTATTTATAAAAGAGATTTTAACCTTCAAAAACTTAAACATTTTTTTACTGTATTCAAACATCCAGCAAAAAACTTTAATGTAAGTATACACGGTGTTTCATAATAACCAATAAATAATCAATGCGTTATCTAAAAATAATTATTAAAATGTGTTTACACGTAATGTCATTCAACCCAAAATTTTCATGTATATCATAGTATCATCATCATGTCTATGATTTACATGAAAATTTTGGGTTGAATGACATTACGGATAAACACATTTTAAAATTTAGTTTTAGATAACGCATTGATTATTTATTGGTTATTATGAAACACCGTCTAAAATCTATATATGACAAAAGATGCTCGATGCCAAACAATGATCTCCTATAAAACAACTCGGATTTTTAATTCGAATAATATTTGTAAACAAAGGTGTGACCAGTTTAAAGAAACATAACCATTTCTGTCAGAAAACCTGTTAGTAAATTCTTTGAGTCCTTCAATTAATACGTTTTATTAAAGATAATATTTTGAATTATCGATTTTAGATACATGTTTATTTTGCATGAAGTTATCATAATCTTGTTATTAAAACACTAATTTCACTAGTCCCACTTATAAGTTGAATATAATAAAAAATTAAGTGGGACTAGTGAAATTAGTGTTTTAATAACAAGATACCATGGAGTTCCATCAAGAAATTACAACACAAAGCTTAAACTAAGTTATTATTACTTGACGGTTTCATGGTAAATTATATTTACGGAGCTTTCAACACTGCCAGGTGTCAATAACATTTGACGATTTTTTAAAATAGGTAGATACGATTAAAATAGTATTCAAAATTAATAATATTTTTTTGCAAAATATTAGATCTGACAATTGTTCCGAGTGCTTGAATATTTATTGTTCCGTGTTTGAGTTGTTTCCCTTTGAACTATTAAGTTTCTTTGTTCTGTTTTAGATTGTTTCTGTTATTATTATTGATGTTGTTAAATTTGTTGTTGTGTGTCTCAAAACTTTGTTGTGCGACACAAAATGGAGCCTCAACCTGGTCCAAAGAGTCTCTATCCCTGATAAAAAAACGTCTACGATTTGCCCTGTCGGTATCAGAAAAAGAAATGATCATGAACTGTTATAAAATTATATATAAAAAATATGGCCTAAAACTAAGTACTGGTCTATAAAGGGACTGCAGAAATTCTTGGAATTTCAATATCATTACCATTAAGTTTTACATAATTCGTTAGTACAATACCGGATGATCAATCTAAATGGGTCAGTAGGGAGAAATCAGAAACTATGAGAGATAGCGAAATCTGTTCTTAGGAACCATGGCTTCGATTTTAGATTTAATAATAATGGCATTAATTTTTTTTTAAACTTTTATACATATATACCGGGAATCGAACCTGGTCGGTTATTGTCAAAGAAAAAATCTTATCACGTTAGTCTATAATTTGACAGCCATTGCGCCGTGAACACAAGACTCTGCGCCGACTTCCTTTTATAAAGGAGCGGATTGCGACTGTCAAATTGTAAGCGATCGCGATAGATTTTTTCTTAGACAATAACCCTTGTCAAAATCTCTGTACAAAATGTTATAAATTCTGCAAGTTTTTTCGTAGTAATTGTTGATGGTGGATTGAATCGAATAAATTTATCTGAAGAGACCACTTATGCATATCTTATCTGCATTGATATTATGCATTACAAATTGCATTTATCTAAAATTAGAACATATTCGTTCAGCGGGCGGGCCAATTTATTTAAGTAATATTTAAAAATACTTCAATGATATAATTGGCTAGAAAAATTTTTTTTTGCTTTAATAGAAGCTCATTCATATAATAAACAGAAAGAAAAAATCGGTTTTCGAATAACTATAAAAACAACCAAGATATAAGGTATTAAAGATTTTTCTCAATCTCTTTCTAGCAAAACGGCAATTTACAAGGAGTTTATATGGCCGTACTCAACAATGACGTCACGGTTGATGTCGGATCTCTTTGTCTAATCGCCTTCAAATTAACAACTTAAAATGCTTGTATCTAATGTATTTCTATGCCGATTTTAATTCTAATTTCACAAACTGTATCTTTTTCCAAGGTATTTTAATATTTAATGACGAGACGTTAAAATTAGAATTCAGTCATCATCCCAATTATCTTATTTTTGATTTTTTTTTCAATTATTTGAACAAGGTTCCATTAAAAATGTGTTCCTTGTGATTTATGATTCACACCATCAACAATAACAACGAAAAAACTTGCAGAATTTATAACATTTTTTTACAGAGATTTTGACCAGGTTCGATTCTCGGTTATGTATGAGAGTTAAAAAAATTTGAATGCCATTATTATTATATAATCTAAAATCGACGCCATGGTTACTAAGAACACATATCGCTAACTCTTATAGTTTCTGACTTCTCCCTACTGACCCATTTGGATTGATCATCCTGTATACTTACCTAATTCATTCAAATCTAATAACCAGCCCAGTGATTATACTTACTGGTAAAATGTTTATTACATCTGAAACGTCAATTTGACAATGACATTACTTTGTTTACAAAAATATTTTTGAATTAGCAATCCGAGTTTTTTTTAACCGACTTCAAAAAAGGAGGAGGTTCTCAATTCGATGTGTATGTCTTTTTTTGTGTGTATGTTACGCGATTACGCCGCCAATCGTGGACCGATTTTCAAAATTCTTTTTGTATTCGATAGAGTATACTCCAAGAGTGGTCCCATGGTCACCAAAGTCAGGATCTGATGATGGGATCCCATGAAAATCGAGGAAAACCCTTAATTTTTTAGGTGTGACCTACGTGTTTTGTATGTATGTTACGCGATTACTCCGCTAATTGTAGACCGATTTTCAAAATTCTTTTTGTATTCGATAGAATATACTTCTGGGGTTGTCCCAAGGTCACCAAAGTCAGGATCTGATGATGGTATCTCATGAAAATCGAGGGAAACGCTAATTTAGTGGGGGTTTAATTCACTAAAAAGATTTCCTTCACTAAAGTTAGAAATATAAAATATTTTACAAAAAAATTAAAACCGACTTCAAAAACACTAAAAAGTAATATATGAATAGTTACAGACAACATCACACTTCTATATTGAGGTCGGTGCCAAATTTTAAGACTTTCTAGAAGATCATCGTTTCGCACCGACTTTAATATAGAAGTGTGATGTTGTCTGTACCTATTCTTATATTTTTTTTAACTTTTCAGTGTTTTTGAAGTCGGTTTTTATGTTTTGTAAAATATTTTTTATTTTTATCTTTTTAGTCAATTTAATATCACCTCACCTTCCTGACATTGGACTTTAATTTGAAAATTCAGGTCCAAGGTCAGCTCCGGTCAAGTCAAGTCCAAAAGTTAAGGATCCTTCCACCATCAGCATGGTTCATAACTACCAGACGCAAATACGTGAATAACTTTGGAAAAAACATGAAATACATTCAACATACCTATAAAATTTAAGGTTTTTCCTCGATTTTCATAGGATTCCATCAACAGATCCTGACTTTGGTGACCTTGGGACCACCCCAGGAGTATACTCTATCGAATACAAAAATAATTTTGGAAATCGGTCCACAATTGGCGGCGTAATCGCGTAACATACATACAAAAAAAACATACGCATCGAATTGAGAACCTCCTTTTTTGAAGTCGGTTAAAAATAGTTAAATTGAATCTACCGCTCATTTTCTTAGCACAAAAAAGTAATATCTAAGTCCGTTATGGACACACACTGTCTTTAGTACGACTGTGATATTGTGTTGACACGCGATTTTGTGTTGCGACTTACGACGGATGGGAAACTTAGGATGTCTTACACACGCTAAAACTCAAAATTTGTTAATACAATGATTTTCTTGCAGTCATTTGTTTGAAATCGACAGACACGAGTTCAAAATGTGGTTCCCATTATTTTAAACTCGTTTATGATTTAATGTATTAAGTACTCGTAAGTGTTGTACTGATATCCTAAATCTATATATACAGGGTAAATTTTGAGGTACCGGCAAACTCGCAGGATTAGATATCTAGCATCATTAACTACAACGGCCGGTACCTCAAAATTTACCTTGTATAAAAGAAAGTGTATAACTCAAGAACAGCTGAACCGATTTGGCTGAAAATTGGTGGGAAGGTAGCATAGAACCAGGAGAGGTATATAGAATAGCTTTTATCGCAGAAATCACCCCTTAAGGGGGAGAGAAGGGGGGTGGAAGTTTGTATGGGGAATCAATACGCGCTGAACCGATTTAGATGTAATTTGATATGGGCATAGCTTGAGTTGTGGGGAAGAATAAGGAATCAATAAAAAAGGATATCCACATGGACGAAGTCGCGGGCAAAAGCTAGTAATTAATATAGTATTCTATCCAAGCGCCCTAAGTAAATTATAAATGCTAAATTCTTAGGCTAAATTACATGACTGTGTCTCTTTGTCAATTTGTAACATTTTCAAGTCAATAAACTGGGTTCAAAACTAATTACAGTTTTGTTAAACCTTATTATGGCGAAACGTACGTAGTTCGCGGGCACAGCTAGTTATTATTATATATATATATATATATTATGTATAAAAGCGAAAAGACTCGCTCACTCATCACGAATCTGGAAAGCTATACTTGATCCATGGATTTAATTAATAAGTCCATGATTTGATCTTAGAACATGAAATTTGACAGGAAGGTAGGCATAGGATATGTCAACTAAAAACGGATTTTATGAAATTCAACCCGCAAGCAGGTGAAAAGGAGGTCGAAAGTTTGTATGGAATTCCATAATTTTTGAAACTAGAAGCTTGAAATTTTGTATCTAAACTGATAATCAGAAATTAGAAGATATGTGTTTAAGCATTTTTTTTAATTCCTCTATTTAGAATAATGTAAAATGGGGGTTGAAATAGTATTTTTCTTTGAGTATCGTATTTCAACGGGACTTTATTCAAAAGCATTTGCTTTACACTTTTGAACTGTTTTCACTACGGAAAAACAGAGAAATCCCACGCCAAACAGAATATAAGCAAGTAATTATTGTAAACCAATAGATACTATTATTGCTTTTCCTGCGACATTGCGAAAACACCACAACATTATTGCTAGATTACCAATTCAATATCAAACAGGTTCGGTTCTGTAGACAGACGAATTCACAGGGATTATAGATAATATCAACCCCTTTGATATGCATGACATACCTACTCGCGTAGCTTCAAACACTCGTGCGGTTTGCGTTGATCGCAACAATTATACAATGTGTAATAGGTAGCATTAATGTTTGGCCACCACTCAAACACTCGCTTTATTGCTAAGTATACAGTGACGAACATTATGTAGTTTTATGACAAGTAAGTAATAAAGCTATGGGTACAATACATGTTTTGTGTAAAATATTATTCATACTGGGCCCTTATCGCTTACGAACGTTTTAACCAAAACCAAGTCTTTGCCGTTCAGGGTCGTGGTCCCACTGCTTTGCTCCATTGGTGGGACCACGAGGAAATTTGGTTCCTCGTGGTCCCACTGGCCAATGGGACCACTCCGAATACTATTTATTGTTCCTCGTAGACCCATTTATAAGACCCCCTATTTCCTTATAGACAAACTGATTTGACTACTTATTGTGCTATACACAATGTTATACACATACCGACCTACGCTCCCTCACCCTACCCCAATTAGGGAAGAAGAGATTTTCGTATTTTTTTACAACAACTTTAAATTGTAATATTTGTTAGCATACGTTCTAATGTTTAAAATATTGAAATCCGTTGCGCAGTAGAACTTTGCCTCGGTGTGGAGCCATTGGCCAGTGGGACCACGAGGAACCACATTTCCTCGTGGTCCCACCAGTGGGGCAAAGTAGTGGGACCACGAGTAACGACCCGCCATTTTTATATGTTTTGACATTTGACGACTGTCAAATTGTTGCCAAAATGTGTGGAAACGGAAACGATTGTGATTTGATTAAGACTTGGTAAATAGTGCGTTTGCGTTTCTGCCCCCCTAGCGTGACCACCGAAACACGATATGATAAAATGATATATCGATATTATTATGAACTGTTAAAAAAGTTGGTATTTTAAGCTATCTTGAAGTTTTGATATATTTTGGATATTGGTATTGTTAATAAATAAATGTCGATAAAATTTCAAGGAAACCATTATACCTACCTACATATATCCAACATATTTTCATAGTTTAATCGATTTATCGTGTCGTATTGCGATATTTATGCTAGGGGGGATGGTATTATTGTGAAAGTGTGTTTAGATGTTAGTGTAGGTATTTTCATTCCTTGCGCAAAACATCTCTCTCCCCACTTTGTGCGAATCTTTCATACAAAAACATCAAAGTAGGTTTAAACTTTAAAGATTTCTAATTTAATAAAAAGTTACCTTCATTACATTACATAAAAATGGAAGTAGACTACTTTACAACGATACAAAATGGTAACAATTTTATATTTACAATAGCGATTCTATATCAAGAACATGAGACAAACACAAAAGGTTATAATTATATTTAACTATCCAGCTAAGCCATGGATTAATTCTAATCTCATATTTTTTTAAACCATACATTTATTTAAATGCCCTAACTAAAAAGAAGAAAAAAACATTTATTTATTATAAATCAGGATTTCATATTATGGTATAAAAGCTTGTCGCGAGATTTGCTAATTTATAAAATTTAAAAATAGGACCTGTTTCTTAGATTTGTACAATTTGTGTACAATTAAAGGTAAGATAGCCAGATCCTCAGTTGTTGAGGAGTCCAGGTGAAGCTCGCTTAAACTAAGATGAAATCAAAGTAAGATGAAGACCAAGAGCTTCCCTATCAATTGTAAAAAAGGTTACAAAATTTTTGTATTTTCTTTTTTTAATCTTTATTGTTTACGGAGCTTTCGTAAAAACATTACATGTCAGCCCCATCGTGACCTTATAATAAATTTTTATTGACTAGCATTAAGTAATCTAAATTTTATTTTTTGCCGCGAAACTGTAGATCGATACGGCTCTGACAAAATCTTTTTTTTTCGATAGATCTAAAATTACTCTTCCTACTTTTTCTTTTTAACAGTTTACAAAGCTGTTAGTATGGATAATAATAAATATTGTTTTAATGCAACCGGCTTACTACCGGGCGAACGAGTTTGAAATGAAACATCCATTATGCTTGTAGAATAAACATCACACACCAACCATGTATGTTAAATTGGTAAACAAATGTTCTGTTAAATATTTATTTTATGTATTACTAGGTAGATGCGTGCATAATTTTACTCATGGCATTACTTCAAGCTGATGCTTATACGAGTAGTACTTACTGTTCGCCAATAAATGAACCCGATGTGAACTAATAGATATCGAAAAAATCGATTATGAATTTATTTACCACATCTTTTTTACGATTCCGTGACCCTAACTATACCTTATAGCTTTGCAGTGTCCGTCTGTCTGTTCGCGACTTAGCTCAGTGACATAAGCTGTAGTTTAGCATGCGTGTGCAAGTTAGTCACGGCGCACAGGCGGAAAAAAGTATACCTTCCTAACTAACAATAGAAGTAAAGTGAGTATAGTTAGATACCCCAAGTAGCAACAAAGTCCTATAATGAAAATTATAGGACTATCAAGACTAATACAACTCTTATACCAGCACTGGCAAATACTTTTATTCTTATAATAGCATTCGACAAGCTTTGATATACTCAAGATTACTTGTTCTTAAAACTACGGCTTATAGAACACTACAGGATTAAGTTATAAATCTTGTTATACTCAAGATAACTTGATCTTATGAGTAAGGTTTATAGTTTACTACAAAACTAAGTTAAAAGACTGTTATAGGACGTATGTGCATGTAGCAAGACTAATAGTCTTTGTAAAATTTCTGATCCTGTAGGAGCATTTAGTGAGAGTACTAGATGTTATTACATACTTAGGAGAGACCTTAATAAGATTGTTAATATATAGGCTTGATCAGAACTATTATAAAAGTAAATGTAAAATGGAGGCGCATAGTTCTTATTAAAATTGAAATATGCGCTTTTATGCTTATAATAGTCCTAACACGCTGTGAGGCAAGAACTTTTTGAAATATGGCGAATATGAAATAAATTATATTTTTATAAATTTATTTAAACAATTGTTCGTTCGAACGTTCGATTTATAGAGGCGCATTAAAAATAGTATAAAAATAGCATATATATCAACACTGAATATTACTTCCCAATGATTTCACACCCTATACCTATCTATTGACATTCTCACAAACTATGCCGTCATGAATGGTAATATTAAAAGTTATGTTAAATGAATCCTGTACTTATTTTAATTTCAATTTCAATGATCGCTCATGATGATGAACATAAACGCATAAGACAAGTTTCAGAAAATATACTTATAACCAAAACCGAAGTATATTACTAGCACATTTTAAACAAGATTTGTTTAGTAAATAGCTTATGTGAGAAGCGTAAAGAAGTTAACATACTTATAAAGATTGTGTGTCTTTAATTATTAGACTCATTATACTTCTCTAATGCTATTACAAGTACATTATACAAGTTAATAACATTCTGTAAGTTGATTATACGATTGTTATAAAAGCAAATGCTCCTATAAGTGTACCCAAATCCAGGGTTGTAACAAACTAAGTATCTTATAAGCTTAAAATAAAATTGTTTATAGATAATTATAAGCACATAATTTGCTAGTTGCGTTTAGCGATGGTATAGACTGTTGTTCGATTCACTTAAAAATGCATATATTTGTAAGATTCTAATAACAGTTCATTGACACAAAATCAACAAAAACTTGTAGGTAAAATATTCTTCATTAATTTACTTTCCTGTTTTAAAAATCCTTCGTCAATCGTAAGTCACGAATGTGATGTAAAGCCAACAAAGTAATCTTATTTTAATTAACGTCCATATTTTCGAATTCATTCCTGTATTTAAACCGTTTGGAGCACAGAGAGCGCATTGAACAGGTTTCACAAAAAAACTCACGTTTCATTTTATTACATTATTTTTCTACTTTAACAGTGTTCAGGCTACAAAGACTTGTTTTACGATCTTAGAAATATTATTAAAAGACCTAGTGTTCTGACTATTTATTTAGTTAATACAAAAACAATCACACTATTATTTTACAAGATTTTAATCTAAGAAACGTGTAAGTTACAATAATCCTGATGCACATAAATCTATTGAGTAGGTATCTAAATACGTATACCGATCGGTGATGAACACTGACCTATCAACAAGTGAATGTCAAGTCTACGCTCGAGTGGCAAAAATGAAAGCGTACTTAAAAGTACTTAAAAGAGTACTTTTAAGTACCTACTTGTATTTACTTAGTTTGAAAATTGTAATGTATAAAATTATTCATATCAAATTATTTAATTTACTTGTTTATCTACAAAAGTAAATCTCGCGACAAGCTTTTATGTCAAATAAATTGTGTCAAATGTGAAATAACGTTATAATTAAGTAAAAGTTTTTAGTGTAAAAGCTTATTTTTTCCTTTTAGCGCATTTAAATAAAAGCTTGTTTTTAATTCAAAATTGAGTTGCAAGATTTCACCCGAACATACACACTTACTTACATTGCAAGTTAAATAAAAGCTTGTAAAAAGAGGAACAATCGGTGTTCATATCAGTACCTACGTTTAAAATTAAAATTGATTTTATTATAAGACAAACTAAGAAAAGGAGGACATATTTTTATGGGATTTTCAAATACAAACTCAAGACATTTATTTTCACAAACACTACAACATAACATTAAGGTAGAACCAAACAAGGAAAAAAATACAATAACAGACATAATTTTGTAGAAAAAAATTATCAATCATTACGCTGTAGAGCTTAGATCATTTAGTCTGAATGCTCTTAGCTGTAGTGTGATGCGAAAATAGGACGCAGTTCAGCATATGCTGTGGCCTGCAGAGCTACAGCGATGGTTTTCAGCTGAAACCTTAAGAAGAAAACACGCTTACGCAGCTGAACGCACGGAGAGAAAATAGAAAATCTAGATTTTAAATAAAATACTTAGTAAAGAGGTGGGATGAGTAATACAGTGTGTTAAGTTTAAATATTTGTATATGTGAATTTATAAAGATTGTACTATAAATAAAATACAAAATTAAAAGACCTTATTTTATTAAATGTAAGTGTAAGAATAAACAGCCTAAACAGGAATTATAAATAATACTATGTACGCAAGTATGTTGGAACAAAACATTTTTGTTGGTCTAAAAGGTAATTTTTCAGTTTAAATTTAGAGCTACTAAAAGACAAGAGGTCACGAATGGGTGGTGGCAAGTTATTCCAACACTTGGTCACACCCCGGACACTCCATACAACGTTCGCAAATCAATTACCTATTACTACTACTTAAGCAAATGACGTTTGTACACGCGCAAATGTGTGCGTGGAATCTAGTAGGGCAGAGTGCGCGGTTATCAATCGAAATGATGCGAGAAGTGCAGCAACTGCCTTCTCTTTTACCCGCATAGCGCTGTCTCTGTTATCGGCCGGCGCTCGCGTCTACTCGCACGAGCGATCGCGCGCGCCCTTGATTATGTGTCAGTGATGTCTACAACGAAGTGCGGGGTGGGGTGAGGTATTTGAAATGAGTGCGGGGAGGTGAGTGGCCGTTCTGTACGTAGTACTATATATTCTGTGGTCGAGGTAAAAAGAGTAGCCATTCCAGCCAATTTCTGGGACGACACCCGGTATTTTTCCTTTCAGGAAATGTTAGCTTTTCGAACAGGTAATGAGGTATCAGATTCAACTTCTATTTATTGGTAGGTCAATAATAACCAATAACAGGGCCATCTGGTTTTGTGTTTAGGTGAATTAACCACTAGACCATACAAATCATGGAACGGTCCAACTAAAGTGGTTAGCGTCATTAGACATTACACTTCTTAGACACAGCGTCTTAAAATGCATCAAAGGCGAGTATTATTTAATGTCATATAGGTAAGTGGTACCTATCGGTATATTTTAAACATCAACATAATATGACGTCAACTCTTGTTTTGTAGGTATATAATTTCTATATATAAAATCTGTACAAGCATGTCCTTGACTTACAATGGAATATTTTTACAAAGTATATAAATCATAATAATATCTATAATGAAATCTTGTAAAAATGTGTTTTACTCTTCAAACAATAGCTATTTACCTACGTAAAATTATGTAAATTGCATTAAAATTCAATAAATAATAAATTCGGAAACACAAAATAAACCCTACCATCAATTCGAAACCAGTATCTACGCAATATAAATTTAATCAGCCGAAATTACTTTGCGAATTCGGATTGTTCCTAATCGCATTAGCATGCGAAAACACACATTTTGAGACGTTATTCGAGTAAAGGACACCTTAATCCTAAATCTAGCGATTCGTAATACAAGCTTTTCGGAATGTTCGTAATACAAACTTACAGTACAAAATGATAATCATCTTGAACACTAGAGCCTGATTGAGTAACCTAACATCTATCAAGGTCGCTTCTGATTTGACATAAGCACAGTTTAACAAACTGTGAAATATTAAGTACCATGTAAAGCCATTTCAACATAAAAAAATCTATGGGGACAAAAATTTTATAAAGCACTTGGAGTTACCGTTTATTCCATTTAGAGTTCTTCTTGACTTTGGAGTTTTCTTCGAGAATAATTCAATTGACGTAAAAAGACAGTTTTTTAATATTTTTGAAGACCTTACTATAATAGTGCACATTCGATAAAATAAAAGCAGCGAAAATTCAAAAAATATAACAGACGTCAAAATATTTTTAGAACATTTGACAACCAACTCATCTACCTTGAATTTAACTTTTAATCTTAAAAAATATGACAGGGAAGCGACAATAAGCATCTCCCTTTATTCTGAGAACTTCATCTTAACTAATTGGCCCGCTTTAAATGATTTCGTTAACAAGACGCCACGCCGAAACACGAATACTCCTCGTAATAAAGCGACGACCTTACAATTTGAGTTGGCAAATAATCTCTCCATATGCTAAAATTATACAGACAGATACAGATTAAGCAACTATATAAAATAAGTTAAAGTGAAATGATAAAATAATATATCCACAAGGATATGATAATAGTCATGATTTTAAATATCTAAACATCTACTACATATTTATTACAAATTATTAGAAAGAAGCGAGAGAAGCATTTAATTTTGTTTGTAATGAGAACTGCCCCCCTACAAATGCCTCGATCATCACTATCGCTGAATGGACAATATATGAGATTTGACAATTGCGCTCGAAAGCTAAGCGAGGGCTTATGTCAGATCCCATACATTTTCCTCTTAGCGACTGCGATAGCGATTATCGAAAGTCATCTTATCTAGGGGAGCTGAGCAGTACACAGACGAAAAAAATTGATTACATCAGTCTTTCAATCCACTCAGTATTAAGATTTAGTGGCTCATCTAGCTAGATCAAATTTTTAACATTGTATTTAATACATTAACACCAACTACGGTAAGGTTCAAATTAGAATCTTGGAAAAGCAAGATGCCCTATGCACAGTATAGCACGGTAAACCATAAATATCGCGGACGAAGAATTCGTGGAAATATTCTTAAAAATTGATGCTACTCAGGCTACAATTTCTATCATCATGGGCCCCTATGGTAACATGTTCCAACATATTATTAACAGAAAAGCGCACTGAGACGTGCTCTTAGTCCGCCTCTGCTATGTACGCGTTGTATGTAAATTACCCATTGCGAGCATGTCGTTCTCTACATGTCTTTTATCTAGCGATATTAGACATGTAGGTGTGTCTGTTCACCTGCCGAAGTTGTATTGTGAAGCATTTTGTTATAAATATTGGTATATTTATAACATAAAATGCTTCATATATATAGCTTCATAGTATATTGGTACATTGCCTTTTTTGTAAATGCCCTGCCCATATTCCACCCTGATTTTTTTTTTATTGCTAACGGTGGCAGACGAGCCAGTGGCCCACCTGATGTTAAGTGGTAACCACCGCTCATGGACATCTGCAATGCCAGGGGCACAGTTCTGTCACTGCCTACCTGGAGAGAAATGCTTTTCTTCAATTCAACTCTATCATACGTCATCTCAGCACTGACATTCTTCTCATACCTGTTCTCACTCACGTAATCACTCTATTCTTTCTTACCCTTATATCCGCCCACATTCTTATCCATTACTCTTCTGGTACAACTAAAAGGAATCATAATCCTAAAAATGTGATAATGATAAATACATAACTTGAATGATACGTTTAAATGGTTTTGGTCAAATTGCCAATTTATTATTAAATTTATTTCAAGCAAATCCGTAGGTATTCCAACTATTTTTGCAGCATAAATTATTCACAGTCCCGGGATTATTTTAAAAAAATATATGCAAATACATTTTGATAAATCAACGTGATATGTAAGATAAAATGTAGCTATTAAAATGTTATAAATATTATTCGTGTATCTGTGCGTACACTTTTTTCTGAGTCTGGGCACTGGCCAAATACATGACAGGTAAATAGCGATGTAAGATCTATTCTAGGCCCCAGTCTACTCATACAGACTTAATATAATATATTTATTATAAATGGGCTGAAAATACCCAAATTATTATTTTGTTCTTTTTAAACATTATAAGAATTCGGGCTCAAAATATCAAAATTAAAATCAACGTAGTCTTTATTTAAAAATGACTTGGTAAAAAGCTTTTACATTTTTTTTCCATCCACCCATTCAGCTAATAACAAGAATGGTCGCATAGGAAACTTATCAGCTTTATCAGAAATGCCGACATCTACAATAAACTATGTCGTGACGTGACCATAAATAATAACATTAACTTACATTGTAACGAGTAATGTCTACAAATTAACTATAAGCAATGGCGTCATTCAAATAATCGTTGACGATCTATTAGAACGGTAAATTATTTTTATCGGATTTAATGATGAATTTGAAAAAAATCATAATTGTTAAAACGTTAATCAAGTTTTCATACTTTTACTAGCCTCCTAAAATCAATATATTAATTTCTTTAATTAAATTCCTTAATCATAAATTATAGAATAGCGCGAACTGCTCTAAATCTAAATTACATTGCTATGATGAACTGTCGCGTGAACTGTACCTACTTCGATCGTAGATATAATAGGTACAATGCATTGTACCTATTATATAGCAATGTAATTTAGATTTAGAGCAGTTCGCGCTATTCTATAATTTATGATTAAGGAATTTAATTAAAGAAATTAAATGGGGTATCTTTGACTAAAAAGTGGTCATATAAAGTATCCAAATAGGATCTTTCTAATTGAGAGTTTATAAATAAGAATTTGACCATCTTACTCGTTAATTAAGAAAATGATAGCAATCGTAACGTGCATCGTAGATTATAGATAGAATATAGAATAGATTTTTTTGTGATAGTATTTTCTGACAAAACATAAGCCGAAGACTCGGACAAATATTCTCTTTATCAGACAAAACAAAGTTTCAGGAAATACAAGCAAGATGTATCATATACTACTTCTCCGAGAAAACTTTATATCCAACAAAGCAACTACGCAACACGGCAAATTACCACTTTCTCGATACACAAACTAAAGAACAATCGGAAATTAATTTGGCGAAGTTCGCCGGGCCAGTGCTGGCTCGAAACAAGACTGGAGAAACTGTGTATGAAAGTTCCGTCATAAATATACAAGCTGCAAGCAATTCGGGAAAAATCATTGCGATCAAAAATTAGTCTCGCATTTCACATTGTCCTTCGACCACAATAGAATTCCAATTCGCATTCGAAATAGTAAGATTCGCATACGAATTTCCATATTCACTTTTTTTGAATACTTATTCTTTCCGTGAATTCCGCAACGAGTGGTCCTAGCCCACTCGTTTTTGATTTCTACTAGAAGAATATACGCAACGTATACACGTTCCGTTTTACATGCGATTCATCGCTGCCTGGTTTTTTAAGTTAAAGAGTTTACCATTTTATTGCGTACCGGATTTAATTAATCAAGATTAATGTACAGAATGATAAATAAAATGATTTTAATTTAAACAATTTAACACTAATGTTATATAGGTTAATGATTTTATTCGTTCATTCATTTATTCAAATGTTGAGTTAAGAACAAAACTTAATATGTTTGACGATTTGATTATATTAAATTAATAGCGATAATTTAAATGGTGGTAAATTTTAATAACATTCCACGATTTCGTTCATACACATAGAATCACAAGATTACTAAGTCGTAAAAATTATTAAAAACGGTTCTACATACATATAAGTAGTATTTATCACCATTATAGAAAATATTGTCGTTTATGTCGATCCAGGAGAAAAGTTTGAAAGCTTTTATAATTTTTCAGGTCAAGTCAGAGGTTAGACGTTTTCAGCTATACGACCAGTATAGATATGGACCAGAAATATAACAAAATTCGAAACTTACTATACAAATTACTTCATCACATGCTAATTAAATAGTATCATGCGATTCATATAGCATTTCATTGTTCTATTCCCGGAAAACACACGTGTAGAGGCAAATCGATTTATTTGCTTACAAATATCAATCCATTTGATGCCCGGGAAACCAAATACCTAAATGTATGTGTATAGGTAGCAAACATATTTGTGTCTTTTACAGTCTCTATAAACAAACATTCCAAATAAACTTTTAGCAAATACTGAAACCCCTTCTCCACTGCTCAACAAAATTGCGCAATTGCACATATTAATAAGATAAGGTCAAGTCACAGACGTATAGAGGGAACTGTCAAGTTAAATACCACAACGCCTTAAATATCCATGTGTCATATTGTTGAATTGGAGTCTTGTTATATGGAAATGTATTGGCCATTTCCAAAAGTTGTCTAAGTTGACTTTTATAAACGGAATTTATAAACACAAAGGTCCTCATGCATTGCATGCATTTATATGACTCAAATAAATTCTGGTTAACATAAAACATACATCCAACATCTCACCAGTATAAAAATAAAAAAGATATCTTGATAAACAGAATTTGTTATTTTATCGCACACATATCCAAAATACCAAACAACATTACTGGGTAAACAAAAATGTTTGTATTGACGAAACAAAACATAAGACCTTCATTTTCTTTTGTATGTGAAAGTACCCAAAGTATAATATTTAGTTAAATTCGTGATAAATCAGATAACACCTCTATTTTTTTGGGCCTCACACATAAAAGCATATCTCACACTTAAGCAATCAAGACAAGACATTCCCGAACGTTGTTTTAACGTGAACGTTGTTTTAACAGCTAATCGACACTTACTTACTATACTTACTTACTTACTTACTAACATTATAAAGCTGAATGAAGAGTTTGTTTGATTGTTTGTTTGTTTGGTTGTTTGTTTGTTTGGTTTATCGCGCTAATCTCAGGAACTACTAATTAAAATTGAAAAATTCTTTTTGTGTTGGATAGTCCATTTATCGAGGAAGGCTATAGGCTATGTAACATCACGCTACGACGACTAATAGGAGCTGAGTATGAAAAACGTTGCAAAACGGGAAAAAATGTACGACATGTTGTTATTTTCCGATATCCACGCGAACGAATTTTGATTGAACACAAATTCGGCCGTATATGGAGTACCGCTCGCACCTCTGGGCAAGAGCTCCTAAACCACACCCCGGACACTCCATACAACGTTCGCAAATCAATTACCTATTACTACTACTTAAACAAATGACGTTCATACACGCGCAAATGTGTGCGTGGAATCTAGTAGGGCTGAGTGAGCGGTTATCAATCGCAATGACGCGGGAAGTGCAGCGACTGCCTTCTCTTTCACCCGCATAGCGCTGTCTCTGTTATCGCCCGGCGCTCGCGTCTACTCGTCCGAGCGATCGCGCGTGCCCTTGTGTGCCCTTGTTTACTTGTCAGTGATGTCTACAGGGAAGTGCCGGGTAGGACGAGGTATTTGAAATGAGTGCGAGGAGGTGAGTGGCCGTTCTGTACGTAGTACTATTATCTATTCTGTGCCTAAACATAAGCTCGAACCTGACTCCCTGCAAAGGCGGGCATTCTGTATCATCGGTGATTCCAATATCACGGTCTCAATGGAGACGCTGGAGCATCGGAAGGACTTTGGTTCTCTCTGCGTGTTCTACCGGCTCTTTAATGGTGAGTGCTCTGAGGAACTGTTTGCAATGGTGCCCTCTTCACCTTTTTACCATCGCACCACCCGCCATCGCAGTAGAGTTCATTCGTATTACCTGGAACCGACCTCGTCTAGCACAGTTTAGTTTTACCGTTATGCCTTCCACGTACGTGCAGGCTCTAGAACGAACTCCCAGCTGCGGTGTTTTCTAAGCGCTTCGATATGTCCTACTTCAAAAGAGGCTTAAAAAGAGCACTTCTCTCGAGGTAGGCACTAACTGAGCTGTGCCCCTGGCATTGCAGATGTCCATGAGCGGTGGGCTTACTTACCTACTTACTCCACTTACCATCAGGTGGGCCACTGGCTGGTCTGCCACCGTTAGCAATAAAAAAATCTAGAGAGGGACACCCTAATCACCCAGGGGTATAAAAATGGTCTACCACCTATTCTCGGATCTACATAGATCGCGGCTTAATTGTAGTTAAAAAAAACTACAGCTGTTATCGCATCCAGCACACAAAATATGGCTATACCATCTATGCCCGTGAACTACATTTTGCTTCAATAAAGCTCAAAACTGTAGTTTCCTTATTTTTTAACCGACTTCAAAAAAGGAGGAGGTTCTCAATTCGATGCGTATGTTTTTGAAGTGAGAACTTCTTTAGCGGCGTTGTACACTTTTTTTGTAATGGGTAAAAAATGATAAACTCGCGTCAGGACACGTGACTGTCAGGACACGTGACACTGATCGAAAATTCGTGAGACCAATTAAAATTGAAATGGCCGCAGGAACTGTCGAGGTGCGGTGAGGGGTCCACGTAAGCCGGCCGAGAACAATGACAGGGGTCCACGTAAGCCGGCCGAGAACAATAGCGGCTGTCAAAAGTACTGGAAGTCACACGTCACTTGAGACAGTTTTAAACAATTTATTTACTTTGTTAGGAAAAATCTAAATTGTGCTTTTATTTGATTTTGTTGTAAATATTAATTAGGTAAGTTAGTATAAATTAAATATTATTTATTTGTTATAAAATTACGTTTTTAAGTAGTATATTAATGTCTGTTTTGATCATATTTTTAATTTAATTGTAAATATTTTGATTCATTATTACTAGTTATATAATTATGTACGCACAACGTTACAACAGGAAGTTGATTTTTCTGAGGGATAAACTTTTTAATGTAATATAAATTGTCATGTTTGTGTACGATAGCGCAATAAATAAATATTGTATTCTACCACATAAAAGATAGTACTTTAATTAAAGCATTTCGTGCAAAATTATTCCATAATCATTCCAAAATATCCAAAACGCACAACGTTAATACTTAAGTTTTCACTTCTGCCGGCACTCCCGGAGTGCAACCCGTAATTTTTTTTGTGTGTATGTTACGCGATTACGCCGCCAATTGTGGACCGATTTTCAAAATTCTTTTTGTATTCGATAGAGTATACTCCAAGGATGGTCCCAAGGTCACCAAAATTAGGATCTGATGATGGGATCCCATAAAAATCTAGGAAAACCCTTAAACGTTTTGTTGTGTCCAACGTGTTTTGTGTGTATGTTACGCGATTACTCTGCCAATTCTATTCTGTATTCGATAGAGTATAGTCCTAGGGTGGATCAAAGTCAGGATCTGATGACGGTATCCCATGAAAATCGAGCGAAACCTTAATTTAATACCAGCTTAAATTAAGGTTTCTCAATTCACTAAAAAGATGAAAATAAAAATTATTTTACAAAAAATAAAAACCGACTTCAAAAATACTGAAAAGTAAAAAATAATATAAGAATAGGTACAGACAACATCACATTTCTATATTGAAGTCGGTGTCTTAAAATTTGGCACCGACTTCAATATAGAAATGTGATGTTGTCTGTAACTATTCTTATATTATTTTTTACTTTTCAGTATTTTTGAAGTCGGTTTTTATTTTTTGGATGTGGATTTCTCAGCTTCTTGTGGTAATTTTCAAAAATCCTTGCTTAGTGGGCGCCTACATAAGCCAACGATCCCCTGACCAAACTTAATGCTTCAAGCTCCAGTAGTTTGAGCTCTGCATTGCTACCAAAGACTTTTATAAATTCGGATAAGCGCGAGCGCACACGACCGACAATCGGTGGCCGATTTTTTAACCGATTTTTTGTTTGATAACGTATACATTTTTGAACGTTCCATTTTCACCAATAATCGGGTCGGCCGGGATCCACCGATATTTTTTTGACCGACTTTTTTCCGTTCGTGTGCGTTGCAACGTTGCACTCCTTCGGTCCTATTAATAAAAATTTTACTCCTTGGATCATCCTCTGTTTAATTACTTCGTGTTTTGTCCTATTTTGCCTATATGACAGCCGACATGTGCGGAAACAAGACAAAACGCGGAGTAACTAATCCGAGGATGATCCAAGGAGTAAAATGTTTATTAATAAGGCCGCTTAAGTTTAGTTTTAAAAAATCGGTCACCGATAGTCGGTCGTGTGCGTTCGCGCTAAAGGCGGCGCTACATTATCGAGAGTATTCGTATATTGCTATTGCGATACAACTTCGTTCGCAACAACCGATAGAGTTCTGACGTGACGAATTGAGTGGCTACGAATGTTGCAGATATCGCAAATATTCGTGTTAACGCGATGGTGTAACCACGGCTAAAATAACCTTTTATTAATGATTCACGTAGTTTTGCTGATTCATTCATTGAAAAATTATAGACAACTCGGTAAGTCATTGCTATAATTTTAAATTTCTTTAAAATAACAAGTAAAGTGTACAACATATACCTTTTACGTCGTCAGACGCCAGATGAAGCGTACAAATTGTACTTAGCATTCAATTTATATTCCGTCTCGTAAACAATTGATAACGACCTTTCTTCAAATGTATGAGCTTGAAAGGCAATTCTTATTGTACCTTTGTGCGAACAATTTCGTTATTTACATGACAAAGTGTACGAATATGGTTTTGTCTACCGTAATGAATAATATTAGTTTCAATGCGTTTATAATTATTTTGTTATTATAATATCACCGTCATTATCATCATCTTAGATACGACCACGGTCGGTGTAACCCGGCTGAAACATCAGACAATTTAAAAAGGTAATTTTATAGCGTTAATTCTCGTTTTCTTATTCATGTTATCTTAGACGCAGTTTGCCCACCGCTACACTAATAAGCCTTCTTCAAAATGGCGAGCTAGGATTGACTGCCAAACGTTGACCCAGAGGGCCAATTCTAATAATCAAGCCCACAGCAAACCTGAAACTGAACCGAACGATATGACCAATCAGAATGATTCATTATCACGACATCCAACATTTGAAAGTCAATCTATGGGTTACTATTGGTTCCCAGCCTAGTCCATAGATCGTCATGGTGTTTGACTTGTTTCTCAACAGATACTATACCTGTGTCAACAAATGTACCTTTATCATGTACGACCCAGCAACATCTGATCGCAAGTTACGTCATTGTCGGAAGACTTCCATCAACAGCTTGTGCGCTACAGCTGTTTGGCAAATGGATAAAGTCTGTTGCCAAAAAACTTTTTTCGCGAAACCAATGACCTCATCTAATCAATGGAAGCGCTCATTATACCCGAAGCGAAATTGAACGAACAAATGGAAACCGTAATTTTGTTGGTTGGGTGGGAGCACTTTGTTTTACTCTTGTAAGTAACACAGATAAATTACTCGTTCAAACAGACATGTTGATCAAAATAATTTTAAGTACATAAATTGTTATTTTGGAGAGCTTCGGAAACCGTAAAAAATTTGAATGCGGTTATATTGTAAATACAAGCATAAACAATTTGATTATTCAGGGGAAAGCGAAATTATATCGGCTTTTTTAAAGTTTCGTGCCTTCAAAGAAAAAAAGAAACCCTTATCACTATGTTGCCCGTCTGTCTGTCAATACCCTCTTTCTCAGGAACGCACCAACTTTACGAACGAACGATTAAATAATGTAAGTTGATCGGAACCCTGGTTGGACTCGCCAACTCGCACATAGCCGATTTTAGGGTTCCGTAATCAACAGTTATAGTTTCGCCATGTCCGAATGTCCACCTGTTTCTCTGTCCGAGCTTTTGCTCAGAGACTATTAGTATTAGAAAGATTTAATTTGGCATAGGTTTATAACCCGTATTGACTCGTATTGGAATAGATTTGGGGATGAAACCTACTAGCGAGCCAACATTTCGAAATTATAACGAAAATATTATACAAGAAAGTATATATAATTCTGGGTTTTGTGTACTTCGGTTTAAAAATTTTAGCGTTACAACTATTAGGACACTACATAACGCGTTAGTAAGAAGTCAATTAGAATTGAATGCTGTCATATAATATATGGGCCCCTCATTAAAACGAAGTATTATCTTATGCTAGAACGGGTACGTAATAAATTCATTAGATTTCTGTTTTTTTAACCGATGTTCGACTGTTACAATTTTTTTATGTATGTTCACCGATACTCCGCCTTTTGTGGGCCGATTTTAAAAAAATATTTTTGTAAGTGAAAGAGTATACTCCCAAAGTGGTTCCATTGTCACTATCTCATGATCTGATGATGGGATCCGAGGCGAATCAGGGACACCCTTAAATTTCATAGGCACGTCTAACGTGTTTCATGTTTTATCTTAAGAGGATTGTGAGGCTGTAAATTTTCATACAAAAAGCGATAACGCTTTTCACACTCTAAACATAGTCCAATTTTCATAATTTTTGAATGTTTTAGATATAACGAAGATCTAGGTTTGTACGTTTTGATTTTGAAGAAATATTGCGCAGAATATAAATTATTAGCATCTAAATATCTATATTTTAGACTTAAAAACTAACTCGAACATTTTTATCTTTTTTGACTAAATTATACTGAATTACAATAAAAGCAAAAAGTACAAACATAGATTAAGGTATACTGAATCTAATGAGACCACAGGTGTCTCATTTCGTAAAGGTTTAGGGGGGTAAAATAGTTATCGCCCAAAACAATATTTCGAACAGGAATTGTAGGCAATTGCCTTCAGTTCTTGCAACTCTCTCTATCGCACGATACGGGTCGGGGGGCAGGGCATATCGCAGTGACGTTATAGGTGTTATCGATTATCGACTAGGGAGGGAAAGGAAGTAATATCGATATATCGATCGATACTGAAAGGTATCACTGGGGATTATTATCTACACACATATTTTTTGTAACAATTTAAAAATGTATTGTTTTTATCTACTGACATAATTATGGAATGTTTTGTGTTTGTATAATGATTAATGAGCGACATTTTATTGCAATAATTCAATGTAAATAATTTCGATGTAATTTAATTTTATTTCAATGTAATTTAATGAAATTTTTGACAATAACATAAACAGTCATTTTAATACTTTTTTTAATTGTGAAATTTTCCCAAATAATGCTGTAACATGCCTGTTATCAAGCGTCGGTGATCGGACGGATCGATCGGATCGTCGGCGCTGTGGACTCAGCACTGGCCTTCTAATCGGAAGTCCGTGGTTCGATCCTGTCATGTACCAATGCGTTTTTCGAATTTCATATGTACATTTGCCGACGCTCCGACGGTGAAGGAAAACATCGTGAGGCAACCTGCATACATCTATGAAGAAACTGAAAGGTGTATGTGAAGTCGACCAATCCGCATTGGACCAACGTGGTTGACTAAGGCCTAAACACCCTAACTTAGGGTAGGCTCGAACCTCTCGGTGGGGACGTATATGAGCTGTGATGATGATGCCTGTTATACTATATAGGTTTAGACATCAGTATTGTGTCCTATTTTATATATACTTATATAATGTTTATGTGAATAGTATTGGTGTCTTTATTTGAAAAAAATATGTAATTCATGAAAAACTAAATAATTATGTTTGGATATTTTTATTTTTATTGAGAGACCTTAGGGACAACTATATTGCTGCTAAGCATTATATGTTATATCTCATACATGTTAGGCGAGTACTCATACATGTAGAAGCACTTGTCGCGTAGCCCGAAATGCGAAAAAAGAGTTTCTAGCTAACATTCCAGTAGAAAGGTCAAGGTAGGTGAATAAATAAATAAGAAGACTAATTAATTACTGTAGTGTAATGTTGAAGGTAGATAAATAAATAGTCTTTGTCAAGTTATCTTGGTGTTTACTTCATGGTGACAGCGGTCCGACTTAATTAATATATTATAACGTTTTAAAATTCCTCATGTTATTATAAATTTATAAATAAAGTGTATTTGGAGTAGTAGAAAGCTAAAACAAACAAAATCACAATGGAACATGCGCGGCCCCCAACGGAATTATCGCTACACGGTGGGCCAGCAAACCGGGCTGAGTCATGGCGCCGATGGCTTAAGCAATTCCAAATATTTTTGAAGGCTTCTGGAGTTCATAACGAACCTAGTGATGTACAGGCTAGCCTGCTAATCAATATCATTGGACCTGAAGGCTATGACATATATGCAACATTAAAGTTCACTGAAGAGAAAGATCGAGAAAATGTGTCTAAATTAATAGACAAATTCAACGAACATTTTGCCACAAAAGTCAATACAACATTACTGCGATTTAAATTTTTTACAAGGAATCAGGAGCCTGGTGAATGTATAGATGAGTATATTACAGCCTTAAAATTACTAAGCCGGCAGTGTGAGTTCGAACACCTAGAAGATGGCTTATTACGCGATCGCGTTGTGTGCGGTGTTTCTGACAGCGGGGTCAGAGACAGGTTGCTACGGACGGACGATTTAACGTTAGACAAAGCGGTGAAAATATGCCAAGCGAGCGAGATTTCTAACGACGACGGTCGTGAGATTGAGACTGGAAAAGGGGAGTCGTCTAGTGCCTCATTGGATAGCGTATGGAGGTCTGATGGAACGCGCCGTAAGTCGCTGTGTGCTCTGGGCGCACGCGGTGGCAGCCGTGCTTCGGGGCCGCACGGCAGCGCCAGCCGTGGCTCGAGGTCGTTCAGAAGCGGAGGTGGCGGCGCTCGGCCGATGGGGCCGGCCGGGGCGAGCCCGTGCGCCGCCTGCGGCGCTGTGTATTGTCCTGGTGATCACCGATGTGCTGCTAGACGAATGAAGTGTTTCTTATGTGGTGCCAAAGGTCATTATAAAAAAATGTGCCGGCTGATGAGATCGAAACGAGTCGACGAGCTTTATGAAGAATGTGACGATAATATGTACTATATCTCGACCATTGAGTGTGTTGATGCTTTGGTATGTTCGAAGGACTCAAAATGGTATGAAACGCTTTATTTACCTCAATCTAAGAAAGTGCACACATTTAAGTTAGATACCGGATCGGATTTAAACGTAATATCTAAAATAAATTATATAAACCTTGGTTTTTCTTTGTCACAAATTGCTCCAGATGCTACTAAGGCACAGTCTTTTTGTGGAAATCATATTCCTATAGTCGGATCTTGTATTATTAAATGTGTGTACAAAAACATAGAATACAATCTTAGCTTTGTTGTATCAGAGAAACCATGTCAAAGTATTTTAGGTAAACACGCTTTAGATGCGTTACAGTTAATCAAACGTATTTACTCCATAAATCTGTCTGATTATGATGAGCTGTTCAAAGGTTTGGGTACCTTACCTGGTATTTATAAAATACCAATAGTAAGTAATGCTAATCCTTGTATATGTCCAGTCCGAAAAATCCCTATGGGTATAAAAGATCAGTTGAAGGCCGAATTAGAGCGAATGGAGAAATTAGGCGTAATTCGAAAAGTTAGCCGACCAACAAATTGGGTAAATGGTATAGTGGTCGCTGCGAAGAAAGATGGAAGTTTACGAGTTTGCTTAGATCCGCGACCGCTCAACCGTGCGATACAACGACAGCACTATCCGTTGCCTACGCTCACGGAAATTGCAACTAAGCTGAAGGGCGCGCGATATTTTAGTAAGTTAGATGCTAGGTCAGGGTTTTGGATGGTAAAA
Organism: Schoenobius gigantellus; assembly: GCA_963935595.1. NCBI lineage: Eukaryota > Metazoa > Arthropoda > Insecta > Lepidoptera > Crambidae > Schoenobius > Schoenobius gigantellus. The sequence continues at coordinate 26,905,977 of OZ012547.1, read as the reverse complement.
CTTGATGATGAGAGTGCTGACCTTTGCACTTTCGGAACGCCATTCGGTCGATATCAATATCTTCGCCTACCGTATGGCATTAATTCAGCATCGGAAGTATTTCATTCTAGAGTCCGACAGCTGCTCGAAGACCTCCAGGGGGTTGATTCGTTCGTCGATGACGTCATCGTATGGGGGTCAAACAGACAAGAACACGACTCTCGGCTTAAGGCGCTATTAGAAAGAGCTCGCAAGGTTGGTATTCGATTTAATCGAGATAAGTGCGTATTTTGTGTAAAAGAAGTAACCTACTTAGGTCATACGTTCGGAGCTGATGGAATGAAAGTTGATAGTGAAAAATTGAAGGCCATCAGGGATATGCCAAGCCCAAATGACCGTAAATCTTTGGAAAGGTTTATGGGAATGACAAACTTCGTAAGTAAGTTTATTCCAAATTATTCTGAGAAAGTGTCTCCCTTACGCAACCTATTAAAAAGAGACAACGAATGGTGCTGGGGTGAGTGTGAGGAGCGTGTCGTCGAACAGCTTAAAAAATCATTATGTGAGGCTCCTGTGTTAGCACTGTTCGACCCCAAGGCGCCGGCGACGGTGTCTGTGGACGCGAGTGCGCGCGCGCTAGGTGCGGTGCTGCTGCAGGGCGGCCGCCCGGTGGAGTTCGCGTCGCTCACGCTCACTGATACACAACAAAGGTATGCCCAGATCGAGAAAGAAATGCTTGCAATAGTTTTCGCCTTGGAGCGGTTTCACCAATACATATTTGGTAAATGTGATATTTCTGTGGAGACAGATCATAAGCCCTTAGAATCTCTGTTTCGCAAATCCTTGGACTCTGTACCGGCACGACTACAACGAATGATGTTGAGAGTTCAGCGGTATGACGTCACGATTATATACAAACCCGGTAAGTATATGTTCGTGTCAGATACTTTGTCTCGTGCACCTCTTCCGACACTCCTGAATGACAAAATTTCAGAAGAAATCGAAGAACAGACATGTTTTTTAATAAAAAATATTCGGTTTAGTTCCGAAAAATTTAATTTGATTCGTGAATATACCGAAAACGATCGCGAGTGCCAGGTGGTGATAAAATATATAATGAACGGGTGGCCGAATAATAAGTTCGATGTTGAAGGTTGTGCTAAATCGCATTGGAGCCATAGAGAGTCTCTTGAATATGCAGATGGTGTTTTATTCAAGGACAATCTCGTGGTAATTCCGACGGGACTCCGCAAAGAGATGATTACGCGAGTACATGAAGGACACTTGGGTATCGACCGCTGCAAGCGCCGCGCACGGGATGTGATGTTCTGGCCGGGCATGTCGCGCGACGTGGAGCGGGCCGTGCGCCGGTGCCGGGTGTGCACTGAGCGCGCCGCGGCGCCGCAGCGCGAGCCTATGATTCCTCACGAAATACCCGGCTTGCCGTGGGCTAAGGTTGGCACTGACATTTTTGAATATGCAAAAAAGTTCTATTTGATTCTAGTCGACTATTTTTCGAATTTTGTTGAAGTGTGTCCACTAAACTCGATAACGTCCAAATCTATCATTTTAGCAATGAAGGATCAATTTGCACGTCATGGTATCCCTGACGTATTGATCTCTGATAATGGTCCCGCATATTCGTCTAAGGAATTTAGAGGCTTTGCTAAATTTTGGGGCTTTCAGCATATAACAACTTCGCCATATTATGCACAGTCAAACGGTCGTAGCGAAAGGGCGGTAAGGACTGTAAAATCCCTATTAGCAAAGTCACATCAGACAAACACAGACTGGTATGTCGGTCTTCTAAATTATCGCTCAACTCCCAGGGATGGTATAAGCAGTCCGGCGCAGTTGCTTATGGGAAGACGAATTAGGACGCGTCTGCCAATCCATGATGAAAAGCTAGAACCGGACAGAGATAACCAAACTGATTACCAAAACATCAGACACAAACAACAAAAAAGCAAGCGTTGGTACGATGAGCGTTCCAAAGCACTTCCACAGTTACAGTTGGGCGATGAAGTGATCACAGTCGACGGATGCGGGCGGCGTACATTGCGGGTTTGCGGTCGGGCACCTCAGCCGCGATCATACCTTTTAAAAGATAACTTAGGCAAAGTATATAGACGCAATCGAAAACAGCTCGTAAAACTACCAGCAGAGTCCTCGATAAAACATTCGCACGGTACTAGTGATTCGGACTCGGAGCCATCACAAGTGCAGTCAGAATTCTATGCATCATGCCTAGATACTGACGAAGAAACTTCTTGTCAATCACTAGATGAAACACTCACTGATATCTCACTGGCGGAAGGTCAAAGTCAAACTGGTGAGAGAAGGGCTGCAAGGAAAGCTAAAGAGAAAATTAAAGCAACTCATTATTAAAAAGTTACGTATTTACTTATTTTATTTGTTTTAATATTTATATATACACAACTCTTTGAACAGTCCATGTGAATTGTATGAATTGTATTTTATCAATTAATATTAAAATCAATTAATTCAGAGAATTATTATATTGTTAAGTCGAAAAGGAAATAACAATAAAATGATACTTACATGTCGATAAACTTTTATCTAGCAGTCATTATTTTTTTGTTAAAAATAATTGAAATGCTGGTGACATATAATATGATTTTTTAAATTTGGTATTAGCATTTAGTTAAGCTTGTAAGTATATGAATTAGGAATTGTTGTGGTAAAAAAAAATAAAAAAAAAATGAAATGATTATATTAAATATACTATTATATTCAATATTTAAAGACTGCAATATTTACCTATTATTTGAAATAAATGAGATTTTTATGTAAAAAAAAAAAAAAAAAAAAACGAAAGCATGAATAGATTATATAAAGGCATGCATTGCATGTACCTATTATTATATTTAATTTTACAAGAATTGTATATCAAACATAATTTGTAAAACGGGAAGATGTAGTGTAATGTTGAAGGTAGATAAATAAATAGTCTTTGTCAAGTTATCTTGGTGTTTACTTCAATTACTACATATTAGAAAGAAAGAAAAAATATTTATTTGGCGCTAACATAACACATATTACGTACTTATTACACTCTTTCTCGTACTGCCATATTTCTAGGAACTCGAGGGTCAATCAATTCTGGCAATAAACATTGAAAATAGAATGAATATAGTTTTGGCTCCATTTTTTCTGTGCAAAACTGGTCATCGCGCTTAATTTTTTCATACGCCAAACCACGTGGCGTCCATATTATGAAATAACAAAATAGTCTACCAGTAATGTGTAATTGGCCCTGTACCTGGTAATAGTAATCATGATTTCTTTTTAACATAATTTGTCCTTCTCGGATCAAACAAAATTTGATATTTTTTTTAGTTATGGCCTCTAGAGGTGGCATATTAGATGCAGAAATGGGACATTTAACTTCAACCAGAGAGTCATCTTCAATAAGTCCATCGGGACTTGCCCCTAAATAATAGTCATTTAAATCAATAAAAAGTCCACACTCCGAAACTTTTAGATTGGTAGTTGTGGAAAATTCCCGTATGGCCTCTGATTCATGTTAGTTTCCATATTCGGTTGCCGTATTTCCTTTAAAGTGAATATAAAGTAAAATTTTTATTGTAGACAAACACGAAGTATTTGGGCGCAGTTTGCAAATTTTTCCAAATTTAGACGCAGTTAGCCTTTTTCTCCATTCAGTACGCCACAAATCATTATTTTTTTGACCTCTGGTGGCCAGTTCTAGTCCTTTTATTTCGGCTTCGCTTTTTTGCAAAGAAGCCAAAAACTCTGCTTTCTTTCTCTCAAAAATGAATTCAGCGATATCTTCTTCCAACTCCAAGACACATCTGGGTCGTATCTTTTATTTTTTTTTTTGGGTTAGATAATTTCGAAAAATCTAACTTCCTTTTATTGGAATATTTTAATATTTTTTGCCTTTTTTCAGTAAATTTTTTAGTGAATTGTCTGGGCTGTGAGTGGAAATTTTCTTCTGCAGCAGGTTATGGATTCCTGCTTTACTGTTCCAAGATGTGACAGCACCAAGACATCGAGTTTGATAGGACCCCCGTGATGTGTAGTTGACTCGCTTTCCTCCGATAAATTTTGCAATTACTGAATGAAATTGCGAAGATTGTGAAGCTTTACATTTTCATACAAAAAGCGATAACGCTTTTTTCTCTCTTTACATAATCCAATTTTTATAATTTTTGCAAATGTTGTAGATATACTGAAGATCTAGGTTTGTAAGTTTTGATTTTTAAGCAATATTGCTCAGAATATAAATTATTAGCATTTAAATATCCATATTTTAGACTTAAAAACTACCTCATGCATTTTTATCTATTTTGACTAAATTATACTGATATAGATTAAAGTATACTGAATCTAATGAGACCAAAAGTGTCTAATTTCGTAAAGGTAAGGGGGGTAAAACAGTTATCGCCCGAAACAATATTTCAATAAGAAATGTAGGCACTTGCCTCGGACTTTCAACTCTAAGCGGTGTGCGATAAACTGCATTTTTGAAAGTGCATACTCGAGCCATGAATTAGTACTTCACAGTCCTCTTAAGATATTCAGGTATTTTCATCTGGTTACCATCATGTTATGATACTGAGCTCATGATGGAAGGTTTCTGGGAGCTTGGCAGTTAGGGGATAGTTCTTTCAATATAATGGGAACTTATTGACGCCTAGTTCTATTCTATAAAGTGATTCAGATGAGGTGATAATGGAAAGTATAACTCCTAAACAAGTTGATAAGAGTTCGGAAATAATTCTTTAAATGCTGTTTAGAGCGAAAGACGTTTTATTTTGAGTTATTCTGCTTCTAAAAATAAAGCAATGCAGTAATTTCATCTACAAATTGTTGTTTAGAAATAATTTGGCTATTTTATTTAATTAACTCTAACATTTCAAGCAAAGTGTCACTGACATTACACCAATTTGACAGTTTTATTACCGACATGCGAAAACGAAGCCATTTGGAAAATCAGTCATTTTGAGGAAAAGTGATTTTGAGATTTATATTATTACCTATCGTAAGCTTAATAATTTTTTAGATCGAACTTCATTTTTAATGGAAAACTTTTCGACCATTTAATTTTCAACGTTCTGCCTTTTTTTTCATTCGTCAAAATCACGTTTGCCACTGTATAAGTTGACCTATTAACAATTCGCTTTAAGTCGTTATTTCGACATTTCATTAAGACGAAAATCTTGTGACCGAAGTTATGCTCAGCCGAGATAACATTTGTTCGGATTATCATGTTTCGGAACATTCATAAAACAACTGTTTCATTTCCAATATTTTAATTTTACCAAACGCTTCGATAAAATTGAGCGCACTTCCGATCCGCTAATCTTTTCTGTTAGAGTTCGCAAGCACGCAAGCACGCATACCGCATGCAAAATGCTCAAATTCCGTTAAGCATTTGATGTTTCCCTCGCTTCGCAATAGGTATCACAATGTCTAACCTAACCTACAGTTTTATCCTATAAGAAGCAAGCATGCTGCATGCAAGCAACATATAGCTGAACATGTGATTATAATGTTTAACTTGTAACCTCCGTAACCTAGCCAACCAACTATTTAGCAAATACTTAATATTCTATAAAATGTGATTTTGATGAAGTTAATAAAAAAGAGCAAATAAAAAAGTTTAAAGAGACTCGGTCAATAGTTAAAATTATTTAGAAAATCGGTGAAACGATACTCACCATGTCAAATGATATTTCGATGGTCTAAATTCTAAAATATGGCAAAGAATACGTATAGTAAAAAAGGCATATCGGTCAAATGTAATTCGGACACGTAATCGGTTCCTTTTTATATTCATAACACTGCCAATAAAGACCTCTCTTTCTATCTATACAACAAATAGCGAACATAATTGAGAGGGATAAGTTTTGTACTCAATATTGCTTTGAAGTGTAAACAAATAAACAACGGTGATTCAACTCATCAAATTGAACATTTTCTGAAGATTGGGAACTGTATTTAGTTACTTGGCGCCGAGCCATATTAGATGGGTACTTATAGCCGGCCATAAGCTCGGTGTGCCCCCTAAATAATTGCATTCGGGGAAATATAGCCTCTTAGTGTCATTAGATAATTTTGTGAAAATACATTTTTAAGTAGGTACTATAAGATGATATTAAGGCGCATAGTAAGGTCAATCATGAAAATTCACTGCAGAAAAAACCGGTTCTCTTCATAAATATTGAATAAAAAAATCTTTAAAAAAGATATGTTATTATTCAACGCATTCTTTAGAGGATGGTCTTTTTAATTTTTTGATAAATTAATTAAAACTTGGTTAAAATGTGACCCAAACATGCCTCGATTTTAAAACTATAAACCTAATCGCTTCGTAAATATTAGGTTAAATCACATACTTTCGATTTCAATAAATAAAGTGAACACTATTCTAGGGGATGGTCTTTTTAGATTTTTCTTATTCGCCTTTATGAATTTTTTATTGAAATAATTCATCTTACGCGTAAAGATTTGCTTGAATATTCCCCTCACTCTCACTCACTCACTCCTATGTAATCAGTGCGGGACGATCGACGCAAGGTCATTGGGAGCACTATGCGCCTTAAACTTCAAAACCCAATGCTATTTTAACAGTATCCCTTTAGTCAGTTTAGTAATAACAAAAATCGGCCAAGTGCGAGTTGGACTCGCGCACCTAGGGTTCTGTACAAACTTATCTAGATCCTAACTCCATATTTACGGTTTTCAATTTTTTCCCTTTACATGTGCTATAAGTAAGACATTTTGCTTCATGCCAAATTTACCTACGCTATAGGTAAGGTTATGGAATCGCAAAATATGCGAAAATATGCGACATAAACGGTCATATTTTTTGATCGCGTTCACTTACTTAGTTTTGATTTTTACCTTAGAAACTTGAGTGTTTATCATAAATTTCAGTTTGATATCTTGCGTTCTTGAGAAAAAGAGTCTTGACAGACAGACAGACGGACAACGAAGTGATTATATAAGAGTTATGTTTTTACCTTTTAATGTACGGAACCCTGAAACCATCAATTATTAAAAATAAAGTAAAAAAACTGGCCAAGTGCGAGTCGGACTCGCGCACGAAGGGTTCCGTACCATTGACTAGAGAAATTAACATTGGAGTTGAAAAATATGTTCTCCCACACATTCCACCTGCAAATGTAAGTTGGTACGCACAATATTGAGTGATTTATCATGTTATTTTAATATCATGGACTTCTTATAGGTTTTTCTACAATCTATAAGTAGAAAACTAATTTCTGTCTTTTTTTCAAAATTTTAGGTTCAGTAGTTTCGGAGATAAGGGGGGATAATGGTCAATTTTCATCTATTTTCTTGAATAACTTGGAAACTAATTATTTTAAAATTACAAAACAATACATTTAAGATCTTCACAACAAGGCCTTTCATTTGATATGTCACACGATGCAGTTTTCAAAAAAAATTCTACCTTCCTCCCAAGAATGAATGAAATATACAGATTTCATCTATTCACGTCACACCTCTGCGTTTGGTTCACAGAAATCATCATCAAATAAAATTATCCCAAGATCAAGTATTAAATTTTTGGTTTGCAAGATACAAACTAAATAAAACAAAAAAGTAGCCTTATCGTAATGCTACTGCATTTTAATAATTGACATGACATGATCTGTTTTTCTATATAATTGACATCAAAAAGAAGTGTCTCAAATTCGATAATAAAAAATTGACAAGTCAATCTGCTCTTAAATATAGTTTTAAATAGTCTGTGGCCTGATTGAATCTAAAAGGTTAACAGCTATCGACTGCAATCTAAATCGACGGGTCGAAAACAATAATGGGAACTATTATACGACAGTACCTACCCAGCATTGATATAGAAATTGATGCACTTAAACAACACAATTTCAACATTGTTCACTGTATTACCAACTGGACAACAAAGTGTCATAAATTAAAAACGAGCGGCGCAACATGCAATCATAATTTTCATTCGTTTACATCGACTTCGATAGCAACGCCATAAAGTCGCAACTCTGTAATTGCGGCAATGAAACGCCAGATAACATTGTATTGTTTGAATAATTAGAAGATTATCTCTTATCGGCTAACTCTAAAAAATTGCACACCAACGTCAGAGGCTTTGCGGCGACTTTAATCTCTGACGTCAAGTTATACATGCTAATAATTGAGACGCGATAGGAAGAAAATCAAGAGAAAGCCGATAAAGTATTTTATCTACACTCATGTTCTAATTCTAATATTAAGAACTCAACACTAATATTTTAAAGGCATAACTTAAAGCCCTTGGCCTTTTACAAATTACATTATAATACAGGTTCGCCATACAAAACCAGTACTTTAATGTAACTCGAATTCCAATAAAATACAGTTCGATTGACGAAGCCCGACCAAGGAGGTTTTGTCACAATTTTCTTTTGTGCCAGTACATTGTCTATGGCGGCGCGTGCAACAGCGCATGCGCGGTAGAATGTTGGTGTTGGCGCCATTTGATTTTGTTTTAATTTTGTGTCTTTTATTTAATTTAGCTAACCACTGATTGCATGAGTGTAGATAAAGTAGTGTATGAAATTGCACATAATTAGGTCTTAAAACACTCGTGTGTTACTATTAAACACACACTAGTGTTTTAAGACCCCCTATTATGTGACTATTTCATAAACTACTATTTATGGTATGATCACCTACGTTGAAGTTGTCAACCCCAATATCCGACCATCAATCCTCTGGTATGAACTTTTGTCATATTAATAAGCATTTGGCGCAAGTCATTACAATTTATTTCCTAATTTGCACAGAACTATCATAAAAATAATTTATGGTATTATGAAGACCACAAGGTCGATCAAGGGTGTGTTTGGGCTATTGCGGTGTGACTACAGAGAAATTAAATTAACTATAGTCACACACTGGTGTGACAGCATGGTGTGACTACGGATCGGTTGGGGATTTTCCGTAGCTGTGCAAAAAGCGTTCGTGGTAATGCAACATTGAGCAGACTCCCCTTAAAGACCGCCCATGTCATTCAACTTACTAATCACCATTGTTTTGTGACAAGCACGGAACTTTTAAAGGTTTTTAACCGACTTCAAAAAAGGAGGAGGTTCTCAATTCGATGCGTATGTTTTCTTTTGTGTGTATGTTACGCGATTACGCCGCCAATTATGGACCGATTTTCAACATTATTTTTGTATTCGATAGAGTATACTCCTAGGGTGGTCCCAAGGTCACTAAAGTCGGTATCTGATGATGGGTTCCCATGAAAATCTGGTATTTAATTGGGGTTTCTTTCACTAAAAAGATTTCATTCACTAAAAAGTTAAAAATAAAAAATATTTTACAAGAAATAAAAATCGTCTTCAAAAACACTGAAAAGTTAAAAATAATATAAGAATAGGTACAGACAACATCACACTTTTATATTGAAGTCGGTGACAAATTTTAAGACTTTCTAGGAAATCATCGTTTGGCACCGACTTCAATATAGAAGTGTGATGTTGTCTGTACCTATTCTTATATTATGTTTAACTTTTCAGTGTTTTTGAATTCGGTTTTATATTTTGAAAAATATTTTTTTCTCTTACGTGGTGAAGAGGAAAAAGCTCTACACATCACGCTGCGTACCATAAAATAATCGATGGACACGTCTGACTAGTGATTGTGTAGATGTGACTAGTGACTGTCTAAATCTAGAGTCTAGACTACTCAATTCTCGTACAGTAAAATAGGTGTGTTCAAATGCCAAATCACCCCTGACTTGTGGCACGGTGTTGTGTGACAGTGCATGATCATATACATGACCAAACTCTGTGGTTACCTTCATTATGGTTCTGTTTTACTGGTTTTAATTTACAATCCGACAAACAAATCAAACTCAAACTCAAAAATCTTTATTCAATATAGACCTTTACATGCACTTATTGACGTCAAACAAAACATAAAAATCTTATTAAACAAGAATCTAATTTACTAATTATTTAATCCTTGTATGTACATACACCCCAACCATAATTACGATGTATGCAAATACAAGTAAAATGAAAAAAAAAAAAGTTGACTCTACACCTGTTCGGAAATTGGGAGAGCCTTCTCGAGAAGAACAGGCAAGAAACTCGGAAGGTCTTGTAAATTTTAAATATTTGAACATACTACAATGTACATATGAAAGTGTTAATTGATACCTATTAATTTGCTTAGTAAATTTAAAAGAGTAGAGCAAATTGGAGCAAAACAAATTGCTTCAATTTACCGACAATTTTCGGTAAATATGATTTTCACTAACTCTTTAAATAGATATGTGTAATCTTTTAAAAGATGTGTGTAAAAAAAAGTTTCATGCATATAAAAGACAAACAAAAAAGTTCATCACATTGTTATATCATCAGTTATGAAACTTTACAATTCGTAAAAACAAAATCTCTTGAATCGCAATTAATAACTTGTTCATTCAGACCGAAATAAACACTTTATTTTTAAACCAAGTCATTAAGCTAAAGTAAGTTTGTTTGCGTCTTGAAAATGGACCAACAACAAAGTCATTAGAACTTTGAACTAAAATAAGTTCAGGAAATTAACTCGGATTACAAGTTGTTCAATTTATGTAATGGAGATAGGTACCCCGATCCCTTCGACCGACGCGCCATGACTGTATCGTCCGACGCTCACTTGAATATTTCATGACACACGACACATATGACCCATATTATCTGCGTCGATACTTAACCATTGATATAATAAAATTGTCAATAGTATAGAAAATGGAAAATCTCGATGGAAACGTATTCAAATCTTGTCTGTTGCGAAGTACAATTCTATTAGGCCTATGACTTGAACTGCACTTTCTTGAATTGTATTTTTGGATATTTATTTGTTACTTACGTACTTCCTTTCGTCGTAAGGTTTTCATACTCCATTTTGGTCACGATTTATTCCTATCTTTACATTGACGTATATGTAATATGTCAATGTATCTTTAACAACAACCTCAACAACAACAACATTACAACATTACGATAAACTAGTCGTATGAAACTTATGGTGTTATTAAAAATTCAGAATTAGTAAATTAATTTAAAATACCCCAGACAAATATTTGGGTCTGTGAAAAAAATGTACGGGGAATTAGAAAATTAATCTTGCAATTTCGAATTTTCAATGACGCCATAACTACGAGTTTTTTATGATTACTAGCTGTACCCGCGAACTACGTTTCCCCATAATTGTCCAAAAAAAACCCCTTATTAATTAGGGCTATAAAAATAGTTCACGACCTATTCTCAGACCTACTGAATATACGCAAAATAGTACATTGTTACCCTAGGGATGAAAGTAACTTATTTAGTCCCGAGATGAGATTTGGCGAACGAGCGTAGTACTCCCACTGTTAATAAATACTTCTTATGCGTTCTTCTCATACCAAATGCACGTTATTTGATATTGCGTACATAGGTGTTAGTTAACCCATACATACATTCACTGAAATCTTGTTCCCAAGTACTATTCAGCCATCAGATTCCACAAATCCATAGCGTGTAGCCGATGCGCTCATAACAGGCAATTAGGGGTGATAACGGCTGTAATCTTAACTAGGAAACCGTTTACCATGACGACTTCTGATAATGCCGGCGTAAACGGTAAACGTTCGATTGTTAGGTGGTAGTCCGAGTACTGATAGACATGACACGATTTAAACATTCTGACAATTCAACGTGAGTACAGAACTAAACCTGATTACGTAAATAGCTAATAATTAAAGCATTTTTTTAATGTTTTGTGATTGCATTATGTTTGTTAGTGCAACTGCTAAAAATCGTAGTATATAAAGGGACTTATACAATATATATATATATATACACATTTGCGCTTACCTGATTCCGATTAGATAGATGGTTGGTGGCACGGCACTCACGATCAGATATAGCGCCCTTTATGGCTTCGTATTTCACCTTCGATTGACGCGAAGGTTCCGCGAAGGCATTTGGGTGAAATTGTGGACATTATATGCATTCTATAATTTCACTCAAATGCAAAAGATAACGTGCTAGGGGTACTGTAGTTAAAAAGTACGTCTAGAAACACTACACATATTAGAACTCTAATTGGCTACGCCAATCTCCATTGTACGTCACTTAAATTTTATGGGGTTGTTACTCAGGGTTATTTTAAAAACCTTCAATGCTTTATCTTAGATTTTATAATAACAATGTCGACAATTTTATTCGTTTCATAATACTTTCATATATCCAGATATTCACATCGAACGTCGACAAAACTATTGTAACGAAAAAGGTTAAAAAACCATGCCGCGACTGCGGACTTCTTATTTTAGTTTATTGTTTTAGATTAACTTTTAATTTTAGATATAGATTTTAAAGTTTAGCATATGATTTGTATTGTAAAGGTTAAAATAGTTTTCATATATCCCTATATATACAGGGTGTAACTGAACACCCCAATAACATTTAAGGGTATGTATCCATCAGAAGTAGAGATTCTGTAGGAAAAATATTAGGGCTAACAAACCTACTTTGTTTCCCATACAAACTAAATAAATTATTTTTTGGTATTAAGTGTCGACAGCCCTACGTAAGCATACGAGGAATACAACGCTCACGTCATACAAACTGAATAAATTATTTTTTGGTATTAAGTGCCGAAAACCCTACCTAAGCGTACGAGGAATACTACGCTAACGTCTGTCACGTGTCATTTTGTGTTTAAATTTCTTTTGTGTTAAGAGCTGATTATGGTTGTCACTTGAAAGTTTTTGCTTTCAGTTTAAAATGAAATAACTCTGAAAGTATTGGGGTTTTAGGTCTCAGACAAGCACCGAAGGTCCATTTAGTATCTAACTTATATGCCCCTTAAATGTTATTGGGGTGTTCAGTTACACCCGGTATATATATATATATATATATTTAATATATACTTACTATACTTACTTACTAATATTATAAAGCTGAAGAGTTTGTTTGATTGTTTTGGTTTGACTGCGCTAATCTCAGGAACTATTGATTCAAATGAAAAAAAAATATTTTGTGTTGGATAGTTTATTTATCGAGGAAGCCTATCTATACTAATATTATAAAGACTAAAGATTTGATTGTTTGTTTGTTTGTATTGAATAGGCTTCGAAACGACTTAACCGAATTTGATGAAATTTGGTATAGGATAGGGATAGTTCGAGACCAGGGGAAGGACAAAGGGTAATTTTTCTACGGGAAAAAAATTCCCACGGGAAAACAAAAGTAACGCGGGCGAAGTCGCGAGCGGGTAGCTCTAATAGCTACCCGCTCGCGACTTCGCCCGCGCTATATACGAGTAATAGAGATGCAACGAATATTCGGCAACTATTCGGTCTATTCGGCCATTTTTTAGACATTCAGTATTCAAACACCAAAAAAATATGAAAAGAAATAAATATTTCAAAAAAAAGTATTTATTTAGAACATAGAGCACTTATTTTGAAAGATAATTTAATTATTTTAATATTTAAAATTAATTGGAGGCAGATTGTGGTGAATACCAGTTTCTCTGCATTAGCTGGTAGAAGAGGATTCGTTTATCTTCGTATACAAGACCTGCCTCCAAATTGGTGACTTTTGTGTATAACTGCGGAAGCTATTTTTTATTGCTCGTACTTAAAATAATATGATTTAACAAAACCAAGAAATCTGGAATCACAAATATGTAAAACACAGGGGGTCGCATCAGGATCAGCACGCAAATGTAGCAAAAGCAAATACTTCCCGCCTCGTGGTCCCCACGCGACATGCATCGAGTCAGGTCAGGTCGTAACATTGTACGCTTCTCGCGATCTATCTACATATACACGGATCTGCCGCTTGGCAAAAGTCGAATATTCGGCCGAGCGTCGCCGAATATTAGGTATGCATTCGGTATTCGGTCAAATCACTATTCGTTGCATCTCTACTATACAGGGTGTAACTGAACACCCCAATAACATTTAAGGGTATGTATCCATCAGAAGTAGAGATTCTGTAGGAAAAATATTAGTGTTAGCCCTAATATTTTTCCTTTTACTTTTTTTTCCCATACAAACTAAATAAATTATTTTTTGGTATTAAGTGCCGACAGCCCTACGTAAGCGTACGAGGAATACTACGCTCACGTCATACAAACCAAATAAATTATTTTTTGGTATTAAGTGCCGACAGCCCTACGTACGCGTACGAGGAATACGCTCACGTCTGTCACGTGTCATTTTGTGTTTAAATTTCTTTTGTACTAAGAGTTGATTATGGTTGTCACTTGAAAGTTTTTTCTTTCAGTTTAAAATCAAATAACTCTGAAAGGATTGGGGTTCCAGGTCTCAGAAAAGCACTAAAGGTCCATTTAGTATCTAAGTTATATGCCCCTTAAAACTTATTGGGGTGTTCAGTTACACCCGGTATAACATCACGCTACGACTAAAAGGAGCTGAGCATCAATGTTGCAGCAACGGGAAAAAAATATAATAATATGGCGAAACGTAGTTCGCGGGCAGAGCTAGTAAATGATCATTTTACATTAAACATACAAACATAAATTTATGCATATATTGAATTATATTATCTACAACATTAATTATTAATTTATGATTTTATTTTAATTTATTAATTGAATTATGTTATATCTTTAATGTAAAATCGACAGAAGACAGAGTAAGTAAGTTAAAACAGAGTAAGTTATACACACACACATTATAATATACAAAGTGTCAGCGCCGGATTACAGCCGGATTTGAATTGAATTGAGGTGTGGTGGCGGCCCCCTTGTGGTGGCGGCCCATAGGCAACTGCCTATGTTGCCTATTCTTAAATCCGGCACTGCAAAGTGTTCGATCAATACCCTATCAAACCGAAACCTGCCTACCTACTATGTTAACATAGTCATATACGTCATTGAAAATTCGAAATTGTATTTTTTTTATTACCCGTACATTTATTTTCACAGATACAAATATTTGTATGGGATAGTTCAAAACAAATTTTACAATTTCTAATTTTCAATGACGCCATAGCTTTTATATGACTATGTTAACATGGAGAGTTTTGGCTTGATAAGGGTAGGTTTTGACCAAACACGGTGTATATTACAACAGATGTGTAACCACACATCTGTTGTATACACCGTGTGTTTTTCTGTATGGTGTAATTTTTAGGTTATTTTAGACCCCATTCTATGGTTGGCTAAATTTCTTTTTGCATTTTATTTTGTTTACGATATTTGTATATTTATGTTCATTAGATGGTTTTTTACCGTGACAACCGTCTAGGCTTAAAATAAGAAATTAATACATTAAAATTTATGAAAATTCTTCGTTATACGGTGTTGATTGTTCTGCGATAAATTTTATTTTATTCAGATATAGTTATAAAAAAGAAACAAGTTTATATTACTAAAAACTTATGCTGATAAAAAAATTGCCTAATAAAACAAATTCCAGTTCTAACTCTCTCCCTCTCTCTCTATCTCTCTCTGCCTCAAGCAGCATGACGACATGTATGCTAGGCGCTAGCTGTATTAATCAATACATCGATGTATTTAATTAATGCTAATCTAATTACAATACACAATGACAGCTCAATATCGAGAAGTCTTTAGGAATGTCTGCGTCAAATAATGATTAATTAATTTGAAAGCAAACCCGTGATTCTACTTGATTGACTGCATTAATTAATCGGATTATATGAAATAATAATCAGACGCTATTATGTGTTGATTCTGTTTTAATCGTGTTGTTTGGATCCGATTGATAAACATAAGCGCAGTGGCATAAAAAATTTAAGACAAGACAAGCTGAATACTAGTTTCTAAGCCAAACAAGTTATAATTTTCTACCAGGGCATTATTAAAATTCACACACCCACAAAACAACGTCATACATCACATTTGGACGTTTATTAGGAAACTTAAACTATAGCTTAGACCGTATACGGTCTAAGTTTGTAAACATGATTGTCTGTTTATTAAAAATATTAATAATGATATCAAAACCGCATTATAAAAAAGTAAGACATGTTTAACAATAAATATAAAAATTTAAATTCTCTCAAGGTAAAAATAACTAAGCGTTTGCAAACAAAAGCACTTTAGAAGGAACAGAAGAGCGACGATTGGAACGTTTGACGCGATCTGACAAATTGTTTACAATAATAATGGAAGGAAAGTAGAAGGTAAGTAGAACATGGAACAAGCACTGCTGAGTAATGTGAATTTGATTCAGTATTACTTATAAAAATTATTAAATACCGAGTCTAAGGAAGTCGTATAAGTTGTTTTATACGTTATTATATAACGTTAATCAATATAAATAAAAATGGACCTTCGAAATGTATGTACGCCCATAACTTTCGAACGACTGCACCAAATTGGATGATTCTTGGTTTTATGTATTCGTTATTGTTAGGACAAGGTTTGTATAAAATAAAATATTTATGTAGGTAGGTATGCGGTAGGTTTTTGGTATACCCGTGCGGGACCGGGGAGGGCGGCTATAGTTTTATATATATTCATACGATATTTGAATTGAATTGAATTTTATATATTTTGACGTCAATAAATGCCTGTAAAGGCCTATGTTGAATAAAGATTTGTGAATTTGAATTTAATATAGTTTGGAAATTATCTTATCACTTTACATAGAACATATAATAATATAAGGAAACTAGAAGAAAAGAACAAACAAAGAACTTTGCTGAGTGGGTCGCGTGCATTTTTCTTCAATATTGCTTAATCAAATTAAAAAATACTTACCTACACTCAGATTTTCTAGCATTGTCTAAGAAAAATTTAAGTGGAATTTGCTCATCCCAGACCTCTCATCAATAAAATACGACATAGTATGAGAGTAATTTGTTATGACTATATACATAGAACGTATAATAATGAAAGGAAACTGGAAGCACAGAACATGGAAAGAACACTGCTGAGTAGGTTAGTGTGCATTTTCTTGTGCTTTCAGATTTTTTGGTATTGTCTAAGAAAGTATAGGTAAGTTGTATTATACTGTTTGACAATATTATAATGTAAATTGCTGTCATCCCAAACTTCTCACCGTTATCATACGATGTAGTTTCAGAATTATCACTACACTTAGTTAGTACGTCAAGGTATGTTATGTAATACATCTCCTCTACCCAAATATCTCAAAATATTGCGAATCTGGAACTTAATCATTTATCGAATCCAACAGACTTAAACGAAATTTATCACTTTTTCAAATGCTGCACAAACAAACTCCCGTGCAGAAGAGTCCACCTAGTAAGTAACTAGTTCCACGTAGAAACGAAGTTAATTCAATCATATAACTTAAGTTTAGGGTTGCCAGTGCAGCAAAGGTCGCATGATGAATACAAATGTAAATTATACGTGTCTTCTGTATGTACTGTAGGTAATGTAAAAGTTATTTTAAGACTTACCTGACTTGCTCGTGTTTTTGAATGTAGATCTTGTGGAACTGGCCTTCGACAGGCGATATGATGTCATTCTTCATTTCCATTGCAACATGCTGCGGTAGTACCGAAAGTAGCAGACGTTCCTGCGCCAAAATTATAAACTGTTAAAAAACTATTTTAATCGAGTTTCACAACGAGTATGCACGACTCAACAATATCTTTACAAAATGAATTATTTTTTAGTTATAAATATGCTACTTTTTTAAAACTGATGAATAATTATTAAAACAAATATTTCTACCAACAATGTCGCATAATTTTTTATAGGTAAGTAAGTAGGTATATATTTATGTTTTTCTTTTATTATTGTAGTACTTAAGTATCGAAAAATACTTCCGTACTATTTGGGCAATCATTTGACAAACGTATAATAAGAGCAAGTGAAATTTATTATGAATGAAAAGATTAATTTTATACATAAATTAACATAGTATCTGAACCTAGGTAATATCGTTACCAGCTGGTCACATAATTAAGAACGCTAAATATTTTTAAAAAGGAAATTAGGTAAAGAACATTCTTTGTATATGAGCACTTTTTAACTTTGGAGTCTTCTGTTGTTGAAAAATAAGAAAACCTATTCAATTAACTTAAAAAAAAGGAACGAAAGAAAATTTTCACAAAAATAAAACCTACAAGAGAAATTACAATAAAAATTCCTGAGAAAAATTTATGAAATAAAAGATGGCAGACCATTTGCAATGCTCGAAAACTTTGATGTTTTCAAACTACTCCAAATATACCGCGCGTACCTAGAAAAAGGAAGACATCTCCCGGATACAAAAGAAACATCGTACGTTTGACTAAGCAATATCTTTTTAAGGGGTCCATTGAACTAGAAAAGGATCTTTTGGCAAAAACAACCCCTCAACAATTTACCACGCACCATTCGTAGGCGTTTGGTGGCGGAGAAGTTATTTGGAAGGATGTGAAACACAGTTTCATACACAGTTACATAGGCAACCGAAAGGAAACTGTACTGTCAAGCAGTGAATTTTTTTTTTGATGAGAATAAATTTATCAGGGTGTGTGCTATTGGAAAGTAATGCGTACGATGACATCCATTCAATTTGTAATCTTTTCGTTCGAAAGCAACAAATAAAAACAAGCGCACGTAATTTGACGAGAATAAAAATAAATTCGAAAGCTATGCTTACAAATCTTAAAACAACGAAATGTTTCAAAAGAATGAACAAAAATAAAACTGAACTTGTTCTGTAGAGAGTTTGACGCCGCCGCGCCGTCTCGTCATAAGCGTTCTTCGTAGAAAATTACATGATGAGCATTAATTTGTTTGAAATTACGCATTTTTGTTAGATGCTGTTGTCTTTAGCCGTTCAAAACTAAAATTATAAATTTAGAAGTAAGTTAACGCATCAAAAGCTAACATAAGTACATTAGTTATAAAACCGCAACTTTTTGCCTTTTTGAAGTGGATCTTGTTTATCAATATGCAGGCAATATATATCTTGTATATCAATCGACGAGTTAGAACATCACAACCCCAATTACACAAAACAATTACTTTTTTCTTTGGTTTTGAAGTTTATGTCTCGAATGCTAGACCAAATATAGATAAAATTAACAGTTGTCAAGTATCCGTGCCTGCTTTCTTCAAGTTGAGCTGTTTATATTCCTACATGTGGGCCATTGTAAATAAAATCAATAAAAAAATAAACGGAAAACTGTACTTCGGCAAATTTATTAAACATTGCATCATTCTAACATATCCAATATAATCGGTTTCAATAGAGCGAACCGTTAAATCAATGAATTTAAAAACACGCACGCCCTTCGGCGCCATTTTAGAACTGATTGGGTATCGTATGAATTTGACAGCTCTATTTGATTAAAAGCGACTGTCGAATATGCTTACAATTTTTAACATTCGTTGCGTTTTAACCTGCGAGCAATTTCGGCAATTTGTCGAGTGAATAGCCCAACATTATCGATAAGCGAATGAATGCCCAATACAAAATGTCGTGATTCAACTGCGATTAATCGATGAGTAATAAAATCAAATTCCTATTATACTGCTGATCGTACATAATACAATATCGATCGACCATCGTTATTTATAAGTAAATGTGCCCGCGAACTACGTTTCGTTTTAATAAAGCTTAACATTGTAGTTTCCATATTTTTTTGGATGGGGATTTCTCAGTTTCCTGTGGCAATTTCGAAAAATTCTTCCTTAGTGGGCGCCTATATCCCGTGATGGGGACAAGTCAACGCGAGTAGTGGGATAGCCCCTTGTCGAGTCCCCGGCATAGGAGACTGAGGTGGAATAGTGAGTGATGTATAGTCCCCTGGGTGACTGAGGTGGAATAGTGAGTGCTGTACAGTCCCCTGGGGGACTAAGCTAGGGGATTCTAGTGGAAAACCCCAAGACAACGGACCCCTGAACCGAATTTCATGCTTCTAACTCCAGTTGTTTGGGCTCTACGCTGATACCTCAGTCAGTCAGTCACTGAAGCCTTTTATAAATACAGAAATAACCTCACTTCTCTTGTCAAAAAGCTCCATTTTTAATTTGAGATTTTCCTCTACATTGTTACATTAGCAGCCATGCGAATATAGTGACATGTTCTTGTTTACAGCGCGTCCATAATACCTTGATAATAGGCATGTTTTCTGCACGCCCGCCGACTTGCAGCATAATGACATTTCTTACTAATTGAAGCGCGCCGTTGGGCCCATTTACATCGTTAAATCATCATTCAAATAAGTGTAACTGAGTCGTTAGTAGATAGAATTTGTTGGCTAATTGAATGCTTTTTGTTTTTATTTGATAACGCGTTCACCTAAAACTGTAAAGCCGAGGCATTACTTAGTAAGGACAAAATTCATTACCTGAGCTAAAATACTTTTTGATGCCTAAAAATAGGTCTCCTCGGATGAATTTTTTTTTTAACAGGAAGCAGTATAAAATTGTGTAAATATAGTTCACCTGTTTATAAATATAAAGACTATCTTTATATTAAACAAAACAAGATATAAATAAAATTTATATTATATTCGCCCACCGACTTGCATTATAATGACATTTCTTACTAATTGAAGCGCGCCGTTGCTTGGTCCCATTTACATCGTTAAATTTTCGTTCAAATAAGTGTTACTTACTTGAATAACGATTTAAAAAAAAATAAAGAATTTTTCTACGTAAGTAGAAAGAATTTGTTTGTTGTCTAATTGAATGCTTTTTGTTTTTATTTCATAACGCGTTTACCTAAAACTGTAAAATCAAGGCATTAATAAGGACACTTTACGCATTTAAAAATTCATTATATCACATTACTTACTTATAAAATTAATGGCATGATTGCTGCGAATGCTATTTTTATTGTATTAAAAAGTTTTATATTGTCACATACCAGCTTTTCGTTTTCGTCTTCCATGTCGAGGCGAGCGGCGATGCAGTTCCGGGTGTCGAGGAAGGCCCGCCGCTGGGCGTTCTCCATGAGGGAGTGCATCAGCGCGCCCACCACATTCACGCAGATGAACACCACCACGTTGCCCACCAACTGCAACAACATAGTCAATGTTATCAACAATGCATTACTTACTTCTTATAATGACAAATGTTATACTTAAGCCGTAACAACATACGCAAAGGTAAAAACAATGTTTACTGTGGTCAGTCAGTCTGTACAATGACTAACCTTAAAAACCATTTAAAAATGTTTCTAAAAGTCCATTACGCACGTCAGTTATTTCTAGGGTTCCGTATACCTCAAAAGGAAAAAACGTAAACCTTAAAGTATCACTTCGCTGTCCGTTTGTCCCTCTGTCTGTCAATATCCTTTTCTCAAGAACGAACTGAAATTTTAATCAAATAATCGGTTTACGTCGTAGCGACGAAAATCGGGTTTACAGTCTCTTTCAACTGAAAAATTATACTTGTAAGTAAACGCGATCAATAAATATAAGTAACCGTTTATGTCGCATATTATCGCAAATTTTGCGATTTCATAAGGGAATCAAAACCTATAGGGTACTTTCTTAGAGCATTTACCCTAAAAATGCTCTAAGGGTACTTCCCGTTGACCGGGAATCATAAAATTTGGCAACAAGCAAGATCTTATAGCACATCATCATCATCAGCATCATCATCATCACAGCTCATTATACGTCCCCACCGAGGGGCACGAGCCTTTTTTTTATAGAGGGAAGATACAGTTTTTACGGTATTCAACAAGGGACTTGAACAAGGGGCTGACTAGGCCACCCCAAGGATATGCCGGACTCAGGTAGAAGACCCAATACCGGCTAAAATCCCTCTAGATACTTCTACCTCCGTAGAGACACAATCGGGATCGGCGTTAGCCATTCCCCGATTGTGCCCCCTGGAGGGTTGCCTGGCGCACGCGTCAGGACTTACCTCTACGGGGGGGTCGACAAGTATCTTGAGAAATTCGACCCCCCAGGCGGCCAAGTTAGGGGTGACCGGTAGTCAGCCGGCCGAGCCGTTTCAGTCTCCAGCTTGCTAGGGGAGCTGGTGGCGCGCGTCTAGGAACGCACGCCTTCTCCCCAACCGCCTGCGCCGGAGCGGTGCGGCGAGAGGGTCATCCTCTCGCGCCCGCTCCGCAGCCTCCTTCTGCGAGATAACATCCTCACAGAAGGAGGCGACAGCCTCCCACGCCGCCGCGCTGGTCAGCATCTCCCGTGCGACGCTGGCCAGCGCGACGGGCGTACCCCTACCTAGGCCCAGCGCGAGGGCTAGAGGGGCACGAGCCTAGTTATAGCACATGCTAAGGAAGAGATCTGAAAACCGTAAATATGTACATAATGAGGAACTTATTTACTTAGATAGTTTGTACTAGTGATGCGACTCGAGATCGTTTTTTCTACTCAAGTCATTCGAGTAAATTTACTATTTACTCGCGAGTCACTGGAGTTTTTGAGTCACTCGAATGGTTTTAAAGCGGCCGACTCACTCGGGTGGTTTTCAAGTGTCCTAGTTACCAGTGGTTTTTTAGTGTCCGAGTCACTCATCAGGGGATTTATTGTCTAAGAAAAAATCTATCACGAGCGCTTTCAATTCCGCCACTAGGATCTTTTTCACTAATCCCACCTTCTCCTTTCCATTTAAGAACCACACGTGCTGGCCTGCGTTGTCACCGTCTAACTGTGACTACCATTCAAGCGCGTACCAAGAAATTCGGTAACTCATTTCTATGTCGCACGATTAAAAAATGGAACTCTCTGCCAGCGCATGTGTTGCCTCATTCCTATCCACGCCTCTTTTAAAAGACCCGGGCTTTTAAAAGAGGCGTGAAGAAGCACCTTGCAGATCGGCAAGGTGAAGGTGGCTAGTGCGGCGTTTAACCTCTCTCCCGCACTAGCTATCTTCGCATTTGGACTCTACTTCCACTTACCACCAGGTGGAATGGCGTCATTTGCTTGGCCTTATATAAAAAAAAACCTTAGAATGTCAATCTTGCCTCACGGCTGGAAAATTTATCTCCTTTACCTACTCATAATTTCTCTCCGGGTCTGTGACAAATGAAGTAGTTTTCAAGATTTCGTAATTAAGTCAAACATTATAATATCTTCTTTTATAAAGATTTTAGGTGGATAAAAACTATAGCGTGTTTTTCATGTTTATCGTATAATTAGAAATTACGTATTGTTTACTGCGAGGCACTTTACAAAACTATCAACATCTATAACAAATTGTATTTCAATTAATCTTGTCACATAGGTAACAGCGCGCCGAACCACTTTGATAGCAATCTTATGAAAACCATTATAGGTAAAACCCGTCCTTTGTAATATTGGCAACAGATTTTCCGGATATTATGAACGTCGCGAACGCTACTTCGCTTGTAACGAAGCCTTTCTTAAAAGCAATAAAGATCCAATTAGGTACCGTCGCACTAACCCTACGCGACAGAGGCCTTGACAAGATCTCAGACACTTTTAACTTAATGTTTTCTTAGTAATAATACCAGATATCCATCGAACTTGTCAATGTAAACTTCGTCGTAGCCGGAGTGTAAGAGATTCAATCCGAATACAAATTTCATTGAAATCCGTCCGATCTTATATTCAAGTCTGAGTGGCAATCAAACGTTATAAAAATCAAAGCTTACTATTTTTTTTTAATATTCATTATTTGTAGAAAGCCATACCCAAGTGAGATGAGATATTCAGATGCTTGCGGAACATCCTTATTCCATTAAACTGCCACCATACCAGAATCACCTCTTCAGTGACCCTCCGTGTACCAAATATTTTTTTTTATTAAAATATCACTTTATTTGGCAACACTTTACATCAGGCGAGTGGTTCGTGAATCCTTAATCCGTGCGGTGTCGGATTCAGAATACAAGTATCGCCGATCCCTTTCATTCCGTGGATGTCGTCATAACGAAGATGGAAGTCTCACCACCAACTCAACACCACATGACCACACCAACCCTTGTGACCAGCGTGGTACTAGTTACATCGTGGTAGACCAATTCCGCCGTCAGTGGGCTGTTTATGGGTGAAGTAAACATGCCAATGGCAATGGCCAAAATTGTTTTTTCTATTGGCAGCCACGTAACAGCGACGTAAATCGATTATCATTTTTGAAGGAAATATAATGGACCAAGAATACTTATCTCTAAAACGCGCCATTCTTTCAAATCTCATTACCTCCCGGAAAATTCTCAAGAGGGTCTTTGGACATTGTTATTCCGTACAAAAACACCCTCGAATGATAATGGCTGATTACCTATAAGTAAAAATGTCACAAAAGTATTTAAGCGGAGTTATTTCAATAGCGAAATGCCGCAGCAAGTTTCCTTTTTTAAAATGAAGATTTATGATATTTACTGTATTAACAAGTGCATATTTATGTTAATCGTCGTGTAAATGGTAATTATAAATCGATCACTCACGTATTGGAACATCGAATTTATTGACAAAAAAGTTATTTAACTCGACCTTACTGGTGGACATGTTATATAGCCTGACTAGCCTGCCATGTCTTTAAAAAGCATATGGGCATCGGACGCTTTATTTTCTAAAATCAGTTTAGAAAATTATAATTTACAGCAAAAACAGAGATTAATCTTAAATGTGCAGTTAAATTTTAACGTTACGTTTAATCCCTCCTAATATTATAAATGTGGAGGTGACTTTGTCTGTCTGTGTATCTAATTCGCTTTGACGCCTTAATCGCTGAACCAATTTTCATGATATTTGGCATGAAAATAGTTTAAGCCCTGAGGAAGAACAAAGGCTATTTTTTAATTCCGAATGTTAATGAGCTCCCTAGTGAACCCTTTTAGGTGCATGCTCGGAATCGATATATAAAAGTTATGGCGTCATTAAAAATTCAAAACTGTATAATTGATTTTGATATCCCCCATACAAATAGTTGGGCCTGTGAAAAAAAAATATATGGGGAATTAGAAAATTCGAATTTCGAATGTTCAATGACGCCATATCTTTTATACATGGACTAGCTGTGCTCCGAGTAGAATCGGGAGGCGCACGATCGATCTTGCCATGTACCAATGTGTTTTTTTTTTTCATTATTCTTTAAAAGCCATACACCACATGGGGTTACGTCGGCTACAATAATTAAGTATATATACAAATATGTGTAGCACTAATTTACAATGGGATCATTTTTTTTTAACATAAGAAAGCTTATGACTCTATTACTACCAGTACTTTTAAAATCAGAGGCAAAAGAACTATGCAACAAAAACATCAGGTCGCATCTTTGAGTAGCAGTGTCCTGGAGAAGATCCAAACGCTCCTGCTCGTTCTGGTCACATTCCATCAATAAGTGGTAAATATCGTCTTTTTGATTGCACGTATTGCAGTTAGGGCTATCCGACTTTCCAACTAAAAATTTTAACATATTTAACGGTATGTGACCAGATCGAATCCTCATACAAGTAACTAGTTCTCTTCTATTAAAATTAGATGTGGAGAACCATGGGACATGGGGCGGCTCGCTGACCAGCGTTTTGTACCAAATACCCTTTTCTACCGACCTTTGATCGAAAAAAGATTTCCACTGTTGGTAAATATCTTGTCTAAGTAATCAGAGTAGACCGATTGTATTTTAATTTCGATACTATCCATAAGAGCCAGTTTTGCGAGTGAGTCAGCCACCTCATTCCCACAGATTCCCACATGTGAAGGGACCCATTGCATCTTGACTTTAACACCACTACGTATCAGTTTATCTATACATTTAATAATGGTGAAAGCCTCCGGCCTTCCCAAAGTACCCCTACCACAATTTAACAAGTGCTGTAGGGAAGATGCAGAATCGGTAAAAATTACAAAGCTTTGATAGCCACACGATTCAGCATAGTTAAGCGATTCCAATATGGCAAGCAACTCTAAACTCATGATAGGTGCACATTGTCCACCCTGAACTTAGCAGTGAAAGAGGTATGAGAGTCAAAGAAGGAAAAACCAGAGTTGACATTGTCTTTAGAGGCGTCTGTAGAAATTTGTTTAAAATTGTGAAACTCTTAGTGCAATATCGTCAAGTGCGGCTTTATATTCACTACTTTTTGTATCTTTCTTGACGGTGGAAATATCTTTGATCTTTATGGAGATAACATCATCTAAAGGTATCTGAGTGCGCAACTCACATTAAAATAAGAGTAGTCGTAAGTCTTAATATAATTTAATATTATATAGAATGGATCAAATAGAAACCTAAAAAAATGAAAAAGGCACGGACCACGAGTCTGTGGAGAGTTAACTATGTATTAAAAAAAAAAAGGTATCTGAGTAGAGGGACAGCTTAATAGATAAAGTGGGGATATCTGGTACTGATATAAATCACTGCTTATATCTCTCTTAAGAGCTTCAGTAATGGTACAAGCCCTAGACCTACGCCAGTACGGCATACCATCTATCAGTAACTGATCTAAAAAATTTATACGCTTAATTAGATAGTCGTTTGACCTGGACCTTACTTTCAAAATATATTTACGGCATAAATATTCACTTCTTAGTTTTAACGGTATGATGCTTAATTCGGATTGCATAACGTGAATCGGTGTTGATCTAATAAAACCTCCACAAATCCGCAAACATTGATTCTGAATTAACTGTAATCTTCTCAAAGACGCCTCACTTGCATTGCTATAAAGGAAACTACCAAAGTCCAATCTACTTTGAATCAGCGCGCCATATAGTCGCCTTAAATGTAAGGTATGAACGCCCCACTTGGAACCACTCAAACATTTGAAGATGTTTACATATGGAGTACATTTGTCAGCCAACTCACCTATGTGTTTGGTCCAGTTTAATCGACTATCTACCCATATACCGAGGAATACGATGAAGGAAAACATCGTGAGGAAACCTACATACACCTGCGAAGTAATTCAAAGGTATATGTGAAGTCAACCAATCCAGCCAGCGTGGTTTGACTAAGGCCTAATCGCCCTAATTAGTTAGGGTAGGCTCATGCCCCTCGGTGGAGAAGTATATGAGCTGTGATGATGATGATGATGAAAGTACAGCCATGTATCGCCTTGGTGCCAGGGGCACGAGCCTACTCTTAACTAAGAGTAGGCTCGTGCCCCTCGGTGGGAAGTATATGAGCTATGATGATGATGATATATTTTATATGTATAGATTCTGAACATGCTCCTAAAAGGGTTCACAGGGTTTTTGTTACACACTGTATAAGACCCTATAGGTGCTTATCTTAGATCTGAAAACCGAAAACTTTCCGAGTTAATCGAAACTTTCATGTAACAACCATAGTCCAGCCGACTATGGAATTAATACTAAAGAAATGTTTACAATGAATGAAGAAACAAAGGTACGCTGATGCAGATCTGTCTACAGTTAGGATCAAAAAATATTTTATAGTTTGTATAAATATAGTTATATAATATAGTTTGATTAGCCCAAATATTTATTATTTCGAATCTCCACTTTTGATGGATACGTACCCTAAGCCCTTAAAGATTATTTCGAAGTTCCAGTACATCCTGTATATAGTCAAACTTGCGATTAACAGAATTCCACGCGGACGAAGGGCGGGCAACTTCTTGTACAAAACTATTTTAGGTAATCTAAATGTAAGTTATGGCTTCTGTCTGCTTAGATTACACTAATCCTACGTTACGCTCGATAACGCTGGATACAATTTTACTTCTGTGGCGTAAAAACAGTTTTATCTTTTTATTTTATTACCTAATACAATGTTTATCCACAGATAACAGTGATGAAATGTACGATTGATAATATTGTGAAACGAGCTACCTATTCAAATCTAAGTTTTTGCTATAAATCTACAATATATACCTAAAATTAATTGCCATTATCAAATAATATAATTCACATACATCATATAACAACTACTATTTGTGAAACAATGGCACTCTCATTATTTAGGTCTATTTCATTCATAGCCCATGAATAACAAGTGTCATTCTTTTATCTCTGAAGCCTGAGGCCGCAATATAAAAGTAAAAACATGAAAAGAAGATCGAGGGAAATTCTCGCAAACCATTTAATTCCCGTGTTTTGTGTGGTAACCGTTTGTAGATCCGTTAAACATTAATGAGGAGAAAACGAGAGTGGATAACAAAGTGAGTATATAATATATTGCTCCGAGCAATAAATTTGGGTGCGATGTAGAGTTGCCAACTACCATTCACAAATATCCGGGACATTAGAAATTTTTATGCGGGACTTAGCCAATAAAAGCGGGACCTACCTACAAATGTACAGAAACGAGAAAATAAACGAAATATAAATTTAATCAGTTTTTTGAAAATTAAATTAACAAAATAAACTTTCTGCTATTACAAAATGGTAATTATAACACCACATAGGAATACTAATCTCCCGCCGCCGTAGACTTGTGAACCAATGGCGTAGCTGCTTTGACGTTCAAAAGAGATTGTAACAATCCAATTTGAATAAAAGATATTGAATTTGAATTTGATTTTATCAGTAATTAAAGCACTTTTTTTCGATCAACTGAGCCAAATCGCAATTGGTTTTAATTTTTGAAACAGTACTTACTTATTTTGTGATTTTTAAAAGAGTACTTATTTTCTGATAAATTTTTATCTAACCGGGCTGGCTTTTCTATAAGGCGGGACAATTAGCGTCCCGCACACATGTATCACGGGACGCATTATTTGACCCGTGGAAACGGGACGTCCCGCCTGACACGGGACGGTTGGTAACTCTAGTGCGATGTGCCGGGCTGAGGGCTGACATCGGCAGCTCCCGGCAATGTGAAGCCCAATTAGGAAGCAACCTTATAGCCTTGGTTATCATTAGGTAACTGACCTTGGTAACATTAGGCGACATATGGGCGCCAGTGAAGAAGAAATCTTTAAATTGTGACATTAGATTATTAATCAATAGTGGAGAGGTGGTGCTTGGTAGAATGTGCTATATTATTATATGAAAACATTATTTTTATTAGAAACAATATTTTTGTTATTAACATGAAAGCATTCGATGTAAACAAAGATGTCGTTACTACTTACCAGCTTATAAGTAATACATACTATCTTACTATTTTTTATGTAGATCGTCAGAATGACTTGTATTTAATACGTATTTATACAAAAATCATGACTGCCTTAGGTCTAATAAGTAAATAAGTGTGCATCTGCTAATCATAACGATCCGGCGGGTCAGTAGAGTTTCTCAGTAGCAACACGGACTAACTATTAATTGCACTCGTATTTAGTGTGTAATTTTTCTAGATATACTTACATCTAGAATCAAAATAAGCAATCATATTCTATTGGTACCTAACCTAGTCAACCTTCCAGATAAATCAAATGAAAACAGATGAAATGTAGACGTTATGCCGCGATCCAAAGCATTTTGCTTTAAATAGAAGCGCCCCTACTTAGCACCCACTGAATTAAATATGTTTAGCTAACCGCTGGCCCTTTGATGACAGCGCTTACGGGAAGAGGGAAAGGAAACCATTCCTCAGATATTTAATTCACATAGTCCAATCAGAAACAATAATAAAAAAGTTCTTAATGACCACGCATCACTCTAGCTCCGACTCTCAGCTTCAATTAAGACTACGCGTTTCGGTTTAATGAACTAGAGAAAATTAAGATTAACGATTGTTATAAGGGAGCGTCCGTTCGTTACAAGTTTCTTCGTTCGTGGCATCGCGTCTAGCGAATGAAGGATCACCATAGAAATAAAATAATCTACTTTTATGTCAGCTTTGGATAGCTGACATAAAAGTAGGTTATTTTAGAAAGTCTTAAAAATATAAGAACAATTAATATACTCGTAGTTACTTAAAATTTGTCACCAATTTCAATATAAAACTATGATTTTGTACGTATTCTTATATTATTTACGACGTTTTGGTATTTTTGAAGTCGGTAATTTTTTTTGTATTTTTTTTATTCTGTCGGTGGTATAGGTACAATTTGAGGTAGAAGATAAAATAAAAAACATTTAAACACACTGTCGCGCACTCTTGTCTGGTGATGTGATCCCCTGTCGCACTCTCACTACAAATTATTGCTAAATTATTATTTACAATATGCACAACACATTGTGAACTACACCATTCGACCAAAAAAGAGAATATTCAGAATATATTAAGTCTAATAATAGATAGCACAGCAAAGTTATCCTCTAACTCAAGGACGTCGTTTTGTCGGAAATATCACCTTACATTCTATGTATATAAGAACTTTTTTTATCGGTTTCGCGATTTTTTGTGTGTATAAAACGACTCTACTAATGACAAGTTAGAAACTGAATATATACGAGTATGTGCCATAGGCGTAGGTATAACTTTTCGATAGGGGGGGGTCCAATTTAAGACTTCAAATTGCCTACTATTTACTGATATAAAACTTTTATTTGGAAGAAAACTTCATTTCATGGTATCTATTCTTATATTCTTTTTAACTTTTCAGTGTTTTTGAAATCGTTTTATTTTTAGTGAATGTAATCTTTTTAGTCGATTTGATACCAACTCACCGTAGGCGAGATTAATTCACTTGATAAAGGCACCTTTAACTCCTAAAAGTTAAGGATCCTTTCATCATCAGCTCGGTTCATGACTACCAAACGCAAATACGTGAATAGCTTCGGAAAAACATTAAAGACGTTGGACGTACCTATAAAATTTAAGGGTTTCCCTCGATTTTTATAGGGTCCCATCATCAGATCAGATCCTGCTTTGATGACAAAGAGATTACCTCAGGATGTTACTTTATCGAATACAAAAATAATTTTTAAAATCAGCCCACAATTGGCGGAGTAATCGCGTAACATACACACACAAAAAACATTCGAAATGAGTACTTTTTGAAGTCGGTTAGAAAAACATTACGTTAAAACGTTAATGTAAAAACGTTAATCGTGAAATCGTGGACCGCAAACGATAAGTTAAACATTACCTACACGTACACGTACTTAGATTACTTCACATGCAAGACATTTAAAGACATGCGTAATATTCAATCAATATTCAGTACCAGATCAAAAGATCAACAATTTGACCAGAACTTAAAATAAAAATGAAAGGCGCCTCTTTCCGTTTTTTTTAGCTCAAAAACATAATATCTTCATGCTACTGACAACGTGAGTGATCAAAAGGACCAGGGAAAAGATAGCTCCGAGTCATTGATCTGTGTGTCGCCGAGTTTAACACTGATCTCTACTGAGTCACTGGGTTGTGGATGAATTGAATACCGGATAATTCATTGGTGAAGTATAATGCAGTAGGCAGTGAGGCGTTATCCTGCATTATGCAAATAAACATGTACGGCGAGCGGACGCCCTCGCTTCGTCTCTTCAACAAATTGTTCAGTTTCTAAATTTCCATAGTGATTGTGACAGACAACACTTCTCAATACCGCGTGCGTTCCGTGTGAAAACAGGAAAAGACATTATATAATACCTATTGTTTTAATCTGCATACAAATGAAATAAAGATGGATCGTGTGTTATTTATTTCTTAAATAACGTTTAAGGGGGCACAGTACCTACTACTAGCGCCGCCATTCGTTTTTTATTAATTATGATAAATTTAAGACGTTTCTACAAAAAATAGATCAGTCGTTTTTTCTTTGGTTATTCGAATTTTGAATTTATTTTTGACGTCACTAATTGCTGCAAAAGAAAAAATAAATATTCAAATCGGTCAAGCCGTTTTTGAGTCTTAGCGAGACTAACGAAAGGAGATTCTTTTTAACATTAAAGAAGTAGAAGAAGAAAGAGAAAAAATATATCCACAGGCACATTAAAACAGGAAATAAACATGAAATCAAACATATTTATTGGTCAATTGTTTTAATAGTTAACCTTTGTTGTTACTCCCACAAATCTCATTGTAAAAAATATTTAAAAGCTTTGCATTAATAAACTATTATCTAATCTGTGGTTATATAGGTGTTATTTATTTCTTAAATAACGTTTAAGGGGGCACAGTACCTACTACTAGCGCCGCCATTCGTTTTTTATTAATTATGATAAATTAAAGACGTTTCTACAAAAAATAGATCAGTCTTTTTTTCTTTGGTTATTCGAATTTTGAATTTATTTTTGACGTCACTAATTGCTGCAAAAGAAAAAATAAATATTCAAATCGGTCAAGCCGTTTTTGAGTCTTAGCGAGACTAACGAACGGAGATTCTTTTTAACATTAAAGAAGTAGAAGAAGAAAGAGAAAAAATATATCCACAGGCACATTAAAACAGGAAATAATAGGAAATCAAACATATTTATTGGTCAATTGTTTTAATAGTTAACCTTTGTTGTTACTCCCACAAATCTCATTGCAAAAAATATTTAAAAGCTTTGCATTAATAAACTATTATCTAATCTATGGTTATATAAACTACTGAATAGTTTCTATTCGATGCTGTAGAACTTGGGGATGCCGATGCCGTCTGGAACGTGCATTGACTGTAAATAATGTGTACATATACCTAATCCAGAACCTGCCTGTTTTGAGTTCTCCATTTACATTGAAAAAAAAAGTAAAATACGCAAGGATGAGTATGTGTTACCTATAGCTGTTCACAAAATGTGTATTTTTACTGTATTTATGAAGAAAACTATATGTGAAATGCAGCGTGGTGCTAAAATTTTATATAAGATTCGTTAAATTCTTATTCGGTCAGCCGAAGGCAAAGGTTTACCATTTATTTTACATAAAAGAATATTATGCTGTCATAAACTTAATTGTGACATTAATCTAATTAAATATTAATCTAATTTCCTTTACTTTCTTATTTAGATTTTTTTAGTTTCAACTTTTAGATTTTCTTCGAAGTGGTTCGTAAAATAAAGTCCTCTGCTCTAACGCATGGAAACTATAACGCTCATGAATATGCTAACAACTGCCATATCTTCAAGCCAGCACAGAAATGTTTTACTATTTCTTGTCACGGTCGCGAACTCTTGATCCTTCTGAAATGGCATTTTACTGTATACATAATGCTGTTATAATAGCCACAGTTGTGTTTGATTAAAGTTTTACGAATTTTATTTTTGACGCTAATGTACCTATCTACTACTAAACGTGATTACTTCGTTCGGTATAAAGTAAGTATTATAAGTACAAACAAGTACCAAATGGTTACCCTTTTTAGGGTTCCGTAGCGAAATGGCAAAAAACGGAACCCTTATAGATTCGTCATGTCTGTCTGTCTGTCTGTCCGTCCGTATGTCACAGGCACTTTTCTCCGAAACTATAAGAACTACACTGTTGAAACTTGGTGAGTAGATGTATTCTGTGAACCGCATTAAGATTTTCACACAAAAATAGAAAAAATCAATAAATTTTGGAGGTTCTCCATACATAGAACTGAAACCGAAACAATTTTTTTTCATCAAAGCCATACGTGTGGGGTATGGATGGATAGGTCTTCAAAAATTATATTGAGGTTTCTAATATCATTTTTTTCTAAACCGAATAGTTTGCGCGAGAGACACTTCCAAAGTGGTAAAATGTGTGTGCAGGGGGGGTGTAACTTCTAAAATAAGCGAATTATAAAACTAAAAAAAATATATGATGTACATTACCATGTAAACTTCCACCGAAAATTGGTTTGAACGAGATCTAGTGAGTAGTTTTTTAATACGTCATAAATCTTACGGAACCTAGTTCTATTTCATTAGTAATGTAAACAACATTTAATAATGTTGTAATTATATAATTTATTATTATTCAAATTCAGTAACATGACAGAAACTACTACCATCCTCCCTTCTAAAATATGGCGAACATTTTGACTACGCATTGTTAATGGAATATTTTAATTTTTAAACTACAAAGAAATTTAGGTTAATTTTGCAAAGCAGTGCCCTTGCAGGGTGCATGTACTGATTCACTTTAAATATTTTACTATCTATAATGTACGTACATGTAAGCAAGCTAGATAAATAAATAAATCTTACGGAACCCTTCATGGGCGAGTCCAAATCGCACTTGGCCGGTTTTTAACCGACTCCAAAAGAGGAAGAGTTTTTATGTTCGACTATTTTTTCACTAATTACTTCGCCAATTGTGGGCCGATTTTATAAATTCTTTTGTGATCGAAAGAGTATACTCCTAGGTGGGCCCATTGTCATCAAGTCATGATCTGATGATGGGATCTCAGGAAAATCGAAGGAAAAGAAAATTTTCCAACGTGTTTCATGTTTTTTTCTGAAAATATTAATGTTTGCATCTGGTAGTCATCATATCATGTTACTGAGCTGATAACGGAAGCTCTCTGATGGGTTAGAAGTTAGGGGATAGTTCTTTCGATACAGAGCGGGAAGTTATTGACGCGTATATGTATTATTTCGTATATTTCTTTCAAGTGAATTAGGTTGTTAGGAGTTCAGGAATAATTCCTTCAATACTGTTTAAAGCAAGATGTTTTATTTTATGATATTCTTGTGTTTGCTTTGAGTCAAATTCTAATACAAATTTACTGTAAAATAACAAATAAAATATTTTCCTAAAAAAGAATAACCCACTTCAAAAACACCAAAAAGTGTTGGTGTTTTGAAGTCGGTTTCGATTTTCCCCCCAAAACAACCGTTCTAAAGCCATTTAGCCTACGTCCCATTTGTGTACTTTGTGTACACTCATTAACACCTCAAATTTTACATTTTGACCGGTAGCGACGGTTTTCGTAGTGAATATGTAAAACTTTATTGTATCAATTGTTACTGCATTAATGTACATATCCTAACTATCCCTGCTAATATTATAAATGCGAAAGTAAATCTGACTGTCTGGCTGTTACGCTTTAACCCCTAAACCGCTGAACTAATTTTAATGAAGCTCGGTATAGAGATATACCAAGTCCTAAGGAAAAACATAAGCTTCCCTCTGATCTAAATTTTAATGAGTTCCTTAGGGATCTTGTGTCATAACGGAACTGGCGATATGCCACGCAGACAAAGTAGCGGGCAACAGCTAGTAATGGAAACCTATTACTGTACGATTTACATTTGACTGAAAATGTTTGACCGACGTCTTTTTTACAACTTATTATGTATTACTGACTTAGGGTGAAGGAAAACATCATGAGGAAACCTGCATACACCTGCGAAGTAATTCAAAGATGTATGTGGAGTCACTCAATCCGCACTGGGCCAGCGTGGTTTGACTAAAGCCTAATCGCCCTAACATAACTCGCTCGTAGGCTCGTTCCCCTCGATGGGGACGTATATGAGCTGTGATGATGTATTGCTGGCCATATTTTTAGACCATCGAAATATCATTGACATAAGAATTATCATTTTACCGAACTGCGTTTCACCGATTTTCAAAACATTTTTTTTACTATACTTACCTAAGTCGCTTTTCAATTGCCAGATGATTTATTTATGGAGATAGTTTGAGTTATGGGGAAGGATATAA
Source organism: Schoenobius gigantellus (assembly GCA_963935595.1). NCBI lineage: Eukaryota > Metazoa > Arthropoda > Insecta > Lepidoptera > Crambidae > Schoenobius > Schoenobius gigantellus. The sequence continues at coordinate 26,870,667 of OZ012547.1, read as the reverse complement.
GCAGATTGGTTTAAAAAAAAAGCTACACAAATTACTTATTCCACGCGGATGACATCACGCGCAAAATCTAGTGAATAATAAATTTAAATATGTACTTACCTAATCGAATTTCATATAACTCGAGGAGGTATCACAGAGAAACTACGAAATGATTTGTGTGAGCAAAACGCTTTTAATACTAATTACAATAGCTCCTACAGTCACTACAGTATTAAATCATGACATTTGTCATCTTTCAATCACCTCTTTTGTTATTACAATTCAAAGTCAAATATTTACTATTGTGTTCGTTCACTGACTTCTGCCAATTTTGGGAAAAAAATAAAGCCATCATTATTGAGGAGACAATTTTTATACATCATCGTGATCGAAAATAGTTTAACATCGAATACATCATCGTTAAACTATTTTCCGCGTTAAAAACAAATGTAAAATAGTTTTATTTCTTAACTTAACGAAAATGTGAAGTAATACAGTTCTCTTCAAACTGTTTCGAGTATTTGCCATGAGCGACTGCGAAATTCTATTGAGCTCGGAACAGCTCTGCACTCATATTTCGCGCTGAACCATCCAATTTCCGTAGTGCTGCGCTTGAAAGTTTTTTTATGCAACGAATAACACGGTTTTCAAAGGATCTTCACTACCATATACTTCCTATTTAATATTCCTTTCCGACAGAAAATATTCCTTTTGCTTAGCTTATTATCAGATACTAGCTGTGCCAGCGAACTACGTTTCGCCGTATATTTTTTACCTGTTTTTGCAACATTTGTCATTAATGCTCAGCTCCTTTTAGTCGTAGCGTGATGTTATATAGCCTAAAGCCTTTCTCGATAAATGGACTATCCAACACAAAAATAATTTTTCAATTTAAATCAGTAGTTCCTGAGATTAGCGCGTTCAAGCAAACAAACAAACTCTTCAGCTTTATAATATTAGTATAGATGTGTTAACATTTTATGATACCCAAAGGCCTTTATGACACCTAGTGACATTATAAAGCCGAAAATGGAAGCGGCAAAACATAAACGAGAGCTAAAATGATAGCAGTGAGGCCGCGGGTTCAAATTGGCGCCAATGTGAAAACTTAAGCGTTCGAAAAATCGCAATCTCAATGTCGATCGATCAGAATTGGTTCAGTCCCCCAAACATGGTCGCTCAAAACAAAATCGCACAGAGAGCGGGAATATGCCGCTATACGCAGTAAAGCGGTGTCCTCTATTTCAATGTTGTTTTAACCTTGCTTTAAGGAATCGTGGTAAGGCCCCAGGAGTAAGCCTGCAGACCGTGTTGTTATTATTTTGATGTTCCCATCACTACTGGAACGCATAGAGCGCGGTGCAGTGGCGCGAGGTGTCAGCGGTTGAGCAGGCAATGCAGCGATTTCTTATATTTAAATTAACATAATGTTTTATCGTATGGAAATTTACTCACATGTAATTTGCCCTCGTCTGTGCACTGAATTATCAGTCTACCGTCACGAACACGATACGACCACCGTTGAATGCTAAAAACGTGAATTTTTCAACCAGGAGCCAAATTTTGTGTGCCAAAGCACACAAAATCTGGCTCCTAAAGTAGTCCTCCTTAAAGTAGCCGTTTACGAGTATGTACGATAACTTTCACAAAAATTACAGGGATTTTACGGACTCTTTATCGCCTGAAGAACTTTCTACCTTCAGAGACTAAGAAAATGCTTGTACAGACTTTGATATTTCCCATGATTGACTATGGTGATGTGTGCTATCTCGACCTGAATGCAGATCTACTCAATAAACTTGACCGACTTATAAATAACTGCATTCGATTCGTTTATAATTTAAAAAGTTTGATCATGTTTCTGAACATCGGCTGCGTTTGAAATGGTTGTCTATACGGCAACATCGGCACTTGAGAACTTTGACTACACTCCATTCATTACTTAATAGTCCCAACAAGCCCAGTTATCTTAACAATAGTTTCGAGTTCCTATGTTCCTCACATGATAGATTCCTTCGTTCTACCTTTAATGGTCTCCTCAAATGCCCCGCCCACAAATCTGATATCATACACTCTTCTTTCTTAATCCAGTCAATCCTGTTATGGAATGTTCTCCCACTTGACGTCAGAAAGTCATCAAGCAAACTAAGTTTTAAAAAGAAATTACGAAAGCTGTACCATGAGAATCTTTTTACTCCTGTTGATTAAGGATATGCAGATTATCTTCGAAATATCATTTCGAATGTCATTTTCGTTTTATAGTTTTGTAAATTAATAGTAGGCAGATATATATTAGTTTATTTTAATATATTTATAATATTTATGTATTAGTATAATATGTATATAGCATTATGTATATACCATCATCCAGTATTTTTTTTACCATTAAAGTACTACATCTACTTCCTTTTCTCTGCTCCACCCAAAGGTTGACTGGCAGATAATGCCTTTGGCATTAAGTCCGCCTCTGTACACAAATTGTACTGGAATTTTAAATAAAATAAAATAAAAAGTCGCGAACGCTACAACGCTTTTAACAGACCAAACTTTAAAAAAGGAAGGAGAAAATAAAAACCGACTTCAAAAACACTGAAAGATAAAAATAATATAAGAATAGGTACAGACAACATCACACTTCTATATTGAAGTCGGTGCCAAACGATGATCTGAAAAATTGAAATGAAAGTCTTTAAATTTGTCACCGACTTCAATATAGAAGTGTGATGTTGTCTGTAAGTACCTATTTTTATATTATTTTTAACTTTTCAGTGTTTTTGAAGTCGGTTTTTACTTTTTAGTGAAATAATTCCCTCGATTTTCATGGGATCCCATCATCAGATCCTAACTTTGGTGACCTTTGAACCACCCCAAGAGTATACTCTATCAAATACAAAAAGAATTTTAAAAATCGGTCGACAATTGGCGGAGTAAATGATTGACTGGTAAAGAGCGATATTCATCGCTAAGTCTGCCATATGTACAAACCGTTTGTCACATAAAAGTATAAATAAATAAATTGGCGGAGTAATCGAGTAACATATACGCAAAACACGTTGTACACACCTTAAAATTTAAGGGTTTTCTTCAATTTTCATGGGATCCCATCATCAGATCCAAACTTTGGTAACCATGGGACCATCCTTGGATTATACTCTATCGAATACAAAAAGAATTTTGAATATCGGTCCACAATTGGCGGCGTAATAGCGTAACATACACAAAAAAAACATACGCATCGAATTGAGAACCTCCTCCTCTTTTGAAGTCGGTTAAAATAAGACCTTAATCCGCACCACTCTAAATCCGTGGCGCCCCAGCCACTAACTAAATCTTAGACCTGCTTAAAAGTAAAGACAGTATCTCAGAACTGATATAGCTAACTATTAATAATGCAGTGTCGATAAACTTTAATGGGTAAACTAATTTTCCAATACAAATATCCAACCCAAGTGACGTAGGTCCCTATATCAAGTTTGTCGATTGACATTATTGAAACAAAGGTTCATTGCATTTGGCCAATTCATTATTCCAATTATCGCTGATTGTGTTGATACCAATGACTTTGATATTATTGTATCAAGTGGAGTTTTATCATTTATCACGAACTGAGTAGTAGTGCAACGATTGTCGTTTGGATTATTTTAATGGGTGCGCTATCATAGTAAAAGCATATTATTTTGCTTTCGTTATCATCCATGCTAACGTAATAGGCATTAGGTACATTATCACGGGACAAGTATAACGTTGTTACTATCTAGTACGCAATTGTGTTAGGGATGTAATTTTAGTAATGATCAACTTGTTAGCTTAAAGCCTTCATCTCACTTTATGACAAACTAGCGACTTCGTAGGTGTGGAAGGGAAGTAGTAGTGCAACGATTGTCGTTTGGATTATTTTAATGGGTGCGCTATCATAGTAAAAGCATATTATTTTGCTTTCGTTATCATCCATGCTAACGTAATAGGCATTAGGTACATTATCACGGGACAAGTATAACGTTGTTACTATCTAGTACGCAATTGTGTTAGGGATGTAATTTTAGTAATGATCAACTTGTTAGCTTAAAGCCTTCATCTCACTTTATGACAAACTAGCGACTTCGTAGGTGTGGAAGTCCCTTTACCCCCCCCCCCCCCCTTAAGGAATGATTTCGGGGATAAAAACTATTATTTATCCTTCCCCACAGCTCAAACTATCTCCATAGTAAAGGACAAAGGAAAGCTCGGCGTCCATATCTCGACTGTAATGGGCGCTGTTCAGCCATTATAAAATAATCAACTATTGCTTTCATTTTAACATTGTGGTAGCATTGTGCGATTGTCATTCAGCGATTTGTCCGTCGTCTTAGCTTTGTAATCTTTGTCAAGCAAATATTTGTAAAATATGTCATAGTGACAATACTATGACTGTATGAAACATCTATGGTGCATCATCATTGACAGTGTTTCCTAATTATAAATACATAAGTAGGTATATATGGATTTTCAAAACAATCGTAAAGCAAAGATTATTTTGGACAACTTAAGAATTTAAAACTAATTCATATACGACAGGCGAATCGGGATTTGACGCACGGAAAGAGCTTCGCAAATCCGCATCAATTTCAATATTTCGACTTGCTATCCCGTGAATGGCGTCATTTTGTGACCTTAGACTATCAACAGTGTTAATAAAAGTCAAACGTATCGCATTGAATATTAAGTACGCATATTACGGCAATGTTGTGTTGTCCCAAAGATGTGCGTCATGTTCATTCCTACGATTGTTATGAATAGCAATATCCCGCAAGGGATAGGGTCGGAAACAAAACACGCTGTTGACATAACACGACGCGTAATTTGGCCCGAAGAACGAAACGCGATGAAAACGAAGAAAATATGACGCAGACTTTGTAGGGAATTATTATAGATGAGATACAGTTCGTAGAATGAAATTATTATATCATTGCGTTTCTTTTCGTATTAACTATGAAAGTTTCGTATATAACTTCGTTTTGGACGAATATTTCAATTTACGTTGCGTTCTTTGCTTTTTTTTGCATACAAATAAGAAGAGATTTAGAAGAAAATACCTAAGTATTTTTCAACAAAGAAGAATCCTTTCGGAAATCGAGATTGTATAATGTACTCAAAACACGCAAGCTGTTAATTCACACAACAGTTAATTCAACTAACGTAAACTTGCAGAGTAAGCTATCAAATCCTGTTGCCGATAGGTGATCTAACCATCCCAAACCAGATCCACTTTCATTTTTATTTTTAAAACACTGAAGTTACGTACCTACAGCGTATCCGTGAACATTACAATATGTAGTCAAATCAACTCATTAGTACAAAATTGAACTCTAACGCAGTTGAAATAGGTTTGGTTCAGAGCTGAGCATTGCATTGCAGTCAATCCTCACAGAATCGAGGCGGACCGGTAAAACAACAATCTCATGGGCACCAACCGCCGTGACATGATGATATAGGCAGGTCATTAATTAGAGCTTCAGTCAGACAACTATTTGTGAAAGAATGGACAGTTCACTTATCACCCGTCGGCTGCCCTGCGACTTTGGGCATCATTCATCTCGTGATAAGACGCCCTTTTTAGGAAGTTCCACACAAAAATAAAACACACATCGTATTTACTACTACGCGAGTCGAAATAATTAATAAAGCATCAATGTTTAGCATAGATTAAACAGTCATTGATTTCATCAAAAGTTGATTTTTTTATATTCAAAGCTTGCACAAAACGAAACAATATACCAATATTCCTGAAAGTAGGGCAGAAAATAAGGGGGTGGTGCAAGAAACATATATAAAGAAACGTATCTCATATATACTTTTATGTATACTAGATGTTTCCGGAGACTTTATCTGCATGGAATTCAGTAATGTCACACATTCCCTGAAAAACTCATTAAAATTAGGGATAAAAACCGGCCAAGTGCGTGTCGGGCCACGCGCAGTGTAGGGTTTCGTAGTTGCAAATGCCAACTTTGAGTTCACACTCACACCTCACAACACGTTGCCACAGATTACTAAAAACGTTAATATTAAATTAGGCATTATTATTATTATTAAAGCTGCAATGATTTTATATCAGATCTTTTACTTCACGTGGTTCGTAAATTTATATTCAGTACTAATTTTCAATGAAATTTTACTTTTCCGAGTACATTTTATAAGTTAGTCGTTTATAACTTTTTAGTTTGTACTAAGTACTCAACTCTGATAGTTTTCCTTTAAACTTCGTTACATATACTACCGTTGTAATTTTTTTCACGTGTCCATATATACCTAACCGTTTACCAGATAGAGGGGGAGGGGGACACTTACCTCTAACAAAAATTTGCACTTTAAAACCAAATATTTCAGAAACGGATCCCTAAATCGAAAAATGGTGTTTTGAACCTTACACTATTTTTCAAAGACTTATTCAACAATACCCCACACGATGGGTTAGTCGAGAAAAAAAATTACTCCCATTACATTTTTTTGTATGGAAGCTAACCTAAAAAAAACTTTTTTTTCAGTGTTTTTTCCACCACTTTTTTGGCATGATTAATATACATACCCATACCAAATTACAACTTACTAGTACTAATAAATAGTCTCTGAGTAAAAGCGCGGACAGACAGACAGACATGGCGAAGCTAAGCTTAAGCTATCTCTATGCCAAATTTTATTATAATTGATTCAGCGGTTTCGATATGAAATCCGTTCAGAGTTACTTTCGCAATAATAATATTAGTAGGAATGTAATATGTTACGGGCAACAGGAGAAATTCGATCACTATGAATAATGTCCGGTCTGTATTATAACGCCTGTATTAAATGGTATTTTAAGTAAAATACTGCATGACATCACTTTTCCCGGTCAGGCATAGGTAAATAATGACCACCTTATTTGGTTCAAAGTAATAAAACAAATCATCTGTAGTGTTTTTTTATCATATGGAATTAAATTAACAGCATCTAACCTAGGTTAATCCGTAATGTTTTTGTTTATTATAAGAAATTAAATTTCAAATAACTGATTCGGTAATTAGGTTTGATTATGTAGTTAGGTAATGATTTATGTATTTAATGCACTCGCATTATTACCGTTCAAAAGTCTCACCTACCTATCACGTCGCTGCGTATTCTCACCGCGCTTCCGCTAGAAGTAGAGAATTATTCATTCTTCCCGGTCCAAGTGATAAATGCAATCTATCTCAAACCTTGATTTACGTATTCAGGGCCGTGTGGCATTATTTGACACATAAAATTAGTAGCTAATTCATATAGGTACCTACCTCATAAAATTATGTAAAAAATGGCAAGTGGTCGACGAGTTAAAAGTTAGAGACCGACAAAAATCATATGAACCGTTTGTTGTCCTACACCCACGGACATATTCGTGATCTTGTAAACATAGGCAAAAGCTGCCGAAGTACCGAAAAAGTTAGACACTGCTTACACATGATACTGTTTCATTTGTTTTAAAAGGATAAAATAGAGGCGGCATCACGTTTGAACAGTGTCTAAATTTGTACAGGGCGAAAAACTTTTTGTTAAAACACCCATAAATCCGAATCCTAAAAATGATATGAACCGGTTTGTTGTCATGTACCCACCCACGGATATATTCGCGATATTGTATGTAAAGTAAACACACGAAAAAGCTGCCGAAGTTCCGAATTCAAATTACATAACGAATGCGTTCCGAAAATAATACGGACGCGAATACGAAGCCGTACCAAACGAACCAAAGGTCAGACTGAGGCAAGCGCGGTGCGATGCGATTGCCGACGGCCGATAAATCGTGCGCGTCCAATCGGAAACTGATTTTACTGATCCACCGTAACTTCGCATACGTAATTAGAATTTTTATTAAGTTCATGCCCTTGGTAGTTACGGGTTTAAGAAAGTGTAATAAAAATGGATGCGTCGCACACTGATTCTCCAGTGGTAACATGCAAACAACTACATGACTATATCGCTGTCTGTTGTCTGTTGTCATCTCTTAAATACCTACATAATGTGTTTCAAAACATTGGATGACATTAAAAGAGATTGTTTAGGCCATCAACCATAAGTACTCTCCCAATAGGATCTTTTTAGGGTTCCGTACCTCAAAAGGAAAAAACGGAACCCTTATAGGATCACTTTGTTGTTCGTCCATCCGTCGGTCCGTCTGTGTGTCTGTCAGGACCCTTTTTCTCAGGAACGCGTAGAAGTATCAAGCTGAAATTTATATCAAATACTGAGGTCTAATGTCCCTTGGGGCTGTGAAAAATCAAACTTCTAAGACAACGCAATCAAAAGATACAGCCGTTTATGCCGCAAATTTTCGACACTCGCAAGGGAATCAAAACCTACAGGGTACTTCCCGTGAACTCAGAATCTTGAAATTTGGTACGAAGTAACGTCTTATATCACAGATATGGCTTAGTACAAAGTCGCCTGCCTATAGGCAGTCTAGGCACCTACTTCTATGCTGTATGGCTGTATGTTACCTATTTCCGTCGTAAAACAACCGTGTATCGGTTCAAGGATAAGAGAGATAATAGAAACGACATGACATCTAATGGCACAAGTTGGCAACCTAAATATGGACAGTCTTTGTAGTGGCTACAGATATACTCGTACTTCATTTACAATAACCACATGTAAGACTAGGACTTTAGGTAACTGTAGCCCTAAGCCAATTTCCATCAGATAACTGCTTGTTTGCCAACTTTGGAGGTTAAAAATTTATATAAAGAAACTTCCTCACTAAATATTGGTAGACGGACGCGCAAACACATTCGTTTTCGCGCTCCGAGTCGAACGTCAATGACGTCTTAAAGAATCTCGAATATTGCAGGAAATCCCGAGACTGAGAAAGTTCAGGAATAGAGTCGAATATTTGAAAAAGTACCAGAAAGACGTTGAGGAGCGTCGAACGTTCTAGAAATTTCCTGGTTAAATCGTTTTGTTTGTTGTGTTACGTTTTGAGTGTTGTTATTCGAGGGCGAAATAAACGTTTTCTTAAGTCGGTATTTATTATAACGCCACCCGTAACAATGTGACTCAGTTACAGTTAAGACTTCACATTATGGGTTGCTCCAAGAAATCTCCATGCACTTACTTAACCAAACAATCCCAAACGAATCTAAATTGAGGATGAATACCGAAGCGTTACAGGAGAAGTAAACGTCTAATGCTAACCAGATGCCGGTCAAATGAATGGGCCAGTGCAAATGATATGAAGCGAGCATGCTCGACGCGTTAAAATAAAACAGAACAATAAATCCCTAATGGTTTACTGAATGCCATTAGCGATAGTTGAGTGAATGGCTCTTGATTTATCACAATGTATTACCATTGCATCACAATATATTTTATGTCCATATTAATGGATTATGTTTCGATGCGGAGATCATAAATGCATATTACTAGATTCGCGGAAGATACTCGTAACATTCCATTTCGAAAATAAGCCGAATAACCTTAAATACTGTTATTGAACAACTACCATATGTATTTTTCCACAGAAAAAGGATAGCGACTGGCACAAGCTGCTTTTCTCAGGAAAACAAATCTTAATATCATAGAATAAGGACAACAACATTATATGCCATTATAAATAAGAAATCTTGGCTGCAAAATACATTTTGAATTAGCAGAACATAAAATAAATATCATATCATCGAAATATTGTGTCATTTTGTACACTGGAAATATCGCAATCACTATACATATCCTTGAGGAACTCAGCGTTGACGCACAATGTCTATTATCGCTCTGAGATGAAATATCCCAAGGGGATCATGACAAGATACGGTTATACGACCTGTCAGCTGGCGGCAGCATATTCAAAGCGAGAAATTAACGCGAAAGCAGTTCAAAGACGCTGAGTCAAAGTTATAAATCTCTATTTCAACTTACTTAAGTTTAGTATTGACTCAATAACTAATAAAAAATCTTTTAGCAACTATTTCAATAACAAATACAAGATTTAAGTGATGCCTCTATTACAACATTATGTCATATCACGACGTATTTTTTTGGCGTCATTAACTCAATACATGTCTGAAACAAAAAAAACGAAGCGTTGAGTTAATATTAACCATTTTGAAGACGACTCCAATACTACTATCAAAAAACATTAATGTACGAATGATGTAAGTAATTAAAGTAATAACAATGTTTTAAATACAGTCCGAAGATTTTATTGCAACGGTAAAATGACAAATAATGTCTTTTCAGGAAAGTACCAGTTTCTAAGAGCGTCGGTGGCGCAGTGGACTCGGCACTTGCCTTCCAATCGGGGGGTCGGGGTTCGAGACCCGCCATGTACCAATGTGTTTTTCGTCTGAATTTCATATGTACATTTGTCTGACGCTCCTACGGTGAAGGAAAACATCGTGAGGCAACCTGCATACATCTGCGAAGAAATTCAATGATGTATGTGAAGTCGACCAATCCGCACTGGGCCAGCGTGGTTAACTAAGGCCTAATCACCCTAATATAGGGTAGGCTCGAGCCCCTCGGTGGGGACGTATATGGGCTGTGATGATGATGATGATCAGTTTCTAGTCATAACATAAATTTGACATATTCTTATCCTCTTAATATCATTCCGAAAACGATAAAGATAAATCAGACATCAACCTATTTTGTTGAATGTAAATCTTTGAAGTGAGTTTACTGCTTTATTTGAGAAGTAACTACCGGTATTAATAAGAATGTTCCACTAGTAATTTAATTGTTTACCCACTAAGTATCATACTACAAGGTATTTTTCACAGCCATCCACTTCAAAATTACTATAAAAACGTTCAGGATTTTAACGAGACAATCCATTGCATGCAATAAACGAATGAAGCCATGCCAATTTTCAATATATCGTCACTCCAGGAAACTATAAAGTCACTTTGGGCACTATCGGTCTTAATAACGTCTTAATGTCATTCACAGTAAACATTCCTATAATAGATGAGATAGTAAATGTCTTTACATACGCAATTACACCACATGACAGTGTTAAGACTATCACACCGAAATATGGAACATTAACATTTGACAAACTAACGATAATGGTCAACAGTGTAACATAATGGACAAACCAGTTATCGATAGAGTTTGTGCAGAACAACTTGTTAAACAACTATAACATAAATGTCTATTGATGTTGTATGACATAGCTGATTAAAATAAGATAATAGGTAATTGTTTTGAGGCGACGCGACGAACTTATTTATTTAGCACAACAAAGCAAAAGAGACGAATTTATGAATCATTAGAAGTGAATCTTGAATTCGAACACGAACATGATTGGCGAAATTTAAAAAAAATAAATCTCTAGAATTGAGTATTGTCATTATTAACAAATTCTTTATTAGATTCCGCTTCATGCAGAAAAAACAAAAACCCGGTAAGCAATAATGCATTAATTTAAAAAACCGGCTATAAATCGCATGTTAAAAGGAACGTATACGTTACGAATATTCTACTATACATATAGTAAAAATCAAAAGGTGTGGGTAGATTGTAGAACTACTCGTTGCGGAATTCACGGAATGGATATTCAAAAATAGTGAATTTGATAATTCGTATGGAATCTTACGATTTCCGATTTTGAATTTGAATTCTATTGTTTCCAAAATACGTCTCTTCTCTAGGTCTATTAATGGTAATAGCACAGTAACATAATATACAAATTACAGCCGGTTCCGAATCCAAAAAGTTATACAGCGTACCAACACAAATAACACAATATGAATTCGGCAAGCCTCGAGGCCGCTTTTTATTGTTGAAGCAGTAACGTGAAACTTTGTTCACGATGCTTTTATGTTTCTACTTACATTGAATATGTTTTCTGTGTCACACGAGCTTTATTGTTCAGCTATTGAATTGAAAACAATATACCAAGCATAAACAGGACGACGAAAGTTATATTATTTTTGTAAGCCACACGAGCAAAAATGTACGGAATCCTACGTGACGCAAACCTGAGAATTTTAAACAAGTTTGATTAGAACAAAAAGTACAAACCCTAATCTCATAATAGGAGGCCATTTTTAATATGTCCAATTTACAACGATCCAAATAAAGTTAAACGAAAATTTAATAATAACAATATATTCTCCTCACGCTAACCATGCATAAATCAGTTCTTGGCGGGTTTGTTTTATTGATTAAGCACATAAATAACTTTATTTATTTAAACGTGCTAGATTGGCAGCTAATTTGAAGCACGATAATTCAGTGAGCTTCGTGACGTAAGACTCTCACGCGAACTAAGGTATAGGGTGCCAGCGCTCAATGCTCGTAGACCTTGCATGGGGTGAAAACGAGCAAGGCTGTGACCTTACTTGACCCACAGATACACCCGTATAATAATAACCTGTTTAACCAGAGGGTGACTCGGTACTCTATCGTCTATGTCGCAAAGTAGCGGTGCGATGCTTGCATTACTTGTCCCGATTAGGGGTAAGAAAAGTAGTAAAATAAAGAGGTATCGAGTATGAACGTATCTTATGTAACACCTAATGTAACGTACACTATGCGTGATGAGTTGAAGATACGTCAATCTTACATTAACCGCTTGTACTATAGGTCACTTACCATTTAGTGTGCAGTCTGCCTCCTCTCGAAGCACAACGTTACGTTCACAGAATGTCCCTTTAGCATCCTATCGACCATCTTTTATGTATAAAAAATACTTTAACAACTCCAAAATGCCTACACTTTAATCAGCATTAATTTTTTTATTGGCACACATTAGCCCCGGGCGAAGGTCAATTGCAAGCCTAAATACGCCAAATTGGCTCGCTCCTCACCTCGAATGCGACACTTATTTCAATTCAAGGGCCACGATGATACAATTTGAATGTTAATACGGGCAACGCCGGAATGTAATTAAGAATATACTTTGCAGTTTCAAATGACAAGCTTGTTAGTAAAATTGACGTTACAAATTACAGACATATCGTGCATCGCTGTCAATTAGAACTTACCTAAATCTCATGGTAATAGATTCGTCTGACTCATGGTTTACTTTTGCTTACATAATATACAAGTATGTGACACAGCCGACTAATGGATGAGAATCACAAAATTATTAACAATAAGTATCCATTTAAATCAACCGAATAGTTATTAAACTGATTCGCATAGAATATAAACGTTAGCACTCATGGTAATGTAAAAAAATATTGCATAAGGCTAATTTACACTTTGTTAAGTAGCAAGTGCGAGTGCGAAGTACAGGTATTAAGTCACAAGTAAAAACAACGTGTAAACGGCCACGCTGCTGTTAAGTGTTAAGTGCGAGTATGAAGTGCAGGTGTGAAGTAAACTGATTATAAGCGAGCTCTAAATTTTACTGTTAAGTAGGCACCCCGCCCACCCGCGCACTCCCCGCACTCGCAGTTTCACCCGCACTAAACAGTGTGTAAACAGTATCGGTTTGATAAGTGCAAAGTACATTATGGACTTGCAAGAAACAAATACTATACACTGTGTAAACGCTTCCTTCTCACTTAACAATTACACTGTGAAGTTGTCACTTCGCACTCGCACTTACTACTTAACAAAGTGTAAATTAGCCAATAAGCACTTAATAAAAATATTTATTAATCAGTGAAATACATGTTCAAGGGAAATTCAAAATGTCTACTCCTAACGGTGAGCAAGTTACAGAAAACCTAGATCCTCTTGTGAGAAAATAGCAGTTAGTTAAAGAGAAGTAGTTCAAATGATGGTTCACTACAAATTATATTGATTACTAGCTGTGCCCGCGAACTACGTTTCGCCATCAAAATGCTTAACATAGTATTTAGTTTTTTCCTCCATTTTATTCCATAATGATTCAACTTTATTCTGCCTTTCTTGAGCAGCGGCCATTTCGAAATTAGGTAAATTTTCGTAGGTTCGTAATGCTCTAGGTACTCTGCAGGGCCTTTCAGTTAATGCTGGGTTTGAAATGGAACTTTTATCCGCCTTTTTTGAGCGGCGGCCATGTTTGATTTACGTCGATATTGCTACGTTTATAGTGCTCTACTGATCGAGGTCTTTCATTTGATACCCATATTGCTGGGTTTGGAAACGAACTTTTATCCACCTTTTTTGAGCGGGAGCCATTTTGTATTTATTTAAATGTTGCTAGGTTCATCCTGCTCTACTCATCAAGGCCTTTTATTTGATACCCATATTGCTGGGTTTGAAAACGAACTTGTATACATTTTTTTGAGCGGCGGTCATTTTTAGTTTACGGCAATTTTCCTACGTTCATAATGCTCTACTCTTTGAGGCCTTTCATTTGATACCCATATTGCTAGGTTTGGAAACGAAATTTTATCCATCTTTTTTGAGCGGCGGCCATGTTGAATTTATGTCAATGTTGCTAGGTTCATAGTGCTCTACTCATCAAGGCCTTTTATTTGATACCCATATTGCTGGGTTTGAAAACGAACTTTTATCCATTTTTTGAGCGGCGGCCATGTTTAATTTAGGGCAATTTCCCTAAGTTCATAATGCTCTATTATTTGAGGCCTTTCATTTGATACCCATATTGCTAGGTTTGGAAACGAAATTTTATCCACCTTTTTTGAGCGGCAGCCATGTTGAATTTATGTCAGTGTTGCTAGGTTCATCCTGCTCTACTCATCAAGGCCTTTTATTTGATACCCATATTGCTGGGTTTGAAAACGAACTTGTATACATTTTTTTGAGCGGCGGTCATTTTTAGTTTACGGCAGTTTTCCTACGTTCATAATGCTCTACTCTTCAAGGCCTTTAATTTGATACCCATATTGCTAGGTTTGAAAACGAACTTCTATCCATCTTTTTTGAGCGGCGGCCATGTTGAATTTATGTCAATGTTGCTAGGTTCATAGTGCTCTACTCATCAAGGCCTTTTATTTGATACCCATATTGCTGAGTTTGAAAACGAACTTTTATCAATTTTTTGAGCGGCGGCCATGTTTAATTTAGGGCAATTTCCCTAAGTTCATAATGCTCTATTATTTGAGGCCTTTCATTTGATACCCATATTGCTAGGTTTGGAAACGAAATTTTATCCACCTTTTTTGAGCGGCGGCCATGTTGAATTTATGTCAGTGTTGCTAGGTTCATAGTGCTCTACTTATCAAGGCCTTTCATTTCATACCCATATTGCTGGGTTTGAAAACGAACTTTTATGCGTTTTTTTGAGCGGCGGCCATGTGGAATTTAGGGCGATTTTCCTAGGACATTCGTTTTATATCCATTTTGCTGGGTTTGGAAACAAACTTTTATCGGCAGTCATGTCGAATTAGGTCAACGTGGCTAGGTTCGATGTGTTCTACTCTTTAGCTTCTTCGTTCGATATCCATATTCCTTGGGTGGATCCAAAAAAATGTGATCCGACATTAGGATCAAGAGTCCCGTACTCCCTCTACGCGTAACCCAGTCGTCAGATATTTTTTTTAATTATCAATATTAATCAATTACTTTTAATAGTTTTAAATGAATGAAAGGGTTTGATTACTTGGTCATAATGTAAAAACAATAACACATACATTTCATATATTTCAAAAATTGGGATGATGACTGAATTCTAATTTTTACGTCTCGACATTAAATATTAAAATGCCGTGGAAAAAGATGCAATCCTGTGAAATTAGAATTAAAATCTGCTTAGAAATACATTAGATACAAGCATTTTACGTTGTTAATTTGAAGGCGATTAGACAGAGAGATCCGACATCAACCGTGACGTCATTGTTGAGTACGGCCATATAAACTCCTTGTAAATTGCCGTTTTGCTAGAAAGAGATGGAGAAAAATCTTTAATACCTTATATCTTAGTTGTTTTTATAGTTATTCAAAAACTGATTTATTATTTCTGTTTATTATATGAATGAGCTTCTATTAAAGCAAAAAAAAATTTTTAGTCATCTAGCCTATTGTACCGATTTTGTGAAAATTGGTCAAGAATTAAACCAACCTACAAATTTTATATTAATTTGTGACGTGATAATATTGTCATAAAAATGCTTTATACATTGGTTGTATGGTTTGATCCTTTTGCCTTACCACCACGGTAGGATACTACATAAGAAAAAGGCAATTTTTAAACTTCTAAACTTCTTGGTTGGCGAAATCCAGATGTGCACAGCCATTAACAGAAAAGATTAATTTTTTCTTCGCACTATGTGACAGACTTGTCAAAATAATTTCACGTGCGCCATGTTGACTTTCTACATAAGCATTGTTCGACAATTTTATATGGTATTTTTTCACTAAAAATAAAAATGAATTTAAACAAATGAAATTATGCCTAAATGTTCTTCCGGAAAATTCTAAGCATTGTGGTGTAAGCCATATCAAATTCTGTCCAGTAGTTTCGGAGATCTTTCCGGACAAACAGACAAACAAACAAATAAACAAACAATTTTTTTAAAAGCTATTCTATCGTGTTCTGCTAATGATTTTAAGGCGACCTGTGTATTTTTTTTCTAAATATTTCGCAATTACAGATTTTTGAACCCCTACGATTTTATTATATATAGAGATAGAGATTACAATATTGATTACAATACTACAATTATTCCAATATTGATTTAGTTTTATAATTTGAATGTACCGGGTATGGGCTACTTTGCCTGAAATAAATGATTTTATTTTATTTATTTATATTATTTGTGCACTGTGACATTTACATAAAATATCACTTGTCACTCGCACCTCGCTGGTACGTATCCTACGCATATTCCTTTCATTATAATAACCCCTTATACAGTAGATTTGCCAAGTGACTATGACGTCAAACGGCTCTACCTCACAAAATTCCTTACCAAATAACTTCTATAATGTTCACGAAAAGGACTTGGATACAAAGACGTTTAACCCCCACTCTTTTAGCTCATGCTACCAAACGTGATATATCAAGGTAATATCTAGATAGATCTGCAACAAAACATGTCGAAATGTATGACGTGCAATGTGCATTACCGGTCTTACAGCAACACAATATCAGTATTATGTAGTTATATCTAAAGTCGAATGCTGGCTGGCAGGATAAAGGCACGCAGATCAAGTCCCGGGCAGAAACTACTTATGAAATTTTAGCATGGACTACATAGTTTGATTAATAAATCCATGTGTTTGAGTCATATTTAAAAAGACGATCATTTAATCCAAAAAAAGAGAATCAATTGAAACTTGAAAAGTCTGTTCGGTTTCTTAAAGAATGTACTAGCCGGACAGGCTGCTAGAATTAGTCAGTAACTATATCACAAATCTTTCGCTAATCTAACATCAAACAACATAAATGGCTTATCGCTAAGATGTTAAATGTATATACCACTTCAGCCAACCTTTATGTGACCCCTAAAAAACTAACCTGCTGCCAAACGTGGTAGGGGAAGCGGTACGCGACCAGGGCCGCAGCCACGGTGTGCAGGGTCGGGAGCAGGACGCCGAAGGCCGCGGCGACCGGCGCGCCGACCGGCAGCAGCGCGTACGCGGCGAACACCGCCCACACCACGTGCGCGGCGCCCTCGGCGGCGGCGCCGGGCCCCCAGGCGGGCAGCGTGGCGGCCAGCGCGGCGGCGCCGCCCGCCAGCGCCAGCCAGCATGCGCGGGGCAGCCGCCGCTCCGGCGCCGCGCCGCCCGCGCGACCGCACCACCACGCGAGGCCGCCGCAGAGCAACGCGTGTGCGCCCAACACGCCCACCTGAACAGACGCGAACTCGCATCAATTAACCGGGATTTCTCTGTAAAACCAGCCCTGCGAGCATGGAACTCTCGATAAACAAAATTTGACAGCTAAGATCGACATACTCGACAAAAATCTATAAAGATAGATATTCCTAAGGAGTGAAAAGGACAGATGCTTTTGTCGATCGATATATTATGTCGATCGACAAGTCCATGCTCGCAGGGCTGATAAGCTACTCCCGAAGCTTTGTATCTAAAGTAAGCTGCGTGCGCGCTGTCTCAATAAGTACCTATCTCAGAGCGCGTGCGAAACTTCCATTAGTCTCTACAGCCCCTGCAAATGATCACACTGTAGGGTGCCCCTTTGTGACATAAAATGTAAGACGGTACCAAGTAATTGCACTGCCTGTCTTACCCTTCAAACCGAAACACAGCGATGCAAGCATCGCTGCATAGCAGCAGAAATGTAGGACAGTAATACAATATAGAGAACGATAAAGTAGCCCGACTCTATATACCGCGCAAACCGTGATAATACCGCGCAAACATCTACATACTTACTTATTGTAAAGTATTGTTATTTTCTATACAACTTAAATAAAGAAGACATTACAAACAATCATACTTCATTTTTGTAAATATATATTGCCTTCATTGGGATCGAATACCTAACTTTACAACAAAGGCGATTGGATACTATTGTACCGCAAAATCTTTGTATACCGACATGATTTAGTTGAAACCCTTCCGAACTGAAATAGCCTTTCATCAATTTCCAACTACCTACCAACTTGGAAGCTCAAGTTGTATAACGACAGTTACTAAGGGAGCGTCAAGTAATTAGTGTTGTGAAAACAAGTGCATTAAAGGATCGAGTTCAAAGCACAAGTTCTTAGCGAATTTGGAACTTGTGTAAAGATATTTTCGTGCGCCGTCACAGAGGTGTGATATAAATAGACGTAAGATACATACGATCCCTATCTACGTATTTACAAACTTCGAACATTATAACAACTTTACAATTTCCGTAATTAACTGTGAGTTACTACCACTCACCATTATTTTGATTTGAAATGAAGGCTGCTAGAAGATTATTCGTAAGTAAAACTAATTACGAGAGTAGTCCTAAATGAACCCAACCAGACCAAATGCGGGTTTGATATACTCGTAGTACTCGTATCATCTCTCAACAACTAAACTATAAATTTGATACTTAAACTGCAGTCCAAAGTTAACGCTTACAGTGATTGACTGAACATGGAGCAAATTGATCATGGTTTTGTGATGCAGGCATTGACTCATATAAACGCATGCGCAGTGAAGTCTTGTCAACGTCCTAATGTGGACATTTCATCTGCAGTCTGTGGCAAAACGATCAAGCAATTTTCCACAAGGAACTATATTGATTTATTAAATTTTAATAATATTTTAAAGAAAATATCTAAAGGTTTACTTAATTTCATTTAATTTATAAATTCACAGGTTAATAAATCACAAGGGATCTCACACATGTATATATGTAGAAATTTTCGATTTGTAAGGGTATTTCGGTGATATTCTTAATAATATTAATGATTGAAATTTATAACGTCAACCCAAATATTCAATATGGACAGTGTAGGATTTTGCTGTGAGAGCGATATCGAAGTGTGAATTGGGGCCTCAGAAGAATATTGGGGCATTTCGTTTATTATGTTTACGTCAGAGTGACAAACACTGTCTTCTCGTTCTTGAGCGGTGCTCATTACGCTATCCCTCAGATTATCCTTACTAAATCGTTGATCAATATAGTAGTGGAATGTAAAATCAATTGCAACTTTAGACATATGTGCTATCACTCTCTTGACACACTTTTTTCTGATGAAGTGTGTTCTGATGAAATGATATATCTATACAAATAAATAAAATTGAAGTGTCTGTTTGTAATGTCAAAACAACAAGTTTTTACTAAATGCGTATGAATGTATATCGGGTACCAATAACAAAAACACAATTTAAAAAATTTTTGTCTGTCTGTTTGTTCCCGCTAATCTCCGGAACGGCTGGACCGATTTTGACGGGACTTTCACTAATAGATAGCTAATTATATAAGGTATAACATAGGCTACTTTTTATCAACTTCAACATAAGTTACTATTCCACGCGGACGAAGCCGCGGGCACAACAAGTCTATAATAAAATATCATTGGATATAGTGTTTTCATCTTAAAGGACTCAGTCCAACTTTAAATAGAAGTTAGATTCTGTTTACAACATTAAGATATTGGGTAACTGAGTTAAAGTAACATGAGGCATACGAGCTGTCAAAATAAACATCACAGTGTTTGACCAGGATTCCATTTTTAATCATTCTTCAGGGGTTTAGTGCTCGTCGAGCATCGTCTGCCTTCGATTTCAGGTATGTGGAATAATATTTATTGATAATCTCGAAAATAAACAACCAATCGCCTCTTGCTAAAAAGAAAGCACTGTTTTATAACGGTAATCCACCAGTGCTCATGTCCATCATTGTGATGGTTAAAGTTAAAGAAACTCTGACTGACTAAAGTTAATTTGGATTGCTTCCTCGTGCACCCTATTCGACAGATTGGACTCCTTCAGACTATTATCATTCTTCAATCGGTTTAGTGGTAAAAGTTTTGCCAACAAAGAAGAAGTTGAATCTGGCAACAGAAGATATAATAGTACTACGTAATCTGGCGTAAATGATGGTTAATTTGAAGTGCTTGACGGTTCCTACTATAAAGAGGGTATCGGATCTGTTGAACACCGTTGCAAAAAGTGTATCCAGCTACCTTAGCAAGCTACTATCTTTGTCAGGTTGAGTACTAATTTCACCATCCTAGTATATTATCGCTCGGGCTTTAAGACATCCTCACGATTGTATTAATTTTCTTGGAAAATAAGTATAGAATAATTTACATTTACATGCCTATACTTTATTTTGTAATATAAATTGATCTTCTATTTTTCGAAGAGAAAATTGGTCTGAAACTACTTATCAAGTTAGGATTGGAGAAGAGCGGCGCTCGTAGTTTCAATTTAATGCAGCTAAAGAAGTTTTTTAATAACCTCAAAGATTGATATTCTTGCTGGCAACTTTAAAAACGTTTTTTCCAACCTGAGTACCTCTTTCGCTTTCAACTAACAGTAACAACGCAATAAATTGTTTAATACATATTTATTTTTTGATACCTATTGTAACAAAGGCTGATGTAGTGATACGTACCTAAACGATATGTGGAATGTGGATGCATACTTACGATAGCTGAGCGTATTGATTACAATACACATTTTGCATCAACTTGTAGGTAAAGTAACATATTTCAAGTCTCATAAACATGCCAATTGAATTCTTGGAGGAAACTGCTCAAAAGTGGTTGTTGTGGCGAAAAGATAAAATAATAGAAAGGTAAAAGCTACCTGCGGCGCCCTTCGCCAGCCGCGGGTGGCCTCGACGGCGGCGAGAGCAGCGGCAAGCGCCGCCCACAGCGCCAGCGCCGAGCCCACCGAGGTACGCTGCAGCTTGCACGCGTACCGCGCGTACAGCTCCTCCAGCTCGGCGGACTCGAAGCGGCGCCGCGCCACGAGCCGCGCCCACGGCCCGCGCGCCGACATCGCCTTCACCGCGTGGTCCATCGGCTCACCTCGCCGACTCGCGGCACACTGCGCGCCACCGCATCTAAACACGATAACTCGTTTTAATCGACTTCAAAAAGACGAGGATTCTATGTTCGACTGTATCCAATTCGCCGATTTCTCCGCCAATTAACGAACACAAAAAGAGTTTTTAAATCATTCAATGACCCATTTTCTAAATTATTTTTGTATTCGAGAGAGTATATTTCTGAGGTGACAACGGAACCACGTCACCAAGTCAGGATTTAAGTCAAATGATCTAATCATTGATCAGTTATGTAACCTTTTTTTAGGGCAGGGAATCTCTTTACGATACCAAGGAACTGAAGCTGACAAGACTGACCCTTGGATATGCCATAGGACTCCATACCCGGGTAAACCACCCACCAGTAACCTCTCCGCCCCCGATGGAGGCACGCTCGGGATCGGACTAGCCATTCCCCTAACGCACCCCCTGGGAACAGGTCCAGCGGTGTGTTAGTAAGTAACACAACTAGCTGGGGCTAAATTCGACAAGGTTACTAGGTTAAGACTTCCCTCGACTGGCGACCAGGTAGGAAAACGTAATATCTCCCAGCCGGTTGTCGGTCAACCGGACCAGATTCCTTCCTGGCTGCTTAGGGTAGTTGGTGCGCGGCTAAGAAGGTGCTCCTCCTCCGACACAACCGCCTGGATCCTGGGGCCCAATTCAGCTAATAATTTACAGCCGAATCGAAACTGAACCGTTGCGGTCGACCAATCGGAGCGCTTATATCGCTATTCAACTGTTCGATGACGTGATAATGTAGTGTTCTGATTTCGATCCGGCTGTAACTTATTAGCAGAATGTAATCTAACCTGATCTTAGGAAGATTCAGGGACGCCGCACGCAGACCAAATTCAAAAACATGTGATTTGAATTTACTTGATCGTTCCGATTTACTGAAAATAACTATGTTAGTCATCAATCGTAAGGTTCAGTAAGAAGGTTCATTAATTTGCCATTCATCATCTCTTGCTACTGAGCTGATGCAAATAAAAAAATAAAAAAGATGGCCGTAAATACTAGATGGCTGTTGTATACATTAGTAGGTACTCCTATTGAATCGTTTTTATTTATCACTGCGATAAATTACATTTCTCGTTAATATTACATTTGGAAACACAAATATTGGTCGGGAATCATCGTGTCGATTGTTTGGTTTGCTCATCTATGCGGGTCAACTCAATTTGTTCGACGGCTGTTATCGCTTCTCCCTAAATAAATCTATTGTGTTCGGATGTCACCGTTCAAATTCATACTTTCTTCACGGCTTATGCAATCTTTTGTTGGCTAAGTAGGTAGATAAAGATAAGAAAGAACCGCAGGCGACTGGGATTACGCGCTTATATCAACAGAACTGTGAGTCGAAAGTAAATTGAAGAAGTGAAACAAAGGCTTTCAATAAATCAACTCTTCCGTCGCCCACACAGGTGGTCGACACATAACATTTAGGTACATTACGTAGGCGTTATCAAAATGGTCACAAAAAAACCGGAACTAATGCAGATAAAGTAAGTTATTATCGAATAGAAATTCTAACAAAGAACCGTAGAACGTAGGCGACGTATTACCTTGAAAGAAAATATTGTAAAGAAGTATATTAATGTAGCTAAGTTTATAACTCGTAAGTAAAAGTTGAGCTCTGAGGATAAAAAATGTTCCATTTTAGATTTCTTTTCTCAAATTAGGTAAAATTATTAATGCTCGTTCACATCTTTAATATAAACTTCACTGATTTGCTTCGTGGAAAAATTATTTGAATTTCTATTTATGGACGGTAATTTAGACGTGGTATAAAACATGAAAATACTATTCATATTTCATTTTATAATTCTTTCAAGCCTGTGTAGTATATAATAGAAGCAAACAATGGCTTATTAAATTAATCCATCTTTTGTTTTCCCATAGAACCCTTTCGTGTTACTCTTGGCTGGTTAAGAACAACAAAAAATTAGCAAAACGTTTCCAGCGTCCATTTAATACAAACAGCGGGTTCTTGTTAAACAAACAACAATATGATGATTCGGCCTTATTATTTTGGCAGGAGAGTAAAAATGTTTCACCAAATATCGTACAGAATGGTCTGGAGACAGCTACTACAATACTAAGCAGCAAATATAATACTTAGTCTGTAAGAATTTCTTTAGTCTTTAAGTACTCTTGAGTTGCAACAATAGTATGAAATTACATATATCATATATCTACAGTGTGTCTTCATGATGTTACCTATTATAATATTGAAATGGAGAAAACTATTTAATGTTATCGTCGAAAAACGTTTAAAAAATTAAAGTTCTCTACCACGAACCTCGTGATAACAAAACGATCTATCACGAGCTTTTGACCAAAATGAAAAAAAAACCGATTTCAAAACACTTAAAAGCTTAAAAAATATAAAAATACAGACAACATTACATTTTTATTTTAAAGTTGGTGTCAAATTTTAAGAATTTCTAGATCATTTGGCATTAGGGCTGCCACCTTTCAGTAAAAGTAGAGGAGAAGATTTTAGAAATATCTTTTTGTTAATAAAATATATATTTTTGATGAGTTTGAAAGGTGCGCGAGAGCGAGATAGAATAAATATTTGCTAGGGAGTAAAAGAGAGAATATAAAATGGCATTTTCCGGAACTGTTGCTTTTCTTTACAACAAAATGAAACCAATGCAAAAGGAAATCAAAGGTAAAACTATAAAACACCTTTTAAGTCTCATAAATTCAGCTTATAACATTGATTGCCTTCATAAAGTTTACGTTATCTAATTAGTTTGTAGTTTGTTTTCTAATTAGTTTTCTAATTGTTAGTATAGAAAATAATCACAGTTTTCAAGACTAAAAAGGTGTATAACTTTTCCATTTTAGTTTGGTTTTATCATCAAATTCCCTCCCAAATAAATTTTTCCCTCCAAGCGTCCCTTCAAAAATGTTGTTTCGCTGTCACCTGGTTTGACACGGAGATATCGAAGTTAAGCCCGTAGCGCGGATATACAGGCTGCCAACCCGTAGACTCCGGGTCAAACCCGGGTGGGTTGTATGTAGCCCTATTTGGCATAGACTTCAATAATGTAATGTCTGTATTCTTATATTTTTTTTACCTTTTAAGTGTTTTTGAAGTCGGTTTTTATTTTCTGTAATTATTTTATTAATTTTTTTTTGTGGATTTACTAATACCTACAAGCTCACCGAAGTAACTTCAAAGAATAAGGCAAAGGTTCAATGCATGCCTATTCTATTCAAAAAACTAGCCTTTAACTCCTAAAAATTAAGGATCCTTCCATCATCAGCTCGGTTCGTGACTACTAGACGCAAATACCTATTAAGCTTCGGAAAAAACGTGAAACACGTTGGACGTACTCTATAAAATTTTAGGTTTTTTCATGAGATTCCATCATCTGATCCTGACTTTGGTAACACTTGAACCACCCCAGGTGGATGATTTTGTAACTCATCGACAATCGGTCATCGTATAGATTTGATAATTCTGTTTGATTGAAACTGTTTTTTAATATATTTAACATTTTGTAGCGTCGTCATTGTATGTATATGTTGAATAAATCAACCAATACCAACTAGCTAATGAACATAATTCCGCTTTTTTTCATTAAGTCATTCAGTCTGATAACGATTGCCGATCAATCGATGAGTTACAAAATCACCACCCTGCAGTATAATACGCTATCGAATACAAAAAGAATTTTGAAAATCGGTCCACAATTGGCGAAGTAATTGCGTAATACACACAAAAAAAACATTCGCATCGAATTGAGAACCTGATTTTTGAATTTTTGAATGTCTTATGTACATTTGTTGTAACTGTAACATCATTTGATTGTAACTTCTTTGTTTTTGTTTTGATTGTGTACAATAAAGAATATCCTATATTTGTCCGACGCTCCTACGGTGAAGGAAAACATCGTAAGGCAACCTGCATACATCTGCAAAGAAATGCAAAGGTGTATGTGAAGTCGACCAATCCGCACTGGGCCAGCGTGGTTGACTAAGGGTAGGCTCTAGCCCCTCGGTGGAGATTTATATGAGCTGTGGTGTAGGTGTGTGTATGTGTAGGTATGTGTAGTGAAGCTGAATTATTAAAAAATATTTAAAATGTTCACCTTAAGCCTTCTTCACATTTGATATGCCACGTGATATTGGTTGGAAAAACTTTTTTTAAATTTTGTGATTCACTCACTCATTTGATGTACTTTTCTCGTATTGAGATAGCTAGCCAGATGGGCTCAGAAACCCTACCATCAACCAAACCAAGCAGAAAAATTTCTGCCCCTATGGAAAGTCAAACCCCGGACTTCCAGAATAAACCTCTCCAGTCTCAACCACTAGACCGCGGATGTGATTAAACTCAATATTTACCATGAAACATAGCTTCAAATTTCAATCGAGGCATGTTTGAGTTAATTATGAAATATAATAACATCACACATATTTTAAAAATATATACATTTATTATTTTTTAACATAATATTTTCGAAGAAAAATGGTTCCATCGATGACTGAGTGAGACGACTAGTATAGGCGCTTTAATGAATGAAACTATGATAAAACCTATTATCGCTCTTCTCTTGTTCTGAATTCAACGCTGTTATTTATAGCAGATATTCGGAGAAAAAGCAATAAAAAATGATATATGGGAAGCACTTCGGTATTATTAATCTATTTTATTATAGAACCTTTCAGGATTTTAGCGAGAAAATAGCTTATGTGCGTGCGTTATTCGCATCAAATTTAAAGAGTCGTCGAACTAAATTTTGCTGAGCAACAGTTACAGCAACTGAAGCGTCGATGGCGTAGTGCGTAAGGATGTCGCCTTCCAATCGGGAGGTAGCGGTTCGAACCCCGCCACGTACCAATGTGTTTTCAAATTTTGAATTCATATGTACGTTTATTCGACACTTTTACGGTAAAGGAAAACATCGTGAGGAAACCTGCACACACCTGTGAAGAAAGCATTTCTTTACAGGCTGTGTGTGAAGTCGACCAACCCGCACTTGGCCAGCGTGGTTGACTAAGGCCTAATCGCCCTAGTTTAGGGTAGGCTCGAGCCCCTCGGTGGGGACGTATATGAGCTGTTGATGATGATGAACAGTTACAGCTATTAAATACTTGTAATAACGATTCAAACACATAAATGCCATGAAATTGTCAAATCATTAGGTCATTTAAAGTATTAAGTCCTATTACTCGTCACTTCAACTAAGAGACGCCCACTAGGCCTCCCCAGGGATCTCCAATACCGATGGGTCCTGCGCCTCCCGTATCCAGCGGTTTCCCGTAACCTTTACCAAATAATCGGTCCACGCTGTGGGAAGCCTACTAACGCTACGTCTCCCGGTACACGGCCACCATTCGAGGATCTTTCCGTCCCAGTGGTCATCAGTCTTGCGAGCTATGTATCCTACCCACAGCCACTTAAGGTTTCAGATTCTTTGGGCTATGTCGTGTGGGTGACTCTAGATCTTCTACGGATCTTATCATTTCTGACGCAATCGCGTAGAGAAACCCCGAGCATAGCCCTCTCCATTGCCCTTTTAAGTAAACCTTGAGCCCTCTATGAGACCCATTGCCAGTGGCAACGTCTCTTCCGTACGTCATCACTGGCACGCACTATTTGAAGACATTCGTTTTTAAGACACTGCGGTAAATAGGCCGAGAATATGCTCTCTAGCTTCCCGAATGCTGCCCAGCCAAGTAAGATTCGTGTTTAAACCTCTTTCTGGAAGGTAGATTTACCAGGCTGGACTATTTACCCCAGGTAAACATATTTGTCAACAACTTCTAGTAAGTATAGAGCTTCCAACCCTCACAGGAGTGGGTACTACATAGGAATTCGACATCATTTTACTTATCCATGTTCATTTTAAGACCCACTTATTGGGCAACTGCAGAGGTTTTCGAGCATTGTATCTTTCTAGACAGTCTCAGCCATGACTACAATATCATCAGCAAAGCGAAGGTGAGTCATGTACTCGCCGTTTATGTTCATGCAGAGTCCTCTCGTGACCAAGAGCACATAAGCATCTTGCTAGGCGGCTGTGAATAGCTTAAGCGATAGAAGGACAAGGTAAAAGGTAAAGGCAAAGTAAGGACAGCTTTCATAACCCTGTCATTATTCATCTCCACATCCGTGTATTCCTCCAGGCAATCACATCAATTATGCAATTCAAGTTGAAAGGACCCGGGGTTTTGGATCTGGATGGCTTCGGAACGGAGCGTAGACTTCAACAATCGACACCTTTCAGCTTTTAGGTTAAGATTTAATACGTATCTTACCATTCGGTGATCGCTTCCCGTGTTCGAATTGATCACTAAGACGTCATTAAATATGCGTGTCTTAGTCGCCATGATGAAGTGAATCTCATTTTTTGTCAGCATCCAGACTTTTCCAGGTCCACTTTCGATGCAGCCGTTCTTTGAAGAAAGAGTTCATCATATAGTGTCCCTTTCTCTCCATGTAATCGGCAAGCATGTGGCCACGGTAATTCCGGACTGCAGCTCCAAATTCAACTTACATCACCACGCTTGCCTTACCCTACACTAAAGTCTCCATTGACAACGATGTAGTAAATTCTGGAAGTGTGTATTGCTCGAAAAATGTCCCCATACATAACTTCCACTTCCCCGTTATATATACCTGAATGATCTTCAAAGAATTCCGTTTGATGATTCTGAGTATAATGTATAATATTGTCAAGTATACTATGTATAATAAATTAAAAAAAAAAAGAAGTAGCGGAAGTCTTCGAGACAGTTTGGCGCCCAACGCGGGGCCCGGCTGGCTCAGTCGGAAGGGTACGTGACAGTACGCCACCCTATTCAACACACTTTACCGGAGGAAGACTCTGTACCAGGGTCGTGTGCATGGGTACCTCCGTCTTACCTATTTCTGCCGCAAAGCAGCTGTGCTTGCATTGCTGTGTTCCGGTTTGAAGGGTAAGATATGGCATTGAAATTACTGAGTACCGTAATGTTACATCTTAGTCACAAGTTGGCAACGTACACTGTGGTTCTTGTGGGGGTTGCAGTTTTGCTACGAATCTCACAGGAACTACATGTATTATTTGTGACTGTTCCCACTTACCATTAGGTGGGCAGTTTGCTTGTTTGCTAAATTAATTGCTATAAAAAATTTCTGGTCTGAACTACATTGTTCATTAATTATAAGAGACTTGTGGACGACAAATCCGACAGCACCTTGGAACAGGTCTATTACTATCCGTGAGTGCTATTACCACCCGAATGTAATATAAATAAAACTATTACAAGACACATTGGTAAATAAAAATGCTATATGTTTAACAGCTTAGTTACCTAAGTCGTTTCATTTTTGCAAATAAACAATAAAAAAACATATTTTGAATGATCGAGAATGCCCGAATGATCGAATTTGAAAATTCGATCATTCGGGCAACATAGACACAGACAAAACATTCTGTGTTCTGTAATTAATCAGTTCTATATTGTTTTGTGCAATGAACAATCTTGTCTTAACAAACACATAAAATTTGTATCGATACGTCTATAATCTGACATAGTAGAAACTAAAACGCAATTTATTTATTCTAAAAAATAAATCGTTCCAATGTTAATTATTCATAAGGAAAATACCAATAGAACTAAGCACTAATTGCTTACCATTGTTCAAATATCGGCGCCAACTCATTAAATAACAGAATTATGAAGGTAACCTATGAATGGGAAGAATGAGAACTTTAATTTTAAGTCTCTTAGACTTGTTTCGATTTATTTTGTATATCTAAATATGTAACATCTTATTATCTTTTTCTACCTTAATTTTCTCGCTGGTCGTGTTAGAATATATAAACACACGAGAGCAATTTTATTTTATGTCTTTTCATCTCGTGTCTTGAAATTACAAACTTGAACAGCACTCCCAGCTAAAAATGACTTTATCTTCAGGATGAACAAATTATTTTCGGTATGGAGTTGTACGAAGGTGGTATTCGAAATCCAAATAACATTTAATCGCTGCAAACTCGCAGCAAAAATTACTTTGACCGCCTCCATGGTCTTCTGGTTGAATCTTTGGGTGGTATCATACCAGTATGGAACCTAAGGTCCGGGATTCGGTTCCCCATGGGGGCAAAAGGTTGTTGATAAGGCTTCTGAGCCCGCTCGGTTAGCTACCATCGTCTACAATAACAATTTTTTTTATTCTTTTAATATAAATAACAATTTTTATAAAACAAAGATTTTCAAAGCGTTGAGTCGGTCGAAAATATCGAGCCGATTATCGGGCTTACAAAAAGTCGGTCGTGTGCACTCGCCGTCAATCTGAGTCTGGAGTGTGGCAAAATACTTTCAATTACTTAGATGATTCTGTTTATTTAGCGTAGCCCTGCAATTGCATAGAATAAGTATATCTAAACAGTTGGCAGTTTCGCAACCGGATGTAGTCACACCGTGTTGTCACACCAGTGTGACTATAGTTAATTTAATTTCTCTGTAGTCACACCGCAATATCCTAAACACACTCTTGACGATAAAAACAAAAGACCAATTTTCATTGTGGATTAATTCCATGTTTTTTTTATTATCAAGTTATCTTTTATTAAAACTATAAATATTGAAAAAAAAGTAATCCAGATAAGAGACGCAAAATAGAAATGGAACGGTGTGACAGAGAAATTAAATTAACTATAGTCACACTGGTGTGACAACACGGTGTCACTACGGATCGGTTGCGGGCAGTTTGAGCATAGCATCCTCTGCCTTCCCGAAATAAGAAAATAAAATAAACATCTGCATTTGCGCTGAATCTGTGGTTTACTTCCGTGTGTATTTCCGAGGTATTTCCGTTCCTTATTATAATTTTTCATGCAATTTCTGAATAGAGATTTTTAGTTATTTATGTTGTTTTTATGTATGAGAATTGGACTATTTAAATAATGTTGTATTTGATAACTTTTGCATTTGATTACTTAATACCGAAAGGGGACTAAATATGATTTTGTATAGATACTTTTAGTGATGAAGATGAAGATATTATTTTTGCGCATAAGTAAGTATTTACATTCTTAAAACCACGAACCTAAAAATAATTTGTAGGTCTATACTTAAAACATGAAGGTTATAAAATATCTAACCTACAAATGTTGTAGAAATTGATAGAGCAAAATTCAAATTAATAGGGCACAAAAATATTTACAGCGATATGTTTAGCCCTTGGAAAATAGGCAATTTCCTTTATCAAAGTTCCTAAGTATATATTTACTAATTTCAGATTTTTTCCTTAACATGTACTGTAAGAGATCGCTCGCAAAATTTCATGATTCTATTCACGTCAACAGGAAGCACCTTTTAGCTTTTGATTCCCTTGTAAAAACGCAAAATATGCGACATAAACGGTCATATATTTTGATCGAGTTGACCCTTCAAGCCCTTCAAGTTTGATTTCTTCACAGCTGAACGAAATCGAAAATATTTGATATTAATTTTATTATGATAATATCTCCATGCATTCCTGAGAAGAAGGGTCATGACAGGCAGTCATACATACAGACGGACAACGAAGTGTAAAATAAGGGTTCTGTTTTTCCCTTTTGATGAACGGAGCCTTAAAACGATTTTACTGTGAGTTTTCGGCAGCAGCAGGCCCCTTTTCGTATTAAAGAGATGAAAATTATATTTTACCTAAGCGTGATTTCTACAGGTAGTCTATATTTTATACTAGCTGTGCCCGCGACTTCGTTCGCGTGGATGTCCGAAAATAACAATATCGTGATGCCTAAAGTGTTTTTGATTTTTTAATTTTGATTTAATTGTTGTTTTAACACAAAATTCACAAGTAAAATCATAATTACAACAACTCTGTCAATTAATTTCGCAGTGTCAGTGTCAATTGTCAACGTCAACGTCATTTCACGTCACGTCAGTGACATTTGCAATTATCTTTGGTCATTATTCAATTCAAGGTTATGAAATGAAATTGGTTTTAGGGAAGGTTCCGTCGCTTCTATATGAATGCAAATCTGTGCTTAAGTGGAGCGTGCCCATTCTCACCTTAGTTCTTGAACGCGCCTATGCTATGATCTCAGAACTGGTTCTTAATCTGTGCTCAGAACAACTCTAACCACTGGTGTAGTCTGTGACACATCGACCGAAGAAATTTATTATTGATTTGCGAAATAAAAAGTATTTATCTTAATTTCTGCGAATAAAATCCATAGCTTGGAGGGCAAAGCTCAGGAAAGATATATTTTTAATCGCCGGCACGCGATTCATTAAATTAAATGGATAAATAAATTTTATCAATAGATAATACTCCGCCCACATAAAGGGCAGTTCCCGGAGGCCGTAGGGCTCCACTGCTTGGCTTTTCAGCTAGAGAATATAACAAAAAATACTGAATAACATGGAAGAATTCTGTGGAATTATACTAATAAAATACATAAAATCTAAAAGACTGGAATATTGTATCTCTGACCCGTGATCGCAGAAACAAAGTCGAAGGTACGAGTATGATCTACTAACAACCGCTCCGGGGAAGGCTACTAATTTTTGGTTAAAGAAAAAAGAAACGTAGAACTATTTGTTGGGGTACTTTATTGCCCCTCATTTTATGATTTTTGTACCCAATTTGTACCCGATTTTTGCTTACCGAGATTGATCAAACGAGCCTGAACCATCCTGCCCTTGGTTTATATAGATCACCTTATCTTAAGAGTTCCTGGTTAATTGTGATTTAAGTTACTTTAACTTGATAACTTTGGGTTGAGAAGAGGATACCTATGTGAAAACTACATAATACGAGTATATAAAAGAATAAAGTCTAATATTGTAATGATATAAGGAAACAACTTTGGTTTTCTTTTCCCAACTGTAACTTTTGTCATATTTATGTAATTTAGCTAGAAACAACACTACAAAAGCCTTCATTGATAAATGGACTATCCAACACAAAAAGAAATTTTCAATTCGAACCAGTACCTACTTCGTGAGATTAGCGCGTTCAAACAAACAAACTCTAGTATAGATTTAATATTAAGGAAATACGGGCATTTTCCGAGTTTTTTCGTGTTTTATGCTATCAGTAAGTAAATTGGCCGCATAAGTTGAATATAAGATGATTATAATATATAATATATACATGAACACCTTTTCCGATCCCAAAGGGCAAGTAAGTAGTCATTCCATGTTGTTCTATAATTTCACAACCAGGTACATGAGCACTTTTTACCTACACGAGAACGACGTAGCACGCAACCAAAATTTTATCATCAATACCCAACAAATAAAGAAGACATAACGCAACAATTGAATTGCAATATCATTTTACCCGTACCGAACAAGAAGCATAATCATCGATCGCAATTTGATCGGATTACGCAAGTCATTATGATCGGCGTCGGATACTCTTCTTAGGTGGAACCACAGTGGAGCGAAACGGAAATAGGAACAAATAAGAGCGGTAGACTTGCGACTTGCGAACGAGGGGGGAGGGAGGGAGGTTGTGTCACGGTCGCCGGGTCAATGAACCTGCCGAGCAACGGCAGACACGGCGAGCGCGGCAAGCACGGCCATTTGTTTTGGTTTGATGGCCGCATTTTTATTGCCAAATTAGACAGTACATCTTCCGTGCGGCATCTGCGTCGGTAGCACGAAATGTGGTCTGTGGGCCTGTGGCAGCGAATGAATCATCGAGGAGAGCCTCAACCTTGGCCTTCGAACGCTTCACCGCACCGCTTTGGCGCGCTCCGCTCCATGTAGGTATGTATATTCGAAATTCGAAGTGACATTTGACATTTATAATAATTTTGACCGATATCTTCAAAAATATACTGACTGCGTTTGTAAATTAATTGTATAGGTACTACCTGGTACTACCTATACCTTACCTGCAGACTAATTATGTAACTGTAATTACTTACCTACCAGAACTGTCATTTTTAATAGAAACAATATCCAATAACGTTATAATAAACGCCGCCATAATAAAACTACCTACTCACTAAACTAGATATAATACCTACCTACCCACTTTGCAAAAATGACCGTTCTAGTTAGCAACCAAAGTTAGATAATTAGCACCTTGGTTGTAGTACAGTATAAGTAATAGTACTAACTAAAGTAGTTGTAGTCATTGTAGATTGATAGTATTTTTTCAAGTGGCGATTTACTACTACTTTCACTTTATTTAAAAGAAGTTTAAAAGGATTAAGTTCTCATAAGTGTCAATTGGAACTCTGGAGTGCAATGTACCTATATGTAACATACTTACTAAATTATGATTCGCAATGTCAAATTTATGGAGATGATTATTTCTACAAGCTTCTAGTCACTTCTACGTCCTCTTGAAATGAACTTTCACTATCTTAAAGTATTGTTATTAATTGTATTCTAATTTACAGCTACCAGCTTAGTTGTATAAAAAAATCAGAAAGTTTTAACGTTTGTCCTATGCAAAATTTCACCCAATTCCGCTCATTGCAAGATTTCGTATAAATACCAAAAGCATACGAATATCAAATTTTCACATAAATTAAATACTGTTACTAAATAAATGTCACTGCTGCGCTATCTTTTCTATCAGAGCGATAGTGGGACAGGTTTTTTTTTTAATTTTCTGGTCAATAGTATAGGGATAGGTCAATGATATAAAAATAGCCAATAGAGCAACAGGAACACAGATATATCCTTATAGCTTTATATCCGATAATTATAATTATTTATCGAACCAAACATGAACATGGCAGCAACATCGATGTTTGGCAACGTTGCACAACATACAACTTCTTCATCTTCATTCGAGATGCAGAGTCACAGTAACATTTAAGTGAAACGTTGCTTAAGAGGACTGTGAAGTGCCAATTCATGGCTCGAGTATGCACTTTCAAAAATGCAGTTTGTTGCACACCGCTTAGAGTCGAAATTGGACCCTTTTTTGGTCACATTAGATTCAGTATACCTTAATCTATGTTTGTACGTTTAGCTTTTTTGTAATTTAGTATGATTTAGTCAAAAAAGATAAAAATGCTCGAGGTAGTTTTTATGTCTAAAATATGGATATTTAGATGCTAATCATTTATATTCTGAGCAATATTACTTCAAAATCAAAACGTACAAACCTAGATCTTCATTATATCTACAACATTTCCAAAAATAATGAAAATTGGACTATGTAAAAAGGGAAAAAAGCGTTATCGCTTTTTGTATGAAAATTTACTGCCTCGCAATCCTCAAATCATTTTGTATGAAAATGTACTGCTTTACAATCCTAAATGTTCCCCGTTATCATTAAACACGTCATGCAACATAGCGCGCAGCAAATCTTTCCTTATAGTGGATACGAGACTAATAAATTATTTGGAGGAACTACTTATCACAAATTCTTCATAACTTAAAATAACCATCCAGCCATAAATGCATAACCGTTAAAGTGACACTTTTTAACACGATTTTTGTATATAACAGTGTAAATTATTGCTAGTCAGTTGTATTGACACTAATTTTAAGGTTTATCTATAGCTATGAAAAAACGGGTTTATGACTTATATTTTTTAAAATGAAATGCCTTTACATAGCACATCATCGCGTGAAATTGCCTTTTCTTTGACGAAGCAAAATAAAGCCCATGTCTATGTTAAGATTTTTTATGATTCGTTTCAGTGCCTTTGACCATAATCTCGCCTGATGGAAAGCGAAGATGTGGCCTAAGGTGAAACACGCAAATCCGAATAGTGCCTGGTGACTCTTGCCTTGAAAATCCTCAAACTACACCTTTTTGTAAACACGAACGCAGGAAGATCATTCAGTAGTTAAGCAGTTCGCATGATGAATGCGAAAATGCTTGTGGTTGGAATGTCGAACACATACGCATAGAAACCCTCAGCTCGTTGCGTTGTCTGGGGTCATACCTATTTTTAACCGACTTCAAAAAAGGAGGAGGTTCTCAAGGTTCTTTTTTTGTGTGTATGTTATATGTTACGCGATTACGCCGCCAGTTGTGGACCGATTTTCAAAATTCTTTTTGTATTCAATAGAGTAAACCCCAAGGGTGGTCTCATGTTCACCAAAGTTAGGATCTGATGATGGGATCCCATGAAAATTGAGGAAAACCCTTAAATTTTAAGGTGTGTCCAACGTGTTTTGTATGTATGTTACGCGATAACTTCGCTAATTGTGGATCGATTTTCAAAATTCTTTTTGAATTCGATAGAGTATACTCCTGGGGTGGCCCCAAGGTCACCAAAGTCAGGATCTGATCATGGGATCCCATAAAATTCGAGGGAAACCCTAATTTAATACCAGCTCACCTTCACTAAAAAGATTGCATTCACTATAAAGTTACAAATAAAAAATATTTTAGAAAAAGTAAAAACCGACTTCAAAAACACTGAAAAGTTAAAAATAATATAAGAATAGGTACAGACAACATCACACTTCTATATTGAAGTCGGTGCCAAATTTTAAGACTTTCTAGGAGATCATCGTTTGGCACCGACTTCAATATAGAAGTGTGATGTTGTCTGTACCTATTCTTATATTATTTTTAACTTTTCAGTGTTCTTGAAGTCGGTTTTTATTTTTTGTAAAATATTTTTTGAATCATTAGTCTGGCATCGAGCTCGAGCGAGCGAGCGAGCGTGTCGAGCGTCGTCGTCGTTGTGCATAATTTTCTATTGATTTTTGTTACTTTTGCGATGAAAATCGATAGATAATTACGACAAAAATCAATATTGTTTTCATTTACATCGAAAACAAAATGATAATCATATAAATCGAATGCAGACGAGGCTCGACGAGCAACCGTTGAGTGCTCATCGAGCCGTCGAGTGCTCGGCTGACGACGACGACGAATGATTCAAAAATAGAGACCCTGCCCCCTAGCATGACCACCGAAACACGATATGATAAAACGATATATCGATATGAACTGTAAAAAAAGTTGTATTTTTCAGCTATCTTGAAGTTTTGAGTATGTTTTAGATATTGTTATTTTGGGTATTATTAATATATTAATGTCGATTAAATTTCACGGAACCCATTACGCAACATATTTTGACAGTTCATATCGATTTATCGTTTTATCATATCGTGTTTCGGTGTTCATGCTAGTTGGGAAACGGTGCTGGTGATATTGATCATAATAGGTTGGGGAAAAAGTTTCTTCGCATTTTTTAAGAAAATTCAAAACATTTTTTAATATAGTTTATTTACATTTAACTAAAGTATGTAGGTACCATTTTGTTCGATAACTTTTTGCCATCTTGTAGGTAGGGACATGATCCCATTGCTATAGAAGTTTTGGGACTTCTGGTCAAAATACCGCGACAAGTGGTTTTGGCAGTCCTTTCGTGATGTTAACCTGACACTGCCTAAAGAATTCTGAAGAGACCGAAACAGGTGGAAATCTGAAAATGCAAGGTCAGGACTATACGGCGGATGCATTAACACCTCCCAGCCAAACTCTCTTAATTTTTGCTGAGTGGCTAAAGATGTGTGAGGTCTAGCGTTATCATGATGAAAAACCACACCCCTTCTGTTGATTAATTCCGGCCGCTTTCTCTCAACTTCTTGCTTTAATCTCATCAGTTGTTCGCAGTAGAGTTCAGAATCGATGGTCCTGCCTGGTGGTAACAGCTCATAATGAATAATGCCCTTCCAATCCCACCACACACACAGCATCACCTTGTTGCGAGTTAACCCGGGTTTCGCCACAGTCTGTGAAGCCTGACCGGCCTTTGACCACGACCTTTTTCGCACGTTCTTGTCGTACGTGATCCACTTTTCATCACCAGTTATCAGCTTCTTCAAAAATGGTTCGGTTTCATTACGTCGTAATAAAGAATCACAAATGAGTACACGGTTCATTAGGTTTCTTTCAGTGAGCTCGTGAGGTACCCAAATGTCGAGCTTTTTTGTGTACCCAGTTTTTTTCAAATGCGCCAAAACTGTTTTGTGGTCAATTCCCAGTTCTTCAGCTACGTCGTAACTACTGACATGCCGATCTTGCTCCACTTTTTCAAAAATGGCATCCATTTTATCTGTAATAGGGCGACCAGAGCGACGTGCATCTTTGACATCAAAATTTCCGGATTTGAAAACGCTTAAACCAAATTTGTGCTACTCTCACAGACACTGCACTAGGTCCATAAACATCGCAAATTTTTTTCGCGGCTTGCGTTGCATTTTTACCTTTTTTGTAGTAAAATTTTAAAATGTATCGAATTTCTTCATTAGATTCACTCATCTTGGCGGTACGAAAAACAAATGAAAATCACACATTTTCCTAATTTGAATTTGGAATTATGTTCTTTAAAATTTAAACTTTCAATGATACCAAAACCAGCCAGTATAGCCAAAGAGATTTTATTACAAGTTTATACATACTATAATGCGAAAAGACTTTTTCCCCAACCTAATATGTAAGTCCTACGCCTATATTAGTTCTTAATACGAAAACGCTTACGATTACGCTTCTGAAGATACTTTACAAATTTTTAACCGACTTCAAAAAAGAAGGAGTTTCTATATGCGACTGCCTTAGTATGAATGCTCTAAAGCGACTGCATGTATTTTTTAATATGTTCACCCGATTTTAAAAATTCCTTTTGTTATCGAAAAAGTATACTCTTCAGATGGCCCATTGTCACCAAGTCAGAATCTGATGATAGAATCCCATGCAAAATTTCAGCTCAATCGGAAACCAAGAAATGGGTCAAATTTAACATGTAAGATTTCATTACAGACACCGGACAGGTGAAAGTAAATAAAAGCTTGTAACAATTAAAACCGACTTCAAAATCACCAAAAAGTAAATAAGAATATACATATTACAATACAACAACACATTTTAATATTGAAGTAGGTTTTGTTGATCATTTTTACTTTCTATACTCAAAAACGTACACAAATCGAACAATTCAAATCAATCAGAACCAACACATGTTGGTATCGAGAACTCAAACCGCCCAGAATGGAAGCGAGCAATAAATTACAACTATGATTAATCCACCGTGTGTATTCAGTAACATTATAATCAATCACTCAGCGATTAATGATTTGGTTCAAAGAAATGAACATAAAAAACAGGTGAATGGTTTTATGTGTTAATCAATACACAAATATGAGAGCTGTACATTAGTGCGAATATTAGAACAAATTATCACATCATTATTTGTGTGGTTATTATATGTATACAAGTGTTATAAATTAATTAGCATTAACTGCATTAGAAAGAATGATTTATCAATGTTAAAAGTATTGCAATATGTAAGTAGGATTGTTAAAACATCAGATAATGAATTGATTGATGAATGACTGAATATGTTATTAATGTTAGATCACTCGCAATTAATGAATTCTACCACATTATTTAATTTAATACTCGCACTTGTATTTGATATACAATCGTTGCTATAACAAAATAACACATTCAAAATTATACAAATAATTATAATCAAACATTGTTTCTGAACCTGTCATGCCCCCGTAGCACGTCCACCAAAACACGATATGATAAAGCAATTTATCGCGGTGAACTGTCAAAATACGACGAAACCCTATTGTATTTTGACAGTTCACCGCGTTATACCGCTTTATCATATCGTGTTTTGATGGACGTGCTAGGGGGGCTGGGGTGTAATTTGGCTCGTTGGTCGTTTCGGCCTACGCGATGTTCGGCCCGCGGGACGAAACGACAGTTCGATTATTTTTTTATTTTCTATTGGTCGTTTCGGCCCGTTCAAGAAATGAATAGAAAATTTCGTGTTTAAAAGTACAGTCGAGTAAAAAGTCATAGGGCTAAAAAATGATACACCATTATTAGATGACACTCATAAGTTTAATCACTGTCTTACAAATGTCTTATGAATAATGTTTTTATTTGATGTTAACTGATATAATAATATTGTATTTTAGAATTATTTTTTGTTAATTACCTTCCTTCCCGCATGGAACAATAACGGCTCAAATATCTTTATCACATGATTACTATTTTCGTAGCATAGGAATAGATTTTCATCTCCAAGCATCATATTCAAATTTTGTGTCAGCACATAATATCTGTTCTCGACCGATCGGTTGATCTATCGTTACCAGCAAAAGACGGCCACTAGGTATTTATTCAAACTTTAAAATGTATACAATAAAAAGTAACGTTAGCTATTAGTAGACGTTAAAAAAGCAATAACAATAAAAGCAAGGTCAGGTTCAAGACGTTGTAATTAGCATTTCGTGTACAAAATACATTAAAGACAAAATACAGCTATTAAAAAGCATCAAAGAACATGTAGTGACAGAACAAAATTAATGCTGTGTCAATTTTGCAATGAAATTCTTATCACTTCACTTTACTACGTATCACAGTTAGGCCTCTTTAGACGAGAAGGAATTGGCCTAATATATTGGATTACGCTGTCCAGACTATTTGGTCAAGGGCAGAGATAATGGACCAATAGCAATGATTTAGGTTTAAATAAATCAGGTGTATCTAAATTACAAATAATTTTGCTGAAGAAAATAAGAGCTTAATTAGAGATCATCGACGAAAATTTTTCGTATGTTATCATCAAAAGGCGGCACAAGGTCGATAGAAGCCGTTGGAACGCGGGACAACACCATTTAATAGGGACTGTCCCAGTGGAATCGCGATGGTTTGCTAACTATATGTCTATATCTTATGATGTAGTTTAATATTATAACAAAATACTTTTTATAAACAAACTTGTATAAACAAACAAGGGGGATTGAAGCCGTCCCAACAACTATCGACCTATATCGGTTTTGTCTGCCCTATCGAAGATCTTGGAGATATTGATAAATAACCGTCTTATGGATTTTCTCGAAAATCGGCACTTCTTATCCCCATGTCAATACGGGTTTAGATCGGGTAGGTCTACAGCTGACGCTGTTCACGATCTCACGGATCACATTGCTA
Source organism: Schoenobius gigantellus (assembly GCA_963935595.1). Taxonomy (NCBI): domain Eukaryota; kingdom Metazoa; phylum Arthropoda; class Insecta; order Lepidoptera; family Crambidae; genus Schoenobius; species Schoenobius gigantellus. The sequence goes on along the minus strand of OZ012547.1, from coordinate 26,830,450 downwards.
GAGCTCTAGACGGGGGGAGGAAGTGCTTGACTATCTTTCTTGACCTGGCAAAGGCTTTCGATACGGTCTCGGTCCCGATACTCTTGGACAGGTTGGAAACTTTGGGAATCAGAGGTAACCAGCTATTTTTTGTTCCAGAGCTATTTCTCAAACCGCACTCAGTCCGTTGTTATAAATGGAAAAGTTAACTCTGCACTTCCAATTAAATATGGTGCCCCACAGGGAAGCATTCTCGGTCCTACCTTATTTTTAGTGTACATTAATGAATTATATTCCCTTAGTATCCCAAGCTGCAAAATTATATCATATGCAGATGACACCGCTCTTATCTTCACAGCTGACACATGGGAGGAAACATTCCGTCGAGCGCAATCCGGGTTTCATCATGTTTCTCTTTGGCTCCGCAATAGCTTACTTACCTTAAATGTCAAAAAGACCACCTACATCACTTATTCTATCAACAACATTCCCTAAAATACCTTAGATAACCTTCACCTCATTGCTCACTCTCATACAGATTCAATTCCCAATCCTTGTGACTGTCCTCCTCTTTCTTTAACGAACTCGATTAAATACCTAGGTGTTATGATAGATAATAGGTTCTCATTTCAACCTCATATTAATATTACTTCTAGCAGACTTCGAAAGCTTATGTTTGTTTTCAAAAGTCTCCGGCACGTGGCAGATCCGATTCTTATCAAGAGAGTTTATATTGCAATGTGTCAGGCTCTCTTGATCTATTGCGTAACTTCATGGGGAGGTGCCTGTAAAACTGTTCTCATCAGGCTTGAAAGAGCCCAAAGAGCGGTCCTTAAGGTTTGTACATTCAAACCCTTACTCTTCCCTACCTTTGAGCTCTTTCAATACTGTCAGGTCCTAACCGTTCGCCAGCTATTTGTCTTGCAGACAGTATTAAAACAACACCATCTTATCGAGTATGATCAAAAAGTAACACAAAGCCGACGGAACCACTTAGTCGCTAACTCATCGTCATTTAAAACTCGGTTCTCACATCGCTTTTTTTGTTATCTGGGCCCATTCCTATACAACGCACTCCATAGACAACTGGGCATCTACTCCTTATCTAAATTCCACTGCAAATCCAAAGTCTCCGCTTATTTACAAGATTTAAGTTACTCCGAAACCGAAAACTTCATTCATCCACATAGGTAATCATAATTAACAAAATCACTCATATATATATTTATATTATATAGGTATGTATAATGGCTTCGGCTGTCAATGTATACACATCCACCACCATACACAAATTTACAATGACGCGCACACACACAAACACACACACACACACACACTCACACACACATACACATACACACACACACGTGGATAGAGCATTGAATTGTCACCTATTCCGCAATTTATAGTTTCCTTATATGGCATCAGTTTGTTCTCCATACACATGACCTTCACATGACTGATGTTAACTTTGAAATGTAATGTGCCCCCGGACCACATCGAGAGAGGAGAGTACTGGCACTCTGTAATACAGGCTAACCACCACAATATTGTTAAGGCTTAGATTGTAAGAGAAAATAAAGATTTATTATAATTATTATTAAAACTTTTGGAAAGCATTAATGCAAAGTTTCCAGACCTGGCATTAAACAGATGGTCCATATTCTAAAAAGTCAAGGAAAAATGAGGATTTTACACTGTTTGTGTCTCAAAATTTCCCAGTAAAAGTAAAATGATCGATATAATTTATTCAAGCTTTAGCTAGATTGATCCTTAAACTTGACTATCGAAGCATTTTTATCAGAATCAGATTACTTTCATAGTTTTATTTTTTCAGGATTGGAATGAATCACAAATTTTAACTGTTAATTTCATTGACTAAATGGTCGAATATACTAATTAATATTTTTTTTATTTTGTTATTATATTCTTTGGATAAGGTTACACTTTCTGCCAAAAACCTTTCGTTACAAAATTGCTTTTACTATTATTTTAAGTATTTTATTGTTATATAAAATGGATATAGTCAGGGAAATTTGAAAAAATTGTCCGGTTAAGTCAGAGATTTTTTTTGATCTTTAGCAGTGGAAACCCTGTTAAATCATATTATACCAGCTGCTCACGAAAATAGATTGAGACGCCACCACGAAGTACGAGTATGAATAAAAAGTGTGTATATTTACGTCGCCGGTGTAAGTATCTACTCAAAAATAATTTATCATGCAAAAATATCTCAGCGACGTAAGTTAACTGATTTAAATCAACAGCTGGAACTAGTGTTAGCGTTCCGAAGTAACGAGTTAGAGTTTGAGCAATTTATCGCCTAAACAATTAAGAGTTATATGGCCGGTGTAAAACTGTAATCTCGCGGTTGCGATCCGATTTTAGTGGAAAATTAGGATTTTTTTATACTTTAATTATATCAGTACACGATTCTTCGATGTATTGCGGGGGATAAAAATGTTTTCCTTTATGAAACAGGCAGTTATCGGTTGCACATTTATTAGTTTAGTGTTAAATAGTGACCTTAAATTAATATATTATTTATTATCACCACAATCAAATTTAAAATTAAACATTAAACATTAATAACTGCACAAAATATTAGCTTCTTTTAATCAAACTCACATAATATGCGTAAATATCTGAGTTCCGTGACTGACTAGACTGTATCTGTTATTCTGTTGTTGAATTTCGAATAACCACCTATTTAAAATTATGTTCTGCGTTCCGATAAAATATATTATGTTATTATTAAGCAAACCAGAAGTTTACTAAAAATTTCTGAATTCTTCCCACGTTGATACTTTCTTCTTGATTGATTACATCTAAATCAATAAAATGTTATTTCAGAGCACATTAACTTTGAAAAATCAAACTTGTAAGCAATGCCATCAAAAGATTTGACCGTTTATTATAAAGCGTTATTATGTCACACTTTTTCATATATTTAGCGGCGACACATGTAGGCGTCACCGCACGAACGACTTGTACTTTAGGCTTATCAGATACTTTTAAAGACAAATTACCGAATACTAATGTGTAGTTCAGTTCTATTAGGAATTTGATAAGTACTTAAGTAATAAAAGAGCACCTTCGACCTATAATAAATTATCTTTATAATACCACCAGTACATTGTCATACGAAAAATCCAAGTTCGACACGCATGAATCTGTGATAGCAATGCGAGTAATATAAAGTGCACTTATTAAGACATTATTTCAGTCGAAAGATGACCACTATTCCACACAAACCCTTTCCAAGGATCTTCAAGAGTAAGCCAAGGCCCTGCACCACTCGCATTTAGCAACTTTCCGCGAACTTCCTCTCATAGTCGGATCACCTAGCAATGCACCACACTATTGTTTGGACTATGCCGGTACCTGTAATACTCCCCCAGATTTATTCATTTCTAATTCACACGCTGTTTTCTAAATCCAATCAAATAGTAAGAAAAAAAATTTCTAGCATAGCTCATTCCATTGCCATTTTGATGACCTTAAGTCATCTTGTGAGGCCCGCACCGTAAAATCCCCATGGAAAGAGTGTGTGGAACTCCACGTCACAGTATCGTGAACACCTCTACGGGCATATTTGAGTGGCGACGAGCCTGCGCAGGCGCAGATTGCTTTGCTCGGGCGAACCAAATCGGTCTAGTCCTTACTGCCCTATCGTGGGACAGTCTGGGCTTCCCTCTCCATCAAATCTTATCAGGTCCATTGTAAGGTGTCCCGTCTCAGTTCCTTAGGTGATTGATCACATGCAACATGCGCATGTTAAAGACAATTACAAAACAATAATATGCACCTACTATATTTGTAAGTATAATAAGAATAAAATTTCTCAAACAAGTAAGGAATCACATTTATTTTTAAGCGATGTTGTGTTACAACCCAGCCTCCTGTCAAATTATTGTGTTTGGCCGTAATTCAAAAACTCGCGGAAACGTCAGCGACCGTGGCCAAGGGCGACTATTCCCGAACGCACTGTAAATTTGCCGAATATTATATTGCCTTGTACAAAATCATTAATATCACAGGAGGATTCCTGTGATCTTATTCGTAATTGGAACACGTTATCATTTCGTTTAATCCTTTGTCTCTTTTACGTTAAGCAAAAGAAGCACACTCCGCTTGCTTGCGATCAATGATTTCGACGATCTCATTGGATAACTCGTTATCTAATAACTTTTTAACTTTATCAGAGCATTTGCCTAGAATACCATGATTTAGGACATAATACTAAACTATTCAATAATGGAAATTGGGAAATCCTAGGCTCCATCTCACAGAAAAGTATATTTATAAATTAAAACAGAAGTTAAATTTCGTCACAAGTTTAAGTCAATTTATTGTAAAGTCCACTAAATTTATCAACGCCGAATCACAATATTATTTAGGGCCGATTCTCACTATAATGCCGTCCACAGTTCATTCTCGGTACGATCTTGGTCTCGTAAAATATAAAGTAAGAAATATAATGTGCATTCATACCCGCAACAGTCAAGTTTCGCTCGAATCCCATTCCAGTCACGATCAGTCTCGAAGAAATTTTGTTTGAGCGAGATTAAACTTGTCACAATACGACCGAAACTTTACCAGACCGAGATCGGACCGAAAACGAACTGTGAACGGCATTATTGTGTGGATCGGCCCTAATATACCAAGCCGCGACACCGCTTCCGTTCTTTCCATGGATGTCGAGGAGTCAACTTCCGGCCAGCTTCAATATTCCATCTATCTGTGGATTTGGTTACTAGCGATAGATGTTTGACATTAGCTCCATACAAAATAGGTCAAAATTCTATCTTCAGTAAACAAATCCACTGATAGATATGATATAGAAACCGATCGTTAGGGAATTTACCGCAATTACACCTTTTTGAATAATATAACTCTTCTAGAGTCTTGTTCTAGTTCTATTCGTAAAGGTAGAACAAAATCTCTAGAAACAAAACTCCTCACTAACCCTTTTACCCTATGTGTACGAAGACTCACAAAGAAATTATAAACGACAATAAATAGCCTTTTCTACAATTAAGCTGTCATGAATTTCCATATGAACGTATAAGTTGTGAATAATATCTTTTTTTTTTTCGAGTACAGCGACAGTTGACCGACGAAACCACTCAACTATCCAATTAAAAGACCACTTACCTATTCCACTGGCATAACGTATCGTATGCGTCACCACGCTTTTAAATGGATTGCCGTGATGTAACTTCAGACTGTATAGCTTTATGCCGATGTTGTAGACATAGGCGTAGGTAAAACTTTTCGATGGGCGGTGTCCAGATTGAAGATTTTAATTTCCCTAGTGTATAGGTACACTGAAAACCATTGTATCTTTAGAGTATAAGTTGATTTATAATGGGGGGTGTCCGGACCCCAAGCCCTACCTATGCCAATGGTTGTAGAAATAGGCTGGATAGGGACAATGAATTGTCAATTACGGATAAGGTCACAGATAAGGTTCTAAACAAATTCGCAAACACTCAGGTTCAGTAAGGATATTGTAAGCTTTGTATGTCTCACGTATCCATCCATCTAACTTCTGCGTTTTATGGTAGCAGTTTTTTGCACACAACAAGGAAACTCGTGGCCTCCACCATCTCATCTGATGGTAAGTGACGATAAGCCTGAAAACGGAAGCGAGCTTCACCCGGACTCTGTCACAACTGAGGACTTGACTGCCTAACCACCACCAGCCAAGCAGAAAACACCTACCCCGATAAGGAATCGAACTCCTGAACATTAGATCACGGAGGAGGGTAAGGCGGAGTTATATTGTATGTGGAAAATGCTTGCTGGAGCAAATATCAGTCTATTTTACGGTAAGATATTTAAAAAAACAAAGAACTCTCAACTACTTGAGCTATGTACCTAGAATATGGAGTGCCGATAGTTATTGCTTACTTCAGACACTGTTAAAAATCTTGGTCTAATTATGGACTACAAGTACAAACCCCAAATTAATGAAGTAAGTAAACGTATACTATACACTTCTCGTTGCACTCTCTCAAGCGTCTCCAATATTTACTTCTTTTCCAAACTATGCAGATATATGCTCGCACAAGCTCTTTTGATTCCCATATTAGATTTTGCAGATGTTTGTTTTTTGGACTTGAATGACGATCTGCTCGATAAACTTGAACGCCTTCAAAATTTGGCGATACGTTTCATTTTTGGTCTAAAGAAATATGATCGCATTTCCCAATATCGGAAAGAATTAAAAACTATTTAAGATCCTCAGAGATCCCAATGCCCCGCCGCCGCCTTATCTCAGTTCCCGTTTCAACTTCCCTCTCGCCCTATGCGCTCTAACCATACCAGAAAGATCGATCTCCCCATATCCAACACAAACTTCCTTCTCCGCTCCTTTAAGCTCCGGTAAGTGATTCCACGCCCAATTGTAGAATCACTTACCGGCCACTTTACAACAATGCTCTTCTGTGGAGTCATTTAGGGGTAAACTGAAGCAACACTTCCTTTTGCAGCTTAAAGCTTCAAGATATGGCACTGAAATTACTGGGTACCGTGACTTTACATTTTAAGTCACAAGTTGGCAACGTATACTGTGGTTCTTGTGGGGGTTGCAGTTTTGCTGCGTATCTCACAGGAACCACATGTATTATAGGTGACTGTTACCACTTACCATCAGGTGGGCAGTTTGCATGTAAGCCAACTTAATTGCAATAAAAAAAACCTAATTTGTTATCTTCATCATCTTATCTTTTATTGATTTAGTTTTATATGGATATTACCTATGTATATATTTATCTTTATAATATCAATAATTACTTATGTTTATTTTATTATGGTGTCTCCCATTAATAAAATAGAATCTCTCACGCAAACACAGGTTTGTTGGTAGAGATCTCTTTTAGAGATAAGTCCACCTTTGCATCATTGTTAACCCGACTTCAAAAAAAGGAGGTTCTCATTTGACCTGTACATACATGTTTGTATGTATGTTTGTCCGCGATTATCTCGTGTTTGGTTGAATCGAGTTTGATGCGGTTTTCGGAAAAGTATTTGTTACATTTAGAAGGTTTTGATACTTTTTATAAATTAACTAAAAATATAAAAATTATTTTTTTTACAAAAAATAAAACCGACTTCCAGAACACCAAAAAGTCATAAATAATATAAGAATACAAACAACATCACAGTTCTATATTGAAGTCGGTGCTAAGCGTAGAGCATAAGGTGCCTAGCTATGATCACCTGGAAAGTCTTAAAAAATATAAGAACAATTAATGTAAGTACTTAGTTAAAATTTGGCACCAATTTGGCACCAACTTCAATATAAAACTATGATATTATTTGTATTCTTATATTATTTATGAGTTTTCGGTGTTTTTGAAGTCGGTTTTACTTTGTGTAAAAATAAATTATTAACTTGTGTTTCCTTAGATATGTGTTTTTTGCAATAAGAGTAAATATATAAAGACCAATTAACGTTATATAGACTAAATATACCGGGTGTAACTGAACACCCCAATAACATTTAAGGGGCATATAAGTTAGATACTAAATGGACCTTCGGTGCTTGTCTGAGACCTGGAACCCCAATACTTTCAGGGTTATTTGATTTTAAACTGAAAGCAAAAACTTTCAAGTGACAACCATAATCAGCTCTTAACACAAAAGAAATTTAAACACAAAATAACACGTGACAGACGTGAGCGTAGTATTCCTCCTACGCTTACGTAGGGCTCTCGGCACTTAATACCAAACAATAATTTATTTAGTTTGTATGATGTGAGCGTAGTATTCCTCGTACGCTTACGTAGGGTTGTCGGCACTTAATACCAAAAAATAATTTATTTAGTTTGTATGGGAAAAAAAGTTAAGTTTGTTAGCCCTAATATTTTTCCTACAGAATCTCTACTTCTGATGGTTACATACCCTTAAATGTTATTGGGGTGTTCAGTTACACCCTGTATAAAGTTAATTTTTCATTTCTGGATTTAAAGACTATGAGAATGTCACAATTCTATTATTTGACAATCTTTTGCAACGAACTCGGCGCGAACGAGAAAAAGCAAAATGTAGCTAAAATCGAATAATCGACACCTCTAAAGCCGCAGGCGGAAGGCCTTAAAAAACATTCCGTAATTTACAATATCACAGAAAACTAGAGAGAATATTATATTGTTCTGTGCAGAAAACGCACCTTTTTTTTATGGAGGGAAGATACATTTACGGTATTCAACAAGGGACTTGAGCTGACTAGGCCACCCCAAGGATATGCCGGACTCGGGTAGAAGACTCAATACCGGCTAAAAACCCTCCAGATACTTCTACCTCCGTAGAGACACCATCGGGAGTGCAGAAAACGCACCTAGCCACAAGTTACATAATAACCGATATCGGTAAACGCAAGCACATGTGAACTGTGAGCCAAAAGTTACATAATAACCGATATCGGTAAACGCAAGCACATGTGAACTGTGAATATTGGCCTCAATAATTATTGATTTCAAGCTCTGCTAGCATTGTGTCTGCGATTTCAGAACGCGGAATACAAAGAAATAAAAGAATTCCTGTGCTCTTTGTACCGTACGTATTGGAAGGTGGTGCTGGTAAATCAATTGCCTTTGGCAGAAAAAAATGAAAAAATTCGTCTGCACGTGAACGAGAGGGAGGGAAGCCATCTTCGTCCCATTGGGCTGCTTTTCCCCCAGGGTTGTGCAGCTATGATGCGAAGGTGTGAAAGCTAAGCTACAAATGTAACCGTTTCCAGTGATGCTACTGCTACCCTGCTCTGCAAATAACTTTGCCACTCGCGACCATCCATAGCACTCCCGTTTGAACTAATGGTAATTATACAATGTCGGTGGACCAATGAATATGACTGTGGAAACTAAACGCATCCATAGTAACGTAACATATCACATATGTGGTGAAATGCATGCAAAGTAAACAATTTCTGGCATTTTTGATGACAGTAACGAAAATATTAGGAAGGGCTCAACTTAGGCTCAATACAGACGGACTGCATCTCAACTGCACTTCGACTGCAAAATTGTAACTTGAATACAGTGTACCTGATGAAACTGTTAACCAGTTGCGGTAAGCGTTTCATATCAGTCGTACTTACTCCATTCAAACTGCAATTTTGCAGAAAAATGCAGTCCCTCTGTATGTATTGAGCTTTATGCATGTGAACCCTTGGGAGAATTGAATAAGGCGAATGCTTACAGTGAATACCTACGCCATTTATTAGACGACATTAAAAGAAAGCCCTTAAATCCGTATTTCAAATCCCACTTGCTCCATTCCACTGCCGAGTTTGAACTACTCCGAAAGTATCTAAATCGAATTTAGTTCTAAGGGATGAAGTGCCTACCGACGAAATCGTTCTATTCCAAAAATGTTATAATATTATGTATATCAAAGATATCAATCATCATTTTTAATTGATGAAATCATCAATCATCATTTTTAATTGATGAAATCATCAATCATCATTTTTAATTGATGAAATCATCAATCATCATTTTTCTGGTTTTGTTATTTACTCGTATATTGTACCTAGATATGGTCTATAGACTACGAACAAATATAAGTTTAAATTCACAGCTATTTTTGTTTGCAATCAATAACTCGATCGTGCCTAATATGATAACATATTTTAGAATAGTGACCAGTCACTTGACTACAATATAAACAAACAGTTAACTATTGTTTGATAAAAAGTAATCTCCGATACTTACGCTTACTTCTTTTTCATATTTCACGCTTTTTCATGCAAACTTTTCATTCTGATTGTATATAAAAATAGGTATACAATCATAATGAAAAAGTATCTGAATCCATTAACACAGACTAGTGGCATGCATGTCTTTTATACACTTATACTATTAAGTTTCTCTTTAGAAAAGGAGTTGTCTAAGCTTGTCACATAATTCAAAAACGTAAATTGTGTCAATTTACGTAACAAAAATAAAAATTTGAAACCTTGCGTTTTCTATATTATTATTGTCGTTAATGTATTTTCAGACCTATGGTTTTATATAACTTGCTAACAACCACAATCATAGAACAACAAATAAACTCACTGACACGTTTGTTTTATATCCAGTTGAATAAAAATCTCCCTTTAATTTGAATTGATAATCTGACGTCATCCATACTGAGCTTTTTGTTGGAACTACGTATATACAGGGTGTCCCAGAAGCCGACGTCAAGCCGAAAGCAGGCGGTAGACTAACTCATATAATGTTATCAGAAAAAAAAATCTAATTCGCCTATTTAAAAAAAAATGTAACATTAAAAAAAATGGATAAAATTTACACCCTGTGACGGTTTTCTCACTGTTGTTGCTACAATTCTTGACTTTTCTAAACATTTTCTTTTGTTTTGTAATCCTGAATAATGTTTCTGTATACTCTAATCTAAAATTTAAAGCCAGCTGCTCCAAATTAGAAGAATATGCCATTTTTATCTAAATTAAATATTCAAAATTAATTTTTCTAAGTCACCTATTTAAAAAAAAATAATGCTTGTTTTTTTTTTTTAATAGGTGACTTAGATTTTTTTTAAAATTTTTCTGATAACATATATGAGTTAGTCTATCACCTGCTTTCGGCTTGACGTCGGCTTTTGGGACATCGAAGTTCAAAAAAAATCTTCTCATGGATGTATTATTAATTCAAATTAAATTATCAATAACAGACGGCAGAAATAACAGTGAGCTTTTCGCTGCTGCACTTGAGAGCTGGCAGCCGCCTGTATTAATGGTGTGCACCTCGGCAGCTGACGTGACCCACAAAACTAGGTTACGTGCGAATGCGGATGCCCCAAACCGAACATCCCCGGGAACGGGAAATTTAATAATTAAAACATTTTCTTTATCTCATGACCCAAAAAATCGATAAAATCCTCCGAAATCTTAAGTGAATTTTTATTCTTATGAAAAACGGAACCCTTACAGGACTACCTCGTTGTCCTTTTGCTCAGGAATGCCTGAGATGTCAAATTGAGACTTATATCAAATGTATCTTTCTGCTGTGCAAAAATCAAACGAGTAAGATGCGTGAATTCAACGCTATCAAAATATGTTACATTTTCTCATAGAAGGTGCATAGAAGTCACATATTTTGCGATTTTACAACAGCATGAAAAACCTAGAATCATGAAATTTGGCATTCTTGCCAAATGCTTCCACAAACTAAGGATTGCTTAAGTGTCAATTAGGACCATTTTACGAATATTCATACCAAGTTTTCAACTAGAATAATTGCATATTATTATGATGAATTGCACTCTATTCAGAGAAATTCCATTGGAATAGCCAATACGTGTTGTGTAGTTAGCATGCTAGCTAGGTTAATAGCAAGTTTGCGTGTTCTTTCGTTAGAACATAGCATGCTACGCTAATTTAAGTTTACGTGTTCTGTAGTTAGCATGCTGGGTTCTATAGTTAGCATGCTACGCTATTGGCAAGTTTACGTGTTCTGTATGAAACATGCTACGTTAATAACAAGTTTACGTATTCTGTAGGAAGCATGCTATTCTAATAACAAGTTACCGTGTTCCGTAGTTAGCATGCTGCGCTGATGGCAAGTTTGCGTGTTCTGTTGGAAGCATGCTATAGGCTAAAAGTAAATTCGCATGTGCTGAAGTTAACATGCTAGGCTAATAGCAAGTTCACGTATTCTATAGTTGGCATGCTTAGCTAATTCACAGCCAATTTACATATTCTGCTCTTAACATGCTAGGGTAATAAGAAGTATACTTGTGTTCAACACATAAAATTTCGACTACTGGGTACGGGTATCTCTTGAAACGAGAAGGAATTGGGCTACTAGGTATATCACGCTAGCCGAGGTTGCTGTATAGTTTTCTTTCAAGTTTCTCATTTCTTGACAGAGGTGTGTTTGCGATAAACTCCCCATGTTGCCTCTTATGACATCGATAGGAACTAGCAAAGGAAGCAGAGACCGTGCCTTGCCATGCCAAAATCCGTCAACGCACAGATAAGTTAACGTGTATATAATAAAGATAAGTTAAGTTTTCTCGAAATGAAATATTTTATTAATAATATTTCATTTCGAGAAAAAAATCAGATTTCGTTCTCATTTTCCAAATAATTATCTTCTTTGGTCTGAACATTAAAAATGTTTTCATTAGCTTTCTTGTCTTAAACTTCCTTAAATAATATCTGACGTCAGATAAGTGGAGCCATTACTTTCTTTATAATAAAAAAAATACAATGAGCTGTAAATGTGCAATACAAAAATAAACAATTGATATAGCGTTTCCGAGCAGTCGTCTTACGTGAATCATTGCTACAATAAGATTAGAAGACGCATCATTATTATTAGTCAGTCGCGTAATGTTCTTCTTAAGAAAACAGAAAACATCAAAAAGAAAGTCTTTTTACGTGTAATAGAGAACTAACCAAGATAATTAACTGTCGTTAGAATATCCAGCACCTACAATGCATGATTTGTTTAGTTTAAAATTCATTAAAGGCTTTTCAATGCCGAAGCAGATCTAACGTTAGGTTTATTTTGTTATGATATCATCACCTCATCCCATAAACGTCCTACTATTGGACACAGATATCCCCTTAGACGAGAAGGAATATGAGGCTGTCCACCTGATGGTGAATAGCAGTCGCCTAGTCGCATACCTGCAAGTGGTTCCCAAAAGACTTGCAAATCTAGAATCCCTACAAAGACGCAAATATAAATTGCCAACTTGTGTAACCAGTTATTTCACTACCTGTTTTACCCTTCAAACAGAAACACAGCAATCCAAGCACCGCTTGGCAGCAGGAATAGGTAAGATAGAGATACCCATGCAGACGACTGTGATAAACTGTTGGTATCACCAACAAATATATTTTTATCATGTGGCAACACATCTTTTTTTGTTCTCTTCGACCGCGTCCATGACGATATTGAGAGATATATCAAATTTAATAATGTGATATATCTCTCAATAATATCTGATCTGATGCTATCAATCAACATGACTGGAATTCCTGATCCAGAGACGCAGGGCAATCCTGGCAACCAACGGGGATCTGAAGATGCCTTAAAACTTTGGTTTTCCATCAGAATCCTAACTTACGTCGCAAACTTCACAATCGTAACCTCGAGCGCACACAGCGTGTTGAATCAGCGCTGACTAACCTTTCACAGTGAGATGCACTTTTTGTACCAGAACCAAAACCGTATTGCACAAAGGGAGCCAGTAGTTAACTGTCTGTCCATTTGAGAAAACAATCGTAACTCGTTTATCTGGTTTGTCTTCGTTTATTCTTCGAAATTCATCGTTGGGGCGATGGCCGGTTAGTCAAAATACCGCCGGTTTTATAAACTTATATGGTTTATTGGCTTCTTAAAAGTATTAAAATGAAAATGCAAAGGCATAGTTTTTGAGGAAACCAACCCTCTACTGTTTGTGTGTTATGCAGTCAAGCACACAACTTACGACGTGCGAATTGATATGTCGCACAGTGCGTGTAAATGTTCTGCGACTCAAAGCCCAATTCATAAATTGAATATTAAAGACAACTGTTTTATTTGATGCATTAAATTTGGAATAGCGTAACCAAACTTTGCGTATCTTCGCAAAAAAATATATACAGCGTGTTCTCGGGCGACACGGCATTCTGCTGTTTTAGTTTATGGAAATGCCAATGGCGCTTTTTTGTCGAGCTACCATCAAATGAAGCTTTTCTTCGATATAAGTACCTATTCGTACTCGAGTACCTACTTGATATAAATATCAGTTTCATATCTCTACGCTTTCCTGAGAAAAAGTGGGAAAAGGATCTTGACTAGAGTTGCTAGGTGTCCCGATTTTGATGGGTATGTGAATGTGTGATTATGTAAAATGAGGGTTGAATGGGACGTGTAGTCGAATCGTTTTTCACCAGATAACAAACATTGTACAATCTTCCATAATAAAGTAGTGACTTAATTATCTTGGCATAATTATCCCTAAAACAATTGAAATAAATACATATAACGCACTACGCTGTATGTATGGACCCTTTAGATGCAGAAAACCATATACGCGAAACACCAACTCTTGGTTTTGTGGTTTTTTGCGGCTAAGTTGAAATAGATTCGTCAAATACCAACGAACGCAAAACACCTATAACGGCTCCGTTTGCTTTTCCACGGGGAAAAAAAACAAAAAGAAACATCGCAATTTTGATCAATCGGCCAATCAAAGTTAAAATCGACTTTCTTATGTTAAAATCTAGTTATTTTTGCTGTCCTTACTTGAAAGTTATAATCCCGATTTTTACTAGCGTCTTCCCCTGAAATTTCGCTTTCTAGACCTAGCAACCCTACTTGACAGACAGACAGACAGACGGACAACGAAGTAATCCTATAAGGGTTCCGTATTTACCTTTTGAGGTACGTGACCCTATAAAGGCAAATAAATAAGTACTGAAATGCAATTTTGCATAAAAATAATTCATCTGTGATTTTTTATTCTTAAATTACTTACTTTATAATCTTTGCAATTTCACACTGAATAAAAATGAGCAAATGGCTGCTAAGCAAGACAAGCCCGGAAATACAAAACCGCTGTCAGCTAAATAGCAACCGCCGACCATTGCAAAAAATGTAACAGGTGCAGCTTTACCTGTTTATAATTAGGCTTCTACTTCATAAGCAATATTTCTGTAAATACTTACCCAAGAATAAATATTCGTAATTATACCAATTCTATTTTTAAAATTCCTTTTTGTTTATCTTACTTTTAATAAATATTACTTTAAATATTTGCCTTGATTAGTGTTTAATTTTTACTTTCGTTTATACAGAAACAGCAACAATTGACCGGTATAAATTCGTATCAGGTTCTAAAGGTTCTTCGTAAGGGTGCTTTTTAAAACTTCATTGATGTTTCCGTAATTGTAACTACCTAAGTACGTGTCCTATTCATAGTCATAGATTTGACTCGTTTCACTCTTAACAAGTTTTATTATCGTATTTAATTCTTCTTATGAAAAACCTACCTCGATGTTAATATGAAACCAAAGCTGTTTCAGATATGTGTAAGTAGATTAAATGAAATTATAGGTACATAACTAAAATAGCAAAAAGGGATTTCTAATTTGCAGTACTTTTTATGAATTAGTTGTAACATCCTAATTTACTGTAAAGTTACTGTAATTTACTGAAAGCTACACGATAGCACAATAAAAGTTTTTTTAACTTAGTAGCTATATCACCAAGTTTTAAAAATATATTTCACTATAACGGGTGTTCCAAGTTGTTTGCAAATTTGCAAAATTAATCGCTTTAAAAACCAGTAGGTAGGATATTTCCAAAATGTTACTATACTTATATGAAATTTTAGTAATAAAATACACATAAAAACTGTTGAGATCATTATGTTGAATGAAATATTCACATATAAACAAAACATTAGTCATAGCAGTCTTAAAATCCTTTGAATAGTAAATTAGTTATTAAAAACTTGTTTCAGACTAACACTGCAGATTTCGGCATTATTGAAACTAGAATTTTTATGTTATTTCATACAACAGCCACATCCAATTATATGTAAATCGTAGATTTGAAAATTAGCTTACCTCTATATCAAAACCCCGAGGGCGACGTCCCTCCACGCTGGGACAAGCGGGCGCCGCGCTTCGAACATAAACACTGCACCAATGCTTAAAACAAATCCGGAATTAACTTTATAAAACGCAAAATTATTCTATACACCACCGTCACTATAATTTGTCACTGAAATCCAATCGGTTCTTGTGTTTTTAGTCACAAAATCAGAATAACTACGCGCATGTCAGTACAACAATTTTAATGAATTTTACAGCGGCAGAGTAGCATCTTCCGCGGCCGTCGCTCGATGACTAGCGGGCGTGTACGATTGGTCGGGTTAACTTGCCCGCTGGTTCGGTAGGGGGAGGGAAGCTGGGCGGGGAGCGAGGATGGCGTCTTCCCTCAGTGGTCGTATAATATCCAGTTTGAGAAATGAATGAACGAAGACGAACAATGAATAAACTCACAAGTCCCCCTTATTACTCCCCCTAATTGGATGATTAACCGAAATCAAAAATACTAAACTTTACTTCGCGCCTTAAGAGTTTTGTTATTTCATGGTTTCAGTGTTAAAATACGTTATTTGTCTTTGAATTGATTAAAAATATATCGTATTAATAAAATCTAAGAATACTACAGAAATCCAAATCTAAGAATATAGAATTTGTTGTAAAGTAATAAATTGCAGTGTTTATATTTAGTTTTTTCAAAAGGGACAACAAAGCAAAACTAAATGTTTTGTTGTTTCTCAATCACTTTCCAACAACCTCAAATGGACAAATATAATGTCTGTGATGAACACAAACCGATATTGAGAAAAGTATTGAGAAAAATGAAAAATTTCATTAAAAAACACCCTGTATTTCTAGAAAAACTGGGCACATATAACTGGGATGGTCATGAAATGTTTGTTAATAGTTAGTAGTCACAAATTATTATGCTGTGAAGAAATTGTAAAAATATAGGATACGTATAAGTATATTTTTTTATAAATTGCAACAAACTTATACCTAAATAAATTGGAAAGGCCTATTTATGCCTGTATTTCTAGAAAAAACTGGGCACATATAACTGGGATGGTCAGGAAAAGTTTGTTAATAGTTAGTAGTCACAAATTATTATGATGTGATGAAATTGTAAAAAATATAGGATACTTACTTATAAGTATATTTTTTTATAAATTGCAACAAACTTACCTAAATAAACTGGAAAGGCCTATTTATGCCTAATAATTTTAAAACGAGCTCAATTGGAGCAAGAAACGAATACCAATATCTGGTCCATATCTTAGCAATCTAAGGTTTGCGGATGACATAGTATTATTTTCTGAGTCTGCTCAACAACTTGAAATCATGATAAACGAATTGAATAACAAAAGTTTAAAAATAGGCCTAGAACTAAACATAAGCAAAACAAAAATAATGACAAATAATGAAAAAAAATCATCATATCAGTTTAAGGAAATGTAATAGAGTATGTCGAAAGCTACATAATATATCTTGGAAAACAAATGTCATTTAAGCAGTTTCGCTCGACAGTCGACACAAGGATGAAATCAAAAGAAGAGTACAAATGGCATGGAGAAAATTTTGGTCTTATAAAGAAATACTAAAGTCGGACACTAATACATTTTTCAAGAAAAAAATAATGGACTCATGCATACCACCTTGCCTGTCGTATGGTAGCCAAACATAATGGATATTTAATAAATATACGAGTACGTCTACCAAATTGAAACCACTCAAAGAGCGATAGAAAGGAGCATGCTTAGTATAAAAAAAGGCATAGAGTAAGGAACACTAATATAACCAAGGTTATTGACGCTCTCCATCATTGCAAAAAACTGAAGTGGAGGTGGGCTGTGTATGTAGTAAGAATTAAAGGTTTAAAATGGACAAAGCGTGTGGCGAGGACCACTAGGAAAAAGACACAGAGGTAGACCAGTAGAGAAATGGGACGACGAAATAAAAAGAATTGCAGGGGAAATTTGGATAAGTGTAGATACAGATAGACAGAAATGGAATGCTATGGACACCTATGGAGGAGGCCTTCACTCAGAAAGAGATCCGTGAATAATTACAATTCGTGAAATAAAATGTTTTTATTAAAAGTATAATGCATGTTAGATTGTAAGATATATTTGTTTTTTAAGCAACTTATAATGTATTCACTGGATAAATAAAGGCTATAATAATAATTTTAAAACAAAATGCCGATTTCAATTTCAATAAAACCTGTGTACACATCCACATGTTTTAAAATGTTGCATACCATAACAAACATATCAGTACGTGTACAGTAATAACAAGTAAAATTATTTAAAAAAACTGTTTTAAATACAAGGTTTTAGTACTCGTCAATACGAATCAAACGAGACCAAACTCGATGGGATTGTGTTATTTTATTGTGGAGTACCTTCCAGCTCCAGCATTAGATCAGCTCTATATAACCATAATATTGCATTGTCACACGATATACATATGCATGCAAAATTGCAGCTCAATCAAAAACCGAGAAGTGGGTCAAATTTAACTTGCAAGATTTCATTACAGTCACCGGACAGGTGAAAGTAAATAAAAGCTTGTAAAAAGTGTTTTAAACCCACAATGTATAAAAACTAAAGACACAGTTTCTATTCATAATATATAAGCCGTCAACATTTACATAATCTTCCTTATATAATTTTTTTATAAGACGAAAGATGACGGAGCACAATCACCGGGTTCACGAAAAACCTCAAGCAACTTACTACTGCCATATCTTACCCTTCAAACCTGAACACAGCAATGCAAGCATTGCTGCTTTACGGCAGAAATACGTAAGACGGAGCTACCCAAGCAGACGACCCAGGTACAGTCTTCCTCCGGTACCTTTAATTGTTGAAACACAACAATGTTATTATGGCGACAAAATTATGTAACACGGTAGTAGCTAGCCAAAAGAGCTCAAAAGCCCTACCACCAATCAAACCAAACAGAAAAATTTCTGCCTTCATAAGGAAACGAATTCCGCATCTCCAGATCAATCTGATCAATATCAGGTGGTCTCAACCACTTAAAAAACGGAAGCGCTTAAAGCAACCATCCTGTAAATCGCGTATATTCAAATTCAAAATTCTTTATTCAACATAGGCCTTTACAGGCACTTATTGACGTCAAAACAAAGCAAAACAATCTAATTTAAAGAAATTATATTAACCTTGTATGTGCATACATCCTAAATATACTCAAGATGTCTGCAAATACAAGTAGGAATGAAAAAAAAGAAAAAGTTGATTCTACACCTGTTCGGAAATTGGGAGAGCCTTCTCGAGAAGAACAGGCAAGAAACTCGAAAGGTCTAAATTTTTTATCTCCTCTTTTAAATCGCCATTTACAATTTTGGTTTGTTACAGAGTCGTCAATTGGAAGTTGACCTCAAAGCAAAAGTTTGAGCTCAACTTCCATTACAAGAATAGATGTGTTAATTCACATTATATAAGCTATCTCTGAGAGAAGTGCGTGAACTTAGATTATAAATAAATTGCTCTCACTGAACGTTTCTTTGAAACAAAACGCAATACATTGTTAAATATTAGAATTGAGAGTTCAAACCCAAGCTTTTTTGTCCGTCATGTAATCAGACACTTTATAATATGCTTTTTTAATAAGTACATCTTTGATTGCAACTTTAAATTTGTTTAAGCTAAGTTCTTGTATACAACTTGGGATTTTATTGTAGAAACGTATACACAGGCCTCTAAAAGAATTAGTAATTTTTTGGAGCCTGGTATTTGGTAAAGCTAACATATTCTTTTGTCTAGTATTAACTGAATGAATATCACTATTTTTACAAAACACATGAATATTCTTACGAACATATATTAGATTCTCATAAATATATTGCGACGCTACTGTCATAATACCAATTTCTTTGAACTTTTCTCGCAAAGAATCTCTCATTTTAAGGTTATAGATTGCTCGAATAGCCCTTTTCTGCAGTACAAAAACAATCTGAATGTCGGCAGCATTTCCCCACAACAAAATACCATACGACATCACACTATGAAAGTAAGAAAAGTATACAAGTCTTGCTGTATCAACATCAGTCAGTTGACGTATTTTCCATACAGCGTGAGCTGCAGAACTAAGTCTCTTTGACAATTTATCGATATGTGGGCCCCATTGCAGCTTAGAATCAAGTGTGATCCCAAGAAATACTGTGGTGTCCACAGGGTCAACACCTATATCCTTTATTTTTACAGTGGTGTGAACCTCTTTGACATTGGGTAAAACAAATTTTATACATTTTGTTTTTCCTTCATTAAGTGACAGGTTGTTCACATTAAACCAGTGAACAATTCTTGAGATAGAATTATTTACATCGTCATTAATTTGCACACCTCTTTTAATTTTAAATAAAAGTGAAGTATCATCTGCAAATAATACCATCTCATGTCTATCCTGTACAAAATCAGGGAGGTCATTGACATATATAAGAAATAGAAAAGGACCAAGAATCGAACCTTGCGGAACTCCCATTTTAACTGCAGAACCTTGAGACCTTTTTCCATTGATGTCTACTTTTTGAATCCTCCCACTTAGATAAGAGATTAGAAGATCTAGTGCAGTGTCACGAAACCCATAGTGGTGTAATTTTCTGATCAAGATTTCGTGATAAACGCAATCAAATGCCTTGGACAAGTCACAAAAAATGCCTAACGCATCATGTGAGTCTTCCCAGGCTTCGAATATATGTTGTATTAACTCAACACCAGCATCGGTTGTTGAGCGACCCCTCCTAAAACCAAATTGTTTACAGTGTAGAAGATTATTCCTATTAAAATAACTTTGCATTTGCTCCAACATTATTTTTTCAAAAATTTTGCTAAAAGTAGGTAGCACAGAGATAGGTCTAAAATTACTGGGGTCTGATGTGCTACCAGATTTATGTAAAGGAATAATTTTACTTAGCTTCATAAGATCAGGAAATACACCACAGTCAATGCAATCATTAAAAATGTTAGCAAGTATTGGAGCTATTGTTTCAATTACGGATTTAGTAACATCAACGGAATTGCCCCACAGATCCGCAGTTTTCTTTTTATTTAAAGTTTTAAATGACTTTGTTATATCAATTCCACTAATGTGTACAAATTTGAATTTATCATTACAAACTTTAACATGATCCTTCACTATAGATTCAGCAATAGCGGGGGATGAATCCAAAGACTTTGTGATTGAGACTGGAATATCAGTAAAGAACTTTTCAAATTCTGCAGCTACTTCTGTGTCAACTGTTACCTTCTTACCATCAACATTCAAACAATATTGATTATTAGTAGTTTTAGCTTTTCCAGTTTCATTATTTATAATATTCCATGTCATTTTAATTTTATTACTACTGTTTTTTATTTTTGAACTTAAATAATTAGATTTAGCAAGCTTGCAAACTTTTTTGAACACTTTGGAATAAGTTTTTACATAAAGTTTAAATTCATCACTAGTATTGAATGAGCGTTCATTGTAAAGTTCAAAAAGTTTTATTCTGCTTTTGTGAATACCTGGTGTAGCCCATTCACTAAAAGCTAAAGTGCCATCAACCGATATAGTCTTTGGAATAAAAATATTTTTAAATTCAGAACAAAATGTATGAAAAAAAATTTCATATAATTTATTTGGATTTTCTTCATAACCTATATAATTTAATTTAATACCAATATTATTTTTCAGCCGTTCTAAGCGACCAGCAGTCTTTGGTACAACAGTGATATTCTTCCAGTATCAAACCAGTAAAAGCATTCTGCCCCACAGGAAATCTAGCCCCGGTTTTCTAAAGCTGAGCCGACCTCAACTAGTTAACCACCATACAAACCTACATGTAATACATGAAACAGTCGATATCATGACGTGACTTTTGGAGGAAATGAAATGTTTTATAAATATGCATTTTTAATATTTTGGTAGTATAAAGACAAACATTTGTGACCAAAATCAATATTTTTTGTTAGCGTCGGTATGACACGAAACGTTCGAGTAAATTAAAATTTATTCGAGTTCGAGTAAATGTAAATTTAAATAAAAGTAAATTTAAATTTGATACTGACTGGATAAGAATTATAACATTACTTATTTACTGTTCAAACCACAAGAATTCACCTTACTTACTACTTACTAGTAGAATCAAACTCATAGTCCGATCGCATAGAAAAAATAGAAAAATCGCAAGTAAAACAAATCAACAACAAAATCACAGTAACAATCTCAATAGCACATGCCTGTCTCCGCAAACATCAAATGGAAACATCGCAACAAAGGTCCTTTGGGCTTCAGGATCACTCTATTTAGAACTTTTAGATATACCTACGATGCCCTCCGAAGTAATTCGCCAAATCGTATTTCGCCCAGCAAAGATCCTGGACCTGAATCAATGCTGCTTTTGACCCCGCGAAGTTACACCCTGGAGACTATGTTGGCCTACTTTCTCAATTCTATAGGACCATGATCGCTTAGAATGTAATGAAATTAATGTTTTATCCTTGTTAAACAATATTGAAACTGTAACTTCATTATTGCAATGTAAGGCTCTACCTCGCGCTTACACTCCAGTTTTAATTCTGGTCTAAGCAATCATTTTTTTAAATTACAATAAAGTTGGTATCTGTCCATAAAGTTGATGTTGTTGTTGGTTGTTGTTGGAATCAGTCTTTTTGAGAATATGTCCTTATGCGAACAAAGGTGTAAACAGGCTACCCACCTGATGGTAAGAGGCTACAGTCCCCTAAAGTAACATGTACCTCCTGTTACACTTATAAATCTACAACCCCTACAAGGACACCAGTTGACAATGTGCATTGCCAACTTGTGACATAAGATGTCAAGTTACTATACCCAGTAACTAAGAACAATAACTTATTCTTCTGAGCCCAGTAATATCACTGCTTACGCTTCAAACCGGAACACAGCAATACAAGTTTCGCTGCACGGTGAATAAGGTAATATAAAGAATTATGATAAAAAAAGCTGTAAATGTCACAGTGGCTATTATTGCCCACGAGAAATATTTCGTGCTATGTCATTCAATTCAATCGTCTCCCTTGTTAACCGACTTCAAAAAGGCAGAGGTTTTATGTTTGACTGTATCTATGTTCACCGATTACTCCGCATATTCTTGGGCCGATTATCAAAATTCTTTTTATAGTCGAAAGAAAATACTCTCGAGGTGGTTTCAATACCACCATGTCATGATCTGATGACGGGATCCAAGTTAAATCGAGGGAAACCCTTAAATTTCATACGCACGTCCAGCATGTTTCATGTTTTTTCTGAAGATATTCAGGTATTTGCAGTTATCATATAATGTTACTGAGTGGTGGAGTGAATGGAAGGTTTCTTTTAGGTTGAATTGAGCCAATGTAAACCCCAGAATAACTTTAAATAGAATGTGTTTCGCTCTAAGCAGTATTATAGGTGTTATGCCTGAACTCCTCATCTATCAGAAACCTTCCATTATCAGCTCAATAATATGATATGATGAGTACCAGATGCAAATACCTGAATATCTAAAGAAACAAAAATACTGAAAAGTTAAAATTATATAAGAATAATATGTACAGACATGACATTTCTATATTATAATCGGTGCCAAATTATAAGACAAATTAGAAGAAATGTGATGTTGTCTGTACCTATTCTTATATATTTTAAGCTCTCCAGTCTTTTTGAATTGGTTTTTTTATTTTTGTCTTTTTAGTGAATTTGATCTAAGTATACGAATTGAAATAATTATAATACCTATCCGACAAAGGGTTAATACGTACATATTGTATTTAAAAAGAGTCAATACGTGCCTGTTGTATTTGAAAAACCTCTACTTTCTAAAAGTTAAGGATCCTTCCATCATCAGCTCGATTCATGACTACCAGACGTGAATACCTGAATAGCCTCAGAAGAAACATGAAAAACGTTGGGCGTACCTATAAAATACGAATACAGAAATAATATTTTATTCATAATTTTGACAATGCATAATGGAAAATTAATAATTGTAATAATGTTTAAGCAGACTACACTATTGAATTGGGATTTATCCTGTAATGATGGTGTAACTGTTTTAAATAAATATAAAAAATTAAAAATCGGTCCACAAATGGCGGCGTAATCGCGTAACATACATACAAAAAAACATACGCATAGAATTGATAATCTTCTCCTTTTTGAAGCCGGTTAAAAACATGATACACGTTTGACGTGCCTGTGAAATTTAAGGGCTTCCTTCGATTTACCAGTGATTACATCATCATATCAGGACATGGTGACAATGGATTACAAATAAAAATCGGCCCACAAATTTCGGAATAATCGGTGGACATACATAAAACAGATGAGATACAGTAGATACAGTCGAACATAGAACCTCCTCCTTTTCGAAGTCGGTTAAAAATATAGGTACAATTAATGTAAATGTATTGTTATATGTATATTATTTATGAATTTTGATGTTTATGATGTCTGATATATTTTTTTTTGTAAAAAATTTGTCACGAGGAAAAGTGCTATTGCTCTAGGTATCTACCGAGGGCTAGTCGATAGGCTAGTATGGGACGCCGCAGAGTACGGGTATCCATTAGAAACTACCTCTGCGTTAGTCATCCCCGAGTCGGGGTTATCTGGGATCTGAAAAGTTCATAAATTAATTTTTACTCGAGATTTATTGATCTCGTCTAACCTGGGGCCTAATTCCGCTAATCTTAACGTCGTTGTAGTGTCTTAATAGCGTTTCAATAAAACTGCTTTTGTCGCTTTTATACGCATTTCCTGGTGCAAATTATTTGTACTACAGTTTCTTCATAAGTCAAAAGTTTTAGTTAGTAGTTATTTAAAAAACAATAACTGTCTTAAAAAGCGATGCTATTGAAGTGTTATTGACACGCCACAGACGCGTTAACGCTAGCAGAATAAAACCCCTGATATAAGTGACGATAAAGACTGTAATAGATCAAATGTGGAAGGAGTATCCAGATTCTTCAACCGAGAGGAAACACGTCATCTCGCGAGAAATACTTGAATTGCATTGCAACATCACAATCATGTTAAACAGTGGGTAGCTATCCCTATAGCTAGAAATATGTTGCCCACAAAGAAATTCCACTATGATAAACGCTGCGTTCAACCTCGAAACCGGAGTTAGCTATAGAAGAGCTCCTAATTCACCAACTCGGTGCCTACTTAGTGCTGTTATTTTGAAAGCGTTACTTATACAGTATTATAATGATCTCCAGGAAACTAACAATGCTGCTATAATTAATGCCACCGAATCAAAACTAACTAGTATGGCTCTAAAGTTACATCGGACAGAATTTTTGAGTAAGTAAATTAGATTATAGCGAAACTCCTGTCTATGATAGGGACAGATTTCCCCAATATCCCGCCATCGAACTTTTGAATAGTTTTGAATGACAATGTACGCGTTCTGTCATAACATTTCTTGTTAAATTGAGTGTCGTATAAGATTTGATTTAAGTTTTTAATTTATAAGACAACCGAAAAGTAAGATAAATAATGTTGAATGTTCATGTAATTACACTTCTCACCATTCCAAGCCTTTGTTCCATTCGTATATGCGCAATTGGTAACATTCACTGACCCACTTACGACCAATTAAGCGGTATGCCAATAATAACAGTTTTAATTTAAATGACACCCGCTTTTGTATAAATGGTTTACATATTACTCATACGCCTAAATACTCATGCTCAAAAAGATATCTATATCATTGACTACTATATGTGAATAACTAACTGTTGCTTAGGTATTAAATCATTCACTATATTTACAAGCAGTCTAGTATAAAAAATAACGTTCTAGACCAGGGGGGCTACCGCCTAACTCATAGCGATCACTCGCTATCGCTTTCGTGACATTAGAACAATAGTGCTAATGTCATCTGTGACATTAACGGCCGGTTGCACCAAAATTGCTATGTTTTTACAAATTCAGTTATACGTTATACTTATGCCAATCTGTCACTATTACGAATCCGTAAATTTATGTTGCACCAAAAAAAATTCAGTAAAAGTAACCGTAAAATTCCTTGCTACACGAATGAAGCGTTAATTCTACCATTTTAGCTTAGTAGATTGTTACTACAATGACAGTTTTTTTTAAATGTAGTAAGACATGTTATTAATTTGTCCAAACGTGACGTTGATAGTGTTTTTTGTTTACATTGGCTATGGACTTATGACTTATCAATCAAACAATACTAAATTCATGACATTGGCTGAATTCGTAAAAACGTCAAAGCTACGAAAATAAGAAGAAAATGCTTTGTTGTGTGCTGATTTATATTTTTATGCCTGAGTAATTTTAATAATGCATCATATACCTAATATCTTTGTATCTGTGTGTAACATCTTTTTACGGTATACGTTTACTTTTTACGTTACTTTTTACGAGTTCGTAGAATGAATTTTTGGTGCAACCGGCCGTAAAACTATTGTTCTCGATAGCGATAGCGAGTGATCGCTTTGAGTTAAGGGGTGGGCCGCGGGATCGAACCACTGCCACACAGATTTAAAGTCGAAGATCTAACGCATAGATCAATCCTGACCTAGGCATATGTAGCAGTGAAATTAAAGATCTCATGTTATTGTGTAATGTGACATGTCATAGACAGACGAAAAAAATTAAGACGATGTAAAAGAAAGTTTCACTTTAATTAAAAAAATTAATTACTTGTGACTAAAATGTCAAATCACGGTAATTTGTAGACACCCCGCATACAGCAATGGAAGCACCACTGCCTGGCGACAAGGCTAGATGAATGAAAAAAAAAATATTGCTTTAATAGAAGCTCATTCATATAATAAACAGAAAGAAAAAATCGGTTTTCGAATAACTATAAAAACAACCAAGATATAGGTAAGGGATTAAGGATTTTTCTCCATGCAAAACAGCAATTTACATGCAGTTTATATGGCCGTACTCAACAATGACGTCACGGTTGATGTCGGATCTCTCGGTCTAATCGCTTCCAAATGAACAGCTTAAAATGTTTGTAGGTATATCTTATGTATTTCTAACCCGATTTTAATTCTAATTTCACATGATTGCATCTTTTTCTACGGTATTTTAATATTTTATGATGAGACGTGAAAATTAGAATTCAATCATCATCATAGGTAAGATAGAAGAGATACCTGTAGACGACTCTGGCACATTGTCTCCCTATGGTTAAACATTAGATGAAAAAGACTTTTTTTTGACGTTTTAGTAATTTTTCATATTTGATATATTTTATTTGCCTATTTGTATACCTTTCAAACTAACATAGGTACACAATACAACACTTTGTTCGTTTATACGTGGTTTATACATTAAGATTATTGTTCGAACTCTGAAGCCGCTCTCGATGCATTATTTTGTGCACGTGCAATATATCAAGCACACCCAAGTGTGCTCCTAATGCTGGCCAATGTTTGACAGCCACCAGACGCATATAGCCCCGTGACGTCATTGCAGCGGCCGATGCCCTTTTTATTACTACTGAAGAACAATCGATTAGCAGAAACAAGACATACTATTTTCAGGTAAACCTGCGAGTGACAACGGGCGTTTAATACTGCCAATAACCTTAGATCGAACATCTCGCACTATGAACATCTCGCATTTGAGTGTGAGTGAGAGCGAATGACAAGAATGAGGTCCCGTAATGGTATGGCTTTTCATAATACAACATACATAGTAACATTCCTTATTGTATTACAATAAATATGTTTTTTAAATCACCAAAATCGGTCCATCCGATGTAAAGTTATAAACCAATTTGCATCAACTGATTTTATTAAATCCGCCGCTGCCTACGGACAGGCTGTGACGTCAGTCGACACTATCCGCCGCCGCCGCGCGCCGCACTATGGGATGAAAGCGTGAGTTGCGTTTCAAAAATTTGCAACTTTTTTTCTACTACACCTACGGATACAAAATTTTGCATAGAGGATCTCCAATATATAAGCTATGAAATGATACTAGAATCTTTATATATTTAATTTATTACATTTCATAAAAACATACAAAATAAAAAATCGCTACTTTTCCATACAAAATTACTTTTTCCGTTTCATTGTTTGCTTATTACGAGAATATGAAGGTGATTATAAAGGAAATAATGATATAATATTGTTATTATATCACTATTATATTATATCACTAAATGACGTGATAGTTGACTAAAATACACTATAAGGGCATGGACCTACAAGAATCTTTTATTCAGGTCTGTTTATTCAGGAGACATGTTTCCCTCAAAATGTATAAAGTTAAATATAATATTACCTTAAAGTTTATCGTTGTTTGTATTCACTTTGCCCCGATGAACCAACACATCCCCATTTGCTAAACCTGAGACGTATTTGAGGTCTGTAAACACCTTTTATCATCAAAACACGGCCAATAGTATGATCCAGCAAATCTTGTAGCTTTACTTTAGCACCTGTGTTTGTTACTTCAATACTCGAAGCAGGCAAATAGTACGTTTTTTTTTGCGTCAGATACTCGATATGTTATAATAATGACGGAAACATGACTGAGTTCTTTTCTATAAATTTTAAATGTTAAAAATGTGTACTAGCTTTTGACATCCAAATCTTAAAAATGTGTACTAGCTTTTGACAGATCCAAATCCCCGTAGAGGGCCAAAGCTTCATCTGCAGAGAAACTTTTCATATTGATGGTTGCATGAAATATTTTTTCTTCGTCACCTTTTTCTCGTTTGTATTAGAGCTTCGCATTATGGCAACAATCGAAGCTTTTTCCGACCCGCCTTCGTCTCTCAATTCTTGCACATATGCGTTATTCGAACCTAATGCACCGTTCAGCCATGTTGAATTTTTAGTTACAAAAAGTTCGGCTTGTTTTGTTAACGCGATCTTGAAATTTCGACAATAGTTGTTTTGTTTCCTTTACTTACATAATAGATTATGTTGCCTGGAAGATATTGCTTATTAGCAATAGCTTTCCGCTCATAGCTTCGCCCGCGTTATTTTTGTTTTCCCTTGGGAATTTTATATTTTCCCGTAGGAATATTACCCTATGCCCTTCCCCTGGTTTCGAACTATCCCTATACCAACTTACATCACAATCGGTTCAGTACTTTCGAAGCCTATTCAATACAAACAAACAAACAATCAAATCTTTCCACTTTATAATATTACTAGCTTTCCGCTCGCGACTTCGTCCGCGTTATTTTTGTTTTCCTGTGGGAATTTCATATTTTCCTGTAGGAAAATTACCCTATGTCCTTCCCCTGGTCTCGAACTATTCCTATACTAACTTTCATCCAAATCGATTCAGTAGTTTCGAAGCCTATTTAATACAAACAAACAAACAATTAAATCTTTCCTCTTTATAATATTAGTATAGATTAGTATATTAGTATTAGTATAGATAAGGCCGCCTGTGCTGAACATCTGTGTTGTTTTTGAAAAATTTCTGTTTCTATATCTTTGTATGCTTTGTGTGCAATAAATCATTTATTATTATTATTATTATTTTAAGTAAGGTTGAATGTTTTCTTGTTTAGTGCTACAATCAATGAAAAAAAACTCTCTTTGTGGCAGGCAGGGAGACTTGTATCCTACCTACAGTAAACGAGTAGAGAGAGACTAACCGCTGTATGAGTCCATGCAATATTAGACCGTATAATGATATAGTGAATCTATTTGTGTTCTGACGTTATTCTGGCTTTAACAGTGCACAATGTGGCCAGTTCTCTTTACTTGCACCTAACCAACGGCTTCATCTCCATAAGCTGAACGCCCAGATTGAAGAATGGAAACATTCTTTGTGACGGTAACATTCATAGATAGGTTTACATACATACATATATGCATAAAATCACGCTTATAATCCCAAAAGGGGTCTAGCAGAGCTCTAGGTAACACTGTGTTAAAACTAGGTTTTACACTCAAAGCCACATCTGGCAGTATGGGCCATACAGTACTCCAGCCCGTCGCCTACACAAAACGGGCACCAAAGCCAAGTGTTATCAATTTTTCAGTAAACAAATCAACTAAAACCAACGACCAGGGCTCTAATTCCGCTAATCTTAACGTCGTTGTCGCGTCGTGATAGCGTTTCAATAACACTGCTTTTGTCGCTTTTATGCGCATTTTCTGCTACAATTTATTTGTGCTACAATTTCTTGATAAGTCAATAGTTACAAATGTTTTAGTTAGTATTCGGTTAACCAACAATAACTGTCTCAAAAAGCGATGCTATTGAAGCGTTATTGACACGCCACAAATGCATTAACGCTAGCAGAATAAGGCCCCAGGACATATGTTACACTCAAAATCATCTCAGCAGTCCAGGGGGGCTACAGCCTAACTCATAGCGATCACTCGCTATCGCTTTCGTGACATTAGAACAACAGTTTAAATGTCACATGTGACATAAAAACAATTGTTGTAATGTCACGATAACGATAGCGAGTGTTCGCTTTGAGTTAGGCGGTACGGCCGCGGGTACGGATAGGATAGGTTTAGGTATCAGGAATAATAAAAAATGTGTGTTTTAAAAGAGAAAATCAAAAGGGAGCGCACGCTCATAGTGTAAATAAAGTATATTCCGCGCTACGCTGCACCCTCATTGTGTGTTTCGATCATAACATCACCACATATTATTATTCTAATTTTAAAATATGTAGCTTTATTCACTTACCTTTGAAGTTTCCAACCACGGATTTCGGCACTGGTGTACTTTAAATGGGTAAGTAATCAGATAACCAGATTCCATAAAAATGTCAAAAATAGGAAGTTTATCCGATTGACCTTACACAAAACCGATTTCTAGTTTATTACTCATTGCTCAAACTGTACTGAACCTCTTGAATACTACTACTACTATTACATAAAAAAAAACAATATAGGTATGTAATACGATTTCGCATGAAACGCTGCGCGCGGCTACTAGTCGAAAACTCGGGAGTGATAGCACGGATGCGGAGTCTGCCTAGAACGTGTCGTGTGACGTCTCACGCCTGCCAGGCGGCCGCTTGACGGAGCGATCTGTTTTTTCGTTATAATTTCGTCAATTTTCATCGTAGAAAAAAAATTTTGGTACCATTTATATTGTTTTTTAATTGTCTACAAAGCTAATGCTGGTCACAACCACTCAGTTTTAGAGTGTAATTGTGATATTCTCATTATGATTATGAGCGCTCCACATTCTCGCAAAAACGCGAGAACAACACGAGAACCGTGAATGTGGATCCGATTCGCATGTTCTCGCGTAGTTCTCCGACTTTTGTCGGTTTTTTGGCGCAAGACAAAGGCGCGAGAACTATATTGTACCAGGGTTGGAAAAAATCATGATTTTTTGATAAAATCCAATTAATCATGATTTATTGAATAAATCCTAATCTATCATGATTTTTTTGATCTCTCTTGAGAATGAGATCTGTCTTGACAGACACACGGACATACGGACAACAAAGTGAACCTATAGGGGTTCCGTTTTTTCCTTTTGAGGTACAGAACCTTATAAAAAACAAATTCTCAAAGAGAGCTATGACCAGAGTTAGAGTCTCCAGAGTTGACGGAAATGTTGCTTTAAGCTTATATTAAAAGATGAAAGCCACTGTTTATCCCTAAGAGCAGAAGGTATAGGCTATTCCAAAAACGAATAGCCTGTAGTGTACAGTAATAGGACTTATCGAAATATTAAAAATTGTGTGGAATATGTGAGGGGAATTGTATGGACGTCGGATCTTATACAAAATCCAAAGTCATATATGCATATATGAATGTCTAAAAACACAATCATTGCTACATATTTTAATTTCATTGTCACAATCATACTGATTAATGCTTGCAAGGATTTTTCACCGATTGCTCCTCTTTTTAACCGACTTCGAAAAAGGAGGAGGTTCTATGTTCCGACTGTTTCTATTTTCTTTTTTTTATGTATGTTCTGGAAAAAAAAGAATAAGGGCTATAATACCTCCCAGTCAGATGTCGATGCGACTAGGCTACTGCCTCCCAAACTATTTATGGATAGTTGGACAGCGCCTACGATGGCACATCTCCCTTCACCCACAGCTGCCTGCGGCGGAGCGGTGCGGCAAGAGAATCCTTTTCCAGCGCTCGCTACTCATGAGATGACGTACCCATAGAAGGAGGTGACAGCCTTCCATATCGTAGCACTCCTTGCCATCTTTCTGACGATGTCGGCGAGTGCGAAGGCACCGCCACAATATAAAGAACGATACAGTTTAGCTTGACTGTATATAAAGGGACGAATCGGCGCACGCACACCATACAAACGTAGCTTACACGGCCGCCAAGCATGCTCTGAACGGCATAGCAACGCAGTGTTACGCCGCGCCGCTCACGCGCGGCGTGCGTGTACGTATACGTTCACCGATGTTTTTGTAGGTACCAACCCTAACGCCCAGTTCAGCTTTAGGTATAAATTTCAAAGACACGCCTGAGTCGGGCTACTGTATCGTTCTCTATATCACATGTCTATATTGTGGCACCGTTATGGCCCGGCGCGACGCGTGTCGCGTTGGAGCGCTAGGGCCCGGCACTCCACGAGGGTGTGCTCTGTGATGTCGTCGGGAGCACCGCAATGATGATACTGCGGCGTTTCCTCTCGACGTGCAACATGGTGCAGAGTGATCGAAACAGCCGTGTCCAGTCAGAACCTGCACGATCCGGAAGGTGAGGCTGCCCTGCCGGCGGCGCCACATCCACAACTTACACAAACATAATACTGTTCTATATTCAAACGAGAACTACGCATTTAAATGAAACTTTCCAGATTTACTCCGGTGAAGAGGATAATAAACCAATACCTCTAATCTGTCAAGTGCCAAATTCGGGCTAAAAAATTAAAACCTTTGCAATAACCCCCGTAGCACGTCCACCAAAATACGATATGATAAAGCGATTTATCTCGGTGAACTGTCAAAATACGACGAAACCCTATTGTATTTTGACAGTTCACCGCGATAAACCGCTTTATCATATCGTGTTTTGGTGGACGTGCTAGGGGGGAAACATTTCTAAATATTTTAAAACCAAATATATATGGGAAAAAATCCGGAAAGCTGTTTCATTTAAATTACACAGTACACAGCATGTTACTTTACGACAGCCACATTACATTAGAAGTTAATAAAAGTCCTCATTCTTTTCTTACATATGTGAGTTCTGAATCCGTAACAGACGATGAAAAGTCATGAGCGCATAGAAATCGAATTTATTAAGCGTCGCCGTCGCCGATAATTCTCGTCGTCTACCTACCACGCTGCTTGATGTGCCGAAAAATGAACGCCTCCTGCAGACATAATCTAGTTTACTCTAACGCGATCAAAATGAAAATGTGTCGTCATATCAACACATGATTTCTATTAAAATTTATATAGTCGGGTAAAGCGTCTCTGGACGAACGATGGAGACCAAATGTTTTCCTTGTATTAATGGAATACAAACAGGTCAGGTTTGTTCCTTCAAATATCGATGAGCCTCGAAAACGATAGCGGCTGTCATGTGTTGCTATATCCGTCCGGTCTGCCTCCTCAGCTGAATGTTGATTGGCATCATTATAATAAAAACAATCGGAAACCAAAGTAACTGTCACTAGCGCTCGTACGTAACAAAAGCCTATCGCTTAAGGTCACAATATGCGTTACACTTTCGTACACCCTAACAGTACTTAAACAAGAAGGTTATACTTCGACCTTCTTGACCTTCTAGATGTTGTCTACACGTGAATGTTCGAAACCCGGCTGCATTCGGATATGCCGGCAGCATTGGAGATTATCTGCCGACATTGACGTGTCGCGCACTCGAATGCTAATGTAACAATTCTAAACCATTTTTCCTCACACGACCTTTGTGAAGGTCCCTGGTGTATTGTTGTTTGATCGTTTTTGCAGTCTGCTCCGTTACTCAAACTCTATATGTGGATGTCATTAGTAAACAGGGCAATAACCAAAGCGAGTGCTTGAAAGACAGGCATATATGGTTCGTACAAGACATGCATATTTTTCTATTCTTCGAAATTCTTAATTTAGCTAAATGTTAACGCTGAATTACCGCGAAAAGTAATTTAAAATTGAAAACAATTTTACAGGATTTATGTAAATGAAAAACTTACTTAACATGGGCACAAAGTAAACAATGTTTGAGTTGTTCTAAGCCTCCTTGTATAAACCACGCAAATTAAACAATTTTAACCGCTAGATGCAACATAGATAAAATTATTATGAAAGTTTTAGGCGGATTGATTAAAATAACCCCGTTTATGTTGCAAGACAATTAACCGAAATTACTCTATGTTCTACACCAGTCGATCAAAAGCAATTAACAGAATAACGACTCGGCGAACTTATACCTTACTGAAATTCGCAGGAGCGATGCCGATTACCGGTGAACGTCAGGATGGCACATGTAGTGCCTTAAATCTCGATGAAATATATTTTGAACAATGGTACCTAAACTGTACTAAATAGTACCTATACACAGATAAACTGTACCTTAATCCTTTGAATGTAAATTAAAAATTCTCCTACACCTGCCATTCTGACGTCAGGCTGGCCGATGCATTGTCATAACACGTTTATAGCTACAACTATCATTCTGGAACCTATGCCAATTAACTGTACCTAAATAGTACCTAGTGAAATATATACCACACATAATGCAATATCATTAGAATTCACAAAAAAAATGAATACAGAATTTTGTTTCCTGGCCCTAAAAGGCAGTAATATTGTGTTATTGTGGCCACGTCCAGGCCCAAGAGGCGAATGCGTCGGACCACCAAACAGGTGCAGGCCGACGCAAGGTGAGCCGCCTCCTCCCCCGTTTCGGCTTTTGCTGCGACGAGCGTGTCGTCGGCGTCGGCGAAATTATTCACATCAAGATTACGTTATAAGTAAAAGTTTTAGTGTAAAAGTTTATTTTTTCTTCTTAGCGCATTTAAATAAAAGCTTGTTTTTAAAAAGGTTTTTTTTAGTTTTAATTTATTTTTTACCTTTTAGTTATCACTGGACACGTTTCTCAGTCTGTTCATCTCATTCAACGCATCATTGTTGCAAGGTCGTTTGCCGGAACGTCTATACAGAATTTCAGCTCAATCGGTTAAAGATATCTACTTCAAAATTGATTTTTTTTTTGGTTTAGAAGTTCGCAATATTGGAATTATAGTGACATGACTTTATTTTGCACGTTACTCTTAGCAAGACCTTTTATTTGATACCCATATTGTAGGGGTGCATTAAAAATAATTGGTCCGCCATCTTGGGTATACCGCCATCTTGGATTTAAAATGACGTCACATAGTCAACCATGTATTGTCATCCAAACAAACAAGCATAAAGGACAAACATTGATTTTTATTTATAATCAATGATTTTTATTTCAGATTATGTATATTTTTTATTTATTTAGGAAAGTTATTGTATTTGGTACTTTTAAATTGCGTTAAGTCATAGTGTAATATGGCGTATTATGCGGGAAATCGTATTAAGCTGGTTTCACTGTATTTGGGTTTTCAATTAAACAAAAATAATAAATGTTTAATATAAGGAACAGATTCCGTACGCTAACATTATTAACAATGAATTATTTGTCAGTGAAGTTGTTATCTCGGTGTTCTTAGAAGCAAACAGACGTATTACTTACCATTACTCATAGAAGCAAAATTTTAAAATTTATTTGCCTACGAATCCCAATGATATTTTTATTATGTGTTGTATATTTCACTAGGTACTATTTAGGTACAGTTAATTGGCATAGGTTCCAGAATGATAGTTGTAGCTATAAACGTGTTATGACAATGCATCGGCCAGCCTGACGTCAGAATGGCAGGTGTAGGAGAATTTTTAATTTACATTCAAAGGATTAAGGTACAGTTTATCTGTGTATAGGTACTATTTAATACAGTTTAGGTACCATTGTTCAAAATATATTTCATCGAGATTTAAGGCACTACATGTGCCATCCTGACGTTCACGATTACCGCGGAACGATCGATCCAGCTGCTGTAGTCCTTTTAAACATTATTCCCGTATTATTTCGTTTCTCTCAATGCCAAACAGTGATAAAACAATTGTAAGACATTTAACATTAAACGTATTTTGTGATTATTGTGCAGGTGGCCCTAAAATAAAATTCAGTCTACCTACGAGTATCTCTGAACGTGTTGTATAAATTACTGAAATGGCTCAAACGGCAAAGATCAGATTAAGATTAATGTCGTCGGTAATTGCCTATACAGAGTGGCACATTTACATCGGTCATTATGGACAAGTCTATAACTACAAGACATACTCGTACAAAGATAACAGAAATCATCATCTATTTTAATGACAAGAAAAACTGCGTACACATTCGATATCCAAATAGAAATAATGTATGTTTTATTTTTCAATACGCCCGGTCCCGATTCCCGAACTGAGTACAAGTTTTTTTTTATCTATGTATGCAGTTTTTCTTTGTATGTCTTTACTACTTTACTAGTTACAGACTTCCCCATACTCACCGATCTAAATGTGCCATTGTATACTATACCTAACTTTACTCGTTTTCTTGGTTATGGTTTTTATTAAACATTCATTCAAGTCAAAGTAAATTAAACTGAATCTTCCTACGAAAATCTAAGCTTTTAAGTTGACTAGAAATAGCCACATGACATCTTGAGCAAACAATATCTTTGATAATATTGTAAATGGCATTATAATTACGGCTTACATAAATATTTCTCATAACACTATTTTACGACCAAATAAAAGAAGTTTCTTTAAATGACAGCTATTGTTTATAGGAACTCTAGCGATGCTCGCTTCGCCGATAGCTTTATCCTCACTTACCATCACATCGCCAATGCAGCCTGATTTAATCTTTGTCATAGCTATCGGGAGATCTAGATACATAAAGATACCTCAAAGATACCGCCTTCGATTTCGAAATTTCTACGACATCGAAATCTTCGTAGAGACTAGAGCGTCTTCGGGCGCAACTACTATTATACTCGTATAACTCCATTCATCATCGCAGCTCATATACATCCCCACCAAGAGGCTCTAGCCTACCATAAGTTAGGGTGTTTAGGCCTTAGTCATGCCTTAGTCAACCACGCTGGCCCAGTGTGAATTGGTCGACTTCACATACACCTCTGAATCTCGTAGATGTATGAAGGTTGCCTCAGGATATTTTCTTTCACCGTAAGAGTCGGCAACATAGGCGTTTATAGATCCGTGCCCACTCCAGTATGGTCTAGTGCCCACCTCAGGATGTTAAGCTGCTGATTCAAAATTCTTTGATTGACGCCAAAATACTGATTACTTTACACAAATCATGGGCCAGGCCCCCTAAAAAATACTCTAGATACGTCAATTTATTTATTATTTTATTATTATTATTTATTAATGGTCAACAAACGTACATATTAAATTCTAAAAACAATAAGCACATTGGTATATGGCAGGATTGAACCACGGACTTTACGATTAGAAGGCCACTACCCAGTCCACAGCGCTACCGACGCTGTAACTCCATTGAAAATCATAAAATGATCGCCAATATAATTTCCCATATAATTTAAATCCAATGGAAGGCCGATCCAGTACACTATAGATTTGTAATGGGACGAACTCTGCAATCGCGAAAAATAAATTATAAATCATCGCGCTGTTTTGGGTTACGCGCCCATAATTAAAGAGATTGCTTTATAGCAATAAGGCCGCCTACTTGTACATTTCTTATTTTTTTTTAAAAGTTTGTTTCTTTTGTTACGTGTATTATTTGTGCAATAAAGAGTTAATTATTATTATTATTATTATTAATTAATTACGAGGAGAATTTGGTCATATGCATTTCACCTTGCATAAAATGGTTGGTATTCCACAAATCAGAATAAGACCCTTATAATTTCAAAAAAGAATATAATAATGTACAGTAATTTTTGAGCTCGGGCGAAAAATAAATATATAAAATATGTATATAGAAGAAAAATTATTGTATAACTTTATACCTGCTAAACGACTACGATTTATGCAAGGCAGCAGACCTACGTTCGTATTGTCCGTGTTTTGTTTGACAAATAAACTCAAGTAAATAAACTGAATGTTTAGAGATACAAATGCAACTCAAAGTTAAGATCGATTAAGTTTTGACGTTCATGTATGGATCATCTGTTAAAACAGCATCTTAAGACCAATCTCTTTCTTAAGGTGCAAAAGTCTTTGATGTGCAAACGAACCGATTCGAGTGAGTAAATATGTGTCGATTGCTACATTTTATATTGGTTTTCATTTCTTTTCTCTTCTGTTTTACTTAAGAACATACAGAATTAGTTTGTCTGTTGGTCTGTCAGCCTCAGTATCCTCATGACGACGCGTAGACGTGATTATTTTCTCGATGTGTCCGTCGTGTCGTATGCGTTCACTGGTGGAGTCTCTAATAGTGTCCATGAAACAATTGACTGTCTTTATTCAGATATAACTACAATTATATAATCTCATTTTATCGTCCAATTTATTTACTTACCTATCATATCAACACAGATCCAATGTTGAACCAGCATTGCATAAAGTAAGCACCACGTACTTACCTATCTATTTCACTGAATTCAATCCAGTGCGATATTCGCATACATTTACGCTGCGCTGCCAGGATAGTGCAGAAGTAGGCCGTGCGAAGCTGCGGAAGCCGGGCCGGTATCGCTCCGGAAAGCTGCGCCACCCGCCATGCCCCGGAGTCCTGCCCCTTCATTACGTAACTTCACTAGTCACTGGAATGCTACAATAATGATCCATTCAATATTTTGCAGTAGGTGTAAATCTGTGAAAAACAAAATAGTTTAAACGTAAAAATTGTAATTTGTTGCCGTCGAATTAAAAGACACTTAAATACTTCGTTTTATTACATTTCCAAATGGCTCCGGCTTAGATTGTTTTGTGGATTAAAATAACTGCGATCCTCATTTGTTTTTCATCTAGAACAAATATCTCCATTCAAAGGTCCGTTGTGTTTGGGGAGACGGCACAATGGACCTCGTCAAACAGGCCGAACACTAATACCAAATTTATAATGTAAATTAACACAATGTGTAATCACTTAACTTTGCAGAGCCCGGCAGGCCGGGACACGCACTTAGGAATGCTTAGAATAATTTAGGTATCATCCTAACAGGCTTATGAACGGGTATACGCTTTGTTCAGAGGGCCGATTTCACTATTAAACTGAACCCAAACCTAACGCGATGTTACATTTGACCAATCGGAATGCATACGAGTATATCGACTTAAATGTTTGATGACATGTGGTGAGCCTTGTGATTATTGGCCAAAACCTCAGAACAAGTGAAAACGCAATTTCTTAATCTCAGAAGCATATTGTTCTGAGGTCTTTCTGTTGATTTGGCGTTAGTACGCCATTGAAGTTAATATTCTGACCATCCACTATAACAACTAAAATAAGAATCGGAATCTGGGCGACGGAAAAAGCGACAATCCAAAAACGATATCGAAGATCGATAAGAACAAATGTATGGGTAACATAATATGTCAATTTGTCTACCAACTTACACAAATTGATTCGCAACGAATCGATGAAGTAGCGAATTGTTTTTTCGTTACCTTCATATTTTACTCAAAACAACTCATCTTTCATTAGAATGAAATGAGAATATTAATTGTCAGCATTTATTTTACTATTTCTTTTCCATTTCTGTTTTGAGAACTTAGATAACTTAAATATGTTGTTTTCTTTCTTACAGAAAGAACAATTCGACACAGCGATCGCTAATCCTTACGTTTGCCTGGGAATTTGTTTTCGCTTTCTCAGAAACGATGACGAATTTAGTTATCGTTTCGCTATGAAACGATTGCCACTTGTCTTAGCCCCCTGGCTCATAATTTGAGGACGGCTTGCGTATCTCTCACCAAACATGATTATAGTGCTAAACGCGTTTTTTTTTAAACATAATTCTGTATCTCCTTTGTCCCAGTGTTCCACTACCACCCTTAGTCATATCAAACATTCCGTTATGTTGTAATGAATGACCGAATGCGTTTGGCACCTGCAAATATACTCTACCGCATACGCATTCCCAACTCTTTACATTTTATTCCATTCCATCACCTAACTGTCTATGCGTGTACTCCCTAT
The DNA here is from genome assembly GCA_963935595.1 of Schoenobius gigantellus. Classification (NCBI taxonomy): domain Eukaryota; kingdom Metazoa; phylum Arthropoda; class Insecta; order Lepidoptera; family Crambidae; genus Schoenobius; species Schoenobius gigantellus. The sequence continues at coordinate 26,790,763 of OZ012547.1, read as the reverse complement.
TTCTAAGGTACGCACGCAATCACGAATTCAGAGTCTGGTACGAGCCCCTTGGCCTCAATTTATGCTCATCCTCTCCAACCGGGCCCACCTCTTGTGCCTTTGGTGCTCGAACTTCTGGATACCGTATGTTTGCCTCTGAACTAACCAATACCTCCTTATCGTGAATAGCTCATCTAACAATCACTCACGCAATTTCTTATACAGCGGACATTCGCAGAGAAAGTTATAAGCGCCCTTCTTCTCGTTCCCATATGCGACATTTATGCGAGCCGAGTCTGACCGCTACATCTGGAAAAAACCTGTACTATTGAAGGGTCTCTTCGTGTTTATTAATTTTCATCTGTCGCCAGCCCTCGTCGAAGAGTGAAGCGAAAACGATGGGGAGGACTCAAGTCAGCACCGGTAAAACTTCGGTGCTCACTGATCTGCATGCTTTGGTCCTTAAAGCGAGAAGCTGCGACATCAACACTGCACTTATAGCATCCCCATGCAGGACAATGATCTGTGGACATGCCACGTTGGAGGGCATTGCACCCATCAAAGCAACTCGACAACATTTGGTAGATGTTAGGTCGATACCGGTTTAACCAGTCTTCGTTTTAACCGGTATCATCGGTATCATTGATCTTGTCAAAGTGTCGTTGAAGTTGTGTTGTTAGCAGTTAAAGCGAAGAAAGGGTGGGGCCTACCTTTTTTTTTTCGAGGGGAAAGTCTTGTTGAAGTTGTGTTGTTAGCAGTTAAAGCGAAGAAAGGGTGGGGCCTACCTTTTTTTTTTCGAGGGGAACGCGCATACTCGTCTTGTTGAAGTTGTGTTGTTAGCAGTTAAAGCGAAGAAAGGGTGGGGCCTACCTTTTTTTTTTCGAGGGGAACGCGCATACTCGCCGTTGGCTAGACGACGAGCGGTGACAGGCCTACCCACTAAAGCCCCCGGTGTTCTTCCTGCCCTTATGGACGCGCGTGGTAGGGTCCACACTGCGACTACCACTACCAACGCACCCGGGCTAGCCCGACCTAGCCGGTCGGGCTATCGCCAAGGGGGGATTGCCCGAGAACACCAGGGCAATCCCCAGACGGAGGGCCTTACGGCGGCGTACACGGGGCCAACCATGCACGCAGGTCTCCACGGCAGGGTCATTAGACGGGCATTGCTTGCGCGAATGCCCGCCTTCGCCTGCCTGTCCGTCTGTGGCGGATGAGAGCGGCTTGAGGATCATTCTCCCGCTCCCTCTCCGCGGCCTCCTTCTGCGAGATGACGTCCTCGCAGAAGGAGGCAACAGCCCCCAATTCCGCCTCGCCGCGGAACATGGCCACGACCATGCTCGGCAGCGAGAGGTCTCCGCCTCCCAGCGCAGCGTGAAGTTCGCTGCGCTGGCGTCGCCAGGCCGGGCACATCAACAAAGTGTGCTCGGCAGTATCGTCGGGAGTGTCGCAGTGATGACACTGCGGCGTTTCCTCCCGACGCCTGACCCGATGCAGGTAGTGACCAAAACAAACATGATTATAGTCCATGTCCGGTCAATACCTGCACCATGCGGAACGAGAGACTGCCCTGCCGGCGCCCTACCCACTCCTCCAACACCGGACGTATCGCTTCGATCGTCCGGTGGCCGGCAGCTGGGAAGGCGAGTGCCTCACCCCATTGACGCAGAGCCTCCCTCTGCGCCTGGGTACGAACCCGCTCCACTTCTTCAGGAGCGGATCGTCCCCCCCGTTCTCTGACGGAAACCCGATGTCGATACACCTCCGCATGGACGCGTGCATCGACATCCCACGGCGTTTGGCCCGCAAGAACGCAGGCCGCGCCGTGGCTGACCGTGCGATAAGCTCGCACGGCCCGGGTTGCTATGACCCTCTGCGGACGTCGCAAGAGGGCCACCGTTCGGGGGGAGAGGTACTCCGCCCACACCGGGGCTCTGTAGAGTGCCATCGACCGTATCACCCCGTGATACAGTCAACGGCACGCCGATCCTCGCCCTCCTACATTAGGGAGGACCCATCCGAGTGCGGCTGCGGCGGCACATAGCCGTGGAGTGAGGAGTTTGAAGTGCTCCTCAAAGCTCCATCGGGGATCCAAAACTAGGCCGAGGTACTTAGGTGTGCCTCGACTGGTATGCGGACCCCCTCCACTCGGACTCGAAGCCCCGGTGGGATCCTGCGACGAGAGGCGTGTAACATCATGGCCCTCGTTTTATCGAGGGCGACGTCCAGGCCCAGGAGGCGGATGCGTCGAACGACAAGTGAAGCGCCGACCGACGCAAGGTGGGCCGCCTCCTCCCCCGTTTTTGCTCTCGCCGCGACAAGCGTGTCGTCGGCGAAGCAGACGATCTCCATTCGTGGAAGGAGGTCGCCTCGCAGGACCCAGTTGTACCCCAGGTTCCATAGTAGAGGACCTAGTACGGAACCCTGGGGCACACCTGTCGCCATTGCCCACGTATGGACGCACCCATCCGGCCCCTCGTAGAGGATGGACCTGCCTTGCAGATAGTCCTCCACGACGGCGCGGAGGTACGGAGGCACCCGGTGGAAGCGGAGTGCCTCCTTTATGCACTCGTGGGGCAGGCTGTTGAAAGCATTACGGATGTCAAGAGACACCGCAACAACAGTCTCCCCACGAGCTGTGGCCCCCTCAGTCCACCCCTTGAGGAGGGCCACTGCATTCATCGTGGACCGGCCGGTGCGGAAGCCGAACTGGTTGTTTGCCAAATCCGGCCCCCGGTCCTCTATGTGCTCGACGATGCGGGAAGCGAGAATCTTCTCGAAAAACTTCCCGGCCTCGTCGAGCAGCACCACCGACCGATACCCAGTCGGGGAATCCGCGGGGCGATTCTCCTTCCTTAACAGGCAGAGCCTGCCCGCTTTCCACCGACTGGGGAAGCGGCCCGAGGCGATGCATAGGTCAAGCACCGCTCGGAACCACTCCTCGAGGTGTCCCAGGGCGAGGGCCAGAACTCTGCTTGGGACACCGTCTGGTCCCGGCGCCTTCTTTTTGCGCCGGAGCCGTTCCCTCACCGTGTCAAATTCCACGTTCGACCCGGGAGGGATAGCGACAGCCACTTCCTCTGGAGAAGCATCCGGGGGACCATTCTGGGGGGCTGGAACGGACCGGGATCGGGGAACAGAGTTCTCAGCACCCGGTCCAGGAGCCCGTTGTCCATAGCGGAGGTAGAGGGAGCAGAAGCTTTAAATTTCCCCCTCACCACCCGGTACGGACGCCCCCACGGATCGTCGTCCAGGAGCCGTATAAACTGCTCCCTGGACTCCTTGGCCCTGCAGATTTCGTTTCGCAGGGCCTTCTTGGCTGCCGCATACACCCGACGAAGTTCAGCTTCCTCGTCGGGTGTAGTTCTGGCGCGCCTACGACAGCGCACGTAGGCGCGCCTGGCCCTCATACTGGTGGTACGCAGGTCCGCAATCTCCTGCGTCCACCAGTACACCTGCCCCCTTTCGGGGCAAGCCTGCGCCCTAGGCATGGCGGCTTGGCAGACGACTTTCATGTCATCTGCGAAGAGCTCCGCCATGCCGACGACATGCCCGGCAAGGTGGGGCGGCACTTCTGCCCACGCCCGCACCATCGCCGCCTCCTCCGCTACATCCGGGCGGAGCTTGGTGAGCGCCCATCGAGGGAAGGCGCTCACCGCGGAGCCCCTGCTGTTCGGGGCCCCTTGAGATGCCGTGGAGACCTCGTAGCGGACATACAGGTGGTCCGACAAGGTCTCCACATCCCCCTCCACTCGCCAGTCGTTGATTCGGCGAGCGAGGGAGGGAGTAGCGAAGGACACGTAGAGTGGGGCCTACCTAACATCTACCAAATATTGTCGAGTATTGGCAGTATACAACATTGCTGTTGTAGACTGTCTGTAAATCGACATCCCCAGTTAACATATCAACAAGCCGCCCTGGTCAAACCTAGTCTTCGGAACTCATCACGTTAATGGAAGGCCTCAGCCTTCCGTCATCTTCTTTATCTCACTCGGATAGAATGGAACCAATTTGAACCTAAAAATCTCTTATACCGGGTGTAACGGAATACGCTAAACTGTTAAGCGTATTAAATCGAAAGTAGGCATATAATAAAAATACAAAGAATAGTCATAAAACATTTTTTTGTTAATCAACAACCTTAAATATTATTTCGGTATTCCGTTACATCCGGTATATTTGTTCTTGTTTTTCCGTAATAATTTAGTTCTCCACAGTAAAATAGTCTACTAACTACCTCCCTGCCAAATTTCAAGTTTGTAGCAAAAAATGAAGGCCTTCATACTGTTGTAAAACTCCGTTCTCTGTACTAACACTCGTTTATTCCTTTAACTTGATTATATCTACGTTTGAAGTAAAACTCCGTTCTCTGTACTAACACTCGTTTATTCCTTTGACTTAATTATATTCACTTTTACACAATGAACCATAGACTTATTACACTTTCCGAGAGCACGACCACTCGGCTCCGCTGCCCGACGTCGAATGCCCCTACTCGCCATCCGCCGTCTTTTATATCTTCTAATTCCTACCGCAGTGCTGCCGCAGTGCTGAATCAAAATCATAAATATTTTAAATAAAAATAGTGAACCTTACAATACAAACTTGCGAGAGCACTTAGACCTCCTTAGTCCAGACCTGTCGCAAAATGCGTCCATGCGAACATCTACTAACTAACTCCCTACCAAATTTCAAGTTTCTCGCAAAAAAATGAAGGACTTTCACACAAACATTTGAGAGCCCTTAGACCTCTTTAATCCGGCCCTGTCGCAAAACCCGTTCTCAGCGAACGTCTACTAACTACGTCCCTATGCCAAATTTCTCGCAAAAAAATGAACGACTTTCATATTTACCTGCGAGAGCCCTTAGACCCTGTAGCAAAATCCGTTCTTAGCGGACGTCTACTATCTAAACTACCACCCTGTTAAATTTCATCTTTATACGTCAAGCGGTTTTCGAGATTTCTTTATGAGTGACCTTTCGCTTTTATATATTCTATCTTGTCTCTACCTGTCTATATAGTCTCCACCTATGGTGCAGGGTGTGCGTTGCACCCGGGCGCCGCGGTCTCAGGGGCGCCGCCGAGCGCTCGGCGCTCAGCACGCTTATAATTATTATTATTCATTAATTCAGGGCTATTTGTGTCACTGCGACCTATAAAGATCTATTGTGTCTAGCCTCCAAGTAAGACTTATTAGGCCTTACATGTGCTCCTTTAGCTGGGCACTGTCTAAGAATGATAAGATATTCCCAGCTTGGATTGTTTTTATGTCGTCTGGGTCGAGAATGTGTTTCTTTTGTGAATAAGGGGTTCACAAAAGCACAGGGGGTGCATTGGTGTTTCACGTTCCTGTTCGCAGAATCTGCAAGCATCAGTTTCTTTTAGTCTCATATTGAAGAGATGCCTGTTCAGCTAGCAGTGGCCAGTCAGAGCCCTAATCATCACGCTCAGGTTGCCCCTGTTGAGCTTCAATAGATCGTCAGTGCGCTTACGAGAGTATGGTTCGATTAGTGCTTTTGAATGTGTTAACCCAGACGTTCTTTGCCAGTCCGCTTTTGCCTCTTGGAGGAGGTGGGTTCTTAAGTATTGCATAGCCTGGTTCTTTGAGATACTACAAAAAGGCTCTGGGCCAAACTGTACTCCCTGAGCTCCATACCTTGCTAGCTCATCAGCGTTTTCATTACCAATGATTTCAGAATGACCCGGTTCCCATTTGAGGGTGATCTTGTTTCGTTGCCCCAAGTCATTTAGGTTTTCCACACAGTCTTTTACTAGCTTCGATTTTATAACATTGCCGTTTAGTGCTAGCAAAGCTGCCTGTCTATCCGAATATATTACTATATTTTGGTTAACGTAGTTTCGCTGGCTTGTACACATTTCTTCCGCCTGGAAAATAGTGGCATATTTACCAAGGTTTACGCTTCTGCTAACCTTGGGCTTAGCAGCATATATACCATATCCTACGTTAGAGCCCATTTTTCTTATGGCAGTTACTTGCAGTGCTTTTGAACCCCAAACCGTGCAGGCGTAGGTTATTGAGGGCCTGACAATGGTGGTGTAAAGCCATAGGGCGATTTTAGGGTTTAACCCCCATCTAGTCCCCGTTAAACGTTGGCATATTCCTAAGGCGGTTTTAACCTGTTGGATTGGATGGTGCTCTTGAGATGTGATTTCCAGGTCAGTCTCTTGTCGATGGTTACGCCCAAAAATTTGACTTCTGAGGAAAATGGTAGAAGCTCAGCACGCTTACTAGAGGGCGCTAGGGTAATGATTGCCCCCGGGCGCTACGTGAGCTAGAGACGCCTCTGGTGTGTGTCCGCCACAGTGTTTGTTACCGAACTCCTCCGAAACGGCTTGGCCGATCTTTATGAAATTTTTTGTGTATGTTCGGTAGGTCTGAGGTCGTAAACTAATTTTTAAAGGTTATGCATAAATATATAATTTATAGGTAATGTAGAAATTCATTGTAACTTGTAACGCAACCCAAAGGAATCTAAATACTGGATTTGTTAATACGAACTTATAATAACATTTTCAATATACTGCTCGCTGTCACAGGCCAGATTAACCACGGCAAACTGACAACCCAAATCAAATAGTTACGAATTCTGTTGTAAAGCGTTTGGATGAAATTGGGTTCATTTTTGATTTATTATAAATGTTTGAAACTGTGTTTGAACGTTTTCCTTTGTAATTTTTAAGTTATTTTTGCTTGAACTAAATTTTTTTAAATGCTATCCGTACATTTTAATATGCAAAACGTTATAATATAACTTACTCGTAGATACAAAAAATCGAATCTAAACATTTTCTCATCACAATAACAATATATTGATTATTTTCCCGACACATGAATAATTATTTGGTTTAATTTCGCTAATAATGTAGTTATGAAAATGCAACATGTTTTTAATTTCTCGATTTATCTATACATATATGTATAGATTTTATTCTCGCACGACACGGGTCGTGATGGTCCTCTGTGGTCTATACAAGTGGGCGTCTGTACGGGGGAAGAGGCACTCCAAGCCAGGGCTCCATAAAGTGCCATCGACCGTACCTCTCCGTGATATAGTCGACGGCACGTCAAATTCGGTCCTCCCAAATTTCGAAGGACCCGTCCGAGTGCTGCCGCGGCGGCGCACATCGGTGGAGCGAGGAGCTTAAAGTGCTCCTCGAACCTCCATCGGGGATCCAGTACCAAGCAAAAATACTTAATTGTTACCTCGACAGGGGGGATGAAATGCGATGGCTGTTATTTTATCAACAGCCACATCCAACTCCAGGCGACGGATGCATCGAACTACCATTGTAGCATATCGACGCAAGGTGGACGCCTCTTCGCCCGTTTTTGCTTTCGAAGGCGAAGTACACAACCACCGCAAATTCCAAAGTACCCCAGGTTCTAGAGTAAAGGGCCCAACACTGAACCTTGAGGCACACCTGCCGCCATTCTCCAACTGTGGACGCTTCTTTTGTCCACGCGTTCGTACAGGATTTCCCTCTCCCGGAGGTAGTCCTGTACTATAGCGCGGAGGTAGAGGGGCACTCGGTGAAATTTTAGCGCCTCCTCTATGCACTCGTGGGGAAGGCCATTGAATGCTTTACGTATGTCCAACGACACCGCAACGACGACGTCCCTCTGAACTGTAGCCCATGAGGTGTCTGTAGGTAAGCTACTGCATCTATAGTGGACCGGCCGGTGCGGATACCACCCTGGCAATTTGCCAGATCTGGTCCCCCACCCTGCAGATTTTCAACGATCCGGAAAGTGAGAATTCTCTAAAAGAACTTCCCAAATCCTTTAAGCAGTACCACCGGCCGGTAGGCCGACTGGGAATCGGCTGGACGGCCCTCCTAACGTAGGCGATAGAGCCTCCGTGTCTTCCAGTTACTAGGGAAGTGGCCCGTAGTGATGCTTGTATTGAGCACGGGTCGGGACCGCTCTTCCAGGGCCCCCAGCGCCATGCATAGTACTTCGGCAGGGACCCAATATAGATAGGTCCCTACCCTACTAAATAAGAAAGATCTTAAGATTCAAAATCGAAATTACGAAAGTATGACGCATCATTCTTACTTAATGAAATACGTATTAGTGAGTCTTCGCAATTGCTCAACTCCTCAATAACTACCAATGCCATTTAAACCTACTTATAGGTACCACTATCGTAAGTTTGCGAACCTGATAGCTATCTGATAGCATTGACATTACGGTGGAAGGTCGGACCGGGGGTGGCGGCTAGAGCACGCGATCTGTCAATTTCGGAGGTCACGAAACAATTCCGAGCAGACCATAATTGACGGAACTAGATGAAATATCGAGATAGGCAGTATAAACCGATTCGCTACACATTGCAACACAATTGTAATTTGTAACACGTTCGCTTGGAAACGAATGTGTTACAAATTACAATTGATGAACATCAAATGTCGTCAAGGAACATTTTGATTTTTTGATAAGTTTATTTTGACGATGATTTTTAAATGATGAATTTTAAGACTTCTACTCATTCCTTCATTAACGTAACAGAATTCGGTAGCGAAGTCATTTTCGAGAAAGTTCTATGCCATATAAATGTGAAATTTGAAAGCCAACCTTTGCAGGTAAAACTAATGGTATTACTTAGAACCGGAATTTTCAGTTCGATTAAAAATTAGCTGCGTAAGACTCAGATATGCCAACAGTTTTTTCATCACAAAAAGCAATAAAAGCAAGAATTTTAATCACAGAACACACTGGGGCTTTACCACGGTCATTTATAGAAGGTTAAAATAATATAAAAACTGAGTCTATACGAGTGTATTCGCTCTCTATATATTCGCGGTGTCTATATATTAGCTCTGATTGCAGGTTTAGTGCTGTTTTAATTTACCACGGTAAAGGTGTATCCGCACACATCAGTGCCGTCACATGACGATCAGTACCATGACGTGCTATACGCACACATCAGTGGCATTCAGTGCCGACGCGCGCTGTGACCTAGCATATGCACAAGCATTTTTGAGTTTGTTATTTCAAAAATACCTCGATTTACAATAGCCCAGTTAGCAGCAATTGGTATATTATTAAATGAAGATAATAAATAAGTCATAGAAGGCAATTTTAAAGTTGGTGTCCATGAATTTTCTATGTGCAAGGTCTATTGTAGTAAACCTTGCGTAAAATACATGTAAAACCCTAAAAATTTAATTAAATTGAAATGACCAACATTCCAAATTAGTATTTCGTGTCCCTTATTTTTATATCTTCTTTTAAAATATCAAATACAATTATACGATAAATATTATGAAATCTTGCCAATTCTGTGAATATACTATAAGCTTCTATCTTCCAATAAGTACAGTCAACTGCTCCCTGACTATGGTCGCTTTTAAACAGTATTATAGCGACAGTGAGAGCGAGATAGTAACATAAGCTGTCTCTAATCAATAGCGGTGTCTCTATTGCAATAGTATTTTAACCATACCTACTCTAAGCGTTCATGGCCCCAGAGTGAAGGTTAAGGCCGAGTGCGGCGCATCACCAGCTTACGGCACGTGTGCAAGGCCAATGAACATCAAAGGGTTCTGCTCCGCAAATTATCCCCTCCGCCGAGCAGCACCTCTCAAACCCCCGTTAAATAAATAGGCCAGCCAAATATAGCACTTCGAAACCGGCGCTTTTATCGACATTCTTTTGATATTTAAGAGTGGGGAACTGAGCCAGTCTAAATGACATATAGGTCGGGTGCAAATAGCCGGAGAAGTTTGAAATTTGATGTGGGCACATCAAATTTCAAACTTCTCCGGCTATTTACCTAGACTCACTACTTACCTAGTCATTGTAGAATTTTGGCATTATTTTCTATGTAGAACATAAAAAATATAACATTGTTACCTATAGCTATTTTTATAACGCACGTGTGTAAAATGGAACATTACGTATAAAGACAAAGTAAAATGATACCAATTAATGATAATTTAACCAAGTGAATAAAATGAGAAATGTAAATTTGCTAAAGAGATTCATTTGACGAAAAATATTTTGCCCAAAGGGCAGTACACGCTCAAATGATTTTGTAGGAAGTTCTCCTGTGTGGCGCCCAACGCGGGGCTAAGCGAAACCACATAGAACAAACAAAAAACTTGATTTTATATTAAAACATTATTATGTATAAATTATAACAATAAACAAACTATAATAGTTAATTTCATTAAAAAAACCCTGATGAAAACACTGCCTCAAATAAAACACTTAAACGTTTCCTGCCTATTATAATTACTACCTACTTACCAACTGTCAGTTCATTTCGAGTACATCATACATGCCTCTATGTCTCTCTGCAATCTGCATCTAATTAAGTCACTGTAATAATTTAACAAGCGTGAACATACCTACGTTCAAATTACTAACAACAGGTTCACTGTTATTTCATGTAGTAATCCGTTATTTATTACCAAGGGCCATAATTATTTTAAATCGCTGGAAGGGAGTGAAGTTCTGCTAATACGAAGAAGAGATATGAGTCCCCTTACCTGCTCCTACTTAATTATTGATTACCAGAACTCTTTCGTCATAAACTCATTGTGCTGATATGATGAGTAAGAAGTCATAGATAGGTAAGCTATTGGTTATTGCTTTCGTAAATGAGGAATACAGATGATGCTAGCTTCCAACTTCGACTTAAATATAACTAATAAAACTTTGCTTCAGTAGAAACCTGATGACACTGGCTTTAGGAACTATAGCGAACGCAACACGCCCACAACCTTATCGATGACCCGTCTTTCTCACCTACCTTAAAAGGTGGAAGACACGTGGGACATCCAGGTTTGTTGCTAAGCAAAATCTACTTAGGGGTCATATCTGTCGTACCTTTATACTTATGGCTTAACGGGGACTATTTATATGGATACACAATAAAAACCCAAGATGTACAAAAGTAATACAATCTTGATGAATCTTTTTTAGTATTTTTTTTTATATTATATTGCTGGTTCTCTGCGGTGTAAGGGGTTCCACATACCACCTATCGGGACCCAAGCCAACCTCACCTGCACGCGGTGCACCCTGCTTTATAACAGACGAGGCTCTGGCGCTCCCCACCAACCCGCACTGGACCAGCGTGGTGGGAAACGGCCCAAAACCCCCCATGATGATGAAAAACCTGAAACAAAGGCCCCGAGTGCCCGGCGGTCCCGGAGGCCGTGCCAGCGGTGACGGACGTCGACGTGGCACTGGGACATGGAGCGCAAAGAATCCCCGGGCGGCGGAAATCCCCTGTCAAACGACCTTGGCCCTGGCAACATTTAACGCGCGCACACTGCAGACCGAGGAGAAGCTGCTGAACCTTGAAAAAGAATTGATCAGGATTCACTGGAGTGTAGTGGGACTCTCCGAAGTCCGAATAGAGGGTGAGGACACGATGGTTCTCAAATCCGGCAACCTGCTCTATTTCCGGGAGGGCGAAAACCTGTCCAAAGGTGGTGTCGGATTTATCGTCCACAAGTCGTGAACAACGTTGTACAGATCGGAAGTGTGTCGAATAGGGTGGCGTACCTTATACTGAGAATTACCAAACGGTATTCGCTGAAGGTCATACAGGTATACGCCCCGACCTCGACACACCCCGACGAGGAAGAGGAAACCATGTATGAGGACATTTCTCGGGCAATACATGCTTCCAAAACTCACTACACCGTTGTCATGGGAGACTTCAACGCAAGGCTAGGCAAGCGCGGCGATAGTGAGTTGAAAGTGGGGCAATTTGGAGCTGGAATCCGGAATTACGGTGGTCAAATGCTAGCCGATTACATGGAGAGAGAGGGACTATATATGATGAACTCTTTCTTCAAAAAACGGCTGCATCGAAAGTGGACCTGGAAAAGTCCGGATGGCGTGACAAAAAATGAGATTGACTTCATCATGTCGACTGACTCGCATCTTCAATTACGTCTCAGTGATCAATGCCTTCAATACGGGAAGCGATCACCGAATGGTTAGAGGTGCATTGAATCTTAAATTAAAAGCTGAGAGGTATCGACTGATGAAGTCAACGTTCCGTCCTGAAGCCATCCAGATCCAAACCCCCGAGCGCTTTCAACTCGAATTGCAGAATCGCTTCGCTTGCCTGGAGGATTGCACGGATGTGGACACATATAATGACAGGTTTGTGGAAACTGTTCTTACGGTGGGTTCGAAGTTTTTCAAACCCAGCCGTACTAAGCAAAGGAGCAAGATCTCAGAGCCGACAATTAAGTTGATGGAAGAAAGGCGTGGGATGGGTCTGCAGTCTTCTGAAGATGCTCGTCGGCCACTCAACAAACAGATTTCGAAGTCTCTGACTCGCGACATACGCCGATTTAATACGGAACGTATTAAGGAAGCCATCGAGCGGAACAAGGGCTCCAAAGTGTTTGCAAAAGATCTGTCACTCGGTCAGAGTCTGCTGACGAAGCTGAAGACAGAGGACCGCAGAGTCGTTACGTCTCGACCTGAGCTTATGGCTGAGATCGAATGCTTCTATGGACAGCTTTACACAACATCGCAGGCACCTGTCATTCAGGCTACAGATCCTAGAGCCAATTTGATCCGGCATTACACCGAAGACATCCCGGACGTCAGCCTGTACGAGATTAGTGTGGCTCTCAAACAGCTAAAAAACAACAAGGCACCGGGTGATGATGGAGTTACAGCTGAGCTTTTGAAAGCGGGTGGACTACCAGTCCGGAAAACGCTGCAGAGGCTATTTAACTCCATCATACTCGAGGGCAATACGCCTAAAGCATGGCACAGGGGTGTGGTGTGGTGGCACTTTTCTTCAAAAAGGGCGACAGGGCCCAGTTGAAAAACTACAGACCCATCACGCTCCTGAGTCATGTATACAAGCTGTTCTCGAGAGTCATCACGAATCGTCTTGCGCGCAGGTTTGACGACTTCCAGCCTCCCGCCCGAACAAGCCGGACTCCGTAAAGGCTATAGTACCAGTGTTGCCACCTTGGTGGTTTTGTCACCAGATCTGGTGGTTTTTCAAGACCTTTAGCGATATTTTTTCATCATTTAGCGTATTTATTTTTTTTAGTGGTTTTTAGCGGTTTTCTGGAATGGAATCTGACAACACTTCTTCGAGAAGAAAATTTCCTACTGTTCCGAATAGACACGAAAATCTATACCTAGTTATAAGTTTAAAGTCTATGAATGCTCCCACTTTACATTACAGAACAGCAGTTTCGTTTCCTGTAGGTATTGATCATTTTCTCCATAGACTTAAAATATACTGTCGTATAGATATAGACCAACTGACAGTGCGAGCGAGAATGTATATAGTCTTATGAAGTTCTCTAGTTCTAGAGTTTGAAAGAGACAGTGCATTTAGCTACTTTTTAACCGATTTTGAAGGACAGATCAGCCACATTGGATATTGGAATTCAGCCACATAGTATTGGAATTGACAATTCAAATATTTTGGTCTCATTTTATAATGAGCTGTCAGTACGTCTATACGCCAGTATATTCTACGTCTATGGCTTTCTCCGGTTCCAAGGCAACGGATGATTTAAAAATGCATCGGACTAAATGTACTGAAGTTATTAAAATGTCTTGGCACCCCATTTCGTTGATGAACTAATAAAAGATAAGAGGACAGTTTTGCTTAGCTATTGTTTAACTACATTACATACTTTATTAGTATTTTATTTAAATTAAAAAAAAGTTAGCGGAATTTGGTGGTTTTTTTCTTGTCCACATTTTAAGAAACTGGCGACATTTTAATGTGGATCTGGCGCCCTAACATATTTCAAGGTGGCAACACTGTATAGTACCATAGACCACATTCATACGCTGCGGCAGGTTATACAGAAGACCGAGGAGTATAATCTGCCACTTTGCTTGGCGTTTGTGGACTATGAGAAAGCCTTCGATTCTGTCGAGACCTGGGCCGTGCTTAAGTCACTCCAGAGGTGCCAAATAGACTACCGGTACATCCAAGTGTTGAAGTCATCGTACGAAAACGCCACTATGTCAGTTCGCCTTCAGGACCAAAACTCGGAACCAATACGACTTCAGCGAGGTGTGAGACAGGGTGACGTTATATCGCCGAAGCTGTTCACAGCTGCGCTGGAGGATGTATTTAAGCTTTTGGACTGGAGAGGACTCGGCATCAACATAAACGGCGAGTACATGACTCACCTCCGTTTTGCCAATGATATCGTGGTCATGGCTGAGACCGTGGAAGATCTAAGTACAATGCTTGAAGACCTCTGTAGAGTTTCCCAACAAGTGGGTCTTAAAATGAACATGGACAAGACCAAAATCATTGTTACTTCCCATGTAGTACCCACTCCTGTGAAGGTTGGTGGCTCTACACTGGAAGTTGTTGACGAATATGTTTACCTGGGACAAATAGTCCAGCTCGGTAAGTCCAACTTCCAGAAAGAGGTAAATCGACGAATCCAACTCAGCTGGGCAGCGTTCGGGAAGCTACGCAGCATATTCTCGGCCAATCTACCACAGTGTCTTAAGACGAAAGTCTTCAATTCTTGCGTGTTGCCAGTGATGGCGTACGGAACTGAGACGTGGCCGTTTACAATGGGTCTCATCAGAAGGCTCAATGTCACTCAAAGGGCAATGGAGAGGGCTATGCTCGGGGTTTCTCTACGCGATCGAATCAGAAATGAAGTGATCCGTAGAAGAACTAGAGTCGCCGACATAGCCCAAAGAATTACAAACCTTAAGTGGCAGGACACATAGCTCGCAGGACTGACGGCCATTGGGGCGGAAAGGTAGAGATGCAGCGTTGGTAGGCACCCCACAAGGTGGACCGACGATCTGGTGAAGGTCGCGAGAAGCCGCTGGATGCGGGAGGCGCAGGACCGATCGGTTTGGAGATCCCTGGGGGAGGCCTATGTCCAGCAGTGGGCGTCTCTTGGCTGAAATGATGATGATGATGATTGCTGTTTCTAACATTTTGGTTGAACATGTTTAAATAAAACACACGAAAAAACTGTTAACCTGAATGCCACATGAAGGATGCCAAAATAATAACAGGATAGACATAGATAGCTCATATCCGATGTAATAAGTATAAAAAATGAACAATGAACACAGCATAATCTATGCTATGTTCATTGTACTCGTACATTGTACACAATGGATCTATAGAAGAATGGTACTTCGACTAATTTTTTGTCTTATATTTTTAAATATAATGTGCCTACATACATACAAGTATGTGCCTATCAATGTAGAATATTACGAATGATTTCAACAGATAAAATCGTCAAAGAGAATAAAGCAAAATGAGTCACTGATTTTGTTGAAGAAAATCTTGTTTCGCTGATTACCTGTAGGTTATCATCAATCAGCGAAACAATATCAAGCCTAACGATAATAGCTTAACACACAGTGCATGAACTGTTGTCAATATTTTCAGTAAAAAAACAGACATCTTTAGTCAAAAAATCAACTTACGATTATTTCACTTAAAGAACGTACCTATTGAAATTAGACATCATAAAGTTATCATAAATTAAAATGAAACAGTTTCCACCAAGTGTCCTATTAAAGTCGACGCGCACTAATTTATCGAATAAGCGGCTGGAGAACGTTCTCATTAGAGATGCGTGAATCATCGCTTTCTCGGTCACAGTGTAGCTAAACTAACCATTAGATGTAAATTTCTTCAAAATTTTAGAACACTATCGAATCTTACCTATCTACCTTTATACCACTATCTAACCTTATTAATAAAAATTTTACTCCTTAGATCATCCGCGGATTAGTTAGTCCGTGTTTTGTTTTATTATGACATATGACAGCCGACATGTGCGGAAACAAGACAAAACACGAAGTAACTAATCCGAGGATGATCCAAGGAGTAAAATTTTTATTGATAAGGCCGTAGGAGTAAAAAAAATATACAATCAAAATAATCTTTATTCAAATATGACTTGATAGAAAGCTCTTTTGAATCGCCCAAATATTTCACTACTTCAACTTAACTTATCAGCTTTATCAGAAGTTTTTCAAATGAACAATCAGACGTTTACAATAAATTATGTAGTTAGTTACCATACACAATAATATATTTTTACACAATTACAATTTTTTACATTTTGACGAGTGATGTCTACAAATTACTTAAAACATTGGTATTATTCAAAGAAACGTTGACTTTTGTAACGGGATAAAATAAAAAGTAGACGTTGCAGAATTACACTGATTTATTGCCGGCCGACCGGCTTGCGATTGGCTGAGGCGGTGTGGCGCGTAACACTTTATAAAATCTTTACAAAAGACTTTTTTTTATTCAGATTAAACTTATGAAAAGGCATGTCAGAAACACTTAGTGTAACTTTGTGGTAAAAAGCTAAAGGTTTCCTCATAAACGAGCCTCTAGTTCTTTGGAGCCGGTACGATTGCCGTTGGAGCGACAGGTTTATTTTTATTTCTTGTGTTTGATTCATAAATTTAAAAAACCTAATAGAAACAATATAATAAACCAATAAAAGGTTTATTAAAATATGTGCAATGACGAGGAAAAATAGTAGTCACTCTGAAAATGCCCTTCCAATAACTCCAATCTTTCAATAACCTTTAAATAGTATGGAATCAATTTTACCCAGTCAGGGATTTTTGCTATTCCCGACACAAAATATAAACGGGCTCTCAATGGATTAACTTTCGCACGTTCTTCCCATCGGACGGTACCGAACAATCACTACATTGTGGTGGCTAGCCGACAGTTGAGATGGAACCTTCATTACGAATATGAGCAATAACTGTCCGTGCGCCTAGCGCTTTCAGGAAAATTGAGGAAACGCGCGTGCGTGATTTGGTAGATTGATATTGATAGGTGAGTATACCTACCTTGATGATTTAAAATATTTAGTATCTATTGTGTTAAGATTATTTATTAACTCTTTATTGTAACGAAGACAAACTACAATAGGTGAAGTACTAAATTTGAGTCTTTTATTAAGGTTTGTTTTTACTTCTAGTCACTGTAATCCATGTAGTTAAATCAAATTTCTCCCAAAAAATCTGAGCCTAAGTTTAGTGACTTTGACTTGGTAAACATATCGGCCATCACTGAGTTATAATGTACTACGTACTAAAGAACACGTCACACTCAACTAACTAGATTGTTTGGAACACGCGTTAGAGCAGAGCCAGCTCGCTCCATCCAAGCTCCTAAACTGTATTTGTATTCGTCTGTGGTAGGCGCTAGACGCAACAATACGTGTGTGTTCTGAGTTCTAATAAATTTAAACATGCCTTCATGTGTGCCTGTGCTGAGATACTGTTTAAACAATTCAGGAAATACAAATAAAGCCCAAGGAATCACTTTACATCTTTAAGTAGCTACACACAAAATTATCGATTTAACATGCAATTGAGTAGGTAATTCTTTTATACTCTTTATTGCATAAAAATAGTACAAAACAATAATCACAAACAATAGTGAGCAAGGGTGGACTTATCTCTTAGAGAGATATCTTCAAGCCAACCTGTGAACATAGGCTTTCTTCCACAATGCAGGAAAGACACTCCTTGGTAGGGAGAAGTTGATTAAGTGAGTGATAACAGGAACAATGTCTTCCAGCACCGGAAGAACCATGTAAAGGCTCAATTCATCACTACCAACAACCTTAGTAGAAAGAGCCCTGATACTCTCTGCCATCGAGTCCTCTGACACTGGTCTGAAAGAGAAGGGTCCTCCCTTCTCTTTCAGTCCAATGCTATTAGGTGGGTCAAGACTTGAGAGAAAGTCAAGGGAATTCGACTTGGTAGTTGAATCGAGAAGAACAGGAGGTAGGCAGAAATTACTGTGAGGAGTATTGAGATCCCGGGACCAATAGCGGTATCCGCAGGCTTGCTCACACCAAATGATTTAAGAAACTTCCAAATTTGAATTCGGTCTATATTGCTGATACTGGAATGGAAGTAGGATTTTTAGCATCTCTACAGAGTCTGTTACATCTGTTGCGTAATTTCTTGTAAGTAGCCAAGTCAGCATCACTATGGTGAGCTTAATCACGTTTCATCATCTCAGCTTTGATGGGTGGTGAAATCCAAGGGGCAGGCAGGGTGCTTCACTCGCACTGGGCGAACTGGAGCATTAATATCGTATACATGAGTAAGCTTTTTTGTAAATTCATCCACCATAACATCAACATTATCTGAGATAAAAACGGAAGTCCACTCAACGCGCCTTATGTCCTCCCTCAAGCTTTTATCAAGTCGCCGAGACATGATACGGCGGCTCTTACGGACTTTTGGCCGCTAGAAACCAACACTCTTAAACGATCTAGGGCTGTGTTTGAATTGGAAAGGAATGATGTAGTATTTTGTGCTGCAGCGAACTTTAGCTTTAACTCATAACAAAATAGAACAAGATTTTTGCTTGGGATAGCTAGCTACTCTACGTAGTCAATACTAATATTATAAAGAGAAAAGATTTGATTGTTTGTTTGTTTGTATTGAATAGGCTTCGAAACTACTAAACCGATTTTGATGAAAGTTGGTATAGGGATAGTTCGAGACCAGGGGAAGGACATAGGGTAATTTTCCTACGGGAAAATATAAAATTCCCACGGGATAACAAAAATAACGCGGACGAAGTCGCGAGCGGAAAGCTAGTACATTATAACTCGATGTCAGGCAGCTGGTGTTGTTCCCAACATTCTTTACTTCCAGAATACCATCAGTTAACTCTTTTACGGAGAAGTGCCTAGTCTTTCGTACGTAACTTATATTATGAATTCTTTGCAATTATGATTGCCGACTCATTATCAACAAACAGTAAGAATTTTTGTAGGCGTCGATTGATTTTTATTTCTCTTGAACGTGTCTTGAACTAACACCGACAACCATCAATTCAGCCTGTGTAGGGGAGACCTAGGACAGTTGTGACAATTTTTACTTATATAAACATATCTCAATATAGAATCATGCCACATTTATGAAATTAATACCTTACTGTAGCTCAATTCTTACTCATTTAAAAACAGTCATCAAAGTTCATAAAAGTTAGAAAGTTTCTGAGAAATTCCACGTAAACTGAAAGTACTCCCTTTGTCACAACTCTCCTAACACAGAGGTAAATTGTGACAAGTACTAAGGTAAGTTGTGACAACCGAGTACCTTGACTATATTTTATAGATAAAATACTTTTATATTAATTATATATTAACAAAACACGCTATTTTGCATAATATATAGTACTTTAATAATCAACTTTGGCATACATTGTAGGAACAATAATCATATTTATTATTAACATAACATAACATTAATCTTTTGTGAGTAATTATAGCATTATTTCGAGATCAACCGTATTAAAATTAGTCAAAAATTTTAATCTATTCTGACAAACAATTATGACAGACGTACTGCAACTCGCCTCCAGTGCAATCTTCGTGAGACCAGCCTTTGCATTCGAGGCACTGAACCCACTTCTCATTTGACCTGCTCCTGGCATATGATTCAAGACAGCACAAGCAAAAACAATTATTTTCTGTATCTTCTTCTGCATCATCTTCATTTTTCTTGTTGGTCTTCTTCTTCTTGTTTTTTTTTAGGTCTATTCGTTTCTTCGGTTAGAACACGCTTTTTCACACTTTTTATATTTCTACTTGCTTCTATGGCAGCTATTTCATCCTTGGTAGGTGTGTCGGTAAGCACAGCAGATTTGATTTTGCGTCTATTAGGTTGGTTCTTTTTTCTTGGTGGAGCTTTTGGCAACGGTTTTACTGATTCTGGAGAAAAGACATTTGAATCTGTGGAAAGAGGAGTACGCACCCTAGACATAGAGGCAACGGTTTCATTGGAGGCAAAGGTTTCATTTGAGGCAACGGGTTCAATCGAGGCAACGGGTTCAATCGAGGCAACGGGTTCAATCGAGGCAACGGGTTCATTGCTTGGTAAAGATAAATTACTAGGAGATGCCGTGACTTGATTTGTGGATACAGTTGGAGTAACAGCTTTTATCTCATTATTTTCAACGGGACCGATAGTTGGATTAGGAGTAAGAGCACTCGTTTCAATGTTTTCAACTGTACCAATAGTAAGATTTGGAGTCAAGGGTCTATTTTCTACAATTGCCGTAGGTACTTGAACACTCAATAGTTGTTCTGCTTCTGATTGGGGCAGAATACGATCAGTGACTTGACTTGGCAGAAAATCGGCTTCTCCGAAGATATCTGTATTAACAGGCCATGTTCCAGTTGCTGCAAAACCAGCGCTAATATTTTTTACAGTGATCGCCACATCAAATGCTGATTTTGTTAAAGATGGAATATCATAGATACTCATGACTTTCCCAGCATTAGAGCGCATCCAATTATCACAAGCTGTATTGATTGCTTTCTTTAGAGGCCCAAATATAGCACGATCCAGCGGTTGCAGCTTATGTGTGCAGTGTGGGGGGAATGTTAGCAAAATTATGCCATTATCTCTACAGTATTCAATATTTTTCAGAGCGGTGTGGGAAGCATGATTATCCAAAAGCAACAGAGCTTTGTTCTCTTATGATGGTCTAACGTGATTTTTAAAATGCTTAAGAAAAAAATAAAAGTCATCCTCCTGCATCCACCCTGATCCATTAGCTGTTCCTACAGAACCATTTGGGCCATCACGAATGAAATGTTCTTGGAATCTCTTCCGTGGAAATATAAACATAGGTGGTATATAATTGCCTATGGCGTTTCCAGCAAAAGCCAGAGTAACCAAAGTTCCTCTTTCCGCGGATGTCATCGCACTGACTTGTTTTTCTCCACGTCGAGCTATTACTCTGTCAGGCTTTTGTACGGTTGTTATCCCCGTTTCATCGACGTTCCAAATATCTTTTGCATTCAGATTGTGTTTAGTTAAAACTCCTGTGTAGTTTTTAAAGAAAGCAGCCACATTAGTTTTATTAAAGCTCGTTGCTCGACCTATGCTTGTGGCTTGTGGCAGCCTTAGCGATAAATTGGGATGACGTTGCATAAACAACTTGAGCCATACTTCTCCTGCCTTCTCATTTTCTTTCCATGATGCCGGAATCTTTTTATCATATTTTTTTGCTAACTTATAGGCAATACTTCTTGTTTCTTTTGTTGTCAGCCCATAATTTGATGCCGCACACGTCAACAAATATTCGGATAATATATTTTCTTCCTCTTCTGTAAATACCGTTGGACTGGCATAACCCATAGATGGAGCATCATCAGTTTTTTTATCTTGGAAAGCCTGTTTCTTCTTTATATATCTTTGCAACGACATGTAGTTGAGATTGTAAGAAGATGCAGCATTTCGTAGACTTTGACCTCTTAACGTAACTTCTTCAGAGGCCAGTTCATAAACGCCGACACTAGCCATGCCCCTATCAGTCTTTCGCTTATATATATTAGGCATTCTGAAACAAAAAAAAAGCAATTCAGCAAACAACATAAAACCACAAGCCCAAACAAATTCTAGCAAAAATTACACATTTTTAAGAGAGACTTAAATTGCCGAACACCTTTTAAGTCAAACTTTGGTTTTAATAATTAATTAAAACAAACAAACAGTTACATAAACAAAATAAAAACATTACAAAAAGTATGTTAACTAAACTCATGTGGCCAAAATCGCGACCTAGTCAGAATAATAATTCGCAATTTCGAAAAAAGATGCAAACACAACAAATCAATTCCACGCATTCAAACTTCAAATACCGCACCATATAGGAAAAAATAGCGAAGCCACATTAATACAATAGATACAGATATAAATACAATCGAAATATTGTTAGAAAATTTACTTTTTGATTTTTTTTCCATCAAGACGCCGTACTCACGGAACCGCTTGCCGTGCACCTGTGTCAAGTAGCGCGTCGCTCAATGACAATTGTGTGACATTGGCAGCTCGCTAGCGGTCATAGGTTCCGAGAAATCGGCTTTGTAACAACTCTCCTCTGTCACAACTGTCCTAGGTCTCCCCTACTTGAGATGGCTACTGTCCCTTTGTCTGACACTGCGTCAAGATATAGCTGCCCCTGTATATGCATACCAACCTTGTGGCAGAGTGTCCAGTCTCAGAGTCGCCGCCATGATCTGCATCACTGTAGCATTTAACCTTTTTTTCTATTAAACTTATAAAAATACCGCCGTCAATGGTGCCTCTAATCAAAATCAAATTCATTTTTAGACACACAAAGAGCATCAGTGGCGCTTTGGACTTTGCACTAGCTTTCTAATCAAAAGGTCCGGGGTTCGATCCTGCCATGTACCAATGTGTTTTTCGTATTTCATATATGTATACATTTATCCGACGCTCCTACGGTGAAGGAAAACATCGTGAGGCAACCTGCATATATCTGCGAAGAAATTGAAAGGTGTATGTGAAGTCGACTAATCCGCACTGGGCCAGCGTGGTTGACTAAGGCCTAAACTTAGGGTAGGCTCCAGCTCCTCGGTGGGGACGTATATGTTGTGTATGAGCTGTGATGATGAATATCAAATGAAGCATTTTATGACTTTACTATGTCAAAATTTACACCATGTCATGCGATGAAAGTTCCATAATAGGCCTGCTGAACACACGTTTACCACCTTTTGCCCAAGTTAAGTAGTTATACATGTCTTGTATGCAATATATCTCGAAAAACTGCAATGGAAAGGTAAAAGCAGTCGACCCAGTCTGCTATTGTCCTTCTAGGCTCATTAAGGCATTCCCTATAATAACTGGAATATACTCGTAAAACACATTCAAGCGCCGTCCATTTATCCTTGCGTAAGCTCTCGCTTTAACCTTAATGTGGATTTATTAAACTTTTGAAAGCGTACGTACTTAATTAGGAATGGCTTAATGTTTTTCCTTGTTTTAATTAACACGTTAGGTATAGGTACCGTAATACTAAAAAATATTCGAATCAAAAACAAAATGTGAAAATAGAAAAATATATCAAGCAAAATATTTAATAATATTATAAATGAGAGTTTTTCGCACGCGAGCGGCGCGAAAAATCGTATTACGTGATTATCGCATTGCAAAACTTGCCATTCGATATCGGCCGATGAAGTTGAAATTCCGATACAACATTCAACATTTCTTTACTGATTATTAATTTAATGAATCAAGAATTGTGGTGTTTGACACTAGCGAAACCAGAGAAAATATAGGAAATAGCTATCAAATAATTTTTCGGGGATGGAACATTCAAGTACCTACCTACTGTCCATCCCCATTTATTCACTTGTTTACAATTCATGGAGAAATCAGCAGTAGGGACAAGTGGGGCGCATTGGAACACGGGGTACAATAAAACAAAGACGATAATTATTGTAATTTAAAACAAATTCTCTCATGCGGCATATGATAGCGCAGTGCAATATGACCAGTCCTTGACGACAAAGTTTCAATGTAAAAAAAATTGTTTTGAGGGCTCCAAAGTTGTAATTTCGTTACGAAGAATTTTCGATTTCACAAGAAAAGTATCAATAACAGGTATGTAATATTTTTTTGCATGAATTTTAATCAATTTACGCATTAAATACAGTTACATGTAGAGTGGAAAACAAAACCCAAAATCTTTAACATATTTTTAAAAGATTCAGATACCTTATGGGGCGCAATGGAACGGGGTACTATGGAACAGTGTTCATTGTGCCCCGTTATTATATGCCTGGAATTGATTATTGGATCTTTGTTACATATTTTGAAGTAATAATGGTGAGAAGTCGTAAGAGAAAGACAGATAAGAGCTTGCATAGTAAAACCATGTCCGAGCAGCTGTTAAACTTGTAGCATGTAGTTTGCAAACTGCTGCTGACTTAAAAATACCAAGTCCAGGAAAATTGCATCGATATGTTAAAAAAAACAAAAGCAGCAGGAGATAGAGACGCAGGAATGAATATAGAATTTTCCATATTTTTATCTTTATTAGCGTTGTTCCAATGTACCCCAGACACCGTTTCATTGTACCCCAGACACCGTTTCATTGTACCCCAGACCTGGGGCTCATTGAATTGAAACAGAGGAGGCGTTAAGCAAAAACGCTTTTTTTAATAGGTAAACGTTAATTTTTTAACTTATTTTTATTCTTAATAGGTAGCTGATGAACCGTTGTTTATCGTTCTACACAAATTTTATAAAAATATAGAGCACAGTTTCTTAAAAAATAAAAATGCTTTTTCGTTTCATTGTACTAACTGTCCCTACGCTTCTCGAGATCTATCTATCTATACACAGACCTGCCGCTTGGCAACAGCCGAATATTCTGCCGCCGAATATTCGTCTATTCGGCCGAGAGCGTCGCCGAATATTAGGTATTCGGTATTCGGCTACTATCACAGGACGAGAAATACTCGTATATCGCCAAAAGCAAGATATTTTGGGAACACTAAAACAAGTGTGGCTGACCCCAGCTGGGCCACAAAAAAAACGGTGAAAAATAGATTGTTTGAGTATGCCGCTATAATGTCTAGTTTGTCAGTTTGTCAACAAGTTTGTGTATGTGTGGCCCAGCTGGGGTAACGTCACCCCAGCCGGGCCACACAGATCTCGAAAACGAAAAAACCGGCCAAGCGCGAGTCGGACTCGCCCATGAAGGGTTCCGTAGGATTTATGACGTATTAAAAAAACTACTTACTAGATCTCGTTCAAACCAATTTTCGGTGGAAGTTTGCATGGTAATGTACATCATATATTTTTTTTAGTTTTATTCTCTTATTTTAGAAGTTACAGGGGGGGGGGGGGCACACATTTTACCACTTTGGACGTGTCTCTCGCGCAAACTATTCAGTTTAGAAAAAAATGATAGAAACCTCAATATGATTTTTGAAGACCTATCCATAGATACCCCACACGTATGGGTTTGATGAAAAAAAATTTGAGTTTCAGTTCTATGTATGGGGAACCCCCAAAATTTATTGCTTTTTTCTATTTTTGTGTGAAAATCTTAATGCGGTTTACAGAATACATCTACTTACCAAGTTTCAACAGTGTAGTTCTTACAGTTTCGGAGAAAAGTGGCTGTGACATACGGACGGCCAGACAGACAGACAGACAGACATGACGAATCTATAAGGGTTCCGTTTTTTGCCATTTGGCTACGGAACCCTAAAAACATTGCGAAAATTTGTTTGCTGATATAGATAGGTGGCAGTTTGTCGAAGTTTGTCGGACAAGTTTCAGTGTTCATCGTGCTTGCGTTTAAGGAAGCTGTGTGCCCCAGCTGGGGCAACGTTGCCGCAGCTGGGCCAAACGGATCTTGAAGACGGAACGACATAGCGAAAATCTATTTACTTACTGATATGGATAGGTGGTAGTTTGTCGATATTTATCCAAAGATTCAGAGTTTGTCGACGCCCCAATTCAGTAAATGAAAGAATTTTTCATGTGGCTGACCCCAGCGGGGCCACAAAAAAAACTGTGAAACATAGATTGTTTGAGTATGTCGCTATAATGTCTTGAGTTTGTCGGCAAGTTTCAGAGTTCGTCGCTTGCGCGTTTCAGAGATCTGTGTGGCCCCACACTGTGGGCTAACGTTACCCCAGCCGGGCCACCTCGATTTCGAAAACGAAACGACCTAGCAAAAATCTGCTTACTGACAAAGATAGGTGGTAGTTTGTCGATACATTCTTCAAAAAATGCAGTTTGTCGACGCCTCAATCCAAAGAACGAAAGAATTCTTTATTTGGGTAAATAGTCTAAGAGCCTGGAGTCCCAAATATGCGAGGTTATTTTTTAAGTACTTACTTACAATCAGAAGTTAATGTAAAATAGTTAATGCAATTCAGTGATGAAACAGTACCTAATCGTTAATATTTATGTACATACTTCATCATCACAGCTCATATACGTCCCCACCGAGGGGCTCGAGCCTACCCTATGTTACGGTGATTAGGCCTTAGTCAACCACGCTGGCCCAATGCGGATTGGTCGACTTCACATACACCATTGAATTTCTTCGCAGATGTATGCAGGTTTCCTCACGATGTTTTCCTTCACCGTAGGAGCGTCAGACAAATGTACATATTTAATTCGAAAATGAAAAACACATTGGTACATGGCGGTCTCGAACCCGGACCTCCCGATTGGAAGGCAAGTGCCGAGTCCACAGCGCGACCGACGCTCCTTGTACATACTTAATGTACATAAAACATAAAAAATAACTAAACCTCGCACATTTGGGGCTCCAACCTCCTAGACTATTTACCCAAATAAAGAATTCTTTCGTTCTTTGGATTGAGGCGTCGACAAACTCTGAATCTTTGAAGAATGTATCGACAAACTAATACCTATCTTTGTCATTAAGCAGATTTTTGCTAGGTCGTTTCGTTTTCGAGATAAAGAATTCTTTCTGTTCTTTGGATTGAGGCGTCCACAAACTCTGAATCTTTGAAGAATGTATCGACAAACTAATACCTATCTTTGTCATTAAGCAGATTTTTGCTAGGTCGTTTCGTTTTCGAGATCCAGGTGGCCCGGCTGGAGTAACGTTATTCCAGCCGGGCCAAAATTAACGTTTTTCCAGCAACTTTGCTGCAGGTGAGCTCTGAAATGGTGGATCGACAAACTCTGAAACTTGTCCGACAAACTCTGACAAACTGCCGCCTGTCTATATCAGCAAACCGATTTTCGCTATGTCGTTTGGTTTTGGAGATCTGTGTGGCCCGGCTGGGGTAACGTTACCCCAGCCGGGCCACACAGCCCTTTTAAACGCGAGCTCGATGAAAACTCAAACTTGTCCAACAAACTTCGACAAACTGCCGCCTATCTATATCAGCAAACAGATTTTCACTAGGTCCTTTCGTTTTCGAGATCTGCCGGGCCACACAGATCTCTGAAACGCGCAAGCGACAAACTCTGAAACATGCCGACAAACTCTGACAAACTCTAGACATTATAGCGACCTACTCAAACAATCTACTTTTCACACTTTTTTTTTGTGGCCCGGCTGGGGTCAGCCACACAAAATCTGCTTGCTGATATACACTCGCGAGCAAAATTTTGGAATCAGTTACTTGAAATTGGTTCCGCGTGATCTTGCTTACTAAATAAATTTTTAATAATCATAAAAATGACATCATGTTAAAGGTGCAACTGTCCACTTTAAATCGATATAAAATTAATTCATATTGAGCCCGTAATTGTGGAGTTATCCCGGATTAAGTGAAGGAGGTAGGAAAACAAGGAAATAGGGAAAAATAATGAATGAATAAAACAACAAAAATTATTAAATAAAAATTTTATTTATCTTTAAAAATAAGTGTCAATATTTTGTGTTCCCTCCCCTCGCCCTAATAACTGCTCCAAGACGATTCTTCATAGACCTGATCAGCTTCTGAATTGATTCTTGTGGAATACCTTCCCACTCCTCAATCAACGCTGATTTCAGCTCATTCAGACATGAAGGAGCAGGAGTTCTGGAACGAACCTTCCTCTTCAGTTCATCCCACACGTGCTCAATGGGATTCAAGTCAGGGCTGAGCGCTGGCCAGTCCAATGTGGCAATACCGACTTGTTACACGGGCAGTGTGACAACGAGCGTTATCGTGCATAAGGAGGAAGTCATCACCGATGTATCCCGCATAGGGAACGACACGTTCCAGGAGAATATCGGAAATGTACCGGTCCGAAGTTAGACCGCCTCCTCGTCCCCCGCCAGGCACGAAAACAAGCTCGGTTTTACCATCGAAGGAAATGCCGGCCCACATCATTCAAGAGCCGCCCCCACAAGCCACTGTTTCAGCGACACAGCACTGTGCAAATCGCTCCCCAGGCCGCCTGTAGACCCGTCCTCTTCTGTCGCTACCGTGCAAACACATCCTGCTTTCGTCGGAGAACAGGACTTGCCTCCATTGCTCAACCTCCCAATCAAGATGGGTGCGAGCAAACTGAAGGCGTGCTTGTCGGTGACCTGCCGTGAGTTTCGGGCCTGTGGCAGGCCTTTTTGGAGTCAGATTCGCTTGCTTGAGTCGTCGACGAACTGTCCACTCGCTGGCTGCTACCCCACGAACATCTCGGAGCTCCTGTTGGACGTCGACACCAGTCAAATGCCGATTTCGGAGAGAGGTTGACACGATAAAACGGTCATCCCTCTCCGATGTGCACCGGCGCCGTCCAGATCTTGGTCTCGGGATAAAGCCACCAGTCTCCCGAAAGCGCTTATAAACTTTCGAAACACAGGATTGGCTTATGTGGAGCCGACGAGCGACAACCCGCTGGCTGAGCCCTTCTTGCAATAGGGCTACGATTTGTGCTGCTTCTGTAGGTGTTGCTTCCATTGTCGTACAAGGTAAAGGGTCAAAAGTGGCGGAGATGTGTACCGGTCAACGTGTGAAAGTCGACTGATAAAGAAAATCCGATAACAGGTGCTTTTATAGGGGGGTCAATAGGTGCTCCGTGGCGGGGCGGAATGGGGGGCTGTCGCCTCCTTCTGCGAGGACGTCATCTCGCAGAAGGAGGCCGCGGAGAGGGAGCGGGAGAATGATCCTCAAGCCGCTCCCATCCGCCGCAGACGGACAGGCAGGCGAAGGCGGGCATTCGCGCAAGCAATGCCCGTCTAATGACCCTGCCGTGGAGGCCTGCGTGCATGGTTGGCCCCGTGTACGCCGCCGTAAGGCCCTCCGTCTGGGGATTGCCCTGGTGTTCTCGGGCAATCCCCCCTTGGCGATAGCCCGACCAGTCAGGTCGGGCTAGCCCGGGCGCGTTGGTAGTGGTAGTCGCAGTGTGGACCCTACCACGCGCGTCCATAAGGGCAGGAAGAACACCGGGGGGTTTAGTGGGTAGGCTTGGCACTCTGCCGGGAGAGCCCCACACACGCTCGTCGTCTAGCCAATGGCGAGTACGGTGCGGTCACGCCCCAACTAGCAAAATAATTCTTATAAAAGTTTATAAGTGTAAAAATAACATTCTTATAAAGGTGTAGGAAACGTTTACAAGTGTGGGAAAGGGCCGTAGTTATAAGTGAATTTACTCTTATAGCTGTCTTATTGCACTCTCTTTGTCACCGATTTACCCTTATACGCGTTATATAATTTAATTACATCGCTTCTATGCCGCCAATTTACTTTATTATAAAAGTATGTCTGCTTCTATTAGATCCATATTCTTTTCAAATACGTTTTCAAGAATATTTTTCATAACTTTTTAGTTTATTTTATAAACGAAATGCCATTTTATGTGTTTTGTCAAAATCATAAATAAGGTAAGTAATTTCCTATTCGAATCATAATAGTAGGGCATCATTCAATGTGGCAATCAATTTTTATGAGAAAAGTGGGTATGATTTAGTGTTTAGTGACTACGCCCTCGTAAATTAAGGCAGTTTTATTAAAATTAAGCAAAGAATAATTGTAAAATATTATGTTGCGCCTACTATAGCAATACTATAAGTCTTATAACAACTTGATAACCACTATAAGAAGTCGAGCGTGTTACAACGACTCCATATTGTACGATCTTTAGGGTTCCTTTACTAATATTTTGAAACAATTTTTAGGTTTACTTGTTAACTAATTAGGGCTGTGGGGTTTTTATGGGTTTGAAACGTTTTTTAAGTTCTACGTTTTGCTGTTTCTAAATACAATAAATGTATGTAACTAATAACTTCGTAAAATCTTTTAAATCGAAATTTATCTACGATCACTCTTTTTCGATAACCATTATTAATACTTATTTATTATTTCAGGACAATAATGATTTATGTGAAACCTAAATTTTGGCAGATATTTGAATATATATATCGGTAGTCGAAATCACACAGGAGGAAATTATAAACGGTTCAGAAAGCTTATGGCCGTGAAGATTCAATTACTGTAGAAGTTAGACAAGAAGGAGGTTTAGAAAACAGAAAATAATTAGAGTACTCGGGTAGAGGAAAGAACGTCATCACCAAGATTTGGTAAAATATTAACACCCAGAACCGGAAAATAAACAAATAATGTAGAAATAAAAAAATAGAATGTTGAAATAAGAAATTTTATTACACCCATTCAGTTTCGAATTACTCGCTGGCGACAATAGAACCCGTTTGGTCCTTAGTAAATTGTTTTATTTTCTACGGAACAACTAGGACTTTTTCAAGTGTTTAATTGACATACCATTTAAAGACTTGAGGGGAAATTAATTTTACTAATTATTAAATTGAACTTCTTTTTAACTTTCATTTAAACCAACCAATTTTTAAACCTTTTTATTGATTGAATAATTGACAACAGTTCGATAAAATAATTTAATTAGTTTTTTAGCAGATTCATAAATGAAAATATGAGAGCAATAAACTTTGAATAACCAAATAAGTGACTTACTAACACCTCATCTCTTATAAAGGCCATCCAAACTCTTAAACATCAATTTAAACTTAAAAAAGTTGTACTGATTATATTTATAAGGTAATAATCTTTATAACGATCTCAGTTATCTCTTTTATAAGAATAAATAGCGCCACAGACGCCTTTATAAGATAAGCAGCCAAAATGGAGTCTGCACATCTTTTATAAGCAAATAGATCATATAGAAACTATATTAATTGACTGTGTAAACGTTTACTCAGTCAAATTATAAGTGTTATATCTTCTTACGTCTACTCCCTTATAATTTCCTTCTATAAGGTATGTTAGTAAAAGCATTGTCATTATATGACTCTAATAAGGCAAATAACCTTATAGGCTTAGTATTATAAGAATATTTTGCTAGTTGGGGCATTCCCGTCGAAGAAAAAAAGAAAAAAAAAAGGGGTCAATAGGTCGCAACTCGTGACGTATCAAACAACTGAAACACGTCTTTTTCGATACACCTTCACTTAATGCGGAATGGCTCCATAAATACTGGCTTGTTTTTAATGAATTCGGTATCAGTTTAAAAGTAAAGAGTTGAACCTTTAAAATGATGTCATTTTTACGATTATTAAAAAAGTATTAACTACTCAAGATAACGCGCAACCAATTTCAAGTAACTGATTCCAAACTTTTGCTCGCGAGTGTAGATAGGCGGCAGTTTGTCGAAGTTTGTCGGACAAGTTTGAGTTTTCATCGCGCTCGCGTTTAAGGGGGCTGTGTGGCCCGGCTGGGTGTGCATTACCGCAGCAAAATGTTGTGCTTTAGAGAAGTGAGAGTATATCAAATAATTAGTTCATCATGAGGAGAAATTAGTTCATGAATAGCAAAATTTGTTCGCATTGTAGTTTTAAGGCGAGGAATTTCCACGTGCAAGCCCATATGTTCCGCACTTCACACCGTTCATTTGTACATGACGTTAGCGCGGACGCGGCCACTGAACAGGCGCCAACATCATGTGCCGCACAGTAAAAATATAACAGTACAACAAGGACGTTTTATATCGTATGCAATATACTTTTTGCTAGGTTACAAATAAGTATTGATTTATAAACTGAGGTAAGTACCTACAGTAATACAACCAATAAAGATACAGCTTTATGACTTCATTGCTATTTTTTATTGTATCTTTACTTGTATGTAAATATGGACACTTTTTAATTGCTACATTACATAGTATTTTTATTTGACAAACAACCACGTGATTTTTTTAATAACTTAAAAAATAACAAAGTTTAAAAGGTTTTTATTTGCTAGTGACGTCATTGTACTCGTCCACCATTATAATACCGATACAAACATATATTTTATAAGAAAGAGACGTAAAGCAATTATCAATAATTAGACTTTTCAAGATTCATCATAATTAGACCGTTTCTTCACAATTTCAAAGGTTTTAAATGTTTCTATGATGTGTTATTAATAAAATGTAAATTCAAATTTTATGCATATTTCTTTTGTGCAGTATAGAATGCATTACTAGAATACAAGAAATGCTCGATTAGCTAGAACTGGCTAGAAGTAGTATTTAAAACAAAAGCTAAGAATATGACTGACGCGGCGGCATATACTTATAAAGCACTGTTAAATTTTTTTGTTTGACTTCGACGGCTATTCGGTTTGATTTAGAAATAGTAGATTGTTACACCGAGCGCTAAGTGACTTATTAATGCCCGCGGATGTTTGGTGCACGAGCACTTGCTCGAGGGCACTAATAACCCGAGGGCATTAATAGCTCACTTACGAGGTGTGTAATCTGCTTTTCCTTCAACTTATTAAAAAATAAGAAAAAACTGAAGTTGACTGTAGAAAAACTTATTTATTTATGACAAAAAAATGCAAATTGTTCTTATTAAGAAACCAAACCTTATCTTGACGGTGGTGACGGAAGTGGAAAATCCACAAAAAAAAACTCACTGTCATGTACACCACAAAACCCTTATTTCTTGCCGTCAACATGAATGTGCACAAAAAAACACCACTTTCACTGCACAATATTCACTCGAATACAATTTTTAATTTATTAAAATAAAAGCTAATCTTCGCCATTAAAGCCAATTGCCTCTCTTTTTTAAATAAAATTGGCTTTGTAGGGTCCTATCTAACTTGTTTTGCGCATGTGTATTTTTTGTGACATGTTATACAACCACTCAAATCTCTTTGGAAAAATGCCTACATTTTGTATGAATTGTATGAATATGAATTGTAATTTCTTTTTAAATTAGAAAAACAAACAACAGGGCAATTATGTTGAACGGGTCATTAATGAAATTTCATACAATACTACTGCCGTTTTCCAGGGTAGTAATGTATTACTTAGTGTTGCCTTTTCCGATGATTAGAGTAAAATTAATGAGTAGTTTGAAGAAAAATATTTTAATAGATATATGTAGGTATTTTAATACATTACTGAATGAATAATTACTATAACTTATTTCGATTTGATTTGTTAACCGACTTCACTGACTTCACGAAGTTATGAGGTAACACATACCTCATAGCTTCGTCATTTATTAACTGATTTTCAAAATTCTTTTTGTATTCAGAAAAGTATACCCCCGAAGTGGTTCCATGCCATCAAGTCAGGATCTAGTATTAGAATCCCAAGAAAATCGAGAGAATAGGCACGTCCAACGTCTTTCCTGTTTTTTTCTGAAGCTATTCAGGTATTTGCGTCTGAAAGACATCATCTCAAGGATTCTTCCACTATGCTGAGCTTACGATGGATCCTTAACTTTAAGGAGTTAGGGAGTTAGTCTTTAGATATAAAAGGTACGTATTGACTCTCAGTTAGGTATATTCTTTCAAGTTGACTTAGAGAGCTATTATTAATTTCACGAAAAAAATAAAAATATTTTTGTAAAAAAAATATTTTTATTTAAAAAAAAAAATATTTTCGAAAAAAATAAAAATATTTTTTTTACAAAAATATTTTTATTTTTTTCCAAAGAGATTTGAGTGGTTGTATAACATGTCACAAAAAATACACATGCGCAAAACAAGTTAGATAGGACCCTACAAAGCCAATTTTATTTAAAAAAGAGAGGCAATTGGCTTTAATGGCGAAGATTAGCTTTTATTTTAATAAATTAAAAATTGTATTCGAGTGAATATTGTGCAGTGAAAGTGGTGTTTTTTGGTGCACATTCATGTTGACGGCAAGAAATAAGGGTTTTGTGGTGTACATGACAGTGAGTTTTTTTTTGTGGATTTTCCACTTCCGTCACCACCGTCAAGATAAGGTTTGGTTTCTTAATAAGAACAATTTGCATTTTTTTGTCATAAATAAATAAGTTTTTCTACAGTCAACTTCAGTTTTTTCTTATTTTTTAATAAGTTGAAGGAAAAGCAGATTACACACCTCGTAAGTGAGCTATTAATGCCCTCGGGTTATTAGTGCCCTCGAGCAAGTGCTCGTGCACCAAACATCCGCGGGCATTAATAAGTCACTTAGCGCTCGGTGTAACAATCTACTATTTCTAAATCAAACCGAATAGCCGTCGAAGTCAAACAAAAAAATTTAACAGTGCTTTATAAGTATATGCCGCCGCGTCAGTCATATTCTTAGCTTTTGTTTTAAATACTACTTCTAGCCAGTTCTAGCTAATCGAGCATTTCTTGTATTCTAGTGATGCATTCTATACTGCACAAAAGAAATATGCATAAAATTTGAATTTACATTTTATTAATAACACATCATAGAAACATTTAAAACCTTTGAAATTGTGAAGAAACGGTCTAATTATGATGAATCTTGAAAAGTCTAATTATTGATAATTGCTTTACGTCTCTTTCTTATAAAATATATGTTTGTATCGGTATTATAATGGTGGACGAGTACAATGACGTCACTAGCAAATAAAAGCTTTTTAAACTTTGTTATTTTATAAGTTATTAAAAAAATCACGTGGTTGTTTGTCAAATAAAAATACTATGTAATGTAGCAATTAAAAAGTGTCCATATTTACATACAAGTAAAGATACAATAAAAAATAGCAATGAAGTCATAAAGCTGTATCTTTATTGGTTGTATTACTGTAGGTACTTACCTCAGTTTATTAATCAATACTTATTTGTAACCTAGCAAAAAGTATATTGCATACGATATAAAACGTCCTTGTTGTACTGTTATATTTTTACTGTGCGGCACATGATGTTGGCGCCTGTTCAGTGGCCGCGTCTGCGCTAACGTCATGTACAAATGAACGGTGTGAAGTGCGGAACATATGGGCTTGCACGTGGAAATTCCTCGCCTTAACACAGTGTTTAGTTTTTTCCTCCATTTTATTCCATAATGATTCAACTTTATTCTGCCTTTCTCGAGCATCGGCCATTTCGAAATTAGGACAATTTTCGTAGGTTCGTAATGCTCGTTTTCTAACAGTCCACAAAATTAAATACATTACATATTACTATAAACACTAAGTATTATTATTGTTTTAGAGACATTATTGATATTAATAAATTCTTCTTCAGTAGAAAGAACTACACAGTTGCAAGAATAATCTTTATCGTATTCGTGTTTCGAATTAAAATAAACAATTGTTAATAAATTAGAACTGTATACGAATAAAGTTTAGATTTTATAATGGGTGTTGATAACACCAACAAAATATATTTTTTGGATATGACAACTTGGCCAATTTTGACTGGTCGTACAGTAAGCTCCTTGTCAAGCTGTCCTGTTTGACCTTTGGACCGTTCTTATGTCGCTCGTAATACTGGCGGTTTTCGTAGAGTTAATGTATAGCATAAATGGGGGGGGGGGGGGGTTTACTGTACAAATACGTTTTCCGTATTCGATTTCCGATCACGGAATACAGACACGGAGTTTCGTGAACGTAGCGCAGACGTTCGTTTCTTCTCATTCGGGATTTCTACCATTCTACCTAAACGTACGTACAGAACGTGTTCCGTTCGTAATAAAAAACGAACGTGTGCGGGAGTCAATGAGTGTTTTGTATAGATTTGATGCATTCGTATGCCCGCATTCAGAAAACGAATGCGAAAGAACGTATTTATGCGGTTAACCTTAAAATGTATTGAGACTACCGTTTTTGTAACGTGTACTGTGCGATATAGTGTTGCTGGCATAGTTCGGTTAGCAAACTCGCCGTGATGACTAACATCCAACACACAAACTTGGAGTTATCGTTAGTTAGTTCACGATCGTTGCATTATCACGGTCTCGAAGGACACTAAACACAGGTAACATCTAACATCCAATAGGCCCCGAAGCGGTTCTCAAACTTTTTTGGTGACGGAACCCTTTTGGAAAGCCGTCCAGCCGGCCAGACAGACACCACTTCAAAACAAAAACTACTTCAAAATAAAAATGTAATTTTGTGTGTTTTATTTTATTGCTACTAAGTTGGCAAACAAGCAAACTGCCCACCTGATGGTAAGTGGTAACAGTCACCTATAATACATGTGGTTCCTGTGCGATTCGCAGTAAAACTGCAAGCCCCACAAGAACCACAGTGTACGTTGCCAACTTGTGACATCAGATGTAAAGTCACGGTACCCAGTAATTTCAGTGCCATATCTTACCCTTCACACCGGAACACAGCAATGCAAGCACTGCTGATTTGCGGCAGAAATAGGTAAGACGGAGGTATTTTTATCCTTGCCTTAGCAAGCATCAAAAACGATAGTATTTTTGTTTTTAATTATATCCCAATTTTTGTGACAGGTATCTCTGGCAGGTATGTCATCCATCATATAGATGAATTCGAAACAAGCTCAAACCTGTTTTTGATGTGCTACCATCATCAACGCTGGCCAAGTGCGGGTTGGTCGACTTCACACACAACCTAAGAATTTCTTTACACGTGTGTGCAGCGGTCGGCGCGCCGGCGCGCTACTTAGTGGTAGGTATTTATAACGCTGCATTGCGTGAGTGACAGGGGCGTGCATGTACTAAACAAGATTATCAAGAAGAAAGCCACAAATCGCTATGAATATCAGACAACCGTATTAGTCTCTAAGCAAACTGGTTTTAAAATATTAATTAATATTCTACCACCTTAGGCCTGTAAGAAAACTCGGGAAGTACTACACAACTAGCGTTCTTTACCATGATGACTTTACATTTGACGACACGGTTAGCGCACAGAGTTCGAGTGATCGCCTACTACGCAACTGGTCGCAGGTTCGATTCCCAAATATTTTTAACCGACTTCAAAAAAGGAGGAGGTTATCAATTCGGTTGTATTTTTTATGTTGGTTACCTCATAACTCCGTCATTTTTAAACCGATGTCCAAAATTATTTTTGTATTCGATAGAGTATAGAGCAAGGGTGGTCTCATGGTCACCAAAGTCAGGATCTGATGATGGGATCCCATAGAAAATCGAGGAAAGCACTAAAAACACACTTCTTTCACTAAAAAGATTTCATTCACTGAAAAGTTAAAAATAAAAAATATTTTACAAAAAATAAAAACGACTTCAAAAATGTTGTGAATGCAGCTTATATGATTGATCTATGGTAATTGATTTTGTTTAGTTTTTATGTTTCGCGCCACCTTTTGTCATGTCGATACTGACAGTCTGTCAGCCCTTGTCTTGCGATTACTTGATTTAAAATAAACAAGTCATCTATAATATTTATTTTATTTCAATACATAACAATTGGCGACGAGTCCGATCGAGCTTATGTGTGTCAGTCAAGTAGTCTAAGGAAGTTGTATTCGGTCGATAAAGTCATCTTCACAGTCAGTAAGGTTATCTTCGTCGTATATCGCCGGAATACAATGGCTAGTCTAATCGGAAGCATAGAACAATTTGACCCAAAGACAGGTGATATTATTACGTACTTAGAGCGTCTAGAGCAACTATTTATCTGTAATTTAGTGGAAGAGCCAATGAAAGTGTCGTTGTTGCTGACTTTAATTGGGGGTGAAGCATACTCTATATTAAAGGATGTGCTGACACCAGAAAAACCGTGCACCAAGTCGTATAAAGAACTAACGAAGACTCTAGTGGAACATTTCAGTCCTAAAAGACTACTAATTGCAGAGCGTTACAAGTTTTGGATTGCCGTGCAGGAGCCAAGCGAAGACATAAAGGGATTTGTAAAAAAACTCAAAGGTTTATCTGTTCATTGCAACTTTGGCAACTTTTTACAAGAAGCTTGGAGAGATAAATTCGTTGTAGGGTTGAGATCTCAAGCAATTAAAAAGAAACTATTATCCATGGATAAATTAACTTTCGAAATAGCAGTGTCAGAAGCATTATCTATGGAATTGGCTGAAGGTCAATTAAAATCTATGTGTACTGAAAGTTTGATGTACAACACAACTGAAAATTTAGATAAGTTGTCAATAAAAAAATCTAACATTAAAAGTAAAAAGAGTCAAAGTCATAGTGAGTCTAGTCGTAAGTCTAAAACGTGTCACAGATGTGGAATCAGAAAACATGATCCTGATATATGTCCAGCTAAAGAATGGGAATGTTTTAATTGCCAGAAGAAGGGCCATACTAGTCACGTTTGTAAAAAAGGAAATATGCATGTTTTAGATGAGCAAGAACTGTCTGACGAGTCATCTGAACCAGATGAATTATTACTGGGATTTCTGTCATCCATCCATAATGCAAAAAAAGAGAAACCAGTCCAAGTAAAACTAAATTTAGATGGTAAGGTCATCCTTTTTGAAATTGATAGTGGAGCATGTAGAACTGTCATGCATGTCAAAGATTATCAGCAATATTTATCAAATCTAAGCTTGTCGAATGTCAAGTATAATTTAAGAGTTTTAACAGGAGATAGTGTAAAAATTTTAGGGGAAACTGATGTGGTTGTAAATGTCAACAATAATATTTTTAATTTACCTCTTGTTATATTAGACAGTAAACATAAGTTTACACCCCTGATGGGACGAAACTGGTTAAATATTTTGAACCCAAATTGGCATCAAAAATTATTATTTATTCCGAATGAGTTTAGGTCTGTAGTTAAACCTAAGTCAATGGTTAGTGACCAAGTATGTAGGTTAGGAAATGCTTGTCGTTGGTCAATGTCAGAACCATGTGAAACCTTACCAGTAGCAATTAAGTCATGCCAGTCAGACAGTTTTCATGATCAGGTCAATACAGTTAAAGTCGAGTCAGATACGTCAGTGAAAGTCGAGTGCAGTCAGTCAAAACTGTCTAAAAATACTAATAGTCAGACAAATGTGTCCAATGAAAGTGACCAAAAAATCAAAACCTTGGTTTCATTACTTGAAAATAAATTTAAAAATGTTTTTGAGGATAAGTCAGAATCTTGTATTAAAAAAATTAAAGTCGAATTAAAATTAAAAGAACCAGTGTTTCATAGAGCTTATAATATGCCTTATGCTTTAAAAAGTAAAGTTGAAACCGAGATCACCAAAATGTGTAAGTCGGGAATACTAAAAAAAGTAAGTTTTAGTAATTGGGCAAGTCCTATAGTTGTAGTCCCAAAGAAAAACTCAACAGATCTCAGAATCTGTGTAGATTTCAAA
Source organism: Schoenobius gigantellus (assembly GCA_963935595.1). Classification (NCBI taxonomy): domain Eukaryota; kingdom Metazoa; phylum Arthropoda; class Insecta; order Lepidoptera; family Crambidae; genus Schoenobius; species Schoenobius gigantellus. The sequence goes on along the minus strand of OZ012547.1, from coordinate 26,752,017 downwards.
AAAACTTTAAATCCAGCTCTGGATGCCGATCACTGTGTTGTGCCACTTCCAGAAGATATTTTTGCTTGTCTTAGTGGAAATAAGTATTTTACTGTCATTGATTTAAAAGGAGCGTACCAACAACTGAAGGTGAGTGAAAAGTCACAAGAACTTTTAGTCATTAACACACATATTGGACTTTTTGCTTACACAAGATTAACCTTCGGTGTCAGTTCTGCACCTGGTATATTTCAAACTGTAATGGAGAACATTTTATCAGGTCTAAAAAATACAAAGTGTTACTATGATGATATTTTGACTTATGGTTGTAGTCTAGAAGAATGTTACCAAAATACAATAAATGTTTTAAATCGTCTTGAGAATTATAATGTAAAAGTTAATAAAAAAAAGTGTCAATTTTTTAATTCAAGTGTAGAATTTTTGGGCCATATAATTGATTCTTCAGGTATTCACCCTACGGAGGAAAAGATAAAAGCATTAAAATCAGTTCAGTCTCCAAAGAATATTACAGAATTAAAATCTTACCTTGGACTTTTAAACTATTATATTAAATTCATACCCATGCTTTCCTCTAAATTAAAATTACTTTATGATCTTTGTAAGACTGGTGTAGATTTATCTGAAAAATGGACCCAAGAGTGTGAAGAACTATTTCAAGTTAGTAAAGATTTATTAACATCTGATTCTGTGTTAACGCATTACAATCCAAATATTCCAATTTACGTTACATGTGATTCAAGTAGTTATGGTGTAGGAGCAGTATTAAGCCATGTCATTGACGGCGAAGAACGTCCAGTGATGTTTGCTAGTTCTACACTTTCACAAGCAGAACAGAAATATAGTAACATAGAGCGTGAGGCACTAGCTTTGATTTTTGCAGTCAAGAAATTTCATAAATATTTATATGGGCGTAAGTTTACTCTTATTTCTGATCATCAACCATTACAGTTCATATTTGCAAAGAATAAAAATATTCCTACAACTGCCGCCTCAAGGATTACTCGATGGGCTATCATTCTGTCTGGTTATCAATATGATATTGTGTACAAAAAGGGTACAAAAATTTGTAATGCAGACGGTCTATCTCGTTTACCTTCAAATGAGCCAACAGACATTCCTGAATTTATTTATAGTTTTAATTTAGTTAGTGAAATTCCGATAAATTCGGATGACATCAGGAAGTCAACAGGCAAGGATTTAGCATTGTTGAAAGTTAAAGACCTTATTGTGTCCGGATGGCCAAACACAATTCAAGATGTAAACTTGAAACCTTTTTTCAAACATAGGAATGAGCTGTCAGTGGAACAACATTGTATTTTGCGAGGCAATAGAGTAGTAATTCCTGCTTCGTTAAGACCAGAAATTCTAAAACTCTTCCATGAACAACATATGGGTATTGTTCGTACTAAAATGTTAATAAGATCATATTGCTGGTGGCCAAATATTAGCAGTGACATAGAGAAGTTTATAACCTCATGTGAAATTTGCCAACAATGTCAAAATTTTACTAATAGTACTCTGTTGTCTTGGTCAGAATCTCCTCATAATTTTTATAGAATTTTTATAGACTTCTTACACAAGTTTAATCATACATTTTTGCTTATTTATGATCAGAAATCGAAATGGCTTGAAGTAAAGTTAATGAACAAAGGCACTGTAGCTTCAGAAACAATTGCAAAATTGAAGGAAGTCTTTTCTATTTTTGGTCTGCCTGTTGATTTGGTCTCAGACGGGGGACCACCTTTCAATTCAATAGAATTTGTTTCTTTTTGTCAAGCTAATGGCATTTCTCCAATAAAGTCTCCACCAGGACATCCTTCTAGCAACGGTTTTGCAGAAAGGGGAGTTCAAACTGTAAAAAAAGACTTACAGAAAGCCTTATTTTTAGAAAAAGGGGACAGTATAACAGAACATAAAATTTCACTAAAATTGTCTAGTTTTCTGTTTGCATATAGAAATACCCCATCTACAATATCAGGTATTTCCCCATCTGAAGCCGTGTTAAAAATAAGGCCTAGAACCAGATTTGATCTGCTTAAACCATCTAGCCATAGCAAGTATGTTAGAGGCAGTTCTGAATTAAAACCTAGAGTTAAAAAGTTATATCAGTTGAATGAGGATGTTTTTATTAAAAACAAACAGACAAAACTATGGCAAAAAGGTAAAATTGTGAAGATTTTGAGTTACTGTACTTATTTAGTGCAAGTAAATTCTGTAATTAAGTTTGTACATGCTGATTCGCTAAGACCTAATGTGTGTGATATGTCTGGTGATACAGGTGGTGTACCTATACATATTGATGTTCCTCAACCACCTGTTAACTTAAATCAGAATCAAGCAAATAATTTTAGCAAAGCATCGCCTGTAACACCATCACATAATATTCAACCTATGTGTTCTAATAGTGCTATTATACCTTCATGTTCTACCAGTGAAAACCCACAAAGTGTTGAAGTGAGCGTTCAAAGTGAGTCATTCAGTAAAACACCACAAAAAGTGAATGTAAGCCAAAACAAAGTTTGTGCGGCTGTTAATAGTGATGTTCCAAAAGTTTCTCGTTATGGTAGAGTTGTGAAACCTCCACAAAGACTTAATTTTTAGAAGGGGAGAGATGTTGTGAATGCAGCTTATATGATTGATCTATGGTAATTGATTTTGTTTAGTTTTTATGTTTCGCGCCACCTTTTGTCATGTCGATACTGACAGTCTGTCAGCCCTTGTCTTGCGATTACTTGATTTAAAATAAACAAGTCATCTATAATATTTATTTTATTTCAATACATAACAAAAAACACTGAAAGCTTAAAAATAATATAAGAATAGGTACAGACAACATCACACTCCTATATTGAAGTCGGTGACAAATTTTAACACTTTCTAGGAGATTATCGTTTGGCGCCGACTTCAATACAGAAGTGTGATGTTGTCTGTAACTATTCTTATATTATTTTTAAGTTTTCAGTGTTTTTGAAGTCGGTTTTTATTTTTTGTAAAATATTTTTTTGTAGTTACGGGACAAATATTATGTATGGAATACAGAAATATGTTCCGGTCTGGGCGTATGTGCATGTGATATGTAATATATTCTATGTTTGTAACTTTGATGACACGGTTAGCGCAGAGGTCGAATGATCGCCTACTGCGCAACGGGTCGCGGGTTCGATTCCCGTACGGGACAAATATTTTGTATGGCCTACAGAATTTTTTTCCGGTCTGGGCGTATGTACATGTGATATTCTATGTTCGTAACTGCACCCACAACACAGGAGAAAATCTTATTGTGGGACGACGTTTTCAAAAAGAAAAAAACTGCACCTACGACACAGTTGAAAATCCTAGTGTGGGCCGACGTATTTATATAAAAACACTTTCATTACTGAGTGACTGACAGATTACGCACAGCCGTAATTAAAAGGCACAAAAAGCGGAAATTTGACATGTATGTTGGAAATTCGCCATTTAAGGGGGTAAAACTTAAAAATATTAGTTTGTATGGAACCTCTATGACATTTATGCGGGCGAAGCAGCGGGCAAAAGCAAATATTTTATAAAGTTTCACAAAATTCCGCTGATCAGATATTTTCTTTTAATACAATGAAGTGATCTTTACATAAATCGAACGGAAATTTATGTTAATTATTTTTTACTTTTTTATAATCAACTCACGCTTGACCATAAATGTTACGAAATTTAAAAGATTCCTAAAATACTATTTTACTGTTCATAATCATATATTTAATACATAGGCTCGAATAAAACTCTATTATTTAGCTACATGTATAATGTGCTGTTGATTCTACCTTCTAAAGCTTTGATGCAAGGCGTTGTGAATAAAGGGGGTAACATTAAGTATTTAAAGGAATTCAGCAATAAAGTTTTATAGGAAACATTATTTTGAACCTATAAATCGTTGCATATTTACTTGAAGAAATTATCATACTGGTTTATTAACACTGCACTGTGCTATATGGCCGCGGCAATAAAATATAAACATTTGGGAAACAAATATTTATGTACCACTTTTCTTTCAGCATTTTTTGTATGCATTTGATTTAACATTTCGTCTTTGACTTCTTTTATTAGCGATTTTTACACATAAAATAACTTAGGTATAGAAAAAAAGAACGAAAAACATTTTTTTTCACACAAAATAATTTAGGAAGAAGGATTAAAATAGTTTTCTCCTTTATAATACCTAATCCATTATTTACACTATTCACCATATTACTACACTAATCTATAATAATAATGAAAGTTAACAAAATAAACGCAAACTGCAAAATTAAAATTCGATTGTAAAGAAACACGTAATATATTTTTTTGCGCCCGCGACACGAAGCGACCATACCCTGAGACGACTTGGCGAGTACTGTCGTACATGGAGCGAGGAGCGCGATTGCAACCAAGCGAAAATATAGAATTTTCGTCATTTTCCTAAATATTTTATATGACATCAAAAAATCTGTCTTCACAGTTCACTAGATAATAACGAACTACATGTTTTGGTATAACTTTTATACTGTTTTATGTATATTTCGATTTCAAATCGTGGTTTTAGTTTTTGATTTAGACCTATGTTTGGATTTTTTTTCTATCGAGTGAAATGGAGTAAATCGTGTTTCTGCTTTCACAGTTCACTAGATTATATCTTCAAGTTTAAGGTGTGTGAATTTCAGAATTGTGGGTTCTAATATTATCCAGATCTAGACGTTCTAAGATCGGCAAATAAAATAAAAAATAAAGTATTTTTGTGTTTGAAGTATGTTCATACCTATATAGATTATCCGATGAGTGCTTAGCAGGTAACTGTAAATAAAGCAATTATTATCTTAAGTAACGTACATATACAAAAAAAAAATAATTATATTACTTACCTTTTCGTTTTACTCATCACCAGCGAAAAGTATTTTATATTCACATTGCAAAGTACAGATACATAGTCCGACTCGCACTTAGCCAATTTAATCTGCTTGTGTAGGGTATACTGTGCGCGATCGCATAAAATATTATGAAGAGGGAGCGACTTTCGGCGACGTTGTCGCTGCGATGGTCGAGAGCGGAACGTATGAGGCGCGCGGGTGAAATCTGATATTTTTCTAGCTTTATGCCCGCTCTTAAAGTTATTCGAGAAAAACAGATTTTGCTGGAGTAATGTTCGAAACGTTACCCTGGCAAAATCTTTTTTTATAAAATCGTTTCCATCCAGAACCAAATACATGAATAGATAGCTTTTGTTGCGTATTAAATGTTTGTGAATAGCAAAATTTGTGCATGTTGTATTTCTTAAGTTATTTAAGATTTTGCTGCGGTAACGTTTTAGGATATCCCAGATCTCGAAATCGGTTGAACATAGAAGTTTGAAAAAAATACCAATAATAGACCTTAATTTGTTCAAATTTGTTCAAGCATTAGTTTTTGATTTGCTTGATGAATACCAATGTAATTAAATGTTTTCAAAAATCAGAAAAAATTAATTTCTCAGTAAACCAGTACACTTACAATAAAATAAAAGGCTGTAACATGTACCCTTGGTACACCTTTATAACGACAGTAAACTTAGATTATGTAACTTAACGCAATATGAACATATAGAGAATTTTAAAAAGGTTTTTTTAAGTCATCGAATACGCAGCTTCCATTAAACAAGGAAACATGGCATACTATGAACAAATTAAAATGTTCCATCAATAAACAATCCTGTTAATTCCAGCTTTGAATTACGGCTATTATGAAAGTTATATCAAAAATAAGATATATCAGTAATTTGTCAATAAGCCGACCGAATTATAAAGGTTGCGTAAAGGCGACCGCAGCATACATAAGGCTAACCATTATAAATGAACGGTATAATATTGATGTTTCGTTAGTACAGTTGCGAAAAAAAGGGTATAATAAAATAATGAAACTAGAACGACATTTTTTTATTTAAAAATCAGTCTTATACAAATGATATTTTTTACTTATTAAAAATCACAGATAATTTTTATAAGGCACACATGCACATTATACGTGAATATAAAATCATCGGATTGGTAGAGTGACATTAATCTGTTGAGCCGCGTAATACTCCCGGGAACAATAAGACAATGAAAATATCCTTCATACAGAGCCATGTTTGTGCGATCTGAGAAACAAACTATACACGGTGTTTCATAATAACCAATAAATAATTAATGCGTTATATAAAAATAATTATTAAAAATGTGTTTACACGTAATGTCATTTAACCCAATATTTTCATGTATATCATAGTATCATCATCATGTCTATGATTTACATGAAAATTTTGGGCTGAATGACATTACGGGTAAACACAATTTAATAATTAGTTTTAGATAACGCATTGATTATTTATTGGTTATTATGAAACACCGTGTATAAAAAAATCATGCAACGCAAATTGATACTTGGCGAAGAATCTTAGATCAATTACCATGTAACACAATATTAGATGAAATTTAAAAAAGGAAACCCTACTAGCTAGCTTGAAATCCAACAATCATTTCATTCGGCAAGAACATAGCTATTTACGGCAATTCCTGTTAGCGTGAAGTCACCACGCTTCGTCTTGTTTATCGCGATGATAGGGGCAACGGGGCAACATTTCCATTTTTAATGTTAATTTGGTTTTAAATATACAGGATGGAAACTTTCAGCGGGGCAGTAAGGAGAAGTACCTAATCTGTTTCAGCTACACGAAAATGGTCTTAGGAGACTATCCATAATTTTTTATGGAATTTTGATCCTCATTCACAGATTTTCAAAAAAAATTACAGTTAGCAAGAAAATAGCCATTTTACATAAAAACATTTTTGATGCCAATCGATCCTGTTTCTAATACTGATCAAAAACTAAATTTTTTTGAAAATCTGTGAATGGGGATCAAAATTCCATAAAAAATTATGGATAGTCTCCTAAAACCATTTTCGTGTAGCTGAAGGTACTTCTCCTTACTGCCCCGCTGTTTCCACACTGTATACTTAAGTCAAAGACATTATAAGAGTAGACCAACAATGCAAACGAAATGTATGAAGTCCCCTTCAACCAATTTTGATATGATAATAGCTAAATAAATAAGCATAAATAAGACTCATCGGTAATAAATAATGTTACAATGTGATTTAGTTATTATTACTGTTCGTTTTTTACACTACAAAACGAAGTTATTTGGACATGTTTAAGTATTTTTATAACTTGACGCGCGCTCGACAGTCGAATGCAGTACAAATACAGTATGAGTAGCGGCCGCCTGACCGCTGTTGTGGTTGAAGGGGGTTTCCTAGAGGCCGCGCGTATTGTCGGTCTATCTCTTATAATGTCTTTGACTTAAGTCATTAAATTGTATAATAATACTGTTGATTATCATGATTGCAATTTACAAAAAAAGAAAACTGGTAGAAATATTTAAAAATCGGTTGTCCGAATTACTATTCTACCCGACTGTACACTACGTCACATACTACGCTGCTAATTTGCGAAGTATACCCGTATGTATGGTGCGGTCGCTTTTACGTAACCTTTATAATTCGGTCGGCTTATTGACAAATTACTGATATATCTTATTTTTGATTTAACTTTCATAATAGCCGTAATTCAAAGCTGGAATTAACAGGATTGTTTATTGATGGAACATTTTAATTTGTTCATAATATGCCATGTTTCCTTGTTTAATGGAAGCTGCGTATTTGATGACTTAAAAAAACCTTTTCAAAATTCTCTATATGTTCATATTGCGTAAAGTTACCTAATCTAAGTTTACTGTCGTTATAAAGGTGTACCAAGGGTACATGTTACAGCCTTTTATTTTATTGTAAGTGTACTGGTTTACTGAGAAATTCGTTTTTTCTGATTTTTGAAAACATTTAATTACATTGGTATTCATCAAGCAAATTAAAAACTAATGCTTGAACAAATTTGAACAAATTAAGGTCTATTATTGGATTTTTTTTCAAACTTCTATGTTCAACCGATTTCGAGATCTGGGATATCCTAAAACATTACCGCAGCAAAATCTTAAATAACTTAAGAAATACAACATGCACAAATTTTGCTATTCACAAACATTTAATACGCAACAAAAGCTATCTATTCATGTATATGGTTCTGGATGGAAACGATTTTATAAAAAAAGGTTTTGCCAGGGTAACGTTTCGAACATTACTCCAGCAAAATCTGTTTTTCTCGAATAACTTTAAAACTACAATGCGAACAAATTTTGCTATTCATGAACTAATTTCTCCTCGTGATGAACTAATTATTTGATATACTCTCACTTCTCTAAAGCACAACATTTTGCTGCGGTAATGCACACCCCGGCTGGGGTAACGTTACCCAAGCCGGGCCACACAGATCTCCAAAACCAAACGACATAGCGAAAATCTGTTTGCTGATATAGATAGGCGGCAGTTTGTCAGAGTTTGTCGGACAAGTTTCAGAGTTTGTCGATCCACCATTTCAGAGCTCACCTGCAGCAAAGTTGCTGCAACTGAGCTAGCTGGATCTCGAAAACAAAGCGACGTAGAGAAAAACTGTTTGCTGGAATAGTGAAGCGGTAGTTTGTCGAACAAATTCCAGTTTGAGACATGCGCATTTCCGAGATATGTGTGGCCCGGCTGGAGAAACGTTACCCCAGCCGGGCCACCTGGATCTCGAAAACGAAACGACCTAGCAAAAATCTGCTTACTGACAAAGATAGGTGGTAGTTTGTCGATACATTCTTCAAAGATTCAGAGTTTGTCGACGCCTCAATCCAAAGAACGAAAGAATTCTTTATTTGGGTAAAAAGTCTAGAAGCCTGGACTCCCAAATGTGCGAGGTTTCGTAATTTTCTGTTTTATGTACTTACTTACAATAAGAAGTTAATGTAAAATAGTTAATTGAATTCAGTGATGAAACAGTAACCGTTAATATTTAAATTAATGTAAATCCTCGATGAGTGATTGATATATTTTAAATGTATTACCTATTTATGCAACATTTGGCAGTCTCCTTGTCTATCTATATGAAGTAATGTACAGTCGCGTACAACTTTCTTTAAAAAAGTTAGTTTATGAGGTTTTGTTTGTTAAATATGCTGAATAGAATAATTTTTGTATAAAGCATCCATAAAGTTTATTACGAATTCATTGCTTTCATGTTAAAAGTTGTTGTCCTTTTCACCCACTCCGTATATCGACGCAAGTAAACATTAAAATAAAACTAGTAGAAAAATTCAAACAATCTATTTTTCAGTTTTTTTTTTGTGGGCCGGCTGGGGTGTGGCAGCCACACAAGATCGCGGGAAGCCGCTCGATGCGGGAGGCGCAGGACCGATCGGTTTGGAGATCCCTGGGGGAGGCCTTTGTCCAACAGTGGGCGTCTCTTGGCTGAAATGATGATGATGATGTTCATTTTAAGTCCCACTTGTCGACTCACAAATATCACATCACACAGATTCCGATTTAAATGGATACTTTTTCACGGTGAGAAAGCGTTTGTGCGCGAGACCCGAAGCGTTTGCTACTCTTGCTACGTGGCATATCCGCCATAAGAGCCCGTCTGGCTATAGCTATCACCATCTTTCCTAAGTTTGTCGCCATAACGTTCCAATTGCGTTCCGATTGCGTTGCGTTGCGTGAGGTTACATATCGAGTTCCCCAGTTGTTGAGAAGTCCGAGCGATATATGGTAGGTTATTTATAATGGAGGTTGCAAATAGGGTGATGAAAAAAAACAACATATAATTTTAACTCTTTTAATAGGGATAACTTATATAATATGCAAGGGATAGTCCCAAGTTTTCCTCTCTAGTGATAAAAGGATGAAACCATTCATAAATGGAGGATCACATTTTATCACCCGCTCAATAAATACAGTCAACAGTAAGCATAATCTTAAACAATTTTTTCTGTAAATGATATTTAGTCATTTTACAATGCCCGAAGGGGCGGCGCCGAACTTTCGTGCGACGTATCACGGCTACCGCGGGCGGCCGCAGCCTGCCCCCTTCGACAACGTGACCACTAACAAAACAATGTGTCCACAAAACCAGATAATATTTTGAGGCATAAACGAAAAACCCTAGTCATGTTCACTATAAATAACTGTACCACAAAACTCGAATATTATACACAATCAATAAGCTTGAAACAACTTACAGTATTTGTGGTAACAACAAAAAAAATGTGACAATAACCACCTAGGTGTAACAATTACTGTTTAACTCTCCAATATATTGATTCATATTTACACACTATAGATAGTCAAGTTAATGACAACGCACTTGCGCTACAAAATCCATGTCTGCACCTATATTTTTGGTAGCAACAATGAAATCACAAGTTGTGTAAGGAGGCTGGCGTAGCCAAGCGGCGGAATCCAAATTCTGCCTGTCTACCGATATTGCCTGAGAAAATAGACACATAAAGAACATTTATAACTTGTAATATCACATTAGAAATTTCGCAAAATAAAAATACCGCCCGCACTCGGTTTTGCCAAAAATACATTGATCCTATTTAATGCACAATGCAAAAAGAGGTATCAATTTCAACATGTTACTCTCTATGTTTCTATTTTCTAGAACAGCATCGGCCGCCTCGAGTGCTTTACATCCCCCGCCAACATTAAACGCCCCTCGCGTCACAAGCTATGTTACACTCTGTAGGCGTGACGATGATAGCTACTTAATTAAATGATCATGAAATGAACTTATTATACAATGATTTCACGTGTTTTTTTACAGTCAATGATTTTTCATCACAGAAGCCTAATAATGGTCACACTGCTACTTTTTTGCTTCTGGTGCTATGATTTTAAACAAAATCAATTCGATTTACCTTACAAACTACAAAAATATAAATCAACTTTTCACATTTTGCACTGAATACAATATTTATATACTGTGATTTTTCACATACACAACAAAAATTTAGCTTGACATAGACGAAAGAACGGGGTAGCTTAAAAATAATTTTCTATCAATTTATTGCTTTATCCTTTTTAAGAAATCACAATCGATGACGCAAGGTTAAAGTCATATATTTACAAAAACAAAATAAATTTCTATAAAATTTCGCAGTGAGGAAAACACTTTCGAAATCCTTGCGCTATCGTTGTGTTGTCTCGCGTCCATGCCAATAACAACGTTACAGGTAGGCCACCACAAGAAAAATAAAAGTAGCAGATATGACGGAAAAATTCACGCCGCACTCTTCACACGATACTTCGCTAAATTCCTTAATTGTTGCAGAAGAAGAAGTTTGTTGGGGAAAGCTGGACGAGAAACCTCGATACAAGGAAAAGAAACAACCATCTAACCCAATCTCCAAGAACGATGGTCACAGCCCTGAAGTCCTGAGTTCAAATTAACGTGTCTAAATATGCCTTTTTTAGTGGTGTGTTGACTTTTACTAACTGTTTTAGAAAAACCACAAACAAATGTCTTTCCATATCGTTAATTTAATTATTTAGACTGCACTGCGGCACTGAAATGTCATTTTATCATGTCAGTCATTCAATCAATTTACAATTAGTATTTTGAATAATTCGTGTTAATATTGCTTTTTAATGCGCTCTTAATTATTTATTAATACGTAGTAAAAAATAACGGCAAATAAGATTACAGTTTTTGTAGGCTCCAATCAAGAAATGATTAATGTGATTATATTCGTTGAATTTTCAGTTTTCCATGGCCATTTAAATAATGAAAGAGTTAAGGTTATTGCTGAATATATAATTTGAATGTGCATGGATGCTTCCCCAAAAAAGAAAATTAATTTTGGAAAAATGTTATGATCCATGTTTTGGATTTCTTCAAAATTGGCCCCAAGACTTCTATTTTTCGCCATTCGAAACGATTATTTTCAAATATGGTCATGTATGTACACTTTACAAAATCAGCCTAGGTATATTTTTCGCCATTCGAAGCGATTATTTTCAAATATGCTCATGTATGTATACTTTACAAAATCAGCCTAGGTATTTGTTGAGCTTATTGCAATTAAGATTTTTTTTTCATACAACTAAATTGGCAAAAAGGCATACTGACCACCTGATGGGAAGTGGTAACAGTGATGTACATGTGGTTCTTGTGACATTCGCAGCAAATCTACAACCTCACATGAACCACAGTGTACGTTGCCAGCTTATGACATAAGATGTAATGTCACAGTACCCAGTAATTTACAGTAGTAAACCGTAGTAGTAGTGAACCGGAACACAGCAATGTAAGCAAGCACTGCTGCTTTGCGGCAGAAATAATTAAGGCGGAGGTACCCAAGAAGGCGACCCTTGTACAGAATCTTCCTCCAGTAAAGATAATAATATTTTAAATCAAAATTAAATACTTAGGCTTAAGCTGCAAATGCAGCTTAAATATTTTGAATAAATTTTTTTGCGATGAAATGTCAATTATAAAATATGTGTCTATAAACACTATAACTCACTTTCTCTCCTGATCCTAAGGGTAATCTCTATCCCTTCCCGCACGAATTCGCCGATTTGCTCGGCTATTGTGAATATCATACATTTTTTACCTGCCTGAGTGGCGCGCACCCACCTGAACATTGCACGGCTGCGATATAAAGACGAGTTCGCGGCTAGGTTCAGTTGATAGATAAAGAAAAACCACGCTGGTGGTTGACCGCAAAACCAGAGTTTTGCAAACACAATGGTGCGAAAAGGGGGGGATAAGTATAGCCACGCAATTCGAATGGAGGTCTTTAAAGAGTAGCCCATCAGGTAGATGGCGACTATATATCGTGTGTGAATGCGGCGGGCGAGTGCGACTTTCCGTCGTCGCAGTGTTAAGTTATCATTGCAATCCCGGCATCCGCGACTCGGCAGCGGCAAACCGTCGCCTAGCACCCAGGGACCGGAAAACCCGTTCATTTGCTTAAGCCGTTCGAAAGGGTAACCCATTCGTATGGTAACCCAGTGGGCTCGGTAAGCCGTTCAACAGGTTTCCCAACAATAACGATAACCCGTAAAATAGGGGTTACCACCCACAACAATAATTTACCGCTTACCCAATCTTAAAGGTTTTTAGTGTTTATGCGCTTAACCGCTTACTGTTCGGGTTAGGGTAACCCTTTCCCTCACGCACACCGAGCGATTGAAATAGCACTGCGGGCGCAATAACGCCAGAGTTCGGTTGCGACCTTCGGCAAATATGCGGTGCAAAAGCAATCTACACGCGATATACCTAAGGTCTAAAATATTTTTTACAAATTAATCAGCGTTTAGAACGGTAACCCATTTGGGGGTTTTTGATATCGGTTAGCGGTAACCCGAATTAATTCAATCGAAGGGATTAATGTGTAAACCGGTAAGCCGTTTGAAAGCTTACCGTAAGGCAAAGGGTTTAAAAACCCAGCATTATAAAATACCCCATCAAAACCCTAAGGTTACCGGCTATAACGGTAACCGGGTCCGGTCCCTGCTAGCACCACGCTCTATTGATTGAATATAGGGGACTGGGTAGTTTCCTCAACCTCGCGACTCAACTGCCTTCATCGGAGAGGTTCGGATGCAAAAGTTGGCGACTGACCGGAACGTATCATTGTATATAACTTTAGCATACCATTCCTAGCGAGCTACATTCGTAGGGATTCGACGAAATGCCATTCAACTAACTGTTGTGACCATACAAATGCTTGCATGTCATGAGCATTTGCTCGATGTGAACAATTAACACCGAAAATATGATCTTTGTGAACGAATACCAATAACACCTACATATTCGCGACGAACATAATATTATACTCGACCCTGCTCCATACCCGGCAGATAAGTCAAAACTGGGAGGCGCGGCAGCGTTCGTTCTAACTTATAATGGCAGTTAAATAGTTCATCATTTTTCGATTCAGAAGGTTCAATTTACTAACAATGACGAACATAGCGTGCTTATCGGACGAATATTGATGTCAGTGATCTTTACGTTACGGGGGAACTCTCCCGTCTGTCCCCAAATAGAGTGGTGCTAGGCGAACAGGCGACTATTTCACCATCCCCGACAATTTTTGCACCTGTCAGAGATGGTGAAATAGAGTAATCATATATTTTGAAAATTGTCCCATCTGTCAGCAATTGTGAAATAGAAGCCATACCGAATCGCGGCCGCCGGGTCACCACCAGCAAGCACGCGACGCTAGGGTACCTTCCGGGTAATATCAGATGGTTCATTTTTCGTTCGCTTTCCACTTCCATTCTACATCTTTAACTCAGAATGAAACATTTCAGCACAGAATAAAAGTGCAGAATGAATTCATTTGTAAGCTAATAATGTTGGATATTTTCATTCGGTAACTATCGCGTGTACTCTAAGTGAATGAAAAATGACCCACCTGAACACAAAGTGAACATTCACTCGAATTAATTGTACCTTTTTTATATCATTTTCAATGGAACGCCAAGTGGTAAAGTTTTTCAAAGTAGTATTTTCAATCGCAAATGAATGATTCGGGATATTCACTGGCTAGATCTCTCAACAATCACAAATTAAGTTACTCCAAGACGCACGACCTCATACGGCATTTTGACAAAAGAACAGGTGAATGTTCTTTTGGAAATCAATCCGGACAAAGCTAAAGCCATGTGAATATGGAGTATAAGAAAAATGTGACTATGTATTAGGCGTGGGCGATATGAATGATATCGGATTTTTGAAACTATAATTCGTAGCAATATCCCAAATCGAATATGACGCTAAAATGTAACTACATATTTTCCAATATAAACCTACCGAGTATCACGTTGATCGGATTTAACCATAATACGTTAACTTACAGATCATATTGGAATAAACCATAAGTGCAGCTTTCAAAAACACTTTCATTATTATTATTAAACCTGTTAGAAAATATTAAGGATTTTTGGTAATCATTTGTAAAAATAATTTTAGATAAAGATTCCCCAAAATAACAGTTGATATTAGAAAAGTTAATAAAATAATAATTGATATTTGTCAATAGATCAAAAATATCCCTACAAAACCATTATTAAAGCATGTACCATATGGAATCGTCAAAGTAAAGTATCATACATAACAATATGTAGTTCAGAAAATTTTATTCTGAGCCCGCCTGGCTAGCTACCACTGTCTGTATCTACTACATTTGCACCACGCCATAATACCAACGTAAATAGCATTGTTGTGTTCCGACAAATTAAGGTAAGATAGCCAATATTTTAGTTGTTGAAGAGTCCAGATGAGACTCGATTCAACTTTCGTCACCTACCGTCAGGTGAGATAGAAGTCAAGTGCTTCCATAGCTAAAAAAATATAGTTTCAAAATCCAATATCGAATATTGATATTCAAGTTACTTATGAAACATGAGCCACATTTTGTGTACCTTTATTTCGGGACGAATCTTGAAGCGACAAAAATAAGTCAGCTGTTCAATACATGTAGGTTCAGTGGATGTTGAACAATTGTATGGATGAGTTGATTTTTTTTTGCGATTTCAAGATCGGTCCCATAGTGAAAGTTGTTCAGCTCGCTTGTCCGAACAGGCACACAAAGTTTGGCTCGTGACCAAGAAGTAACCCTGTATACAGTTTCGATTTGATACTTTACAAAATCAATACAACCCACCTCCGTCTAACATGATGTTCCATGGTAAGGTCATAAAAATTCGAGTGAACACACTCTCCACATGCACATCGGTCGGCGGCGGCGGCCAGTCGTCGGCATCAGTAGGCTTTACTCTCGAATCAATTCCAATGGATTGACATCGGAATTGAGATTTTTCGTACGCTCGAGTAGTACTAACGCCAAATTGGATTCGAATTTCGATAAAATTATAAAACACTGAGTATGATTCACTCAAATCAGCACAATAGGGTCCAATTTGGCGCCAATGCGCGGCAATGTAAGCGTGCGAAAAATCGCAATCTCAATGTCGATCCATAGGAATTGGTTCGAGAGCAAACCGCCAACAGCTCTAGCCTACAGCACGGTAATAGTATATACAGTAGAATGACTTCATAGAAACGATCGAAACACGCGCTATGCCTACGCGCCTCGATCTGGGATCGCACTCGGATCGCATAGCTACAAGGGCTGTCACGAATGCAGTTCGCCGCAGGGCATGCGCACGAGTCAAACGGAGCGCACGGTCGGTAAGCGAGCAGCCCTATCGCGGGCCACGCACCAAGCGATGCCGAGCGGCCGTAGGTATAACATTTCAAAGTCCACTGTGAGTGCGGTTCATAATTAGATATCAGCGCTCGTGTGCGCTATTTGCACGCAAACAATCCGCCCAAAATTGCTCATGTGCGCATTCTGTATGCGGTATGACGTAATTGATGACGCCACCAATTGAAGCTGACAGTGCTAACAGAAAAGAGGTAGTGCACTGTCTTCAAAACTGTCAATGTCAAAGTCACCATCAGTTTTATTTTTATTTTAGTTCGTTCGAATTTATTCCTTCATTAGATCATCTACAATTAATAGAGAAGTGTTCTGTAAAGATACTGGACTGGCACAATACGTCTCCCTCCAATTTTTCTTTTCGAATTACATTTAACTGTCAACTTGACAGACTCACAGATCGAAAGCTCGGTTCAAAATTGATCTGAGTGCTTACGTCCGTGAGCAGTGCCAACGATTCGAACGGGTTGTTTGCATGCATGCAAACGTTTGTACTGATATCTGATTATGAACCGCACCCTTACTGTATTATACATTGATATACTACCAAACGTAGATAAAGCGCTTCATACAAAAACGCGCTTGAAATCTGTCACCTAATCGACTATACATTTGTACTCGCTGATATATACTTGAATATGCACGCCCGAATGAAAATTAACCATAAAGAAAGTACCGTATATTCAACCTTATTCTGCATTATTACGGCAACTATTTTAAGTACAACCGTGGGAAGTTACATCATTTCATACCTAGCCACAGAGTAAACGACGTTTTAGTAATTGCTACAAGAAAATATCAACTTTATAGTCTCAAACATAATGCTTGAAATTGCTTATCGCGTTGTCGCTCCAACGCATGAATGAGATAGCACATCGTAATACGATGTCCGTGCGAGCGAGACGATTGTGATGTACTGACACTGACGCGAAGCGACATGTTTATGATTAAAATAATTGCTTTTTAATGGTTTTACGTATAAATCGAATATCTGAATACATGATAAGATGTGTAATGTTTACTCACGCAAAATATGAAATCCCGTCTTTTTTCTGCCGTTTCTGGCTATTGTTACCACAACTTTTAAATGCCCACTTCGGCATGTTTACGTGCCGACAGCTAATCACTCACTATGGAAAGGAACTGCACGAGTCGCGATTGAGCAGTTCTTCACCGACCCACTTTTCGATCGTTCATGCGTTATCTACTTTTGGTAGTAAATCAATGGTATTATACTATTACCGTGGCTACAGCGTCCGGTGTCCGGTCGGTCGCGGCGGTCTGCGGTCATCGGGCGTCGTCGGTAGTCATCGGGCGTCGTCGGGCGTCGTCGGCGGCGGCGGGTCGCGTCGGGGGGCGGGGGTGGTGCGGCCGCGCGCGTCAGTGCGGCGGGCGGCGCGGCCGGCGGCGCGGCTAGGAGGCGCCCCCCGCCAGCGTGGCGGCCGCGGGCGCCGCGCCGCGCGGCTTCGGCGTCGGCGGCTGCAGGTACTCGTGCCGCGCCAGCCCGAACACGTCGATGCGCTCCTCCTTGCGGTACGCCAGGCACGCCCGGATGAAGCTCTGCAAGGGGACGCACACGTTAGGGGGTCCCGGACAGAAATCACGTCACGCGTCAGCAGGAGGGGGATCAACGAGAAGCTTTGTGGCGTCACATTTCACAATCTAATTTAGGCTCGTATTAATAAACGCATCTCAAAGTTGAGATCGATCTCAAGATATAGTTTTGACATTTAATGTATGGACTATCTGTCAAAAACAACATCTCAAGATCGCTCTCATTCTTGAGATGCAATTATTAATACGAGCCTTAGTAACCTGCGGCCGTACCGCCTAACTCAAAGCGATCACTCGCTATCGTTATCGTGACATTAGAACAATAGTTTTAATCTCGCTTTCGTGATATTAGAACAATTGTTCTAATGTCACGAAAGCGATAGCGAGTGGTCACTATGAGTTAGGCGGTAGCCCCCCTGGCCGAAACGTCGAGGTTAAATAGGTAAAAATACGATTCACAAATTACGGACAAACAACAGATTACAGAAAATGCCAGTTCATTTTCTGGTCAAAAGTCCTAAATTAATATGACGTAATTTATCGACGGCCCCTTAATCGGGCTGCATTTGAGCGGCACTGCACTCCGCAACAGGGAGTTCGTTTCAGAGTCTGCATGTACGTGGAAGAAATAAATGCTGAAACCGAACTGTGCTAGACCAGATCGGTTCCAGGTGGTACGGATGAACTCTACTGCAGTGGCGGGTGGTACGATGGTAAAAAGGTGACCGAAGACACTATTGCAAACAGTTTCCCAGAGCACTCCCCGTTAAAGAGCCGATAGAGCACGCAAAGAGAACCAAAGTATCTGCTCCAACGTCTCCATTGAGGCTGTGATACTGGGATCACCAACGCTGCGGAATGCACGCCTTTGCAGGGAGCTCCTGCCCAGAGGTGCGACCAGTACTCCATATGCGACCGAATTTGTGCTTTATAAAGCATCAGCTGCTGGTAAGGAGTGAAGTACTGCTTTGCTCTGTTCAGGAAGCCCAGCTTTTTGCTCGCCAGTTTGGCTTTGTCCTCCAAATGACTCCGAAACTGCACTTGAGCAAAAATTTCCACAGCTAGGATCCCACTACAATCGGACATACAAAGAGTAGCTGGAACTGAGGCACTACGATAAATGGTTCCTTCTTCACAGTGAATGTCACACACACCTGTATCTTTGTGGGGATGAACTTAACTAAGTTCTTTGCACCCCTTTCGGAGACTCGCCCCATAGAGTTCTCGACTTCAGACACAAGTTGTGACCGCCTTTCTTCCAAATCGGAGCGACATTCTGGTGGACGGTAATACCGCAGATTATACGTACTGTCATCCGCATAACAATGCATGTTCTCAATGGACAACATGTCATTGATATGCAAAATGAACAGGATTGGAGAGAGCACCGAACCTTGTGAAACGCCAGTGTTTATGCGCATGGTTTCGGAACAGCAATCGTCGACGACGACTTTAATGCTCCTGCCATCCAAGAAGATGGCTAACCATTTGCGTGACTCCATATAATGCAATCTCTATAATCTCTCTGCAATCCATATAATGGAAGCTTCGCGAGAAGAGCTCTATACCAGACCCTATCAAACGCCTTAGCTATATCGAGTTCGACAGCGAGAACCTGACCATTGCCCTCCAAGGTATTCGCCCAACGATGGGTCAGGTAAACTAAAAGATCACCAGCTAAACGGCCATGACGGAAGCCGTATTGTCGGTCGCGAATCAGCTGGTTCTCTTCTAGGTACCGTGAGTACCGTGGTACCGTGAGGCAGGAGGCGACCGTGAGTTGATGACCCGCTCCATAATCTTGGAGAGCAAGGACGTTATCGCTATTAGCCTGTAATTTGATGGATCGGATCGGTCACCCTTTTTGGGAATTCCTTTGTCATCGAGCTCCATTACGAATGTGATACACATACTACCGAACGCGGTGTGCAGACTGACATGGCGCGCCGCTTACTATTTATAATTTATTGCACTAAACGTCGCTGCACAGCGCGTTAGGGCGCTGCACGGCAAACTATCCTCCCGGAAGCAACTATTCTGTGAAGAACAGCAACGCACACTGCAGCGCCGTTCTAATGCGACATACAATATACAAAGTACTTAAGGTATATTTTGACGCATCATACCTCGCGGTGCCGTTAAAAAGCGGCTCGACCTTAATCCGCATCTAGAAATATGTCTCTTGGCTTACCCGAATCGTGATCGCATAATATGCGATATAATATACATATTGCGATCTACAATCGCAAATATACATATTATATGGACGGTGATAATACGCCATCATAATACGCAATTTAATACAATGATTCGGATACTTTTTTTAGCATTAACAAAACTTTGTTTAGTAACGCTTAGCCCAATCATATCATCAAGGGCTTGAAGAGTATAGCACTATGAACCTAGCAACATTGCCCTAAATTCAATATGGCCCCCGCTCAAAATGGCGAATAAAATTTCGTTTTCAACCCCAATATTTTTCTTTATTACGACTAAGTTGACAAACAAGCAAACTGCCCTCCTGATAATAAGTGGTACCAGTCACCTATAATGCATGTGGCTCCCGTAAGATTCACAGCAAAACTGCATTCCCCACAAGAATCACAGTGTACATTGCCAACTTGTGACATCAGATGTAAAGTTGCTGTACCCAGTAATTTCCCTGCCATACTTATCCTTCAAACCGGAACACAGCAATGCTAGAACTACTGCTTTACCGCAGAAATAGGTACGACGCAGGTACCCAAGCAGACGACCCTGGTACAGAGTCTCCCTACGGTAATATCCCAATATTATTTTAAGTCAGAGTTGCTTTAAATTGGCTTTCAATTACTAAAAGCCCTACAATGTTTTACATATGGGTCTCTCTATCTACCTTAACATTGCCCTAAAAAAACTAGAGCACAAAAAATAATAAATACAAAAAATGTAAAAGCGAATTATAAAATTTTTTGGAGAATTCATAATTTTCGCTTTGATACTAAAAAACCCAAATGTCATAACTAACACAAGTGACTTACCTTAGCCTCGTTGCTAACTGTAGGTTTGTTTGCAAACTGCACGTCAGTCGCTTTGAGGATAGTGTTCTCTTCCAGTATGGTCGCCTGACTCTGGTTGTGCCCAAACGGTTTCTTGCCGTACAGGCACTGATAGAAGATGACGCCCACACTCCAAACGTCAACCTTACTACTGATCTTTGGTGGGTTCTTGCCGACAACGAAACACTCTGGCGGTAGGTACCTGCAAACAAATGTTTCTAATTAATTTATCATTCATCCATGACCATATTAAAATTGTTGCATAATAGGTAAGATGCAAGTGTAATATTTATGAACGATTTGTGATTAATGTGTAATAAAAACGTAAAACAAGAATGATGGCAACGTTTTTATATATATTAGTTATAATACTATTTTTCATATTAATTGCGAAATAAAAATACGCGAAACGGAACGCATCTTTTTTTTCTCTTTATTTAGAGGAGTTTATCCTACACAGGACATGTCACCCCCATGAAAATATCATAAAAAATCATCTACGCTTAATTGCACATAGCACAACACTGTATAGCATCTTGGCTGCTCTAGAAGTGGGAGCAGCCAAGATGCTATTACACCAGCCAACATCAATACTATTGGTTTTGCCACATTTCATCTTCAATTCTAACCTCTCCGCCTCGTTCCGCACACACTCCATCATAATATGGTAAACATCTTCTATTTTATCGCATTCGACACAATTAGGTGATTGTGTCTTTTTCATGAGGAAACCAAAGCTGTTAAGAGGAATGCGACCTGAACGCAGACGGAGAGCCGTTGTAATATCACGCCTGCTCAGATTTGCGCTCTCGAACCATGGATTGCTTACCAGAATTGGTTGGATTATCTTGTACCAAATTCCTTTAGTGAGGGATCTCTCATCAAAATATTCCTTCCAAGATTTTTTACACATATTTTTAACGACAGAAAGAGTTTCGGTAAAATAGGGTAAGCAAAAAATCTCAATACCATCAGCAGCCGCTTCTTCATCTAAATAGTCTGCATGTTCATTGCCGATCACGCCTACGTGAGCAGGGATCCATTGCAACGTTACATTTTTTTGCACTGTGTTAATTTTAAGATAGACTCCAATATCAAATAGGCGTGTGGCGATAGGTGTTCCTCGAAAATTCGAGGTACAACGAGCCAAATGAAGTAAAGCGCTTTTGGAGTCAGATAGGACAACGAACTCATTATGGTCAATAGAATGAATATAAGATAGGGCCTCTAGTATTGCTATTAACTCTATTCGCATAATGCAAATATTGGAGTCTATCTTAAACTTACAGTTCATACCAGTTTGAGGATCATAAAAAGAGGCTCCACATGCACAATCATCCTTAGAACCGTCTGTAAATATTTTGTAAGACTTAGAATACTTATCACTAATTAACTTGTCACAAATTAATTTAAGATTATTTTTCTTATACTGTCTTTTAGGTTGATCTTGGATTCCTAAATCTAATTTTATAGTTTTTGATAGATCCACATTGCTGATCCACGTATCTAGGGAAAACATTTCTAGGTTTCTACTTTGAAATATAGGAATTTCAATTAAATTGTTGTGTATTCGGACAAGGATTGGGTGCTTTCTTCGGCGCCAATAAGGACCTTGACATAGGCCATTCAGAGTATGCAGCAATTTGATAATATTATTATTAACTAGAGACCTACACTTAAGCCAAAACTTTCCTGCGAGGTATTGTCTTCTTATTCCCAAAGGAGGGATATGAAGTTCACTCTCCATGACATGTACGGGTGTAGATTTTATGAACCCACCGATTAATATTAAGCATATGTTTTGTATTTTATCTAATTTGTATAAATTAGTTTGACAACTGTTATCATACAAAAAACTACCAAAATCTAATCTGCTGCGAATCAGTGACATGTATAAATTCCTTAAATGAGTTGGGTGTACTCCCCAACCTGGACCACATAAAATTTTTAAAATATTAACAAACTTGATTACCTTGTCTTTTATTTCATTAATGTGTTTTGTCCATCGAAGTGAGCTATCCAGCCATAGACCTAAATATTTGATATTGTCTGTTACTTCTAATAGCTTGTTACCTCTTTTTAATTTTATTTCTTCTTTTCTAAAAGACCTTTTAAACAAACATACTTTCGTTTTACTGTCCGAGACTTCTAAACCGATTTGACTTAATAAAGAAATAAGTGAATCAAGAGCCAGTTGCAACTCTTTTGTACTATCTGTTAAATTATTACTAGATGAATATAGGACTATGTCGTCAGCATATTGAGAAATAAATACATTATTTATTTTAAGACATATTTCTCTGGTTACTATGTTGAAAAGCAATGGTGAGAGTGGGTCACCCTGTGCTAGCCCGAGATTTGTAGACCTCTGAATCTACCAATCAACGACTAGTGACATAGCTCGTGTTTTATATCCCGTCAGATGTAAAGGTAAACATTACGAAAATTATTTTAATTTTTCTGTAAAAAAATGGTAGGTTGGTTTTATAAAAATAAACTCCACAAACCTACCAAGAGTTAGTGTCGACATGGTAGTAAGTTTTTTGTTGAAAGTGCCGAGTTTTCGAGTGAAGAAACGAAAGAAGTATACTACTACGGTAGGTTAAGTATTAAATCACAATTAAGCTTTCGTGTTTCATTTAATTTTAGAACATAAAGTACGAAAAGAAGGTTATCGTGTTAGACATTTTTTTCAACTTTGGATCAGAAGGTCCAGTTAAAAACAATTTATTTGGGAACTTCTTTAAAGATGATGGACACATTGGTACAAAACATGAATCCATACGCATTTTTTTTTCAGAGCAATAATAACATTGTTCACAAGATGTTATTTTAAATGGACTATCCATCCATTTAAAATAACTAATTCGAAACTAATGAAAACTTTCCCTGTAATACTAACAGCCGGTTGCACCAAAATTGCTATTTTTTTACAAATTCAGTTATACGTTATGCTTATACCAATCTGTCACTATTACGAATCCGTAAATTTATGTTGCACCAAAAAAATACGAGTAAAAGTAACCGTAAAATTCCTTGCTACACGAATGAAGCGTTAATTCTACCATTTTAGCTTAGTACATTTTTACTACCATGAAAGAAATTTTTACTACCATTTTTTTTACATGTAGTAAGACATGTTATTCATTTGTCAAAACGTGACGTTGATAGTGTTTTTGTTTCATGGACTTAGTAATCAAAAATGACGTATGCAAAAATACACCATATCACATACGCTTATGACTCAATTTAGGCCACCAACATGATAAGAGGCAAAAACGAGCCGAGAGGGATAGCCAGAAGGGAGGCCGTTTGTCCCTTTCTGACATTGCCATTTGGAAGAAAAATCATCGAAATTAGTAGGTTAGTTTTTACAGAGGAGCGCCCGGCGCTCTGCCGAGAGAGCCCCACACACACCCGCCGTCTAGCCAATGGCGGGTGTGTGTGAAAAAAGTTTCGTTTCTACAAACAAAGATAGCTATTTTTTAAAATTCAACTATTCATTTACTTTAAATATGGTAAACCATCAATTATTTATGGAAAGATGATTAAAAACAAGGTTATTTAATTAAAATATTTCATATAAATAGGGTAGGCTCGAGCCCCTCGGTGGTGACGTGTATGAGCTGTGGTGATGATGATGAATTTAAATATCCCAAAAAGTGACAATTGTAGTCTTTAAGGTTAGAGCAAGTGATTTAAACAATGGATTACGTCATTTTGTGCTTTGATTTTGAATAGTTTTTAGGGTGTCCATAATTAAGTTCTTTCAGTGAAAGTTATGCATTTACAGTTCCAGTATGTAAGTATACAGAAAATGGTTTAGGTAAATGTGGCTAAAAGTAATTCCGGCGAATGTGACGAAAAGCCTGTTGTATGCAGTTAATATTTCAAATAAGAGGACTTTACAGAAGCAATATTTCGAAGAGCTTTATAAGCGAATGCGATATCTTTAAACTTTCCCTCTCTGATGAAAGTGTTAGTTTTAATTCCCCTAAAAAATAAAACGTCTAAAATGAATGTCTTCAGCTAGGGGGCTGAAGACATTCATTTTAGACGTTTTTTTCACATTTTACATGACCACCAAAACACAATATGATAAAACGGTATATCAATATAAACAGTTAAAAAGTTGGATTTTTTAAGTTATCTTCATGTTTTGAGTATGTTTTGGATATTGGTATTATTCTATTCAATTCAATTCAAAAATCTTTATTCAACTTAGGTATTTACAGGCACTTATTGACGTCAAAACAAAGAAAAACATTCTAATTTAAAAGAAACATATTTAACCTGGTATGTGCATACATCCTGAATATACCTACTCAAGATGTCTGCAAATACAAGTAGCAATGAAAAAAAAAAGTTTAATCTACACCTGTTCGGAAATTGGGAGAGCCTTCTCGAGAAGAACAGGCAAGAAACTCGAAAGGTCTAATTTTTTGTCTCCTCTTTTAAATCGCCATTTACAATTTTGGTTTTGTTACATAGTCATTGAAAGTTAAAAAAAATACAATCGGTATGATTAAAATGTCAAAAATATACAATCGGTATGCTTAAAATGTCAAAAAAATATGTTATAGACTTATACACTAATCATAATACAATAAATTATGTTGTTACCAAACATATGATAACTTGGTCTGATTCAAAATCAGTATCAGTTCTTTTCCTGACAACAATATTTGTTAACATCAGTAGCTATACACAACACCACGATTATTGACATTATAACGAATAATAACTTCATATTAACTCCAGGCATTAGCATCATTTAAATAATCGTTAACTTTATAATATCCTTTACACATTAGAGTCTTTTTTACATGTGCTTTAAACTTATGAAAAGGCAAGTCGGTTACACTATGTGGAACTTTGTTGTAAAAAGTTGTACATTTCCCCATAAATGAGCCTCTAGTTTTTTGGAGTCTGTACGTTGGAACGGCAAGTTTATTTTTATTTCTTGTGTTTAACTGGTGAACGTGGAAATTGGTTTCAAATGTATTATAATTCTTATAGACATAAATCAAATTTTCATAAATGTATTGTCCTGCTATGGTCAATATATTAAAATCTCTAAATAAATCTCTTAGTGAATCCCTTGTTCGTAAATTATTAATAGCGCGAACTGCTCTTTTTTGAAGTACGAAAATACTGTCTATACTAGCAGCCGATCCCCAACAGTGGTAGTCCATACGACATAACACTGTGAAAATAACTAAAGTATATCAATCTTGCCGTTTCAACATTAGTAAGTTGTCTTATTTTTTTAACTGCATATGCCGCAGAACTAAGACTGTTTGCCAAGGACTCAATATGTGGGTCCCACTGCAAACGTGAATCTAATGTAATGCCCAAAAATTTGGTACAATCAATGAATTCAATAATTTGATTATTCATTTCCACAGGCAATGGAAATTTTATACATTTAGTTTTATTTGAGTTTAATGATAAGTTATTAATTGTGAACCAATGCAATACTTTAGAAAGAGTACTATTTACAACGTCAGTATTTTCATTTCCTCTGTCAACTTTAAATATTAAAGAAGTATCATCTGCAAATAGTACTGTATCGCACAGATTGTTAGTGAAGTGTGGGAGATCATTAATATAAATTAAAAAAAGCAAAGGTCCCAATATCGATCCCTGAGGCACACCCATAGTTATACATGCACCAACCAACAGACTCAGTTTTGTTAATAACAACTTTCTGGACCCTATTGGACAAATAAGACTCCATAAGGCTAATTGCTTTTTCGGTGACACCATAATGTTTGAGTTTATTTAAATGAGTCTGGTGACTAACGCAGTCAAAAGCCTTCGACAGGTCACAAAATATACCAATCACATCTTGTTTACACTCCCAAGCGGCAAAAATGTGTTTGAGAAGTGCAACTCCAGCATCTGTCGTGGAACCTTTGGTAAAACCAAATTGGTTCATATGAAAAATGTTATTACATGTGAAATGGTCTATTAACTGCTGAGATACAATTTTGTCGAATATTTTACTAAGTGCTGCCCCCCTAGCACGTCCACCAAAACACGATATGATAAAGCGGTTTATCGCAGTGAACTGTCAAAAGACAATAGGGTTTCGTCGTTATTTGAGAGTTCACCGCGATAAATCGCTTTATCATATCGTGTTTTGGTGGACGTGCTACGGGGGCTGGTAGAATAGAAATTGGTCTATAATTTGAAGGATCATTTTTACTCCCACATTTAAATAATGGTATTAGCTTACTATTCTTCATGAGGTCGGGGAAGACACCTTCATCAATACATTTATTGAATATCAACGCGAGTTGCGGGGCAAGTTCCACTATAACCGATTTGATTATGTGGGACGAAATACCCCAAAGATCTTCAGTTTTTTTCGTACTAATTGTACGAAATGTTTTAAGCACAGTGTCAGCGTCAATGTGACAAAATTTGAAAACCTTGTTGCACCTCTCTACACTCTGCCCTAGGAGAGCTACGGCTTCATCGGGACACGAGTTGAGACTACTTGTAGTTTCTATGGGTATGCGAGAGAAGAAGTCTTCGAACGCATTGGCAACTGCCTTGTCTGATTTTATTGTTTCATTATTGATTTCTAATGAGATAGAGTTTACAGTACTTTTAAGTTTACCTGTTTCCTGATTAATGATATTCCAGGTGGTTTTTATTTTATTTTTAGATAAACTGATTTTATTACTTATGTACATAGCTTTTGCGGACATGCACACTTTCTTAAATGTTTGAGAATAATTCCTAACATAATTTATGAAAGCGGGGTCACTAGAGCTTACTTTTAAGGCGTAAAGGTCAAACAGTTTTCTTCGACTTTTGTATATACCCGGAGTAGCCCAGTCACTGAATTTCTTATTAAATTATTTTGGACATTGTTAATATATTAATGTTGATAAAATTTAAAGGTAGCCATTATTTCAATATATTTTGACAGTTGATGGCGATTTATCATTTTATCATATCGTGCTTCGCTGTTTATGCTACAGGGGCAAGGCATATTAACTAAACTGTAAATCATATTTAGATCAAAATATATACCAAGCAAAATACCTAAAAAATAATAATTTATAAATAGGAATTCGTCTATAGTTCAATATTTGTACCAAGCAAAATGCCACTGCATTAATTCTATGCAGTATATTTTTTTAATTACGTTGGAACTTCTTGATTTTATATCTACTTGGTTAGTGCTGTCCACTTAAATTTATGTAAAAAAAATAAATAAAT
Source organism: Schoenobius gigantellus (assembly GCA_963935595.1). Taxonomy (NCBI): domain Eukaryota; kingdom Metazoa; phylum Arthropoda; class Insecta; order Lepidoptera; family Crambidae; genus Schoenobius; species Schoenobius gigantellus. The sequence goes on along the minus strand of OZ012547.1, from coordinate 26,724,057 downwards.
GACAATGTCATTATCATGTCAGGAGTTGGGGCCCTTCTTAGTCTTAGACCATATCACACAAAAAAAAACTTTATTCGCATCAAGATTCCATTTCCCGATTAGTATAAAGATCCAGATCAAATATTTAAAATACTGTTAAATACAATATAGACATTTTGCTTCCCAGTCAGTATAAGGTTTAGGTCAAATGTTGTATAGTCATTAGTCATATTGTAAGGTCGGCATTATACTTCCTAGTCAACATGGTTAAAGATAAGGAAGATTGGCAAACTTCCATACATTTTCCCTCTCATAACACAGGGCAACCTTATATGAGAGATGTTCATAACTTGGCATGCTGAAAATGTGTTTTTAATAAAGATATTTATTTATTTATTTTCAGACCTGCATTTAAAGGTCGCGTTCACCAATGAAACTTAGTGATATCTATAGAACACCTTTAGACTAACAAAAAAGTTAATTGTTAGTACTCTGAAAAAGTAGGGGTTTAAAAGTTATTCATTGTTGATATCGCATTAAATATTTTGAGGTTAGAAATTCATTGTATGCCGTCGTATAAATTGTGAGCATTATTGTCCTATAATTGTCATCAAAAATATCTTCTTAGATCACCTTTATGCGCCACTTTGATCAAATAGATAGATATCTTTAAAATTAGTTTTGAAAAAGAAATATGATTTCTTCATTTTATTGGCCACAATTTCGCACACAGTTATTGTTTGGTATTTTTAGCAATAAGGTGGTATAAGTACTGTTAATTTAAAATAGCCCAACAAGTGCTAAGTTATTGAAAAATCCAATAAACCACAAAAACTCAAGAAACAAACCGAACCACAAACAAAACAAATGAAAACAGAGTGAAGTGATGAATGAATGAATCGCATCAATGTTCACGTGGCTAGAAAGCAAAGGAATCTCTGCTATACGATCAAGTCTTTAGATTTTTGTGTGTGTACGAAAGTAAGTTCTTCAGTAAAAACTAAGTGCTTATATCTCTTTACTGCGGTCTTCAAAACCCAGGATTTTTTTGGAGTAAATTCTATACATTCAACTTTATTCATTTTTTAGGTTTTCAAATGTAAACGGTCTATAAAAATATGAGGTCCGATTTCGCCAGTCTTCTTTTGCATAATCATATTACAAGGTATGCATTTTACTTCCTAATCAATATAAGGTTTAGGTAAAATGCTGCAAAGTAGTTATGATTTGTAGTAGGCATGCTGTCTCTGCCCCCCTAGACAAGACGTTTTTCGATAATCGCTAACGCAATAGCTAGACGGAAAATGTATGCGATTTGATCGCGTTAGCGATTATCGAAAGGCATCTTGTCTAGGGAGTCAGACCCAATTTTTCCTGTAGTGGATACAGGAAAAATTGACGGACCAATTGTTTTAGGAGTAGGGATTTTTTTCATGCAGTTCATCTCTCTGTAAGAACCACTTAATAGAATTACGACGACACCATTAACTACGACGACAATGACGTATTACATCAGTATATTATTTTATAATGTTATGTGTGTAAATAATATTGAAGGTGCTAACCTTAGTCTCTAGAGACACTCTTTGCGAACTCCGGAGGTCACTATATTCCCTTAATGTACTGCAAAAACATGATGGAAAGCAGCTTTTGTTAGGTGGTAGCGCTGAGTAAAGTGTGTGTCGGAGAAGAAAATGATTGTCGCAGCTTAGAATTCTTCCGTCTCTCTTCATGCGCTATTTCGTCTTGCATGCCCTCCATGCAAAGTACCACCGTGCAGACATAATTTTCATGTTTAACAACAAAAAAACGTATTTATGTACCAAACTCACATAAAATTCTAAGGTGAGAACATAAACTACAATAGTTTTCGAATAAACTGTCAAACAAATGTCAAACATGTAACTCATACTGCCACAGACTCAAAAACTACTCGAATAGGTACTTATTGATCGAGTAGTTTATTACTTTGTAACTCATACTGTCAATTCTAGTTCATTATAGTTTTCGATAGAGGCGCTGGTGTGAAATGTATGGAAAGAAAACTATTCGATCGTTCGAATCGAAAACTATCAAAACTCATACTAGACGTACAGTATTGTACAATGTTTTTCAACTCACTTGTGATGAAAAATACCTAATAAATTGAATTTTTTGACTAAATAACACAAATCATTGCTAGTTTGTAAATAAACTAAATAATGGTATGAAAATAATCATTAGAAAAATCATGTAGTTCGTCGATGTCTTTTATATTACTAAAATTGCTATTTTATAAAAGCTAGACTTTTAAAAAATATAGCACATTAACCCAAGTGCAGCATTGCCAGACTCATAACATGCCTCGGCTATAGAACAGCCCCCCTAGCACGACCATCAAAACACGATATGATAAAGCGATTTATCGGCGGTGAACTGTTAAAATACAATAGGTTTTCATCTTATTTCGACAGTTCACCGCAATCGCTTCACCATATCGTGTTTTCATAGTCGTGCTAGGGGGGCAGGTGTTTTTATGAGCTGCTTTATGTATCTAAAACCGCTTTAATTAGATCCACTTAACAAGCAAGTATTTTGAAAATATAGTTGCAGAAATAATTGGTAGGTTCTTAGTATTAATTTATTTTTGGTTATTTTGTAATAATCCAACAATCTATACAACAATAGTCTCTGGACAAAAAGAATATTTGTAGATAAGTAAAGTATGATTTTGCATATCAAAGTATTTATATTTAAAAACTAACATAATAAATTATTTATCTAAAACATAAATATTTTAGTTATTATTTGTTAGTCATATCGATTTTCATCCTAATATTGTCATACTTCAATTGTTCTTTTCAATACGAGGAAATCATGGACACCCTATAAAAAAGGGACAAACGGCCTCTCTTCTGGCTATCCCTCTCGGCTCGTTTTTCGGGTCAAAGAACTCAGTCCTGTTTTGATTATTAAGTCCATGTTTTGTTTACATTGGCCATGGACTTATCAATCAAACAATACTAAATTCATGACATTGGCTGAATTCGTAAAAACGTCAAAGCTACTAAAATAAGAAGAAAAAGCTTTGTTGTGTGGTGATTTATATTTCTATGCCTAAGTAATTTTAATAATGCATCATATTTATATCTTTCTATCTGTGTGTAAAATTTGCTGCCTTCAGTGAGCATTTGACCTACTCTAATGTTTGTTCTTCGACGACGGCAACAATCCAATATATGGATTATTTTTCAATATCATTGTCGGATAGTGAATTATGTAGTGAAAAGTGAATTTTAAATTGTATTTTAAACGCGTTTTCTAACCTTAAACATGAATTACAAATACGAACGAACTGTCAAAATGTATACTTTCACGTTATGAGCAGGGCGTGAGCTCCGTATAAGTAACCGTAAAACGTATCGCAAAAGCGTGGTGCAACATCTTTTTACGATATACGTTTACTTATTATGTTACTTTTTACGAGTTTGTAAAATGAATTTTTGGTGCAACCGGCTGTTAGAATTGAATGTTAGCGACGAATAAGTGACAGACAGGAGTGACGTCATCAGAACTGTAGGCCCATTTTAGCGCGAAATTTGAAACTGTTAGTTTCAGACTGCGACTTTATTTAGTGACTTTATTGAAATAATAAATTTTATTATTTTAATTTTTAGCATACTAGTGATCTATTCTTCCTGAGATTCTTTGCAATAAACGCCAAAATAAAAATATTGCATATTCTCTAGCCGCACTACATTCTAAAACACTCATTTTCTGGTGCGTGCGAGATTTTTAATGTTAACGTTTAGGTTGTAGAGAAATTACTAATAAAGTAATACTTAGAATAAAACTTTTTTTTAAATATAAGCTAATATAATTATGATGATATTTTAATAAGAAAATGGAAGAGATATACATTTCTATTCATAACAACCAACGCGCAATGTCATTACTTAATGTAGTTTGCATACAATCTGTGTTCTAGATCGTGGCATATCGAGAAAACGACGCTCACGTCGCGAGTCCAAATAAATGTAAATGTAAGACTTTTTTCCCAAACTATGTTTTTTTAGTACGACAAAAAAAATATAAAAATGTATGTAATAATAAGTGCCTTCCCTAAGTAAGCCAATAAACTGATTCGCCTGCGTGGGGAAATAAGTAAACAATCTACACCTCAGGTTCATCAACAACAGGAACTAAACGATTAAAATCAAATCAATGGCTCCTATTATGGACAACCAATAAGAACATCTCACGAATACATGCCAGAGCCTGGGTTAATGAGGTGCATGATTTGGTTGAAGTTCAGTTCTCCGTGTCCATATCATTGGACAAACCAATATCTCTAATCATGATCATTCTATAATGATTTATATAAATAATTCAGTAATAGATGCGAGTGGCCTGGCTAGCAAAGTCCATGTCATGATAGGAATTATTGTTACCCCAGTTCATGATATTGGACAGGCCGAAGTATGTGAAACTGATATCGCTATAATGGTGGTGGTATTAAATATAAATAGCTCACCAATACGTGCCAGCGCCCTGGCTCGTGAGGTCCATGCCATGGTCGGGGTTGTAGTTCTCCTCGTCCATGACCTTGGACAGGCCGAAGTCGGTGATCTTTATCTCGCCGCACACGTTGCCCTCCGTCAGCAGGATGTTGCCTGGCTTCAGATCGTAGTGGATCACAGGCGGCTTGATCTCGTTCAAGTACTTCAGAGCGGACACCACTTGCATCACTATAGATCGCGCCTCGCGCTCCGGTATGGTCTTGTGCTGGAATAATTGCAAATTTGACTTTAGCAATAATTGTGTTTTGTTAGGTGGAGATCTCTACGTGGACTATCTAGAGCTAAACATGCTTGCTATTGAAGCTAACGCATTATAGTTTCTATGTAATAACCTCGCCACATAGATGCATTCCAGTCATCGGAACCAATCTGCAAATCGCTGGAGTTATAGGGTGAATGGAGTTGTTATTTCCTTTACACACTGCTTACGTTCCAGTCCCCACCGGGATAAATTTGCGAATCACATAACCGGAACACATCCTGTGTACCGAGGCTCCTAAGACGCATATCCTCAATAAACATTGCTTGTAGAATACATTGAATGAGTATTGCAGTTTCATTTTCTCAGGCAAGACCAAAATATAATGCCACAATTTCCATCATCCATTATACATACTATATTGCCCAGATTATGATCTCAAGCTATATCTGGACAGATTTAATCTAAAATAATTGAAATTCAATAAACGAAGGCAAGTATAAAAGAAATATTTTAAATGATACTAATTAAATTATGAATACCTGAAGTTTACCTCACTACAAAGGGAATTGAGGAATGAAATATGTTTTAACTGACATAGGAATAAGATAACGTTTAGTTATTTTTATATACAAGGTTATATTTTAGTTATAACAAAAATTTTGTGTGCTTGTTCAGACAAGCAAACTGAACAACTTTCACTATGGCACCAACTTTGAAATCGCAAAAAAAATCAGCTGTTCCATTTAGGTTCAGTGAATTGTATGGAATAGCTGATTTTTTTTTGCGATTTCGAAGTTGGTCCCATAGTGAAAGTTGTTCAGTTTGCTTGTCTGAACAAGCACACAAAATTTTTGTCATAACTAAAAAATAAACTTGTATATTACTACACATTTCTACAAAATGATCTCTCATCAAAACTACCAAACAAAGTCTTCCACCAAGTTGGTATAATGTGAACTAAACATATATTCGAACTTTGTATGCATGGATAATCAAAAAATACAAATCGCACAGACTCACCTGTTTAAGATAAAAGTCGAGATCATGTCCATTACAATATTCCAGAACTGTACAAAAAGAGTTTCCATCTATTTCAAACACATCGTAAAGCTTGACAATGCGTGGGTGGTCCAGCGCCTTGTGTATATTGTACTCCCGTAACGCGTGTCTGCAATCAAACGAATCATTCGTTGTTTAACCTAGGAAATGTAATATGGAAATTGCGTAATTCTAGGAATTATAAAAAGAAATTTCAAATTGCGTTTTGGAAAACATCTAAAATATAAAAATCTCCTGTCGCAGTGTTTGTTATCGAACTCCTCCGAAATGGCTTGACCGATTTTTATGAGCTTTTTGTGTATATTTGGTAGGACTGAGAATACGTCGTAGGCTATTTTTATACCCCTAGGTGATTAGGGTGGCACTCTCCACAATTTCTTTGGATAATAATTATGGCAAAACGTAGTTCACAGGCACAGCTAGGAAAAGTATAATATTCGTATTTGCCCTTCGAGAAATGTACAACTTTCTGCAAAAGAGTTACATTATGAAGATTTCAGTGGTGAATACCATTAGTCCATTCGGTGACAGATTTAAGTTTACATGTCTCACCACTTCCTTTCTTGTTTCCTGTGAATGTCTATGTAAGAGCAGACTAAGATATTGCAATAGCACTTGAGCAAAGAAATGGATAACTTGTAACAAAACCCTAAATCAACCTGTCTAACCGGCATAATGTAGTAAACCAATTCCTCCTTGTATTAAGTTGCGTTTATACTAAACAAACAAAGAGCTAGAGCTAGAACAAGAGTTACATAGAACTAGTTACATAGTGGGGGGGGAATTTAATTGTAAACCATATTATACAGAGCTGATATCCATAGCAAGGCAGCAATGTCAAAATAAGTAGCAAATATTATTCGATGAAATATCAAAAACTAAAGGCATAGGGTACTACTCCATTAGTAACAAAATTTTTAAAACAACCGGGTTTGATTGTACCAGCCGCTCCAGGGAATAGCTCATTTCTGCATTTAGAGTATGTTCGGGTCACATTCCACTAAATAAATTTTTACACATGATACATATTATTTCAACTCCATTGTGTCAAAAATGTAATACAATAGAAGACGTTTATCATTTTTTGGTTGAATGTGAAACAACGTTACAGAATAGAAGTAAATATCTTCGGGCAGTAGATTTGTACAATGGGGGTATTAATTTAATTTTTCAGCAACCACTTTCAAACCATGCTAAACAATTATTCATCTTCATAAAACACTTTCAATGAGCGTTAGTTAGTTTAACTTTTAAACTAACTGACGCTCATTGAATATTTTATTGAACTTTAGGTTTTGGTTTTCCTATGAGGCTGGCATAGTCACCCAGAGTGTACTAAAGCCTCTTTAAAAAAATAAGATTAAAAAAATTGAACAAGAGCATTATTTCTTGATCTTTTAGTGCAAAGGAAAGCTCGTTTTGAGCATTTACACCAAAAGATCAATGAGCAAAAATGAGAACTAAGAACTAGAATTCTTGCACAATAGATGTAGATCAACCAAATCGCTAGAACACAAGTGACGGCTCCGAGGAGCGAGCGCATCCGAACACGCAAGAACGCTCTAAACAACTGTGGGGCTAGCACGCAGGAGAATCGAAAATCGAATCGAAATCCGAATCGAGGAGTTTGTATGGCAATTTTATTAGCGCCACGGCGGTGAGTAGCAGAACTAATAAAATTGCCATACAAACTCCTCGATTCGGATTTCGATTCTCTTGCGTACTAGCCCCACTGTTCGCGCGCTCTAGTGCCGTGTATTCCCAGAATATTCCATAGAATCTCTAAGAACGCCGATAGAACAACGATGTAATGCTCTACGTCTGTTTACACTAAAAGAATTTAAAAGAGTGGGGATAGAATAAGCATTCGCTCAACTCATGTAAATCCACCTTACGGAGATCCATGTTCATGAGATTTTGGTAAATTTATTCATGTTTATATTGTCTTGTCGAAGAATAATGTTAAAATAGAGTCAATTTTTATTGGATACTTCGTTCAAGTTACAATCAGACACTGGATGTGGATAGTCATTTACAAATTCCTGTCTCCAAGTCAACAAATGGTAGGGGTTCATAATCATGTTACACATACTAATGTTCATGCACAAAAGATAAAAATGTATAAGCAAACAACATTGCACTCATGCGGTCATCATGTGTATATTTGTCAAATTACATTATCTAGACCGCACAAGGTCACAAGCGACCTAAATACACTTGCAGGTTTTTGTTATCAAATGCGGTTCATAACTATTTTGTTTATGACCAGATTACTTAGTATGTACAGTCAGCTACACGTCAAGCTTTACATTTGCATTACGAAAGCCGCTATTACGAGCAACATAATGGCGGTCTCAAGGTCAACATGTAAGGTCTAGCGTGTTGCTGTGTGTACATACGTAGTTTTCTAGTACAAATATCTATAACGATAAACGTTCAGTCTAAAAATATTCCATATAGACTAAACCAATTGCTTAATACCTTATTCGCACAAGCGTTAAAAAAACGTTGCGTCAAATCCCGGCGTTAGGGCTTTTATAACGTTCACTATACGATACGATAGAACGCTCAACGCCCAACATTGAAAGTACAAACACTGATCGATAAAAAACCGTCGCGTTTTAAAACCACTGCCGTATGAATATACAGAAGTTTAGAGCTTGGTGTGCTCGGTTAGCATTTGCTAAAGTTAAGCAATGTTGGTTGTTGTTAAGCTTATGATGAGGAAAAAATGTGAAAAGGCTCAAGCTCATCCATGCTTCAGAAGTATGTATGTTTAATAATGTTTAATTAACCATCCCATCAGGCTTTTCAAATGAATAAAACAGTAAGTTCGCCTGTGTTTGTGCACACCCGTGTCCACAATAATACCTCCTTCACACAGGAATAATATCTATTAAGATTAGCCATGATTGTGGCTGAAACCCTGTTACGCTGACCGTTTATTGTTGTGTAGCGATTGGAACGCTATCATACGGACACACTCCGGGCACTCCATACAACGTTCGCAAATCAATTACCTATTATTACTACTTAAGCAAATGTCGTTTGTACACGCGCTAATGTGTGCGTGGAATCTAGTAGGGCTGAGTGCGCGGCTATCAATCGAAATGAGGCGGGAAGTGCAGCGACTGCCTTCTCTTTCACCCGCATAGCGCTGTCTCTGTTATCATCGGCCGGCGCTCGCGTCTACTCGCCCGAGCGATCGCGCGCGCCCTTGTTTATAGCCGTTATAGACGATCCGATTTGGTTGGAGCCAACCGCCCGACCCCAACCAAATTGGAACTTGTGTACGGCTGTCGGCCCGACATAATTATTATTAGCTTGTCGGGTGCTCGACGGCCCGATCGCTCATCCGACAAGTAGGGACGCGACAAAAGACAAAAGTATCGATACTTTGTGGTTTAATTTAATTATGTGTGCTTAAAGTAATAAAGTAATAATTTAGTAAACTAAAATAACTCGACTGCTGTCCTGCCAAACCACTAAGTAGAAAAATAAATTTATTGGATTTTTATTAACTTTTTAGTTGAAATCGCTTCATCCGTTCGGGAGCTATGATGCCACAGACAGACAGACACGTAAAACTTATAACACTCCTCTTTTTTTGTCGGGGGTTAAAAACAAAAAATAAATCATAAAATAATCACCTGTCTGGATCGGGAATCGAACCCGCCAAGTTAAGAAAATGAATATCCTGTATTTTTATGATACCGATCGATAGTCTGATCACAGGAAAGAAATATCTCTAACAAAAATTACCTCAAAAACTTAAGGACAACCATGAAATCTATCTGTACCCATTTATTTATTCTTTATAAACTAATTTTATAAACTTTATAAAATATAAACAAAAACGGTGTTAATTTATTTGAGTTTCGTAAAGACAAATAGTGTTTTTGTATTGGCCAAAATATTATTTTGTATCTATATCGATATAGGTACGTAATACTGTTGGATTGCCAACCGCGTCGGACCGTCTGTAGGCGCGTCGGCTCCTCATTTGGTTGGATCACGTTGGATCCAACCAAATCGGATCGTCTGTTAGCACTATTATGCGTCAGTGATGTCTACGACGAAGTGCGGGGTGGGATGAGGTATTTGAAATGAGTGCGGGGAGGTGAGTGGCCGTTCTGTATGGAGTACTATTATATATTCTGTGATACGGACTCACTTGATATAGTTGGCCTTCTTGTCCTCCTTCCAGTCCTTGTTCAGCTGGTGCACTTTGCACGCGGTGTAGCGCTGCTCGCGCAGATCGAACGCCTTGTGCACCTCGCTGAAGCCGCCCTTGCCGAGCAGCATCAGCAGCAGGTACCTGCCCGTCACACAACTTCTGCCAACCATCCACGACAGTACTGTGCGGCGATATTGTTACACTCACTCAAACATCATTTCGCGAAACTGATGAGGGAGCAGGGGATGTGCGTGCATACTTGAAATTGTACGTGTTAAAGAAAATAACGCAAACCCTCAGATAAAGATTAAGTTATGAAATAATGAAAATAAATTTTCGCAGATTGTTTACAAAGATTAATTTGTTTTGTTGCATATCATGCAGATTTCAAACTGTATGGTCGCGCGCCTGTGAATGACGCGCGCGCGCCGCCGATAAGAAATAAAGACGATAGAAAATTAAAAAAGCGGCGAGGCTGAAATTTTTTAAAATAAAAAGTCTCAATTTTTTTTCTTATTTGTGGAACTGATTCTTCTTACAATTTTTCAGGTTTGGCGCAATTTCATTAACACATTGTATATCAGCAATTACTTTAAAACAGAACTAATTTTGAACGAAGATTAGGTTCGAAATTGTCAGGTAGACAGAGACATCTGGACATGGCTTGTGGTATATTTATACATGCCCAGTGCCTTAGATTCTCAATCAAATCAAGATTTAAAGAAACCTTTCAAATCTGTTTCAATATCTAAAATAACTCATAAAATAAAATAGTTATAACTGGCTGACATTGACCTCTGGTAAAGTATTGATAACAATTTCATTTTATTTTTGTCTATGCATTATAGTTGGTTATTGATCAAATAAGTAAATTTGTTAAATTTACTGCAATATGAAGAATACTACAATAAAATATTTATTTCAACAAAATCTCACCGATCAGATAGCACAGGGTGTTGCGAAAATCGACTCTGGTCCTCGTTGTGTATTCGTTTTAGTTCTCTAATGTGAAGATTTCTTTCCCGTTCTAGCTTTTCCATTTCCAGTTGTAAGTCTGCATCTTCTTTCTTTAGCGCACTTTGTCTTAGCTGTAAAATAAATTGTTCAATAGTTAATACATATGTTTAAGTTGAGGAGCTAGGAACTTGTGATTGCTAAGATAAGCAACATTGGCCGTGGTCAGGCCTATGATAGATGAACAAAAATTTAAAACATCTACAGTTTCGGAAGTTACGTTAAACTGCGAATCCTGTGCCTGATCTCATTCCGGTCGAGTCAGCTAACTGTCCCATGTGAGTGGAGAAACATAGAGTGCAGTTGTTTTTGTGGGGATACTTGTGTACAGATTTCCTGCAAAGATGGCTAGTTACTGGCATATCCATTGGCCAAATCGCCATAACAAGATATAGAGTTCAACGGTCCGACAAAACTCTATAGAGCGCGTTTCGGACCGCCCCAGAAAACAGTTTTGTCAACCGGAGAAGCAAAGATTCTCAAAAAATGTTAAGTTTAAAAATAAACCAAAATATATGCAATCATTTCTGGTCCACAATCAAAACGAAACCAAAATATGCAATCAAATATGACATCAATTTCTGCGGCCGTACCGCCTAACTCAAAGCGATCACTCGTTATCGTTATCGTGACATTAGAACAATAGTTTTTTAATGTCACAGATGACCCTACGGGTCCCTTAATTATACTGAATTGTTGACAAAAAACAAACATTAATAAAAAAGAATCAGTCGAATAGAGACAACCTCTTCCTTCCTTTGTACAGTCGTACAAAAACTAGGCAACAGACGAGCGAGCGGCGCACCTTGAGTATCTCGTCGGCCTCGTAGTACTCCTGCCAAGTCATGCTGGGCAGCGGGTCCGGTTTGAGGAAGGTAGGCGCGTCGGTGCCGTTGTGGAGCGGCGGCGGGTGCGGCGTGTGCGGCGCGTGCGGCGCGTGCGGTGGGTGCGGCACGTGCGGCGCGTGCGGCACGTGCGGCGGGTGCGGCACGCTGGCCGTGCGTTTGCCGCGCCCGCCGCCGCCCTCGCTGTTCGACGGCCGCTTCTTGAACAGCAGCTTCTTCTGGCGGTCGATCTCCTCCTTCTCCGCCGTGATCTCCTCTTGCCGCCTACGCAAACGAACGCGCTATTGAAAATCACAAAAATCCACATTTATCTCAAGTCTGGCAAAAGACTTTTTCTTAATTTGTTAAGTCCTATTATATCGATGAAATGATGCTCGCCGCTTCAATACATCACTACTGTGTATCGTGACGTGTGACGTTACCTATTATTAGTAGTTGCGCATAATAATATCTAACGTGAAGTTATCAAGCTACTTCCATTAAATTATACTTTTTGTGTAAGATTAATTCCAATAATATTTTTGCTGTGATGTTTGTTTTGCATAAAAGCTACATTTTCTATCAGATTTTTCAACTAAAAAGTCTATGTTATAAAATAAAATTAATTGTGTATGCTTTTATGGGTGTATTGAGCCTTACAAAGTGTAATTATTTCATGTGTCGTACTGCTTACAGATGATAGTGTGACATATTTATGTAAGTATTAATTATGTGTAAATAAAGAAATTTTCAAAACAAAAACAAACAAACGAACGCGCCGTTTGTAGAGGCGATAAGGAACATTTTGTGTGTGTGTGTGTGTGTGTGGAATCGAAGTTATGTGTAACGTCATCACAGCTCATATACCTAATTTCGCGCTAAAATGGGCAAAGTTGCAAAAAAATGGCTCGTACTTTATGCTCTAAATGAAACACGAAAGCTAATTGTGATTTGATACTACCTACCGTAGTAGTTTAGTTCCTTTCATATCTACACTGAAAACTCAACACTCTCAACATAAAAAATTACTACCATGTCGACACTAACTTTTGGAAGGTTTCTAGAGTCTATTTTTATAAAACCAACTACCTACCATTTTTTACAGAAAAATGTAAATAATTTTCATAAAAATATTTTACAAAAATAAAAACCGACTTCAAAAACACTGAAAGTTATATCCTTCCCTACAACTCAAACTATCTTAATTGGTTTAGCGGTTATTGATTCCCCATACAAACTTCCACCCTCCTTTTCTACCCCTTCTGCAATAAAAGCTATCCTATGTCCGTCTCCTGGTTCTAAGCTACCTCCCCACCAATTTTCAGCCAAATCAGTTCAGCCGTTCTTGAGTTATAAATAGTGTAACTGACATGACTTTCTGTTTCCCGTGGGAATTTTATATGTTCCCGTAGGAAAAATTGTAGAAGACTTATTTATATTTACGAGCTCGAATAATAAATTTCATAAAAATTGGAGCAGATTTTAAATATTTTTCTATAGAAACTTTCAACCCCTATTTTGCACCCTAAAGGGGGTTGATTACTAAAGATACATTATTAGTACAACTCCACACCATCTATAGAGCACACATTTTAAATTTCAAGTCTCTTACTTCAAAAACATAGAACTTTCATACAAACTTCCAACCCCAATTTTACCCCCTTAGGGGTGGAGTTTAGTAAAATCCGTTCTTAGCGGATGTCTACACCCTATAAGGAAAATTTCAAGTTTGTAGGTGTTATAGTTTCTGAGATTTCGTGATATGTCAGTCAGTGGTATTTCGCTTTTTTGTATATAGATTATTTTACTATGTACTAACATAGTGGAATAATAATATAATTATTTGAGAAAAAGCATTCTTTCAACTTCATTATGGTTGAATGCACGTACACATACATAACACTAATTAGTTTGTCATACATAATAACTCAGTATAGCATTAGCAGAGAAATCTCTGACCTTGTGAGCTCCTGGAAGGCGTAACCATCCGTCCAGTTCTCTTGGAAAGTGGCGCCGACCCGCTGCGTCACAAACTGTCCCAGCCTTAGTCGATTTTGCATGCACCGCTGCCGCGCTTCCTTCTTCTCTATAGTACTTTTTTCATTTAACAACTTTTTAACAACGTCTATACATTTATTGATGTGTGATTTATGTTGCTCTATTACCTGAAAAGATAAATAAGTTGTTTACTGTTAACAAAAGTTATGTTTGTCTCCTATCATTGCTTTAGTTAGAACTTCATTATAAAAGGACGTATTACTGCGTAATTATTGCACTTTCGGCATGACGAGATTTTGATTATACTTACTAGACATATTTATTATTATGACAGCAGATTTATCATTTATCGATTATTACGTATCGTTACATTTTATGGCGATAGCGGGATATGAGTCTTTGTGGTAATGTAGCCACACTATAATACAAAAATTTTACCAAAAAAACAAGGCAACAATGATGACATTGACAGACACTTAAAATGACAATAATTTTAAACATCAATGATCTATGAGTCTGACAAATAACAATAATAATAAACAAAGAGAAATGGTGAATAAAATTTGAATTTCATTAGGTGCCAAACAATCAAATAAATTTTTATACAATAGTCTGTTGTTCATCTTCACAGTTTCAAAGGTAAAATGTGCATGTGGGACGTTAAATGGATCAATTTGAAAACTGGCAAAACCTATTTTAAAATATAACAGTTCTGAATTGAGGCTGAGGTTAGTCAATAGAGAAGCTAAATATCCACCTTCTTAATTAAATTAAATAATAAGGAAATCCTCATTTACCTTACTCTGTGCTTGGACTTGATGTTTTAATTCTTCATTACTTCTTGTTAATTCTTCTATTCTATTATTTCTTAATTCTAAGTCAGAAGATGCTTGAGTTTCTAACTCTTGTATCCTCTGGCATGTCAGTTCTGTTTGAACCTGTTGATAAAAAATGTGCTGATTATTAAATTCATTTTCCAATTTCATAAATAATAAATGCGACAATATCATAACAATGGTCTCGTAAATGTCCTGATTAAACCTAAAAATATATTTAAAAACAATGCTAATTTACCTGTTTAACAGAAGTGTGAGGGCGTTGCGAGGCGGAACGTAAAAAATCTGCTCCCGAAGGTAGTAAAGAAGAAGGTGACGGTGGGTACTGCAAATGAAGTGATTATCAGGACATTAACATACTTAAACATTCATGTAACAGGCTGTTATACTAATGTATAAAAACATACCATAGGATAATTAGGTGATGGTGATTTTGCACCAGTGTGCCGTACAGGACTGGACGACGGGTGCTTGGAAAAGTATTCCCGAATATTCTTATCATTAGAGTTATGTCTTTGTTTGCCCCCTCCACCCCCTCCCCCACCAACACCTTCATCTCCTGAAAAACCACACATTGTCATTGCTACACAAAAGGTATCATAATAGAATCAATTGTGCAAAATGCTATAATTCATACCAAATTTTTTATGGATAGCCAACCAAATCCAAAACAATAAGCAATGAAGTGTTAGTAATATGTAACAAAGAATAAATGTGAAAATGAATAAAATAGACATTTCATTATTCAAATTTAACATTCAAATATTTTATCATTACCACCGTTAAATTTGTTTTTTTTTAATAGTTCTAACTATAAACTAGTATTTATTATTTGAAAATGTACCAATTTTAAAATCAGATAAGACCAATAACGCATTCCTTAATTAAATAAAGTCAAATCTCTTCAAAGATCTTTTTTTTTTTTATTGATATAAGCGGTTTGTCACTGCGACCTAGAAGATCTATTGTGACCGCCACTTTCAAAGATCATACACTAGTATTAATATTAGTTAGGAAATCTGTGCCAATTATTATTTGTGAATTGAAGTAGATATGAAATTGTTACACTGATTTGTAAACAATGGTAACATTATTTAATCATTAAAAAATGTCTGTTGAAATCAAGACTTTGTATAATGGTGAGTATTAAATACTAAAAGAGTTTTTATCTTTATAAAACACTCTTCCAATGAGCGTTAGTTTAACAGTTAAGCTAACTTGACCCTCATTGAATGGTCTAATTTTAAGTTTTGGTTTCCCCTATGAGACTGTATTGCCCGTCAGAGTGTACTAAAGCCTGATTAAAAATAAGAATAAAAAAGATCAAGACTCCAATCTTTACCAGAATTTATTAACACAGCTGAGGATTTTAAAAAGTTAACTAAAGAATATTTCACTATATAACATTTTATATAATGTTATATAATGAAATATGAAGTATCAAGAATTAAGAATGAAGGGTATGTTTCCCAACGCTGAATCATTGGGAAACATACCCTTGAATACCCATTAATGAATCATCACATTAAACAATAAAATTCAACTGCTGGGCACATGGCTCTTCTTAGACAAAGCAGAATTAGCCTACTATATTAGCGGGCCAAACGGGTTGATGTAGAGTTTAAAGTTTGACATCTCTTGCCAGAGGTGTGACTACGGTTAGCTATATCCACCAAGCGAAAAGTAGTAGTAATAAATACATTCTAAATTAGTAAAGATTACATTATAACCATACCAGAAACATTTAAATTTAAAACATTTATCATTAAAAATGTAAACTTTTCAGAGCGACTGCAATCCTTCTATAAAGCATCAATCAAATTAACTTGTGATCTGTTCCTTTATTTGTAACTTTAGCTTGAGATGTACTATTTAATTAAATGTTCACTCGGCATCTTGATTCTACTTATACTTATTGATAATTTTTGAGGTGTTGATGTTCTAAAAATGACACATTAAAATTATAATATGTACCTTTTCTTTTCCGTTTCCTTTCAGGCATTGCTATTGTAGGAGCTGCACCACTTGGTGGAACCAGAGGAGCTGCCGGTACCACATTAGAACCTCGCATAGCTATTGATTTTTCAGGCGTTAAAGCATCTACTTCTTTATCACTATGCGAAGACCCTGAAAATGAATGGATTTCTTCAGACAAACATTTGAATATTATTAATTAAAGTATAATGATCTCAACAATCACAACAGCTGTAACGTAATCATTTGTATTTATACATATACACTCATCAACTTTATCTAAGGATATTTTATTTATATTTAATGTAAAGTATCAGCGATAATTTTAAAAATACTGACAATATCAGTGAAATATATTCAATGAAATAACGAAAGTTTATAATTAAAGCAATACATTGAAAAAATGCACATAAGTTGTACATGCACAAAATATTTTTAATATGTTAGCTTATACTACTTGAAAAAAGGATAAATAAAATATCCTAATAAAGTTGATGAGTGTAGTTGTTGAAACAGTGTTTTATGAAAGTAGGCTCTAAATATTGTTTGTAGCCTCTTTATACACTTACAAAGCAAATTCAGTAACAAATTGCTGTACAAAAATTCAATCTTTAAAATACACCTTGGCACAAGAAAATAGCTATATGCTTTTTAAAATAAATGTACCTTTTAGAGTAAAAGATAAATGGTTTAAAAACCAAAACATGACACAAATTTAGCATTTTTTATTACCAAATTATTCAATTCTCGTCAACAAGTAATATACACAACACAACATAAATATATTCTTTTTTTTTTTTCAAAATATTTTTTTTTATATTTTTGGCTTGGCTTCTAGGCCTTTGAGCCATTTTTTCAAAATATCAAAAACCCTTTCACAGACCAAATAATGGAACTATCAAAATACTTTTTTTTATAGGTCCTACACACAGACGTATTTATACGTCTGTGGTCCTACAGCATTGGGAGCTGTACGGAGTTGAGCTGTGGTTGAGACATACAGACAATATTTTTTATTAAGGTTGGCTATATATAACTACTTCCGGTGGCTTATTGTCTAAGAAAAAATCTATCACGATCGCTTATAATTTGACAGCCATTGCGTCGTGAACACAAGACTCTGCGCCGACTTCCTTTTATAAAGGAGCGATGGATGGACTGCGGTCTTCGACCGTCTAATTGTAAGCGTTCCCGATAGATTTTTCAATGATTATACCCCGCCGATTCTTCATGTATAATTTAGTCTATGATTTCAAATGGATTGCTCAAAAGTCCCAGTTGCAAATACCTTAATCACCTTTTAAAAATAATATTGTTTGCTAAGTGTGACATTTATTTGCAATTTAAAACATCAAACGACACAAGAAATCATAACATAAATGATTTTGCAAGTTTGATAATATACTATAATCATTATTGTAATTATCAGTAGCGAAAGTGAACCGGCTATACATAGGTAAGTAAATTTATATTTTCGAATTATTTTTGTTTATGAACGTATACTTACGTTTGTGATTTTAATGACTGGAGTATACCTATGTTATCTAATATAAAAAAATAAACAAGGATCATCACTCATCATCAATCAATCATCGTTCAGTTTGATAATTGTTGTCGGTGTTTTATGCATTCATTAGTTAATTAAACAATAACTCTTGATACCTACTCAGTAAGAAAACGGCACTTTCATAGTTTCGGTCCGGCACTAACACAGTAATTATGACGTCACGTTTTTTTTCTTTATCGCGTTCATTTATCATTTTGTATAAAACTATCACAAAGTTCACAAGTATTTGTTGATAAAGTTAGGTTAGTTTTCACATGTTAACCGGCAACGCCGTAAATCACTCATGCCACTAAAAACCACTTATTTTTACACTTGTATCACAATATATCACGTATTACCTGTACTCATATTGGAGTCCTGACTGTGTAGTGGTTGCCCCGTGTTGACAGTAGTTTGTGGTGCCATCTGAATTTGTGACCCAGCTGACATCTGTAAAGAAAGATGGCGTCTTTACATATGACTTCTTTTAGTCGCGTATCTTCAAGATTCTCCTAATGATCGACTCCAATATGTATTTCACTCACGAAATGTAATTAGATCAACGAAATTAAATTATTTACTACTTGATTACTTCCATATTTCCACTTATAAACGTATAAATAACCTAACTAGTTTGACAAGTTGTAAACGCTAGTGAGCGAGCCAGTCGCGACAATCGGATACGTATCCGCGGGGAAAAGCGAGCGGGGTGCGGAGCAGAGATCGTCACGAAGTTTGCTCCATGTAATAATAATAATGACGGGCGAGGCGCCATTTTACAAGGATACAACGGCGAAAACATTGTGGAAATCAAGTTAAACGTACACATTTCCGCACTAATAAGTAACTCCAAGTCTTTACTATCTTGAGTTATATAAATAAGTTCGTTCTCGATGTGAATGTAATCACTTCTTCTGTATTCGCACTGAGTTAACGGCAGGTCAACAGCCCGTGATTGCAATCTTGCTTATTAGTCAATGTAATTTTTGCACGGTTTCCAAATCTGCAAGTCCTTCGGCTACATCACAACATAGTTACTAACAAGAAAAAGCGTCGTATTATTTTTAGTGCTATTTGGTAACATTTAATTTAGATACGAAAGGTACACGTTTTTTGTCCGATTATCAAAATGAGGTGTTGGAGCGGGTGGCGGGCGGCGGCATGCCAGCCTTCGAACGCGGCGAATGAATATACGTGATATCGGCGCTCGTGCCCCACAACAAACTGCTTACTGGACGTGTTACGTAGGCGTTTGTGTTTGCAATGTTAGCTACATAAACATACTTAGATCTTCAACACGAATGCCTACATATTAGGGAGAATCATACTTCTCATTTACTTACTTATTACAGTTTAATTACAATTAAAAATGCATTTTTATTAAGGAGAATCGTACTTACTACTTATTTCCTTTTTTATAGTTTATAAGAATAATTAAAAATACTTTAATTATTATTTTTGTTGTGAATCAATAAAACTTACTGCATAGCGTTGTTTACAACTTATAAACTTTATGTATAGGTAGGTAATATAACTGACTGGACTGAAATGTAGGGAAACTAAATACCTAGGTACCTAATTAACTGACCTACTATAACGTCTGCTCCGCAGTTTGATACAACTGGTAAATCATAATATTGTATAGGTACTTATTACAATATTATGACAGTTTTTTGTTATATCTACTACCTAATTGCATTAAAAGCGCGCCATCATCCTTATTGGTATTTTTATTATTTTTGGTTTTAAAAAGGGCACAGAATCCGCCCTAAGTTTATATACCAAACAAAAATAATTAAATTGTAAAAACAATATTCAAATGATCAATTAATATTACTTGTTATCAATGCAAACAGTTTGTTAGGCATTCATACTAAATACCCACTCTTACGTTAACTGGCCACATTACAAGATAAAAAAATACATTCAGCGAGGTGGCACAATAATCACATTTCCTAAATCCGAGTTCAACGGGTACAGACAACAGAGAGAGACACATAAAGCAGGCCTTCTAGCATATTAGCATTATCGCCGGAACGTTGCCGCTCTGCATGTACTCCCTTCGGTGCCTCTTGCCCCCTCCTCTCCTGTTACTGGCGACCGCCTCCTGTATTAAGCCGGTAACCAAAGTCACTAGCCAGTTCAATGGACGTATGGATTGAATCAAACCAAACGATTAAATTATCAGCTTTGGTTTTGACTAGGGCATTTTTTACACCCGCGTTCTGTACAGTTCTGACCCAGGAAATGTATTGAAATCGAACAAAAATGAGAATGGTGACTATCAGTTATTACAATCAAAAACATAATATATAAGATTATACCCAAAATAGGCATCAATATTATTACTTGAAATTATTCTCAATTACAAGCCGACCAATGATTGCTTGCTATTCGTTGTTGTCGTGTCTATTTTTAGCGTACCTACCTAGTCTGAAGCGAATGGAAAGTCAACGAGTTGGCAACATATATTTCATATGCGATGATCTACATGTAACATCGAGAATAACAAGTATGTAGGTGCTCGGTACCTAATAGATATGATTGTAACGGTGCTGAAATATTTTAATATCAAGGCGCACGTTATCGTCAATGTTATCTATCAAGCATAAAAAATATGTTTTACACCAAATGGGCAACAAGAATGTAATTTCAATGTGTTGTAGAATTAAACTTAAATATATCTGATGCATCACATACACCGTATATTGTATTTTACATTGCAATTGCAAATATTTTCATTAAAAGACTTTGACGACCAAATATTTAAAGCCCAAGGTCAACTCGTGCCACTTAATAGGAAGGCCAACGTAAAAGATCGTTTTCATATTGAATGAAAATCAGACAAATTTCAAGGCAGAAAGTAAAATACATGATTAAGAAAAGACTATGTATAAGTAAGTACGTGAAATTGCGTCTCAATTTGAAAGACAATCAATACTCGGCAGACACATCTCTGTCCCGCATTCAGAGTAGAAGCGCAGTTTTGCGGACCCCAAATCTCCTCCTCCGGTGCGGTGTTCAGGCCGCGTGCTGTTTAACCCAATTTTCTAGTGCGAGGGGCGAATAGGGAGAAAGGTGAGGGGGAGGGCTCGGCGCAACTCCAGCCGCAAGTGTGCAGCCCGGTAGCGCCGGCAAGAGTTGCGAGATTCGAATCCGAGCATGCATTATTGATTATTTCCAGTTAAGCATCATACGACGCCTGCCCAGTATTGCTGATGGGCATCAAATCAATCACGTGAACGTATAAATACTTTGATATTTTGTTGAGCCGAACATATGAGAAAATTTTAAAAAGACACAAAGCCCGAATCATATAGCTAATAATTATGATTCACATCATAAACCATTTAATATTGTTAATATGGAACTCGCTCGCTCCAATAAAATTAGCAAACCATGTAACTAATTAAAACATCAATTAATGCTATCTATTAACTTGCGTTCATTATAAAATCTCACAGTGAAAATTAATATATGTAAGTGTAAACAATAATAATTAGTAAGTGTAAATAAATTTATTTTTTTATACTTCAAGTAGTAGATACAACCAGTACTCGTACAATATTAGCTCATAATTATGATTTCTGAGTGTACAAATTATCGTAAATTTGACATTTATTTTTCTACCACTTATGTAGTTTGCATAGCATGTGTTTTTTTTGCCATATATTCAGTTATCAACAGTTTATTCAATATCGTAATCTCTACTCCTCTAGAATCTACATTGATATTGCGAGCTATTTCTGCTGAAGTTAGTTCGGAACTCGTAGAGAAAAATTACTCTAATTTGCATTAATCTTCACATTGAAAGCCGAATAAAATTGAAAGACGCACAATTGCACATTTTTTAAATTTTAAATGTTATCCTAGTTATCGCGTGAAAAAAGTTTCACACGGAAGCTCACACATTGCAGGTTTTATTTTAATTCAATGTGGCTAGTGTGTTGAAACGACAATTTCATGTTTATAGGCCCCTATTAATAAACTACTGTTCGCGACATAAAGAGCCGAGGTATTGATATTGACACATAGATCACATCATTTCTTAACGGTGTTGTTTCATTGTTGACAAAATCAAGCGATCAAATTTTTGTGTATTCAGAGATATATTTACAAAATACTTGAAATTGTAAAAGTAATCTAGTATATACTTAACATAAAAAATAAACTCGCTCGTAACGCTCAATCAATCATGTCATTTGACAAGATATTATTGCTTACTCTACAGATTACTAATAATTCTTAAACTTTTACCAAGGGCTAACAAGTTAATTAAGAAAAAAATACTGTCGAAAAATAGACAAAACGGTAAAAGTTAGTATAATATTATTCAATAAAATTATAAAGCAAAAATAGTGTCCCAATTTCATTCAATAAATCGATTCAACTAATAATATTCATTTCATTCAATTCTATTATTTCTGTATCTCGGCTCGGTGTATATTGCTCAAGTTCAACCAATGGGACGTGTTTACAGCAGTTTGACATCATCAGAGAAGTTTACATATGCTACGATTCGGTAAAATAAACATCTAGTGAATTCTCATTCACCAACAATAGGCCACAAACAAAGGGAAGTAATTCAAATCGCCAGCAATTCACTTTTTATTATATATTACAGCATTACTTTGAAGATCACAATAATAAACTGAATAATACAAATGTTGAAGAGCCAACTCGAATGTAGTAAGGAATAGAATTGTCATAATAATATGACTTTCCAGCTACCAAAGCTTTTAAAAGAACTCATAGAGCTTGCACTCACGCAAACCAACGCTGACCAGCCATAAAATACCTTAAATTTTCTAACGCATATCATAGGCCCTTTACGTGATATATCTTGTAATAAACATTAATACTGTGGCCCTGATAATGTTCAAAATTACTTTATGGAGCGGAGGACGGACCGGCACGGGCGGCACAGCACAGTGGGTCAGGCAGGCGAGGCAACACGGGCGGACCTTGCAATGTCGCGGCGTGACGCTCAGCTGATAGGCCGCCCGCCGCGCCGCCAGCCGTCGCGCCTCGCCTCCCCGACCCCTCGTTCATTGCCTCCGTGGCAGTCGGAGCGAGTAGACGTATTGTATGTTACTATCTGGCTCCGTCCAACTTTCAGCGACGAGTATAAGTTCGATATTTTAATTGTTTTTAGCAAAACTTGTACAACAGGAAAGGTGCTGATAATTATAGTGTAAAATCCCATGATTCAGGAGTGTGTCGTGCGTAAACAAATAAATTTTGTAGTTTTGCTGGAGTGATGTGACGACCGGTGCGAAAGGTCGGACTGTGTAAAAATAACTGCGGAACCGGGCGGCTAAGCGGTGGAATGAGGTTCGAAGGCACATTGTAACCGAGGCGGGGCGAGACCGTGTGCGCCATATTTTAATTTCCATTTAGAATCGAATGTGCAAATGCAAACGGGCAGAACACAAATCTGAGCCTACTTCACTCCGTTAGTGTGTGTTACAAGCGTACTTTGAATAAAATAATCAACATTGGTGGATATATTTAAATAATGGATATTTTGAATACACCACCGCATTGTTGTCAATTTATTTATTTATTTATTTTTATTTATTTAAACTTTATTGCACAATAAAAACAAATGTACAATTGGCGGACTTAATGCCATATGGCATTCTCTATCAATGTGTTAAACTTGTTTGATATATTTATATGATTTTATAACATAAAGACATACAACCATTAAATATTAAGTGATAAAATTAGCGGTTGAAACAAGTGACTGGCGGTCAAATGTTTTGATTGTGTCTACTAAAATAACTACTTAGTAATGTGAGCGGGGCTCGCGGGGCGCTGTGCGTGTCGCTGACCCCGCGGCCCCGAACCACTTGCCTAGAGCACACACGGCGACATACTTTCTTGCTCGATTTATTGCCAATTTTATTACCTATGACACCAAGATTGATCTGATAATATTTTTTCAATATTATTAAAGCAAGCCATAGCATAATAGCTACAGAAAAACCAACACACTGCCAACTTATCAGTTGTGTGTAATCAAATTGAGTACCTAGTTAGGCATTTCATTCAGCAGTGCTTCTCGAGATAGGTTCAATAACAGTATAAATAAAATTACTATCCAAATAATAATCTAATGATTGCGAATGCTTACAACAAATGAATATCAGCTTGTTGACATACAAACAACGAATGCAATCTCATCGGAAATAAATAACAAGTGTCGATATAAGATGAACGAAGAAATAAAAAAGTAAAAGTTTTATTGATTGACTATTGTAGAGACAACTATATTAAGTGCAAGGAAAATTAATATCAAAACACCCAGATCCAACTCACCGTTTTGCACTCAGGCGCCCTTTGTGTTTCTACCAGAATTTCTCTTGCGCTAACCTGCAATCAAAATTAAATTGTTGAATCTGGCGGTTCTGATATTCTACATCTACAATACCCATTTCATTTCTCTTTCGAACCTCAACTTTCTTTTTATCATAATAACGGTATAATAAATGTTTTTGGTCCATAGAGCTAGGCTTTAGTTTATTGTTTACTCGTCCGCCACCGTGTAGTAAAACTAGTAAAATGTAATAAAATGTTTTGCACCCAAGAAATTTATTGGATTTTAAAAATACACATTTGACATCATCTCAAAAATAACGCAACGCAACAATTTTACACAGCAAACCAACATGATATTGTTAACGTTGACTCGGCAAAGTAAAAATTGACTACAGGACAACAGAGGGGAGAGCTATGTGAAAATGGGCAACGGACGGAGGCGAGGAGACATAATGGAATTACATACATATATAAACCGACACAGACATCGTCGAGAGAGATGTGTACATACATACACATACGCGACCACAACGACGATGAGCGAGCAATCGGTGGTATAGCCATTCTACCAAGCCGCCAGATTATCAAACATATCACGTGATCGATCCGTTGCATATCAATGTGTCTACAACACAACTCGTTTCGAGAGTTCTTTAAGCATCACATACATACCAGGTGACTTAATATTTTAAATGTTACTTCATTACTATGTGCCTATCATGATTCTACAAAGCCTTCTATACTATACACAGCAAATACTATACAAACGACACATCAAACGAACATCTAATTTAGCACATAACAATCAGTAACAGAGTTAAATATTTTATTTCCAATCTTATTTTTAATCATCTTTAATTAGCACCGTGTGTACCGTTAACACTATTATCGGAGTAAACTGCTAGCGAACGATATAAATCTTGTTCGGTTTCATACAACACTAGAGCGGCCATTTTCTTTTGTTCACGTAAGTGCGATTCTCGTGTGCTGTGGATCTGTGACGTAGACGATGACACATAGCAACGATCTACGTACTATTGTCGGAACGAAATAAACCGACTCTTACATGCTAACAAGTGTGCTGGAAAATGTAACAAAGAATCTTTCAAATCAACACAACGCAAGCGACCCACGAATAATTTGATTAGGGCAAAATCTTCTTCTTATATATAAAAATGAATCGCTGTGTGTTAGTCTCTTTAAAACTCTGAAACGGCTCGACAGATTCTTACGAAATTTTCTATGTGTATTTACATAGGTCCAAGGAAGGTTAAACGTAAAGTTGGACCCGGTAGGTGGCGCTGGAATCGGGCAGGACAACGTCTGCCGGGCCTACTAGTTGATAATCAATATGTGCAGTGTACACGCATACAAAAAATAATAGATAGTTAACGCTTTTATGAAGAGTATATTAGATGATTAACAAATAATGATTACCAATTTACTAGTATGATGATGTATGTAAACTATTAACACCACCATATACCACAGACAATATTTCGGACAGCATAGCGTCATCCACACTTAGATTAAGTAGCCACTTAACACATTCAAAAATGAAAAAGAAAAGAAATATTTTAAAAAATACAATATAATGGAAAAAAACTACGTGCACATAAATGAAATGTGGTTGATAATGAATTTATAATTATGTTACTGAGACTAGAGATAACGTCAAGGATATTAGCGTCACCAAATTAGTTTATCGAAGCTATTTTAAACACAATGTTACAAACTTAAGTACTTCTAAATTGTTGCAATTACGAAAGCTTATTGGGATAGGAAATTAGAATTGGACTCAGATTGTTTATTCATGGAATATTTTGATAAATAGTGTGAAAATCTAATTAAAATATTTATTCAAACTAGCATATTAAAATAGCATAGAATTGTGATTATGTTCTTGATGATTATACATATATGATTGATTATCATATGATTATACGCCATACGTACTACATTCAAAATTTAATAAATTGTGACTAAAACCAAAAAGATAAAATTGATAATTGCTTCCTACAAAGCATGATTATTAAATGAAGACTATACGGCAAAAATGCTATTAGACGTCACGAGACGTGACATGTCAGATATCTCTAACTGGCAATTTTATACCTAACTTTTTAAAATTTTATAAATTAACTTTCCTGCGTTGTTTGCTAATATTCTGAGAAAAGCTTTGTTAACATTCCATTCAAAAATAGATACAGCCGAACAGAGAACCTCCTTTTTCGAAGTCGGTTAAAAAGTACACAAAGTATGGTTAAAATAGCATTAGTCGACAAATATCACCTTTGCCTAGTAATAGAACAAAAATATTTCGGTCGTTTCGGTCAAAGAGAACAGAGATACTGCGGTCAATCTAGTTTTTCTTGTGTATAGATAACTATTTTGCCCCTAACCTTTGTTTTTATTTAATATCATGACAATCCAGTAATAAGGGATTTTGAAATTCAACACAACAAGAGCAAGAAAATCGGTAAATTCGGAAATGTAATTTAAGAATTTTGTTCACTAAAGATTTGTACAAAATAAAATCTCTATTATTCCGACCACAGACCGGAAGCTTATTACTACATACACGTGTTATTTTATATTTCCAATGGGGCTGGCATATAATGTTCACAGAGAAGCCCCGTAAATAATAAACGTAAAAAAATAATAAAAGTTTGAGACGTTTTATTTATTGAATGAAAACAATTTAAGGACCAAACCAAAGACTGCAAATTTTGGGAAGTGGACCTTTTGACAATGGACGGCTTAGCACAAAACATTTTGAGATACAAGACCTTTTGGTAAGTGGGCATTCCAGTTACTTTGGACTAAACGAATAGGACACTGAACTTTTCAGTATATTGGACATTCTAGGAGTAGGAGATTAGATATTGTGCAGCGTCGACAAATCATTTCCGTTAATTTAAGCCATATTAAAGTAACTAGATCACGTTTTCGCGTAACAAATATCGATTAAGGGATGATATGACGTATAAATAAATTGTATTTTATAATAACAATAGAAAAGTAGTATCCCACGTTGCATCTAAATTTGGACTACGTAAATTGTAAAATACCCAGCTTAGGGTGGGGTCACAGCACAAAGTATAATTAATACCTAATTTAACTGTTTTGTTATGTTTGTGGGGCGAAATTTGTAAATGTTCTTCTATGAACAAAACAAAATAAAAAGCTTTTGAAAAAAAATACATTGAAAATATGCAAAACCCATTTGCCGTAATCTATGAAGAGTTGACTGCAAAAAAAATCAATGTTTTTCTATGGAATTGCTTTCCCAATTGTTGAAATACAAATTGTAAAAAGCTCTTTTTTAAATATAAGAGGTTTTGCTTTTTTATTTCAATATTTTTTCATGTTTGTGTTGTGATTTTACTTTGTGACTACTTATTTGCAAAGTGTAAAAAGTTCAAAACAGTAATTTATTCACCTTGGCGCCTAAGAATCGCGCTTCCAGCAGCTCCTGTTTGCGAGGATCCAGCGCCGCCTGGAAGTGCTCCATCTTGACGCCAGCACCTGAGCCAAACAAAGGACAAGTAGTTAGCCAATCAAATGATGTTAATGAAAGTTATAAGATTGACCAAGAAAGTAGTTTTGACATAACTTCCTGTTTATGGATAAACTAGCTGTGCCCGCGAACTACGTTTCGCCTTAATTTATTTTTTCCCGACATCTTCAACAAATATCGTTAATGTTCACAGAAATAAATACAAAAACTAAACGAATTACATACTAAAACCTTCCTCGAGAATCACGCTATCGAGTGGTGAAAACCGCTTGAAAACCGGTGCAGTAATTTTTGAGTTTATCGCGAACAGACAGACAGACGCCGCGGGAATTATTTACTTGGCCAAAAAAGATTATTGAACTAAAAATAATATACGGAGCAAAAACACAAAAATATACAATTCAAAACGATGAGTAAAATTCCGGTTTTTGGAAAAAAGGTCCCCCTCTCAGTTCTTGCTTCGTTGACATATTTACGTCCTGAAGCGCTGTTCTTCCGATGGGGCCTTCCATAGCGAAAAAACCAATAATTTTATTAAGACTACTTAACAAGAGAATTTAACTTAGGTAAAACCGCTATCACGAGCGGCATAGATAGAGTGGTCCAACCAAAGGTTAATCGGTAAGTATAGCTTGACGCGGCGCTTACTATACATGCTGGATTTAAAATCCTTACTAATATTATAAACGCGAAAGTTTGTGTGTATGGATGAATGTATGGCTGTTTGTTACTCTTTCACGCAAAAACTACTGAATGGATTTGGATGAAATTTTGTACGTAGACGAATTACGACAGGGATTAACATATAAGCTACTTAATATCCCGGAAAAGTAAGTAGTTCGCGCAGGAAAGTAGATTTACAGTTTTTTCTTTTAACTTTTAAAAAAAGTAGAATTAATTACTAAGTAACGAAAGCACCAAAAAGGACACTCATCATGACCGTAAATAAAAAAAAACTTTAAATGTTTACCTAAATTTCACTAAGGTTAAGGTTTTTGTCTTTTGCCACAATGGTCTTGTCGCCGACAGCACTTTCAGGAAGTCTTGAATGACCTATCCATTGTGTTGTTTAAATTCATAATGTCAGATCTGCCAAAAAAAAAAAGAATCTACCCAAACCAGAATCTGTCCTTAACCGAATAATCGCCAATCCCGGAAGGCCCCTCTATGGAGTGGAAGACCCGAGAAATCACCTTAACCAGTGATGTACACTGAACAGCAGAGGACTCCCTGCTGTTATTACATACCCCGCGCCTGGACAAGTCAGTCAGAATGTGGCCCAGTCCACTCCATAAGGATAGTTAGGGATTGGGTTCGGGGTGTTACATTTATTGGTGGTTGGTCTTTGCACCTAGGTTGCTGCGCGTATAAGGGCTCTGATCTGAACATTATCTCCTCATTGTAATTTTTGACCTCGTCATCCGCTGCCGTCTTAGAAAGAGCAATGAGGCGTCTAATAAGCGTCGTTCTCCTTCAGTTGACGATAGAAATAGGTGCCAGAGATCGTGTGCCTAGTTATGGCGACCACCGCATGAAGAACACTGCCGTGAACTGGATTCCTTTCGGCTCCTCTGAGCACTATGACATTTTCGTACGTTAGTCCTTGTTTCGTGAATCGTCAGTATTCTCACTTATCGCCGATGCCGAACCCATTCCTTCTATGCTCTTTTTTCTCTTCTTGAGTAAAGGTGAAGAAGAGAGTATTTGGGTCGGAACTTCGTCTTCTCGCTTCCAAAGCTATTCTGCATGTTAGGGACCTTCTTAGCACTTGCCAGACTGTGTAAATAAATACCCTCGTTGGTATTTTGAAGGGCGTACACCACATCCATCCGACTTCGTTGTGTGTGCATAGGTGCTTTTCAGTAACTGATGTAAAGGCGGCAAGACTTCGGTTTATGTCAGACCAGTACCAGTTTTTTTTTATCCGGTCAGCCTTGATGCCGAGATGATAGCTCCAAAGTGGACCATGAGAGCTTTATCCACCAGAAGGCGCTTTGATGCTCCCGCCCCATTTGTAAAGACCGAGGCAAGATAGTTCTTACTTTCCCTTTCGCGACTGCCCCCAATAGGGATGATGACTGAATTCTAATTTTCACGTCTCGTCATAATATATTAAAATACCGTAGAAAGAGATGCAATCATGTGAAATTAGAATTAAAATCGGCTTAAAAATACATTAGATACGTACAAGCATTTTAAGCTGGTAATTTGGAAGCGATTAGACAGAGAGATCCGACATCGACCATGACGTCACTGTTGAGTACGTCCATATAAACTCTATGTAAATTGCCATTTTGCTAGAAAGGTGGGGAAAAATCTTTAATACCTTATATCTTGGTTGTTTTTATAGTTATTTGAAAACCGTTTTTTTTGTTTCTATTTATTATATGAATGAGCTTCTATTAAAGCAATATTTTTTTATTCATTCATCTAGCCTTTTGACTCGCTTTCGCGTTCTTTTGCAGTCAAGTGCTGGTGATGATCATGTCTTCTCCAAGAGGAGCCACGTGGTCATCCCGCGTCCCGGCACCCCGTTCATCCACCTTATCGCCAATTTACCACACGGTTCTGACATCCAGGTTTCGGTCACGACATTCGCTGTTTTTTTTTTAGAGTATCCGGTCCTCCATCATAAAGCGGGTACATTTGGCGATCACCACTATTGGGTCTTCGCTCGGTGTGCAAAATGTAAGGGCTCCCTTTTGCTCGGTTGCTACATGATCCACAAGCATCATACCCGAGGTGCCACTGTACATTGCCATATGTCTATTATCAATCGGGTGATTTCCCAGTTGTTATTGTACACCACAGCCGTCGCCCCATCCAGGAGCTCCCGTAGTACCACTGAAATGAAAAATGCTTTAATGTGTTGAACCTGCAGCGTCGCCCGCAGTGTCTTCACGTACTCCAGATAGGCGTTGACTAGGTCATCACCGTCTCTATCAGCTGTTATTCTGGACTGCGGTCTCACCCTTCTCATGTCTGCTAGTGTGGTTTAACGGGATTATATTGTTATTCTCAAGCGATCACTTTGGATTAATTGATAGTTTGCCGATTGGTAAAATGTTATTGCCAACTGATAAATCAACCAACTAATGTTATTAGTCTCTTGGTTAGGAAAAACATTACCAACTATCAAACCATGGTGCTAATTCTAACGCAACTTTTTATTTTCAAGTTTTTAGTTTTTTTTTAAGGAATACAGTACATTCCACTAGTAAAACTCTTTGATACCCATATTGAGGAAGTTAAAAAATGTAATCCGTTTGTGGTGGCGGCTATCTTGTATTAACAATGATACTAAAGATACATAATAGGGTAGTTGACTCATATCAAAATTTATTAAAATATTGTTTATTTCTAACAGTATATGGCATAAGGTTCCACAATATACCGATTTTTAATAAATAACAATGAATGATTACTGTAAAATTTTAATTTGAAAATGCTAGAATAGAAATAACTAGAAATGCTAGAATAAGAAATAACTCACGCCGTAAACGCTTTGATATCCTGTGGTCAGGGCCGTGACGTCACTCATATAGTAAACAAAGAAATGTCAAATTTGATTCAACAACTCGTCGATTTGCACTATTCTTTCCTAAAACTGGCAAAAAATCGTCCAAATCTCCGTTATTATATGTGTAAATATCGTAAATTATTTGTATTAATAGCAAAATCAACCATTGATGTTGGATTTGTGAGAGCAGATAGTACAAATCTTCCGAAAATCGACAGATTGATGGTCAGGAGATTCTTTATGTATCGCTCTAAACAATATAAGTACAGTTTCAATACTGTTATAATGAAGAACAGGTTACAAGTGTATGTACTTGTCAAGATTGTCACGCGGCAGAAGAGAGTTGCAAACATGCATTTTTGGTGTTGTTGCACCATCACAGTGAGGAGCTATTTTGTACAGCAGTTGAATGCTATTGGATAGAATTCTATCTCTCAAAAGTCAAATAAACACTAAAAGTATTTACTTCAAGAGAAATGTTGAAAAGAAAACATCAGGATCATGTGTCAAATACCAGTGTAGTACTGCAAGAATTTGTAAATGAACATAAAAAGAGAAAGATTGGCAGTTGTTCATTTGTCAAACATGAAAAAAATTACTGGGAGGAAAAATATATACTTATACATTCACAGACACAGATTGTGACATATTTCTTAAAAAATAAAAGACCTCTTCAATGAAGAAAGAATAAAGTGCATAGAAAACTAAACCACAAATCATCAATATAGAAGTGCTCTTTAGTTCGAGCTTCGTTATAAACAATAACAGCTTCCATGTGCTATAAAGTCAACCAGTGCATAACACATGATGGTTCTTTTGTTGGGAAGATTTTTGGTGAGAAATCTTGCAGACACCTACGAGTATAATGAAATGTGGATAAAAGTTGAAAGATGAAGATTTGGATTGAAATTTGCAAAATGTGACCTTATTTCTGATTAATACCCTGTAATAGTCTATTCAACAAACGGTATCCATAAAATAATTAGATTAATACAAAATTGTCATGCTCTTTTACTGAAGAAAATGTTAATTATCAAAGACGGAAAACTGTGAACAGTATGCTTAACTCAAGTATAGATGCAGATGTTTTGTGCTAAAGCAAAACTTATATACTTTTGTGTTTCTAGCAGTATGTTATTTTGAAAACACTCAAAAGGTGACAATATTAGCTATAACAGGTATTTGTTCAAACAATTACTTATTGATCAAATAGTGCCATTTTGGAAACCATACTACATTTTTCCTAAATTATATGAAAGTATCACTTCATAATAAATCACTTTACTATTATTTTGACTTTTATTACAACTCTATTCAACCTATTTGTACTTTTGGAACATATATATTTGAGTAACAATGATAAATATGAGCAACAAACCTATAAAATATTGTAAATCTTTTAAGGTGCAACGGAAAAATAAAACACATGTATTTCAAATTAAAATATTTTGATTCAACTTAAACCTTTACAAGTCATTATTGTCAAATAAACATAGAACATTTTTTTTTGTGAAGAACATAATGACTAATGTAGTACAAAAATTTATTATGTCATCTTTAGATGTTAGTTATGTATAAAGTAAAGAAAAAAAATTTCTTTATATTATTTATTTAATAAAAAGGGTCTTGTAAATTAGGAAGAGCACAGGCTGATAACACAGCAATCACATTTAATATATTTGTATACGGCTTTAAAATGGATAACTTGCATATTCTTGCATAAGCTGTTCTGAAATTTACTATTAAGTAACCACTGAAAGCAACAAATTTTAATTAGGTACTCAGTAAATTCAAGTAAAAGTTGTTTAGATAAATATATTCATTATGAAACTTTGATATTTTTGTTTGTATTACATACTTTTTAATTAATATTCAATTACATCATTATTCAATTGGACATAAGTACATATTATTTTCTTTGAAACATCATCTAGTGTCAGTGTATAACTTAGATTAAATCAAAAAGGCGTGAATGGTCAAGTTTTCTCTCAGTTTTCTGGTCAAGTTAAAATTTGGTTGGTCGGCTGCAGTCAGTTTTCATTCTAACTGAAAGATAAAAATTTAATTAATGATTTTACTATTTTGTTTAAGTTGAAACTGAAGTACCTACACAGATTGAGTTATTCAGTTATAGTACTTACATTAATGTGATTTTCGCAAAAATACATTTGAGTTTCAGTAGATAGTTACAGGATTTCTTTAAGCGAGTGTTAACCAAATATTTCGCATGTCTATATCACTGGGTACGTCTAATCCACAGCTTTCCTGGAGTCTTTGAAGAGGTTCTATATTCTATATTCCTGTTCTATTGTCCCGTTCCATATACAGTTTTACTATATTTTGTGATATTTAATAGAAAGCATTGTTTTTGTGAGGTTATTTCGCCCCCGTGCTTTGTTTACTATAAGACTGACGTCATTGCCACAGATAATGAACAGACTATCATGGCTGACCTTGTTTTCGGTCCAAAATTGAAAATCTTAATTCAAAATAGATTTTTTAAAGAACATATGAAACATTTACTCTAAATGTTTCATCATCTACAGCAGTACAATTCAAGATGTCACGGTGAAATTTCTAATTTTTGCGGGAAAAATGTGACAAGATCAAAGTGCCACATGCTTTATACACATAAGTTTTACAACAAAACTGTGATAAAACAATATGTCACTATGTTGAAAAAAAGAAATAAGTTGAAATTATACTTTCTTTGCGCCAAAAACTCTGCCTGGAACACCCGGCAGAGTTCCAGGCCGACCCACTAAAACCTCCCAGTTTTATCCCTGCCCTTAACGGCGCGCATGGTAAGGTTCACACTGCAACTACCACTACCAGCGCGCCAGGCAAGCCCAACAAAACTGTGATAAAACAATATGTCACTATGTTGAAAAAAAGAAATAAGTTGAAATTATACTTTCTTTGCGCCAAAAACTCTGCCTGGAACACCCGGCAGAGTTCCAGGCCGACCCACTAAAACCTCCCAGTTTTATCCCTGCCCTTAACGGCGCGCATGGTAAGGTTCACACTGCAACTACCACTACCAGCGCGCCAGGCAAGCCCAAGCAAGATGGTCGGGCTATCGCCAAGGGGGGATTGCCTGAGAACACCAGGGCAATCCCCAGACGGAGAGCCTTACAGCGGCGTGCACGGGGCCAACCGTGCACGCAGGCTTCCACGGCAGGGTTATTAGACGGGCATCGCTTGCGCGAATGCCCGCCTTTCCGTCTGCGGTGAAAGGGAGCGGCTTGAGGATCATTCGCGGCCTCCTTCTACGAGATGACGTCCTCGCAAAAGGAGGCGACAGCCCCCCATTCTGCCTCGCCGCGGAGCATGGCCACGACCATGCTCGGCAGCGAGAGGTCTCCGCCTCCCAGCGCAGCGTTGAGTTCACTGCGCTGTAGTCGCCAGGCCGAGCACACCAACAGGGTGTGCTCGGCTGTGTCGTCGGGAGCGTCGCAGTGATGACACTGCGGCGTTTCCTCCCGACGTGCAACTCGGTACAGGTAGTGACCGAACAAACATGTCTGGTCAGTACCTGCACCATACGGAATGAGTCTGCCCTGCCGGCGCCCAACCCACTCCTCCATCACCGGACGTATCGCTTCTATCGTCCGATGGCCGACAGCTGGGAAAGCGAGTGCCTCAACCCATCTTCGACGCAGAACCTCCCTCTGCGCCTGGGTACGAACCCGCTCCACTTCTTTAGGAGCGGATCGTCCCCCCCCCCCCCGTTCTCGTACAGCAACCCGATGTCGATACACCTCCGCATGGTCGCGTGCATCGACATCCCACGGCGTTTGGCCCGCAAGAACGCAGGCCGCGTCGTATAGTGATATTTGGAATTGGAAAGTTGCAACAAATCAGATTAATTTTATGCTACACAAGGATGAGGACAAAAAGATCATAAAGCCTACTGATATTAAGGTTTATAAGGTCACAAAAGATGAGCCTGAAGCATTATATTACAAAACCTCTTACACTGAAGAATTTAAGAGATATCGATTATAAAAAAGCAGACTGATTTTAATATACAACTTAGGAAAGCTTATGATAGAAAACCTGGCTTAGCTGAAAATAAGAAAAATGATATTCTTTCTCTATCAAAGAGTCATCACATTCCGGCTTATTACAACACATTCTTTGATAGTTTGCAGTTTTGTTAAGTTTTATTAATTTGTTTATTTTGTCTGTGGTATTATTATACTTTGCTAGTTAAATTAATTGTAAGAACGATAAATAAGATGGTTGTATCAAGAGACTGATTATACTTATTATTACTTACTTATTTGTGCCATAAATAATTATAATACAATAGAATAGCAATAAATAAGTATAGTTGAGTAGGGGTAAATAGGGTAATGTTTTATTGTCTCAGGTATAAAATTATCACCCGGAGTATGCCCCGGGAACTCTTCTCCATCTTCATCTTGGAGAGGGCGGGGACGGGGCTTGAGGGGCCCGCCATTGGTGGGCAGGTGCCGCGGACGGGGTTGTGGTCGGTCCTTAAGGGTTCCCACGACCTCGTTCGGCAGCGGCGCGATCTTTGGACGTGGCTGCGCCAGGCGCCAAAGAGGGCATATCGAGGGGTTTAGTGGGTAGTCGCTCGCTGGGTAGTCCCACACACCCTTGCCCCTGCGGGGGCTTGGATGGTGCGCAAACGCATTCCCCTCGTAAAAAAGGCAAGAATTCCCTTTGAACAGCTTCATACTGGTATGATTAGATGATTATGAGAGATATATGTGATTATTGAAAGTATCTAGTACTACATTTAGTAAATTTTCAAATTAAACTTAGAAATAATGTTGATCTCATTCTAAGAACAAAAGACTTGTTACTCAATACCACATTTTTTATAAATTATATTTGTTCACTAAACCAAATACTTTCGACAACAGTGTTTTATTCAAATTTAAAATAGCCTCAAGTAAACGTTTTCATCATCTTCATCGTGATATTTAGTTTTATCGCACCATAAATATTCAATTTTTCAGGAACAAGGTGACAAATTTGCCGTTTTATTTTTAAACGTAAAAAATCTTGTTTTTCTGACTAAATTAAGACGTATATAAATTAAATCAAAAATAAATATTTTACCTAAAATACACTCTAACATCATTATGGTATCTAGATAATATTTCGAGAGTTAGAAGAGATCAAAAGTTTAAAACTACTCCTGTGAAAAATCGGGGTTTTTGAGATATCACATTGTAGTCGCAAATGGGCGATTTGTGATCTACATAGTCAAACGTATAAAATACATGCTTTTAAAATTTCACTTCATTTTTTTTTCTTTACACGAGACATGTTGATATGAGGGACAGAATTTATAGCACGAGTATTGTCATCAAAGGTGTGTACCAAATTGTAGATCAATCTGCCAACAGGAAAGTAATAAAATTTTAATTTTTAAACAACAATAACATCAACAACATATAAGCTAAACAAAACCGTTTATAAAAACAGACTTCAAAAACACTGACAGACAGCATCACACTTCTATATTAAAGTCGGTGTCAAACGATGATCTCCTTGAAAGTTTTAAAATTTGGCACCGACTTCAATATACAGGGTGTCCCAGAAGCCGACGTCAAGCCGAAAGCAGGCGGTAGACTAACTCATATATGTTATCAGAAAAATATAAAAAAAATCTAAGTCGCCTATTTAAAAAAAAATCTAACATTTAAAAAAATAGATATAATTTACACCCTGTGACGGTTTTTTCACTCTTGTTGCTACAAATCTTGACTTTTCTAAACATTTTCTTTTGTTTTGTAATCCTGAATAATGTTTCTGTATACTCTAATCTAAAATTTAAAGCCAGCTGCTCCAAATTAGAAGAATATGCCATTTTTATCTAAATTAAATATTCCAAATTAATTTTTCACATAGCTTTAACAAGCTGTACTGAAAAAAAAAATGTACTATGCGAGTTGGGCAAGTAACTGCAAAAGTTGGCGCATTCAATAAGGATTCCAAAATGGTATGATACTTGGTAGATAATTTCTACGATTGCAGACAATATTTTTTTTTCCAAAAACAGGCAGTTTAGAACAAATTTTTCTTACGTACTTAAAATTTATTCTAATGTACCCATGGTTTGCTTTAAGGCTGTAACTTTAACATTCTAGTTTGAGTGAGACCGGGAGAGTCATTTTATGAAGTGTGAGAGAGACAGATAGTGACGCTAACGTGACAGAGACGGAGAGATTCGAAGTATGAGCGAGACAGATAGTGACGCTAACGTGACAGAGACGGCGAGTCTCACATCCACTTCGTAAATTGACTATTTTACGAAGTGGAAGTGAGACAGATAGTGACGCCAATTATTCGCTAACGCACAAACAATACACATCAGTACGTTTCGCTCCTTCGCTTACTGCGCATCTTTTTGTATTCGTTCGTGTTGATTTCGTGCTTACCACTTTCTGCTTCGTTTATTGGACTTGATTGCTTGTGATTTGGATTCGGACTGTTTAGTTTCTCTACCGACGACCTTTGCTTTGCTCCGGACTACTTATCGTTGATTGTGTAATTGTGTAGTGCCACCATGTCTGCGTACACGACACAAGAATACGCCAACATGCATTTAATTTATGGGGAATGTAGATGCAATGCCAACGCTGCAGCTAGACTTTATCGTGAGAGGTACCCAAATGCAGCTCGTTTTCCGGATCATCGAGTTGCACCGATTACTCTTCGCAGAGGGTCGACTGCCGAACCAAGTACATAGTGAAAGAAGATTTCGTCCCCCTTACGAGGACGTTGTACAAGACATTGTCGAAGAAGATCGGAGTATTTCTGTACGTGGAATAGAGAGAAGCACAGGAGTACCCAAAAGTACAGCCCATCGGATTTTGCAAAGAAATCAGCTACACCCGTACCACGTACAGCGAGTACAAACTCTACTACCCCGGGACCATCGACCCCGTGTTGCTTATTGTCAAACAATGCTACAAAAACACAGAGATCCGCGATTCTTCGAAAAAAATTTGTGGTCAGATGAGTCGACATTTAAAAAAGATGGTTACATGAACCTACACAACTTACACGAGTGGCATATCGAAAATCCTCATTTGATGATGTAAGATAGATCACAATATCGATTTAAAGTGAATATGTGGACCGGAATTTTAAATGGATAAATAATAGGTCCTTTTGAGCTGCCAGACGCCTTGACTGGTGAAGTTTATTTACATTTTTTACAAAATGATTTACCAAATCTACTGGAAGATGTGTCACTTAACATTCGAAGAGATATGTGGTTTCAACAAGATGGTTGCCCAGCTCACTATGCCAGCTCAGTAAGAGAATATCTCGATGAGGAATATTAGAGTATACAGAAACATTATTCAGGATTACAAAACAAAAGAAAATGTTTAGAAAAGTCAAGAATTGTAGCAACAAAAGTGAAAAAACCGTCACAGGATGTAAATTTTATCCATTTTTATTTAATGCTAGATTTTTTTTTAAATAGGTGACTTAGATTTTTTTTATATTTTTCTGATAACATATATGAGTTAGTCTATCACCTGCTTTCGGCTTGACGTCGGCTTCTGGGACACCCTGTAGAAGTTTGTTTTATTTTTTTGGAATTTTTTTTTTATTTTTATCTTTTTAGTGAATTTAATACCAGCTCACCAAAGATGAGCTGGTGTTAAATTGAGGTGCAAGTTCAGGTCAGGTCAAGGCCAAAAGTTAAGGATCCTTCCATCATCAGCTCTGTTCATGACTAACAGACGCAAATACGTGAATAGCTTCAGAACAAACATGAAACACGTTGATCGTACCTATAAAATTTAAGGAGTTCCCTCGATTTTCATGGAATCCTGACTTAAGTCACGGTTTCGACGACACGGTTAGCGCAGAGGTCGAGTGATCGCCTACTGCGCAACGGGTCGCGGGTTCGATTCCCGCTCGGGACAGATATTTTGTATGGCCTACAGAAATTTGTTCCAGTCTGGGTGTATGTGCATGTGATATTCTATGTTTGTAACTGCACCCACGACACAGGAGAAAATCCTAGTGTGGGGCGACGTTTTTTTTAAAAAAAAAAAAAAAAAAAAAAAAAAAAAAAAAAGTGACCTTGGGCCCACCCCAAGAGTATACTTTATTAAATACAAAAAGAATTATGAAAATTGGTCCACAACTGGCGGAGTAATCACGTAACATATACACAAAACACGTTGAAAATACCTATAAAATTTAAAGGTTTCCCTCGATTTTTATGGGATCCTATTATCAGATCCTGACCTTTGTGACCTTGGGACCACCCTAGGAGTATACTCTATCGAATACAAAAAGAATCTTGAAAATCGGCCCACAATTGGCGGCGTAATCGCGTAACATACACACAAAAAAACAACATACGGGTGGAATTGATAACCTCCTCCTTTTTTGAAGTCGGTTAAAAAGTATCTGTTACTGCTTTATTTGTCCTTCTTATCATCGAAAAGTATGGAATTTAATGTGAGTCTAAGCATGTCCCGATAGCACAACCAGTTGTGCTATCAAGTTGGTCCATGGGTACTTGGCGCAATTAATATATGATTTGTATGCATGCATATACAATATACCATCGGAGAATATGATCTTGTAATTCTTTATGAAAATTCAAAGTTATTGCTGACGATAACCAAATGATTGAAGAGGGGGTTCGCACTTGTTTTCTAATTTATTTCTCTCTCTAAAGAATTGGTAACTAAAGGTCGGGGTGGAGGGGGAAGGTGTTTTTGGCGCAGTATCTGGAGCAGACAGTCGAGTTGCGAGAAGTTAGGTACGGTTATTTATATAGGTACGTATGTATGCTCAATGTACATATCGATCGCCTCCCCAGGCCACTCGCCACTATGATCTCACCTCCATCCTTTGCGACTCACCCCCCACTACCCCTCATCCCTACCGCATCACTCCGTCTGACGTGACGCTTGTAATATTATTTTATTGCTAATGGCTTAGGATTCTATGTGACAAACATTTTTAGAAATAATATATTTTATCTTGTTGATAATCTTAAAGTACAGTAAACGCCTCGTCAGGCTTTGACATATGGACCACTCTTGTGTCAGTCGTAATAGCGGCGGTTTTCGTACTGCAAATGTAAAGCTTTACGTGGCGCTAGCTTACTGTACCTTCTAAGGTTTATTGATATAATATTTTTTTAAACTAGAATCAACAATATGTCTTTTTTGGGCCGGGATGCTTTTATCATTACTATCTGTGCTCACGAAATACGTTTCGCCATTATAATTGTTCAAAAAATTCTGAAAAGGACCACCCTTGAAAATAGCCTACGACCTATTCTCAGACCTGCCAAATATCCACAAAAAAATCATAAAAATTGGTCAAGCCGTTTCGATCCTCTGACAAACACGAGATTTTTTATATTAGAAGATGTAGCTGAATAATTGAACGTCAATATGTCAATTCTGACAATGTTTTTAAAGATTTCCTTAATGTCCCCCGACATGCTCACTTTTATATAATACTAGCTGTGCCAGCGAACTACGTTTGGCCGTATATTTTTTACCCGTTTTTGCAACATTTGTCATTGATGCTCAGCTCCTATTAGTCGTAGCGTGATGTTATACAGGGTGTCTCAGAAACAATGGATAAACCTTTAACTGTTGATAGGTTTCGTCGAGACCTCTCTAATCTCAAATTTTGACTTTAGTAAAAATATCTCGGTTTTCAAGATATTTGATAGTTTATGATTTTTTTTTAAAATGCCACTTTTGGTTGGTTTTAATGTGTCATTTTTAGAAATACGGACTTTTTCTGATTCAGGTTTTTTTAGCTTCTAACGGAATAGTTCAGCTATCAATAACAGTGGTTAAAATTGAGCTAGCTAATCACGAAGTGCTTGGAAAAAACAATGTTCCAAAAAAAATTAAACAAGAAATTATTTTTCTTCGTGTTTGGTCTGCTACCATGTAAAAAAAATGTATGACGCTCATCCTGCCCATTATCTTAAAAAAATGCTTAGTTATTCTAGTTTCAAAAAAGGTATGATAAACTTATGCTTAATGTATCTCTGAACTTTTATTACTGCTTGAATAGCAAATGGTATGAAAATTTTAAAAAGATTGTTTGTCGGATTAATTATTTTTCGGATTAATTTTATTCGGTTAATTTAGTTTTCCAGTATTAAGTTTATGCTTTCTTGACTTTCTGACTGGTTGAATAGCAAATAAAATGAAAATTTGAAAAAAAAAAAAGGTTTTTTTCCACTAATAAGCACTTAAAGCTTATTTGTAAACGTTCGTTTGCGAGTCACAGAGTTGAGAAACGTGTTTTTTTTGTGGCCCCTGCCTGCCACATGTCTCATCCACTATGCGCAATCAAAAAGGAGCCTTATCATTAACAGCACATGAGTCATAAGCATTTGCAACCTTACCTGCTATCGAATTTCCTGGAAGGACTTTTTTTACCTGCGTCTGATCATTGGGGTTCTTTGTTACGATTGTTAGTGTCCTTCTGAACTCCGGTTGTGACCCACGCGTGTTTTCTGTATTCGAGAGATTCGATAGAGCTTCGATGATTTTAAACGACATTTTGCTGTGATTTTGGACTTGACTAGCTTTGCGATTCGGATATTGTTTGTGCTGTGAAACCTATTGACAACTGGTGATCATATGGACTTGGCTAGCTTTACGATTTGGATATTGTTTGTGCTGTGAAACCTAACTGACAACCAATACATAACACTGAACATGCCTAGACATCAGTACACGTCGCGCGAATATGCAAACATGCATTTCGTTTATGGCGAATGTCGAGGAAATGCTAACGCTGCTGCTCGTCTGTACGCAGAGAGGTAAGATTATTTATTTTCTCTTTAATTCAATCAATCTTATTTTTTTTTAAATCACACACATTTATTGCAACTTTAGTTAAACGTATCAGGATGGGTCTTACATTATGTTATCCTTCTAAAAATAGTCACACGCCGTGTTTAATTAGATTTTAAAATTAAATGAATTAGTAAATTTAATAACGTCATTTTTTGTATTAGGTACCCCAACGCACGTCACCCGGACTATCGAGTTTTTGCTCGGGTACATAATTCGTACTGCGAAGGGAGGCTTCCAGGAAGAGGCATTGGTGGTGCAGGGCCAGGAAGACCAGAAAGAAACGACGATGAAGAAGTAGTAGTCCTCGACGAAATAGAAGAAGATTCAACACGTTCTGTGCGTGGGATTGCACGTCGAACCGGCATTAATAAAAGCAAAGTGCATCGCATATTGAAAAAATACCTTTTGCACCCTTTGCATATTCAAAGGGTCCAAACTCTACAGCCTGCTGACTATCCGCGCAGGATTGCATTCTGCAGAATCATGTTAAATAAAATAAGGGAGGACCCGCAATTTTTCAATAAAATTTTATGGACGGATGAATCCTCATGCCGGAGAGATGGATATTTCAACATCCACAATCTACATAGCTGGCAAGTTGAAAACCCACATTTGATGAGGGAAGATCGGTCCCAAGTTCAATTTAAAGTTAACTTGTGGACTGGGATTATTGACGGACAGGTGATCGGGCCATATGAACTTCCAGCTACACTGAATAGTGAAATTTACCTTAATTTTTTACAAAATGATTTACCCGGCATGCTAGAAGATGTCAATTTAGAAGTGAGGCGTAGAATGTGGCTTCAAAATGATGGGTGCCCAGCTCACTACGCAATAGTAGTAAGAAATTATTTAAATCAACACTTCCCACAAAGGTGGATAGGCCGGCTCGGCCCTATTTTATGGCCGCCCAGATCGCCGGATCTAAATCCCTTGAATTTTTTTTATTGGGGATGTCTGAAAGACCTTGTCTACGCGAGGCCAGTATCCTCAATAACAGAGTTGCGTACTCGCATACAAAATGCAGCTGCACACATAAAAACGTCTGGTTACGCGCGCCGCATCAAACTTTCTTTTATAAAAAGATGTAGGGCGTGTATCAGAGCGCAAGGACGCCAATTCGAACATTTATTGTAAATTTAATAAAAAATTAAAATTTCATGTTGTTTTATTTCAAATTCTTTATTCAAACTAAGAATTAATAACTATTCCGAAAAAAATATTTTTAAAATTTCATACCATTTGCTATTCAAGCAGTAATAAAATTTAAGAGATACATTAAGCATAGGTTATCATACCTTTTTTGAAACTAGAATAACTAAGCATTTTTTTAAGATAATGGGCACGATGAGCGTGATACATTTTTTTTACATGGTAGCTGACCAAACACGAAGAAAAATAATTTCTTGTTTAATTTTTTTTGGAACATTGTTTTTTCCAAGCACTTCGTGATTAGCTAGCTCAATTTTAACCACTGTTATTGATAGCTGAACTATTCCGTTAGAAGCTAAAAAAAACTGAATCAGAAAAAGTCCGTATTTGTAAAAATGGCACATTAAAAACCAACCAAAAGTGGCATTTTTAAAAAAAATCATAAACTATCAAATATCTTGAAAACCGAGATATTTTTACTAAAGTCAAAATTTGAGATTAGAGAGGTCTCGACGAAACCTATCAACAGTTAAAGGTTTATCCATTGTTTCTGAGACACCCTGTATAGCCTAAAGCCTTCCTCGATAAATGGACTATCCAACACAAAAACAATTTTTCAATTTGAATCAGTAGTTCCTGAGATTAGCGCGTTCAAGCAAACAAACAAACAAAAAAACTCTTCAGCTTTATAATATTAGTATAGATGAAGATTATTTGCTTTCTACGTGAAGCCCAATGTATTTTTATAGAAGAACTTATATTCGTCGCGCGTCGGTCACAAATTGAACTATTGGGACTGGGAATATTTAAACATTGAAAATGAAAGATAGAGAACTGATTGAGTTGATAAGGCCATATGAATAAATTTATAATATTAAAAGCACAGAACAGATTAGTTGCACACAATCTGCATGGCAAGTCTGTAATACTTGTAAATCAAATAAAACATGATCTCTTTACCCTCAGAATCAAGACTTTACGTTTCATAGGTGAGACTAGTCTAGAGTCTACACACGACGGGTTTGTATCGCGTACGTGGCTTACGTTGGTCCACGTTTAAAGTCTTCTTACATTGCTACTCTACTGGACATCGCCCGCGCACCATCTCGACTAAGTGTAAAGTAAACTATAACCATTGTAATGAGCCTAATACTCTACTCACGGTAGAATATTGACTCTTTATTGAATGAAGTATTTTTTTTTCAAAATTTAATGCTAAATACTCGGAACTTGTGGGATTATGTGAAATACCGGTCCAACCAAGGACTAACTAATCCTGGTTTTGTAAACTTACGTCAGTGGATTCTACAGATATGGGGTGCGATGTCAGACAACCTCCTTGTGGTGCACCCTGGGCAACCCGGCAGATTCTCTGCCGCGGGCTAATAGTCTGACGAGAGGACCCCCATATGGGGCGTGGGATGGCCGGGTT
Source organism: Schoenobius gigantellus (assembly GCA_963935595.1). Lineage (NCBI taxonomy): Eukaryota > Metazoa > Arthropoda > Insecta > Lepidoptera > Crambidae > Schoenobius > Schoenobius gigantellus. The sequence goes on along the minus strand of OZ012547.1, from coordinate 26,679,091 downwards.
CAACCCGGCGGGCCACTTCGTGTGGCCACCCGCTTCATGCGGGGAAGGGCGAAGTCCCCTCTTCTTATGATAAGAAGAGGTGTGGCTCTCGCTGGAAGCCGATCCCGGCGGCTACCTCTGGTGGTAGTAGGGACGAGGCGAGTTTCTCGCCATGGCGCTTCGCGCCCGTTGGGGATTTCCCCGAGCTTCGGCTCACCCGCGCGGCGGTGGATCCAGTGGGATCTGCCGTCGGGCAACCCGTTACCCGCACTGAGCGGGCCGGGGGCCCGGCGCACTGAGCGTCGGGCCGCGTGGAAGACAACCACAGTAAAAAACCAGTTGCGGGGTGTAGAGCGGCGCAATTCTGCGCCGCTCCACAAAGCAGCAGAGCCAGGCGGAGAGTCCGGCAACGGACATGTCACGGGCAGGGGGTCAGCGGGAATAAGGCCTGGCTGTTGTCCCCTTCCCTCTGTCTTGTGACGGACGGAGGAGCTGCTGGGGGGGGGGTTTTTAGTGGGTAGGCCCGGGCCGGGTACGGTCTGGGGAGTCCCACATATCCTCGTGGTTTGGCTCGACCACGAGGAATGCGTAAATGCATTTTCCCCCCTCCCAAAAAAAAAAAAAAAAAAAAAAGTGGATTCTACAGATATGGTTTACCCACTAAAATAATTGCTTTAGGTAAGATAGCCAAGTAATCTTCGTGTTTTTTAAAAAGCTCTAGTGTATGTATGACACATTTTTCCTGCCATATTGTCGGCTCGGTCGTCGTTTCATGAAATCGCCAATATCGTCTGGCCACATCAAGATGTGGTGTGGCCGGATCAATGAATGATCAAACGTTTAACGATATGGACAGCTATGTTTGGCTACTTCATTATATGGCCAAAAATGGTGATCATATCGCAAAATAATTACATTATTCACCGCTAGAGGCGCTGATATCATTTTGTTTCGGTGATGCATCACGGCGGCGGAAAAGTATTTCGATAAATGAAGTCTGTAGGTTAGGTTAGTTAGATATTGTGTTGTACTTGTGACCACATACAGCGGAGCGAGCGAAGCATCAAATTGTATGTTGCATGTTTGCTTTCACGCTGCAGGCTTGTTTTATGCTTTTTTGGGATTTTATTAAGCCTTAACGATATGGCCAACCGTGGATGAACATGTCATTAAACGTTGGCGTTTAAACGATATGGCCAGTTTTAGTTGGCCATTTCATGAAATACAACCATTTCATGAAATGGCCGGCCACATCGTGAAATGATCAATTTTACGATATGGCCACGACATATACACATTAATAGCGCTTAAAGTCGTTATCTACTTGGCAACAATAGGCAACCTTTATGCCATCATATAGCAATCTCTTCCTGTCAAATACGAGTACTATATAAGAACGAATAAAGAATTCAGAAGGAACGTGTATAGTGAAAAAAGTACTTATGGGTATTAGATATCTTTTCATAAAACAAAGTCGCTATCGCTGTCTGTACGCTTAGAGTTTTTAAACTACGTAACGGGTTTTGACTTTTGATGCAGTTTTAGCAATAGATAGTGATTCAAGAGGAAGGTTTATACTTTCTCAACTTTTACTGAATTTCTCAACTTTTCTCTTCTATAATATGCATATTATAGGTAATACGAAGTTTACCGGGTCAGCTAGTTTAATATAAGAATAAAAAATAAAATTGTTTTAAACAAAGATGCAGCGCTTCTTCACCAGTGACTTGCAAGGGCAGGAGGTGATGGGTTTTTGACTTATTAATATTTTTAATTTTCTGAGTTTACTTGGTAAGCCTCCCTGTTGGAAGTCCCCCTTATGAGATGACCGTTCGCAGAACATTTTGGGAAATGTCCCCGCTGGACAGACTCTGGATCTTAGCGCCAAGGAGGAATTACCGGGCCACCCACTAGGACCTGTGTTCTAGTAATGTGGACAGAAGGAAGTCATATCTGCAACCTGACTGTGTTCCGGAAATGGTGACCCCAACCATTATTAACAGTCAAAATGACCACACCCTGCATGACTAGAAACCAGAGGGAGACTGTTGGAGTCGTTTACGCGAATAGGTACAGTAAGCTCCCGTTCAAGCTATACATTTACACTACGAAAACCGTCACTATTACGAGCGACATAAGAACGGTCCAGAGGTCATATAGTATAGCTTGACAAGGAGCTTACTGTACCTCTATCTTACCTATTTCTGCCGCCAACCAAGCAGCGGTACTTGCTTCGTTGTGTACTGATTAGAAGGTAAGACAGGCGGTGAAATTACGGGCTGTTCCCAGTAGTCTTACCGAGTAGTCTTACCAGTAGTACTACTGGGAATTTCCTTCCCAATAGACTTACTCATAGTAAGACCTCACTAGTGTTATATTTTGCCCATTAGTAGTAGTACTATCGCACATAAAAAAATAAAACATAGACCCCAGAATTGATAGACAGTGGCTAGTACCTACTGTGACTTGACAATTGATATCTTACGTCACAAGTTGGCAATTAATATAAAGGGGTCCTTGTAGAGGTTGTAGATTTGCAAGTGTTACAGGAACCACGTGTACTATAGGCGACTGTAGTCACCATCATGTCGGTTGCCTGCTTGTTTGCCAACTTTGTTTGTTGTGGAAAAAAACGAACTTTGTATTCTTAAATATAAAATTCCCATTGTTCGTTAAATCATCATAAATAAATAACAAACCTGCAAGCCTTCAAAATCAAAAAAATATAAGAATACACTGTGTGTATTCTTGAAAATAATATAACAATACACACAGTGCATTCTTATATAATTTTTGGCTGATTTTGAGGTCGGTGCGGATGATCATGATCAAAAGTTAAAATTTGGCACTGACTTCAAAATAAAAAAATGATGTGTATATTCTTATATTATTTTATACTTTTTCGTGTTTTCGAAGGTTACAATAATTTTTTTGAAAAATTTTATACCACCTCATCGAAGTAACTTCAAAGAATACAACTAAGGGTGAATACGTGCCTATTGTATTTAAAAACTAACCTAAACTCCTAAATGTCAAGGATCCTTCCAGCATCTGCTCGGCTCATGACTACCAGACACAAATACTGAAATAGCTCCGGAAAAACATGAAATACGTTGGACGGGCCTAGGTATACAATTTGAAGGCTTTCCTTAATTTTCCTGGGATTCCATCGCCAGATCCCGGCTTAGTAACAATGGAGCCAATTGGGAAGTATACACTTATAAAAAAATACGGTCGAATTAAGAACCATCACCTCCTTAATGGAAAGTCGGTTGAAGTTAAAAATCAATTAATTGACTTAAATAATGATAATAAATAATCAACATGTCTGAAATTTACGCACGTAGCTTCATCAAACAACAAACTACCTATCTTCGTCGTGGCTTTAGTGAATATAAAGAAACCAACATTCGACACATCTCTACAACATAGAAACTGAACAATGTGCCTCCTACCACCTCACATTAGAGCGAACAATAGTCAAGTTTATCAGCTCTAAACTTATATTGGCAAAAGCAATAGCAACGAACGTGTATATAAATAAATATTGAAGAATTTAAATTCGTTTTTATAGTGCTTTATAAAAAAATCAAATGTGATTTTTTTATAAGTAAGTAAAAAGTCGTAGAATCTCGTAAAGTAGGCAATTAGGTATATCAAATTCTTTCCGCTGACGGTGACCTTTTTCAATGATAAACTTTAATTGCTCATTATCATAAATACAAATTTGTTTTCTTCAATATCAAGCATTACACAATAAAAGCATTTCACCTCACCGTCCACTAGGTAGAACACAGCTGTCTAATATCATGACATAATTTATAGTAGTTATCGATTTGTCTGAGCCTTTTGAATTACCCTACTTACTACCTACTATGTGTTCGCACAACAGTCGATAAAAATGAAAACATGAAATATGTATGTTTAGAAGTCACTAACAAATAACATTGTTTACATCCCGACATTGTCATAAACAAAAAGTCCTAAGAAAACTTTCACTATTTATATATTACGACTTTAACTATCATTAATACCTTATACTTATATTTCAAAATAGCAATAAAGAGGACTGAAGTTATAATTGTTGATATTATGATAATATACCTACATTATTGTTACTGTTGGTACGACCCTATAAACAGAGGTACTAACTAATATTAAGCCGACGACACTTGGAATTTTTTGCTGAATACTCCTTACAACTTTTTAATTGGCCAATAAATGAACGTGTTGTTAACTGTCAGCAATAACTGTATTTTAAAGGCAGCGCGCGATGTTGTTTATTGTGAAGATTTCGAGCCAATGTGTGGGTGCTGCGTAATACTATAAAACACAAGTAGTGACACTGTCGTCGAGAGCCCACACCAGTGAGCCACTGGCAACCCACCTTTGCAACGAGAGTTGCGGCGGCCGCGCTCGCTCTGTCGATCGCTCATGGCGAAAGACTCCTTGAAATGCATCTTCCGGAACCTCTCCGCACTCCATCCACAGTCACGTGTAACATCGGCTCGCTAATACACAATCCCAACACTGACACGTCACAATCGCAAAGATTACCGAAGCTCTGTAAATAGTGGCTGTCACCCGCCAAGTTTCGCACTTGTTACGTTTAACAGAACGTGCCGCATTTTCAACGAGCCGACACTAGCCGACCGAAAGTTACGTAGGCGCGAGCCAATGCGACAATCGGCCTCGGGCACGTACTAGCGCGCGATGCGAACGGCCGCCGCCGCCGCCGCCTCCGCCGCGAGACCGGACCTCGCGTCTCGGGGGCGAGGATGCGGGAATCGGCTTCGGCGCAATACCCGTCACGAAAATAATAGGAACAGCGAGTGCACCTCAGAGGCGCGACGCGACGCGGTCGGTGAGAGCGAGACGCGGATAAACACCAGACTGTTTACTTACGGTGTTCGAAGCGCAGGGTGGTGTAGCGGGGCGAGGGGCAATCGCCTGCAATCCGCGCGCTGCAATTACTGCCTGTACTTCACGAATTCATCCTAACTCTTAACTAGAACATTATGTCGAAATACCCATTCACTTTGTGACTGTTTCATTAGCTTTGACGTCGAGAAAGCTATGAAACATAAGATATACAGGAAGTTAAGAACGGAACGGTGATCGCCAACACCTTGACCTTCATAACATTTTGGTACTGAAGTTTTCCATTTAATATTTTAATCTTATTCTATGATACCCGCTAAGAATTGTATGGTTAATCAAAATTATCTAAATAGCTCTAAATTCGAAATGCTGATAATTTGTTGATAACAGACACTGCCAATATGCTCATAATGAGTGATGGTCCGACTGTTGATGATGACTTTAATATTATCATGAAGTTTATACATCTCACTTTCTGTGCCTATTTCACAGTTGCTATATTTTGCACAGCATTGGTAATTGACAATCATTTCTTAATTACTTTAAATGCTTTCAGACGTGCTGTGTGGTGAGAGATCATTATTACAGTCATTCGAAAAGAGCTGTGCATTGAGCTCTGGTGACTGCATTCCAACGCCCCTGCTCTCGGAGTACGGCCCGCGAGTCTTCACCCCCCCGTCCTTCCGGAGATCGTCACGTGACATGCCGATTAGCCGCCGAGTGCGCCACCGCGACCGAAATAGAGCGCGTACATACAATCTCGCATCTCGTTCAACTCGACTAAACTCTCACGCCCCTCTCCTTTCTGTTGTCTACCGATAGCTAGGTGTTCGTGATCGGCCAATTTCCCAACACTTGTAATGCACTTTGAACCTATTATCAATTTTCGAGCAAAATCTCCCAAAATCGATATTGATTGAATATAATCTCAAAAATACCATAAACATACGAATTACTGTCACGTCAATTCGGCTATCTTTGAAACTGCTCATTCTCAATGGTCCTTCGAAAATGGTGTCAGTATCAATAATAATTAATTATAAATTTTATATAAATAAATAAAATAAGTGTGCTTCGAGCACGATCAGGTAATGTATATATGTGCAGGTGAGTGAGCAAGTCATGTGTGATTTTTTCCATATCTGCACATCAGAAATCTTAAATACCTTCGGTGTAAAACTTAAAATATTGTTAATATTATAATCAATGAAATGAAACTTAAAATCAAATAAGCGAAGAGAAAAGGCGTAAATTATGATGAATTTGTTATTATAGCATCGAATATTGTTAATTGGAAAAGATACAATAAATTTGAACTGGATGGACAAGATCCTGTGACTAGGAATTTCTAACAGTTATTTTATGCGCTTAGGACACAGCAGCAGGTTTGCTGTGTTATATACTTGCACAATGGAAGGTGGCAGTACATAAACCAGATAGCTATGTAGGAGTTTCTAAATAACGCGTAGAAGGCAAAGGGTCTCATTGTGTGCGAGCACTCTGGGTCGATGGACGGCGGCGGGCGGCTCAACACGCTCTGCCACCGCATACTGGCACCTATCTAATGACCATATCGTTAACTTAGCAACATCATTTTAATCATAAAATGGGTAACTTAAGAGAGACCTCTTTGAATTTAATCTTCAGAACTCCATTTCAAAGTGGATGTCGAAAATAAACTTACGAAAGTTATTTTACGAGTAAAAAAAAACTTCTAACGAATGCAACGTGTAAGTGAAACACTAACGACCCGTTACAGAAATAGTGTGTTTGACGAAAATAAAACAAAGCGTTGAAATAAATGGCACGCACCCAAACAAGCAATCTAAACTGATTTTAATACGGAACACCTTCTGAATTACCTAATGATTGAATCATTTCAAAGTAATCCTCAGTAGATATACCGAGCTCATAAAAAGTCGTAAATAATTTGGAAGTCGTAATCGTGACGGACTACCGCACTTAACAACAAGAAAAAGACGACAGGATCAATACAGGCTGCAAAATGTACACGTGATCGCGTCACTATATAACTCGACCCCTCTTCCCCTCTCCGACCGCACCTAAACACCCACAGCCCCTGGCCCTGGTACATCGATGTCGACACTAAAATATTTTTTCCCTGTTCTTTATATAAGAGATGTCACGCCGAAAGTATGAAGGCTTAAAAAACACAAAAGGAAAGATAAATATTGCATACTAAAGGCACGTTAGAATTTACTGATTTAAAAAAAATCGCATGCGGCCTATGTACTTACATACCTACCTAACCTACTGTCGCAATACATAAGTTGACAGGCGCAGAATGAAACCTGTTTCCTTAAGCGAAAGGCGGCAAGGGCAAACCATTGACTCCCTCGGGAATAACGCTGCCATCTTATTAGCCAGCTTCATGTCGGTACATACTTTAAAAATGTCTTTTGTATTGTTCGTCATATTTACTTGCCATAAAATATTCGAAATTGCGATTTAATCAAACATTTCGAACTTTCATTCGGTATTTGTAAAATATGACTATTCAATGCACGTAAATTTTTTTATGAGCATTGTTTCCAAACAGATGAAGAGCATATCTACAAACGAGTTGCAGGAAATATACAAAAAAATAACCTCATTCTGTGATCAATTGATAATAATACAAAACAAAGTTATAACTGGGCGTGGTTCTCTGAAGAAGTCAAAATCATTATCACTGTAAAAGACGTTGCGAGGGTGGGTAAAGTATTACTCGGCACAAAGGGTTTGCTTGCGGATCTGCTACACGAACCCGTCCGGTCGATAGCGTCCGCGAAAAATGCCGCAGCCTCTGTTTTCAGTTATATAACACCTAAACCGAAGGGAGTCCCTGTTTATGTGAAATGCCTCACGAATTTGCTTGTATTATTTCAATTGTTTATAAAAAAATGTTTCAAGTGCAACGCTCATAATTTTATTTAGACGAAATAATGAAGGAAAAGTGTGTTTGTGTATTTTTTTTTAAATTATGTTATTTAACTATAATTATGATCACCATAACTATTGAGTTTTAAGTATCGCCCAATATCGTCTTGCTTGCTGTCTCTATTCATAAAAAATACAAATTATACTATCGAAGAACAGTCCGATTCAAAGAGATAACCAAATAACTCATTATCAGCTTCATACTAGCGACTTCGTCAGTATGGTGCTCGGAACGAGTAACCGGATAGCATGAACATGTACCTATATGTCTTAATGTTAAATGTAAAATAAAACAATTTAGAAAGCATTAATTAAAGTATATTATAATGATTGAATTACGATTATCTTAAAATAGCACACTTAAACCTCTGTGGTTTACTTTGTGTTGGTAATGCTGGATAAGTTTTGACTCTATGTACCTTCTTGATTTGTTGAATAAAGCAAAAAAAAAACGAGATTTTGCTGTATAAATTCAACAAAATCCATACAACCATTTAAGCGAGATAACAAACATCCAGCAATGCACTTCATTCCAGTACAAATACGATGACTCGCAAGGGAAGATTTAGACCCATACATCTGAGGCCCAATTCTACTAATAAGTTTATCACGTCATCGAACAGTTGAATGGCAATTTAAGCGTTCCGATTGGTCGACGGCAACGGTTCAGTTTCGATTCGGCTGTAACTTATTAGTAGCCTGGGCCATTGTAGTACATTGGGCCTCTGTTACAGTTTACGTAGTTAACTCCCAGTGGCCCTCAATTTTACTATTTCACTGGCAAATATCCGCCAATGGGACAGATACCCATTTCGACTTCTTATGTAACAGTATGTTTGTGTATCTTCTATCATTCATCATCATAGATAAGCTAGCCAAGGGGCTTGTGCAAATCAAAGTCTATCACAATAGCGTTTGATCCCATTTCAACGTTAATACAAGACTCTGTTACTACCATCTTTTATATATCAATCATGGATATACATTTACTGACAACATTAAAAGCAAATGTTATAAATGAGTTATACATTGAAGTGGCTGTTTCCGTTTCTCCACGATAGCCATCTTGGCACCAGTATACCCGAGTGACGTTTTCTTTCCGAAAATGAAATATTCCTCTGATTTCGGTTGCATTTAGCTTTTTACGTGAATTCGACGGAATGAGTATGTTTTAAAAAACCAAGTTCACCCCAGTTTTATTGAAATCCAATTAATAATTACGAAATTAATTACAAATTGAGAAATAAGCGAACTTGTAGAGATTTAGTATATTCAGAAACAAGGCAATCATTTTCATCCAGAAAATGTCATTTGGTGAAATGTTTATATTTCATGAATATTGATTGTAATCATCACTTATACTGCTTTTGTTTTGAGACTGGCTTAACTATTTTTCAAACGGCTTTATTTAGCTTACCCTGTTTGTTGTTGTTGTTGGGTCAAATTCAATAATTATAATTTTACCCCCTTCCTGTTAACCGATTGATGTGAAATGTTGGTAGTTACACACTTTTAATTCTGATTACAATTGAATTATGTGTATTCAGTATTATTGTAAACCCAAGATGAATGAGTATGTTTTAAAAACCAAGTTCACCCCAGTTTTAACAAAATCCAATAAATAATTACGAAATTAATTACAAATTGAGAAATAAGCGAACTTGTAGAGATTTAGTATATTCAGAAACAAGGCAATCATTTTCATCCAGAAAATGTAATTTGGTGAAATGTTTATATTTCATGAATATTGATTGTAATCATCACTTATGCTGCTTTTGTTTTGAGACTGGCTTAACTATTTTTCAAACGGCTGTTTTTTAGCTTACCCTGTTTGTTGTTGTTGTTGGGTCAAATTCAACAATTATAATTTTACCCCCTTCCTGTTAACCGATTGATGTGAAATGTTGGTAGTTACACACTTTTAATTCTGATTACAATTGAATTATCTGTATTCAGTATTATTGTAAACACAAGGTGGGCGCCACCACAAAATGGCGTATTACATTTTTTTTCAACCTACAATATGGGTAGTGGGTACCAATGAAAGGGCCTGACTAGTAGAATACAGTATATTTCATTTCATCATTCATTCATCAATTTTTTTAATGTTAAACGATTTTATCGAAAAGAAAGATAATGTTGATGGAGATAATTTACTAAAAAGCTAAAAAATAATTAGATAAGTCCTAGGCACACACCACTCTTCTCACCAATCTAGAGCATAGATCAAGACGCAAAAACGAGATCGAAATTTATAAAATCCACCTTTTTGGAGTTATTTCAATTCAATTACTATGTAACAAAACCAAAATTGTAAATGGCGATTTAAAAGAGAAAAAAAAATTGACCTTTCGAGTTTCTTGCCTGTTCTTCTCGAGAAGGCTCTCCCAATTTCCGAACAGGTATAGATTCAACCTTTTTTTTCATTCCTACTTGTATTTGCAGACATCTTGAGTATATTCAGGATGAATGCACATACAAGGTTAAATATGTTTCCTTTAAATTAGAATGTTTTGCTTTGTTTTGACGTCAATAAGTGCCTGTAAAGGCCTATGTTGAATAAAGATTTTTGAATTTGAATTTATTTTTATGGGAGTTGGTAATAAGGCTTCTAAAACATAGTAGTATTTTTGAGGTTATGAAAATTTGTAAAGAAGTTCACCATTACTCTGTACCATGGTCGCCTGCTTGGGTACCTCTGGGTCTGACCTATGTCTGCCGCAAAGCAACAGTGCTTGAATTGTTGTGTCCGGGACACAGCAATTCAAGCACTGTTGCTTTGCGGCAACAACGGTTTGAGGGGTAAAATTACTGGGTTCCGTGACTTTTACATCTTGTTACAAGTTGGCAACATATACGGTGGTTCTTGTGGGGGTTGCAGATGAGGTCCTGCGAACCTCACAAGAACCACGTGTACCATCTACAGGTGACTGTTACCTACCACTAACCGTCAGGTGGGCAGTAAGCTCGTTTGGCAATTTTGTTGTTTAAAAAATGTAGAATTTTAAAATTGTGACCTCTATTTTTAGTAATTTTTAAAGCACAATATACTACATCCCAGCAAGGCAAAAACGGGAAAAATACCAAATAGTCAAAGCGGGCGAAGTCGCTTGCGGAAGTCTAAGTTAGATACCTACGAAAATTTAAGGTGATCTAGTCGAAGTGATCGGAATCCCAAAAACATACTAACAAAATATTTTCCAACTATTACCTTTTTAAGTACCTAGGTATTCGTGCAGACTGTGCGATGCCGGATTTCAAAATACATGTGTGTCGCCGCATTTTTTCTTCATATGGATATGGAAATTGTTGGGTAGAGCCGAATAAGAGAGTTAATCGCAATTACACCTCTGCAAAGAGCTTGAACTGAAACCTTATACAATACAATCAATTTGATTAGACCTAAGATCTACTGATTACTAACGAACCCTGTGTCATCTTCATCTACTATTATTGAAATTTTAAATGGAACAGTGTTCAGTATACTAATTATGTAATATTGCTGGCCAGCAGTGGGACGTACATAGGTTGTAGTGAAGGTACAAATGGAAAATGATCACCTAATCGAATCTAACATAGGAGATAACTATACAGAAGCAAATTTCATGCCCAACTTTCTATTGTCGAGTCAACCTCGATCGTTGAATTTCTTTTTGCTATCGACCACTTTTTCGTTCGATTTAAAAGAAAATGGTATTCAGTCGACTGAATTGGAGGCGGCATCGATGCGCCGCACAGTATTTGCAACGGATGCAGCGAAATGAACAGTTCGTTGACCTCGTGCGAGCCGGGTTTCACTCGTAGAACAGCATTCAGTTCAGTGGCCCTATTATGACTGCTGTACTAAATATTGCCTATTATTCACACGAGATATGAGCAACGACAAAACAGACGCCGTATAAATTTTAACACCTACATCATAACTATGTAATAACTTGACATATAGCTTCACCTCAGTATACCTATGTAGGTATTCCTCACGGTTTAGAAAATAAATAACTTGCAGTAATAAAATACAAATCGTATAATGTTGACTACCATAACTGGAAAAATACATATTTTTTTAATATTGTCTGATTGTGGATTTGAAAAACACTACTAAAATAACATCACACAGAAGCTAGTAAAAAATGAAATACGAAAATATGATTTTGATGACGTATAGCTGTACAGTAAGCGCGACATCAAGCTTTACATTTGCACTACGAAAACCACCGCTATTAGGACCGACATAAGAGTGGTAAAATTCTACTAATAAACCATAGCTGAATCGAAACCTAATCGTTGCTTTCAACCAATAAGAACGCTACATTATCACGTCATCGAAAATTCGGAAGTCAGTCTATGCGCTCCGATTGGTCGATCGCTACAATTCGGTTTCGATTAGGCTGTAACTTTGTATAGCTTGACGCGGCGCTTACTGTACTAATATGATTTTAGTCGTGTACATACTAAATATCCTATTGAACTGTAGGATCTTAGAATGATATGAAGATAAGGATTTATCTTTCAAGCGTTCCACAAATGTAAGCACGGTATAAGAAATGAATTTTTACAATGGAATCCATTATTTATTGCCAATTCACTTTCTCCTTTTTAATGCCTAATGTAATCGTTTCATGCTCACCACAAAGAGGTTAATTTTAATTTTTCATGTCGAAATCACCATAAACATAATGTGTCATGAAGCCTAGAAAGGCATCATGAAACATTATCTAACCCCTATTGGAAAAGTTTAAATCATTGCAGGCTATAAAAAGACTTAGATCTCCTGGTAGTCCTGGTTATTAAAAGTTAATGTAGGTAGTTCTTTAGTCCATGTAGCAGCTGGTATTCAAATTAAGAGGTCGGATATGGAGACTAAATAAAACTGATCAAATCATAAAAGCTTGCGAATCTGGAGGTCCGGGGATCGATTCCAGTGCGGCTGCTGAGTCCGCGTAGCTAGCATCTACCACCGTCTTACTTTAGTTAGTCTCTATAATAACAATGATAATAATATTGTTGTTTTCCAATAAGTAGTGGTAAGGTGGATCATGAAGGTACGGAACATTGATGCCAACCACGCTAGTCCATTGCACTCCTGGTGAGTGGCCTCAAGTGACCTGAGCCCCGCTGGTTGGTTGGCAGGATGTACCGCGTGCAGGAGAGGTTGGCTTGGGCTTCGAGAGATGTTGTATAGGACCTCTTTCACCCCAAAGACAAAGACTGAAGTATTCAAAGAAGTTGAAAGATTGGAATAGCTAATGTGAGCCGAAACATAGCGAAATTGAAGGAATGTGCCGGGTATGTTAGCCGAATGCACCCAGAGCGATGGGGGCATATCGTCGCCCAGTCGTCGTCTCCCCAGACGGACAACATCGAAGGGGTAGATCTCGAAAGAGATGAAGCGACGATTTGGATGCCTATTGCAAGGACTAGTAAGAGCATGCACTGGTTCAAGAGGTGTTGATAATGAAAAGGCCTTTACCCAGCAGTGGAATAATATGGGCTAAGTACGTTGGTCACTCAGAAAGTTTTGAGAAAATAAAAAACTAACTTCTATGAAAAAAATATTTTTATTAAATCTTTTCAGAGAACTCTCCACCAGCCTCTATACAAAGTTTCATGCGTCTGAACCAATTTTCAAAACATTTTTTCCAGTCCTCTGCAGACTACCTCTTCCACGGCCTTCTCAAACGCTGCTAGCACTTCTTCCGGCGATGAAAACTGTATCCCTATGAGCTGATGTTTTATTTTAGGGAATAAAAAGAAGTCACACGGAGCCAAATCAGGACTGTAAGGAGGGTGTCTCAAAACTCTGACCGGTGTGGAGTCCAGGAAGTCCCTCGTTTTGATCGCAGAGTCGCGGGCGCGTTGTCGTGATGAAGAAGGACCCCGCGAAGCCCGGTGTTCGGTCGCTTGTTGCTCATTGCAGAAAAGCTTCTGGCAGGCATTTTGTGCTATACCATTCGACGTTAATGCTGCTTTGGTCTCGAAGTGGAATTGAAATTAGGTACCCCGTCAAAGTGAAGAAACTAGCGATCAAAATTTTCCCTGCGCTCCTCGATCGCTTCACTTTCGTAGGCGTTGGTTCAATTGGAAACAGCCAAACTGTCGACTGACGCTTTGTTTCTGGATCGTATTGATAAATCCAGGATTCGTCACAATATCGTAAACGCGCCGTGACGAGCCTGCTTAAAATTTTTGTATCATATCACTGCACGAATCCACACGGGCCTGCTTCTGAGCTTCGGTGAGGTTGTGCGGTACCCAGCGGGAAACTATCCTCCTTACGCGAAGGTGCTCGTGCAAAATCTTGTGAACACTTCCTGAACCAATCTGCAGAGTATGCTGAATCTCTTCGTACGTAATTCATCTGTTTTCTTGAATTATTTTTTTTACTGCCAGCACACTTTCTTCGGTGATGCCGTCGTATGACGACCACTTCTTTGTTCATCCCCCAAAGTAAGACGACCGCGTTTGAACTCGCTACACCAGCGGTAGATGGTTGCTTTTGAAGGTCCTTCATCCATAAAAGCAGTTCGAAGTAGATCAAATGACTCCTCAGGTTTTAAGCCACATTTAAAATCGTAAAAAATCATAGCACGAAAATGTTCTCGATGCAGATCCATTTTTAATGAGACAAAAAAAATTGAATTGGCTCTCAAATAAATGCGGAGGGAAATTTGAAAATCGAACAGTGGTATTTTTACTTTTAAATTTTCAAAATAATTACAAGTGGCCAGTGTCATACATAACAACTTTTTTTCGCAAAACTTTCTGAGTGGCCTGGTATAATAATATGTAATAGTGGTAGTGTTGCCCAAAATTGGTATTATTACACCACACCCGCTAAATGTGTTGGTGTAGTTTTTTTTTTGTTTAGCAGAGGCTGCGTTCGGTGGATTGGCCTTCCCAAACGCGAACGTAGCTCCATCAGACAGACATGGCAAAACTATAAGGGTTCCTTGTTGACTACGGAAACCTAAAAAAGGGTTTTGTATCAAATTTCCCATCTTCTAGCTTGCAGAAGTGTAATAGCGGTAAACTCCCTTTAGTCGGCTCTATTGACCATCGACAAATGCGGCCTTACCACAAAAAAAAATTAAACACTGTCTAAAGTTAAACACTGTTTAAACATGATACTGTTTCATTTGTTTTAAAAGGATAGATAGATACAGCATCATGTTTAAACAGTGTTTAACTTAAGACAGTGTTTAAAAACTTTTTGTGGTAAGGCCGATGTATTCTAAATCCGTTAGCACACGGACGAGTATCTTCCATGGTAGGATCGAATAATATTGAGGTTGTCGATTCTTATTAGACACTGTTACTTCTATGAGACAGATTCACAAAGAGAATCAATTAAGTATTATGAACACGCAGGGCAGATAAATATGGCAACGTCGCATTCAAATGATAACGACGCAACTCACGCTGGTCCGAGTTGCGATCACTAAAGATTATACTGTGTAAATATTTTTTCAATTGTATTATAACTTTTCTAAGCTTTTCTAATAAATGCTAGAAATTGTATTAACGAACCATATTATACATAAATAAAACATTTTCTTTTCATCGATTCTTACAATCGACACGACTGTCGGAATGCAAAGCGATTCCCAAACTATGGGATATGGCATAGGAACGAATTGAATGAGTTCGTCACAAAATTTCAAGGTTACATTGGTGCGCATGTGCGGTTGTTTGGGTGTTAAAGATTTTCCAAGCTGTTCGGGTGATGTAAACCTCAATCTGTTATAAATCCAGTCAGCCATTTAGCGCGGTAGTAAATCATTCCTTCCTACACTACAGCTTAATTTATTTTATATCTATACTAATATACATATTCACAAACATGTAGCTCATAGTTATATCCAAGGACATATTTTTTTGCAAATAACAACAGATAGTTATCATTCATTAGTTTTTAAAAGCAACGAAGCCACATTGATATAGAATTATATATGTGAATATTGTTATGTCCAGAGAAAAGTTTATTTTTGCGCTCGCGACAAGTTTTAAGGTGACTGAGATAATGAATAGGTACGACATTGTTTGGGCGAAACAAGAGTAGGTAACGGCGGCAAGTATCATCGGCATCGATCCACGTCTTATATACTCGTTTTACATACTTCCTCGGCACATATATAGGGATTCAACTGCGATGCGTCGACTAATGCACATGCACAATGTAACATAGCCGCTACACGCTTGCCTCGCCAACGCCACCCGCACCCACACATTATAGGTCTTGTCTTGTATCATCATCATGATTTTAAAGCTAGCTTAATATGTCTTTAACGTGTTTCATTTTTAAGATATTAAACTGTTTTATTAACCGATTAGGTTGCAGTCTGTGAGTTGTGTGCACAAAGGTGAAATCCAAAAAAAAGATATTTTTATAAAATAATGAGGCCTAGAACACAGACAGTATATTGAACTTCATCCGTTTAAACGAGGCACGAAGTCTTGTGCAAAAGTTAGTGTAAAAAAAACTACTTGAGACATTTTAAAACATGTCATACGTACGTCTAACCTATAGCATGTTTTGCTGACAGGAGCACTTTTTCTGTGTCATGCTGCGAACTTAACATTCGGTTTTATCTTATCTTACTATTATTGCGATGGCGGTCTCCTTAGTCTCGTGTTTGAGACCGTCCTGTATTAATGTAGAGGTTCGAAGTTTAATTGGCCATGAGGGCAGCAGTTTTTCTGCTTAGTTTGGTAAGTAGCCTTACTGGTGTTACCTTTTTTCGGCATAATAACAAACTGTGTTCCAACATAAGAGGTAAGATAGCCAGTTCCTCTGATGTTGAGGAGTCCAGGTGGAGCTCGCTTCCATCTTCGGCCTTATCGGCTCTTACTTTCAGGTAAAATGAAGCAGGGGCGGATTCAGGATTCATTTTGGGGGGAGGGGGGGGGGGGGCATGGCGGATCCAGAAATTCATTCAGTGGGGAGGGATCCCCCCGTATCCGCCAATGACATGAAGGCCAAGGACATAACAACTCCAAAAAAGAGGTCTATCAATGAATCCAACTCTGCTTGATGTAGCTATCGATCGATCGACCAAGCAAGCAAGAATATAACCTACGGAACCAAGACGTGGGTGCTCTCAATGGGTCTCTTAATACATAATTGAAACACACAACCACCGCCAAAGGTGGCTTTGTGTCAATATCGTTGTTAGTGCACTAGAACATTCCTTGAAGACCACGAACGAACTGACCCCCCACTGGCGCCAGCTATGTTGTTATTCCCTACCGCACACAAAGGCTGTATGGAATCGATATAAAAAGTTACAACATCAACATCATAATAGAAAGCTATGGTTCGAGTTTGTTTGCATTATCTGATCAGAAATAAGTCCTGATGAAGAACTCAGACCCCAAAAATTGCGAGCCTTAAGTGACAATAGGCATGCTCTCGTAACGCACATTGTATTGGGCTGCTGAATAAAAAAATAAAAAATAATAATCGGTAATAAAACTGAGTTTCGGAAAATATTATCATTATACAATTTGATAGCGCAACCAACATTATTGTAGTATTTAGTGTTATTGATGTTGCGTTTCGTCACTACCACTTTTTGCATTGCTCTTGTTTGTAGTATGACTCTTCTTGAGTACAAGTGATATATTTCTCTAAAGATCAAACAGATATGTATGTAACTCAAACTGCAATTAATATTTTGTTTTAATAAAGCTTTTAATTAGTAATAGGATATTCGGAATCAAATATAAAGACGCCTTCTCAGAATTGAAACATATAAAAGCTATTCCGCAAGGTAGTGTTTTAGGTCCGGTCTTATATATTTTATATACACTTGTGATATACCAGAACTGGAATATGACAAATAACACCATCGCGACTTTTGCTGACGACACTGCAATCATGGGCATTGGTGAAAGGCATGAGGAAGCAGCATAAAAGGTCCAAAATGCTCTAGAGAAGATCTATGACTAGACAAAGAAATGGAAGGATAAAATAATTGAATTAAACCAAATCTGTACACATCGATTTTAGCAACAAACATAAAATGCATCACCCTATCTACATTAACAGACAAATTATACCATACGAGAACACTGCCAAGTGCCAAGTATGTTGGCATGACTCTTGACGTGAAACTACGTTGGAAGTTACACGTCAAGAAAAAGATAGAAAAGTTTGACCTACGATACAGAGACATGTATTGGCTAATAGGAAGCTTCTCTGTTACACTACACAACAGATAGATTTACTTATTTTTGGGACATTTCGTGAATTTTTTATTTTAGATAAACAAAATATAGTAATAGTAGGGGTACTGTGGTAGGGGCAAGTATACTATTAGTTATTCTGTGGTAGGGGATAGATACCTTTTTATAAGAAGGAGGAATGCTGTTGCGCACCGTACCTGCCGATGTCTAATCGGCAGGCGTGTGTCGGACTCTCCCTGTTGAGTGCAGGGCATACACCCACTAAACCAACCTCGATGTCCATCTTGTCCATAGTCAGGGTGATCCGGGGTCTGGGTAGCCCCAATTCTCCGAACCACCACGGGACAGGGGGAGATAGATATAGAGCGGTGTGCCGTATCGGCGCGCGGCGTCTCAGAATGTCAGAAATCTGCCACATATGGCCACACTGCATAGGCATGTGACGTCACATGCCTGCACATTGACTAGATGTCATTTTACTAATTCCATCGAAATTCAGCTGCCTACTAGTATCTGTCTTATTTTTCGGGGATTTTTGTTAAATGTTAAAAGAGTCGCGGGGTATATTCCGCACGGCGACGGATTTAGAATACAGTGTCATCGTTCCGTTTCTTCCTGTGGATGTCTGAAGAGCCGACTGAAACAGATTACAATCACACCTCTGCGAAGAGATGGAAAGCTCGAAACGAGGTTTCGTTCTTCGCCAATCCGCCTGGCCAGCGTGATACAGAAAGCCGATTTCTGCCTCGGTTAAGACGAAATCGTACGGGTCGTGTTTCCATACAAACGTAGTCCCCTGTTTCCTTCCTGGATATTCTATTTTTTCCAGAAAAATAAATTATTGAATGAGATAAACCTTCTAAAACCTGAAAATTTGGCCTGATTTTCTGCTTTATTCTAACATCCAGCAAACAAATTTGTCAGAAAAGCAAAACATAGAAACAGCCAAGCCTTTCTTTAATTTTTAAGGCAAAAAGTAATTGAACCGTTCTCGTTTTAGCGGAAAAAACAAGTCACTACGATACGTATATTTTGTGTACTTTTTATAGGTATTTTCGGTCCGAGCTGCATTTTTCTCTATTGCGACCAACGAAAAACGATATGATAAAACGATATATCGATATAAACTATTTGGATTTTTTAGTTATCTTCAAGTTTCGAGTATGTTTTGGATATTGGTATTATTATTTTGGACATTAATGTCGATAAAATTTCAAGTTAGCCATTATAATCCAATATATATTTTGACAGTTCATATCGATTTATCGTTTTATCATATTGTGTTTCGCTGTTCATAGTACGGGGGCAGAACGATTGTTCGGGCACACAGCGCGATAGCAATACATTTTACAAATACCTATTTCTGAATTCTCTCGACCTTCCTTAGTGTTTCCTCTTAAGGAGAGAAGTAGGACGTGTATGGGTTCAAATGATGAGGGTTTAAAGAATTCAATTTTGTGTTTTCTTAAATGAAAAAATAAAGAGTCAAATACTCTTAAAGTACTCACCAGGATACAAGACCTTCTCCGTCATGCCTACAGATGTATCTCCCACTTTCTTAAGCCCTGTAATAAAAATTAAGCTTTTTATATGCGCTACAAAATATCATAAATTTTTATTAGATAGAGAGACAAACATTTTTTAAACCAACCCTACAGGACTGAAAAATCGAATTCTAATTATTCCCTCTGCAAGATAATAAAAAAAATCCGGACGCGAATTTTTTGCTTTGACGAAATATCAAAATAACTACTGAGTCGCATGTCGACGAGCTTACGCTTCAGGGCAATCAGAAGACCAACCTTCATGGACTAGAGAGAGCTTCTAGTCCATGAAGGAATAATATTGAGCTCACGGATGTTCTCGATAAGCCTAGATCTTTTAGCAATGTGTATAAGGATTTTGCCGGAATACCTCTCGCGCCTACTTCTACCACATATAAGTGAACATAATAACCCCGTTTTTTGTTATATCGTTGGTAAGATCGTAGTATCCATTAAATTAAAATGTGTCTTTAGGAATGTTATTTTCCCTCGGCACGGTGAGTTCGAGGAGTAGCACGAGCTTTAGTATCCGAGAGTAAAGCAAAACGTCTGGCCTGGATGCAGTAATCGATACTTCAGATGGAAACTTATATTGTTTATCATACGTATCCATCACAAGGGTTCAATCCAGTGCCGAGCCTATGATCCAATAGAGTTTATTTATTGGTTTTGTTTTAGAGCCCTCTTTGGTGAATTGGATGAGGTTTGTGGTTTTTGTCATCCCTTTCTTGGCTTCTGCCACCGCTTGACTGTGCTTGACTGACTGCTTCCCGTCTGATTCCTAAAACCTTATCATGACGTCGCGAGTAATGACCCTTTTCTAAAAGATCTCTGCATCCCACCAGTATATGTGCCTAGCTGTTCCAGGTGCTTCGCCACACGTATAGCATGTTTTTTCTGTGGCTATTCCCCATCTTGTTAGATTACATTCATCTGGAAGGTGTTAAGATAGAATTTCAGAATTTCGAGCGACCAATCATAAAGTAGAGTTTTCCACTTCAGAGCTGATGGAATGCAGAATTCACTGATAGTTATCCGGTCATTTTGCATCTCCAAGTTCATTGCATGTACCCTATATTTGTCATTCTCGTCTTGGTGAAGAAAGAATTTCAGTATTACTTTGTCTTCAGGTTTTTTGATCGAACCTAACCCTAATAGTTTTGATTGCGCGCCTATCATGATTTTTTTATGGAATTGAAGCCTAGACTCTAGTTCGGAATTGTTATTGTCATTTGGGAGGGATTTAACTGTACCATCTTTGGATTTGTTTAAGATATGTGTTTTAGTGACTTTTATATTACTTTATATTACAGCCTTTTTTATATTACTTATGGACAGTTCATCTACCTTATTTAAGTCATTTGTAAAGCTATCTACAACTACCTGTAGTGATGGTGTACATCCCTTGTAATCTATTTTTCCTCCACGAAACTTAAAAGGTACTGTTTCGGCAACCCTGGAAATACTCTGACCTCCTATCAGAATATCCGGTAGATATAAATCAGAAGATATATATGTTGTATTTCATCTACCCAAACACAGACAGTAACATTTGGAGGATTTCATTCTCATTGCCTTAGTCCACATACAAAATTGGTCTATTTTGTGTATAAGTAACTCGCATTGTTTTGGATTTCTTGTTATTATTGCTAGGTCATCAGCAAAGGCCAATATTGACTCTATGAATTTAATATTGAATTTAAACCTATATCCCTGCATTTTCCAGGTCTACCCAGCTTTTTTTGTTTGAGTTTTAAGTGTTTTTCAAATCAATATTTATTATCATAGAAAATATTTTCATTTTAATCTTTTATATGACATATTTATAAAACTAACCTCTAACTAAACCCTAATCAAGGATCCTTCCATCAACGGCATGACATGGTGAAAGAATCCACTATGGTGGTAGAAGACTACCAGACAAATACCTGAATAGCTTCAGCAAAAACATGTAGCACATAAAAAAATACATACCTATGAAATTTAAGAATTACCCTTGATTTTTCTGAGATCCCATCAAGTCCTGACTTGGTAAGAATTGGATCACCTCGGAAGTATACTCTTTGAAATACAAATAGAATTTTGAAAATCAGTTCATAATTGGCAGAGTAGTCGCGTGACAAATATACAACGAAACATAGTCAAATAGAGAACCTCCTTTTAAGGAAGGAAGGAAAACATTTTTTTCAAATACCTATTCAATTAAATCTAACATTATAATCATTCATATTTTTCTTAGCAAAACAAAAATATGTCAGTTGTGTGTTTATGGATTACTGTTAGATTTTTATCATCATCAGCCTTCATTTAAGCGTCTTCAAATCTCAAACGCTTGCCACTGAGATGATTACTGGAATTCTCATCCAGCTACTACTACCTCTTCTAGCCCATTGTCACTCCAACTATTAGGATTCTTACACTTTATTTACTGATTTATGTTCTCCACTCAAGAATACTATAACATATGTATTTTAGAAAAACAAAAAAGGTAACAATTTTATTGTCAATATGCCAAAAATATATTTATGCAGTATTTTTTTAACCGCCAAGATCTTAGAACTCTACATATTTTTTCATGTAAGAACCCATAAAATAATTCGGATCAGTTTATTTTTATGAAAAGATGCAATCAACATTTGTATTTAAAATTCATAATTCCACTTGTACTAACCTCAGCAACCAAGTAAGGTTTGATCATGATTGCGCGCGGGACCACGGCGCACACTTGATTTTTTGCACTACAACTTTATAATTACAGTCAAAACATTAATCATCAATAGTGCACAAATTATTTATTCCAACACAGAGTTCGTCCAATAATTATAATGCAAAAATGGCGACGTATTTATTTACAGTTCTTAGACAAAACTATGTTAATTAACCACATTAATCACGTCAGATTTATTGTTACATTATCAAATAGCACTTTCATTAAAATATATTTAACGAAAACACTTAAAAAATTTACAACCTAAATTGTTAATAGAAACCATTTTTGTATATCAAAATAATACGATTAATTTATTTTATTTTATACAGACTATAGTTATACAATGAATGAATGAAGTTCTAGCAGTGCTGCCAACCCCTCCAAAATTTATACCCCAAAACAATTTTAAAAATCCCCTAAAAACCCCGAAGTTTTTTAAATAATCTTATATTAGTTTAAATAACGTTTAGATATTATATTTCGCCCTGTCAGTAATTAGTATATAAGTATTTTAGGGTCATCTAATAAAACAATAATTGGGCAATATTATCAATGACCTCAGAAGAGCTAGTGCTAGACGCATTTTGTGATCATACATCCTGTACCTAGCTGAAGTTTTTTACATGTTCCCTGAAGGTTCAAAATTTATTCACGAACCGAATTCTCTTGTATGGTAAATCTTATCTTACCATAATGATGCTTTGCAAGATGTCCAAGGGAAGTTTATTTCTCAATTTTTTTATAATAGCATATATGGAGAAGATGCTGTCCCGTCCATGTATGTAGAAATACCGGTCCTTGAAGTTTCTAAAAGCCATTTTTGGAAATTTTAGAAACTTCAACGACTGGTAGAGGCCTCTAGATGACGAATATTTAATTAAATTTAATGATAATCGTAATCTCTGTATCAAAACGCAACTTTTGATACCTCTTGCGTAGCCATAGCTCAAAATGAAACCCCATACATGGACGGGACAGCCTAATGGAGAAGGCACTACACAGCGACATTGGAATAGACGTGGGTCGTAACGTTATTTTCAAGAAACGTAACGAGACCGGTGACTTAGTCGGCGCCATCTGTTTCAATGTCTATTCGCCTCACGCAGGTCCCGTTTAAGTTCTGTGATTCTGTCTAATGCCTTCATACTTTATGTATTCCCTTCATACTTTGTTCAGGCTTAGGACTGACTGCATTAAATGTATTTATGTATTTCTTTTTTTTTCTTATTTTTTTAGCGCAGAGGTCGAGTACTACGCAACGGGTACCTACTGCGCAACGGGTCGCGGGTTCGATTCCCGTACGGGACAAATGTTTTGTATGGTCTACAGAAATTTGTTCCGGTCTGGGCGTATGTGCATGTGATATTCTATGTTTGTAACTGCACCCACGACACAGGAGAAAATCCTAGTGTGGGGCGCCGTTTTTTAAAACAAAACGAAAACGAAATACGTCAATTGGGCAACCACTCACAGTCATCAGTAATGACGCATTTACAAAAATCACTACTTGTAATTTGACTCGAAATTAGTGACATTCGGTTACATGCCGCGTAGCTAGTTATTGTAACTAGTGACGTGAAATAACGCCCACGTCTACATTGGAAATGGGCAGCGTTAATATTAATAACGCTATAACAATCTTTGCAATATTTTCAAAACGTTGGCAGTTGGTAGCATCAGAATTATAACAAACTTCTGAATAGAATTCGGCAGAAGAACTAAGTAGTGTGTATCTACTGTTTGTTTTGTAATTTATTCCATTCCGATTTTACGTCATTTTATTACCATAGTTCGATAAAATTTTGCAAAATACATGATTTGCAACTTGTTGGGGTGTTGACAATGGAAACGCATCATAAACATTGACAGAAACATGTTTAAAAAACATGTTTTTATGTAGATGTTTCACCGGTTAGATTGAAAGTTTGACATCATTTTGAAAATTGCAAGTTTATTTTAACCGTTCGATTCTGATAATAAGTGATTTAAAAAAATCTACTAATAAGTGATGTTAATAAATCTAGGCCTCTAATAAATCCCCCAAAAACATCTTGCCCCTAAAAATTCCCCTTTCAATGTTCCTCACCCCTAAATTTAGGGGGAAACCCCCAAGTTGGTAACACTGAGATCTAGATTTGTTCGGATGTGACTGTTTTTATGTGTCCCACTTCTAAGCTGCGTTCGTAAACTATCGCTCGACGTCGGACGATAGCCCTAAAGTGGGCCTAGAGAGAACGACGCTCTTCGTCGGACGTTTTAAAACGACATCGTATACTGTGGCTGTCAAATGTCATTTTCATGTTAAAATAACATAAAACTTGTAAATGCTAATAAAACTTGTTTTAATCTATTAGCACTTGGCTCATTGAAATTATTAAGCAAATATGCATCTCATAAATGAACAATGCCATTTTCCATTGAATCGAATGACTATTCACGGTTATTTTTTTATCCCCCTGGAAAAAAGGGACGCTTCACGACATGGTATTAGAATGATTTAAAAATGAATAAAAAAAACACCTTACTTAGGTACTTAATTTTATATTAATTTTCAAAAAAATACAAAAAAATGCTGCACTCGTCTGGTGCAGCTTTTTTTGAGATTAAAAAAAATTAAAAAAAAATATTTCATTTCTTTTCAATTAATTGATGTGTTCTGTAGCGTCCCTAAAATTTTCCAGAGTGATAAAAAAATAACCGTGTATATCGAGCTTTATATTGTATATATATATATATATATATTAATAAATAAATATTATTTGTGGATAATACACAATGACCTTGCTTACAAATTAATAAAAAAGGAGAGAATAGCCGAATTGACGGAAATATCATCTGTCAAGTAAACGTCAGGGCGATTTTCATCCACCCATTTCACGGGGCGATCGGTGCGTCGCCAAGCGCACAGTCGAGCGAGGTTTACGAACGGTAATAGGTACATAATCGTCGTGCGTTCACACCGGGGGTTTTCGAACGGTCGGTACGTCATCGAGCGACGATTAAGAACGTAGCCCTAAAGTTATAAAACTTTCGCGCACACTGTGACAGGGCTGTCTACGGCGTATGGTAGACGTTCTCGGCCTGGATTCAGAGGTGATTGGGTCATGGCCCCGTCAGCTCTGCATCAGTAGGAAGCATTCCTTCTATGCTACCGAGCGGGTGGGTGGGTTGCGGATAGCCTAGCCTTGGTCACGTCGAGGTCACCAAGCCGAGACGAGGCTGAGGTTTCACATTTGTGACCCCGGACAAAGAAGGCTGCCCTGAAGCCCAACCCAAGGCCAGGGGTATAACCTACACCTTTCTCCCGTCCACTCCAATTATCACTCCTTCCACCACCTCTAATCCTTCCCATCTCCCTTCTCCTTCCCCCTTCATAATATCCGCTTCCCCTAATTCAAGGTGTTATGCGATCCGTGCCGATGAATGCGTGGCTGGGAGGGAGCCCAGTCGTGAATGGAGCCTGCACGGGACCAGGGTGATCCGGAGCAGTAATTAGCCCTTCCCTCAGCAAGCGGGGCTCTGCCGGGGGTGACCGTATATTTCCCTAGCTACTCGTGGGACTTAAATGGACAGTGAAAATAAACTTTTGAGTACACCAGTTTCCTCTCCGAAAGGAGAACCGTTTGCGGAGGACTTCACAATCTTATCTGTGGACAGCGCTTCGGCAGCAGAGACACAGATGACGTTGGCAGAAGCCCCTAGCAAACCCACTGAGGAGGGCTTAGACATACAGCCCGTGTCCGGCGCTTCGGCAGCTGATCACTTTGTCAAAGACCCCTCAGAAATCTAAACGGAAACTGCTTAGTGGTGCGGCCCGGAAAAGGCTCAAGAAGCTTCGGGCATCGGACATGGGCATTCAAGATGCCTTTGCCTTGTGCCGGAAGCCCTGGAGCCAAATCAAGGCCGAACAACCACTTCTTCAGAGTTCGAAGCCGCAAAAACGCGCTCGCTCTGAAGAAGAATCCCCTTAGATCCAATCAAAAGAAACATCCCGATTAGACTAGGGCGCCGAACCGAAGCCGAAGTACAATGCCGTAGCGGGCTCCTCTCGCGTGGGGATCCAAAATTCGGAACCCATGAGTGAGGAGCAGATGCGGCTTGTACATCGTGCTCTCCTTAAGTCCATCACCAGCAATTTTGCTGGGATGGACAAAAAGGGTTCGGGACCGAAATTCATGGGCTTCACGCACAAGCCAGCCCCCCTAGACAAGATGTCTTTCGATAATCGCTAACGCAATCGCTAAATGGACAATGTATGAGATTTGACAATTGCGCTCGAAAGCTAAGCGAGGGCTTATGTCAAATTGCATACATTTTCCTTTAAGCGATTGCGTAAGCGATTATCGAAATGCGTCTTGTCTAGGGGGCCTGGCTGGGTCCTAATCACTTACGAGGGACAGGCGACCCTAGACTGGCTTGTGGGTGTAATCCCAGATTTGAAGCCGTGGCCCAAGGCAGATCTCAGGACCATCCCTGAGTCTGAGCTGCCTAAGCCACAAGTTGGGACCATTTATGCCCTCCAGCGAGGCGGAGACGACCGACGAAGCGTTGCTGAGGGCACAAAATGCAGGTCTCAACACAGAGCTTTGGAAGGTCCTCCACAGGAGGGACGAGGTGGGAGGGTCACTTGTGACTTTCTCACTTGACGACCCTTCTGTGGAGGCCCTCCGGGCTAACGATGGTCGGGCTACCCTCGGGTTCAAAACGGTGGTTTTTAGAATCCGAGGTGGCTCTGACACGGATACGCCAAACCGGGCGCCCGTGCGGCAACAGGAGACCGAAGTGGCAGAGGGGAAGACTCAGGGAGCCCCCCAAGGGCACCTGAGTAAGCCGCCTCCACCCAAGTCTTCTGGTGCCAGCACGGGAGACGTGAGTGTGCCGCCTCCCACGCCTTCCACTTCTAGTGGACAGACGGCAGCGAGAGCGCCGGGGTCATGGAGGGGACTGGTTGGGAAACCCCCACCACCTTCCAACCTGCGGCCTCCGCTGATGTCTACCAAGGGCGGAGGGAGCAGTACAAGAGGCGGGAAAAATATGGGGAGGGGCACAAACAGCGGGTGGACTGAGGAGGCTACAGCTCGTGGGGAGACTGTTGTTGCGGTGTCTCTTGATATCCGCAACGCTTTCAACAGCCTGCCCCACGAGTGCATAAAGGAGGCACTCCGCTTCCACCGGGTGCCTCCGTACCTCCGCGCCCTCGTGGAGGATTACCTGCAAGGCAGGTCCATCCTCAACGAGGGCCCGGATGGGCGCGTCCATACGTGGGCAATGGCGGCAGGTGTACCCCAGGGTTCCGTACTAGGTCCTCTTCTATGGAACCTGGGGTACAATTGGGTCCTGCGAGGCGACCTTCTTCCACGAATGAAGGTCGTCTGCTTCGCCGACGACACACTCGTCGCGGCGAGAGCTAAAATGGGGGAGGAGACGGCCCACCTTGCGTCAGTCGGCACCTCTTTGGTTGTCCGACGCATCCGCCTCTTGGGTTTGGATGTGGCCCTTGAAAAAACGAGCCCACCGGAGCTCCGAGTCCGAGTGGAGGGAGTTCGTATACCGGTCGAGGCGCATCTCAAGTACCTGGTTCTGGACCCCCGGTGGAGTTTCGAGGAGCATTTCAAGCTCCTCGCTCCACGGCTGTGTGCCGCCGCAGCCGCACTTGGACGGGTCCTCCCTAATGTGGGATGCCCAGGATCGGCGTGCCATCGGCTCTATCATGGGGTGATAAGGTCGATGGCACTATACGGAGCCCCGGTATGGGTGGAGAGCCTCTCCCTCCGTACGGTGGCCCTGCTGCGACGTCCGCAGAGGGTCTTAGCAGCCCGGGCCGTGCGAGCTTATCGCACGGTCAACCACGGCGCCGCCTGCGTTCTTGCGGGTCAAACGCCGTGGGATGTCGATGCATGCGTCCATTCGGAGGTGTATCGGCATCGGGTTGCTGTTCGAGAACGGGGTGGACGAACCGCTCCACAGGAGGTGGAGCGGGTTCGTACCCTGGCACAGAGGGAGGCTCTGCGCCAGTGGGGTGAGGCACTCGCCTTCCCAGCTGCCGGCCACCGGACGATAGAGGCGATTCGTTCGGTGTTGCAGGAGTGGGATGGGCGCCGGCAGGGCAGCGTCACATTCCGCATGGTGCAGGTTCTGACCGGGCATGGCTGCTTCGGTCACTACCTGCACCGGGTCGCCCGTCGGGAGGAAATGCCGCAGTGTTATCACTGCGACGCTCCCGACGACACTGCCAAGCACACACTATCGGTGTGCCCGGCTTGGCGACGCCAGCGCAGCGAACTCAACGCTGCGCTGGGAGGTGGAAACCTCTCGCTGCCGAGCATGGTCGTGGCCATGCTCCACGGCGAGGCTGAATGGGGGGCTGTCGCCTCCTTCTGCGAGGACGTCATCTCGCAGAAGAAGGCCGCAGAGAGGGAGCGGGAGGCTGATCCTCAAGCCGCTCCCATCCGCCGCAGACGGATAGGCAGGCGAAGGCGGGCATTCGCACAAGCGATGCCCGTCTAGTGACCCTGCCGTGGAGGCCTGCGTGCATGGTTGGCCCCGTGCACACCGCCGTAAGGCCCTCCGTCTGGGGATTGCCCTGGTGTTCTCGGGCAATCCCCCCTTGGCGATAGCCCAACCAGTTGGTCGGGCTTGCCCGGGCGCGTGGGTAGTGGAGTCGCAGTGTGGACCTTACCTAACGCGCCCAAAAGGGCAGGGAGAACACCGGGGGGTTTTAGTGGATAGGCCTGGCACCCTGCCGGGAGAGCCCCACACACGCTCGTCGTTTAGCCAACGGCGGGTACGGTGCGGTTACGCATTTCCCCCCGAGAAAAAAAAAAAAAAAGGTGGACCACAGTTAAAGTCATATTTATACCTAAGGCGGGCAAGAAGGACCAATCACAACCGAAGTCCTACAGGCCCATAAGCCTGTCATCCTTGCTTATGAAGGTCATGGAAAAGGTTATAGATATTTATATTACACGTTAGGGAAACGGTATTGACTGTAAACCCTATTCATCCTACCCAGCACGCTTACCGTTGTAACGAGGTGCTATACTCTAGATATAGTAACTCGTAGCATTTCAAATCTTATGTCTTTGACATAATTAATTTCGTCTCTCCCGTCACTCAATTGCGGACATCGAAACGTGAAAAAGTAGCGATGGCTAATTAACATAAATTAATATTTTTATCAGCACCTTTTTCTATAAATCTGACGAAATAATTTAACGAATATCATAAAATCTTAAAGGCACTTATGTGTAAGTCCTTTATTATGTTGGTAAGTTTTTATAACATATTTGTGGTCCATAGCTTATAATAGTCCATATATCTGTTTCAGAGTGCCTTTTTAATTATATTTGTAACGATGGAATAATATATGTAGGATCAGTGACACAATTCTTGGTGCATTATTTATTAACGGCCTTACTTCTTAACCACTGCACCACTGCGTCGTCGCTGAACCTACTCCTCACCGGTTACACCGTTACACCGTAGAGGCAAATCAACCGAAACGGCCCTGATCAGCTTGACTGACAGGATAGAAAAAGCGCTGGAGGACAAGAAAATTGCACTATGTGCATTTTTAGATATAGAGGGCGCATTTGACAACACACCTATAAAAATGTTAGTCAGGGGATTGGAAAACAAAAATGTAGACCCGACTACAACGGTGAGTAGAGGCAATGCTCTCCAACAGGGGAGTTAAAATATCTCTACACAAATCATCAATTGAACTTCTGTCCACAAGAGGCTGCCCGCAGGGAGGTGTCTTGTCTCCCCTCCTGTGGACTTTTGCGGTAGACAAATTATTGCACAACATGGCTGACCTCAATTTCGACACCCAAGGATACGCAGATGACCTTGTGGTGACGGTACGAGGCTTCTGCCAAAGTACAATATCTGACATTATGCAGAAAGCCCTTAATACCATAAACAACTGGTGCAGAGAAAACAGCCACTCTGTGAATGCTGATAAAACTGTTGTAATACCATTTACCAGGCGAAGACGGCTTGTAAAGCTTGTTAAGCCACGGCTAAACGGGAAAGATGTACAGTTCTCTACAGAGGTCAAATACCTGGGCATCACTCTTGACCAGAAACTGACTTGGAACTCACATCTTACCAACATAATACATAAGGCAAAAATTGCCTTAGGGGATTGCAGTCGAATGGTTGGGAACAACTGGGGCCTAAGCCCCAGAGCGGTCCTATGGCTGTACTCAACCATTGTACGCCCGACAATTACGTACGGCTCAGTGGTGTGGTACAGTACAACAAAGCCAAACAGAAAACCGCTGCAAACAGGTTAGGCAGTCTACAAAGAACTGCCTGTCTTATGGCTACAGGCGCAATTTCCACCACGCCTGGGACAGCCCTGAATGTGCTACCGCGACTCATACCTCTGGACATGTTTATTGTCAAGAAGGCGATAGCGTGTGCATACAGGATGAAGCTCAAGGCGGGTTCAAGTGTCTGTCCCTTCGACAAAGGACTCTATTAGACCTAGTCAATGAGACACCAATACTAAGCATGAACTCTGACATCATGTCTCCACGTTGCAATTTCAATAGAAACTACAAAGTGGAACTTCTCTCTAGGTATGACTGCCTAAACAAGCAAGTTACCTATGAGACAGGAAGCACCATATGGTTTATCGATGGATCCAAGATGGGTATATATAGAGAGCAGCCATTGCACAAGTTCTCACAAAGCTTGGGCAGCTTTGCCTCCATCTTCCAAGCGGAGCTTTATGCCATCTTAGAATGTGCTGAAACCAATCTTTTTTTTTTCTCGGGGGGAAATGCGTAACCGCAGCGTACCCGCCGTTGGCTAGACGGCGAGCGTGTGTGGGGCTCTACCGGCAGAGTGCCAGGCGTACCCACTAAAACCCCCCGGTGTTCTCCCTGCCCTTAAGGGCACGCTAGGTAAGGTCTACAATGCGACTCCACTATCCACGCGCCCGGGCAAGCCCGACCAACTGGTCGGCTATCGCCAAGGGGAGATTGCCCGAGAACACCAGGGCAATCCCCAGACGAAGGGCCTTACGGCGGCGTGCACGGGGCCAACCGTGCACGCAGGCCTCCACGGCAGGGTCATTAGACGGGCATCGCTTGAGCGAATGCCCGCCTTCGCCTGCCTGTCCGTCTACGGCGGATGGGAGCGGTTTGAGGATCATTCTCCCGCTCCCTCTCCGCGGCCTCCTTCTGCGAGATGACGTCCTCGCAGAAGGAGGCGACAGCCCCCCATTACGCCTCGCCGCGGAGCATGGCCACGACCATGCTCGGCAGCGAGAGGCCTCCGCCTCCCAGTGCAGCGTTGAGTTCACTGCGCTGGCGTCGCCAGGCTGAGCACACCAACAGGGTGTGCTCGGCAGTGTCGTCAGGAGCGTCGCAGTGATGACACTGCGGCGTTTCCTCCCGACGCGCGACTCGGTGCAGGTAGTGAACAAAACAACCATGTCCGGTCAGTACCTGCACCATGCGGAACGAGTGACCGCCCTGCCGGCGCCCTACCCACTCCTCCAACAACCTTGGAATCAACCTAGCCAACCGCACAATATACATAAACTCAGACAGTCAAGCAGCTTTACTGCACTGAGCAGTAACCTCGTGACCTCAAAGCTAGTGGCTGACTGTATGAACCGCTTAAACACTCTGGGACACAGGAACAGAGTAATACTTAGATGGGTTCCAGGGCATGCGGGAATCACGGGCAACGAATGTGCCGATGAGCTCGCTAGGGCTGGAGCCGAGGGAACGCAATATGGTCCTGAACCATTCTGTGGCATACCCAAAGGCCTCGCCCGTCTAACGCTTGAAACCCATTACGACAACAAGTCCTACAAGGCATGGCTACATATGCCAGGACTTAAACACTCTAAGGCACTCATAAAAGCCTATGACCGTAGTACCTGCAAACAGATCCGATGATTAAGCAGGAACAACATACGCACTTTGGTCAGAGCCCATCATGGGGTTGAGTGAGTGCAGAGAGTGCAGGGTCTACCATGAAGCAGAAGAGACGCCTATGCACTTGCTCACAAACTGTGGACCACTGATGCGTAAACTCAGCCTACATCTGGGCAAGCACTTTCTGTTACCAGATGAGGTCAAGCACCTCTCCCCCTTGAAAATACTGCACTTCTTAGAAGATGCAGGGCTTGCGGGAGAACTGTAATAGTGGCGGTCACAATAGATCACCAATAGATCTTATAGGTCGCAGTGACAAACCATAGCCGCTCATATCAATAAAAAAAATGGTAGACGTTCAATATTTATCACGATATTTGGATCATGATCCAGGATCGCGATATTTATTGATCGTGTAGGTTGTCTATGATATTGATGGACCACGATAAAGCGGGCGTACCGCCTAACTCAAAGCGATCACTCGCTATCGTTATCGTGATATTAGAACAATAGTTTTAATGTCACAGATGACATTAGAACTATTGTTCTAATGTCACAAAAGCGATAGCGAGTGCTCGCTTTGAGTTAGGCGGTACGGCCGCGGATCACAGAATTTCTAGATATTTTGAAATCCAACTCCTTGATTTGTATCGCGATATTTCTTGATAGTGTAGCCTTGTCATCAATATTTATCGCGATCCCCGTTTTCCATTTAATCGTTGCCATTTTATCACACTAACATCGACTGTTAACCATGTTTTGCTTTTCTTCTAAGAAATGTTAACATTTTAAGTCGCGCTATTTTTCACAAAGAGAACCTAACCTCAAAATGGAACGTATTAGGTTATCACACAATGCTAGCGTCAAAATGTAATGAAACGTGATGATGCTAAAATGTTTAAAATGCTGCAAATCTGCGCTTAAGTGGAACACGCCTTACGTATATTTTCCGTATCTACACATCCACAGATTAGAGAGATACTGACAGTGGTGTCAATTTTGTTTGCATTTGTTGGAATAGAATAAACTAAATTTAGTTTTAGTGCTGTCAAATCGTGTTTTTTGTTCGAAAATTTTAACTGAAAACACAATTTGACAGCACTAAAACTAAATTTAGTTTAGTTTAGGGCCGATTTTTCAATCGTCAGTTAACTTTTATCTGAGGAATAAATATGATAGTTTGACAACTATTGTATAGAAAATCTGTCAGATCGCCATATTTATTCAACAGTTAAGAGTTATCTGACAATTGAAAAATCGGCCCTTAATCGAATTAGTGCCAACAGAATTGCCACCAATGATTATGTAGGTACCATTGAGATAGACATATGGAGATGCCCCGTTAAACTGTTCTTTGATATCTTGACACGAATCTATCAAATATCGTTTTGTTTCTTTCTTACAAAAGTGAAAATACATTTGTAGAAAGAGATGCATACTGTTTCGTCTGTGGCATGTATTTTCAGCGACGTCACAAAAATTGCCTACCGTGACCAGTCCGCCATATTAAGTGCCGAACGAACGTGTGAATTTTGCTTCGGATTTTGACTATTTTCCATAATCTCGAAGTAATTTACAGTAATATTTTAACAGTGCGCCACAATAAAAGACTACAGAATGCCTTCTTGCAATATTATACAATGCAGTGCGAGAAAAAACAAAAATACACCGCAATTAACTCTTCACAAATAAGTAAACAAAATTGTGAAAAATATAATTAGGAATATGTAGTTGAGGTTTGATATTCTCATTTCATTTGCCAATTTACTTGAAGTAGCGTTCAGCAATAATATTTTTCTTTAATTGTGTAAGAATTTTTATATTTTTGATAATTTACATACATTATTAATGGGCGATAGTGAAGATACCTAAAGAGAAAATTTAATTAGTCTATCGATATATAATATTAAACAGACAGACTTACGTGCCTAAGCCTAGCTCACATGCAGTGACTAAAGTAATATCATTGGAAAGCTTAATAATTGATGAATTATTATCATTGTCAATTAATTTTAGTTTTTTAAAACCTCCATTTTTCATAATAATTGAACATATAAGGTTCCTACGACAAAGTTTGTCATAAAATTTGATTAGTAACTTACCGTACAAAACTTAAAAAAAATATTTAAATTACACCCAAATTATCCTACCTACTTGAAAGTAAGTACTTATCGCCTCCTTTAAATAATTTTTTACAAAAAAAAACTATTCCTATTTATTTTACAATAACTTTTTCTCGCACTTATTTATACAAAGAAAATACACGTCTATTGGTGTAACTTTATAGTCATACTAGCTGACTCGGCGAACTTTGTACCGCTTAAGTTAAATAGTGATCTTTAATAAGTTTTTCTTAGAATTTGCGTAGTTCCACAATTTGAAACTGCCTAAATATTTCTGAAACACGACTTTTCAATCAAATTATTACAATGTAGGTCCGTAATGTGCAGCCCCCCTAGACAAGATGTCTTTCGATAATCGCTAACGCAATCGCTAAATGGACAATGTATGAGATTTGACAATTGCGCTCGAAAGCTAAGCGAGGGCTTATTTCAAATCCCATATATTTTCCTACTAGGAGGGCTGTTCAGCTAAGATCTATTTCCCTAGATATGTCGTAGATAAGTGGATTGATGAATTTGTTTAAACTTAAATTTATCGATATTGCACAACTAATACTGAGTACATCACTAGTAAAGGTAGCCATTTATGTGCCAAAGTTTTGTAGGTAGTCACGCTGATTCTGTAGGTAGGACCGGTCCATGTATTTGTTAAGTCATTGGTAGGTACTCTGTGATACTGACGCGATCCGTGAACGTGTAGGGTCGACTGAAATCCATCAATAAATATTGAAATGGAACTCGATAAATATTGAACATCTATCATACGCCTACGAGAGCAGTGTGCAGCAGGAGCATTATGTTCCTTGATAGCAGGGTGGAGTGTATTGTATTGTATTGTAGTGGGCTCCCTTTTCCGCATTTAAACTCATATTTGGTCCATTATGCGTGTGGGATGGCCAGTTATTCTAACCAGCCCAACTCCTTCCAGAAGCACAGAAGTTTCCTGGGACTTTCACAGGCTTCAAGGAGTGACCTTGGGTTACCAAGGATTTCCGCCCGTTGTGTGGCTACTCCCATGCATTCCAGGATTACATGGGCAGCTGATTCTTGAGCGCCCAGACATCCTCTGCACAGGGGACTGTCGGTTGCGCCTAATAAGTGTAGATGTTTGTTCAGTGTGTTGTGTCCTGTTAGAGAGCCTACCACTATTCTTAGTTCCTGTAGGTCAGTCGCGGTGTTAGTGCAGATATCGCTTCCTTAGACTGTCTACATTTTGAGGTATTTGCCCAACGGGCATTATGTTTGTTTTGGGTGTATTGCCGTGTCCAGGTTTTCAGCTGACTAAAAGGGATCGGCAGCTGTGGCACAGGACCAGCCACTATGCTTTCTGAACCCCTTTTAGCCAGCTGGTCTGCAGCATCATTTCCCAACGACCCACTGTGTCCTTTAATCCATTAAAGCGTAACTCTGTTTTGTGACGCCATATGCTCTATTACTTCATGGCATTCGTTTATAAGATGGGATGTAATGGTATTACTTCCCAGTGCTTGTAGTACAGCCATGCTGTCCGTAAGAATTCGAATGTTGTAATTCTTAATGGTTCTTCTCATGACTGCGTTGGCAGCATGGGTGATGGTGACAGTCTCACATTGAAATATTGAGTTTCCATCACCCAGTGCTAATGATATGTTAATGTTGAGATCCATCGAGAATACCCCTGCGCCTGTACCCCTTTCGGTTTTTGAGCCGTCCGTGTATATGCGGACTTCATCAATTCCAGATTGATCTCGTTTGTGCTCTGAGAGCTGTATATTGTACTTCCTGTCAAATACATGTCTTTTGGGGATCCTATCACATGGTGCCGCTATGAGGGGCTGATAGTCGATCATCCTGTTCCATAACATGGTGTGATGACCCTGTTGGTAGTGCCACATTCCTAAGTGTTTTAATCTGATAGCTGCCATAGACGCCTCTTGTTGAATGTGTAAATCAAGAGGGGGCAGTCCCAGTATTACCTCTATTGCGGCGGTTGGAGTAGTCTGCATACAGCCAGTAATTGCCGAGCAGGCTAGCCTCTGGAAAGATTGCAATTTTCTAATGACGGTGTTAAGTTCGGTCCTGGGCCACCATACTATTGCACCATATGTTACAATTGGTCGTATAACGGAGATATATAGCCATAGTGTAATCTTCGGCGATAGACCCCATGTTTTCCCAAGTAGTCTTTTGCATTGCCAGAAGGTTATGCAGGCTTTATTTAATTTGTAGTCTAGATGCTTATTCCATAACAATTTACTGTCAAGTATAACGCCCAAGTACTTGACTTCATTTGTAAGGGAAAGCTCGGTTCCAAACAGTTTGGGTAACCTTAGGTTCCCTACGTTTCGTTTGTTTGTGAACATAATAAGCTCCGTTTTGGAGGGGTTCACCGTTAACTCATGGTCAATGCACCATTGTTCTACTATCTTTAGGGCAGACCTTATGAGATCACATAGGATGTTCTCGAAAAGCCCGGATACCAAGATAGTCAAGTCATCTGCATAGCCTACCGTGTACAGACCCTGATTGTTTAGTCTGCACAAGAGTTCATCCACAACTATATTCCAGAGAAGTGGTGATAACACTCCACCCTGTGGACAACCCTTGGCTACCACACCCCTTGTTGTGGTATTGACGGTAAATTGTATGGCCCTGTATCTGAGCATGCTGTCGATCCACCCTGCAATTGTAGGATCGACACTGTGCTTAGTCAGGGCTTTTGCAATGCTGTTGAATTTTGTCTTATCAAAGGCGCCTTCAATGTCAATGAAAACTCCTAAGGTTGATTGTTTCATAGATAGTCCGCTTTCAATGTAGGATACTACATCGTGTAGTGCGGATTCGGTAGATTTGCCCATACTGTAAGCATGTTGGTTGGCATGAAGTGGTACATACTTTAAACATCCATCCCTTATTTTCCTGTCGCAGAGCCTTTCTAGCCCTTTGAGTAGGAATGACGTCAGACTGATTGGTCTGAAGGACTTGGGTTGTGTGTAGTCACTTCTGCCTGGTTTTGGTATAAATACTACTTTAACTTCCCTCCATTTGTGTGGAACGTAGCGATATGCGATACAGGCCCTATAAATAGCTACTACAGGGTGGAGTGTACGCGCGCACGTGTTTATTTTACGATATTTGCGTATTTTGATATTTAATATCGTAATAAATATTGAAAAAGTACTCTGTGATTAGGGATGCAGTTTTTAAAAATATCGATATATTAATATCTATATATATATATATATATATATATATATATATATACATCCAATGAGGATCAGTACAACTATCACAAACTTGTTTAAATTAGTATTCACATTATTCTTTATGACATACGAATGGTATATGTTTTTGAATTATCGAAATCGGACCATTAGTAACCGAGATATTGAGTTTTAAACCTAGACCCGTGCGGGTGGTCAAAGCCGTGTGCCGAGAATACGCGTGACGTCATATGTTCCATCTCGTGCGTGCTCCTCGTTCGCTCACGCCTCAGTCCGCCAGGCAACGGTGTGAGTTAAGATGTTTTATTTCTGTATTTCGGTGTAATGTGTTTATATATATTATATTGTGATATTATATATCGAACTAGTTCAAATCATGCCTATGAATTACTTAAATCCTTTTGTTTTGTGATTGAATTACTGTTAAGAGGCCAATCACAAAATCGCGTCGCGCGGTAGGTACTAAATAAACAACATTTTCGGCATCGCCGACGAAGCAAAATATACTCGTATACTAAAATAGTTTTATTTTATTCATAAGAAATATAGTATCGATTTATAAACATACAAATAATACAACAGTTTAAGCAAAGGTTGAAAAATATTTTGGCATAAAAAGTACGTTTAAGTGATGGAGAACTTCGTACATAATCTGACTTGTTTCGACGGCTATTTATTATTGTTGAAATGAAGAATATTGTATCACGTAAAATTAATATTTTGATAGTTAATATTAAACCAAATTAGGTCCGCATGAGTTTTTATCTAAAACATTCTTCGGGTAAATAACTATGACTAAGTTAAAAAAATCAAAATATCGTTTTATTGTTACTGTAGATAAGAATATGAACTAGTTTTATCAAGTAGGTAAATGTTATTTATTGCAACCAACGAAAGGTATACAATTTTAACCATTAAAAACCTTAATCTGCACGTTTTTTTGTAATAGGCCTCTTAAAATGTAAGTTCAATACCTACCATTTATGTTGTGTGATAAGTATGGGTAAACTTATAGTATATCAAAATATGTTATTATATCGTATCGGACTGATCTGTCGTTTATAAATCCATTTTACATTTAAAGCTGCTACTCATATAATCAGTCGCCAAAATACGTAGAATAATATACCTACCAACCACACACACAGAAGTTAGAAACGCCTCGCTGTTAAACCTTTAACTACAACTTACAAAGTAGTTATTTCGTGTTATTGCATTTATTTCATAATGTATCTTAAATGTAAGATTTTACAATAGATACATATAAAAGTAAAAATATTATAAAAAACATAAATCAAGGATTTCACTGGCAGCGGAGTACGGCCCAAGCTACCGGTAGTTATAATTTTATTTTAATATTATTATTATTATATTAATATTTTTCGTAAAAATAGTAATAATAGTTTAACAGAACTGTTAAAGTTATTCAAAACGATAAAAATATAACTGAGGAAATTATAACGAATTCAGGCAGGACTCGAGCTACATTTTTCAAAATGTGAGTTGTTTTTGTTTGTTGACTGCCCTATAAAATCTTATCGTTATCAATAAAAATGAATTGGCTCCCTGTATCAAAATTACTGATAAATCCGCTCTATGTCTCCTGCCCCCGTAGCACGTCCACCAAAACACGATATGATAAAGCGATTTATCGCGGTGAACGGTCAAAATACGACGAAACCCTATTGTATTTTGACAGTTTACCGCGATAAACCGCTTTATCATATCGTGTTTTGGTGGACGTGCTAGGGGGGTCGGGCTCCCCTATCTTAGACGAAGCGTTTCCATCTTTCATAGACAATAAAATTCAAAATTTTTTGCAAAGTTCGGATCGCTTATCAAAAATCCACTCCCACATGGCCTTTACTATCATCAAATTTTGTCTTTTTGTCCCTAAATTCACATACATTCTGCGATGTTCTCAGCTTTGGAAGCATACTCAGCTGCTCCAAAAGTTAGACAACATCCTGAAAATCACTTTGGCATCTATTTTAAATATAAATTTAGACGAGCGAGCGTGGCTATAAGCTTCGCTCCCAGTACGATGAGGGGGCTTAGGCATTAGAGCTATCTCTAATGTGGCACTACCTGCATTCCTATCCTCCATTCATGCTACACAGTCTTTGTCAAAAAATTACTTTCAGCTTCTATTAATTGCGAAATTAGTAGCATGAGTGACGCTAGGAATGCATGGGTCTCGGCCTGCCCAAACTCTGATTTCCCGAGCAATCCCAGTTCACAGCGGCTTTGGGACGGGCCGCTCTGCGAGCTAGTACGGAAGAAGTTATTAGATACGTGCTCAAGCTTCGCAGATCGAGCCCGCCTCTTAGCCGTTGCAGAGTGGGAATCAGGTTTGTGGCTACATGCCCTCTCATCGCCTAACATTGGCACCTTGATGGATACCACAACCTTTAGAATTGCAGTATCCCTTCGCCTGGGCGCACCGTGTTGTGCTCCGCACCGCTGTCAGTGTGGCTACGCCGTGAGCCAACTTGGTCACCACAGCCTAAGCTGCGTGAAAAGTGCAGATTCCTTCGCCATACCAGCCTCAATGATATCATCCGTCAGGCTCTTACCACCGCTAACTGCCCAGCAGTTCTAGAACCAAATGGTCTGAGCCGTGACGATGGTAAGAGACCTGATGGAATGCCTCTGGTTCCCTGGAGGTTTGAGCGGCCCTTAGTGTGGGACGCTACCTGCGCCGACACTATGGCGCCATCGCACCTTCCAGGGACCCAG
Source organism: Schoenobius gigantellus (assembly GCA_963935595.1). Lineage (NCBI taxonomy): Eukaryota > Metazoa > Arthropoda > Insecta > Lepidoptera > Crambidae > Schoenobius > Schoenobius gigantellus. Next base: position 26,638,888 of record OZ012547.1, on the reverse strand, counting down.
ACTGGGTCTGGTGCCGCGGCGGAATCAGCTGAAAACCTCAAAAGGCGCAAATACAACCTTCTTGATAGTAGTTATATATTTGTGCCTTTTGAGGTAGAAACATTTGGTCCGTGGGGACCAGGGGCCCACTCTCTGTAAAAAGACATTTCATCCCGTCTTTCTGAGGCGACACGTTGCCGAAATGCCGGTATATACTTTGGCCAACCAATAAGCATTGCCATCCAACGTGGCAATGCTGCCAGCATTTTGGGGACGTTGCCCACTGGCTGCGGTTTAGTGGAATAGTTAATTTAATTTTAATTTTTGTTAAAATATATAAGTTTGTACATATACTCGTAATACTTGATTGTTATTTTAACATTTGTTTAGATGTAGTTATTGTAAATCTTATTTTTTTTTAAATATTAGTACTAACACTGCGGAATATTTTAATGTTAAATAGCTGATTGAAAAACTCGTGTATTTTCAATCATCATGTAATATGTTATATAGTATATATATTCGGATATTTATATTTACATGTTGTATATGTATATTACTCGTATATACCTTTCTAGCCTTTTCTGTGTTATGTGATACTTACGACCTAGTTTAGTACGTAGACACATGACAACCCACTAGATTTTACAAGTTGCTTAACATCTCTCATCAATCTGTTTGCCACGGAACATCACTTTGCCACGGACTTCGAATTTACTTTAGAGTTAAGTTTTCTTTTTTTCTGTTAATGGCGGGAAATCTGTATTGATTTGAATTTTCCGTCATTTGTCAATTTTGACAGATCGTTAACAGCGACCATGCTCGGTAGGAGCGCGTCTCTGAGTATAGTTGTCCGGTTGTTTTATAACCGACTTCAAAAAAGGAGGAGGTTTCTCAATTCGACCGTATATATGATTTTTAACCGACTTCTAAAAACGGACGTTTCTCAATTCGGCCGTATATATGCTTTTTTTATGTTTGTTAGCGGATAATTTCGTCGTTTATGAACTGATTTTGATGATTCTTTTTGTATTCGATAGAGAATACTCCAAGGATGGTCCCATGGTCACCAAAGTGAGGATCTTATGATTGAATCTCATACAAATCGAGGAAAACCCTTAAAGTTTTAGGTGTGTCCAACGTGTTTTGTGTGTATGTTACGCGATTACTCCGCCAATTGTGGACCGATTTTCAAAATTCCTTTTGTATTCGATAGAGTATACTCCTGGGATACTCCTCGGGTGGTCCCAAGATCACTAAAGTCAGGATCTGATGATGGGATCTTATGAAAATCGAGGGAAACCCTAATTTAATACCAGCTCACCGAAGGTGAGCTGACCTCTTAGATAAAAGCCACACGCTAAGTTTTCCGCAGTCGTACCGCAGAAAAAATGTATGGAAATAACATCAGCTTTCGACAACCTCACGCTATTTTATCCGCAACGACTGCGGAAAACTTAGCGTGTGGTTTTTGTCTAAGGGGTCTGGTGTTAAATTAGGGTTCCTATCACAAAAAAAAATTAATTCACCAAAAAGTTAAAAATAAAAAATATTTTCCAAGAAATAAAACCAGTGAAAAGTTTAAAATAATATAAGAATAGGTACAGACAACATCACACTTTTATATTGAAGTCGGTGAAAATTTTTTAAATCACTCAGAGGCATTGAATGCATTGCAGCAACCAAATCTTTTATCTCCCACTTTCATATGAATTTTTATTTCTCTGTTTCTATCAAATGATATTTTAAATTATGGCCCCCAATATCATCCGATCACGTAAGAGTATTATTCAGTAATAAACGTCAGAGCGTTTTACTAACATCAAATTCGGCGGTTGTTCGTTTGTAACTCGCTCTGACACTCTAAGGTCTTGAACTGGCCGGTTGTTTCACCCACGCGAGACGCTCGAAAGCATTGAATGGGGTTAGAGCGGAACGGGGTTAGAGCTGTCGAGCGGTTGCTTACAATGTGAAATAAGAGAGTCAGGAGACTATAACATGATGATTTATTACACAGCACACGACTTCACAATTACATTATAAGATCTTCTATTACGAAAACAACCAACTTGGTCGATGGCTATACAAGTAGAGTTTTTGAACATACAATGACATTTCTAACAACGCATGTGCCGCTGATTGTCACCAATTCGAACCTAGAATGACCATAAATTATACAACAGAGGTCAGTCTACTAGCCTTCCCTCAACAAGAGCGAAAAGTTGTACTTCGCGCGAAGGCTCTGAACGCGCTCTAGCATGGGTGTTGTAAGCGCAAAGATGGCGGCGGTCTTAGATAAAGAATGAATAGATAGGACGTGACCGTATACCCGTAAGGGACAGACATAGATGACGTCATACCTGCCTAAAGTAGATGGGTATACCAGTGTTGCTTTAAGTTTTACCCTACTTTATGTTTATAGTGGCTTTTACCACTATAAACATAAAGTAGGGTTGATTGATCTACGTATTTTTTTTGAGACATTTTAATGAGCGCCCCTCGCTCAATAATATGTCTTAAAAAATAAAAGTGGGAGGAAGTTGCGATTTTTTTTATTGAATTCTTCATTCAACCTTCGCCGCAGTCTAAAGTTATTTACACTTTTAAATAAAACTACACTTTTCGGATTTACTCGAGTATATTTCGTTTTAAAACATTTTACTATTATTTATTTAAGCTATTATGTAAACATCTTTACAAATATAAGAAAAAATATTAGGAATCATCATCCACACGCGTCCACTGCTAGACATAGGCCTCTCCAAGTGCTCGCCACTGAGCACGATCCGCGACCATTCGCTTCCAGCTTTTGCCAGCTAGGTACCTTGCGAAGATCGTCGCTCGATTAAGAATACAGCGAGCAATAATCATTGTTTTTTCTTTATCTCTGCAGTTTATTTAAAATCCAATATTTACACATTTACTAAATATTTGTGAAGATTTAGAAAATGTATAATATTAAATTTTAAATAAACATTTTCTAAAATTAGACTACTTTTTTTCCCAATCGTCTAAGCGGTTGACGCACTGGCCGTAGTTTTTTATTTGATGACCTCGCTGATTGTTTCAAACCCAGCATTTGAAGCCGCATTTTTCTCTTTCGGGGCGTATTCAAATTTGAACCGAAAACCAACACCGATGCGTCCTGAAACAATATGTATACAGGTTAAAAATAAAAGGAGGTTCCCCGAAGGAAATCTGTTAAATACAGACAAACAAGCAAATGGAAAGTCTCACTTCAAAAGAATTACCTTTGTTATTTAAAATGCTCAAAATTTTATACTTAAATATGTCAATATTAATGTAACACAGAAACTAATATGTGAGTTCCCTTTCACGTAACAAATTACCTACGAATCAAGGAAAAATAGTCGTAGCGTAACTGGTATCATTATAACCCGGCAAAATGTTATACGCGTTGGCTGTATACGTGGCCATATTGTATGGCGACATTCCTAGCTTGTTAGGTTAACAATAACCTTACTACTTAGTTTGAAATTTCATGTTTAATCCCATAATATGATTGAGAACCATAGTAGAAGGATAAAATATTGCAATATAACTTGAATCTATAATTTAAAAAATAGTTTTGGCGCTTTTTATTGACACAATTTAGTTCTTACCTGTAAAAGGTTATATTTTCCTGTTTTCTAGCACTATCACTATTACAAACTAAAACGGAGCAGTGCACCATGATTTAAATGTTCAAATAGTTCACAATTACACTAATTAAAGTGTTAAATAATTACACAGTAAGCTATAATTCACAGAACAAATTTCTTCCACGTATTTGTTTAGCACCAGACGCTGGTGATAAACAATCCCCACTACCAGTTTCACCTATATACGGTAACAAGGACAAAAAAAAATTATGCCATCTTCTTCTTTCCTTTGGCAATGTGTATAAGTTTATCTCTTTTCCTCATGTTTGACGGCTTTTATAGCCCATCTATTTCATTCTATATCTATGGCGGCGGTGGAAAATCGTAGACGCGATAACGGTTCTAGACCACATTTGTGAGCGCTAAAATCGATTTTATTTTTCAACGGAACGCAGGGTATATTAATTTGTGGTCAATTGTAAAGAAAAGTCAAAGACATTGCTCAAAAGCCTAGATGCCAAGCCAAAAATTTAAAAAAAAGTTGTCAAAGACTGTCAATGTCTTTTTTTTTGCTCAAAGAGCGAAAAAAAGTAAATAAGTACATTGGCTTCTTCGTCATTCTTAAAAACTAAATGAAATGTTTACTTGAAATTTATAGCAAACTTATTTATTAATAGAATGTATAGTTAAGAATTATGTCCGTAGTAAGTGAGCCTGTTTTATGTATCATTGTAGTGGGGTTTCATCATAAAAAAGGATGTCAGGTAAGTGTCAGCACAAATAAATCAATAATGTTTTTAATGCATTTTAGCTTTATGCGAGCCTCCATACGTTGTGAATTGATGTTAATTCAATATATTACGATAATGTTAGTCATGAAATCGCTAGGCAATATAAGGTTTTTCATTTGACAGTTTTTATTTGGACTTTTAGGTAGAACACTGTTATCCTGAGCTTGTGGCTGGTCGACCAACGGAGCTACCAACTGCCTGGAGGCATTTGCCGGCGCTTGCATTGCCAGATGGCTCACATAATTACTTATCAGACATTATATTCTTTAATTTGCCTGGCCTTAATGAACCAGAACATACAGTTTTTGGTATATCATGTTTTCGTCAAATACCTGTTGAGGTTCGTATAATTATATACAATGAAGAAAGGCAATTCCAAAAATATTTTGTATGAATATTCTGGTTCACTATTTATTTTTTATCCTTGCAAATTGTTGTGTATTTGTTATAATAAGTATACAATACACTTTTGAAAAGTGAGTTACATTTTCTGTTTTAGCAAGTTGTACAGAAAACAGAAGATATGACAAGGAGCTCTGTGCAAAAAAGTGTGTGTGTTATTTGTCGTGCTCCATTATATGGGAGGCTTGCTATTAAACTGGAGTTGGTAGTAAGAGCTTGGTTCTTGCAAGGAGATTTTTCACAGACAAAACTATTAGAAGATGCATTTAAACATCTCAATAGTTGCCCTGTACAACTGGATCAAATGCTAGAAGGTAGAAACCAATATTAAAACTACATTTTTTAAATGATTTTTTCAATTGCCAATGATCAGATAGATATTGTGATTCAGGATTACAGTTCACTTTCAGTGCACATGTTAACCATGAACATACTGGCTCTGGAATAAACATCCCATTGCTATTCAAAAAAGGTTTAAAGAGAGCATTATACTCAACGTAAGCAGTGACCTAGCTGTATCCCTGATATTGCCTTAGTCAATGGTTGGCGGTTACCACTTTTCATCAGATGATCCGTTTGCTTGTCTGCCACTTACAGCAATTTTTTAACAACCACTCACATTGTATTAGAATGTATCCATATGGTTGTAGAATTTAAATACATCTTCTCCCTTTGGAAAGTAAAAACAACAAATTTTTCTTCATGTACTTACTTTATTATGTAAACAGCTGTCAGAAATATACTAATCCTGGAATATTAATAGTATATTTCACATTATCACATAAAATTTCACTACTTTAATTTAGTCACTGCCTATTATTTTCACTAATAAATACTTTCAAACATTGCATAGTTAAACAGAAATTATGGTCTTCATTTTCAGAAACATTGAATAAACTTAATTCTAAGCTCTGGAAATAATTTAGATAAACAGGGGGTTTGGTTCTGAAAACATTTCCAATTAATCTACATTGATATTGGGACATTCCACACTCTTGAGTTATAACATGAGCACCAAATTGCATTTGTATTGTGCAGGGATTGAGTGAACCTTGATCTTAATGTGAAACACTTAATTTGAAATAAGCCCCCCTAGCAGGTCCACCAAAACACAATATGATAAAGTGATTTATCACAGTGAACTGTCAAAATACAATAGGGTTTCGTCATATTTTGATAGTTTACCGCGATAAATCGCTTTATCATATCGTGTTTTGGTGGACGTGCTACAGGGGCTGGATCCAATTGGAGCTAATAATTAGAAGTATTAGTACATTCGTGTCAGGAATTGATTGAATTTCTGATAATTTTTATCCATCAAACTAAATATTTTAAAATTTATTTGGTTTGAATACACTATTGACACACAGATGACTCACTGCATTCTTAATGTAAACATACTATAGTGTTGAAATTCAAGTGTATGGAATGTCACATAATCAATGTTTATGGGACTGGAAGAGATTAATCAGAATTTGGTTTAAGAGTAACACCCAGTTTCTGAAAGGCTGTTCAGCGATAAAATTAACTAACAAGCTGTCAATCTAATGCTAACTATGCATTGAGTTGCTGAAAGCTAAATCAACTTATCACTGTGTTAGTTGACACAGCTGTCAATTTTTTTTCAAAATTATTAAGGAAAGACCCATTTTAGATTTTCAAGATACATATGAATAAAACAAAATATATGATTTCAGCAATGTGACCGTGTCTAAAAATATTTCTCACAAGAAATCTAATTATTAAAGATAAGTAAATTTTGGCTAACCAACGTTTCGGAAACTCAAATTGATTTGACACTGCTGTTAAGATAACATGGATGTTAGTTGAACAATATTTTGATCAGCCTTTCAGAAACTGGGGGTTAGCCTTACGTTTAATGAGTTGATGTGTAAATCATTATAGGTATCTGGTAGAATTTTCCTGAAGTATCAAAATCAACAGATTTTTTATTTATTGTGATGCTAATAATATTTTTGCACAGTAAATCATTTTTGTATATTCTATTCTTTTTAGTGCCTCTTAATAACTAATCTTGATTGTGTGGTTCCTCTTAATAACTAATCATGATTGTTTAATAAGACACATCCAGTAGGGTAAATGATATATAATGAAAAAACATTGCTCTGTTAAGTACAGCATATTTATAAGTTACAGTTTATTACATTATCTAAATTTATAATATTAAATAAATAAGTTTACCTATAAAACCACAGTCATGGAACTACCATTGCTTACAATATATTAAAGACTAGCTGTGCCCGCGAACTATGTTTCGCCATATATTATTTCCCGTTTTTGCAACATTTTTCATTGATGCTCAGCTCCTATTAGTTGTAGCGTGATATTATTTAGCCTAAAGCCTTCCTCGATAAATGGACTATCCAACACAAAAAGAATTTTTCAATTTAAATCCATAGTTCCTGAGATTAGCACGTTCAACCAAACAAACAAACAAACTCTTCAGCTTTATAATATTAGTATAGATTGGATTGTAGAAATTATGTGGTGAAATTAAAAAATAAAATATGTGCACTTCTTTGATGCAGGTTTATCAGTGCAGAAATTAATAGAGAATTGGAGGCATAAAGCACTACTTCTTTTTAAGTTGCTGTTACTAAGAAGGAAGGTCCTTATTTATGGATCACCTGCTGGCAGTGTTTCAGCTGCATTGTTATCATTGCTGTCGTTATTGCCTTGTTGTTTAGAAAAAGGGCTAAACCGTGCTGCCAATGTCATGTGAGTTTTAGATGATCTAGAACAGTAACATTTTCCTTTTAAAGAATAAAGATTTTTCTTCACTTAATATCTTCAGTTTTATTAAAAAGTAATATTCTAAGTTTTATTTGTTTTTTTAGCTTGTCAAGACCACTATCCCCAATAATTGTAGATACTGATCAGAATCTAAACACTGTTGACAATAGTACTGAAATTATGGAATCTTATGTTAATGGATCTGATGAAACCGATGAGCTTTCCCAAAAGGAAAATGATAATATGCTGGAAGAAAAAGATAGAGTCAGCAGACAAAGTTTTGATGAGAATGTTCTTACTGATGTTGTTGACCGGCAGGAGTTGACATCAAGTAGAGAAAAATGCCACAGTATAGGGGAAAAATATAAATCACAAAAACCTATGCTGGATGCACAGCAAAGCCCTACAATGGCTAGAGATATGAGTGTTGATGGTCTATGCAACTTGACTGGACAAATAAACCTGGCAGAATGTGGTTTTCCTCTTTCTTTATTCCAAGATGGTTATTTATGTTTGCCATACCTATCTTTGCAATATCTAGATTTGTTGGCTGATCCAGCTGTAGAAGGATTTGTAGTAGGTGCTTCAAATGTGCTATTTAAACAAAAAAGACAATTATTTGATGTTCTTGTAGAATTAAATGAAATGAGAATAGAAACCTCTGATCTGACACTCAGAAGGCAGCTTGTTCTCAGTACTGAAGATCTCAGATTTGCAGATCATGTTGTGCGTCATGGCATGACACAGGGTGATTGTTGGATCAGAGATCAGTTCACTAGCTATTTAATATACTTACTGAGAACCTCTTTATTATCAGGTATAAAAATACTTCCTTTTCATGCTATTATAAATAAGTAAATGTTGTTTCATTACTTAATATGAAACCATTGTTTTGGATATGTCTTCTGTATTTTCATAGTAAATTTGTCTAAAATATGCAAAATAGTAAATATTTTTTTCAATGTTGGTTATTTTCTAATCAATCTTTATATTATTTTATATTTTCAGAGGGCAGTCGAGAGATAGATTCTTATAATGCCCAGTTTATGAGTGCATTCAAGTCCACTTCAGCCTATAAGCACTGGTTGAAGACAACAAACAATGGTGAAATTGAAGCATTTACAAATCTAATGCCTCTTCATCCTTTCTCTGGACAATTATCTGTGGCTGATATGAAATTAAAATTTGCACAGTAAGTATCTCTATATTATTGTCATATTTATTATTTGTTTAATGTGATGGGAGCTTCCTGGGCCGAGAAGTGGAAAACAGCCCTAACCCTGCAAATGTCAGTGGACATAATTATAATCATTATAGTAGAGGAATTCGAAGGTGATTTTATCTCAAATGAGTTTTAAGTTTTAGCAGTTGCTTGAACTTGAAGTGACTGTCAGTCTCCGCAACTTCGGTGGAGCTAGCGGTGATGGGGGTTGACAATCACCAATTTTTTTTATAAAGTTATTTTATGCCAGATCATACTTCAATAGATGTTATTTCAGTCTAAATGAAACATAAGAATTGACCATGGTGAATTATATGTCTATGTATGTAACTGTATGCTATACGGAACTGATAATCGAAATAAATGAAATCTGGACAAAAGTGCCTTATTGGTCGCACCATTCTAGAATTTGCCTTTAGCATAATAAAGTGTCATATGTAACTTAACTTCTCATTGTATTTTTAGCACTATGTCAACGACTGAGGGCGGGCGGAAGGTGACGGCGGCGGTGGCGAGTACTGGCCGTGCAGTGGCCACTACTTCGCGGGCAGTGGGCGGAGCTCTGTCTCAGGCACGCGGCGCCCTCTCTGGCTGGTGGAGCGCCCTCACAGCGCCGCAAGCTGCCGATTCTGGCATTGACTCGGCCCTAGAAGCGACCCCTCACTCGGTCAGTGATCCGGCCCCTCGGTCAGCCGACGACCTGACCCCTCGCTCTGTCAGCGACGCAACTCCTCACTCGACCCGCGACTCTGCGCCTGACGTCGGCCCCGGCGACAACAGGCGCCCCACGCCCGACCCGCCAGACAAATCCATCGAGAACGCTACGGCCAACGTGAGCAAAATTCAAGTCATATAGTCTAAAAAAAATCAGCCACAGCTATAGCTGCCTGAACTCAGTGCTTAAATGTGGGTTTGTAAGCTAGCAATTCTACCACTAAATTGTTTGTCAGTGCACATAATGCACGGAGATTTTTGTAAGCAGTAGTGGATTCCACTGATTTATATAAAACAAATCAAATCATAGGAACCAATTATCGCATCATCAAATTACATCGAGCAGACCAGACGGGCAGACCTCCAAAAGTACCGGTGATCAAACGTCTGCGGGGTGTAATGTGATATTTGAGTCTCAATTTTGAACATTATGTTACAGCACTGTCATTTCCTAATGTAGGGGTGCTTAGTTCTCGTCCTTTACACACCCACGTAATGCTCGAATCAGTACAGTAGGTACATCAGAGGAAAATACTACCGGCGAGAGAGCATCTATTATAATGACGTTTCATTATAGATGCTCTCTCGCCGGTAGTACAGCGTGCACCTTCTGTATATATAAAAAAGCTTTTAGTAACTGAGATCAGAGGCCCAATTCTACTAATAAGTTACAGCCGAATCGAAACTAAACCGTTGCGTTCGACCAATCGGAACGCCACATTATCACGTCATCGAATAGTTAAAAGGCAATATAGACTCTCCGATTGGTCGATCGCAACGGTTTAGTTTCGATTCGTGTGTAACTTATTAGTAGAATTGGGCCTCAGGTATCAACATAGAGCCCCGTAGAGCCCAAACTACTGGAGTAAGAAGCATAAAATATGGTACAGGGGTTTGTTAGCTTATGTAGGCGCCCACTAAGGAACGTTTTTCAAAATTCTCACAAAAAACAGACATCCCTACCTAAAAAATAAGGAGACTAGTGTTAGTCCTTCGCGACCACAGCTATATGAAAAACGATTTATATGGGTTTGCTATACTTTGTTTTGTGTAGTTCTTTGTAGTTGAATTGTAATCATAAAAATATACAAATTATCGTTATTTAATACCGATTAAGTCAAATGTAATGGAAATGTTTGTTGACACTCTGGTTATTATAATCATTTTATTTTAACGGCGTCATTTTCGTTTAGGGTTAATACAATTAAATGTATACAGAGGACGGAATACACCGTCTCCTTTTTACGTACTCACGCTGTCACACGTCACACAAGGGAAATGAGAAAAAAAAAAAAACGTTATGATTTACATGTTTTGCAACGTCAAATCGTTTTTTATGAGGGCTTAACTAATACAAATTAATGTGGTGATAAAATTATCTAGTCTGGTCTGGCTCAAGACAGTGATGTCACATTTTCCCCTTATTTCCTTCACTATAGTAAAACAATCCTGTCTCAGCTTATTCTTATGATTTTGGTTACATTACCAAGAGACGGTTTTTATATTACGTATTTTTGTGAGCCAATAATCTTCTTTAACAGTTGTATCGATTGGCTCTTCCCGACTAGTACTTAATGTTACCTACCTTCCGGTACTTGTATGGAATTAAAATGATAAGTCAAATTAACGCTACTTGGAGTAACCTTTTCCAAGTCTTATAACTTGTTTAAATGTATTGTGTAATTGACAAATCATTATCATTCGACTGCTATAAGTTGAACACAAGCGATGAAGACAAAAACATAGTATGTATCATCCATCATACAATAAAAATTATTGGTAAGTACTTAATATTTTTCAGTTAGTATTGTGTTTAATAAATGCACTTTATTAGAAAAATCTTATCACAAAAGACAATCCTTTATTGATCTCTAAAAATATTTTTTTTGTTTGACACCCTATTTCCTGTGTTCCTGATTAAGTAATCATTAAGTTTGACATAGTACAAGTACAACTGAGATACTTGACTGGACCACATTATAAGCTTTCTTGCGGTAACATAGACACAGATTAATATAGCTTCGCCAACCTCATTCATTCATTACAGATAAATAATTATTTTATTTTATTTTAATTGTTATTTTACATTTCAAACAGAATTACTCCATGCGACCTATAATCAGCATAAACATTTGTTACAAACATACTTGTGACCCCATTTTCTTTAAAAATGGTAAATAAAATTGATAAATCAACACAAGAAAAAGTCACCCCGAGTAGGACTTGAACTTGACGTCTTCAACATACTGCGTTAATGCTGACCATATGCCACTGAGCTCTTATTCAACCCAAGCGAAATTTCAAATAAGATCAATACATATGAAAGTTCTCGGTGACCCAAATAATCATGGCATCAACATGGCATGTTGAAGACGTAGTTTCAAATCCTACCTAGAGTGAAATTAAATCTCATAGTAATTTAATTATATTGTGTTTAAACACTTGTAAACTTGTTTCAAGATGTTAATGATACTTATTGATCATCATATATTACAAAGTGATAATATTAAATAACCTAAGAAGCCTATATATTCTGTTTATTGTTGAAATGTAGCTCAATTAACATACAAAGAATTAAACTTTTGTGAAAAAAATGAGGTGAATTAGATATGGTTAGTTATAAATGATCTCTATTTTATTTTATCGAATTTCTCATGTTTCCGAATTTTTATATGTAGCAATTATACAAATTTATATGAATGAAAACAGCAATTACGTATATATCGTGTGTTTTCATGCAGATACTGAGTGCTTTTGGTTGGCAAATGTTTTTTATTTAATTAGCATGTTTTTAAATCAGTGCGTCCGTTGCGAAGTATAAATGATTTTGATCTGTTTTTCTCAAATCTACTAGTATGTGGATAGTACAGAATGAAAAAAAAAACATATTATGTAAATGCTGTGAATAGTTAAAGATCTAGTTACAATTTTGTTTTAAATAGAGCTTAAGATAGATTTTCTATGCAATATGTTATATTTTGTAGCTGTGACTATTAATTTTAAATAAATATATAAGTGTTTGTCAGTACTAATTATTGTTCTAATCAAACACATATTTCAAAAATTGAGTTACAAAGCATCATATTCAGTCGTGGATCTATAATAGTAATAGATCTATAGTAGTAAATAAATAATATCGAAACTAAAGAACTGACAAAGCGCAGGCTGCATCGCCATCTAGCGAGCGTGCCGGGCGAACAGCGTTTCACCTCTTGCTTGATATTTCGGTTCACACCGCGAACTACAGAGTTAAGCTATGCCAGCTATTCAAACGATGCGAACGAAATATCCGACGATTCCAGCGAAGCTATTCGTTCACCTTGTTGGCGTAGCTTAGCTCATCAGGCCTCTGCACTGCGCTGTGTGAACCAAAGTATGAAGAGCTGTAATGGTGCTCGCAGTGCACCCGCCCGCCTCGCCCGCCCGCTCTCGCATTGGCAATCACTTTGGGGTTCGACGATTTAACTCAAAATGTAAAAAAAAGAATAGTATTTTTCGGGATAAGTAATATTTTTCTTGTTTCGGGAGCTGGTTGACGAAGATTTTCCAGATTTTCATAGACTCACAAAAGAGTACTTTTGAGTACTATTCCGATCGCCACTTGATGGCATTTAACGTTCCCCTTGCTCTTCCGCCGGCGCCGGCTCGCTCGCCTTGGTAGGTTAATAAATTACTAAATGAGATGAAAATGTTATTTATTAACTATTATTTTAATAACCTCGATATTCTTGACTTTCCCTGTCGCACACAGTCAGTGGAAAGATGTGTTAAATTAGTGACGGAGGCTTCTCAAAGCGTCACGGACGCTACAGCTCGGGATGGTTTCATTAGGAACAGATTAAAATCTCGCGCGGAAATGTCTAATTTTGGATACAAAAACCAGTTCCTTTTTAAAAAAGGTACTCATTGATTATTGCATGCCTTGCTTTGACTCATTGTTGTACCCTTAAATTTAATAAAAACCATTTAAACGTGTTTTTTGTATGATTTATAGTTTATGTTAAGAACCCCTAAAAATGGCAAATTTTAAACACTTCCAAGGACGGGCGGATGCCTCAAGATGACAGGCAACTTAATGATCATCGTAACCTTTGTGTCAAAACGCAACTTTTGATACCTCTTGCGTAGCCGTAGCTCAAAATTTTATATGATTTATAGTTAATGTTAGGAACCCCTAAAAGGTAGAGGCATCAATATAACAAATATTTAATTAAATTTAATGATATTGATGAGTTATTTTCAGAATAAAAGGTATGTAACGATATGTTGTAGGAGCAATGGACACTACTGAACGTAAAACAACAAAAAATCTAATAAGTGGATCTGTATGAGGTAGAAATAGAATGCACTCTTAACGAATTATCTATTAATCAACCAATGTTAAATATTATATACGATGTTAAAAATTGCTATTTTTACCAGGTAGCGTTTTTATATGTAAAAAATCGAGGCTATTGGTTGGTAGACACGACTTTTGTAAATTAATCAAAAATGTTGATATTACAATATGATCTTAGATCTGTGTTTTGTAGAAGCCCTTGCAAGTTATTTAATCTCATAAATTACATTTCTTTTCAATATGTACTATCAAATGTTAAATCAAATAAATGTACGTTATTTTATATCTTTGTGTGCAATGTGACTTATAATTTGTTTTACGTCGACATAAAGTACTGGAAAATATATAATCCGTAATATATTAACACCATGCGGTGGAAATTTATAATTTTAACGATTTTTTATAAATACTTGGCTGTTAACAAAGTTGATGTTCTATAATGTAGAAGTTTCTGTAAATATATGAAAATAAGTTATAGCAATATTTACCTATTTATTTTTTCGTCATAATCATTGTTAATATTAATAAATAATGCAAGCTATATCGATGTTTATTGTGTAACCTAACGAGCTACCGAGTAATATTATACTACCACTAGATGGGAGCGCGAGACGGCTCACACTTTTCTTTGGGGAGACACTTCTTGTGGCTGAGATCATGTTAACATGTTGAATGCCTATTTCTTTGTCGTTATCGTTATTTGAGGAACTCAGTAGTGTGTGCGCTCGGCTAGCAATGAGGATCAAGTAACGAAGCCTATGATGGGTGACTAAAAATGTAAATCTCGAGATCTCAGTGCATTGGAAGGCATGTTAAATATTGGGTCCTGCACCTGATCTGGGCGACCGCCTAACTCAAAGCGAGCACTCGCTATTGTTATCATGACATTAGAGCTATTGTTCTAATGTCACGATAGCGATAGCGAGTGATCGCTATGAGCTAGGCGGCCGCCCCCCCGGTTGTGTTCTTGTTCCCAGTGGATTATGTGAGTGAAGGAACAGAGAGTGCACTTATGTTTGCACAAAGGCTTTTACGATATCTTCTGCGCAAATGGCTAGTCTGTTGAGATTGGTCGCCATAACCAAATATTGGTTGAGTTTGACTTTAGTTGCCAAGATGTTTTATACTATCTAACCTAATAGGTCTTCTACCACTCGCTCGTTGTACTCAGAAACAGGGCTATTAAGTAAGTACCTACATACATAATAATTCAATCAGCAGGTCTATTACCGATCACATGGTTTTCAAATGATATCATTATGAAATCATAGTGCAAAACGAATAATAAGATTTTCGGTCAGATTTTTATCATTCGTTCATTATATCATGATGACATTCAAATTATGCCATTTTTATGATATTATTGGAGATCGATAATACCAAATGAAGCATTTCAGGACTTCTTTATTTCAAAATTTATACCATGTCATACGATGAAAGATTCATAATAGGCCTGCTGTATTTGTTTAATTTTTGGTACTGTCAGTTTTCGTGATTTCGCACATTTGCTAACTGCACCTACTTTTTATATTTTTCGACTATAATTGTGATATTCAGATTCTGTCTTTTATGAGATATTCTACTTCACAGATTTTAAGAAAAAAACGCATTGAATTTTGTACATACAGTGCACGCTAGTACTGTCTACATACAAGCAGACTGCCCACCTGATGGTAAAAGTACATGTACATGTTCTTGTAACTCCATAAGGACCCCAATATACATTGCCAACTTATGACATGTGCCACAGTAGCCAGGGATTTTAACTATGTTACCTTTAAACCGGAATACATAAATGTAAGCTCCGCTTTGTAGTAGAAATGTGTAAATCAACATGTATTCACGCAGGCGACTGTAGCACTGAGTCTCTTTCTGGTAAAATATAGTTATCAAAATAGGTATGGGTAAAATTCCAGATATTAACAAAAAACAATCAAATAAGAACAAAGTACGTATATTGTCATACTCTTAAAGATAATTATCACAATTTTATTTAAGGTACAGTATTTATTACGCTTAAATGCAATTACGTTCGTAATGTTTGTGATTTAAGTACCTAATCCGCTAATAGGTAGACCGTTGCATATGCATAAGTACATTCAAGTACGGAAAGATTCACCACTCCTCCGGGGGGACGGGGTCGTTGAGCGCGTCGACGCTGCGGTTCGATAAGTACGTTGGTGCTTATAGTTCAGACGGCTTCGTCGGGGTCGCTCCACGGCCAGGGGGGGCCCGCGTCGAGCGCGTCCTGTCGCCAGAGGCGCCCGCCGTCAGCCGTGCCGTGGGACAGCAGGCGCATGTTGTAGGGCTCCACCATGTTTAGGGAGGAGCCGCTGCCGAGGGCCGGACCGAGGGGCGGTTTGGGTCGCTTGCCGCAGCCCTTCTCCGCGGGCAGCACGTCGAACGCGTCGCGCGGGGAGCCCGCGTCCGTGGTGTCGGAGTGCGGGGACACGAGCGGCGCGGACTCGTCGTCGCTCGCCGACAGGTTGCACTGCAGCTCGGCGCTCGCGCTCGCCTCGTTGCGCGCGCCCTCGTGGAACGCGAGCGGCCGCGCCGGCGCACCGAACGTGATCTGACCGTCGTCGTCCTCGTTCTCCACGCTGAAGGTGACGGAGGGCGGGCCGCCGCGCCGCCAGCGGCCGCCGCCCGCCCGCGGCGCGACCTCCTCGACGTCGCTCTCCTCCTCTGAAACGAGACGCCGCTGTAGCCGAAGCCGTTGCTCACTGTTCGAGTGAATGCGTTATCTCCAGTCCAGCCGGTTGGACCATTTGGCATGAGGGCGGGCGTAAATGGCTTTTGAAAGATTTCAGTGGGCTGACGTAAAGCTCTGAATGGAAAAGCGATAAACTTCTTTGGTAAACGTTTTGCCAAAAATTCTTAATATTTATACCATGGAAAACAGAATAGATTTTCTGTACCTAACAGAATATTAAAAAGACTAATGCTTTATTAAAAAATATGTTATCGATTAATCGATGCATTAAAAATGTAGGCAAAGTTAGTTATTTCTTTTTCGTTCTATCAAGTCGTATCTCTATGTATATTACACTTGTTACACTGAATATAGGTATATCTGTACTTTGGTAACCTGCCGATACCAAGGGGAGTCTTTCGGGGCTGCAATAAAACTACTTGTAACTTTTGTATATTTATTCTCAGAATATAGTAAAAATAATAAATCACAATTTGTTAAGAACGCTAATTGTCTTTCTAAAAAATTGCTGATTGCAACACGATGTCGATCGAATGACACCCCAAGGTCGTCTTTTATAAATGTATCAACAACAATAATAATTATATAATTACCAACAAGAAGCTTCACCCCGCCGCTGACTGTTTTTGATAACAAATTCTTGACCATATAGTTGCATTTGAGACAGAAATCTCAATACCAAGGTTACTAACTTACTCAATACCATTGGCAGTATTACCGAGTCCCCTAATTAAGTTTTTATCATTTACAATCAAAATATTTAGGAATGTATATAATTAAAAATATGTATATTAGGGTATTTGACTATAAGAATAATTATTGTGTATATTTTTTTTAAAAATCAAACGAATGTCATTGAAACAATGAAATTATTAGCTGTATAAGACTAAGACAATAGACAAAACCTATTTATTAACCTTAGTAAAACGAACCTCAATAAAAATATAACAATATCTTGCTTTGTCTGGAGATCTCAAAAATTAGATTTGTCTATATTATTGAGAAGAAATGAAAACTTCTTTAGTCAAATACCCTATCGATATTTATAAAAACATTTACATGTGTAATAGATTCACTACATTCTACCGGACATTACGGATTTAAACACTTTGACTAAGTAAGTACTCCATATGTAAAGTTGAATGGCACACATTTAGTTTTTTTATTTAAATACAGTTATTACAATATCATGTTCAAATATTAGTATACACAGCCACTATTTTTAGAATGTATAACTGGAATGTGTTGCAATTTTAGTCACATACAAGGTGGAGACATAAATACGATAATAAATGATAAACCGGTCGATAAAGGGCTTCTCTGTCCTAACAGGTAAGAACAGCAGAGTTGCAGTGTCTGCTGACGATACCTATCCTATGATGTAGGAGCCAATAAAAACAATCACAATTCACAGCAAATAATCTGTTAAAATACAGGGATCTTTGACCTGTTATGTGTGCATTAGCATCCTACCGTATTATAAATATAATATTATAAATACATAAATTCCAAGAACCTTCTGGATCGTCCCTATGTCGCACACGCTAATAAAGACGGCACACAGAGCACCAGCGCAGATGTCTTTACGCTTCAATCGTGGTGGCGAACGGACAGATCAATCGCTGATCATTAGTATAAATAAGTTAGCCATAAGTTATTTTATTGTATTTTTTACCATTAAAATATAGAGATGTATTGCATGTATTGCACATGTAGTTATCGACGACCAAAAATCGTAATTGACCTGTAGATGATAGCCTACGTGTTAATAAAATCTCAGGCACTGTTATTTCATTAGAAAAGAATTATACTAGCTGTCTATATTTTATTGCATGGTGTGACTGCCTTTAAAGACGTTTGCATTTTATTTGTTTCTTGTGTTGTATGCAATTTAATGTAATTTTCACTGGTGGCCCAAATAATAAAAATATATGTATAAATTATTAAGATAAATTGGGCGTATGTATGTGTATGTGTGTAACTGCACCCACGACACAGAAGAAAATCCTAACGTGGGGCGATGTTTTTAAAAAAAAAATCGCGGATTATTTACGAGACATTTCCCATGTTTTTGGTTTTGTTGCATTTCATGCAATGACCGCGCGCCTGAAGGTATAAGAAATCTTTTATCAACACACGAAATTTATTGTCGTATAAACGTCACCTTGTTTATCAATATTATAAAAACTTGTTAAAAAACTCCAGTCGTGTTCGACATTTATTAACAGTTATATTGTCAACGAAACATGGCACGATAATACGAATATTAATAATATTTGTCTAATTGACTAAAACTTTTCTTATTTATTTACAATTTAAAAACATGTCACGCAATCGTATACGAAAAATTAATTTGTTAATACTTTAATTATTAAAACACTACTTCTGGTAATGGTGATAGATAACACATAAATAGTAATTGTATTTTATATATACGCATGCTATGCTGTTATGGTGGCCGATCAAAAATCAATCTATAGCTACAATCAACATAAACTGACAACAGTTTCACGGGTCAGTACGGCTGTGCCGTTAAATTGGAAATGATTTGAAAAAAAATAACATTTGAGTTTTGTTAGGACTACATTTGATAATAAGTGTTCATTTGTATAATTAGCATTGTGCTAGCATGTTAAGTAAACGTACTGAAGCTACACAAGCACCAAGCGATATGTCAAAATTTCAATAGAGTTCAAATTCCTACATGCATGAGTATACCTTTATCATATTGCTCTAATAGATACAATAGATAAAAAATACGAAATTTGCTTTGGTAAACACATTATTTTATGACATCATAATATCAAATATAGATTTGGATGAAATATTTTTAGAGTAGTATTACTTTTTTATAAACAGATTTTTTATAGACAGACCTAAAGTCGTTTTTGTTTAAGAAATAAATATTTTATGCTGTCGCTACTTCGCATATAGGTCGTGATTACCAATGCTGGAAAAAAAATATAAATTTCGATTTTAATATCCGTTTCAGTATCGTTCTTTACTAGTAGTTTAAGTTAGATGTTATAAGTTTATAAGCGTGCATAGCGTTTGGCTGGAGCATAGTGTGTACTAGTCTCTAAACTACTCACCGTTTGTCTAAATATTCGAAAGACACTGTACCGTTAAGAAAAACAATTTGGACTTTTATCACATTGCACTAATCACTACACTAAATATTTCAACGTTCACCATAAGAACCCTCCTATATGGATACATGCTATAAAGTATATTGTCATTAATACAAGATGATAGCGATATCATCACAGACATAGAAATAGACGTCGTGTATAGAATCACACTGAATATTATATCACTATGTCGTTAAAAGAAAAGAATTATCATTGTTATCTAACAAAATAAATATTTTCTTGACTTTATTCATTATTATTAATTAAGAGCCGTTATACCACTGCCAAGCATGTAATCAAGTGTTCAACAAATAATTGAGAAGACCACAGACTAGAAGTTCCAATATACGACTGGTGCTATCAGAAATGAAATAGTTCTACAATAAGATGTTCATTACTTTTTACGCCGCACTGTATTTCAAAGCATAGAATTAGATTCTCAAAAGAGGGTCTTGAAAGCAGTATCTATCATGTAGTTAGTTTATATAATGTTTACAATTTAGTTTATACAATGTCAACGTCTTGTAGAAAACGTGGATTTATTTACTTTTGAGGGAATAAAATAACAAAAAGGTTCCTTAACTAAATACTGTTTCAATGATAGACGCAGACGACTTGCGGCGTCCATTTCAACATAGGTCTAAAACGTTGATGGCGACGCAAAAAGATCTCTCGCAGACTTACAATTTCAAGTTGTTGCGGACTATTGAACTATTGGACAACTTAACATCGCACTTTCACATTTTAATCGGCAAACAAATTTATTTTGTTTTTCTCTTACACGCAACATGGAAACATTTGGCCTTAATGTTATCAAATATAAGTGACGATTTAATCCAAATAATATTATTGTTTCCAAATTTTTTTGGATCATCTTGGTTGTATGTGTGAGCTTTTAGACATTGTAATGCCTATGAATATTCTATGCGATCTAGACGTTTTTAGTTTGAAATTGTAAGTCAGCGGAGTCCTAAAGGCGACCGTGGACGTCTTCAGTCTTCGCTGTCGTCGTGCAGGCACACGATGTGCTCCTGAAGCTGTAGCTCACCTGATGCGGGCTCGGTCTGCAGCACGTCCTCCATCGCCTCCTCGCTCAGCGTCTGCAGCGCGCCGCATATCATCTGTTCCTCCAGAGTCACCTGCCAACGATTACGACATGCTTTACAACGTGACGTGGGGGCAGCGATGTGACCAACTATGAAATATGATCATCGCTCTCGATAACTTGCTTTGTGGTAAGGAAAGGGTATCGCCTATAGAGGATAACATTTCAATCAGGACCCCGATTCGTGGAAATCAGGAGTGTGGTGACAATACTACTAACCTATTTAATGAGTTAAAATAGAAAAATACTAGTCTTCACAACGATATTATACGAATCTATTTCAAAGAGTTGTTATGAAATAGATAGTCCCAGCCGCAGAAGTCAAAGGACATGATTATTATTTTTAATCATTTTTCGAATAGCTTACATTTTAAAATACCAGTAAAGAGCACAGGAACAAGGTATAGTTTCTTTTATGCGCTCCGGTGAACAATTTTAATGCACTACGTTGTTACTGCTAGGTTTCAGAATTTTATTCTATTTTTAGTGGCATAAAGGAATACGAAAAAAATTAAGTGCGATAATGTGAATGTATCAGTGCAGTCACATAACGGATCTTTTTATTTTGTTTTCGTTTGTACACACTTAGGTCCTGATTGAAATTTAGACTGTCATATGTTTGGAGAAACGGCCAAGGGCGACTAGAGCGACCCCCAGCAGCTATTACAACCACTGCAGATCTATTTCTGGCCGACCAAATGTCGCCAAAAACCTGTGATGATCAACTTACTCGTATTTATATCATTCCCACAGATGGCCATTAGTATTTTGGCCAGTATTTGTTTGCTTTAGTAGATGTTTCAAAGTTGTTATTTAGACGGTTTCATTTCTGATTTTGCGAATAGGAGAGGTCTAATCGTACTTTGTAGAAGACCCTTAAAGAATCCGAACAAATGGAATAGGAACATGACAAAATAAGTTGGAAGTCAGTTGTCGATTAGTGCCAAATGGTGATAGACATGCAACAACTAAATTGTTGATGTTCGAGTGTTGGTGATCGAAAATACAACATTGAATGTGTACATATAAATCTTAACTTAACTTTAAAAAACTTAGCTTTTTCACTTTAATACAGAATAATAATCAAATTCATTTAATTTTTAACTTATCTCAAAAATTATAAAAACATGCAATGCATTCAACAAGATCTATCAGAATCGCATGACAAATTCAATTCAACACTATAAAACTACAACACAAAATAATAAAAAATCAACTCTGTCCCAGGTGCATTCTAATGTAATATATCTAGTTGATATTTTATTAAATTATAACAAAAATATTTACGCATACTATATAAAATCAATATTAAATAAAATTAATTACACATTGTCTAATAATCACCTGATACTCCGCATATGGCTGTAAAATAGTATTATAAATATGTATAATTATTACTCAACAAATAAAATTATAATAGAAAGATGCTAGTACTGTTATGATTGTTGCCAATTGATAAACAAGAGTAAATTTAACGTATTTTCGGATAAAAAACTTTACTTAGTCAACCTGAGAACAAGAAGGTTTCCAAAATGTATATTCAAACATATTGCGTTAATAATATGACGTTGTGTTACCTGTTTCTCGACGTTCGACGGGCGGCTGCGTTGGTGGTCAAGCACTGGTCGAGATTTCACCGAATCAGGTTCAGATTCTGAACTTTTCTCAACAATAACTGTAAGTAAATGATTAATTCATTTTTCCTCACATATTTATTATATGTACGCGCGCGTGTATGTGTTTGTGCGTGTGTTTTATTTTAGTCCAGAATTGTTTCAAGACAGGTTTGTTGTAAGTATACTACATTGACATAGATAGATGATGATAGTCAACTTGTTCAAATTAATCACGACATTCACGACACGGTTAGCGCAGAGGTCGAGTGATCGCCTACTGCGCAACGGGTCGCGGGTTCGATTCCCGTACGGGACAAATGTTTTGTATGGCCTACAGAAATTTTTTCCGGTCTGGGTGTATGTGCATGTGATATTCTATGTTTGTAACTGCACACACGACACAGAAGAAAAATGCTAGTGTGGGGCGACGTTTTTTTAAAAAAATCACAATGAGTTTAACTCACCATTGACGGTTGGGGCGACAGTAGGCATTGAGGCTTCTAGCTCACGTAGGTTGACTACCAGCAACTTGAACAGCTCCCAATCTCCGAAAGGCAGATCAAGTATCTTTTGAAATAAATTAGTTCATTACTTCACGATCATCTCGACACATCATACGATCATTCATTATTATAATGCGCAATATAAATACAAAAGCAGATACTGGCTAATAGCATCGCGGACGTATTGGGTCATACGAGTATACCTAGTTGGAAGCAGGGAGCACAATGTTGCGCACTTGGCTTCAAACAAAATAGCTGTATATGCATCGTATTTAAAATAGGCCGACATTCTAGAAGTAAGGCGTGGAACAGTTTGCTACACTTCATTTATTTTAATTTAATAAAACGATGAATTTTATTTGCATGTGAAATTTCACAGGACTTACTTAGCAAAGTGTAAATTAGCCTTTAGGAGGACATTAGTTTTTATTTAAAGTTAAACAAAGTGTGTTAGCTTCTATCTACTCTACGTATGTGTGTATACGGACCGGGTGCAGGTCCTCCAGGCGGCAGTTGGAGAGCGCGAGGCCGCAGACGCGATGCTGCCGCAGCGCTGCGCAGGCGCCGTCACTACCCGCGCCCAGCGCCGCCCTCACCGCCCCGCACACACGCTCCACGCTCAGCGCCGACAGCCGCAGGCCGGACACGTCGCCCTACATGCAGAGTACACGTAGCCAATACGTCTTCGGCCTTATCGTTAGGCTCTATTCAGGATGAGAAGATTCCCGTGACAGGTCGAAATTATCCGTTTCAAGCCTTAAATCATTTGCCCATGGATATGGTAAGCAACAAATCGCAGTATACATTTTTTTCTGTCACATTTTGCGGGAGGCGAGGTAAACACGCATGGCACATTACGAAAATCTAGCATTCAATTACAGATACGCGCACTATGAAAATATTACCTCACTATAAAGAAACACACACACATCGACAAATTAACGTGTATCAACGCAATCGCCCGCAAATAATGCCCGTGTACAGTACACGGGCATGGGCAGGTTGAGCTACCAACGTACCATTGTATTTTTCTATCGTAACGGCATAAAAATTACTTCAAAATTGTACTTAAATAAAACACGTTTATGTATAATTTATACTTACATGTGATAGGAAACGCCATAGTCTTAAAGATTTGAGTTACTGGATAGCCTTTTGCCAGCGGAAACTGCACAATTAACCATTTTTACGAGCTCTTACTTACGATACGAAACGACACCTAATGGCAGCGGCCGCGCGTCAACTACTCGTAGTTTTATATAACGTGTATGGTCATATGGCCAACGTAAATTGGCAGAAGGTTCGCCCAGCCTCGCCATCTCCCGTCTGAATGCTCTAAGTTTCAAGCATACTAGTTTCCGTGATTTAAAATATTACGTTTTAAAAATATAACTTATCTCCTTAGGTTATTTTTATCAAAAATGCAATAATTAAATCCAGAATTAATAGAAACAAGAATATCAGTCCAGTTAAACCCTTACTAATATTATAAATGCAAAAGTAACTTTGTCTGTGTGTTACGCAATCATGCCTACTAAACTGATTTAGATGAAATTTGGTATTGACGAAGTTCGAGTCCCAGGAAAGAACATAGGATAGCTTTCATCGCAGAAATCACCCCTTAAGAGGGTGACAGTTTGTATGGGGAATCAATAACCACTGAACCGATTTAGATGAAATTTAGTATGGAGATAATTTGAATTGCGGGAAAGGATGAAGAATAGTTTTTACACGCTGACGAAATCGCGGACAAAAACTAGAAAAAATTGTGAAAAAATATTTTGTTTTTATTTTTACAAACTGGACTAATATTCTTGTTTCTATTTACTGTGGGATTAATTATTGCATTTTAGATAAAAATAACCTCAAGAGATAAGTTATATTTTTTAAACAATTTTTTTTTAAATCATGGATACTAGTATGCATGAAACAGAAAACTTTGACCTGTCACAGGAATCTTCTTATCCTGAATATACTATAGTGTCAGTGTCAGGTAGGTAATCGGGCAGTAAAGAGAGGTTTTTGTAAACAAAAAATCTCATAAGTTCGGACAAGATTAATAAAATAAGGTTTTCGCACCTGCTGACATATTAGGTAGTCTATTGTATATTTTTATAGAGAGCAAGTTCTTGAAGAGCTCATTTCAAACGGTTGGTTGGTTATATTTTGTCTTTTTCGTAAGCAATGTTTTGTCTGCATATTATCATCACGCAGTTCGTAGAAATCTTTATGACAACCCATAAATTTGCAAATTTCAAAAATGTACAAGGAGCAGGCAGGCAGTCAGGATTTTATATTTGTGAAAAAATGGTTTACAACTATCAGTTTGTTCTACGTTTGCAATAATTTAGTAAGTAATAAGTTAGCTTCTTTATTCAGTCAGGATTTTATATTTGTGAAAAAATGTGTATAAATCTTAACTTAACTTTAAAAAACTTAGCTTTTTCACTTTAATACAGAATAATAATCAAATTCATTTAATTTTTAACTTATCTCAAAAATTATAAAAACATGCAATGCATTCAACAAGATCTATCAGAATCGCATGACAAATTCAATTCAACACTATAAAACTACAACACAAAATAATAAAAAATCAACTCTGTCCCAGGTGCATTCTAATGTAATATATCTAGTTGATATTTTATTAAATTATAACAAAAATATTTACGCATACTATATAAAATCAATATTAAATAAAATTAATTACACATTGTCTAATAATCACCTGATACTCCGCATATGGCTGTAAAATAGTATTATAAATATGTATAATTATTACTCAACAAATAAAATTATAATAGAAAGATGCTAGTACTGTTATGATTGTTGCCAATTGATAAACAAGAGTAAATTTAACGTATTTTCGGATAAAAAACTTTACTTAGTCAACCTGAGAACAAGAAGGTTTCCAAAATGTATATTCAAACATATTGCGTTAATAATATGACGTTGTGTTACCTGTTTCTCGACGTTCGACGGGCGGCTGCGTTGGTGGTCAAGCACTGGTCGAGATTTCACCGAATCAGGTTCAGATTCTGAACTTTTCTCAACAATAACTGTAAGTAAATGATTAATTCATTTTTCCTCACATATTTATTATATGTACGCGCGCGTGTATGTGTTTGTGCGTGTGTTTTATTTTAGTCCAGAATTGTTTCAAGACAGGTTTGTTGTAAGTATACTACATTGACATAGATAGATGATGATAGTCAACTTGTTCAAATTAATCACGACATTCACGACACGGTTAGCGCAGAGGTCGAGTGATCGCCTACTGCGCAACGGGTCGCGGGTTCGATTCCCGTACGGGACAAATGTTTTGTATGGCCTACAGAAATTTTTTCCGGTCTGGGTGTATGTGCATGTGATATTCTATGTTTGTAACTGCACACACGACACAGAAGAAAAATGCTAGTGTGGGGCGACGTTTTTTTAAAAAAATCACAATGAGTTTAACTCACCATTGACGGTTGGGGCGACAGTAGGCATTGAGGCTTCTAGCTCACGTAGGTTGACTACCAGCAACTTGAACAGCTCCCAATCTCCGAAAGGCAGATCAAGTATCTTTTGAAATAAATTAGTTCATTACTTCACGATCATCTCGACACATCATACGATCATTCATTATTATAATGCGCAATATAAATACAAAAGCAGATACTGGCTAATAGCATCGCGGACGTATTGGGTCATACGAGTATACCTAGTTGGAAGCAGGGAGCACAATGTTGCGCACTTGGCTTCAAACAAAATAGCTGTATATGCATCGTATTTAAAATAGGCCGACATTCTAGAAGTAAGGCGTGGAACAGTTTGCTACACTTCATTTATTTTAATTTAATAAAACGATGAATTTTATTTGCATGTGAAATTTCACAGGACTTACTTAGCAAAGTGTAAATTAGCCTTTAGGAGGACATTAGTTTTTATTTAAAGTTAAACAAAGTGTGTTAGCTTCTATCTACTCTACGTATGTGTGTATACGGACCGGGTGCAGGTCCTCCAGGCGGCAGTTGGAGAGCGCGAGGCCGCAGACGCGATGCTGCCGCAGCGCTGCGCAGGCGCCGTCACTACCCGCGCCCAGCGCCGCCCTCACCGCCCCGCACACACGCTCCACGCTCAGCGCCGACAGCCGCAGGCCGGACACGTCGCCCTACATGCAGAGTACACGTAGCCAATACGTCTTCGGCCTTATCGTTAGGCTCTATTCAGGATGAGAAGATTCCCGTGACAGGTCGAAATTATCCGTTTCAAGCCTTAAATCATTTGCCCATGGATATGGTAAGCAACAAATCGCAGTATACATTTTTTTCTGTCACATTTTGCGGGAGGCGAGGTAAACACGCATGGCACATTACGAAAATCTAGCATTCAATTACAGATACGCGCACTATGAAAATATTACCTCACTATAAAGAAACACACACACATCGACAAATTAACGTGTATCAACGCAATCGCCCGCAAATAATGCCCGTGTACAGTACACGGGCATGGGCAGGTTGAGCTACCAACGTACCATTGTATTTTTCTATCGTAACGGCATAAAAATTACTTCAAAATTGTACTTAAATAAAACACGTTTATGTATAATTTATACTTACATGTGATAGGAAACGCCATAGTCTTAAAGATTTGAGTTACTGGATAGCCTTTTGCCAGCGGAAACTGCACAATTAACCATTTTTACGAGCTCTTACTTACGATACGAAACGACACCTAATGGCAGCGGCCGCGCGTCAACTACTCGTAGTTTTATATAACGTGTATGGTCATATGGCCAACGTAAATTGGCAGAAGGTTCGCCCAGCCTCGCCATCTCCCGTCTGAATGCTCTAAGTTTCAAGCATACTAGTTTCCGTGATTTAAAATATTACGTTTTAAAAATATAACTTATCTCCTTAGGTTATTTTTATCAAAAATGCAATAATTAAATCCAGAATTAATAGAAACAAGAATATCAGTCCAGTTAAACCCTTACTAATATTATAAATGCAAAAGTAACTTTGTCTGTGTGTTACGCAATCATGCCTACTAAACTGATTTAGATGAAATTTGGTATTGACGAAGTTCGAGTCCCAGGAAAGAACATAGGATAGCTTTCATCGCAGAAATCACCCCTTAAGAGGGTGACAGTTTGTATGGGGAATCAATAACCACTGAACCGATTTAGATGAAATTTAGTATGGAGATAATTTGAATTGCGGGAAAGGATGAAGAATAGTTTTTACACGCTGACGAAATCGCGGACAAAAACTAGAAAAAATTGTGAAAAAATATTTTGTTTTTATTTTTACAAACTGGACTAATATTCTTGTTTCTATTTACTGTGGGATTAATTATTGCATTTTAGATAAAAATAACCTCAAGAGATAAGTTATATTTTTTAAACAATTTTTTTTTAAATCATGGATACTAGTATGCATGAAACAGAAAACTTTGACCTGTCACAGGAATCTTCTTATCCTGAATATACTATAGTGTCAGTGTCAGGTAGGTAATCGGGCAGTAAAGAGAGGTTTTTGTAAACAAAAAATCTCATAAGTTCGGACAAGATTAATAAAATAAGGTTTTCGCACCTGCTGACATATTAGGTAGTCTATTGTATATTTTTATAGAGAGCAAGTTCTTGAAGAGCTCATTTCAAACGGTTGGTTGGTTATATTTTGTCTTTTTCGTAAGCAATGTTTTGTCTGCATATTATCATCACGCAGTTCGTAGAAATCTTTATGACAACCCATAAATTTGCAAATTTCAAAAATGTACAAGGAGCAGGCAGGCAGTCAGGATTTTATATTTGTGAAAAAATGGTTTACAACTATCAGTTTGTTCTACGTTTGCAATAATTTAGTAAGTAATAAGTTAGCTTCTTTATTCAGTCAGGATTTTATATTTGTGAAAAAATGGTTTACAACTATCAGTTTGTTCTACGTTTGCAATAATTTAGTAAGTAATAAGTTAGCTTCTTTATTGCAATAGAGATGAGTTGGGGACGTAATTATTATACTAACGCTATAATACAAACTAAGTAGTGACTTACCAGAGCTGGGAATGCAGTTCGAAGCACATTATGCGGGTTCTGCGCAGGCGCAGGGGCGGGTTGGGTGGCGTACTGCGGTGCGTACTGAGGCGTGGGGGGTAGATACCCTGGTCCATTGGCCCACCCCACCCATAAGGGCTGTGGGCTTACCGGCACTGGGGCTGTCGACTGACTGGGGGGTGATGCGCGCTGCCGGAAATTATCTAATTATTTTACTGACAAATTTTAAACAAGTGCAACGATTATTGCGTACTAGTTGTGTGATGTTATTATTATTGGTTTATAATGTGCAGTGCAAGAATGAACTTGTCGATTCAAATTCAAAAATCTTTATTCAACATAAGCCTTTACAGGTACTTATTGACGTCAAATGAAAAATAGATATTACCTATCAAACTCTATCCTTTATCCGCTAGCATAAAAGTATCTTAGACATCTATTATCGCTTTTTATCGATCATTCATTCTTCATATTATATTCTTTCGATGTAAAAAAGGACAAATATAATCTTACTTTTGTTTAAAATTATCACAACAGCTTAAATTCATCGGCGATAGACGCCACAATATAGTACAATAACATACATTTTTTTCAGAACAGCTAATGATATGTTTACCACATATTACGGTTATAAAAAAAAAACAATCAGTACCTATTACGTATAAACTCAAAAAAATTAATAGTCAACTGTATCAGTTGTCAAACATACAATCCTAAACTCTTGTATAAATTGAATTTATTGGGATGGAGTGCCCTGCATGAAATGTGACGTGTATTCGCATAAAAAGTTACAAGTAACAAATACAACCATTAAAATTGTCCGCAATGTGGTCCAAATAATCAAAGTAAACATCGATTTCCGTTACGTACGTGTTTCCTGTGGAACAGCTTTGAGTGAGGGTGACGAGAGTGCGGCGTGGCGCCCCAAGGTGCGGAAGCCACTTCCTCATCCCCGATTGACTGCATCTGCTCCTCTATGAGAACCAGAGGATCACCCATTACATGCCAGTGTAAAAACAATAACTACAGAATGACATCAAAAACAATTGACATATTATATCGATACTTGTTATACTTTCAAGCTTCTTAAAAATATTGGTTAACGAAAAAAAAATACACGCTATATGTACTCTAAACGTATAAACAAATAATGTTTTTCCTAAAGGAAAATATAAAAATTCCCAGTGGAAAAACGAAAATAACGCGGGCGAAGCCGCGAGCTTAAGGCTAGTCGCATTATAAACAAGAGAAAATGGTCTGCTTCAACTACAACCCGAAATAAAATTTTGACATATCATAAACAGGAAATGGACTGAATTAACGTTACAACAAATTTGAAGTTTTACAAACTAGCGCTTACAAAATTGAGTTGACGACTAACCTTTGATGACCTTCTTGATATAAGGATCTAGGTTGATAGTGAACGGTAGGAAGATCTTGAGATCCGCGGCGGTGAGGGTGGTGCGGTGGAAGCTCAGAAACACCTCTAGTTTGCGCTCGTCTCGATCCAACTCCATCAGGGCGCTTGCTTCGCGTATACCGCTCATCACTGGTTTCACTCTGATCGAAATTAACGATTAAAATATTAGTCCCGTTGGCATGTTACGACAAAAATATCTGAACAATTTTCCATAGTAAAATTTGTGATACATGCCGAGAGTCGGAATATGACGATCGATTCTTTATCTTTTCATATGTTTCACCAACACTAAGTTGGTACGCATAAGCGCTAATAATAAATTTATCATTATTATTTTTCAACACAGTGAACATATCCATCAAACTACTCAAGAAGGAACGGAACTACAAGCAACTCAAGTAGAAAGTGGGATCATGCAGAAAAACAATTTGATATTTATGTAAAAATCAAATGAAGGAAGGTACTATAGAAAAAAAAACATTGTGGGGTGTTATGAAATTACGACGCAAGTGAAACTTTTTTTCGCATCGTAGGCATATAAATGAAAATTTTCGGAAAATTATTCGATTTAGGGTATTAAAATCGCGTTTTCATAATAAAAACAAATAAGTAGGTAATAAAAAAACAAATTAATGAAATAAACAACCAAGCAATAAAAAAACTACTCCAGAATCGAACCACTGCCACACAGATTTAAAGTCGAAGATCTAACGCCTAGACCTATTCTGACCTATATGAAGTAGTGAAATTAAAGATCTTATGCTGTTGTGAAATGCGACATGGACGAAAAAATTGGCTCAGATGTAAAAAAAAATCAATTTATATAATATTTGAACAAAACATATGTAAATCACATCTGAGTGAATTCACAGTTCCCGCAATGTACATACAAAATGAGTTATATATTAATGAAGTAGGTTTATATTTAGATTTAATAATATTATTCTCTTTTGTAGTGTTAAAATTATTATTATTATTGCAAAGTTTTTACAGATTTAGTTACACTGTTGTATTAGACTAAAGCTCTGTAAGAATAGTGTAAGGGAAGAGAAATAAATATTATTGAGAAAAAGAAAATGTAGAGTATATTTAAAACAATCTTTTAAATAATGGATTATGAAATATAATTTATGTTGAATGTTTTAACGAGCAAACTTACTTCTCATATATATTTTTAAGCGACGTAGAATCTTCGATGTGCTCCTCGTAGGTCTCATGGTGGTAGATTATCCAGGAGGTGCGGAACGGCCACTGCTCCGTCAGATTCACCCACGAAGCCAGCTGGTACCAGTTAAACTCTATGTGGAATGCCTTTAGTAGTCGACCTATGATAACAAATATTATAAAATTATTAAATTGTTCACTGCCTGTAATGGTTTTTCAGTAAGTATAATATAGACAAATAAAATGGAGGACTAACTAGTTCCTACGATAGATTTGTGTGAAACAGCCAGAAGTCTTACTTTTGATCAAGCCATAGTACGGCTTGTAGAGTAAGGAGCCTGATCTCTGTGCAATGAGAGGTTATGAGATCTCACAAAAGGTTTGGTTACACGAGATGTTTTTAGATATCGTACACGCAGACGCGCGACTAGTTTTAAATTTCCAAGATATGTAACAAAACAATAAAAAGGAAATATCTATGTAAATAATCCACAAAAATATTTTTTATAATTTATTATTATTTTATAATAAAAATAAATGAAGTTTAACTTTTATTAACACGTCGTATTGATCTGAAATGTCACATGACGTTATAAATGGGTAAATTTCATTACTTGTAGTAGTTTTTTGTTATTTCGACAAAGCAAAAAATACGAGTACGTGTCTCGATATTTTTTATTATCTAACTGAACCCCTATTCCTCATCAGCGCCGATAGTTACCAACCAGTGGCAGTAGCAGCAAGCCTCCGTCACTACGCGTTTTTGGTACAAGATAAGCACGTACCGTTCCGCGCACACTGTAAAAAAGCAGCAGGGCTGTCGCGCTTCGCTCGGAGTATATCGTTCTGTGTGCCGCGGTCTTGGTACAGGTGTATGGCAACGTTTCGTGCGCTTGATTGTTTACCATAAGCAACAACCCTGTTACGAGGTTCAGCCCTCTCAACTATGTTCATCATCATGGGTGGTCCGATGACCAATCTCTCAATTCCACCGGAATGTTCCTGAGCACACCTGCTGTTCCACGAGACGGTTTCGCAAGATGAAACCAAGTGTTCGTGGACTTTTTCAAAGCTCGTTCGACGCCTTTTGTCTTGAATTGCGAAAGCGTCATTGATCATCGTGATCAATTAGTCATAAGTTAATATAAGTCTATTCACCAAAATTGTGATTCTTACTATTAAATTATTTTAACAAAATTGTTTTAAAAAAACACACCCTATCGCTCGAGCTCGTAGCGACGTGAAGCTTGAATTACTAATAAATAACATACGCTAACCCGTGGCGTTAAGGTGTGATTAAGCTTAGACACTCGATGATTAGTTATTTAAAATGTCATTTTTTTTCAACATCAAAGGAGTGCAACTTCTTTACGTAGTACTAATATCTAATCTGTGGTAGCGGGGATCAATCGTCAGCCCCCCTAGCATGACCACTGAAACACGATGTGATAAAGCGATATATCGATATGAACTGTTAAAAAACTTGGAGTTTTGAGCTATACTGAACTTTTGAGAACGTTTTGAATACTGAGGCCCAATTTTGCTAATAAGTTACAGCCGAATCGAAATTAAACCGTTGCGATCGACCAATCGGAGCGCGTAAATTGTCATTCAATTGTTCGATGACGTATTAAGGATAACCTGTAACTTATTAGCAGAATTGGCCCTCAGGTCTTGCTATTTTGATAATAAATGAATATCGATAAAATGTCTATGTACCTAATTACATCCAACATATTTTGACAGTTCAATTCATATCGTTTTATCATGTCATATTTCGGTGTTCACGCTACGGGGGCTGTGGTGGGTGTCAGAGATTGAAATCGTTAGATGCGCCCTTCCCTATCGAAGGGATTCCTATCTAAGCGCTCGAAAATGTGTGAACGTCGAAAAGAGTGAGCTCGCTCATTCCGTCGTAGTCTGTGGCAGAAAGCACCGAGTGTTGGACGTTAAATGCATTTTTTCTTTTCCCTAATTTCAACTGTAAAATAATGAAATATGCCTTCCTGTGCCTTTAGAAAGTGTTTTAATAACCCGAGGAATACCAACAAATCTAAGGAAATTATATTTTATGCGCAACTACCTATTTATTAATTATTTTCATCATTTCCCAAATAAATAACTTACCTAATTTGGCGTCCGGTACGTGTTTGTACGAGCGAGACCGAACAATACGTGCGTGAGCGAGATCGATTGATATACGTGTCATTGTTTTGTCGCTTAAACCAAATTAGTTTGACCCCTTGCATAGTACACCGTTAGCGATTTAGGTGTCAAATTTTAATGGCGCGTCGCGTTGTTGTGTGTGAATTTGTCATGTAGCGCACACAGACATAAAATGTAGTCACTTTTTGGAAGCGCAAGGCGCATCTAAGTGGGTCACTCACCGGTGACGTACAGCACGTTCATCAGCCGCCGCATGCTGCGCGGGTTGACGTCGCTGAAGTAGTCGTCGGTGAGCAGCACGCGGCCGACGTCCGCGGCGCCTGCGCCTGCGCCGGCGCCGGGCGCGGCCGCCCTGTGCAGCCCCGAGGCGACCGACGACGCTACCGACTGTGGTGGGCAGGTGTCACTCACCGGTGACGTACAGCACGTTCATCAGCCGCCGCATGCTGCGCGGGTTGACGTCGCTGAAGTAGTCGTCGGTGAGCAGCACGCGGCCGACGTCCGCGGCGCCTGCGCCTGCGCCGGCGCCGGGCGCGGCCGCCCTGTGCAGCCCCGAGGCGACCGACGACGCTACCGACTGTGGTGGGCAGGTGTCACTCACCGGTGACGTACAGCACGTTCATCAGCCGCCGCATGCTGCGCGGGTTGACGTCGCTGAAGTAGTCGTCGGTGAGCAGCACGCGGCCGACGTCCGCGGCGCCTGCGCCTGCGCCGGCGCCGGGCGCGGCCGCCCTGTGCAGCCCCGAGGCGACCGACGACGCCACCGACTCCGAGGGGCGCAGTCTGCGCGCGCGCGCCGCCTGCACGCTGTTGCCGGCCGCCTCCTTGCCCGGCTGGTTCTTGATGCGCTCCTGGCTCGACATCACCTCGGACGTGGACGACAAGCGGCGGGCTGACACCTGGGGAATGTGCGCGGCGAATTTGAGCTCGTCGGCTGTTTGTTTGGCATCATCCGTTTGTAGCCTTTTTTTATTATTTAACCTTTTCGTTAGAAAATTTGATTACATTACGAATTTTTTTCTTTACTTAGGGAGCCATATAACGAACATAATATATATTTTATTATTATTGAAGTGAAGGATATTGTGTCACATAAAATAAATATTTGGATGGTTGATATTTAAAAGAATCTGTAAATAAGAGCTTCCAAATTAGCCCTGCGAGCATGGACTTGTCGATCGACAAAAGCATCTGTTCTTTTCACTCCTTAGGAATATCTGTCAAATTTATCGAATTTTTCGAGTATGTCGATCTTAGCTGTCCAATTTTGTTTATCGAGAGTTCCATGCTCGCAGGCCTGGTCCGCGTGAGTTTTTGCCTAAACATGTTTGGGGAAAATAACTATAACTATGTTAAGATAATGGTAATCTACAAACATGAGGGTGTGTAAGAATTAAGGAATATATATATTTTTTGGGCGTTGAATTAAAAACAGTATGAACATATGAATGTGCCATTTTTGTGTGTGTATCGTGTTTGGGAGTTCTGGTTATTGTCTAAGAAAAAATCTATCGCGATCGCTTACAATTTGACAGTCGCATCCCATCCATTACTCCTTTATAAAAGGAAGTCGGTACAGAGTCTTATGTTCACGGCGCAATCTCTGTCAAATTAAAAGCGATCGTGATAGATTTTTTTCTTAGACAATAACCCACCAGAATCCACTATATTAGCATTGGCTTGCATGGCAACCCATAATGAAAAATTATCTTCGATATATTGTAAAAGAAACGTGTACCTAAGAACTTCAAATTAATAATAATAGTTACAGATCGCTGCAGCGAAGTGGTGAAGTCGTCAGCTCCCGTGGCCTGCAGCCTCTTAGCGGCCGTCTGCTGCGCGACCTTCACGCGGCGGAGCGCCGAGTTCTGCAGGTAGAACGGCAATTGCACCATGTTCCTCAGGTAATCCCACCCGCCGATGTTGCTCTCGGAGAACGCGCGTCGACTGTTCACTTCTACCGCCTGAATCATCCGAATAGCGTCATGCGTGTTAGCTCCCGTTTCACTGAACGGATTCAACGTTTCTTTCGGAGTATATCGTGTAGTCCTATTCAGATATTACTTAATGAATATTGTAGTAAATTTTTTCTTATCCACGAAATACAAGGCTAGCAAAACATGAAGGAATTCTTCAATACATTTTTAATTTAATTAAGCTTCTGAAGTTAATTTTATAAATATCGTACATTCACTCAAAGTTGAATTGAGTGAATTTGGATCAAGATTCGTCGGGACCAAAGAACGTATTTTATTACAATATATGTATATTAAACACGTATAATTAAAGCACATTGTATATAGTTACTATTTACGATATTAATATCATTAACTGTTTGTCGTTAAATATTTCTAACTATCTACTATTAATTGCGCACTAGCACCATCACATGTAATGTGGATTTCTACGTCAATATTCACATTAATGGTAACATTATAAAGTTAAAACTTATGATTTGAGCAATGAAACTTGGCGAGATCCGGCGACAGGCGCCGCCGTCAAACCCAAAAAAAAATAAGAAAATTAAATAATATTTATAAACAAATTAAAACTGTTCATCATATTGATAACAAATGTCTATATTTATCATTAAAATCCACTGCACTCGCTACATATCCATTCTTACGTATACATATACGTGAGTAATAATACAGATAAAATAAATACTTCACACAGAGCTACATGCATAATTATAAAAAAATATTTATTAAGAATGCCACCAATTTGAACAATCATGCAAGCACATAGTCAACCCTGACAAGGGCGCAATAAATAATATTAACGTGGGACACAAAACCTTAAACACATCAAGCCACAAGGGACACAACAAGGACAAACCGGGACGCGTAACTAACCTCCATCCAAGCAACCTGCACACATGTGAAGCATGTTAAATCTAGTTTCAATTGCTGGTGTGTCGTCATAAGTGGTTAAATATAACTACGCAGTTATTTAAAAATCGCATTACTATTTTTGTTAAAAAAAATAATGTTACTAAGGCGTTACTATAAAGATATATTGCGTAAATATGTAAAAGACAACCTGATACATTCTAATAAGCGTGTAGTGGCTTTTAATATTATTTTAACAACAACAAAATTTTTATAAATATAATTATTATTTCATAACATTTAACTCAGTTCATCTTTCATTACAGATTAACTTTTATAAATAATTATATTATATTAAATTCTATTGATATTCAAAACACATATTTCAAGTTTTTTATTATAGTATATAAAAAGTAGTACCAAGCAAATAAAGTGGAACAAAAATTCCAATCTGCGCTTAATTGCAAAAAATCTACGATTCTTAACTCACCTTGCTGATGATGTGAGGGTCTATTGCTAGCAGCAGAATGAACGGGCTCTTTGGGTCTGAGCACAGAGCGTGCACGGCATTCAGAAGCGCCAGCACTTTCTCTTGTTCACAACTGTCGAGAGCGTCCACGACCACTACTAGACGGGTCTGTTGTCCGGTAAACGCGTCCAAGCAAGACACCTGGAAAAGTGATTAAATATTTAAGAAGAGGAAAGGTTTATTTACAAGCGGCAGTATTGGCAGACTGACAGTAGTCAGTTAAAATTGAAAGATATTAAATCAAAATGCCTTTATAAGATAAAAGCTTTTGTCACTGTTTCACACGTGTATATCATATTTTATGATAAAATTCTAAAATAAGTAGGTACCTGAATAATGAATACCTATTTAATTTTTGAGATCAATATTATTATTAGAGGAAAATAATTAAAAGCGGTTGAATGCTTCCAAAGTAAATCGATTAGAGACAAACAATTGTTCCTTATTACAAAATTGTCAAAGATTTTAATTTATCAGCTTCGTTATTATTAATTCTGTTAAAAATCAATTTAAAAATTTTATCGTGACGGCCCATTAAGCGATTAACGGCCCTTCACACGAGATACACGTTTACATAATATGTTTTCATCAATGATTGCACTTAAATCTCTTCCTTGTTCTATCTCTAAGTGGTCTGTGATCAACAACCAAATTAAACAATCGGTCGCTGTGTCCAAGAATTAACGTGCATTTTTAGTTCGTCAGTCGCTCGCCTGTGGCGTTGTCATAGCGCAATCCAACGTTCCATAAAACGAATTTGCGATTTATAAGCAACTAGCTTTCCGCTCGCGACTTCGTCCGCGTTATTTTTGTTTTCCCATGGGAATTTTATATTTTCCCGTAGGAAATTTACCCCATGTCCTTCCCTGGTCTCGAACTATCCCTATACCAACTTTCATCAAAATCGGTTCAGTAGTTTCGAAGCCTATTCAATACAAACAAACAATCAAATCTTTCCTCTTTATACTATTAGTATAGATTATTGTACAATAAGCAATAAGACTGCCATGCAACCCATTCAAATGTATATAACGCTGACTTTTATCATAACTTTTTATGAAGTAGTAAAACGCAAGACCCGATGCAAGCGGCGGCCGCGGCCACAGACGCGGCCGCGTGGCCACAGTCCCCTTTGCCTCACCAATCAAAAAAGCGCACTCACCATGTGAGTGAGCGCCTGCACCTCCGGCCGCAGCGCCAGCGTGGGCGCGTCGCGTCGCAGCGCGCGCGCCAGCCTCGCGCGCGGCGGCAGCACCAGCGCGGCCAGCACGCGGCCCCACGTGTACAGGTTGGCCAGCACCACCACGCCGGCCACCGCGCACGCGCCGATCATCACGCCCTGCTGGATTTCACGCCGCCTGATCGACGACGGCCCACACTCAAGAGCCATCGGCTTACATCACCACAGCGCACAGTGCGACAGCGTTCATACAATAATAATCCTCCGAGACGATACTCGAATGTGGCGGAGAAACCCGTCCAAGACTAATAGTCACCTGCGCGCGAGATTGGTGCACGAAACGTACACTGCGCAAACACACGTGCAATCTCTATTGCTTAACTCGTCAGTCCGATAAGACGGGTAGATCAGGCGCAAGAGCCAATATTTAACGTGCCTTTCGAAGCACAAAGAAGCTCAGGATGCAGGATATCTTACATTTTTGGTGACCCATCAGGGTCCTGCCCACAGTGAACATTGCTTTCCATGCAATCGAACGCCGAAAGCAGATGCTACCGAACTGCTTCCCCGTTAAATGAATAAATGGCCTTTATTTATTTATACCTACAGTTTTACAATAGAGTGTAATAAATAAAAATTGAAAAAAATGGAAAATTAAGAGGTTTTCATACGAGTTCTAATTTAAATCTACGGATATAAATACACTTGAAGTATTTAAAAAAACAGTCAAATAGAGTGTGACTGATGCCTTACGAGAAAACGTACAGTCAAATAACCTTAGATTTGTTTTTTAGCAGTCAGGGTATATTCTAGATGTGGGTGGATCTTGTTTCCTGCATAATCAGCATAATGGTTGACATGCTGCCCGTACATACTATAGGGAGATATCTATTGAATAAATCATAATGTTTGAATAATGGCTATGAACACAATGCAGCTTACGGATTGGCTGGGTCGCTTCCAGTGTAGTACATGATGAGCGCACAAAGTCCAACAAGTATGCATATAAAGCACAGCTCGAATGTAATGATGTGAGGGACACAGCAGACGCGACGCCATCTGCGAAAAAATATTGACTTGTATAGAACTAAATTCTAACAACACATACAAATTTTATTCCCAATTTTAAGCCCTCGTATTTCCGTTAATTTTTTTTTCGAGTCAAGAATCAAGATGTTGCGAAAGGATCACATCTTTTTTTCGAGTCAAGATGTTGCGAAAGGAACTCGATACCGAATATTGTCAACATTATTTAATTAACCTATAGGTACTCACTTCCAACCAGAGGTTGATGAAACTGGCTTTGGTCTAAAGGCGCGTGCGAGTCTCGTGCAAACGCGCCCGTATTGACACTCGAGCGCTTCCGCAAGGCTAGCTATCATTTGCACCACCATCGCTTCCCCCTCCTGCCCCGCTCCACTCTTCATACCCTCAGTGAAGTGAAATCTGAAAGAGCATACCTCTTTGACTGGGAGTATTGGCATATTTTGAAGAAATCAACTTTAATAGGATGCTTGATCTGGATCCTAACCTCGTGGTAAGTGACCACGTTTGGAAATATGCTGTATAAGTAGAGAACAATTATTTAGATGCATATTTAACTCATATTCACGACATTTAGATGTTGGCTGTAAAGCCACTTTTGTATCATAATATTAGTAAAAAAAACATGAAAAAGTTTTTTTTGGCAAAATATAAATTGAGGTAAACATGTATACGAAAATACGACGTTGAAAATGTTATGAAAAAATGTCAATTCCTCTTTAACCGTAAATAAAACGTGACACAAATATGCAATTCCTACCTTATCGGTGTAGCCGGCAGAGCCCTTGGATCGTTCGGCCCAGGTGGATGGCAGAAAACTACTTGCAGCACCAATAGTAGAGATGCAAATTTTTGACCCAGCGTTGATATCAAGCCCCCAGCCCACCACCATTCATATCTGGAAATAATACAAACACTGTGGAAAATGCAAGAACTTTGCTATAATGTAAGAGTACAATATGCATAATAGAAATTATTTAAAGTTTTAAGGCCATACATGTTAAAACTGCGACTACTGTCGCATAGGCTGTAGCCACTAGGCGCGAACTTGTGGGGGTGCGATGTTAGAACACCTCCTCGTGGTGCACCCTGGGCAACCCGGCAGATTTTTTGCCGCGGGCTAAGAGTCTGACAGCTTACCCATGGAGGGCGCGTGGTGTGGCCGGGTTTAACCCGGCGGGCCACTTTACGTGGCCATGTGGGGCGTCACCTCCCCTTCTTTTTGAAGATGGGGTTGTGTCGCCTGGGGACCCGCTCGCGGGTCATGGCGCGTTGCGCCTTGTGCCGTTGCCCCTTTGGTAAGGTTGGTGCGGGTCCTTGTTGAGCTACGGCGTGTCGTTGTTCCGAGGACTGAGGCTGACCCGATCACCGTGTGGCTTCGGCACACTTGAGGGGCCCCCATGAGGGGGGCGTGGGATGGCCGAGTGCTACTCGGCGGGCCACCTCGTGTGGCCACCGTGCCCGCTTTTGCGGTGGTTTGGCGCTTTGGCGCCGCTGAGCTTCGGCTCGTGTGCGCGGCGGTGGATCCAGTGGGGTCTGCCGTCGGGCAAGCCCGTTACCCCGCACTGAGCGGGGCCGGGGGCCTGGCGCACTGAGAGTCGGGCCGTGTGGAAGAAAACCACAGTAAAAAATTACCACCCGGAGTATGCCCCGGGAACTCATCTCCATCTTGGAGAGGGCGTGAGGGGCCCGCCATTGGTGGGCAGGTGCCGCGGACGGGGTTATGGTCGGTCCGTAAGGGTTCCCACGACCCCGTTCGGCAGCGGCGCGTCCTTTGGACGTGGCTGCGCCAGGCGCCAAAGAGGGCATATCGAGGGGTTTAGTGGGTAGTCGCTCGCTGCGGAGTCCCACACACCCTTGTCCCTGCGGGGGCTTGGACGGTGCGCAAACGCATTCCCCTCGTAAAAAAAGGCACGATTGGGATGATGACTGAATTCTAATTTTCATGTCTCGTCATAAAATATTAAAATACCGTAGAAAAAGATGCAATCATGTGAAGTTGGAATTAAAATCGGCTTAGAAATACATTAGATACAAGCATTTTAAGCTGTTAATTTGGAAGCGATTAGACAGAGAGATCCGACATCAACCGTGACGTCATTGTTGAGTACGGCCCTATATACTCCACGTAAATTGCCGTTTTGCTAGAAAGAGATGGAGAAAAATCATACCTTATATATTGGTTGTTTTTATAGTAATTCAAAAACCGATTTTTTTCTTTCTTTTTATTATATGAATGAGCTTCTATTAAAGAATTTTTTTTTCATTCATCTAGCCTATTGGGAAAGTGGGAAGAAAATCCCAAAGAATGCAGCCAAAAAAATTCATATAGTATTCCTGCGCATTGAGTGAGGTAGTCAGAGCTCAGTTAATGTTGACTTGACTTTAAATAATGTACAAATATCTATCTAATTTAAGATCAGTAATTGTGCTAGAGTGTAAAACTTTAAATTTCATATGCCTGTCGAAAGCTCGTATTATGTTCCAACGACTTGGCACCGTGTCAAAAACCACAAGGTTGGTAAATTACAAAATTATCTAAATGTCATTAACACGAAACGGGGTAGCGAATATTAAGATAATAAACAACAGATGTGCAGAGCGGATGCAGTCCGCTAATGAAAATTCATTATATCAGTATTGACATTGGAAAATAATAACAATTTGGCATGATTACAAATCAACAAATAAGAATCAACAGTATTGCTATATTTATACACAAAAAAAGAGCACCATACTTGTTTTTGAGACAAATTCGTACCTACAGTTAGCTACATTTCACACACACTGTTTTTTCGTTCAGAATGTCTCTCGTACGTTCAGCACTTTGTTGAGTAATCAATAATAGTCATTACTCATTATAATCGAGCTGAATGAGATAGCAATACATTCTCTTGAGCCACTCAGATGAAAAACCAAACATGTGCGGCAATTAACCGAGAGCACCGCAAAGAGTCCTAATCGTGTTTGCTTGAGTGACTCGCCACATGACGAATTGTTCGGCCAGAGTATCCAAACAACGCGACACGAATTTTCACGCGATGATGTGTCCGTTACAACAATTGCCACTGACTTTGACACTAAGAACGTCTTTAGGGCACTTTCAATATACTCGTAGACGTTTTTTGTCGAACTGTTGCGGCGACGTTATTGTCCTGTTTCAGACTACTCTCCCCACTCTCGGCAGTAACCTGGCCGACAGCAGCCACAGAAGGTAGAGCGCGACTGCCGTGCCCACGAGCCCGATTCCCCCGCTGT
Organism: Schoenobius gigantellus; assembly: GCA_963935595.1. Lineage (NCBI taxonomy): Eukaryota > Metazoa > Arthropoda > Insecta > Lepidoptera > Crambidae > Schoenobius > Schoenobius gigantellus. The sequence goes on along the minus strand of OZ012547.1, from coordinate 26,596,382 downwards.
CGGCACTCACGTGCACGACTTCCTCGATGTCGGCACTTACCTGGTAGGGAGCAGCCATAGCGGGTAGAGCGCAGTTACGGGTGTGGTGCCCACGAGTACAACTCCCCTAGCTGTCGGCACTCACGAGTATGACTCCCCCGCTGTTAGCACTCACCTGGTGAACAGCAGTCACAACAGGTAGAGCGCGGCTGCGGTTACGTCACCCACGAGCACGATTCCTCTAACTGTCGGCACTGACGAGCATGATTTCCCTGTTTTCGGCACTCACCTGATGGAGAGCAGCCACAGCAGGTAGAGTGCGGCTGCGGTCGCGTCGCCCACGCGCACCAAATCCGCGCCACATCCCGGACACTCCATATAACGTTCGCAAATCATTAACTTATTACCACTAGTTAAGCAAATGATGTTTGTACACGCTCAACTGTGTGCGTGGAATCTAGTAGGGCTGAGTGCGTGGTTATCAATCGAAATGACGCGAGAAGTGCAGCGACTGCCTTCTCTTTTACCCGCATAGCACTATCTCTGTTATCGGAGGCGCTCGCGTCTACCCGGTGAACGTGAAGTCTCGCCCCGCCCGAGCGAACGCGCGCGCCCTTGTTTAAGTGTCGGGGTGGGGTCAGGTAATTGAAATGAGTGCGGGGAGGTGAGTGGCCGTTCTGTATGGAGTACTATTATACACGGTTATTTTTTTATCATCCTGGAAAATTTTAGGGACGCTTCAGGACACATCCATTATTATATACAGGATGGATTTTTGAGATGGGATTTAAAGGGCAGGTACATTAACCGTTATAGTTACAAGAAAACATTGTTAGGCAACCATCCATAACTTTTTAAGATATTCTGATCTGCATTCACAGATTTTGGAAAAAAGTTACAGTCAACAAAAAAATGCTGAAATAGCAGAAAATTTTTTTATGCCTATCGATCCTATTTCATGTAGGGATCAAAAGACTCTATGGGACCTTATGTATAAAATAAAATAAAATAAAATAAAAAATAATAAAAAAAAATATAAAAAATTATAACAAAATCTCTAAAAATGCTGCTCTCAACTAGTGCAGCATTTTTTAGATTTTTTAGAAAATTATTATAAAATTGAGTTATTTTTTTTATTCCTAATTAAAATCATTCTAATACCATGTCGTGAAGCGTCCCTTAAAATTTTCCAGGGTGATAAAAAAAAACCGTGTATATTCTGTGCGCGCGCTGTCACTCACCTGGTGGGGAGCAGCCACAGCTGTCACTCACCTGGTGGAGAGCAGCCACAGCTGTCACTCACCTGGTGGAGAGCAGCCACAGCTGTCACTCACCTGGTGGAGAGCAGCCACAGCTGTCACTCACCTGGTGGAGAGCAGCCACAGCAGGTAGAGCGCGAGCGCGAGCGCGGCGAAGAGCGCGGCGGCGCTGGCGGCGGCGAGGGGCGCGCGCGCGCCGCCCAGCGCGGCCGCCGCGCCCGCCGCCAGCGCCGCGTGCCACGCGCCCCACCACACCGCCCACGACCACGACCACCCGCTCTCGCTCCACTGCCGCGCGAAGTTCTTCATCTCCTCTGCGGACGAGACAGGCCATTGACATAATTATGCATGATTCGTCGAAAAAAGATTATCGTGTCGTATGCGGTTTTTTTGCACTCCGCACTTACAATCCGCACTGGGCCAGCGTGGTTGACCAAGGCCTAATCACCCTAACATTGGGTAGGCTCGAGCCCCTCGGTGGGGACGTATATGAGCTGCGATAATGAAAAAAAAACTCGGTAAGTAAAATGCTTTCATTATATTTTAAACTTCGCTTATTTTAATCTCATCATTAAAAAAATTAATCACTATGTATTGGTGCTTGGCAATAAATTCGAGAACGTCTAAAAACAATTTGACAATTTTTAAAAACAATCTGGGAATTGTTATTCAAATTTCCCAGGATAATGAAAAAAAAAAACACAATTTTTCATTTGTTTTTCTTCCTTCTAGCTACTATTACATTTTAATCAAATATTGACAATTATTAACAAAAGATTTTTACACAACGATATCTACTAAAGAAACCTCTTAACACAATTACATATTAGTCTTCTAAATGTGTTGCAAAAAATTGCTTTTATACTTACTGCTGACATTCACACAAAGTAATATCGGCAAATTGAGTGTTCTTTTGTCAATTATAAAAATAATAAAGAAAAATAATGCTTGAAAATATTATCAAACGTTGTCAAATGTAAAACCTAACCCAACAGACTATATTCATCGCATCATGACCGAAACGCTCTGCTTCATTCATAAATTGACTCAAAACGTATTCTGATAATTCGTTAGCATAAACAGTACAAATATATAAAAAATACACACAAACGTCTTTTAATGCGTTTGTCAAGCCATTAATTGTTAAAAATGAAAACAAAAATTACACCAAAGTACATTAACGAAGCAAAAAATACATCAAAAACGTAAAATCTATAAAATTACCAATAAAAACTACAACTTACCTTTAAGTTTATTAAGTAAAAACGATTTCCCCGATCCCCATCGAGCGTACAGCCCCACTGTTATGGGTACGGAGAGGCTCGGCTCCGACAACATATCAGCTAACGCCGCACTATACAACTCGTAACCTAGCATATTCTCATTGTCTTCATTGGTATTCAGTTTGCGAGCACCGAATATTTGCCCTAGTATTGTCTTGTTGTAGCTCATGTCTATATTATAAGGCGTTTCGTTCAATTTGTTAGGCTTATACAATAATTGACTATTCTTTGGATTCCTCAGAAGAATTTCAACTATTTGCTGAAACAAAAAATATAGAAGTATAAAAAGCTCATCCCGATAATGATGACGTGTCCTAAGGCATATAATGGCCATACAGAAACATTGAATAAATATTTACATATAAAAAAATAGTTACGATAGAGATTTACCAATACACAATGTGTTACAGAAATAACACACATTCTAAAATTAATTTGACTGAAAAAATAATTAATAGTACATTACTGCAGAGGCCGGGATAGGGATTGCCGGACGAGTAATGCTTTCAGCTTGACAATAATTACGAGTCCGGCAATCCCATTCCCGCCGAGGTATGTATAGTGCTTTTCTCAATAATTGCGAGGAAATAATGAAAGACGTAATACTGGAATTAATTATGAAATTCAGTGTAATAATAATAACATATAACTAAAAACCTTTCATTAAAATAATTATTGTTTAATGTTGTCTATTTATTCAAATATTTATAATTGCCGTGATCTTCGTATAATTTAGCTTTATGATCTGTAAATAAGACAATAATAGGTACCTAATAATAATAAGCTTCCTCTCTCTTGTTAAGCGATTGCGTGCCCAACGGGTCCTTAATGATCTTATTTTTTGTGAACCACCTATTTTACTCATTATGGTATGCATAAAAGATTTTGAATTGAATTGGAAACAAATTTTATTTTATTTTATTTATTTGATACACAAAACAGAATATAATCAAACATTGAATAATTAAAGCATGTACAAAATAGCGGACTAGACTATATCCCTAAACATGTGTATACATCATGATTCAAAGTAGAGCGGTACAGTATTAGCAGTGTAGGAATTCTAAAGTTGACAGTAGTTGTTATATGTATATAAAAAAAAAAAGGCCAAAGATTAACCATGAAGCAATTACAAATTTAAAAATACATGTCTGACATTAAATTCAAATTTAGAAAGTTTTTGTCCAAAGATGTCAATTGTTTTGTGATGAGTTTTAGAGATTGCATTGTATTGACGACACATCCTGACAAGTGGGTTATAGAAGGAGGTATTATTTTTAAATACTTGCAGCGAGAAAACATTAGCGAAGCCGTGACGAGCTCGGGGCTTAATGTTTATGTTAATATTTGATAAAATAGATGGAGAGTCAATTAATGAATGAACAATTTTATACAATATGACAAAATCAGTATATGAGCGGCGAGCTTTGAGTGTTTGTAATTTAAATTTCTTTAGTCTCTCTGTATATGATTTTTGCGTGCGATTTAAGCCTTGTCTAAAGCACAAGATTCCCAAGCATTTTTTTTGAACTCGCTCAATGCGTTCACTGTGTATTTCATAGTGAGGTGACCAAATGACTGAGTTATACTCCAGTATACTGCGAATCAAAGCAAAATAAAGCACTAAAAATGTTCTAGGATTGTGAAAATGTTTGGTATTACGGGAAATGAAACCTATAAGTTTGGTACTTTTATTAATAATATAATCGTAATGGTCTCTAAACGTGAATTTTTCATCCAAAATAACTCCAAGATCCCGAATAACGTGTTTTCTTTCAAGTCTGTTATTGTCAATCGTATAGTCATAGGTTAATTTCTGGTGTTTTGATGTAAAAGATATTATATAACATTTATTAATATTTAATAACATGTTATTTGCTAAACACCATCCACTCAAAGTACGCAAATCGGCCTGTAGACTATCATAACCTTTGCTATTGTGTATTTCTGTGTAAAGCTTAAGGTCATCTGCATACAACAAACATGGGTTGACAAATTTCTCAATGAGATCATTAATAAAAGCATTGAAAAGCAGCGGGCCAAGATGGGAACCTTGCGGGACTCCAGAAGTTACATGAATTGGTGTAGAAAGAAAACCTTTAATTGCAACAAGTTGGCTACGGTTGGTAAGATATGATTCAAGCCAACGTAACAAATTGCCGTGAATACCAAACTGCGATTCCAATTTATAGATTAAAATATCATGACAAACTCTATCAAAAGCCTTGGCAAAATCTGTATATATACAATCCACTTCAACTCTTTTTGCAATTGCACTACAAATATAGTTTTTAAATTCTAAAAGGTTGGAGGTGGTGGAACGATTACGGACAAAACCATGCTGCAACGGAGATATCAGGTGCTTCATATGGTAATAGAGAGTATCATGTATCAATGATTCAAAAAGTTTGCCCAGGCATGACAAAATACTAATGGGACGATAGTTTTCACAATGGGCTCTGTCACCTGTCTTATATATAGGGATTATGTGAGCAGTTTTCCATAAAGTTGGAAAAACTCCAGTTTGCAGTGACCGATTAAAAATAATAAAAAGGGGTTCACTTAGTTCCATTCCACAGTTTTTTATTACAAGGGGAGGAATGCCATCTGGACCCGCCCCCTTACCTGAATCAAGCTTGTCAATTTTACGTATAATTTGATCGCGACTAACAACTACACTGCTCATAGAGATTGTTGTTTTGCTTTCAGTAGCATCAGGAATACTAGAAGTTATATTTGTATTTTGAAAAACTGAGCCAAAGTGATTAGAAAAAAGTTCTGAAATTACTTGCTGGTCAGAAGATATTAAGTGCCCATATTTCATAGTACGTGGAATCAAGTCCGAACCTTTTTTGCTCTTGACATATCGCCAAAATTGCTTAATATTATTTGTTTCAATTGATGATTCTACCGATTCAATGTAGATTTTGTAGTCACGATCAATTAATTTTTTGCATCTGGATCTCATCATACAAAATTCGTCATAATCACGAGGATTTTTAAATTTTTTATAACGACGATGGATAACTGACTTCTCTTTAAGAGAACGTATCAAAGCCGGAGAAAACCACACAGGTAAGCTGTCGGAATGTTTTTTTGTTATTGGAGTGTTTTTTGAAAGTATGTTATTGAGGATAGTGTAGAACTTATCAATTAATATATCAACATCGGTCTCATCTAAAATTTCACCCCAATTTACGACCTTAAGATCAGCTTTAATTTGAACGAAATTACTTTTTCTAAAATTAAGTCGAGGTTTAGTTTTCGGTTTTAATGGTTTAGTTGCTGTGGCCTGAGATTCACATTTTACAACCAAGGGTGGATGGTATCGGTCTATTTTGCTAATTGCCTCAGTGTCACGCACTTGTACGTTTGTTAGAGTGGATAAAATAAGATCCAAGAATCTCCCATACTTATTAGGTACACTATTGTATTGGTATAAGTTACATAAGCTTATATTTTCTATCAGGAGATCAGCTTTTTCTCCCTGAGGACTGCTAGGTATTAGCACATCAGAGGTCAAAGATTTCGTCCAAGTAATGTCAGGAGTGTTAAAGTCGCCAATACAAAGAAACTCATCTTTTTCATGACTCTGTACAATATTTTGAACATTAGTGTAAAACTCATCCAAATCTGCAATTGACAGATGTGGTGGAAGATAACACAGACATATATTAATTCTTCTATCACAACTCTTCCTAGGTATCATGCTAATCCAGATATCCTCAAAGTGGGACTCCCAAGAAGTCTGTCTGACAAAATTTAAATCTTTTTTTATTGAGATTAAAACGCCACCGCCATCTTTTTTGTTGATTTTAGTTGTATGTCTATCGCGTCTTAGAACAACATATCGTGCGTCAAACACCTCAGAATCGAAAACTCCATCATTAAAATTTGTCTCGCATAAACAAATCAAATCATAGTTATTTTTAATAACATTAAGGTACACATCTTCAGTTTTAGACCTAATACGGTTAACATTTTGATAATAAATTAACATTAAAACTACCAGTAACATCTAAAAAGAAGTATCTACAAAAATAATATGAATAAAAACTAACAAACATAGCTACAAACAGACACTAATTTAAGTTAATATATTTAACATATCTAAGTTTTTTATTAGTATGCAAGTAGCACCATCGTCCTTGCGCACATATACTCGACCGTATTTCACCCAAACATATTTATATTCCTTTTCCTTAGCAATTTTTCTCGCTGCAGCGTGGAGAGTTTTACATTCCGGAGAGAGATGTTCCATAACATATATTTTTTGTTTTTCGCAGGTAAGTCCAAGATGTGACGAGTTTAATGTGTCGTTTTTGTGAGATCTATTGTAACGGTAACATGCTGATAGTACTGTATCTTTAAGGCGGGGATTAATTAGAGTAACAAGTATGTTTCTAGGTCTTTCAGAGGAAGTGTTAATTTTGGCGACTCTTCGACATGAATGGATCTGATCTGGAGTTATTTCTAAAGATAAAGCTTTACAGAGGTTGTTGAAGATTTCCACGGGGTTTTCATTTCTGCTTTCAGGTACAGCTTGTATTTCCAGATTTTGGCTACGGGTCATTCTTTCCATGGAAGATATGCGTGTGCTTAATAAACCATGATCTTTACGTAAGTTTGATAATTCGCTTTCTAAATTTTTTATGGTACGGGATTTTTCTTCAAGTTCGCGTGTTAAAGAGGACTGCTGGTCACATATAAAATCAGTAGTGACTGTAAATTCATCTTTCAATTGCTGCACTGTAGCATCAATTTCATTGTGAACCATTGTTTTAACATCATCCTTTAGAGCCTGACGGAAATCCTTCATAAATGTGGAAAGTGTACTATTCAGTTTCTGGTCCAATAAGGCGCTAATCTTCTCCATGGTCACGGAATTGTTACCAGAATTAGGAGTAGGAGAGCACAGTAATAGAGATGGCTGAGGCACAGTTGGCTCAGTACAATCATAGGACATATTCATTGACTCCTCTTCAGCGACTGGAAGTTGACCATGACGCACTGGTGTATTTTCATTTCGCCTGTTGGAACGCTTAGTGATATTAGAGCATGACGGGCATATCCACTTTTTAAAATATTCAGTCGAAAACGCGCGGAACTGGTCATTTGTAATGCTCAAGCATTCGTTATGGTAGTAAAGGTGACAGTGATTACATTGTAAGTGTCGCTTGGAATTCAATTTTTTATTACAAGCTGAGCAGTTCATATTAAAAGTCACTTTGATAGAAAAAATAAAAATAAAATGAAGAAAATAAAAACAAAACAAAAAAACAAAAATTATAACAAAAAAAAAAACACCGTATCGTAGGTTCGAACCGCAAACTCTTGATTAAAAGTCGCGTATCGTAACCCCTGCGCCAAAGAACGCTAGTTATTGATGACGAAATTTCGATGTTATAATACAGTCTGACAACCGAGTGAATTGTTGATATCGTGGACACCTGAATTTATATGCAACTGCCCGCACAGTTCACAAAAACAATTCGTTCAAGCCACAATTTAGACACTGATTTTATCCATTATTAGAATCAAATTCACTTTCTAATTGATTCACGTTATAGCGTGCGGTAATGTGCGTAGTTTGGTATAACTTGACACTGTACTTCGCTAGGTTTATCACTGTTTACGATTTTATAATGCGAGGTTTAATAAAGCGTGTCCGCTCTGTGCAACTGTGTTGTTTATATATGAGTAAAAAAACAAATCAAGCAATTAATTAATTAATTCTAGTAGCCTAGCATTTAATAATACTTTTTAATTTTCAATTAGTGCAAAGGAAACAAAGCCCATACAGCCCAATCATATTTTACGCAAAAAATGTAATACCGCTGATTAAGACTTTTTTCTCTCGCAACGAAAATTAAGCATATTTTCGTGTGATTTCATACCAAACATTTTAATAAAATTGTTGTCATATTCAAAATGCTTACAACGTGTCTCATAATAACTCCCCATAAAAATTACAATATTTATTTAACCGAAAAGAATGTGTCAACTTTAATAACTTGTCATATCAATCGAATTTAATTGTCAAATTTTTGAAAATTCAGTTTTAGAACAGTTTTAGGTTGGCACTTTTGAGAGTTTAAATAAAATAATATACCTATTATAATTTTTATGGGGAGATATAAGACACGTTGTATATGCTCGAAGAGTGCATTTTTATAATGTGGTAACAATTGGCTGTATGACAAGTTACATAATTCAAGTTATAGATAATAAAAAACATTGGAGCAGCGGCCAAAAATGAATTTTCATACTTACTTTCTTGGCCTAGGCCGGGAAAGTAATGCATGAGCCAAGAATTGCAAACTTCGTGTCTTCTTTTTAGTACAATAATGCCTACATTTCCAAGCATGTTTGAGAAGAAATAATTTAATCACACTTGCCTGTCCAGCCAACATTTTATGCAAAGGTTATAAGTTATTTTTAAAGGCAGAGTTTAGCGGCCTGCGTTATTTCTATTAGCAGCAGCTGTTTAGGTCATTCACACGTCAGGCTCTACTCGACCGCGTAGTGCGCAGATTACGCGTCGTGCGTAGACTACGCGTCATGCGTAGACCACATTCAAATTCATTCATTTCAGGGTGAGCTTTATTTCTGTTACACGTCGTATCTATCTACACATACTGCATTCTCATGAGTAAGAAAATAGTTCAATTCAACACGGTGTAACTTTTAAAGCTGATAATTAAGATTGACAACATTTCAATAAAAAATATTCAGATTCTGAAGAAAAATTTTTTTGAAAGAATTTATTACTCGCTAAATTAAGGGATATTTCAAATGGTCCAAAAATGGGCAGCATGGGATTTCTAACAGAACGTCTTTGTATTCCTTTATGAAACTAAAGTATTTGTAGTTATGGCATCTTAAGCGTTAATTTTTTTCTGTAGAGGCAATGGAATTAGCCTTCGAAAATCCTATGGCTGCACTTACACAATTTTAGAAGGAATTTAAAATTATGGAAAATTACAAAATACGTGTTGAATATTTTAACGTTTTTTTTTCATGAGCGCTCCACATTCTCGCGAGAATCTCACGAGAACAACACGAGAAGCGTGAATGTGGATCCGATTCGTATGTTCTCGCGTGGTTCTCCGACTTTTGTCGGTTTTTTGGTGCGAGACAAAGGCGCGAGAACTATATTGAGAACCTTGTACCAGGGTTGGGTTGATTTTTTTGATTTTTTCGTTTTTATCGTTACTAATTTTAATAGGTAAGCAACTATTTTGCGGAAACGATAGAGGAAGAGGAAAAATTAAATATTTACCCAGTTCTGAGGCAACTATTTGGAGCGATAGCCTCCTCAGCATCAGTGGAAAGTTTTTTTTTACATTTGGCATTGTTCCCTCGAAATTACGTAACAGACTAGGGACCAAAAACCTGGAAAATTAGTTTTTTTTTAATCAAGAATTACAATAATGACACTGAAATATGAAATATCTGACTTAATCGGAAAATAGATATTCATAAAAATACATTTTTCTTCACAAAAATAAAGAATTTTTTGCCAAAGATAAAGATTTTGTGCCAACCCTGCCTTGTACCTTCTCGCGAGAAGTGTGTACCCAAGAAGTTCTTGCCGAGGTTCTCGCGTACTTCTCGCGTAGATTCTTGCCGAGACCCTCGCCGAGAATCTCGCGTGAATGTGGAGCACTCATCATATAAATAATGAGAGCATACTCAATGTAATGTTGTTATTGTAAATGTGAACTACCGATTCCACTTCTGTCAAGTGTCATATTTATTTTGTCATATAGGGCAGAGTTCATTCCGCTACATCACGAAGTGATAGCGAAACAAAGCAGTTTTTCTTATGTACACCAATAATTTTATTCAATTCTGTATTAGTAAGCATACGAAGTAAACTAAAGAAAATACCTTAGAGCGAGCTCTCATCGCTATATGTAAGGCAGTGTCGCCTCTATTATCGGCGACGTTAACACGCGCCTTGCGCTCCAGCAGCAACTGGACCATCTCCGCATTTCTTAGACGCACAGCGCGCATCAACGGCGTGTCGCCGCTCTGGAATATAACATAAAATATTACCTGTAGTAAAAAATATATTCGTTAATTGACTGCCAAATACCTCATCGATGCGGTAGGTGACTAGTCATCATACTAACAATGGTCGTGTGCTCCAGATCAGGGTTAGAAGCGAGCAGCAGTTTCAGTATGGCGACGTGGTTTTTCTCGACTGCCGTGTACACTGGCGTCTTCCTGTCCTTGCCAGCTAGGTCTACATCCACGTGCTTCTTCAGCAGCGCCTCCACTATGTTTTTGTGGCCACCCTTCACCGCGTGAATCAGGGGAGTGTCTTTAGAGTGGTCCTGAAAGGAACGTTATATCTATAGCTTATATTGGACATAGCGAACCTTTATAAGGGCAAAGGGGACTTACCCTATACATACCTGAACATTGATGTACGCCCCTGTGTTGATAAGAGCAAGCGCGATGTCGTAAAACCCCTCTTTGCAGGCAATAGCGAGTGCGGTGAAGCCATCTTTGTCGAGGGCGTTTACGTTGGGCTTGTGCTCCAACAGCATCTGCACGATCTCGAAGTGGTTGCCTGTATGCAAATGTAATATACACAATTTTTGAATATATGTCCTGAATGTCTATTAAGTTTCCGCAAATAAAAGTATACTCGCTGTGTAAAAAAACATTTTCGTTATGTATCTAATATAATGTACTGTTCCACTTTAACAAAGAATTTTTATTTCCTTATTATTATTCATTTTCTCGTAAATACAAAAATAATATATACCAGAAGCAATGGCTCAAAATTAGGAACAAACAAGGGGATGTGGTTATGAACAGGAAAACGATACGGGTTAATTTTTCAAGAATGCTTAACCCTTTTCACCCCCTTGAGGGTTGAATTTAGTAAAATCCGTTCTTAGCTGACATTTTCTGTCCCTAAACTACCTTTCTGGTGGAGCGTCGGTGGCGCTGTGGACTCGGCACTTGCCTTCCAATCGGGAGGTCCGGGGTGCCAGACCGCCATGTACAGTAAGCTTCTTATCAAGCTATACTGTTTGACCTTTAGACCATTCTTATGTCGCTCGTGATAGTGTCGGTTTTCGTAGTGTAAATGTGCCTGAATGGGAGCTTACTATACCAATGTGTTTTTCGAATTTCATAGGTATGCACATAACATTTAGTACATTTGTCTGACGCTCCTAAGGTGAAGGTAAACATCGTGAGGCAACATGCATATATATGCGAAGAAATTCAATGGTATTATGTGAAGGCGACCAATCCGCACTGGGCCAGCGCGTGGTTGACTAAGGCCTAAACATCCTAACATAAGGTAGGCTCGAGCCTCATTCATTTACATCCCCACCACCGAGGGCGGTGGGGATGTAAATGAGCTGTGCAGGTAAAACTACCTTCCTGACGAATTTCATGATCATAATATCATAACTTTTCGCTTTTACATACAGGATTACTTTTGAAGCCGAAGCCAAATTTTGTGTGCTTGTTCAATATCCACTGAACCTAGATGTATGGAACAGCCGAATTTTTTTTGCCATTTTAATATTGATCCCATAGTAAAAGTTGTTCAGTATGCTTATCTAAACAAGCACACAAAATTTGGCTCTTACTTGCAAAGTAACTGTGTTGCAGCTGAGCGTAAAATGCTGCTGAAAATTAGCCCTTTTCTGGTCGAACTTTTTTTGGCTCGTATTTAGTTTGTATTTTATTCGGTTGACATGATAGCACATTATGATATAAGTGTGGTATGTTGGTTATAAGAGTGTGTAACTGATATACGCACGTATATCGTACGACATTTTTCATCACACTTATGAGGAAAAATACCAAATAAACTGAATTATTTAATTTAATAACACAAATAATTTTTAATTTATAGACAAACTTAATAATTGTATAAAAATAATAATTTGAAAAATCATGTAGTTCGTTGATATCTTTTATATCACCTCTAGCTTTTAAAAATATAGTACAGTAAGCTCCCATTCAAGCTATACATTTACACTACGAAAACCGCCACTATTACGAGCGACATAAGAACGGTCCAAAGGTCAAATAGTATAGCTTGATAAGGAGCTTACTGTACATTACTGCTGCGGCTGGCAAGTGCAGCATTGCCGGCCTCTGTGATGCGTGCCTCGGCTATAACACACACGTGTTTTATGAGCTGCTTTATGTATCTAAATCCACGGCCGTACCGCCTAACTCAAAGCGATCACTCGCTATCGTTATCGTGATATTAGAACAATAGTTTTAATGTCACAGGTGACATTTGAACTATTGTTCTAATCTCACGAAAGCGATAGCGAGCGATCGCTATGAGTTAGGCGATAGCCCCCCAGGGGTAATTAGATCCACTTAACGAGCAATTGTGCTGAAAAGTTCATTATGCTATGTACAATTTCGTTGCAAACAGTCGCTTCCACTCCGCGGCCGTACCGCCTAACTCAAAGCGATCACTCGCTATCGTTATCGTGACATTACAACAACAGTTTTAATGTCACAGTTGACATTTGAACTATTGTTCTGATGTCACGACAGCGATCGCTATGAGTTCGGCGGTAGCCCCCCCGTTCCGCGGCGGCATAAGTAGAGCGTCGAAGCGTGCGTCAGTGTTACCGTGCGCGGCCTGCAGCAGCGGCGTCCAGCAGTACATGCCGGCGGTGTTGGGGTCGGCGCCGGCGCGCAGCAGCGCCGCGCAGGAGGCGGCGTCCCCGGCGCGCGCCGCCCACGTGAGCGCCGACGTGGCGTACTTGTCGCACGAGCCGGCGCGCGCGCCGCCCGCCAGCAGCCGCGCCACCACGCCGCTGTGCCGCCGCCCCGCCGCCCACACCAGCGAGCTGCGCGCACGCATCGCATCACGTCACATCACTGGAGACTCGCCTCGAACGCACGTCGCGTCAATGCGGCCTACAAAAAGCCTTCTACACGATCGGGACCAACCACCGACCATAGTGTCCTTGGTCGGGTTGATGTAAAAATGGATAGTGTAGAAATCGGTTGACCGACCAATGATTGGTTGAAGTTAAGCGGCCTTGGTCGCCAGCGCATCCTTGGCGACAGGCTGCGTCCGTGGTTGGCGGCTCTGACCGTCTGGAACGCTGTCGGCCGCCGCGAGCACATCAGTAATGTCAGTCGTGTCGTCGCGGCGCACGTTAAAAATACAAACAATGGATTCGCCAAATGGAAGCCGTGAACGAGAGGTTCTGACCGAATTCACATCTTTAGACAGTGAACCAAGAATCCTTAGAATATTGAAATGGTTCAAAGCAATTCGCTCTTTTAGCCACAGTTTCACCCACTTTCTTTTTTTTTTCTTTTTTTTCATCTTCTCTCAAGCGTTAATGCCAAACCGATCTTTTGTCACTTTGGAAGGCAAAGAGCCATATTTACTCGTAGCTACGTCTTTACGCTTTGAATTCCAGAGAATACTGTCAAGTTGAGGCAACCATCCGGCCGTGTAGAACGAATACAAAAATCGTTAGACCCAACCAAGGACACGACGATGGTCGGCGGTTGGTCTCAATCGTGTAGAAGGCTTTAAAGCCGATAGTTTAGTCGAGCTCTCGATCGGTATCGATAAGGATACGAATTACTAGTGACGACAGAAACAGGGCTTTCAGCCGAAACCGAGAATAGGCTAGATGAATGAAAATTTATTGCTTTAATAGACGCTCATTCATATAATAAACAGAAAGAAAAAATCGGGTTTCGAATAACACATCGCTCGCTCAGTAGTGTGCGGTGCGCGACCACGGCGGACATGTTTACATAGGGCTAATTCACACGTACCACAACCACACCACATGGCAACGACAAAATGTGGTCAAGCAGTGGTTACATGTGAATACGTAAAAATAAAAAAACGTCGCCCCACACTATGGATTTTCTCCTGTGTCGTGGGTGCAGTTACAAACATAGAATATCACATGCACATACACCTAGACCGGAAGAAATTTCTGTAGGCCATACAATTTTTTGTCCCATGCGGGAATCGAACCCGCGGCCCGTTGCGCAGTAGGCGATCACTCGACCTCTGCGCTAACCGTGTCGTCGCAACTCACATTAAAATAAGAGTAGTCGTAAGTCTTAATATAATTTAATATTATATAGAATGGATCAAAAAGAAACCTAAAAAAATTAAAAAGGCACGGACCACGAGTCTGTGGAGAGTTAACTATGTATTAAAAAAAAAACCGTGTCGTCCGTGCAGTTGCGTTGTGGTGCCAACTGTCAACAAAATGTCGATGTGGTTGTGTTGTCGCTAGTATAGTTGCGATGTGGTTACGTCCGACGACGACGTCGTGCACATACACAGGAAAGCGTAGCCGGCCACATCGCAGACGTTGCGTCGAAGCAACGTCTGCGATGTGACCGGCTAGTTCGCGGTGTCCCTTGTGGTTGCGTTGTGGTTGCGATGCGGTCGTTATCATTCACGTGGTCGTTAATTGTACTATTCATTTACAATACAAAATATGCGCCCGACCACGTGTTGTAGTTGTGGTGTGGTTGTGGTTGTCGTGTGGTTGTGGTACGTGTGAAACAAGCCTTAGTTTGTTTACAGCTCGATCGCGCCATGATACATTGGTCAAATGGATGGATGGAATGGATTTTTGGAATAGTATCAAATGCATTCCTGCATATGGGACCCGCAACATGCATCTCATAAAAACTGCATTTAAATAATGAATTACTTAGGTAGCATTATTATACACTTCTGAGTACACTGAACGATTTGAGCGCTTGAGACCAGCGAATCTATAGGATCACAATAATACTACATAACAAAAATTGCTCTCATGGGAAACACAACATTTTACTATCATTTGCGGTTTTCAACGGAGTGTCATAATTTTATAAACAAAGCAATTGTAATTATTGGTATCATCAATTTATAATAATTTAAACAAGAACCAATTTTATAATTCAATTTCATTCAATCTTATTTAAAATAATTCAAATTAATTCGATTAATTCAATTTAATTTCAAATAATTCAATTTAATATGTATAATAATTTAATTCATTAAATTGTATTCATTCTAATTTAATATAATTCAATCTAATTTACTTTATTCTATTAAAATAATTTAATATTAATATTATTGCATTGTAGGATAGATATTTTATGTATTGTCGACACCATAGAATTATATTCCAACCTAAGGTCGCTCCTCTCTTCTTCCAGTTGCCGTGCCCGACAGGGTCCATAGTTGAACTGTTTAAGAATATTAACATCTGTACTGTATATACACTATGGAGAGCAATAAAGAATTGAATTGAATTGAATTGAATATTCCTCAAAGATAACATCGAAGCGTATGGAAAAATAATAACCACCCCTGCACAGTATAATATGACACCCAATCAGCTGCGGTACTATAACAGTCGGAGCAAAGTGACTTAAAAGCGTCCTTATAATAAAAATGTTAACTCTGATTCATACTTAATGTTATAGTTTCCGTGAGCGTGCACATCCGCACCCTTTTCTAGCAGTAACGCGACTATGTCTTCGTGACCTTTGTAGGAAGCCCACATGAGCGGAGTCCACCCACACTGAAATTAATAACACTCATTAAGTTTGGCATATACACCTGCACAATTAGCGAAACATAAAAAAGGTAGTCAGTATAGAAATAATAACATATATAATATGTATTTACTCATAGGACACATTGCTTCAAAAAAAATTGGTATAGCACTTATACATTTAATACATTTTTTCCATCAGTACATAATGTGCGCGTAATCATTCCTTTTGATTCTCGCGCCGACACTACTAGATATACTTGTCCTAAAAGTACAAAGTAGATGTGGAATTTTAAACGATTCGATATCCGGTTCACGCAAGACATTTATAAATAAAAATCAATCTGGGCAGACCTATCGTACCTATAAATAAAGAAATATTAGTATCAACGCATCACTAAAATCGCCGAACTACGAAATGATACCAGAATTTTCTATGAACAAATTTACGTCACAACCCTGACCTAATATTTCCCATCTGTCAGTTACCTAAATAGCTGATCAAATTTTTCAAATAAACGCAGAGTCAATCCCAAACGCGCAGCACGTGAGATGTCTCGTATTTGTTTACAAGAGTAAACTTACAATATTATTGCTGGCGGCTATAATTTAATTGAATACGAGAATATGCTGCTGTGAATGTCACTGACATTTTGGCAATGATCCATCTCAAGTATAAATATACAAATTTTGAGTGCACGGTGTAGAAGACAATTTAGATAATGCAGTATAGTGCTGGAAAAAATGGAACGATGTAAACAATAGTTTAATTATTTAAATGAAGATTAGGAAAATATATTAAAAGTAGTATACCAGTGAAAAAAAATTAATTACAATGAAAATTTTTTTTTAAGAATATCTCTTCCAGCAAACTTACAAGCTTTTATTTAAGTTGCACTGTACGTATGTTCTTGTCAAAGCATTTATATTATCACAAAGAAATTGTGCTATGTAATAAATTAAAGTTTATTTTCTAATTTTTTTAGAGCAATTAAATAAAAGATTTAAAAATCCTTATTAATTTTAACTTTCAAGCTTTCTTTCTAATAATAAATAAAATGCTTTCTACATAAAATATTTAAAAAGAAATGCAAAATCCAAACTGAGAAAACGTCAATCTGTCAATTTTATCTGTCTATCACTATTTACTTACCTATATGAAAATTGTGAATTCAAATTATTAACTTTTTCGTATAATTTTTCAAACATTTTGTTTTATACAAACTATGCCTTGACAATAACAAACACAACAAAATATATTTATTCAATTTGGTGCAGTCATGTGAACATAAAATTTTCTAATACATAGATACAAATTACCCGACTTAAATTATTTGTCTTTGTTTTTACTGCAAAACTTTATGCAACCATTTAGCTGGCGTGGGGGAACTATACTTGACTTTAACAAAAAATAGCACTTTAAAACTTCATATTTTACAAAGGGAATGAATCGAAACATTGTATTCACAGTTCTGTTTGAACTATGAAAACAATTTTTTTGAAAGATCCTATCCAACAACACCCCACACAATGGCACAGACGACAAAAAATGCGTCCCTACTTCACACGTACGGAATACCTCGACTTAATACTTTGTTAGCATAATTAGTATATGTGTATATCAAGCCAATTTACAGCTTTCTAGTACTAAGAGTCACTGAGCTATAGCGCGGACAGACAGATAGAGCAACATGGCGAAACCATAACGGTTCCTTAATGAATACCGAACCTTAAAAACTGTTCTTCTCTGTCAGTAATGTGACTAAAGTGATGGTTTCTTAACATGCAACAGAAATATAGGCGCGGTCCCACACAATGATTCCGTCCGGCACGTACTTTCATCTCAGAACCACTTATTAATTTCTCAACTCTGCATATACCAGTCAGTATTTATATACAATAGAATCACGCGAGCGATACGAGCGGCATGCAACAATGTACAGATTTATTTGGAAACCATACTGCGACACGTAAGCACTGCCCAAAACGCTTGAAATAAACGTGAGCTCTGCACCGCAGCTTTGGCTGTTGCATACAATAATTGACAAATGGTACAGTAAGCGCCGCGTCAAGCTATACTGTTTGACCTTTGCTCCACTCTTATGTCGTTCGAAACATCGGCAGTTTTCGTGGTGCAAATGAAAAGTTTAACGTGGCGCTTATTGTACTACACATATGAGGTGTGTTCTAGCATAATATAATGTATTTGTTTTGTTTGTTACACATATCAGAATCAAGACAGATTTGGTATGGTGGCATTATTCATCAAAACTCATTAATAAATTGAATTCTAATCGGACATTTCAAGTTCTACATTTCAAATCATCTATACTCACAAACATTCGCGTTTATAATATTTGTAGGGATATCTTAAATGCAGAAGTAACTGTGTCTGTCTTTTAAGCTTTCACATCTAAAATCCTGAAGACATATTTGTAGGTTACTTTTTAAAATATACCTAATTTTAATGCGTTTTCTAGGATACGTGCGATATAGCTGTACTCGAGATATAACAGAATTTCAGACGATGATACGGACAACAGCTAATAGGCATACTAATATTATAAATGGGAAAGTGTATGTGTGTGTTTGTTTGTCCGTCTTTCACGGCAAAACGGAGCGACGGATTGAAGTGATTTTTCAAGTGGAGATAGTTGAACGGATGGAGAGGACATAGGCTACTTTTTGTCTCTTTCTAACCCCCCACTTCCCTAAAATGGGGGGTAGAAGTTTGTATGGAGCATTTCGCAATTTTCAAGGTAGAAAGCTAAAAATTGGTATGCGAACTATTTGTGACTAACAAAAAATTCGTGCATAATTTTTTTTTGGAAATCTGCCCCAACCCCTTAAAAGAGGGGGTGAAATTTTATATGGGACTTTTTGCAGTTTTCAAGGTAAGAAGCTAAAAATCGGTACACAGACTCTTTGTTACCAACGAAAAATACCTGCCTTATTTTTTTTTATTCTTCGGTGTTACCCCGAATTTAACGCGAGCGAAGCCGCGCCTAAGCCACCCAATCGATTTGAACAACATCATCACTACAGCTCTTATACATCCCCACCGAGAGGCTCAAGGCAGGATGGACCCACGGACCTCCCGATTAGAAGGACAGTGCCGAGTTCACAGCTCCACCGACGACGCTACTCCCATCGATCCGATCAATGATAGACAGAGATAAATGAGATCTTGGCAAAAAACTACTTTTTGCGGCGAAGTTAAATCTCCTGGCGTGAGAAATAAGGGAATTTGTGGGAACAATTATTAGATACTAGCTGTGCCAGCGAACTACGTTTCGCCATACTATTTTTTCCCGTTTTTGAAACATTTTTTCATTGATGCTCAGCTCCTATTCATCGTAGCGCGATCTTATATAGCCTAAAGCCTTCCTCGATAAATGGACTATCTAACACAAAAAGAATTTTTCAATTTTAATCAGTAGTTCCTGAGATTAGCGCGTTGAAGCAAACAAACAAACAAACAAACTCTTCAGCTTTATAATATTAGTATAGATTACACAATAGTGACTTACACAGTCCCTGGAGTCGACCTTGGCGCCGTGGTCTAGGAGCTCCTTGGCCACGGCGAGGTGTCCGCCGCGGGCGGCGAACGCGAGCGGCGACCACCCGTCGGCGTCGCACGCGCACGCGTCCGCGCCGCTCGCCAGCAGCACCCGCGCCGCGGCCAGCCGCCCGCCGTCGCACGCGCACATGAGGGCCGTTGTGCCATTCTGAATTCGTGCATGAAATCAAGGTGCTAGATTTTCAAATGGCGTGGCCGCACAGTATAGGCGGTATTCGTGTTCCGCTTTTGGTATAGAGCTCCGCGATAAAACGTACATAGCTAGAATCATCATAATCAGCCCATACACCTCCCCGCCGAGGGACACGAGCCAGTCCTACCTGAATTAAGGTGTTTTAGTCAAACAGGCTGGCCCAGTGCGTGTTGGTCGAATTCAGATACATCGTTAAAAAAAAATTTTTTTCGCCGATGTAGACAGGTTTTATCACGATGTTTTCCTTCATCGTAAGAGATAATTTGGTTATAATTACGAAAAACATAGGTAAGACGAAGAAGCGGTATCACCAGCCTAATTAAGCAGAAAATCTAGGGGTATTCCCATGGGAAATTATACCCCCCCACTCCAGCCACTTCGCTTCAGTTGCCAGCGCAGAACTGTCAATCTCTTATACACGTTATATTCTTTGCCAATTAACTAACTAGATTTGTTTTATAGGGTCGTTCCTTATGGCTGTAATGGATATCGTGTATTTCAAAATGACAATTCCGAGTTAGCAATGGCAAACCAAGTGATAATGACCATGGGTGAGGTTTGATTAAAAGCAAACGAATGGCCAAAGCGGCCTACCTCATCTCTGTCGTCGACGTTAATGTTCTTGTTGCTAGCCAGATACTGCTGCAATTCGGCCGCGGTGTCGCTGTTCACCAGCTGCGACAGAGTCTTGAAACACGCCAGCGACACCATCGACTCGCTGCGGTGGAGGCTCTGCAGACAATGCCAATTTTACGTCACCAACGATCGTTGTGTTACACAATGAATAAAAGATTTAAATAGACAATTTCAAAATTACATTGTTCACAAATGTGAGTTATCTGTAAAAGTAAAAATATTTTGCAACAAATCGAATATTAAATGGACAGATATTTGTACTTGAAGTATGTCAGCTTTGAGAAATTGAAAAAGTAGTATAAATTGTAATAAATAGTAAGCGTAACAGCCGGTTACATCAAGTTTTACGTTATACGATTTCGTAAAAAGTAACAACTTAATACCTAAAAATGGGTCGTGTCACTATTAAATATATGATTCGCGCCGTACATTTAACCTTTTTAAACGTAAACGACAAAATAAACCTACAATTGAAACTACATCATGGTGCATTTCTTACGTATTTATATTGGTACTTTTACGAAATCGTAAAACGTAAATTTGGTGCAACTGGCCGTAAGTGTGTCAAAGTATATGTTAGTTTCACTGGAACACAGAAATTAAGCATTATCTGTTTATGTGTTGACATAATAGTTAGTAGGTATTTAATATTCCGATAAACAAGACAATAGTTAACATATACAACGGGTATTACATATATTTAGGCATAATAAACACAATACGCTTCTAGTATTCACTCGATAATTTATTGATAGTGTAATAAGCATGAACATCACATAAAAGAATATAACTTGCACCAATATTAAGATTGAGAACGAGTATTCCAATGTGGATTAGTTCTGTTTTATATCAATCATAAACCAGCCACACATGAAAACGATTAAATGGGGAATCCTTTTTATTAATAATTTTGAGCTTTGAGTACATATAAAATATGTAGAAATTACTCTCACCTCGCCGACATGCAAACTCCAACGAAGCATTTTTTATTACTACACGAGAAAAATCCTCAATAATGTATCCGGAATGTTTCGAATTAAACCACTGAAAGACCACACATTCACCGACGCAGTTTACTCTTGTTGTGAACAATTCATAGATAAGTGATAAAGCAAGGTAGTTTAATAAGTCAACAGAACATGTTACCAACTTATTTACACTATATTTCGTGACTGCTAACTTACGTATCTACTAGTAAATGCATAAACAAACACACAAACCTTTGGGGTGTTATTATATAAACCATTATATTGGTAAATTCCTTGTCTTTGTTCACTTAATAATGTTCTTTACATCAACATTCATATCAAAAAGTATTTCCATAGACTTATTAGATGTTTGCAGCAATTTTCTTTGTAAACGTCGCTAACATGCACCATTTAGTTAGTGAATTAAAAAAACACTCAACACTCAAACTTGTTACTATAAAATAAAACAACTCGTTCACACTTGCAAATCATCCTTGCGCAGACCGTGTTAGAGTGGCGACGCAGAGCAAAGCCATGGAAAGCTGGAAATCCATGGCTGAATCGTCTATGGTGATGGTGTTCCCCGGGGGGAGCGGTCAGTGTGAACTTGGGCACAGTAAAGTGGGTGTCCGCTGACAACGGGCCGGCGGGCACTGCTGCACCTCCGCCGCCGCCGCCCAGGTGAAGGAACGAAGGCCGACGCCGCTTGTGCCTGTGCAGCTCCGGCGGTGCCAGCATCGATCCCGCAAAGCTGTTACTCTTTGCCCGTTTCGTTGGACTTAAGTCTTCTTCGGCCGAATTAACTTCAGACTTCTCCGAACCAGATAAGCTCCGCTCCGTTTCTGACGACGTAGGGGACTCCTGAACCGCTTCCAGATGCACGCTGTCGTCGACGGAAGGACTCGGCGGTCTCGACACGTTCCTCGGCCTGTGTATATTTGCGATGAGGCATCTTATGTGCACATATTCGTTAGTATCACTGGGGGACGGGAGTTGAGGTTGCAGCGACATGTTTTCAAAATTTTCCGCATACTACACGAGCGTGTCCCGCGGTGTCTTGTGACAGATTTGTGGTTGCGGTGAGTAAATCTCGTTACGCCGCGGCGCATGTTGGGCGGATACTATTTAGAGCGCGGCGTGAAGCAGGGCGGGAGACGGGAGTAGGGGAATCGCTATGAATGAATTCGTCAGCGGATACGTACAAGAGAATAAGTGCTGTAAGTACGCAGAGAAAGTCGTTTAAGCATGGCTGAGGCGATCCAGTGCGCAGTTCGCTGAGGAGGCAACATATCGCGCGGCAGCCGGCAATATTGTGCCGCTAAACGGACGCGTCGTTGGTCACACGATCAGCCCTCCACTCGCTAATAATGCTACTTTTATGTACTTAATTTCTGGACTTAGCCAAACCGGTCTGTAACTAAATTGCCTTTAATGAATAGTAATTTAAGTACTATTATTGATTTTGGTTTGCAAACCAATGGGCCAATCTTGCAATGCGTTGCAGGCCTGGAATGTCACCAAAAATTAGTTATTGTATAGTGTGTCAGAGCAAGGAACAATAAATAATGATACAAAGATTAATGAAAGTTATTGACACGCCTCATGATTGTGCATTTTATTTATAAATTAGGGAAGAAACAATGTTATTGCTATACAAATAATAGATATTGTATATTACGTGAAATACGAGTTAATTATAAAGATTTTCCTTCTTAAATACCTCGTACAACTTGAATATTTATTTTCCATAAATATTGAAATTATTTATGGAAAATTAATGTTAACACATTGCGACCTTCCTTAATTTTATCGAACCAAAATTATACCTACGCACAAAAATATACTATAAATTAATTGATTAAATTCAACCAAACTATCGCTAAATTGTCAATAGTCTTTAATAAAAACTACAATAAAATAAATACCATAAAATCAAAATACCTACGAATTAATACAGTACAGGCTTCATGGAAAACAGCAAAAGGTCGTAGATCCGCTAGCTAGACCAACAAAATGATTACCTAACGGTGTTACAGGTTCCGGTGTTACGGTGTTACAGGTGACCACGTATGGCGGTAACATGCCGTGGTCGAACACATAGGGAGTATTGAAAATGATCTTAATACATCATACCAGTCCATAGGTCCTCATGAAAGATGCTGCTCGCAACATTTCAAGAAAATGACATAAAATTCGTTTCGAGAATAAGATAAGTTTACAACAATGCAGAGTTTGTGCGCAGGCGAACGTCAATGTGCACTGTGGAGAATGAAAACTAAAAGTACTAATCCTCAAGTAGCCTTGTTCTTATAAAAGATTGTGTTTTACAGAAGCTTAAGATAAAATATTGGTCCAGAAGCGCAGTTATCGAAACCATAATATTTGCATGGATTAATGCAAATAAGCATTACACCATACTTAAATATACATAGATGAAGATAACTATGATGTAGGATACACATAGCAATTGAAAATTATCTGAGTTACCAAGGAATCTTATATAGAAGTTGTACTAGGCTAGTTGTAGTCAAACATAGGTACACAAGATTAAGTTGAAGTTAGGTAATATTTAAAAAGAAGCATATTATAAGAATAAAAAATGCAATTAGCCGGTATTATTTAGGTTGACAGCTAAGAAAAAAAGAATATTTATTTAATGACGTAAGATCAGAAATACGAGTGAATATATCTAAAAAATCGAAACTATAACAAAATATCTGTAGGGCATGTGAATCCTTCTAGAAAATGGTGCCATTTTTTAAATAAATATTAAAGCAGTCTTGTCGTACCAACATACACCTACCACCTAGTGAGTAAAAGATAGTAAACTTACTTAATTTTCTCAAGATATTACTGCAATTTGGAGCTAGTGTCGCTACACGATCGTACGAAAAATCACAATCCCAATGTCGATCGATCGGAATTGGTACAAGAGTAAGCCTACTGATCCTGCACAACGTTAAAGTGCACAAACACAATGGCGAAAAAAAACATGAATTAGTATCTGACAGCTAGAAGTATGAAACATATTTTCAGAAAGGGAAATGAAGCATGAACGTTGGCACGGATGGGAAAATTAGTGCTAGGATTAATTTTATTATAATATAATCTTTTTTAATAATAATAGACATTTGGTAAATTTTATAAGCCTCCTACATTAATCAAGCTTAACTTAGCAAACCAATGTAACAAAGAGTGGCAGCTGACCAATATGAAGTGTCGTCGGTAGCGTGGCAGTATATCACTGTCAGTCTAATTATAGGGCGTCCAATTCGAACAAGGAAATTAGCGCTGAATGCTAAGACGATGACATTCTTCGGTATTTAGGGGTAAGCTTTCAACGATCGATCAATGCGTTGAGTGCCCCTTGCCAACAATAGTCAGCATAGTGAGCGTTCGAGTGTCACTGTGAACGAATACCGTCTCGTGACTGTACAGCATGCTTTTTGGGGTACTCACCGACCCGACAACATTCATTGAATACGAAAAACAGAACACATCGTGGTGTCTTTTGGATCATCTTTAGTTTTGAAGAAACTTCCAACGCGTACAAAGAAATTTGGTAACTCATTTCTTTGTCGCACAATTAAAACATGGAATTCACTGCCAGCGCGCGTGTTCCCTCCCTTTTATAAATCCCGGGTCCTTTAAAAGAGGCGTGAAGAAGCACCTTGCAGATCGGCAAGGTGAGGGTGGCTAGTGCAGCGCGTATTCTCTCTGCTGCACTAGCTGTCTTCGCATTTGGACCCCACTTCCACTTACCATCAGGTGGAATGGAGTCATTTGATAGACCCACTATAAAAAAAAAACTAAGATTTCGAATGGAAACGACCCAATGCGAATAAGTGAGCACTATTACAGCAAAACTATAAGCATCCACGACCTTTAATAAAAGTTAAACAAACAATGCGTTAATCAGTACAACAAATCATCATAACAAAGTTGGAACACTTTTAATATTAAGTACGTGCACTTATTAATTAGCACTTAAACAGTACGTAATAGTGTCTTTATTAAACTCTTACGTACTGTCTGGTGTGATATTAGTTCCTTGTCTAAATTTCGCAAATATCATTCCGATACATCTTTTCCTTTGCATCCATGGAAGTGCTAAACATATACATAATCGTATAGTAACTGAGAACTTTTTTAGGTTAAGACTTTTAAGTGCCTTCGATCTGACTGAAGTTGTTAAAAACGCTGTTAACAATGAACAATTCGTGTGTGGAAAAACTACAAGTATTTATGATAAAAATAGAGGTACCTCATTTTGGTGAAAGGTTTCCGTGATTGTATCTCTCACGAACTTGTAATAAGGAAAGAGACTGCCATAGCTTCTTGGGACTCTACCGCCCAAAACTAAAGGTCGGCGCTCGGCCATCGATGTGGAAGGGCCAGCCCTGTCCATATGATATGACATAACTTCACAAACAACACGACACTTCTAGTCTTAGCACTTCCAACTCGATGCATCGTATGCCATATCCACATTGGCCCCTTTTCAATAAAACAACACGCCAAACTCAACACTGTCACACTTGAGTTAAAGTTTTGTTTGAAACGTTGAAAATAAAAATAATATAACTATCTTGAGGGTAATTGACCACATGTATTCAATACGGGTAAAATGCCAGAACGTGTTGAAGGATTGAAGTCCTGTGACCGACGACGGAGGGTACCTTACGTTATTGATAAAAGGCAACTAATGGAATTAAATTGCATAAACAACTTTTATCGGGCTTCTTATCAGTTCAGTTATTGAAATCGATTTCACGTATCGTATGAACCGTCTACCGTTCGAAACGATTACAGAACTTATTGAATGATAAATGATAATGAAATTTTAGCAGCACATTCGATTATTATTCACTAGCTGACCGTATGCAACTTTGTTTGCATTATAACTAACTTTTCCCGTCAGATTTTTCCCGTAGGAAAATTACCCTAAGTCCTTCCCCTGGTCTCGAAATATCCCTATACCAACATTCATCAAAATCGGTTCAGTAGTTTCGAAGCCTATACAAACAAACAATCAAATCTTTCCTCTTTATAATATTAGTATAGATAATAAGTAAAAGCAAAAATAATGTTATAGGTATATTGAATTCATTGCAAATGTTAATAATAATGTTTGTCATAGACACATTATAAAGATCGAATTGTCTCGGTATTACAATAAAATTCAATAAAAATATTAAAAATAAATGTTGTCAAAGCGCCATCTAGTGAATTGTAGGAGAACTAGCTTTGTTAGTAACGTTACTTTGCCTTTCATGCTCTACGCTTGAAAGCATTTACGTTTTAGCAAAAATTACTGTATAGTGGGATACAGATGGCGCTACTAGAGCCAATTTTATACAGTCTGCTTTCAGAAAACTCCATTTTTATTGTCTCTAATTATATGTGATTCACAACACAACTGACTTTACACAAGTTCAATAAGGAAATATTTAACTTAGAGATCGTCAACTCATAAAAACGCAGGAGACCAAAAGGATTTTTGATGATGAAAAGTTTTGGTAAACATTATCAGCTGTTATACAAACACGATTGAATGAAAGCTGAAACTGCTGAATGATGGTCAGTTGTTCTATGTAAACGTTCATATAAGAAGCTATTGAACCTATGTCCAGGGGTGATCTGTCCCCGTAGCATGAACAACAAAACACGATATAATAAAACGATAAATCGATATGAACTATCAAAATTTGTTGCACTAACTGTGCCAGCGAACTAGGTTTCGCCTTAAAAGTTAAAAAAAACTGTAAATCTTCTTGCCCGAGGGAACTACTTACTTTTTGGGATAATAAGTAGCCTATATGTAAATCCGTGTCGTGATCCAATCCATGTACCTACAAAATTTCATCCAAATCCATTCAGTAGTTTTTGCGTGAAGACTAACATCATCCATACCATCCATACTCACAAACTTTCGCGTTTACAATATTTGTAAGAGTATAATGGCATCCTTAAATTTTATCGACATTAATATATTAATAATAATACCCAAAATAACAATACCAATATTCAAAACATACCTACTCAAAACTTCAAAATAGCTAAAAAATACTACATTTTTATCACTTCTTAGCGGTATGTAGCTATATCGTTTTATCATATCGTGTTTCGGTGGTTATGTTAGGGAGGCTGGCGAATAAGATCTTCCCGAATCCCGATGTCAGATCGCCCCGCTAGAGAAAAATTAACAAAATGGACACTACGCCCTTCGGTCACTTTGGAATCTAATGATTCGAAACCAGTTTCGAAAACAGTTATTTTTCATTTATCGAAACCCAGTTTACAATAAAGATGAAAAATAATTCTGTTTTCGAAGTTGATTTCTAATAAAGAATATTGAATTGGGGCACAGTGTTAGAGAACACTGTGTCACACTGTTTTTTGTATGAAACTATGTGGTTTCAAAAGAAAATAGTGATAAATCGTAAGGGAAAAACGGATTAAGGCCTTCATAGTAAAAAAAAAGGGAGAAACTATTCTAATGATAGAAAGTGGGATAAGTCTCCGAAAGGCAGCAAATGAGAAGAATGTT
Organism: Schoenobius gigantellus; assembly: GCA_963935595.1. NCBI lineage: Eukaryota > Metazoa > Arthropoda > Insecta > Lepidoptera > Crambidae > Schoenobius > Schoenobius gigantellus. Next base: position 26,568,396 of record OZ012547.1, on the reverse strand, counting down.
AGTTTTGAGTTTTGACATTGCAAAGATGTGAAAAGAAAAAAGAATGTTCAGTCAGAGCAAGTTCTACACGTTACTAAAGAATATTATAAAGAAATTTAATACTTTTTAGAAACGTTAATATTTTCTCATATTGTTGATTTTTTATTCTAATGTTATAACAAAATAGTGCCCCTTGTTCTGTAACAGTGTACCCCATATACATGTAACATGACTCGACTGAGCTTGCAGATGCAATTAAAATTATAGGTTGTTGCTAAGTATTGTCATGTTTAAATAATTTTAAGTAAGGAGAAACTATTACAGCCTTACAAATAAACGTGGCATAAAGTTAAACTCGAGAATAAATTAAGAATAAGCAAAATGTCTACAAATAAAACAAGAATAACTTATACTGAGTATAACATTGACATTTCTATTGATACAAACGTTATTCCGAAGTTATACCAGCCTGCACCCTTGTATAAACCTAGTATAACTCGATTTGTGCTTGTTTGCTATTGTCATTTGAGGTTATTATATTTAAATATAGTTAATGGATACACTAAAGTAGTCTTTATTCACTGTTAAAAATTAACAAAGTTCAAATGAGATCAATCATCATCATCATTTCAGCCAACAGACGCCCTCTGTTGGACATAGGCTTCCCCCAAGGATCTCCATACCGATCGGTCCTGCGCCTCTCGCATCCAGCGGCTTCCTGCGACCTTCATCAGGTCGTCGGTCCACCTTTTGGGGGGCTTACCAACGCGGCGTCTCTTACGGATCTCATCATTACTTATCGTTCACGTAAAGAAACTCCGAGCATAGCCATCTCCACCCCCCACCCCTCCTCCCCCAAATTAATGAGATCAATACAGTTAAAGATTTCGTCGGAGCTGATAAGAGCTCGGTGGTCGAAGTGGTCAAAGCGTCAATACGGTACGTTGGAGACACGGGTTCGATCCCCGCCCGAGACGAAATTTATTTATTGATGTATTCAGCATTTTTGAAAAAAAAATCAAAGTTCTTTATCAAAGTTTAACTATTTTCAAATTAATATAATTATTTACACGAAAGTATAAACAAATTAATCAGCATTTTTGAAAAAAAATCAAAGTTCTTTATCAAAATTTAACTATTTTCAAATTAATATAATTATTTACACGAAAGTATAAACAAATTTAATAATATGGAAATGAAACCAATCAACAAAACGGTCGCCCGGTCGAAAAACTGACAGCTTCCACAGATAAAATGTTACTTTTTTGTACATTTCTCTTTGATTGCGCTGTTGCCATATTGTGCATTTTGATAGATCGGAAGAATAGCTATACCGGAGATAAACCTCGTTTATTTGTCAAAAAATATTTTAGAGTTATTCTCGTTTTATACTAAGTATAACTATACCTAGTATAAGGGTGGAATAAATGTGGTATAACTCATTTTTATTTGTAAGAGTGTTAAAGTTTATATCCATGCCCGTTATTAAATTATTACAGTGTCATTTGTTTTTTTTTTTTGTAACACTGTTCCCCACCTTACTCTACTAGGTACCATGCTGTCACAGCATACTTCCTAGGAGTTTCCTAAGTTAAGATTGGTAAAATTGGCCAATAATCTTTAAACTATGTGTAAAACACTAATATTCAATCAATTTTGGATACTTCTAAAATATACAATCTGCGACATTTATGTGATATTGGCATAGATATACCAAAAAAAACTAGACTCGGATAAAAGGCAGGAGCAAAATTTCATTTTTTTGTCTCTTTAGCAGCTCATAAAAGATTTGGTTTTGCGATTCGGTTTTCCCAGAACACAACCGGATTATAACTCATTCGTACAAAACAACGTAAGTCGAATCAAATTGCAAGAAAAAAATTAATTTGTCACGCAAAAAATATATAAGTGTACAATATGCTTATCTTATCATTACAGTTTCATTGCTATATTTATCGCAATCGCATGGAAGATATGATATTCCTTGCTTTACTTTATTTAATTTGTAGAATAAATTGAAAAAGAAGTCGCATAAAAAATTTGAATGAATCATTTTTCATATCTATTTGCTTGCTTAGAAACGCTATAGCGTGCTATCTAACATATTCATGAGTTATTATAACAGATTCACTCTCAAATTATCTTGTTATCGTCAACCATACAAAATAATTCTCAGCTTAGCCTTGGAGTCGCAACGGGTTAATGACCAAAACCAAACGCCATTATAATAGCCGATTTCTGCACGTCCTTCCTTCGAAGTGAAAAAAAGAAGTGTTTCTTAGGGTTCCATACATAAGAGCGATAAAAAAGCAACGCTGATCAATATCACGGTCGAAAAATTATATTATTTTTGATTAACAAATTCTTTGAGTACATTTTGTGTACAGAGGTGGACTTATTGCCAAGGGCATTAACGCGAAAGGCTTATTACCTACTTAAAGATTAAAAATTATAATTCAAAATCCAACGTTTTTCTTCGTCCTAAAAGAATTACCCTTAGAGGTTCTAGGACAGGGTTTCCCAACCAGTGAGGCGCGCCCCACTTGGGGGACGTAGAGTGAACTAAGAGGGGGTGCAGCGGGCGGCTTCAGAATTAAACTGTTTAAAATATATTGAGGAAAATGATCTTCGCTGTGCACTGACTGACTACTATGAAGCCAACAGCCACAGTGCTCTCATTAATTGTATGTTTTACTTTTCTTAGTTGAATAAAACTTAACACGCCAATATGTTCATCGTTTGTTTAATTTTCTTATTTTGACTCCCCATTTCGGCCCCTAGGGGGGCGTAGTATTTTAGCATAATGTTGGGTGAGACGCATAGGGTAAAAGGTTGGGAACCACTACTCTAGGATAACGCGAGAAGCCCATATACATGTTTACAAGTGAACTGTCAAAACGCGGGGCGCATCTTTTTACTATTCTTACTTCACTACAAAACAGTCCTACACCACCACTCAGTGGGCTCAACCCACCTAATTTATTTATTTTATTTTTATTTATTTATTTATTATCAGGCAACATAGGCCATAGATATATACCTTACAAAATAACCCGCATAAATATATAACAATTTGGTTAGTGTAAAAGAACTTATAAGCTATGTTAGTAAAGAAAAGTAAATATATTTATATAATATCTATGTAAAATTTTTTGGTATGTATATTTAAGTATGTACACACAAAGTCTTAACCTTTAAAATCACCTGTCACTGACTCGGGTCTGCAGGAAGAAATTTCTAACAGAAATATGCAGTAGCTTTTGCTCATTGTTTTAAATGTGTTTTCCCATATTGTATGTGTGTGCAATAATGAATAAATAAATATTTGCCGTTCTGCGGCATGCGAATGGTATGAGGTAATCGTCCCCGAAATCGCCTAAACACTTTGGCCAGACGTCCTCCTTTCAGAAAGTATAGACTGGGGTACCGCGTACAACTTGGAGACAACTCCCAGTTGAATTAGATTTTGCGCCATGCATGGACTGGGATAGCGAGATCGTAAGCCGCGACGCAATGGCTGAACCGTTTAATAAGTAGGAGGAGACTACCCTTGATGGCCATTAGCAGTGGTGACCATTTGCGTCTCCTCCCAGGCGGTCTGTGGTGCCCATCCCGCCACCGTAACGACCCTCGACATCAGCCTATCCAGCAATGTAGGAGGATAGCAGCTGAGCCCTTTCATCCGGTGATCGGAAGGCTTTTACACTGCTTACCTCATCTGCCCCCGCACCCTTAGCGTAACTACCGAAAGACGATATAATAAAACGACATATCAATATGAACTGTTAAAAAAATAGGATTTTTTAGCTATCTTGAAGTTTTGGGTATGTTTTGGCTATAAGTTAGTATTGTCATTTTAGGTATTGTTAATACATTAATATCGACATAATTTCAAGGAAGCTGTTATAGCCAACATATTTGACAGTTCATATCGTATTTAGGGTTCCGTACCTCGAAAGGAAAAAACCGGCCAAGCGCGAGTCGGACTCGCCCATGAAGGGTTCCGTAGGATTTATGACGTAAAAAACTACTTACTAGGTCTCATTCAAACCATTTTTCGGTGGAAGGTTGCATGGTAATGTACATCATATATATTTTTTAGTTTTATCATTCTCTTATTTTAGAAGTTACAGGGACACACATTTTACCACTTTGGACGTGTCTCTCGCGCAAACTATTCAGTTTATAAAAAAATATATTAAAAACCTCAATATGATTTTTGAAGACCTATCCATAGATACCCCACACGTATGGGTTTGATGAAAAAAAAAATTTGAGTTTCAGTTCTATGTATGGGGAACCCCCAAAATTTATTGCTTTTTTCTATTTTTGTGTGAAAATCTTAATGCGGTTCACAGAATACATCTACTTACCAAGTTTCAACAGTGTAGTTCTTATAGTTTCGGAAAAAGTGGCTATGACATACGGACGGACAGACAGACGGATAGACATGACGAATCTATAAGGGTTCCGTTTTTTGCCATTTGGCTACGAAACCCTAAAAACGAAACCCTTATAAATCACTTTGTTGTCCGTGCGTCCGTCCGTCTGTCTGTCTGTCAAGACCCTTTTTCTCAGGAACGCGTGGAGGTATCAAGCTGAAATTTATATCAAATACAGCATATCAATTATAGCACAGATAAAGGAAAAATTGCGAAAACCGTAAATTTTTCGTTACATTATACAGGGTGTAACTGAACACCCCAATAACATTTAAGGGTATGTACCCATCAGAAGGAGAGATTCTGTAGAAAAAATATTAGGGCTAACAAACCTACTTTTTTTTCCATACAAACTAAATAAATTATTTTTTGGTATTAAGTGACGACAGCCCTACGTAATCATTCGAGGAAAACTACGCTCACGTCATACAAACAAAATAAATTATTTTTTGGTATTAAGTGCCGACAGCCCTACGTAAGCGTACGAGGAATACTACGCTCACGTCTGTCACGTGTCATTTTGTGTTAAGAGCTGTCACTTGAAAGTTTTTGCTTTCAGTTTAAAATCAAATAACTCTGAAAGTATTGGGGTCCCACCGGTCCCAGGTCTCGGACAAGCACCGAATGTCCATTTAGTATCTAACTTATATGCCCCTTAAATGTTATTGGGGTGTTCAGTTACACCCGGTATAATAAAAATATTTTTAATAATTTTGTACGGAATCCTCGGTGCACGAATCCGACTCGCACTTGGCCGGAATTTTTATTATAGCGGTATTCATGCTATGGGGGCTGGCAGATTACGACTGCGTGCACGGAAGCAGAGCGCACTGCGGTTACCTAGCCACCTAATAAAACTATCAAAAAATTAAACTTTTTTACTATTTGCTACGATGATTTTTTTGTGGCGATTAACTTGCGATGTATATAATTGCAAAAATACCGTAATAAAGTTGCGATGATGTCGCTGTTCATAATTATTATTTGCATCACGGTTATCGCAATACAGTACGAACTACGAATGCACATGCGAAAATACCGTGGTCAATATCTACAAATGAAACAAAACGTGAGCAGTAATTTAAAAGTAAACTAAATTCGAAGATAGTTCGACACTTATCATAAAACTTAATGACACTCATGGTGGCGTCATATTGTAGTCATGCAGGCATCAGGATAATAATTCATAATTGCAGAGCTTAGTCACTTAGCAACCTTGGTAGAACAATAGCTACTCATGTACAAGAACAAAGCTGAAATATCATGGCATGTTAGAACTTAGAATCGACATGGCAACGTATTTATATTTAAAATTTTATTAAAGGAAGGTCTGCTCTGGTGTAAGTTATCTATATAAACTAGAAACTGTCACATTTGTGTTTAATTTCTGTGACAATGTCGTTGCCGCGGAAAAAGACGACGATAGGATACGTTCAGTATTTTTATGCTTCCTAAATTACAATAGAGAACTCGAAAATATCTGGGAACAGAGCAAAAAACTGACTTCAAAAACACCAATATGTCGAGTTCGTCCACATGCTATGATCCGTCCACGTCGTTATGATGCAAAGCAAGGTCGTGCAATAATCATTAAAGCTTATAATAATTGCAGCCGGAGTGTGGACACTTATCATTAACCAGTTCAAGGTATTCTAGTAATATCAAAGATTTTTGTGATAGATCGGTAAATTGAGACCGCACCGCAAAGTTTTGACAACGCAGAAATGCACCTACTCAAATAATTACATTCGTCAAAGACGAAGTAATAATGAATTTATTGATAGGTCATTGAGGGTTTTCATCATTCGTAATCATTTATCGTTTTCCTTGAAATTAATGAACTCGTAAAAAAATTGAATTTAAAAATTAAAAAGTGAGTATAGGTATTCCTAAAATTATGATTGTTGAAAATTACTCCGTCGTCGTATTTTTTTTATGAAAGCTTTCTTTTGTCATCACTTTGCAACAGTCCTTATAAATCTTATAATATTACCTAGTAGCCAAACATCAACAAAATCTTGTAAACTATGGAGGAAAGCAGAAAATTATCGTCACAAGCTTCATGAACTATTCACATCTCAAAAATAAATATTTGTTCGTAGATCATTCACTTTTAGTACTTATTATCCTTGGAAGTAGGGTGAAGTAAATTGAGTTCTACTAATAGAACGGAATGGAAAAAAAAACTAAACTAACTAGTGGGAATTTTTTTTTCTGAACTAATCTCGAATATTCTTTCGCGAATTTGGACTAGACATCAACATTGACGTAACCTGTAATTCCATAAAAGTTTCAAATTTCACGATTGAATCACGGATGAAGCTTAGGACATAGCAATATGTATAATATAATGCTTTTAGATTCATTACATTGTCTTCCAATAAACAATAGGCGTTTCAACAGCATATATAGAATGAATGGACAACAATACCCGATGCCAACGACGCGAGGGAACATTTATACATTGTGAAAACTTAGCTACAGGAGGAATATAATCATGTTTGCAGAACGTTAAGCATTTAGCTTTAAGTATTCTAATCTCTATATACACGGTTATTTTTTTATCACCCTGGAAAATTTAAGGGACGCTTCACGACATGGTATTAGAATAATTTAAATATAAATAAAAAAAATAACCCCCATCCTTAATTTTATATTAATTTTTTAAAAAATACAAAAAATGCTGCACTAGTTGAGAGCAGCATTTTTGGAGATTTTTTTATTTTTTTTATATATTTTTTTAATTTTTAATTTCATTTTTTTTATTTTTTATATAATATTGGATGTCTTGAAGCGTCCCTAAAATTTTCCAGGGTGATAAAAAAATAACCGTGTATAATAAAATCGTATAGGTACAAAAATCTGTAATTGCGAAATATAAAGAAAAAAAATATTGCGAAATATAAAGAAAAAAAATACACAGGTCGTCTTAAAATCATTAGCAGAACACGATAGAATAGTTTTAAAAAAAATTGTTTGTTTGTTGGTTTGTTTGTTTGTTTGTTTGTTTGTTTGTTTGTCTGTTTGTCCGGAAAGATCTCCGAAACTACTGGACAGAATTTGATATGGCTTACACCACAATGCTTAGAATTTTCCGGAAGAACATTTAGGCATAATTTCGTTTGTTTAAATTCACTTTTTATTTTTAGTGAAAAAATACCATATAAAATTTTCGAATTGGCTATATGTAGATAAACAACATGGCGCACGTGAAATTATTTAGACAAGTCTGTCACATAGTACAGAGAGAAGGTATTTTCTTCTACGAAGGAAAGGCAATGGAACTACGCCATACAGCCTGATCTTAAGTAATTGGATTTCGAAAATTAAGGCAGGAATGAAGTGTTTCACATAGTACAAATAAAATTTAATATTTTCTGTTAATGGCTGTGCCCAACTGGATTTCGCCAACCAAATTGTCTTTTTCTTATGTCGTACCGTGGTGGCAAGGCAAAAAGATCAAGCCATACATACAACCAATGTATAAAGCATTTTTTATGATAATACTTATCGAGTGACCATAAAATTTGTAGATTGGTTTAATTCTTGACTAATTTTCACAAAATCGGTACAATTTTTGAAATATTTGAAATGTTGAAAAATGAAGATACTCTTTTCAAGGTATTTTGAAAGGTGTTATATGTTTTTACATTAGGACTAAGGAATCAAACTCTTTCATCCATTTAAAACTATTAAAAGTAATAGATTAATATTGATAATTAAAAAAATATCTGACTGCAATGTTCTGGGTTACGCGTAGAGGGACGGGACGGGACTCTTGATCCTAATGTCTAAAATGACGGATCACATTTTTTTGGATCCACCCAAGGAACATGGATATCGAACGAAGAACCTAAAGAGTAGAACACATTGAACCTAGCCACGTTGACTTAATTTGACATGACTGCCGATAAAGTTCGTTTCCAAACCCAGCGATATGCATATCAAATGAAAGGCCTTGATGAGTAGAGCACTATGAACATAATAAAATCGCCCTAAATTCAACATGGCCCCCGCTCAAATAAAACGGATAAAAGTTTGTTTCCAAACCCAGCAATATGGTTATCAAATGAAAGGCATTGATGAGTAAAGCACTATGAACCTAGCAACATTGACATAAATTCAACATGGCCGCCGCTCAAAAAAGGTGGATAAAAGTTAGTTTCCAAACCTAGCAATATGGGTATCAAATGAAAGGCATTGATCAGTAGAGCACTATGAACCTAGCAACATTGACATAAATTCAACATGGCCGCCGCTCAAAAAAGTCGGATAAAAGTTAGTTTCCAAACCTAGCAATATGGGTATCAAATGAAAGGCCTTGAAGAGTAGAGCACTATGAACCTAGCAACATTGACATAAATTTAACATGGCCGCCGCTCAAAAAAGGTGGATAAAAGTTAGTTTCCAAGCCTAGCAATATGGGTATCAAATGAAAGGCCTTGAAGAGTAGAGCATTAGGTACCTAGGAAAATCGACCTAAATTCAAAATGGCCGCCGCTCGAAAAAAAAGATAAAAGTTCGTTTTCAAACCCAGCAATATGGGTATCAAATGAAAGGCCCTGATGAGTAGAGCACTTTGAACCTAGTATTCAATAATATCGTGATTATGGGTAATCGTTCGTATCTGATGAGCATATACTTAGTATAATACGATGGATAAGTAAACCCAATTATGGATTTTGCCATCGCAGAGTGGAATACACTGTTGATAGGACAAAATATTAAAAATATCGTTGTAATATAGAAAGTATTTAAAAAATAATGTATATTTTGGATTAAATGAAAGCAACCCGACATGGAAATTACAGGATGGAAGTGAATACTATTATTGAGAGTTAAAACCATTGATTTACTACCAAACGTAGATAGATAACGCATGAACGTTCGAGAAGTGGGCCGGTGAAGAACTGCCCAATCGCGAATCGTGCAGTTCTTTTCCATAGTTACTAAAACGTCAATTGATCTGTGGCTAGGTATGAAATGATGTAACTTCACACGGTTGTACTTTAAAAAGTTGTCGTAATAATGTAGAATAAGGTTGAATTCGATAAATACGGTCCTTTGTTTATGGTAATTTTAATTCGGGCGTGCATATTCAACAATTTATCAGCGAGTACAAATGTATACTTAGTCGGTTAGGTGACAGATTTCAAGCGCGTTTTTGTATGAAGTGCTCTATCTACGTTTGGTAGTAAATCAATGGTTAAAACTGTCACCACAGGCGCCCCGGGTGACATCTGTCACTCGAAATCCGTAGCACCACTTAAAATTACCACATTGTGTTATCATCACTATATTCACTTTGGGTTTTTTTATATAATTACTTCCATCCAAAAACTAGGTTTGGGTCAAATATCCCCATACCATTATTGCCATTTAAAAGTGAAATGACATATATTCATATGTATACTTATTTATATATTATTTGTGTACTCAGTATTTATTTTATTTTGAATATTTTACTTAGTTGTAACAAGGTTTGTTTAGTTTTTATTTTTTCCAATTTGTAGGTACAATAAGCTCCTATTCAAGTTATCACGCTATACATTTACACTACGAAAACCGCAACTATTACGAGCGACATAAGCACGGTCCAAAGGTCAAACAGCATAAGATTGATTACTTACTGCTTACTGTACACCGTCAACAAACCGGAGGGCGACTGTACCAGGGTCGTCTGCTTGAATTGCTGTGTTCCGGTTTGAAGATACGGCAGTAAAATTACTGGGTACGGTGACTTTACATCTCATGTCACAAGTGTGCAACATACACTGTGGTTCTTGTGGGGGTTGCAGTTTCGCTGCGTTTCTCACAAGAGCCACCATGTAATATAGGTGACTGTTACCACTTACCATCAGGTGGAGAGTTTGCTTGTTTGCCAATTTAGTTGCAATATAAAAGGCATTATTTACGGGTTGACTGGTGAATGCCTCGGGTATTTAGTCCGCCTCTTGTACACTTGATTATATGCTGCACATCATCAGCCTAATGCAGTCCACTGCTGGACATAGGCCTCTCCCAAGGCGCGCCATTTAGACCTATCTTCAGTCATGCACATGCGCATCCAGTCACTGCCAGCCGTTCTACGCAGATCGCCGCACCATTTATCAAGATGGTGCCCCACATTAAAAATAAAAAGCATACGGTCGAATTGAGAAACCTCCTCCTTTTTTAGAAGTCGGTTAAAAAGGAATCCACTCGAGCACATGTTTGTTTACCCCATCGATTGTCAGATCTTCGACAAATATGACGATCCCACTGTAGTGTCACTTCAGCTTGCAAATTCTTTCAACTATGTCAGCCACCTTGGTTCTCTTGGATCATTTCATTTCTGATTTTATCCTCAAGAGAAACACCGAACATATGTAGTTCGTTCCATCGCTCGCTAAGCTACATTAAATTTGTGGGCAAATCTTACTGTCCACGTCTCGGCTTCGTAGGTCATACATAACATGCAAGACGCACTGGAGACGAGACAAAGAAATGCTGTATGAAAAAGGTAAAATAAATAAAAAATTACATGAAATTGCAATAATGATTGAGGGATATTTAACTCACACCTAGTCTGTGGATGAAAGTAATTAATAATTATCAAAAAATACTAGTGTGAATATAGTGGTAACACAATATGTCATTTTGTTTTTGCTTAGTGATCATGCACTCACGAACGACTACATTCATTCTGTGGCACCACCCTTGAACCTGGTCTTGATTTAATAATAGTACAGTTACCGTAGGGGTGAAAATAACTTATTAAGTCCCGAGACGGGGTTTAGTGGCCGAGCGTAGCGAGGGCCCCTGTAATTCGAGGGACTAAATAAGTCCTTAGCCCGAGGTAAACATTGTTTACCTGTGTATGTGCTTTTCATTGGGAATACAAGGAAAGTAAAAAAAAAACACGAATTAGCTAAAGAAAAAATGAGTGAATTTATTTTAATAAATCAACTACTTCTACTGCAGAAGTTGTTGATTTATTAAAATAAAACTGCTTTAGCCTCTTCTCTTATGAAATCTGGCGTTAAATCCATATCTGAATCAGATGAAACTCATTATGTTAATACCAATCCCATCAAAAACATAAATGTGAAATGAAAACCAAGTTCAATATATAGAATATGCGTTGTTGTTGATTTCGCCGACAAAAGAATTGATATCTATTTGGGTGGCAAGGTCAGGGTAATAATTTACAGACAATTATTTACACAATGCAGTCATTTCACCTGGGATGTAATTCAAGTTCAGGATTTGAATTGGCTAGTTTAGTACAATTTCTGTTTGGTTTATTGATATAAAGTCTGTCTTTCCGAAATGTAAGGCACGCTCTACATTCCCGTAGTTCGCCGGGAGGCGAAACTTTCGCCGGGGAACAAACATTGGCGGGAACACACGAGAGGGGCTCTCTACATTCCCGTTTGGTTCAGTTGAAAACTGACGCTCATACGACGCTCATACGAGATGGACGTCACCAAAATATCTGCCGCTGTAGCATTATTATAACTATTTGGTGATTTATGAAAGAGTTATTACAATACGCTTGCCAATATTATGTAAATAACTCCTTAAAATATTACGGTTCTTTTCTACTACTCGTTGTATGTAAAAAGCAGCTTAAACATTTTTATACGCTTTTTCTATGTAGTTTTGTAAAGAATCATCAGGCCTAACCGTTACATCAGAAAATATAGATATCGAGTTTTGAGAGTTCACGGGATGTGGATTAGGATGGGGTTTTGCGAAGTATTCTGATGTGGTGAGGTAGCAATGGGAGCTTAAATCTTTAATGGGTATATTCAATATTTCACAGATTTTTTTCAACGCATCATGTACTTGGTTGCGATCTTCTGGATCCCATATTATAGAATGACTCTGGTACAATTCTAAAAACGACAATTCAAGATCGTGCGTCCAATTTACCAACATATTTAAAAGATTTACGTACGCCCGCTATGGTGTCTGTCGGCTAAATGGCGCTTAGACAGCGGGAATATGGAGAGATAGTTTCCCCTAAGCACGAAACTTGACGAAACTGGCCGAGAATCCTTTGATGGTACCGACACGGAATGGATAGAAGGGAATATACACAGGACAACACGAATATTCACGAACACGCCGTCCACACTCCCGTATTCGCCAATGTTCGTGTTGTTTCGGGGGGAATGTGGAGCGCGCTTTAGTCCGAGATTCCGCCTAACACGAGTTACTAGGAACGGACCATTATTTTCTTCAAATTAATGTTTTTTTTTAAATAAAAACTTGCCAAAAATACATACTAAACTTGTGTTAACATATTATATTTTATGTATAAAGAGAGAATTTTTGTGAGTTAAACTTTTTTGTGTACATAGTTTTTAGCTAGTTAAACACTCTTTCAACTTCGGCGTTAGACCATGGCCAGGAAATAATGGAAAAGAATGAAATTTAAAAAGGAGTTGCAATACAAGAATGGAATAGTTTGTTGGCGTCAAAACAAAGCAAAACATTCTAATTTAAAGAAAACATAAATTAAACTTGTATGTGCATACATCTTAAATATACTAAAGATGTCTGCAAATACAAGTAGGAATGAAAAAAAATATTATTTTGAAGATGAATTTAGCTCTAAAGAGCTAAGTTGACAACACTGTATCTGTAAATTGTAGACAATTTAGGAAGTAGAGCGGCTGGAACCCTCTTTTCTTCCTAAATCGTATCCAATCTGTTCTAATTACGATTACACCTACCTGTTTCCTAATTAAGATCTCTACTAATTGAATAGTGTAATAAGCTTTTTAGAACTTGTCTGGACATGATAGGGCATGTCTAGATCTCTGCTATACGGAAGTACAAAACAAAACTCTACAACTCGAATAACAAATGAAGGTGGCCGGCCAGCTATTCAGCTAAGTATTACCTATTTTTTATTTACATCATTTAAAAAATGGTAAATATTTTGCCCAAATCCATGTTATTTAAAGAGAAAATTTTAATAAAGTCGTTTAAAAAAATATATTCATTAATTAATACTTAACTTTATGTTATTTCAAGTTCACACCGCGCTGTAATTGAGTGGCTGTTGTAATAAATTGTTGTAGTGTTGTAATTGTAATAGAAAGTTAGAACATGGTTCAATAGATATTTGAAAATAGAACTAGTTTCTTTTTTATGATTTGACAGCTATCAGTGGTGAACGTTTCTCCCTAGGGCTGAAAAGTATTACTTTCAACCTTAGAATAATAACACCTAGAAGCCGAGTCCGCGCCCGCAAAGTGAGGCAACTCAAACTGAGCCATTCTGGCTCAGTTCACTACTCGGCCCGTCAGTGCTCAAGTAATATACGTGGCGAACACTGCTCCCGAAAAATTCGATGAAATGACGGTTTGTGCAGTGAACAGATGTCACAGTACATCTGAGAAACACAAGAAAGATTGTAACATTACATTTCATGTGTAAGTAATACGTTTGAACTTATATTTTTACGTAAAACATTTATCAAAAATAAAATTAAATGTCAATAATTTTCACTTGATATTTTATGAATATGTTGCCAGTACGGGGAAAAAATTCTCCTACATTTGGTTGTTTAATTAAAAGTCAAACATGTCTCAATTTGATTTTTTTTCATTTAAGTAAATTCTAAAATGAAATTTTATGACAAAAAAAAACAACTTTACGCCTATTATATTATTTCCGCTTGCATTTGATAATATTTGCATGTTTTGTTCTCGTTTAAGGTTTCCTTCTGATCCAATCATTGCGGCTCGTTGGGCCGAAAAAATTAGACGTAATCGAAATGAGGACAGTTGGATGCCTACTAAAAATACTAGAATTTGCTCCTTACATTTCGAGGATAAAGAAAAGTATGTTACTAAAGGTGGCCTATGTAGATTACGCAAGGGTGCAGTTCCAACTAAGGTAAAACAATTTTTTGTCGAAAAAATAAATAAAAGTGGGCGATTACTAACAAGGCTAGTATGTAATCGCTCTCTTCTTTGGCCAAGGCGAAGCATTATTTCTGACTTGATCATTTTTTTGCAATGTAAGTACCTATGTATGTTCGTGTGAAATCTTGCAACTCAATTTTGAAGCAGATATCTTTAACCGATTGAGCTGAAATTTTGTATACACATTCAGTTTGGATGACAATGCGATTGACTGTGTGACGTCATTCTAAATACAGAATGGCGGCATACCCAAGATAGCGGACCAATTATTTTGAATGTACCCCTACAATATGGGTATCAAATAAAAGGTCTTACTAAGAGTAACTCGAAAAATAATGTGACGTCACTATTAATCCAATATGGCAGACTTCTAAAGCTTGAAAATCAATTTTGAAGTAGATAACCGATTGAGCTGAAATTCTGTATAGACGTTCCGGCAAACGACCTTGCAACAATGATGCGTTGAATGAGAGAGAATCATTTAATAAAATCCTGCCAAAATTTCTAAACTCCCTAAAATCTTCATTCAACATTTTTTGAAACATATTTTCCATTTTTGCCTTAAAGTAAAAAAAAATACGATGATGACAACCATTTTACAAAAAAAATATCTTTGCCACATTATTGCGATGAATAGACAGCATCCAGCAACTTCTGCGGCGATGACTTTTTTTTACTTCTCCTAAATTATTTCATAGTTGTATGGTATATGCTGGCTAAGCACAGAGTTGATGCCGCTAATACTTCGACGTCCTCCATTGTTAAAAGTTCAAAAACAAATAAAGGCATTGCGAGAATGACAACCTCGACGAGCTCGGGCGCTTTTCCGCGAGACACGAGCCGAGCCGCGAGCCGAGCCACGAGACGCGAGTGTAACTTTAGTATTAGAGTATAAAGTCAGGATCTGATAATGGGATCCCATGAAAATCGAGGGAAACGCTAATTTAACACCAGCTCACCGAGGTATTAAAAAATTAGGGTTTCTTTCACTAAAAAGATTTCATTCTCTAAAAAGTTTAAAAAAAAATACAAAAAATAAAAACCGACTTCAAAAACACTGAAGACTTAAAAATAATATAGGAATAGGTACAGACAACATCACACTTCTATAATGAAGTCGGTGACAAATTTTAAGACTTTCTAGGAGATCATCGTTTGGCACCGACTTCAATATAGAAGTGTGATGTTGTCTGTACCTATTCTTATATTATTTTTAACTTTTCAGTGTTTTTGAAGTCGGTTTTTGTTTTTTGTAAAATATTTTTTCTCATAAAGTGTTCTCAATCACTATGCGTATACATAGAACAAAAACAAGAACATTCTAAGTTTGGCAGGCTTAACTTAGATAAGTGAAACTTGCCAAACTTAGAATAATTAATTGTTCATTAACTGCAGTTTTTTTTTTGCAATTATAACTCTAGCGATTTGAAAAATGTAATGGATTTGACAGTTTTGACAAGCAAACTATGTAGTTATAGTTAAATTGTGAAATCTACACACTACATACAACACAATCGCAACTGAAAGTACGACAATAGTTTCAATTTCCCTCCTTATAAGGAAAACTTTCATGTATTGGCAACATTGTTTATTTCACTGTGTGCGTTTCGTCGAGTGCTAACACGCATCTTACGCACACTAAAATTTTAATCTTGCCTCACTTTTGACAGACCGCTTTGTAGGGAACTATCGTTCTAGGTGTTATTATTCTAAGCTTTCAACCCACTCCTCAGGCAACTTGAAACCTACTTTCCGAGTATGAGTAATGAAAAATAAATATATTAAATATTTTTTCACTTCTCATACTCTGAAAGTGCTTATTTGTGCAGGATATAGGCTGCACAAAATCGAATTTTGTGCACAAGTGCACAATATCTACTCATACATAAATCGTATCTATATTAAGGCAAAGAAAATGAGCCATACAGCCAAACACAATAAGAAGTTCATAGATAGAATTTATTTTATTATATTTACTTTAATTTATTTGCCTTATGTGTTTTTTAAGACGTAAAACAATTTCCTTCAGTATTCAAAACTGTACTAATTTTACTTAGAATTTTAATTAAAGAAATGTTATGTTATACTGCTGTTTTATTTCGCAATCGAAGTGAAAAGCAGAGTTTATAACTCGTCCACAAAACCATTTTATCCTCGACATTACTATCAGCCCTCGCCGTTTCGGATAAAAATGGTTCGTTTTGTGCACTTGTTGTAAAATCTACTATTAAATCATGACTGGACAGTCACAGAATGGATTATTCCACTTTGAGATACTGGGTGATACCACCCAGGTGATCAAATTCCACATTTTTGTGTACAAAAATCACCCGGCACCAAATCACCTGGGTGATTAAATTCCACATGATTTTAATGATACGTCTATATACTGATGGCCATGCTGGGAAATTGCTGTAGAAATTACTACCCTTCCATTAAATGACGCTACGTATCGGACCACAAGCTATTTTTAAAAGCCCTCACACGATTTAGGTAATGGTTGTTGAATGTTAGTATGTTATCATAATATACATACAATACCTACGTTTCTATAGCGTAGCATGTTTTTGTGACATCTATGAAATAGTGAGATATTTTTTCTACGTGTTACGCGAATGCTATCGCTTTGATAAATATTTTCAAATATATTTTTACAAATAATTAATGTTTTAGTGCCAAATGTCACGAGTAAGAAAACGCTTGATAAAGACTATTAACACATAGAGCACTTAAAAAGTTATGATTGAACACAACAGTCATAATGTAGATAGTACACTTTATTTTTCTTCTTTTTAGAGTTTTGCTATTGTCTATTTTAAACAAATATAACGGAAACAAGCAGAAACAAGTGGTTCTTAAATCCTGTTCACACATTTTTAGTCTGGATCGAGCCAGTTAGCAGTGACAGTATTGGACAATATTTTAATTTAAACTTTCATAACATGCTCGTCTAAAACGACGTAAGTGCAGCTGTAGATTTTATAGGTTAAAGCCACTGCCTCACAAAAATAAATTAAGTCAATTAATGATAATTCTACAACAAAGAGGTTTAGTTTTAAAAATGGATGGTAAAGACATTCACTGATGGAAGTCCTATAATGCCTATTTATAGCCCATATTGGGTATTTTTAGATGTCTCTTATCTAAGCGACTAATAAATTCTGAAAAGCATTTAGAACCATTTGTGTAAATCAAAAGTAGATACATTAAATGAACAGTTTCTTCCTCTTTTGTTACATTTGTCACAATATTAAAATTAGATTTCCGCACACTTGCGTATGCGCATGCCTTGTTTGTGCACTAACAAAAAGAATTATCGAAAACTGAAAAATACTCATGGAATTATTATGGAATCGGAAATGGTTTTCCTAATTGAACCATAAAAGCATATGAATCCTCCAAATGCTTTTAACACATCCATATATAAACATATGGAAGTTAGGCTCAAATAGAGTATAGAAGGAACTTAAAGGCCTCTATACAACAAATCCGCCGGCCGGCTGTTAGTTCCGGCGGGTTATTTCCTAATTGAACCATAAAAGAATATGAATCCTGTAAATGCTTTTAACACATCCAAATATACATATGGAGGTTAGGCTCAAATGGAGTGGAAGGAACTTAAAGGCATCTATACACCAAACCCGCCAGCCAGCTGTTGGTGCCGGCGAGTTAGGCCGGCACCAACCATCTCGCAGAGGGAGGCAGCGGAGCGGGCGCGAGAGGTTGACCCTCTCGCCGCACCGCTCCGGCGCAGGCGGATGGGTAGGAGGAGGCGCGCGTTCCTGGACGCGCACAACCAACTCCCTTATAAGTAAGCTGGGGATGAAATGGCTCGGCCGGCCAACAACCGGTTGGGACACATTACTTTTCTAACCCTGGCCTGCCCATCTGAGGGGTCGAATTATTGCACTTGGCGACCCCTCCGTAGAGTAAGCCCCGGCCCCCGACGCTTGGGTCAGCTACGCTGGCGCACTCGAGGAATGGCTAACGCCGATCCCGATTGTGCCTCTATGGGGGTAGACTGGAGGGTGGTTTAGCCAGGTATGGGGTATGTATATACCCGAGTCCAATGGCATATCCTTGGGGCCGCCTTGTCAGCTTTCAGTGCCTTGTTGAATCGGAACGAGATTCCCCCTCCTTAAAAAAAAAGGCCGGCACCAACCAACAGCCGGAACATTTTAAGCGCGCGCGGACGCAACCCGCCGCGCCCGGCACGATTATCACAAAACAAGCCCGCCGGCCTAACCCGCCGCGGCCCGGCGGGTTTGATATGAAGGTAGAACCTTAATGTAATGATGCAATATCTGAAAGTACGTACGTAATAAATAACCAATAAATATACAAGAACGAAGCCAGGTACTTTTTAGCACGGTTACTGTAATTTTTACTTGTATTTTTCATTTATCAAGGTAGTATTACAAATGATTGTGAATTTAATAGTATCTATAAATTGTGTAAATATAAAATTAAATGTTCAAATTAAATCTTGTTTATTATAAAAGATCAAAATGATACGGATGCGCCGAATTGATCCGAAGTTAAACGAAATAAAATCCTCAAATCACGAGTAGTGCATTTCATCGAGCGAACGAGACCTTGTAGTATTCTGAATCATGAGTTAGTAATTAATTAGCGATAAGTACTAGAAGTTCTATTAAGATGTGATTAACGAGAAGTCAATAAAGCAAATGTGACTGTTGTGCCAATTGATTCTGCATATTGGCAGTCTATTTGGAGCTTAATTAATCAAACAAAAAAAAAACATTATTGTAATTGTGTTCTTAGTGAAAATAGACCAAACAATTAAATGTCTAACGCCTCTTTTTGTCACGTGCATGTTTGCCAAAAATATAACTGACTGCAATTCCACTCACGCGACTGTCTAGTTATAAAATATATTACACAGAAAATTAGAGCGAGAACGAATTCCAAGGTTCAAATAATACAATTTTACAGCACCGTATGGAATACGAGTTATGCAAACTAAACTGATGCAAAATTTGAGTGCTATTTAGTCTTAGGATTTGCAGGCAATACTGTACTGTACTTGTAATTGTGACTTGCCAAAATTAACTTTTCAATCAATAGTTATAGCTTATTAAAAAAAATGTTGACTAGCTGATTTAAATTTGATTTACAAATAAAATTATGAAACAACAAAGCAGAATTAAAAACGAACACTTCGATAAACAATGTGATCAAATCGAGATAATCTTGATGGCCTCTAACATTTTTTATTTATTTTTCGATAGTAATCACTTTCCGCGTTTCACATTAGTGACGTGGGTGACATGTCATTAGTAAATTTTCTGTTTCCCGAACAAAACTAAGAGGGTTTAGAGAACAACAAAAACAACATTCTGATTTGGTAAGCGATGAAAAATAAATATTGGGAAATTCACTTGGACTTATTACGAATATTTTTCAGAAAATTTATTCTTTTTATTATTTTAATATGCGTATTATAATATCCCAAAGTAATCGTCACAAGCAATAGTGGATTAGTAAAATTAATCGAGAAACTGAAATAAGAGGAAATAAAAAAACACCAGTTTTGGGATACCAAGATATGTGTCCCAAGACTGAAACATGAGAAATTATATTTAGATTTGTCTAGCCTAAACAAATCCCTCAAGAGGAGCAATTGCCGTGTTTCGTGTGCTATATTCGAGCGGATATCAGGCAAACCAGCAGGACGAGGGTCGAGAAAAACATATCAGCAGCGCTATTCCGAACTAGCTTGTATTGGTGCTGTCTATATACTGATTTTTATATTTATTTTGTCTATTTTAAAATAAAAATAATCTGATCCCAATTTATATTCGCTCCTTATTGGATTGATAACACCCGACACAATGTCAAATTTGTAAGTTTACTGTTAACGTTTTTCTTTATGTAAGTCATGCAAGTCAATATGCCTGCAAGCACAGAAGGCAGAAGCTATGTTACCGATCGAGAGTCGAATATAAAGTTAAATATAATACATAAATAATGCAGAGTCGTATAGATCTCACAGACTTAATATCGTCTTTTAAGAGGCTGACAACGCTGAGCTGAGCTCATCGAGCCCTACTTAAAACCTTTTTTATCAAAACCTGTTTAATATACCGTAGTGAAAAAAATATATGTTACTCTTAAAAATATGCTTGAGAATATCCATGTCCCCAAAACAAATTTAAATCAAAGTTTCTCGTTAAAAAAAATGTCAAAGATACCCATCAAAAACAGTTTCCAGAAGAAAATCCGAGTTATTTAACTAAGGTTATTTAATGATTTTCAGGGAATTAACTTGTTACACTTAATTTGATAATATTGATGTTTTATATCTTCAAATAAGTTACAAGTTTCCTTAAAAAAATATAAAAATTGATATTTTCGCTCAATTTCAATAACGCGCCGCGCCCGTAATCCAGTACAAATCATGTTTCAAGGTCGTTGGCGTTACTCAGCCTCTTAATATCGCAGTTACCATATGAGAATCTAATGAGATGAGATCTTACATTCTGTCAAAAAAGTATCGGGACGAAAATGAATGATTTGTTTAAGGTTCCAAATTTGTTTCTTTTTTTTGATAGAATTCTTGCCACTTGCCAGATGGGCAAACGGTAAATAAAGAATATTATTTGAGCGTTATGAGGCGCTTAAGAGAGCAAATTCGATGTAACAACAGGCCAGATTTGTGGAAAGAAAATTCTTAGATTTTGCACCACGATAACGCGTCTTCGCACAAGGCCAAGTGAAAGGATTGGCACAACTGTTTCCATTTTGGCGCGGAGTTTGGGTTGCGTCTGTTATTTAGATTAAATACAGTGCTGTTTTCAGTTAGATCATATCTATAGTGTATTTTGTGAGTTTCATAATGGACAAAAACATCGAACAAGGCGTTTGTCTTAAATTTTGCATCGCCAATGGAATTTCGTGTTCGGAGTCACTGAAAATGTTACAGAAGAAAATGTACAAAGGGTTCAAAAGCGGTCGAGATGCGCCAGTTTTCGAAATGTAAATGTACCTATAGCTTGAATGGGAACTTACTGCACCTAGATGTCCCGATATGTACGGCGAGAGAACGAAGCCATACATATGCTGCCGAGTATTCTGAACAGTTTTTCAGATTAAGCATCTGTCCCAGAATGCTCGTCAGCAATGATGCCTGTAAAATATGTACTTACTAAAAACTTTATATTATTAATTATACATAATACTGCAAGGAATAAGACTGCATTCGCGTCTCGTATAAACCTAATAAAAAGTTTTTATAAGCGCGTCTCAGTTATCAAATTATATGTAATTTTTGTATAGTGAGTAATTATCATCATCATTACAGCTCACCCCCGGTACGTCCCCACCCAGAGGCTCGAGCCTACAGTAAATTAGGGTGTTTAGGCCTGTCAACCACGCTAGCCCAGTGCAGATTGGTCCATTTCACATACACCTTTGAATTTCTTATACCTAATTGAGTAATTAAAGAATAAAATATCAAAGAACTAAGTTATTTATTAAAATCATCTAGGGATAGGGGTTATCAAGCAAAGTGAACAGGGTATCAGGCTAATATCTATATTTTAAAAACATCGAGATACAAATAATGAATTTAAATCTAAACTTCACCAACAATCAATGCGCGGAAATATGATAATGATAATATAGCATGCGAACATGATCCCGGGCGGTAGTAATACGGGTCTGGGATCAATTGAGCAGAATTAAATTCAAAGCACGCAGTTCGTTCTTTATTACTTTGTGTAGAAACATGCCCATCATCTACTACCGCGTAGAATGGAACCGTGTGTCTTTTGTTTATTGTTTTCGTTTGCAACACGAAGTTTGTCAGTTGTTAATCATCGTACCTAACTAGCAGAAAGTTTCTATAGACATTTACTTTATTTTAACTTAAGGTTCATGTTTAATGTTAGTTTTATTATACAAAACAGTTTGAGCCAACAGTGAATCTTCGATATAGGTATTTAAGGTTTTAGAAAATGTTTCAGGAATCGACTTTGAGGTATTCGATTGCTTATTTTATTCGTGAGCTTAGGGAAAGAGTGCAATTGCATATACACGGAGAGAACCACTCCGATGAAAGTCGATTACGTCATTCTGGTTCATTACGATTGACTATGGGCTGGCTGGGGTCAATATACGTGACAATACTGAAAACACTTGACGACCACGTACCAAATTACTATTAACTTCTTTGTTATCTACCACGTATATTTGACCCTAACTATATTGCACATAGTATAATGAAGTACGTAATTATAGTGGTCCAAGCTAAGACAATATTGTATATACGTATATGCAATTATTTTATTACTGCAAAGTATACGCGACGATTTTTTTATTTACTTACTAAATACAAAATTAATGCTGTTACAAGGTATAAAAATCCTCCAAATATAGTCAACGGACACACCTGATCAAACACTGACAACAAACGACCTTTGGTATTGTAACCTAGCTTTTAGTTTAGGTCATGGAAGTAGAGAGGTCGCGATCGTGAACTAATTACAATGAATAAGTGATCCCAAAAAAGAGGAATATGCGTGCCAAGGTAAAAAGTAATTCCTAAGCTGGGTAACACTTAAACAGAACATTCTTTAAACATGATAAACATGCAGAGTATAAATCAAAATATTATCTCGTAAAGTTTTGTTGAATGTCAGCAGTTCAAATCATTCTTTAGGCGAGCTGGTGATTTACCTATCTCATACCACCGAGGTTGAAGCTTAGTTTCGAAAGGATCAATTATAGTCTGAATAAATAATAATTGTATGTTAAATGCTTTTGGGAATGTTATCAGTACCCCTCATTCAAGTCAGGTAAAAGTAGCAATAATTCCAAACACAGAAAATGACACGGTAAATTACCTCGTGCACTTTATGGGGCTCCCCTCCCCATATATCTCTCCAATGGATGAGGTGATGAAGATGGTTTCTGTAATTGAGGGGATGCCGTTTTTTGCGCGAGTCCGTCGGAGAAGGAGGCGCGGTAAGAGACTGGCGACGGTCACCGGACATGGACACCACGACCGGTGCAAGTTGCGCACTCAGAAGTCTCTCCGTTTCAGGTCCTTCGTCAGACGAAATGCTGTCCATGTTCCTCTCGCGCACACTTTTACTTAAACTACAGTGCGAACTTTGTTTCTTCATTTTGAAAACGTCCACTACACAATTATCTCAAGACAACTATGAAATCACTGTTGTTTCTTGATAACATTTCGCTAACGGAGCGATATTGTTCGAGATAGCGAGTGAACGTGCGTGCGACGCCTGTGCCGTCGGCGGCTCACTGCGGGGCGGTCCGACCGGCCCGGCCGTACGCACGTGGGCGCCTACTTCAAAACAACTATGCTCCAAACAAAGCTTCGACAGTTAATCAGAGATATGGTAAGACAAGCTTATTAACTTTTAATTGTTAGGCATGCGCCATACCACCTAATCTTTGACTTTATGACGGTAATAATTTGCAAATAAAATAATATGCATAATTAACAACATAATTTTATTATTTACTAGCTGTAGCCCGCGACTTCGTCTGTATAGTAATGAAGATAAAAGTTCTATGAAGTTCAATATTGTTACATATTTCAGCCAACAGAAAATCACACAAAGTAACATTAACATATAGGGTTGCGAAAGCAATTATATTCCCTTAAACCGGCCCTGTCGTAAAATCTGTTACCTGACATGTTTTAACTATATTTTATCTCTCGCAGTTTTCAGGTACAAAAAAAAGCCTAGGAATTCATAGAAACTGGCGAGAGCCCTTAGTTTAGCTATGTGGCAAAATTCGTTTTTAACAGACTTTTATTTATTATTAACCACATTATAACTAGAATGTTATATTAGGCATGTCACATTTTACAAAGTTCCATAATTAATTAGAATATAAAATTCGAAAAAGAGGAGGAGGTTCTATGTTCGACTGTATCTATTTTTTTATGTATGTTCACTGATTACTCCGCCATTAGTGGACAAATTTTCAAAATACTTTTTGTAATTAAAAGAGTACACTCCAGAGGTGGTCCTACTGTCAGCATGTCATGGTCTGATGATGGAATCCCGGGCAAATCGAAGGAAACTCTTAAATTGCATAGGCACGTTTGAAGTGTTTCATGTCTTTTCTTAAGATATCTTGAATATCTTATTTGCGTCTGGTAGTCATCTTGTCATGTTACTGAGCTGATGATGGAAGGTTTCTGGTAGATTAGGAATTCGGAAATAATTCTTTCAACGCTGTTTAGAGAGAATGAAGTTATTCTGTTGTTTGCCTTGGCTCAAATTTTAATTCGTCTACTAACTACCTACCTGCCCATTTTCAAGTTTGTAGCAGAAAAATTACTTTCATACAAACTTGCGAGAGCCCTTAGCTCTCCTTAATCCGGCTCTGTAATAAAATCCGTTCTCAGCAAACGTCTACAAACTAACTCACTGCCAATTTTCAAGCTTGTAGCAAAAAAATGAACGAATTTCATACAAACTTGCGAGAGCCCTTACACCTCCTTAATCCGGCCCTGTCGCAAAGTCCATTCTTAGCGGACGTCTACTAACTATAACCACCCTGCCAAATTTCATCTTTTTACGTCAAGCGGTTTTCGAGATTTCTTTATGAGTGACCTTCCGCATTTATATATACATATAGATGAGTCAGTTGTACAAAGATTCATTAAATTTCATACTATATTAAAGTGAATTTCACTATGAATATTTTTTTAGAAACTTAATTTACTACCCCTTCCTATATATTTGAAATTGCAAAATTTGTAAAACAAAATAGAAGTCTCTTTAAAAGTACTAAAGAATTATTTCCAAATAAATATACAAGATATATAAATAGACTTGACCCTGGTGTTCGACCAAATTCTACAAAATTCATAATTAACTGTTGTTGTATGTGTATCTCTATATACACGGTTATTTTTTTATCACCCTGGAAAATTTAAGGGACGCTTCACGACATGGTATTAGAATGATTTAAATATAAATAAAAAAAATAACCCCCCTCCTTAATTTTATATTAATTTTTTAAAAAATACAAAAAATGCTGCACTAGTTGTGAGCAGCATTTTTTGAGATTTTTTTATTTTTTTTTTATTTTTTGTATATTTTTTATTTCATTTTTTTTATTTTTTATATAATATTGGATGTGTCCTGAAGCGTTCCTAAAATTTTCCAGGGTGATAAAAAAATAACCGTGTATACAGTGTGTCCCCGGATAAGGTGCACAAACGAAAATGGATGAAACTAGACTACAATTTATCGATAAAAAAAGAGAAATTTTTTTTTTAAATTAAATTGTATTTAATATTGATTATTTTTATTCTCTTTTTAAGACCTTTTGTGTTTGTAACATTGTAACCACTGCGTGGATTTTGTTCAAATAAAAACAATAATGATGCCAAAAGATTAACTATAGGCGCGTTCCATTTGAGCGCATTTTTAGCATCATCGCGTTTCATTAGCTTTTGACGCTAGCAGGGCTAGCATCGTATGTTGACGTAATGCGTTCCATTTAAACTAAGCTTTTTCAGTGTAAATGAAATTGATTAAAACAAGAAAAACAAATCACAATAAGTATTTATTACAAAAAATCTAAAAAAACACTTTTTATAAAATTAATAATATGTTAGAGGATGTGCCGCTGGCAAGAAGAAGACACATGTTTGTTCAAATGGACAGATGCCCTGCTCACTACGCCACGATTGTGCGAAATTTTCTGAATCAAACCTACCCCAATCGCTGGATAGGTCGAGGAGGACCTGTGGGATGGCCAGCATGCTCACCTGACATGACACCACTGAATTACTTTTTATGGGGTGTGATGAAACAATGGGTGTACAGCACCACCGTTAATACGGAGGCAGAACTCCTCCTCCTTGCGCATCAATACCGGTCGGCCGGCCGGCGCATGCGGGTGCGCTGCACAAGTAGCATAGGTATAAGATAGTCATAGGAGCTGTTTATGTGTGTTTACTGTTTAGTGTTAAGTAATCTTTTTGCTATCCACATAACTACAAGTGGCACTGGAACAAACCCGTTTGGGGTTTATCAGTGCAATTTAATTTAATAAGTGTTTTTGTTTCGTAAATTTATGTTAATAAAAAAAAAACTTCACGATCGCATTGTCCAATGTGCGGAAAATATTAAAAATAACCCCGACATGGTCCGCAGGGCTACGCAACAGATTTCCTTATGACTTACTTAATGATGTGCTTGCAACAGCGTGGTGGTCATTTTGAACATTTAATGCATTAATTTAATAAAAAGTGTTTTTTTAGATTTTTTGTAATAAATACTTATTGTGATTTGTTTTTCTTGTTTTAATCAATTTTACAATGAAAAAGCTTAGCTTAAGTTTAAAAAATGCTTAAATGTGTTTAGCTAAATTCCAATTTAAGAAAAGCTACCTCAGCCGTTGACAAAAAGGCAGCGGCGCGGGCGCCAGGGGACGGCGCGTTAGCAGGCCCCTCAATTAAAGCCTCGTAGCTAAGCATGTATTAGAGACAGAATGTTGATTTTTTTTGTTGAAAAGGTTATAAGATCTGGATTAATAAGAGGTAATAAAAAGAAATTGTTATAGGGGGCATTATTTGGTAAAAATAAACATTTACTCAAAATTTAACAATTTTATGTTCAAAATTAGTTAAAAAAAATGTTTTTCTCCCTATTGACTGCTTTTATGTACTTTTTTTTATTTACCATACATTGTTAATCTTTTGGCATCATTATTAAAAAGGAGAAATGTATATTTATATTCATTATTGTTTTATTTGGCATCATTATTGTTTTTATTTGAACAAAATCCACGCAGTGGTTACAATGTTACAATTTTACAAACACAAAAGGTCTTAAAAAGAGAATAAAAAAATAAAAATCAATATTAAATACAATTTAATTTAAAAAAAAAAACTCTTTTTTTATCGATAAATTGTAGTCTAGTTTCACCCATTTTCGTTTGTGCACCTTATCCGGGGACACACTGTATAATAAGTTACCAGAAAAATTTTAAAATTTAACATTTAACAGATTTTAAGTTGAGTTATATAAATGGTTGCTATGTATTTTTTTTTTGTTAAGAATTTTTAAGTAATAATTAGTTTTAGTATTAGTTTTTAAACTTTTATTGTAACACATATTCACATGTTATCGTAGTATAAGTTGTATAACTAGAAAATGTTGAACCTTTTTAAAGCTGACCATCTGCAACTATACCTACCATTTTCTATTGTGAATGAATAAATGATATTGTTTTTTTTTTATTTTGAACAATTACATTGCATTTAGCCAGGTAGCACCCGCCATTGCTATCGCTGACACGAGTGCAATTTCTTCCCGATATTTTATGTGAAAATTTTAGTTTTTGTTAAAGTTTTAAAGTTAAGTATACGTTTCACATTAGAAGACGTAAGTATAATACTTATTTTAACTAAGTAAAAACAGGGGCGCGGGAGGAGGGGAACGCCTGGGCATGCGACGCCGGGCTATAAGTCCTGTCCTCTAAGTCCGTCATACACGTCCACGCTGCCCCAGGTATTGCCGACGTACAAACCTGGGGCGGACCCACTGATGTGGGTCGTGCGCCCTGGAAATGATTCAGATTCTCAACGGGCGTCGCATCACTTACCACCTGCCTCGGATCTGAGTCAGCCAAGTATGACGGGCGCGCCTGGTACAGCTCTCCCACTGGCCAGGTGTAACCCAAACCCAATTCCCGTCCATATTTATCCCTACCCTTGTCCCATCCTTCTTCCTTAGTCCAATCACGCACAGCCGAACAGTGGCGGCGCATAACCCCACCCAGGCCAACCTAGCCTAGGGGCACTAAATTCCCCCTGAAAGTTGGTACCACACCAGCCATGGGCCAGCTGGTGTGAGTTACACGTTGGTTTCTAGCCATACATCCCAAAAAAAGACACAATGGACATACAAAAAGATACAGTAAGACGACCCCAGGAGGGTCCCACCAATGGTGGGGAGTCCCTCACCGGGCCTAGCCCAGTCCGTCCCGCGTATTCTGGGGGGGACAACGTGTGCCCAGTCTCTGGCGAAAGCCTAAGCTTATCCGGCCTAGTAGAGGCCATGAAGACGGTCGACAACACCGGAACCGTCAACCCATGGACAGTCGTGGCTCATAAGCGCCCTTGCAAAAGGAGCGCTAATGCAGCCACACACACACACAAGGGCCAAAGGGTCTACCGGAACGCAGTCGCCCCAACAGACGCGCGAGAAGGGAAGCTCTGCGGCCCACAACCAGCACACCGACGGCCACCGCAGCAGTGGAAACACAACGCGAACCTGTAGAAATACAGGGGCCGTCGCAGACACAACCACCAACACCACAATCAGCCCCACCACCACCACCCTCCAGTCAGCGGAGCGGGAAGCGGAAGCCGAGGGGCAAACGAGGACGGCGGACTGCTGCGGCGGCTCCTACTGCTCCTGAAAAGGAACAGCCTGCTGCTGGACAGAGTTCAGGCGGGCCAGCTTCATCGAAGCGAACTCGTCTGGACGAAACCCAGTCACCCAGGGGGGATGCCAAACGCGCGAAAACCGACTCAAAGACCCGGCGGTCGGTGAGCTACGCAGATGCGAGCAATTCGCACCTGAGAGTAGCGGTCACCACCGTCCCGCCGAGGGACCTCACGGCCGAACAGGCAGAGTGGCTGAGGGAGACTATCGATGATAGGATCCTGCAGGCCATACTGTCTCCTCCGTACCCGAGCGCGCAGGCTCCATCTTTCCGCGGACGGCCCTTTCTTTTAGAGGGGGTCCTAGCGATGTGGTGTGAGAATGCGAACGCACTCAGCTGGCTGGAGAAGGTGGTAAAAACCATCCCGTCGCCTATAGCCGATACCACTCTGGCTGTCATCAGACAATCGGAGATGAAGAAGAGGCTCAGGGCGGGACTTCTTGTCCACACGCGCATCACCGATGCTGTAACGCTGCAGAGAGTCCTTTGTGCCCAAAACCCATGGTACAAAGTTGATTCCTGGCAGTGTTACGACATGACGGTAGATGATAAGGCGCAAGAACCAGAATCCAAAGAAAAGGTGGTGCACCTGATCCTTGGGATACCGGAGGACCAGAAGCAGGGAATTCTGGATAGGGACCGCCGGGTGGCTCACATGTCTGGCAGCGGGTACATCCGCTTCTTCACCCCGGAGGAGATGAAAAAACCAGATGAGCCACCGGCCGACAATCAAGCAGCGGCGAAGCTGCAACCGAGGACCTCCTCCCCGGAGCCCTCCACCTCGGCTCCCCAACAGGGTTCGAGCCAGATAGAGACCACCTTGCCGCTGACGGTAGGAGTAGGGGACACCAGCGACGAAGATGACGTGTTGCGGAGTCCCTAACAGCCTACACGTAATCCAAACAAACCTCCAGCACAAACAGATAGCGGCGGCTACACTGCGTAGAGTGCTGGAGGCAAATACCAAGACCGTCGCCCTGATCCAGGAACCCTGGATCAGGAACAGCAGAATCTGCGGTCTGAACAACATCGGTGGTAAGTTACTGGTAAACACATCAGTGGAAAAACCGAGAACCTGTATTTACATACCAAACTCTGTAAAAACAACTATGCTTAACCAATTCTGTTCTAGAGATCTTACTGCAGTGACGCTCTCCACAGAAAATCAAACCACCCTTGTACTAGCTTCTGCATATATGCCGAACGAAGAGGACATTCCTCCAAGGGAAATGATGGAACTGGTACAACACTGCGAGAACCATGGCTGGGAACTGATCATTGCGGCGGACTGCAATGCACATCATCCACTGTGGGGAAGTAAGGACACAAACAAAAGAGGTGAGTTACTAACCGAATACCTTTTCCAAACAAACCTTAATATAATGAATAAAGGCACAGAACCAACCTTTGTAAGTTCTAGGTATCAAACCATCATTGACATTACTTTGGCAACACATACGGCGGCGAACCTCATTAAAGGTTGGCACGTATCGAACGAACCATCCTTCGCGGACCACCGTCGAGTGTGTTTCCAACTACTCTATAGATTACCAGACCCTGCTCCCTATCGCAACCCCCGTAAAACTGATATAGCAAGGTACACTAACGCACTTAAAAAAGCACTAGACGGAACGTACGCTAGCGGCGAAACACCTAGCATAAACAGTATTGAAGAAAAAGTACAACTCCTCACTTCAGCAATCGTCTAAAGTTACGAGTTGGCATGCCCGATGTCCATACCGAAAAATCTCAACAAAAATCTCTGGTGGGGGCCAAAACTTGAGAGGCTAAGGAAAAAACTCAGGGCACTCTTAAATAAAGCAAAAACACAAGAACTCCCGACAACTGGGACAGATACAAAGACGCGCAGAAATACTACAAGAAGAGGATCAGATTCCGGAGAACGGAAGCCTGGCAAAATTTCTGCAGCAGCATAAACTCAACAAACCAAGCCGCTAGAATAAAAAAAATTTGTCCAAGGGAAACACAGAGCTCCTTGGCAACATCAAAAAAGAAGACGGCACCTATACTAGATCTGAAGAGGAAACCAGTGCGGTACTGCTGGAAACACACTTTCCCGATTGTCAAATCGCGTCAGACCTGGAATGGTCTGACGAGCACTACAGCACCCCGTCTACCGAAGAATGGAAGGCTGCCAGCAAAGTAGTAACTGCGGATAGAATAGAATAGGCTATCAAAAGCTTTAAACCATTCAAATCCGCAGGACTGGATGGAATATTCCCAGCGCTGCTAAAATGGCATCCCAACTTAACAGTAAAATACTTAGAACCCATATATAAGGCCTGCATAGCCTTCAAATATATTCCAAAACAATGGAGAGAGGCGAAGGTAGTATTCCTACCCAAACCGGGGAAAGAAGACTACACTACGGCGAAATCCTTCAGACCAATAAGTCTAACATCATTCCTGCTCAAAACACTGGAAAGATTGGTAGACCGACACCTAAGGGATGGAGCACTCCATGAAAGACCCTTACATCCCCAGCAGCACGCCTATAGGAAAGGCAGGTCCACAGAGTCGGCACTACATATGGTGGTCCGTAAAATAGAGTCGGCCATACACAATAAATCCTCAACCCTAGGCGCCTTCATAGACATAGAAGGAGCTTTCGACAAAACAATGCACAACAGCATTAACCACGCCCTTCAAAAGTACGATATAGAACCAGCAATAACAAAATGGATCACGGAGCTGGTAAGCAAAAGGGCGGTTCAGATAGTGGGGAACAACACCATCAGAGCAAAAGTGGTTAAAGGATGTCCCCAGGGGGGGGTCCTGTCCCCACTTCTGTGGAACATAGTAGTAGACAGCCTCCTAAGGAAACTAAACGACAGAGGCTATACTACTATTGGTTATGCAGACGACCTCGCAATACTGATAAATGGGACCGCAGAAAACATATTATGCAAAGAAATGCGTGAAGCCCTAGTATTAGTAGAACATTGGTGTGACGAACATCAACTGTCAGTAAATCCAAATAAAACAGAACTTATACTTTTCACCAACAAAAGAAAGTTACCAGAACTACAACTACCAAAATTCTTTAACACCAAACTCTCCCTATCATCACAAGTCAAATATCTGGGCATAATCTTTGACAACAAATTAAATTGGGCAAGTCACATAGAAACAAAAACAAAGAAGGCATGCTTGGCGTTTAACCAATGTAGGAGACTCGTCGGTAAGAAATGGGGTCTCAATCCAAAAATCACACTATGGTTATACACTGCAGTTATCAGACCCTCTATAACCTATGGATCAGTGGTTTGGTGGCCCAGAACCCAACTGATCACAGCAAAAGCTAAGCTCCAAAGTCTACAACGCTTAGCAACTACATCGACCAGTGGATGTATGAGAACCACTCCATCAGCTTCCCTAGAGTACCTCTTACAACTGAGACCTCTAGATCTAGTCATACAAGAGGAGGCGAAAGCAGCAGCCCTAAGACTAAGATCGCAGGGACTATGGAAAAGCAACATAGGAAAAACACACACGATAATCCTAGATTGGATTACAAAAGAAATACCTTTTCTCGATGCACCAATCGATAGAATACCATGCCACCATGTCTTCGACAGAAGATACGATATCCAACTTACAGCAGAATCGAAAGATTGCTCTGACATCAAAGAAGTTAGGATATACACAGACGGCTCCAAGACCACTGATGGAACTGGGGCAGGCGTCTTCTCAAACGACCTTAATATCAAATTATCAATAACCCTAGACAGGCGGAACACCATCTTCCAAGCAGAGTGCATTGGCATCACCAGGGCGGCACAGGCGATTGCAGCTAGAGGTGTTACTAATCTTAACATAAAGATTATCACAGACAGCGCGTCTGTCCTGCAGGCCCTCCAAAACAATACTATTAACTCTGTCCTTATACTGGAATGTCATAACATGCTCCAAGCCATAGCAGATACAAACCGGGTAACTCTGCAATGGATTAAAGGACACAGTAACTCACTTGGTAACGACGCAGCAGATGAACTGGCTAAGAGGGGTTCAAACACGAAAATGTACGGACCAGAGCCCCTATTACCCATTCCACAGGCCCAGATAAAAACCTGGCTGCGTGAAAAAACCGAGGAACATCATCTAACAGAGTGGAGAACCAATGAGGGATGCAAACAGACAAAAGATGCAATCCCGGTACCATCAAAGAAGCTTGCCCGATCCCTCATCAGACTAAAGAGAGACAAAATCCGAAAAGTTATAGCTACTATAACCGGACACTGTTTACTAAACAAACACCTATTCACAATAGGGGTGACAGACAGCCCTCTATGCAGAGGGTGCATGGAGGCAGAAGAAACGCCACAGCACGTCCTTTTGGAATGCACAAGCGTGGCCGATCAACGGGCAAAACTTCTCCACTCCCCGGCATCTATGCCGGAAGCATGCAGCAGCCCACAGAGGCTGCTGGCGTTCTGGGGAGACCTGGGATGGATGGAGTAGGGTGGAAGCAAACATAGATTAGGACGCACAATGGCCCAATCATGAGGCTAAGTGCGTAAGAGCCCAGCTAAACTAACTAACTAACTAAGTAAAATCATCAATTTACCCCTACAATACATTAATATAACTAAAAACTTCCACATTCAAATATTTTTCACTGTTTCGCCTTTAATTTTGGACGAATTTTTTCCTTACACTTCTATGGACGCGGTCACTGAGGCCCCTGTTCTTCGTTACGCAGTTTACACGTTTTTTTTAGATATTAGGCTAAAATGTATGTCTTAATCGTAATAAATAGGTTCAAATCAAACTAAACCAATACAAATTAAATAAAATGTTAATAAATTTTACTTAGTATAACGAAATAAAGCACTTATGTGACAATAATTATAGGAATAAGTCTCATCTAACAAGAAAAACTACTTTTTCCTCAATTATGAACTCTAATAAGTAAATTAAACATAAAAGAAAGCTCGTAGGTAAAGAAATAGAAAAATGACATCTACACAAA
Source organism: Schoenobius gigantellus (assembly GCA_963935595.1). Lineage (NCBI taxonomy): Eukaryota > Metazoa > Arthropoda > Insecta > Lepidoptera > Crambidae > Schoenobius > Schoenobius gigantellus. The sequence continues at coordinate 26,534,590 of OZ012547.1, read as the reverse complement.
AGCAATAGTAATACAATTGCTTTATCAATATTTTCCGACGCATTGCTGGCTGCACAGCTGATTATATTGAACATTTTTAAAGAAAAATTGATTAAAAGTAGAAGGAAATAAAAATATGATTGTCCTTATATTTGTAGACAAGGGGCCTTAGAGACCCCACGTCCATAGTTAAAGATTAACTGTTTTATTTCCATATTTTTTCTACAGGCGGCAGTATTAAAAGCTTAATTTTTATTATAAAAACAAAAGGACGCTTAAGCATGCTAATCTGGGCAGAGCAACATTTTGGTCCAAAAATGAAAACCAAATACGATTGTAAATATTCCGAAAAATCGTAAACATACCAGATATTAAAATTCAATTCCAACCCAGAAAACAAAACACAAAGACTCAGTTACCAACCTTCCAAACCCAGGCAAGGCTGCGGCAATTGCTAGTTTTTATAGTTTTTGGTTTCAATCTTTTTTTATTTGACTGTACTTTACATGCGCGAGCGAGTTGACGACAAAAAAATAAAATAAAATCGGAAGGTGCCACCTGGCGCGCGCTCGCGAGTTTCGCACTCGCCAGTTGACGAATAAGTCCTTAAGAATGACAACACGCACTAATTCAAATTCAAAAATCTTTATTCAACCTAGGCCTTTACAGGCACTTATTGACGTCAAAACAAAGCAAAACATTCCCATTTAAAGGAAACATATTTAACCTTGTATGTGCATACATCCTGAATATACCTACTCAAGATGTCTGCAAATACAAGTAGCAATGAAAAAAAAAGTTGAATCTACACCTGTTCGGAAATTGGGAGAGCCTTCTCGAGAAGAACAGGCAAGAAACTCGAAAGGTCAAATTTCTTTATCTCCTCTTTTAAATCGCCATTTTGGTCTTGTTACATAGTCATTGAAAGTTAAAAAAATACAATCGGTATGCTTACATACACTAAAAATGTCAAAAAATAAGTTATAGACATACACTAATCATAATACAATAAATTAGGTATGTTGTTACCAACATATGATAACTTAGTCTATATAATTCAAAATCAGTGTCAGTTCTTTTCTGACAACAATATTTGTTAACATCAATAGCTATAACAACAACACGATTATTGACATTATAACGAATAAAATAATAACTTCATATTAAACACCAGGCATTGGCATCATTTAAATAAGCGTTGACTTTTTATTATCCTTTACTCATTAGAGTCTTTCTTACATGCAATTTAAACTTATAAAAAGGCAAGTGTAACTGACACTATGTGGAACTTTGTTTTAAAAGTTACAAATTTTGTCACAAATTTTGCTATTCACAAACATTTAATATGCAACAAAAGCTGTCTATTTGTGTATTTGGTTCCGGACGGAAACGATTTTATTAAAAAAAAATTGACCCGAACATACAAACATACATACATATACACATACATACATACAGTGCAGGCTAAATAAAAGTTTGTAAAAACAAACAAGCTGCACCGCCACTGGCGCGCAGCTTGGCGACATCTTAACGTAAACTGATTGACGAGTCACACGAAAATTAACTTTAGTGCGAATAACTTATTATTCCTTATTATTTGATGGGGCGATATTTTGCGGCTGTCGATAACTACACACGTAAACGGTTATGCAACAATAAGTCTAATGCATTTGACGTAAAAACTTGAATTGCTTGTGCGCGTTAAAACCCTATTGATAGGGTTAGCCTCAATGGGGTTTTCGGATGCGGTAAGTGCTTACCCTAATTAACTGTATTATTTTGGTTAGCCTTTCGGTGCAGTAAGTCGATGAAATGCTTACCGTATTGATAGGGTTTGTGAAAACAAGTCTATAAATTACCCAATCAAAAACCCCTTATATGGAAAGTGGTTCCGGTCCTTGGTCAGATGTCAAATTATATGGGAACAGAAGCGGGTTCAGAGCCTTGGTGCGAAGTACAACTTTTCGCTCTAACTCCGGTGACGCCTGGGTGAAACAACCAGCCCATTCACAACCTTAGTGTCGGAGCGAGTTACAACCATCGAATTTGATGATTGTAAAACGCTCTGACGTTTATTACTGAAATGCTCTTACGTGATTGGATGATATAGGGGGCCATAATCTAAAATGTCATCTGATAGAAAGAGAGAGAAATAAAAATTAAAAGGGAGATAAAAGATTTGGTTGCTGCAATGCGTTCAACGCCTCTGATCGAGTTATAAAACAACCGGACAACTACACCCAGAGGCTCTGAACATGCTCCTGCAATGATTTGATTTTTGGTTAAAAATTTATAATTTATTACTGCGATTGCCCTCAGGTCATTTACATTATATGTAGTTTAATAATGTTTAGATTGTTTACATATTTTCAGCATTCAAAGGGTTAAGTTGACAACATTTGAAAAGATCTAGGCTAGTTCAGTAGATTATGAACTACTGAGCTGTCTATTGCTAAATCAAACAGTACCAGATAGAAGGCCAAATGATGGGTGAGGATCTAGCAGTGAAAAGAGCATACCTGGAATGACCAAGTAACCACAGGCCAAATGGATCAGCCCAGGCATCACCGGAAGGTGGTAGCTCAGTACATACTAGCCCAGATAGCAATGCAAGTCTACACACTTGAGGCAAATTTGAATCAAACTTTCTGAGATTATTATAATATATGTCTAGATAATTAGACTAAACAACTGTCAAGTATATAGCTAATAAGGGTCCGTATGGAAAATTTGTTGGATAACTGAAATGATAGCTGAGATAGACAAATAGTCGGTACTATATCTACTATATAGTACACCACATTAAATGGACATAGGATAGGTTTGATCTTGAAACATAGAATCATTGGTTATCCATTAAATAGGGTTTACATAAATGTTTCTGCAGCTATGTGCGAATTCATAATATAATTTTAAAAACGTTTCTTCTCTAAATGAGTAACGGAGCTACAGGTAAAATACTGTATAAAAATAATCTAATTAGACAACAATTGATTAGAAAGTTAATAAAAATAACTACTAACCTGAAGCAAAACAACAGCAGCAAAACTTTTGTCTCTTTAAAATCACATTACTACTACCATTTATTTATTGTCACATATTAATAAGACTGACTTAGATTTAGGGTAACAACCCAGGATTTAACTGATCGGCTGTCATGACTCTGTGACCCACAAATTATTTAGCTAATATAATATGGTTTATTTTAAAAAATAATTAAGTAGCTAGAGGTACCTACTCCAAAACTTCCCCTACAGATTTTTTTATTTTTTTAGTTTTGGCTTGGCTTCTAGGCCTTTGAGCCATATTCCCCTACAGACTTTAATAGAGATCACAGACTTAATAGAGATACTACGTATCAGACCACAGAACATAATTCCTAGCGGAGATCTCTACTCATCTTAGATAAAGAATCATGGAATTATTAATAATTCCATGTCTCTACTCTATAGGCGCGTTCGGATAGCATCGAGGTGGCAAAAATAACTGTTAAACATGACAAAATTGACACAATGAGCGTTCGGTTAGAAGAAATGTGAACAAAAGTTGCATTTTTACTCAGAAGAATAACTAAAGCATAGAAACCTAGCAAAAATAGCTACTGAACTTAATATATTTGACTCACTTTGACATTAGGCGCTGCTAATAGAAGTTAGACAGAGACACGTATATGCAAGATGTTTCGAAATTTTGTAGGTCGTCACTAATTCTCGCTTGTCAGTTCTTCTCCCAGTGATGTCGTGCTCATCACTCACCTAGTTTCAACGTCGATAATTATATTATGTAGGTATTTAATAGATCCCTAATACTAAAATGTCTTTATTACGACAAATATAACATAAATAATTAAGGGTAGATTTTCTTATGTAACTTATCCAGCTAATAGCTGCTGTGTCTCTTCGGTATGGTCAGGCTGGCCGTTCATGAGACTAAAAGCGGGAAGTGCGAGTCGGACTCGGACCCGGATAAAATTGTAGGTTATACTTTAAATAGAGACTAAATTTTTTATGATTTAATTACAAATGTGGAGTTTGAGATTTTCCCTGACTTGTAGTGTAAGACTATATAACTTCACAAATTTCATAGTTCTAGCTAGATCAACGAAAAGTACCCTATACATTTTGATGACCGTGAGAATATAAGTTTTTGGCGACATAAACGGCCGTACCTTTTTTGTTAACTTAGAAGTTTGATTTTTTCACATCTTCAAGGGACTAGAACTTGTTAGTGTAGAACTGAGTAATTATATGGTTTTAATTTCAACTCGATACCTTCACGCGTTTCCAAGATAGTCTTGACAGACAAACGGACAATAAAGTGATCCTATAATGGTTCAGTGTTTCTTTTGAGGTACGGAACCCTAAAATTTGGACTATTTAAGTGACGGGTATTTCCCGTTATCTAAAATGTTGGAATTTTTCTATTGCAGAGATTCACAAATTCTATAGGAAGGAAATCGAAGTCATACTGCTTTTATTTCATCGCTTAGATTTAATTCATTTTTTATCGCATCGCTTAGAGGTACTTGAGGTTAATCTCATATTTAATTTACTTACCCGAAAATTTAACCCTCATGGATTTTGAACCTTTGATAAATTCGTGAATGCTAAAACTACTATTTGTACATGTGCTTAGAAAATAAACTAAAAACATTAACATTTGACCATACTTTATTGTTAAGACATTTTTCGATAGATTTATTACGCTTGATGTGCGGCCGGGCTTAGTTAGAATGTAAATTTTCCGAAGGTGGCGTTTTGATATTTTACGTTTTTGACTCTTTCTGTTCTTTTCTTGATCTAATATTTTAATTCTTAGAAAAAAATCATCTGAACTGGTTGTTCTTGGCATCCGTGTCAAGGATTCCTTAAAGAAATAGTTAAGAAATTAAATACGTTTTTATTTTCATAAATAATATTTTAGTTTAAAGATTTCCTTTCATTAAATAACTTGACTTACGTCATGACGTCTCCATTTCATAGTTTTACTACTAAGTACATACAAAATTAATCTGATGGAAAATATCTGGAGCAAATTTGACTATGCTTTCTTGGACTCCAATTTCGTCTGACAATACACTTTATCCATATTTTTTTTTACATTGTCCTTAGGAAATCTGTAAAATAAAAATATCGACAAAATTTTACAACACTACGCATGATCAAGAAAACCTCAAAGTAATTTTCTAAAAATCGCTAAAACATAAAAGTGAAGTTAATATTACGTATTGTTTTTCTACAAAATGATTCAGCGATATTTCATATGTATATAAGTTTTATTAGCTCACATTCAAGTAACAATATGAGAAAACATGCCAATTTAAGGTCAATAAATTTTGATTGTTTTCCTTTCGCGACGAATGAGACTTGCAGCCCCAAACTACACAACACAAGACATTGTGTTACGGAGTGCACAAACACACACTATTTGTAAATACCTAAAGAATTCTTGCTTTCTAATCACTTAAATATTAATAAAATATCATCAAAATATTACTAGCCACGGGACGCACAAACAATTATTATACAAACAATTCAAATAGTTCAAACTCTGATAGTCTATCTTCGATACAAGGTACTATAGAATTTAGCCGTGTTATATATTTTTAACCAATTTTAATATTTTTAACCAAAATGACAATTCAATCAATTCATATACTGACCACCTTGTGATATGCCAAAAGGCAAATATTACTCATCTCTTACATTTACACAGTTTTGTGCCGTATGTTAGAAAGAGACAAATAGCACACAATTAATTCTTGTTTTAATCTTCCTTCTATGCTTTAAGGCGCGTTCGGATAGCATCGAGATGGCAAAAATAACTGTTAAAAATGACAAAATTGACACAAGGAGCGTTCGGTTAGAAGAAATGTGAACAAAAGTTGCATTTTTATCTGTTTACGTCTTAGATAAAGAATGAATAGATAGGACGTGACCGTATACCCGTAAGGGACAGACATAGATGACGTCATACCTGCCTAAAGTAGATGGGTATACCAGTGTTGCTTTAAGTTTTACCCTACTTTATGTTTATAGTGGCTTTTACCACTATAAACATAAAGTAGGGTTGATTGATCTACGTATTTTTTTTGAAACATTTTAATGAGCGCCCCTCGTTCAATAATATGTCTCAAAAAATAAAAGTGGGAGGAAGTTGCGATTTTTTTTTATTGAATTCTTCATTCAACCTTCGCCGCAGTCTAAAGTTATTTACACTTTTAAATAAAACTACACTTTTCGGATTTACTCGAGTATATTTCGTTTTAAAACATTTTACTATTATTTATTTAAGCTATTATGTAAAAATTTTTTACAAATATAAGAAAAAATATTAGGAATCATCATCATCATCCACACGCGTCCACTGCTGGACATAGGCCTCTCCAAGTGCTCGCCACTGAGCACGATCCGCGACCACTCGCTTCCAGCTTTTGCCAGCTAGGTACCTTGCGAAGATCGTCGCTCGATTAAGAATACAGCGGGCAATAATCATTGTTTTTTCTTTATCTCTGCAGTTTATTTAAAATCCAATATTTACACATTTACTAAATATTTGTGAAGATTTAGAAAATGTATAATATAAAATAAACATTGTCTATTTAATTTCTCGCTGATTGTTTCAAACCCAGCATTTGAAGCCGCATTTTTCTCTTTCGGGGCGTATTCAAATTTGAACCGAAATCCAACACCGATGCGTCCTGAAACAATATGTATACAGGTTAAAAATAAAAGCAGGTTCTAATTTTACAACAGTAAAAATATTAATTAATAAATTTTTAAACTGTATCTGTACTAATGGTCAGACTTGTTATATTAATAGAAAATGACCAAAATCAAACCATTAATAATATGTTTGGCCATTAATAATTTGTTTGGTCGGAGCGTCGGTGGCGCTGTGGACTCGGCACTTGCCTTCCAATCGGGTGGTCAGGGTTCGAGACCCGCCATGTACCAATGTGTTTTTCGTTTCGAATTTCATATGTACATTTATCCGACGCTCCTACGGTGAAGGAAAACATCGTGAGGCAACCTGCATACATCTGCGAAGAAATTCAATGATGTATGTGAAGTCGACCAATCCGCACTGGGCCAGCGTGGTTGACTAAGGCCTAATCACCCTAACATAGAGTAGGCTCGAACCCCTCGGTGGGGACGTATATGAGCTGTGGTGATGATGATGATGATATCAAAATAGTAGAAAAGGATTTGGTACCTACCCTACCCATGTTAATCCAAAACTGTAAAATAAAATTCGAAATCCCCCATAAAAATAGTTGGGTTTGTTTGTAAAATAAATTTAGGTTTTGGCTTGATATGTACCTTATAGATATAATATGTATAAGTTACTGATCTGTAAAAAAAGTTTAGGAATAGCACCACTCCTAAGAAAAGTGCCTTTTTTGTTTTTCTGAATCCACTGTTGTTCAAAATGCTTAGAACACATTCGGGTATGCTTGGTTGGTATGTTATTCAATCGACCAGTAGCTTTAACCCAACTGGTTTCGAGTAGTTATCTCCGAAGGAAATCTGTTAAATACAGACAAACAAGCAAATGGAAAGTCTCACTTCAAAAGAATTAACTTTGTTATCTAAAATGCTCAAAATTTTATACTTAAATATGTCAATATTAATGTAACACAGAAACTAATATGTGAGTTCCCTTTCACGTAACAAATTACCTACGAATCAAGGAAAAATAGTCGTAGCGTAACTGGTATCATTATATCCCGGCAAAATGTTATACGCGTTGGCTGTATACGTGGCCATATTGTATGGCGACATTTCTAGCTTGTTAGGTTAACAGTAACCTTACTACTTTGTTTGAAATTTCATGTTTAATCCCATAATATGATTGAGAACCATAGTAGAATGATAAAATATTGCAATATAACTTGTATTTATAATTTAAAAAATAGTTTTGGAGCTTTTTATTGACACAATTTAGGTCTTACCTGTAAAAGGTTATATTTTCCTGTTTTCTAGCACTATCACTATTACAACCTAAAACGGAGCAGTGCACCATGATTTAAATGTTCAAATAGTTCACAATTACACTAATTAAAGTGTTAAATAATTACACAGTAAGCTATAATTCACACAACAAAATTCTTCCACGTATTTGTTTAGCACCAGACGCTGGTGATAAACAATCCCCACTACCAGTTTCACCTATATACGGTGACAAGGACAAAAAAAAATGATGGCATCTTCTTCTTTCCTTTGGCAATGTGTATAAGTTTATCTCTTTTCCTCATGTTTGACGGCTTTTATAGCCCATCTATTTCATTCTATATCTATGGTTTACGTCAACCGTTCGGGTAGCTGAAAAAATGTCAAAAATGGCATTGTGAACTGCCAATTTCGCCCCAGCTCTCGAAGAGGGTCAAAAGTGGAAGTTTTTGACATTTAAGATTTTTGACGTTTACAAACGTAAAATTTTTGACACGATTGAATAAGTTATAACGAAATAAATTTTATTTTCATTATTTATGGAAATTAATGATCGTTAATCATGAAGCGAGCTTATTATATCATAATACATCCAGAATCTGGAAACTGAAAATAAATTTAGGTTATAATAGCTTATGACTTTGACATATTGATAATATAGCGTTCGGTTAGGGTGTGGAGCAAAAATGGCAAAAATTTCATAACCTTCTAACCGAACGCTTTACATCAACGCCAATTTTGATAATGCTAAAAACGCCACCACAGGCTACCCGAACACGCCTGTAGTGATTGTTCTGAGCATTTTTATCTGTTTACGTCAACCGTTCGGATAGCTGAAAAAATGTCAAAAATGGCATTGTTTTTGTTTTTGACATTTAAGATTTTTGACGTTTACTAAACGTATTTTGACACGATTGAATAAGTTTTAACGAAATAAATTTTATTTTCATTATTTATGGAAATTAATGATCGTTAATCATGAAGCAAGCTTATTACATCATAATACATCCAGAATCTGGAAACTGAAAATAAATTTAGGTTATAATAGCTTATGACTTTGACATATTGATAATGTAGAGGCGCGTTCAGAGCCTTCGCGCGAAGTACAACTTTTCGCTCTAACCCCGTTCAATGCCTTTGAGCGTGACAACCGGGTGAAACAACCGCCCGTTCAAGACCTTTGAGTGTTGGCGCGAGTTACAACCGAACAACCATCGAATTTGATGGTTGTAAAACGCTCTGACGTTTCTTACTGAAATACTCTTACGTGATTGGATGATATTGGCGGCCATATTCTAAAATGTCATCTGATTGAAAGAAAGAGAAATAAAAGTTCATGTGAAAGAGGGAGATAAAAGATTTGGTTGCTGCAATCCGTTCAACGCCTTTGAGCGAGTTAAAAAACAACCGGACAACTACACCCAGAGGCGCTGAACGCGCCTTAGCGTTCGGTTAGGGTGTGGACTTGTTATCGATTGTAACATGTCATGGTCTGATCATATAAATCAAATCAGTAGACGAATGCATCATTCCTTCCGTTTTCTCAAGCGGCTCCAATTTTTTCTACCTTTCAAAACTAAAATTATGCTGGCACAATCACTTTTACTTCCCATTCTCGATTACGCTGATGTCTGTTACTTAGACATAACTGAAGAACTGCTTAACAAACTGGAACGCCTGCAAAACCTAGCTATCCGCTTTATATTCGGTCCGGCTTCGGCGTGATGTGCACATCCTGTCAACTTTGTATAAAATTTTAAATGATTCTAATGCTCCTGCATATCTTCGTTCCCGGTTTCTGCTAGCGCCTCCTCCTAACCGTCCCATACGTTCTTGCGTAAAACTAAGAATGCTTGAACTTCCCACGGCCAACTCCCATTTCTCTTTACATTCATTCTCCTATCGCGCCGCTCAGCTATGGAATAAGCTTCCCACAACAATCCAAAACTGTCCATCCATATCATCCTTCAAAAAACATGTAAAAAAATATTACCTATCCCTAACTCCCACATAAATTGTTATATTCTACAGAATCTCCTGTTTCAAATCCACTTTAATAATATTCATCTTGACTGCAAACTATTGGCCTCGTATTAATATAGTATACTTTTATATGTACTAGGTACTTTATATATGTATGTATATATATATATATATGTTTATGTGTATTGTGGATATATTTATATATTTTATCTATATTATTTATATATTTTATCTTCGCGCAATAAAACAGCGCTCACCAGAGTATTATTTCCACTACCATGGGTTGACTGGAAGAAATCTCTTGTAGAGATAAGTCCACCATTTGCCTACATTTAATTGTAAATTAACTAAGTCTGTAAATTGATTTGTGCAATAAAGTGTGTAATAATAATAATTAGCAATGTTTACAACACCGTATTAAATTTAACTTTAGAAATTCTACTAATATATCAAAATAACAAAATTTTCAAGAAAAATCAATATGATCCAAATTAATTACAAAATTTCAATCAGCAACCTTGACATGACATCTGCTATCAAATATAAAACAAACATTTTTGGCGAAAAAGGCAATACAAAAAATCAAGAACAATGATTACAAGATCGAGGACGGCAAGAGCGGAACGAAGCGCACGTATACCATCTACACCAGTCCCCGCGTCAGCTCCGAGCGTATTGCTGGAAACAGGCTACGATGTAAACAGCTCGTCGAGCGACGCAACTGGACCCAGGACGCCGCCGCCACGACCATCTACGCGACGAGGACGTCCCCCACTGCTGGCACGCTTGGGACCTGTGAGGCAATCTGCCTCACAACAGGCCCCCGCTACCGGTAGTGTAGTGCGACGCATGCGATGGACTCTAACAATGAATGAGAACTGCATGCGCGCCTATTACGGGGCTACAGAGGGAGGAACCTGCCTGACTGCGTATCGTGACAGAATGCTGCTTCTGTTTCAGACCCTTGAGCCGACCGTCGCCGTGTCTACCCAACGACTATCGGATCAAGTGCGAGCGATTCATCGGTGTAAGCTGTTGGATCAATCTACACTTGATCGGCTTCGCTTGGAGACGTTTCCTGCTGCCGCCGTCCCTTCCTCGACGTGTAGCCTGTCTGCCGCGCCCGTTGCTCCGAGTGCAGTGACGTATTCGGAGGAGACAACAGCGATGCAGATTGACCCCGATGTTGATGAAGGGGATGACGCTGGCATGAATGTAAGTTCTCGAATAAAAGAGCAACTGGAGGACACTTTGGAAGACGTGATTCGTGAATATCGATACGCACTAAACACTAGGCCGCGAATACCACGTTTGCCGACGCACAGACGCAACCTAGCGCTGTTGGGAACACTGAATGCTTTGCTCGTTCCGTACCTACGGACTAGCGAAGATTTGGTTGATACGCATTCTATTCTGTACTGCGGTGCCCTTACCGCATGCCGTGTTGCTCGAGTGAGGTTTCCGGATGCTGATCGAGCACCACGGCCTGCGATACCTGCATGGCAAGTGAGAATAAAAAGACGTATCAACTCGTTCAGGGTTCTCATTGGCAAGCTCATCTGCTTCAGTCGGGGTAATACCCGACCCCGAGTCATGCGTTACGTGACCCAGGCCTATGCCGGAACCGGAATCCGGCCTAAGGATTATATGGCGAATGTCACGGAACGCATAGACTATCTGAAGCAGAAGGTTTATGCGTGGGCGAACCGTATTCGCCGCTACAGAGTACGTGTGGACAGATACTCTCAGAACCGCCTCTTCCAAAGTGATCAGAAGAAGGTATATCGAAAGTGGGAGGGAACCGATCACCGCGTGGTAGACGGGCGGCTGCCCGATGCCAATGCCATGGTCAGTTTCTGGCGTGACATCTGGTCGCTGCCTGTCGATCATGTAGAGGGTGATTGGATGTGTGCCGTCGAACGAGAATGTGAATCCATTGAGCCAATGGGGTCTATTACCATAGATCCCGTAGACGTTAGTTGTGCCATCCGTTCGGCTCAAAACTGGAAATGCCCAGGGCCTGACGGATTGCACAACTTCTGGATAAAGTGGTTCCGATGTTCGCATGCTCGTTTGGCTACACAGTTTCAAGAAGCCCTAGAACACGGTTCGCTTCCCACTTTTATGACCACCGGTACCACCTTCTTGCTCCACAAGTCTGGAAGTACCACGGAGCCAAAGAATTATAGACCGATCACATGCTTACCTACCATCTACAAGCTCCTTAAATCCATTCTGACTACAAAAATTAACACACACATCGTGTCAAACAACATTTTGGCCTCTACTCAGAATGGATGTAAGGCTGGGTCCCGTGGTACGAAGGAGCTCCTCCTAATAGACATGACCATTAGCCAACAGGTCAGGCGGAGCAGGGGATCTCTCTCTGCTGCATGGATTGACTACAAGAAGGCCTATGATTCGGTGCCGCATTCGTGGTTGGAGAGGATTTTAGAGTTGTATAAAATTAATGCAACTCTGAAATCCTTTTTAAGTAACTGTATGCGACAGTGGACCACAGCCCTTCGTCAACCATGTGGTGGCGACAGTCCCCCTGATCCACAAGACTTGATTAAAATAGAGAGAGGTATTTTCCAGGGTGACAGTTTGAGTCCCTTGTGGTTCTGCCTAGCACTAAATCCTCTCAGCACTCTGCTGAAGGACTCAGGTCTAGGCTGTCGGCTCCGGAGACAGGGTGAAGTCATTAGTCATCTGCTGTACATGGACGACCTCAAGTTGTTTGCACCGAAACACCAAGATTTGGTGGAGCTGCTGAAAATCACACAGATTTTTAGCAATGCTATCAAAATGGAGTTCGGTCTAGACAAATGTGCGGTCTTACATGTACAGCGGGGGAAAGTTGTGAATTCACCGAATGTGCAACTCCCCGAGACAATGACACTCAGATCTCTCTCCGATGCCGACACATACAAATATCTTGGTATGGCTCAGTCTTTGGGAATATCAGTAGAGGACGTCAAGAAATCGGTGAAGGCACGCTTCTTCTGTCGCCTAGCAAAGGTACTTAACAGTCTTTTGTCTGGCGGCAATAAGGTGCGTGCCTTCAACGGTTGGGTGATGCCTCTATTGATATACTCCTTTGGCATACTGAGATGGACTCAAACTGAGCTGGACGCCCTGGACAGAAGAGTCCGTCAACTGCTCACAACACATCGCATGCTCCACCCTCGCTCGTTATGAGACTGTACATTCCACGGAAGTGGGGAGGTCGTGGCTTTCTAAACGCCAAGAACCTCCACAACCGTGAAGTGTGCAGCCTCAGGAATTACTTCCTTAACAACGAATGCGGGATGCATCGTGATGTTGTGGCAGTTGACAAAGGACTTACCCCTCTATCCATGGCAATCGAGAACTGGCGCAAACCATCGGTGCTCAACGTTGAAGACCGCAAGGAAGTATGGAGGGGCAAGGAGCTACACGGGAGGTTTTATCGGGCCTTGACTGGACCCGATGTAGACCTGCCCGCTTCGGTAAACTGGCTGCGCTTCGGGGACCTTTTTGGGGAAACCGAGGGTTTTGCCTGTGCAATTGCAGACGAAGTAATGATGACGAACAACTATAGAAAATATATCCTGAAGGACGGTACAGTTGACATCTGTCGAGCATGCCGCCGTCCCGGAGAGTCACTCAGGCATATTATCTCTGGTTGTTCTCATCTCGCTAACGGCGAGTATTTGCACAGACACAACCTAGTGGCCAGGATCATCCATCAGCAACTTGCCATTCGATACGGCCTTGTCGAGACTGAGACGCCGTACTATAAGTACGCACCAGTGCCGGTTCTTGAAAATGGTCGTGCGTTGCTCTATTGGGACCGCTCTATCATCACGGACAGGAATATTGCTTGCAATAAGCCTGATATCGTGGTGGTCGACCGGTCCCAACGCCGAGCAATGCTCGTCGATATCACTGTCCCTCATGATGAGAATCTCGTGAAAGCTGAGAAGGACAAAGTCAGCAAGTACCTTGACTTGGCTCACGAGGTAACCGCCATGTGGGATGTTGACTCGACGATCATTGTTCCGATAGTAGTTTCTGCGAACGGTTTAATAGCGAAGAGTCTCGACCGACATCTTAAGGGGCTCTCGCTTGACGGGTGGATCAAGGGCCAGATACAGAAGGCGGTGATTCTTGACACGGCACGTATCGTTCGGAGATTCCTCTCCCTGTAGCCCTAACCACCGGTAGCTTGGGCCATGCTCCGCTGCCAGTGGAACCCTAGATTTAAGTTTTTTATAATATTTGTGTTTTTATATCTATATATTGTAAAAAACTTAAATTTAAGATGCTTTTTTGAATAAATGTATAATAATAATAATAGAGCAAAAATGGCAAAAATTTCATAACCTTCTAACCGAACGCTTAACATCAACGCCAATTTTGATAATGCTAAAAACGCCACCACAGGCTACCCGAACACGCCTCAAGTAGATTGTAGATGTAGTCTGTGGTGCAATCCTCGGTGAAATCGCCAATCAATCATTTATTGATCAAAATAAACTAACTTCTATGACTTGATTGTAATTTAGTGTACATATCTGATTTAAGCTACGGACTTATATAAACGAAACAATGGAGCTCCCTCAAAAGAAATACTATCGTCAGCGTGCTCATTCTAACCCCATCGCTGATCATTGTTTTGAATAGTACGTTACCTTCTTGCAAGTATTCTCGTACCAGTCAGTTTATTGTTTATAATATTATATTTGTATTTTTTTTTTCTAGCCCAACACACCCTGATAATTACAATTGGACTACTTTATATCCCGCGCTTGCAAATAAAAGTAAAGTCGAATTTTTAGACGTTGGTTGCGGCTATGGAGGTCTATTGGGTAGCTATCATTTCTTTTTAGCTGGCATTATCAGTGTTTCCACTTTCAGGGTTTCAGTTCCCCTCCATACCTCAAATGTTTTCCCCTTTCTTTCCCCTCGAAAATAAATTGGTAAATAAAATATTTAATTTTATGTCCACTTTTTCAAATGCAGCAGTAGAACGGCTGTTTAGTGGTGTTAAGAATATCAAAACTGATCAACGAAACAGACTTAAAAATGAAACTATGGGCTTTCCTTTGCGTACTTGCTTGCTTTGGTTTACAATGAACAGGGAAAAACCTCGGTACAATTAATGAAATCAAAGCTAGTGAAGCCAGTGAAGCAAAAAGATGAAATTAAACATTATTTAAAATGTCGAATAAAGTATAATGTTCTTATTGTGATTTAATCATTTTTTGATGCACGTGTTATAAAAAACAAAAAACAAAGCAAAAAAAAACAAAGTATAATGTTCTTATTATGATTTAATCATTTTTTCCCTTCGATTTTCCCTCTAGCCCTCTCCCCTTTTTCTCCCCCTCTGAAGTCTAAATTCCCCTCAAAAGGGGAACTTCCCCTCATTGTGGAAACACTGGGCATTATTAGGTCTTTGTGTAGATTATTAAATCTTAAGGATTCTAATAAAACTACATTTTCAGTTACTCTATCACCTATGTTTCCCGATAATTTGATTTTGGGTTTGGAAATACGAGTAAAGGTTTCTGATTATGTCAATGATCGTATAAAAGCATTACGAAGCCAAAACTCCGAGAAATACCAAAATATTGCAGTGCTACGAACTAATGCTATGAAATACTTACCAAATTTCTTTCACAAAGGACAGGTGAGAAATCAAATTTGTGGATTATTTTCTTGCAAGCAAGATTTATCTAGTTTCGTATCTGTAACCATATTTAGATAATGACTATAACACAATAATATTCTACTTTTTATTATTATACTGAGATTTACTTCATTTGGACAAATATCTATAAAAATTTAATGTCATTCTGAGTGGGCTTAGTCACAATATTTTACCATATTGCATACAGTTGAATTTAGTCATACAAACATGATGATGACATTGACCAGCATATAGGAATTAGATAAGCACATGTTGCATGAAATTGTGACAATGTTTTGAAATAAATAAAAATAATTGATAGTTGTGCCAAGACTAACAAAGAAAATAAGAGGTAACAGGTTAGCATTGTATATGGGTGGGTATGTGATGAGATGGGTGAGCAGTAGTGTTAGCAAAGTATGGATGAATTGCTTGAAGCAGAATATGTATGTGAAGTATGTAAGTATTGAGATGACATATATTAGAGAGGAATGGAAAAAGAAAATGAGTTGTGCCCACCGTGCATAAGTGGGATAAAGGTGATGATAATGATTGATGCATACATTGGGGTATGAAAGATCTTCTTATGGTGCCGACCCCTGCCGGCGATTGGCGATCATCAAGGCAATAATCTATACAAATAAATAAAATTGCAATGTCTGTTTGTAATGTCAAAATAACAAGTTTTTACTAAATGGGTGTGAATTTATATCAGGTACCAATAACAAAAACACAATTAAAAAATCTTTTGTCTGTCTGTTTGTTCCCGCTAATCTCCGGAACGGCTGGACCGATTTTGACGGGACTTTCACTAATAGATAGCTAATTATATAAGGTATAACATAGGCCACTTTTTATCACCCTCAACAAAAGTTACTAATTCACGCGGACGAAGTCGCGGGCACAGCTAGTCTAATAATAAAACTTTTAATTACTTTATCAGAACAATGATCTTGTGCTTAGCCCGTACCATTGCCTCAAGTTTTTGGGCCATGAGGTTTTACATTTGCCTGGTCTGTGGTGCCCTAGTATCTTCCCCTAAATAAACAACTGGAGGAGTGCGTATTTGTTGTTACCCATTATGTTGCTGAAGTATTCTAGTTTCCTCTGCTTGATGGTATTCAGAACACACATTTATCCAACTTTGCAAACCCTCACTTTGCTATATTTGCAGAAATATACACAATATTGAAAGAGAAATTGAAGTGTAAAATACTACAGGTGTTAAATGTAGTAGGTGTTATTGTTTTAGCTTAAGAAAATGTTTTTTCTATATCCAGACCCACATTTCAAGAAAGCTAAACATAAATGGAGGATTATAAATAAATGGCTATTATCTGAATATGCATATGTTATTGCTGAACAAGTGAGTATTAATTTTTTTTTTTTTTATGATTTAGTTAACTAAATGTTTTTGCATTTGTAAGGTATCTCTATAAATACAACGAACACATCACCTTTTCTTTGGAAACAAAAAAGTAATATATTTATCAATTGATGACAAATTGTTGCATTATATTAATATTCATATAATTATTTGGTCTTAGTTATGGTTTGATTAATTGAGCACATTATTGTCCCTAAGCAACAAGATGATAAGTAAATAGTATTGAGATTTAATGAGCCCAAACAGTACTACTATCAGGTGCTGGTCAACACTTATAGATGTCTCCTGACCAAATTTTGGTTGGTGATATTATTGTGCTGTAGGTCTCCAGTGTCTAGGTGATCTAATAAACTGAACGGAACCCTAATTTCAGGACCAAATTTGAGTGTTATTTACTATTTTAGGTACTTTGCTTGGATATTTTTCACACCTTTTTAATTTACAACAAATTTTAGTGCCACTAGCAGTATACTGTAATGCCAGTGCCTAAAATTTGTATTAAATGAAGAACATTTTCTTTACAGGGTATTGTATACACTATTACAGATGTCAAGGATTTACATGACTGGATTGTGTCACATTTTGAAGACCATCCATTATTTGAAACAGTAAATGAGATTCAATTGGTAAATCATTTATTTTTTTATAAACATATTAGGAAGTGATAGATTTATATTAAAGAGTAATTTTTGGAATGGCTTTAGTTCTCTGTTTTTATACACTTTTCTTTCTGTCATTCTTTATATCATAGTTAAAAAGATAATAAATTGCCACTAAAATGTTTTAAGTTGTCTTGAGGTTCTATGAAGTAAAATTGCCAATTTATTTTGCTTTTTTTCTATGTTTATTGAGAACTTAGTGTTCATGTCGAATGGTTTAATTGAGGACACTGTGTGGATACTCCATAGTCAATGATCAACATTGGATTATTTTTATACAACAAGGTTGGCAAATAACCTTGATTCGCAAATCTGTAGCCCCATACAAAAACCAGTGTGTCTTCAATATGTAGCTACGCACCGCAGTAATTTCACTGTTGCCTTCAAACCAGAACTCAAGCTAGCATACAAAGCAACTATGCAAGCACTGCTGTTTTGTGTTATATTATATGTCCGTATTTATGCAAAATGGAACCACACCACAAATTTCGATTTTTACTTTTTTTGAAGAATACTGAATCAACGCGCTCAAAATTTGTTATACAAAAATGAACCACATGATTTTTGCCTTGGAAACTTGGTATACTAAAAGCAGAACAGAACCAACAGCGACAATAAACTCTACATATAAAGCAAAACCGATCCACAACACAATAGGACTCGATTATTCAAACAAATAAACGATATTACTACCAGGGCATTTTATGCAAAACAGATCCACACCTACTTGGAACCATTATACATATTTCTATGATTAACAATTACTTTTAAAACGCTAAATGGAACCAAGTTTCTCTGGATCCGTTACGCATATAATAATTCATAATTTAAATACAGATTTTAAAAAAAAAATGGCACCACGCGTCTGTGACTCCATTATGCATATAACGTTTTGAAACCTATCATCGTTCAAAGGTACCAAAATGATATGACTAGTTACAGTTTATTTCATTGCGTATATAGCTCAGTGTAGAAAAAACTAAGGTATTTTTTACTAAATTAACTCTTCACAAACTCTTTTTATTTATATCTTTTCTTTTTGATCTATTCTATATATTATTATTATATTAAGACTTACGACTAGGTACTTTTCACTCCTATTCTAAGGTGAGTATGCAACTGAATACATTTAGTCATCTATTCTTACTTGAAATATTAAATCTGTATCTAATATTAATACATTTTTATACCTAAGGATATTTTCCACTAAAGTGCCGGTGTGCCGAGTTGCGGGAAGACCACGTGGCTCCTCAACAACTTCCAACTTCAAGGAAGACATGATCATCACTAGCAAACTTGAGACGGTCGAGACAGGATAAATTAGAATCATTGTCTCGGTCCTCATCAATGAGGTGGGAGCATCAAAGTGCCTTTTGGTGAATGAAGCTAGAATTGGTAGGTACTACTCAAACTGACTGATACGAATCAGATACCCTCCATATACAGAGACAGCCTGTTCGAGATGCGTTACGGAAGTTCTGCTGCCATTACGTCTGATATAGCTCTTCTGCACACACAGAAGTCCGATGGATGTAATGTACGCCCTCTGAAACATCTACGTACAAACATTTACACATCACGGTAAGTACTGTGGTGACCTCCTTGCGTCTGTCACCGCAATCCACCTCATTGCGTAGATATGGTCGATGGCAAGGAATGTCACCCTTATAAATATAGAATATTCTGGAAGATTAAGGGACGAGCATCAATAGCTTTTAGACAGATGATCACCAAGAATAAAACGTGACACATTGTAATGAGAGTTGAGTAGTATAACATATTGATATTATACCTATATGGTTTAAATTAACGACCTAAGTTCCCAACGATCCCGGAGCGCGCGTAAGGCGCTACAGTACTGAGGTCCATGATATGCAGCATGGCATCGGAGGCGGTACTATGAAGGGGCGACCAAAATATTATCTTCCTTACCTTAGATAAGAAAAAAGCGTATGGGAGGGATGGGTTCGGCACCGGAGAACAATGCAGACTACTGACGATCCATGAAGCATAGGGACTAACGTGTGATCACGTGGTTGTCTTCAGAGGAGCATAAACGTAGAACCCTGTCCACGATAGTGTCTCACACGCAGTGGTTGTGTATTATTTTTTTGAGAATTAAAGATTTATTACCATACAATAAATATATAGTTTCATTTTAAGCTTCAATTGTGGTTCTTTTTTGTATAAGAGAAACCCATCAATTAGTAAACGTTAAAACGAACCACATTCACATTTTTTTCATTATCTAGAAAGTTTAAAGAGTATTCGGAGCATATTTATATACATATATTTAAATAAGTAATCTATCAATACATTCAAATAAAGTAAATAGTAATTTTACTTCATGTAACAGAGCTGCACATGTTTTTGTAAATTCTTCGATATCTCAGAAGTGTGTATTTGCTGGGTGGTTCCTTTTTGCGTAAATACGGACATATAGACTATACTGTATAGGGGCCGTCCATATATTACGTCATTCTAAATTGGGGGGGGGTTTGGTCTGCGGATGACGGTAAATGATGGATGAAGGGGGGGGGGGGGGGGGGGGGGCGTGCGTTTCGAAATTGCGTGCGTTTTGACGTCATTCTTGTGATACTATAGGGAAGAATAATATTATTATATTAATTAACATTGCCAAATTACAAAATAATAAAAGATGATTCTATTACAAAATATTTTAATGTTATTTTTCTCAAATCCGCAAATGTTTTAATTTTGTCAAACTGGTAATGACGTCAGTTTTGCGAGGGGGGGGGGGGGGGGGTCATTAGGAAATGACGATAAGATGATTGGGGGGGGGGTCGAAAATCAACAAAAAATCGATGACGTAATATATGGACGGCCCCATACTTATTATCAACACCGAGGTTAGCTAGCATGAACAATCACAGGTGATTTGAACATTGTATTGTCATCATTACATAGGTTTACATGCTGAATAAGGTAAACTTCTATAATAATAAAATATAATAACTTCTTTTAGAAAACAGATCCAGTTGTCGAAAAATTGTATGAAAGTACAGAAGAAGGTCGGAAAGTATCTCGTAATAATGGAGATAAATTTGTAGCTGTATTCAGAAGAGTTGCTGACAAGATTTTACCAAAATAAAAAACCATGATCATAAGAATAATTTATTTTTATTTCAGATTGAATTATTTTGGTATACAATATATTAAAAATAAAATCATATAAATATTATTTTATTTTCATTCCATCAAATTTATGTACTAAGTTTTTTTTCAAGTAAACTTACCCATCTGCTTAATGGGCGAGATATTTTTAAATGTCTTCTCATGTAACCAGCCGCTGTTATCATCCAGCCTTTCCTCTCTGTCCATAACTTTTGTGCCAATAAAGACAGCATTAAAGCTGCCCATATTTCTGCATTGCTTGGAAAATTATGCAATCCTTTCTTTGCCAATGAAAAAGCTTGATCTTTCTCTCCTGCAATATGCTCTGCAATACTGGCTGTAGCAACCATTTTTGCAAAGTTATGTAAAGAGGAATTACAATGTTTTGCACAAATAGCTTTTTGTGCACAAAAACTTGCTACTTTAGGCTTCATAGTTAAAGTAAGACAATATTCAGCCATACAAAACCATAAAAGTTCATTATTAGGATAATCATGTAGTGAATCACTTAGTACTTTTACAGCCTGATCTATATTGCCTTTACATATAAGATCATATGATTTAAAGTATCCTATGTCATAGCTGAAATTGTTATCCTTTTCAAATTTTTGGAGTTCACCCAAAGCAAGTTTGGTTAAGCTTTCTTCAGAATGTATTAAACCTAATGAACATATACCAAATAGACTAAAGGCCGATGGCTTTTTTTGAGATACTTGTATACTATGGAATAAAATAGTTTTAGCATCATTAACCCCTTTGAACATGTACATAATTCCAGCCATAGCAACAAGTAGATCCGCTTTTTCAGTGTCATCATTGCTCAGCCAGTGCAGAGCAGTATCATAAACTGAATAAGATTCCTCATACAAGCCTTTTTTGAAGAGAGCCAATGCTAAACCACATGTAGAATTTAAACTAGCTTCTGTTACAGATTTATATACTTTAACAGCATCATCATATTTTTCCAACCTCAATAAAATGCGCCCCACATTTAGAAGAATTATGTTCTTCTTGTCATGGTCTGCAAACTGCAATGCCTTTTCATATGATTTCAATGCTACTTTATAGAGCCCTGTCCTCTCTTGCAATATTCCAAGCATATTACAAGCACAAGCATTATCTGGTTCATAGTTTAAAAACCATTCAAGTAAATCTATAGAATAATTTATTGCATAGAGGGCTTCTATTACATATTTGTACTCAGCATCTTTCCTGTAGACATTTTTTCTTAGTGTTCTACATACCCAATCAGCATACCCCAGGGCACTTTCTGGATGATATCCTAGGCGAGATGCATGTCTTAATAAGTCCATAGCTTCATCCTCACGAATAACTTCAGCTATTAAAGCTTGGCCAATCCAACTTTGTGGATAAGATGGTAATGTTGACTGTCCACGCCAGTAACAATAATTAGCAATTTTGTAATGCTTTAACTTGAGATATAATGTTCCCAGGTTGCACCAAATTTTTGCCACAGACCATTTGTGTGTTACTAATAATGCCTTTATAAAACAGTGTTGTGCAATATCATACTTCTTTATAAAGAGACTAATTTTCCCAAGTAAATTCCAGTAACGCCAAACTGTAGGATTCTGTTTCACACAACTTATTGCTAAATTAAATGCAATGTTGCAATTAACAACATTGCCAGTTTCATGATAAAATGCAAGATAAGCTGATGCCAATTCATAAGATGTATGTTGCTGTTTCTTCTTTGCTATTTGTGAGTAACAAGATATTGCATGTTGAAATATCTCAATTCTTTCCTTTTTTATAGACTCCTCAAAGTTTTTCTTCATATAAATGTAAGAAAATTTGTAAGGCAACTTGGTAACATACATTAGACTATCTCCTAATAATTTCCAAAAACAAATATAGTGTTTCTGTCTAGAAAGAGCTATAATAATAAAATCAATAGCATTTTGAATACAATCTCGAGCAGCACCATAAAGTTTTGCTGATACTTTTCTTTTTGCTATCCTTATCCATGTTTCTGTTAGTCCCTTTAGGGCTAATACTGAATGTGCATCAATTACTAACACTTTCTCAAAAGTTTCGATGGCATCTTTGTATTGCATTAATAATGAGTAAATATAACCAATTCTACAAAGACAATGTAAACTTTTACTTGGATTCATAATAATGACTTTATTATAAGCCTTCAAAGCAGATGAATATGAACCACGGGAATAATATGCATCAGCTAAGCACTCCAAAGCAGCAACATCCTTGGGATTATTTTTGATGGCATTTCTGAAATAGATGATAGCATTTTCCCACTCTCTCTTATTGAGATAGTGTAAGCCTAATCTCAAGAAAATCCATGATTCTTTAGGCTGCATTGTTTTCTCTGCTGATACTAGTAAATTAAAATCATTTTCCTCAAGTTGTAAGAAAGAATATAATTCACTTAAATCTTTGATAATTTTTTTATCAGTATTATTCAAATTATGTGCTTTCTCAAAACATTTCTTAGCTTTTTCGTAGTCATTCCTTTTTCTATAACAATGGCCAAGATAAAAGAAAGTAGCAGAATTTTCTGGATCGAGTTTAGCAGATTTCAAAAAGTTCATAAAACAGTTATCATAAAGCTGTAATTCCCAATAAGCTTTACCCAGATAAAAGAATTTTAATGGGTTTTCACTGTTTTTTTTATCAAGTAAACTGATAACATCGTCAAATCTCATTTGTTTTAAAAGATACAAGGCTTGTAGTTGTAAATGTTCTGTAAAATTTAATGTTTGCCATATGTCATGTTCTTCGGGATTTTCACCACATTCAATAGAACTTTCCAAAAGAGCCATCTTTTCTATTGTATTTAAGCTATTCAACGGTATTTCTTTTGCAGTAGTAATTGCCTGTACCCATTTCTCTTGCCTCGCTAATGACAGAAACAAATATCTTTTAAGGTCAATAGTAAATTGAGTGTCTTTCACTTGAACTAAAAAGTTAGTCACCAACTTTTGTATCATTGACCATTTCTTTAACTTTACCATACAATTAAGAATTAAAAAACCTTCTGTACGATTAGGCTCTTCATAATTAACAAAAGGTACACATTGCTTGTAAGCTTCCAAAAATAAACCTTTTTCATACAATAGAATACTTTGAAGAAGTGCTGGGTACTTCGAGTTTTCTATACCTTCAATTATTTTTCCAATATCCTTAACAATATCATATAGAAATCCCTGTTCTATGTACTTTTCACATAAATGCTTACACAGCCATTCTCTTAATTGAACATTTTTTGAGAAATCATTCATGCCAATTACCTCCTCCAAAGATAAAGCAAAATCATTCTTTTGCATAATTATTTTAGCACATAACACTTGCAATGTCTCATTAAAATCTTTTTCCATAATATTGTTGAGTAAATTTATAATTGACAAAATCTCATCTGATTTAATAGGCACATCTGATTTTAATATTTCAATGAATTGGTTTTCAGCAGCAACTTGTAATTTTTTATCTTTACTTTCTAATATATAATTCACTAATATAGAGATGCATTCATTGCTTTTCAACAAACATCCAAGCTGACCTAGTTTCATAAGAACTTCTAATGCTTTGTCTTCTTCCAAGGATAATTTTAACATTTCTTTATACACCTGAATTAACTTTCTTTTTACATTAAGCCCTTCTGTACTTTCATAATAGTTTGCTAACCCTTGCCATGCTAGAGGATGTTCTGGTTTAGCAGATATTGCTTTTTGATAAGCTAACGGAGCTTGATCTGAATCTTGTAAAGATTTTCCAAGTAACACCAGTCCAAAATAATTTTGTTTATCGTTTCGTAAAAGATTTTTACAACATTCTTGAGCATCCAAAAATTTTTTTTCATCTATTAACTTCCTTGCCTCCTTAAGCAGGGATTTTACATCACCCATCTGGAATTATAATTAAGAATTTAGTCCAAGTATTTTGTACGCAAAGATAATTACTATGATTCACAAATTATTTATGTATGTACATTAGGGGAGTGTAGGAATATTCCACTTTGAGCTCCTGGATAATTATTCACTATCGACAAATCTTTGATATATCCTACATAAAGTTGCTAATGAAACAAATGAAATTATTTAAATCGTTCTTGTTTTGCAGCACAAACTATATAGAGATACTACGTATTTTTGCAGGTTTTGCAGATTCCGCATCACAGACCTAATAGAGATTTCCTCACAGACTTCATCATGGAATTATTACTCAAACAGGAATGAGCTCTTGCTTAAAAAAGCGTGCCGAGCGAGAGATAAATAACTGGACCGTTTGTCTCTTTCGTAAATTTGTGACCACAAATTCTACAAAAAAGGGATTTTCTCTTAAACACAACATTCAACCTGAAAGATGCTTTTGAAAATCATAATATGCTTAATAATCACGATTGTTAAGGAAGAGAGCGACAAGGTTGCCCTTTGTACAATTAGTGTTAAGTGTATTATTTATACGATGACTTTAAGCTGGTGGTATTGTACATACAACAAAGAAATACTATATTCTATTCTATTATTTCAAAATGGTTTGCGCAAAAGAATTTTATATCTGCTTTTCAATACAAGATAGGTTTTATTAATATAATAATTATTAGGATAATAGGAGGATAATTAGGATAATACAATAGATGGGTCTTTCCAATCGGTATATTATGTTGAACCCACCGCCACATAACAGATAATCAAATATGTCAACTTGTCAAAAATGAGTCAACACTAAAATCTCTCTGTGATATTTAAATACATATCTAGTAAAAGAATGAGTAATATTTTAAGAAAAAAAAGAATTAAAAACACATCAGTGTGAGTCGAATTGTTTCAACAATATTTAAAACTTTTGTGGTTTCGCCAATATCTTGAACAGAATGTTAATGCCAATTCTTTTTTCCAATAACTTAACATCGCATCGTGTAAGCTAAACAATAAATAACTAATATAAATTACTTTTATTAAAAAATGTTAAAAATTGCGATAATATTTATGTTAGGTACATACAGTGTGGTCACCCTATTACAATGACAACGAAAATTACTGACATTGACAAAGAATTGTTGTTGCAATATAACATTTTTTGAATACTACCACTAGAATATTTCCTGGATGTAAAATCATAGTGTTATAATTATTAATAGTAGGCTAACATGATAATTTAATTTAATTTATGTTATAATTATTACAAAAAAAAACAATTTAGGTATTTTGGGCGTTAAAAGTAATTAAAATAAACAATAATAAAAAATCTTCATCTACCAATAGTTG
Organism: Schoenobius gigantellus; assembly: GCA_963935595.1. Lineage (NCBI taxonomy): Eukaryota > Metazoa > Arthropoda > Insecta > Lepidoptera > Crambidae > Schoenobius > Schoenobius gigantellus. Next base: position 26,508,569 of record OZ012547.1, on the reverse strand, counting down.
TTGACATATAAGTATTTTAAGTTTTTTATTAGTTAGCTACATTTATATAGAGATTTCCTTTAGTTTTGTTATACAATTTATTCAAAGAAGAAACTTGTCTATTGGGTTGCTGAACTTCGGCTCGCTGTGTAGTTGTCGTTGCCATGTTGAGTTTATAGCTGCTATGGAACGTCATACTGTGGATGTGATGACCATCAATGAGATGTGGCTAATATATTTCATACTCAATAGGGTAGTTGACTCATATCAAAATTTATTAAAATATTATTTATTTCTAACAGTATTTGGCATAAGATTCCACAATATACCGATTTTAATAAATAACAATGAAGAATTACTGTAAAATTTTAAATTGAAAATGTTTAATGATGTTTGGCCAGATATAGTTGGTTTGCAGCACTTTACTTCAGACAATTTATTGGGAGATGTTGCAGTTGATTGGTGGTGGGCAGCAGGTTTAATCAGTGACGATATAACATCTTTCGGTTTTACCAAACTGGACCTATTTACTTCTATGGTGCTTTGGTATATGAATACTTGAGTTATTTTGTTGACATAATGTTGTTCTAGTTGACGGGCCACATTTTGATGTTGTGGCTGAGCATGCACTGCTTTGTATTATGTTGCACAACTTACTGCCTTATCAATCTCCTTGTCAAGGGGAGAACAGGGTAGTACACAAATAATTCTCATTAAGTAACCTCTGAAAGCAACAAATTTTTAATTAGGTACTCAGTAAATTCAAGTAAAAATTGTTTAGATAAATATATTCATTATTATGAAACTGGGATAGTTTGTATTACAAGTCAGTTTTCATTCTAACTGAAAGATAAAAATTAAATAATGATTTTACATACAACGTAAAAACTTCACTGGGTACGTCTAATCCACAGCTTTTCTGGAGTCTTTGAAGAGGTAATTCTACATATATTCCTCTTCTATTGTCCCGTTCCATCTACAGTTTTACTATATTTTGTAATATTTAATAAAAAGCATTGTTTTTGTGAGGTTATTTCGCCGCGGTGCTTTTTTACTATAAGACTGACGTCATTTGTTTGACGTATGCCACAGATAATCAACAGACTATCATGGCTGACCGTGTTTTTGGTCCAAAATTGAAAATCTTAATTTAAAATAGATTTTTTGCACTTTTTAGCCATCAAAAAAAAAATATTCATGTGCTATGGTCTAATACAACAATTATGAACATTTTAAGCCCTACTTTAAAAAAGGGTCAACTAGCCTATTATACATTTTTATTGTTGCATTATTTTTTATCGTGTTTCGCTATTTTGCTACAGTGTATGGTACTAAAGATCTTGTGGTATTTATACACTCTTATAAAATATTTCTGTAATAATTTGTTTTTAAACATGCGTTGGTCTGATCTCTGTATATTTATCGGTTGTGTTTATAAAAATTTTGTATGCTTAAGTTTATGGCATATATATTTTAAAAATAAAATACCAAATGTTTCAGTAGGGCTTATTCGCTCAAGCGATGCCCGTCTAATGACCCTGCCGTGGAGGCCTGCGTGCACGGTTGGCCCCGTGCATGCCGCCGTAAGGCCCTCCGTCTGGGGATTGCCCTGGTGTTCTCGGGCAATCCCCCCTTGGCGATAGCCCGACCATCTTGGTCGGGCTTGCCCGGGCGCGCTGGTAGTGGTAGTCGCAGTGTGGACCTTACCATGTGCGCCCATAAGGGCAGGGAGAACACCGGGGGGTTTTAGTGGGTCGGCCTGGCATTCTGCCGGGCCAGCCCCACACACGCCCGCCGTCTAGCCAACGGCGGGTACGGTGCGGTTGCGCATTTCCCCCCGGAAAAAAAAAAAAAAAAAAAAGGGCTTTATGTTTTGTTATATTTTGCTTTTATGCTAAAATACGATTTGGATGGCTTTAATATCTTATGTTTAGACAGTACTGCTAGGCATTCATTGGTTATGATGGAGATAAACAACTTTGAACAATATTTTGTAATATTAATCTGGGTTAAATTGAGTGCTGTTATAAATATTTCATTTATAATTTACTTTAATGTTTTTAGTATAATAAAAGATGACATTGCAAAAAGATTAATATTATACCATTCACTTATATGGTATATAAGAAATTATAATATTTGCTCTTATAAATTAAGCAATAGTACTCATATGAGGGGAATGTTTTTTTGTATCTGTATTTACTTCGATTTGAAATTTTTTGTCTTTCTGTGTCCTAAGTTTTATATTTTTAAGTTGAGATATCTGTCTCTAACTCTGTCTATTATTCTAGTTATTTACAATCTAACTTTCAGACATATAAGTATTTTAAAAGTTTTGCTAGCTAGCTGTTTTTATATAGAGATCTCCTTTAGTTTTGTTATACAATTTATTCAAAGAAAAAACTTGTCTATTGGTTTGCTGAATCCCGGCTCGCTGGGTAGTCGTCGTCGCCATGACGAGTTTATAGCCGCTATGGAACGACATGCTGTGGATGTGATGGCCATCAATGAGACGTGGCTCCATGAGAACGAGGATGCACGCGCTCCCGCAGTGCCTGGTTTCAGGCTTCGTCATGTTCCGCGCTCATTGGACGCTCCGCGCTCCCGCGGTGGCGGTGTCGGTTTTTACTTAAGGCGTGGGATATGTGCGCGGATTTTGGAGCATCCACTGTCACTTCACGTCGAACAGATGTGGATTAGCATAAAACTTAACGGCTATAAACTTGCTATAGGCACTGCGTATCGCCCATAATGGATGAACATAGATACGTTTATTGATGCTATGACCGAATCGGCCAGTTATTTCTCATCTTTCGATCACGTTATTTTGGTTGGTGACTTTAACATAGATCTTTTAAAGCTCCATGATTGCGACTCTACAAAACTTCTTAGCTTTATTGATTGTATGGGTTTCCATCAATATATTAAAGAACCAACACATTTTACTGACTATTCAGCTACATTGATCGACGTCGTTTGTAGTAGTGTAAAACTTTGTAATGTTGTTGTAGATTATATACCGGAGCTAAGTCACCACGCTTTTATTTCATTTGAACTGAACATTAGAAAGCCTAAACAAAAGCCTCGTTGATAACGTACAGACCACTCAAGGACATAAATATGAAAGAGTTTAATAGTGACTTGAATTCTATATTATGGGAGGATTTATTGTGTGATAATGTGAATGACTCGCTAACTGCTTTTAATAAACAAATACATATTTTGTTCGATAGACATGCTCCTATAAAAACATCATACATTAGAGAACATAATTATCCATGGATTACACAAACTATAAAAGACATGATGCATTTACGAAACAAAGCGTATAACAAAAGTCGTTTTACAAAACTTGACAAAGATAAAGAAGCATATAAAGAACTAAAAAAACTTGTAACTGTAGCTCTACACAATGAAAAGTCTGCTTATTTCCGCTATAAAATTAACCAAAATTTAAAAAATACTCGTGTCCTTTGGAAAAATTTAAAACAAAATATTGATTTTCGTAAACAACACACTGATCTGCCCCAAAATATTTCTAATCCCGAGAACATTAACCGTTTTTTCTTAGATATCCCTGGTAATTCCTCTCTTAACATGTCACAATTAATGAAATTTTGCTTTAATAGATATGGGCTATCAGTATTCCAGTTGCAGCAGGTTGATGAAACAATGATTTTTGATATTATAAAGAAAATAACGACTAATGCTGAAGGTGTTGACGGCATAACCTGTAATATGATTATTTTAACACTACCACGCACTCTGCTGGTCATTACTGCTTTGGTCAAGATGTTAATAAAAACTGGAGTCTTTCCAGACTTATGGAAAAGTGCAATAGTACAGCCTCTTCCGAAGGTAAACAATCCTCAAGAATATAAAGATCTCCGCCCAATTAGTATTTTACCTTTTTTATCAAAAATTTTAGAGAAAGTGGTTTGCAAGCAGTTAGTCGTTTATTTAAATGCAAATAACATCTTACCTTCTAAGCAGTGTGGATTTCGCGCAGGCAGAAGTACAACTACTGCTCTTCTTAATGTGGTGGATGATATTTTAGCAGGGAGAGACGTGGGAGGAGGGTCTATTCTCGTATTGTTAGACTTTTCACGTGCCTTTGACAAAATAAATTCTAAATTACTCTTAGCCAAACTTGCATATTATGGAATTGATGGTCCTTCTTTGAAATGGTTCTCTAATTATTTAACTGGTCGGCGTCAACGTGTAGTAGTTTCATGCAGTGATGGTACCAAACTGTACTCGGAAAATGTTCTTATTAATGAAGGTGTACCTCAGGGCTCAATATTGGGACCTTTACTTTTTATCCTTTATACTGCTGATTTGCCTTGCAGTATACATAACACTGAATATCATTTGTACGCGGATGATACTCAGATTTACCAAATGTTCAAGCCTTGTAACACGAAATTAGTAGTAGATAAAATAAATGAAGACCTTGATCGTGTAGCTGAGTGGTCAAAAGCAAATGGCTTGGTTTTAAATTCATCCAAAACCAAATTTCTTATTCTAGGTACAAAAATTCAAATTCTAGATATCGAAAGTCTGATATAAAGATAAAGGATTCACAAATTGAACAGGTTGTCGAAGCTAGAAATTTAGGGGTTGTGATGGATAGTCACCTACAGTTTGAAAAGCATGTACAAGATACTGTTAAAAATTGTTACTATAGGTTAAAAGTATTGTATCAAATTAGGGAGTATTTAAACGTCGAGTGTCGTATATATCTCTGCGAATCCTTGATATTATCTAAATTAAATTACGCTGATATTGTAATAGGTAGCTGTTTACTAGCTCATACTAAGAAATTGATACAGCGTATACAGAACAGCTGTGCTAGATTCTGTTTCCCCATTCCCCGTAGAGTAGAGCATATTACTCCCTACTTGAACAATAATAATTTATTAAATATGGAATCTCGACGTGTCCTTCACCTCGCAGTATTGCTCTTTGGTGTAATTAAAAAGAAAAATCCTTTATATCTTTTCAATAAGTTAAAATTCACGCAACGCGCAAGAGTACCTGATCGATTAATTTACCCCACACATAAGACTGCTGCATTCCGTGGCAGTTTTAGATATGCTGCGACACGATGCTGGAACGACATTCCTCCTCCAATTAGAAATTCTCAAACAGCTAGCTCAGACTTTCAAAGATAAGTTCAAAACTTATATTCTTAATGCCCAAAAATCCTAAATTTCGCAGCTCTGTCTATTCTGTTTAGTTATATTAGCCATTCAGTTCAACCGCATGTTATGTAATAAGCCATTTCCATATCTTTTTGAAATATTGCGATTCTTGTTGAGATCTCATATGTGTTCAAACATTACTTTTACCTTTTTTTGTGTGTCATATGTGTTCAAACATTACTTTTACCTTTTTTTTTGTTTTGTTTTATTTTATTCAAATGGCGTCCGCGGAAGATCAGCGTCGCGGTTAACGCCCGACATATGCTGAGCGGAGACCATTTTGGTAGATAGTGGTTAAAATTGTGCGTTTGTTTTGTATGTATGTAATGTCTACCAAATAAACGAATTTTCTTTCTTTCTTTCTTCTTTCTTTCATAACTACTAAATTATAAAATATACAACAGTAGCAACACTGTGGGAAAGGGATAAAAGGTACAGTTATTGCTATCTCTCTCGGCACACTTTTGCACTTTCAAGTGTTTAGTTTTTATTCACATAGAAATAAAGTCCAAATTTGAACAACAATATTTTGAAGAGCTCATTCCTGTTTGAGTAATAATTCCATGGACTTCATAGAGATACTACGTAAAGGTCTGAGGTAAAGGTACTTTTTTTTATTAAAGCATTGGCGACGTGGCCATCAGCTTAATAAAAAGGTACCCTGTGGCACAGATTGGAGAGAATATGTAAAGCCATGGAATTATTACTCAAACAGGAATGAGCTCTTCAAAATAGTGTTGTTCTGGACTTTATTTCTATGTGAATAAAGACTTCTAAACACTTGAAAGTGCAAAAGTGTGCCGAGAGAGATAGCAATAACTGTACCTTTTATCCTTTTTTTTTTAATTTATTAACGACACTGGGTACAAGCCCTTTCGTGTCAATCATTACAATTTTAACAATAAATTAAAGTAATCTTAAAACTATTACAATCAAATTAAACTAATATACGTATTATATTTTCTTAACTGTATCTAGAACATAATTATATACAATTTTAAAATATTTTTTATTACTTAGAAGATTATGTAGTGAGTTAATATTATCTGTAGTATTACTGTCATTTCCATCGTTATTGCACAGTTCACTGGCCAGCACTAGTCTTGAGAGATTGAATTGAGGACATTTTAAGAATAAATGTTCCAAGTCGGCTGTAATATCTTCATTACAAAAGTTGCATTTTGGAGCCTTTTATCCCTTTCCCACAGTATTGCTACTGTTGTATATTTTATAATTTAGTAGTTATGAAACAACTATTGGTAGATGAAGATTTTTTATTATTGTTTATTTTAATAATAATAATAACAATAATAATAAATATATTGTAAAAAAATGTATATTTAAGAAAGAAGGTTAATAAAGATCATAATAATAAACCCTTTATTGTACAAAAATTGTATGACAATGGGATACAAATGTAAAAAATATATATATGTACAAATAGGCGGCCTTATTGCTAAAAAGCAATCTCTTCCAGGCAACCTTAAGACAGGGAAATAAGAAAAAGGACAATTACTTTTAACGCCTAAAATACCTAAATTGTTTTTATTTCGTATAACATAAAATAAATTAAATTATCATGTTAGCCCACTATTAATAATTATAACACTATGATTTTACGTCCAGGAAATATTCTAGTGGTAGTATTAAAAAAATAATATATTGCAACAACGATTCTTTGTCAATGTCAGTAATTTTCGTTGTAATTGTAGTAGGGTGACCACACGGTATGTACCTACATAAATATTATAGCAATTTTTTTTCATTTTTTAATAAAAGTAATTTATATTAGTTATTTATTGTTTAGTGCTTTTCTTCTTAAAATATTACTCATTATTTTACGAGGTATGTGAGTACTATCCAAAAAAGTTGTACATATTTCACCATGATTAATGTCCTCAACTATGATCAACTTTTTAAAAATTTGTTTTACCGGAGATGTGCTATTTTTTACTGACCTAAACATACTATGCAAATTATAAATAAATGAATTCATTAAATTCGTGCTCCTTAGTTAATATGTATAATAGTTAAATAAGTATAAAAAAGCGTGTAAACTACGTGTCCTAATCAATGGAACCATTTCGTGACACTCATTTACTGACGCGAATTTTCAGTTTGGTTTCTCAAAAGAGCCGTCGTAGTTTTATAATATTGAATGTGGCAGCACTGGCATGTACCATAGACAAATTGCCATCATACTGCCGCCATATAAGTTTTCGTCTCAGAACAATAAGGTTTTCGTGAAATTTAACCGATGGAGACCGGAGCACTACATAGGCCTATTAGGCCACCACGGCTCACACACGCGACGATAAAGATTTGGTGAATTTACACTTTCACCGACACTAAAACTTTGCCACTATTCACCGACACTAAAACTTGGCGGAACCTCGCACCAACAATCACTTGGTGCACCGCGCAATACTATTTGTTAGATGCTTATATATTTTATTGAAACGAAAAATCACCGCCCGCTCATAACCTAATTCAATGTCATTCCGTATTCGACTCGACTGACATGTTACATGCGGCCGGCCGCAGGGTCCACAAATTATATTACTGTTACAGATAGGAATCAACCCCTCTAGCGGCCGTTTCGTAGTGAAATGACAGCTCCGTAATGATAGTGCTGCAAAACTATCGACTGCTTATTATCGACATACTGAAAATTATCGATATAAATTTACAGCCCTAATCTACTTTTTTAATTCTGATAATATTTTAGGTTATTAAAAATCAAAACAACGAAATGCGATTATCTTTTTATTGAATTTAACATACAATATGACAAAAACGTACACAATGGAACTTATTAGAACCCACAATTCTCCGCCATGCAACGCTGTGCTTACTCTGCGATTCTGAAAAGATAAATAAGCATTTGTATAAAGTGTGACGACTCTAAAATGAAAAACAGTGAAAAACCTAGTAAAAATAAATAACCTGCCTCTCCATCTGATCTTAGTCTCTCCACTTCTCAATATCTGTACACCTGTTGATACAAAAAAGATAATTATATAAGACATTACTTTGTTTTTGAAAATAATTTTGTTTTATTGATTATTTACAAAACTTCAGATTGAAGAATTGAACTCTGCAGACAATGGCAAATAGTTTAAAACGTTTGAATACATTTTGAAGAAGTTAACATTAAAAGAAATTAATTTTATAGTAGGTAATCTAACCAAACAAATCAATCTAGTTTTTAATTTTGATGAATATGTTAAGGTCAATAAGAAATGTTTTCCATAAATTAATGATATTCATTCATATAAATGATTTTAATTAGAGTTTGAAAAAGCATTTAAAAGGAATGGCATACCCATTCCTTTTGTAATGCTTTTAAAATTATGTTTATCAAACTTTCACATTCTCTTAAATAATTGTGTCAGAGTTAAATGTTCCAAATTGGTTCACTAAACTCAAATAAAACTAGATTTATTAAATTCTCATGGCCAAATGTAAGGAAAGTGGATACAATCGAATCGTTGAACTCATCAATTGTAGTTACAAAATTTTTGGGTATTACACTTGATGCACGTTTGTGGGATCAACATAGTCCTTCGCGAACAGACCTAGTTCTGTTGTATATGTAGTAAAACAATTCAAGCATGTTACTATGTTGATACGGCAAGATAAATTTACTTAGTTATTTTCAGTGTCATGTAATTGGCTATTACTGCTGGGTTTCGGCTGCTAGTATAGAAAGTATTTTTGGACTTCAGTTGGTGCTATTTATAATTCACAAGCAAAGGTTTCTCTAAGAAATATTTTTAACTAAATTAATATATTGATTTAAGCTGAACAGTCTAATTATGAAAATTTGATTTGTCTATAAAAATTATAAAACCTTTGGTACCAATTTTCGATTTCATAATCTAAACACAAGAAATAGAAAGCCACTGTGAACAAGTGTGTATTGATCTGCTCATCACGTTCTAGTCATTTTCTGATATAACCATAAAAAGTAGGTGTTATAATAGCAACGTAACATCCCATTTTTTTTTTCGTCGTGACTATTGTGATTTTCAAAGCTTATTTACTCGCAAACTATAAGACTTGAGAGAAAATTGACATGAATAAAAAGTGTTAATTTTAAAGCTATTCTATATGATACAACCATAAAAATTAGGTGTCCTAATATCAAGGCAACATCCCAAAATATCCCATCCAGTTAAATATAATTATTTATAATTCTGATAAAATATTTGTTTAATTAAGTATTTATTTGAGTCATGAATCGGAACTTATACTTTACACAAACATTTTATTTTTAAACTTTAGAATTATAATTTTATTTAATTAGGCTGATATTCTTGTTTTTATTTAATGTGGAATTAATTATTACATTTTTGATAAAAATAACCTAAGGAGATAAATTATTTTTTTCATCACGGAAATTAGTATGCATGAAACGGAAAAAATCGATTTGTCAAGGGAACTTTCTTATCTTGAATGTACTATATTTAATTTTATCACTGATTAGCCTTTCAGAAACAAGGGGTTAATAAGCAAACATTTATGTCAAAAACAAATTAATCACCTTTTGACAGCCCACTTTCTGTTATTCATGTCCTGTTCATTGCTTGTGCAGTGGCTTATGTTCTTAGCATATTAATAAAATTGATAAAATGAAATTCAGGTCCATGGTGAGTAACCAAAGCTTCTAACATATCGAGCTTCTCTATGCTTCCGAAGTCACCTTGCGCCCAGACATGTGCACCATCAGAAGATCAATTTTAGCAGAGCTTTGCTACTCTTTTTGAGAAGAAGTGTTTTTCATTTTCATTCAATCTAAAAAAAAATTACATGTAATTTTGAACAACAACATAGTGTAGGTTATTTAATGGAAAACATAATATTAAATTAATTTTAAACTATTGTTTATTTAATGAAAAAAATATTACACAACTTTGCTCACCTATCATTATTGGATTTTTAAGTATTCCTGAATTTATTTCACTTGGAGGAAGTTATTTATTGCATACTCAACTCAAGATATTCATCTTCAAGTATTTGTGTTTCAAAATAACACTAGTTTTTCTGTGTTCATAAGTTGTTTTTATCGATTTCAAAATTGATGTGCATCCAGAAATGTAACCTCTGTTGAAGCCGATGGTCTGTAAAATATTTTAGTGGATTCATAACAATATAAAGTTCGCTCGTTTTTTAGTATGGGAAAGTTCAACTTCATACATTTTGGTAAATAACTATTAGGCCAAAGATGAAAGCGTTCTTCACCTGGATTTGCCTACAAGAGAGTTGCTGGATGTCTGATTATCAGAGTAACAAGTTGTACTCTGCACAAGTTGTACTGTCACCATGGTGATCTGATAAACTTAAGTAAGATTATGGTAGCTAACCAGGTGGGCTCAGCTATATTAGCATGAAATAGTATGAAACAATGAAAGGTCAAAAAGTTATTAAGTTTAGAAAATCACAAGCAAACAAACCGATAAAACTGCCGAATCCCTTCGTACACACAGGTACTGTTATTGAATCAAGAACAGTGAGTGTCAAAAATCTTAAAAAACATGCTTAAAACACATAAAATCTGAAGATAAATTAGAGATTTAAACAAACCAACAATGTAATAATGAAAAATGAAATGCAAATGTGTGCGTTCTACTTCTATGATGAAATGACACGACACGACACACACACATGCACCCAAAAGCAAAATGGCGTCAAAAAAAATGGCGGAGACTGTCTCAGAGCCGCTCCACTAACGACCCGCTAGTTATAGGGGTGATTCCAACGCCTGGCAGGGTCTCACTGCACAGACTATAATGCAGTGTTGCCACTCGCTCTTCCTCGAGCGTAAACATCCCCCCGCTCCGGACTGTCCGCCAAATCAGTCTAAGGGGAGGCGAGAAAGAGTAGCGACCGCGCGCTTCAAAACAGAATCTCCAACTAGGACTGATGGTGCCCAAGGTAGACACCACCACGTCGGCGATTCACCGACTTGATGCTTTGATTGCTGAATCCAAAAACCGATACAGATAATGTTTACCTTGTCTCCGTTCAGTCTGCGTATGTAGCCGGTGGACTTCCTGAGCTAGCTCGAAGGAAGTCGCGGCTCCTGAAGTTCTGCGGTGGATCCACCGGTGGAGACCGGAGCACTACAAATGCCTATTAGGCCACCACGGCTCACACACGCGACGATAACACTTTTGCACAACACAAGGCGGGCTTTCGCACCCCGATATTAGGTGCGCCGCGCAAAACACTATAATGCTTATATATTTTATTGAAACCCGGACATAACCTCTAACAATGTCATGACATTTCGACTCAACTGACTGACATCTTACATGCGGCCGGCCGCCACAGACTAAAATGCTGTGTTGCCACTCGCTCTTCCTCGAGCGTGAACATCCCCCCGCTCCGGACAGTCCCGGACTGTCCGCCAAATCAGTCTAAGGGGAGGCGAGAAAGAGTAGCGACCGCGCGCTTCAAAACAGAATCCCCAACTAGGACCTCGGCAAACCTGGGCACACCATCAGACCCTAGAGTAAGTTGGACAATGCGTCCGCGACGCCAACGTAAGGGTGGTAGGTTTGGGTCCTTCACTAACACGAGGTCTCCAACCCTCGGTGGGTTTGTCTTATCTGACCACTTAACGCGCTGTTGCAAAATGTGTAAGTATTCAAGGTGCCAGCGGCGCCAGAAGCTCTGGGTAAGCTGCTGGAGCAACTCAAACCGCGAAAGGCGTCCTGGATTGACATCTCAATAAGGATACTCGGGCAGGGCGTTAAGTGGTCTGCCTATCAAGAAATGGCCCGGCGTGAGGGCCTGCAAATCGTTCGCGTCGGTAGACAACGGACATAACGGACGCGAGTTGAGAACCGCCTCAATCTTATGAAACACCGTCGCGAGTTCCTCGAACGTGAGAATAGTCTCCCCAATAACGCGGCGAAGGTGAGTCTTGGCGGCCTTTACAACAGATTCAAAAATCCCTCCCCAGTGAGGGCAAGACGGCGGGGAGTATCGCCATGTTACCCCCCTACGGGAGAGTGTGGATCCGATCTCAATATTATTTTTATCTAAAAATTCACAAACTTCTCTTATATGTCTATCAGTGCCCTTGAAGTTCGTCCCACAATCGGACCGAATTAGAGAAGGCAGTCCCCGGCGGGAGACAAATCTGCCTAACGCTGCTAAGAAAGCGTCCATGGTGAGCGCACTCACCACCTCCAAATGAACGGCTTTAGTGGCCAAACAAACAAACACACACAAGTAAGCCTTTTCAGTCTTAGCATTACGGAGTCGCGACGTTTTTATAGTGAATGGTCCCGCAAAATCAGTTCCAACTCCTAAGAAGGTCATCGATTCATTCACACGATCAGCAGGCAAATCACCCATTTGGGGCTGCATCGTCTCGGGGCGTAAACGATAGCAGGGCAGACATCGAAAGATAACAGATCGGATTATTCTTCGCGCTGACAAAATCCAAAACTCCCGTTGGAGGAGCGCGGTCAATGCATTACATCCGGCATGAGCATTCTTCACATGGCGATCAATGATCAACAATCGCACCAATGATCCGTCCTTGAGGAGCAACAGGGGATGACGTGATCTATAAGGCAAGTTAGCGTGCCTCAATCGGCCTCCTACACGCAACAATCCCTTATCATCAAGAAAGGGAGTCAAACGCACCAAGGGTCCCTTTAATTTGGATGTCCCGGTACGGAAAATCTTAAGTTCCGGTTCAAACGCTCTAGACTGGGTCATACGCACCCAATGCAAAAGAGCATCTTGGCGCTCCTGCGGTGAGAGAACCGGACACAAATCTTTGTCCTGAGGCCGGCGACAATTTCGTATAAATCTTCTTATCCAAGCGGTCACGCCGAGCAACTTGTCCAGAGAACTGTAGCGGTCTAATAAAAATTCCCGCTCTGGAGCCGCCATAGTCTCGACAGCGTGAACACGCAAGCCCGGATTTGGTACCTTCACCACGGCTGGTGTGGAAGGCCAAGACGGCTGTAACAACCATTCGGGACCCCACCACAGAGTGTGGTCAATAAGCTGAGGGGCTTCGCTGCCACGTGACGCACAGTCAGCAGGGTTTATTTCACCTGGCACGTGGCGCCAAATCAACGTGGCCTTCGAGGCCTGTATTTGGGATACCCGATTGGCCACAAATACTTCCAGGGAGCCCACCCTTCTGTAACTCTCTCCTCTTCCCACAATACACGCGGCCTAGAACATCGGCACCGAGCAATAAGTGAATCGGACCGGTTCGGTGGAAGGAAGGGTCAGCCAAGGTCAATCCTGATGTCGCATCAACGACAGCACGCGAAACGTGCTGTTGCGGAAGCTGACCAACAACCTTCTCATAAACAATCGCGGTAGCGCCAATTTTGGGCGCTGATGAGAAGTGGGGGGAGAAGGAGAACAAAACCTGACCGATCGGATCCGAGATCCGCAGGTCTCCGATTCCTCGTACCGATTCAAGGTATGGAGATGTGTTCAAACTCAACTGCCGGTCCAGCCAGCTGGAGGCAATGCAACCCTGAGCTCCCGTATCCAAAAGGGCGCGAACTAAAACAAAGGTGCCCCTCGGGCCCCACACCTGTACGGAGGCTGTTGGTAACAGCACCTGCTCCTGTGGGGGGGTTGCAGCCGACAGTTGGTTTAATGAAAATCCTCCCGCATTCCCCGCAACGGAGGGGAAGGGGGGTCCAAAGAAAAATGCGTGCGCGGCGGAGGAATAGGGCGCTCAAGGCGCTCGAGCGGGTCCCAATCCGGCACGTACTGGCCCCGATCAAAGCGGCATCGGGGGGCCGGGCGGTGCCCATGATGGGCGAAAGTTGGGGGAGCCCGTGACAACCGGGGTCTCTCCATCAGAGGGGGAGAGAAGCGTATCGGCTCCCGACGTGGCTCCCTAATAACCGCGGCCCAATCCCGCGGTGGCGCCTCATAAGCGGCGCGTCGATCCCCCCCGCCCGTAGGGGGGGTGGGGCGCCCAATCCTCTCACTGGAGGGGGGGCGCCTGTCCAATCTCAGCGGAGGGGTGGCACGCCCCTCCGATCTCCTCGGAGATGTGGGTGACCTACGAGGGCCCCCGCCCGTGTGCGAGTCCCTCTCTCTCACCGCCTCACGAGTGTCTTTATTATTAAAGCACAAGAGGTGGTGATGGGCCCCTCCACAACAGTGGCAATCTCGTGGGTGGGGGCAAGCCGATGCCATATGAGCCCCAGGCAGCGGTAGCACCAATTTCGCTGCTTGGCCATATTCCTACGCCCCTCGGTGCGTAGGCCAAAAAATTTGGGACAGGCCGGCAAACGATGGCCATCCCGCTTGCAACACTTGCAAGGCATCGGCCTCTCCCCGTGTGGAGAGTTCTGCCGCACTGCAGTATACTGCTTGTGCGGGCGGCGCTCTCTCCGTGGCGCTGCCCGGGTTGCTTCATAGCGGCCTATACTCGGTCCCGGTATAGGAGCCAGATACAAGTGGTCGGTCATCCGACACTCATCCTCCAAAAATCTGAGGAGATCCGAGAAGGGGGGGAGGTACGAGGCACTATTGCCCCCGTATCTTTGTTCAAAGCGCCCCTTCATCTCCATGGGAAGCTTATTAAGGATGAGGTGGAGCAATATGAAGGACCACTGGTCCACCGGTAGGTCAAGTCGTTTGAGCGCATTAATAGCGCGTAGCAGCGGGTTCAAAATCTCCTTCCTCAATGAGGAGACCCGCGATACTCGTGGCAGCCCTAAAATGGCAGCCACATGTGTGTCCGCTAGCAAGCGAACATTCTGATACCGGGCGGTCAACAACGCCCTTGCAATCTCATAACTGTCATCGTTGACAGGTAGATGCTGGACAAGCACACCAGAATCTCCACGTAAGGCAGAGAGCAAATAGGCCAATTTCTGGCTAGGGAACAGTTCGTCCCTCGAGTGAACCAGGCTATCAAAGAGGTTAATGAACCCCATCCAAGAAGCCAGGTTCCCATCAAAGGTTGGGATGTCTAAAGTGGGCAGTCTGCCCAGCAAGCCGGCCGGGGTAGGCTTGACCTCCCCAGGCGTGCACGACTCACCTCTCCGGGCGGATAGGATAGCCTGAGCCTTGTTTATAATCACATCCGCGTTTTCAAAACACTGATCATAATCGGCATTAAATTGGTCGACTGCCCGCAACTCAGCGGCACCCTCGGCTGGGTGGTCGAGCAGATATTGTTGATGAGCAACGAAAAGCTGCTCCAATTCCTTCAAGCGAGCAGGTACTCCCTCATGCCGAATTAACAAGGCCTGTTCTCGGTCTGGTCGGTCTACCAAAGCGACGGCACTAGCAAACCATCTCAAAATCTTTTGTGCACCCGCGCGGGCACCACTAAGCGGGCTGACTGGCGGGACCATTTTGCACCAAAATTGATATACACTATAATAATACACGGACAAACAGACCGACAACCGCAGACAATAAAACAGATCGGGAGGAACTTCAAAGGCAGAACAAAATATATAAACAAAACAAAATCAAGTGTAAATGCTAGAACTTAACTTGAACAACAAAGGCATTTAACAACAGAATTTTTCAAACAAATTAAAATCAAGTATTAAGTCAATAACTTAACAAACATAATATTCAAAGGCAAACAAAACAAAATCAAATGTAAATACTAAAACTTAACACAGCAAAATAGTGTATTACAACAACAGCAAAGTCATTTAGCAGCAAAATTTTTTAAGTAAATTAAATTCAAGTATAAGTTTACAACTTAACAAACAAAATATTCAAGGGCAAAACAAAGATATGAAAAAACAAACCAAAATCAAATATAGGTAAATGCTAGAACTTAACTAGAACAACAAAAGGCATTTAACCCCAATTTTTCATATACAATGACAATTAGTTAAGGAGATCGGTCCACAAATGAGATTGTAGTCGGTTTAAAATCAGCAATCAAAAACAATTAATATGTATTGCCCGTTTGGACAACCAACAAGATTACAATATTAATTGTACAATACTAATCAAAACTAATCAATCAATCAAATCTAATAACCACGCTCTGCTACCAAAAAGATGGTGGTGCCCAAAGTAGACACCACCACGTCGGCGTTTCGCCGATTATTTGATTACTGATGTCGACCAAAATACAATTAGAGAATTTGCTACTTACCTTGTCTCCGTTCGGTCTCCGTATGTAGCCGGTGGACTTCCTGAGCTAGCTCGAAGGAAGTCGCGGCTCCTGAAGAGCTACTGTTAACCGATGGAGACCGGAGCACTACATAGGCCTATTAGGCCACCACGGCTCACACACGCGACGATAAAGATTTGGTGAATTTACACTTTCACCGACACTAAAACTTTGCCACTATTCACCGACACTAAAACTTGGCGGAACCTCGCACCAACAATCACTTGGTGCACCGCGCAATACTATTTGTTAGATGCTTATATATTTTATTGAAACGAAAAATCACCGCCCGCTCATAACCTAATTCAATGTTATTCCGTATTCGACTCGACTGACATGTTACATGCGGCCGGCCGCAGGGTCTCACTGCACAGACTATAATGCAGTGTTGCCACTCGCTCTTCCTCGAGCGTAAAACGCGTGTTCGGTGTGTGTGGAAAAAATTAACCATATACGGACTCAATTCTGAAGTGGCCGCTAAATTTCCTAATTTTATTTAGGTGTCGCTAAACCATTTTCCTATTCTACGGTAACTGTCAAATTCAAGTGACATTGCTAATTTGAATCTGATGCTTCTAATTTTAGGCGGTCAATTCAACTTAAGTTTAGCCGTCCAAACGCTATTCCAGACGTGAGATTTGTAAGCGTAAACTTCCTAAACTGACTAATTTTAGCGGCGACTAAAAACATCCCGATTAAAATTAAAACCTTGCTAAAATCCACCAATTTGGTAGTGAAAACTACAAAATCGAAATAGAAATGAAGTAGAAATTTTAATTGTGCCCAAATTGATTGCTTTCGCTTTATATGAATAGGAAAATAAAAATATTTTTTTAGTAGTTACAACTAAATTGTTAAAAATAAGATAAAAATGTACATTAAATGTATTAACTGTTATATAAACATAAAACCGTTTTAGTTTCTTTAACAAGATCCATCCATTAATTTACTTTTAATATTTTTACGATAGCAGCACAAACACAATTAAAACTAATCTTAGACATTTTAGAATTACGCTTAAGCTCTGCCTAAATTTTGTTGGCCTGTCACCGTAGAAGAGCACTTGCTTAACCGGCCATTTAAATTAAGGGGCCGTTCGAAAATCCGTGAAGTTTTCACTCGGTAAAAAAGAAAAGGATAGATATATTGCGAGAAAGAGAAGTTTAACTGGTTTTCAAACGCTAGCGAGTGATTTTCGCACTTCACGAGTTTTCAAACGGGTTCTGTCAGTTAAAAACGGAAAGAAGAGTTCTTGTGTTTTGCAACGCAAACTAGCTTTATTTTACAACTGCATAAAGCTTTACTTAACATTTGTAAACTTTAACTTCAACATAAAAACGAAATCAGTAGCCACAGATCACAGAACAGTCAACTATCAATGTCAGGTAAAATTTAACGCTGACTGGGAGCCGTGAGATATTCACTCCTGTCAGGCGAAAATTACTCTGCACTAATGCGTTCAGAAATACCGTCGGTTAACCTCGGTTTCACTCGGGTGGTTCTCGAACTCTATCGGGTGAAATTCACTCTACCCCGAGTAAATATTACTCGTTTTCAAACGCACCCTAAGTTTAAGAAATTTTAGTTTTAGGTTTTTTAGACGGCGGGCGCACAGAATTGAGTCCATTGACGCTGTTGGGTCGACGAAAAAGTGTGTAAGGAACATGTATTGCATTACATAAAAACTATATCATTTAATGTTATAATATCGTGCGGGAGATAATATTTTAACAATCCGACAAGTTATAAGAAAAGTAAGGTTATGGAACCTCAATTTCTTGATACAATTTCATGACTTCCTGACGTCAGTAAATTGTAAATCATGGTTAGGCCAAGTTCACATTAACAAGAATTTAGCTTTGAGACGTCAGCTGTATCGCGTCATTTTCAAATGTTAAACAAAAACATTTTTTCGTTTTATTTTGGTTAAACAATTAATATATTTGTCGGCGATTTTAATAATAAGCTATACGTAATATCAATTGTACCGGAAGGAAGTGAACGCCGTTGAGTCGCACGAATGATACGAACGAGTCAAACGAGTGACTTGGCGAGAACGGAATCGTGTTGGCGGGAAATCGTGTGCACGTTATTATAATGGTAGAGGTTTTGGACGCCACAGTGTTGCCAAATTCAGAGGATTTCCCTAAATCCTAGGGGTTTTTGCAGGTCTTTGGAGGTTTTGATATCACGAAATTTATCTAGGGGATTTTCTGAAGGTTTTCTACTATTCTAACCAAATGGCAAATTCCTTTTTATATCAGACAAGACCGACAATTTATTCACCAAATAAAATGAATGGGACACTAAAACTTACGAGTATTAGCTGGCAACACATTATGTTACCATTGAACTGTCTTGTTTATCATAATTCCGGCTAAAAGACTGTTTTCCACAGCCTCACACAGACATTTATAACGAAAAATCCGAATCGACAGACTACAGATTTAGAGTAGGCTAGATACCACTTGTTCATTAAATAGTATGAGAACCGAGCGTGCCTCCATATCCCCACTCACTATGACGTCACGCGAGTCATTTAGTGATGTACACACATAAAAAGAATCGTTTCAATCGCAACGCGAGAGTCGTGCGACTTGCGCGCTCGCTCGGTGAGCCATCAGATATCGACGAGAGACGACGCGCGTCGCGTGCTCCACTCTTCGACTCGCACACTCGCCTTTCTACCAAGTAAATTCATAATTATCATTTGGACTTTTTATAAGAATATCAGTTCGTTTTAAGACTGTTTTCAGGTCTTATAAAATATGACTGTAGGGTACGTACACAGATATCGACTCGATATCTGTAGGTATATTATAGGTATAATAGATTTTATTTCTTTTTCCGTCGATACGATAAGTCGACAAAAATTATAAAGAAATAAAAACTGTAAAAAAATCATAGTTGATAGATTAGTAAATTTTTTAACATACCTTACCACCAGATCAGAGAATCGATTTATCAATTGACAGACACATGAGGTCCGCACGGCTTGCTACCACCATCTTGCTCGCTAATCCTGCCGTGAAGCAGCAGCGCTTGCGCTGTTGTGTTTCGGCGTGGAGAGTAAGACAGCCGGTGAGTCTCAGTAAAGCTGTCCGTCTATACAAAGTTGCACCTACGGCCTGGCGCTGTGACGCCACATACGCCACACACAACGTAGCGAGGTACGGGCACAAGATGCAGAATGCTCGCAAACCGTAAAGTAAGAATAACGAACTTATAGCCAACTAGCTGTGCCCGCGTACTACGTTTCGCCTTAAAAGTTCAAAGAAAAAACTGTATGTCGTCTTTCCCGCGGGAACAACTGACTTTTCCGCTAAAAAATAGTCTATATGTTAATCCATGTTGTAATCCAACTACCTACCAAATTTCATTCAAATCCATTTAGTAGTTTTTGCATGAAAGAGTAACAAACATCCATACTTACAAACTTTCGCGTTTATAATATTAGTAACATTAATAAACACCTGCCAATCTAACAAAATCTTAGCTACGCTCTTGCGCCACATACCTAATATGTTGCGGGTTTTGACCTATAGACTAACTGTTGCTTACTGCTGCTTACAATATACACGGTTATTTTTTTATCACCCTGGTTATTTTAAGGGTGGCTTCAGGACACGGTAGAAGAATTATTTAACCATTAATAATAAAATTTACTCACCTGTTTAATTAGATATTTATTATCTAAAATATCCAAAAAATACTGCACTGGTATGGACACTGAGTGAAGTTGTAGGCAAAACATTGAATGAACGCGAACTGGCAACAACGTCGCCGATTCAAAGTCATTACTGAGTTGATCACAATTTCACCTTCCTACTTTACGGGCTTACTTAGGTAGGACCGGCAAAACAAAGTTTTTAAAGAAAACAAACAGTACTAGGTAGGTATTACGGTTATGGTAGGTTGTTTTGGCGTAGTTAAAAAATTGGAATCAACTTTAAATACTTACCTACCTAGGAAACAATTTGAATCAACTTTTGGTCGAATAACAAAAGAGTTCTAAATTTAAAGGAAGTCCTCTAACTCATACATAGTCGTGCACGTTTAAAACTATACATGACCACAACAACATATCACTTTGGTTAGTGTTTAACGTCTCGAAATGCAGTTTTCGCTTCCAAGTCTTACGTTTGTGGGTTCACTTTCTTACACCAAACACTTAATTTCACTTCACAAGTAAAAGTCTACGGTCTACCGGAGCAAGGTCCGTGTATTCGCGAGATGTGTTAACTTGAAACTAAAATCCCGAATGCGCCCGATTGCCGCGCGTCAGGCGCGGGCGCGACATCGCGATACGTTCACACGCGCTGGGGTCAAAGGCGAACTAAAGCCGGCCTGCTCGTGCCGACAAGCGACAGCAAACAACAAAACGCCGTCGCCGGCGCTCGGCGCCGGCGCCGACTGTCTCTGTCTTTCGCTTTTGTAGTGTCTAGTGCAATAATAACTCTTATTTCAAACGAGTTGTAGATTGATCTTGCTTGAATTAATAATGCGACGTTGCCGCATTTTCCTAAGCCCGTAGTAGTAAATGCTTTATTCATTCATAATCTTACCTTATCTTGTAGTAAACAAGAACAATGTCTATAATTTAATATTATTGGCGGTTAAAGTTTTTTTTATTGATATGAGTCGTCTAGCGTCTACCGAGCTGCCTCTAAAATTTTCCAGTATGATAAAAAAATAACCGTGTATACTTTTTATTTAATTATTGAATTTTGATTTAATAATGGGATCGCTTGGAAAACTGAAAACAATCATGCCCTATCTATACTTAATTCGAAAATGCATTTTCATTGGTTGATGGTTCGATTGCTAAAATCGATTTGAAAGTAACCATTGTACATCACTAGTCGCAAAATTTTACAGACGAATGATAAAAGTCCTTGTACCACGAAACTTGTTTACTGTGAAGTGATTCTGTCGTTTAAAATTCATTGCGTACGGCCAAAACACCCGATGGTGGTCTTTCAAAGCCAAACCCGCAATGTAAAATAAATATATCAACATTCCCAAATACGAATTTATCGCAGTAGTATCACGCGAATATCACAACAAATCATAAATCATTGATTTTAAAATGAATAACAACTATTTGTGAAACAAATTACTTACGGATGATAGGATACATCTCCATTGATACGATTTACTACTTTTGAAGAGTTTTTACAGTTTACAATTGCGCAATTTGGCATTTTTACGTTTTTAACCAAACGACTCGTCAACGTTACGGTAGAATGCCAACTAAAGTAGAAGCGCGGTCAGTTTGACCATTGCTCAAACTCTGGGCACGCCTCGGGCACGCTGCGCCGGGCAACAGGTGGTATCTAGCCTACTCTAAATCTGTGCGACAGACACACGGCTATGTATGTGAAATAAATTAAAATAGGTAATTTGAAGAAAACTTCTAAGTTTTTTATTGTCAATATTAGAAAGCTTATGTATATGAGGTTTTTTATCAACCAAACTGGAGAAACTAGGGGTTTTTTAAATGTATTTGGGGGGTAAGGTGGAAAAAATCTGGCAACACTGGGACGCCACTTACTTTCGAGCGATCGACCGAGGCGGACTAACACGAGACTAACTAACTTGACCAGACTGAAAACAATAAAGGGAAATGGTACGGATCTATACAAACCTCAATAACATCTAAGACGTGGTATGCTGATACTCGATATAAGGAAGCCAACCGTGATTTTATTACCACTATAAATCGCTTAAGATTTGGTCATAATAAAACCCCTGCCCATCTAGCAAGATTTAATATAATCAGAAGTGATATCTGCCCACACTGTAACTCATTTGTTGGTGATATTGAACCATATTGAACACATATTTTTTAAATGCAATGCAATGCTTTTGCTTTTCGTTTGTGGGTGGATGACAGTCTGAACATTAGAAAATTCTTCAAAGAAGGCAGAGCCATCTCGCGACCTGATCCTAATTTAGTAACTTTATACGACGTCAATAGGTGTCGCTACTTGTACTTCTGTTTGTGTTTTTCAAACATCAACTGATTGAATTAGTGAAACCAATTTTAAAGTTTTCGTTTCCAGCTGCTGAGTTTAGATGCCCGTATATTAGACTACTTTTTTTTTTTTTTTTTCTTTATTAAAGCATTGGCAACCAGGCCATCAGCTTAAGCAATACACGCAATACATAAAATACTATTATAACATACACTTCAAATTAGTTAGATAAAACATTATCGAAAAACAAACATTATACACAAGAAACTTTTAAAAATATCAGATACATAAGTAGAACATTTAACTAAAGTAACTAACTATTATAATGGACCAAAGCAATCAATATAAAATTTATATATTACATCGTACAATTTAATATTTTTTAATAAAATTTGCAAATTTTGAGGCATATTATTTGATTTTAATATATCTATACAAGAAGAAATAAAAAGCAGACGTTGTAAGTTGAAATATGTACAATTAAAGAAAAGATGTTGAAGATCACAATTTTCTTGAAAACAGTATTTACATTTAGAGATATTAGACTACTCTTTGTCGACTTGTACTGGCAAGTGACATTGACTTATGCCATAGAGGCCACTTTTTTTTTTTGTTTAGTTCTTCCTTTTAGGAAAGGCAAAGGAAACTAAGTCCATACAGCCTAGTCTTCAGTAAACCATAGAGGCCACAGTGATAACCAAAACATTAAAGTGGAATCACAAAATCAAAATGAGCAAAACCCTGTCCCCCGCCGCTTGCAAGATTTTCTTCGCAACAAAAAATATTACATTACACTATACAATTATATAAAGAATACAGTTGGAAATATTTAATTATTAAAAGGATTTATATTATATGCTGTTTAAAAATAAGAACAAGATATCACACAACACATGGTCTAAAGGACTTGAATCCAGGCCAGTAAAGCCACAAACTATATAGAGATAAGCAGCCAAAAAAAAAAAAGCTAAACAAACAAACATGAGAAATATTTGTGAATTATTTTAATAAGTTTTTATAAAATAAGTAGTGTGTTATGCTCTATTTGCATATATCTGGACCAAGGTGAAAAATTAGAGATGTCTTGTCCTACATCATTGTCAACTTATATTAAGAAATTAAGTACTGTTATTATACTGATAGAATATTGTACTATTATATTTTTTTATTGTTTTTGTTGTAATGAATAGTTTTTTCTAATCGCAGCTCATCCTATCAAAGAAATTCGTGAAAGATCTCTTAAGCTTTTGCTTGCTAAATATAAGCTTGGCTGGGAGATGGAAGATGACTTGTCTTGTTCTAGAGATTTGTTTCAATCTTTGCTGTACTGGTTTCAAACACCACAGCCTTCGATGCAAAAAGAAGCACTGTGTTTACTATTGAGTGTAATTAAGGTATTAATTTATCATTAAATGCAATTTTATTCTTGATTAAAATATGAACTCTACATTGACATTATGCTGTGGTCCGCATGAAAATAATTTTGATTATAGCGTTCACAACGCTCACGCCTGGTCCGCATTCGTTAGCTCGCTTAAATCGATAATTTGACACTTTTGACAGTTCGCTCACAACGATAACGCTCTGGGGCCAGGGACACAATTCTGATGCATTCGAAAAAAGTTCACATTCGTAAAAATGTTCGAAATTCGGATTTTTTTCGAAGGAACTACAATTTGTGTATTCTCAGAATTTCACAATCGAAATAATTCAAAAGAACATCACTCGAACGCAACGAATGGTATGGACCAGTCGAAGTTGAGGTTCGTATACGAATTTAGCTGTCAAAAGTGTGTGCTTCATTCTTAGTGAATGAGTTTGAAAGTTTGCCACATTTTAGCTGTGGATCGGCGTCTACTAAATGTACTAGACGAAGCCTTTGCTCCGCACTAGCAAATTTTTTGGATATATTAATTTGCTCCATAATAGATTAAATTAAATTAAATAAAACAATTAAATTAAATAAAATAATTAAAATAAGAATTTGTCTCAATTCAATATTTATCTTAGACAAACTTTGTTGTAATTAATGACATTTTAACGTCAGAACTTATGAATGTGCTGTCTGGAGCGTTCCATTTCAATCAATGTACTTTACGAAATATTAAAAATTGAACTTTTATATTTTTTAATATAAGTATTATTTTTAGAAAATATGATCACATTTAGAAATATATTTTGTGTTAAAATAGATTTTGTAATATTTTTTTACCAAAAAGAACTATTTTAAGATGTACATTATAGTGGTTGCCATAGCGTTTTTAAAAACGCCCCATGAACGTTCTACGGAACATAAAATTGTCAATGCTATTTCCGACTTCCTAGTTCGATTGGTAATATTGTTCTATTAGTTTCTTATTGTTCATTAGTTCAGAATACGGTTCATACGAATCATTCGAACTTTTCAGTAGAATCGAAAAATTCGCATACGAATTTACCATGCAGAAAATTTCTATTACATGAGAATCGGGTCCCTGGTCGATGTGAGCGCAAAATGGTGGCTTCAATGACGTCATCTATGACGTCATGACAGATGTCGTGAACGCGCCAACGTTCATGCTGACCGGCTGTTATCGTGATAATATCGATATCATCGTCATGCGGACCGCAACCATAGTTTATGACTGCATTAATTGTTTTTTTTTCTGCTTGCTATTCAACGCCTTCACACCTGTGAAATACAAATACATTTGTTTTTTGATTATGGAGTATTTTTAACATTTTTAATGAGTTGTAGAACATGGAGTACTTTAATGCAGAAACTGTCAGATGGAAGATTAAACATGTTTTAATTGCCTTTATTTCATGTTCTTTTTTGTATGAAAGGTACAGTAATTGTTAAAATCTTAGGGCATGTGAAATTGCCAACAACAGTCATTCTTTCATATTATTTTAAATGCTATTTACATTTACTCAGGTTATGTTTAGGGCATCGAGAACCGGGCCTATTTTAGGAACCGGTTCTTTCGGTTCCGAACTCAATCCGGAACCGGGTACCCGGTTTTTTCGGTTCTTTCGGTTTTTTGATAAATCTAGTTGATAAGCTATTCAATCTATTATATAGAGTATCTACAAACGAAATCAATAAAGGAGAATGGATCTTAATAAAACACACTATATTGGAAATCACATTATTTAACTAATGTGATATATTAATTATATAAAATTGTTTTTAGAATTATTTAGCAATAATCACTTCTTTTTATTTAACTCCGTCATACTCGAAGGCAAAACGTCTAAAGCATGGCACAGCGGCGTGGTGGCACTTTTCTTCAAAAAGGCGACAGGGCCCAGTTGAAGAACTACACCCATCACGCTCCTGAGACATGTATACAAGCTGTTCTTGAGAATCATCACGAATTGTCTCGCGC
The DNA here is from genome assembly GCA_963935595.1 of Schoenobius gigantellus. NCBI lineage: Eukaryota > Metazoa > Arthropoda > Insecta > Lepidoptera > Crambidae > Schoenobius > Schoenobius gigantellus. The sequence continues at coordinate 26,482,888 of OZ012547.1, read as the reverse complement.
GCAGGTTTGACGACTTCCGTCCTCCCGAACAAGCCGGATTCCGTAAAAGCTATAGTACCATATACCACATTCATACGCTGCGGCAGGTTATACAGAAGACAGAGGAGTATAATCTGCCACTATGCATGGCATGTGTGGACTATGAGAAAGCCTTTGATTCTGTCGAGACCTGGGCTGTGCTTAGGTAACTCCAGAGGTGCCAAATAGACTACCGGTACATCCAAGTGTTGCAGGCATTGTACGAAAACGCCACTATGTCAGTTCGCCTTCAGGATCAAAACTCGAAACCAATGCGACTTCAACGAGGTGTGAGACAGGGTGACGTAATATCGCCGAAACTGTTCACAGCTGCATTGGAGGATGTATTTAAGCTTTTGGACTGGAGAGGACTCGACATCAACATAAACGGCGAGTACATGACTCACCTTCGTTTTGCCGATGATATCGTAGTCATGGCTGAGACCGTCGAAGATCTAGGCACAATGCTCTAAGACCTCTGTAGTTTCCCTACAAGTGGGTCATGAAATGAACATGGACAAAACCAAAATCATGGTGAATTTCCATGTAGTACCCACTCTTATGAACGTTGGAGGCTCTACATTGGAAATTGTTGACGAATATGTTTACCTGGGGCAAATAGTCCAGCTCGGTAAGTCTAATTTCCAGAAAGAGGTGAATCGACGAATCCGACTCGGCTGGGCAGGATTCGGGAAGCTACGCAGCATCATCTCGTTCTCGGCCAATCTTCCGCAGTGCCTTAAGACGAAAGTCTTCAATTCGTGCGTGTTGCCAGTGATGATGTACGGAACTGAGACGTGGCCGTTTATAATGGGTCTCATCAGACGGCTTAATGTCACTCAAAGGGTAATGGGGGTTTCTCTACGCGATCGCATCAGAAATGAAGAGATCCGTAGAAGAACTACCGGGTGCGGCGATTGATCTGTCCGTATGTGAAAATGAAATATTTTTGTTAATTTTCAATATTTATTTTACACTTTTGCCATGTGAAAATAGAAAGTTCAAAGTTTTATTATGACTTATTCCGAAGGAATAAAACCGCCTTTAGCCTTTACTACGAGCTGAAGTCTCTTTCTGAAAGAAGCGCAGGCTGCTCGAACGACGTCGTCACTCAAACAATTCCATTCTCGCGTAAGAGTAAGCGTTGAGCGCTTCCACCGAAGTGTATTTTTTAGCACAGACCCTGGCCTGTAAAACACCCCAAATACAAAAGTCCAGCGGATTTAAGTCGGGTGATGACGACGGCCACATATCTCTGTCGATCAACACTGGAACGTTTGCTTTCAACCAATTTTGCGTTGCAATTGCTCTGTGCGATGGTGCCGAGTCTTGCTGGAAAGTCCAACGCTCTGAACCGAATGTGTTGCGTGCCCACGGTATCAGCCCTGGTCGCAAGACTTTGTCTCGATAGATCTGTTGGTTTATTTTGACTTGGCTGCGACCCATTGGAAGAAAAACGAGCGGAGAACGGCCTTTTTCAGACACCGCCACCCAGACCACGATTTGGTCGGCTCCTTGGCGTCGAGTGACTTGCAATTCATCTGAATGGTCGCTGACACGTCCCTTCAACGAAACACGGTCATTTTGTTTGTTTAAAAACTGTTCAACGCAAAAAGTTTTCTCATCTGTAAAGACCAAATTGGGAAGCTCGCCAGAGTCGAGCAAGCGAATCAGCTCTTTCGATCGATCCAACTGTTTGCTACGCTGTAAATCCTCTTGCATAATGTTAAATAAAGAACAAAATGAAAATTGTTTATTAGATAATGTACTGGAAGACCCATTTGAATATAATAAACATGTAAATTTTATCAACCTGGTGCACCAGAACATGCAAGGAATCTTGGGCAAAGATCTGGAAGTTGAGTTATTCATGAACAGTAGTAAAGTAGACATTTTTTGTATAACCGAACATTGGCTTAAAAGCTACCAGTTCATGTTTAATTTTAGCAACCACCAGGTTGGTAGTTCGTTCAGTCGAGAAAATGCAATTCGCGGTGGCTCATTAATCATATTAAATAAAAAGCTTAAATATAAAGATCGTAAAGATATTGTGAACCTCTCAGTTGAACGAACAATAGAAATTGCCTGTGTAGAGTTGGACCAGATTATTGTAGTGAGCGTATACAGGCCTCCTTCGGGATTGTATGACCACTTTGAAAATATAATGGATGAAGTTTTAAATAAAGTCTGTAAGCAAGGCAAACAAATATTAGTCTGTGGAGATTTTAATATTAACTTATTAGAAAAGTCTAGTTTATGTATGAGAATTAAAAATTTGTTTCAGTCATATAATCTTAAAAACTTATTTCTGGAGCCAACACGAATTACTGAGTTTTCTGCCACATGCATTGATAATATTTATACTGACATAGAACCATTAGCACAAAATGTTTTTAATAACTTAGAATCTGACCACTCTGGTCAATTTGTTACTATACCTTACAAATGTAAGCTTATGGCGAAAAAGAATATCACTGTTGTACCAAAGACTGCTGGCCGCTTGGAGCGTTTCAATAATAATCTTGGTATTAATTTAAAGTATATTGATTATGACGAAGACCCAAATAAATTGTATGAAAACTTTTTTAACACATTTTGTTGTGAATTTAAAAATATCTTTGTTCCAAAAACCATCTCAGTCAATGGTAGATTAGCTTTTAGTGAATGGGCCACACCAGGTATTCACAAAAGCAGAATAAAACTTTATGAACTTTACAATGAGCGTTCATTAAATACTAGTGATCAATTTAAATTGTATGTAAAAACTTATTCCAAAGTATTTAAAAAAGTTTGTAAATTTGCAAAGTCCAATTATTTAAGCTCTAAAATAAAAAATAGTAGTGACAAAATTAAAACGACATGGAACATTATTAATAATGAAACCGGAAGAGTAAAAACTAATAACAACAATTTTTGTTTAAATATTGAAAATAAGAAAGTTACAGTAGATATTGAGGTAGCTACAGAATTTGAAAAATTCTTTACTGACATTCCAGTTTCAATCACAAAATCTTTGGATTCCTCCCCCACTGTAGCCGAATCTATTCTAAAAGATTATGTTAAAACTTGTGATGATAAATTTAAATTTGCCCATATTTGTGCAAATGATTTAATAAAGTCATTTAAAACGCTGAATAAAAAGAAAACCGTGGATCTGTGGGGCAACTCTGTAGATGTTTCCCAATCTGTAATAGAAACAATAGCTCCAATACTTGCTAGTATTTTTAATGATTGTATTGACTGTGGTGTGTTTCCTGATCTAATGAAACTGAGTAAAATTATTCCATTACACAAATCTGGTAGCACATCAGACCCCAATAATTTTAGACCTATCTCTGTGCTACCTACTTTTAGCAAAATCTTTGAAAAAATAATGTTGGAACAAATGCAAAGCTTTTTTAACAGAAATAATCTTCTACACTGTAAACAATTTGGTTTTAGAAAGGGTCGCTCAACAACTGATGCTGGTGTTGAGTTAATACAAAATATATATGAGGCCTGGGAGGACTCACATGATGCGCTGGGCGTTTTTTGTGACTTGTCCAAGGCGTTTGATTGCGTTCATCATGACACCCTGATCAGGAAATTACACTACTATGGATTTCGCGACACTGTTCTGGATTTACTCGTCTCCTATTTGACTGAGAGGATTCAGAAAGTAGACGTCAACGGGGAGAGGTCCCAGGGCGCCTCGGTTAAAATGGGAGTTCCGCAGGGTTCAATTCTTGGTCCTTTTCTATTTTTAATATATATAAATGACTTGCCTGCTTTTGTACAAGACAGACATGAGATTGTATTATTTGCAGATGATACTTCACTTATGTTTAAAATTAAAAGACGATTGCAAATTTATGACGATGTAAATAGTTCTATCTCAAGAATAGTTTACTGGTTTAATGCGAATAACTTGTGCCTCAATGAAGGGAAAACTAAATGTATAAAATTTGTTTTACCCAATGTTAAAGAGGTTCACACCACTGTTAACATAAAGCATAAAAATGTGGACCTTGTGGATACCGTAGTATTTCTTGGTATTACTTTAGATTCAAAGCTTCAGTGGGGCCCACATATTGATAAATTGTCGAAGAGACTTAGTTCTGCAGCCTACGCTGTATGGAAAATACGTCAGCTGACTGATGTTGATACAGCAAGACTTGTATACTTTGCCTATTTTCATAGTGTGATGTCGTATGGCATTTTGCTGTGGGGAAATGCTGCCGACATTCAGACTGTTTTTGTGCTGCAAAAAAGGGCTATTCGTGCTATTTATAACCTTAAAATAAGAGACTCTTTGAGAGAAAAATTTAAAGAAATTGGTATTATGACCGTCGCGTCGCAATATATTTACGAGAATATAGTATATGTTCATAAAAATATACATTCGTTTTGTAAAAACAGTGATATTCATTCAGTAAATACTAGGCAAAAGAATATGTTAGCGTTACCAAATACTAGGCTTAAAAAAATTAATAATTCTTTCAAAGGCCTTTGTGTACGTTTCTATAATAAAATCCCAAATAATATTAAAGCACTTAACTTGAATAAATTTAAAGTCGCTATCAAGGGCGCACTTATGAAAAAAGCATATTATAAAGTGTCTGATTATATGACAGATAAAACTGCTTGGGATTGACAAAAAATGTGATAATTGACGTTTAAAGGGTGTTAACACTTTGTGATAGTGGGATAAATTTCATTCGAGTAACTGTTCCACTCACACCGACAGGCATTTCTATATTATTTAAAAAAATGTTTGTGAAATATAATATTGTAATGTTGGCATTTTAAAAGAGGAGACAAAAAAAATACCAGACCTTCCGAGTTTCTTGCCTGTTCTTCTTGAGAAGGCTCTCCCAATTTCCGAACAGGTGTAGAGTCAATTTTTTTTTCTTTCATTTGACTTGTATTTGCACACATCTTAATAATGGTTGGGGTGTGTGTACAAACAAGGATTAAATAATTTAGTTAATTAGATTCTTGGTTGAAGATTTTTATGTTTTTATTTTGACGTCAATAAGTGCCTGTAAAGGTCTATATTGAATAAAGATTTTTGAGTTTTTTGAGTTTTGCAGTGAGTTCCTGAGAAAGGTTTTTTTGAATGGTTTGACTTTAAGCTTTTCCTTCAATATGCGATGAACGCTGCGATCGCTCACCTTGAGATCCTTCGCGAGCTGGTTTGCTGAGCGCGCTGGATTTCTGTCTAATCGATGACGTACCTTTTCGACAACTGCTGGCGCCGTTGCAGTACAGCGTCGTCCGCCACCGTAGCGTTTCTTAACGCTACCAGTCTCATTATAACGTTGAATAGTGCGATGCACAAATTTTTCGTTCAATTGAAGATTTGGCAGCGCTCGACGTATTTCCATATTCGATTTTCCCTCCAAATGAAGAGCAATCACTGAATTTCGTTTTAAATCCATTGTTCTAAATTCGAATGTGTTTCTCTCACAACAGAATCATTTCAAATGATGATAGAGAACATGTCAAAGACCAACATTTGAAATTTTGGCGGCGTTCGATTCAGTGGTTCGAATTTTAAAACAGTTAGATGGAGACGGACAGTTCAATCGCCGCACCCGGTAGATTCACCGACATAGCCCAAAGAATTGCAAACCGTGGCAGTGGGCAGGACACATAGCTCGCAGGACTGACGGCCGTTGGGGCGGAAAGGTCCTCGAGTCGCGGCCGCGTACCGGGAGACGCAGCGCTGGTAGGCTCCCCACAAGGTGGACCGACGATCTGGTGAAGGTCACGGGACGCCGCTGGATGCGAGAGGCTAAGGACCGATCAGTTTGGAGATCCCTGGGGTAGGCCAATGTCCAACAGTGGGCGTTTCTTGGCTGAAATGATGAATGACTTCTTTCAAATCATAGTTTTTTCGTAGTTGCGATAATACAACTCAAATCACACAATTATCATTTGGATGCTAAAAAACAAAGTAATGTGAGAAAAGAAAAATAAATAGGTACAACGAACGTTATCAAGCAAGACACACGGGCGCGTGTCCAGCCAAGTCTGGTGTAATTATTATTCTATTCCGTCCAATATGTTTACCCCGCAAGAGTGAAAGCGTAATACTTAACTGATTGCAATGACAATAAATATTCTCAATAGATTGATTAAAATAATGATAATGCATTAATATTTAAAGTTACTCACTTAACACATCGGCGTCAATAAAATAACACCCCCACTCACAGCGCGTCTGCCAGTTTTGCATTATTAACGTTGCCGAATCTTATATTAATATAATAACGTTATTTATAAACAGTGAAATAATGGTAATTTTGATGACTTTTGTAGTGCCAAAAATTAATACATTGTCGATTGGTATAATGCGACGTTGAAACTGAATCCACAAATGTGGCTAGATCCACACTTGTGGAATAAGTTTTATGCCATTATGTGGGAGAGGCAAGTAAAAATAATATTATGATATGATAATAACTTGATATTTAGCATAAAGAGATGTATTTCTAAATTTATTTTAAGAACCGAAAGAATCGAAAAAACCGGTTCTCCGATTTACAGAACCGGTTCTTTCAGGGACCCTCAGAACCGGGAATTCCCGGTTCTTTTGGAACCGGGAAAACCCGGTTCCGATGCCCTAGTTATGTTATGCCCCCAAAATTATATTTTTATTTTTGCATCTGACCAATGATGTTAATTGATGAGGAGAGTGATGTGATGACTGGTACCCGGGACATACCTCATTATGATTATTTTTTTCGTACATCATCATTACCTTTCATATCAATTAAACCATTCAACTTAAACAAATTTTTTCCTTTTCTTATTTTAAAGTTTTTTATTTTGTTACTTAATATTTTTTTATTATGTTCTATATCCTACTAGTCAAGCCCTTTCATTTAAAACCCATCATGAGGTGGTTGAAAAAAAAGATGTAAATTTAAGACCAATTGGTCAACAGGGAGGAGGTAAAAGTTTAATTATTAGATATAACCCGACAACAACAAACAGGGCAGGTTAACCTGTCAGCCACCAACCGGTCTCATGAGACTGGTGTGGCTTTACGCTACCTATGTAATAATTAAAAAATACTCTCACGAAAGGAAATTTATAAATTAATACCTTTGTTTTTTACAAAATGAAAATATGCTTTGGTTGTGAAATATATTTTTTTTTGTGAAAAAAAAAATTTATGAGGGTATTTATAAAAATTTTACATAGCGTGACGTCACACTGGTCGTATGCGACCACCATCAAGGTGAGAAGTTAAACAAAATCATTATAAAAATAACATCAAATAATCACTGAAAGTAAACAAAGCAAACTGTAACTTATGGTATACCTTTGTTTTACTCTCAAGGAATGTACATATACATGGTATTATAAAAATGTGGGGTGGAAGTAAAGCGGAAGGAGGATTAAATGGTCCCTTATAAAGAGTCCTTTTACAATATTTGAAAACATTAGCATCACTGTATGAGTCACTGCCAAAAAATATTCATTCAATTTTTTATTAATGTGTAAACTTCATTTCATTAAAATTAAAGAGTAAACTATACAGAATGACAGGTACTTGGTGCTGTCCCAGCTCATAACAGCGTCCCAGCTCACCCTAGGTGTACAATATTTGTGGCTTTAATAATTTAAGTATTATATTTTTAATGGGTTATTTTCTAACTTGTTGTATAAATTGAATTGAACATTATTTATAATAAGTAGAAAAATCTATAATAGAAAATCCAAGTCTTTGAGACCAGGGGGGTTATTGTCTAAGAAAAAATCAATCACGATCGCCTTTATTTTGGCAGCCATTGTGCGGTCAACACAAGACTCTGCGCAGATTTCCTTTAATTAAGCAGTGATGGATGTATTGTAATTGTCAAATTGTAAGCAATCGCGATAGATTTTGAGTTACACAATCAAGGGGCAGTATTACTTATTACGAAAGTCAAATTGTATGTTGCCAGTAGCAGGTAAAAAAGTACATTTAATCATTTCTGCCTTTCAGACTCAACCAGGCATTTACATTGCAAAAGAACAAGGCATTAATAACTTATTAGCCAGTCTAAACATTGTGAAATATCAGATCAATGATCCTGTTGCTTTAGAGATATATGATGATATCATTAATACCTTGAAATTTGTGCATACGGTGGAATCAAATGATAACATAGACATTCCGGCACTGGACATACCCTCTCTAACAAGGTATTTAATTTATATACAACTTTGTAAATTAAGAAAAAATTAAAATTGCAGAAGTATAAGGATATAGGTATGTTAAACCTAACTTAATACTGCTTGAAATTATAATTTGTGATCGAATTTGAGCCATGTGTATGCAATAATAACCTTCTCATGGAGGTTAATGCGAATTTTTCAAGTGTGACTGGATGGTCAACAGATATCGCGAAATACTCAAAGAGGTCTTGGAACCGATTTTGATACAGACTAAAATTGCCTCATTTGATTTTTTAAAAACATGTTTTCCTACCTGAGAATCGTACCTGCTAGATTTGGAAAAGAAAAACATCCTGTATTATTACACCAAGCAATAGTGTTGCTTATAAGGACCAAATTCTGAAAAGTAAGAGACATATTGCAAACTAAAGGAAAGGGCTCATTTGTTTTTGCTTATAATACACTGGGTTAGTCTAAAAAGGTGTATCAAGCCAAAAGAGTGTGAGAAAGTACATTATAACAGTTAACAACTTTTGTTTTAGCACTTTTAATATAAATCAATATTATTGGAGTAATGGAGATTTCAAGATTTTAAAACATACTATGCTGTGGCAGCCCTAGCTGTCAGCTGTTGCTTATTTACAATACGGTCTTTCCAGGGTCAACAAAATAGCGTAATTTATCTTGTTCAAATCTACGCATCATGTTATAAAGGATAGACACCTGTGACTCCAAATACTTTATGATGCGTAAGTGCCGCCCTAAGCCCCGCCTACTTTCAGGGTTGTACATTTTTAAACTTTTATAATATTCTGTTTCTATGAAAATAAAAATAATCGTTTTGCATAATGTGACAGTGTGTATAATATTAATCAATACTTATATAAGTATTAAGACAGAAGAATCGTATGTAAAGAGGAGCGTCGGTGGCGCTGTGGACTCGGCACTTGCCTTCCAATCGGGAGGTCAGGGGTTCGAGACGGCCATGTACCAATGTGTTTTTCGTTTTTCAAATTTCATATGTATATTTGTCTGACGCTCCTACGGTGAAGGAAAAACATCATCAGGCAACCTGCATACATCTGCGAATAAATTCAAAGGTGTATGTGAAGTCGACCAATCCACACTGGGCCAGAGTGGTTGACTAAGGCCTCAACACCCTAACTTAGGGTAGGCTCGAGCCTCTTGGTGAGGACGTATATGAGCTGTAATGATGATGATAATATCTTAAGATCTCCACCGCTTGATACACCCATTTCGACTACACCAGTATATGTATGCATATATACAAGATTAATTGTAAAACACCTGCATCCTTGCAGGATTAGATAGCTAACATGATTAACTACAGTGGTTGTTTTACGAGTTTTACGATAACTCAATAAATTGATCAAAAATCAAATTTCAAGTTTTTATTGCACTGTCGTGACATTGATAAGAATATGTTTCATTTATAAACTACGATGGAAGACGACGTTACGCTCGCACGCTGTGCGCGTAGAGTTTCAAACATTCTAGAGACATTTTAAATTAATATTTATTTTTGTATGAAAGTAAAATCTTGAGGAATTATTAATAGTCGTACAACAAACGTACTTGTCTATGATCTTAGTTATCTAATCCTGCGAGGTTGCAGGTGTTTTACAAATTATCCTGTATACATATTAATATATATATTCAAATCAATCAATAAGTAGGATGCATTTTAATAAATCTGTAATTTAACATGGTTGAAGTTTTTCCAATACGCAAACACGTAACTACTTCTTGAAGGTGGACATTCTAATGACAATTTTCGTTTTCATTATAATGTCCACTAGGCATTTTCCAGTAGAGATATTTTTAATAATTTTGATTACTTTTATAAAGTTCAGAAAGTGGAGGTGGATTCTCTGGTGGTCATAGTAGTCCGGAAACAAAAGAATCATCCAAAGAATCATTTATTATTAACATGGGACACACATCTAAGAACTGCGATATGTAAGTGTATACATTAATAAATAAGTTAAAGCCTGCTGCATATTGCACGTCTTTTTCTTTGGACAGATTGGGACGGGAAGTTTGGGAAATATTGTTTCATAGAAAAAGTATACCAAAGTGCCAAAAAAATTTCATTTGAGACGATGTTTAGCACATCCCACCTCGCTTGTTCACACTCCCGTCTGTGCTTCTGCCAGTGTTTCAAATTCAATATCCTTTATTCAAATTGAATTATTACATAATCACTTTTGCACGTCAAAGAAACTACGCCATTGGTTCATAAGTCTACGGCGGGAAACCTTGTACTGGAAAGAGCCAGCAAGAAAATCAGCAAGAGCTATTTTTTTCTCCCTGTATTGTTACAGAGTCATCAATTGGAAGCAGACCTCAAAGCAAAAGTTTGAGTTCAACTTCCATTGCAAGATTAAAGACCAAGCATTGACATCATCACTATAATCATTGATTTTATTTATTGTTTTACATATTGCAGTATTGGACTAGTCACTGTTTGCTCCGGAGAGCTAACTTAAGACGAAAAATTTGTTGTCAGCAGAACTATTTGTAAAAAAAACTGTAAAACTGTCGGGTCGGAACAAAAGGGGCTATTATATGACCCAATCACAAGGGTGCCTTATCCTAAGGGCGCTTGCCTACTTATACGTATTCGCTTTGTGTTCGATACGTGAAAAAACCGAACGGGAAATTTACGTCCTAAGTTTGTGCACTTATCTGAATTCGATTTATATTTGAGACGGTTGTGCGATAAACGTCAAGATGACGGTTTCTCTTTCTTTTTTTTAGAACCCATTACAATTTAGTACTTATTTGGTACTATTTGATACCACAAACTCCCCGTCTCAGCAGTGTTCCGTTCTTCGGACGGGACGGCAACAGCACACCACATTTCGTCTCGTCCAGGTCAATAACACGTAACGTATGCAGCGACCTTAACTCTTCAATTTATTGTTAGTTGAGTAAAATGTGTTATTTAGAAAATAAAAAAAAAAAATATTAAATTTACAGTGATAAAAGCGATGGGATCAAAATATTGTTATTTCCATGGGTAGAAATAAGTACTTCAGATTTGAAAACTGTACAACTCATTGAAGATGCATTGAAATTGCTGAAATCAGTTCGCAGATGCTGTCGATTTATCAGAGATGTATTTTTAAGGGATTTTCCAGCAGAGCTATTTTTAAATAGGCCAGCAATTGTGAAGGTATGTTAGTTAAATAAAATCTTATTAAATTAACTTATCTAGCTTTCTGGGTTGAACCACTTGAGATTACCGCCTTGAATATCAGCACTATATAGTTTCTAACTAATAACGTGAAGTAACTAAAAAATTACGAAAAGTTTAGTTCCAAACGTTATGAAGGGTAGCTGGTTTCTTATGATTTTCACAGGCATTTTAACATTCCGAGCATGGTCGTGGCCGTGCTCCGCGGTGAGACGGAATGGGGGGCTGTCGCCTCCTTCTGTGAGGACGTCATCTCACAGAAGGAGGCCGCGGAGAGGGAGCGGGAGGATGATCCTCAAGCCGCTCCCATCCGCCGCAGATGGACAGTCAGGCGAAGGCGGTCATTCGCACAAGCGATGACCGTCTAATGACCCTGCCGTAGAGGCTTGCGTGCACGGTTTGTCACGTGTACGCCGCCGTAAGCTCCTCCGTCTGGGGATTGCCCTGGTGTTCTCGGGGAATTCCCCCTTGGCGATAGCCCGACTCCGAGGATTTTTGCCCCATCTGTCTGCAGGGCCCGATCTAGCTATTTAGCCGCTCCGGGCAAAAATAATTTTCGCCGCCCTTTACATTCTCTAAATTCGGCTCTATCGAATACAAAAAGAATTTTGAAAATCGATCCACAATCGGCGGCGTAATCGCGTGACATACACGAAATGTGTGTATATTTGTGGGTCTTGGATTTTGTGCTTCCGTATGGTCTCTACGGATGTATCCTCTACACATTCATATTCTATCAGAACCCGCTCGGATGGATGAGGTCTCCCAGAAAATGATGTTTCCTTTTCCAGTATACTGCCTGGTGGTAGGTGGTCTCGGCAGTCCCTTTTTTTTGTTCTATAGAGGGATGCTGTTTCATGTACTCGCAGGTCAATCGGGAGCAGTCCAGATAATGTAAGAGCGGACGTCAAGGACACTGTTCTATAAGCTTTGCAGACTTTTATTGCAAAGTTCCGTTGTACCGACTCTAGCTGCTTTTTGACGAGTTCCAAATCCGTGGCCTGGCTCCATGCTCCACTGGCGTATAGGATAATAGGTTCAATGACCGCTAGATATATCGTCCTGATGATTTCACTATTTAGACCCCATGTTACTTTCGCCGTGCGTGCTAGTTGTTTATATATATTAGTTACCTTTCTACACTGCTCTGACACATGCTCGGCGAAGTTCAGGTTTCTGTCGATCGTGAGTCCAAGCACTTTAATTGCTGTCACCAGTTCGATATTCACTCCGGACATCGTCACGATGGGGAGGTCGTACTTCAATTTCTTCGTTATCACCATGGCCTTGGTTTTGTGCGGCGCGAAGTTAAGTTTATTACGTCCTCCCCATTTCACCACTCTGTCCAGGATCTCATTTGCGGTCTCCTCCACTTGTTCGCCTGTTTCACCAGTGAAAACCAGAACCACATCATCTGCGAAGGCCTGGCAGTGTACATCCCTCCCCTGTAACTGTTTGAGCAGGGAATCCAGGATTATGTTCCAAAATGTGGGTCCTCCTATTGATCCCTGGACACATCCCTTGGTGGTCTCTTTCCCTGCTTTTTCCCTCATGTAGTTAACCTCCACTTTTCGATCTCGTAGGTATGATTCGATCATGAAGTAGAGGTTTCGGGGACATTGTTTAATTATCAGCTGTTTTTTGAGCGCTGGCCACCAAGCATTATCAAAGGCGCCCTCTATGTCAAGTGACACCATTAGGATTAACCTTTTGTTGTTGTTGTTTTGTTGTTAGATTAGCACAACTGTTTTCCATTTTGGCGCGGAGTTTGAGTTGCATCTTTTATTTAAATTAAATAATTAAATAGTAAATTAAAGCATTCAAAAGCGGTCGATATCTGATGGAAGATTTGCCTCGCTCTAGTAAGCTACGTCTTCAACTGAAGTTAACATCGCAAAAGTGAAGGAAATAGTGTTTCAAGTTTGAGAAAGATAGCCGGTGAACTTTCTTTGCCTTCGAGTCGATCCGTACCACTTTAAATAATCAGTTATCTAGTTTAAAAAAAACTGAATCTTCTCAAAAAACTGTAACGCATTAGAGTCGCTGAAGACATGCTAGAACGAGTCAATGCCGATACAACATTCATGAAACGCATTGTTACTGGTGACGAGACGTGGGCTTACGAGTTTGACATGCAAACTATGTTCATTCGCGTTAAGAAAATAGTGACTCATCATCGACTGCCGGCCAAGCCACGCCCCCTAGCCAATTAAAACGCTAGAAATTAGTAAGGCGAGTTCACAGTGCTCAGTTGAAGTCAGACCTTCGAATTGATCGGTTGTGTATTTTGCGTACTACTTGTTTCAAATTAAATTTGGAAAATGGATATCTCACCTATTAAAAAAAATAAAAGTGGATCAATTATACATAGCGGAGAGAGACGCGTAATTTACAATGTTTATAAGTATTTCAAACAGATTGATTTAAATGAGACTGTGGAGAGCATAGTAATTAAAACTGCAAGTGCATGCGGTGTGTCCGAAAACACTGTTTATAAAATTATAAAAGAACAAAAAGAAACGAATACATTGAAATCACCTGTGAAAAAAAGAGCTCGACTATCCACGGTCGATAAATTAGATGAACTAGACAAATGTGCAATAAGGAGAAAAGTACACTCTATATATTTAAATAACGAGTATCCAACATTGGACAAAATAATAACACTTTGCGAAGCTGATGAAGATATTCCTGTTTTCAAACGTACAACACTTCACAAACTACTGCACGAGCTTGGTTTTGATTTCAATAAACAAGATAGTAGAACATTGTTTGTGGAAAGAGAAGATATTGTTTTATGGAGGCGAAAATACTTAAGACAAATAAAAGAATATAGAAACGCTAATAAAACCATTTACTATCTCGACGAAACGTGGGTAAACGCCGGACACGTAAAAACAAAAGTGTGGTTGGATACAACAGTCAAGAATAAAAGACAAGCTTTCCAAGATGGCTTATCAACCGGCCCAAAAGCTCCGACAGGGAAAGGGAAAAGGTTAATTATATTGCACATTGGCAGTGAAAAAGGATTCCTGGAAGATGGTTTACTAGTCTTTGAATCTAAATCTACAAAAGATTATCATGAAGAAATGGATGGTGAAAGATTCCTTAATTGGTTCAATAGTATAATACCGAAGCTTGAACCAAGAAGTGTGGTTGTCATGGATAATGCTCCCTACCATTCGGTAAAAGTTGAAAAAATACCCACGGCCAGTTGGAATAAGCAGCAAATACTAGAGTGGTTGCAAAACAAAGGCATATCTATGGATATGAGTTATTTGAAAAAAGAATTATTATTGAAAGTCGCCGAAATCGCCCCACAATATAATAAATATTTAGTAGATGAGACTGCTAAAGACAATGGCATTACAATTCTTCGTCTGCCGCCTTACCATTGTAAATTAAATCCGATTGAAATGGTGTGGGCCCAAAAAAAATTATATTGCTGCGAATAATACTACATTCAAAATGAGTGACGTAAAAAAAATATTTTATGACGCAATCGCGTTAGTAAACGCCAATCGGTGGAAGAAATGCTGCGACCACGTGATACGCGAAGAAAATACCATGTGGGCTTTGGATGACGTCATGGAACATGCAGAACAAAATTCATTCGTAATAAATGTAACGGGAGAATCTAGCGATACTGATTAGCGATTTAAGTACTTAGTTTTAAGACAATTTTGTATTTTAGTACTTATTTTATTACCATTAATCCAGATATGTGTTACTCTACTAATATAGCGTTTAAGTTGACATTAAAAATTACCTTAATAGGAATATTTTAACATGTTTAAAATCATTGATACTTTATTATTTTTCTATTAAACTTATTTAATGTTTTGAATAAAAAAAATTTAATTTTTTCTCCATTATGAATACACCCTTACCCTGCAGTTGCACTGATGAGTCACTATTTTCTTAACGCGAATGAACTTATTTTTTTTTTATAGTCTAAGCTTCGGTAGTGGCGTCTACCAACTAAACCGAAACGGTAAAGGAAGAATATTATTTGAGCGGCGGCGTTTAAGAGTGCGCCTTCTAATATGCGCCGATTAAAAACTCAACAAATACGACCAAGAAACCACTTTATTCACCAAAAATGGCTCCAGAACTGCCTTCTTTCTTTATCCTAAACGCGAATTACCACTTCGTGGCACCCATTTTTATTAGGTAAAAGGCAGAGGAGAATTCGCAGCGAGAGCTGGGACTTATTCGATCATTCGCCTGGCGTCGAACGTTCGTCTGCGCTCGATTTCTAGATGTTCGTTTCGTTTTCGACGAAAATCATTATAATAGGTATTACAATGAATATCAATATAATTTTCATCAAAACATAACGAAAATAAGTAAAAATCGGGTCAAGAAGACACTCGTCGAGCACTGGACGTCAGACGAATGATTCAAAAATAAAGTCCCTGAACTCAATCCCGGAAATAGCGTCCAAACTTTCTTACTTACTTTCTTGACAGAGTAGTAAGTCGTGAGCTTGTTATGTTGGGGGATGTTAAGTTATAAGTACATAAAATATAATGATATTGTTTTGATTATACTTATAATATTCACGCCAGTCTTTTGGGCCTTCTGAAGAAGTACCTATACGAAAGTTTATGAGCGTTCTAAGTTTATAAGTAGGGCAGGTGGGGTACAATGAAACGAAAAAAGATTTTAATTTCTTATAAAAACTGTGCTTTATATTTTGATTATATTTCTTAAGAACGATCAACAATGGTTCATAATCTACCTATTAAGAACAAAAAAGTTAAAAAATTTACCTTTACCTATCAAAAAATGCGTTTTTGCTCAACGCCTCTTCTGTTTCAATGAGCTCCAGGTCTGGGGTACAATGAAACGGTGTCTGGGGTACATTGGAACAAGGCTTATAAAGATAAAAAAATGGAAAATTCTATATTCACTCCTGCGTCTCTATCTCCTGCTGCTTTGGTTTTTTTTAACATATCGATGCAATTTTACTGGACTTGGCAATTTTAGGTCAGCAGTAGTTCGTTAACTGGTGGCGCTGCTCGCACATCGTTTTATTATGCAAGCTCTTATCTGTCTTTTTCTTACAGCTTCTCACCATTATAACTTCAAAATTTGTAACAAAACTCCAATAATCTATCCCGGGCATATAATAACAGGGCACAATGAACACTGTCTCATAGTACCCCGTTTCATTGCGTCCCATAAAGTATCTGAATCTTTAAAAATATCTTTAAAATGTTGGGTTATGTTTTCCAATCCACATGTTACTGCATTTAATGCGTTAATTGATTAAAAATCATAAATATAACATACCTCTTATTGATACTTTTCTTGTGAAATCAAAAATTCTTCGTAACGAAATTACAACTTTGGAGCCCTCAAAACAATTTTTTTCACATTGAAACTTTGTTGTCGAAGACTGGTAATATTGCACTGCGCTAACATGTGCCGCATGAGACGCTCTTGTTGATCGAAGCAAAAGTGCGCGAATTTGTTTTAAATTACAATAATTATCGTGTTTGTTTTATTGTACCCCGTGTTCCAATGCGCCCCACTTGTCCTATACGATGTATGTCTTTTAAAGAATTTAACAGAAACTACTGAATGGATTGAAATATATTTTTATCGACATATCTAATTATGTGGCCTATCTTTGAACTTTATCATCAACCTTTATATACATATATTTAAGAGACTCCCCTAAAATGTCGCGTTGTATGAATGTAGGTAAAGGGTATTCCTCCCAAGGTTAGGAAGATAGGAATAGGTACGTCAATTTTGCCGCCCCTCATTTTTGCCGCTCTGGGCAAATGCCCGGCTTGCCCCCTCTTAGGCCTCGTTAACGGAGACGCGGGGCATTGCGCGGCGCGGCTCGCACAGAATTCAAACATATGGCGTTGTACGAGTGCGTTTACGGAGAAGCGATTTTACACGCCTTTGCTTGAAATGGCGCCTTTTTTACGGCCGAGCCCGCGGATGGCACCGCCGCGTCTCACGCGGCGTTTATCGCGGCGGCGCACGCAGCGACAATTCTCGATGAAGCGATGTTCGCCGCGTGCTTCGCTACACGCTTGAGGTAGCGCCGCGTGTGCCGCGGCGGCCATCGCGGCGGGCACCGCGGCGGGCAACGCGGCGGTCGCCGCCACTCTTCCCGTCTCGCCCCTCTATGAACAACATCGTATATTGCCATATGTTTGTGTTTACGCGTGCGATTATGCGTGCCGCTTCACGCGCCGCCCCACCGTAAACAGAAAAATTTCAGACGCGCCGCGATACTCCACGCCACACGCGACGCGCGACGCCCGCGTCTCCGTAAACGAGGCCTTAGAACGGGCCCTGTCTGTCTGTACTCGTCCCTCTAGCGCTAAAGCATCGCCTTCGCTCCCACGGACTATACGAGGTCTGTTCACAAAATAACCGAACTATTGTTTAATATTTTATATTACAAATGATTCTTCCGTGTCCCCTTCAAAGTACCCTCCCATATTCACACGCTTTTCCCAGGGATGTTTTCATTTTGCAAAACAGTCCTTTGAGTTATAGCTTTGTTTGAAATAGCCTAGATCCGCGACAAATATTTTTAATGTCATTAACAATCTCAAAAACGGTGTCCTTTCATCATCGATTTTAATTTTGGAAATTCCAAGGACTTAAATTTAGCTAGTGCGGATGTTGATTGAGGACAGTTATTTGATTTTTGGTATAAAACTGACAAATCGACACAGCTGAATGTGAGGGCGCCCTGTCGTGATGTTATAACTTTAAGTTGGTTTTCCACAACTTGTATTTTTTTCCACGTAACCATTGTTAGACGTTTTACTTTTTCTGTAAAAGTTTTCCCAGTTGCACCCAAAATTTCACGTTGCATCTTTGTTCTCCAATATGGTTCTTTACAAGAATCGTCATTACCATTTAAACATACTAAAACACAATAACTCGAAAAGTCAACGTGATATCAACAGTCCAAGAACATAACGTTGCTTATAAAGGAAATGACGTGCTAACAGTGTGCTACCCACCGCACAACCACTGCTAAATATCTCCGTTGGCGCTTAATTAAAAATGTTTAGTTATTTTTGTACAGACTTCGTTTATTATACCGAAATGGGAGAAAGCATTCTGAAGAGTAGTACTACAATCAGATCACGAAGTTGAGACATCTCGTTGAGTTGTAAATTAATCTACCACCTCGGGTCGTTCAATAATTGTCATTGGATGCCTGGATAATACCGGCTGAACTACTGAGATAAGCGCGTGGAATCCACGGGAACTGGAAATATGCCTGGGAAAATTAGGAACAAAAGGTCCAAAGCAAACGGTGTATGTAATGTATTCTCCTTAACCCCTATAGGCACGAGCGAAATTACAACACAAACGAAGATAGCACCAACGAAGAAATCACCACGAATAAAATATCCAACGCGGTTATTGCCAATCAGGCTGTTAAAATAACAACGATCCAAAGCTAAACCTTAATATATTATAACCTTATATATAACCAGATTTTTTGAGCTATTCATTACTGCCAAAAGTGGCCACTTTTGGCAATAATTCGGATTATGATTATTCCTATACATACATTTAATATATGCCTGAATAGCTCAAATCTGAAATATCTGTATTGAGTTCGTGATTGTGCTACTTTTTGTAGAAACGTCTTTAATTCATTATAATTAATAAAAAACGAATGGCGGCGCTAGTAGTAGGTACTATGTCCTCTTAAATCTAGCAACATTGGTGATATACTTATGATGAGAACCGACAACATAATACAAAGAAGCAGGTGTGATACATGACTGTGAAAATCAAATAATTAATGATCACTCAGTATATGTTTTTTAATCGCCTCGGTGGTCTAATGGTTGCGACTACCGTGTTTCGATCAGGAGGTCCGGGGTTCGATTCCCAGTGGGAGCAGAAGTTTTTCTGTCTGGGTTTGGTTGGTGGTAGGGCTTCTTAGCCCGCCTGGCTAGCTCCACCGTCTAACCTAAGTTTGTCGCCATAATAACAATGTTTATAGCATTGTGCTCCGGCAATAAGAGGTAAGATAGCCAGTCCCTCAGTTAATGAAGAGTCCAGGTAAAGCTCGCTTCCATCTTCGGCCTTATCGTCACTTACCATCAAGTAAGGCCAAGAGCTTCCCTGTCGTAAGCATGTAAAAAAAAACATGTTCGGGATGTAGAGGAATTTAAAAAATAAATATTTGGTTTAATACTTTTCTAGAACCTGCTTGTTATATCCGAGAAAAGTGGCAATCAATCTGAAGAAGCCTTGTGTGTATTATCATGTATAACGGAAGCACTCTTGAAAAGATTGAAAGAGCTGTGCGCAATAGACCTAATACACAACAGTAATAAGGTATGTAATCCAAGTACAATTACTTAATCGAGATCTGCTTTCATAAAAGGCTTTATAGTATATTCAGGATAAAAGGTTCCTGTGACAGGTCGAAGCTTTCTGTTTCATGTATACTAGTTTCCATGATTAAGGCCGGATTCAACCAAACTCGTGTAAGTTTTTACACGAGAGTAAGCGCTGCTTATTCTAAGGGTAAGCTGATTTTGCATTTTACCAACGACTAATCTAAGAGTAAGGTATCTACACGCGAGTAAATAATAACACGGGCGATTTTGGCGGTGTAAAAGGTTAATATTAGAGTATAACAGCTGTCAAAGTAGTCACTTTTCAAATTATCCTCGATTTTGTTTATTCGTAAATATTATTGAGTATTTTCAAGAATAATTCGAAGAAGATATTTATCAAAACCGCTCCACGATGGAACGTTTGAGAAATATGATAGAAAAATCCGACAGTGATGATGAATATGTGTCAAGACGTCCAAGGTGGATCAAGGATAGAGCCAATCACTTTGATGATTACTATGACCACGACTTTGCTGTAACATTTCGTTTATCCAAGGAAGCCACTCTGTATTTGTTAGCAAAACTTGAACATATGTTGAAATAACAGAAAACGCAAACGGGCAACCAAACATTACCTACCATTACCTACATAGAAACTAGAAATTACATGTTGTCAACATGACATTTCACTGTATTATCCTACAAAATTGAATTGTTGCGGCATTTCACGTCATGCTAGGAGAAACAATAATACATGCATTTTTGTCGGTTTATACTTTCATTCGACGTTCATTCATCAACGAAAGTATTACAATACCGAGTTTAGCGTACTCCTCGAGTACGTTGGAAAAACGCAAACGAAGATATCCAAGAGTAAATTCAATGAGTAAAATTATTCCCGTGATAGTTATACTCGTGTAACTTCGTATTTGGTTGAATCCAGCCTAAATATATTATGTTTTAAAATATTAGATCCTTACATATGAAATTGGCATTTTGTATGGGAAGAACATAAGGTCGATTTTTAAAAATATACTATATATTTATTCAATCAAATATGTACCAGTGCTATCTACGCACTTTTGCCATCTCATAGGTAGTTCATCGATCCCTTTACTAGAAAAACCATTCGGACGGGAATCAATAAATTCTTTGAAGGCGGTTTGGACTGCCCCATCGGCGTTGAATTTTTTTCCTTTCAAGAAGTTATCCAAATTTCGAAAAAAATGGTAATCTGTTGGAGCAAGATCCGGAGAGTACGGTGGATGTCTTAGACATTCCAATTGAAGCTCCTCTAATTTGGTAACCGTCTGTTGTGCAGTGTATGGTTTAGCGTTATTGAAGCAGTAGTGGCCGAGAGCGATTGACTAGCCTCGGTTGTTTAGCAGCTTCTACCTTTTGCATCATGGTTTGCAGTTGCTGACAATAGACATCTGCCGTAATCGTCTGGCCAGATTTAAGAAAGCTGTAGTGAACGACACCAGCACTAGTCCACCAAACGCTCACAAGTAACTTTTTTGGAGTCAATTTTCACTTGGGGCATAGTTTGGCTGGTTCGGCAGGGTTTAGCCATTGCGATGAGCCGTGAGCGCTTCCGATTATCGTACAGGACCCACTTTTCATCACAATTAATGATTCGATTTAAAATCCCTTCATTATTGTGCCGGTTGAGTAATGCAGCGCAGCAGTCAACGCGCATTTGTTGATTTGCTTCACTCAATTCGTGAGGTACCCACCTTTCAAGCTTTTTCACGTTCCCAATTTGCTTCAGGTGGATTAAAACAGTTTTATCACTAACACCGCAGCCTGCAGCTAACTCGGACGTGGTTTGCGATGGATCCGCTTCCACAGTAGCCTTCAGTTCTACATTATCAACTTTGGTCTCCGGCCGTCCACGGGGCTTGTTCTGCAGGTCGAAATTTCCAGAACGAAAACGTTGGAACCAAAAGCGCATTGTTTTTTTTTCGGCACCGTCGCCATACACATAATTAATCCTTCGAGCCGTTTCTGCAGCACTGGTGCCACGGTGGAACTCGTACTCGTAAATAACGCGATATTTCAAGTTTTTCTTTTTGTAAACTGAGTGACGCAAAGATAAAAAAAACAATTGAGGAAAAAACAAGTGAATTATAATTTTCGAAACACAAATACATGAGTAAATATCTGTATAAATTTGAATTCCTAACCATAGAGGAGATATTTGAGATCAAAGTGGCCAGTACGGCAAAACGCCAATTTCATATGTAAGGACCTAATATATAACATGTCTTTAGGTTATTTTTATCAAAGATACTTACTTTTGCGGCGCTACAACCCTATGTGGGTCCTGGTCTCTTCCACATACTTGCGCCACTCCCTCCGATCCGTGGCTTTCCTTCTTCAGCTAGTGAAGCATCCCATGGGCCTCAGGTCTTCCTCGACGTAGTCGATCCACCTTTTCTATGGCCTTGCGCGTGGTCTTTTGTGCTGCGGCTTCCAGTACGTCATCACCTTGGGTGCCCTATCCTCGCCCATCCTCTCTACGTGTCCGACCCACCTAAGGCGCTGTGACTCCACGTATCTCACTATCGTCTCCTGGTTGATGAGAGCCTCGAGCTCGTGGTTCATGCGGGGACGATAGGCGTCATTGTCCTTCATAGGGCCAAACACTTTACGTAGCACCTTTCTTTCGAAAACCGCGAGTTTCTGCTGTTCCCTTGCCGTTAGTGCCCATGTTTCACATCCGTAGGTGGCTACTGGTCAGATGATGGTGTTATATATGGTCAGCTTGGATTTGATGCTGAGGATTGAGTAGTAGCAACTGTTGCCGGCCATTTACTTCTTCCTCAATTTGGTTTTGAGTCGATTGGAACCCAGATTCCTGAAGCCGTTGACTCCCTCAATTTCATCCCCAGCTACCCTGATATCTTGCGGTGACATAAGATGTCGCGAGCTGGCAAGATATTTGGTTTTATCTGTGTTCATATGGAGTCCATACTTGGCCGCTTCTGTTTTCAGAGTTCAGTAAGCCTAACCATGATGTTTCTAGATTGACTGATAATCAGTATGTCGATATGCCGCTAGTTGACTGGTGTTGTA
Source organism: Schoenobius gigantellus (assembly GCA_963935595.1). NCBI lineage: Eukaryota > Metazoa > Arthropoda > Insecta > Lepidoptera > Crambidae > Schoenobius > Schoenobius gigantellus. The sequence continues at coordinate 26,460,073 of OZ012547.1, read as the reverse complement.
GTCGATTAGACTCTTTATCCCTACATTGCAGATAGCAGCCTCAAGCGTCAGGTTAAACACTATGGTCGATAGGGCATCCCTCTGCCTAACTCCAAAGCGCACTTCAAAGGGGTCCAAAATTTCGTTCTGTATTGGCAACCACAGATTTGGAGTGTGCCATCGTTATCAAAGATGCAATTATTAATTCCACATTAAATAGAAAGAAGAATATCAGTCCAGGTAAATCTAATTTATTATAATTTTGAAAAAGTATTTGTTTAATTAAATATGTATTTGAATCGTGAATCGGAGCGATTCTCAGTAGGTACACACACTTTACACAAATATTTAATTTAACTGGACTGAAATTCTTGTTTTTATTATAGTTCCAAATCAAAGTATGAAAAACAATTTTAATTAGTTCATGCGCATATATCTATGTATATTTAATTAGTTTTAATTAGTTCATGCGCATATATCTATTTAATGCAGTTCATACAAATATCGGCGGTTAACTTTGGCGGTAAGGCAAAGGAATCAAGTCCATGCAACCAATTTGTTTACTCATGTTAATATTTTTTTGCTTACAATTTTTTGAAAGTTCTCATTTTATTGCACATAATCAATATACAGTAACGGTCATATAATTAAAGACAACAGTTGATTTTCATACAAACAAGGTATCCTTGAAGCCTTGTTTCTCCGCCAAAGATTGACCTAGCTGTGATCTGATGATGGCCATCCAGGGAGTGAATGGAGGAGATTGAGATCGCTATACACACCCAACTGATCTGAACAGCATTCTAAAAGATATACGGATATGTTTAAAAAATCCGCAAAATTAGCATAAAATTGTATGGAAATTCAGAAACTGAAAACTCTGATTCTTATATCTCTAATAACGCTGATCAGATCAGTTGATTGTGTATAGCGATCTCAATCTCCTCCATTCACTTCCTGGATGGCTATCATCTGATCACAGCTAGGTCAATCCCTGGCGGAGAACCAAGGCTTCAAAGTTATCTCGTTTGTATGAAAATCGACTGGTGTCTTTAATTTTGTGACCGCCAGTGTATATATTTTTTAATTCTTCATCAATTTACACGTAGTTTGTAAAATGGCCATGTTGGATGTTCATATGTAGCTATTTATAACAGCGAGTAAAGTCTACTTTGATTCAATAAAATAAAGAGAAATCAATAAAGTCCTCGGCGTGCTTATTAGCTTTCTTTGATGAAAATCTTCAGCTGTTCAAAAGACAATGACCAGCAGTATTTCTTGGTTAGCAGAGCGTACTGTTTGTTTACATAGAGGTTCGACGCAATGGATAAAATAAAACTAAAGAACTTTTTCCTAATTTTCAAAGGGCTGTATGTATAGGTAGTTGTTTTAATTTAGTTACATCATCCGTATTTCTAACGATGATTTGTAATACTCTCTTTTAGTGATACGCAGTCATACAAACTACACGCGTTCGAAGTCGCGGGTAAAATCTAGTACAATATAATTCTATGAATATTATGTTTATAAGTAACAGTTTTTTTAGTTTGTTTTTGCGAGAACGATATGTAAATGATCTGATCGAGGAGTTGAGGAGCGCCGGTATCGGTTGCCACGTGCAAGGTGTCTGCTTTAACAACCTCAGCTATGCAGATGATATGGTGCTTCTCGGCCCATCGATTGGAGGTTTGCAAAAACTTCTTGCAGTCTGTGAAGACTTTGCTTCCAGACACGGTATGGCATACAACACCAAGAAGACGGAGTTAATGGTTTTTCGTGCTGGTAAAGGGCCTACAAGGGCGCCTTCAATATATTTGAATGATTCGCCAGTTCAGGTTGTGAAACAATTTCGGTATTTGGGTCACATGCTTTCCGAAAACATGGATGACGGCCTGGATATGGAGAGAGAGCGCAGAGCACTGGCGGTTCGCTGCAACATGTTGGCACGTAGATTAGCCAAGTGCCCGAGGGATGTTAAAGTCACTCTCTTTAATGCATACTGTACATGCATGTATACTTGTCAGCTATGGCTGAAGTATTCGAGAAAGTCGTTTGGTATCCTTCGAGTACAGTACAATAATGCCTTTCGGGTTATGATGAAGTTGCCGACATGGTGCAGTGCTTCCGCCATGTTTGCTGAAGCTGGCGTTCCAGACTTTTTCGCCGTGCTCCGAACACGTATTGCTTCATTGTGGCGGAGGGTGTGTGACTCAGATAACGAATTGTTATGTGTCGTCAAATCCGATCTTTATCGAAATCGATTCCTAAATCATTGGCTACTCACACACCGAAGTGCCAATAGAAAATAGATGCGTTTTCATTCCATTTTTATTAAAATATCCTTTGCCTTTTATATTATTTTAATTTTTGTTTGTATATGGGTTTCTTTTTATGCCTGAAATAAAGATTTATTATTATTATTATATTAGCATTGCATGGGGCCGGTATCTACTGCCTTTACATTTTTTCCCAAGATTTATGATATAACAAGTAGGCATAGCGTTACTGCTTTCGTGAGCAGCAATTTTATCTCCAGAATGGGGAAGTAATTCAACCTCACTAAAGACTACAGTCAAATTACAAAATAAATATAGTAATATAGTTTTTTGCAAATAACCTTGGACGCCTCCATTCGCCGGTCTAGAGGTTGATCCGATCTGCAGGCCTAGCACGGCGCGTGGAGTATAGCGGAGAAAGTGATTAACCCTCGTCCCATCTCGCTTCATTGTTATAGGACAGAGCGAGAAAAAACATGTTATTTGTCTTTTGTCCCGTTTTGTCCACGCGCCGTGCTACGCCTGCTGGTTTGGAGTTCGAGTCCCCAAATGGAGGCAATAGAGATTTTTATCTTGGTTTGGTTGGTGGTATGGTTTTGTGCACGCCTGGTTTGCTACCTACGTTACACTTAAGTCTCTAGCTATAGTTAAGATGTTGATAACATTGTTGTTGTCTGAAATTAGAGGAAAGAGTTTGTCTATTTTAGTTTTCGGAGGACTCTAAGTCGTCTTACAATGACGATACAAATTTTGAACTGGAGCAGCTTGTGTGTAATGGAGAAATGAAACCGCCAGACGAGGATAATAGTCTTGCAGCACTTCGACAATTGCCTGCACCTCTATATACACTAGATACCATGAACAATGTTTTATCGAGTATGATAAAAAATATCGAGTTTGCGGACTGGAAAATTGAAACTGTGTTTAGTGTAAGTAAAATTACGCTGAGATATTAAACTAACTAAGATATTAGCTAACTATTCTGAGACGATGATTTGCAGTGTATCATTAAGAATGTGTACCATGAAACTGGAGAATGAAACATAAAACCGTTTCACATAAGACATTTTTGTGTTAAACGGTTTTATTGAATAGTAAGATAATGATGATGTAGATAATGTACTAGGAATATTATAGCATTTATAATGATATGAGCAGTTGACTCGTAGAAATTTCACGCCCCACGATTTTATTATTGTCAGATTAATATTGATCAGGAGAGTGGTGTGATGAGTGGTGACTAGAACCTACCTTACTGTTTTTTTAGCTTTTTAGGACATTATATACTACATCATTATTATCTTTCATTTCAATAAATCCGCTTAATTTTAAAAAAATACAAATTTTCTTTCAGAAAGAAACAAACGCTTGTGTGCATTTAGTAGAAAGTCTGACACAGTTACTGTTGACTTGTGTCAGTGAAAAGTTTTGGACAGTTGATCACTCCAGTAAAACCCAGAGAGATATTGCGCACAAAAGTTGCATAGTTATGCGGCTTCTGGGAGAACTTTTGATCAAGTACAGGTAATTTTCATCCCTACAAAAATATAAAATTCTTTGATACTGGTGCTGGTTTAATAGTGTCTATTTTTGTAATATCTATGCAGTTAGTTCACTTGTTTGTTCATTTTTAGGGTTCCGTATCTCAAAAAGAACCATTATAAATCACTTTGTTGTCTGTCTGTCAAGACACTTTATTTCGGGAACGCGTAGAGGTATCGAGTTGAAATCCAAACCATAAACTCAGGTCTACAGTTCCTTGAAGCTGTGAAAAACAATTAAACTTCCAAATTAATTTAAGAATAAGATACGGCTATTTATGTCGTAAAAAACGTATATTTAGACACTGAAGGGAATCAAAATTAATAGGGTACTTCCTGTAGACATAGGCTCGTATTAATGATTGCATCTCAAGTATGAGATTGATCTTAAGATACTGTTTTTGACGGATGTTCCACACATTAAACGTCAAAACTGCAGCTTATGATCGATCTCAATTTTGAGACACGTTTATTAATGCGAGTTCTAGGATAGCTCACGGCGGGTACGGTGCGGTTACGCATTTCCCCCCGAGAAAAAAAGGATCATAGAATTTGGCAAGCATCAAATTAAGGAAAAAATCTGAAAACCGGAAATATGTACAGTACATAGTTCGGAAGTTATAGAGTTTGTACGGAACCCTTGGAAGGTTTTTTTATTTGAATATTTAATATTCCGTATATTCTTACAAATCCTGTTACAAATTCTGTTACAAATTACAAATTCGTTCCTGCTCACATTCAAATGGCGAAAGTGTAGGACGATCGATCCAAGGTCGTTTTACTCAGTCCCTTAACTCTAGGCTTCTCTCTCTTTCAGGAAAATATTCGTGATCTCAGAAAGTATTTACATACGAGCGGTGTGGTTGCGCTTAGTGCTATGCGCTGAGAAGATGCTTAACTGGGCGTCTGAATCAACTCTGCCGCCATCTTCTTTGCTCAACTCCTTGCATTTAGTTCAACTAGATCCGGCAGTTCACTTGATCTATCCGCGGATTAGTGATAGAATCACTTTGGTCTTACAGGTACTTGGTTTCTATTTTGGAAGGTTTTCTTTGTGGTACGAAATGTCAAATATGACCACCAAGAAGGTTCATGGTAACCTTATAAGGAGCAACATAGTCCTTTAGCGCTTTTTGTTTGATAATATCGCATCACATGAATGGTTGCTTAAATTAAGCAACGTGACCAAAAACGTGTAACATCTTAAACTCCTCTGTATTGAGTTTTGGAGATATTTTGGTTTTGACGTTCTGTGAAGATAGAACGTCATTTCTGTTACTCGTGCATCTTTGTGACGTTTACAGAGTTTTTCTAACCCCCAATTTAAAAGTCAATATTTGATTATAAACAATTGTTTTAACAGATCCTCATAGATACCGGAGTGGTAGTGTTTTGGAGTGACAAAGACAACGCTTACGAAATCGAAACAAGCAGATTATCTATTTTTAAAGCTTCATGTGAATTATTTTATGATGATTTCCACTTCCTTATGATCGCTAAGCCTTACCCTCTTTTTTATTGTTGCAGCGTGCTAAAACAACTGTTGATCACGAATACAAAACCAAATATAGAGAGTTGATGAAACTGACTGCGTGTATGGAAGACGCCGTACGGTTTATGAAAAATAAAAACAACTGCCGCACCTCCAAAGCTGTTCTAGCTTGTATAAAATCGTCTCTCCCTGTCCTGGAATTGCACATGAGTGAAGTTTACCTAGATGACGTTGCCGATATTTTACTATTCAAGAGTAAAGATCTTAGCTTGGATGATAATGATTGGAGCATAGCTCGTAATATTGCCACGAGACTAATGGCGCACAATGTCGAATGGGTTCGTGTGAAGTTCTATGCGAAAATTGAAGATTTAGTTAAGCTTGTGTTCGTCGGAGATGAGGATAACCAGAGCGAAAGTGAGAAGTGCTTGACGTTGTTATTTGATGTTGGCGTTTTGACTGAAATCTGTTGTCATGGGCTTTCCGCTAAAACAAAACAGGTAAGTGTATTGATTAGTAGTATTACCATCATTACGTATTATAAATATATACATGCAATAAAATGCGAAATTGAAGCATGGTATACTTAGCAACACGCCAACCAATAATACTCGTAATAGCGACGGCGGCAATGCTTGATGTGTTGTTGACTATACGAGTATACCATAGAACAGGGGTCGGCAAGTAGTTATTTGTGGGGTCCGGACAGGGGCGGATCCAGGAATAAGGGGGGGGGGGGGGTTAAGGGTTAAAATCACTTTTGGGGGGAGGGGCCATTTCTACTCGGAGCTAGGGTTAAAAATGTTAAAATCACAAGTAAACGAAAATAAAGTTTCTATCACCTGAATTTTTACCGTCAGTGTTTGGATGTTCAATATTTCTTTGTAGTTAGTTTTATGAGAATATTATTTAAATTATGTAGGTAGGTATATTTTACAATATTTGGCGGTCCGAGGTTCGACCTTCGGCGGTCCGTATTCGGACCGCGGTCCGCCTGTTGCTGACCGCTGCCATATAGAACATAAAAAACAGTGGAGGTGGTATGCGGAACTCCGCATATTTCATCTAGTACTTTCTTTGTCGAATCAAATTCAATATCATTGTATAATGGTCTATGTTCGATGTATACACGTTCTTTGTTCATAGACATGATGATGATACTATGATTTACATGAATGGGTATTCATGTAAATTTTGGGTTGAAGGACATTACGTGTAAACACATTTTAATAATAAGTTTTCAATAAAGAATTGATTATTTATTGGTTATTTTGAAACACCGTGTATAGAAAATCTGTCATTCCGCCTAATTTATTCTACAGTTAAATGTTATTTGTCGATTGAAAAATTGGCTCTTCGTAATTGTTTTCGAGATTTTTTATTATTGAAACCAATTCAGATGCCAATTCCAACCAAATTACTTTCAGGGTGAGCGTTATTTCTGTTACACGTTCCATATTTTTTAATTATTATTCAATTAAATTACCACTAAAGCGAAAGAGCAATTACCTAAGTAATAATAAATTACCTAATATAAGTTTTTATTGTTTCAGGTGGAAGTGAGTTCAAATGAAATAATGTTGTATCTATTGCGGGGCCGCCTGATTTTGAGCGAGCCTTGTTGGTGGCGTCTCTTGGCGAGTTTACTGCCAGTATTACCATTGTTGCACGTATATGCGGCGCACGACACGCAGCTAGGTAAGTAAGAAGTTAAAAGATAGATTAAGATAAATTCATATTCTTACAACCAATTCGGCTATTTTGAATACTAATAAGTCGTAATTTTAACTAGAAGCTGGCTAACCACCTCCTTCTCATTCATTATCACCATCCCATTAGGCTAGCACGGCATGACCGAATACGCCGAATATAATGAATATAAGGACGACCGAACATTCAGCACATCCCTATTTCTGGAAGATATCTCTCTTAGTACTCGATATGTCGTCAGCACAGCGACTGTTTAAGCTTGAGATATTTCACGCGATGTGTTCTAACAGCGAATTTCATTCACCTATCTGACTGATCTTCTACGACAGAAATAGGACATTTAAGAGGCTGAGTAACGCCAACGACCTTGAGACACGAGTTTCTACTAGAATAGGTGCGTTTTTGAAATTGAGCGAAAAAATCAAAATATGTTTTTTTAAAGAAACTAGTAATTTATTTGAAGATAATTATGAAACATCAATTTTCTCAAATTAAGTGTAACGAGTTAATTCCCTGAAATTCATTAAATAATCTTTGTTAAATAACTCGGATTTTCTTCTGGAAGCTATTTTTGATGGGTGTTTTTGGCATTTTGATTAAAATTTGTTTTGGGGACATGGATGTTCTCAGAAATATTTTCAAGAGTAACATATATTTTTTTACTACGGTATATTAAACAGGTTTTGCTAAAATAAGTTTTACGTGGGGCTCGATGAGCTCTCAGCTCAGAGTTGTCAGCCTCTTAAGATATAAAATGAATGCATTTTATATCAAGTTGGCAACATACACTGAATGTTGTGCTCTAGGGGTTATAGATTTGTCAATCTTACAATAAGAATCAAGACTAACTCTGCTTATTTTTCAACTTTGTTTTATAGAAAAATGTTTATTGTGGCATGTTTTTGTGTGCTCAGGGAAGGCAATTTGCAAGTCTCTGGAGCTGGATATTGCGTCGTGTATGGGCGTTTGCCTTGCCGAGGTGACAGCTGGGTTGACGCGGCTACTTTTTGTACAATGTGTGGCTGTACAGTTGGACGCGGCGCATTCACTTTGCCGGCTGTTGGGTGAGTGAGGTGACCTATATTACAGGAACATTTTTAGCTCACTTGCTATTGTCTTTTTGGATCAATTTTAGAAAACTGATACATAAGAAACATTTTCTATGATTTCAATAGATTTTTTTGTCTCATTTCTTTTTTTCACATACTTAATGAAACAGTACGATAATGTTACTGTAAAAGTCCGTATATTGGTAAATCCTAGCATTTGCCGATAAATCTTAGGATTTACCAACATGAGTTGGTATATGTATGGATTTTATAGAGAATAGACGATATTTCGTGCTTTTACCATTAGAGTTTGGGATATGTTATGATTTACTAATGACGGCTGGTAAATGTTGGTTTTGGAAATTTCTTCATGATCCGCTCGCTTTGCTCGCTCTACTGTGTGTGGTCACAATATCTACCCTAACCTAACCTACAGCTTTCAGTTTGATTCTATAAGTTTTTTTCGATAACAATTCACTATTCGGACCCGGGCGAAGGTCCGATAATGGCGACGAGGTGGATTTTACTTAATTATTGATTTTTGCTAGAGGAGCATGAAAGATGCAAACTAAACTTGCTATTAAAGACGATGTTCTGTAGCTCTCAATAATAATATAATGTATACTTGTTGAAACATTGCTGTATTTGCAGACGACAACCAATATTTGCCCCCGAAAGAAGCATTAAGGGCAGATGTGTTAATGAATGCTTTGAGGAGAGTGAAGCCTGAAGATTTTAATATTGATAGCACTACTTCACCACAGAGCCCACAGGTATTTTTCTAATCATTTTCATAAAGTTACCTCAAGTTACCTCAATAAAATTACGATAGATATACTAGTAGACTCGGCACTTGCTTTCCAGTCGGGAGGTCCGGGTTCGAGACCGCCATGTACCAATGTGTTTTTCGTTTTCGAATTTCATATGTGCATTTGTCTGACGCTCCTACGGTGAAGGAAAACATAGTGAGGCAACCTGCATACATCTGCGAGGAAATTCAATAGTGTATGTTAAGTCGACCAATCCGCACTGGGCCAGCGTGGTTAACTAAATCATCTAAATCATCGGCCTAATCACCCTTAAATAGGGTAGGCTCGAGCCCCTCGGTGGGGACGTATATGAGCTGTGATGATGAGATATACTATTCTAAATTGTGTAATCGTAACCATAAAGATATCTTATTCAGGGATGAAAAAGTTACGTTAATTAGAATTTCTTGAAATAAATCCTAAACGAAAACACAAAAGTTTTATAATGCTAAAGGTTTATGTGTTACTCTGTGAGGGTTGACTTTTTCATTCTCCTTATATTGCATTACATCAGGTAACTGGGTTGCTGCAAATTCTGGACGTTTTAAAGCAAGATATAACACTAGACGAACACGGCACTGATTACTTGCCGCGGGATTTGGTCCAGCCGATACTAGAGCCGTCTTTGCGTCGCAGTACACTGCAGCAGTTGGCAGTATTAATGAGGCAGCAAGACGCGCATGACACCTTTCTCAAGAGCGACGGTTTAAGAATTATAATTGCGATATTAAGGTATTATGAATCGGAAAATAGTTTGAACAGCATTTTCTGCAGCAAACATTTGACGAATTTAGTGTATGTCGTGTTTATTTCTTTTAGAATGTCGCTAATGGTGGACGATTACCTTGCGTTCCCGGAGTGCGCTATAAGCTGTGTGTCGATACTGAACAGTGTTTGTTTTGTGAGTCGACATAACTTGGCTAAGATTACTGACCTCATTCCACTGGTATTAAGAGGTAAGCTTTTTAGTTGGTCTTCACGTTGGCTTAAAATTTTTGGGAAAAAATACTAATCAAGCATGCCACAGTACATTACGATATAAGTGAGTTATGGTGGTTATAACTCATCAGACGGAATTTCAGGCGTAATAAAGCCGAGTGTGTATAACCATTATATGCACGTATATCGTACGACGTTTTACAACACACTTGAGGCCGATATTAGACTATCATTTAGATATGATCATAGATGTAGGGATCATATTTAAATGAAAAACCTATGATGGTGTAATAACAAAATATGAATCATATTGTCTATGATCATATTTATGGTATCCTATTTGACAGTCTGTGTACAATTAAGATCATTTTTAACCTCAACTATTCAAATATCGCAAACAATATCTATTTATTTACTTTATGATTCGAAATATGTAAAAGATCTCTCGAGGATGGCATTTTCAAAATCCAAGAGTTTCGACTGGAATATCGAAACAACGAAAATATTGATAAGTGTTTACAAGAAAAACGGGAACGGGAAAAAATATACAACAATTTTATGCACTACATGTTTCTGATATTATTAATGATAATGTGCATTGGGGAATTCTGGCTTGAAACTGTAAGCTGGAAAAAGTTTCTTCGGTAGCTAAATATTTCAGAGTTACTAATAATCGATCTTTTGCACTAATTGGGCATGTAAAAAGAGTTTATTGGTGCCACCTTTGACAGAATATAGTTAAATACTATATCATTCATTCGGAGGTAAATTTTGTAAGACTTCATATCTTCTAAGTTTCTTTAAAGTGTTATGGATCCCTCTCTATGAACGCCTTGCTATCCATGATCTAACCCAAATGCGTCTTTTGTTTTTTGTTTTATTTTTAACAGTTTTCTCTATCTTTAAAGCAATTAATAAAATTGCACTCATACCAACGGAAAACGCGGCTAAATCGGAATTCATCATGATTAAATATGACGTTTTTATGACCTGAGTGTAATAAGTAAAAATGATGAACAGCATCATATTAATATGATTCTAGTATTTGATAGATATTAAATCATATATAAATTATTAAAAAATGATAGTCTAATATCGGCCTTAGGAAAAATACTTAATAAACTGATTAAATAACATAAATCATTGTTAATTTGTAGACAAAACTAAATGATGGTATGAAAATAATGTTTCAATATTCAGTGTAGTTCGTTGATATCTTTTATATTGCCTCTAGCTTTTAAAAAATAACACTATTTGCTTTGTAATACACGCGTGTTTTAAGAGCTACTTTATGTATCAAAAACCGGTGAAATTAGATCCACTTTACGAGCGAGTGTGTTGAAAAATTGTTTATGTGCGGGAAATTATCGAACAATAACTCTTTCAGTGATCCTAGTGTTTCCTGCGAATGATTCAGTGGTGTCGATGTGCGCGCAGTTGTTGTGCCTAATCACGTGGTCGGGCTTTGTTCTGCAAGAGCTGGATATAGAGCGCAAACGGGTACCGGCGCTGCCGGCCTGTGTGACTGCTAGGACCGTTCTGCCGTTCAAGACGAACAGTTATTGGAATACGAGTACTAACGCGGAACACTCGGCGATAGGTCAGTCAAGTCATATTATTGTGTTTACGTTCACATGTTAGCTCCAATTACTCAAACTTTTAAACCGTAAAAGTTTGAGTAATTTAAGATGCAACGCGAAAGTTTAAAAGTGTTAGCTTCATTTAATGAATTTACCTTAAGTGTATGGAGAGGTAGCTTATAATTTCATTGAATATTTTATTTTAGCATCATATTATTATTATTAATATATCACTATAATAATGCATTAGAATCATAGCACTTATCTTTTTATTATCTTTCTTTTCTATTTGCTAATTTCTGTACGTAAACGCCTAACAAACGTTCATAGCAAATATGTAGTTGGGAGCTTTTGCGTATCTATTGACGTTAGAGTAATAATAATAATTATAAGTTTCAACTATTCAGCATTACATGTTATTAGGTGAAATATTTATTCATTGTTAGGACAGTCGCCCATGCTGTATTAAGCCATCTCCTTTAATTAATATATGGAAGACCGTAAGGGTGAAAATGAATGTTAATGCACTTACTTTAGACTGCGGCATTATCTGCTTAATACGAGTAAAAATATCGTACTTTTTACTCACATCTGTGAAAAAATCGTCGCGATGTGATTTTTTTGCGTGGTTGTCTAAAACATAGAAACATTATAACGCAGATGTGATTATGATTATACATACATATTATGTTGTAATACAAATGTTTGTTATACAGAATGGTTATCAAATGACGAGGAGTATCGAAATAGTTTGAGGGTGCGTTGGTGGTGTGCGTTCGAGGGCGTAGCTCGTGTATGTCGAGGCGCCCCCCCTCCACCAGCCCCTGTCTCACTCCAACCAACGGACAGCGACCGCACTCTTCTAAAAGCGACCTGTCTTCTTCACTCAACTTCCGCTGCTCTGCTCGGACTGGAGAATGCGACGTCGCACACGCAAGTTGCAGAGGCTCTTTCGTCGTTGGAATGGTAAAAATTTGCTCTTTATTATGTGGTTCCGGGTTGCGATTGCTAATGTCAACAATGTTCATCAGGTAATGACCGTCAGGGTGACCGAAGTGTAAAATATGGAGTCCTTCGGAAGTTTGGAAAGCACGTCCTGCCACCATCACCACACTGAAATTTATATCAAATAGTCTAAGGTCTCTTTCAGATGTTAAAAAATCAAACTTGTAAATCAACGCAATCTAAGGATATGACCGTTTATATCGCAAATTTTGCGATTTCACAAGAGAATCAAACCTATAGGGAACTTCCCGTTGACCTAGGATCATATAATTTGTCAAGAAGCAATTTCTTATAGTTCATTCACAAGGAAAAATCCTAAAAACCGTAAATATGTACAAAGCATTACAAAGTTAGGAAGTTATACACTTACTTAGCTAAGTTCTTATAAGTTATTTATGACTGATCCTGCCGATTAATGGATAAAGGATGCTTTTTTTTTAGATTTTCCTGTTCTCTATTTCACCATCTTTGACAGGTGCGACAATAGGCTAGATCAATGAAAAAAAAATTGCTTTAATAGAAGCTCATTCATATAATAAACAGAAAGAAAAATCCGGTTTTCGAATAACTATAAAAACAACCAAGATAATAAGGTCTACGTCTCTTTCTAGCAAAACGGCAATTTACATGTTTATATGGCCGTACTCAACAATGACGTCACGGTTGATGTCGGATCTCCCTGTCTAATCCCTTCCAAATCAACAGCTTAAAATGCTTGTATCTAATGTATTTCTAAGCCGATTTTAATTCTAGTTTCACATGATTGCATCTTTTTCTACCGTATTTTAATATTTTACGACGAGACGTAAAAATTGAATTCAGTCATCCTCCCAATTGTCAAAAACTATAATCTTGACTATAGTCGCCCATACTGTATTTCTTTACATGTATTTGGTACATAATCGCACCTGTCAGATTGAGAAATAGCGGCAGGTACGATTCCTGTTATTTAGATGCTCTCAATATCATATTATCAAAATATGGCATTTTATTTTATAAACGAACTAGTTAATATTATAGCTACCTACGCTTGATCCCGTGGTCTTCGGTAAGCGTCGAGGAGTACACTTCGTTGCCATGGCATCATATGCGTCGTTTTCTTCGAGCGCCACCCGCTTCACTGCGCGACACTGCGCTGCTGATAGCCATCATGCGCTTCATTCTCGGTTACCTAGAACACTTGCCCAATGAAGGTAAGCTTAAGTAACAGAATATATTCTATTCCATTTTTTCTATAACTATATATTTGAATAGAAATAATACTGTGCACTACAATTATGCCTAAAGAATTACCTACCGAGTGACATTAAAAAAATGCTTGTACAGACTTAAATCTTTCCCATCATAGACTATGGTGATGTGTGCTATTTCGATCTGAATGCAGATCTACTCAATAAACTTGACCGACTTCTAAACAACTGAATTCGATTCGTCTTTAATTTAAGGAAATTCGATTATGTGTCTGCGTTTCGATAGCGCTTAAAATGGTTACCTATACGACAGCGTAGGGACATCAGAGCCTCATTGACTCTGTACTCTTTACTCAATAACCCGGATACCTACGCGGATAATGCACTTCTTGACCGTTTGTCCAAGATGTTAAGGTTTATATTAAATTGTTGTCTTGGAATGCGCTCCGCCGCGCTTCCAGCGGTGTGCGCTGGGCCTAAGGAAGGATTTTTCAAAATTCTTACAGGTAGATGAGAAATTCCTATAAAAAAGGAGACTACAATGCTGAGCTTAATTAAAGCCAAAAGTGGTACGTGGGCACAGCCAGTTTTTCAATAAAAAACGTTCAATCTCAGAGGATCCATTGGTAAGATCCAGGATGGATCCAGTAAGAGTTTTTTCACAGGATGTAAGTATTTTTATTAAATCTTGAAGTACAAGAGGATTTTCATATCGACGTTCTACATCATTATGTATTAAAATATTAAACTAAATTGCTTCTAGGAAGTTTTTTTCCGTGGGGTGACGGAATTTGCATACATTGTCCTGTGGATGTCGCAAGAGCCGACTAAGGGAGTAGGTCCCAATTACACGAAGAGACAGATTATACGAAGAATGCAAAGAGATGGAAAAGTTTTAAATAAGATCCTACACCAACGCGGCTCAAATGAAATTTTGCAAGACCCGTCTTGGATCTGAATCTTAGATTCACACACACCTTCAAAACCTGGATCCTTCGAGAAAATAATAATATCTCACTAGATCTTCTGAGATTGAAGGTTAAAATACGTCGTAAAAAACCTATTGATCAAATTTATTTCCGCCATTTCGTAGCCACGATGTAGCCTTAGTACAAACAAGCACAAAAATAATTGCCTAGTAATATACCTTCATTACCAACCAATTGTTATTTTACACTTGACGAGAGGTACCAGCAATATTCTCAGAATTAGACGTTCAATAACAATTTTAACTCAACTCATAAGTGTTTACAAAAGATTACAATAGATTAAATATTCTGCGAAACCAAGCTAAAATTGGAAATGTAGTTCTGACTCAATAACAATTTCCACCTTGGAAAGGTTTCCGTCTTAGAACCCATTTTTTTGGTTCTTATTTTCTAGTAATAGATTTGGATGAACTATGTTGTAACTTGCATTATAATAGTTTAAAATACAGCTTTCCGCCCGCGGCTGCACCTATTTGCTTTTGTCGGTTGTGTTTTTTCCAATTTTTGCTGAGATATCGTGTATCTTTGCAAACATTGCTAATAATAGAGTTCTTTCACACAGTTATTATATATGTGAAGAAATGGCAAATTTGTCATACTTTCGGAACCACGAACCACCACCTCCTTTCCTTCAGGAATGTAGTTCAAATTAATACCACTTTCTATTTTTTTAAATCAGAAATCAAAGAGCAAGATGAAAACAAAAATGAAACAAAGACACCGCTATTGCGGAGAATAGTTCCATCTCGCTCATACTGTAGTTTTAAGAGAACATGGTATGGGGGATGGTCGGTACCGGCACAAAATAGATAATAGTAGTACGTAATGATGGCTCGGGCTAGTGCGACAGCGTGCAGTATGATTTAATTAATTTATTCGTCTATTCTATCGGTATCAGTGTTTGTATTAGGTCGTATCGGCTTATGAACAAATGCCCAGCGGACCTTAAAAGATCGCATCGCAGAATCATATTATGAATGAAGTACAATTCATCATAAGCAATTATTCTATTTAGCCGCCTTAATCATAAGGCTTATAAAATCAATGAGATTAAAAAAATATATTCTATTTGACAGCTTTGTATGAATATTCGTATGAATAATGGTTCACAAATTAGGCATTGTTAAACTGTCAATTGGGACCATTTTACGAATATTCATACAAAGCAGTCAAATAGAATTTGCTTATGATGAGTTGCACTTAATTTATAATATGAATCATAATATGATTCGTATTATGATTCTGCAATGCGGCGTTTTTAGGTCCGCTGTACTGTATGCCGTTGACGGCGTCGGCCCTGTGTCGAGCAGTATGGCGCAGAAATTTGGACAAAACACATTGAATTGGATTTAATTTAACACTTCACGCAATAGATTTTGTGTGGTGTAAATGTATATTAATGATAGAATGTTGTTCACAGGCAGTAGTGGTTGTTGGGTGAAGGATTCGTTTATAGATAACGATACAACCGTCTTATCTCTACTTAGCAGGGAACAGTTGCTCCCTCAACAGACCTCCCAAGAGAGTATCGAAGTGGCCCAACTTCACACACACATAGTAAAAGTGTTACGACATTGTGTTAAGCGTTTGGAATATCAAGATTATGATTCAAATAAGCTGGAGAGCTTACTGAAGATATTATTGTCGTGTTTGGATAGAATCGACTTGAAGAATTTCCATGCTCTAGGTATGTTAATGATTTTAATGATACGTTTTCAACGTTCATTCTATTTGCGGATAAATATTTGATATATTGCGCCTTTGAGTCATAATATAAGTGTAGCTAGAACATTCATTGCATAACTTGATATTTGAGTTGTAGAAAGTAATCTATGGATCGTTTCTTATTGGATTTGTCTATGGAAAAATTGTTATATGCATGCATTGATTTACTACCAAACGTAGGTAACGCATGAACGTTCGAAAAGTGGGCCGGTGAAGAACTGCCCAATCGGGCCTCGTGCAGTTCTTTTCCATGCGTTGAAGCGACAACGCGATAAGCAATTTTGAGCATTATGTTTGAGAGTATAAAGTTGATATTTTCTTGTAGCAATTACTAAAACGTCAAATTTAATGTGGCTAGGTATGAAATGATGTAACTGCACACGGTTGTACTTCAAATAGTTGCCGTAATAATAAAGAATATGGTTGAATTCGATAAATACGGTACTTTTTTATGGTAATTTTAATTCGGGTGTGCATATTCAACTACCTATTTAACAGCGTACAAATGTATAGTCGATTAGGTGACAGATTTCAAGCGCGTTTTTGTATGAAGTGCTCTATCTACGTTTGGTAGTAAATCAATGTATGCATGTAAATTTGATCATGGACTTCATTTACGCAGGTTACTTAAATGAACTGATGCGGTGTGTACGCTACGTGCTTCATTCGCGATACTGTAAGCTATCCGAAGATACGAACCTCCAGGCGCAGAAGATAGTAACTAAGATTCTGAGTGGCTGTGCCGCGGGCGGTGGGCGGAAAGGTCAAGCGTGTAGGCTGGATTCAGTCTTGTCGCTTCTTGCCTTGCTGCTGCAGGTCCACGAAGAAAGAATTCCTGTCCAGGTTTGTACATTATCATTGCATCATAAAATACAGTTGCTGTGCTCGTAGGACCCCGTGCGAACTGATCTTAGAAAGGTAACGTGAAGTTTCTAGATACGGGCACCACAGGACCACAGACATGTAATTAACTAGACAACATATTCTATAAATTTTTTGGCCTAATTTTCGGTTGACGGCCGGTACCGAAGTGGTGAAGTGCTGACTAAATGACACTTTTAATAGATCCAATCTTCCTATCTTTGGAGGGAGACTTTGTACCAAGGTTGTCGTACCCATACCTCCGTCTTACCTATTTCTGCCGCAAAGCAGCAGTGCTTGCATTGCTGTGTTCCGGTTTGAAGGGTAAGATATGGCTGTGAAATTACTGGGTACCGTGACTTTACAACGGATGTCACAAGCTGGCAACGTACACTGTGGTTCTTGTGGGGGTTGCAGCTAGCTTTACTGCGAAATGCGAATCTCAATAAAAAAATAGGGGTGGTTTTTTCTAACAGTAGATGTCTCTATGGTGATGATAATAATGGTAAAAATATTTTAAAGTTTTCTTGTCTCATCGAATCATCATCTCCGTAAATCATCAGGATTTGTCACGTGCGGCTAGCATGGTATAGGTATTTTCATTTTATTACTTGCATACTAAAATTTTACAAAAGTTTATATCTTCTCCCTTTGACACCACATCCGTAACACTTATTAATAATGGTTGTTAATATTAGGCATGTATACGTATTAGTCTTTACTATAAAAAAAGAAACTTATCATTAATATTTGCTTGCTTGGATGCCGTACGTGTTTATACATTTTGCAGTTCCAATTACATACATGCGACTAGAAACAACTAGATAATATATTTTTTGAAGCCGTTCAGAATAGCTAATGATAGTAATTATACTTATGGTAGACGTTTTTAAATAGCGGAAATCCGGTTTTTTACCGAGTGACGATTGCCGTGTGCATCTGAGTCATGCTACCCGTATTGTCTAATGAAGAGCTCCTTATCTAGCTTGATTCCACTGAACAATAGTGGAGTATTTTGCCACGTACTTATAAAAATAAGTTCTCCGTAGTTCGAAAGGAATGTTACGTCATTCATTATGGCTGTAGATGTACTGTATATGGCGTAGGGGTTTTAAAGATAAAATAGACTCTATTGTTGTGCAAAATAGACTCCCCGTGAGAATAAAAGTTATATCTGAATATTAAGAAATTCTATTATCAACTTGACAAGGAATTTTTACATTACTAAACATTTTTTTTCTAATAAATATTGATTTAAGAGCAATCTATGACCCTTTACAAGTCATTTGTTGATGTATTTTTGTAAAATTCCTAACTAATATTTAATGTCAAATATTCAAATATTTGCACATTGAATATTCGATAGAATATTATTATGTCAAATTTATTGTAACAACCTAATAACCATATTATAGCAAATAGTTTATTATTATTATCCTACTTGTTAAACTTCGGATCCCATTGGTCGAGGAATACTTTAGGACTACTTGTTGTCGGGTCACCAGGTGATGTAAAAGAATTTCCCGTTGTAAATAAATGGCATTTGACATTAGCTCCATACAAAATACGTCAAAATTCTATCTCCAGTAAGCAATTCCACAGATAGATAGGACATTGAAACCGGTCGTTAGTTGGCTCTTACGAGATCTACGGGAAGATAGGGAGCAATGGCACATGTATTCTTAATCTAAAAACTATAAACTTAAAAACTATTTTATATCGCGACTATAGATAGGTGTGTGGTGCGGTCATTGCCGTATCTGAAATGTTAAATGTTTGTGTCATGCTGATGACTTTCGAGTTGCATTTACCTGTTAATATATATGTAACCTTATTGCACTATTTAATTATATAATATATAATAAGTATGTTAGATGACCATTTAAAATTATTATTAAATGTTATACGGAATGCTATTACCACATACAAACTCTTCGAAGTTTAGGTGGTGTTCATGTCATGTATGATTAAGTGTTATTGTATTGATAAATAAATTTAAAAAAAAATCCGCTTGCGGTCGCCAGAGCTCATTGGGGGGACGCCGTTAACCCTTATGATGTCAGCTTCAAGTTTGGATCGGCCACGCGTAAGTGAATCATGTTGCAAGTGTCTGTATGCTAAAGTAAGCGTATATCATCAGTGGGCTGTTGTTACCATTCATGATGAACAAAAATGGTGTCATATACACGGTTATTTTTTTATCACCCTGGAAAATTTTAGGGACGCTTCAGAACACATCAATTATTATAAAAAAAATGAAATAAAAAAATAAAAAAATCTTTCAAAATGCTGCTCTCAACTAGTGCAGCATTTTTTGTATATTTTTGAAAATTAGTATACAATTAAGTATGTGAGTTATTTTTTGTTATTCATATTTAAATCATTTTAATACCATGTCGTGAAGCGTCCTTTAAATTTTCCAGGGTGATAAAAAAATAACCGTGTATGTAAAAAAATGATATCAACAGCGATGGTCGGAGCTATGGCACGGGGACGTTGTGGGGGCGGTAGTCAGCTGTAGCCGCACCCCATGCCCGCAGCTGAGAGCGACCGCTATCAGCACAATAGCAGCGCTCGCCCACTATCCTCAGTTGCTGCCCCAGTTACTGCAAGGTGATTCTTATATTCATTTGTTACTTTGTCACTATTTGTGGGTAAACAAACAGTATAATGATTGGCACTTAGAGTAGATTTAGAATTGCTATTATGTTGTCTATCGCAAATATCCAAACATCGTACGTAATATTTTATTTATATTGTCGGGTTGTTCGACAAGCCATAGAAGTACTTTAAGATTGCAATAAACGTTTGCCTAATTTCCGAATAAGGTGTATGAATAGAAATTGGGAATACAGTGATTAATACTGGTGCAAATAACTATGTTGTCCAACAAATTAAGTAAACACTATTATAAATATATGTCTATTTAGAAATAGAAAAAGATTCAAAAGATCTTTTAGTAATAATTAATAAACACAGAGATTGTTAGTTAAAACTATATTTTCGTAAATTATTTTCGCGTAAGGCCGTCGCCTTCCAATCGGGAGGTAGCGGTTCACACCCCGCTACGTACCAATGTGTTTTCAAATTTCGAATTCATATGTACGTTTATTCGACGCTTTTACGGTGAAGGAAAACATCGTGAGGAAACCTGCACACACCTGTGAAGAAAGAATTTCTTTACAGGTTGTGTGTGAAGTCGACCAACCCGCACTTGGCCAGCGTGGTTGACTAAGGCCTAACCACCCTAGTTTAGGGTAGGCTCGAGCCCCTCGGTGGGGACGTATATGAGCTGTTGATGATGAAAAAATGTTGTGTGCTTGTTCAGACAAGCAACATTTTTTGGTAACTAAAAAATAAACTTGTATATCGTTTTCTATATAGCGACACGAGAAGAGTCGTTGGCACAGTGTGCAGCTCAAATATTCACGGACGTGTATGAAGCTAATATAGTTCGAGCGGCTGCCGCAGAACTCCTAACTGCCGTTTCTGCTCGTTCGTCGCCTCATTGCGAAGTAAGTGAATTAATTTAAGAACAACATCATGCATGAAATAGACTTGCAATTAAAAAGCCAGAATACGGCCGACAACTCCGAGTCGGCGCCAGAGTTGCTTGCGTGGAAGGGGGCATGGATCGATCCGCTGCCCGATCACTCAGTCAAGTATTAGTTGGCAGAATGGCAGTGGCGTGGAACAACATAGTTAACCATATCTGTTAGCATTAAGTTAAAAATATATTTATGTTACTTTTTGTAAAATGGCCTGGTCTATGTAAATTTTTTTCATATTTATTACTCTTCCTTGAAGGAGAAGGCAAAGTCCATTCGGCTTATTCTGAAGCTTTTTATATTTTCTTGGTTTCACATTTAAATGTGCATTAGCAATTTTCAATGTTTTCTTACGGAGTTTGTCAACCGCTGTACGGACAGTTTCTTACTGGAAACAGTTGGAATAAATAAAAATGTATCGCTAATATTTTGTTAAGTGCAATACTTAAGAACGGGTGGACAGATTATTGTCCAATTTTTCTATTTGTTGAAGTCTATGGAGGATTCTGATGAAAAGTTGGAAAAACTTCAATGAAAAAATTATTTAAGATTTATATTGTTCCATAAATTATGATAGAACGACGTCTACCGTGACAGCAATCAAAATTTTACACCCGAGAGAAAGCAGATGTAGAGAATCTGCTCGCCTTTGAACCGGAACAGTTGTGTTTCCGATCCATTTCTTGCGAGACTATCGGCCTTCTCGTTTTCGTAGAAACCCTCTTAAGCGAGAATCTATTTCAGATATACTGTAATTTTTCGGCGAGTTTCTTCAATACATTGAGTGCCTTTAGCGGCGCTCGGCTGTCCCTTTGGATGGAGGATGTTCATTCCATTGCGCCCCTTGACAAAGTTTTCATGTGTACATGCTAGGATTGTACAATTTTTTTACCAGTGCGTAGTGTGTGGCGCCCTATGGCTAGATGTTACGACGATCTGCGTCGAACGGCTGACAGTGAATGGATGCGCATAACTGAGGACCGGGCTAAATGACGTGCCTTGGGAGAGCCTAGCAGCAGCAGTAGGCTGATGATGCTGCCAGGATTGCATACATGTCTGCTTGGAAAACCGTAGCCAGTATGCCTATGCTGATACGAGATTCATAGCCTATTGAATACATTGCTGAATTTGTACCAGTGTCCATTGTGAATCCATCTGTGTACCACATCGTACTATTCCTTTCAGGAGCCGCTAGTCCTTTGTTCTAGTCCTCTCTTGTTAGGACTAGAATACTGAAAAGATTCTTAAATATGACTTGGTTATCATTTTGTCGCCGACTATTTCCAGTAACCTACCCTCTTCTGTGCCTAGAGCAGTGTGTCTCGTGTGTGGCTTAGATATATTCCACAGATGCGCAAACTGTAACCTGAGGAACGCTTTCTTTGCTTCACTATGTATAACAATGTGCAGCGGTGTGAGTTGGGGTGGTTCTGAATGCACCAGTGATTGCCATGCAGGCTAGTCTCTGGATTTTATTCAGTGTCGCTTTGCAGGTCCTTTGCCACTAGATTTTTTAAAATGTAATGATAGGAAGTATCATGATATTGTTAATTCAATAAAGAATCCTAGGTTTATGACCCTAGGTTTTTGCGAAGGTACTCGTAGTTCGACACAAGTTAAAGACTCTGTGTGCTTTTCATAGTGTGTCGTCTACGCGTTTCTTCTACGTAAGTTCCTTATCTAGCACTATTCCTAGGTATTTTACTTTCGCGGACTACGATAATTCATTCCCGTATATAGGATTGGGATCTTTGAGTTTCTTTTCCTCGTGAATAGTATCACCACCCATTTTTTGGGATTAATGGTTAGACGTGTTTCTTCATACCATCTCGCTACTTTGCGCAGAGCTTCCTGCATTAAGCTGGATACTACACTCGGCACTTTCATTAATCGGGATAACTAAGTCATCCGCATAGCCTATTGTGCAAAATGGCCCTTCGTTTAGCTGTAAGGTCAATGAGTTTACCACTAGGTATCACAGTAGTGCTGATAACACGCTTCCTTGCGGGTATCCTCTTCTTACCTTGTCACTCATAGAATCACCCATGATGACATAGTTCTGCCTTTAAGCATACAGTATCGACCTAATGTTGGTTCTGCGTTGGGAGCGTCGGTGGCGCTGTGGCCTCGGCACTGGACTGTGCTCCGAGTAGAATCGGGAGGCCCGCGATCGATCTTGCCATGTACCAATGTGTTTTTCGTTTCCCGAATTTCATATGTACATTTATCTGACCCTCCTAAGGTGAAGGAAAACATCGTGAGGAAACCTGCATACACCTGCGAAGTAAGTCTAGGTGTATGTGAAGTCAACCAATCCCCACTGGGCCAGCGTGGTTTGACTAAGGCCTAATCGCCCTAATTAGTTAGGGTAGGGTCGTGCCTCTCGGTGTTGATGTATATGATCGGTGATGATGATGATGTTGGTTCTGCTGATGCCGTATTTTTCTGCTACTTTGTTGATAGATACGATGGTGGCCTTGGCAAAGACACCCTCCTGTCGCTTCCTGAGTGGCTTACCACGTATGTGGTATGTCACCTAATTTCTAAGGTGTTTTCTGGCTATTTCGCATATTACAGTTTTTACTTTTACATTTTTATTATACATATTTATTATACATTTTTATCTATAGTTTTCTGCGTATAGATATGAAGTAATAGAAATACTTAAATTGTTTTTACGTAAAAAATTACCTAAAACTCAGGCGCAATACAACCTGCTCTCAGCTATTATGACTAAGTAATTTATCTATTAAATATTCAAGAGTCGTTGCTTCGTCGATATATTCGGAAGATTATTCTACGCATAACAATTTGGTAATCGTGAACTTCATCTAACTCATCCATGTCATTTTAATTAGAAGGCATCTCTACATTTTTTAAAAAGAACAGGGCCTACTCTTGTGGTATCTAAAAGAAGCGGCTATGATTTTAGCTAGTATAATTACGTCTCTATCACTGTATTTCCTAAACTACTGACCAAAAAAAAGGAAGTAGCACGAAAATAGTTTTACTTTGAAAAACAGATTTACCATTATTATAAAATAAAATATCTATACCTATACAATTAAGTACTTCGTTGGATTTATTGAAATGGGTTTCTTATTTTTTTGTTTACTGGAGACTTTTAAATTGTAGTACTCGTATCTATGAGAATCGCAGATCGTTCCTAAATCTTTAAAACATCGTAAATGTTACGCATTATTAATCACAGTTCACAGGCTGACCTCAAGTGCGCTGTTCTGTAAAGTACATGTTCTTAAACGGAGTATGGGCACTACGATATAGTGGTTAACTGATTTATCACTGATACAACAGGCGCCAATGTTCTCAAACAACGAAGCTATGTTTGCATTTCTATACTGAACAATGAGAGTTTTCTTCAACGAGTTGATTGAGTTTCAGTCGTCTATATCAGACATCATAAATAAATGACTTCTTTTTTCATAACATATTCAAGTTTGTTTTACAATTCTGTTTCATTTTGTAGACGTTATTATTACGAAAAAACACAAACATTTCATTAATTAATTTTAAATAAAATAATAATTATCAAAAAAAAAAAAAAAGGTTTTTAAATACAAGCTTTCAAGTGTTCGTCAATACGAATCAAATCAATCATCAATTTCCGAACAGGTGTAGAGTCAAACTTTTTTTTTTAAATTTGATTTGTATTTGCACACATCTTAATAATGGTTGGGGTGTGTGTACATACAAGGATTAAATAATTTAGTTATATAGATTCCTGGTTGAAGATTTTTGTTTTTTTGACGTCAATAAGTGCCTGTAAAGGTCTATATTGAATAAAGAATTTTGAGTTTGAGTTTAAAAACGAGTCCAAACTCGATGGAGTTGTGTCGTTTTATTGTGGATTTCCTATGGCCACCTTCCAGCTCCAGCATTAGATCAACTCCATGTCATCATAATATTGCATTGTCACGCGACATAATAAATTAGTTTCAGTTATTTTTAAAATTTCGCGCCTTAACGCTCCAAGCTGTCACGTGATCTGGATTATGTTACAATGTGGTAAATAATAATAATAAACAAATTACTGTTGAACTGTCAGTCAAAAGCGTAGATCAAAGGCTGTCAGTATTTCATTTCAAAGATATAATCAAGTACATATATAAGCTAAAATATTTAGTAAGACAACATTTGTTTGTTCATCCACAATTGGAATAATTGTGTACGGTTGGTTTCACACGAACTTTATGTTCGAGACAAACACCGCACTTAACACAAAATTTATTTTCTCTCTTCAGCTGAACATAGCCGACAGCATCATTCCCATAAGATTCCCCTGAAGATCTAAAATAAAAACAATTCCACTTTGTACGAATAACCTAAACTAAACTCTTGAGATGATGACTTAATGAAAAATTACAATAAAAAACTTTAAGTGACTAAATTGCGATTGTCAGAAGCGATTATGGTACATTTGAAGTTACACAATCAAGGGGCCAAACTCTCCATAGGCGAGAAAGAATTGGCCTCCTACATTACGTTGGCCAGATGAGATGTTACAGGGTTTTGTTTCGAGTTTTCCATCTCTTTTATGGAGATCAAGATGTGTTATTGCGGTAAATTTCTTAGTCGGCCCTTATGACGTCCACGGGAGGAAAGTCAGCAGCCACACATGTCTTTTAAGTCCGTTAACACACTGACGTTTAACAATAGTTAAACATCTGTACATGCATGAATAAAGCCGATGTCTATTGTCCCTAAA
The DNA here is from genome assembly GCA_963935595.1 of Schoenobius gigantellus. Taxonomy (NCBI): domain Eukaryota; kingdom Metazoa; phylum Arthropoda; class Insecta; order Lepidoptera; family Crambidae; genus Schoenobius; species Schoenobius gigantellus. Next base: position 26,434,654 of record OZ012547.1, on the reverse strand, counting down.
CAAAAACCAAAACTGCACAAAAAAGGGTCAGATAATTTTTTGCTCATGTTTTTATTCAGGTAGCATTGATAACTCTTTGGATACAATAGTTCAATAGTTGTTCATTTGCAGTATTATAATTTATAATATTGCGTGACGTTACTAGAATGCTGTAATGGACTACTAAATAATTGTCTGTATCGTTTTATGCATTTCACTCACATATTTTAACTTGTTTTTGTTTTATAATTGCATATTTAGTACTCGTATCAGCATGAATATGTTTCTATATCAACGTCACGAGGATCTGTAAGTCTAACCGATTACCGTGGCTGGCAAATGGAATGTATAATACACATCCTAATAAATATTCTAGTTAGAATACAATGGACATCGTAAAGTGTGGTGTGTAGTACATTCGAATCACGGGCGGGGTACGTCAACAAGAGCGGCCTTGGCTGCGCCAGCGCAATGTGTAGGGATAGTTTTATCTCGCGTTCACCGGCGATACACCTCCACTCAATTGGTGAGTGACCGCCGCCGCGGCCGCAGGCGCTGCACGATCGTCGGCCATTACGCCCTATCGCAGCGCGCTGAGCGCATGCCATTCGTTTTGTTTACATGCCACACACAAAAAGCCGGCATGGCTGCACGAGCCTCGGCTACTAGGTAAATAGAACGAGTTTTTTTTTGTGACTATTCTGAACAGTGATTAAACAAAATGTGGTTAAGTGTGTTGACATTTTTATTGTCAGTTATTTTTATTTTGGTCGTGCTATTAACTATATTCCATTTCACAACAAAAGGAAGGAAATATTGGCTTATGAAAAACGTGCCATATCGGGAACCATGTCCAATATTTGGAAACTTCGGCCCGACATTTACGATGCGGCGGAGTTACACTGGGATGCTGAAATTTTTTTACGACCTATACAGAAAAGAAAAATACGTAGGTCTCTTTCAAGCACGCAGGCCGACTTTGATGGTTATTGATTTGGAAATTGCAAAAAATGTTTTGTCGAAGGAATTTTCAAATTTTAGTGATCGAGTTTCAGTCGCAACGGACACCCAGCGTGAACCTTTGCTTAGAAATTTGGCAAACATGAGTGGCGCCGAATGGAAGGCTATGCGACAGATCGTCACCCCGACGTTTTCTTCTGCAAAGATGAAGGCAATGTTTCCACTCATAGCTGATTGTACACAGTCATTAAAGAAAGTATTGCTTGATAATGATTTAGCTGAAGTTGACGTACCAAAGATTATGAACAGATATACGACAGATGTAATCGGCAGCTGTGCGTTCGGCGTAGATCCAGGAACACTGAAAAATCCCGAATCACCCTTCTTGAAAATGGCTTCTAAAATGTTTAGGGCCGACCGTTCGACAATTCTTAAACGGTACTGCAGAGCGTTCTTTCCCAGGCTGTTTAAATTTTTGAATCTCAGAACATATTCATCGGACGTCGACACGTTTATCACGACAATTATTAAGCAAGTACTAGCAGAGAGGCGAGCGACCAGCTGCCCGCGGCACGATTTTCTCCAACTCATGTTGAATGTTCAAAAATCTGATAACGCGTTCGTGATGACGGATGAATTAATTACGTCCAATTCATTCATATTTATGCTCGCCGGCTTAGAAACGTCATCGACCACATTGTCTTTCTGTTTGTACGAACTGGCCAAAGACAACGATTTACAAGACCGTGTACGGAGGGAGATAATGGAATGTATTAACCTTAATGGTGGGTTTAATTACGAGGCCGTGAATTCAATGAGGTTCACGACGCAAGCTGTATTAGAAACCTTGCGATTACATCCGCCGACTCCTTTAACCACACGGCTATGTACGAGTCCGTGCAAACTTTCGGGAACAGATTTGAACATGAAAGCGAAAGATCCCATTCTTATCCCGTTATACTGCATTCAAAGAGATGCAAATCATTTTCCGAACCCTAATAAGTTTGATCCGGATCGCTTCCAAGATGACTTAAACCCTCCTGGTTTCGTCGCTTTTGGTGATGGACCAAGAAGCTGTCCTGGTAAGTAGTAAATTGCAAAATTGTCGCGAAGTAAGAAAAGAATATTATGCCATTTATTTTCAAACATTGCCCATATTGTTGAAACAGAACATTACTCGTATTTCTTGTTGATTGCGAGCGAATTGAGATCCATTGCTGTCAATTAAACAACAATTTACACAATGAACTTCGACTCTTTGATATAACAACGTGATTAATAATTGAGAATATTGATTTTGTAGCAAATTGACACGATACTTGTTTCATAATGTTTTTATCAGCTCAAGTGTTTATGTTTATCGTTTCTTGTGCGTTAATCGACACTGAAAATGCACTTGCTTAATTTGAATATTGCAGTAAAGCGTCATTTTTTTTTTCAGGGGCTCGGTTTGCTCAACTGACAGTTGTGGCGGGTTTGGCTACCATACTCAGTGTGTTTTCGGTGGAGCCCTGTTCTCGCACGACGCCGACTATCAGTTATGATCCAAGAAGTGTTATGCTGAAAAACAAAGGAGGCATATATCTCAAGTTTATACCTCTGTCAAGTAAATGAACTTGGTCTCTCTATGAGGCGACTGTTGTTAATTATTTAAAATGCATCATCTTAATAATTTTTTAAAATGTACTTACCCTTTATAATGAAGCATAAACAATGTAAACATATTTATAATGCGTTACGAACGTTATCGCGAATAATTGTACTTAAGATTAAGTAAATGATAAGAGAATGTTTTATCTCTATATATAATAAAATCGTAGGGGTACAAAAATCTGTAATTGCGAAATATTAAGAAAAAAAATACACAGGTCGCCTTAAAATCATTAGCAGAACACGATAGAATAGTTTTTAAAAAAATTGTTTGTTTGTTTGTTTGTTTGTTTGTTTGTTTGTTTGTTTGTTTGTTTGTTTGTTTGTCTGTTTGTCCGGAAAGATCTCCGAAACTACTGGACAGAATTTGATATGGCTTACACCACAATGCTTAGAATTTTCCGGAAGAACATTTAGGCATAATTTCGTTTGTTTAAATTCACTTTTTATTTTTAGTGAAAAAATACCATAAAATTTTCGAATTGGCTTTAGGTAGAAAAACAACATGGCGCACGTGAAATTATTTTGACAAGTCTGTCACATAGTACAGAAAGAAGGTATTTTCTTCCACGAAGGAAAGGCAATGGAACTACGCCATACAGCCTGATCTTAAGTAATTGGATTTCGAAAATTAAGGCAGGAATGAAGTGTTTCACATAGTACAAATAAAATTTAATATTTTCTGTTAATGGCTGTGCCCAACTGGATTTCGCCAACCAAATTGTCTTTTTCTTATGTCGTACCGTGGTGGTAAGGCAAAAAGATCAAGCCATACAACCAATGTATAAAGCATTTTTTATGATAATACTTATCGAGTGACCATAAAATTTGTAGATTGGTTTAATTCTTGACTAATTTTCGAAAAATCGGTACAATTTTTGAAATATTTGAAATGTTGAAAAATGAAGATACTCTTTTCAAGGTATTTTGAAAGATGTTGTATGTTTTTACATTAGGACTAAGGAATCAAACTCTTTCATCCATTTAAAACTATTAAAAGTAATAGATTAATATTGATGATTAAAAAAATATCTGACTGCAATGTTCTGGGTTACGCGTAGAGGGACGGGACGGGACTCTTGATCCTAATGTCTAAAATGACGGATCACATTTTTTTGGATCCACCCAAGGAACATGGATATCGAACGAAGAACCTAAAGAGTAGAACACATTGAACCTAGCCACGTTGACTTAATTTGACATGACTGCCGATAAAGTTCGTTTCCAAACCCAGCAATATGGGTATCAAATGAAAGGCATTGATGAGTAGAGCATTATGAACTTAGGAAAATTGCTATAAATTCAACATGGCCGCCGCTCAAAAAATGGATAATAGTTCGTTTCCAAACCCAGCAATATGGGTCTCAAATGAAAGGCCTGGACGAGTAGAGCACTATAAACCTAGCAACATTTAGATAAATTCAACATGGCCGCCACTCAAAAAAGGTGGATAAAAGTTAGTTTCCAAACCTAGCAATATGGGTATCAAATAAAAGACCTTGAAGAGTAGAGCATTAGGAACCTAGCAAAATCGACCTAAATTCAACATGGCCGCCGCTCAAAAAAAAAAAGGATAAAAATTCGTTTCCAAACCTAGCAATATGGGTATCAAATGAAAAGCCTAAAAGAGTAGAGCATTATGAACTTAGGAAAATTGCTATAAATTCAACATGGCCGCCGCTCAAAAAATGGATAATAGTTCGTTTCCAAACCCTGCAATATGGGTCTCAAATGAAAGGCCTTGATGAGTAGAGCACTATAAACCTAGCAACATTTAGATAAATTCAACATGGCCGCCACTCAAAAAAGGTGGATAAAAGTTAGTTTCCAAACCTAGCAATATGGGTATCAAATGAAAGGCCTTGAAGAGTAGAGCATTAGGTACCTACGAAAATCTACCTAATTTCAACATGGCCGCCGCTCAAAAAAAGGATAAATGTTCATTTTCAAACCGTGCAATGTGGGTACCAAATGAAAGGCCTTGATGAGTAGAGCACTATGAACCTAGCAACACATAAATAAATTCAACATGGCCGCCGCTCAATAAAGGTGGACAAAAGTTCGTTTTCTAATCTAGCAATATAGGTATCAAATGAAAGGTCTTCAAGAGTAGAGCACTATGGACCTGGCAATATTGACGTAAATTCGACATGGCCACCGCTCAAAAAAGGTGGATAAAAGTTCGTTTCCAAACCAAGCAAATGAAAGGCCTTGAAAAGTAGAGCACTATGAACCTAGGAAAATAGCACAAAATTCAATATGGCCGCTGCTCAAAAAAAACTGATAAAAGTTCGTTTCTAAGCCCAGCAATATGGGTATCATATGAAAGGCCTTGATCAGTAGAGCACTATGAACGTAGCAACATTGACGTAAATTCGACATGGCCGCCGCTCAAAAAAGACGGATAACAGTTGCTTTTCAAACCCAGCAATAGGGGTATTAAATGAATGTAGGCCCTGAAGGGTACCTAGAGCAGCCATGCTCTAAGTGTGTTCCGCGGAACCCTAGGGCTCCACACTACCCCTATAAGGGGTTCCGCAATAATTTAGAAAAATCAAAACACCCTCTCTGGTCGTACTTTCATTATGCTTATTAATAAAGAATACACTTTTAAAAACTATTGTTTTATTTTAGGGTTCCGTCAAGTATTTCGCTTTCCAAAAGGGTTCCGTGACCAAAAAAGTTTGAGAACCGCTTCGGGGCCTATTGGATGTTAGATGTTAGATGTTACCTGTGTTTAGTGTCCTTCGAGACCGTGATAATGCAACGATCGTGAACTAACTAACGATAACTCCAAGTTTGTGTGTTGGATGTTAGTCATCACGGCGAGTTTGCTAACCGAACTATGCCAGCAACACTATATCGCACAGTACACGTTACAAAAACGGAAGTCTCAATACATTTTAAGGCTAACCGCATAAATACCTTTTTTCTCATTCGTTTTCTGAATGCGGGCATCCGAATGCATCAAATCTAAACAAAATACTCATTGACTGCCGCACACGTTCGTTTTTATTACGAACGGAACACGTTCTGTACGTATGTTTTTAGGTAGAATGGTAGAAATCCCGAATGAGAAGAAACGAACGTCTGCGCTACGTTCACGAAACTCCGTGTCTGTATTCCGTGATCGGATATCGAATACGGAAAACGTATTTGTACAGTAACCCCCCCATTCTTGCTATACATTAACTCTACGAAAACCGCCAGTATTACGAGCGACATAAGAACAGTTCAAAGGTCAAACAGTATAAACAGTAGCTTACTGTACGACCAGTCAAAATTGGCCAAGTTGTCATATCCAAAAAATATATTTTGTTGGTGTTACCAACACCCATTATAAAATCTAAACTTTATTCGTATACAGTTCTAATTTATTAACAATAGTTTATTTTAATTCGAATCATGAATACGATAAAGATTATTCTTGCAACTGTGTAGTTCTTTCTACTGAAGAAGAATTTATTAATATCAATAATGTCTCTAATTAAAACAATAATAATAGTTAGTGTTTATAGTAATATGTAATGTATTTAATTTTGTGGACTGATAGAAAAAGAGCATTACGAACCTATGAAAATTGTTCTATTTTCGAAATGGCCGATGCTCAAGAAAGGCAGAATAAAGTTGAATCATTATGGAATAAAATGGAGGAAAAAACTAAACACTGTGTTAAGTATTTTGATGGCGAAACGTAGTTCGCGGGCACAGCTAGTTATCAATAAATGTGAAGTGTGAAAATCGTAAAATCATTTCAATTGAGATATTAATCAGAAAAATTCGTGGTGTAGGTACACTAAATATGAGATTAACAATGTTTTCTTCCACGGATAATGTACGAACGTAGGTCATAGTTTATTCTCTAAGTAACGTGATCCATTAAATACCTGGACCGGATGATATTACGTATCTTCCAATGATGGGTCCCAATTGTTAGTCGCTACGTTTTTAATTTTATAATACTTGGCTTATTTTTTTGAATTCAGTTTTGATTGTATCGTCAATTTCTTTCACATATTATAATACATACAGGGTTACTTTTTTATTACCCCCGAGTATTTTAGGGACGCTTCAGGACACGGTAGTAGCACAATGTAAACATTAATAAAAAAACTCATCTTTTTATTGTTAATTGTCTTAAACATCCTATAAATATAATATTAATTATAAAATAATGGATGTGTCCTGAAAGCGTCCCTTCAATTATCCGGGGTGATATAAAGTTACCGTGTATATGATGGTAAGTGTCGATAAGCCCGTGATGGTATGGCTGGGATTGGTAAGTGACGTTTATTAGTCGAGTGTAATGAGTTTTTCTGTAATGCTAAACATACCTAGTCAACCTGTGTGATGTTAAACAGCTACTGTGGCATATACACGGTTGCTATTTTGGTGATCACTTGCGCGTCGTGTGTTATTTGTACCTGCATAAACGCGTTGACAAAATCTCGTCATTCAACACTGGAGACTTCACTCACGCGCAGCGCAGACCATGATAAAACGTTGCATTAATCGCTTTTTCCGTGTTTTCCTCATCCCCGTCGTTTTGCTGAACGCTACACTCTACGTCTATAAATGTGCCGTATTATACTCGTAGTATCTAATAATAAAATTTATGAGTAACAAACAGCAATAAAATGTAATTGCACTTTGACATCCATTTGTTTGATTATGTGGGGACGGCCCGGAGTCATAAAACGCTGTTACATTATTTATTTCACATGTTGATTTTCCTCGAGTGATCAGACTAGATCTAACACTCCTATTCTGAAATTCTGATGGATTCTGATGGATGGCCTGGCCCTTGATTTATGTTTGAAGCTATTACTGTTTGGCGTCCATCATAGAATTTTGAAACGGTAGCCTATGTACATCCTGTGTTGGGCACGGCGCACCCGGCCCCCGCTCGATGACAATGTGACCCCGGAAAACATACCAGTACATGAAACCAAATCAACAATTTATCGACACCATATAAATAAGTTTTTGATTCTTAAAAGGGACTCGTCCATCGTAGGTATCAACGTAATCGATTTATTTTTTAAAGAAACGTATCTATGGCTCTAATCGACCACACTCTCATTGTGTTAGTATGTTATTTTTAAGTGCTTAATATGGGTGTACTGAACGGATATCCGCTCTTGGAGGTTTATGCGTGTGTGCGCTTCAGTCGCGTCCGTAATACTTGCGATAAAATACCATGCATGCTCCAATATCTGTTTGAGTACAAGAGGCTTAAGGCGAGGTTTCCCAGAAGATCTGATCATGCACAGCGATGGATGGCATATTTAGATCGGTCTGTATGGGCAAGTCTGTAACTATAAGACATACAAAGATCTGTTCCTAGGAACCATGTCATCGAAAATCAAAAACTACAGGTCTCTGTTCTTGAATTGACTGGGAGGCTCGTTAACATTGAACAAAAAATGCGCGAGAGCAACGTTGAAATTAACGGCATACCAGAAAACCGCTCGGAAGACCTAAGCAGCACTTTTATCCAATTGGCTAAGACCGTAGATTGTCAACTGATACAGGACGATATTCAACATATAACCAGGATTGCGAAGATAAATAAGGACAGTGATAGGCCGCGCGGAGTGGTTGCCAAGCTTCGAAGTATCAGGCAGCGTGATATCCTTCTTGCAGCCGTAGTAAAGTTTAACAAAGGCAAAAATCGTCAAGACAAGCTCAATTCTCACCACCTGGGTTACGCTGGGGCTGTATCTTCAGTCTACGTAGCCGAACATCTAACTCCATCTAACAAATCACTTCATGCTTGTGCACGTAAAAAAGCTAAGGAAGTAGGGTACAAATTTGTTTGGGTCCGCGACGGACGAGTGTATGTAAGAAAAAATGAGAACTGTTCTGCTTTATTTATACGAAACCAAGACAGCTTAAAACTGTTAGTTTAATTTTATTGCTGTTTTAGAAAGTATATTGCGAGTGTAGTAACTGCAGTACTAACATTCGATTCCGTAAGCATATACTATCAAAACGTAAGAGGTATAAGAACTAAAACTAACGAGGTTTACAATAACATTTTGCAAAATGACTACGGTATTATAGTATTTACGGAGACCTGGCTAAATGACAAAATATATGATAGAGAATTCATAGATTCCCGCTATGTCGTGTAACGCCAGGATCGACGGCATGATGTGGGTCCGAAGAGGGATGGAGGTGGCGTTATGGTAGCAGTTTCACGCGACATCGTCTCAACCAGAATGAATCAGTGGGAATGTAATCTTGAAGCTATATGGGTTACTCTTAAAATTAATGTCAATAACCAACTTAAGAAAATTGCTCTATGTGCCATCTACTTGGCTCCGCCAGCCAATTCAAGGGCACTCTCCGATTTCATTGATAATGCAGATTTCGTGTTGGGTCAGGTAAATGAAGTTCTAATATTAGGTGACTTTAATCAGGGATCTATAATATGGCTACCTAACAAAAATAAAATCCATACTGCACCTTCTAAGTGCAGCAATTTATTGGACTCAAAGCTTGTGGACTTCATGGCCGCTAACAATCTATACCAAATGAATTATATACGTAACACCAATGATAAAATTCTGGATCTGGTGTTCTGCAGCCTAGCCACAGCAAAACTCTGTGAATCACTGGATCCCTTATCAAAGTTGGACCCACACCACCCCTGTCTGCACGTTACACTGAATTTCAACAAAAATAAAATTCCAAAAAGTAACTCACGCTCAGACCTTAATTTCTTTAAATCAGACTATAAAAGTATTATCACGGAATTAACAGCTGTAAATTGGCACGACACTTTTATGAATAAACATGTGAACGACATGGTTGACACCTTTTACACATTAATACTTAAATCTATAACTAAATATACGCCTGTCCGTAGGCCGAGAAATGCAAAACATCCATCTTGGTTTACGAGTGCTTTAATAGGGCTGCTGGCTGAGAAGCACGTTATTAGGAAACGCTGTAAAAAATTTAAAAACCCTCGAGATGAGTTAGAATATAGGCTTATTCGTGGAAGGTGTCATAAACTGTATAAGGACTGTCTATCAAATTATAAAAAAAATATTGAGGATGAGATCGGCGTCAACCCCAAAGCGTTCTGGAAATATGTTAAGGAGAAAAAATCAAATAATGTGTCCCTGCCTGCTTCCATGCACTTAGGCGATTCAGTTGCCAGCACTCGAAAGGATATAGTCGATCTTTTTGCTAGTCACTTTGCCTCTATCTATTCGAGCGTTAATAATGTCACCGCGGGTCGATGCTGGGGTGTCACACTGACCTCAGAGCCTATGAGCTGTATACCTCTGACAGAAAAAGCAGTCTTAAAGGAAATAAAGCGAATAAATATTTCCAAGGCCAGCGGCCCTGATGGCATTCATCCAATGTTTGTAAAGCGATGTGGTTCCGCTCTTGCTTTACCCCTTTTTTTAATTTTTAAGAAATCTCTGGTTGATGGTGTTTTCCCTGATAAGTGGAAGGAAGCATTGGTGGTACTCATTTTCAAAAAAGGAGACACCAGTGCAGTGGAGAACTACCGACCTATTTCCATTTTGTCATGTTTTGCCAAACTTTTTGAGACTAATAACGCCATTTATTGCGCATCATGTTCAGAATAGCATTTCTAAGAATCAGCACGGATTCCGTAGCGGAAGATCGGTCGTTTCGAACTTGGTAACCTTTGTCTCGGATATATGCTCAGGGTTAGATAAGGGAAATGAAATTCATGCAATTTATACCGATTTCAAAAGTGCTTTTGACAAGGTTGATCATAGTATACTTCTACATAAGCTACAGTCCTTTGGTATCGGTGGTTCTCTTCTGCGGTGGTTTGAGTCATACCTTGCAAATAGATCGCAAATAGTCGCTACTTGTGGCTATAAATCTCATACTTATTATGCCACCTCAGGTGTCCCACAAGGGTCGAACCTTTCGCCTACATTGTTTTCGATATTCATCAATGACATCTAATTCAAAATTCAAATTTAAATTAAATTCAAATTATTTATTGGTAGCCTTATATATAAACTATTACACACTTTGGACCTTCCGTTTAGGCAAAATGCCTGTGGTCGGGAGATCCGCTCTTATTACAATATCTTATTATGTAGACAGAACAATTCAACAAGATAAACAGATTCAATAATACTATGAAACTCAAATATTAAACACATGGACATGTCTTTCACTCTCTCTGTGTGTGTATGTGTGTGAGTGTGTGAGTGTGTGTGGTGTGTGTGTGTGTGTGTGTATGTGTGTGCGCGCGTGTGTGTTTATGTGTACGTGCGTGTGTATGTGAGTATGTGTCAGTTGTGTGTATGTGCGGGTGCGTGCGTGAATGTCTGTACTAGCTTTAAGTATTTATTTATCTTTTATGGATTCAATATCACTATAAGTCTTAGCCTTTAACCACTCTATAACTTTCTTTTTGCAATAGTAGTAATTTAGTGGATATATATTCAAAATTTTATTGACTAGATTATAAATTGCGGCTGATTTACTACAAAAATGTCTACGTGCGTATTTGGACTTTGTTGCAGGAGCAAGAGCCACAGTATAATTTCTCCTTCGACTTAGGACATTGGCATCAAATGATAGAGTTCTGTGTTTCCTAAGCACAGTATTGAGAATATACAGTTTCCTAACAGAGAGTAACCCATTCAGGGAATATAAGCTTTCAGTAGGATATCTGTACGGCTTAAAATACATAACCTTAAGTAATGATCTTTGTGCTCTTTCCAGGTCCAGAAATTTAGTCTTAATTGCAGAGCCCCATACTGTTATACAGTATGTTAGTAGGGATTGTGCCAGAGCTAAATAGGTTCGGGTAAGTAGTTGCTTATCAGCGATATGTCGCAATGCCTTAAATGTCCAGATAAGCTTTCGGATCCTCTTCATAGTTAGTTCTATCTGCTGATGCCAGGACAAACGCTCGTGAACCATGATTCCCAGATACTTGACTTCGCTGACCTTTTTCAATATAGGGCACGTGCACAAAGAGGGGTGGGTGTCACAGACATGTAATTTAACAGTAAAGTCTGGTGATGGCTGAGTAGATTTATATTTGGTAAAGCAAATGTAGTTGGTCTTCGTAGTATTCAAGGTAAGTAAGTTAGCAGTCAACCAACTAGCTACTAGCTTTAGACCCCTCTCAACTGATTCACAGACCATACTCCATGTCCTGGCAGAGAAGACAATAGCAGTATCATCGGCGTAAGATATTATAGACGCGTTTTCGGTATTCATTTTGCTAAGATTATTTATATAAATCAAGAAAAGTGTGGGTCCTAGTACACTGCCTTGCGGAACACCATATGAAACGCAATTTTCTTGACTGGTGTACTCGCCAATCCTTACAATCTGTTTTCGGTCAGTAAGATAATCCTTGAGCAAGTTCAAAGGTACATCCCTGATTCCTATCTCTTCGAGCCTTTTTAAGAGGATTGGAATGGAAACTGTATCGAAAGCCTTTTTTAAATCAAGGAATACCGTCAGACATTTATCTCCAGAGTCCACCCTATTAACTATTGACGAGACAAGTTCATGCACTGCATCTTCAGTGGATAATCTCGGTCTAAAACCAAATTGTGTATTTGGTAAGATGTTAAATTTGGATAGATATTTCATTAAGCGCGAATTTATTGCCTTTTCAAGGATTTTTGACAGAGCAGGTAGTACCGAGATTGGTCTATAGTTACTGGGGTCCGATGTTTCCCCAATCTTATATACAGGAGTAATCAAGGCTTTTTTAAAAGCTGTTGGAAATTGACCAAAACGGAAACACATGTTTATAAGGTGTGAGATTATAGGACTCAGTTCTCCTTGAGCAAGCTTCAGGAACCTAGTTGGAGTGCCATCCCACCCAGGGGCGCTGTCTGATTTCAAGGTCATGAGTATTTTATAAATTTCAGCGGGGTCTGTCTCAAACAGCACAAAGCAGGAGGCCACAGTACTAATTATGTTTGGAGGTGACAGAGTTGGTGACATTTTATTAGACATAATATTTTCAGCCAAGAGTTTGCCTACGTTACTAAAATAAGAATTTGTATCATCCACAGAATTTTGCGGGGAAGAGACATTAATCAGATCCAAATTATGACATTTGCTAGGCTTGCGATATGTAATATTGTTAATTATATGCCACAGTCTTTTAGGATTGTTATGAGCTTTGTTTAACTGTTCTTTATCATAATCTCTTTTTAGTTTCTGAATAATACAGTTACAATGATTACGGTAACGTTTATATGTAATTTTTAAAATATCATTTGCTGGTTCTTGTCTTAATTTTCTTTGCAGGTCATTTCTATTCCTAATACAGCGAAGTACTCCTGGAGTCATCCAGGGTTTAAGAATTTTATTTTTACAAGGTACTACTGTAGTTACTGTATTAGCAGAGAGACTTTGCTGCAACTTACAAAACAAATTATCAGTTATCAAGTTTGGATCTGATAGCGATAAAAGTTCGGACAAGTTAGTAGTTTTTAAGAAATTTAATGCGCCATCAAAATCAATTTTGGTTTTGGTTTTACTGCTCTGCTTTAGGTTTGGATTATTAGAAATTTTAAGAAAAATCATGCGATGATCTGTTATGGTCGTATTAAGTACAGCAATTTTTGCATTTCTGTTCAAAATATCTAATTTTAAAATGAAATGATCTAAGCAACTTAATCCTCTAGTCGGTAATTGGTGACCCGGCTGCAGCCCGTGCATAGCTAACATATTTAAATAATTAAGTCTGTTAGAGCGCTAATATGATTGCTCATTATCTCTGGCAATTAAGTTTATATTTATATCACCGGTAATTACGACGTTTTTTTACTTCGGCAATTTTGTAGGTAGGTGTTTAAAGAGCTTATAAACTCATCAGCATTCTTAACCGATGGAGAGCGATATATAGCAAGAATAGTAAGGTCAGCAATGCTCACCTGTATACATGACGCATGGGATATTATAATTTCAGTTAAATGTGCATTAAAAATGTCTTTGATAAAAACAGCAACTCCATCAGAGCTATTGAGGTGATTAGTTGTGTGCAATGAATAGTAACCTTCTATTTGCGGAATGTGCTTATTAGAATTTATATGGCACTCTGTTAGAGCTAGTATATCTGGACAAGATTGGAAACACGCTAAGTTTATTTGCAAATTATTAAAATTGGCATAGATACTTCTGATATTCTGAGATATCATAGTAAACCCAGAGCCTATACTAGAAATGTGTTTTTTTAGGTCATCAATTTTACATTCATAAATAGAGGCAATATTAGTTTCGTCTATTGCAATCATATTTGAGACCAAGCTATCCATAGAGACCTTTAAAATGCCAAATAGTGACTTTCAAAGGAAGGTAAACCTGTGTATATACAATATGAACAGTGCACAAGTATACAAGTATAAAAACATAACATATATTTGTATATAAGCTAGACATATTAATCACGCTTATTTTGTAGTCAATATTTATGTCAATGAAAAAACAGTAATGTGAAACGGTGTGATGTCTATGAGAGCTAATTTCCATAAACATATAGATGTATAAATTTTTATTACAATATTCAACTGATCTTGGAGTAATTAAGTTAGTATTTATTATTGAAATGTGTAAAAAGTTTAATATAGTTAACAATGCAAAAATGGAGTAGGGGTGTATATGTGTGTGTATTATTTGTGTAGTTATTACATGGCTCAGTTTTAAAATTAAGTAAGTAAATTTTAAAACAACAAGATAATAATATGAAGTATATAGCGCTAAAGAATAATTATTACTTACATCTAGTTATATAACATGCATTAAGTTTTGTACCTGGTGTTCGTTTCGAATGAGTATAACAGGTGAACTTTCGCTTTTCCTGACATAGACTCTTCCGTATGCTGTCCAGCAGAATTTAAAATCTTTTGTTTTAACAAGATCTCTTGCTACGAAATACAATCGAGAACCTTTTAATGTTAATTGTTCAGATACATATATGGGTGTGTATATGTTTGTTGTGAGGCCAAGGTGTTTGGCACAAAGTTTTTCTTTATTTTTCACATTAAAGGCCTTACATGATCGTAGAAAATCTGTTTTCTGTATTGTGGACGACAGCTCAACTATGACCGGAGTGTTATTCACCTCCTTTTTACTGCGAATTCTGTATATGTCCCTGATATCATTTTTAGTCACATTACAGTCGACATTGTTTGACAGTTTCATCACCATATTTATCAAGTCTTCCCTATTTTCTTTAACACTTGTAGGCACGTTTTTAATTTCTATGTTTGTCTTCCTATTTTGCCTCTGCAGATCCTCTATTTTATCCTCCAGAATCACAATGTAATCACTGTCTTTCTTCGCCTGCACTTCCATTTGTTCTAATTTCTTCTTTAATTCCTCATTTTGTGCTGTAAGAAATGCTATTGAGCTTTCAATGTTACTGTTTGTTTGTTTTATCTCCTCCAGTACTGGGGTGATTTTTTTTATTTGATTTTCGATTTTAGATTCATACGAGGCCATCATGGAAGAGATTAAGTTTTTAATTTCATCATTGTTGTTATCTCTTGCACCATCAGAATCGGGGCCCCTACATCTCTTCATTCGCTTATTAATGAAGCTAGGAGGTGTGCAATCTAGCTCGGGAATGTTTGATTCCGATTGTGATTTGTTCAGTTGTTCCATATTAAGTTCTAATGAATAAAGAAACCAAAGAAGTTGCTCTTGTGAACCAATGAGAGACTACAGTTATCCAACAAGAAATTTCGTCCAGAGTATGGAACGTACCAGGGACACAGGGTCACTGAAGCGGTGGTCCTTAGTTACAGCATAAAATATATAGCAGTCTCACGCAGGCAATATCTAGTGTGTGCAGGCAAGTTTGAGATACTAGGGGCGCATAACTGCCGCAGCGATGTCAGTGAATCCACAGGTCGAGCACAAGTAGATCTGAGACTGGGCAAGTCAATACTGAGGAGCAAAGATCTATCAGCGGCGAGCAACCTCGTAGATTTTAAAGAAAACACCACGAAAAGCAGGGACGTTGTACCAGGCACCCAGAGCCGATGAAGCGATGTGGCGACTACGCAGAACGGTAATTGGTAGATACGTCAGTCGATGGGCGGGCGCTTAACAGTGGGGAGGGGCCTCACCATTTGGTTGTGACGAATGACGTGCTGATGGGCGGGGTATGTGTAGTCTGTGAGGTTTTGTGCAGCCGAGATTCACCAGGAGAGCAGCGACTTGCGTCTTGATACCGATGACTAGCAAACTTCTCGCGACTTATGCACTCCTATTTTATGCGATGAATTTATGTGACTTTAAATTAAAATAAAAACATTTTTTGACAATTTGCACATCTGCCAAGTAATACAGCACTTAAAGTTTTTGCTATTTGCAGATGACTTGAAGCTATATATAAATGCTACCCCAAGTAATTGCGAATCATTACAAGCGGATCTAAATAGTATTTGGAAGTGGTGTCTTCAGAATAACATGATACTGAATATTAATAAGTGCTTCAATATCAAGTTTACAAGGAAAAAAACACCACTATAGCTTGAATGGTCATCCGCTGCAGGAGGTTAATGAGATCTGCGATTTGGGGGTGTATTTAGACTGTGCCTTAAATTTCAAAACGCATATCAATACGGTTGCCAAAAAAGCTTCGCGAATGCTAGGGTTTTTGAAGCGCAACACGAAGGGGTTCCAGAAGGCCCAAACAAAAATCCTTCTTTATAATACCTTGGTCCGCAGTAATCTGGAGTATGCCAGTGTCGTCTGGAATCCCTTTTATAGTGTAGCATCACAGAGACTAGAGTCGATTCAGCGCTCATTTACAAGGCATCTTGCGTTTTCGGTTTCAGGATTATCTTACCGGTGTCCTTATGAAGTTCGGCTGTCCTATTTTCATCTTGAATCGCTGAGGGCCCGTCGAGTGAAGCACGATTTGGTATTTTTATACAAAGTCCTAAACGGAATTATTGACAGTGGTGACATTCTTAGCCAGGTCTCCTTAGCAGTGCCGTGTCGATATCCGAGATATCCTATAACTAAGATCCTATACACGCCATACAGTAGAACCAACATAGGCTTGAGTTCCCCAATTATACGCATGTGTAGAAATTATAACGAGCTGCAATCTACTTGTGATGTTGACATATTTTTTGACAAATTAAAAACATATAAAGATAAAATAAAAACTTGAATTTATAATAGGTTGCTTGAGCAGAATCCTTCAGGTTTAATTGATCATTTGATACTGTTTTTTTTGTAAATCTTCATATACTCTTAATTAGCTAGGATAACAACCTAATGGTGAATGCTGTGTGCATTTATAATTGTCATGTGTATGAGTTAAAATGCCCTAAAATGTATATTTGTGTTAATATATATGCATATGATGTTAATGTACCTAAATAAATAAATAAATAAATTTAAGTGACAAGAAAAACTGCATACATGGATTTAAAAAAAAACTTGTACTCTGTTCGGGAATCGAAACCGATCTTGTTGAAAAATAAAATTAACATTATTTCTATATGGATATCGATTGTGTAGGTCATTCATAGGCAGTAAATGTTACTATGAAACATTTAAATATAGAACTGACTTCAACTGACACGATAAATAGAATGCTCCTTTATATGAATTAAAAAAAACATAAAAGAAATTGATATTTGTGCGCGGCTTTACTAGTTTTATTCTGTCTATCGTTGTCCATTTACTACATCAAGTGATTATCTTTTCTTTGCAATATACCTATATATACTTATATATTTTAAATGTATTCATCGAGTGATGATGTGATATTTTAACACCACCCGAAATTGAAAACAATTTACCACCGAAATCGAGAGACAGATGCTAGAAACGTTTGTAAAATTTTATTCCATGGAAAAAAGAAAGTAAGTCTAAAAGGGAGCGGAGGGTCAAGAGATAGGTCCAGAACCTTTCTGTGGCATCTCGAAACGTCATGCCATGCAACTCCTTAAGGAAAACCTTCTAAGCGAATCAAAAAAATACTGGCTAAACCAACCAGGATTAGTACACGCTAAACCCTTGATAGAAGGATACTCGCAAAAACGAACTACTGAACTTTTACAGTTCAGTAGGACGAACACCGGTGCGATTGTTCGGGCCTTAACTGGTCACTGCAAGCTAAACAGACACCAATTTCACATGAAATTAAGTGAATCTGATATTTGCAGATTTTGTGAACAGGAGCGTGAAACACTCTAACACCTCTTGTGCGATTGTGGACCTCTAAGTCACAAACGAAGTATCCACCCGGGAAGACACTTAATCAGCCCAGGGGAACTGAAATCTTAAAGCCAGAGCCATCTTGGATTTCCTGGTAGCGGCCAGGCTAAAAGAGATACTGTAACTTGGCGGCGAGTCACAATAGATCTTTTAGGTCGCAGTGACTACAGCTTCATTGAAGTTGCATAGCCCCAACAATACGAATAATAAAGTCTAAAATACGTTTTTTTAACCTTATTTCAGTGAAATGGCTACAAAAGTAGAACCATACACACTTTGGGTTAGATATTTTACGTAATATGTATGATACTAATGAAACATTACTGTAAGTATTATGTTATTATTTTTTATTATATTAATATAGCCGCATGTTTGAGAAAAACACTATAACAAGCCTTGGCAACAACAGAGCATTGCCGGACTCTGTAATGCCCACATACTCAAGATCACCCGGCAATGCTAGACTTGCCGGCGGGGACCTTTCATTTGGCATAATGTTGTTTGTCATAAAGACGCTTGGCATAAATCACTAAGCATAATAATCGAAAAGCATAACATTAACGTCACATAATTTTTTCTTTGCATAATTTGTATAAGGGACAATTATCCAAAGGCGTAATTTTATGAAGCATAATTAATGAAATCCCTAATTTCTTTTCACATAATATTGGTAGTCCTAAAATGTTTTGCCATAATTTTAAGTGTCATAATTAATGATATTCCTAATATTTTGGGGCATTTCTTATAATTAGAAATGATTTTATTTTCACGTTCATTAGATACAATGTTTACTCTCTGTTTTACAAAACTTTTTATAATAACATTTCATATATTATTTTATTCAAATATGATACTCGAATATTCTATATTTTCATTTGATATATTTTTTTCATGAATTTTTTATTTGACAAATTCATTCATGCTACTAGTGACAGAAACGAATCGCTGCAAAACCGACTCCACGTAGTCTTGTTTGTCCTACCCCTAGAGTGTAATTCAAACCCGCGTAGGCGCGGAGGGGCGAGGCGGCCCGCGAGCTGAGGAGCAGGTGGTGAGCGAAAACCATCTGCGACGATAAGCTCGCGTGGGACCGCCGGAGCCCCGCAGCGTCGGAGCCGTGACAGAAACCATGCATGTGCATATTGTGCATGCTTACTTGCAAGGTGCATGCTTGCTTGCGTGGTACATGCTTGCTTGCGTGGTACATGCTTGCTTGCACTGTGCATACTTGCTTGCATGTTGCATGCTTGCTTGCATGTTGCATGCTTGCTTGCTTGTTGCATGCTTGCTTGCATGCTTGCTTGCATGTTGCGCGCCTTTTATGCCTAGAGAAATTCTGCGTAATTGTATTGTTCGTTGTGATTAATATGCTAAACATTAATTATGCTTTGAAAAATTATGCGTCAAGTTGTTCTGTGTTTCGAGTTTATGGGTTTTAATACTTATGACAAATGATTTTCTGCCACACAATATTATGCTTATTACCATTCTGCTTCCTGATTATTATGCGTCTTGACGATTATTACAATCGAAATTATGGAATATGATTTTATGACAATAATTTTTATGCCTAGAAATAGAGAGCCCTTGCCGGCCACGGTGGTAATATACTACAGTAATCATATACGGGATTTAAATGAGCTCATTCCGTTTTTCAATTATATTGTCGGCTGCTCGAGCACACCAGATAAGATATTGCTGGCCGCTCGCTGGCCCAGTACAGCAAGTACTACATTTATCCCAAGGAAGGTTGTATAAGATGTGGTCGCATATCGTAGCATATTTGAGAAATAGTACATTACTGCAGAGGCCGGCAATCCCATTCCCGCCGAGGTATGTATAGTGCTTTTCTCAATAAATGCGAGGAAATAATGAAAGACGTAAGTAATAGGAATTAATTATGAAATTCAGTGTAATAATAATACCATATAAATAAAAACCTTTCATTAAAATAATTATTGTTTAATGTTGTCTATTTATTCAAATATTTATAATTGCTGTGATCTTCGTATAATTTAGCTTTATGATCTGTAAATAAGACAATAGTAGGTACCTAATAATAATAAGCTTCCTCTCTCTTGTTAAACGATTGCGTGCCCAACGGGTCCATAATGATCTTATTTTTTGTGAACCACCTATTTTACACATTATGGTATGCATAAAAGATTTTGAATTGAATTGAATTCGAAACAAATGAGTATAATATGAGTAAAAAAACAAATCAAGCAATTAATTAATTCTAGTAGCCTAGCATTTAATAATACTTTTTAATTTTCAATTAGTGCAAAGGAAACAAAGCCCATACAGCCCAATCATATTTTACGCAAAAAATTTAATACCGCTGATTAAGACTTTTTTCTCTCGCAACGAAAATTAAGCATATTTTCGTGTGATTTCATACCAACATTTTAATAAAATTGTTGTCATATTCAAAATGCTTACAACGTGTCTCATAATAACTCCCCATAAAAATTACAATATTTATTTAACCGAAAAGAATGTGTCAACTTTAATAACTTGTCATATCAATCAAAATTAATTGTCAAATTTTTGAAAATTCAGTTTTAGAACAGTTTTAGGTTGGCGCTCTTGATAGTTTAAATAAAATTATATTTCGTCGCTTCATTCTTTGATATAATTATTCACAATGTAGTCCCTTTATCCTACAGGCAACATCGCACGACTTTAAAGAGTATCTCAATTTAACAAAAAAACATCATTCAGTCGGTTCACTCGTTTCGTTGTTAGTGTCAAAGTTCTCATTCCTTTTTCGTGCGAGGCAACGAGCGCACGCGCTGCAAAAATGCCGAAGCGCAGTGCACAGGAGAAATTACAACGCTACGAAAAAAAGATTAGGAAGTTATTGGAGAAAGAAGAAAAAGTAAAACGCCGACGAATACGCTGTATAGATTCGTCAGACGATGAGGAAAATGCAGGTACCATCTACCTACCTATTATTAATTAATATTGTTGTATTTTAACGAAATGTTTAATTACGTAAAATCTTAACGTTTAAAATTAAATCGAGATTGACTGCGGGTCAATCGCGATATCATAATTAGCTGCGGGCTAATTGTGGACCATATTTAGTGGTCATATTCGTAGAAATTACACGTGTTCATAGATAGATGCGTGTTGTCTACCATCTATTGTCTGCGGGACAATACAATGCACATTTTTTCTATAAAAAAGCCTTCATATATTACTATGTTGATTATTTTTCATTACAAATTACCTACCCTCTTTAATATTTTATATTTGTTTTATTTTCACAAAATTTATTCCGAATATAAAATCGTTGTTTTAGATACGATTAATATCGTTCAACCAAATGAAGCAGAACCGACTGCTAGCATCCCAGATCCATCCTCTGAAATTACACTTGATGCGGAAATTCTTTCTGCCTTGGGAGCTTCAACATCTGACGCCCCCGATTTTGGAAGTGAAATACACGACAGTTTAGCTAACTTATGGACCCCGCTTTTAAAAAAAGGCCTACCAAAAGACCAAAAGGAAACCCTTTTGAAAGAAAAGGATTACTTAATTCCTAGCAACTGTAAGTTACTGCAGGCGCCTAAGCTAAATGCCGAAATATCCGCCGCAGTGTCAGATGTGGTAAGAGGACGCGATAAAAAGTTTATCGGCTTCCAACAACAGCTTGGAACGGGTACCTCGGCAATAAATAGAGCAATGGACACCTTGTTGTGTTCCGATAATAAAATACAAGCCTTAAAGTATTTAAGCGATGGCTGCCGAATTTTGACGGATTTACATTACGCCTTAACAAAGGATAGAATCAAATTGATTACACCCAGTCTGGAAAAGAATTTTTTGCATGTCATACAAGACTCTGAGCGAGATGACACATTATTCGGCAACTCATTATCTGAAAAGATTAAAGCAAGTAAGGCAATTGAACGACAAGGTTCCCAAATAAGGAAACCGTTGGCGAGTCAAAAGCCAGCTAACGTTCTATCAACTGTCAGTCGCCCTACTCCTCAGGGAAACTGGTCAGGACCTCCTCGGTACCGATCGAACAGGGGGGGGCGAGGAGGTCAGGGCTACAGGGGCCAGCGGCCATCAGCTGTACCCCGGCGGACTTACCCTGCTCCGACTTCGAATCAGCCGAAGGGCTACAACCAGCCCAGACCCCGTGCACCGCCACAATAGATCAGGTACATGCAGGCAGAATTAAACTATTCTTTCATTGTTGGTCTCGTATAACAAACAACCAAACTGTCCTAGATTGGATAAAATACGGGTATTCTATACCCTTTTGTGAGGAAGTGACACAAAATATTGTCCCCAAGTCTAATTTCAGTTCGGAAGAAAGACTGGAGATGGCTGAGGCAATTGATAAATTAATTCAATTAGGAGCTGTTTCACAATGTATTCCAGTTCAGGGCCAATACATATCCAATATATTCTTAGCCCCTAAGCCAAACGGCACAAAGCGGTTCATATTAAATTTAAAATCCCTAAATAAATTTATTACTAGAAACCACTTTAAAATGGAGGATTATAGGACCGCTCTAAAACTTATACCTCAAGGCGGGTTTATAGCTAAAATCGATCTAAAAGAGGCCTATCTTTTGATTCCAATAAGTAAAGACGATCGAAAATATTTAAGATTTAATTTTCAGGCTCCGAATTCAAATAATTTATATACTTACGAGTTTACCGCCCTACCCTATGGCCTATCTGTGGCACCCAGGGTCTTTACAAAAATAATGAGAGAGGTCATGGCATACTTGAGAAAACAAGAACATAAATCGGTTATATATCTCGACGATATATTATGTATTGGCGATAATATCGAACAATGCATAAATAATGTACGAACAACCCTATCACTTTTAGAATGCCTAGGGTTTGTAGTCAATTATGAGAAGAGTGTTTTAGCGCCTTTACAGGTTTGCACTTTTTTAGGTTTTGTATATGATACGAAACATTTTTCGATATCATTGCCGCCAGAAAAACGTATGCATATTTCCCAAATGGTACAGAAGTTCTCAAAACTTCCAAAATGTACAATACGTGAATTCGCACAGTTAATTGGTATTCTAATTGCAGCTTGCCCTGCAGCTAGGTATGGATTCATATACACAAAAATCTTAGAACGCCAGAAATTTCTAGCTTTGCTAAAACATAACGATAATTATGAAGCCAAGATCCAGCTTCCTTCAATAATCTTAGAGGATCTCGACTGGTGGCGTGACAATATTTCAACAACATTTTGTCCGATGCGAACACTAAATTATAAAAAAGAAATATTCACCGACGCTTCCCGTACAGGTTGGGGAGCGGTCTGTGACGGAAAAAAGATTAACGGGAGATGGAAGCTCGCGGAATTAGAATACCATATTAACTATTTGGAACTTCTTGCAGTATTTCTAGGATTAAAAACTTTTGTTGCGGAAATGAATCACTGTGCTATATTACTGCGGGTAGATAACACCACAGCAATCAGTTATATTAACCGCCAGGGCGGTATCCAATTCCCACATTTAAATAATTTATCCCGATCAATTTGGCAATGGTGCGAGAGGCGAAACATTTGGTTATACGCCTCATATGTCAATACTAAAGATAATTTTGCCGATGCTGAGTCAAGAAAAATTAACCCCGACACGGAGTGGGAACTATGTGACGAAGCTTATCAGTCAATAATACATAGTTTTGGCTGTCCAGAAATCGATTTGTTCGCCTCTCGCAACAACACCAAATGTGAAATATTTACATCTTGGAAACCAGACCCAGATGCTTCCGCAATCGACGCATTTACTATTAATTGGCAATCGAAGTTCTTTTACGCATTTCCACCATTTTCATTGATTTTGAAATGCATAAGAAAAGTCATAGACGATAAAGCTACTGGTATCTTAGTTTTCCCATACTGGCCATCTCAGCCTTGGTTTCCCCTCTTGCATAGTATTCTTGATTCAAAAATAATTTTTCTGAACCCAAATAAGTATCTGCTCCAATCTGCTTTCAGGAAGCACCACCCACTGCATTCAAAACTTACCCTGGGTGCCGCGAGGCTCTGCGGGCGGCGTTCATACGCCGCGGTGCACCATCAAATGCTCTTCAATTAATGCTCGCGTCACTATCAGATAATACCATCAAGCAGTACAGTGTCACTTTGAAGCTTTGGTGGGAATTTTGTACGCTCAATAACATTCCAGTTTTTGAAAGTTCCAAAACATTAGTTCTGTCTTTTCTAACGCAACAATTCAATTCTGGTTGCTCTTATGGCTCTCTTAACAGTCACCGTTCAGCACTGTCACTTTTCTTAAACGATAATATAGGCTCAGACGAATGTATTAGACGTTTATTAAAAGGGGCATACAAACTTAACCCAAGTCGCCCTAAATATACCTCAACATGGGACCCACAGTTGGTTCTTAATTATATTTCTAATTGGTACCCTAACTTAGAACTGAACATGGAAAAAATTACTAAAAAACTTACCATTTTACTAGCACTCTGTACGGCACATAGGGTTCAAACCCTTTCTCTCATCAAAATCGATAATATCTCTATTACTCAGACCGGTGTTAAGATAGCCATAACTGATATAATTAAAACTTCTGGTCCCGGCCGAGATCAACCCATCTTATTCTTACCATATTTCCATGAGAATATAAACATATGCCCTGCTTCAGCCCTCAAAGATTATATTTTTGTCACAAAAAATATGAGGACCCCGAACGCAGACAAATTATTATTAACGTACAAAAAGCCCCACAAAGTAGCAAGTTCCCAATCTATCAGTAGATGGATCAAACAGTTGTTAGCTGAATGCGGTATTGACGTGAGCATGTTCACCGCGCATAGCACCCGTCACGCCGCTTCCTCGGCTGCCCGCGCCGCAGGGCTCAGCGTAGACGCAATCTGTAAGACGGCTGGCTGGACCAGTACTTCTACGGCTTTTGCTCGCTTCTATAATAGACCAATATTAAGCGAAGGTGATTTTGCAAACGCCGTAATAAGGCATACAAATAATAATTAGTTAAATTATTACTGAAGTCGTTTTTATTTTGTTTGGCTTTCATTGAATGGATACAATATTTTTTGTTAATAATTTATCACAAATATACTTAATTTAATTTAAGATTGGTTATTATTTTGGAAACTTACCCTGCACTTTATTAGAACAAAACTTTTGACTCTGAACATCTACATTGTGAATAATTATATCAAAGAATGAAGCGACGAAATATAATAGATGATCAAACGAACTTCCAAGTGAAGTTCGATCGCTATTATATGAGTCGCTTCATTCGAAGATATAAGAACCCTCCCACCCGTTAACCACATACGGAACTGTGGTATAACCCACGAAAAAGTTTGGTTCTTAATTTTCACTCTAAACATAATGAGAACTTTGACACTAACAACGAAACGAGTGAACCGACTGAATGATGTTTTTTTGTTAAATTGAGATACTCTTTAAAGTCGTGCGATGTTGCCTGTAGGATAAAGGGACTACATTGTGAATAATTATATCTTCGAATGAAGCGACTCATATAATAGCGATCGAACTTCACTTGGAAGTTCGTTTGATCATCTATTATATACCTATTATAATTTTTATGGGGAGATATAAGACACGTTGTATATGCTCCAAGAGTGCATTTTTATAATGTGGTAGCAATTGGCTGTATGACAAGTTACATAATTCAAGTTATAGATACATTAAAAAAACATTGGAGCAGCGGCCAAAAATGAATTTTCATACATACTTTCTTGGCCTAGGCCGGGAAAGTAATGTATGAGCCAAGAATTAATAACTTCGTGTCTTCTTTTTAGTACAATAATGCCTACATTTCCGAGCATGTTTGAGAAAATATAATTTATTGCAAAATTGTCGTTGACGCTACCAGAGCTGATCGCGACCAGAGGGAGACTCAGCCGTCGTCTGCGTGGGTACCTCTATCTTCTCTATTTCTGACGCAAAGCAGCAGTGCTTGCATTACTGTGTTCCGGTCTGACGGGTAAAACAGGCAGTGAAATTAGTGGTTACTGTGACTTGACATCTTATGTTAGAAGTTGGTAACGTGCATTGTGGTTCTCATAGGGGTAGGTTACAGATTTGCGGAGCGGGCGCGAGAGGATGACCCTCTCGCCGCACCGCTCTGGCGCTGGCGGTTGGGGAGGAGGAGGCGAGCGTTCCTGAATGCGCGCAACCAAATCCCCTAAGCAAACCAGGGATGAAATGGCCCGACCGGCTGACAACCGTTCGGGAGACACTATTCACCCCTGGGCTGCCCGTCTGGGGGGTCGAATTCTAGCATACTTGTCGACCCCTCCCATAGAGGTAAGCCTTGCGCTTGCGCCAGGTCTACCCTCCAGGGGGCGCAATCGGGAAATGGCTAACGCCGACCCTGATTGTGCCCCTACGGAGGTAGAAGTATCTGGAGGGGTTTTAGCCAGGTATGGGGTTTATACCCGATTCCAATGGTATGTCCTTGGGGCGGCCTCGTCAGCCGCGGCCCCTTGTTCAATCCGTAACAAGAAATCCCCTCCTAAAAAAAGGGGTTACAGATTTGTCAATCCCTCAAGAACTATAGCTACTATTATGTAATCTGTACTATAGCTATTATTTAATCTGTGCTATAGCCTCTTACCATCTGGTCTAGTGGCATCCTGCTTGTTTTGTTTGACAACTTAGTCGTATAAAAATGTGTGGCCTGCCTAGCACAATGAATGAACTAGACATGGGCGCCGCCTTGAAAAATGGTGGCGGCGGCGTTCTGGACAATTTCGGTCGGCGGCGGCGCGGCGCCGGTGGCGTGGAATTTTCAGGTTTTGTTTGGCGACATTACCTGAGGTAGGCGACTTGACCATCTCGACATTTTCCCACTACCCATAAATAACCTTCGGCCTCTGCAACTCCCCTGTGTCTGAGGGGCCGTAATCGATTGGAATTTTCCCCTGCCAAACTTGCAACTATGAGGATCCGGAGGAAATTCCAGAAGACATCTTCATCAGATTCGTTGGGACTTCGGTCAGAAGCGTCACATCGACGACGGTGCTGGAGGTGATGATGGATGCAAGTTTATTATTCGCATATTATGCGTCATCGATGGGAAAGCGGGCGGCATTTTGCTTCTGCAAGTCGAGATACGGGGGTATTGATGTCCTCTTGGAGTATACGGCACGGCCCTGAAGGTTCTGTACCGCGACATTTACGAGGCCACGATGACGTATGCAGCTGCATGTTGGTTGGTCAAAGTCTGCCTTATTTCACGTTGTGCGTAGCCACCGAGGCCTTGGCCCTTTTGACCTAGGCGTATCGATAGACCAGCTCTGCGGCCTTGTCGGTGTTGGCGGTGTTTTACCAGCGGATCACCTCCAGATGATCCGGGCAGACAGACTAGGTGGAATGCGCGAAGCCCACGCTACCAAGGAGGAGCTTCGGAGAGCACTACTCGCAACAACTGAGTCCACTCTTGTCGCAGGTTGGAGCGATGGGACGCATTGGACTAGGGAAGGGAGACAATTGGTGCTTCCCAAACGTGGCGGCTCGGCTCGAGTTCACTTGGCTTGAGTCAGACTATGTAGTCTTACATTTTTTCATTGTTGTAAAAGGTAGACAATTAGCCAGCCCACCTGATAGTAAGTGGTAACCGCCGCCTGTGGACTTTGCCAATATCAGG
This sequence comes from Schoenobius gigantellus, assembly GCA_963935595.1. Classification (NCBI taxonomy): domain Eukaryota; kingdom Metazoa; phylum Arthropoda; class Insecta; order Lepidoptera; family Crambidae; genus Schoenobius; species Schoenobius gigantellus. The sequence continues at coordinate 26,407,181 of OZ012547.1, read as the reverse complement.
GACATAAACAATCATAGGGATGAACTGTACTGCGGTGTCGAGTGGTACGATGATAAAAGGGTACTGGGTGAAACAGCTCTTCGGAAAACTCACTATTGAAAGTTCGATAGAAGACACAGAGAGATCCGAGAGTCTGCAAGAAGTCAAATAGTTCTAATTGGTACTTTGGGGCTCTTGGCCAGAGATGTGAGCAGTAGGTACTGCACACGCGGAATGGACTTGTGCTTTGTAACGTACAAGACGTTGATGTGGCTTTGCTCTGTTCAAAATACCCAGCTTTTTGTTAGATAATTTAGCCTTGTCTTCCAAATAACTCCTGAATTGGACTTTGCTCAAGATATCGACACCGAGGATCCCGATATTGTCAAAAATTTGAAGGGGTAATCCTTGGAACTTAAGCGCTATAGTAAAAGGGTCCTTCTTGACAGTGTTAGCGCTGATTTGTGTCTGTGTGAGGTTGATCTTAACTTAATTCAAACTCCATCATACTGAGGCCCATCCCAAAAAAAAATCCTCATCTTCAGACACAAGTTGTAATCGTCTCTCCAATATGGAGCTCCAGAAGGAGACTTTCTGAAAGCTGATATATTACGTATCATCCGTGCACGAGCAGTCATCCGTAGCTATGAATGTGCTCTCTAGAGAACAAGTCATTGATATGCAGAATTAATAAAGTTAGAGACAGCACAGAGCTTTGTGGGACACCAGCGTAAAGGGTTTTTGTATCGGAGAATCTCAATGACTTTAATGCTGCGACCATCCAGAAAGCTGGCAACCCATCTGCAGAAAGAAGACTAGAAGAGCTCTATACCTTGGCGTTATCGAATCTGTCAGCTTCTCCGCTTTCTCTATGGACTCCGCCCAACAACGGTGTGTTAAATACACTAGAGGGTCACCAGCACCACAGTCACTAGCCGAGCGATTATGATGGAAGTGGTCGCTAATCAGGTGGTGGTCCTCTAGGTATTTTAATAGGTAGTTTGCCGTTGATAACACGCTCTAATATCTTGCAGAGTAAGGATAACTGCTATGAGCCTGCAGTTTGACGGGTGTGACTGGTCACCCTCAGGGATCAGGTGGACAAGAGCTATCTTTCAAGAAGACGGAACCCTGTGGGATTTTAGGGAGAGAGTCGCATGAGGATTGGGGCCAACTCTGCAGTGCAACGTCTTCAGCACCACTACGAGGATGCCGTCCAGCCCACAAAAAGCCTTAGCTCTCGCCTTAGCGCACGTTTTTTGGATTTCTAGCACAAAGCTTTCACATCGCTTGATTGATGGTGGGGTGGGATAGCTCTTCCATCGTCCAAGGTCGAGTTTGAGGCAAAGAGATGTGCCACAAGAATGGCACTTAAATAATCTTCAATTATCTTTTGCACTATGAGCCAGATAATTATCAGGTTGATATTTCATAGGGAGTCAAGCATTGCGCCGGTATTGTAATCGCAGGTTTCTGTTCAATTGGATTATTTTGGATTGCTATCAGTCAAAATAAGATTTCCAAAGTACTTCCAGCAAAAACTACTTCAAACTTTTGCATCGTACAATGGATTAACAGAGTGTTTGCATATATTTGTATTCGATGACTCGTTAAATTTAAAAACTACACCACAGAAACAATGTTCTCTCGCACGCAACTCACGCCGCGCGGTGAATGCCGGCGGTGGCGGCGGTGCGCGGAGGGCTCGCGGCGGCGCAACGCCGGCGCGGCGCCCATGTCTAGAACAATGTACAGTGCATTTTTTAATTATACCTTGGAAATGAAAACAGCGATTACCTATAGCTATATCTCACTAATTAATTAACTTTAAATAATCTATATAATAGAGAGCGTCGGTGGCGCTGTGGACTCGGCACTTGCCTTCCAATCGGGGGGTCTGGGTTCGAGACCCGCCATGTACCAATGTGTTTTTCATTTCGAATCTCATATGTACATTTGTCTGATGCTCCTACGGTGAAGGAAAACATCGTGAGGCAACCTGCATACATCTGCGAAAAAATTCAATGATATATGTGAAGTCGACCAATCCGCACTGGGCCAGCGTGGTTGACTAAGGCCTAATCACCCTAACATAGGGTAGGCTCGAACCCCTCGGTGGGGACGTATATGAGCTGTGATGATGATGATGATGATATCTCACTCGGAAGTTCGAGTATTCTTTTATGCAATGGCGTATTCATTATGTGAGCTAGTTCGAATCAATTCAGAGAGGTATCACCACGGGGGTGTCCCGCTCTCTGAGTAGAGTCACCAGGCAGTTATAGCCGGTGCGGGGAGCGGCTGCAACGCGAGCGCGCCTCTAAGGCTCGGACGCTCGAGTTCGCCGTGTAGTGGAGGGTGGGGAGAAGCGACCAGGCACATATCTGTACCTGGTATATCGCAAACTGTGTAGACCGGGCCTTCGCACTCTTGTTTTACAAGTGCGGTGTGTGGGGCTAGTGCGTGAGTGTGCAGTGTTTGACAGTGAGTTGGAAGGCGGAGGGAGAAGGTCGTTCGCTCGTGTGATCGGGTCGGGGGGAACGAGGAGGATGTTCCTCGGTCGACGATTTTTGGCCGCTACACTACGTAAGGGGGTGTAGTCGGCCGCCTGTCTAACAAGGGAGTTAGGGTGGACGGTGGCGCTAGCAAAGTAGCGTTGCGATAGATCGTGAATGTGGGCTTCAACCGATGGGAGGTCGACGTCGTAATTAATGACATTTCTGCCACCAAGTAGCGGTCACAAAGTAAATACTTTGTGCAGCGGTGCTTGCATTGCCGTGTTCCAGTTTGAAGAGTGAGGTAGGCATTGAAATTACTGGCTACTGTGCCTTGTCAAGTTAACTAACTTAAATATACATTAGAGTTCCTTATACATTAGTTCCTTAGAACCCAATGAATATTCATTTGGTTCTAAGGACCTAATGTATATTGTCAACGGACACTGTCGCGCGGACATTATACACTCGTTGTATATTCACTAGACGGGTTTTGTTTATTGTACCGCGTACTTTTTAAGCAACTCAAAAAAAGGAGGAGGTTCTATGTTCAACTGTATCTATTTTTTTATTTAGAATTTATTTTGGAGTTCGATACTGTGACGAAATTGCATGCATCATATTCGCAGGAGTCGTCTAAATATCGGGCTTCTCAATAAATAGAGTATAGTAAATATATTTTTATAATTATTTTGCGTATATCCTTCTCAAGATTAAGGCACTTATGTCTCGGCTTTTCCTTTTATTGTAATACTCGTACTTGTAACGGTGGCCCACGTTGTGCGCCAGTGTAGCGTGGTGAGGTTCAGTAGTGACGAGGTGGTGTAGTGGGTATGTAGGGCCAGATAAATGAAGCACAAATGGTTACGTCACTGATTTATATATTGTTTTCCACCGTTACAATTATTATAATAATAGGAAAAGGCACTATATAAGTGCCTTAATCTTGAGAAGGATATGCGTGATATGATATTGTCTGATCTTTCAGAAACATTGCTGATAATAACATTAATTTATGTTAATATTATTGTACCATCGTGTCTTTTTGCGACTTGATCTCGGTAATTGAGTGACGGGAGAACAGAATGTTATTGAGACAGACATAAAATTCAAATGCAGACAGGTTAGGCGGGAATGCAACCAGTTGCTATATCTAGAATATAGCATCTCGTTACAAGACAATTTTTTTATAAGCTACTAAAAATACTGGACACTTAATTTTTTTTGCAAAATAAACATTCTACGTTATGTTGATTTGAAATTTCACATGACGTCATAAGTAGGTTAATTTTCTACTCGAGCCCCCACTACTTTGAATCTTTTTTTGTGACTTCGACAATAATACACATTACGTAAACGATACGTGTTTTTAATTTTTTTATTATCTAACTGATGACTAGTTAGATTTCGATTTTTCATAATCAGTCCGCACCCCTATTGGTCTAGGCGTCAAAATGGCACGTTGAAGTCGTTGGTTTGAATCCAGCCCAAGTCCATTTTTTTTCTCGTATTGAATTATTAATCCGTTCGGTATCGCAACAGAAAAAAAACGGGCTGTTCCCAGTAGTCTTACCAATAGTACTACTGGGAATTTCCTACCCAATTGACTTACTAGTAAGACTACTGGGGACTTTTTTCCCAGTAGACTTACCAGTAAAACAAAACAATATACTCATGTAGACCTAATACTCTCATGTAGATGTACACCTGACCCTTGAATGCGTAACAAAAATCTTTCACGATCGATTGATCAAGTTGTTTCGACAGTTTTAAGTTTCATTTGTAATAAGAACATTTCCTTATAGAATTACGTTGTTGTCCATCTGCCGGTCTGTCGGTCATGGCTCTTTTTCTTGGGAACGCGTAGAGAAGAGATATCAAACTGAAAATTCATAAAAACATACATAAACACAAAAATCATACTTTTAAGTCAACACGATCAAAAGATATGACCGTTTAGTCGTATATTTTGGCAAATTTTGTCATTTCACAAAGGAATCAACATCTATAGGGTACTTCCCGCTGACCTAGAATAAGGAAATTTGGCAAAAGCAAGGTCAAATCAAGGTCAGCACATGTTAAGGAAAAAACTTAAAACCGTGAATATTTATATGGTTAGATAAGTTTGTATGAAACCTTCAGTACGCGAGTCTAACTCGCACTTGGCCGGGTTTAAATTTTATACCAGCACCGCTAGAAGACCTCCGTTTCGAATTAGGCATACCACTATAGTGTAGGAAAAGTTGGGAGTCTCTAAGGACTATACATAAACGATCCGATTCAGATTTGCATTTGCCTTTAGTGAATAAGATATTAATATTGCAATGCATTTATTTACAGATTCTGGAGAGTCGGCTGTTGGAGCAGCTCAAAAATAATAGCGTAATGGAACATTGCCTTGATGTATTTATTGGTTTCTGCAATGAAAGCGATTACGACAACACTTTGGGTGAGGATTACGCAGTTTAAATTACAACTTTAGTATAATCAGCTTGAGAAGGTGGCGAAAGGTAAAAGCTTAATTTAGAGAAGATGAGGTAGTCTAGCCGGTGAAAGGTTGTCTGTGAGGATAACAGGTCGCAGGGACAACAATGTGAAAGCGGTGTAGGTATGAGAAGTATGGGCCCATATGGGTGCTGTAACTATTTAGGAACTGTGTGAGTTTGTATTTATTTATTTATTATAAACATAGTTTCCACAGCATAACTCAGGTTAGATTATAATTGGATAAAAATATCTCTGTATATAAGCCAATTACGGAAACTGTCTTTGTTAATTAAGAAAAAAAACGTATACCGAAGCCCGCGTCTACGCATTCAGACCATTAAATAAAGCAATATAACGAAAAATCAATGATGTGAAACGAAATAAATTTTTAGGCTTAAAAAAAAACAACGACAATAAATACTACGCAATGTAACGCGTGTCCGCGCCTGGCTTGCGCGTCCGGATATCGCGGCGGCGTCGGTGTTAGTAAGTCAGTGTGAGTGCGTGTAAAGCAAGACGAGTTTCTCGCCCAAGAGATTCCTTTTCAGTCATAAATTTTGTTAAGAAATACAGATTTTTTCGTAGATGTTTCTTTGGACGAAAATTATCAAAAAACATTTCGAACAGTTTTGTATAAAAATTACGAAAAAAATTTTAACTTTAACTTTGATTTGAATATCTCGGCAACTATTAGTTTCACAACCATGGTCTAGAAGACAAAAACTATTGTGATGATGGGAGCAATACGTGGGTTTCGGCTTCGGTACCGGTCTTTTTACATCTACACTAATATTATAAAGAGGAAAACTTTGTTTGTTTGGTTGTAATGAATAGGCTCAAAAACTACTGGACCGTTTTTAAAAATTCTTTCACCATTCGAAAGCTACATTATCCACGAGTAACATAGGCTAAATTTTATTTTGGAAAAAAAAGGGTTCCGTAAGATATTTGGGTTTTTCGGACACAAGGTGTAAAAAATCAACCAGAAAAGTAACTTATTTTGCGTACGCTGCGGTTGTAATGAATAGGCTCAAAAACTACTGGACCGTTTTTAAAAATTCTTTCACCATTCGAAAGCTACATTATCCACGAGTAACACAGGCTAAATTATATTTTGGAAAAAAATAGGGTTTCGCAAGCTGTTTGGGTTTTTCGGACACAAGGTGTAAAAAATCAACCAGAAAAGTAACTTATTTTGCGTACGCTGCCTAAACTATAAAAGATAGAACCATAAAATGTTCTGATTAATTGTAGATCTTATAAATATCTACAAAAAAGTCCGCGACACACTATACCTTGTACATGTCGAGTGAGGCACAACAACCATTTTTTTATTTAAAATTCTTGAATTTTTTTGGACTACATTTAAACGCATTTATTTTACTCGTCCTATTAATCCTTATTATTATAAATTATTTCATCACTAAGTACACTTTATGTAGATAATATTTGGTCTTTGAATGATTAAAATTGGACGTTTGGTTTTGAAGTTATGGCGAAATTAAAATATTACGATTTCTGCTGCACGGCCCGTTGCGAAGTGAGCGTCACCAAGGCGGGGGTGCGCGTGCGAGAGGTTATGGAATAAAATGGAGGACAAAATTAAACACTGTGTTAAGCCTTTTACATGGCGAAACGTAGTTCGCGGGCACAGCTAGTCCTGTATACAAACATAAGGGTATGTAATATTCAAACAATAAATATTTAGGCTCGAAAATTAAATACATGGTAGAAATGTGAGTGCGAGAGGTGCTGATGGATGAGAGGGAAGAAAACAGTGTACGTCCTGCTCTGCGTATCATACCATGCGATTGTCCCCTAAGTGCGTTTTTGATCTGTTTTCGGACGTATTATACTGAAAGTTTGCAATGTCAATGGTATAAATGTAATTTTTTCAGAACCCAACATTCCGTTGTCCTTATTGGAGCGCCGGCCGCAGCTGGAAGTCTTAGCACAAAAGAGCGGGGACGTCCGGGTGTCCCCCAGCCTAGTGACTCGTAGCAGGCCTCCCCCGACCGCGAGGCTGGTCGCTTCTGCAGCCGACATGATACACAATATATCTGCATTCTCACGCTGCCCTGTACAAACATGGAACGAAATGGGGCTTTATAGATTACTTTTCAGGTATGTGTGGAAATAAAAATATATATTAATAAACTTCCCTCCTGCCCGCATCTCATTAAAACAACAATACTGAACTCGCCAGTCATATGACTCATCAGATATGCAGTTTGATACATACGCAAGTCAATGGACATATAGTTAAAAAGTAGGAAAGCTAAAGAAAATCATTTTATGTTACACAATTTAGGAAATAGTGTTGTGTCCGTGGACCTGCGTATCTGATGAAATGCGTAAACTTTTTTTGCTTGACGAGATTAGTATATTCCAGATGTAGATTTAGTTCAAAGCTTTAACACTATCTTCGTGCTAAATATCCCATATTGCAAATCGACAGATGTGCGTCAATGTCTGTTGGATCACCGCTAGAAATGTCGTATGTCAGAGGCGCTGCGTGTAGGGCATTGGTAGCTGTGACGTCACATGAGGGCGTGCGCGCAACGCTTGCCACCACTAAGGATTGTCTGCACAATCTTCTCACAACACTACAACCTTTGGAGGAAGGTAAGATATGAGATTGTATATGTAATTTTGATTGATATTTTATTACTTTCAACAAGATAACGTGGCTAATTTATTGTTAACCTATTTACATTCTTTAAAAATAATGTTATAGGTAAATATGTAAATACATAATATGTATTATTGCTACAACGTGATGTGGTTCAAGTCATGATTTTGTATTATATAAAACTAGTGGGCCCGGCACACGTTGTCCTGCCCGATTACAGCGCCACCTGCCGAGTTCAATTGTACGTTTAAACCTTACCTGGTTGTGTAAGAATCGGTCGAGTTTTTTTTGAGTTTTAGTGAGACTAATTATAGTGAGACAAAGTTTACAAGGATTTCCTGTAAAAGGTAGAGAAATAAAAGTAAAGTACATGTGATTCTTATGGCCAATTTCACAAACCTTGTCTTAGCTTAGGATACTCTTAGGTGGCATGCTGTCACATTCTTTTTATTAAAGGCAGTAAGTGACAGCATACGTCTTAGGAGTTTCCTAACGTAAGGTTTGTGAAATTGACCATTATTTACCTATCAATGTAAAGTTTGGGATTAGAAATGAAGCATTTTTTGTGGTGGTAGTAAAAGTACCTTAATAAATTCAACATCATATGTTATACGTATAATATAAATCTCGCGTCACGATGTTTGTTGTACAAGATAAACTCCGAAACTTACGAAATTTGGCTCACTGTATGTAATTTGGTTCAATTTAAAAGATAGGTTAGTTTTTGCCCATGAAATTGTTTGTTATTATTTATCAGTTATTCCGTTCCATAAGATTCAAACAGATAGCTGTGCGAGGTAATTTTTCGACACAACACTTCGTTAGGTTAGGTTTGCTACTAGATTGTAAACACATCTACTGGTAAACATCCAGTAGATGTGTTTCGATTTGTTTAAACTCAAGTCTATTCCACATTATACACGGTTATTTTTTTATCATACTGGAAAATTTTAGAGGCAGCTCGGTAGACGCTAGACGACTCATATCAATAAAAAAAAAATGTGGTTATATTTTTTAAATTTTATCTGCCAATAATATTAAATTATAGACATTGTTCTTGTTTACTACAAGATAAGGTAAGATTATGAATGAATAAAGCATTTACTACTACGGGCTTAGGAAAATGCGGCAACGTCGCATTATTAATTCAAGCAAGATCAATCTACAACTCGTTTGAAATAAGAGTTATTATTGCACTAGACACTACAATAGTGAAAGACAGAGACAGTCGGCGCCGGCGGCGGCGTTTTGTTGTTTGCTGTCGCTTGTCGGCACGAGCCGGCCGGCTTTAGTTCGCCTTTGACCCCGGCGCGTGTGAACGTATCGCGATGTCGCGCCCGCGCCTGACGCGCGGCAATCGGGCGCATTCGGAATTTTAGTTTCAAGTTAACACATCTCGCGAATACACAGACCTTACTCCGGTAGACCGTAGACTTTTACTTGTGAAGTGAAATTAAGTGTTTGGTGTAAGAAAGTGAACCCACAAACGTAAGACTTGGAAGCGAAAACTGCATTTCGAGACGTTAAACACTAACCAAAGTGATATGTTGTTGTGGTCATGTATAGTTTTAAACGTGCACGACTATGTATGAGTTAGAGGACTTCCTTTAAATTTAGAACTCTTTTGTTATTAGAACTAAAGTTGATTTAAATTGTTTCTTAGGTAGGTAAGTATTTAAAGTTGATTCCAATTTTTTAACTACGCCAAAACAACCTACCATAACCGTAATACCTACCTAGTACTGTTTGTTTTCTTTAAAAACTTTGTTTTGCCGGTCCTAAGCCCGTAAAGTAGGAAGGTGAAATTGTGATCGACTCAGTGATGACTTTGAATCGGCGACGTTGTTGCCAGTTCGCGTTCATTCAATGTTTTGCCTACAACTTCACTCAGTGTCCATCCATACTAGTGCAGTATTTTTTGGATATTTTAGATAATAAATATCTAATTAAACAGGTGAGTAAATTTTATTATTAATGGTTAAATAATTCTTCTACCGTGTCCTGAAGCCACCCTTAAAATAACCAGGGTGATAAAAAAATAACCGTGTATATGTTTATGTATACAACATATGTAGTGTGCTATAATTATACTATATTTTAGTGTAACATTTTGTTGTATAAAAACGTTTTTATCTTTATAAGTGGATAAAATATTATTTTGACTACATTAGGAAGTTTAGTAAGTAAGACATTGATCCAATGTTCTATATTATTAATTTCAGATGAAATGTACAGCGAACATTTAGATGCGCGTGCGCACGCCCTATCTTTACTAGCGTCGCTTCTGTCCGATAACTCTGCCAGCGAGAGCGTGTGGTCCGATTTGAGGGAGAAACATTTGACACCGTTCTTTTCCTGCTTGCGCCAAGCTATTGATTCTGATGAAAACGGTATGATAATTATTTTGGTACTGGTGCGAAAACGAGTGACTACTCTCGTAAGATTTTGTAGAACTCGTTATTATTCAAAATAGTTATGAAATGAAAACCACTGAAAACAAAAGCTTAGTACAGTTAAAAGGGTCTTATTTTATTAAAAAAGGAACCTGAAGTGATAGGTGAAAAATAAACTTTGGAAGGTTTTATTTTACAATATGATTCCTGATTAAGAAATTGCAAGTTAACTCTTTATCTAATTAGATATGATTATGTTTCTTATTTTGTTAAAATGGTTAAGAGACGTAAGTCCTTATGTGTCATCATAATACATTTTCTAAAATAAGTTTTTTAAATTAACATTGTCCCATTGTGACGTTTTTTAATTTGCTGTACCACTTATTTTAGCTCAGTAGTGTATGTTGAACTATTTCAGAGACTTTTGAGAATTTAATTCTTCTAAATTTGTGTCTATATAAGAATTTTCTATTGCAGCTCACTGGGTAACTTTATGTGTAAGTTTTAATGTATGTGGTTGTGAAATTGTAAATAGTCGTTGTAATAATCGTACATACATTGATAAAGCTTGATATAATTGAAAAAGTGTATACATAACGCATAAGATTTTTTTAATGGCAAAGTTTCAAATAACCTTATTATGGTTTTTAATTAACCCTTTCATTGATTTTTGGTTTGTTCTTTCTGCCACTCATGTAACACACTGTGCTATCTATTTACTAAAGCTCGTATAACAAAACTAACAAATGCAATTTTTATAAAGCTCATTTAATCATATATACTATCCTTATATTGCTCGTCTCATAATTCCTCCTGTTTTAAAATATTGTTATTATTTACAGAACTCCAAACTGCTGGTTTGTACTGTTTGACGCAACTCGCTCAGTCGGTTTGCAAGAGACATTCTGATGAGTTAGTAGACAAGGCTTGGGTCGAGTACTATGACAATGTGCCGGCACCGCTCTCAAGTCCCCGAAGCAGAAACGGTACAGGCGACGAACATGATTGTCAACCAGAGTATTTAGCCGAAGAGTTTTGTAAATGCCTTATAGAGATATTTAGGAAGATCCACTTGGAAAACAAAAATTACCAGTGTGCGCAAGGTATTATAGAACTTACTCATTTACTGTGACTGTGGTCGCAATCGTTATAGTTTAACGGAGTTCTGTATCAATTGTACCTAATATTTAGAAACTTCAAAGTATAATTGTGCTCTTTGGTTGTGTCACAGAAAAGTTCTTAATTTTTCTTTACTCATACCTGAAGTATGAGTAATGAAAAACGATTTGTGGTTGAAAGTTATACTTTTCAGCCCTAGGGAGAATCGAATTCAACTGACAGCTGTCAAATTAAAAAAAAACCTAATTATTTTTTCACATTTCTTTTGAGCTATGGTCCAACTTTCTATATAGACACTCAATTACAGTGCGATGTAAAATTGAAATAACATAATTTTTTTTAAGTGTCTTTATTATAATTAACTTTCAATTATTTCTTTAAAATAACATAGATTTGGGCAAAATATTTACCATTTTTTTCAATGATGAAAATGAAAAATAATGTTTTAAATAGCTGATCAGCCACAGAAAAAAAAAACAAAATAGGCGAGAAAGCGGCAATCCGATGTTAATTAATTTTTTCGAGTTGTACTTTGTATACTTCCGTATAGCAGAGATTTGTATTAACACACTGACCCCCAGTTTCTGAAAGGCTGATCAAAATATTGTTCAACTAACATCCATGTCATCTTAACAGCAGTGTCAAATCAATTTGAGTTTCCGAAACGTTGGTTAGACAAAATTTACTTATCTTTAATAATTTGATTTCTCGTGAGAAATATTTTTAGACACGGTCACATTGCTGAAATCCTATATTTTGTTTTATTCATATGTATTTTGGAAAGCCAAAACGAGTTTTTCCTTAATAATTATGAAATAAATTTGACAGCTGTGTCAACTAACACAGCGATAAGTTGATTTAGCTTTCAGCAACTCAATTCATAGTTAACATTAGATTGACAGCTTGTTAGTTAATTTTATCGATGAACAGCCTTTCAGAAACTGGGTGTGAGTTGATCTGATTGAGATATATGGATTTAACGCCTGATTTATAAGAGAAGAGGCTAAAGCATTAGTGGAAAATAAAATTCACACATTTTTTTCTTTACCTAATAAATTTTTTATTTTAAATAACTATTAAAGGTGGTAGGCGAACTGCACTCAAAACCACTTATCAAAACGTACAAGCTTTGTATAACAACCATATTTCTTGTAAAAGTTTTTATTATTACAAATTTGTGTGTTGATTAAAACTACACGTGTAAATTATAAATCACAGGTGTCATTATTAAATTAACAAGTATATTTTTACACGTGTTTTTTTCATCAAAGTTAACTTGTAAGTTACAATTTGTAGAAAATCATTACAAATCCTGAGTGTTCGGCGACTATCCATTCTATCTTTCAAGTTTACGCGTGTTTTTTTTCGTACCGCAATATACGAGTATATTTTTTAATGTGGTCCAATGATGTGAGCGATGAAGAAAATATTAGAATTACGGAATCGAGAACATTAGACCAAGAATTAAAAGAATTAACTACGGCCATATGGACGTAACCTATCACTACACCAAAGAAAAATGTTGACTCGGCTTATAAATTCGAACATTTAACATTTTGGGTTGCCATTTAGAAAGAAATTCAAACAGAAACAAAGACAGGGATGTCTTTCCCTTGTTCTTTGTGAAATCGCAAAATTTGCGAAAATATGCGGCATTATCGGTGATATTTTTGGATCATGTTGACTTACGAGTATGATTTTTTCACAGCTGAAAGATACCTGAGTATTTGATATACATTTCAGCTTGATATCTCTACGCTTTCCCAAAAAAGGTCTTGACAGATAGACGGACAATAAAGCGAGTCTATAAGGGTTACGTTTTTTCCTTTTGAAGTATGTAACCCTAAAAATACCAGAGGGAGACTCTGTACCAGAGTCGTCTGCATGGGTGGTACCTAGCTTACCTATTTTTTTGCCGCCGAGCAGTGGTACTTGCATCGCTGTTCCGGTTTGAAGGGTAAGACAGTCAGTGAAATTACTGGGTAATGTGACTTGATATCTTAAGCCACAAATAGGGATGTTGACGAATTTTCAGGACTGTTTTCATTTTATAGATATACATGTAATTGTTACGAAAAAATATATTAAAAATATTTATTCATTAATTTTAAATAAAAACCACGAACGCAGTAATTATAAATGTTGCGCCTAAACACTCCAAGCTGTCACGTGATCTTGATGACGTCACAATGTGTTAAATAAACCACTGTCAAACTTGTCGGTTAAGGCGAAGATCATCTCCATAAAATTCCGTGAAGATCTAAAAAACAATTCCACATTTTATGACTTTTACAAATAACCTAACCTAAACTCGTACGAAGATGATTTAGGTAATAAATCAACACAATGGAATAATATGACATATTTTAGAATGTTTATTGTTAATTATTATTCCTTTTAATTTAAATTTATATTGATTAAACGTTACTCACAAAGATGGTTTCACGTTCGTAAACTCAGCTGCTCAAAAATCTTTGTCCTTAGTAAAGAAACTTGTTACCATCAATCTATGTCTATTTTTTTTATATTTGGTAATCCGGGGTCCACTGTAATTTTCACATAAACGCAGATAAGTTACAAAAGATTGTCAATAAACATGACAGTTTGGCAACTTGTCTCGCACCGCGGTCCGAGTTGCGCAAACATTACTGAAATTACGATCAGTGCAAACCACGACACATACATAAACCGAATTGAATACGGTGATATTTGTACTGTTTGCACGCAATCATTTCGGACTACTTTACTAGCACGATCGTATGCACTCCCGTCAATTTCATTAATTAAATAGTCTTGTTTTTTAATATTACAATAGTTAAACATGCAGGGTGAAAGATGAAGCTTTTACAGTCAATTAAGTTTTGGTCAATTCACAACTTTTTTCAATTTAAATCGTCTAAACGTCAAAATTTGACATTTACGCACACACTGCACTACCTATTTTTCGTGAGCATTGATTGCTCCGCTTCATGAGGTCACATTGCTTTCTTCATGAGGTCACGCTTCCGTACGCTATCGGTACGAATAGAACTTTATAGCTCAATTTGGACAATGGTTTCGGAGTTTTGCCAACACATCGTGACGTAACACGCTCTGATTGGCGTTTGCAATCACGTGATACTAGGCATTTTTTTAAACATGTTTCATTTATTTTAATTTTTAACGCATATTTACACTTGCAAAATTTGATTTTCAGCATTTTAATATTACCTTCTATAGTATGATAACTTTTTATATACAGGACGTCCCAAGACTATGGGGTCATGAAGGGAAAGTACCTCAAATATCGTTGATAGGAAATTTTGCTGAAAGAAGACTTTATGTTATTTTTAAATGTTAGTAAAACTGCATTCAAAGACTTTCTAAAAATACTTGCTTCATCTGGGAATCGAAGCGACTTAAATGTGAAAAAAAAATCACCCGTATTTTTATGATGCCAATCGAAAGAATGGACAAAAAATAATAAGTCCACTTAAGTAACATAGTATCTTAAAAGAAAGGAATAACGTTTTATTAATAATTTTAATCAAATTAAAAACATACTTGAAACCGCCAAAGTCAATTGAGTATTTTTTGTAAATAGAATGAAATGAAGGAAATAATTTTTAGAAAATCTTTGAATGCAGTATTACTAACTTTTAAAAATAACATAAAGTCTTCTTTCAGCAAAATATCCTATCTATGATATTTGAGGTACTTTCCCTTCATGTCCCATAGTCTTGGGACGCCCTGTATTTGCGATTCATGTCAACATCCCTATTGGCAACGTACATTGGCGTCCTTGTAGGGGTTGTAGATGATTGGCAAGTCTTACAGAAACCACATGTACTATAGCCACCAACGTTGTATAAAAAAAAGTAAATAATCCATACCCCCCATACTTTTTTAAATATTATAAATGCGAAAGTAACTCTGTCTGTCTGTCTGTCTGTCGCGCTTTCACACCAAAACTACTGAACCGATTTAGATTAAATTTGGTATAGACATAGTTTGAGTCCCAGGAAAGGACATAGGATAGCTTTTATCGCAGAAATCACCCCTTAAGGGAGAGAAAAGGGGGTGGAGGTTTGTATTGGGAATCAATACCCGCTGACCCGATTTAGATGAAATGTAGTAAGTATGGAGATAGTTTGTGTTGTGGGGAAGGAAAAAGAAGGGGGGGGGGGGAAGGGAATCAATAAAAAAGGATTTAGTAAGAAATAATTTTGCAGACGGCAGCTGGGTGCGCGTGTGCTCATGCCTTTCGTCCGTATTGGCAGTGAGTGCCCGCAGTAGAATGTATGGAGTGCACCGCGGACTGCCCAGAGTGCTTATTTCCTCCATACAAGGCGTGCGAGACCATCTCTCTGTGGTGGGAAAGCCTATAGAAACAATTAAAAATGCTAATCATGTATGTATAAACAGTGCTGAACCAAAAGTTTGATTTAGATTATGTTCTTATAATATTGTCTCATTTTGCGGTGTTACACATTGACAGGAATGAGTTAAATTTGAAAGCATGTTTGATTGTAATTCAATAGAAATGTGAGAATGAAGGTGACACATTTTCATTCTCACTCTAAACTGTAAAGTAGTCGTGAAATATTTCCTTTCCTTGAAATATATTTTCTTGATTGACTGTTTATTTTAAAACAAGTGCGTGAATCAATTTTACACTTCGCTTGTTTATGGAACAAAATCAACATTGATCTTTGACTTGTTATACAACTGTTTTATTTTCTTTTATATTTTAGAATCCAACGTTAAGAACTTTGTACTGGTTGCTGACACTAATAAATTCGTCGATTGTTGACTGTCCTGTTGCTAAGGAGACTTTCGCTGGGGAGAGTATCACAGTCTCTTTAAACCGGCTGTGGCCTTGGTGTATGATGACTGAACAGTTGAGGGTAGCGGTCATAACCCTATTGTTTAATTTCAGCAACGATTGCCCTAAAGGTTAGTGAAAGCCACATAATAGCAGCGAAATTTTTTTGTTACATTTGGTAGTGTTTACATGGCAGGCATCTCTACACCTCGATAAAATCAGTAATCATACTTATTGTGTGTATATGTATATGTTATGTTTCTGCGCGAAATACTTGTGTTTGAAGGGTCTCTTACAGTGTAATTCACAATAACATTTTTTTTAAAGCATAATGCTGACATCGAGAAAAATCTAAGTGTAAATGTTCTCGTCGCTTTTCAAGACCATTGCCTCAGGCATTAAGTCCGCCTCTGTACTAAAATAATTGTACATAAAGTCTTAATAAATAAAAATAAATAAAATTCTGATGAAGACAGCAAAGCAAATGTATATCGGATTATAAAGTGTATCTGAATAAGCATGCTTTTACTTCAACACGATGATATACCAGAATGGGACTCTGTACTAAAGTGGTAATCTATGTTACATATTTCTGCCACCAAACCTGCCTTGCCATGCCTTGCTTTGTTGTGTTCCAGTTTGAAAGATAAGAAAAGCAGTAAAATTACAGGCTACTGTGAATTGATATATATTGGGTCCTTGTGGGATTTGTATATTTGCAAATCATACAGGAACTTGTACTATCACTCACATGTACTCGTACTATAGACGTCTGTAGCCACGTACCATCAGGTGGGTGGGCTCCTTGTTTGCTAATTTGTTGGATAAAAAATGCTAAAAAAGCATGAAATTATTGCAAATGTGAATCAGGCTAAAGTCATTTGTATTCCTCTATTGGGGGCTGAGATTTTGGTCTGGCTACTGGCTACGAGCAGTTCATATTTTATGGTAACTGCTTAGCGTTTTTGTCATGTGACATAGATTTCAACACGCAATGCCAACAATATGGATTATTCCACTTTGAGCTCCTGGGTGATATCACCCAGGAGATCAAATTCTACATTTTTGGGTACTAAAATCACCCGGCACCAAATCACCTTATTTTTTTTGGGAGGGGGGATAATGCATTTACGCATTCCGTCGTGGTCGAGCCAAACCACGAGGATATGTGGGACTCCCCAGACCGTACTCGGCTCGGGCCTACCCACTAAAACCCACCCAGCAGCTCCTCCGTCCGTCACAAGACAGGGGAAAGGGGACAACAGCCAGGCCTTATTCCCGCTGACCCCCTGCCTGCGACATGTCCGTTGCCGGACTCCCCGTCTGGCTCTGCTGCTTTGTGGAGCGACGCAGAATTGCATCGCTCTACATCCCGAAATTGGTTTTTTATAGTGGTTGTTTTCCACGCGGCCCGACAGTGCGCCGGGCCCCTGGCCCGCTCAGTGCGGGTAACGGGTTGCCCCACGGCAGTTCCCACTGGATCCACCGCCGCGCGGATGAGCCGAAGCTCTGGGAGACCCCCGGCAGGCGCGAAGCGCCGTGGCGAAAAGTCGCCTGCACCTTGCTACCTTCAAAGGTAGCCGCCCAAATCAGGCGTCCGGTGAAAGCCACACCTCTTCTTAATATAAGAAGAGGGGACTTCGCCCTTCCCGCACGAAGCGGGTGGCCAGACGAAGTGGCCCACCGGGTTAAACCCGGCCATCCCACACCCTCTATGGCCTCTATGGTCAGACTATTAGCCCGCGGCAGAGAATCTGCCGGGTTGCCCAGGGTGCACCACAAGGAGGTTATCTGACATCGCACCCCGGCACTAAATCACCTAATTGATAAAATTCCAATAGATTTTAATTTCTTTATTTTGTTTCCTTGAGTCTCCTGGGTCATCTGATTCCATGTTTTTACTTTTATATCTTAAAAATCACCTGGGAGATTCAATTCCACAACATTTCTTATTTATTATTACGTCTCCTTAATTCACCTGGTATATATCCTATATCAAAAACATATACTGTCAAACTATTTTAACGTGTTGCATTCTCACCCCCTCTCTTTCTCGCTTACACTACGGTAAGTACTGAAATCGTTGTCACCTTGTGAATCAGAACCATTAACGTTGCCTTATCAGTTACCAGAGTATCATTCGGTAACTGATCGATTTTGTTGGTCGAAACGGATAAAGTGTCTCTTTCAGCAACAAAGTAGTTAGGGTATATTTTGATATAAGATATACCTACCAAGATATTGCATGCCAGGCAATTTTAGGAGATATTATAAAACTAATGTGGAATTAAATCAAACAGGAGATTTTAGGAAACAAAATAAGTAAATTTAAATCATGTGGAATTTGAGATCACCTAGGTGATTTGGTGCGGGGTGATTTTAGTACACAAAAATGTGGAATTTGATCACCTGGGTGGTATCACCCAGGAGCGCAAAGTGGAATAATCCAACAATATGTAGTACAATATTAGTTAAGAATCTGTATTCAATTGATCTGCGCTTAAATAACAGCGTGAAGATGTTTACGTCTCTTCAAACTGTTATCATTCTGTCTTGTTATCACAGAGATGCAAATAAATTATCATTTTTGTTTCAGCATGGTCAGCTATGTCAGTGTGTGTAGGCAATCGTAATCTGATCAGTGAAGTATGCGCCCTAACTGTTCGCGAGGCGGCGTTAGTGTCTCGCTCGCGTCCATCGAACTTGCTGCAGCTGTGCGTGGACACACTACGCCACACCACTGACCATCACCAATGCCGATCACAAGTGATTAAGGTATTCAATATGATAACTATTACTTCATAATGTCTGTCTTAAGATTTTCACACACACACACACACACACACACACGCAATACATCTAACCACCATACTCACACTCACATGTATATTACACACACAAACATACATACACATCAGCTTCCGTAGCATGGCCACCAAAACACGATATGATAAAGCGGTTTATCGCGGTAAGCTGGCAGAATACAATACTTTTTTATCGTATTTTGACAGTTCACCGCTTTATCATATCGTGTTTTGGTTTTCATGCTACAGGGGCAGGTGATGTTAAGAGTATAAGTATTTTGAATAATATATTATAGCAATCTTTGTGTAAATTAAATCTCTACATCTTCTTTACTAAAATACTTATGTTTTTGTGTAATGCGACATGCGATAGATGGACGTAAAAATTTGGGGGCGATGTAAAAAAGTTTCACTTTAAAATAATCACTTTCAAATTGGTTCCCGCAACTTAAAAGGAATCTTAAGATATGGCGAGCCAACAAAATAAAACTGCCTAAAATGTGATCAAAAAATCACCGTGCGATTGTACGAGTAACATTTCATGCAGGTCACATCACTTGCTATCATACACAATGTAGGTGCTATTCTATTTGTTTATTGAGAATATTATTTTTCTCCAGAGCGAGGTTTTGTCGAATCTGTACAAGATGGTGGTGAGGGAGCGCGGTCGCAATATCGACGTAGGTGCGTCTTGGGCTCGGCTGTGTGCGGCGTGGTCGCGACACGCCGACGGCGCGGCCGCAGTGTTAGCACTGCGCCCTCAGTTACCCGCAGTGCCGGCAGCGTTGCGTTCGAAGATTCTCACTGCGTTAGCCCACACGACACACCATCACCGCATCGCATGGCTGCAGTCCCGTGAGTATATAGAACTGGCCGCACTCTCGTACATAGAGTGGGTACTAGTAATATCGCAGTGCTATCGCTGCAGCAGGTACCGGACTTTGGCCTCGGTAGCCCACACGTTTCACAATAGGGCTGCAGTCCTGTGGCTGTGAGTGTAATTCACAGTGCGTTAGAAGATTTTGACGGCGTTAGCCCATACGACACACCATCACCGCATCGCATGGCTGCAGTCCCGTGAGTATATAGAACTGGCCGCAGTCTCGTACATAGAGTGGGTACTAGTAATATCGCAGTGCTATCGCTGCAGCCTCAGTTAGCCGCAGCAGGTACCGGACTTTGGCCTCGTTAGCCCACATGTTTCACAGTAGGGCTGCAGTCCTGTGACTGTGAGTGTAGTTCACAGTGCGTTAGAAGATTCTGACGGCGTTAGCCCACACGACACACCATCACCGCATCGCATGGCTGCAGTCCCGTGAGTATATAGAACTGGCCGCAGTCTCGTACATAGAGTGGGTACTAGTAATATCGCAGTGCTATCGCTGCAGCCTCAGTTAGCCGCAGCAGGTACCGGACTTTGGCCTCGTTAGCCCACATGTTTCACAGTAGGGCTGCAGTCCTGTGACTGTGAGTGTAGTTCACAGTCACAGGTCCTGTGACTCATTCATTCATGTGTCCTTAGTTTACAGCAGTGTCGGGAGCGTTACGACCAAAGATTCTGAAAGCTTTAACTCTCGCCGTGAGCCATCACCGCACTAAATACATACAGCTCCCGAAAGTATAAAGAGTAACCTTCGCAGTGTAAGCAGATGCGTTCAATGATTTTGATTGCATAAGTCTGCACTGCCCATAATATGACTGCAGACTTGTAAATAAGAATAGCACTAGTAACCTCGCAGTGCTATTGCTGTCACCTCAATAAGTCGCAGTAGGAACTAGATTTTGACTTTGTTAGCCGACGCGTTTCAAATCATAGCTGCAGTCCTGTGAATATAGAAAGTAGCACTTGGTTGCAGTCTCGTGAGTACTAGTAACTCAGAGTGCTGTGTCCTCAGTTAGTCGCTGTTCCGTGAGCGTCGCGATCTAAGATTTTGACTTCTTTAGCCCACACCTCTCACACCATGGCTGCAGTCTTGTGAGTACAACGTAGAGTAACACTTGGCTCCAGACCTGTGAGTACTAACAGTACTGCGTAATACATGTTCCGTTAATTTTGATAGTGTTATCACACGCAGCTCACCACCACACCACCGTGCCGTAAAGCTTTAATGCCGTGAGTATACCGTTATTATTGGCAAAGGAGCAACTCTTAAGAGGGCATAGTACCTACCTACTACTAGCGCCGCCATTCGTTTTATATGAATTAAAGACGTTTCTACATAAAAGGCACAGTCACGAACTCAATATAGATATTTTAGATTTTTGGGAGCTATTCAGGCATATATTAAAAGTATAGGAATAATCATAATCCAAATTATTGCTAAAAGTGGCCACTTTTGGCAATAATTCGGATTATGATTATTCCTATACATTTTATCTATTCCTAAATAGATCAAAAAATCTGAAATATCTATATTGAGTTCGTGACTGTGCTATTTTCTGTAGAAACGTCTTTAATTCACCATAATTAATAAAAAACGTATGGCGGCGCTAGTAGTAGGTACTGTGGCCCCTTAATGAATCCGGTTAGAGTAATTACGGAGGCAGTTGAATATGTGGACTCCATGCTGACCAGTAGCAAGTCCTGTTGATGAGGCTTAAAGACATGGGGACCTCCATTGTTGCCTTTTGTCCCATATCCTCCTGCGGGTTTTTTTTGAGACTAAAATAGCTCAATTTACCAAACCGCCTTTCGAAACCGGATTTGCTTTTGGGTGTTATAAAGTTTTTAGCATCAAGGAAGGTACACCAGGCAAATATCGCCTAGACATGTGAAAGCAGTCGAGTGTTATATCTGGGTGGTCATCCGAGACACTAGTCACCATTCATCGGATATCAGAGACTGAGTACAAAGGCCCATCTTGTCGAGATATGGAATCTGCGTCGAAGAGAAGCGGCAAGAAGGTCTTGCCTTGTAGTCTTGTTCTGCGAGATGATGTCTTCACGTCACACTGGTTTTAATTATTCTAACGCTCCTAGTTATCTGATAGACTCTAAAACAGTTACTTTGATATAGCAACTCAATACAATCATACAATGGTTCGATTCCTGGTTGAAACAGGCGATTATTTAAGTAAATATAATAATAATTTACTTAAATAATTTAATTAAATAATAAAGATTTTTATTTATTCCCATTTCTGCACCCTTCCCTTGCTAATTCCTTTCCCATATTTCCTATCTTAAGGTTTCCTGGAAGAGATTGCTTTATAGCAATAAGGCCGCCTACTTGTACATTTCTTGTTTCTTTTACATTTGTTTCTTTTGTTATATGTTTTTTGTGCAATAAAGAGTTTATTATTATTATTAATAATTATCTTCATGGCCGATGTCGGTCACGGCAACAAGTCTTCATTAGCTATGAGCTGGCATGATGAGCTCTAAAGTGGCTGATATAGATACCCTATTTAACAGACTTCGAAAAAGGAAGAGGTTCTATGTTTGATTGTATCTATTTAGTTTTTATGTATGTTCACCGATTACTCCGCCATTTGTGGATTTTAAAATTCTTTTTGTAATCGAAAGAGTATATTCCCGAGGTGGTCCTATTGTCATCCAGTGCTTACTCGTGGTACTACCGTTGGTGATATCGTTGGTACCATTGGTACCATATCATGATCTGATGATGGGGATGAAAATTGAGGGAAACCCTTAAATTTCATAGGCATGTCCAACGTCTTTTACGCTTCTGCTGAAGATATTCAGGTATTTCCATCTGGTAGTCATCATATCATGTCAAAGGGCACCATCTGATGAGATAAGAGTCACGATAGATTGATGAAAAATCCCAATCAGTTTTCGTATTTCACCAAAAAAATCTCCTGATTGAATTTCATCGGCAATCTCCTGAATAAAGCGCACTTTATTTTTCCACCACTCAGCCATAGCTGCGCGAGTAAGCCTTCTATTTCGATGTGTACTGTCCTTGAGCTTATCAGAATCAACCGCTTCGCTCCTCTTTCAAAGGCGCTGACGATGTTACTCCAATGCAGCGGTTAACAACTTTTCGTTTTGTTTTCCTTGTTGGTAAATGTTGGTACTTCGTATGTCTCAGTCATACATTACGTACTTGTTGTGTTAGATTTTTATGTACGTCCTCAAATTTTAGAGGTTATATAAGATAGATTTCTTCCCTGTGACTGACTGTCAATCAGTATATATTAAAAAAATACAGGATGTTAAACTTTTACAAATGGGCTTCCGGTTAAGATATGCGATGATTTCTGATTGATTTTAAAACTAAAATGAAATCTTTTAGTAAAATTTTCTATTTTCAGTATATTTAAAGTACTTTCCCTCTAGGTGGTATTGCTTTGGGACGCTCTGCATGTTTTTATAGTAATAATAAATAGAATTTAGGTGGGAAAGAGGATGTGATTGTCGCAAGCTGACAAATGACATTTTTATATATTTTTTCTACGAATCACTTGAGGAATAACAAGAGTGTGCCTTTTGTCTAGAGGTTAAGTCTAGAAATTGGTGACAACGGGTTATAATATGTGTGTCAACTAGAAACTGCAGTAAAAAGTGTAATTAACAACGATACCTAACCTTAAAATTTACATATTATTTACTATTGACAAGCAGTTTGACGTCAACTCTCTATGGAAAAAAATGTATGTATAGCTCATTCGCGATGTAATGGTACGTCTCTAAAAGTGTTTTCGTAGAATTTTCAAGGAGTTGTTAATTAAACAATTTATGGTTGATTGTTAAATATTAATTGAACCTTTATTGATTCTGTTGACAAAAAGCATTCTATTCGATTTTCACGTGTGGACACAAAATTTTAAGTGGCATACAGAAATCATGTTAAAGTATATTTTTCAATACAGTTGTCATGTTAAACATAAATATAACGTACTTTCAGATGCTATAATTACGATTCGGAGAGTAAATCTTCTATATAGTCATCTTTTTTTAGCGCGGTCGTGACTTTCTTTTACGAGCTCGATAATTACTTTTGCAGTTTAGTTTTAAAATAAGTCAATTTAAAAAGTTTAGTAGCGAGGAGTTTTCTAATATAGAACAAAATCGGATGGTTTTATACGAGGAAAACTGAATAACTCCGTAATAAGCATTAAATTCTCAAAAAAAAAAATCACACAGCAAATTGACATTTTTAGAAAATGGCATGTTTTTACAACTGGACATATTTTTTATAACGAAACTAGGCAATGCGTATACAGCCTATTCGATTTTTGATAAATGTTGGTGAAAATAATCAAAACTAGTAATTAAATATAATAAACAATCATTTAAAAACATATTTATTGATTTTTTTAATTCGTACTGGTTTGTTTATTACTACTATTTCCCACAACGGTATTAAAAAAACGTCGTGTGATACACTGGTATGTAAGTCTGTAACTCTTGACATTAAAAAACAGCTCGTTTGCAATAACTTATTTTCCACCCTTGTATTACAATATTCTATTAAGAAATGTCTGTAATTTCAGTAACAAATCACGCTACGTGTGTTAAGATTTTGATACTACAATAAAATACAGTTCTTAAAACAAATTTATGTTACCATTCTTATACATTTAGATTTATTACAAACTCAGAACGGACTTTGGTTTTTTTGCAACTTAGGCACAGAAAAGCCCTTAGCGATCTTTTTTTTTTATTTAAATGATCTGGATCTTTTGAATCCACCAACATTTTAAAACTTCCATAAAGTGGAATTTAACGAATACAAGCTTATACACTTTTAAACTTTCGCGTTGCATTTTAAATTACTAAAACTTTTACGGGATTAAAACGTCGGAGCCAAAATAAGGTACCAAACGCGTTTTAATCCCGTAAAAGTTTTAGTAATTTAGAATACAAGCTTCTTTATCCATTTTAATTTTGCACTGGCTTGCGAGCGTCGACAAATCCGTCCACACCGCGCGAGCAACTCAGACTGAGGAGCCTTTGAGGATCGGCAAAAACCGACAACTTACGGCTCGCGGTCGAGCGGCGCTCAGCCGAGGCAACGTGTGCCCGAGGCAGCCCAAACCATATCCACACCTGCCGAGGCATTCACTCGCGAGGCTGAATTGCGATCCGTGCTCGGTCGGTCTGGACGCGCGACTCATGTGTAACATGGTCCGTAAAAATATGTCAAGTAGAACAAAACGTAAAATGTATATTTTGTGTACATACAGCTGATTTGCTGGAGTTGCTCACCGGGACCCTACTGGCTGGAGACACTGCGGAGATAATATCTGCATCGAGAGCCGTATGGACTCTTGCGGCTAACAACCACAAGGTAATTAATGTTTTGTAACACAATTTACACATTAATATTGAAAGGTAAACTGTCCAAGTAATCATAAATGAAAAATGAATGAAGACCCGATGGTAAACGATAGAATTGTAAGAGATGTAACTGTGTACCTGAAAGGAAAGGTTCGGATTTGCTGATTACTACTCGAACAGAAAGAGTTACAATAGTGTGTAAAGCGACAAGGATATCGTGAACTTCAATGATGTTGACAGAATTCGGAGTGTAGAGCAGAGTTGCGTTCCGAGGCTCCGGGTAATGCAACCGAGTGTTTTTCACACTCGCTCCGAGGTTGAGAACGTGTCGGTTGCTATCTTTTTTTTTAGATTGTTTCTTGCCGATCAAAATCAAGCAAAGGGCAAAAAATTATTCATCCTTACTATGAAATTAACAGTAAATATCCATTTTTCTGCTTAAAAATAATTACAACACATAGAAATCACTATATTTCCCCTGTATTAGGCTTAAAAGAGTTCAAAGTAGTGTTATTTAATAAAATAATAAATAATTAGTGTATTTTTGACGTCGACTTTGACATAAAATCTGTCAGAGTATTTTTCACCCTACGCTCGAGTTGGTTGTTTGGTTGCATCACTCGAAGCTTCTGAACGGGCACAGAGTGTACTAACCGCCTGTCAGAGCGTTTTTTACCACGAGGCTCTGAATGGGTCGGTTGCTGTCAGAGTGCACTCGGAGTGCACTCGAGCGTAGGTTCTGAACGCGGTTCTCTATTTTGTCTCATAATTTTTTTATCCATAATCTAACGTGCCATAATGTTTTTTGACATAATCATCATATGTCCGAATGATAACCACCCCTAACTTAATTTCTCATAATATCGCTTGCCCGAAAACCGAAATCTCTAAATATAATATGACCAATTTTTTTTTTGCTATAAATATCACATTCTATAATATTTAAAATTCCTAAAAACCTTTTCTAAAAATAGTCATAAGTCCTAACGGAATATCTCATAATATAACGTGCCCTAAAATCGAAATACCACAAATATAAAGTTCTTTCATTATATGTATTACCAAATCCATGCATACGTTTAAAAACAGTCACTTGATGTAATGCAAGCAAGCATGTAGCATGCAAGCAAGCATGCAGCTTGCAAGCATGCAGCTTGCAAGCAAGCTTAAAGCATGCAAGCAAGCAGCATGCAGCATGCATGGCTTCTGTCACGGCTCCAGCGCTGCGGGGCTCCGGCGCTGCCACGCGACCTTATCGTCGCAGATGGTTTTCGCCCACCACCGCAGCTTCGGCTTGCTTCGGCCACCCTCAGCCGCGGCGGCGGTCGTTAAAACCACCTGCTGCTCAGCTCGCGGGCCGCCTCGCCCCTCCGCGCCTACGCGGGTTTAAATAACACTCTAGGGGTAGGGCAGACAAGACTACGTGGTGTCGGTTTTACAGCGATATATTTCTGTCACCGAATTTGAAAACATAACGGTTGTTAAGGTTCATAAGACAACATTTTAATTAAATTTGTTATTATTGATAGTAAGTCTAAGCTTTATGATATTGATAACATAACCAAGATAAATCAACTTTTAAACATGTTTTAGGACTAACAAAATTAATAACTTGCAAAATTCTTTAGCAAACATGACAAAAAATTATTACAATGCTCAAAATGAAAATAATAATAATAATAATAATTTAATGAAGACAGATATCAGGCCTTACTGGACAAACACTCCTTAAGTTCCACTAACGATAGCTTAACATTGGATAGCCAAATAATTTATAATGTTGTACCTGATCATGCGTGTCCTGCTCTCAACATGGTATCTCAGCCACCAGCAGCTGACTATGCACAGTTACTACAGACTTCAGTGGTCACAAGTGACAATATTGTTATGTTTAGTGATGACATTGGCATAGGTATGGGCCAACTTCTAACAAACATGGGACATTCAATAATGAACTATTGCATGCCTGGTGCTTCGTACTGCGACATACTAAAAAAAGTGATCGAATGTGAATTTAACCAGCCTACTACATTGTTGTTATTTATTGCAAATAGAGGTAATATGAACAAAAAAGTCCTGACTCATTATTTAAATAAATTAAATAATTTAAATAAATTAAATAATTTAAATGTACAAAAAAATATTTTGTTCACATTACCTTATTACAACAACTTGTCACAAGAGGAAAATAGTGTAAGATATAAATTGAATTTAAAGTTAAGTACCTTATGTCATAATAATAAATTTCATTTAATTGACATCAATAATTATGTAAATAGATTGTATTTGACTAAAGATAATAGATATTGTCTATCAAATTATTATAAGAGACGAATAGCAAAATCGCTATCATATTATTTTTATATCTCAGCCAAGAACTTGGCTACAAAGATTGCTCCTATTGAGCAACGTAGAAGTAGGATGACTGTCAGTAATATTACTGATGTATTAGTTAGTAAGTCTTTAAATTAGGTATTGAGACAATAGAGAAATCCTCTTGCATAATGTTAAATAAAGAACAAAATGAAAATTGTTTATTAGATAATGTACTGGAAGACCCATTTGAATATAATAAACATGTAAATTTTATCAACCTGGTGCACCAGAACATGCAAGGAATGATGGGCAAAGATCTGGAAGTTGAGTTATTCATGAACAGTAGTAAAGTAGACATTTTTTGTATAACCGAACATTGGCTTAAAAGCTACCAGTTCATGTTTAATTTTAGCAACCACCAGGTTGGTAGTTCGTTTAGTCGAGAAAATGCAATTCGCGGTGGCTCATTAATGAAATAAAAAGCTTAAATATAAAGATCGTAAAGATATTGTGAACCTCTCAGTTGAACGAACAATAGAAATTGCCTGTGTAGAGTTGGACCAGATTATTGTAGTGAGCGTATACAGGCCTCCTTCGGGATTGTATGACCACTTTGAAAATATAATGGATGAAGTTTTAAATAAAGTCTGTAAGCAAGGCAAACAAATATTAGTCTGTGGAGATTTTAATATTAACTTATTAGAAAACTCTAGTTTATGTATGAGAATTAAAAATTTGTCTCAGTCATATAATCTTAAAAACTTATTTCTGGAGCCAACACGAATTACTGAGTTTTTTGCCACATGCATTGATAATATTTATACTGACATAGAACCATTAGCACAAAATGTTTTTAATAACTTAGAATCTGACCACTCTGGTCAATTTGTTACTATACCTTACTTATGGCGAAAAAGAATATCACTGTTGTACCAAAGACTGCTGGCCGCTTGGAGCGTTTCAATAATAATCTTGGTATTAATTTAGAGTATATTGAAAATGACGAAAACCCAAATAAATTGTATGAAAACTTTTTTAACACATTTTGTTGTGAATTTAAAAATATCTTTGTTCCAAAAACCATCTCAGTCAATGGTAGATTAGCTTTTAGTGAATGGGCCACACCAGGTATTCACAAAAGCAGAATAAAACTTTATGAACTTTACAATGAGCGTTCATTAAATACTAGTGATCAATTTAAATTGTATGTAAAAACTTATTCCAAAGTATTTAAAAAAGTTTGTAAATTTGCAAAGTCCAATTATTTAAGCTCTAAAATAAAAAATAGTAGTGACAAAATTAAAACGACATGGAACATTATTAATAATGAAACCGGAAGAGTAAAAACTAATAACAACAATTTTTGTTTAAATATAGAAAATAAGAAAGTTACAGTAGATATTGAGGTAGCTACAGAATTTGAAAAATTCTTTACTGACATTCCAGTCTCAATCACAAAATCTTTGGATTCCTCCCCCACTGTAGCCGAATCTATTCTAAAAGATCATGTTAAAACTTGTGATGATAAATTTAAATTTGCCCATATTTGTGCAAATGATTTAATAAAGTCATTTAAAACGCTGAATAAAAAGAAAACCGTGGATCTGTGGAGCAACTCTGTAGATGTTTCCCAATCTGTAATAGAAACAATAGCTCCAATACTTGCTAGTATTTTTAATGATTGCATTGACTGTGGTGTGTTTCCTGATCTAATGAAACTGTGTAAAATTATTCCATTACACAAATCTGGTAGCACATCAGACCCCAATAATTTTAGACCTATCTCTGTGCTACCTACTTTTAGCAAAATCTTTGAAAAAATAATGTTGGAACAAATGCAAAGCTTTTTTAACAGAAATAATCTTCTACACTGTAAACAATTTGGTTTTAGAAAGGGTCGCTCAACAACTGATGCTGGTGTTGAGTTAATACAAAATATATATGAGGCCTGGGAGGACTCACATGATGCGCTGGGCGTTTTTTGTGACTTGTCCAAAGCATTTGATTGCGTTCATCATGACACCCTGATCAGGAAATTACACTACTATGGATTTCGCGACACTGTTCTGGATCTACTCGTCTCCTATTTGACTGAGAGGATTCAGAAAGTAGACGTCAACGGGGAGAGGTCCCAGGGCGCCTCGGTTAAAATGGAAGTTCCGCAGGGTTCAATTCTTGGTCCTTTTCTATTTTTAATATATATAAATGACTTGCCTGCTTTTGTACAAGACAGGCATGAGATTGTATTATTTGCAGATGATACTTCACTTATGTTTAAAATTAAAAGACGATTGCAAATTTATGACGATGTAAATAGTTCTATCTCAAGAATAGTTTACTGGTTTAATGCGAATAACTTGTGCCTCAATGAAGGGAAAACTAAATGTATAAAATTTGTTTTACCCAATGTTAAAGAGGTTCACACCGCTGTTAACATAAAGCATAAAAATGTGGACCTTGTGGATACCGTAGTATTTCTTGGTATTACGTTAGATTCAAAGCTTCAGTGGGGCCCACATATTGATAAATTGTCGAAGAGACTTAGTTCTGCAGCCTACGCTGTATGGAAAATACGTCAGCTGACTGATGTTGATACAGCAAGACTTGTATACTTTGCCTATTTTCATAGTGTGATGTCGTATGGCATTTTGCTGTAGGGAAATGCTGCCGACATTCAGACTGTTTTTGTGCTGCAAAAAAGGGCTATTCGTGCTATTTATAACCTTAAAATAAGAGACTCTTTGAGAGAAAAATTTAAAGAAATTGGTATTATGACCGTCGCGTCGCAATATATTTACGAGAATATAGTATATATTCATAAAAATATACATTCGTTTTGTAAAAACAGTGATATTCATTCAGTAAATGCTAGGCAAAAGAATATGTTAGCGTTACCAAATACTAGGCTTAAAAAAATTAATAATTCTTTCAAAGGCCTTTGTGTACGTTTCTACAATAAAATCCCAAATAATATTAAAGCACTTAACTTGAATAAATTTAAAGTCACTATCAAGGGCGCACTTATGAAAAAAGCATATTATAAAGTGTCTGATTATATGACAGATAAAACTGCTTGGGATTGACAAAAAATGTGATAATTGACCACAGATCTAAATCTGTGTAATTGACGTTCAAAGGGTGTTAACACTTTGTGATAATGGGATAAATTTCATTCGAGTAACTGTTCCACTCACACCGACAGGCATTTCTATATTATTAAAAAAAAATGTTTGTGAAATATAATATTGTAATGTTGGCATTTTAAAAGAGGAGACAAAAAAAATACAAGACCTTCCGAGTTTCTTGCCTGTTCTTCTCGAGAAGGCTCTCCCAATTTCCGAACAGGTGTAGAGTCAATTTTTTTTTCATTTGACTTGTATTTGCACACATCTTAATAATGGTTGGGGTGTGTGCACATACAAGGATTAAATAATTTAGTTAATTAGATTCTTGGTTGAAGATTTTTATGTTTTTTTTGACGCCAATAAGTGCCTGTAAAGGTCTATATTGAATAAAGACTTTTGAGTTTGAGTTTGAGTTTAATATAAACCATCATTCGGACTAACAATATTATACAATATAACACTAAGGACATGTGACTTTATAGCAAGTAAAATTAGGATATATTATTATTATAGCACCCGATATTATGACACAAAAGCATTAGAACTAAGTACGATTAGGTAATATACAATTTCGTATACCCGAACATTATGGAAAGTGATGATTATTGCAAGCGTTTTCAGGATTATGATTTTCGGACGATCGATATTCGGAGAAGAAAGGGACTACCTCTGAACGCAGCTCTGTACCGATGCGAGCAAATTGATATTTCTCAATATGGTGGCTGTAATTCTCCGATGTAGCCACCGACCACAATATTATTCATGTCGCATTGCAGATATGATATGAACATATTGTGAATGTGATAGCATAATCCCTACTAATTGAATCCTCTCATAGAAACAAATCTACCGCTTGTTCCAGATTGGTATTCACTCAATCAAAATGAAAATAATCTCGTAAGTAAAAAAGGTCCAACCTCTTTATTCTTGTCTTCTAGGCGAAACTTCTTCTGCGCAGTGCGGGCGTGACGTCCGCCGTACAGTCGGCGCTGCAGCGGTTCCAACGCCCTACCAATGACCCGTCTTCACAGCGGGCGCTGCAACTGTTAACCTACACGAACACCGTGCTCCAGATCACATGACCCGAGAATCGGACACTTTTCGTGTGTAATTTACAATATCCACGTGTTTATTAAACTTAACATGACTAAAGCAAACCAGCAGTGTACGGAGTTCGCGATAGCAAAATTTGTCGATAAACTAGATAAAGACAAGAGTGGTTACACGGATCTTAGATGATGTATAAAGGCTAAAATCCATATTGAAATTATACTATAGTACATGACTACTTTGAATTTAGCGTTCAGTGCTGTGAATGATCGGTAAAATTTTTGCGATTGAAGAGATCCATGCTTAATTGCACCACAGGAATGACATTTTTTTTGTAAACAAATTAATTTTATTGCGATTCTTATATTCCAAGTGGTCGCTATTGTTATGTATTGCGTATAATATTTCAGTTTGCCGAAAATTTGTATTTAAAATTCGGATTTTACTATTGAAAATCGTAAATGAAAGGAAGTACACATTTGACGCTTCACTTATAAATCTATAGATAATCCCAAATTAAATCTTGTGGCAGGTTGTGTATCAAGTCATTTTCATGCTCCTTAAAGTTAAGATCAGAAAATATTATCGAGCGAACAATTGATTGCTAGTATTCTATCAAAGGTTTATAAGAGTATGTTCGGGTTAAAACGATGTGTTAGGAATTTTGAAAGAAGATCAGTTTTATTTTTCTAATGCTAATACTTTCTTGGGTTTTGTATATTTCAATGAAATATACACGGTTATTTTTTTATCACCCTGGAAAATTTAAGGGACGCTTCACGACATGGTATTAGAATGATTTAAATATAAATAAAAAAAATAACCCCCACTGTTTATGAAATGTTCATGTATATAAATGAATTAAAGTATGTTGATTCAAAATATTTTTTTTCTCAAAATTAAATGATCAATCACATTTACTGTGCGAGCACATGAATTAATTTATATGCAATGTTAATTACTGCTAAAATTTATTACATACTAGCGATCCGCCCGCGTGGATAATTTATATTAAACTATTACCCGTGCGAAGCCAGGGCGGGTCGCTAATTATACATATAAACCTTCCTCTTGAATCACTCTATCCATTGCTGAAAACTGCATTAAAATCCGTAGATCTAAGCGAACAAACAGCGGAAGCTTTTATACTATTACATATTATAACATATTTTCAAAATCGCCACAGCATCTTTTTAACCAGCTCAGAGTATTTCTATAGATACTTTTGTTGATTATCAGAAAAAAAACAAACAATTGATTTTTTTGATAAAAATAATTATTAAGATTTTTATGAGGTTTTTAACAAAATTTGAAGAAACCGTTACATTTAATAATACTTAACATTTAATCATACTACAAGATACGACGTACAATACAAGTTTAAAAATATCAAAGGGTTTTCATAGAGCCATTGAAAGATTAGCGTGGTAAATGTACTTCGCAAATAGTTTGTTTATTTAATATTTACTCTGCACTAAGAGGCGCGAGATGGAAAGTTTTGCATCACTATTTAACTAAGCTTTGTAAAAATCTCAAACCCAACGAAGTGCTCAAACGCAAACACAATAAATAATTCAGACATTGCGCTAATCCAGTATTTTTCCTTCGACCGCAATTTTTATCATTGCTGTGTCTAGCCAGCTTGTCGCTATATAAACACTTGTTTTATGTAATTAACCGTATAAACGCCGGGACCAATATTGATAGACAATGTAGACTTTTTTGTGGGAAAGAATTCCGCTTGCAGTGATATCCATGCTGCATTTTTTCTGTAATATGTTCGATCACTGATAAAAAATAACTACAACTGCTCGCTCAGTCTTACAGAGAAATGGCGGCATTTTTTTCTGCGGAACGACTGTGGAAAAATTGGCGTGTGGCTTTTGTACAGTTTTGCCGCCGCATCTACCTCAATGCAAATTGAAACTTCCACACATGCATTAAAGATGAATTTAGTAAGCTGTCCTCAAAAAGTTACTGGCAGGTATGACGAGATTCCAATTGCGGGAAAAGGTGTACAGAATTGGCAAAGTTACACCAATTTTGGTTTAAGTAGTCATAAATTTAAATAAACTAATAATAACTTGAAACAATGAATATACCTACCTACAAATAGAATTAAATGACATTAATGAAGAGTAAATAAGATTTTACAGATTTCTTGGTGATGAAAGTATTTCTATTGATAATAATTAAAGTACTACTTCCTGGATGTAGGAAGTCCTACTTCCTTTTTAAAATGCCGCAGAGTCCGTTTAAAAACTGTAGAACACGTGTACGCATTAGGCTGTCAGAGCAATCGATGCAACTAAATTGAAAGTGCACACTCAAAAATTGACCATATTTGGTGATGACGTTCTGTGGTTACAATACACACAATCAAGTGTGTCTTGTTTTACTTTTTATCAGCGATCAAATGATGTGAATGTTAAAGCTAAATTGAATACAATTAAATTATAAATAAAGTGTGCGATTTAAATTATGAGTGTTTTATTCGCAGATATAAGTGAAAAGTTATATTGGTGGGTATTACATTTAATGACACTGTTATATCAGTACACGGTTTTTTAACTACTTATCCGCTTTTTTTATTGCATATAGATTTATGCTTGACCTAAAATCACTTAGTTTGGTGGTAAGTGAACTGAATCTATGATGACGCGAGCTTACTTAGTATATGCCCATTAAGCCTTTTTATAAAGAGACTCAGATTATAATGTTCTGGAAACACCGAGGAAGGTAATGAATTCCATTCATAAGCGACACGCTTAAGAAAAAGAATTGCCGAAACGTTAACGAGTACGGCAAAGTGAAGTTCACAATATAGAGATGAATCTCCTGAAAAGTAGTGGAGCAGGCGGTATAAGATTTGCTTCTGAGCGCACTCTCTTTTATCCTATAAATATTGACAGACACCACTTTACGCCGGTGCTGGAGCTCGACGTGTGAACAATTTTCTACTAATCTCAGGGCACGACGTTTGACTGAGTCCATAGCAGACAATTGGCACTGGCAGAGCCGTCCCCGAAAGGTGGGAACAGTACGTACTCCATTCACGTTCGAATTTGGGCTTAGTAAAACTGAAAAAAAAAACTTCCGGTGTGATATTTCACAATGCTTTTTTGCAGCAAGCTTCGCCTTTGACTTTATATATTTGCCGATATAAGAGGTGGACACATACTTCGAATATTAATACTATCTGTTATTGGTACCGATTTAGTCTAGAAACTAGCAGCCAATTGGAATGGGGTCCTGTTGATGTTACTAAATAAAGCGTTGTGATGTGTGAATAAAACAGACCCTGAGGAACGCCTGCGATGATGCTGAAAATATCTGGACTCTCAACAAATAACAGCTATGCGTAAATCTGCAATCCAAGTTGGCGGGTGAGAAAGTATGTAGTGTGATGTATGTTTGTTGATCAGGCCGTCTAGCTTTGGACACGTCCAACGAAATTGCAATAGGCCTAGAAATTCGTAGCGTGCGGTAGAAATTTTCCGATGGAACGGCCACGACGAAAGCCGTATTGACAATCGCTAAGAAAGCTCATTATCATCCAGGTGGCTAAGAAGGCGATGAGGCGGATGTTTAGTACACGTTCCTTATTAATCTCGCAGAGTATTAGGAGGAGATAGCGATAGGTTTGTAGTTCTATGGGTCAGAACGGCGGCCATTCTTAGGTAATATACTGGTTGTGCATTCGTCCCATTTCCAATACTTCGGAATCTTTTCTTTCCCGAAAGAAAGACGGCACAAATGCGTGAAAACCAGAGACTACTCGACCTGGTTACGCATGAGACCCCTTAGACAAAAGCCACACGCAAATTTTTCCGCAGTCGTTCGGCAGAAAAATGTATGGAAATGACATTAGCATGTGACAACTCACGATATTTTTTCCGCAGCTAATGTCATCTCCATACATGTTTTCTGCGGAACGACTGCGGTAAAATTAGCGTGTGGCTTTTGTGTAAGGGGTCAACAGATACCTTTCGGAATCCGAAAGGTATTTCTGTTCTCCGAACTAAATTCGCGTTTTTCATGGTCCTTGAATTTTTAATTGATGAAGTAATGTTCAAAGTCTTTTGCTGTTTGTCATTCTTGAAAAAAATGTCTGAGTTTTGGATTAAAAAGGTGGTCCTTTATTATTGTCAAGTTCGTGCCGAAGCGCGGGATGATCCGAGCGGGCGGGTAATGGGAGCAAAAGTAGTGGACAGAACTTATACTCCGCAGGTACACAGCTGAAAAAAACATATACCTCAATGTTGATACTGATACATACTTCCTGTATTTGTTTTTTTTTCTGAATCGGACAAACTAATATCGAAAGAGCTGGGTAGCGGGGCGTTTTTTTGACACCTCTTCAAAAAGGTATAATAGGAATATGATTCAGGAATATGATGACAGGAAAATTTTATTTTAAAAGGTAGGTTTTGATTATAAAAACCAGAGATTTAAATCTCTGATAAAAACGGAATTAATGTTGTTCGTCAAATATGTTGCGGCGTTTTGGCCCGTCCGGTGACACCCTATGGCCTAGTTCAGGCCCCATGCTATCAATAAAAAATACCTCACTGGTAATTTTTGCAGAATCAGTGATTTTAGACATACCTTGTCCGACAAAATTTTTGGGTTACTTTGACTGTCTAACGTCCCAAAGAAGGGGGATACTGCAAAAAAAAAGCCTCGCCGCCCAGCTCTCGTTATTAGAAGTTTGTCGGACTATTAATGCCCGTGGTTTGTGTTTTTGGCTCCGCGCTTATAAAAAACGTTTTTGAAAAAAGCTGAAATGCGTCCTGAGAAACATTACACAATATTTTCATTTCTTATGGTTATACTTATTATTACAACGTTAGCATTATTCGGCTTCCCTAATGCACCATTTGTTAAATTATATAACCTCTAAAAAATAAAATAATGATTATCTATATTCTTCCTGTTTGCGTCGCTCTCACACACATATTTAATCCGATGACATCTGGTTGGCCATGGAAAATAAGTCCCTGACTTTGCTATTGCTTTTAGATTTCAGTAACGCTTTTAACTCGGTTGATTTCGATATTCTCCTTGGTATTCTCCGTTCGCTCAATTTATCACCCAAAGCCGTTAGCTGGTTCGATTCCTACCTCCGTGACCGATCCCAATGCATCAAAATTAATGAAGATCTCTCTGACTGGTGTAAACTGTCAGCTGGTGTCCCATAGGGAGGGAATCATTTCACCGCTTCTTTTCTCCTGTTTCATCAACACAGTTACTAAGGTGATTTCATCTCACTATCATCCCTTATCA
This sequence comes from Schoenobius gigantellus, assembly GCA_963935595.1. Lineage (NCBI taxonomy): Eukaryota > Metazoa > Arthropoda > Insecta > Lepidoptera > Crambidae > Schoenobius > Schoenobius gigantellus. Next base: position 26,370,445 of record OZ012547.1, on the reverse strand, counting down.
TTAATTCTTCCAATTTTGGATTACGCTGATGCATGTTATTTGGATATTACAGAGGAATTATTAAATAAGCTTGAAAGACTTCAAAACTTCTGTATTCGTTTTATTTTTGGGTTGCGTAAGTATGATCATATCTCCAAATTTCGTACACAACTCAAGTGACTTCCTATCCGACTTCGTAGAAACTCTCGTATTCTCTTTCTTCTTTTTAATACCATACACAACCCTACATATCCACCTTATCTTCGTGAGCGCCTTGAGTATGCTCGTTCCCCTCATACGCTCTGTAGACCTCATTTACGCACACTCCTAAACTATCTGTCACAAATATAAATCCGTTTATCCTGGTTATCCATAAGAACTTATAATATTCTTGGTATATATTTAATATATATTTATACGTTATAATATTTAGGTATATATGAAGTTTATTTCATTTCTAGTTTTTTTATGTTGTACGCGGATATCTTATATCTATGCACTTCTTCCATTGCGGGTGAGTTGGCAGAGATTTCTATTAGAAATAAGCTCACCTTTTGTAATGTCTCTACTTAGTAATTTTCTATATTTTTAGTGTACAAAAAATTATTAAATAAATAAGAACAGTATTTGTTGCTCTTGTTGGAAAGAGTGGGGGAATGTGGTAGGTACTGATGCAGATGTTTGAAAACTGGGCGCTTTAAAAAGTTCTGGCATTAATAGTCAAGTTTAGTTTATTTTTTATTTATTTTTATTAATATCTAAAAAAAATAAAAATTTTTGGGCTCCTATAGCTTGTATTTTCCACACGAGTGTGAGAAGGTAGAAATGGGAGCAATTGACTTTAAAAAAAATCTTAATATAAAATTTAATCAAAATTTCTTTATTCAAATACGACTTGATAGAATGCTCTTTTGAATCGTCCAAATTAATTGAAGTCTGTATTCTGTATGTAGATACGTTGGAACGACATTATACTGTAATAATAATCAAATTATTTATTGATTTACTTAATAAATTTACATACTCAGTAAATCTACCTACTTATATTCTATACTAATATTATAATTGTACTCGTACCTAGGCAACAATTTCTACCCAACGTCGATACATTCTCGTCTGCATGAGACTTTTCGTTAGACCTCTGATGATGATATTCTTACATGACGTGTCAATTCTAGACATCAAAAGAGCTATTTAATGACGTCGAACGTGTCGATTCCGGATTCCGCATACATTTCAGAAGCACTACAGCTCATTAGATGTTTGAAGATGTTATTGTAGTGTACTTACCTACTCCTATGCTACTGTATAATCGGTCCACAATTGACACCTGTAAAAAGACTGGCAAAAAGACCTAAACAAAGTCACTTCATTTCACTTTTTGCAAAAATGGCAATCGGTCGCAAGCACAACCATTTGTGCCAGACTCAAGTTTTGGATAAAATACTTACTGCTTTTCGAGATTACTTTTTAAAATTGGACATCACAATAACATAACAACAAGTATACAAATTAAAACTTAGTATGGCTACAGTTTAATATTAAGGGGTGGATATATATTTACATAGTAATTTAATAATAGGGAAGTTTAGGATACAAAGTAAGGATTTAACATTTATAGGTCTAGGGATGGAATGGGGTAAAATATCATACAATGATCTTGAATTTAGGGAACAATTAAAAATATCGTTTAGGCGCTCTGTGACAACTTCTTGTAATGTCCCCTTCTGAATATGACTAATTCTGTTTTTGACCACTTCTTGTTACGCCCACTTCTAGTAATGCCCGCTTCTAGTTTTGACCATTTCGTGTTAAGACTATAAGTACAGTGTGAACAAAAAATAATTCGAGATACCAGACTTATTTTTATTAATAGAAAATTTTAACATTATAATTTTTTTAACAAAAACATAAGTAGTAATCATTCAATATGTGTGTCGCAATTTATAATATATTTTTTTTTTAGGAAATCATTTTCCGAAATCTCGTTCTGTTCAAGTTTTTCTAAACAATTTTTCAACTCTTTATCTAATTTTATATCTACAGGCCAGCCCTTCGATTTTTTTTTGGAGTAATAAAGTAGCTTCTTTTTATTATTACGGTCGTAATGTATTGCTTCCTTCTTTAAACTGGCTACGAATGCGAAAAATGCGTAAAATGCGCAATGCATTAAACTGACAGGAAAAAGTCAATTAAAATTAAATGTCATTATTAGTGGGCCAGCATACCAAAGAAATTTTTGCTCTCACTGTACTTGTAATAGTCGTAACACGAAGTGGTCAAAAACAGAAGCGAACATTATTAGAAGTGGGCGGAACAAGAAGTGGTCAAAAACAGAATTAGTCATATCCAGAAGGGGACATTTCAAGAAGTTGTCACAGAGCGCCTAAACGAAAAATATATATGGTCTGTGGTTCCTTCCTCAGTGCCACAATCACATATTGGTGTATTATTATTATGGAGGTTTTACATTTATTTTGTGGAGGTGGAGCGGGTTACAAGCATGTCCAAGCCTCAATCTACTATAATGGAGATAGTGCGTTTGTCGGCAAATGTATACTAAACAAAGTCAGTTTCAGACGATGTCAGATGACGGTTAATGTATGCAAACGTCACACGATTAATGTATGTGGTTAATTCAAGGTACGACGAATATAATAGTCAAATAAAAGAAGGCGAACTGAACAAATTGTCTTTTATAAACCATATTCTCCCCTACTAATTCTACAAAATGTGAATGGGCAACTTGTAGTAAGCTGATGTGCTATTGTCTGAACAATATAATGTATTCACTGACTGCCATCAACTCATTTATTATTACTGCGTGAGGTATTACATAAAAGTAGTATCAGCTACCCGCATTTACTGTTTCAAATGATAGTCGTCGAGTGGAGTGCGATGTCAGTTTCGGCAGTTCCGTGGTATCCGTTGCCCCGTGATAAGGGAAGTTTGCAAGCACGGTGGCCAATAATTCGATGGGAAGTTTGCGTTACCCATTATCGCCGCAAAATGCGATAATGCGTCAGTGCGTCCGCGCGCCCCAGCCTGTCGTAGCCGCGTCTGATCAATAAGGAACGATGAGTCACTACCGGCTGTATTGCGACGAAGTGTAAAGTGTTGTGTTACGTCGCGAGTGATAAACATGTCTTCTCCACAGTTCAACTTTCCACCCGAAAGCTATTCGGCGGTGTACACAGATGGCAGTGCGAATGTGAGTACCGGTGAGTGGCGAGTGGCGTCGTTATCGTAACATGCGTGCGAGCAAGGTCGCGCGACGCGCACCGGTGCATTCAACTTATTGTTGAAATGCTCGGCGATCGGTAGGTAAAGATTCTGGGCAACTTCTTCACTGTGTCTGTTCATCGTAGGTGATCATTGATTAAGAGGACTGTGAAGTGCCAATACATGGCTCGAGTATGCACTTTCAAAAATGCAGTTTTTTGCACACCGCTTAGAGTTGAAAGTCCGAGACAACTGCCTACATTTCTTATTGAAATATTGTTTCGGGCGATTTTTTTTTTTACCTCCCTAAACCTTTACGAAATTAGACACTTTTGGTCTCATTAGATTCAGTATACCTTAATCTATGTTTGTACGTTTTGCTTTTTTTTGTAATTCAGTATAATTTAGTCAAAAAAGATAAAAATTCTCGAGGTAGTTTTTAAGTCTAAAATATAGATATTTAGATGCTAATAATTTATATTCTGAGCAATATTACTTCAAAATCAAAACGTACAAACCTAGATCTTCATTATATCTACAACATTTCCAAAAATTATGAAAATTGGACTATGTAAAGAGGGAGAAAAGCGTTATCGCTTTTTGTATGAAAATTTACAGCTTCCAATCCTCTTAAACAGTCATATTTGTTCCACGCAGTTTTTCTTTCAAAAGCTTTCAGTATTTAGTAAACTTGCTTAATTTGCTACCACTGAACTGAATCTACCTACCTGTGACTGAAATAAGTAGTTGACACTATTTAAAATCCAAATTTCACACAAAAATACTGTTATAAAGTGCACATGTGATACCGATTGCTATACTTGTAGGACGGACGGAGCACGCACAAAACTCCACATCTGCTTTGTTGTTAAAATGCCAAGGCTAACGCTCCGATATAATAATATAACTGACCGAATACAGAATAATGAATATTAACATCGAAACAGACATTGGTAATTGAAATAAATAGCATGATATGAAAATGAAACCAACCGCAATACTATGTAATAACAGAAAGCATATTACGGTAACGGCCTACATTGGTTTAATTCGAGAGTTTAGTTAAACAGATACTTACTGTAAATGTCAATGTAATTGTTAATACATAAAATACATAACATCAATAAAATAATCATTATGAATTGTTCTAGAATTACGTTAGAAATTATTAAAGGAATTGTTCTAGAACTACGTTAGAAATTATTAAAGGAATTGTTCTAGAATTACGATAGAAATTATTAAAGGATAGAGTAAAAGAACGTCGGTGGCGCTGTGGCCTCGGCACTGGACTGTGCCCCGAGTAGAATCGGGAGGCCCGCGAATCCCGCGATTGATCCTGCCATGTACCAATGGGTTTTTCGTTTCACGAATTTCGTCAGTCACATTTTAACTGACGCTCCTACGGTGAAGGAAAACATCGCGAGGAAACCTGCATATACCTGAGAAGTAATTCAAAGGGGTATGTGAAGTCAACAATCCGCACTGGGCCAGCATGGTTTGACTAAGGCCTAATCGCCTTTACTAGTTAGGGTAGGCTCGTGCCCCTCGGTGGGGACGTATATTATTATGAGTTGTGATGAGGGTAAAAAAATGCTAGAACCCGAGACTTAGATGCTAAAACACAAAAATATATTAGAAAGACCGAAGATGCGTTCTTTCTTGCATTAGTATTGGGTAATAGTTCTTACACTATTTACGTTATCCACAGTATTGCGTTTGACGATGATATTACACCTATCACTCTTGAGCCTTGATATCTGTTCATAAAGTATTTCAAAGACTGCATTTAACTTTGACAGGCAGTTCAGCTAGGCGAAACCAGCGAACAGAGCGATGTGTTTCCAGAAACAACTTCAGCCGCTGCCGCCAGCACCTCTTCACTTTTTCGTTGCTTTAATTGTGCTGTAAGTATAATTTAAAGAAATGAGTAGCCGCTGGCTTAATGGAAGTGAAATTTACCTGGAGTTCTAGACCACAGGGTCTCTGTAAAACGTTGTTTGAGAGTTTTTGGTGTGAATAGAACGAGCCAGGCGAAAATAATCCTTATAACTAACATGCTTTTTGCCTGGGCTTCGCCCACGTACCCGCGTTATTTCGTTTTTCCCGTGGAAATTCTATATTTTCCTACAATGAGAACGATCTATACTATGGAGCAGAAGTTTCAAAGAAATTCCCGTTCATATACTTATTAGTTAAATAACTTTAAATTTAAAAAAGGAAACTATGGCCAATTACACCAACCTTAGCTTAGGAAACCCCTAAGAAGTATGCTGTCATAAGGGTATCCTAAGCTAAGACAAGGTTGGTGAAATTGCCCATTAGACACCTTTAGGGGTAAAGACCAACCCGCACTGGGCCACCAACCCGCACCGGGCACCAAACCCGCACTGGGCCAGCGTGGTTTGACTAAGGCCTAAACACCTTAACTTAGGGTAGGATCGAGCCTCTCTCGGTGGGGACGTACTCGTTTATTAGCTATTATAGTGGTAAGGGTAAATTTAAAAAAATCTAACACATGTGAATTAATTTCCATTTATCACCCTAATATATGCGGTTAGCTTCAAAAATAAAACGGTTCTATTTATTTCTATACAAACTTCCATCCCCTGTTTCATCTCCGTAAGTGTTGAATTTTCAAACATCTGTTTATGACGGATGCTCACGTAGTAGAGACCACAGACTTACCTAGAATATGCTGGCGTACTATAGAGATACTGTCAGCTTAGTAAAACGTGACCAATTTTGATCTGCCAATTCGAATACTATGTGACTGAATTACAATATCCATGCAATAGCCAATGTGGATGATCTGTCATTCAAAATCGATTACAAAGTAGCTAAAAAAAAGTGCACTCTTTCATCTGTCTAAAATTTCATAAGACTACATTCTCGCTCGAACTGTCAGTTGGTCTATACGCTAGTATATTCTAAGTCTAATTGGGCGTCTACTAGTATAAAGAATATTTGGGCGTCAACTTTCAGCCTAACCCATAGAGTAAGTAAGGTAAACACACTGGTCTAACCCTTCAAAGTGGACTGAACGTGTAGGTAGACATTAATAGATGTCGGTCGCGCAGAGTGCATGAAACCCAGCAGATATTTATATTGTAAGTATGGATTAGGTAAAGTGTATATGTATATCTGCGAAGTAATTCAAAGGTGTATGTGAACAAATCCGCACTGGGCCAGCGTGGTTTGACTAAGGCCTAATCACCCTAACTAGTTAGGGTTGGCTCGTGCCCCTCGGTGGGGACGTATATGAGCTGTGATGATGTTGGATTAGGTATAACGGAAACTTAAAGCGAATAATAATTGGAATTTATTGTTGATCTCGCCACGTGTACATACGTACAGAAAGAGCTTTGTATTATGTTCATACAAAAATAAACACAATCGTAATATATTTGTTACAGTTTCGGAGTGGTATCAAAGCGATAAGGAAAGATAAAAATACATCTATAACTAAGGTAAGCTGAAGGCACACATCGTACATTACACAACTCCTCAAAACGTAGTTTATCATATAAATAATGTTTTAGAGTGTCTTATTAAAAAAAAGGTGACAATTCGTAACGTTTGTTTGTTTGTACATGTGTAAGAGTTAATCTTAAGTGACACACATAACTTCTAAGTGGTATTCAGGCACTTTAAAAGTGTGTACACTTTACTTTGGGATTTCCATTCAAATACGAGTTCATTGATTTACACAAAGGCCAGGGTAAAATATTTTTGTTCGACTGCGTCAATAATTAATTATGGCGATCTGGGTGGCACAGAGAAAGATGCGAAAGCTTAAGTTAGACATATTTTTAGTATGATATAAGATACTTGGTAATAATTTAGTAGTCAGTATCGGTATGTGATGTCGGGACGTGATTTACCTATGTAATTTAACAAGGTAGGTATATTCACTTTGCTGCTCTACGGTTATAGGTAAATTCTTAAATATGCTTTTTATGTAGACTATTCCTTCTGTTGATCATATGTTCAGATACTTTGTCTGTATCTGAAAATTGTGTACAATATTATAGAATCCGTTTTTGGTAACACTTTGTAATGGGAACCATTGTAGTAATAGAATTCTATCATTTTCGATTACATGCATTTGGATATTTTCTTTAAGTTGGCGTGTTTATCTGTAAGGTATTGTATTCATACATAAGCAACATCGTAATATTTTTTCCAACACGTAAAGTGGAAATATTTACACCGGCTTTAGATACATAAAGCAGCTCATAAAACACGTGTGTGTTAAAGTTGAAGCACGCATCACAAAGGCCAGCAATGCTGAACTTGCCGGACGAGGCAGTTATGTCTTATATTTTTTAAAAGCTGGAGGTACCTAATATAAATGACATCGACGAACTACATGATTTTTCAAACGACTTTTTTCATGCCATTATTTAGTTTTGTCTACAAATTAACAATGATTTGTGTTATTTATTCCAAAAATTCAGTTTATTTGGTGTTTTTCCTCACAAGTGTGTTGAAAAACGTCGTACGATATACGTGCGTATATTGGTTATACACATCACTCGGCTCTATAACGCCCTCGCCTTCGGCTTGGGCTGAAATTCCGCCTCGTGAGTTATAACCAACATACCGCACTTATATCGTAATGTACTATATTACCTTACTGGCATTTGTTAAAACTTAAGAATTTGCATCTTGGTTCACGTTTGTTCGCATTAGATGCAGAAAGTCACGCAAATTCGACACCCGCTTGACTGGCACATATTGCACACATCTAGTGATATAACCCTTGATCGAGTTTCCTAGTAGTCGAATGTCATAATACACTTGGCCATAAACGCGAACGTTGACCTATATTATTTTTCGCAAGTTTATTGCAATGAGTCCGTTCCTATCATTTTATGGTGCAATAAAGCTTGTATAATTAGAAATTTGCATACATTTAAGCGTGTAAATAAAACACATTTCCAGCAGCTGGATTAAATATATTATCTCCAACACTACAGATAATATCCTACAACACCATAGTAGTAGATACCTATTTGTATTTTATTAGTGTCTGCAATATGTCTATAGTATTTCTTATTACTTCTCTTACTTTATTTTCCAACCCGTCAATAGTTAAAATAAGCTTTACATATTGGATGGTAAATATTGCTGCTTTGGCAATAAGAGCGCCTTTTATTTGTATTTTCTTGAAATATTCTTGTATTAAATTAATCAATTCATTTATTCAAGTTTCGCCAAGAATGAACATGTAAGTTTTAAAATAACTTTCATGGGTTTAGTTGTAGTAGGTTCTATAATATTAGGTATATTATCTTTGATGTTATTCATTAGGCTTCACTGAGGGTCGTTTGAGAAAAAAGCATATTTTAAAAATTTTAAGGGGTTAAAATGCTTTGAATGAAAATTACAGAAAATTAAATTATACGTCATCGAGTCTTTTTATACCTATTTCACGTTACTGAATGAATATCATCTTAACTTTGCTTGGGGCAAGGGGGTAAGTCCAAACTTAAATTAATACATTTTATAAAATTCAATTTTGATCGATAAATTTAGGTGAAGCTTACTTTTCATAATTTTGTTCCTGTCTTGCCCTCTCGTTAGGTGGACGCCTGGCTGTATCAAACGTTTCCTGTTGTAAATAAAAAGAGAAGACAATAACCTCAGACGATTTAACATTCTATTTTTTTTCCAGGTATATAAATTACAGAGTATGTTAGTTTATTTATCATTTTTACGACGCCATTATTAGTCATTCCCACAGGAAATTAAAGCATATCTACTTTGATTACAGTTGACGCTGCAAACGGTATTATTGTGATAAACGTGAACTGAAGCCGCCAGTAACATTTATTATTTTGACCCAATGATGCTAGAGAAAATTTTTTTATTTTAAAATCAACATCATTGATTTGAGCCATCGAGATGACACATATTATCATACTATTGCTACGAGTATATTTTCGCTCCATTTGGAGGCGCACTTTAAGCAACCGCTTTTCAATGAGTGGTTTATTTTAGTACTCATCGTCTTTAGGTGCTTACGAATTTTGTGTTTTTTTTTCTTTGTTGAAATAAGTGGGATTTCCCAAGTAAATGTTAGACTTATTAATATTTATAAGTGTAATGCTAATGAGCATTGTATGGAAATGATTAAAAGAGCATCTAGCTAGGCGTTTCGTTTTACAGATCGTTGACTGGTGTTTGTTATTCTTTATTCATTCAAGAAAATATAACATTATTATGAATTAGGCAGTCTGCGTTGATTTTGTAGTCTCAAATGAAATGAAAGCAAAATTATTATAATTAGGGATGTAAACATATGTCTCGGTCTAAACTTATCAAATAGTCTCGGTCTGAGTGCGTCTCAAATTGCGGCATCTTCCTATATGATTTTCTGAAAAAGAACTGTCTCATGCAAGAGTGTTTTACCATCGGCACTGTAATTTAAAAAAAAGGACAAAAGAAGTTTCGTAACTTTCTCCCAATTAGTACTAAATCAGCATTAGCACAATCACTTTTACTTTCACTGCTCGACTATGCTGATTGTGCCTGGGTGGATCTGTCTGAAGAACTTCTCGACAAGCTGGATGGAGCGTCTGCAAAATGTGGCCATTAGATTTATTTTTAATCTAAGAAAATTTGACCATGTTTCTTACTATCGTTCTCAACTCAAATGGCTCCGAATTCGACAGCGTAGAGACTTACATGTCTTGTCACTCCTTTACAATATTTTGTTCCATCCAATGTCTCCACCTTATCTTAAGTCTTATTTCTCTTTTCGGTCCCATTCTTCGAGTCGTACTTTGCGATCTAATTACATTTTATCCCTTGACATCCCGCCTCGGTCAACTCAGTTTTTGACATACTCGTTTCCTTCTCAAGCCGTCCGGCTATGGAATTCTCTCCCTGAGAGTATTCAGAGAGCGCGTACGCTAGATTCTTTCAAATCCCTAGTTCGTAGTCACTTCCTATCTACAATTCCTTAGCCACTATATTGTTAGATATGTAATTTCCTTCCCTATGACACAAACGATTTTTATTTATTCCCATTTCTGCACCCTTCCCTTGCTAATTCCTTTCCCATATTTCCTATCTTAAGGTTGCCTGGAAGAGATTGCTTTATAGCAATAAGGCCGCCTACTTGTACATTTCTTGTTTTTTTTACATTTGTTTCTTTTGTTATATGTTTTTTGTGCAATAAAGAGTTTATTATTATTATCCATTTATTTAAAAATATTCTTAAATTTAAGTTTTTTACAATAATTATATCTATATAAAACAAAATATTATAAAAAACTTAAACCTAGTATGCCGCCAACAGCGAGGCAAGGCCCAAGCTGCCGGTGGTTAGGGCTGCAGAGAGAAGAATCTCCGAACAATACGTGCCGTGTCGAGAATCACTGCTTTCTGTATCCGACCCTTGATCCATTCCTCAAGCGAGAGCCTCTTAAGATGTCGGTCGAGACTCTTCGCTATCAAGCCATTCGCCGAAACAACTATCGGAACAATTATCGTCGAATCAACATCCCACATGGCGGTTACCTCGTGAGCCAAGTCAAGGTACTTGCTGACTTTGTCCTTCTCAGCTTTCACGAGATTCTCGTCATGAGGAATAGTGATATCGATGAGCACTGCTTGGCGTTGGGACCGGTCGACCACCACGATATCAGGCTTATTGCAAACAATAGTCCTGTCCGTGATGATAGAGCGGTCCCAATAGAGCAACGCACGACCATTTTCAAGGACTGGCACTGGTACGTACTTATAGTACGGCGTCTCTGGCTCGACAAGGCCGTATCGAATGGCAAGTTGCTGGTGGATGATCCATCACCAAACTCCATTCTGATAGCGTTGCTAAAAATCTGTGTAATTTTCAGCAACTCCATCAGATCTCGTTGTTTCGGTGCAAATAACTTGAGATCATCCATGTACAGCAGGTGACTAATGACTTCACCCTGTCTCCGGAGCCGACAGCCTAGACTTGAGTCCTTCAACAAAGTGCTGAGAGGGTTCAATGCTAGGCAAAACCACAAGGGACTCAAACTGTCACCCTGGAAAATACCTCTCTCTATTTTAATCAAGTTTTGCGGATCAACGGGACCGTCGCCGTCGCATGGTTGACGAAGAGCTGTGGTCCATTGCCGCATACAGTTACTTAAAAAGGATTTCAGAGTTGTATTTATTTTATACAGCTCTAAAATCCTCTCCAGCCACGAGTGCGGCACCGAATCATAGGCCTTCTTGTAGTCAATCCATGCAGCAGAAAGGGATCCCCTGCTCCGCCGAACTCTTTGGCTAATGGTCATGTCTATGAGGAGGAGCTCCTTTGTACCACGGGACCCAGCCTTACATCCATTCTGAGTAGAGGCCAAAATATTATTTGACACAATGTGTGTGTTAATTTTTGTGGTCAGAATGGACGTAAGGAGCTTGTAGATGGTGGGTAAGCATGTGATAGGTCTATAATTCTTTGGATCCGTGGTACTTCCGGTCTTGTGGAGCAAGAAGGTAGTACCGGTGGTCATGAAAGTGGGAAGGGAGCCATTATTATTATTATTATTAAAAGAGGAATAAAGAATAACAAAATGTGTGAAAAAAACATAGGTACCTATTCTAATTCTTGCCGTATCTGATATTATAGTGTTGCAAGAAACAATTAGGTGCTTTGTTTCAAAAATGAGTGTTCATGCACTGATTGCCCACTAGATATTTATATTGTACTCCAAAACATACAAAATTGAATCTCCATGCCAGTGTCGGAGGTGACTACTGAAACCCTAAATCTCGCAGTAAATCCTACGTATATGAATTTGTTTCATGAACATAATTTAATGTTGTCTAAAGCTTAATAATGATCAAAGACAGACGTCACTGTCTCCCTGCCTATACAAAATTATTCCAGAGCTTTACATACCATCACTCCATTTTTCGGAACCTTGCTTTATATTGTGTATACATTAAAATTAATGCGTATTTGCGTATATAATGCGTATGCGTGTTTGCTTTGGCACTTGTTTAATGTTGATTTATTAATATATTAAATAGCTTCATCAACTCATTTTTAGTGTTGTGTAAACACAATATCCTGGAATGTGTGTATTGAGGACTTTTGGAACCAAATGTTTCTTACAATATATATTTTTTATATTCATGGCTTGTTGAAGAACATTCCTATTAGTTTTATTTAAGAGGATTGTGAGGCTGTAAATTTTCATACAAAAAGCGATAACGCTTTTCTCCCACTAAACATAGTCCAATTTTCATAATTTTTGGAAATGTTGTAGATATAATGAAGATCTAGGTTTGTACGTTTTGATTTTGAAGAAATATTGCTCAGAATACAAATTATTAGCATCTAAATATCTATATTTTAGACTTAAAAACTACCTTGAGCATTTTTATCTTTTTTTGACTAAATTTTACTGAATTACGAAAAAAGCAAAACGTACAAACATCGTTTAAGGTATACTGAATAGAATGAGACCAAAAGTGTCTAATTTTGTAAAGGTTTAGGGGGGTAAAACAGTTATCGCCCGAAACAATATTTCAAACAGGAATTGTAGGCAATTTCGACCAGTTCTTGCAACTCTCTCTATCGCACGATACGGGTCGGGGGCAGGGGTATAATGGGGCATAATCTACTAGTGATGTGACATAATGTTATCGTAGTTATTGTCGACTAGGGAGGAGAAAGTAATATCGATATATCGATCAATACTGAAAGGTATTACTCAAGTCTACACAAATACCTTCTACATCAAAAAGTAAATGTCTTTTCGAATACGTTTATTGATTTTAGTGTTTTATTTTAAGGATCTTATTTCAATACAAACCTTATTTAAGGGTAAGCAGCCTGTAGCCTGTTAACTAACTGTAAATTCCCAAAATCAAATAAGAAAATAAATTGTAAGTAAGTATGTAGTTGTTTGATAACCGACTTCGAAAAAAGGAGGTTACTCAATTCGACCGTATACCTATATGCTTTTTTTTATATTTGTTCGCGGATACCTTCGTCGTTTATGAACCGATTTTGATGATTCTTTTTGTATTCGATAGGATACTCCAAGGCGGGTCCCATGGTCATCAAAGTTAGGATCTGATAATGGGATCCCATAAAAATCGAGAAAAACCATTAAATTTTTACGTGTGTCCAACGTGTTTTGTATATATGTTACGCGATTACTCCGCCAATTGTTGACCGATTTTCAAAATTATTTTTGTATTCGATAGAGTATGGTGATGATGGGATCCCATGAAAATCGAGGGAAACCCTAATTTAATACTAGGGTATTATATTAGGGTTTCTTTCACTAAAAAGACTTCATTCACTAAAAAGTTAAAAATAAAAAATATTTTCCAAAAAATAAAAACCGACTTCAAAAACACTGAAAAGTTACCGGCACCGACTTCAATATAAAAGTGTGATGTTGTCTGTACCTATTCTTATAATTATTTTTAACTTTTCAGTGTTTTTGAAGTCGGTTTTTATTTTTTATAATAGATATGTGCTACAAAGACACACAGTCAAAAGAAATTCGTTTTTTGTTTCTTGTGATAGGTATTTGTTATGCATTGTATGTTCGTTATCGTATTCTAAGTTGCTCACAAACTATTTTTCGTATAACCAAGTTGGAGCAGCTAAAAAACGTGTAACAAACTATATGCAAGTAGCGTTATTTTCAATATTATTTTATTTGTACTCGCGTTATGCAATCTACGAATGTATAACAAATACAAACGACAAAGTAAATAATATATGTAGGTTAGGCAGGGTAGGCATATATTTGGAGAAGGCACCCTTTGTACGGTTTTGACGTTTTTTTTTCATTTTAACAATATAATTTAAAGCACCTGATTACATATAATCCTACTAATAGGTTTTTTTTCATACGACAGGGAAGCTCTTGGCCTTATATCGGAACACAGCAATGCTATTAACATGTTATTATGGCGACAAACTTAGGTAAGACGGTGGTAGCTAGCCAGGTGGGATTAGAAGCCCTACCACCAACCAAACCGATCAGAAAAGCTTCTGTCCCCAATGGGAATCGAACCCGGACCTCCCCATCAATAACCGGTGGCCTCAACCACTAGACCACGGAGGTGGAAAAAATAAATTCTAAAACTATTAGTATAACTAGTTATTTACTTAATAAAACGCCTGCGTTTTTTAATTGTGGATGTCAGTCCAGTCTACTTTTTTAATGTCATCTAGCCACCTTTTCCTTTGGTATTCCGGGCTTTTCGAGGAATCTTGGGTTTGAGGATCAATTATGGAAACTCATAGAGGGATCAGTCACAGAGCCCTGTTGTTAACCCTGATTCCACCGACGCACATTATTTTTGTTTTGCTGCTGACTAATTTCAAAGATGGATGGAGATGGAGCTAGTTGCAGATGATGTTACGTTTGGCTTATTAATAAAGAAATTGAGGTGAACATCACCAACAAAAATAATCATATAATTATTAAAAAATATTATTCATCATCTAAGCCTTTTCTTCTACCATGGTGGTATAGGCCTCCTTCAACTTTCTCCATTCCGTTCTATTTTGAGCTACTCTAATCCAGTTTGTGCCCACCATCTTGACGATGTCGTCCTTCTACCGCATCTGTGGTCTCCCGTTGGGTCTTTTACGGTTCCATGGCCTCCACTCTAAGATAGTTCTGCACCACGAGTCCGGCTTTCTGGCTATATGTCCAGCCCATTGCCACTTGAGCTTTGCTACGTGGTGTGTAATGTCCGAGACCTGACGCCGTTTTCGGAACCAACTATTCGTTTTCGTGTCCCGGAGTGTTACTCCTACTAATTTTCTTACCATTGCTCTTTGTGCCACCTCTAGTTTGTGGACGATGGCCTTAGTTGTTATCCATATCTCGGCTCCATAAGTAAGCACTGGTAGGACACACTAGTTGAAGATCCGCGCTTTCTGTTTTATGCTAATGCTCATATTAAAAGCAAAGCCAAGTTCTGCAAAAGCTGCCCAGCCCAATCAAAAAAATATTATTATTATTTATTATTACTTTTTATTTTTGTATCCCTGTTCCTATTTAGTTTGTATGTAAAAGTATTATTATATGTTTAATGTTTTATTTTCAGAAAAGATTCACATCTCAAATGCAAGTTATTTTAATTCAGTATAACACTCATCTTAAAAAATGGCATTTTCCTTAGACAGGTAAATATAGGATACATACTTTCCTGACAAAAAGTCCTCACCCTCAATCCTATAAGTTACCTATAGGGATACCAAATAAGTGCCTTCACAATAAATTTCAATACAGAAATAATTTACGAAATGTAAATAAATTCTGTATTCCGAACCTCATCTACTAAAATATTATGAAGAAAGAAGATTAAGTACGTTTGTATTTTTGTTTGTAATGAATAAACTCAAACACTACCAGACTGATTTTAAAAATTCTTTGGCTACCTAATAGAATGCTACATTATCACTGAGTAATATAGGCTATAAAATTATTTTTCTGTGTGAAAACATAAAATTCCCACACGAAAAATGAAAGTAACGATGGCGAAGTTGCGAGCGGAAAGGGAGTCAGAAATATAAGCAACGCAAAACATTACGAACGATAGAATAATAATTTCGAGCTCTCGCGCCGGCCGCAGCCGCCGAGTATCGTGGCCGAGTCGCGCGCTGCTGTGTCGTAGTGTGCGTGAAAATTTGCGCATGTTGTATTTGTGGTGTAAACGCCAGACCGGAGGCCGAGCGATGTGAAACAGATAGCATTTTAGAAAATACCTACTCGCGCCGCGCACGATTACTTCACAATCCTCTTAAACCTTTTTGTTACTTGCTCTATATAAATATTGGCTTTACTACATTTGGATTTATTACTAGGTACACACTGAATGAACGGATCAGACTTTTAAAATGTATCCCCCCGTTTCGAACACGTTTTGGCATTCGTGGTCACGGGATTACTAAAGGTGGTGTGGCTGTCATAGCGGAGATCAACATTAAAATAATTCACATGCATACGGAGTTCACTCAAACGTAAGAAAAAAAAGACAAACAATGTTGTTCCCTTTTTCAAAATGTATCGAAAAAGTTTCTGTTATTTGGCTATGTGTTATTTGGCTTTGGCACCGACTTCAATATAGAAATGTGATGGTTTTCTGTACCTATTCTTATATTGCAGTCGGTTTTTATTTTTAGTAAAATATTTTTTATTTTCAACTTTTTTGTGAATGAAATCTTTTTAGTGAAAGAAACCCTAATTTAATACCGCTCACCTTCGGTGAGTTGCTATTACATTAGAGTTTCCCCTCGATTTTCATGGGATCCCATCATCAGATCCTAACTTTGATGACCTTGGGATTACCCCAGAAGTATACTCTATCGAATACAAAAAGATTTTTGAAAATCAGTGCACAATTGGCGGAGTAATCGCGTAACATACACATAAAACACGTTGGGCACACCTTAAAATTTAAGGGTTTTCCTGGATTATCATGGGATCCCATCATCAGATCCTAACTTTGGTGACCATGGGACCACCCAAGGAGTATATTCTATTGAATACCAAAAGATTTTCAAAATTCCTTTTGTATTCGATAGAGTACTGTCAGGATTTCATGAAAATCGATGGAAACTCGTGAAAAGAACCCTAATTCAATACCAGCTGGTATTAAAATAGGGTTCTTTTCACTAAAAAGATTTCATGCACTAAAAAGTTTACAAATAAAAAATATTTTACAAAAAATAAAAACCGACTTCAAAAACACTGAAAAGTTTGAAATAATATAAGAATAGGTACAGACAACATCACACTTCTATATTGAAGTCGGTGACAAATTTTAAGACTTTCTAGGGGATCATCGTTTGGCACCGACTTCAATATAGAAGTGTGATGTTGTCTGTACCTATTCTTATATTATTTTTAACTTTTCAGTGTTTTTGAAGTCGATTTTTATTTTTTGTAAAAAAATTTTTACTTAACTCATATGTATTTTCACGAAAATGTAGGTACTACATTCTGCATCTTCTCTCAAATAGCATTTATTCACATTTCTCTTCCATTGCAAAAACAGTTTTAATGTCGGCAGTATTTGCTTGCAAAATGCCGTGCGACATCCTATTATGAAAGTAGTAAAGTGTACAAGTCACACTGTAACAATCAACATTAGTTGATGTTTTTTCCATATAGGTTGGAGTTGAAGATGAATATTGGAAAAGTTTTTTGAAACTTTTCTTTTAATACTTACCTTAAAACGTTAGTGATATTCGAGGGTAGCCAGGTACAGGCAGGGGAGGGGGCAGTTGCCCTCCTAAAAGGATGGTCATCTGTAGGCGGTCATGCCCACAAGGAACTCCTTTTAATCAAAGGAAATGAAAAATAATATCCTGGGCACGACTACGACCCCCTCCCCAAAGAAATATATTCTCGAGTTTTTTTGACCTGCCCCGCCCTCACCTACATAGAATCCTGGCTACGCCCTTGGTAATATCGCTCCTATGCCCCACCACTGATATTTTTTAATACCCTTATCTTAGACTTTGTACCTACTGTAATAGATGATGATGTTATAGATGAAGAGCAAGATCTATTGAAGGTAACTCTTTATTTACCTATCGTAATAGCATAAAGGATACTACAGTACTTAAATCTCTTAAAGCAATCTTGACTTGCATATCTTCAAAAATATCTAATTGTGTTTTGAAATTTTCCTTCATCATGAAACCCAAATGTTTTTAACCGACTTCAGAAAAGGAGGTAGGTTCTATATATTCGACTGTTTCTACTTTTTAGGTATGTTCACCGATTACTTCGCCATTTTAAGGCCGATTTTCAAAATTCTTTTCGTAATCGAAAGAGTATACTCCCGAGGTGGTCCCATTGTCTTCATGTCATGATCTGATGATTGGATCCCAGGAAAATCATGCGAAACTCTTAAATTTCATACGCACGTCCAACGTGTTTCATATCTTTTCTAAAGATATTCAGGTATATGCATCTGATAGTCATTATTATGATACTGAGCCGATGATGGAAGGTTTCTGGTAGATTAGGAGTTGGGGGATAGTTCTTTCAATATAATGGGAACTTATTGACGTCTAGTTCTATTCTTTTAATTGATTCAGGTGAGCTAATAGTGGAAAGTATAACTCCTTAACAATTAGGTTGTTAGGAGTTCGTGAAAGTTCTTCCAATACTGTTTAGAGTGAAAGACGTTATATTTTGAGTTATTTTAGTGTTTACTTTGGGTCAATTACGACTACGAATAAATTAAATTTACCTACTGAAAAAATTTAATATTTTATTACAAAAAATAAAACTGACTTCAAAAACACGAAAAAGCCATTAATAATAATCCTACCATACTAATATTCCTAGTTTGTGAGTATGATGGATGGATGTATGGATGTTTGTTACAAGGACATCACTCGAAGCCGGTGATTGACCGCACTACGGTAGTTGCGCCTGCGCGCGCCCGCAGTCACGTTTTATACCCGCCTGTACTCTGGCTGGCGCTGGGAAAAATTTCTCCCGCCATCCTGACATTGCCCCCCGCACGTGACGGTTTGCTGATTCATTATTCTTAGCATAATCTTGTTCACATCGGAATTGGTGATTCCCTTTTTGTTTATTTCTCTTGGCTTATTAGTATTTTAAAGATACCTTTCTTTATCTGGAAAATATTATAAATATGACGGTTTGCGTACCTATCTTTAAGACAAACGCGCGAGCAGAACTAAAAAATAATTATATTCGTTGATGGAGATCACTGGAAAAGGGAATTCCAGTCCAATTTACCCTTGCCAGTGATTTTATAAATATCGGATATTACACTCGAGCGTCAGTGGCGCTGTGGACTCGGCCCTTGCCTTCCAATCGGGAGGTCGGGGGTTCGAGACCGCCATGTACCAATGTGTTTTTCGTTTCGAATTTAATATGTACATTTGTCTGACGCTCCTACGGTGAAGGAAGACATCGTGAGGCAGCCTGCATACATCTGCGAAGAAATTTAATGGTGTATGTGAAGTCGACCAATCCTGACCAATCCGCACTGGGCCAGCGCGTGGTTGACTAAAGCCTAATCGCCCTAAAATAGGGTAAGCTCGAACCCTCGGTGGGGACGTATATGAGCTGTGATGATTACATTGCATCGAGGACTCGGGACTAAAACCTAGCTAGCGGCACAAGGCGCCGTTATTTTGTAAAAATGCAAGGTAAAACATTTTTATTTTTGTTTACTTGTGTTTTTAACCCTAGCTCCAGTATAAATAAGCAAGATGAAGGAGAGCCTTATAAAGGTAATAACCACTAAATAGATAATAGTACTCTATGTACAGAAGTTAAACTCTTTTGATTTTGAAAAAAGCTGACATTTTAAATAACTAAACATCGAGCGTCTAAGCTGAATCGTACCGTAAACGTTAGCGTATGTTTTATTAGTCATCCCGAAGCTTCAAGTTGCTACAAATTATAGCCATTGAGTTGTTGTTCTTGGTAAATACATAATTCTATGAATAAAATAAAAAATCGAGTATAATTTACAACTTGTCTTTATCACAGCTCATATAAATGTCCCCACTGAGGCTCGAGCCTTTTTTTTATAGAGGGAAGATACAGTTTTTACGGTATTCAACAAGGGACTTGAGCTGACTAGGCCACCCCAAGGATATGCTGGACTCAGGTAGAAGACCCAATACCGGCTAAAAACCCTCTAGATACTTCTACCTCCGTAGAGACACAATCGGGATCGGCGTTAGCCATTCCTCGATTGTGCCCCCTGAGGGTTGCCTGGCGCACGCGCCAGGACTTACCTCTACGGGGGGGTCGATAAGTATCTTGAGAAATTCGACCCCCCAGGCGGCCAAGCTAGGGGTGAAAAGTGTCTCTCGACCGGTAGTCAGTCGGCCGAGCCGATTCAGTCCCCAGCTTGCTAGGGGAGCTGGTGGCGCGCGTCCAGGAACGCACGCCTTCTCCTCCCCAACCGCCTGCGCCGGAGCGGTGCGGCGAGAGGGTCATCCTCTCGCACCCGCTCCGCAGCCTCCTTCTGCGAGATAACATCCTCACAGAAGGAGGCGACACCCTCCCACGCCGCCGCGCTGGTCAGCATCTCCCGTGCGACGCTGGCCAGCGCGACGGGCGTACCCCTACCTAGGCCCAGCGCGAGAGCTAATGCATCGCGCTTGGGTCGCCAGGCTGAGGCTCGAGCCTACCCTAAGTTAGAATGTTTGTTTAGGTCTTTTTCAGCCACGCTGGCCCAGTACGGATTGGTCGACTTCACATATACCTTTGAATTTCTTCGCAGATGTATTGTATGCAGCATATTCAACCCTGAAATTTAATTACCTACATCCCAACAAGTAAAATAAATGCATTGTGTCACACACATACACACGCACACACATACTCACATACACCACAAACACACACTCTCGCACGCACATACACACACATACTCACATACACACTCTCGCACGCACATACACACACACACAGACACTAATAGAAATAGAATAAGAAAAAATTTTTTTTATTATTTTGGTTATATTAGCTAGACTTGTTTATGTAACTTCCTATTAATTTTTTTTGTTATTGTCTTTTTATATTGCAACTTTATTAATTTGATGAAGTAAAGCTACGGAAGAGCGTTGCCACCTGGCACTGGCATTGTTTGTCTAAAAGGTGGCATCGACAACTAAGATGTTTGTCAATATGTATAAAATGAATAAAGATTATTATTATTATTATTATTAAGTAAAATAAATGCATTGTGTAAATAATTGTCTGTAAATTATTAGTCTGAACTCCTTTGTCGGTGAAGTCAACAACGACTATTACAATATTGAACTTGGCTCTCATTTGACATTTCACATTTATGTTTTTGATGGGATTATATGGAATTCCCCCGTTGACACAGAAGTTGCATAGAAGTTACTTCGAGTTGTCATTATGACGAATATAAATGCCACAGTAATAGTATGTATGTATGTATATAAAAGTCAAATCACTATAAACAAGTCATAGTTCTTATTAAAATCCAAACACGTAAACTAATAATTTCTATATTGAAATAACTTTTCGAAATACGGTTTTTGACGGGGTATCCAAAGGAAAAATCTATTAAATCAACCAGTTTAATAATAAAAAATATCAGACACGAAATTTTCCCTTTGTCGAAATAAGATAAACTTCTTAAGACGAGGTTTCCCAGAAAATCTACTCGTGCACGGCGACTTCTTTATTGCAAAGTATAAAAGTTGCTTTATACATAGCTTCTAATGTCGCTTACGCGCGGTGACCGAACTAAAAACGTAACTTTTTACACGTTTTAATCGTTTTTTGGAAAACTGGGGTACAAAATTCAAATTGTACTTTTGCAATTTTCTAGATAACAAAAATGCACGTCTATTAGTAAAACTTTTGTCATTTATTATTGTATTTTCTGATTCATAGCAGTTTTAAAATATTGAACAGAGTGATCTTTGGATTTTATTTCTATCGAGTGAAATATTATTAATCGTGTTTCTGTCTTTAAGAATGTTTAGATGAAATGTTCAAAAATGTCACATATGAATTTTAGAACTGTATGTGTAATATTTGTGGCGGTACAGTCAATCGAAATTGTTCGAAAACGGGAAGTAGCGCCGGAGTGGGAGCTCACTCCCCCTCGCTCTTGCTGTAGTCGATGTCGAAGTCTCACTGAGTTAGATTATTGTTTTCTTCTTAATTGTATAATTTATTTAATACCAACGGATGTACTTTCAATATTAAAGTTCATATCATGTTAGCTTAGCTTTTCGCTCGAGGGAGGGCCTGGTGACCTGTAACACAGGCTGTACAACGTAGGTAGTAAATATTTAGTCATTGCATAATAAAAACCTGAACCAAAATTCAGGTGGATACCCTAGTTCTTCTCCCGTCCCTCAAATAAAAATATCCCATTTCTATCCTTTTTCCTATATCTATACCATCGCTGGCATGACAGCGTGATTGGCGCCAGTTACTGTATTAATCTAAATCTGCCTTAAGAGAAAAATCCAGATTCTACTATCCCGTACATTTTAAATGCTTATACCCTTATACCGCACAGTCTAGAAAATGAACGTACATAAAAGGAAAAATGGTTTTTTCACTTGTCACGTGTACATTATGAAATTCAATTATTTCAATACCCAGTGAAGAATTGTAAATTTTGGAAGCCTAAGTGATGAAAGCGGGGACTCTTTATGCATGTGTCGTTGTCTAGAACGGTGATATAATACGGTATGATCTAGAATACTTTATTTTGTTTACTGTAAATTTATGTACCTGTACAGTACAGTTGCGTCAAGTTATCCGGCTCTCCATTTCTAGGCATAAAAATTATTGTCATAAAATCATATTCCATAATTCCGATTGAAATAATCGTCAAGCCGCATAATAATCAGGAAGCAGAATGTTAATAAGCATAATATTGTGTGGCAGAAAATCGTTTGTCATAAGTATTAAAACCAATAAATAAACTCGAAACACAGAATAACTTGACGCATTATTTTTCAAAGCATAATTAATGTGTAGCATATTAATCACAACGAATAATACGATTACGCAGAATTTCTCTAGGCATAAACTTGCACGCAAGCATGCAGCAATGTAAGCAAACATGCAGCATGCATGCAAACAAGTATGCACCATGCAAGCAAGCATGCACCATGCAAGCATGCCCCATGCAAGCAAGCATGCACATGCATGTTTTCTGTCACGGCTCCGACGCTGCGGGGCTCCGGCGGTCCCACGCGAGCTTATCGTCGCAGATGGTTTTCACCACTGCTGCTTCGGATTTCTGGCCGGCTTCGCCGGCCATCCTCAGCTCGCGGGCCGCCTCGCCCCTCCGCGCCTACGCGGGTTTGAATTACACTCTAGGGGTAGGACAAACAAGACTACGTGGAGTCGGTTTTGCAGCGATTCGTTTCTGTCATTAGTAGCATGAATGAATTTTATGACTTTGTCAAATAATTAATCATTATGGCACTTAAATTTATGGTAAAACATTTTATGACTACCAATATTATGTCAAAAGAAATCAGGCATTTTATTAATTACCTATGCTTAATAAAATTATGCCTTATACAAATTATACAAAGAAAAAAATATGAGATGTTAATGTTATACTTTTCGATGATTATGCTTAGTGATTTATGCCAAGCGTCTTTATGACAAACAACATTATGCCAAATGAAAGGTCCCCAACTTATCCATGTTGTGACATTAAATGATAATTCATTATCTAAAACTGTCCTATCGACATAGAAATATTTTTAAATGAAGACTTTTTATAGTCTTTTATATTAGATAGGACTGGTGGAGATAATTCATTTTCAGTATGTAGGTAGATGTAAATGTATCAACTACATGTAGATGTAAATGTATCCCTATTTATGGCAAATAAAGTTATTTGTACTTGTATTTGTATATTATTAGGTACGTTTTTGAAATACTATATGTGGGTACAGTGGCTTGACATCTTACGTCACAAGTTGGAATTTGAATTGGCTACTCCGGTCCCGATCGTGCCTCCACTGGGGGCGGAGAGGTTCTGAAGGGTGGTTTAGCCGGGTATGGGGTTTTTACCCGAGTCCTACGGCATATCCAAGGGGCAGCCTTGTCAGCTTCAGTACCTTGTGAATTGTAAAGAGACTCCCCCGCCCTAAAAAAGGGGTTGAAAGCTGCAAGTCGAGCAGGAACTACAGAACCACATGTACGTATAGGCGATTGTAGCCACTTACCACCAGGTGGGCAACCTGCCTGTTTGCCAATTGAGTTGTATAAAAAAACAATGACCAAAAGAGAAATCCTCCTCCTCGCGTCGTTATGCCGTGAGGGCCGTGATCTCATTGTAGTAAGTAGCACTTTATGCGAACTATATTCCGCCATTTAGCTCGGTTTTCAGCAGACCGGATGGCGTCGCTAACACTGAAGCCGAGTGCTGAGCGAATCTGCTCGGACCAACGCATAGGGCTCCGTCCCCGACCCGAGGCCTCTTTCCTTCCACCATGCCAGTCACAAGTATCTTCTCCAGGTTATCACCGCGCTTCCTAGCAACGTGTCCGAAGTACTCGAGTATCCTGCGGATACAGGTGATGGAGAGCCTGGTCTTGATGTTGAGCTCATTGAGTATCCGGTGTGCCGTCCATGGAACACGAAGCAGCTTTCTTTAGCACCACATCTCGAAAACATCTATGCGGTCTCGGTCAGTCTTTTTTAGAGTCCAAGTTTCCGCGCCGTACATGAAAATGGAAAACACTAGGCTGGTCACAATCACAAGCCTCCGCTTTACAAGCCGAGATAATATGTGCTTGTTTTTCCATATGCGGTCAAGTTGTGACATGGCGCTTTTCGCCATTCCAATGCGCCTTCGCACATCTGCTTCGCATGAACCGTTGTTAGATGTAGTGGAGCCCAGGTAGATGAAATCGAGATTTAGCGCGCCTGTGAGCTCCAATTTACTGGTTCGGTCTACTACCATAACTTTGGTCTTCGATCTATTAATCGACAGCCCCAGCTCACCACTGATATGCTCCATAGTGTCAAACAAAGTAACCATCTCAGTTTCGCTGTAGCGAAAAGCGTAGTAGCGACCCTTTAAATGAAACAACATTTTCCGGACATAGTCCATAAGCCGACACAATTATAACCGAACATCCCTGTCTCCCTGACAGATAATTAAATGTTCTTGGAAATGGATATCTTATTAGTATTATGTCATTGGACGTTTCTGTCCGTAAAGCTCATGGCCGAATGTGACCGTGACAATTTTTTCCTGAAAGGCGGACCAAAATGTAAGTTGTTGGCTCAGTCAAGGAGTCAAGGACAAGACAGCCCCTGAAATTACTGGGTACTGCAATGTGACTTAATATCTTATGTCACAATCTCTACATAATATAGCGCCAGTTATTACATTTGTTAAGCTACTTTAAAAATATTTTATAGAACAGGGGTTCCTAAACTTTTCCAAGTCGTGGCACACTTAGAAAATTGGAATTTTCTCACGGCACCCTAGTAATTTTTTTCTATTTCTTTTTATTATTTTTGTTGTACCTTTTTTGGAATTGCTTTTAAGCCCAGATCACCCAGGCACCCTTGATCTCTCTCCGTGGCACCTGGGGTGCCACGGAGAGAGAAGTGAACGGACGGAAGTGAACGGACGGAGAAGAAGTTCCCAAAGTGGGTGCCGCGGCACCCACTTTGGGAACCTCTGTTATAGAAAACCGATATCCGAATATAATATTTAAAGATATTTGCCACTACAGTTTCATTATTAGACCCTGGTGTCTGTGAATTAATTTTGTTTTTCTAAAGAAAGAAGATCCTAAATTTCTTTAACTTACCAAAAGTCATTGAAAGTTCCGTTACATACATCCAAAGCACAAGAATAGAAACGTTTTTCAAGAATCGTCGCACATAAATTTTTTAGAGGCACATCCATGTCATTTTAAGATATTCGATTTCGGGTGAATAATATGGACCGTGAAAGGACATAATAGTCGAACAGTTTTCGTTCCCATGTCTACCAGACGAATGTGCTGAATTTTAATAGCGACAGGCTAATCTTTCCTTACAAGTGACAGTTTTTCATAAGTCTTACGTGACAAGTAAAAATATGTTGACAAAATTTCGCCTTCAACTTTCAATAACATGTTCACTTTCATGAATATAACGAAATACATAATAATAATAGTAATGCCTTTCTTATCGGGGTTTCGCTTTGAGACACCGAAACGGACAGTCAGACATAAATATAAGAATAGATATCGGGGTATTATTAGCTATTGTTGCTCCTGTTGGCGTAGGTATAAAATTTGACTTTCGACACCCCCGTGTCTAAATTTAAAACTTCAATTTGCCTAGAACACAATTAATGAAGAATTTGGTAAAATTTGATTTGTTGCATTTTTTTAAATATAATTATATCACCACAGACTCGTGGTCCGTGCCCTTTTAATGCTGTATCAACTTTCTAAATAATTTGGTATTGAAATCGGGTTGTCCTCGTGGACAAACTATGTATGCGCAAGTTGCGCAACTAATTGTGCCATCTCAAATTATGATGCTATTGACACCACTACGCACAATTAAGCACAACTATTTTTCTAAAACGATTCCTTGTTACACAATTAAGTACTGTTGAATGGGAAATAATAAAAAAATAACAAACCTTTTCAGATATTGATAATATGCCTCTGGTTGTTTTTCTGGTTGTAAGCATTTTATGTCTTCACCAGAAAACGAAGAACTTATATTCGCTAATAAAGCCGGCTTTTGACTATAGGATGTAATATATATTACATGTTCAGCTATATATTACATCCCGGGTTTGCTGTTCTCACTATCAGATATATTTTTGAGAATAGTTCAGCTTCTATGATCCTTACATCATAACGTCTTTTATCGAAACGGTTGACCTCTCGTTATTAAATGGATAATATGGAAATTGTATTGCTAGATACTTTCGATAGTTCATCAGACGAAGATGATGCAGTATTCGATTTACATGTCTCATTATTTAGAAAAAAATACAATAAACGTCGATTCTGGATATCGAATGATATTAGACTAAGAAAAGATTATAGTGAATTTCTTATTACGTTTCTCCATGCAGCATCCTTAATTTCATTCATTTTATACCTACTCTTCACGATTGTCACGATGTCGGTCATAAACAAGGATATTTCCTAACATTTTCTATAAAATGTTCCATTATATGGATAAATACGTAAATAGATAAATTCGTAAAGAAAAGATTGCGAACAAAAATACCCAAAAATCATAACATGCGGACAGCTAGGTACGAGCGCATAACCGTCACGATTCGAAATGAAGGCGAGACAGGGGCAGAGGTGCGGTGTGCGGGAATGTGAGGTAAAATATATACCGCCTAAATAGCTTTCAAATATAGCTCGGTCGGGCGAAAAAATATTTACAGTTTGGGGTGTAATATATATTATAGCACAGTGAGAACGGTCTCGTAAAAAAGTATGGCAAGCGATAAAATATTATATCTCAAAATGTAATATATATTACATTACATCCCATAGTCAAAAGCCGGCTTAAGGCTATAGTACATTATGATACGAGCGCGCTGTCGGTCATTGCGTACGAGGCGATATTGTGCGCGAGCCGCAGGCAAGCGCGACAAGAAAGCAGAGTACGTGATGACCAATGCGCGCGTGTATCATACGATGTTTTTCAACACACTTGTGAGGAAAATAAAAGATCTTGTGGTATTAATATTTTTCTGAAAATGACTGCGCTTTTTTATCAATCTTCCACTGCATGAAAGTATTCCGCCAAGTATTTATCCTTAGACTTTGGCGGCAACAAATTATTAGGTACTCGCGCTTTGCGCCTCCATAATTATTTCCGGCGTAGTTAATAATATGGATTCTTCTTCACTTGGACTCGACATATTTGTAGATAATCATTTATCAATTACAACAAAAAGGCAAGAAATTTCAATAGCGGGAAAATGCCGCGCGCCTTTTTTTTTCGCGCGCTGCCCGGGCATAGCTAAATTCTTCATACAGCCAACAAAAAAGGGCCAAACAGCCAACATTCAAAACTAAATAAACCTATATATTTTAGTATTTAAAAAACAAGTTTGTGTGAATTTTTAATAATTGATTTTAGTTATAGTTATTAATTATTGTTTTTTTTAAATGTCGTTGTTAATTTAATATTTAAGTAACCAGTAGTAGGCTGTTCATTTGTTTCCAATTGGCAGCCGCATAAAGTCGTCTTAAAAAAAGTAAGTATTAAGCGACAAATTTAAGAATGCGTACTGGACATATATTTACTTTGCAATCTTGAACAAATTAGAATTTTTCGCATTAAGATTACCGCACTTGTGCGATTATGTAAAGTGAAAAGCACTCGTGTTAAATATACTGAATAACGGGTCTAAATGCAAGGTAATAAGACTCACTTTACGAGCAAGTGTGTTGAAAAATAATTAGAGTTAAAGCTGAGCTTCTAAAAGGGGGTGTACTACCAGTCCGAAAAGCGTTTCAGAAGCTATTTAACTCCGCCATACTCGAGGGTAAAACGCCCAAGCAAGATACAGGGGTGTGGTAGCACTTTTTCTCAAAAAGGGTGACAAAACCTAGTTAAAGAATTATAGACCTATCACGTTGAGTTATTTTTATTTATAAAAGCTGTTCTCGAGAGTCATCACGAATCGTCTCGCGCGTAGGTTCGATGACTTCCAGCCTCCTACCGGATTCCGAAAAGGCTAAAATACAATAGACCACATATACAGGGTGACAGGAAAAGTCGACGTATTCCTTATAGTACAGGTCATAAGCAAAAAACTACACCATTTACAATGACAAAATGATTAATTGCGGAAAGCTGAAAAATGGGCAGTTAATTTTAATTAAAATTGTTGTAAAAAATTTACATAATTTTGGAAATAAGAGGTCTTTATTGACAATTAAGTCGATTAATTTTACATCTTTCTGAAAATCGACGTCAATTATTGAAAAAAAAAATGTATGACAGTTGGCGTAAAAACTACTAATAACTTGCTGGTTTCATAAGCTTTTAAAAAAGGTAAAAATATTATTTACTTTTATTTGTAGTTTTTACAGAAATTAGCAAAAAGTTGCGCTCTAGGTCAAAATTCATAATTTCATCTTTGAATAAAAATTGTCTGGAAAACGCAAAAGTACGAAGTAGAAATAAAAGAAGTTGCATTTTAATACATAAAAGAATGAAAAATACTAAATTACAAAATAATACTACAAGTTCTGTTCGAAATTGTCTAAGGCTATGGTTTATTTAGATAATTTTCATGCAACTTAAAAGAAATCATGGCAGTACGTCATTATCCAGCCTTTTTGGTTGAACTGATTAAAGCAAAACGAAGTTTGCAATCCTTTTTGGATAGCAAACCTCTTTGCTATCCAAAAAACTGTAACCTCTTTGGATTGACCTAACCACTCTGTGGTTAAAGGAGTAAAGAGGTTGCATAGGTTTTGGACGTTTTGGAACATGATTGATTAGGATTACGAATGTTTCGACGACATCATTCATTTGTTTTCCTGATTGAAATTGTTTGTTAAGTTTGAAACTACTTTTGAGATTACGGACAAACTTTTGATAACAAATAAACCGATACGCTATTTTGAAATGGCTGCTTTCGAAAACGAAGAATACGCAGATATTTTGTTTTATTATGGTTTTTGTAATGGTAACGCCGCTGAAGCACAAAGAGAGTACCAAATCAGATTTCCTGATCGCCGTTTGCCTCACGTGAGCGTGTTTGGTGCATCCTATCAGCGCATTCGAGAAACGGGCTCAGTTCAACGACGACAACGCGATCTTGGTAGACCGCTCGTTGGTAATGTTGGTGTTGACGAGGACGATGATGAAATTATTCGGAGTTTCAGAGCAGATCCTACTGTGTCCACAAGGCAAGTGGCAAGAATACATGGCATATCACAATGGAGAGCCTGGTTTGCCGCATCGCATACAGCACAACTGTATCCATTCCATTACACACCAGTTCAAGTCATTGAAGAAGGTGATCCGGTGAGAAGAATTGATTTTTGCAGATTTTTAATCAATGCTGAGATTGAAGATCCGATCAGATTATCTAAAGAAAATTCTGTAGACCGACGAATCTACGTTCGATCGCGATGGCATCACAAACTACCTGGTGTATTCACTTTTGGGCCCCAAAAGGTCAAAACCCTAGAAAAAGTAAAGAAAGGGCTCACCAGAGATGATTCTCACTAAATGTGTGGATGGGGATTGTACACGATAATTTAATTGGACCTTTCTTCCTGCCCCAAAACCTGAATGGCACAACATACGAAACTTTTTTAAGAGAGGAAGTGAACACGCTTTTCGAAGAGTTTCCGCTAGCTACGAGAAGAAATATGCTATACCAGCATGATGGGTGCCCAGCTCACTTTTACCGTGGTGTACGACAGTGGCTGGATGAAAATTATCCACTAAGATGGATCGGTAGAGGTGGCCCGACTCCATGGCCGGCGAGAAGTCTTGATTTGACGCCCTGTGACTATTATCTTTGGGGTCACATGAAAGATCTAGTCTACCCCACACCTGCGACTTCCATTGAAGATTTGAGGGCGAGGATCGTATCAGCTGCTGAAGTCATTAAGAGTTAAGACATCACTTTCAACGCGTGTGACAGTGAGTGAGGTACGCCGTAGGCTGCGTGCGTGCATACGTAACAATGGCAGACAATTTGAACAGGACTTAGGCCTCGTTTACGGAGACGCGGGGCGTTGCGCGGCGCGACCCGCGGCGCGGCCCGCACAGAATTCAAACATATGGCGTTGTATGAGTGCGTTTACGGAGAAGCGATTTTACACGCCTTTGCTTGAAATGGCGCATTTTTTACGGCCGAGCCCGCGGATGGCACCGCCGCGTCCGTAGGTGTTCCCGTCTCGCATCTCTATGAACAACATCACATATTGCCATATGTTTGTGTTTACGCGTGCGATTATGAGTGCCGCTTCACGCGCCGCCCCACCGTAAACAGAAAAAACGTCTGACGCGCCGCGAGACGCCACGCCACACGCGACGCGCGACGCCCCGCGTCTCCGTAAACGAGGCCTTATACATGTTTTTATTTATGTTGGTTTGTTGTTTAGTATTTTTCAGTCTTTTGTGTATTAAAATGCAATTTCCTTTATTTCTACTTCGTACTTTTGCCTTTTCCAGACAATTTTTATTCAAAGATGAAATTATGAGTTTTGACCTACAGCGCAACTTTAAGCTAATTTCTGTAAAAACTACTAATAAAAGTAAATAATATTTTTACTTTTTTTAAAAGCTTATGAAACCAGCAAGTTATTTTAGTAGTTTTCACGCCAACTGTCATACATTTTTTTTTCAATAATTGACGTCGATTTTTAGAAAGATAAAAAATTAATGCACTTAATTGTCAATTATGAACTCTTATTTCCAAAATTATGTAAGTTTTTGACAACAATTTTAATTTAAATTAAATGCCCATTTTTCAGCTTTCCGCAATTAATCAATATGTCATTGTAAATGGTGTAGTTTTTTAAAAAAAAAAATTTTTGGATCCATTTTTGTTTTGCTGACGATATCGTAGTCATGGCCGTGACCGTGGAAGACTTAGGCACAATGCTCGAAGACCTCTATAGAGTTTCCCAATAAGTGGGTCTTAAAATAAACATGGACGAGACTAAATTATATCGAATTCCTATATGTAGGTAGTACCCACTCCTATGAAGGTTGGAGGCTCTCCACTGGAAGTTGTTGATGAATATGTTTACTTAGTAATTATTATTTAAACTGTGCTGGGGTAAATATTTCAGCTTGGTGAATTCAACTTGGGCAAGAGGCCAATCGACAAATCCAACACGGCTGGGTAGCGTTCGGGAAGCTACATAGCATATTCAAGACTAAAAAGGGAATGGAGGGCTATGCCCGGGTTTTCTTTAAGTGATCTTATCAGAAATAATTAGATCCGTAGAAGAAATAAAGTCACCGACATAGATTAAAAAATTACGAACCTACAGTGGCGGTAGGTAGGACTGACGGCCGTTGGGGCGTAATGATCCTCAAGTGGCAGCCGCGTATCGGAAGTTTATTATATAATTCTTATATATATATGAAATAATATATATGAAAGGATTAGTTTAAACTTGCTCAAATATTACTAGGTAGGTAGGCAGCTCAGACCGAAATTGTATATACACGGTGTTTCAAAATAACCAATAAATAATCAATTCTTTATCGTAAACTCATAATTAAAATGTGTTTACACGTAATGTCATGCAACTCAAAATTTTCATGTAAATTATAGACATGATGATGATACTATGTCACCTGTAACTTCTCACTGCTACTTTCAAACTTCCTTTTATATAATCTTATCCATTCTACTTACAACACACACCCATTTCAACATTCTCATCTCCGCAACGTGGACGTTTCTTTCATCCGTCTCCTTTGTTACCCTACGTTCAGATCCAAACATAACGAAAGGTCAGATGATCAATCTAATTTTTTTTTCATTAGGTGCATACGTCAGTTACAAATTGTTTCTGAGACTTGTCGCCAATTTATGATCATTCTAAATTTTTTTTTCATTAGGTGCATACGTCAGTTACAAATTGTTTCTGAGACTTGTCGCCATTTTATTCAGCCTGCAGCTATCTGATATAGGTACCGTTCCGGTCAATGCCATCGCCATGTTGGATAAGTAATATGCTAATCAACAGATCGACACTCTCCATGCATCTCTCGCCTCGATCTGGATCTCGAAAGCATTTTTCTTATTAGAACAATGATATCCGTGAATAACCATACATCAAAATCACATGAAATATTAACTTTCATAAGAGCTTGTGATCGTTAAAATCTATTTACTTCAATACTACGTGTACAAAACTACCTAAACTAAGTTAATGAATGTAACATATGGGACACCGTTTTGTCAATAAAATCTTTCTCTCTCACGTAAGATGAGACAAGTTTTTTAAGCAAACTCCCTAGGTATTCGATTGTGTGGTGTAGTTAGTTATGTATACCTACGGTATACTCTGATTAGAATGTGCTTTATACTAGTTTTTTTTCTATTAAATAACAACTAGTTATTTAAGATATGTAGTGTATTCTACATTAAAAAAGAAAAATGTTCAGTGATCGTTCCACAAACAACGCGACAGGTTCTATTCGCTACAAACGTGAGCCGCATTTGTTGGTAACACTGGCCCCGCACTGTGTACGCTGCCCGAGGTCACGTGACTCCATTGACGTCAATACTGACCTCTGCGCAAGCGCAGCGCCTCCAGACGACTTGTAGGAACCGAAATAGATAGCGTACACGCAATTATGTTGAATGCCACTGCTATGTTGGCCACACGCGAACTGTAACATGCTTAGTAGGTATCTTAGCTTCTGGTAATTTTAATACAGAGTAGCAATTAATTACAGTAAATCTCGAGGGTAGGTACCCTTAATATTTAAAATAAAACAAACTAACAAAACTATTTATCAATAGGTAGTAGCGGTTTATAATTTCATATTCAAATCCTTTTATCCTCGTTGATTAAAATCATCAAAAATTAAAGAGAGGTCATTAACTTCCTTATTTAGGCACTTGCCTAAAGGAAATTAACAATAAGTACAGTCAATGAAATCGTTTTAAATATTTT
This sequence comes from Schoenobius gigantellus, assembly GCA_963935595.1. Lineage (NCBI taxonomy): Eukaryota > Metazoa > Arthropoda > Insecta > Lepidoptera > Crambidae > Schoenobius > Schoenobius gigantellus. Next base: position 26,337,087 of record OZ012547.1, on the reverse strand, counting down.
TTTTACGCGTGTACATTTCATGGCATCTATGTAAGGTCTAACTAACGTACGATACTTACGTATGTAATGAGCATATTGAGGCAAGAACAACAATAAGAACGTAAATTTAATTATAGAAATAACAATTAGGTATCTTAAAATGCATCACACTGACATATTGTAATTGTATGTGTTTTCAATTTATTTTAGAAGTACTTATATAACTACAAATTATGCACTTATTAATACAAAAAAAAACTGGAAAATAGATATTAACGATCACAAACTGTTTTTAAAGTAAATTTTTCATGTGATTTTGATGTATTCACGGATATCATTGTTCTAATAAGAAAAATGCTTCCGAGACCCAGGTGGGTTATTGTCTAGGCGCAAGCCAGACAGAGGCGGCGCGGCGCGCATCAGTCGCACCCGGTGGCGCACTCGCAGCGCGCTGCAGGCGCGCCCGTGGGCGCGAACAGCGCTTGTATGCTACGGTGCGCCAGCGAGTGAGTACGTTGGTGCCATTAAAGAGTTTGATTTTGATCAACATGTCTTCCTCTGACGACGAAGACATGTTAGCCCGGGTGCAACTCGCCAATTTGCAAAGGAGAAGAAGAAGGAGAAGAAACTTCCGGTCCCGCGCAAAACTCACTATAGACTGAGGTACGCGGCTGCGCGCCAGCAGTGCGACGGCCGGCGCGCCCGTCGTTGCAACTGTAGCGCGCCATCTGGAAGCTTGTCGAATGATCTTTCATACTAATTGTATGAAAACGGACGGGCACAAAACAGATAGAAGCGGTGCGCCGATGGCGCGCCACAGGTGCGCCTCGCCCGCGCCTTTTCTATCTGGCCTTCAGCTTCACAGTCATTGCGCCGTGAACACAAAGTTCTGCGCCGACATCCTTTTATAAAGGAGCGATGGATGGACGGCGACTGTCTAATTATAGGCGACCGCGATAGATTTTTTCTTAGACAAAAACCTCCCTGATCGAGGCGAGGGATGCATATAGAGAGTGTCGGTCTGTTGATTAGCATATTACTTATCCAACATGACGATGGCATTGACCGGAACGTATATCAGATAGCTGCAGGTTGAATAAAATGGCGACAAGTCTCAGAAACACTTTGTGACTGACGTACTCGTATGCTCCTAGTGAAAAAAATAAATAAATTGATCATCTTACCTTTCGTTATGTTTGGATCTTAACGTAGGGTAACAAAGGAGACGGATGAAAGAAACGTCCACGTTGCGGAGATGAGAATGTTGAAATGGGTGTGTGTTGTAAGTAGAATGGATAAGATTAGATATAAAGATATAAAAGGAAGTTAGAAAATAACACCAGTGCAGCAGTGAGAAGTTACAGGTGAGAGCCATGGGGAGTTATGGACAATAGCTCAAGAAAGTAAGGATGGATTTCATGAAGAAGGATAAATGTATGTTAATATAATAGCAATAAATATTGGAAGATGAAAACGTGTTACGACGACCCCACATAAACCCACCGCCAAGAGTGGGATAAAGACAGGATGATGATGATGATATCATGTGATTTATGTTTGCTTTAGAGCGTATCACCTTTTTTTTTTTTTTTAACGGTGGGAAATGCTTTACGCATACCTTGCGATGTCGGACTCTCCGCGGTCCCTGGGGGCAGGGTGTCAGCCAGAAACCGCGGCCTACCGACTAAAACCCACCGATGCCCCTCACAGATGCCTTGGCGCGAGCACGTCCATCACCGCCGCATCTTCCCCATCATCTGATGAAGAAGACACGCCGAGGAGGGACGTGTCACTACCTGACGATGTCATGGGAACTCGAATGAATACTTCCACGACCTCGTCGGCGTTTGCTCGCTCTGAGCGAGTCCCTCTTACCCCACCGGAATGGGGCCGACGATCTCCTGGGGCATGCAGGGGATCGATAACTGGCGGCAACCGGTGCAATGCAGGACTCAGGCTTCCCAGGCCCGGGTCCCGCTGGTTGCCGTCAGGAGGAAGAAGGCGTGCAAATTGCCGTCTTCTCCGTCCTACCCACAGATTTTCTAAATCTGTGGTCCTACCCTCCTACGGAGAGCGTATCACCTGCACCTGCTTTTCTACACAAAACAACGAAACGTTACACAAAACCACAGGATATATTGGAAAATTTCATGGAAACAAATAGTTTTTGTAATATTTAGAAAAAAAACCACACCGAGGGTTCCGTACAAACTTATCTAAGTATATGTATAAGTTCCTAACCATAAACACCTATGATATTAAATTATCTGACTACCTAGCTTATAGACATAGACAATTTCTTTTAATTGGCTGTATATTACTTATACGTATTAAAGAAATCATATTTTAAGCTGGCTGTATGTTGTCCTAAAATTGTAAAATAAGATAATAAATAAATAAATATTTTTTTACCGCTGTTATAAAATATTTATATATTTTATTATTTAAATATTTATATATTTATAATATTTATACCTAAAAGGCGCTATCAAACAAAAATATAGTCTCCAATAAAAACGTCTTAATGATTTCTATAAGTTCACTGCTTGTGTGACTTTACTTATATTTTAAATACTTTCATTTAATTTCATTAGTGTTATAATTTATTTTTATTGTTTATTTTATTTTTGCTCTTCACTCTCAATTTCAACCACATTGTAATCGGTTTTCCCGTGGAAATTAAATATTATGGATAAATTCTCTTTTCTGCCGTATCAAAACAATCCCAATACGCTTGTGTATTATTATGTCTGTGTAGAAAGTTTCAACTTTTAACTGATAATGGTGTATACGTTCCACATTTCTGTTAGAGTATTTACAAAAAAGAATCAAGATAATTGATATGAACTTTGACATATCCATGAATCAGATAATGTAGTACATACTCCGTATAAATATTTATTCAATTTCCTAGACACAATAGAACAGGTACAACTAATTTTATCATACAGCCATTCTTACACTAATGCCACTACAGCTCTACTTTGCACTTGAATCAACAGCAAAAGCGTAGTTTAAATCCAGTGAAATGTGGTTTGTACTTGTTAGTTTTTAAAGAATACCAAGATACACTACAATAAATCAAGTATTAAGCATAGTTTATACTTATGGTGGTTGCCAATGATTGTAATAAATTCTTCAGATATCTTTTGCGTAAGTTGCGCAAATATAAAGGTGTTTTCGTTTATTTGTGCCTATTATAATCTGCCACGAAACCAATGTTGACGAATCCGCTTGGTTTGTGAGTAGGGTTACCATCCATGTCAGGGAGGATGCCTGTTGAGGATGCGGAAAACGACTGATTTTTCTGAAAAATGCCTGTCTCATGATTGGAGTATGTATTTGAGGATCGGATCCCAAGCCCCCGCACGGAGAGACGCATGTCGACATCATTTACGTCTCGTCATTCTTAGGGCAATATAATGCTTTGGAGTGGAAATTACTGTAAGCGAACTGTTAACCGACATTTGATAATTATGTTTTCAGCTCAAAATGAATACACCTGTTTTGTATGAGCAACAGGGAATCAATGTTGTAATTAAAAATCCACAAAACAAAAGTACTGAGAAGTAATCACAAACAAAATGACCTAACCTATCCAAATTTTTAACTCGACATTTAGTTTGACAAGTTGATACGCTATAACCCCGGTACGAAATCGTAAGCGTGTCATATTGATATTAGCATTTTTAGTGCGCTTTTTTGTTCGGATCAGGTGATTATAATTGTTTCTGACCCACAGTGCTAACTTAGCACTGTGGGTCAGAAACAATTTACAATCTATTTCGGACCGCAGCCTAGGTGTGTGTGTGCCTTAGAGCATGTAGGCTAAATGCTCTAAGGTCGCTGCCGACTGCTGCTGTTTCGCAGGCTTATTACGAAAAAAAGCAACCGGTTGCTAATTGTACAATAGCAACGCGATCAACAAAGTATCTCTAAGTTCGTCTGTGACCAACAACTAAATTAAACATAATTAAACAATCGGTCGTTGTGTCCAAGCATTGACATGTATTTTTAATTCGTCAGTCGTTCGCATGTAGCGCCGTCGTAGTCGTAGCGCAATCCAACGTTCCGTAATACGAATTTGCGATTTAGAAGCAACAAACGCAGCAATTGCGACTGTCTCTAAAGATCAGTAATACGCCTGCCGGTGTGAATCAGCCCTGTAGGACTTCGTTAAAAAAGTGTCTCTAGTTTACTGGTATCGTCGATCCGGCCCTTGGAGGGCCCTTCAGGATAGGTAATGGCCAATTAGTGAACAAACGCACAGGCCCAGTGGTATTAGGTGTGCTGGGATATCGCCAAAGGGGAATCACCGGACTGTAAGCTCGTTTGTGATTCCCAGACGGGTGTGACTAGGTCACGGTCATTATGTCCCAACCAGTAGTCATTTTTCGAGGGGAATGTGTGACCGCACCGTACTCGCCGTTGGCTAGACGACGAGCGTGTGTGGGGCTCTCCCGGCAGAGTGCCGGGCCTACTCACTAAACCCCCCGGTGTTCTTCCTGCCATTATGGGCGCGCGTGGTAGGGTCCACAATGCGACACCACTACCGTGTAATCAGTCAAAGGTTAGCTGGAAGAAATCAATCAAATGCAATAAAGAGTTATTACAACTTATCTACAACAACCACAACATATAGCCGTAACAGACGATCCGATTTGGTTGGAGCCAACCGCCCGACCCCAACCAAATTGGAACGTGTGTACGGCTGTCGGCCCGACATAATTATTATTAGCTTGTTGGGTGCTTGACGGCCCGATCGCTCATCCGTCAAGTAGGGACACGACAAAAGGCAAAAGTATCGATACTTTGTGGTTTAATTTAATTATGTGTGCTTAACGTAATACATTAATAATTTAGTAAACTAAAATGACTCGACTGCTGTCCTGCCAAACCACAAAGTAGAGAAAAAAATGCATTGCAATTGTTTTGTTTTACTTTTTGTTTGTGTTTGACCAGGGCAACCATGTTTCATTATTTATTTATTTTCGCACGTTTAGTTACGCATTGTACAGTTGTCAAGCTATACTATTTTACCTTTGGATCGTTCCTATGTCGCTTGTAATATACCGTAGATAAAACTTTGCGGGAAGAATTCATAATTTTAAATTCAAAAACAAATCCAACCGCATTCTAAGACTGCTAAATAATCATCTATCTGGATCGGGAATCGAACCCGCCAAATGAAGAAAATGAATATCCTGTATTTTTATGATACCGATCGATAGAGTCGGATCACAGGAAAGAAATATCTCTAACAAACATTACATTAAATCAAAATTATTATTAACTTAAAGACAACCATGAAATCAGTCTGTACCTATTTATTTATTCTTTATAAACTATATTAAATATAAACAAATGATTTTAATTTATTTGAGTTTCGCAAAGACAAATTGTGTTTTTGTATTGGCCAAAATAGTATTTTGTGTCGATATCGATATAGGTACATAATACTTTTTAGGGCATCCCTCCTGTTGGATTGCCAACCGCGTCGGACCGTCTGTAGGCGCGTCGGCTCCTCATTTGGTTGGATCAGGTTGGATCCAACCAAATCGGATCGTCTGTTAGCACTTTTATCTTTATTCAATTACGTATGACTCAATAAAAACCTCTTCCAATATTTTACACCACTCATTCGGGACGTTTTTAGCTAATGAGAAGAATGGGCGCAAATTACTTATCAGCCTTATTCAAAATAAAAACTATTTTTTATCCTTCCTCACAACTTATACTATCTCCATACCAAATTTCCTCTAAATCGGTTCAGTGGTTATTGATTCCCGATACAAACTTCCACTCCCCTTTTCTCCCCCTTAAGGGGTGATTTCTGCGATAAAAGCTATCCTATGTCCGTCTCCTGGTTCTAAGCTATCTCCCCACCAATTTTTAGCCAAATCGGTTGAGCCGTTCTTGAGTTATAAATAGTGTAACTAACGCAACTTTCTTCTATAGATTATCTATGTCCTTACACATGCACAGTAACATTTGTTTACATTGCAACTATTAATATAATTAAAAACTATTGTAATACAAATTAACTATAAATCATTCACATAATCATTGATTAGAAAAACTGAAAATTTATAGATATACCTACATAATATGCTATTTAATTTTATGGAAAAAATCTATTTCATTCAATACTGTTTTTATCTTAATATTCAAATCACGATGAACTGTGAGAAAAATTCGTGTCCTATTCGTTAAATGTCAGATTTCACCAGTTATAATTATGAACTTCGAATATAATAACGGCAAACGCAAGCTTGCTAATTTTCTCGGCTTACGTGACATTTCAATATTTACAATTTTCGTTTTCGACTTAAACTTAAGGCGCATAGTGGTTTCAATGACCTTGCGTCGATCGTCCCGCACTGATTACATAGGAGTGAGTGAGTGAGGCTGAGGGGAATATTTAAGCAAACCTTTACGCGTAAGATGAATTATTTCAATAGAACATTAATTAAGGCGAATAAGAAAAATCTAAAAAGACCATCCCCTAGAATATTGTTCACTTTATTTATTGAAATCGAAAGTATACGATTTAACCTAATATTTACGAAGCGATTAGGTTTATAGTTTTAAAATCGAGGCATGTTTGGGTCACATTTTAACCAAGTTTTAATTAATTAAAAAAAAATTAAAAATACCATCCTCTAAAGAATGCGTTGAATAATAACATATCTTTTTTAAAGATTTTTTTATTCAATATTTATGAAGAGAACCGGTTTTTTCTGCAGTGATTTTTTATGTTTGACCTTACTATGCGCCTTAAGTAACATTGTAAAATACAACGTGAACATTTGATTTTTCTGTATTGAAACAGCTCGGTCTATTGCAGAATAAGTATCTTGTTTAATGCTACGATGTTACTTACGTTATTTACAAAAAAAAATATAAAAAATACTTAATATAGATTTATATTAAGAATGTATGAATATCTAACGCTCTGTTACCTTTCTACATCAAAACGATAATTTCACGTGAATTGATCTTGAGTAGGTACACTTTTATATGAACATTGACAGTTTTTAATTTTGCTCTTGCAGTTTTTCTCCAAAGAAATCGTTGCAACGATTACGTACTCTCTATAGGTATTTGGATAATTTCATAATGTTACATCAACATTATGCTAATACCCCAAGCCATATAAAAATGCGCACCTAAATCTGTCAAGTGACGATCTCGTTTATAAAGTAGTTGACAAATAATTGTATTGGTGAGGCAAATTTTGAGTTCAAGGAAAGTCATAGAACTTTTAAAATTTAGATGAGTGTCGGACGCCATCTTACATATGAAACTGTATAGATTTGAAAACAAACATTCGACAATTGACATCTACTATACGTTATACGTTAGGTATAGCAAAAAACTCCAATGCGCATACGAAATCAGTAAAGACAACAAAACACTTTTAAATGTTTTGATGTCACAAGTAAAATGTTTTCAATCGTATAAAACGCGATTGAGATGCTTGAATGTGAAAAAGTGGTCGAAGATCACGCTAGCTATATTTCTTCCATGGCTTGAACGGCCTGTTATTTTTTTAGGCTGGCTGGACACTCTTTGAATCTCACCAGAAGCAGTACGCTTGCAAGTCTTCAGGACCCACCACACTTCCCGCCTTCTTCCGCAAAGACATTGTTCCCAACAAATCTCATAGCCACATGCTATAATCATAACTTCGAAATATATTTGTGTGATTGAAAATACTTCCAGAACAAATATGTATTGGAAATAAATTAGTTAAGTTATCCTACTTGTCACAGTCTATTTGGAACTGAACTGATTTTATAAATAGAAAAAAATAGAATATTTTTTGTCTATGTTTACTATAATTAGCTTTATTTTCTTTCTTGTAATTATAAGATCTTAATCATGCTAAATACCTACTTTGTTTGTACTTCAGAAGATTTAGATGAAATTAATAATAATTCTTATTAGTTAGATGTTGCTAATAAAAGTTTTAACGACAAAGAAAAACTTAACATATAAGTAACTGTAAACATAGCTGCAACTCTTAGATCATCTGCAACTATGCTACTATCACTTTTGTTATTATATTACTAGCTTTACGAAGCATCGCTCGCGTTGTTTTTGTTTTCCCGTGGGAGTTTTATATTTTCCCGTAGGAAAAATAATTTTGGAGCCTATGTTAATCAGGGATATGAATGGAAATTGGGAGAGCCTTCTCGAGAGACACAGGCAAAAAACTCGAAAGGTCAAATTTTTTTCTTTCCTCTTTTAAATCGCCATTTGCAATACCTATTCTTCTTTTCACATAATCATGACAATAATTATTAAAAGATAAAAATATACGTAAATTGCCAACGTGTAAGTAACCTAATTGCTAGATAATCAAGTATATAAATATGTAGGTTCAGAGTGTCACAATAATACGCACATAATAATTGTTGTTCCCTGGAAAAGGTGCCTGGCCATTGCATGATAGCAACATTGTTTACATTTGATGTTTGTCTGATACACTGTACATAGGAGACTCAGGTTTTTTTGAGGAATGATGACTGTACTCCTACTTGCAAAATGTTATTGAGAATAAACCCATAGCGAGTGTTCAACCCGCTATGGGTTTATTATTTCAAGTACTAAGGCAAAGGTTGTTGACAATCTCTAGCGTGAACAAGGTAATTTGTAATCAAAATAAACGTATGTTACTATTTGCATTTCTGTAAAAAAAACTCATGCTAAGCAGCATCAGTTTTTTTAGCTCAGAGTGTGGTTTTTTGTAAGCACAAAAATGTAACTCTGAGCCAGTTTGATTGACTGCTTTTGTAAAATTGTAAGGCGCAATCGAATTCACGTTTAAGTTTACAAATGAACAAAAAAACCTACTATAGGTTAGCTGGAAGAGATTGTGCAAGAGATAAGCCTAACCTTTTTAACTGACTTCAAAAGAGCAGGAGGTTTTCAATTCGATGCGTATGTTTTTGTGTATGTTACGCGATAACTCCGCAAATTGTGGACCGATTTTCAAAATAATTTTTCTATTCTGATACAGTATACTTCTGCGGTAGAGCGGTAGTGCCATTGTCACCAAAGTCAGGATCTGATGTTGGGATCCCAGGAAAATCAAAGGAAACCCTTAAATTTTATAGGTATGTCCAACGTGTTTCATGTTTTTCCGAAGCTTTTCAGGTATTTGCGTCTGATTAGTCATGAACCGAGCTAATGATAGATGGATCCTTAACTTTTAAGAGTTAGAAGATTTGTTAGAAGATAGTTTTTTAAATACAATAAACACGTACCTATTGACCTTTGTCGTACTATTCTTTCAAGTTTCTTCGATGCGCTGGTATTAAATTCACTAAAAAGATAAAAATAAAAAATAAAAACCGACTTCAAAACACTTAAAAGTTAAAAAATAATGTAATTAATAAATAAAATTACTCACAGCAACTTAACAACAAGCACATACGAGTAATTTTTTTTTTTTTTTTTTTGAAAAAATTACTCGTATGTGCTTGTTGTTAAGTTGCTTGTGTTGCTTGTGCTCTGTTATTTATATTTGTTGTGTACAATATATTGTAAAATAAAATAAAAATACAAAAAAGTGATTTTAGAAATATTCAAACTGAATCAAAATTTACCACGTAATCAACCTGCGGTACTAAGTCGATGTCAGTACTAAAGGTTACATACTTTACACAAAAAATTATAGAGTGGGATGGCAAGCCGAAAATTGATTTTGACGCGAAGGCGCAGTGTGGGTGGTGGAAGAAGCTGAAAATAAGTCTCATAGTTTGTTTGCACCCACACGTGTTGAAATTTATCAAGCACATGACAATTTTAGATAAAGTATACGACGACGTCAACGTACATATTTATTAATGGGAAGCCGGATAGCCTCTGTTAATCGCAATGTGCGCGGAGAATACAAATAGTGCTAATATTGCATATATAAACAAACGGAAAATGGTAATGATAATTTACCGGTAGCGTATTGTGTTGTGTCCAAACTCTTTTAGAGATAAGTCCACCTTTGTGTCTTTTTTACTAACTTGTGTTTCCTTATGTGTTTTTTTGCAATAAAGAGTATACCTACAAAACTAAATTATAATAATCAATTACATTACAAGTAAACGTAGAGCACTTACCCTACATTCGTTCCCACCCCAGTATGGTCTAGTGTCCACCCCAGCATGTTATTAACTCATCGCTGCGCTGGGTGACGGAAACCTCTCGCTGACGAGCATGGTCGTGGCCATGCTCCGCGGCGAGGTGGAATGGGGGGCTGTCGCCTCCTTCTGCGAGGACGTCATCTTGCAGAAGGAGGCCGCGGAGAGGGAGCGGGAGAATGATCCTCAAGCCGCTCCCATCCGCCGCAGACGGACAGGCAGGCGAAGGCGGGCATTCGCACAAGCGATGCCCGCCTAATGACCCTGCCGTGGAGGCCTGCGTGCACGGTTGGCCCCGTGCACGTCGCCGTAAGGCCCTCCGTCTGGGGATTGCCCTAGTGTTCTCGGGCAATCCCCCCTTGGCGATAGCCCGACCAGTTAGGTTGGGCTAGCCCGGGCGCGTCGGTAGTGGTAGTCGCAGTGTGGACCCTATCACGCGCGCCCATAAGGGCAAGGAGAACACCGGGGGGTTTAGTGGGTAGGCCTGGCACTCTGCCGGGAGAGCCCCACACACGCTCGTCGTCTAGCCAACGGCGAGTACGGTGCGGACACGCATTCCCCTCGAAAAACCAACCTCAAACCGTGTTGAAAGGAGAAAAATTAGTTTTAGCACAATATGTAAGAAATGTTGAAGAGCTACGAAAGAATGGCAATAGTTATTTAATACGAGCCCACATAATTCGTCAAACAACGGTGACATTAACGCCCTATGTAACAAGTTTAAACGTAAGTACTCTCATAACCGAAACGACGGTTCTCCGCACAGACTCTAATATTTTATGGTATGTAACGTACCTTCTTTAATTAACAATTATAATTTATTTATTACAGATCAATGATTCTCGTAAAATGCAGTTGTGTTTATAACCAGAGCGGCAAGTGCAAACATGTTGCTGCTATAATATGTTATATTAACAACAAAGTAAGTCTTTCGAAAACAAGCAATGAACAACAATGGGGAAAACCCAGCATTCGTCAATTTGTTCAAAGTAAATATTCCAAGGGGAGGTACTTTCGAGACATGTTTCCACCAGTATCCAAAACTGAATGTTGTCAACCACAACCAATAATTCATAATGAATTATTGCAAGAGTCATCACTAAAACAAGTACGAGTGGCATCAGTGCAGTCTCAAGATATAAATCTTATTACAGATGTAATATCTGAAATGTTGGACATAGTTGAATCATTTATTGAGCGAGAAGACTGTTATGCATGTTTATTTTTTTTTTGATATAATCAGAAGCGAATTTGAATTATATCACAATGATTGCACACTAGAAGAAAATCTGAATGTATATTATGAGAAACATGTGGCTGTAACAGAGGAAGGTATTATTCACATTTGTTGTAACACAATCAAGCAATCAGCATGCCAGAACTGGTATGCAATTAGACATGTCAGGATAACTGCAAGTAAAAATGTACATAGCATAAAAACTCGTGCAACCAAAACCATTCAAAGTTTAGTGTCAAGTATTTTAAATCCAAAGAAAGTTGACTGTGCTGCAACCCGTTATGGCTTATGTAATGAACAAAAAGCTATATTACTTTATGAAAAACTGAATTTCTGTCAAGTAAAAAAAGTAGGTGCAATTATTAGCAAAGATCAACCATGGCTGTGCGCTAGTATTGATGGTGTAGTGGTGGAGGATGGTTGTGTGACAAAGCTAGTCGAAGTTAAATGTCCAATTTCATGTGAAAAAAAACCTGTGGTTAATTTTGATAATCATTTGTGCAATTTTGTGTACTTAGAGTTTAGAAATAATTTTATAGAAGTTAAGAAAAGCCATCCATACTACACTCAAGTTTAAACACAAATGTATGTTACTGGAATGACAATGTGTGACATTTTTGTCTATTCACCAATAAGAAATGCTAGTGTGACTGTACAAGTTAACCGAGATGAACAATTCATTCAAGAAATTATTTTAAAAAGTGAATGGTTTTATTTTAAGCATTATTTACCAGCATTGTACACAGAATATATGCATAATAATAATAATAATTGTAATGATTTCCAGGAACGTTCTTTTACTGGGAAAGATATTTTAAATTCATTTTAATGACATATTTATATCATAAAACATATCTAAACTAATTTATGTATACTAATTTATTTATATTTAATTAACCGACTTCAAAAAAAAGAGAAGGTTACTCAATTCCACCGTATATTTTTCTTTTTATGTTTGTTCGCGGATAATTTCGTCGTTTATGAACCGATTTTTATAATTCTTTTTTTGTTGGAAAGGAGATATTCCCAAGGTGGTCTCATGATAAGAAAACCAGGATCTGATGATGGCATACCAGAGAAATCGAGGGGAACTTTCGAAAATCATAGGCGCGATTAGTGCGTTTGTTAGTTTACTGGTTGAAGTCGTTTTTTTTTTGTTATAAATGATCTTGTATCAGTATAAGTTATTGTAACTAGGTACATTTAAAAAATGCCATCATTGTTTCAGAAAATAAAACAGTTCTGGTTTGAATACTTTTGTTTTTATTTACCTCTTACAACAGTACTACTCTTAAAGATTGGAGGCTGTAAATTAACTAAAACACAACATACGTGTACAATATCATCTATACAGTTGAATAAATTATGAGGAATTTTATCAAGAACCCGGTAAATTCTTAGTCTTTGCATAATTCTTTCGACATGAATTCTAACTCGAGCAATATCATATGTCGTTTGGGTTTCTTCTTGAGAGAATTCATTTTTATTTGCTAAAAACGGTGGCATTACAATTTTAACTTCCTTGCCACTTTCATCTATAACTTTCTTTATTGCAGGAAAACCTTTATCAGTCAAAACTATATCTCCAGTTTCTAAAAGGTCAACTAATCTAGATTCAATAGTCATTTGTGTGTCAGTTTTTCTTCCACCAGCTACTTTAGATTTGAAAGAAATAAATTCTCCAGGTGTAATTCCTATTATAACTTTTGCAGTAAACCCTTTTTTATAATGTGAGTAACAAACAACACGATCATCCACTGCTGTCGGTATTTCAATTCGGAATTCAGTACAGTCAATAATAACTCTTGTATTGATGTAATCTGGACTGAAACACTTGGGCATTGTTGCTTGTACGGTGGCTCTATTCGGCCAAAAGATTAAATTAGCAGTTGAACAAGCTAGATTTTGTAAGATCGAATGAAATATACGTGAGATTGTGGTTTTGTGTACACCAAATAACACACTCAATGCTGAAAATGTCAAGCCAGTTTTCATTTTTATCAAAAAAATTAGAAGTCGGTCTTTAGTGGAAACTGTACATTTTTTCATAGTTAATCTTGTTAATAAAAACTCAAAATTGCTAAATGACACACCAGCAAGATCTAGGAGTTCTTGATCATTTTTTATTGATGAAATACCAACAAATTCTTGACTTTTTGTTTCGGTAGATTGATCCTCATACGATTTTTTGTCAGTGCCACAGCCTTTATCTTTCTTTCTTGAATTATTTGTCATTAAAATTCTTGATGTTGTTGCTATATCTGCTTGGATTTCAGCATCACAGTAATCACTGTAAATTAATCTAATACAAATAAAAGTTGTATCTCTTAATTTCGATTCAGAAAACATATTGACTTGACATCTTTGATCGACTATAAGAGGTTGAGTTTGATTTAATTCTTCAATTATTATTTGACTTGATGTGGTATCTGAGACTTTTGTGGTTCTTCGTTTTGTCAAGCGTGTATATCTAGCTAGGACCTGTGAATCATTAACCTTCCTCTTTCGATATATTTCAGGGAATATCGTAGGAGCATAACTCGGACTTTCTTCCTCGTCTGATTTTTTGTTTCCCATAAAATGTTCACTACAAATTGTGTCGTCAGGTTTGGGATACCATGGCGACCCATCAACACTAAAATAATAAAGACAATAATAAATATCACATAAAATATAGCGCAAATAAAATTGATCATAATTTAAGGTTATTTCGCTTACTTATTTCTTTTTATGGCATCTATCCATTTATTTCTTTGATTTAATTTCCAGTGCAATGTAGGAAATATATAGAATTTACACCGACTATTTGTGCCGTTATTTTTGCAGTTCACAACACAAAAACATCTATTATTAGGCATTTTAAAATTGTTTATTTATTACTTAGATAAAGAATATCTATGATTTATTACGAACTCCGTGCAAATTGACTTTACTTTCCCGGATTGTTGCGTATTTCTGCCACGATAAGCGCTGCGATCGCTTCACTATACCCCCACCATATACTTCGCACATAGCGAATACACTCATTTGCAAAAAAACGGGCGGTTTTGATTTTCATTCATCTTTAAAAAGATACAATACAAAAAACGTTTCAATCGTTTGTACACGTTACTAGCCGGTTTTAAAAATGCCGTGGTATTTAAAAAAGTACGTTCTAAATTCAAATTTTCATTTGATGCTCATTTTTACAGAAAACCCCTTTTTATCCTACATTTTTGGCGCGAAGTTCCAGAAGTTAACATCGACTTTCATAACTTTTATTCAATTTTCATCGATTAATTTCATATCCTTGACTGTTAAAGCTTTATTTATTGCTGTTTGGCTGTATCAAAAATGGTAGATAAAGTGGTAAAAGCTACCAAAATTATCGCGCTGCTTGAAGAGGGTTGCAGCCAATGCTTCGTGGCTAGGAGGCTAAATGTTAGTCGCTCGACGGTCCAAAGGACCTGGAAGCGATATCAAGAGACTGGTTCCGTCGAGAGAAGGCCTGGTTCTGGAAGAAAACCATGTACCCAACCACGGGATGATCGTTTTCTTGTGAGTCGCGCATTGAGAAATCGCAAATCTTCGTATGTGGATCTTAAGAACAACCTCCAAGAAGTAAGAAATGTGCATATTAGTCTATGGACGGTCAGGAGGAGGCTTCTCGCTGCCAATATACGCAGTCACCGCCCGACCCGCGGCCCCAAATTACTCCGTGAGCACCGAGTTCACAGGCTTAGGTTCGCTAGAAATTGTGAATCATGGACTCAAGAAGATTGGAATAGGCTTTTGGTGTCTGATGAAGCCAGGATATCTCTGTTCGGTGAAGATCGACGTCGGCGAGTGCTAAGAAGACAAGGAGAACGCTTTGCAGAGGCATGTTTCGAAGAAATCACACCTTATGGTGGGGGCTCTGTTATGTTTTGGGCAGGAATAACGGAATAAATTCAATGGATCGTACAGAGTTAGTCTTCATTGAAAACGGCTCACTGACTGGGCATCGATACATAACGGAAGTTCTAATTCCTCATGCACAACCCGCATTGGCCGCTCTAGGTGAAGACTCGATTTTTATGGACGACAATGCTCGCGCCCACCGATCTCGCGATGTTAAAGCGTATGTGCAAGAGGTCGGCATTCGTCGTTTGGATTGGCCAGCTCGAAATCCCGACCTCAATCCCATAGAGCATGTCTGGGACGTTCTGAAACGGCGTGTGAGATCAGTACAACCAGCTCCGCAGACCATCAGAGAGCTGAAGAATGTGATTACTGCGGAGTGGGAACGTATTCCGCAAGCAAGTATCCGGGATATACTCGCTAGCATACCCAGACGAATTCAAGCTGTGATTTTAGCTAGAGGGGGTCACAGTCGATACTAAACATTTATCTGCTTTTACTTTATTAAAGAAAAACATACAAAAAAACTTTTTTATTTTTACTTCATGAGCATATGCACTACTAGCGAACATACATTACTAGTGAGGTTTAGCATTATTTCCCATAAATTGTATCAAAATTTTATGAAATACTGATGAAAACGATTATTTTCTTATTAATTTACCAAATTGTGAGGATAAAACTACGTATAATTATCAAACAAAGCAATGTTAACATTTGAAATGGTTCATTGCTTCGGTGCCCGTTTTTTTTGCAAATGAGTTTATATTAAATGCTGGTACAGACCTTAATCTTTCCTATTATCGACTATGGTAATGTGTGCTATCTCGACCTGAATGCAGATCTACTCAACAAATTAGACCGTCTTCTGAATAACTGCATTCGATTCGTCTTTAATTGACCCTGTGTTGTCCAACCCGTAAGGGGAGAGGGATACAGGGACAAACAGGAGAATGATTTAAATAACCTGTAGGGAGTCAAGAAGTGTGCGCGGCTAGAGTGCGATTACGCAGGTTCCGCGCACATCTCCCGCTGTTTCGGCCCGTATAACCACGATTGGTTGAGTAGGGCCATGGGTTGGTGGAGGGTAAACGCAAATCTCAGAAACTACTGGTTCGAATTGAGACACTCTTTTACCATTAGAATGGTACATTGTCCCTGATGGTTATAGGCTATATTAAAATTTTTAAAATCGATAACTACTAGGCCGATTTTAAAAATTCTTTCACCATTAGAAAGCTGCTTCCTTCGTGAATAACATAGGCTATATTTCCCACGGGAAAAATATGACGGGAAATCTATCGTAAGGCGAAACGAAGTTCGCGGGCACAGCTAGTCGTTAATAAAATCTCTCACGGTCGCGCTAGGGCAGGAAACCCCACACAAAATCATGGGGTAAAAATCAATCAAAGTCAAAGTATTTATTCACACAAGGCATGGTAAAAATGGTAACTAAATGAGAGAGAGAGAGAGAGAGCGAGAGAGAGAGAAACATTTAATGACCCAAGACAAAGTACAAATACAGAACATGAACAATTTACACACGTAACAAAAACATAGACAACATTTAAAGTAAGAATATAGGTACAAATATTAGGTCAATCAGGACCCCGCCTCAGCTTGTGTTATTACGAAGCAAAATCGCATCGCAACAACGCTGGTATTCTGGCGGAGCCTGTTGGTGAGCGGGGAAGACAGTACCGTACTTATACAATAAACGTTAACAAAATAAGAAAAAAAAACTATGTACTGTGGACAAGAGAATTAAAAAATATGAAATAAATAATATTTTGTGAAGTCTTACAGAACTTAACATCGACAAATTAATATAAATATAACTATCTTGACTTAATAACTAGTACATATAAGAATAAAATGAGTAGCTGAACAGCACGTCTTACCAACTTGTGGCATGTGAATGTCAGTTTACAATTACATACTCGTAATTAAAATTTTCGTATTATATATTGTGTTATTATTATGTCATGTTACTATATTACTATAAGTACCTAATAATTATATTATTCTTACATGTCAATTAAAATTATTATTATAGTCATTTTTAATATCATTTATGCTTATACGTCAAATAATCTTTTACCGAATAAAAACAATTTGGAACTAGCCAATTAAATAAAGTTTTGTTAAAAAGTTTACCGTTAAGTTCTTTGATGCTTTTGGATAGGTTATTATAAATTCGAATACTCATGGCGTGGCTATTTCGTCTGTACAAGTTTGTTTTCATTCGTGGTGTCGCTAACTGTCCCACATGTCTATTACTATATTTATACCGATCTTCAGAGGAATTAGTCGTTCGATGTTTTTATAGTGGCACCGTGAATACCTCCATCCGTTATATATCATACCGTGAGAAAGTAATGGGATCCTGTAATCACACAACCAACTGGGCTCCCTATATTTATTTATCACAAATTTCCTCATCAAAATCAAACAATTTACCCGCATCGTAATATAATTGGCATGTGGTTAGATAGGTATAAATTGAATTTTGATCATATAACACTATTAACATCCAATGCGCATGCGGTTGATGGATGCCAGGCTAATAAGTGTTAAATTGCATATTAATTTGTAATTAGTGAATTGATCGGATTCGGGTCGACCAGGCAGGTGTCTGCCGAGCCTGCCACTGGTCACGTACGCTTGAGGTAGCACACGCCAATCGGCTGGCCGGCACTAAACAGAGGTGGGAAGGGTTGATTAATAAATTTCTAATGACGCCTTTGATGAGCTTGTAATAGGTTATTTTGAAATCGTGACACGTGAACTGGTGGGCGCTGACAGTGATAAATTGGCTTATGTTGAACTAATGTAGCTAATAACGGTTTTTCTTCGACTTTATGGATATTGAAACATGAATGTATTTTAATCTTGATTCCTATTATTGGGGTGTGATTGAATCACGAAATGTGGTTTGTGAAATTAAAACATGTGGTTTTATAAATTAAAGTGGAAAAGGATAATAATAAATAAAATTTTATAGAAATTTATATATTATTTACAATTATAAGTATAGAATATAGCGTTCGAATGCCAGTTTCTTGATGTGCGCGTACCTACCGCTAGGAAATGGAACTTGCTGCCTTCGTTCAGTTTATCCAAAAACATATAACCCAAGATTCTTCAAAGTGTATACAAGAGTGTATACGCTTTTACAGGCTCAGCAGGGAGATACATCATACTCCCCATTATTTTCTATCACGTGAGATAGGTGTTAATCGATGACTCAACTCAAGTAACTACTCAATGGTGAATAAAAAAAATCAAAATTTTATTGTAACCAATATTGACCTCAAACAATCTGAATCCTCAAATATTTGGATTTTGTGTGAAATGAACAAGGAAGCCATCAAAATCTTAATACTATTTTTTAAAAAAGGTCATTAAATATACATTCAAAGATAAAAAAATCCTTTACCCGTATTTTTATCGGCAAAACTCACATGCTGCAAAAGCTATTTTCTGTGACTTGTCTAAGGCTTCCGATGGTGTACATTGCCCCAATAAGGTGTTATTGGACATGTTCTCGACCTTTTATTATCATCATATCTATCTAGCTAGACAACGGAGATTACCGAAAGGGGATATTTATGGCGCAAAGTTATCTGGTTCCGCAGTCTGTAAAGGCGACCCTCAGGATTCCATTCTCATACCATTTTTATTACAATTTTATACTTATACTTATAAATGATTTATTTAAGGTACATAGAGGATTAAAAAGTTCTGAAAGAAAAAACAAAATGTGTCAAATTTTCTTTACCAAATGTGCGACACTGTCGATTAATTCCATCTTATTCAGAGACAAATAGTTTAATTTAGTAGATTCCGCTGTATTTTTAGGTATAACTTTGAGACTGTAAGTTGCAATACAGATTACAAATAACATATTATACGAAAACTGGGCAGTTCTGGAAATATTACATACATAGTACGGATCGAATTGATAACCTCCTTTTTTTTGAAGTCGGTTAAAAAACTTCGAATTGACCTAGCTTTGCAACATAATATTGTGCTGTTGAAAATTCCCCAAATTACAGATACTGCAAGACTAGTTTACTTCGGATATTTCCACAGTCCGTTGACGTATGGTAAATGATATAATGTTGTTGGGGAATGCCGCAGACGTAAATAGATTTTTCGTTTTGCAAAAACGCAAAATGAGAGCAATTTATAAATAAGGTTCAAGAATCTCCCTAGAGAAAAAAATTAAATAAATATTCTGACATTCGCATCACAATATAAGTATGTATACATATATAAAAAACGTATCGTATTTACGTATAATAGTAATACTAGTAGTTACCTGTATGAATATGAACAAAATAGCGATAGTCACGATTAAAATTTATGAGGCAAAAATTGAATAGCTTGTACAAGGCAGTGGGTTTTCGCATTTTCACCAAGATTTCTATAGATATTCAAAATCTGTATCTTACTAAATACAACAAAATAGCAGTAACCGTGTGTCAAGGGATTACAAAGTTGCGGATTTACGGATAAGTTACTTTTTCCCTTCCATTATGAAATACTAGCTTTTGCCCGCGGCTTCGCTCGCGTTAAATTCGGGGTAACACCGAAGATTTCAAAAAAAAAAAAATAAGGCAGATATTTTTCGTTGGTAACAAAGAGCCTGTGTACCGATTTTAGCTTCCTACCTTGAAAACTGCAAAAAGACCCATATAAAATTTCTTAATACCCATATAATTTAAAAAAAAAAATGATGCAAGATTTTTTGTTAGTCACAAATAGTTCGCATACCAATTTTTAGCTTTCTACCTTGAAAATTGCGGAATGCTCCATACAAACTTCCACACCCCATTTTAGGGAAGTGGGGGGGTCGGAAAGAGACAAAAAGTAGCCCATGTCCATCCGTTCAACTATCCCACTTAAAAAATCACTTCAATCCGTCGCTCCGTTTTGCCGTGAAAGACGGACAAACAAACACACACACACACTTTCCCATTTATAATATTAGTATTAGTATGGATGGTTAAATATGGAACAAAGGAACTTACCTTGTGTAATTAAACAACCCTCGAGTTTCTGGTTCGTTTGTCTTGGTTAGGCCAGAATTCCGAGCTAGTGCTAGATTCAAATTTAAATTTTTCGTATGGTGTGACTACAAAATTTTTTAAACGCATGCTAATGTTAGACACTGTTTAAACATGATGCTGTCTTTATCTATAATTTTAAAACAAATGTACGTGTGATATAGTGTGTCCGGGATCAAAAAACCATAGCATTATTTATCTAAAACCATGTTGTAGCTTCGTATAAGGATAAGAGAATACTCAAGTAATAGACCGTTCTGAGACGTTACCATCGAATAAAAAAAGATTCCCTTGTACGCAGTAAATTATTTATTTGACATGGGTTCCCCTTAAGATTTGCACTTTTCGATACAAATGTCTTTTCGACACCTACGACGGGCCCCAATAGAATAAGCAACAGAGTCCAATAAAAAAATCATAAAAAACTAACCATGCTGACGGCTAAGGGTAGTGAACTCGAAAAATATTTAAACGTAAGTACTTCATGAATAAACCATAGTATCAGGTCAATGACAAGCCTATAGTAGATCGGTATGTACGTTTAGGACGCTATAATTTTATTTCCTCCTCGTGCGTCACTTTAAGCCGGGTTTAGATAGTATTAGATATTATGTAATCTGTGGTAGTAGTAAGTACTTACCAGAGGGAGACTCAAGTACTAAAGTCTTCTGCGTATATAGATACCTTTATCTTCCCTTTTTTACCGCTAAGCAGCGTGCTTGCATCGCTGTGTTGCGGTTTGAGTTTTTTTTTATACAACTAAGTTGGCAAACAAGCATACTGCCCACCTGATGATAACTGGTAACAGTCACCTATGTTATGTTACATCACAGAATAGATAATAGTACTACGTACAGAACGGCCACTCATCTCCCCGCACTCATTTCAAATACCTCGTCCTACCCGGCACTTCGCTGTAGACATCACTGACACGTAAACAAGGGCGCGCGCGATCGCTCGGACGAGTAGACGCAAGCACCGGGCGATAACAGAGACAGCGCTATGCGGGTGAAAGAGAAGGCAGTCGCTGCACTTCCCGCGTCATTTCGATTGATAACCGCTCACTCAGCCCTACTAGATTCCACGCACACATTTGCGCGTGTACGAACGTCATTTGTTTAAGTAGTAGTAATAGGTAATTGATTTGCGAACGTTGTATGGAGTGTCCGGGGTGTGGTTACACGTGGCTCGCAGGCGAAGGCGGGCATTCGCGCAAGCAATGCCCGTCTATAATGACGTAGAGATCTACGTGCACGTTGGCCCCGTGCACGCTGCCGTATAGGGCCCTCCGTCTGGGGATTGCCCTGTTGTTCTCGGGCAATCCTTCCATGGCGATAGCTCGACCAACTTGGTCGGGCTTGTTCGGACGCGCTGGTAGTGGTAGTCGCAGTGTGGACCTTGCCATGCACGCCCACAAGTGCAGGGAGAACACCGAGGGGTTTTAGTGGCTCGGCCTGGCACTCTGCCGGGCCAGCCCCACACACACCCGCCGTCTAGCCAACGGCGGGTACGGTGCGGTTGCGCATTCCCCCCTAAAAAAAGGTACTCCTGTGAGATTCACAGCAAATCTGCAACCCCCACAAGAACCACAGTTTACGTTGCCAACCTGTGACATCAGATGTAAAGTCACGGCACCTAGTAATTTCACTGCCATATCTTACCCTTCAAACCTGAACACAGCAAAGTAAGCACTGCTGCTTTGCGGCAGAAATAGGTAATACCATAGACGAAGAATAATATCCTTGGTAATACGGAGGTACCCAAGCAGTCGAACCTGATACAGTGTACAGTCTCCTTCCAGTAACACAAGTAGTGAATTACTGGGTGCTATGTTTTGACATATTATTCACAAGTTGGTAACGTACGGTCAACAGCACGTCAGGCTATACAAAACAGTCAAATTTCTCTAACTGATTTTGAACCTTTAGTTGTTCAACGTTAAGTATAAAGTTGATTGAAAAAAAAGTACATTTTTTGGTAGCCTGATGTGCTGTTGTCTGTACAATTGGATCCTTAAATGGGTTGAATATTCGCAAATCTTACATGAAGTAACCAATTTTTTGTGTAATAAACCGGTCAAGTGCGAGTTGGACTCGCGCACCGAGGGTTTCGTACCTACAAAATGACCTAAAGAAGTTCTTAACTACTTACATATTTACGGTTTTCAGCTTTTTTACATTTCAACTCAAAGTACATCTTGTAGTAGGTACTAGTAGTTTTGATTCCCTTCGTAAAATCGCAAAATATGCGACATAAATGATTGCGATGATTTACAAGTTGGATCTTCTTACAGCTGCAGGCGGAGGGCGGGCTGCCAAGACTGGACTTGAGTCACGCATCATCTCACAATTTTAGTGACATTATCTGATGAGTGACACGTGTCCCTTGTCGAGCATCAACAAATTTTTCAGCCACACTAAATACGCGCCGCCGTGCTATTCTTTAGGACATAGAGATTATGTAACTGAAATTGTGAGATAATGCGTGACTTAAGTCCAGTCTTGGCAGCCGCTGAAAGAGACCGTAGACCTGAGTATTTGATATAGGTACTGTTATGTTATGTTACTGAGAAAAGGGTCTGGACAGACAGACGGACTGACGAACAGATGGACAACGAAGTAATTCTCTATTTTATTCTTTAGAGACATGGAACCCTAAGAGGTATCATTGCGGTTCGCTGGCTTATTGTGTAACTTAAAATCTGTCATAACTATGGATTAAGTCCATGGTCTTAACCGTTTTCAATTTTGACAGTCTATGTGCGTCAATCACTCTTAAGGTGCGTAGGTATAAACTAAGCGCGGCAGCCAAGCGAACCAATGTTTGACCAGGGTAGACGATCATTTCCGCGCGAGCCAAAATAATAATTTAGCAGAACGCACGCAGGCGCCGCGCGCAAGCGATCCAGCTCGAACAGCCCGCGGCGGATTCATTTTTGTAAACC
Organism: Schoenobius gigantellus; assembly: GCA_963935595.1. Lineage (NCBI taxonomy): Eukaryota > Metazoa > Arthropoda > Insecta > Lepidoptera > Crambidae > Schoenobius > Schoenobius gigantellus. The sequence goes on along the minus strand of OZ012547.1, from coordinate 26,313,834 downwards.
TACGATTCGTCCGTTGTATGTACGTAGGTTTGCGCCGCGCGAGCCAAATCTCTGAAACAATACTGTCTCAACTGCGTGCGAGCGGACGACTCAAGATTACCATGACTCAAGTCAAGCTCCTTTGATGTGGTCTCAAAAACCGACAATGCCCTAAGCAAGCGGTTCGCCGTACGGCACGTTCGAGCGCGGCATTGTTCGAGGGTTTGCCGCTCGTAGTTTAGACGCACCTTTACAGTCGGCATAGAATTATGCACTTGGTTACTTTGTAGTCTGTGGAATTATGTATTAACGCCTCAGAACATGCTTTAGTTATTATCTTCTGAGATTAACGCCGCAATGACTGAAACGTTGCTGCGTCTTCGCAAACAGCCTGCGTATTACAGAATTATGCACAAATTAATAGATAAAAAAAAACTCGATAATTATAGTGGAAATTGATAGGAAATTGAACTGACACCACGGACCATATTCATAAAATCGACTTTCGTACATCTGTTGTATAAAACCAGTCGCGTACGTCAATTATTAAGAAAAGAATTAATTAATTGCTACTACGTGTCGCTAAGAGCATCGCGATTATAGTCTTTGTAATGTATCTAGATATTTGTGTGCCAAGTTCATAACTTGAGCAGATAATCTCGGCTAATTGATTTTAAATTGTCACCCATAACAGTATCAAGTTCATCTTTTCCTCGTAATAGTTACAGTTATTGAATATTATACAACAAAATTGCGTTACTGTTATATACCGACATTGAATATATTTTAAATCTTCATACTGATGCGACGTTATAAGGAAAAATAAATTCCAAAAGATTGATATATTCGATGTGTGTATGAATATGTGATCGTGGCGGAATGACATGGGGTAAGGTTTCTGTTTTCCTGGCTCGCCATGGAAGATCTGGCTGATCTGTATATTTATGAGAGATAATTTATAAAATTTTATTCACATTTATGGTTTTTTATGCTCCATGACCGGCGCTTTTCAGCCCGTCGAGAGGCTAGTTGTCAAGTGTCTTATGTGGTTCCGTAACGCATGTTGCTGACTTTCGAGTTGTTTGATAGAGCCGGGTAAAGGCTGAATTTTACCCCTGACGGCGCATCGTGTCACCATATGGTCACAACCAATTAATTATCTGAGCCACAACCCTTCAAGAGCCATAAGTACGGGCGTCACCAATAAATTCTATAACTACCATGCGAACGTGTCCATACGGCTGATAATAATATTATAAGTCCATAATGCTGAGTTTTAACTATATTTATTACTTTAGCTTTATTAATAGCTTAAAACACCCTTAAAGATTAATTACTTTTCGTGTTCGCAATAGTATTTTTATTATTTGTAAGGAATCTTTTCGAAACTTCAGGACTCAGTCAATGTCTTTTTCAACATAATGTATTAATAAAAAACCTGGTCAAGTGAGAGGCGGTCTCATACACTAAATATCATTTCATTGGTTATAATGATCGTTTGGTACTTTTATTATTAGGCATCTGAATGCGTGACATGCTAAAATACGCAAATTAGATACAAGTTAACGATTAAAAAATAATTTTTGATAGATCGCCAGAAAGGTATTCAGCCTCTATTTTTGTTTATATTATCCCCCGTTTAATAAAAACGTAGTATTTTTTATCTTAGTGCCAAAATAATACACACTCTTTGAAAAAAAAAATACTCTACTTTTTACATAGAATGAGATTATACAGTTCGTTCAGAGACACGGGTGGACGATAGTGAAAGCCTTATACACATACAGCCTTACCCACGAGTGCATGAAGAGGCGCTTCGTTTTTACAAGTTACCCCTGATAGATATCCGCTCCCTCGTGCCCTACTATGGGTTATATTTTATTTTATTTTATCTGTTAGGAAGACTAACAACTGAATCACAGAGTGGTTAGCATATAATATATAACATAAAAGCTAATTCAGGTCCTCACATATGGAAATGATGTGGTATTTCGGTCTAAACCTGAACTCCCAGTGCGACTACGAGCTCCTCGCCCCAAAGCTGTTAGCCGCCGCGGAATACATATTCACAACAAAAAATGTTCGCGCCCGATGCAAACAGTCAACCTGAGCAATGAAATGACGAAACGAAGGCTATGCTTGCGTTAATTCATGCGCGAAGTTAAATATAACCGCGGCTATGAGTCAGCGGGGAAGCGATGTCTACGTGGATTGTTGAGATAGGTCGAAGGTTCGTTGCTTTGTCCAGTTGTGGGTCATAGGGCAACGTGCCGGCGGGCCCATCGCGGGCCAGACGTCGGGTGGACGACCGCGGATGCATTATGCAGGGCTCGCCACCGTGCCCGTGACGACAGTCCCATCATCGGCCAGGCGACCCTACGCACCCGGCGGGATTTCAGCCGCTGAAAGCAGGAAAATATTTTAAGGAAAATGTTCTGCTCTTTGAATTTTACATTTACAAATTTTTGCGGCGGAACTTACTAGTGTTCGTGATGTTTATTTCTTTCCTGTTGATTATACTTTTTCAAAAAGTCTGTGGTTACATTATTGGAAAGGGTTGTTCCTCGTGGTCCCACTATTTTGCCTTACTGGTGGGACGATGAAACAACTGAACTCTGAAGATCTGTACGCACCTGCTTAGAAACGGCCGCATTTGTTTAAATACTTTTGTTTTTTTTAGTAAAATATAATCTGATGCGGTTAATTTCAGTAAAATATCTGCAACTAAGGTAAGAAATGCCAGCATTGGTTAAAATACTGCGGATTCATGCTGTCAGTTTATTGAACATTAGTAGAACCATATACTTTTTTTTGTAAAATATAATGTGATGCCATTAATTTAAGTAGAAAACTGTATTATCTAATTTAAATTACATGTCAAAAATGTGATGTAACCAAAAATTTATGATTTTCGGATTTATTTGGCAAGAAAAAAATACGCATAAACGGCGGTATCTTTTGATCGAGTTGACTAGGTATTTGATTTTTTAACGTCATTAAGAGATTCTTGGCCTATGTATTTAATATCTGTTTCAACTTGATAGCTCCACGTGTTCCTGAAAAAAAAGCTTGACGACGGACAACGAAATGACGCTATAAGGATTCAATTTTCCTTTTGAGGTGCAGTTTTCAAAAAATAGAAATAGAAACTAATCGATTTACAACCAATTTTTACCGAAGAAAAAACGGAGGAAGGTACTCAATTAGTCGCGTATATATATTTTTTTAATGTATGATCACGCATTACTTTTTACAGATTGATCAGATTCTGATGATTCTTTTTATATTGGAAAGGGTAAATCCCGAGGGTGGTCCCATATAAATTTGAAAAAACAATTCCAACCCTAAAGGTACAAAAACGGGGGATGATTGATAATTCACTCACTGATTGTAAAATTAATAGATGAAAGTCACAAAAAATATAAAATAAAAACTTTTTAACAAAAAAATGAACCGCCGAAAAAACTAAAAAGCAAAAACACTGAAATGTTAAAAATAATATATGAATAGGTACAGACAATATGTAGACGTAGACGATGGGTAGACTAAGTTCATACTTGTTATATTATTATTAAATATGTTTTAAGTTTTGTAATGTTTTAAGCTTTACTACAGATAATATAATACTACAGTAGCTTTACTTAAGATAAAATTATTGCGTGACGTGTTCGTGCTTGAGAAAAATATTTCTTTTTGTATTTTATGGTTTTCATGACAATATCATAATTTTAACCATAGTTATAGTGATAGTGATAATGATAACGTGACAGGGTTTATGATGAAAGTTATCACCTAAGTAATTGGTTATAGGGCCCTGAGTTTTTATTGTCTCGCAGATGGTATGAAAAGTAGAGTATTAACCTCTGGAATAAAGCAGTGTCTTTGTCTTAGGCGACTTGAACCCCTCGCTTCACTTAGGACTCTACATAACTCCCTCGCTTCGCTCAGGAGTTAAATTTAACTCTAGAGTCTAGAGTCCCTCTTTGCGCTCGGGGTTCAATATGGCACCTGTGACGTTAGAGACTGCTTTAATCCCTTGGTGCATAATCTATTATTAAGTTCCTCCATTATTGGGCAAGCCAATGAATGTATCCTATATTTCCCTAGATCTTGATAAATCTTGTTAAAAATTATTAATTAAAATGTGAGTAGGATCACACTTTTAAGTGATATGAAATACAAAGCGTACAAAAATGTGCAAAAAATGATAAAAAAACTTATGTCAGCAACTGACGCGGTTGGATGAGATTGCATTATCTATAATCCTATAAACTTAATTATCTATAATCCTAAGGTTGACTGGCAGAAAATGCCTATGGTATTAAGTCCGCGCTGTACACAATTGTACTAAATAATAAATAAATAATAAATAAATCTATACTAATATTATAAAGCTGAAGAGTTTGTTTGTTTGCTTGAACGCGCTAATCTCAGGAAGTACTGATTCAAATTGAAAAATTATTTTTGTGTTGGATAGTCCATTTATCGAGGAAGGCTTTAGGCTATATAACATCACGCTACGACTAATAGGAGCTGAGCATCAATGACAAATGTTGCAAAAACGGGTAAAAAATATACGGCGAAACGTAGTTCGCTGGCACAGCTAGTAATATATAAAACTGGATTGTTTGTTTGGTTGAACGCGCTAATCTCAGGAACTACTGATTCAAATTGAAAAGTTATTTTTGTGTTGGACATTCCATTTATCGAGGAAGGCTATAGGCTAAACATCACGCTATGACTATTAGGAGCTATCAATGAAAAATGTTGCAAAAACAGAAAAAATATATGGCGAAACGTAGTTCGCGGGCACAGCTAGATTATTATATATTTAAGGAATGTCAAAAACATTGATAGGTACCTATAGATATAATTATAGTACATACATTGACTTAATGTATGTACTATATTTATATCTATAGGTACCTAATACCTGACAGATGCGTTGTTGCAAAATAATGGCATCACATCCTTATATTGTTCTGGGTGATTAAAAACCTAATTGCCTTACATTTTTCAATTTTTGATGATGATTTTTCTGTATAAAAAACATGAATCTAATTCTAAAAATGATTCAACTGATCATTTTTATTCAGTTTCTTTTAGGGACGACCAGCTTCTAATTTTATCTCCTCTATCTACGGTTAATTTCTGTCTTTTTGGTTTATCAAAATTCCAACTATCAGATTCATATGTAGAATTTCAATCATCATTTTGATCAGTAGGGCGTACGAAACATTAAATACTATGAAATTTTTAAAGATTAGATTGACAGAAAAGAAAGATAGAAAGAGATCCGAAAAACGATTAGTACAAAGAATATACGTATCGGTATGGTACAGAAACCATACCGATACGTAATTGCATGTCAATCCGACTTACGATGTACATTTTTAGAATATAAACAACATTTTTCTGGAGCAATTTACTTACCATTCACTTTGCCCGTGCAAATCATGCGATACTATGCGTTCTTAACCAATTGGGGTTAAACGCAGGTTGAGTCATAATTGGGCGTGACAACCTCTCAGAATAATTCTTCATGAAATGATACGTCGTGCGCGCGCTGACACGGCGCGTGCGCGTGCTTCTAATACGCACCGCTCACACGACATTTTATCAATGTAAAAAACGCTTTTTATCAAATGTTACCCGTTGAGCTAATTGGTAGTGCTAAAAGAATAAAACTTAAATGGTAAAATACGTTTTTAACGCGGTAAAAAATGGTTTTAAGAATATTTGGAAGTACTCGTATCTTCAAGGATTTAGCCAAAGTAGACCATATATTTTTCATATTTATAGGGATTTACTTATGTGATAGGTAGATAGTTTAAATTATGAATTTGATCAGATTTCTCTATAAATGCAGTCTATATTGTTAGAATATTATTTGATACAACAGAAAAATACTAATTCCAAGTAATATTCTTACGCCGATGGTATAAGAATATTAAGTGCTCAATTAAATCTTATCTCTAAATTGTCAGTGTTTCGAATTTTCTATAGAACACCCACCCCGCAAACGTAACATTGCCATTTTGTCACTGTTGACGTTTTGACAGTTGTCCTAAACGGATAATATGTAACTTGATTTTTTTAACATTGACTTGTAGATATTAATTATTTTAGTATTGCATATTTTCTGTTTCATGTCAAAGCTTACAATAAAACATAAATACCACGTAAAGTACCTATCTACAATAAACAATATGCAGTGAATTGGATTTTTTCTGATCATTCTAGTTTCGGCAGCTTTAACTAAATATTGTTGACAATCACTAATAGTTATATAATTGAAACACTTTTTGTTCTCATAGAAATAATGAAAATATGTTCAATTATCTTTTTTTAATTTGGCTGACATAAATCATAATTTCGTCTAACACGCAGTGCGTTATTATTCAGACGCATCTATCAGTGCTATCTGTTTTTACGTGAAGATTTCTAGAAAAATAAAGGTCGTAAACAAAGACTCACTTGAATAAACAATCTGTATATTAGGGGCTTACATCCCGGAAAGTATTAGTCATCGTATAAGATTATCATATAAGTAAACAAAAGATATTAGTAGTCAGTGTGCCGACAAAATTTCTATGTAAATAGTCTCCGTTCTGTTTCAATGGTAGCTCTCTGTATCAGTCCATTCAACTTTTTGTTTGGTACATTGTCGGCGAAGCTTGTATCGCATAACATTAATAGAAATGTGTCAATACCAGTTTGTTATTCTACACTTACCTTTCAAATAAGGATTTGAGTAAGGTTGCTTGTTCACGGCGAAAGCAACGTAGTCTATTAAGTTCTAGAGTGGTTGGTTCTCAGGTCCCGCCATCTGCTAAAGTGCGTTCGCACATAATATGCGCAAGTACCCAACATACGCAAGCTACTAGCTCAATGAAGCTCAAACTTTGCCTTTATAACAGAAAACTTTGTTAAAATAGGTTTTTTATCCCAAACACTTTTTGATTATTTAGCTGAGAAATAACTACACAAAATTGGAGATAGATGTGAGCTAAAACTCAATTCTGTATTTGGTTACCGAATTGTATTATGTAGGTACTTATACTAGACCCAGTATCATAGAAGCAAATAATATTTACGTTACCCCGAGAATTAAAGATAATATAGTTTTGAAAAAATTGAAGACACTCCATTGATAGATTCTATTATTTTATCAATAGAAATATTCTAATACTGAGTTTCAAAAATAGTTTTTGCACACGACAAGGGTGTTTTTGGTCTTTATAATCTTTGATGGTATGGTAATGTAGGGAGCTTCAACTAGACTCTTAAACAACTGAGAAACTAGCTATATCTTAACTTTATACTGTCGGAACACTACAATGTTATACACATTTTTACTATGGTGACAAACCTAGGCAAGACGATGGTAGTCAGGCGGGCTTAAAAGCCCTATCACCAACCAAACCAAACAGAGAAATTTCTGCCCCAACGGCGAATCAAATCTTGGATTATAAGTAGACAAGACATTTGCGCAAAGTGTAGAGAATAATAAAGTTTAAAGAGAATAGGAATTGAAATTGTAATGATGTTAAAATATTAAAATGTTGCTTTAACTCGCAAAAATAATGCTCTAAATATCGTTTCAAGTTAATCCTAATATTGAAATTCATGACGTCTTAACATTTAAATGAACCTATGCGAGGGACTTATTTCCACATCAAGATTGCCGAAGACCATTCGAATGCAGTTTTTTCACTTCTATTATTTAAATTTCATGAAGATCTATTAAAATAGGAGCTTTTGTAGGAGTCAGTGGACGTCGAGCGGATAAGCGCGATCAATCACTCGCATGAGCCGCCCGCGCAGCACTCGGTTCAATCAGCGTGATTGTTGCGTCTCCTGATAATAATAGGCCATCAGTAATGAAGAATGGCACACAAAAGTTGAATAACATAACTACTATAGTACAATAGACGTTTGCCCCTGGATAAAAAATAAGAATACTTCAATTCCTAGAGACTTTTTTTGGAACGGTATCAAATCAGTTTAAAACTTTATTCGGATGTAATTTGATTAAAAGTTTAACTTGTTCGAAGTCGTACTGATGAGCTCTTGCAGTGTTTGGTTATATCAAAATATCTTAGAACCGAGTCTTTATTCTAATTTATGTAATGTACTTATATTTTGTGAATAATGAAATGTGGTTTTCATTTTTCCTGTAGGTGCTATGAAGAAATATAGAAATAACTGGGTCAGGGTATGGTGAAATTTGGGAAACGTTATTAGATTAGGAGGAGCCAGAGTTCGCTACGGCCTTTCACGTTGATCAGCGAGGCACTGCGAGTAACTGAAATTGATTCTTTTTGGCAAACGCAGTTTGCCAACCACTATGCGGAGTAGAGGTGGAGAATCCTCATGGATACTCGCACGGCCGGCCGCACGGGTTATGCCGGACTCTTACCGGCTAAACTCCACCTTATGCCTTTAACCATATGGTCATTTAGGCTTCATCGGATAGCGACCACCCTTCAGGAAAGGGGTGGTGCAGCGCTGCCCTAGAATAACTAGGGCATATGCGCTCTATAAAACGCCGGGAACCAAAGTAGGCCCGTCGTATCTGATGGGGACCTACTTCGTCGAGCGTACAGAAGGTAGCTCGGAGAAAATTCTGACTAGCTAAGCGAACTCTCATACGCGAAGCTACGAGAGGGATTTAACGAGCTCTAGATGCTCGACAAGCGCGAGTGTCCTATTGCGCGGGGTTGGCGCGTCCCTAAGTTTGCCGGCTAAGATGCTTAGCTCGGCGAGATTAACTTTGGAAATCGCTTCAAAAACGACTGCGAGGTCGTCCGAAGCAGAGGTGGGTGCCGCTTTGGAGAGCGGTGTGTGGGCTTTTGAGCTTGAGCTCGGGGGCCCTACTTGGGGGGGACAGCTGGGACTGGGGCCTGTATAGTTATTTGGAGTCCGTTATACCTCTTCGCATCGTTTCCACTATATATCTACCAGGCAATAATATCTGCAACACGTGACAGCCAATATCGCGCAGCAGCTTTGTCACCGGCCACCTACAGTCGCAAAAAAAAAAACTGGCCATTTATGAACAACCAGTGTTGGAATATAAAAGTTTCACGTGATGAACACGTTCTGCTGTTGCACAAGCATGGCGTGCGTCAAATTTTGCTTATTGGACACAAGTATGTATTTCATGTTATCACGTCAACTGTGACAAAGTAAAGAGCAATGGTATTTTAAAGCATACACTAGCGTTCGCTCGTATCCATATTGATAGGTAGGCACTTGAGTACTTAACGCTGCGCTGGGAGACGGAGACCTCTCGCTGCCGAGCATGGTCGTGGCCATGCTCCGTGGCGAGGCGGAATGGGGGGCTGTCGCCTCCTTTTGCGAAAACGTCATTTCGCAGAAGGAGGCCGCGGAGAGGGAGCGGGAGAATGATCCTCAAGCCGCTCCCATCCGCCGTAGACGGACAGGCAGGCGAAGGCAGTCTAATGACCCTGCCGTGGAGGCCTGCGTGCACGGTTGGCCCCGTGCACGCCGCCGTAAGGCCCTCCGTCTGGGGATTGCCCTGGTGTTCTCGGGCAATCTCCCCTTGGCGATAGCCTGACCAGTTGTTCAGGCTTGCCCGGGCGCGTGGGTAGTGGAGTCGCAGTGTGGACCTTACCTAGTGCGCCCAAAGGGCAGGAAGAACACCGGGGGGTTTAGTGGGTAGGCTTGGCACTCTGCCGAGAGAGCCCCACACACGCTTGCCGTCTAGCTAACGGTACGGTGCGGTTACGCATTTCCCCCCGAAAAAAAAAAAGGTAGGCAATTGAGTAACCTGTACCAGGGTCGCCTGCTTGGGTACCTCCGTCTTACTTATTTCTGCCGCAAAGCAGCAGTACTTGCATTGCTGTGTTCCGGTTTGAAGGGTACGATATGGCCACCGATTGTGATATGGCAGTAATTACGGGGTAGCGTGACTTTACATCTGATGTCACAACACAAGTTGGCAACGTACACTGTGGTTCTTGTGGGGTTTGCAGTTTTGCGAATCTCAAAGGAGCTACATGTATTATAGTGTTGGTCTCGCATGTTGATAGTGCCTTATTTGTTATGGACTTGTTGAGTAACTAGTATTTTATTCTGTTACGGAGTAACTAGTAGCTGATCTGTATTGTAGGGTGAAGAGAGATATTTTGTGTCATTTTATTTCTAAAATATGTGTCGCCATTTTAATCGGGTACCTTACCTTATGTCACTACTGCGTTCAGCAGAAAAGCAGTGCAGCTTGCCTTGCTTGCTGCTTAAACTGAGCTGACGCAATTTTGACATCACATGGCGTTACACAGTTTGTGTTGTAAATGTTAATTGTCATGTCTGTATTTGTTATATTAATTGTTTACTGTCGTGTGGAGTTAAAAAGGATTTTCTTTCTTTCTTTCTTTCTTATAGGCTTAGATTAAAGGTGACTGTAACCACTTACCATCAGGTGGGCTTGATTGTTTGTCAACTTAGTTGCAATAAAAAAAGTGAGAAAATACATTAAGATTGAGATTACACAGTAAAACGCGCTTCCGAGTGTCAACTACTTAATAACATTGGCATGCGTCTAAATCACTATAGCCACCTGATTGTAAGTAGCTGGTAAGGTTTTAAGGTTTTCAAATCTTAAACCCATTTTAAGAAGATTATATATATAAAAATGAGTCCCTATTTCCCTCGGTTAGGCATAACTTGAGAAACGACTTTGCAGATTTCATTCATATTTTTTTAAGTTACTTTGTAGAAGGTCTTGCGGGATAAAAAATTTCGCGCGGTTGACAGTTTGCGCGCTGCAATTAATGTCGTTTCATAACTAAGCTAAGACGTACGAAGGACAACAACTCCGGGCCAAAATGTCGAAATTGTAAAATGTTCAACTTAATCTAACCCTAAAATGTTAAATTCTGGGACCATGGTCAGCATGGATTTTTTAACATCATTAATGGCCTTACCATAACGGGGTTAATCTGTGGGTCAACAAAAACAAACAACAACACGCGACATGGGGGAACAGTGGCATGAAACTAAAAGTGGGGATAGGCCTTTTATTTCCACTACTTAGTTCCGCGAAGTAGAACTACTATGCCGGCATTTTCACCTTTTAATAATAAATCTTTTACCTTCTTCCTGCCACAAACTTACCACAAACATTATGCTCTTCTATATTCTTTTATACGTCCGATTATGCTCTTACTTCGTGCTACTACCACCTTTTCAATACATATGCAAAAGACCTGGGATGAGATTACTGATAAAGCTTCTGATTCACCGTCAGTGCAGTTATTTTTGGAATATTTTGAAAAACATTGGTATAATAAAGATAACAATGTCTTAAGCTGTGCAGATGATATCCACAGCATCACAAATTCATGTGAGGAGGTATTATCGCAAATTGAAAACACACATTTCAGACATCCGAAAACACACAATTTATTTCTCATTTTCAAAACGATAATAAAGGAAGTGCATTATTTTGATAGGAAAATTGAAACAGCTCTAAGATCCATAAAAAATCGGAGAATACTTTTGGTGAGAAATTATAATTTTTAACCAATTATGTATCAGAAAATGTGAAAAGATTAATTATTTTATTTATGGCAAAGCGCACTATTACTATAAATTAACTAGCTGTGCCCGCAACCTATACATCTTGCTAGTAAAAGTATTAATATCGATATTAAAAATGGCTGTCTATCCCACTACGAGTAGTTCCATTGAGTTGTCCCATCATGGGACAACTGAGACGATTACGTCCCTGTAGTCCCATGGGATAAGTGGAACTAATATTTTTATCCCAAAAGTCCTATTACCGATATCACACAGTGTTGTTCAAAAAGTTGGTAGCCCTTATTTGTAGTAACAGAAAATATAAATTATGTGTCGCACAACGTTTTTAAACTTCATCCGTATACGTTCCCCTTTTTCCTTCCTATGTACGTTATTAAAAACGGATTTTGCGATAAAAAGAGCCCCCGAAAGCGAAGATTTGTGCATTTTTGTAGGTTGTCCATTAGAAGCACAGCAAATAAACACTTTTTAAAGGCAAAGTTGATTTGCCAAAAGCAACTTACGTTTCCCCTGCTACGTTGGCCTGTCAATACCACCAAAGACCTGAGCAAGACTGCAGTGATATTGCAGAAGCGGAAAATAATTTGCACGACTTCAGCGACTATTATGTTGGGGACATCGTTAACATATTGAAGAGCGTATTTCAACTTTTACATGTAGTGACAACAAATATACTGTGATATATATGTAATATCGTAACAGTTACAGAACATTTAGTAAATGGAAATTGTTTTAATAGTAGCCATACCGCACATTTTTTTCAAAAAAGTGTCCTACTGTGATCGCACCCGTTATGAGTTCCATCTGAGCATTCTGAATATATAAATCGCTTTTCACATTAGCTGTTTTCCGTTTACGTGCTGCTGTTTCCTCATAATTACGCACAGTGTTTAACGTCTCTTCGTATACACACCATAGTTTTTGTTTATTAAGCCACTGTTTAGTTATATAGTTTTGTAACTGTTTAAATATATCACCACATGGTAATTCGTCCAAGATATACTTCCATCCTATGTTTAATATATTTTCCGGTAAAAGAGGCAGCATAGCACAATTAGCACAACAGAAGCCAACAATCCCATTTGATACCAAAGAGGCATAACACGGCTAAAGAAATAAGCTAATAATAATGTACGGTGATGACGGTAATGGGACTTTTGGAACAACAATATGATAAAAATTTTAGTTCCACTTGTCCCATGGGACTACAGGGACGTAATCGTCTCAGTTGTCCCATGATGGGACAACTCAATGGAACTAGTGGGATAGACAGAAAAATGGTGGTTGGTGGTTGAAGGGTGATAATTAAGGGTTATAAGTATGGCTGGGAAGGGCCACCCTTATCACCCAGGGGTATAAAAATAGCTTACGACCTATTCTCAGACCTACCAAATAAACCCCAAAATTCGATACAAAAACTGTGACACGAGATTTTTATACATATATTTAGATACTAGCTGACGCAGCGATCTTCGTACCGCCAACGCCATACGTTAACACAGTTTTCTTTTTAAATTTTCTTTTATATTTATATATAAAAAATATTTTTTTAATTTTTTTTTATATGTACAAACCTTGACCTGACAATTAAATAACGAACAATTGACAATTGACAACTGACAATTAAAAAAAAAAAATTATACAATTTGGTGCAGTCGTTCCGTAGTTATGCGCGTATGTATTCTACACTTCGGCGATCCATTTTTATTTATGTATACGAGTAGATTAAAGTCAATGAAACAATCAAACTATAAGTTTCTTAATGAGGCATGTTTGGCCATTCATATTCACAGGATAAAAAATCTGTATATAAAAAATATCCGCGTCATCTAATTTACAATTTTAAGAGTACCAACATTATAATGAGAAGGACTTAGGTTGCAAGCTTTGACCCGCGTATTTGACGCATTTTGCAAAATACGCGCATAATAAGCCTAAGGTTTCGGCGAATAATTATTATTGAAAGAATCTAGGATTTGCAATTCTGACAACGCCTGGGAGTATGGTTTATTCATCGCGCGGCTTTCGACACAGCGTATACCATGCGTGTTATAAAATAAATATATACGAGATGAAATTGCGATATAAATATATAGTGAGAAGTTTTAGTATATGGTAATAGTTTACTATCACACTACTACGGGGTGTAAAGTGATTCATTGCCGCGTGTCCTTTAGAGTTAGGAATGTATGTCTCCTGATCGAGGTATTCTGTTATTTGTTCTTTCACCAAGGATTATCTGTATTATATTACAAACTATAGCTGTGCCCGCGAACTACGTTTCGCCTTAATTTATTTTTTTCCGACATCTTCAAACAATTATCGTTAATGTACACAGAAATAAATACAAAAACTTATATTTATTTCTGTGTAAACTACAAATTATATACTAAAACCTTCCTCGAGAATCACGCTATCGAGTGATGAAAACCGCTTGAAAATCGGTGCAGTAGTTTTTGAGTTTATCGCGAACAGACAGACAGACGCGGCGGGGGACTTTGTTTTATAAATATGTACCGGTGAAGGAAAACATCGTGAGGCAACCTGCATACATCTGCGAAGAAATTCAATGATGTATGTGAAGTCGACCAATCCGCACTGGGCCAGCGTGGTTGACTGAGGCCTAATCACCCTAACATAGGGTAGGCTCGAACCCCTCGGTGGGGACGTATGTGAGCTGTGATGATGATGATGATGATGGTGCTTTTACGATAAGCAACACTACATGCAGATACTTGTTCTGAAAGCCTTCATTATTTTTATTTCTTTCCTGTCCGTTAAGGGTCATTACAATTAAAATTTTGTCATTATTTCTACTCCAATTCCACCAAAGATGGTGGATCGACGCAAAACGTCGGTCAGTTCAAATGTTCTAGAAATTTATGGAATATCAGCATGCCTTTAATTTGTGCACCCTAAGTGTCGTCGCATAGCAAGCAGGTCAACTGCCTCCGAGCACGCACATCTACATTTCATTATCTTTGATTGCCGCTTGAAGTATTTTAAGGAGGCTGGTATTAATATTAAAGTGAGTGGTGTATACTGAGTGCGGTCGCGGGCAAGGACCGGGCACGGGGAACGCGACACGTACGCGCCACCAACTGACGACCACAACTTTGACCACAAGGTGACATTTGGAATATTTTATCGTAATGCGTAATATCGTTTAATATTTCATGCTGACTTGCACGGTGACGTCAAGCTTGTTGATGGCCAGCCTGACACAACAAAGAGGCTGACTCTGCATCGAGTAATAGTCCTATAGTTTTTAAGGCTACAATCTAAGGCTCGGAATAATAAATGCATCTCAAATTCAGACCGACCTTAAGATGCAGTTTCGACACTTAATGTATGGAACCATCTGCCAAAAGCTTCTGAAGACATATTAAATTCGAAAAACGAAAAACACATTCATACATGGCGGGATTGAACCCCGGACCTGCCGATTTTTTTATGAAATAGCAGATTTTTTTGTGATCTCGGAGTAAGTCCAATAGTGAACGTTGCTCAGTCTGATGGTCCGATTTGTTTTTTAAAAATGAGCCCTTCTCTTAATTTGCAATATGTCATTACTTCCCAGAATTTGGCCCTTATAGCGACACTATTGGTTGCTGTAATAATACAGGATGTGTATCGATTCCTCCCAAGGAAAATAAATTTTTCAAATATCTAATGACGCAATTTTAGTTTTTATCACAATCTGTCCCGATACCTCTTTGAGTATTTTTTAGCTATTTATAATAGTTTCGGATTTGGTCATCCAGGCAGTATAAGCTACTGCTGAAGTACGGTCACACCTAGTAAAAAATGGATGCAGTCAAACATTTAACCTCCTCCTTTTTCCATACGACATCGACAACATTCTGCTGAGTTCCGCAAGCTATCCAATTTGAATCACTTGACGCTTTCGGTACGTGGATCGCCAAATTGTTGTGTTAATACATTCATCTTCACGCCGTTTTCGTGTAGTGTGCAAGTGTAGTTTGATGTGTTGTCAACTGTACTTCTCCAGCCGGACTTTATTAAAGCAATTAATGATATTCCTTTACCCTTATAGTTTTTTCTGTACTTTGATAATCGCAGTTTTGGCATTTCATAAGTAATATTTTTTATACTTACTACAAAGTTGCCAAACAAGCGGGCCCACCCGATAGTGATTACAGCCCCTCTGGACGCAAAAAACCATTTATAATACGCGAAATACCAACTTTATGCAAAACGTCAAACACGGAAAAAAACACTTCTTACCGAAAATACCAACTACGCATAACACTATTAGTGCACGTGGTTGACGTGGTTCAG
The DNA here is from genome assembly GCA_963935595.1 of Schoenobius gigantellus. Taxonomy (NCBI): domain Eukaryota; kingdom Metazoa; phylum Arthropoda; class Insecta; order Lepidoptera; family Crambidae; genus Schoenobius; species Schoenobius gigantellus. The sequence goes on along the minus strand of OZ012547.1, from coordinate 26,297,985 downwards.
GTAACATTCATATAAATATTAGCAAACCCTACAAGGATTAGTGTATAGCTAGCTTGTGACATGAAATGTACTGCATCCAATAATTTCACTGCCTGTCAAGGGGGTACTAGTAATGCAAGTACCTTTTGCTTGTGATGGAAATACGAGTAGCTAAGATAGAATTATCCGCACATATAACTAAGGTGTGGCCTACGCTGCTAAATATAGCCAATAACTTACCAAGTTTCTTTTTATATACAGCAAATATTAGTACCCTATTTAGTCCATTCTCTTCTCTTCGAGACGTATGAAGGGTTCCGATAAAAAAAGGAAACAACGATGAATAAAGCACGAAGGCATGCACAAACATTCTATCGAAATTCTTGACGAAGTGTGGAATTGTTTATATTAAGGCTTATTTAACATATCTTTCTAGAAGATTTTTCTAACATGGTCGTAGTTAAATGCAAATGAAATCGCATTTTTAAGTACTAGATCAGAAGGCCCCCGTTTTCTTCGTATTTTGATTAAGCTTGAATATCTTTGGAATGAATTCAACAATTCAATGAATTAATAGATTAGGTCTAATGTAAACAAGTTTCAATAAAGTCGATGCTGTGGTACGGTCTGGAGCAGGGGTTCCCAAACTTATTTTGTCTACTGCCCACTTTGAGAATAAATTATTTTTTAGCGCCCCCATTTTTTCACCTATTTTAAAACCACTATAACTTCAAATTAAATTAATTAATCATCGTCAGCTATATTAGCGAAGATTAAATATTCATTCTAAACGAGACTTTTACTATAACCCGCAAGAGTTAACTTGAGACCTGAGCGCAGAGTAGGTAGTACACAACGGCGCTCAGGTCTCAAGTTAACTCTTACGGGCTACACCTGCCAATGAGAATGCTTATTGAAACGCAACTTTATAGTATTCAGACAGAGTATCTTTTATTTAAAATAAAACAAACATAATTGATTCTTATATAAAAACTAATGTGAAGGATGAATCTGATGCTGTTTAGTAAGTTTGTTGATATCAGGTTCCAATTTACTCAAGAACAGCCGTAAGTCGCCACGTTCGGTAACATGCAAACGATTTCTCTTTTTAGTAAGCAGCGTTGCTACAGCATTAAATCCACGTTCACACAAATATGACGATGGGAATGCTATCAAGAATCGTTGAACGATTGACTACAATCCAGGGTACAATTGCGGGATCGGTTTTTGTAGCCAAAATTCTTGATAGCCATTTTTGAACTGATTTTTATTTCCTCGTTTGTTGTCAATTCTATAAGTTCTTCTTCCAGCTGAGGTGACATTGCTATGTTGACATTTGAAAACGGATCCAACACCCAGTCTGGTATTTCCAAGTTCAAAATGTCCTGGTATCGTTCGGTGAAGTCAATGTGGAGGTTTTCCAAATGTTGGCAGTAGGCAAACAAGTCACCGTTACTGCAGGATACTGATAACTTCGGAAAATTGTGTAACTCACGTCTGCCCATATTCTTTTTGTGTAGAAGCAGTTTGGCTGCGAAGGCAACAACGACATTTTTGTTTTAATTAAATTTAGTTCAACGCCTTGCAGTTGGAGATTCATGTCGTTGAACAATTTATACAGGTCTGTCATGTAAGCTATATCATTCTTTGATGTAATGAGCTTGTTGCGCAATTCTGTATCTTTAGTTTCCAAGAACTCTATCACAGAGTCAAGCAAGTTGTAAAATCGAGTCAGACAATTGCCTCTTGATAGCCAACGAACTTCAGTATGAAGCAACAAACGGTTGAAATCTTCGTCATTAGTAACACAAAGCTGATGAAATAATCTACATTCAAAGAGCTGTTACGGATTTTATTGACTGCTTTGATGGCATGTTGCAGTGATTGAAATAGTCGTTCACTTAAGTTTCTAGCAACCAAATTGGCGAGCAAAAAGCTGGGCGTCCTGAACAGAGCCAAGCGGTACTTCACTCCAAGCCAGCGGCTAATGCTCTATAAAGCACAAATTCGGCCGCATATGGAGTACTGTTCGCACCTCTGGGCGGGAACTCCCAAATATCAGCTCGACCCTCTTGACTCCCTGCAAAGGCGTGTATTCCGCATCGTCGGTGATCCCAATATCACGGCCTTAATGGAGACGCTGGAGCAAAGGAGAGACTTTGGTTCTCTCTGCGTGCTCTATCGGCTCTTTAACGGAGAGTGCTCTGAGGAACTGTTTGCAATGGTGCCCTCTTCACCTTTTTACCATCGCACCACCCGCCATCTCAGTAGAGTTCATCCATATTACCTGGAACCAATCTCGTGGGGGTTGCAGTTTTGCTGCGAATCTCACAAGAGCCACATGTATTATAGGTGACTATTACCACTTACCATCAGGTGGGCAGTTTGCTTGTTTGCCAACTTTCTGCAATAAAAAAAAGGCAGTGACAGAACTGTGCCCTTGGCATTGCAGATGTCCATGAGCGGTGGTTACCACTTAACATCAGGTGGGCCACTGGCTCGTCTGCCACCGTTAGCAATAAAAAAAATGAATAACGCAATGTACAGCAAGAACATCTGGAATTTTATTTTTAAGCTATTGCATAGCTTTTATCGCGGGCTTTGAGCGCGGCGACCAAATCAAGTAATTCCGTAACGAAAAAAACCTAACACCTCCCAATCCGACCGGCAGGCCTATTCGCTAACTACGGTTGGTAACTAGAACTGTCATTTTTGAAAGACATTTTATATCCATTACTAGTTAAGTGATCTTATGTCTTACGGCAGCGTTCATGATAGCAGTAATGGATGATAAGTTCCTTTCAAAAATGACAGTACTAGTTAGCACCCGAAGTTAGCGAATAGGCCTGCGGCACAGCGGTGCGGCGTTGAAAGCCATCGTCTAACGTCGTTTCAGTTCGGCAGACTTCGGCACGGTGTTTTGACGCGGTATTTTCCAGATATTTAGAGGATATCAAGTACAAGTTTCTTATTTCATACCATAAACCTATAAATTCAATGATAAAAATTCCTGAATAACCTACATGTATTGTAAGATAATAAAAATATTTTAAACAATATTAACTTCTCATTTATTCAATAAAAGAACAAAAAATGTTTTCTTATTGGTCACCACGCTCAACGTAACTTGAAATAATTTCAAAGAAGAAGATTTTAGTGAATAATAATTATAAATTATATTGATTAAATTATGAATAGTGTAGATGACTTAAAAGATTTTGTAAAACTTTAAAAATATATGTAATCAATACACGTTTTAAGTAACGCTAGCTTTATCAATGGTTAAGTACATTAGAATTAAGTATGTCAATGGTTCATGGAATGGAATGTTCTGGAAGTAATGGATCGCGTCACTATCCCGTGAAACAAAAGGTGGTGTCATTCTCAATTTACTTTTCTTTGCATGGTATGTGTTGTGCTATAAATAACAGTGACTAAGACATTGTTAGTACTGTGTAAGCTGTGTAATACGTCCAAATCAGCAAGGCTGATTGCGATAACTGACCATTCATCTAAGGTTCTTGTTCCAGTACCTATCTATAAGTAGGTACAAATAAATTTGAAATATTTAAATAAGTATAAAAATTCCAGAGATATTTATCTGCTTCATTTAATAAAATATAACAATTTGTGGATCAATTGAGATACTTTAGTTAATTATTATCGGAATCTGTAATTCCACTGTAAGAATGAATCCGTAGACGAATCATCGGATATCGAATCAAATCTTCACTCAAAGTGCTTTGAAGTTATTTTATTTGCATTATCAATAGGAAATTTGTTAGCTTTCATTACCTACGAAACAGATCATTTACAGATAAGATTTTGGGATCGCATATTTTGACAGAAATTGCTTTCAAATAATAGAAAAAGCTTAGAAGAATAATTAAAGCTGCTGTAGTGATTGTTCTGAGAGAAAAAGATTCGTTTTAGATTCACAGAATATCAATTACTTTCTTGATTTCTTCATCGACTTCGGGTTCCTTGTCATCCTACAATCTTCTTCTTTATATATAAAAATGAAATGCTGTGTGTTAGTCTCGCAAAAACTCTGAAACGGCTCGACAGATTCTTAAGAAATTTTCTGTGTGTGCTTGAATAGGTTCAGAGAAGGTTTAAAAGTTCAGTTGGATAGGTAGGTGACGCTGGAATCGGGCGGGACAACGTCTGCCGGACCCACTAGTAAAACATAAATATTACCAAAACATTGGTATCAATTCAGACATACAACTAATTTGACAGCGGGTAGCAGCTGGATGCGGGAGGCGCAGGACCGATCGTTATGGAGATCCTTTGGGGAGGCCTATGTACAACAGTGGGCGTCTATTGGCTGATATGATGATGATGAATTTGACAGGTCTAAAAATAAAGCCGTCACTTTTAATCCTTTAGAGAAAGAGAAAGATGGCGATAGTTTTTAACCGACTTCGAAAAAAGGAGGCTACTCAATTCGACCGTACCTATATGCTTTTTTTATGTTTGTTCGCGGATAACTTCGTCGTTTATGAAGCGATTTTGATGATTCTTTTTGTTTCGATAGAGGGTAGATACTCCAAGGGTGGTCCCATGGTCACCAAAGTTAGGATCTGATAATGGGATCCCATAAAAATAGAGAAAAACCATTAAATTTTTACGTGTGTCCAACATGATGTTTTGTGTATATGTTACGCGATTACTCCGCCAATTGTTGACCGATTTTCAAAATTCTTTTTGTATTCGATGGAGTATACTCCTGGGATGGCCTCAAGGTCACCAAAGTCAGGATCTGATGATGGGATCCCATGAAAATCGAGGGAAACCCTAATTTATATTATATTAGGGTTTCATACACTAAAAATACTTCATTCACTAAAAAGTTAACAATAAAAAATATTTTACAAAAAATAAACCGACTTCAAAAACACTGAAAAGTTAAAAATAATATAAGAATAGCTACAGACAACATCACACTTCTATATTGAAGTCGGTGACAAATTTTAAGACTTTCTAGGAGATCATCGTTTGGCACCGACTTCAAATAGAAGTATGATGTTGTCTGTAGATATTCTTATATTGTTTTTAAATTTTCAGTGTTTTTGAAGTCGGTTTTTATTTTTTGTAAAATATTTTTTAATCCTGTCAAATTAGCTTAGTTAAATTAAGTTGTGTCTCTGAATCGACACCATTACTTTACTTGTCTTCACTTGTCCCGCTTCCAGCGTTTAAGAAGTTTCTCAGAATGATTTATTACTTCTATTCATAGCCGCAGCCCTTGCTTATATGGTCAGTGGACTTTATTGAGTCACATGAGAAGCATACAGATGGCTTATTGCAGTGGTCCCGAGTCTATTAACGTGTCGCCCACCCGTGTCGATTTAATAATAAATATTTCTTTGTAGCGATCGCCCCGGGAGTTTTTATACTGGTTTTGTATTCTGTTACAAAAATAAAATCTCAAATGCTTGTCGAAAGCTATTTCGCGGAACAGCGGACAACAAAGTTGTCCATATCGCCGACAAGAGAGAGAATTAGTTTAATAGTTTTTTAGTCTATTGATAAATCATAGACAGTATTCCATGATACCTAAAAAAATATTATAACTGAATTATTTTTACTACAATATTTTATTTTTACAGGCAAATATCAATATTTATTTGGAAAATTTGACGCAAAGTTCTAACACAATTTCCTGCACTTTTCTGCTCAGGTAAAAGAAGCTGTTATTGTCAAAACATAGTACCTACTCTCAACACATTGTAAAAAGCTAAAATTTCGGTCACTCTATGTGAAAAATTACTGGGATCAATTTTGAAATTGCAAAAAAAAATCAGCTGTTCCATACATCTAGGTTCAGTAAATGTTGAACTTGTATGGAACAACAGATTTTTTTTGCGATTTCAAAGTTGGTCCCTTAGTGAAAGTTGTTCAGTTTGCTTGTTTGAACAAGCACAAAAAAGGTTTTTTGGGAATTAAAAAATTAACTTGTATATATACGAGTAGATGTTCGGGCTTATGGTCTCTATGGGCTGTGAAAAAATCACACTTGCAAGGCAACGCAATTAAAAGATAGGACCGTTTATGTCACACTATTGCAAATTTTGCCATTTCACAAGAGGAATCAACAGGCCTATTATGGATCTTTCATCGTGAGACATGGTATAAATGTTCAGATAAGGAAGCCATGAAATGATTCATTTGGTGTTACTGATCTCCAATGTTATCACAACTATGGCATAATTTCAATGATGTCATCATAATATAATGAACGAATGATCAAAAATCTAAACGAAAATCTTATTTTTCGTTATGCACTATGATTTCATCATGATATCATTTCAAAAACATGAGATCGGTAATAGCCCTGCTGAACAGGATACTCCCCGACTTCCCGTAGACCTAGAGAAATGCAATTTTACAAGACGCAAGATCTTATAGCACATGTTAAGGCAACAATCGAAAAACTGTAAATATTATATGTATTTAATTATTAGAATTTATATTTATAAATTGTTATCGGAATCTAACTTATACTTACTGAGATAAGTTAGTATAGAATCCTCGGTGCGTGAGTCCAACTCACACTTGGCCGGTTACTGGCTTTGCTTAGACTTGTTAAGTTCTATTCTTAAAAATTTTTATTTGCTGGTGAAAACTAGTCAGGTCATTCATGTCGAGGTTCAATAGACCATAAGTTATTTGCTTTGTGTAAATAAATGCTTATAATAAATTTTATTTCAGCCCCCGTATTGTATTTATCCCCGTAGCGATTTATCACGGTGAACTGTCAAAATATGATTAAACCGTACTGTCTTGTGTCAGTTCACCGCAGTAAACCGCTTTATCACTATCGTGTTCAGCTGGACTATCTTCATAACTTAGCACCTATTTGGATCTGAATTCTTTTGTCGGTTAAGACGACAAGCACATTTAACATCCCATTTTCATATTCATGTTTTCGATGTAATCATTATTCTTACCAGAATAACCTATAGACCGAACAAGATGTATCTCAACTATCTTTTTAGGTACTCGTACATATTCGTACGTACGTTTTGCCGTACTGGCCACTTTGATCTCAAATATCTCCTCTATGGTTAGGAATTCCAAATTCAAATTTATACAGCTATTTACTTATGTATTTGTGTTTTGAAAATTATAATTCACTTGTTTTTTCCTCGATTGTTTTTTTTTCTTTGCGTCACTCAGTTTTCAAAATGGAAAACTTGAAATATCGCGTTTTTACGAGTACGAGTTCCACCGTGGCACCAGTGCTGCAGAAACGGCTCGAAGGATTAATGATTGAAACGCACTGTGTTTTCTTTTGCGACGGTGCCGCAAAAGAAAACACAGTGCGTTTTTGGTTCCAACGTTTTCGTTCTGGAAATTTCGACCTGCAAAACAAGCCCCGTGTACGGCCGGAGACCAAAGTTGATAATAAAGAATTGAAGTCCGAGTTAACCGAGTTAACTGCAGGCTGCGGTGTTAGTGATAAATCTGTTTTAATCCACTTGAAGCAAATTGGGAAGGTGAAAAAGCTTGAAAGGTGGGTACCTCACGAATTGAGTGAAGCAAATCAACAAACGCGCGTTGACTGCCGCGTTGCATTACTCAACCGGTATAATAATGAAGGGATTTTAAATCGAATCATTACTTGTGATGAAAAGTGGGTCCTGTACAATAATCGAAAGTGCTCATCGCAATGGCTGAACCCTGTCGAACCAGCCAAACCATGCCCCAAGCGAAAATTGACTCCAAAAAAGTTACTTGTGAACGTTTGGTAGACTAGTGCTGGTATTGTTCACTACAGCTTTCTTAAATCTGGCCAGACGATTATGGCAGATGTCTATTGTCAGCAACTGCAAACCATGATGGAAAAGCTAGCTGCTAAACAACCGAGGCTGGTCAATCACTCTAGGCCACTGCTGCTTCACGATAACGCTAGACCACACACTGCACAGCAGACGGCTACCAAATTAGAGGAGCTTCAATTGGAATGTCTAAGACATCCACCGTACTCTCCGGACCTTGCTCCAACAGATTATTTTTTTTTTCGAAATTTGGATAACTTCATGAAAGGGAAAAAAATCAACTTCGATGGGGCAGTCCAAACCGCCTTCAATGAATTTATTGATTCCCGTCCGAATGGTTTTTTTAGTAAAGGGATCGATGAACTACCTATGAGATGGCAAAAGTGCATAGATAGCAATGGTACAGTCAGCGTCAAAATGATCTAAGCATTCAAACCTACCAAAAGTATCTAAAGATTTGGCAAAAATCACTCTTAGCACAAATACTTTAAGGTGTACTATCTTTTGATGTCATTTGTTCTCAAACAACAAATGAAAATGCATCTCTACGTCTTGAGATAAGGTTGATTTTTGTCAAATCTCTAGATACTTTTGGAAGGTTTGAACGCTTGGATCATTTTGACGCTGACTGTACATACTTTGATTGAATAAATATTATATTTAAAAAAATCGACTTTATGTTGCTCCCATACAAAACGCCAATTTCATATGTAAGGACCTAATATGATGATTGAAATTCGAGTGCGACTATCGAAGCGAGGCTGGGGCTCTTTACAAAATGATACTAGTACGAGTACTAAAACATTTTTCTAGCGTGTTAATGTCGACACGTGTGTGATATTGTATTACTTACATAATGATATGATTCATTGTTTTATTATACTAACACTATCGTTGACCACAAGCTCCTCGCATAAAGTAGGAAGGTAGGTACTGTAGCGCGCGTAGGGCGCTACATGGCTTGCGAGAGGTACCGGGAATACCGGGATCGATACCCGGCGCCTCCACCATGTAGCACCCTACGCGCGCTCTGGGATCGTTGTGAACTTGGGACGTTCATTTAAACTATATAGGCCTTATTAATAAAAGTTTTACTCCTTGGATCATCCTCGGATTAGTTACTCCGTGTTTTGTCTTATTTTGACATATGACAGCCGACATGTGCGGAAACAAGACAAAACACGGAGTAACTAATCCGAGGATGATCCAAGGAGTAACATTTTTATTAATAAGGCCGTATAGGTATATCAATTCGTTAAATTACTCAACTCTCATTACAATGTGTCACGTTTTACTCTTGGTGGTCGTCTGTCTAAAAACTATTGATGTTCGTCCTTTAATCTTCCAGAATATTCTATATTTAAAAGTGTGACATTCCTTGCCATCGAGCAAATCTACGCAATGAGGTGGAATGCGGTGTAATAGACGCAAGGAGGTCACCACAGTACCTAACTGATAAAATTATGGTTACAGGGAAAATTACTTCTTTCTTTGGTATAGAATATTTAATAGTTTCAAGTATTATACTGATTTATATTATTAAAGATAAGTCAGTTTCGAAATATATAAAATTGTAACAATATTACACGTAGTTATTTTAAGTAAAACGTTGAGGACATTGTGTAATGGACTAATTACGATTAAAAAAGGATTACCTTTATCCAACCAGAATCACACTCATGACTAATTGTAACAATATTGACAACTGTACAATTTGAAGGCCATGCACTTGCGATAGAATGCACTGACGATAACCAAACTAGACAATATGTTATTTATATAATTGTATAATGGAATTTTTATCAATATGCACTGACGAAGTGACAATATCCTAAGTAGACAGAATGTTATTAAGGTATTAGAATTGTATTATAGAATTTTTCATTAATATACTGTTGTAGCGTTGTAATACTCGTAGCCATGGGCAATATTATTAATGGTACGAGTAATTTCAGAGTGTTGGCATTGTGCTACAGAATACATAATAGTACATTATGGTACAAGTGTGTAATGTTGGTGATTACCGCTGAGGTGCATTGAGGCCCGAGCCGTCAGGCGAGGGTCTTAAGAAGCCGAGGACGGTAACCATCAATACACACGTGTATCATACAACGTTTTTCAACACACTTCCGAATAAAACAATACTTAAATAAAAAACCATTTTACATAGTAGATAAAAAGTTTACTTAGAGAAACAATTAGTAAATGTGCAGTTAGTAAAATTATAATTAACTATTTTTGATGACATAGCGGTCTCATCAGATAGATTATTTATTGAAATACTTTCATGTTCTATTGTTATTTGTGATGGTTCATTATTCGTGTAGGTAGGTGAAATCCAATCATTGAACGTACTTGGTATTTCGCCAGTAGGGTGCGTCTCAGAATCAAGTTTAATTCTTTTTGTGATTTTTGCACAAATTTCCTTCTTGTTTTGTATGGAATCTTCTACGTATGATTCTGCTACATTGCTAGATCGCCACCCGCCATGTCGCTTCAAAGTCATTATATCAGCTCCTGAATTTGCCAGCAATGTAGCTGAAGTTCTTCTGAAACTATGTCCAGTGTAGCTCTCAGCATCTACTAAACCCAAAAACTTAGCGCTTTCTTTAGGCATAGAACCAAATTTGTTTATACCTATAGGCTGACAGGTACATTTACCATTCTGGTAATTTAGAAAGAAACGGTCATTTTTTGTTTTTGGCGAACGCAAACTTTCATACTTCTTAACAATATCATAGAATGGACCGTGTATGGTGAATGACCTAGGTATTTTATTTTTCGTGATAGGTATCTTCACTAAAAGCATCTGGCCATGGTTCTCTATATCTTTTACAGTTATATTTGTTAATTCTTGTATCCTACAGGCACCAGTTACACCAAATATTAAAGCAACCTGAAACAAAAGAAACAATAATTAAGGTCAACACACAACACAAGCTGCTATTAAATATTTCATTAAAATTAATTTAACTAACCTTTGTAGCCAAATATTGGTTATCTGGAGCATCTTTAATAAATTTTTCAATATCATCAGATGATAAAACCTTTGATTTTTTGCTTCTAAATCCATCAGATAGTCTCTTTAGATAAGCTGACAAATTCGAGTATGTTTTTAAGTCCACTCCATTCTTTGTTCGGACTGTACTTTTTAACATTGAGTAAATACACCACAAAGAGCTAGGTTTGTACTTAGAAGATAATTCTTTAAAGTACGCCATGAACACATTTTCTGAAAAAGACTGCGTATTCTTGTTGTTCTGCCATTGTATGAAATTTTGGTACGCTAATAGATATTTTTCCTTTGAGTTTTCTGGTAGTAAACTTTCCATAACGTTCTGGGCTTCACATCTTATATCGGGCGGTGTACAACATAAATCATTTTCTTCATAAATTGTATTTGCAGACATCTTAATTAATAACTAACTAAATAACTTCAAAAGAGAAAACGAGACGAGTTGTGAAAAATGTTTCGTAATGGCGGGAAAAATTAATCAGTTTTCCTATGCGCGCGCATCGGCCATAGACTAATAAATTTCGTAATGGCGGGAAAAATTAATCAGTTTTCCTATGCGCGCGCATCGGCCATAGACTAAAAAATGAGGTTTCTTTTTTTGGGCTTTTTGGCGGATAGCATTTTAGCGCAAGTGTAAGCGTAATTCAACCAATAATATTTAAAAAAAAACTATTACTCACTCGTGAATAATAGTAATGAAAAAGTCACAGTTTGATTATAGGTGTCATTATGTGCCTAATTGCCATGGGATTAGAGCCACTTTATGAGGAAGTGTGTTGAAAAAATAGTTAACAGTTAAAAAAGTGTGATGTTGGTGGACAATATGCTATGAAATTTCTTTGCAATAGCCGCACCTTTTGGCTACGCCCTCTGATTTTTTATTTACTAAATTAACTATTTACAGACACGTGGTCCGTGCACATTTTATTTATATCTTTTCTTTTCTATAAAATTATTATATTAGGACTTACGACTACTTTTTAAACCTATTCTAGGTGAGTTACACCGGACTGAAACCAATCTGAAGGTTGCTCCTATGAGGCTCAATCCCGCATAGGAGCAGACATTTTTAACCGACTTCGAAAAAAGGAGGTTACTCAATTCGACCGTTTACTTATATGCTTTTTTTGTTTTTTTTTATGTTTGTTCGCGGATAACTTCGTCGTTTATGAACCGATTTTGATGATTCTTTTTGTATTTGACAGAGGATACTCCAAGGGTGGTCCCATGGTCACCAAAGTTAGGATCTGAAAAAGGATAAGGCCCAAGTTCGTCCGCACGTGGAATACTGCTCGCATCTGTGGGCAGGGGCTCCTAAATACCAGCTGGATCCATTTGACTCTCTGCAAAGGCGAGCTACTCGAATCATCGGGGATGCCAATCTAACGGACTCGCTAGAGTCACTGAGCTCACGGAGGGACTTTAGCTCTCTCTGTGTGTTCTACCGTCTCTTCAACGGTGAGTGCTCCGAGGAACTGTTCGAATTGGTACCAACGTCACCTTTCTATCATCGTACCACTCGACATCGCAGTGGGGTTCATTCATATTACCTGGAAGCAATGCCGTCTAGTACAGTTCGCTTTCAGCGCTCATTTTTACTACGAACATGTCGCCTCTGGAACGAACTTCCCACTGCTGTTTCTGTTTCCCGAACGCTACGACATGTCCCTTTTCAAGAGAGGTTTAAAGAGAGCACTATATTCAAAGTTGGCAGCGACTTAGCTATGTCCCTGATATTGGCGAAGTCTATGGGCGGCGGATACCGCTTACCATCAGGTGGGCCGTCTGCTCGTCTGCTACAATAAAAAAAAAATAAAAGCAATAAATAAAAAAAAAAAAGGATCTCATAAAAATCGAGGGAAACCATTAAATTTTTACGTGTGTCCAACGTGTTTTGTGTATCGCGTAACGATTACTCCGCCAATTGTTGACCGATTTTCAAAATTCTTTTTGTATTCGATAGAGTATACTCCTGGGGTGGTCTCAAGGTCACTAAAGTCAGGATCTGATGATGAAATCCCATGAAAATCGAGGGAAACCTATTATATTGGGGTTTCTTTCACTAAAAAGACTTTATTCACTAAAAAGATAAAAATAAATAAAAACCGACAAATCGGTCCAGTCGGACCAGTCGGTGACAAATTTTAAGACTTTCTAGGAGATCATCGTTTGGCACCGACTTCAATATAGAAATGTGATGTTGTCTGTACCTATTCTTATCTTATTTTTAACTTTTCAGTGTTTTTGAAGTCGGTTTTTATTCTGTTTTGTTTGGTTCTGACTTCTGCGCCCGCCTAGTGAACTACCACCATTACTCAAGTTTATCTTTAATTTTCTTCACAAAATCCAAAATGTTGCAGAAAGTTTCATGTAGTGATCTAAATTACTTTAAATACATCAGCTTTACCTTTAGATCCTAAGCTCGATGATCTTGCTCTATAGGCAATGGATTACGCAAGTTATATAAGTACGTGACCAAGTGTGTTGTGTAGATGCTTATAAATCTTCTACAAAATAAACACAAGTTACTTCCGGAACAAATGTACATACATACATTGCAATTCTTGCAATGTTCGTTTAATTAAACAGTTTGAAGTCCAACTCCAAGGAAGCGGTAAGCAATAATTTGCTTAGTAATAATGCGGGTCTCTTATCGTGTAGCATTGTGTTGTACAAACGTGTGGAAAATGTAAACATGGGCGTATCACTGAGCTAATATTAGAAAAATTACTCCAATTTTAACAAGCTAATTTTACTTTTCCTCTTTGTAGTTTTAAGTTTGCCATAGTATTCGAAATTGCGACGTACCTTTGTCGGAAACTAGAAAAAATTTGAAAATTGTAAGTAGTTAGGAACTTATACAGGATCATTTTGAATGAATCAACAACCTCCCAGGGGCTGATTCTAGTGCTCAGATGCAACAATTTTTTGTATGGGACCAAAATCGATGTCTCAAAAAAAAGAACCACTTCTCCATACAAACTAGGTTAGCTGATTGAGACTTTAGTATGGGAAAGTGGATTTTTTTTTGCGATTTCGATGTTGGTCCCATACAAAAAGTTGTTGCATCTGAGCACTAGAATCATCCCCTGGGAGGTTGTTGGTTCATTCAAAATGATCCTGTATACGAGTACTTAGCTGAGTTTGTACGGAACAACTCGTACTTGACCGCTTTTGGGTACGGAACCAAAAAAAGAAATGAAAACGTGCCTTATAAAAATTCTGAAATAACCAACATCGCAAATATTGCTCATTTTGAAAAAGAAATTCCTCGATTGAACCCAAAAGACATCGAGCGATTTGGTTTCAAGCTTAAAAATAGAGGCATGTTTGGGAAATTTTCTGGTAAAATTCAAATATTTTTTTCGCAAAATTAAGTCGACTACTAACTCTATCATACATTGATGAATAATACGTATATTATTTAGATTGAAAAATGACTTGGTAACCTTGAAAAAGGTCCTAAATATCACCATTTAAAAATAAACTTCAATATTGACGATTTCATAATTTGCAACGACAGGGATATGATTCCTATTACAGGATTGCTTTTTTTTAACTTTTTATAAAAATAACCGGTTAGATTTTTAATAAATAATACCGTATTCCAAAGTCGATTAATGGTTCGTTGGTGGGCCTGGCGAAGCGACAATTGAAGCTATGCAATATTTTATCTATACTAATATTATAAAGAGGAAAGATTTGATTGTTTGTTTGTATTGAATAGACTTTGAAACTACTGAACCGATTTTGATGAAAGTTGGTATAGGGATAGTTTGAGACCAGGGGAAGGACATAGGATAATTTTCCTACGGGAAAAAAGTTCCCACGGGAAAAATAAACGCGGGCGAAGTTGCGAGCGAAAGCTAGTTAACAGTATTGCAATTGCAATAAGCAATCGCTATGAAAGTGTAGAGTAGATCTCGGGATCTGAGTTATAAACCTTAGGTGCACTTGAGAGTTTGCATATTTCAGTACCTAGTCATAATACACAAGAGTAATAATAGAACAAGCAACAGTCATTGCTCAAATATGTATTTACGGCGACCTTCCATTTTCTTTTTATTTTATTTCTTAGAAATTTAGGGTTGTTGGACGTAATTTTTGTAAATATGTATCTTAGAATTTATAAAGGTATCCCAATTTAAGAATTGGTGAAATGGTGAGTGATTATTTGTAAAATTCGTATAAGCTCTCAAGCAGATTCTTTATAAATGCTTTGTGGTCGCTGTGAATTATTTAAAAAATCGACATCAAAACACAAAAAAGTAAAAAAAATTATAAAAGAATTCCAACATCACAATTTTTCTGTTGAATACGGTGCGGATGATCTATGATTATGAGTTAAAATTTGGCACCGACTTCAAAATAAAAAATGTGATCTTGGTATTCTTTATTACTTGTGGCTTTTTGTATTATTGAAGTCTTTTTTTATTTTTTAATATAAGTATTTTTAATTTTTGTCTTATAGTGAATTCAATACCAGTTCACCGAAGTAACTTGAAGGAATACAACTGAGGGTCAATACGTCGTGCCTATCTATAATATATAAAACTAACCTTTAACTCCTAAGAGTCAATGATCCTTTAGCTCGGTTTATGACTATCAGACGCAAATATCTGAATAGCTTCAGAAAAACATGACACACGTTTGAAGGGCCCATAAAATTTAATCGGTTACAAAAGCAAATTGTTGCTTTTGTAACGATACAAACGTTAAAATAAAACTGAAACATAAACCTTGAGTATACGATGAAGATATTTCCAAAATTGTGTAATAATCAGCTGGTGTTGTTCGTTATTAGTGTAGGCTCTTGATACGTCAAGTCACCACATGGAGTCTGTGAATGAACTCAATCAAATGTTTCCCGTTCCGAAAAATCAAGTTTATGTTTGGAGCTACTCTCGAAGCTTGAAGTCGATGTAACAGTTACACCCGTAGCTAGTACACTACTAACCGTGTATAACCCCTCTTGTGATACGGGAGTAGTCACACAGCATTATACTGTAAAGATTGGGCATGAAACTTAACTCACGGACATAGAGAGTAGGTATCCAGCTCAGTGATTGCAAGACCATTTGAACTACTAAGCGTTTGAATCGTGAGATCTGCTTTGATGAAGAAACCCGTATTATGCGAGTATAACGCAAAACGAGTTCTGGTGACGTCAACAGCAGCACGTCCGATCTAGATAGTGTGGGTCCGTGGGCATAAAGAGCGTGTTTTCATAACTTCTCTTATTTATAAGAATGCCCATAAATATTGATAACAGTTAGGCGGGCGCACTAAATTAAACTTTGTCAATCGTTCATAATATAGCTATTATGTTATTGTTTAATTGGTCCCTTTTTAAAGCATTGGCAGTCATTGCACACCCCTTTGCCCCAATTTAAAAGATTATTGTAATGTTTTGTTGTCTAATTAACATAGATTAAGGCATTTTTACTAACACAATGGATTGTAATTAATATCTGAAATAAATTATTATTATTATTAATTGAATGCTGGAACTTTCAGTTGTTTTATGACGGCAAAACATTGATTAGACATTATACCTATTTATTTGCTCTTAAATGACAGAAATGATTTTTCAAAATTCCGACAGGAAACTGAGAAATCCTCATCCAAAAAAATAAGGGAACTACAATGATGAGCTTTATAAAAGCGAAACGTATAAAGAAATGATAGATATACTGCGCTTATCAAATTGAAAGGGATCGCGATAGATTTTGAGTTACACAATCAAGAGGCGGGAGACACAGCGCTGGCATTCGTAGCCACCCCCACATCACAATATAGAGAACGATCTCTATATTGTGCCCACATGGCGAACTGATAATAGCGGGATGCCGTTAGATGCGGATAGCGTAGGATTCTTAGGGGAGGTATGTTTCCAGAATAAGTAAGTATCTCTCGGTTGAAATGATGTTAATGATTAAAAACAATACTTATACACTTTATGGTTTCTCTTGTATTTATTAATTTAAACTTTCTTAGTTTCATTGTTCTTAATTCTCTATTATGATTGACTACATAGGTGGGCAATTAGGAAGCAATAGGCAATTATGCAAATAGGAGAGGAGACAAAAAAAATACAAGACCTTCCGAGTTTCCTCCTCTCGAGAAGGCTCTCCCAATTTCCGAACAGGTGTAGAGTCAATTTTTTTTTTCATTTGACTTGTATTTGCACACATCTTAATAATGGTTGGGGTGTGTGTACATACAAGGATTAAATAATTTAGTTAATTAGATTCATGGTTGAAGATTTTTATACTTTTTTTGACGTCAATAAGTGCGTGTAAAGGTCTATATTGAATAAAGATTTTTGAGTATTGAGTATAATTGTGGTTGTGAGATCAGTTATTATTATACTGTAAACGGCACATTTTAATTCCTTTCCACCCTAAGATGTATTTATAAGTAGTCATAGAACCCGCAAAAGTAAAGTAACTGCAGTTGCAAGTAACTGCAAAGTTACGTGAAATCAATTCAAATCAGTCTACGAGTATTTATTGTTTGGTAAACCAAACAGGTGTTTATGTTAAATATGATTATTAAGTGTTATTGTATTTGTTATCCATATTAACTATAGAATGAGTATTTTTGAAATGATTAGTCTTTTAAGCTCAATACTATAGTTAGAAAGTAGATAAATAATTTATTACATGATTAATAAGACTGTTATTTTTTATAATTTGAATACCTATATTAGTGGTTTGAGCAGTCTGCATTTGCCAGGTCCAAACTGGTTTTCACGATTCAGTCTCAGAATCCTCCAAAATACTAATATTAGCAAAAATTTCCGTTAGGTCCTTCTTTACCTTCGTGGTGTAAATTACGGCCGAATTAACTAAGGCTTTGTTTTCTAAAAACGTCGAGAAAATAGTGTAGTAAAGGACCCGTAATACGAGTATGGTTGGAGATACGTCTATTGGCAAGGAGCTATGTTTTAACCATTTTCGTCCGTGCATTGCCGGATTTAGAATACACGTGTACGTAATATTTCTTTGTTACTTTAGGGATAAAAGTAACTTATTTTGTCCCGAGACGGGGTTTGGCTAGTTTGAGGGATTTAGTTTGGGTCAAATCTTGCAAGTTAAGTTTCACCCACTTGCTAGTGTCCGACTGAGCTAAAATTTGGTATGCACCATTATCTGACTAGCTTTCTGCTCGCGGCTTCGCCCGCGTTATTTTTGTTTTCCCGTGGGAATTTTATGTTATCCCTTAGGAAAAATAGCCTACCGTTCGCGGCTTCGCCCGCGTTACTGTTTTCCCGTGGAAATGTCATATTTTCCCGTGGAAAATTTATATTTTCCCATAGGAAAAATAATTTTGTAGCCTTTGTTAATCAAGGATAGTGTATAGCATTCTAATGGTGAAATAATTTTTGAAATCGGTCCTGTAGTTTCGGAGCCTATTCAATATTATATTAGTATAGATTCGCTCACGCAGAGAAACCCCGAGTAAAGCATTTTGCATAGCATAGCCCTTTATAAGAAGGCTCAACATCAAATTAAGCGAGTTAAATCCGAAAAGTATGTTTCATTGAAATATCCGGCCTGTGTCCGAAAAGTTTGTCCTCGAATTGTTAGTGTGCCTATAACTGTTTAAGAGTTATTTCATCATCACAGTTCATATACGTCCCCACCGAGGGGCACGAGCCTACCCTAACTAGTTAGGGAGATTAGGCCTTAGTCAAACCACGCTGGCCCAGTGCGGATTGGTTGAATTGGATTGAAGAGTTATTTATGAATTGTTAATTTGATAAATGCTTATTTCTTTTTGATTTTCCGTATTTCGCAAAAGTGTGTTTGTCGTAAAATCCCTAATCAGCCTTTACACCATGCTTATGAAGAAATGGCGAGATGACGTGACGTATTCTGAATCCGTCATCATACGGACAACAACATCAGTTACAATTATAGTCCGTGTGATTTGAGTTCAGATTAGAGATTACGGCGCGGCGTCTTGATTTAACCCCGCCTGTCTGTGTGCGACTAATTGCATTCATTAATTGTGAGCAAATATCACGTTTCCCACGTGAATTCAATTCTCGCTAGGGTTACCATCTTTTATAATTATTTACACATTTTTGTATAGATCTTACAATACACATTTTTAACTATTGAGTACAACTTTATCTTTAACATAAACCTTGTCCTATTACTTAGAAATATAACAAAAAAATTAACTAAAGCTGCAGCCGTTCTGAAGTGGTGAAAGATCGCTTATTCGGCGACTGCTATCTATATAGATTTATTTTTTGTGTAATTTGGTATTAAACAAGTCCTTAATGAAAGGAATATTGTTTTATTACGTTCTTATGCAAACAAAAAATCAATTCAATTAATTCACTGATATTATCATAGAACACTGCGTTTGTTATCCTTAATAATGATAGCTTGAATCTGGTCTTTCCATAATGTTCGGGTATACGAAATTGTATATTACCTAATCGTCTTTAGTTCTAATACTTTTGTGTCATAATATCGGATGCTATAATAATAAGATATCCTAATTTTACTTGCTATAAAGTCACATGTCCTAAGTATTATATTGTATAATATTGTTAGTCCGAATGATGGTTTATAATAATTTTGTTAGTCCTAATAAATGTTTAAAAGTTGATTTATCTTGGTTATGTTATCAATATCATAAAGCTTAGACTTACTATCAATAATAACAAATGTTGTCTTATGAACCTTAACAACCGTTACGTTTTCAAATTCAGTGACAGAAATATATCGCTGTAAAACCGACACCACCTAGTCTTGTCTGCCCTACCCCTAGAGTGTTATTTAAACCCGCGTAGGCGCGGAGGGGCGAGGCGGCCCGCGAGCTGAGGAGCAGGTGGTTTTAACGACCGCCGCCGCGGCTGAGGCTGGCCGGTGCAGCCGGCCAGCAAGCCGAAGCTGCGGTGGTGGGCGAAAACCATCTGCGACGATAAGGTCGCGTGGGACCGCCGGAGCCCTGCAGCGCCGGAGCCGTGACAGAAGCCATGCATGCTGCATGCTGCTTGCTTGCATGCTTTAAGCTTGCTTGCATGCTGCATGCTTGCTTGCATGAAATCAAGTGACTGTTTTTAAACGTATGCATGGATTTGATAATACATATAATGAAAGAACTTTATATTTGTGGTATTTCGATTTTAGGGCACGTTATATTATGAGATATTACGTTCATATTCATATTCCTTTATTGCTTTCATGTTGTTACATTTAGATGTTACATTTTTATAAGTACTTACAAACATGAACCCTGCAAGGGCACCGCAACATTGCTAGTGAGTTTATATGATTATAATGTCAATTTACAATTAAAAACTTATACAATACAAGCTCTAACGTTAGGACTTATGACTATTATAGAAACTAGCTCTACGTTAGGACTTATGACTATTAAAGAAAAGGTTTTTAGGAATTTTAAATATTATAGATTGTGATATTTATAGCAAAAAAAATTAGGTCATATTATATTTAGAGATTTCGATTTTCGGGCAAGTGATATTATGAGAAATAAAGTTAGGGGTGCTTATCATTCGGACATATGATGATTATGTCAAAAAACATTATGACACGTTAGATTATGGATAAAAAAATTATGAGACAAAATAGAGAACCCTTGAATCTGTATATAAATGGTGACAACTACACAACAGTGTGCATCTGAGTCATTTACCTATCTTTTTATTGCCTTCTTTTTATAACTTTCTTCGTTGGTTGGTTTATTTTTTTTTATTATTTAATTAGTTAGGTACACGGGCAAACCCACTTACATAACTAACACAATTTACATACAGAAATAAGAACAATAATAACAAATAATAACAGATTACTGACACAATATTTACAAAATAGACTCATTTCCACAAAAGGAAAATCATTTAAACTGGATTGATGGCCAATGGTCCGCAGATATATGGCAGTCGGGTTGGTAACGCAGGAGTGCATTGAGACCGGTATGCATTTGGTTAATAGGAGAATGTCTATGGGCGACAGTGCGGCAAATGGAAGGCGCAAACAAGCGACGCTGATGACAGGCTTGTTATTGGACAGATTTGTCAGGTACGTACGTGCAGCCTTGATTTATATGCTCGAGAAGCTCAGTGCTATGAATTTTGCCTCGCAAAATTTTGATGGCAGTTATAATCAGGTCTTTATGTCACCTTACCACTTAATTAGCTCTAACTCACGCTATAAATATTGTCAAACAAGACGTTAATAATAAAATAAGTATTGATTTAAATAAACTATTGATTTCATTGCCTCTATAATCATGTGATCGCATCACTTCATTATAGTATTTGTAAACCTTAAGTCTGTATAGAATGTCTGTAAGTACTTAATGTATACGGTCAGCATGGTCACAGTAGTCGGAGAAAGTGCGGGGTGGCAACACCGACGGTCGCATTGACGTCAATCCGTGCTGCGTTTCATAATGCTCACGACCTGCGCCTGCGCAGATGGACACCGATACCACCCGATCACGTACACTATCTACAATTTCACTTTGCGACATCCGCTGACGTAATAAGTGTGAAACTAATATTATTTTAAACAAATGTCCTTTGTCACTCCCATGTCATTGATTACAATGCAATCAATATGCAACGTACGTAGTAAATACGAGTAGGCATGAATCAGATCTGTTGGCATATTCGCAATTAAGTGGATAGTTTTGGTCACACTTGTACAAATAAGTGTCACTAAATAATCAAGCACTTCTAGCGACGTGTTTATAGGTATTATGATTATGAAAAAATACACACATACAAATTGTTTTACCTTTAGCTTTCTTAACAATAATTTTCACAGCCGGAAAAATGAAAATAAATACTTGAAAAAAAAACCAAATAACTTAGCTCCACAAAAATCAATCCTTCCCAAATCTCAAATGACTATAACATATTTTGAGTAAAACGGTTATAGCTGGGTATGAAATGGATATCGAGCAATTATCTGGATTCTGATCTACCCAATGCGTAGAAGCGACACATCTAGATTTTTACTAAAATAGGCCCTGACAACAACCCCTCTGGCCAGCGTGATGTGATTAGGTCCGGTGGTGGGACGAGTATGGGTTGTAGTGATTTGCTTTATAATACATTGAAGATAACATTTGTTTTTTCCGGTTCTGTGAATACTCGGAAATCGAAGACTAAAATTCCCGGAATCTCAAGAGCTGAGTAACTCCCATGCTCACAACCTATGAACAGCCGTTTGTAATTCGTCATCATCATCACAGCTCATATACGTCCACACCGAGGGGCACGAGCCTACCCTAACTAGTTATGTTAGGGCGATTAGGCCTTAGTCAAACCACGCTGGGCCAGTGCAGATTGGTTGACTTCACATACAGCTTTGAATTACTTCGCAGGTGTATGCAGGTTTCCTCACGATGTTTTCCTTCACCGTAGGAGCGTCAGATAAATGTGCATATGAAATTCGTGAAAAGAAAAACACATTGGTATATGGCAGGATCGATCGCGGGCCTCCCGATTCTACTCGGGGCACAGTTCAGTGGCGAGGCCACAACGCCACCGAGGTTTTTTGTAATTATAAAAGTATATTCCTGCCAGTGGAATAATGGTTACTGCGTCAAAGTTCAGTAGGGTTTTGCGAATAAAAGCGACACACGCTTTAACGCTTAGTTCGACGAGGTTACATTTTGTTGTATAAATAGCTGTTATTATCATCAGCCACAACACCCGCTACAGGACAAGCAAAGCCTCTCCCAGGAATTTTGACTTCTCCCAACATGCTGGCCCAGGGGCCTTATCATGATCGCTTATTAGCAAGTTTAAAACAATATTAAAACAAAGACACCGCTCTGGCTGCATATAGCGCCATCTCGCTCTTAGGGCGGTTTTAATACTTATTGTTTTAAGCGATCATGGATCATCACCCTAACTGACTCGCACAGCCCCCTAAGGCTGTGCGAGTAGGTTGGGGTATAGTTAGGATAACAACTCTTTATTGAAATGACTTCAGTCGTCCTTGTAATAAATACACTTGACTTGATGTTGTAGGAAGGCGGCGTTGATTAATTAATCCATTTCGAGAAAAAGAAGCGTCTGCTAACGTAGCACTTCCTTGGCAATAGATCACGTCAATAAATCTCGTGAATTGGTTGCGCAATGCAGTAACGTACGCAAACGGCCTAATCCAAAGGCGAGTCACGCCAGCTCATCGCGGGTGCGCGGGCGCAGATTAACTCCTAATGAACTTGCGCCGGTTAAATATGCAGCTGTGACGTCCGAATGTCTAGACTTTTGCGGAAGTTAAAACCTATTTGGTGAATATTGAAAACACCAGATAATACAATATCTACGTAGGTAGTGCGTGATAGATACGTAACTAAATATGGCATTACTCATACTCTTCCCGATGAAGTTATTAAGGTCCATAGACTGGGTAGAGTAGTATATCTACTATATAAAAATCTCGTGTCATAGTGTTTGTTATCGAACTCCTCCGAAAGGCTTGACAGATATTTGTGTATATTTGGTAGGTCTGAGAATAGGTCTTAGGCTATTTTATTATACCCCTAAGGAGGTAAGGGTGGCCCTCTTCAGAAATTCTTTAGGTGTTGAGCTTCATTAAAGCGAAACTATGGAATATAATATAATTACATAAATTATAAAGATGTAAAAAAGGGTAGGTAATTATATTCTACAAAAAAGTTCCGAAATTGAGAAGGAACCAATCTGGTCTAGCGCAGTTCGGTTTCGGCATTCATTTTTTCCACGTATACGTGCAGACTATGGCACGAACTCCCAGCTGCGGTGTTTCCTGAGCGCTACGATATGCTCGATTTCAAACGAGGCTTAAAAAGAGCATTCCAATCTAGGTAGGTAGACATTGACTGAGCTGTGCCCTTGGCGTTGCAATTGCAGATGCCCATGAGCGGTGATAACGACATACCATCAGGTGGGCTCTGGCTCGTCTGCCAAATGGCAATGGTGATAAAAAAAGGAAAAGTATACTGAGACTTTTGTAATTGTAGCACAGTATAAATATGGTGCATACCACATTTAGTCATGGCGTATAATTTTTGTTATAATATTAACAGGACTTTACTTAACAACGCGATGCACAATAATGTGTTTTTAATTACTTATTATAAATAGATCACACTGATATAATTGATCTATTAAGGAATCTCGTGCCATCTTCCAACATAAATTAGTGACTTATGCTGTAATTTGTTATTTTTATTACTAAGGAATTCTAATTGCATTACATTTGTTAGAATACGTACAGCAATTATTGCTGGGTCCGATTTCTTATTCTCTATTACTTTTTAATATCTCTCAGCATCGACGATAAATTAATTGTGCCAGATAAGTATTTTTTAATAAAACTTTTCGTTTGTCTGGCGACATTCGCTAAATTAATAAAATAATAATTCGCAAGTTTTAGGTAAGATAGAGGCAGTAAGTAAGCTCAAGGTAAGGATTGATATATACTCTTTATTGCATAAACACAAAAAAAAGTTTGTAGAATAACATTGTATGCATGGGCGGACTTATTTCTTATAGAGATCTCTGCCAGACAATCCATAAAATTAGTGGCGTACGTAAATGTAGTAGACAACAACACGGATCTCCCGTGGGAGAGCCATGCTTCGGCACGAATGGGCCAGCTCGACCGGAGTGATACCACGGCCTCACAGAAGACCGGCGAGAAATAACGCTTGCGTTGTGTTTCATCGAGTGAGTGAGGGTACCGGAGGCCCAACTCCCCTACCCCCCTATGATGGCGCAGTTAAACAGATTGTTACCCCAGGAGGGTACCAACTGCGCTAGCGTTGGAGAATCCCTCCCTGGACGTCCACTTTCAGGACGTAATATACGCCTAGGCCGCCCCTCGTATTCTGGGGGGGGGGGGGCTCGAAAACCGCGCTCAAACATACCTGGGGCAAGAGCAAACCCACGGCACCCCCTGCCACACTGACTGTGGACTTCTGCAATATCAGGGGACTTCACTCCAACCTCAATGCTGTCTACCACCACCTCGAGACTGTAAAACCGGTCTTGCTCTTTTTGACCGAGACACAGATATCGTCTCCGGCGGATACTTCTTACCTTTCCTACCCAGGGTACGGACTGGAACACCTCTTCGCACCTAAGGCCGGTGTGTGCGTGTACGTCAGAGACGATATTTGTTCTCGGCGCCTCGGTCACCTTGACAGTAGGGACCTCTCCACCTTATGGCTCCGTGTAGACAGCGATGACCATCCCCGCGTCTATTCGTGCCTCTATAGGTCCCATAGCGGTGATACCGAAGCCGACCGACTCATCGAGCACGTTCAAATGGCTGCAGACTTTGTGCAGCAGCCGATCCCACTCGCAGAGATCGTGATACTTGACGATTTTAACGCTCACTACACCGAATGGCTCGGTTCAAGCAAGACCGATCATGCGGGGAGATCTGTTCACGCCTTCGCTCTTGCATATGGCCTGACACAATTGGTTACTACGCCCACGCGAATTCCCGATGTGGAGAGCCAGGAACCTTCACTGTTGGATCTTCTGCTGACTTCTCATCCCGATGGCTACCTCATATCTGTCGGCGCCCCTTTTGGCTCCTCAGATCACTTACTCATTAGGAGTTCGGTGCCAGTCACGTGCCTGCAACGACCTCGAGTTGCACGTAGTCGCCGTGTGTGGCACTACAAGTCAGCAGACTGGGATGGGATGCGGTCCTTTTTTGCGTCCTACCCTTGGAGGCAGGTTTGCTCTATGCCGGATGATCCCAACTCCGCCGCTGAGTCTGTTGCCGATATGGTGTTGCAAAGTATGGAAATTTTCATTCCATCCTCAGTTATCCCCATTGGTGGCAGATTCCAACCTTGGTTTGGTCAATCCTCCAAAAAGGCTTCTCGCTGGAAGCGGGAAACCTACCAAGCCTGGGTAAACGCGGTGACGTCTCGGGATGAAAATACCAGCGCTTTAAAAAAGCAGTATAAGTATGCCTCCAGATCCTTCAAAAGGGACATTGCAAGAGCGAAGTCGGAGCACATCAGTTGAATTGGCGAGAGGCTAGAGCGTCTTCCTTCGGGGTCTCGTGCGTTCTGGTCTCTCGCCAAAGCTATTTAGGTAAATTTCTGCATGCCATCTTTTCCACCACTGCACAAGGATAACACTTCGTTAGCCCATGATGCTAAAGAGAAAGCCGATCTTTTAGGGAAACTCTTTGCATCCAACTCGACCTTGGATGACGGAGGACTGGGGACTTGGATGTTTACTTGACACATCATAGGGCAGAGGCAATTGAAGCGAAGGGGGAGGCACTGGCAGTTAGTTTGGACATCGCGAAGGCCTTCGATCGGGTATGGCACAAAGCGCTCCTCTCAAAACTTCCTTCATATGGGCTTCCCGAAAAATTATATAGATGGGTCACTAGCTCTCTAGCAGGCAGAAACATTAAGGTCTTGATTGATGGTGAATGGTCAGACTCACTGTCTGTAAATGCTGGTGTCCCCCAAGGATGTGTGCTTTCACCTACACCATTTCTTCTGCATATCAATGATATGCTGCAAATCATCAGCATTCATTGTTATGCAGACGACAACACGAAAGACACCTTCTATAACGGCCGTGCGAACTTTTCTCGGGAAAACGTCATTAAGTGCCGGAATAAACTTGTGTCTGAAATTGAAACTTCATTAGAGAAAGTCTCTAACTGGGGTCAACTTAAATTAGTCTATTTCAACCCCTCAAAGACACCGGTTTGCGCGTTCACAGAAAAGAAAATGTCATTTGTCGTATCTCCTCGCTTTCAGGGCAATTCCCTAACTGCCTCTGCCAATATTGGGATCCTTGGTGTCGACATATCGAGCGAAGTCCAGTTCCGTTGCCACTTAGAGGGTAAAGCTAAATTAGCTTCTAAGAAGCTTGGTGTGCTCAATAGATCGAGACAGTATTTCACTCCGGTGCACCGCCTTTAGCTTTACAAGGCGCAGGTTCGGCCTCATATGGAATACTGTTCTCATCTTTGAGCTGGGGGAACCCCAATACCAACTTCTTCCACTGGACCGCACTCAACGGAGAGCGACTCGAATCGTCGACTGCCAGGAAATTTCAAATCGGCTTGATACCTTGGCGCTGCGTAGAGATATCGCTTCGCTATGCATCTTCCATCGTATTTATTACGGGGAATGCTCCGAGGAATTGTTCGGCCTTATACCTGCCGCCTCTTTCCGCCATCGTTCCACGCGGCAAAAAATCCATGCCCATCACTTAGATGGTAGGCAGTCCACAACTGTGCATTTCTCTCGAAGTTTCCTGCCTCGCGAGTCATACTTTGGAACGAATTGTCGCCTGCGGTATTTCCAGACCGATACGACCTTCAAACTTTCAAAAAAAGAGCGTATTCCCACCTCAAAGGCCGGCAACTCCTCTGGGGTTGCGGGTGTCTATGAGCGACGGTAATTACTTACCATCAGGTGATACGTCTGCTCGCTTGCCCCCTATCCCATAAAAAAAATCATTGGACTTATTCATATACAGTTTTTTCTAATATAATGTTGCTTAACGCCGGACTTAAAGCTGGTATGTGACTGGCTGTGCTGAATGTCACTCGGGAGACTGTTCCAAAGTTGCCAAAAAAATGTGACTTGCTGTTTGGAACAACCAGCATGCGCGCATCACAACAACTGCGCTTAGGACGGGATGGAAGAGAGAGCAATTGGGAACGGGAGCATAGATGGGATGGGGAGTTAGGATATTTTAGGACTTTGTTCCGGATAGTTAGGATGTGCACAGTACGACGATCTCGGATGGGTAACCTCTAAATTAGAAACAGGAGGGTTAAACGGCCACAGCGTTGAGGTTGCAAGTATATAATTTGAAAATTGACACTTCTCAAAATGGGTATTAAGATAGGAGTATGTCATCTGAATTACATAACCCCACTCATCATACATATCACATCTTTTCGTGAGAGAACGCATCTGAGGGGGTACTCTCGTCCTTATACCAAGTGTTGTCTACTATATTGTATGCATGCATTTCTGCGTGCACTATAGCCGCATCACATTAGAGCGCGGGCTGAAGCAGTATTGTAGATTGAATAACTATAGTCGTAAGGTTATACGTGAACGATATTTACAAATGAACAGAATAGACCTTCTATAACATCCGATTGCGCGATAAACCGATTGTTCCTTTGTCTCATGAGGGATGTTAATTTCCAAAAAGTCATTCGGATTTATTCGCCGGTATCCGACAGGTTCCCAAAACAATACTTGCTATTGCTTTACAGATAAACGACCGTGTGAATACGAAATACGAATGACACGATGACCTTAGTGCATACATAGATGATGAAATACTCAGGTACCTATATCGTTTTTAATTTTTCTATTCATTGCAGTATAATAGCGAAAGAACATTTGTCAGTGTATTGTTATAGTTTTTACATACGAGTATTCTACTTTCAACGACATTAACATTATTAAGCAATCGAGGATTTATCCAACACGAGCGACATGTCAATTGTATTGATCTTTTTTTTTTACCTTGTTAAGCTAAAATAGAAATTCACAGTTTAGTCATTGACAGCAAATTTTGTCATTTTATCAAGCAATTTCAATAATGAAGAAGGTTGTCTCGCCTTTTTAATGTAAAACGATATCTTTCTTAATGGTGAACTCATTTTCATATTTTTAACCGACTTCAATAAATCAGGTTCTCAATTCGTATGTTTTTTTTTGTGTATGGTACACGATTACTCCGCCAATTGTGAACTGATTTTTAAAATTATTAAGATAGAGTATACTCCTGAAGTAGTCCCATTGTCACCAAAGTCAGGATCTGATGATGCGATCCCAGGAAAATCGCTCTATTCCCAGTCGAAGGAAACCCTTAGTTTTTATAGGTACACCTCTTTCGTGTGTTGTGGGTACGTCCAACGTGTTTATGTCTTTTCCGAAGCTTACTCAGGTACTTACGCACAGATTACTAAATAGTTACACTTACGTCTTGTTATAGAGTACTATTATATTATATTCTGTGGTCTGGTAGTCATGAACCGAGCTAATGATGGAAGGATGGAATGATGGAACTTTAAGAAGTTAGAGGTTAGTTTTTTAAAATCTTTTGTATACAATTTTCGACATAGGTCCTTAAAAGACATTCGAAGAAACTTGTTAGGTCAACTAGATATTATTACATTTGTATGAGCAAATATTAAAAAAAAACGTTCTTCGGTTCATTAAACAATTGTTTATTATTTTTATATTTTTTCAATGTTTAAGTATATATTCCAAATTGACTTTACACAATCACGACAAATTATTATTTATTGATAACAAAACAATATACAAAGGCGTGAATATTTGTCCATTTGTCATACAATCTAAACAAAAGGCTTTAATTTGGCTTTGTGCATTAATTTGCGCATTTGTTAGTTAGGAGTTTGCGTCTTCTATCTATAGTATATATAAAAGGAGATGTTTCCATCTATAGACGCACACACAGCCGTAACCGCTAATGGTAGGAACGTGAAATTTGGACAGTTGTTCTAATTCAAAATGCGGACGCACACTAAGAAGGGATTAAAAAAACCGACTTCAAAAACACTGAAAACTTAAAAATAATATAAGAATAGGTACAGACAACATCACACTTCTATATTGAAGTCGGCGCCAAGCGATGATCTCCTAGAAAGTGTTAAAATTTGTCACCGACTTCAATATAGAAGTGTGATGTTGTCTGTACCTATTCTTATATTATTTTTAAGTTTTCAGTGTTTTTGAAGTCGGTTTTTATTTTTTGTATCATATTTTTACTTTTTAGTGAATGAAATCTTTTTAGTGAAAGAAACCCTAAATTAATACCAGCTCACTTTCGGTGAGCTGGTGGTATTAAATTAGAGTTTTCCTCGATTTTCATAGGATCCCACCATCAGATCCTGACTTTGGTGACCTTGTGACCACCCCAGGAGTATACTCTATTAAAAATTCAAAAGAATTTTGAAAATCGTTTCACATTTGGCGGAGTAATGGCGTAACATACACACAAAACACGTTGGACACCTTAAAAAAAGGGTTTTCCTCAATTTCCATGGGATCCCATCATCAGATCCTATATAACTTTGGTGACCATTGCAGTATACTCTGTCGAATACAAAAATAATTTTGGAAATCGGTTTAAAAATGACGGAGTTATGAGGTAACAAACATAAAAAAAATACAACCGAATTGATAACCTCCTTTTTTGAAGTCGGTTAAAAAAGAAATTACCCCAAAGGGATGAAAATTAGGGGTTGCAAGTTTGTATGGAGAAATCTTTAAATTAGCAACGATTCTGATAAAACTTGAGATTCATGCTCTTAAAAATATTTCATTGAACACGTCTTTCAATGTTTATTGGAATTCACCCCCTTAGGGTGCAAAATAGGAGTTGAAAATTTCTATGGAAAATATTAAAAATCTGCTCCAATTTCTAAGAAATTTACTATCCGGCCTTCAATAGGCTACAAAATTATTATCCTACGGGAAATTATTAATTCCTGCTACTGCTATCTGCGGTCTTGCTTAAACTCAGAGATGGGAGCGAACTTCATCTGAATTTCTTAAGTTTTTATACAAGGAAAATTTCACATTCTAAATATAATATGACAATGCTAGTTCATTTAATCTTAATTATATTTGAATCTAATGGGTCGATGGCGTCGATGGCGTAGTGCGAGGCCGTCGCCTTCCAATCGGGAGGTAGCGGTTCAAACCCCGCTACGTACCAATGTGTTTTCAAATTTCGAATTCATATGTACGTTTATTCGACGCTTTTACGGTGAAGGAAAACACCGTGAGGAAACCGGCACACACCTGTGAAGAAAGAATTTCTTTACAGGTTGTGTGTGAAGTCGACCAACCCGCACTTGGCCAGCGTGGTTGACTAAGGCCTAATCGCCCTAGTTTAGGGTAGGCTCGAGCCCCTCGGTGGGGACGTATATGAGCTGATGATGATGATGAATGGGTCAATATTTTCAACATGTTTGAGTGTAACCACCGGTCATAGATATGCTCGATTGTTATATTAGTGTAACTATCGGTCATAAGTGTGCTCAATGGTTACACCAGTGTAACTAAACAGTGTAACCATGGATCAGAATCGGCTAATGACATTGATATTATAACGACGAACTTGTATTAAATGATTTGCCTATCACCCAAAGTCTTAACCTAACTTTGGTGTGGTACACGTTACACGGTGATACGTAGTACTATTATCTATTCTGTGACTGTGAGTTACATTATAAATTAAAAACAGAAAGATGAATATAATATATTTTCACATTTTAATAATTATATAATTACAATATTTAGTAAATTATGAAAGCAGCTATTACTCATACCATGTAATGTTGGTGTTATTTAGTTAATAAATAGAACAACACATGTTCAATTAATGGTTGCATTCTTTAAAACGTTCATTTAGCTATTAATCACAGACGCATTCAGGTTTCGGCTGATGAGACTCGGCGCCAGATGTTTCTTGTAGAAATTAGCTTTTTAATATCCAATACCAATTTCTCCGAATTATCTGTGTAAGCAGTCAATTAATATCAATTATCAGTTAATGTTTTTACCGTCAATTATTGCATGCTCACGTAGGTGCGTATAGTTATTAAGAAATAGTCATTAAACTTATTTTGGGTGACGTTAATTTTTCTGCGGTTTTCCTTGATTGTTTTTAACGATGTATTTTCGTATTAATGTTTTGTTTTCATGCTTTTTGCGTATGATCATAATCGGGTAAAAATTAATTTGTTTTTTAGGAATGCATTTTATGTTGCGCTATAAATTATGTTTTTCATTTTGTTCTAATCAAATTCTAGTTTTTTTTTAACACCACATAGGGAAGCTCCTTCATCTGACCTGATGGTAAGTGACTATAAGGCCGAAGGTGGAAGCGAGCTTCATTTCATCTGGACTCCTCAACAACTACGGTACTGGCACTGCACCTTATCTCTTATTGTCGGAACACAATAATCTTGTAAACATTGTTATTATGGCAGTGGCAACTAGTCAAGTGGGCTCAGAAACCCCACTACCAATGTAACGTCTGTCCCCGTGGGGAATAGAACACCGAGCCTTCAGATCAGGCTGGTCGCAACCATCACTAGACCACGGAGTCGGCTTAAAAAAAGATACCCTGCACTGTTTAAAAAAATTGAATTGCAAGTGTTGCAATGAATAATGAATTACGGACGGCGCAACTATGGAAATTCACTCAGTATTTTCCCTAAGCGATTTTCGCGCAATCTTGCTTATGCACAAAATAAAAAGATAAGTTTCAGAGGATTTTTCAATAATCCTTGCAACGAACAAAATATTTATGAGCCTTTCAACTAACAACTCAAGCTATCTCCTGCGTTTGAACTGTATATGGGCATCGTGTCTACACTTAAAAAATATGACGCCGAGACATGGAGTCTTCATCTTATTGTCTACGATCTTTTAACAGCTGATTACCATAAATGAATCTATTGTAGCAGCCGAAATCACTGTCCGCTTTTAATATACATATTATATTAATATATTAGAGGGAGGACATCGGTTCGGGGAATGCTCTGGAACTACGTGGTACAAAGGTAAACGGCCGTAGTGACCAGGGTGCGCCCGCGCAGCTCCGCGCGTACTCCGCGGAGGCCGTTGACGTCAATCCACTTCCCATTCATATTTAATTTCATCGACACTCTCATAAAATGTAACTATTCAATAGTCACTAAACGCGAAGGAATCAGTGACAGGTACATTTGAATAATTGGCTCTACTGAAAATGTGCATTTATTTATCGGGTGAGGTGTTAGATGCTATATAGGGACGTGAATGCATAACGATTTCATCGCCGATACTTAACATTTCAAAATTTAGGTCTTGTAAGATCTGCAGTTGATAACGAGACATTGTATTATCGTGGGTTGGCCTGCTGGGTTGTGCACGGGCTGTCTTGCTGCACCCGGCAGATTTTCTGCCGCGCGCTAAGAGTCTGACAGCTGCCCCCGTGGAAGGGGGCGTGGTGTGGCTGGGTTTAACCCACCCCACATGGTCACATGACGTGGCCCTCATGTGACCATATAGGGGCGTCACCTCTCCTTTTTAAGATGGGGTTGTGTGTCGTCCGGGGACCCGCTCGCGGGTCGTGGCGCGTTGCGCCTTGTGCCGTTGCCCCTTTGATCTGTTTGGTGCGGGTCCTTGTTGAGCTTCGGCGTGTCGTTGTTCCAAGGACTGAGGCTGATCCGATCACCTTGTGGCTTCGGCACACTTGTGCGGCCCCCACGAGAGGGGCTGGCCGGGATGGCCGAGTGCTACTTGGCGGGCTACCTCGTGTGGCCACCGTGGCCGCTTTTTGGGGTAGGTTGGCACTTTGCCGCTGCTGAGCTTCGGCTTGTGTGCGCGGCGGTGGATTCAGTGGGGTCTGCCGTCGGGCAAACCCATTACCCCGCACTAAGCGGGGCCGGGGGCCAGGCGCACTGAGCGTTGGGCCGCGTGAGAGAAAACCACATAAAATTACCCCCCAGAGTACTCGTATACCCCGGGTACTCCTCTCCATCTCCATCTTGGAGAGGGCGTGCAATGAGGGGCCCGCCATTGGTGCGCAGGCGCCGCCGACGAGGTTATGGTTGCGTACAGACAGGTGCCCACGATCTCAAATCACAAAGAGGGCATATCGAGGGGTTTAATCGCTCGCTGCGGAGCCCCACACACCCTTGCCCCTGCGGAAGCTTGGTCGGTGCGTAAACGCATTCCCCTGGAAAGACAACAAAATTTTAACCGCCGCTGATAAGTTGATATTTGAAAATGTATTTTACTAAGGTTTCTATTTAAACATAGATACTACAGCTTCAAATGCAGGAGTTTTTTATTTATATTATAAATCTCAACGATAAATCATATTTCAAATTATTCTTTATTCAACTATGACTCGATAAAAAACCCGAATTCGTCTAACGTCCAATTTAAATACACACGTCAAAACTAAGTATATTTTTTCTTCGTTTTGTGTTTCGTAATGT
Source organism: Schoenobius gigantellus (assembly GCA_963935595.1). NCBI lineage: Eukaryota > Metazoa > Arthropoda > Insecta > Lepidoptera > Crambidae > Schoenobius > Schoenobius gigantellus. Next base: position 26,264,176 of record OZ012547.1, on the reverse strand, counting down.
TCGTATTTAGAATGAATATTTTTTTTACGTTGGTAAATGCGCTACGCCTATCTCGCGCTTGGGAAAACACGAGGTTATATCGGACTTTTCGCGGCTACTGGAGGCACAATGCCATCCAGAGACCGCGGTCTAACGATTAACGCCCCGAGATACGTGCCACTGTCGACAAGGTGATGGGAACTAGCGAACACTTCCACGACCCCGTTATCTGCTTAGAGCGAACCCCTCTCACCCCCTCCCCGAATGGGGAGACCAATGATCCCCCGGAGCATCAATGACTAGCGGTACCTGTGCAAGGAAGAACCCGGGCTTTCCGGGCCTAGACCCCCCCTGGTTACTGTCAAGATGAAGAAAACCGGTCTAATTCCACCTCTCTCTTTCTCGTTCCTCGCAAGCGGCATGGATCAGCCCGGGGTTCACTCTCCTGGGCCCGTTCCGCCGTCTAAAGGAGTTAAAAGGTGGTGCAGGTCTCTAACATAACCAATCATGTTTTATGTATAGAATTCATCGTGTCGTGTATAATAACTATTTAAATAGTTTTAAATTACTTAATTTCAAGTAATATAAGCTGGACTAGCGTGGTTGACTAAGGCCTAATCACCCTAATATAGGGTAGGCTCGAGCCCCTCGGTGGGGAGGTATATGGGCTGTGATGATGAAGCTGGACTAACTATTAATGTATTATTGTTTCAGGTAATGGCGTGTATACATAAAGTGAGAATTTACGTTGAAAACAATGGGAGGCAAACCACAGACATCGTGAATTCTTGATTTCGTTAATCTACGAATCGAAGCAACATCGTTTGCACGGCTTCCTCGAAATGCGTCATTGGGCTTTTGAAATGGATCTTTCAGTTAATATACATTGATCGTGGGATTTCCTTATGCATCCAACATATCATTAGAAAAAAATTATGTATATAGTCAAAATAGTAAGACAAGTAACTTAAAATATGATCACGTTATGCTGGAACCAACTGCGTTATTCGCTATTGGTGTACGCCATATTCGATAAAGTATTTGTTATGTGCGCGAATAATGAAGAAGCCATCCATATTTCTTCCATTGACATATTCGCACTCATTCGTTATGCGTGCGAATAAAGCAAATATAATAGAAAACGCTGTTCACACTTCACTGTTCACTGTAACTAGGCGAATAAGCGGCAAACTAATCCGGCAAACTAATTTCAAAATAAGAAAGTACTTCATTTGGATGCAACACCATAGGGTGCACTCTGCACCAGGGGCTCTATTTTGAATCATTCGTCACGCGTTGAGTGCTTGTCGAGCGTCGTTATCAGTCGGTTTCTACTGATTTTTGTTTTGTTTTCGACGAAAATCAAAATGGTATTGATAATGTTTTTTGTTTTGTTTTGTTACAAAACAAAAAACATTATCAATACCAACGTCGTAAAAAGCGACGTAAAAAACGTCGCCCCACACTAGGATTTTTTCCGGTGTCGTGGGTGCAGTTACAAACATAGAATATCACATGCACAATTGCACATACGCCCAGACCAGAACAAATTTCTGTAGGCCATACAATTTTTTTTTTCATCAAACCCATACGTGTGGGGTAGCTATAGATAGGTCTTCAAAAATCATATTGAGGTTTCTAATATAATTTTTTCTAAACTGAATAGTTTGCGCGAGAGACACGTCCAAAGTGGTAAAATGTGTGCCCCCCCCCCCCCTCCCCCCCTGTAACTTCTAAAATAAGAGAATGATAAAACTAAAAAAAATATATGATGTACATTACCATGCAAACTTCCACATTGAACGAGATCTAATAAGTAGCTTTTTCAATACGTCATAAATCCTACGGAACCCTTCATGGGCGAGTCCGACTTACGCTTGGCCGGTTTTTTTAATAATTAGTAATCTTTGCATGAAGAAAAATTCATTCCAGATTATGTCAAAGAAGATTTATGGATTAGGTATCCAGTTATCCAGTTAGGTTTACAGTTATTATTCTTTTTAAAATATGTCTTTAGTGAGTTATGAATAGTTAAATTATGTCAAACAAAATTATAGATATTAACAGTTATGCGTAGCAAAATTATGCGTTTTAAAGTATGCTTAATAAAATTATGGTAAACCAAATTATACCTCTCAAAGATTATGATTTTTAACATAATACCTTTCGACAATTCTGCATTATAATGATTATTCCTATTGATACTTTAAAAGATTCTGTAGTAGGACACTTTATTTCTGCGTTATTTTCTAAGTACGTAAATCAAATAAGTAAATAATGCATCTACTACACTACACTCCTACACTTTTAGTCCCTTGCCTTTAACTGATTTTATCATTGTCCCAAATTTACTGTCTGTCATGAACAATGTATAGGTATTATATTAACTATTGTATATTCTTTAACGTCCTAGAATGTTCTCAAAATAAAACTACATTCCAACTGAACCACGTTACAATAGCATCATAAATTTTTGCAAGTTATCTTGTACATATTTTTGTGGCCGCGGCGTCTTGTTGATAGTCATTCCAACTACATATTTACTTCCTTGGCACGAACAAACATTTTGTTTTTCGAAAAATCAAATATAACTGCAGCTAAGTATTGACTGATCGATTCTTTAGACCACGTACCAATAGAACCGTATTGAATTCGTTGTATGTTTAGTTCATTCATAAGTTGGGACAAGGCTGTACAAGCACGTTCGATGAGGCCGATTGCCACTGTTTAACATGCATAATGGACAAATTATGATTTGCCCAATTGATATCTTGCATGAAAAATGTATACACAGGGCATCAAAAGCAGCTGGGCAGTGACAAAAATTATTTTCTAAAAATTTGAAGTTAACTTAATGAAATAAATATTAATTTTAGAAATTATAATTCTCTTTTATGTTTTTTGCCTTCCATTTAATACCACTATTAAAAACCTGTTTTAGAAGATATTGGAGTTTTTATTACTTAACGCGTAACTTCAGCTTCTACCAACAGATATGGTGCGTCAACAACATTGATTTACTACCAAACGTAGATAACGCATGAACGTTCGAAAAGTGAAGAACTGCCCAATCGGGCCTCGTGCAGTTCTCTTCCATGCGTTGGAGCGACAACGCGATAAGCAATTTTGAGCATTATGTTTGAGAGTATAAAGTTGATATTTTCTTGTAGCAAATACTAAAACGTCAAATTTAATGTGGCTAGGTATGAAATGATGTAACTGCACACGGTTGTACTTCAAATAGTTGCCGTAATAATAAAGAATAAGGTTGAATTCGATAAATACGTTACTTTCTTTATGGTAATTTTAATTCGGGTGTGCATATTCAACTACCTATTTAACAGCGTACAAATGTATAGTCGATTAGGTGACAGATTTCAAGCGCGTTTTTGTATGAAGTGCTCTATCTACGTTTGGTAGTAAATCAATGGTCAACAAGCTCAATATTTCACTATTATAATTTTGGTAGTATTCCATATCTATCTAGAATTTTGCCATGTAAACCCCACTTTATTTATTACTAGCTGTGCCTACGTTTCTCCAGTAAAAATACTAATATCGCTATTAAAAATGGGGGTTGGTGGTAGAACGGTAAATTTTGTTATAAGTATTTTTTCATACCACCTGCTCGACAATTTGTATGAAAATTTAGCATAGATGCTAGCTTTGGAAGGCAAAGGTTCTACGCCCATACAGCAGTAGCGTGCATCCACTAGAGACAAAGACATTCTACCTGTGTAAATAATGTTTTTATAAAATCTAAATACATAATTTCTTTACCAAAATTATAAAATATTTATCTACATAACACTGCAAGCTAAAATAAACAATTACATTTCACTTTATTTTTTATTCATAAAATACGTTTTATGCAAAAAGCGCCATCTTTGACGGCCACCATTAACTATCGATAAAAACGAATAAAAGCAGAGTAAAGCAAGAACACTAGGCCTCGTTTACGGAGACGCGGGGCGTTGTGCGGCGCGGCCCGCTCAGAATTCAAACATATGGCGTTGTATGAGTGCGTTTACGGAGAAGCGATTTTACACGCCTTTGCTTGAAATGGCGCGTTTTTTACGGCCGAGCCCGCGGACGGCACCGCCGCGTCCATCGGTGTTCCCGTCTCGCATCTCTATGAACAACATCGTATATTGCCATATGTTTAATAAAGTGCTTAGTTGAATGTGTTTTTGGCATCAATAATACAGTCTTTTTAGAAGTTTATTCAGTGTTTTATTGATAAAGTTAAAAAACGTAAGTAAATGTTCAGGTGCTTCAGCTTCTTTTTTATTTGGGGTCAATAGGTTGTCGACTATTTGAGATTTATTTCGACAGTTGTGTGTAGTAATTAATTGCTGTTTCAAAAGTAAATATACAACAAAGTTGAAAAATAAAAGAATTTTATTTGATACCATTTTATTGTTAACAAATAAATATTTGTCCTGCGTGCTACTAAAGGTCATTGACAGGGTCCAGCTGATCATATCGTATTGTAAATCGATATGTAGACTAAGTTCATACTTGTATTATTATTAAATATGTTTTAAGTTTTTGTAATGTTTTAAGCTTTACTTAAGATATAATTATTGCGTGACGTGTTCGTGCTTGTTAGACACTGTTTTAATCCCTTGGTGCATAATCTACTATTTATTCCAAGTTATAAATACAAAAAAAATATGTCAAAAATGAATTTGTTAGAGGGCCACCCTTATCACTTAGTGGTATAAAAATAGCCTGCTATCTATTCTCCGACATATAGTGATCCGACATATTTTTAAACTCTATTAAAATTTGACAGGAATAATCTACATATTATGTATTTCATTATTTTGTTGTGAATTTTCGAGAAAATATTTCTTTACATATAAAGTATAATAGTTTGTATAATAGTTATTTGTTATACATGAGTGCAAAGTTACTTTTTAACCGCGTGCTCAACTTTGATGATCGAGCAAGCGAAGGATTCTAAAATAAAATGTAGAATCCTGAGCGTTAGCGAGGGAATCAAAGAGCACAAGGTGAAAAAACTTTGCACTCGAATGCAACACGTAACTTTTCATCCCCCCTCAGCAAGGAAATGACGTAATGCAAAATAAAACATTTACAATCACAAGATACTTTTATTTCAGTTTAGGTACATATTTACTACAACATTATGATATGTAAGTATTACAGAAAAATATTTATATAATGTATGACAAACAATACGTTTTATTTTACTTGTTTTCAAGTTTCTTATTTATAACAATACGACGTCAAAACAAAATGGCGCGCGCAAAGCAAATTAAAAACAAGTACACCAAGGATGTTCAGAGTGTGAGTTTTTAACAAATTTTAAAAAAAGTTGTATGATATATTCGGCACCATGGAGATGGAAGTAAATAGGTTTAATGATGTTTAAAAATCATATACCTAGTGCACGCGATGTTCTAAATTAAAATTTACTTTAACTTCAAGCGGATAAAAACGGCTTTGGCGGTCAGATATCGAATAGCAAAAATACTCTTTCCGAGATGGGGGATGAAAAAAAACTTATATAGATGTCATCGTTAACCATCACCCTGCTCTTTTATCGCATTTTTTGTTGTCGCATTGTGCAACACGTTTTTATCTTCCGTTCATATCTATCACATATATTTTTTAATACCATTTTTTTGAACGCAGCGAAGAAAGTAGGCTCGAATAGTGTTTAATCAGACTTGACAAGACTCCGCGATCTTCCACTATTCGAGAGATTATAACCTTGAGGATGATAGTTCAAAATTTTCATATTTTGTGTTATGCAGACACACGACTAGTTTTATAATCTCACCGTGGCATGAGCTACTAAGTCGATGTAGGAGGACTTGTCGTTGACGTCATCAAATATTGACCAGCGTGGCTTAAGGTGAGTTGTGTACGTGGAATAAGGAATGTAGGCCGGTGCACACGTCAGAGGAAGTGAGAATGCCACTTTTGTTTGTGATCACGCACGATTACCATATGATTAGGTATTCGTATATAAGAGTCACCCAATTATAATGGTGCTATCGTTTAATATAATATTGCGTGTTGACTCTTTGTCCGCATGGTGACTGTTACGGACGAAATAGAAAGCCTTTTTAATTGCGAAATAGCTACATTACACAGAAAATACAATAACTAATTAATAACTTAATATAAAACCGACAAGCCTAGTGCTCTGTTGCTATGCAAGTGTATTCGTATGTTATTCACCCCATATGCCTAGCAACAGGTTTGTCAGACCTGTCGCCAACATCCTCCCCCCTGGTAAGAGCACTCTTACGGAGAGATTATGGCGACAGATCCAGCTTAACTAATTTGCGCGGAGGGCGACGCAGCACCCCTGCGCTCTGACGCCCGTCCGCCACCCGCACGACGCCACCTGCCCCAGGGAGCACCTTTTCGACCCTGCCCCGTGGCCAGATCCCGCGTGGTATTTTCGTGGATGGCACAAGATCTGGTAGAGAGCTTACCGTATATTATTATAACTTCTTTAGGGACGCTTGCGGAGGGATGCACTGATGACTTCTTGGCTATTATAAAAAAAAACGGTGGGCCTCCATGTTAGCTAGGTTCCACGGTAACAACTGCCGAATGTGCTCTTAGGCAGCTGGGACTCCTAATTGATATGTTGTTAGGTACGTCTCCACAATAGGCGCAATTAAATAGTTATATAAAAACTAAGTAACCTTACTAACACTACTTAGTTCTTTTCAAAATTGTTACTTACACATTATATTGGAAGATGCCAATTACTAAGCCGCCTAGATCCCTCAGGCCTTGTTTACGGAGACGCGGGGCGTTGCGCGGCGCGGCCCGCACAGAATTCAAACATATTATTATGGCGTTGTATGAGTGCGTTTACGGAGAAGCGATTTTACACGCCTTTGCTTGAAATGGCGCGTTTTTTACGGCCGAGGCCGCGGATGGCACCGCCGCTCGATGAAGCGATGCCCGCCGCGTTTCGCTACACGCTTGAGGATACGCCGCGGGTGCCGCGGCGGGCATCGCGGCGGTCGCCGCCACGCTTCCCGTCTCGCATCTGTATGAACAACATCGTATATTGCCATATGTTATGTTTACGCGTGCGATTATGAGTGCCGCTTTGCGCGCCGCCCCACCGTAAACAGAAAAAACGTCGGACGCGCCGCGAGACGCCACGCCACACGCGACGCGCGACGCCCCGCGTCTCCGTAAACGAGGCCTCACTTGGGAATGCCGTAGGGTCTTATCCAGCAGGGGCTATACTGGCTTCTCGATACTCGAATTAATCTCCCTTCGGAACCTCTCGACCTCCTATGGAATAATCTCAACAACTCCTAAAGCATATGGCAATGATGAGACTGTGGCTTTACGCCACTGCGGACCCACCATACCACTGGCCAAACCCCTGGGGGTATGGTCGGACTTAACCATACCACCATAGATACGTGACCTAATATATGAATATAAAATTCCTCGCACAAATTCATATGGTTTTTCGAATATTTCAATGCGAATTCTTTTGGTTTTTTTTTTCAATATTTTTATTTTATCGTCGGTGTTTTGTTGAATTAAATGAATATATTGAAGAATTTTATATTGAAATCTGTGCCAAGCAATGATCAACTAACAAGAATAGCCAATATAAAAATGTGATGTGTGAGTATGCGTTTTATTTTATTTGAGTTCTTATATTATGTTGGCATTTTAATTTTTTTGTGGTCGGTTTTTATTTTTCGTAAAATATTTTTTTCTGCGTAAAACGATATCTAATATACAATTTGTTTACGATATCTAATAGGTAGGTAGGTCTAGTGGTTGAAACCACCGTGTTATAGGTCCGTGGTTAATTCCCAATGGGAGCAGATTATTTTCTCCTCGTTTGGTTTGTAGTAGGGCTTCTGAGCTCGCCTGGCTAGCCATCGTCTTACCTAAGTTTATCGCCAATAATAACAATGTTAGTAGCATTTTTGTGTTTGGACATTCAGAGGTAAGATAGCCAGTCCATCAGTTGTTGAGGATTCTAGGTAATATTCGCTAATGGGTAGTGGTGTCGCAGTGTGGAGCTTACCCAACGCGCCCTTAAGGGTAGGGAGAGCACCGGGGGGGTTTGTGGGTAGGCCTGGCACTCTGCCGGGGAGAGCCCCACACGCGCTCCCGTCTAGTAACGGCGGGTACGGTGCGGTCACGTATTTCCCCCCGAAAAAAAAGGTAATGTTCGCTACCATCTTCGGCCCTTACCGTCATTTACCATCAGGTGAGATGAACGCTAAGAGCTTCCCTATCATATGTCAAAAGAAATCTTCGAAGTCCCGAAGCCCAATGAATTGCAGCCCTTAAGTGGCAGTGGACAGGACACATCGCTTGTAGGACTGACGGCCGGTGGAGCGGAAAGGTCCCCGAGTAGCGCGTACTGGGAGATGATGTAGCGTTCGTAGGATCCCCACAAGGTGGGCCGACGATCTGGTGAAGTTCGCGAGAAGCCGTTGGAAGTTGGAGACGCAGGACCAATCGGTTTGGACATTCTTAGGTGAGGTTTATGTCCAACAGTGGGTGTCTTTTAGCTGAAATGACGGGCTGTTCCCAGTAGTCTTACCAGTAATACTACTGAGAATTTCCTTCCCAATAGACTTACTCATAGTAAGACCTCACTAGTGTTATGATGATGAATGATGGCCTGCGAAGTAAGGCCATAAGAAGTGTGTGAGCTATTATTTTATTTCTAGAAGTGTGCACATTATCTATAATTTAATTTTTTTAACTCAAAACCTCATCAACGCTTTTCCAATCTTATTTCCATCTTCTTAGACTGTAGAAGCCGACTTGATAATATTTTCCTAGTGACGTAGTATATTTTCAATATCCTTTTTCTACGTGGTCAAAATCACGAGTAGGTGTTATAAGGCAAATCAAACATGTTTAACGTTTTGGTGTAAAGAACGACTACTAACTTGGCTTTTTACACGCTGTTGTCGTGAGCAAGCAACGACACAACATACGTCAATTATTATTGCTGTATAATATACATCACGATACTGTGACATACGGATGGCAAGGGGATGCTTTGATAGACAGAGATATTTCTTCATTTTACTTGTGTTTGTTCTTCAAATAGTGGAAAAAGCATTATCTTTTTGATAAAAGGATAGATAATATAATGGCAATTATCTACCACAACACTGACTGCGTATTTACAACAAATATGTTTTACAAAATATGTTTTTTAATACTTAAATAAAAACATAATTAGGTTGACTTAAATATACTATACATCCGGAACAAATTATCTAATTGATGGTGATAACTTTATGAAAGTCTTCACTAGTTTTTGAGATCATCACGAACATACAGAGACAAACGCGGCGTGGGATTTTGTTTTATAATATGCGTTGATATATGCCTATAACCTTTTAGGTAGAATAAATGTGATGATATATGGTAAGCCTCTGTTTCATGATTGTTTAATCAAAATAGGAGATGAGATTTAAAATTAAAACGTATTGTACGCTAATATCGCTCAAAACTTTTTGAATCGTCCAATGTGAGTGAGAAAAATTAAAAATATTCCATCTTAAAATTAATTCAATATATACGAATTGCAAGCAATAATCTCTACAAACACACTATTGACATTGAGTTAAGTGATACTTATACAGTTTGCTTAATGCTTGATATATTTTTATTAGTAGATTCCAGCGTCTTTGCCCCCACTCAAACACTTTTAAACAAATCCGCACTGGGCCAGAGTGGTTTGACTAATACCTAATCACCCTAACCTAACTAGTTAGGGTAGGCTCGTGCCCCTCGACCTATATGAGCCGTGATGATGATGAAACACTTAAAATTTAATTACATTTTATTGTTTTCAAAACTTTTCGTTTATTGCTTTGAATTGACATATTTATGCCAAAATTAAAAATTTTGCAAACTTGCCTAATTTTTCTTTTCCACATATGGAGTCCATCCTAAGGTTGCCTGGAAAAAATCGCTTATTGTGATAACGTCAAAGTACATACTATAATTATAATTTATTTTGTAAACTTAATTTTTTAATGTAACAATAATTTTTATCTATATATATCTCTATACAGATGTATTACAGGGGTTCGAATCCCGCATGGCCAGTAACAAACACCACGTCTTAAGTTTTATACATATGTTAATTATTATGTTCCAGTAAGATTACAATTCCTCTCAAATGAAACTCCCTTAAATTTTAAGCGATTTCGTAATTTACCATCATGTGTAGTGTAGGCGAAACAGCACGGCGAAATATTAGAACATGGATGGTGCTTACTTGTGTTCTAAATTATATTTTTAATACATATGGCATTATTAGTGGGGTTAAATGATGAAGTCGAGAATAAAAAGGATTCGGAGATTTGTTGAACTCTGGTCGAGTTAGGGCTCACGATCAACAAATCTCTTTCGATACATACGTTGTTTCTCGTCTCATTTCCCAGTAGTCGGATAAAGTCAAAATAAAATTATCAGATAAATACATGACCGTAGATACAGACGTAGCTCTAAAAACGAGCAAAGCTAAAGTGGCAATAAGCCGACCATACCTGCAGAAGAATTAATAAACCATTGGAGCAAGCAAGTACTAAAATGGAGACCACCTTTGGGTAAGCGGATTGTAGGTTACCCTGCAATGAAGTGGAGCATCGACTTGCGTCAGATAGTTGGAAGCGCACAGACGCGAAAAGCCCGAGACAGTGCTGAGTCAACAGTGAACTGGAATAGGCTGATGATGATGATGATTTCCACTAATTTACCTACCCGGCTAAAGCTAAGATTATCCACGAAGAACGCACATAGCGTTTATGACGTGATGTATAATATCTAAATTATCTTAATTCTACAGACGAGACAGACTAATCATGTCAAGGGCGGGTGCGGTAACGGCGCGACGCGGCGATAAGGGGTCGCGCTCCGACGTCTAGGGGCTGAACCCGAACCATTGTACATTGTACTATTTATTTATAAACAGACGCAACTACAGGAAATGGAATACTACTCAACCGGGTCAAAGCTTATGGGCAACAAACAACAAATGTTACGTGAGAAAAGAATCTTCTTGGTTTATAATTTTCTCATAGATATTATTCTTTTCTAGCGCCTTTGCAATTCTAAACTCTTCTTGCCCCGTGTCACTTGCGAGCTGGAAAAGTTGTTTGACAGAGGTATTGTTGGTCCACTTATGTTTTGCATTTACAATTTTCGTCATCGCCGTTTCGCCTCTCTTTACAAATTATATTATTAGATGAAGCAGCATTACTGTCGTGTTGTTGTGAACAGTTGGGATATCCTTCAGGATATAAACCTACGCTGAGGCACGGTTTTGTTTCAAGTCCAATACGTCTCCACGTACAACTTTATGCGTTACATGCAATGCCAGCTCAACATGTCGAATGCCTCTCCAAGATGCGGCACAAGTCTCGAATTGTCATTTAAAGACATTGAAGTACTGTTAATTTATTTGTTGAAACTGAAAATGTCAGCTATAGTAATAGGTATTTAATATAACCTTAAAACCGTTTTGGTCAAGATATTAAGAAGGTGAAGTGAATTGGTATTATGCTGAGTTTTCAACGGTCACCAAGGAATCATTGCGCTTGATTTAAGAGTGTTATTATATTATGATGATTAATCTCTCTCTCTCTTTTTAGTCGACAACTACGGAAATGACAAGTACAATAACATTACCGTTTCTAACTATCCACACCACAAGGCTATACGCAATAGTTGCATATTATTTTACAAGATTAATAATGCTTTATATGACTGGTGATAGATTGGTACACGTTTGGAAGTAAACAATAGAAAAAAGGTTGACTTTACCAAGTAACAAGTCATAAAATGTACAAAAAAATATGTACACAAACACTCAGGGACCTCTTGCATTAGACGGCCACGACCACGATCAGTCATGACGGTCCATTGTTTAGGGCCGGTCACTGCGATGCGATACGATTAAAGCGATAGCGAGGCGGCTCTACCGGCTCATTCACTCGCTATCGTTTTAACTCTTTAATCTTGTAATTTGAGTCTTCTTGTTTTGAGTTAGGTAGTAGAGCCGGCGACCACTGGTCGTGGTCATAGCCGCCTAGTGCGCGAGACCACTGTTTGAGGAATAACCACGCTTTGCTACGAGAATGTTTGGGAAATAGGTTACAGAGAAGTACCAGGTCAGGTCGTAGGTTCGGACGCGTTGCTGTCTTGATGCTGTTTTCCATCTTCAATCACAAACATAGCTTCAGGAGATTTCGGAGACACGGACGCTAGGTAGTGATCGCGGTAGAAATGGCCACAGACAAGTTATAATGTATGGCAGTCAAGCAACTCACTTGACGTATCGAAACACTGACATTTGTCAAGAGGGTGCGCAGGTGCATCATAGTGCACGCGAAGATTGAAAAGAGGCCAAAGGGGACTTAATCTCCACACTTAAATTATTATCAATAGCCTCAGATATGAGCTATGATCGACAATTTTTATTACTAAACATAATATTGACACCAATAACTGGTTGCATGACAATCACGCACGTGTGCACGTGTAATCCCCGCTTTTGAACACAAAAAACGATCAGTCCTATCTATAGATAGGTAGTGTAATATTTATACCGTCCAGTTTTGTGTTTTAAATCACACAAAATGTGTACCTATTGAAGAACATAATAACTTTTTTAACTACTAAAGTGCTCGACGAGTTCTCAATTTCAAAAGTTTCCTCTACTAACCGGCCACGCTTTGTAACGCTCATTATACATCATGATCCTGTAATCATGCGAGACTATTAACTTTTACAGTTCTCATTACAAATGAGTACACGGTTTTACCAGATCACTGTCCGAAACGTTTCCCCGTATAAATAAAGAAATCCTACGAATTGTCCTTTATTTTCTGTCGTGGTAGCGAAGTCTATTATTGTAGTCTTCCATATCTATAGAGAATAAATAATTCTTAATGTCCATTTTCTGTCTGTCTCACAAACCCTTGTTTTTTAACTAGTGGAGGCATCATATGAAACTATCTTATAGATTTTAAGTGAACGCAAAAAAAAGGAGATAGGGGACGCAAATGGCAATCACTGTAATCTTGCAAGCCTCGTAAATAATGTCGATTCAATCTTAAACATATTGATATTGGATCTATCTAACGAGAAACATTTTACTTAGATACCTGCAGTAATAGCCACATCAAGCTTTACATTTGCACTACAAAAGGACCACAATAGAGAGGTCAAAAGGTCAAACAGTACCTATAGCTTGACGCGGTGCTTACTGTACCCAACTATACAGCATGTGTAAATTGTCATTCTGGATGCCTTACTACTTATTAGCGCAATACACAACGATAAAAAGGTTTCTCAAATTAATATGTTATGTTTATTAGCAATATGTAATGTTTATAAGTTTTGCCGAAATGCCAAATTAAAATAAAAAAAATTGTCGGTACTCGTATAATAATTGCATTTGCAAAATAATCAAAATATTGTCCTTCAAGTAAATTCAGTGGTTGCTTATTTTTCATTCACATTTTCCGCAAGTAGCGCTTTGCTATTTTCGTAAGTCATTGTTATAATGACGCGTGATCTGTTTAATGCTTCATTAACTTCAATGACAGAAAGACGCTACTCAAATTAGTCACATTTAAAAATATTGCCCGAAGAGACGAGTAGGTAGCTTTCACATTTGTGTCACACCCGCAAAGAGTGTTAAGTTTATAATTAATGTTTTCTTGTAAATTTCTAAAACTGACAGTAATACTTTGAAAGCGGAAAAAAGGAAATTTTTAGGCAAATACAAATATGTCGTGTCCGTTGGTCGTTTTTACTGCGCTCTCTGAAATGAGTAGTCCGAAATAACAGATGCTTTCCAAGCTACTTTCAGAGGAATGGATTAAGAAAAATCGTATGTCCGTTGGTCTTTCCGTTGGTCCTTTAACTTAAAAGTAAAACAACAAATCCCAAAGGTTACAGTTTATTTCGAGACAAATTATGAGTAATTTTATTTTCAATCCGTCACTTTAACGTATTTTTTACAGGCTGTCACAATGATTGTTCAATACTTTTGAAGAACCGTTAAAAGAGACATATCCATTGCATCCATTAGCTGCAAAGTGCTTTTTGCACGAACGTTTGTTGATTTCGGTTCATTTTGGAACACCCACACTGTCGACTGTTGTTCGTTTCGGGGTCATACGCATAGATCCAAGATTCGTCACCTGTGCAGATATTATAAACAGCTGTTTTTGAGCAATTCTCAAGTTGTGTGGGATCCAACGCGCACATATTTTTTACAGCCAAATGTTCATGTAATATCTTAACATACTTATGCCTAAGGACGCCTCTATCTCGCGATATGTAACATGCTTTATTAGTTCGCGCACAGCATCGATGTTTTGTGGTACAACAACCAATTTAGGGGGACCTTCTTTAAATTCGTCCGTGAGCATACGACGCTCACGATTAAACTCACCGAACTTTTTAAATATTGTTTAAAATGGGGCTATTTATTTATCCGGAAAGTGGCCAGTTCCGGATACATAAATAGTAGCCCTCGTATGCCTCGCACTCTGCGGCATTGGCAGGTACGCGAGTAACAGCATTCTACTATCTATGTAGTTAGTTAAAATTTATAATTGACATCGACTTTAAAATAAAAATGTTGTGTTGGTGTATTCCTGTAGTATTATTGTCTTTTTAGTTTTTTGAAGTTGTTTTTTCTTAATATTTTTGTTTTAATCTTAATTAATTAATTTAATCAGTGAATATCACTAACCAAAACGAATTCAAAGTATACAATACCTGCCTATTATATTTAAAAAACTAACTTCTAACTCCTAAAAGTCAAGGATCCTTCCATTATCAGCTCAGCCTGATGAAAAATCCTTATTATTACGAGACGTAAATACCTAAAAGGCTTGTGAAAACACGAACCACTTTAGACGTGCCTATAAAATTTAAAAGGGTTTATCTCGATTTTTCTGAGTTTATTGACCGAAGGGAGAATCCGTACCAGCGTCGTGTGCATGGGTACCTCCGTCTTACCTATTTCTGCCGCAAAGCAGCAGTGCTTGCATTGCTGTGTTCCGGTTTGAAGGGTAAGATAATATGGCATTGAAATTACTGGGTACCGTGACTTTAGATCTTAAGTCACAAGTTGGCAACATACACTGTGGTTCTTGTGGGGGTTTCAGTTAGCTGCGAATCTCACAGGAACCACATTTATTATAGGTGACTGTTACCACTTACCATCAGGTGGGCAGTTTGCTTGTTTGCCAACTGATTGCAATAAAAAATAAAAATTCCCATCACCATATCTTAACTTGGTGACAATGGCACCATTCGGATAGTATACCATCTAAAACAAAAAAGAAGTTACCAAATCGGATAATAAGTAATAGAGGTCCGAATCCGAGGCATACATGTCACCTGTATCTGAGGTAACAAATACAAAAAAAAAACATAATATTGAGAACCTCCTCCTTTTGTGAAGTCGTTTAAAAAATGTGAGCTATGGGCGCTAATCCAGCACCTTATCAAAGCGAACGCGAACGTTTCCCCACAAGTCACTGGTGCGTCGCAAAAACAATGCGAATACATTTGTTTTGATATGAAACTCTTTATTTAGGAGCAATAAAGTTGTCAGTCTGAATTGATAGCAACTGAAGCTACGCAGTAGACTCGTGAAGTTGTTTTCGAGACGGTGCATGTGACTTAGTTGTCAGTGTCTCTAATAGAAGCAATCATGTCTTATTGTTCTAGCAGACGAACAAACCGTAATACCAGTTGTTGCTCTCGGTGTTTATATCAGCGTGAATCATTATCTGAATACATTCGCATTGATTCATTTTTATTTTTGTTGACCTAGCATAAACTATACTTATTACAATAACTCGTTTTAGATTAAAACAATAGTTGCCTATCTCTATTATGATTTATGTAGTATTTAAAACATAAATTGCTTATAGCAGGCAATGATAGAAACTTGGTTGTATTGATTGACTATATTGTTCACACTCGAATATGACATCACAGAAAGGAGAGTGTTCAGTGAAACTAAGATTTGATTTTTTATACAACTAAGTTGGCGAACAAAGGCTGTCCACTTGATGATAAGTGGCTACAGTCGCGTATAGCACCTATATGTGGTAAATATAAGGCTTGCAGTTGCAAGTCTTATAACCCTTTTCTTTTTTACGCATACTTCGTTATGTCGAACTCTCCGCTGCTACTGGCGGCAGAGTGCTACCCAGCGGTCGTGGCTTACCGACTAAAACCCAACGATACCCTCTCATATATGCCTGGGCGCGAGCACGTTTATCACCGCCAAATCCTCGCCACAATCAGATGAGGAGAATACGCCAAGAGAGACGTGCCGCTACATGACAAGTCCATGGGTTCATGGGGACTCTATCGAACACTTCCATGGCCTCGTCGGTATCTGCTCGACAATGGCGAGCTCCTCTCACCCCCCAAAATAGGGAGTTTAAGCTCCTTGCATCCCTTCCACGGACGTCAATGTACGTTGCCAACTTGTGTCATAAAATATTTACAGTCACAGTATCCAGTAATTTCACTGCCTGATTTACCATTCAAACCGGGGGGGTTATTGGGTCTAGAGAATAATAATTTGGCAACTATTGCGCCGTGAACACAAGACTCTGCGCTAATTTCCTTTTATAAAGCAGTAATGGTTGTACTGCAATAGTCAAATTGAAAGCAATCGCGATAGATTTTGTGTTACATAATCAAGGGTCTGAACACAGCAATGCAAGCACCGCTGCTTGGCGGCAGAAATAGGAAAGATAGATCAGACGCAGACGACTCTGGTGCAGAGTCTTCCTCTGGCTACGCCTGTTTACGAAAGTCTGAATATACAGGGTGGCCCAAAAAAACGTTGACAAATATTTTTGGAATAATTTTTAATACTTTCAAGTTTATTACAAAATGAAATTTAAAATAAGAAGGTCAGTAATTAAACTATATAAAACACTATCTTCAAAATATCCTCCTTTGGCTTTGATTCACAGATGCATACGTTTGCTAAAATTATCGACAATATGCCGCAACTCCTCCAACGTTATTTTTGCCCACTCTTTCGTAAGGGTTGCTTTCAGAGCGTCAACACTTGTATGTTTAGTGGCACAGGCCCTAGTCTCTAAAACTGACCACAAACTATAATCCATTGGATTTAAATCAGGCGAATAGAGTCAATAGAGTGGCCACTCTTTTGAGCTTATGAACCCAGGACAATTGTCTTTGCACCACTGTCTCACACAAAGGGCTCTGTGAGATGGAGCAGAGTCCTGCTGGAATATCCAATGTTGGTTACCAGAATGTTGCTGACTCCAGGGAAGAACTACGGCTTCAAGAATGTCTCTAATATAGATTTCCTGATTCATTTTGATACCGTTTTCTATAAATATAAGGGGAGTTTTACTAGTAGAGCAAATACCACCCCAAACCATCACTGAATCCGGTTTTTGGCGGCGAGGAATGACTGCGGCCTCTCTAGGACGTCTAGAAGAATATATTTTGTCATTTTTATGATTATAAGCCGATATGTTCGATACAAAAAAGTTTTTCATCTAAAAAAAGGATGTTTTCCCATTTTTTTGTAGCGGCGCGGAATACTCCCCTGCAACTCCCACCCAGCGGAGATGTATAGTTTTCGAGATATAGGCCACTGAAGTTTGAGTTTATGTTTGCAGAAAAGGTACATAAATCAACTTTCCCTCTTGCGCGGAGGTCGGGAAAGGGGGGAAGGGGGGAGGGGAACCACTCTCTGCCAAAATTAACAGTTTCCACAAGCAATAAGTATGCATAAAGTCGAGAATACACATAAAGTCGTTTCTGGCGCTTCGCCGGCCGCTGGCGCTGCCGCGGCACGCTCGCTTCGCTTGCTCGGCTCGCGCGCTTGGTTCATGTTCAAACCTACGCTCGTCGCTTCGCTCCTCGCTACCTATTTTTGACCCGCCTACAGTTTCTACATATAAAATCTAGACGCGTCTCTGGTAAGAAATTCTTTCACGGAATCATTCCCTTAACCCCCCTACCATTACAGTTTATTTCTAGCGAGGATACCGATTTCTAAATCCAACCCATAATAGGAACTTTTATTCGTATTCTAATTCGAAACATTTTTTTTATTTTTATTGATATGAGCGGCTATGGTTTGTCACTGCAACCTAGAAGATCTATTGTGACCGCCACTATTACAGTTCTCCTGTAATTCGAAACATACTTAAGTAATTAAAATGACAGAATTTGCTTAGTAGCAGCTAAAATAAACTTATTGTATAATAAGAGCAGGTTTGGCTTTCGACGGTCTGCCTCTCTTCCTTTTTTGTCCGAGTCGCTTCCGCCACCAGCGCTAATAAGCTCCGCCCAACTAACGAACATTTACCTCTCTTTTCAATGAATTTGAGTTCGGGTGTCACCGCTCGCTATGATCTGCCGAACTATTTATCGAACCGCTCATTCCATCATTTTTACTGCTCATTCAGTTATTGGACTGCTCAATTATTTTTAGAATTGACATTGTATGATAAAATAACCGACTAATAGATTTTTTATTACTGTCCATGTTTTACTATCGCAATAATTAATCAACCGCCATTAAATTAAATAACTGCTCAATATGTTTTTCAACTGATCATAATAACATCTCGAATATTTAAATAACTGCTCCAAAAATTTGTTCCCTTAAAATAGATACCTACAATATAAAGATATTGTATTTTTTCTTTTAATCTATCAACTTTAATTTCGAGTAAAAAATGTGAGGCTTTTGAAACTGAAACTACATAGACAATGGAGAGACAGGACAGCAAATTACAACAAATTTATTAATTCTTTTGATATTAAGTGTAGATGACTGGTAAAATGTCGATGTCATTGCTCGTAGCTTCACTCGCATGCTCCTAGCCTCGTGATTCGGTGTACAAGACAACTAGTCTATAATAAGTACTTAAGAGTACTTATTACCACCGCCTTCTCATTTAAAGATGATCTGAGATATGTTGCAAACATGTGATATGCTACTATGTTGGTATATTAATTTTAATTAAATTCAACATTAAACCATGTCTCACTCGTTACAATATACAGGGTGACTTTAAATAGGTGTAATTGTTTTAAGGGGGTAAGAGTACAGCCCATGGGATGTTCAAAAATGTGTGGAACACCTGGTCGAAATCGACTGGTTTCGGAAATACACGATACTTTAACTTTTTTAGGAAAATTACCAAAATTCAAGAGAAACCCTTAAAAATAAAAATAAATACTGGATGCATGGATTTTATTTTTATTTTATCTGATTGCTGGATAAATTATCCATAAAATAAAAACATCAAATGTTATGAATCAGTTAAAATTTTAGAGTTATGAGAGCTAAAACTTGTAACAATAAAAAAAAAATTGCTTTATCGAAATTTCAATTGATTTTAGTGAAAAATATCCACTCCGAACTGGTCGTACAAACGATGTCATTAAATTCCTTGTTTCCTTAGCTTTCTAAAAAGGTATAATAAGTGTACAAAATTCTCAGATAGCGCCCAACATACTCAGTTAGTCCCGAGCAGGTAGTTATGATCCCTATTGTTAATGTATTGCAAGCCGAGCCGATACCTGGAATTCTTAAAACCTTTCTCACGGTTTCACTATGCGAGAGTGAGAGAATCGATAAATAGCACAACGTGTGTGAGTGAGATAGCAAGTGTTGACGGTTGGCCGTTGCCTTGCGCTTGGGCCCCAAGTAGCGCGACCTCTGTCTAGTACTACTTAGATACTTACGCGTGCCGGACGTACCTATTATTCGTACTAGTTATTTCATCCATCTGTTTCTTTGCTTTATTTCAATGGCAAGCTACAGTAGCGAAGAGTACGCAGACATTGTGTTTGTGTACGGATTCTGTGACGGTAATGCTGCAGCGGCCAGAAGGGAGTACATACACCGATTCCCAAATCGTCGCGCACCTAGTGTACGTGTCTTTTCTGCGGCGTTTCAACGGCTTAGAGAAAGTGGAAGTGTTCATGAGCGGCGTCACGATGCTGGTAGACCTCGTCAAGTGGATGCAGAGCACGAAGAAGAAATACTGGATCGTTTTACGAGAGATCCCACTACATCTACACGCATAGTAGCCAGGCAAATGGGATTATCTCAATGCAAAGTATGGTTTACTTTACATGCAGCGCGACAGTACCCATACCACTACACACCTGTTCAAGCGCTAGAGGAGGGAGACCCTGCAAGACGAGTAGATTTCTGTCGCTTCATGCAGCATATGGACGCTGAAGACGCAATGTTTTTAAGTAAAATCTTATGGACGGATGAGTCCAAGTTTGACCGAGACGGCATAACGAATTATTATAATCTCCACTACTGGACTACACGGGGAGAAAATCCAAGAAAGTCCAAGGAAGGAGCTCATCAAAGAAGATTCTCTGTAAACGTATGGATGGGCGTTATTGACAGATACTTGGTGGGGCCATATTTCTTACCAAACAACTTAAATGGCGAAGCTTACGAGGATTTTCTTCGAAACCATTTATTCAACCTTCTCGAAGATGTTCCTGTTCGGGAAGATTTTCCACTAACTAACCGGGAAGAAATGATCTTCCAGCACGATGGCTGCCCAGCCCATTACCGGGCTAGTGTTAGACAATGGCTGGATGAAACGTTTCCACTTCGTTGGATTGGCAGAGGAGGCCCGACGCCGTGGCCAGCGAGGTGTCCAGATTTGACCCCCTGTGATTATTACCTATGGGGTCACATGAAGACATTAGTGTATACAACTCCCGTCAATAATGTTGAAGAATTGAAAGCTAGAATCATAGCAGCTGCTAATCAAATACAGCAAGATCTTACGGGAGTTGTTACTAGGTCCAATTTTAGAAAACGACTACGGGCGTGTATTAGGAAACAAGGAGGTCAATTTGAGCAAGATTTAAAATAATAAGGTGTTTTAATTAAATCAAGTGTTATAAAACGTGTTTTTCCTACTGTGTTTTTGTTATTTCTTTATGTAAATAACTTGAGTATTTTAATTGTAAAGATAACTTGCGTTTTTTCTTATTAAATCTTATTATTTTGTATCAGTATGAGTATTATTTCATCTACATTAGATATTTTTTTCATACTACTCTTAGTAAAATTAACCATAGTCATCCTTACTTGCTTGGAGAACCAAATGGGCAACAATACACAATGCATTCATAAAGTCCACTAAAGCAAATCAATGAGACGTCTTACGAGGTAAATTAATGACACTTAAAGAAAAAACCTTAGCAGGGTAGTATGGTAAAGTGCTAATAATGTTATTAATGTGCAGTTTACGTATTACCTACTCGGCAATAACTGAGTTTGTTGGGCGGTATCTTAGAATTTTGTACACTTATTATACCTTTTTAGAAAGCTAAAGAAACAAGAAATTTAATGACATCGTTTGTACGACCAGTTCGGAGTGGATATTTTTCACTAAAATCAATTGAAATTTCGATAAAGCAATTTTTTTTTATTGTTACAAGTTTTAGCTCTCATAACTCTAAAATTTTAACAGATTCATAACATTTGATGTTTTTATTTTATGGATAATTTATCCAGCAATCAGATAAAATAAAAATAAAATCCATGCATCCAGTATTTATTTTTATTTTTAAGGGTTTCTCTTGAATTTTGGTAATTTTCCTAAAAAAGTTAAAGTATCGTGTATTTCCGAAACCAGTCGATTTCGACCAGGTGTTCCACACATTTTTGAACATCCCATGGGCTGTACTCTTACCCCCTTAAAACAATTACACCTATTTAAAGTCACCCTGTAGATACGAGTATCTACGTATATTTTCGATTTATTCTTTATTGTTTATGCTCCTGACTCGTGTTATTTTAGATTCGTAATTCAGTCCATGCTTTATTATTAATCAATGCGACGAAATACAAAGAGGTTCTTTATGTATAAAAAGGTTTTAAAATATTGCTTCCGTTTTTGGAGATTTAATGGATTTAGCAAAGGGCACTATTTGTATTACGAGAAATGTGGATTACGATGAATCTTATAATGAATGAGACATGATGCCCACGGCCTCTTTCTACCATAGCTTGCCATCGGCACGGAATTCATTGTCATACTTTAGAACCAAAATGGTCCCGTGCTGTATGCCTTCGAAAGAAATTTTCTACCACGCACGTTCAAGATGCGTATTGAGGTTTGTCGAGGTTTTTTAAGAGACTACAGCATGGGGTGCTTCATGAAGGGTGTAAAAAAGTTATTAAAGGACCGGTAACGCTCAATTATTAGCAGCTTAGTGTTGCATATAAGCATTCGCTGCGGTAACCACTTACCATCAGATGGGCCGTACGCTTGTTTGCCACCTAAATGATTAAGATAAATCTGAATTAATAATGAATTTGGATTACAATGAATCTGGAATGCTGTAACCTTT
Source organism: Schoenobius gigantellus (assembly GCA_963935595.1). Classification (NCBI taxonomy): domain Eukaryota; kingdom Metazoa; phylum Arthropoda; class Insecta; order Lepidoptera; family Crambidae; genus Schoenobius; species Schoenobius gigantellus. Next base: position 26,241,757 of record OZ012547.1, on the reverse strand, counting down.
TTCGGTGAGCATGAGTTAGAGAATTTATGTCAGGTCGTGGGTTATTATTTGAGATATTTTTGACTAAGAGCTTACCTGCAGGCCTAGCACGGCGCATGAACTACAGAAGAGAAAGTGACTAACCCTCGTCCCGTCGCGCTTCATTGTTATATGAGAGAGCGAAAAGAAACATGTTATTTGTCTCATGTCCTGTTTTGTCCACTGTCCGTGCTACTCGTGCTACAGGTCGTGTGCCTGCTGGAGAAGAGTATGGATATGTTTATGACGGGCGCCTCCATACACATGCAAGCAGACTTCAGATGTGTGAAGGATCTAATAAAGTACACAATTTATATAAACATGCAATTTTATTTCAAAGTACAAAAAAAACGAGGTATAGGTACATATTATGTAGTAGGGTTAAAAAATTTTGGCACGCACCTTATTTAAATATGATAGACACCTATAAGTATTACTATTGCAGGCTTAGACCAAAGGAACCATCTTCTTCAGACTGGTACAAAAAAGTGGGACGGCGACTGATACCGCCTTCATGTCAAAAATTTAATCCACGTCGAATCCATGGACTAGGTGGTACCCACCAGTTACGTAGTGAGAAGGATGTTATGTGAAATTAAGGGGGATTGAGCGGTTTCCCCAGAATGGCTCAGTTTTTAAAACTTAACTTAATTAAACAGGAACTAGGAACCGGTTACAAGGAATCCTAAAACAAAGTAACATGATTGTTAGAAATGTGGTCACAAAATGGCGAACCTACGCCACAGCAAAGTTGCGATGAAAATGACTACTTACCAAGATGTTATCCATGGGTTTGATAAACGCATTTTAGGTAAACAAATTAATGTTTTTCGAATAAAAATTGCAATTATATCTCTCTGAAGACCGAAAATGCTGTGATTGTGAATTTATAGTGTTACAATGCGACTAGTCAGAAACACGGCGAATTTGGAACAAATTATATTTTACGGTACATCCTTGGTACATCACGCCCTCTTAAATGTCTCTTAAGCATTGTTTTCGTCGTTAGTCGTTATTATTACACAAATAACACCTTAGCAAGTAATTTTTTTTTAAATACAAGCTTTTATATCATCATAATATTGCATTGTCTCGCGATATACATGCATGAAAGATTTTAGCTCATTCGGAGACCGGGAAGTGGGTCAAATTTAACTTGCAAGATTTCATTACTGACACCACCGGACAGGTGAAAGAAATAAAAGCTTGTAAAAACTAAAAAGAGAAACAAATTTTGCTTGTAAGATAGGAAAAATATTAAGCTCGAAAATAGTTTGTTGTCGATGTTACTTGGGTTCGAATGTTTTATTTGGTCTACAGATAGTTAATCAAGGACTAACCAAATATCTTAAATTGTCTACATAAATAAATATTTACAATATTAAAACTACTTATCAAATTGTAACAAAGACATACTTAATGAGCCTTTACTATTCGGGGAGTAGAAAGTTTGATGATATACTTTAAACTGTAGATATCTGTAAAATTGATTATGCACCCTGGGATATTAAAATTTGAATACAGATGTTGGTATTTTTTACGTTTATAACTTGCGTTATTAAAATATGTATAGTATGAGCTACTTATCATTGTAATGTTTAAGCAACATATTGTTTTGTTTATTTTCTGTTTTATCAAAATGATTTATCTGTCTGCAGACTAAACTTTGATTTATACTAAAACGTCTTTTTATTTGTTTCCGTATCTTAATCTCTTATGTAATTCATGTTATTTCACCGATAAGGCGAAATACAAAAACGTTAATTTAACCTTAACCAATCGAATCCCACGAAATTGACAGCACGTGAGTATTCCTGATAAAGGTACTTAATTAAATCATTTTCCCACGTGACAACTTGCAGAGTTTACGACAGATCTATTTCTATTTAATTGCTGCCTTATTTGTAGCACAGTCACTATTTTTAATCTTGTATTTGCATACCTACCTCTTACCTAGTGGTTCCCAACGTTTTCAATATCAGGTTCATTTACATTTATTTGTAATTTGCATTCGTATGTACAAAAAAACTTAGTCTATTACTATTTAATAAAATTTATATTGTCATAACATGCACTGATATACATGGACTTTTAATTGGCACATATTATATTTTCAGTAAAAAGTTAAAAATTAGCGTGTCTTCAGTTTGCATCTTCATTACACAAACTAACCCGAAATTAAATTATCACATGCCGTTAGTCAATTTCGGGCTTTATCTTAGTTTGTTTAACATAGTTTGTTAAGAATCAAGAGTAGAATCCATTCCACTAATAAAAAAATATGGGTCAGATTTTATCCAAAATTAACTATGCTGCTTCTTACAAGCTTTTATTGGGTCGTTTCAAAATAAATGGCGAATTTTTTTAAAAAAGTAACGTTTTTTTGACATAATGTTTCGTTTGTTTTTAATGAATGTTGTATGTCATTATAAAGTGCTCGAATTTCTCCTTTATTACCTTTATTTACGTAGGATTTAATCATCAAACAAGAAGTGTTAAAATACAACTTACATTTAAATATTAATACTAAATTGAAGAATTCAACTAAAACAAATCCAACTAATCATATATATTATATACTAAAAATAACCTTAAAAATATACTTTTCCTAAAAAAAAACTTAAATAAATCTAAACAAAACTAATCAAAAATATCAAAACAAAACTGATAATAATCGTCAGATATATTTCATTTATTATTTACGTATATAGAAATAGGTATTTATAAATCAGGGTTATTAATGTATTGCTTTATATCCGTGTTGTCTACTACATTTACGTACGCCCTTGCATACTATGGGTATGTTTTTTTGTACAAACGTTTTTTGTTTATGCAATAAAGAGTATATATCATATAACTTAAAACTTAATCTAAAAGCTTAATCTAAGTACTCGCCGCTGTCAGTGGGCAACGTTTCCAGAATGCTCGCAGCATTGCCACGTTGTATGGCAATGCTTATTCTCTGGCCTAGATTGAGTTGCGTCTCGTAGATGGGCAGAAAGATCGTTAAATATTCCGGTGGGCACCCAGCCCCCACGGTCCCGGTGTTTCAACCCCAAAAGGCTCGAATAAGTAACTACTCTCCAGAATACTATATTTTCGCCTTTAGTTTTTGGAAGATGAGAAGGTGCCAGCGTGTCTACACAAATAACATCCCATACTAAAAGCCGCCCCATCTTACCATATAACAAATATAATACACGAAACATTCTAGAAAGTCAGTTATGTCGAAAACATAGAACAAATAGTATTGTGACGGGGAATAGGTAGAAAATAATAAAATTATTTATTTCTCTCACAACAAGATAACTTACAATACTAATACTTACAACTTATATATACCGTACAATTTATGTATTCTATATTTTAAGAAGCTGGTATATTGTGAAAATCTAAACACAACGCCATCTACTCCATACAAATAGTTCCAACCATTTAATTCGCAACAATAAATAGATGTGCACAACGGTGGATTGATTGGCTGAGGCATTTTTACAGTCAACATTTAACCCTTAGAGACCCGGGCCATGCCAATATGCCATGATGCCAAACACCATGATACAATTTTGACTTATGTGACTTTGCAAGTACAATTTTGTCTTATGCGACTTTGCATTTTCTTTAAAAATGCTAATTGAATTTTTGTTTTCACTACTGTTTTGTGATTCATTTATTCATCATTTTTTTCAATCTTGTTTTATGTTGACACTTAGTTGTCTTTTTAGCCAATATTTAATTATATGTTAGTTTTGGGCACTCCTTGTCTATTATATAAAGTAATTCTCTAGATATTAAGAAATCATTGTAATGACTGTTTGTGCCAAAATAAATGGATTTTTTTTTATCATTTTCTATGAAATTACTCAAAAAATGAATACCAAAAAGACTAGTTATCATGAACCTAGTATTTTTTCAATCGTGCAGCTGAGCGTAGTAACTGAATGAATGCGTCACTATATTAACTTTTGTTTGATGTCAATATCAGCGTGTGCAAATAATAGTCATATATAAGTAGGTACTTGAATATAAGTATTATGAACGTTATATCAAAGCCAACTTGATAAAAATCACATGGCAACAACATTAGAACATGTTAGCTGATCAGATAAGCTCAGAATTTAACTATTAACTAATTATGTCAGTAGGCATAAGAGACTTTTTCTCGATAATCAGTATTGAAGTTTAATAAAGTTAGATATGAAAGGCCAAGAACGTAACACGCCACCACCTTGTGAACGTAGAAACAGGGCTTGAAAATCCTTTATTCCCACTTATTCAGATGACCAGTTTAGTTCACTGAATTAATTATTTTTTTCTCGATTGTTCATATTTTGCTTTAATGCAATGCCTATCCAACATATTTTTTTATACAATTTATTTACCAAAGGAAACTCTGTACCATTAAAAAACCCATTGTACTCACTGCAACCACGTTATATTCTCTTTGACTGCAATGTTCTAAGTAACGGTGCATACGTCCAAACGGAAGGATAGTCAATGGGGTCATAGTCGGGGGTACATCTGTTTAGAATGCATCCATTTGGAAGCATACTAAGTGGCCGCATCGTCAATGGCTGCCTTTAGTCGCCTGTTTTAGCTATTTCTGTCGCGATTTCGCGAAGCAGTAGTGTTTATTTATTTATTCTTTATGTACAAAAGAAGTACAAAGGTGGAATTAATGCCTTAGGCATTCTCTACCCGTCAACCTTAGGGTGGTTGAGAGACTGTTGTGGTAGATGCACATTTTGTAGAATTTTTTGACAAAGTAATTACAAAATAGATATGAGACGAATAATATTCATTGATAAATTAATAAACCGTGTTACATTTACATATATATATATAAATATATATACACACACACACATAATATATACATAAATATATACTAATGAATCAAAAAGTAGGATACATTCTAATAAATCTACAACCTAACGTCACAGTTTAACAATCAAACGTGATTGAAGTTTTCCCGACAACCATTTACGTAACCGCTTCTTGAAAGCGTACAGACTAGTGGACATTCTAATGTTAAGGGGGAGCATGTTCCAAGAGAGAGTCGATTGAACGAAGAAGGAGGAATGGAAAATATCTGTATGATGGGATGGACACATGAGTAGTCGATTTGATGAAGAGCGGAGGTTTTTATCATGAGATGTACATAAATATTCGAAATGGGATTTGAGATAAGTAGGTGAATTCGGGGAAGGGAGTAAGGAGTAGTGTTTGTATTGCATATTCCGTTTTGAAGGGTAAATTTACTAGTACTGGGTACTGTTTCTAGTTTCTACGCCGTGTCTTGCATGGGTTGCATAATTGTGAATCTCGACCTACAATTTATAGTTAATGTAGCCTATCTATATGCCTCTTTATTAACCTGGTTATATAAAAAACCGACAGTGTGTGTTAGATATGCGCACCGCACTTAATACCACAGGTCTAAGCAGATTAGGTACTCTATTCATACTTAATCCCGGTTTGTTTGTGATGAGTTCCTAGTCACTCATAAAAAGTAATAAATAATTAACTTGAACCACATAAAAAATATTCAATTAATAACCAGTTTTCAATATTTGTACTCGTAATAAAATTAGTCTCTCTAAATATGAAAGTTGGCCGTAATTTTGATTACAATTGTGTGTTATTATTGAGTTAATCGATGAACCGTCTACTTGTTTGAATAAAGAACATGATCTTTCTACACCGAAAAATGATGCTTTACCTAATTCTCTATTCTGTTATCAATGCACTATTATTACGTAATTGTGTTTGGGCTAGGCTCGTTTAATATTGCTGATATGCGCCTGCGCAGTGGAAACCGCCTTGGCGATAACCCACCGGGCGTCTGCGACACTGTCTTGGTCTCTTTTCACGTGAGCGTCGAATGGGTACACAGAGCAATGAATTAGAAATACTATCTGACAGTTTAACTATAACAATAAATCGTAGCTAACAATAATGCATGAATGAAATGAACAACACACCTCGTTATGAAGAGGTTATCGGAAACTAATTGCAATGGCCGAAGTTCATTTGTTCACAATTCATTCAATTCATTACATTTTTTATAAAGTGAAATGTTCCGCGGAGCTGAGTAATTAGGTTGAGGAAAAATTTTGTTTTAATATTACTGCGTCAATGACAACAATCTGAATATTATGTTATCAGAATAAAAGACATACCTATCAAAGCGAACAAAGTTGTGACAAGCTAGAGATAAGTGCCAGATCCTTCTTCCGGGCGACAGAATTCAATTCTAGCTTGCTTTAATGATCTCTCTCCGATAGAAGAGACTACCGTCAAATTGTATAACCTGAGATCACCTAATTGTAAGCTTACGTTAGAACTGAAAGATTACGAGCACGAAAGAATAGAAGTGGCTTATATTAAAAAAAACATTCCAGAGATTATAATAAGGTCAGAGATATTACATACATATTATATGACATAATAATATACAAACACCCTTTTCAAATGTGTACAGAGATCACATTTTTGAGATAACTTCCTTTTTTTAATGCTTTCATAAATGCTTGTTGGCTAAGGTGCTCTTGCTGAGAACTTTCTTAAAAACCTATTAAAAAAGAATAGGTATATAAAAATAGGAAATATATTTTCGAAATAAGTTCTGGCCTCAAATGCATCTTGCCCATCTACATTCACTTTATAACTTCCTCAGTCGTCTTTCTTGAAATTTCTACATGCCAAAGTCACCTTAACATGCCATTTTCGATAATTTTAACTTCATTTTTTTTGAGACAATATGCTCACTATGGAATAAGTCTGCATTGTAGAGAATAACAGGTGTTAAACTAGCTCACTGTGTTTCGGTGGGTTTACCGACTAATTATCGAAAGACATTTTTGCGAAACCCATTTCTACAACGCCATATCGTCGAAAAGCTATTTGAAAGGGAATAGCATTCAGTAACTTTCTTTTGTTGATTGTTAAAAAATTAATCCATTACAATTAAACTGTACCAATAACATAATGATGATAATTCCAATCGACGCAGGTAAAATAACAATGCTAATTAAATATTTGTTTAGGTTCTTTGAATATAAGATAATAGTCGTAAAATAATGGTCGCAATTAATTATTCTCAGGTCAAAGATTGCGCGAAAGCGTCGAGTTCTTCATGAGTTCCTCGTGTGATTCCGACATGTCCATAGTGAGTGAAACATTTGTGTCACCTCGTAACAAATGATAATATTAAAGTAAATACAGAAAAATGAGATCACAATTGTTTTCTGTAAAAGTTCTAGTTGGTAGACTACATCGTATCATTGATTGTGGGTAGTTGAAACTTATTTAATTTATGCCGTATTTCCTTTACGTTTTCGCTTTGCATTCTATAAATTATCTATTTTCCTCTTATTCACGTATTGCGGATTGAAATTAAAGACATAAGTTTAGCTGTATTTTTATTTCCTTTCCACGCTAGAGCTAAAAGTTAAGACTTATGTGAACGAAAGACAAACAAAATGGCCAGGAGGATACACATGAATCAATCGTATAGTAGAGCCTGATATTAAGGGTTTTAAAAACAATACAACAAGTCAAACTATAAAAATAAGTATCTTTATATTTATTTAATTACATAAGTTAGGCGTATTCTGTGCCATATACCCTAATACGCATCGTTCATTATGTCGCAATGTTTTATTACTACGCACGTTCTATCGCCTTCACCACGGTGAATGTTCTGAAGACATTTTTTACCCCATCTTTATCCCCCTTCTCCTTTCCTTTAACGAGCTGGCTTGTGTTGTCACCGTGTTACTGTTACTACTATTGCGAATTAATCGATTAGGTAGTTCATATACTCGTATATATGTTGCGCTCAAAAAATGCCAATACACACGTTTCCCCCTTCTTGCAATCCTGAGTCCTTTAAAAGAGGTGTGAAGAAGCACCTCACCATGCAGGTCACCAAGGTAAAGATGGCTAGTGCAGTGTGTATTCTCTCTCCTGCATTGGCTTTCTTCGCATTTGGACTCCTGTTCGACTTACTATCAGATCGAATGGAGTCATTTGCCAGGCCCACTATGAAAAAATATCGGTGGTTCCATGATGTGTATATTATGTAAAAGTATAAAAACATTGTCAAAAGTCTGTTTTATTTGTTTGGGAGCAAATGATTTGAGTATTTTCCACTGTAACTTAAATACATATATCATTACTATGAGTTTGGCAGTAGGTAGTTACTTCTTATTTCTAAAAAAATAGATAATGTATTGTAATTAATTAGAATATTGAATGTATTTCTATATCATCTTAGGCTGTCGCTATCACTTATATTAATACAAAGATGAAATTTGTTTACGTACTGTATTTGTTGAGAAATAATTTAATTGAACTAAAATAGTGATGCTTTAGTTCCTTCACGAATGTCTCAAATATATGCAAAGAAGATGAATAGAGGTATTCATCTCTTGTCTCATTTTAGGTCATCAAAAAGCAGCCGAATTTGCAAGTAGGACTTACAAATTCGACTAGGAAAACGAGGTAGGTACTTGATCCATTACTCGGAGATACCTATTCGCATGAAATATTATTTTGTTAATGATGCAATTAGACAATTCTAGTAAACTTATATCAAACGAGGCCTCTACATAAATGTTGTTAGTTTTTGATATCCATGAATTAAATCATTTGTTCTTAAATTTGATTAGGTTAAGTAAGTAGATATAGGTACTCAATTCATAATGGGTAAGTACATTTTCCATTAGTTCTTTAAATGTTTTTTTTTTAATTTCTGTAGCCAGTGTATGGTATTAATCTCAGAATATTAAATTTAGTCCAGTAAAATATTGATACTTTTAAACTAAAATAGAATTTTTTTCTGGTTGTTATAGTTATATATGTTATATATAGAGTTTTTAAGGTATATGTTTCTCCTATTCACAAATAAAATAATAAGCATCAAAATGTTTAGCGGTTGGCGAATGTTAAAGTGGATTAATTGGCCATTCATATGGGTAGGTAAGTCCACAGAACACAGAAAGACGTTTCTGTGTTCTGTGAGTAAGTCAATAACGGAGTCGATAGAGGCACGGTAATACTCATATTACCGTGATGGAGTTGACTAGTTCTCAAGGAATCAACTAGCCTTTTTGACGCGGGAAATCTATTAGGATGCCAAGGGGCTAAGTTGACTAGGCCGGATTACCGAAGGGAGACTCTGTACCAGGGTCGCCTGCTTTGCGCTCTGTACCATCAGGTGGGCAGTATGCCTGTTTGCCAATTTTGTTGTATAAAAAAAGGCTACTCTCTTAGGTATGCCGTAGGCCTCGGGTTGACCAGTGGCTATTCCGCTAGTGTCCCTATACCCGGATAAACTACCCTCCGGAACCCCTTCGCCCTCGATGGAGTTCGGGAGCGGAAAGGCTATTATTTTCTAAGAAGCTTTGAGCCAACAAGCATAAACTTTTAGAAGATTACATACCTAAAGATTATATCTAGATGACAATATTCACGAACTATGTCGGATACTGTCCGACTAGTTTCAGGTCCATCGGGGACCCTTCTTCAGGGACACGCCTGTAGATGTAATCTTTAAGTATGTCTCACGATAGTTTTACCAAGTTGATATAAATACCTAGTCAAAGTTAAAGAACAAAATCAACAACAGCGAATGTCCATGGAAACGACAGGTGATATTTTATAAATTATAAAATTTATGTAAACAGAATATGTTTTATAGCATGCAGTATATGTAATAATTAAAATTATTGCGAGATGTCATGTTGATCGCTTAATATATTAATGAAAATCAGTGGTTGGCACGTCACGTTGACGTCAATAGAGTAATACAAAAGACATTAAGGGGAACACGTGGAACGAACAATGTTTTATATTGTTTCATACCAGTTCCATAAAAGCATTAACATCATAATATAGATATCCCAATCAAGATGTATGTAACCCGTCGTAATAGTCTGATTTCTTTAATTGTTATGTTTGATGTTCTTAATTCATGACAAATTGAAATATATTGTTTATTTGCATTTTTAACCTCCCCGTGGTATAGTAGTTGAAAAAACCGGGTATTAATCTAAAGGTCGTAGGTAAAATTCCCTATGGGGGCAGAAGTTTTCAGCTTAGTTTGGGTGCTGATAGGGCTTCTGAGACAGCCTGATAAGCTACTATCGTCTTACCTAAGTTTGTTGCCGAATTAGCAATTTAAATAACATTATTGTGTTCTGAGTCGATAATTAGAGGTAAGATAGCCAGTTACTCAGTTATCGAGGACTCCAGGTAAAGCTCCACCTTCGGCCTTATTGTTACTTACCATCTGGTGAGATGAAAGCCAAGAGCTTCCCATTTGTATAAAAAACAGTTGCTAGATGCCTTAACAATGATATCATTCTAGAAAATTTGAATATGTTGGAATCGAAAGAAAATACTACCTTTTCTTTTTCTATACAAAACGTTAAAATAGTATTCAGTCAGAACACAAAAAAGTTTCGTAGAAAAAAATATTGGACACAAAATGAAATTTTATTTTTTTGTTAAGTAAATATTTTTTTTATATTTAGTAAATTCAATACTCGTTCACCGAAGTAACTTTAATAATTACAACTGAGGATCAATCACTTGCCTATTGTAGGTATTTAAAATACTAGACTCTAACTCCTGTAAGTCAAGGATCCTTCCACCATCAGCTCGGCTCATGTCCACATGATGATGATGATGAATCAGAAGCATTCCCTTTCAAACAAAAAATCCATATCGGTTAATAAATGACAGAGGTAAGAGGTAACAAGAAACATAAAAAAAACATATAATCGAATTAATCACATCCTACTTTTTGTGAAGTTGGTTAAAATGAGGTCTTATTTAGCTATTATATCGCATTTTGTGTAAAAGAAGACTTGAGTTACGAGTAATAAAATAACCAATTGGTATTTATTAATCGAGAAACAGCCTTTAACTTTTCTCCTAATAGGTAATATTAATATTTTTTGTGATGAGAAATAAAGATTTTCATTCCTTTTTTCTTCATTAGTCCATGCTTCAATGTAGGATTTTTTTAAATTGTGTGTAAGATCATGAAAGTTTAACAAATGCGTTAATTAATAAGGCAATTTATTTTCACATTAATTGAATAATCATACGTACTTACCTACTTTATATGATCGTGAGCGATAAGAAAATAATAGGTAAGGTAACCGTTCTGAGTGTAAAGTGAAGTAATTGCTATTCCAACGAACCTTATCATCCTTATAGCATTCATGATCTAAGTTATCATCACTTACCATCAGCTGAAATAAAATTAATCTTCCCTGTCGTTAAAAAACAAAATCGTTGGTATAAAAGTAAGCCACGTTTCCATATATTACACGGATATTTGAAAAAAGCGCTTGGAATTTTTCTCTTACGTAGATGAATAAATTAATCGTTCGTTAGTTACGTACAAAAAGAATGAGTAATGTAGGTACCTAAACTGATTTTTGATAAGACTTTATCTGGCTGAAACTGGTTATGTATGTCCAATGCAGGAAAAAACTAGGTTTAATGTTAATCCTATCAGGAAACACTGCCAATATGCGTGTACCAATTCTATGCGCATATTATAAAATTTTCATAACTCGTAACTTTGCTTGCTAACTAAACATTTAAATTTTTATTACTGCAACGAACGTTATCATGAAATTGATTACAAGCAGTATGAAATATGTAATTTACATTTCATTTTAGGATTACTGGAACGTATATCAATGTCAACAATATTTTTTTTTAATTCAACTTTCCTTCGATACTATTCGAACCTATTTATCTCTAAATGTAGGTACTTATTTATAATTTGAAATTACTTACAATCGTATCGAGTTATATGCCACATACAAATGTAACTTTATTACGTCCACACAAACAACAAAACTCATTTAACAAATAGGATATCTGGAAGGTATGCTTACAGGGGCTCTACCATGCTCACTGTAACAATATTGAAACAGGGAACCGCTCTTGCTGCCGAATACTGCGGATAGCGTCATCCCGCTCTCAGTGGGGTTGTAATATTGTTTTGAGCGATCATGGTTCGGGGGCTGGACTGATAGTGTTGTATTGCATTTTTATACTTTCTTTGGTTTCCTTTAATTACTTTTAAGATTTTACTTTCATACGTTTTTATGCCATGGCGTTATGTCATACGCCCGAAAAAGAATGAATTAAGTCGACTATTTAACCGTCTCCGTGGTCTAGTCTAGTGGTGAGACCACCGGGATGTTGATCGAGAGGTTCGGGGTTCGATTCACCATGGGGGCACAAATTTTCCCGCCTGGTTTTGTTGGTGGTGGGACCTCTGAACCCACCTAGCTACCACTGTCTTACTTTAGTTTGTCACCATAATAATAATGGTTAATAACATTGTTGTGTTCCGACAATTAGAGGTAAGATAGCCAGTTCCTCAGCTGTTGAGGAGTCCAGGTGAAGCTTGCTTCCACCTTCGGTCTTATCATAATTTACCATCAGGTGAAATGAAAGTCAAGGGCTTCCCTGACATATGTACTGACTCCAATGTGCCGCCAGCCTCACATCGCAGCGAAGAATTTTGAACAGAATATATTTCTCTGGTTGAAACTAAAATATATAAATTTTCAAAGATATAAATATATCAAAAGCTTTTAAAGCTTCGAGGTAGCGTACACTGAAAAATAATAGACGATAAACCTGTCAGTTTCTACGCATAACTCAGCATAAATTTTCACGTGCGACGTCCCAGTAAAGGTTATCGTTGTATCTTTTGACATAATTTCAAGTTCACTAGTCCTGTCTGCGCGCCAGGGTCGTCAGAAGTCGGCGCCACCGCCAATACTGCCGATCCAGATAAAACCGCACCACTAAGATAAGGGCAACATATCCATCGTAATTAATGTTCAAACATACTGTAATTACGATACAATCTGGCGCTATTGGCAAATTGGACTATGTACTTGGGTCGCTTCTCGCGCAATGGACGCGCATATGTCGAGTTTAAGAGCGGTTAATACGTCAAACATAATCTATCCGTGTGTCGATTACAAGTTGAAAATTGTGTGTCGATATTGCAACTAATGGTGTGCGATTATCTTTTGATCACGTAGTATTATTATCACGTAGTACTATTATCTATTCTGTGTCACAGTCCTAAATTAAATAATTCACTTCGGCGAAGTTTATAGTCGTCGGCATTTTTATCAAAGTTACTATGCTCACGTGATAAAGGCTTCCTTAAATTGGTTTTGGGTACAGAAGATTCTATTGAAATTGATTGATTATTTCTATTGGAATTGAAAACAAATTTGTAAAAAGAATCTTTTTACAAACTTAAGCGAATAAAGGATAAATTCTTTCCTCCCTCACACACGTTTGAACTAAATGTTAGAGATTATTATTTGCTCTGTTGAAGCTACAAGTATACAGCTTTAATGAGGCTGTAGTCACTGCGTCCTAAAAGATCTATTGTGACTCGCTGCCAAATTACAGTAACTCCTTTGGCCTGGCCGCTACCAGGAAATCCAGGCCTTAAGAGATTTCAGTTCCCCCGAGCTGATTAAGTGTCGTCCCAGGTGGATGCTTCGCTTTCGATTTAGAGGTCAACAATCGAACAAGAGGTATTGGGGTGTCTCACGCTCCTGTTCGCAAAATCTGCAAATATCAGATTCACTTAATTTCATGTGAAATTGGTGTCTGTTTAGTTTGCAGTGACCAGCCCCCCAACCATGATCGCTCAAAACAATATTAAAACCGCACTGAGAGCGAGATGGCGCTATACGCAGTAAGAGCGGTGTCTCTGTTTCAATATTGTTTTAATCTTGCCATAAGCGGTCATAGTAAGGCCCCAGTTGGCTCAATCAATCGCACAGGTGTTCGTCCTATTGAACTGTAAAAGTTCATTGTTTCGTTTTGTGTTGCTAGAGTTACGAGTATTACCTGCGGATGTGGATAAAAATCGAAATCTTTTTAAGAGTCTTTGTTACGCAACTAATGATAAAGTTTACAGTTGATATAATAATACACCCCGGTCAGTCGCAATCTTTATAATGGAATTCATAGACGATCGAGCCCATGAGCACGCTTTACAAGCATGCTTTACAAGCATGCTTGCTTGATGGAACGTCAAAGCTGCAAGATCGAATAACGAGCTTCGATCTTTATTGCTTGACAAGCCCGTGAATTTCACGTACTTGTCAAGTAATGCTTGACTGTCTGAAGAGTTTTAAATACTAAATCGTTAGCCTGTCACACAAGGTTGTAAAAAAACTAAATATTATTGTCATTTGTCAATATACGGTAGGTGCTAATGTCAATGACCGCGTCTTAAGCAGTTATTGCAGCTTGAGTTTAATAATAGTACGGGAGTTCGAATACATTTCAAAAGTTATTTTAAACCGGCTGTAAATCAAAACACTAATATAGTTTACACTAAATAATTGGAAGCGAGCAGCCACCGCAGGTAGTAGTCGAACTAAAATGACGGAGGATGAAAGTCTCTAATGTTTTTTCAAACATCTATCTATTAGGTTGGGGAAAAAGTCTTTTCGCATTATAGTATGTATAAACTTGTAATAAAATCTCTTTGGCTATACTATTTGTATCTGGCTGGTTTTGGTATCATTGAAAGTTTAAATTTTAAAGAACATAATTCCAAATTCAAATTAGGAAAATGTGTGATTTTCATTTGTTTTTCGTACCGCCAAGATGAGTGAATCTAATGAAGAAATTCGATACATTTTAAAATTTTACTACAAAAAAGGTAAAAATGCAACGCAAGCCGCGAAAAAAATTTGCGATGTTTATGGACCTAGTGCAGTGTCTGTGAGAGTAGCACAAATTTGGTTTAAGCGTTTTCAATCCGGAAATTTTGATGTCAAAGATGCACGTCGCTCTGGTCGCCCTATTACAGATAAAATGGATGCCATTTTTGAAAAAGTGGAGCAAGATCGGCATGTCAGTAGTTACGACGTAGCTGAAGAACTGGGAATTGACCACAAAACAGTTTTGGCGCATTTGAAAAAAACTGGGTACACAAAAAAGCTCGACATTTGGGTACCTCACGAGCTCACTGAAAGAAACCTAATGAACCGTGTACTCATTTGTGATTCTTTATTACGACGTAATGAAACCGAAACATTTTTGAAGAAGCTGATAACTGGTGATGAAAAGTGGATCACGTACGACAAGATCGTGCGAAAAAGGTCGTAGTCAAAGGCCGGTCAGACTTCACAGACTGGCGAAACCCGGGTTAACTCGCAACAAGGTGATGCTGTGTGTGTGGTGGGATTGGAAGGGCATTATTCATTATGAGCTGTTACCACCAGGCAGGACCATCGATTCTGAACTCTACTGCGAACAACTGATGAGATTAAAGCAGGAAGTTGAGAGAAAGCGGCCGGAATTAATCAACAGAAGGGGTGTGGTTTTTCATCATGATAACGCTAGACCTCACACATCTTTAGCCACTCAGCAAAAATTAAGAGAGTTTGGCTGGGAGGTGTTAATGCATCCCCCGTATAGTCCTGACCTTGCACCTTCAGATTTCCACCTGTTTCGGTCTCTTCAGAATTCTTTAGGCAGTGTTAGGCTAACATCACGAGAGGACTGCCAAAACCACTTGTCGCGGTATTTTGACCAGAAGTCCCAAAATTTCTATAGCAATGGGATCATGTCCCTACCTACAAGATGGCAAAAAGTTATCGAACAAAATGGTACCTACATACTTTAGTTAAATGTAAATAAACTATATTAAAAAATGTTTTGAATTTTCTTAAAAAATGCGAAGAAACTTTTTCCCAAACCTATTATATTATATAAAAGGAGAAGTTCCCATCTATAGACGCACGCACAGCCGTAACCGCTAATGGTAGAAAAGTGAAATTTGGATAGTTATTTTGATTCAAAATGCGGACACACACTAAGAAGGGATTTTAAAAAATTCAACCCTAAAAGGATGAAATAGGGGTTGCAAGTTTGTATGGAAAAATCTTTAAATTAGCAACGATTTTGATAAAACTTGGGATTCATGTTTTTAAAAACATTTCATTAAACACGTATTTCATGGTTGATTGGAATTCATCCCCTTAGGGTGCAAAATAGGGGTTGAAAGTTTCAATGGTAAATATTTAAAACTTGCTCCAATTTCTATGAAATTTATTATTCGAGCTCCTAAATATAAATAACAGGCTACAAAATAATTTTTCCTACGGGAAAATATAAAATTCCCACGCGAAAACAATAATAACGCGGGTGAAGCCGCGAGCGGAAAGCTAGTAAGCTATATGTATACAAATTGAACATGATCTAAATATTGGTTTGACAATTATTTATTCTATGTTAAGTAAAATAGTTCCTTAGGTGATTTGAGCGCCGTCGAACACGCACGGTCCCTAAGAGTCAATGGCTTTTTTAAACAAATGTATAGTTAACTTGAAACGCAATCGAAATTTTATTTGCACCTACGTTTATAAACGTATTGTGAATACACCGCAGTGCTTTAACATTAGTATTTTTATTTTGATAGGGCGAGAATTCGTAGCATTTTCAATACAGAAAGTGATATAACGAGTACTTGGAGCAAGCAGTCCAATTAATTTGCAAAAATCAAAAAATTTAGTCTGTCACGCGCGGGACATTTAATTTTTTCGCAAATTTATGATGGTATACGATTTTTGCAATAGCTAATTGCAAAAATCATATACCGTTTAAAAGCTTTTAATTTGCGAAACTTTCAGTCTTTCACAAAGAGAATTGACGTGTCAAGAAGGCGTGTTTACATAGCGTAATACAATATTTAATGTCAACGATTAATATACATTAGTAATATATGTGATCTTATACAATATGTGATTTATACATAATAATGACGACTCTGTAACAAAACGAAAAATTGGAAATGGCGATTTAAAAGACGTGAAAAAAAATTGAAAAATCTGACCTTTCGAGTTTCTTGCCTGTTCTTCTCGAGAAGGCTTTCCTAATTTCCGAACAGGTGTAGAGTCAACATTTTTTTTCTCATTCCTACTTGTATTTGCAGACATCTTGAGTATATTCAGGATGTATGCACATACAAGGTTAATATGATTTCTTTAAATTAGATTGTTTTGCTTTGTTTTGACGTCAATAAGTGCCTGTAAAGGCCAATGTTGAATAAAGATTTTTGAATTTGAATGATTTTTTTTTCAATGGTTTCGTGTCAAGTAAGCATTTCAACAAATTTCTCTCATGCTATTTTCTCGCTTGGTAGACTGTAGTTGGTTATAGGTAATTTTCAAATACTTAATGTATTTGAAAATGACAGGAAACTATATTGTGTTTAAAGAAATTATATCGATATAATATTTTAAGAAACATATAATTTTAAATTATGTTGGATACTATACGGTTTCTTCTACTTTGCTTACGCGTCCGCAGGTAGGAATTAAGGTAGGAACAATGGAACATGTTGCCTGAGTGGGTGTTTCCCAATGAATACAACCTGGGTGTCTTCAAATCGAGAGTGAATCGGTTTTTACTAGACAAGGGCGTTCCACAGGTAGACTGCATCATCGCTTAACATCAGGCGAGATGGCGGTCAAGCGTAAGTCTATTCCATATAAAAAAAAGGATATCGCATCATCGTCGCGTTGCCGGCCCGATGTCTGACCGAACCTTCAATACCTAATTGTGAAGAGTTTAAATTGCATTATGACTACCAAACCAACCAGTAACTGTTGCATCTTTCGAATTGTGCTTAGTGAATATGAAGGTTTTGAAATGAGACAATTTATCAAGACCAAATGAAGACCTAAGGAAAATTTGAAATAAAAAACTGTTACCACATCGAGAATTTCAAAGAACCTTCCAGAAAGGAAGCTCCCATTTCGAAGCGAAACCACAAAAGGATGCGCTGCGATTTGTAAGCTCGGTGTGCGCGCGCGCTTATCAATGGATCGAGCGCCGATTGACGTCAGCGGACGCAGGGTCGCACCACCAAACGAAATCGGACACACTTCATTTCGAAACCGAGCCATCAAACTATAAATAGCGATAGTTTGCATACGAAATACTTTTGTTTACGTTTGGAATGACCACGCCACTTTGTGGGCGGTGCTCGCCGGGTTTGTGACTCCCGACCGTAACGGCACGTCTTGGCCATAAACTGCGACTTAGTTTTACATAATTTTAATTTTTAATTAACTTGACGGCAAGAAGGACATCCCTGTGATACGCGCATCATTTGCAAAAAGATGATTTACATAAAACATAATATTATGATTGGATATTTCAAAGCATCGACAGGAGAAAAAT
The DNA here is from genome assembly GCA_963935595.1 of Schoenobius gigantellus. Taxonomy (NCBI): domain Eukaryota; kingdom Metazoa; phylum Arthropoda; class Insecta; order Lepidoptera; family Crambidae; genus Schoenobius; species Schoenobius gigantellus. The sequence goes on along the minus strand of OZ012547.1, from coordinate 26,223,466 downwards.
TGTTATGCCTAAATTGTTTGGTAGGTAGGCAAATAAAATTATCAATTTACAAATAGTTTTTTGTGTTTCAGCATTTGTCTTATGCGTAGTTATTAGTTAGGAATAGACAGAGAAGTCCTAAGTTTGTGGGGGCCTCCAATTTTTTAACCTAAAAATGAAATGTCCCGCGTGTAGGTAACAGACCGGGTGGGTTATTGTCTAAAAAAATATATCACTTTCGCCTTCAATTTGACAACCATTGCGGCGTGAACACAAGAGATTGCGCCGACACCTTTTTATAAAGGAACGATGGATGGACGGCCACTGTCAAATTGTAAGCGATCGCGATAAATTTTTCCTAGAAAAAAACCCCCAGGGGTTCTATTTTTGAATCATTCGTCTGGCGTCAAGTGTTCGTCAAGATTCGTCTTCGCTCGATTTTTACAAATTTCTGCTTGGTTTTTGATAATAAATCAAAATAATATTATTGTTAGTTGTAATAATTTCTTAATTTTCATCAAAGACGAGACGAAAACCGGTAGCGATCGAACGCAGGCGACGTTCGATGAACGTTTTACACCAAGCGAATGATCCCTGGAGAAAAATAGGGCCCCTGGGGCTCTATTTTTGAATCATTCGTCTGGCGTCGTCGTGTCAGCGTCGTATCAATATTCTTTTGATTTTCGTCGAAAGCAAAACGAAAATTAGTGGAAATCGTGCACAGAAGAGATGTTCGACAAGCGCTCAACGTAAGATGAATGTTTCAAAATAGAGCCCCTAATTTTTTAATTATGCTGGGATTCTCGAATCTTTAAGAAATGATTCTCGTTCATAATTATTTTTACAATTTTATCAAATAATGAAAATTGCTAAAAATATACAGTGTTCATGATGTGCGCATATTAAAATCTTTAATAGGTACCTTTAAATCTTTTATACCTTTTTCGACGATAAAATTAAGCATATCGCATGCTTAATTTTATCGTCGAAAAAGGTATTAAAGAGCCAAAAAAGTTAACATATTTTATGGTATTTTAAAAATGTTTGTTCCCTTCCATTAGCTATATTATCATTAGGTAGTTATACCATGTAGTATGATTCAATATAAGTAATAAAAAAGTTTTTATGAGCGATTTCAAATAAAACAAACTCTCGGATACCTACTTTCATTTATGATTGAGTTTGTTTCGTCCTAATAGATCGTTAAATAGTCACACAGTTTTGTTTATACATTGGTAACAATAGAAAACTTGAATTTGAATTTTTAATACTTTTTTCATTAATAAAATAAAGCATTCGTTTCTCACATTTTAATATAGGTATGCACATCAATTTGCACTGGGTCAGTGTGGTTGACTAAGGCCTAATCACACTAACATAGGGTAGGTTCGAGCCCCTCGGTGGGGACGTATATGAGCTGTGATGATGATGAGGATGCACATCATGAAGACCCACAGGTTTAAAATTATGTCGAATTCCCATGTAGAAAGGTTTGAGGAGGAAAGGAAGTTGTTGACGAATATCAACATGGGGCTAATAATCTAGCTCGGTAAGTCCAACTTCCAGAAGGAGTTAAATCGACGAATCTATCACGGCTGGGCAGCATTCGAAAAGCTGTGCAGCATTTTCTCATATTCCCATCTACCGCAGTGTTTCAAGACGCAAGTCTTCAATAGGCTAGATGACTAAAAAAAATTTCTTGCTTTAATAGAAGCTCATTCATATAATAAACAGAAAGAAAAAATCGGTTTTCGAATAACTATAAAAACAACCAAGATATAAGGTATTAAAGATTTTTCTCCATCTCTTTCTAGCAAAACGGCAATTTACAAGGAGTTTATATGGCCGTACTCAACTATGACGTCACGGTTGATGTCGGATCTCTCTGTCTAATCGCCTTCAAATTAACAACTTAAAATGCTTGTATCTAATGTATTTTTAAGCCGATTTTAATTCTGATTTCATAGGACTGCATCTTTTTCCACGGTATTTTAATATTTAATGACGAGACGTAAAAATTAGAATTCAGTCATCATCCCAATTCATGCGTTTTGTCAATGATAACGCACGGAACTGAGACGTGGCCGCTTACATTGGGTCTCATAAGAAGGCTCAACGTCACTCAAAGGACAAAGGAAAGGGCTAGGCTCGGGCTTTCTTTACACTATTGCACCAGAAATGATGAGATCTGTAGAAGACCTAGAGTCACCGATATAGTCCAAAGAATTGCAAACCTTTAGTGTCAGTGGGCAGGACACATCGCTCGTAGGACTGACGACCGTTTGGGTGAAAAGGGTCTCCAGTGGCGGCCACATACCGGGAGATGCAGCGTTCGTAGGCCCCCCACAAGATGGACCAACGATCTGGTGAAGGTCACGGGAAGCTACTGGATGCGGGAGGCGCGACTGATCGGTTTGAATATCCATGCCCCAATAGCGTAACCACCAAAACACGATATAAAGCGGTTTATAGTGGTGAACTGTCAAAACACGATAAAAACGTAGTGACTTTTTGACAGTTCATCGGGGCTGGGGGAGGTTTATGTCCAACAGTGGCCCAATCTTGGCTGAAATGCCGATGAAAATGAAGATCAGGTCTCACACTGTATATTAGACTGCTGGCGATCGATTTCGAATACTTATTTTACCACTTTCTCCACTCAAAAAGATACGAAATCTCGTCCTAGCTGAAAAAATATCAGTGTGTAAGCACTGGTGTATTCACATTTTTTGTTAGTATAAGTACAACTAAAACTAGAATTATGTATTAAACCATTAACTTCTAATGAATGTGCGTGTTTTACCACGCTAAAATTATCTAAGTAACACTTAAGTTAACATAGAGCGTCTGCTCTATCTAATCTCAAGCTAAAAGTTACATCATGTCCAATTTTTATGTAGGTTATGACTGAAGTAAAATATTGTATCACACCACTAACCAGTTTACCCGGTTGTATTAATCACCTATTTTATAGTTCTATTTGCAAATGAAATTAAAAGTGTGCAAAAAATACCTTATTTAAATTCAGTATTTTGGGATTTTCTTAATTGCACTTCCGTCTGCGATGATTGCTCAAAAGGAAAATTGCTAGGGTACCCAGTTATGTCGCGCAAAGACTTAGAATTGTATATTATATACATAGTGTCACATCAATATAGTTCCATTTAACCCATAAACCTTCCACTTCTGCACTGAAAAATAAATCTCTTTACTTTAAGTATGCAAAGGGCATTGGAGAGGACTATGCTTGGGGTTTCTTTATGCGATCGCATCGGAAATGATGAGATCAGTAGAGCTAGAGCCGCCAACATAGTCCAAAAAATTGCAAACCTTAAGTGGCAGTGGGCAGGACTGACGGCCATGTTCAGTACTCGGCCGTGATGGTGTTAAGCAGAAACACTTTGCTTAAACCGACTAGCCACCACCACGGGGAGTATATACGACCGCGTTTCGCGGCTGTGTTAGGAGGTACGTAATAGTTGCCTAGCAATACCTAACTTGTTGATTAAGTAAGAGCTACGTACTCCCAGTCCAGCTTCTTCTTCCCTCCTGAGGCATCGTAGCGTACAGAACAGGGGCCCTTGATCGCCACAAGGCGAGCCACTGACGTCCTACGGATGGCTGGACTGTTCTTCCGGAGTAGGTACAACACATACACAGAATCTCCACTTAACAAGGGGTCCTAGATAGACCGGCAAGACACAAGAAATAATTACAGATACCGGGTCGCTACTCAGCGAACAAAACCACGGTCAACACTGCACGGGTCCTCGAGTGACCGCCGTGGTACTGGAACTGGCAGCGATGGTACGCCCGACCACAAGGTGGACTGACGATTACGGGAAGCCGCTTGATGCGGATGGTTTGGAGGCTATGTCCAACAGTGAGCATCTCTTGGCTAAAATGATGATGACGATGATGACTATAGTATACACCTTAACTCCAATAAGCCTTTTTTACATACTACAGGGAAGCTCTTGTCCTTCATGTCACCTGATGGTAAGTAATGATAAGGCAGAGAGTGGAAGCGAGCTTCACCTGGACTCCTCAACAACTGAGGAACTGGCTATCTTACCTCTAATTATCGGAACGCAACGATTAAACTAAGCTGAACTTATGATCGAAAGTAAGTAATACACTTTTCTAAATCAAAGTAAAAAATATTGTTTTAATACAGTGCTCACGCACATGCACACGCCAAAGATAAGAATTCTACCTGTAACTTAAATTGAAATAGAATAATTGCATAAGATGAATTGCGCTCCGTTCATAATACGAATCGCAAACTTGTTGGCCATTTTATGAGTACCAAAATGAATCATATTACGATTCTGCCGATGCGGCCTTTTTAGGTCCGCTGGTTTTCGAGATGTTACTGTGGTGATAGCTCCCTTAGTCAGCTCTTACGACATCCACTCAAAGAAAGAAAATTTACATCCGTCACCGCACAGACGTAACAATATGTTTATGATTTAATATTATTAAGTACCACCTTAAATCTTACCTATATCCCTGGACAGACTGTATAATCTGTCTAGGTTGAGTATCCAGGGACCAGGTATAGTCTATACATCGGCAACGGAAATTCCGGAGTAAGGACCAAAGGTGTTAGAATGATGAACCAAAAAGTGCAATTTTTTGAGGATGTACAACATTTGTTAATGGAGTGTATCCGGAATGAAGCAGATAGATCTCTTTTTTTTATTTATCTATCAGGATCAATAAAAACGAGGTAGGCGTATTGCAGAGCATTCTTGACAAACCTTTATCGGATGAGGCGGTAATGCTTTACAATATGGTATCCAAAATAATGTTTCCGCAATGATAATCACGATATGTAGCAACTAGCATTAGGGGTATTATGGGGCTGGCATATTCAGAAATGTTTAAAAACCCCTAAATAAATCATGAATAAAAAAAGTGTAATGTTAGCAGAGTTTCAACCAGAACAAAAGACTAGAGAGAAGATTGGGAGAATTCTGGAGAGAGAGAGAGTAATATGTACGGAATTGTTTTATGTTTGTATTTACGATAGTAAATTAATTTCTACTTGACTATTTATTATAATCTTTATTGTACACAGAAAAAACATAAAGATTTACAACATAGTCAGTAACAATAAAAACAAGTATACAAAGGTGGACTTATCCCAATATGAGATCTCTTCCAGCCTACCTATGGTGGTGTATAACACGTTTCTCGTGAGTAGCGAGACTAAGTTAACAAAGTTATAAAAATATAAACATGCATCTAAAATATAGAAAAAAATATATAAATTCACACACACATATACATATATATATATATATACATATATAACTAGTATATATTATGAAATAATGTCATGATGTTACTTTAGTTTTGAAGTGTTTGACAAGGTTTCTTTTAAAAGAGTCAATTGTTAAGCTATAATACTTATAACGTATAGCAATAATACATTAGGTAACTACGAGTAACTATATGAAATCTCAGAAAAACAATAAATTTCTGATATCAAAAACATATTACTTTTATGCTAATACAATATTATTGAGAGTTAATATCTACCAAAGGTTATTTTGAAAATGCCAACAACCTCATATCTCTCAAAACTTGTTTTATTGTTGAAGATTATTGAAGAGTAGATATAGGGAAAATTTTTAATGTAATAAATTTTATTTTTATGTTGAATAAATTGTTTTCTTACAATTTTATCTTAAAAATTGATTTAGCTTGACGTCGTCATAAATATACAAGTATTGCAATATTCTAAAGTGACTTCGAAAAAAGTGCAATTTCCTATATCGCCCGCCTTTTAACTTTTGCGAACCACCGATGATTTGAGCGGAAGTCGCTTAGAGCAATCATTATAGCCCTATATAAGAATACCCATTTAACCTCCTCGTATGAATGTATGGATTTTATTAAGACGAAAAACTAACAGCCTTTCTATGTTGATCAATTCCGGTTGTTTTCTCTAAATTTGATGTTGGCCATAGAGTTTCGAATAGGTGGGAAAAGCTTGTAATGAATGATACTATTCATTGCCACCATACACACAGCATAACCTTATTGCGAATTAACGCGTTTCGCTGTAGGCGGTGGAGCTTGGGTGGCCTTTAAACATGTTTTTCACGCATTCTGCGCGCAATAAATCAATTTTTTATTCCCATTCAAAAGTGAAGAATCTCATACAAGTGCACGGTGGTTCATGAGGCGTCTTTCAATGAACTCGCGTGAGATACAAATATCGAGCATTTTAGTATACCCACATACGTTCCTTCTTTTTTTGAATGGTTCAACATAGTTTTGTGCCCACCCTTTTTTCTAGCTTTTCAGCTTTGTCATAGTACTAATAAGCCGATCGTGCAAAACTTTTTCAGAAATATTTGAACCGTAACAGGGCGATCAGAGTGCGTCTTTCGTCGTCAGATTGAGTGAGAACAGTGTCTTTGTCATAAAAATTCCCGAATAGATAACAATTTTGTGCTACTCGGGCTGATACTGCTTTAGATCAATAGATGTCACAATTTTTTTTCGGCTTGTGTCGCATAGCTCCTTTTTTGTAATAGAGCTTCAAAATGTGTAACAAAATCGTTAAAAACATATGTAGATCTAACAAAAGGTTCAATATTTTTTTTCTCCTTCATAATTTTCACTTATAACCGTTTTTATAATTTTAAAATCCCCTCATTCAATCATGAAACGTCCACATATTTTTAAGTCGTTCCTATTTTTCCGTACTATCTAAAGACTCTTCATCTATTTTTAGCGAACAGTCAATTAATGATACTGACGCAGGTTTATGCGGTATCTGAGGTATAAAAATAATTTTCTGTCGATTGAGTTTGTAATTAATATGTGTTGTAGGTTATTGGACGTTTTATATATAGTTCTAAGCCAGTTTTGAGTCATCATCACTAAATCTGTAGTCGATTTTGACTTCATCCGTGTTGTGTCATGTTTTTGCTTCAGTAAGTTGTTATCAGAAAAAATCATTAGGAAATCTTTTACATATTGTGGGTGGAGCAATCTCTCAAGTGTCAACAAAATAATCAATCTATATAATTATTCCGGTTATGAAACATAAATAGTTAAATATATATACAAAAAAAATATTTTGTCTCGTGCTCGTTATGTATACCGAAAAACGTGCGGCTACATAACTGGTTACGAAAAATTTCGCAACTGGTTAGGAATGTGGCTGAAGGGAAAAATATTTTATAATTATGAACTAGAATATGTTGTCTGAAATCACCTTATCTGCCACCTAGTATTACTGAGTTTTTAAAGTAAGACTGATTATTTTTTGTTTCAAATCAGTTTTTGCAAATTTAGAAAGTAATATTGATATTATAAGTGCAAAAGATTGTTGTTAATTTTTATTGTAATATTTTTAATTAACATATAACATAAGCCCCATATTTACAAAAATATTGAAAGGTTCCCCTTTTTTCTCTTGCGAGTTAATTTTAAATTCGTCAAGAATGACAGTATTAATATTTTTTATTTATTGACTACAAAAATCCTCAGGACTCATTTGTTGTATATACGACTTTAGAGGACTTAAAACTAATTATCCGACTCCACAAAAAGGAGGAGCTTATTAATAAGATTGTGTGCTCTTTTTTATGTTTGTTACCTCATGACTTTGTCATTTATTTACCGAGAAAATTCTCTTGTTTTTGAGAGGGTTACTTCTCGTATACATTCAGGTCAGTTCAGTTCAGGTCAGGTTCCTAAGTCAGGATCGTGCGAAACCCTTAGGCTATAGTAGTCATGAGTCGAGCTGATGATAAAAGGTTCCATAATTGTTAGGAGTTAGAGGTTAGTATTTTAAATACAATAGGCACGCATTGGCCCCCAGTTATGTATATTCTTTTAAGTAAAGTACTTGGCTGAGCTGGTACTAAATTCATTAAAAGATTGAAATAAAAAATATGGAACACACTGGAAGCTCCAATTTCTATATTTTAAGATTTCGTAAGCTTTCGTCAGATTTTTGATCATTTCTTCATTATATCATGATTGGTGGTGCCCAAAGTAGACTCCACCACGTCGGCTTTTCGCCGTATAATGATTTGAAACCGAATACCAGCTCCTAGAAAACACTGTGGCTTACCCCTATTCCATTTGGTCTCCGTATGTAGCCGGTGGACTTCCTGAGCTAGATCGAAGGAAGTCGCGGCTCCTGAAGGGCTGCTGTCAATCCAACGATGGAGACCGGAGCACTACATAGGCCTAGTAGGCCACCACGGCTCACACACGCGACGATAAAACTTTTGCAACACTTAAAGCGGATGTCGCGCAAAACTAGTTCAATTATATATTTCTCGAAACGAAAACGCGCCGCCCGGTAACCTAACCTATTTCAATGTCATGACATTCGACTCGACTGACATGTCACATGCGGCCGGCCGCCACAGGCTCTCACTGCACAGACTATAATGCAGTGTTGCCACTCGCTCTTCCTACAGCGTAAACAATGATGACATCATTGAAATTATGCCATAGTGATGATATCATTGAAGATCGGTAATACCAAAAGAAGCGTTTCATGATATCTGTATCTCAAAACGTATACCATGTCATACGATGCAAGATCCATAATAGGCCTGCTGGTCTAAAGGCCTAGACAAGTGGCAATCGTCTAAAAGCGAAACGATAACTAAATTCGTCGTTGTCTCAGAGATAAGGAAAACTAATTCCATCGTAACAGGATTGTAGCGATCGCTGTGTTCAAAATTGTTCTTTCTAGAAGATAACAAAATATTGGTTATCTACTTAAAACAAAATAACAACCACCATATATTCTAATAAATGGTGAAATAAACGATTAAATTTATATTTTCATTTCATTTTTAATGAAAAACAAGTTATTTTGAGTAGGTAGTATACCGGGTATAAGTGACGGTGTCCCTTTTCTTTTAATAGTGAGTTCAGACCAATGTAAATATTTGTTTACCGATGTTTATTTTTCCCGGAAAAACTTTTAAACCGGAAAAAAAGAAATTTCTAATTTTTATTCATGTTACGCAATGTATGGCGTGCCGCCGCCGGCATCATTTTTGTTCCGCTCACACCGCCACCGGCGCGTTGACGTTCGATGACCCAAACAGCTGATTCCGCGCGCAAATTAATTATTTGTGTATTTATTATGGTTTTTTGACGGAATATGTTTAGTAAGCGCTAGCTTAGTTATATTATACCACAAAATTTTGAAAAGAAAAATCTGAACATTTATGAATTTTCCGGGAGAAAATTTCATTGATTTTCAAATAAGTATCATGGTCTGAACTCACTGTTAAAAGAAAAGGGACACTGTCACTTATAATACCCAATATGAAAGTAACGAAAAAACAATTCCGTTTTAAGACAAAAGAGGAAAACAAACAACCAATTATTGTGGACTTTACAACCGTTACGCTTAAAGAGAAATTTTTAACATCAGTTAAGATGTACAACAATTAAGTTCCGACCGGATTCATCATCACAGCTGATATACGTCCCCACCGAGGGGCACGAGCCTACCCAAACTAGTTATGTTAGGGCGATTAGGCCTTAGTCAAACCACGCTGGCCCAGTGCTGATTGGTTGACTTCACATTCATCAATTCAAACCTTTGAATTGCTTCGCAGGTGTAAGCAGGTTTCCTCACGATGTTTTCCTTCACCGTAGAAGCGTCAGATAAACCGACCGGATTGTTCACGGTTATTTATCGCGCTTATCATTACCGTTAAATGCAATCTATCGGTGCGTTACTTAAGGACCTTCGAAGCTCCTACGTCAATTGATAAAAACTTCGTCTCGGGCGTTTTACACGAAGCAACTGTTTTTTCCCTGACGTAGCACATTTCGCAACGTAAACATTGCGTAAATCGTAATAGTATTGAATTCAATAGAAGTGTACCTAACATAGATTGCACAGTTCGGCTTTTACGCTATGGTGATAAGGAAAACGAATTTTGTCTGAACCACATTAATTCGATTTACATAAAAAAGCTCTTAATGTACCGTCTTGTCTCATTATTTATTGTACCACAAGCTAAGCCAAGATCTTTCGACTATTGGACCAGTTTTGTTATGAAATTACATGTAATTAGGTAGTTATAAAAAAAGTGCAAGTTGGAAATAGGTCTTCCTGTCCACAGATGACAGCAGTGCTCCGTGTGAGGCCTGACTTGCAACTTGTAAAGTAACAGCCTTTGACCGGATGGGAACTACCGTCTAGGACATCAAGTTTTTAGATGTCAACTTGATCTTGTCTGTTTGAAACTAATTTTTTTCCACCAAATCCATTTTACTCAAAAATGCATGTAATGTGGTCATTATTTCGACAACCTTGTTTGAGCAAAGTCGACCTTGCCGTTCTGTTTCAAGGAGCGGCCGGCAAAGTTTTGCTTCTAGTTAATTAATATATTTTTTATTTAAATTGCTGGTTTTATTTAGATTAGGTACTTGCATTTTTGAGTAAAGCACTATACAAGCCTTGGCCCACAATGTCTGCTTCGCTGGTCACGCTATGATTGCCTCGAGCTAGCCTAGCTACGTTCTAGGCCTTCTAGATTGGCCATCATTGCAGCCCTTGCTGTCCTCACTGTAAAGGCCTCGACCTATGGTCTCGGCCTTTATCTCAGCTCGTCCATCAAGTGCTGCACGCTGACCGCGCTGTATCGGCCTGGAGTTGCGCTACGCTGCGCTGTCGGCCATCATCAGCGCGACCAGCAAAGTAGTCAATAGAGACCTCGGCAGTAATGTAAAGTGGGTCTTATTACCTTGCATTTAGACCCGTTATTCAGTATATTAAACACGAGTGCTTTTCTCTTTACATAATCGCACAAGTGCGGTAATCTTAACACGACAAATTCTAATTTGTTCAAAATTGCAAAGCAAATGTATGTCCAATACGCATTCTTAAATTTGTCGCTTAATTCACTTTTTTTAACACGACTTTATGCGGCTGTCAATTGGAAATAAATGAACAGCCTACTACTGGTTACTTAAATATTAAATTAACAACGACATTAAAAAAAACAATAATTAATAACTATAACTAAAATAAATTATAAAAAATTCACACAAACTTGTTTTATAAAAACTAAAATATTCGGTTTATTTAGTTTTGAATTTTGGCTGTTTGGCCCTTTTTTGTTGGCTGTATGAAGAGTTTAGCCATACCCGGGCAGCGCGCGAAAAAAAAGGCGCGCGGCATTTTCCCGCTATTGAATATTTTTGCCTTTTTGTTGTAATTGATAATTGATTATCTACAAATATGTCGAGTCCAAGTGAAGAAGAATCCATATTATTAACTCCGCCGGAAATAATTATGGAGCCGCAAAGCGCGAGTAATAGTTTGTTGCCGCCAAAGTCAAAGGATAAATACTTGGCGGCATACGATGGCGATGGCGTAGTGCGTTAGGCTGTCGCCTTCCAATCGGGAGGTAGCGGTTCGAACCCTGCCACGTACCAATGTGTTTTCAAATTTTGAATTCATATGTATGTTTATTTGACGCTTTTACGGTGAAGGAAAACATCGTGAGGAAACCTGCACACACCTGTGAAGAAAGAATTTCTTTACAGGATGTGTGTGAAGTCGACCAACCCGTACTTGGCCAGCGTGGTTGACTAAGGCCTAATCGCCCTAGTTTAGGGTAGGCTCGAGCCCCTCGGTGGGGACGTATATTATGAGCTGTTGATGATGATGATGATGATGATACGATACCTTCATGCAGTGGAAGATTGATGAAAAAGCGCAGTCATTTTCAGAAAAATATTAATACCACAAGATCTTTTACTGCCTCACAAGTGTGTTGAAAAACGTCGTATGATATACGCGCGCATTGGTCATTACGTACTCTGCTTTCTTGTCGCGCTCGCCTGCGGCTCGCGCACAATATCGCCTCGTACGCAATGAGATGACAGACATAGCGCGCTCGTATCATAATGTACTATTATTAGCTTATGTTTCCATTATAGAAAGTTTCATTGGGAAAAGTGTTCTTTCCTTTTATGACCGTTTTGTACTTTGGCCTCTGTTAGTCTGAGTAGTATTTTATCAATATACTAAGTTAGATTGGCAGCCAATTTTGAATGATGAACGAGGACAAAAATTTATTAAATATGCTATATCTTCAACGATTTAGGTACTTTTCTTTACTGGCCACCCGAAAATTCGATGAATACATTTATTTCTTGAAAACGATTTTTAAATCTACAAGGACGAATTAGTAGCGTTTGCATAATCAAAATACGCTAAGGCCTCGTTTACGGAGACGCGGGGCGTAGCGCGGCGCGGCCCGCTCAGAATTCAAACATATGGCGTTGTATGAGTGCGTTTACGGAGAAGCGATTCTGCACGCCTTTGCTTGAAATGGCGCGTTTTTTACGGCCGAGCCCGCGGATGGCACCGCCGCGTCCGTCGGTGTTCCCGTCTCGCCCCTCTATGAACAACATCGTATATTGCCATATGTTTGTGTTTACGCGTGCGATTATGAGTGCCGCTTTGCGCGCCGCCCCAACGTAAACAGACGCCGGACGTCGGACGCGCCGCGAGACGCCACGCCACACGCGACGCGCGACGCCCCGCGTCTCCGTAAACGAGGCCTAATGCTTCGAGTTCACTGACGTCTTAACAGTCAACGCAAATATTGTTCACAATCATTGCAGACGTCTAGTACGAGTTTTTAAATCGATTATTAACACTTTTTTAAGGAATGGTGATTTAAGGCGGTATAGCGCTAAGTAAAGTGTGTATCGGAGATACGGCTTAAAAATGATTGTCACAGCTCTCTTCATGCGCTATTTCGTCTTGCATGGCCCTCCATGCTAAGTACCATCGTGCAGACATAATTTTAGTGTTTAGAAACACAAAAAAACGTATCTAAGTACCAAACTCACATAAAAATGTAACGTGAGAACCTAAACTACAATAGTTTTCGAGTAAACTGTGAAACAAATGTCAAACATGTAACTCATACTGCCACACTATTCGAATACGTAGTTATTGATCGAGTAGTTTATTACTTTGTAACTCATACTGTCAATTCTAGTTCATTATAGTTTCCGATAGAGGCGCTGGTGTGAAATGTATGGAAACAAAACTATTCGATCGTTCGAATCCAAAACTATCAAAACTCATACTGGACGTAGGTCAAAAGGACTTGATGTATTAGCGACAGTACATAACATACTTAATTATACAATGGACAAATGTTCCAAATGTCAAAACGTGAAGGTGAGCCTAGGTGCGATTAGTGCCGACTGATATCGCGTTGTTCGGCCCCTGAGTCACGACTTTGGCATTCTCTGACAATGAAAAGAAGCTTAATATTTTTTGCTAGACCACGCAACAATACTGAACGCTCCGTGTGATTTTATAGTTCATGTAGAATAACCTACTTAAACTCAATATGATCTGCTACCTTTAGATACTTACTTACCTTAGAAAAATAAATAGCGCTAGCTGGATTAATAGTTATTGAAAAGATTTAGTAGTTTTGTAACGATATGTCATCGTTGTAATTTTGTTAATCAAAAGAATATTTAACAAAAAAATAAAAATCCGACTTCAAAAACACAACAAGTAAAAAATATTGTAAGAATACCAATATCACATTTTTATTTTAAAATCGGTGCGGATGATCGAAGACGATGAGCCAAAATTTACCACCGATTTCAGAATAAACAAGTGATATTGGTATTCTTATATTATTTTTGTCTTACCTATTGTGCTTTTGAAGGTGAGTTTTTATTTTTTGTTCAATATTTTTTTTATTTTAGTCTTTTTAGTGAATTTAATTCCAGCTCACCAAAGTTACTTGAAATAATACAACTGAGGGTCAATACGTGTCTATTGTTTTTAATTAGAGGAGTTTGGTTAAGCAACGTTGGCTGTGGTCAGTCCTGTGATGGGTGACCAAAATACGAAACACCTCGAGCTCATTCGTGTTTCGGAAAGCACGTTAATGGTGGGTGCTGTACCTGATCTCGCCCCGGTCGTGTCGGCTAACCGTCCCATCAATGCGAGTGAAGGAACAGAGAGCACTTTGTTTGCGCAGTCACTTGTGCACTATAATATCTCCCGCCCAGATGGCTAGTCTCTGTTGAGTTTGGCCGCCGTGGCCCGTGACTGAATATCGGTTAGGAGGACATTATTATTATTTTAGAAAAAAAACTAACTTCACTCCTAAAAATCAAGGATCCTTCCATCATCAGCTCGGATCTTATAGAATAGACACAAATACCTGAATAACGTTAGAAAAAACATGAAGCTCGTTGGACGTGCCTTTAAAATTTAAGGGTTTCCCTCGATTTTCCTCGGATCCCCTCATCAGATCCTGACTTTGGTGACGATGGGAATAATGGAGAAGTATACCCTTTCAAAAAAAAAAGAATTTTCCAAATCGGTAAAAAAATGTCAGATTATGAGAACATGACAAACAAACTAAAAAAAACTCCTTTTGGGAAGTCTGTTAAAAATGTAGAGTCCTAAAAGTGCCATATTTTTAATAATACTCCATAATAGTTGGGATTAATTAATGTACATATTAGAATATCAAGCAAAATGAACATTAAAGCTAATAACTATCCTGACACAGTTATAATTACTTATATTCAATAATCTTACATAGAAATATGTCGATATTATAGTTACTACTTAATATTTAGATATAACTTCAGACAGTAACTGCTGTCTGAAGTCCCATTCAACTCAGAAAATCGGTCAATTTATTACATAATATTTTTTTAATATTAGGTTTATATAATTTATTCTAACGCGCATTATATTTGATGTCTTTATCGTACGACGGTACGAGTTTCTATATTATCAATGTGATGATGAAAATATTATTGTGACAATCGTACACATGAATAATTCATTTTCTAGGAGATATTCCTTATCCAACTTTCTTGAGATACGAGTAGTTATTTTTACGACACACTTTATGCAGTTATGTGTGTAACCGAAAGAATAGATAACGGGCGAGCTACTGACGTAATCAGCTGTTACTTAAGTGCCTTTTTAATATTATATCTCTTTTCTTGACAGCTTAAATTATTACCACAAGCCCTTGATCACTTCTCCTTTCGTTTAGCTTATCGCGATGTAAACTTTCTCCTAATGGATGTAAATGGCTGCGACCACGACCTATATCAATGAAATATAATAGAACACAAGTGTTTTGGCCTTGAAGCTTCATAAGAATTTAGTTACGAGTTAAATTTAGTTGCTTAAAAATATTTTTAGATAGTAACTCGGACTGCCGGAAGCGAAAATTGTCTTATTCTGTGCATAGCACTAGGAATCTCCAGGTAATACAGGACAGCAATTCAAGAATCTACATTGGTGATATCTGTACCTGATCAAATTCGAAGTGAGTGTGGGAATCTGTAATCCGTTCAATTATTATTTTCATACAACCAGACTAGTTATTTGTATATGCATATACAAATAATGCATGCTGGTTTTTGTCACGAGTGCTGAATTTGAATCCGAGCTATGGATTCTTCCACTTTTGGAAACTCAGGATCCTTTGCTTTCTCGGTATTGAAGGCACGAGAGGTAAACAACTTTTCAGCTCAACACAACTTCTCACCTCACTTCAGCGAGGAAAATTCCTACTTATAAAACAATTCAACATCGAATACAAAATGACGCATAGAAAATTACCAAAATTTGAAATTCGAACATTGCAACGTGACGAATTCATTATGTAATCATTTAAACATGTGTAGATTCTTCTCTTTTAAACGATAAAGTGTTTATACTAACTTTCAAACTTTCGTGTTGCATTATCAATATAAATAAATAAACGGAAATTAACACGATAAACACGAGGTATTTACATACCTATTTTATTGCCTGACGTTTCGGCTAGGTTGCACCAAACGGGTTAAGGGTAAACAAAATGGTGGGTACACCGAAGGATGTCTTGCCACTACAAACTCCAGGTGTCTACAAAATTGATTGCAGTTGTGGTAGTTCTTATATAGGCCAAACGAAGCGGTCCATAGCTGAAAGGGTTAAGGAACATATCGCGCCTGTGAAAAACCGACAAACCAGCAAATCGGCCATTGCGGAACATCTCCTCGTAGCAGGCACCAACCATTGGATAGAATTTTATCGTACGCAAGTCCTCTCCACAGATCGCCACTTTAATTCAAGAGTAGTGCGTGAAGCGATTGAAATCAAAAAAACATCCAAACAATTTCAATCGGGAAGATGGTTTCAAATTATCAACTGCGTGGAATCCAGTGGTGACCAAAACACAACCTCGATTTGCACAGTCGGTTGGTTCGGGCTCGTCAGTCGGTTTTCAAAATACGGACACTGTGAGTGTAGTGTGTGACGGTACTTGGATGACAAAAATATGCCGGTGGTAGAAGTAGAAGAACGCCGCATCACGGAGACCTGACAGCGCTGCTCCAGTCCGCCTGCGACCACGGCTGGTGCAACCTAGCCGAAACGTCAGGCAATAAAATAGGTATGTAAATACCTCGTGTTTATCGTGTCAATTCCCGTTTATATATTTATATTGATAAAGTGTTTAATTAGAAAGTTTGAAGTCCATATTCAAACGTTCGAATTTCAAATCACTTTTTTACGCTAGCGGCTAAAATAGACTATTCCACTCAGATTTCGAAGAATAAAAAAGCCTATCCGAGCTAGTGAGGTGAACTAGTTATTTGTTCAATAAGTGAGTAAAGTTGTTTTTTGCTGCGAGTGCCGACTTTTTTAAACGACCGATTTATAGGCACGAAACATAAAAAAATTTGCTCTCGTGTGAAACATACAACTTTTCACCTCTACCAGCGAGAAAATATTAAGACAATTTTCAACAATATGTTTATTATAATAGTCAACAAATATAACTAAATTAACAGTATTAAAAGTTGAAAGTAAAATTACTGCAATGTCAGGTTTTTGATAATTCCATGAACTACGAGTATGACAAAAGCACCGTCTCAGAATAAGCTTTAGCATCTTTTTAAGAGCGGGCATAAAGCTAGAAAAATATCAGATTTCACCCGCGCGCCTCATACGTTCCGCTCTCGACCATCGCAGCGACAACGTCGCCGAAAGTCGCTCCCTCTTCATAATATTTTGTGCGATCGCGCACAGTATACCCTACACAAGCAGATTAAATTGGCTAAGTGCGAGTCGGACTATGTATCTATACTTTGCAATGTGAATATAAAATACTTTTCGCTGGTGATGAGTAAAACGAAAAGGTAAGTAATATAATTATTTTTTTTGTATATGTACGTTACTTAAGATAATAATTGCTTTATTTACAGTTACCTGCTAAGCACTCATCGGATAATCTATGTAAGTATGAACATACTTCAAACACAAAAATACTTTATTTTTTATTTTATTTATAAGGAATAACAAACAGCTGTCACAGTCAGTCTTAAATTAGAGTATAACTAATAGATACTAGAAACTAGTAACAATAATCTTATTTATTGTGAAGCTCATACCGTTATCCACGGATTGTTATAATGTGTTACTCGATATGTACGAAACAAATAAGTGCAGTTTCTAGTTGTATATAAAAATAGAAGTAATTGTAAACAAAACTGCTTTTACATTCATACAAGAAGATACATACTAAAATCTATATAAAAAATATACACAGTTATTTTTTTATCACCCTGGAAAATTTTAGGGACGCTTCAGGACGACACTTCAGGATACATGCATTATTATGTAAAAAAAATAAAAAACATGAAATCAAAAATTTAAAAAAAATACAAAAATTTCCAAAAATTCTGCTCTGAACTAGTGCAGCATTTTTGGATTTTTTAGAAAATTTATATAAAATTAAGTGTTATTTTTTTTCATATTTAAATCATTCTAATACCATGTCGTAAAGCATCCCTTTAATTTTATAAAAAAAATAGTAGTGTATGTATATATTGAAATGATGGTAATAATTTTTCGTTCAGCTTGTCTACTTTGTAAAACATTAAAAACATGTCTTTTGAATTTTGACTCTGATTCTGAGAATATATCTAACTTTGAAAATACTTTGATAATAGCACATATAATATTATATCAACAATCGTAAAGAGACCAAACCAATAATAAAATTGAGTAGAATGTACATGTGTGCTGCAGTGCCTAAAAGGGTCGAGGCTCAGTGGGGATTTTTGCCCTAAAAGGACAAAACACTGATTTTCAGCCATCACCTTAGGGAGTGAGACCATATTACTAAGTAAGCAACATTTTGCTTTGCACAGGTTAACCGTCAAAGTCGGTCTATTATATCTCAGAGACTATACTTGATTAATTTGCTCCCATAGGGGGGCGTGGGATGGCCGAGTGCAACTCGGCGGACCGCTTGCGTGGCCCAACGCGTCATGCGGTACAAGGTGAAGTCTCCTCTTCTTTTCAAAAAGTGGTAAGACTCTAGCCTGAGGATGTGATGTGGTCAGTCTGATTCACATTAAATGGCAGTGAAGGGGCGAAGTTTCGCCATGACGTTTTGTGGATGTGTCACTATTGATGCTCCATGAGCTTCGGCTCTCTTGCGCGGCGGTAAATATAATGATGTCTGCCGTCGGGCAAACCCGTTACCCACATTGAGTGGGCCGGGGGTCCGACGCATTGAGCGTTGGGCCAAGTGGAAGAAAACCACATTAAAAAATTACCCCAAATCCTTAAAAAGCAATTATGGAATTCGGTGTTGAAAAACAAACACACCAGGGGGTGTCAGTCCCCCCCGTAGGACCGCGCAAGGCGGCTGCGGGCAGCCGGGAGTATCTGGTGCCGTGCCACTCGAGTTCCACCATTGATGCGTCAGTAACTGAATATGAACCCGTTGAGAGCGGGCCGTCGCCGATATCCGGGCAGGTTGGCGGAAATAATGTATACGAGGCGAGTGGGAGAGTTGATGAAGGAGGAGGAGCTAAGCTCAATAGTTGTGGGGGATATACGGCGCCGAATGCTACCCGTACACGGTACGGAAAATCGGACGGATGTGCTGTCTCGAGCTCAGAAGAGACAGTCCCAAAAAAGACGGCTGCTAAACGAGGCCGAGGGCGCCCGCCCACTACCGGAAAATACGTAGGCTTAGCGAAAGCAAAAAAAGCTAACGCTCTGCTCCAGGAGTCTCTAAGGCAGCAGGCGGAAAATGAGTCTGCAGATGAGCTAACCCGGCATCAAATTCGTTCGCAGTCCGCTGCTTCGCAGCGATCTGATGCGTCGGACCTGCTCTTTGTTGAAGAGCAGGGAGAGACAGGAGCCAACAGACTCTATAAGTCGGTGCAGGATGCGTTGGCCAATATTCTCGAGGTCGCCACTAAATCCAGCCATCTCAAGGGTACAGATCAGAAGGTCCTCAAGTCCTCCGTGATGGGCATTCAGGAGTGCATAGATCATTCCCCGAGTTTGAACTTTTCCTCGGTGAGCTCGGAGCGGCCTTCCGGCGGATTCCTGCGTCTCTCTCGGTTATTGTGATGGGGGACTTCAACTCCAAGTCTGCTGCTTGGGGTTCCCGCATCACTGATCGTCGTGGCTCTGCAGTTGAGGCCTGGGCGGAGAGATACGGGCTAGTGTGTTCCAACCGAGGTTCAGCTTATACGTGCGTACGTCGACAGGGTGGGTCAGTGGTGGACTTAACGTTCACCACCCCTGCTTTAGCTATATGCGTCCGAGACTGGCGGGTCACGGACGCTGAGACCTTGTCGGACCATGTTTACATCAGGTTCGACTTGGTTCTGCCACGCGCTATAAATTCCTCTACACCGCCTTTGGTCAGCCCGTTTCCCAAGTGGTCACTGACCAAACTGGGCTACCCGCTCCACTGTTGGACTGGCGAACATAGATGAGGAGGCCGTCTCATTCCAGCGGTCCCTGCACAGGATATCCGATGCGGCAATGCCTCGAATCCGCCGTCGCCCACTTGATAGAAAAGCCGTTTATTGGTGGTCGGAGGAGATTGCCGGCCTCCGCGCTGCATGCAATAGCAAACGCCGAGAGCTGGCTCGTTACCGTCATCGGACTAGATTAGGTAATAGAAACTCCGAACTGGAGGCTCTGTTGCATGACCAGTATGCAGAGGCACGCAGGTCTATGAGGTCGACTATTTTCAGAGCCAAAACACAAGCGTGCCAAGAGCTCCTTGATAGCCTCAACAACGATACGTGGGGTCGTCCATATCGTGCAGCGCGCAACAAGTTGCGTGGGCAGGGCCCACCGGTTGCTGAAACTCTTTCTCCACAGCTACTTCGGAACGTTGTTGAAGCCCTATTTTCGGATAGATCTGAACACGTGCCTCCACCAATGACTCCGGAAAATGGCGAGTTGACGTATGATCCGCAGCCTCCGCCCCTAGAGATCTCCAACACAGAGTTCGACGCTGCGCTCCGTAAATTGCGAGGCAAACGGACTGCCCCGGGTCCAGACGGGGTCCATGGCACAGTCCT
Source organism: Schoenobius gigantellus (assembly GCA_963935595.1). Lineage (NCBI taxonomy): Eukaryota > Metazoa > Arthropoda > Insecta > Lepidoptera > Crambidae > Schoenobius > Schoenobius gigantellus. Next base: position 26,203,075 of record OZ012547.1, on the reverse strand, counting down.
GGCCCTCTCTTTGGTGGAGTTAGAGCCACGCCTTCGCAGGCTTTTTGACGCGTGCCTCTCCGCAGGTCGTTTCCCCCCGAATTTGGAAACAGGGCAGATTGGTGCTCCTCCGAAAGGCTGGTCGCCCGGCGGACTCGCCCTCCGCGTACCGGCCCATTGTCCTTTTGGATGAAATCGGTAAGCTGTTGGAGCGCATTGTCGCTGGCCGGATAGCAAGCCACTTATCGACGAATGGTCCGGATCTTGCGGATACACAATACGGGTTCCGGGAGGGCCGATCGACAATTGACGCAATCTTACGCGTTAAGTCCCTCTCCGATAACGCAACCACCCACGGTGAGGTTTTGCTGGCGGTGTCACTTAACATCGCCAATGCATTCAACACCCTGCCGTTTGAGTGCATCACCGAGGCGCTCCGATACCACGGAGTGCCCCTGTACCTAAGACGGCTTATCGCAGACTATCTGCAAGATCGGGCCGTTATTTGTCAGATGAGTGACAGTGGCCTCCTCGTAAGGCGAATGGTTTGTGGCGTTCCACAGGGGTCGGTTCTGGGCCCACTACTGTGCAACATCGGTTATGACTGGGCCCTCAGAGGGGTTTTGTTGCCTGGCGTAAACGTAACCTGTTACGCCGACGATACGTTGGTCACCACGCAGGCAGTTACATTCTCCGAGGCCGTCCGCTTGGCAAATGTTGGGAACATGCAAGTGGTCCGCCGCATTCAAAGGCTTGGGCTTCAGGTGGCTCTCGGTAAAACCGAGGCTATCCTTTTTCATGGTCCAAGGCGAGGACCGCCTGCGGATGCAGCTCTTGAATTGGATGGGTGTCGGGTACTTGTAGGTTCAACACTTAAGTACCTGGGCCTCGTGCTGGATTCGAGGTGGAAGTTTTCACCTCACTTTCGCCAGCTGGGCCCCAAACTTCTGAGGGCAACTGCCTCCGTTGGGCGCCTTTTGCCCAATCTCGGCGGACCGGGTGATACATGCCGCCGCCTATTTACGGGGGTGGTGCGGTCAATGGCCCTTTATGGTGCCCCTATATGGGTCAATGCCCTGTCGGCATGGCTCTGCTAAGACGTCCACAGCGGGTCATGGCCGTCAGGGTTATTCGAGGATATCGCACCGTTTCCCACGAAGCAGCGTGCGTGATGGCGGGCACCCCACCATGGGAGCTGGACGCCTCAGTTTTATACGAGGTGTACCAACAGAGTGCGGCCTTCCGTCAGGCAGAAGGCTTGAGACGAGTGCCGCCTGACATTGTAGAGCGCTGGCGTAAGTCTGCGCAATGTCGAGTTCGCCGGCGATGGCATGGGCACCTAGCAGAGCCGGTCTCCGGTCACAGAACCGTCGAGGCAATCCGGCCTGTCCTTAGACGCTGGACGGAGAGGCATCACGGGGTGCTGACCTTCCGACTCACGCAGATCTTGTCGGGGCACGGGTGCTTCGGTAAGTATCTGCACAATATTGCTCGAAGGGAGAGCACCCCGCGGTGCCACGAGTGCGGGGCAGACGAGGCCGACGCGCAGCACACGCTAGAATATTGCCCGGCATGGGCTGTTCAGCGGGCCGCCCTCGTCACCGATATCGGGGGTGACCTGTCTCTGCCGGCCGTCGTCGAGAACATAGTCAGCAGTGAGATATGTTGAAGGGCGTTTGCCTCCTTCTGCGAGAAAGTCCTTGCACAGAAGGAGGGCGCAGAACGGGTTCGCGAGGACGATCCTAATGCTGACCCGTCTCGCAGGCGGCGGCCGGGTAGGAGGAGGCGAACTTACGCCCTACACCAGCTGCCAGAGGGGTCGCGGTGACGGAGTGGGGTTCCCGTCACTCGTACTAATAACCCCCCATGCTGAGGGGGTGCCTGAAGGCGCTCCACAGACACTCCCTACTCTTGAGAGGAGCTCGATTTAGTCGGGCAGCATCGCTCTCGACACACAAAGCGATTGCGAGAAGTACCCTTTGTGTATCGAGAATGCGATTTGACGGAGCCCCCCAGTATTTTTAGTGGGTATGCCTTGATTAGCGGGGTGAGTCCCACATAACCGCAGCTGGGCCCCATTCCCACTGCGGTAGATATAAAATCTTTTTTAACTGGGTTAAAAAAAAAAGGTTTACGCAGTACTTGGATCGCCTCAATAATATTAAACTGTATTTCAAATAATAGTCGAAACCAATATGGGAAAAATAGGAGAGAAATTGATACTCACTTATCTTTTATGGACTTTGGTAGTCGGAATATTGTTAAAAGTTGAATATGATCTGAAAAAAAACAAAAAAAAATTCGCCCTATTCACTTATTTTTATATCACAGTGTTATTTACGTCTAACAAAAAACTACAATAATTTGAACGATTAAAGTAACGAATTGCCTCAAATTTTAACCGCAAATTTGATCCAGTTTTGATTAGTAGTTTAAACCTCAAAATAAAATTTGACAGTTAATTAAGTAAATGTAAGTCTTTACTAAAAATCTACACAACATTAATGTCAAATTATTGAACAATCGCAATAAACTTACAAAGTTGATGAGAGATTTCTGCTTACAGATTTAACTGGATCGCATGCTTGTGCGTTATTACATTCTGCAGCAACTCTAAAATACAAAATTACTATAAATAATTAAGAAATACCAAAGAAATAAACAAAATTCTTTTACTTTTCTCTCCAATTATATAACCCAATAAATAAAGTATCATAAAGAATTTGTGGTATGGGTACACATAAATAAATAAATATAAATAAAGCAAAAATAAATATAAATAAACATACATGATTTGAGGATATACATAATATTCATGTTCATCACAAAAAATCTGCCTCGACCGGAATCGAATCCGGGGCCTTTGGCGCCTTAGACTACGTTCTGACCACAGCGCTAGACAGTCGTCACTAAATATGTGAAGTATGGATATGTATGGATACGATAATTTCGCGTCAAAATGTTAGTACTATAAAAAGTATAACTTCAGATACTGTCACCAGCGTCCAACACGCGAGTAGTCAAAAGCATCGATTTGTTTTGCATACACTACCCGCGCCGACGTTGTACCGCTTGTACTTTGTACTCGTATTATGTTATGATATGAGCAATGAGCGTCGGTGGCGTTGTGGACTCGGCACTTGCCTTCCAATCGGGAGGTCTGGGTTCGAGACCGCCATGTACCACTGTTTTTTTTCGTGTCGAAATTCATATGTACATATTTTGTCTGACGCTCCTACGGTGAAGGAAAACATCGTGAGGCAACCTAGATACATCTGCGAAGAAATTGAAAGGTGTATGTGAAGTCGACCAATCCGCAATGGGCCAGCGTGGTTGACTAAGGCCTAATCACCCTAACATAGGTACATAGGGTAGGCTCGAGCCCCTCGGTGGGGACGTATATGAGCTGTGATGATGATGTTATGATAAATATGACCACTAAAGTCGACGGCAAGAGTCAATATTGTAAGGTGAAACTACCTACTTACAAAAAGATATGAGGCAAACAATAAAAGTAAAGTAATAGGTACCTTTCGTTTCCGTTTTTCTTATTGTAATGTAATGTTGTTAGTTAATGTTGTTGTGTATAATAATAAATAAAAATAATATAAAATAGGTACCTTCTACAATAAGCCATACATTGAGTTTTTGACTTCTTAAGTACTCTTTTAGACAATTTTCTTTTATTTCTTTTATTTGCCATGATTTTATCGATGTATTTTCTCGGGTGGGGGAGCACGGAAACACAGTTTACTCGTCTCAACGGAGCGATCAAGACTGATTGTTGAAACAAAACATGCCTGTTACCTCTGGTCAGGTGCGACAGACGATAGCGTTCTGCGCGGAATAAGAACGCTGTAAGCGCCGAATTAGTTTTATTTTAATTACTCGTAAAATAAACATTATTTTTGAAAATCGCTAGTACGGTTCCTGGGTAATATAGTTTTATATTATATATTAAAATATTGACGCAGTTATATGCATCTCATTGAAAAACAATCGATTTTGCTTGAAAATTAGACGTAACTTCGCGATTTTTTTCTATCGATGAAATATGATGATTTTATGTTTTCACTCAATCCGTTCACTTACAAATATAGTTAAATATCTATTTTTAAAAAATGGGGTAGTTCGTTATTCAATTTCAAGTGTAAATATCAAATCTACGATTAGCAATTTAGCTTTATACCCCCTCTTAAAGTTGCCAATTTTTGAATGATTCGTACACCTTAAGATATTGTTCACGCACTTTTCTGGTAAAAAAACTAAAATCAGCATTGGAAACTTGTTTTCTCAATTATTTTGGAATTAGACAACTATCTTCATTCGAATCGACCTTATGCTGAAAAAAGTTTGTTTCCCGCTAAATTATATTTTATAAGTTTATTTTTTTTTAGATGCGATTGCGTTCGGAAATTGCACTGGTTGACATTTTTATTAAAACCAAACATGATATTTTTAAATAAGTGATAGAATGTTTACTAATATTTATTTTGGACATACTTACTTAACCATTTAAAAATAGCAAATGTACAATTCTAAAACTTAAATGTCAATAAATAAAAACAAAATTTTATTCTTGTGAGTTAAAGAGTTTCTGAACGGACTATTTGCTTTTTCTGCGCCGAGTAATTCAAAAAGGTGGTGTTCGAAATTCAAATCACTTTTACTCACGCTCGCAGCAAAAATCGATGTTGCTGCGAGTTTTGAGGCAGCAAAAGCACCCTTTTCGTGCTGAAGAGGTGAAAAATATATTTTTCACTTCTCATGCTCTGAAAGTGCTTATTTGTGCAGGATAATGGCTGCACAAAGTCGAATTTTGTGAACAAGTGCATTAACGTATCTACTCCTACATAAATGTATCTTTAAGGCAAAGAAAATGAGCCATATAGCCAAACACAATAAGAAGTTCATAGATAGAATTTGTTATTTTATTATATTTACTTTAATTTATTTGCCTTATGTGTTTTTTAAGACATAAAACAATTTCCTTCAGTATTCAAAACTGTACTAATTTTACATTGAATTATAATTATAGAAATGTTATGCTAGACTACTATTTTAATTCCTCGCAATCGAAGTGAAAAGCAGAGTTTATAATTCGTCCACAAAACCATTTTGTGCACTTGTTGTAAAATCTACTATTGTACGGTAATCTGGATTACTGAAAATATATTTGTAATATTATCATTGAATTTCTACAATGCAATGTCTCGACAGAAAAGCTTATTTTATATTATCCTCTCAAAAATAAAGTTGATTCAACTGCGACGACACTTCCTAAAGGTTCTTTACATGTAAGTTTTATGTTTTTTTAATTTTCCACAGAGTTAAGATAATTCTCTTGAATATGCTACCATATACGACCATATTATATACACCCATCTTAGGTATAAATGGTACTTGCAGTACCTACTGGGAAAGGCAGCGGCCAGCAATTTCTTATCTGACGTGCTGGAGTGGTCGGAAATGTAATTTGACAATGGAACGAACGATTAAAAGGCCAGTACATAAACTACTAAAGTGGCATCTTACTTAAGTTTTATTAACCGACTTCAAAAAAGGAGGAGGTTCTCAATTCGATGCGTATGTTTTTTTTTGTGTGTGTGTTACACGATTACGCCGCCAATTGTGGGCCGATTTTTAAAATTCTTTTCATCAGTGACAAATTTTAAGACTTTCTAGGAGATCATCGTTTGGCACCGACTTCAATATAGAAGTGTGATGTTGTCTGTACCTATTCTTATATTATTTTTAACTTTTCAGTGTTTTTGAAGTCGGTTTTTATTTTTTGTAAAATATTTTTTATTAGTCAAGAAACGATTGAGTTTAGAACGTGTCATTACAACTTCAACGTTCAAATACAACTATGGCAAAATAATAAAAATTATAGAAAGTATTTATTTAGAATAGCTACATATTGAGAAACACGTGGAATGACCAGTTGACCTATGAACTATAGCTATCGGTTCACTCAATCACACACATATTAAGCCAAAGCCCCGGCGCATATGGCCACCGTCTTGAGAGGCTTAGTAGTGCCAATGAATCAATTTGAATCAATAGCCCTGGGGCTTATTCTGCAGATATTGCACAGTTAACTGCTACAGTTATTGTAACCAACAATAACTGTCTAAAAAAGCGGTGCTATTTTTTTTTATTCTTAATTAAAGCCATACATGTTAAAAAGCGGTGCTATTATATCGCTTACAAATTAAAACATTTGTCATTATTGATTTATTAAGAAATTGTAGTACGAATAAACAACACCAGGAAATGCGTATAAAAGCTACAAAAGCAGTTTTGTTGAAACGCTATCAAGACACGATAACGACCTTAACATTAGCGGAATTGGGCCCCTGGCCTCGTACTAATCAGTTGCGTAGTGAGATTGCACGAGGAGAATTAGTAAGACAATACTCGCGCGGTAGCTAAAACCAGAGAATTTAAATCTCTGGCTAAAACATCTAAATAAAATTAAAACGAAAGCGAATATAAAAAACTCAAAACAGTCACAATCTTCAATGTTGTTCACTTTTTAAATGCATGATTTGATTCGGAACGATTTGGATTCAAGCTTAAAGTTATTATTCTAATGTTTTAAGCTTGAAATTCGAGGCATATGTTTGGGTGACTTAAGAAGTCGAAAGAATTTGTCCGGAAAAATAATAGAAGCCATATACAAATATAAACAATTAAAAAGTAGTTCTGTTTAAGGATATTAAGAATATAAATTCTGACATTGCTTAAACTGAATTCAACATAAACCCTAACTTAACTATTCCATTGCATAGATTTGCATCACTTAATCTAGCGGTATAAAAAGCACCCTTCTTACCTACACAGCTCTAAAGCTCTCTGCGACTATTAAACACGAGTTACTATAAAAATGAACGCAATAGCAAAGACAATACCGCCTATATTACAATGCAGTTACCTTGGACTGCCATGTCTGTCTATAATAAGAATAACCGCTACACGGGACGCTTCTGAGAAGCGGGGAGCATGGACGGGTTAGTCGAGACTCATTCCGAAGCTATGGGCAGCTTCGGAATGAGTCTCGACTAACCCGTCCATGCTCCCCGCTTCTCAGAAGCGTCCCGTGTAGCGGTTATTCTTATTATAGATTTAGATACGCTTAATACCAAATTCTTGTTTTGATATCGTCCATCTTTAATCATCCGATTTCGTAGTGTATTAAAAAGTGAATGTGATTGTCGGTTCCATTCATAATTTCATTCATTTTCTGTAACAGTGTTAGCAATCATTTATAGAGGTTATGTTGACAAAGGGCGCTTGGACTCGCGTAAGTATTTACATTACCTGCAATGCCTTTATTATAGTTTGTATATTATTATAATCTAATATATAATGTTCAATTTTCTGATAATTCAATAACCCCAAACTGCTTTACAAATACTGCAGTCTCGTTGTTATGAGATGTATAACAAACATACACGTGTCATCTTATTTAAATTGATACAAAATCTATATTTCTTTTAAGTTCTTTAACCTGACAGTTTATGACTTGCAATAATGTTCAAATTTGGCTTAGATTGATTCACCAGGAGGTATTTTTATTGCTGTCAGGTCATTTTGACCGACATAAATCCAGTTATCAGTATGATTGATTGACTCATTAAAAAAACGTGTGAATTAGCCGTGACGTCAATTAGTATTGTTTTCATCGTTCGATAAAAAGTAATAAATTAAAATGTGTAGTTAAATTAAAAGATAATTTTAAACGTTAAACTATTAAAGGTTAGACAATTATTGATAATGACTTATAAATTGATGTTCATAATTTGATCCTTCGTGAATTGAGCCTGTCACGTGTCGTATACTGATTTGTACTTTTGTGATCAAATTATTAGATTTCACGTTTTAGGAGCGCATTTGAATTAATTATTAGCTTTTGCTCTCGCCGTTTGAATTTATTTTAAGCTTGTAACTGATTCACCACCACACAATAGAAATTATTTCAATGAACACATAAATACAATATAATGTCATTCTACGTCACGCTAGCTCGCATTATGTCGTGCATCCTCAGTTGCGATAATTACAATGTTTAATCAATTCAGTTGCAGACATGGATAGGCAGATAGCGTCCTTATTACCTGCGGACTTAGGTGTCTGCCATATCTTTACACAATGGCCAGTGCAACGAGATTTGATTAATAAAAGTTGCAATAATACCACACATACTTCGTTTCGTAACTCTTATGTGAGCTTTAATAAGAAAAGATTTAAAAACCGTTCAATGCGCTATGGAATATCTTGTAGGCGAGTTTGATTAATATAACTGAAATAAAGAAACTTTGATTGAATAAAAAATATTTTACAAAAAATAAAAACCGACTTCAAAAACACTGAAAAGTTAAAAATAACATAAGAATAGGTACAAACAACATGACACTTCTAAATTGAAGTCGGTGCCAAACGATGATCTCCTAGAAAGTCTTAAAATTTGGCACCGACTTCAATTTAGAAGTGTCATGTTGTTTGTACCTATTCTTATGTTATTTTTAACTTTTCAGTGTTTTTGAAGTCGGTTTTTATTTTTGTAAAATATTTCTTATTTTTAACTTTTTATCAGATCCTAACTTTGGTAACCATGGTACCACCCTTCTATCGAATTAAAAAATAACTTTGAAAATTGCTTCACAATTGTCGGCGTAATCGCGTAACATACACAAAAAAACATACGCATCGAATTGAGGACCTCCTCCTTTTTTTAAGTCGGTTAAAAAGAAGAAAGTCCTGTATGTTTTCTTGTTTTCTAAGAACACTCTAAAGGTCATTGATAATATCGTAGAATTACTTCTAAGTTTCACCCACATCAAGGTGTTTCGATCCTTAAACGAAATACTTTGCGGAATATTTCGTAAAAAAAATAAAAACGAACTTCAAAAACACCAAAACATTATAAATTATATAGGAACACATACAATATCACAGTTTTATATTGACATCGGTGCCAAATTTTAACTAACCATATTAAACATATTTTTTAAGACTCTACAGGTGATCATTACTTGGCACCGACTTCAATATAAAACTGTGATGTTGCATGTATTCTTATATTATTAATAACTGTTTGGTGTTTTTGAAGTCTGTTTTATTTTATGTAAAAACAATTTATTGCAATCAGTTTAGTAAATTTTATACATGCGTATTAGAATTTGAGCCAAGGTAAACACAAGAATAACTTTAAACGTTTTTCGCTCTAAACAGTATTGATAGAATTATTCTCGAACTCCCAAGCTACTAGAAACCGTCCATCATCAACTCAGTAATATGATATGATGACTACCAGATGCAAACACCTGCATATCTTCAGACAAAACGCGACACACGTTGGACGTGACTATGAAATTTAAGGGTTCTCTCGATTTTCCTGGAATCTCAACATCAGATAATGACTTGGTGACAATGAGACCACCTACGGAGTATACTCTTTCGTCTACAAAAAAAATGAAAATCAGCCTACAAAGGGCCGAGTAATCGGCAAAGTTACATAAAAAAAATAGACACAGTAGGTAGAACATAGAACCACCTTCTTTTTTGACGTTAGTTAAAAATATAGAGTGTTAGCTATTATGTAATCGTGTAAGTACTTATGTAATAAATAAATATTTCATATACTTTATGAAATGAGTGAATTGAAATATTTTTTTAAATATTGATCTGAGAAGTCATATTAATTACGCTGCAATAAAAAATGTTTCAAAAACACTAATCAATATTTTATCTTTATCATCTCAACGAAAATCAACCACCTGCTGGGTATAGTTCGCCTACCAGAATGGTGAGCTTGGACGATTGCACGCCATTCTCGTCCAGTCCTTATTAGTGATAAAAAATAAATACCCGAAAAAAATTTAAACAGAAATAAAGCTAAAAAATTTTAACTCGTTAAAATTCATTAATTTGTACCTCTACCTAATATTCGTGAAAATATATATTTTGTGCTATAATTTTGTACTCATTATAAATACATTAACTATAATATAGAACGGAAGTACATTTAACGAATACAAACGTTCTAGGTCACTGTCCTAATTTCCCGATAAATGTCAAGTTCACTTTCGTAGTCACATATTACGAGCAACGATAACTTTCTTGAAAGCTCTAGTTGCGGGCACAAGAGAAGGCATTACCGGCTCATTGTGGGAGTCCATGTCAGTAAAAGCGGGTCAGGTCGCCGGCCAGAGTACCGAGGGAAAGCCACAGAGCCGCGGCTAAGCACAAGTTTCTTTTTGCAATATCGTACGTTCGCATGCGCGGAGCGCGCTACGTCAGGTCAGTGTTGCGAGGGACCTACGTTCACTTCGGACGCGCGATTTGCGCTGTGTGTGCTGTGGCTTTGTCCTGTGTTGTGTGGTGGCCGAGTGGACCATGAGCGGCACCGGCGTAGCCTCCCGGACTACTGACCCGGTGTCCTTGCCTGCCGAGCTCCCCGTCAGACTATACATGAGGGCGCTGAGACAGTACCAGAAGCTCCTCGACCTCAAGCGTCTGGCTTCCAAAGATAAAGTAAGCGCGGATATCCTTGGTACTCAGCTATTTAAACGCACAACTTGGTTGCTTTACGTGCTATGCACAATTAGCAATTAAAGAGATACGTAGTTCAACGACCTTCACGTACCGTCTTCCTTAGCTTTAAGCTCGATAAACAATGATTACGCACAACACTTGAATATACACTAGGAACTCCTGTAGATAAATGTATTACTTACGTTTATTGCGAGCGATTAGGGCAGACTATTTGTATAATTGAGGTGATGCGGTGAATAAATATTTATCCCGTCGAAGATATTGACTCGTTTATATTCAAGTGTATGCGACATCGCAGCGGATTATGCGGACGTAACTTTTTTATGTAAAGACTTGGAAATTTTGCAGCGTATGCAAGATCTGATCAAATTAATCTTACGTAGTACATATTACCTCAATGATTGTTTATGATTTTTCAGTTTTATCTCATTCTTAGCGCAGCGTATTATTAAAAATGTAGCGCTAGTGTGGGGAGGTATAATAGTCTACATAATACATTATGTACTAATTAGGTTGAATTCTAAGCAGTAAATTTAGTTCGTATTTTTTTCTATGAAATATTAATGAGTTTAGTCATTATTACTCTTAGCAATCATAATTAATTTAATCATAATACTAATTAGTTAAACATTTTAAATAATCCTTTACATTTTATAATTGTTTGATGCAAATGGGTTTGAAACTGTATTGAAAATAAGAATTGTATTGTAAGTTCTTAATAATTATTATAATTGTGATTTCATGTTAGAAATATACTTGTTAATGCTAGCTTAAAATATAAAAAAACTCATTTAAAATTATAACAAAAACGAGAATTGTATTGAAAACGTAGGTATCATTCAATCCATATATTAACGTAGTGGATATAAAAATAACCCAAATTAAAAGGTTTCCCATTGCTGTTTTGGCTGGTGGTGAACTCGTAGGCTTTTGTGACGCTCGTAGCTGCCAGTAACACTGACTTAATAAAATTAATATTTAGGCAAAATAATATGACAGTTTAAAAGAGTTTTTTATAAGTCATATTTGAATAAAGATAGTAACGTTTACGTAGTAACTATTATCTAATCTGTGGTAACGTTGACATATTCCCGATTTAACTGGTATGATAGTCAGTTCCTCTGTTGAGGAAAACAGGTGGACCTTACTTCAATCTTCAGCTTAATCTTCACTTATTGTCTGAAGAGATAAATGGTGAAAGGTTCTCTGTCATAATTAAATGATGTGTAGTTTGTAAATCGTATAATTATACCAATTTTAAATTGCCAGCAATCTCGTGTTATCTTATCACCGGTTACAGGACGCTCCTTTTTTGTTTGCGCGTGTTAAATATTGACAGATATCTGTTAGCGGCGGTATTTGGTCAACAGATTTGGAACAGGACTTCGTTGTTGTAAATCAGGCTTACAAAGCTCACCTAGTTAAAGAGGAAAAAACATCAAAGGCAGAATAACATAAAACATAAAATATGTGAACTTTTTAATTGTACATGTATTTATTTAGAAAGCAGACATATCAAGCACTGAATATCAAGCTGTAATATATAATAATAATACGTTTTACTATACTTTTATCCAGGTTATTAACGTCGAAACTATTCTTATCATTTCACAAAATTTGTATTTGTAACACGATCATAGTATTATTAATTATTCGGTTCATCACACAAACTCTAACAAAAATCAGTACGAAACTAATTATCCGGGATGAAATTATACATTCGAATAGGATTTAATAATACAGTTAGAGGAAAACGCAAGTGAACCAGTATTTACGCAATTTACCGGGATATCAATATGCAATATTAGGTCATATTTCATAAAAAATCAATTGACGTCAATACAATGAGCTTTAGCTTTTCTAGTATCTTAATCTATTAAAATTTATATATCAAAAGTTATAAATTTATTAAGTGGCAGTCACATTAGAATAGGCTAGATGACTAAAAAAAATTTTTTGCTTTAATAGAAGCTCATTCATATTATAAACAGAAAGAACAAATCGGTTTTCGAATAACTATAAAAACAACCAAGATATAAGGTATTCAAGATTTTTCTCCATCTCTTTCTAGCAAAACGGCAATTTACAAGGATTTTATATGGCCGCACTCAACAATGACGTCACGGTTGATGTCGGATCTCTCTCTCTAATCGCCTTCAAAATAACAACTTAAAATGCTTGTATCTAATGTATTTCTAAGCCGATTTTAATTCTGATTTCAGAGGACTGCATCTTTTTCCACGGTATTTTAATATTTAATGACGAGACGTAAAAATTTAAATTTAGTCATCATCCCAATTCTTTGGCCTTATAAATCACAAATTGAATCAATTCTAATATTACGAGCATAAATAGAAAAGATTTGTATGTTTGTTTCTTAAGCATTATAACATTTACCTCACATACTTTTGACTAACATGTGTAACGGTTAAGAGAAAATAATAACCGACTAGTTATTCAAGAGTTCTCACGACTTAATACAATAATTATTGCCTATTGACTGCACGAACGTTAATACGTGTACGTTTTATTATTGGAAAGACAGTTTTATGCCTGTTATGCGTGAACTCTAGTCTTGCAAACGTTTAATCGGTTTGTTGTATATAAGTACTATCAACAACATTCTATAGCTTAGCTTTAACTATATTTTTTACGTGTAGGTTGTTAATTGAAATTAACATTTTTCCTAAAGAATATAGGCGACGTGAAGTAACATTACCTAACTTATGCACAAATATTGGTAACCTGTAATTCCACCTACTATTAAGTTCTGCTACCCTATTTTATTTGTACCTATGCATTCACAGTGAATTTTATTTGCAGTGGAGGTAAATTTTTTTTAATGCGGATTAGTATACCTTTCTCACTACACTATTTTGTTGGTGGTATGTTTTTATACCCACCTTACCACCAAGGATACTAGTGTTTTTTTATACAACGAACTTTGCAAACAAGCAGGCTGCCCACCTGATGCAGTCACCTATAGTACATGTGCTTGCTATAAGACTTGCAAATTTATAACTCCTATACTACAAGGACGCAATGCACGTTACCAAATTGTGATATGAGACGTCAAGGCACAAAAAAGAAGTATGGTAGGCTTACATTTTTTCACACATAAATTAATTCATGTTGAAAGTGCCAAATTAAATAATAAATCACTCTTTGTAAATACATTTTTCTTCTCCATTTTTTATAAATCATAAATAAAGCTCGTTTCGGTCTAATTAAAACAAAACATGTCCCAAAACAGCCGTGAATGGATTATGCCAAGTTCGTGTAACCCATTCATTCTTCTGGCTTCCGTTCAACACAACACAAGGTGGCATTTCCGAATCTTGTCTTCGGTCCAAGGTCCGTCTCATGAACGGGCAAAGACACCGAGCGACCGGTATCGTTAGAGCATGATCCTATATTTATTAATCGATATAAATATCGACACATATGTCGAGTTGAATGTCGATCATCGGTCGAGTGGCGCCTTTCCGCGTTTCTGCCACTTCCTGCAGTTCTCCCCGCCACTAACCTCACTTGGATTGGATTAGACACTTCCGCACACAACGGTTTAGATGCGTAAATGTTCTTATGTTGTCTTACATGTATTTTAATTGTATTGCAATGAGTAAGAATTACATGTTTCATTATAGAATGCCCTGGAAAACAGAGGTCACAGATATACACATCATTGACAGTTATAATAGAAAGCGATTAAACTTATAAGGCTCTGTACCGAAGATGAGTGATTGCAATCAGGTCATAATTTTCAGTTTATTTTATCCTAATCACAAAATTATTGATGAAAAATTCGAACACTTACTTACCTCAAAAAGTGGGATGCCATTTTAACGGCACCGTAATGCGATTAGCAAAAAGTATAACACAAATATCGAGGTATCTAATATTTCACATGTTTCATATATTTGCAGTGAGTGTGGAACTTTTGACTATTATAGACTTAAATCTGTCTGATGGTTAACAAAAAAGTTAAAATTACGAACATATTTTTAATACTCAATCTCTTTCAACAAATGTTAACCCTGCCCTTCATTTTAGCTCAATACTGTGTTAAGAAAAGCAATGTCCTCCCAATTTTACATTTCAATAGCCTTTCGGCAATTTGTAAGTAGGACACATTTATTGGAATTACGAGTACTTTCATTTATTGAAAAAACAGAAAAGTTATGTTTTAAATGTGTTAAAAAGAAATTCCTACGCCTCATCACGCCACATGCGTAAAAATTTCAAGTCAATAAAAAACTGTTATGTGAGTCACGATATTGATATTTTACGTCAATAAAGAAACAACTAAAAGTAATTTTTTGTAGTGCACACATCATTCTACAATTTGGTACCGCACATCCACAATTGTTTAAACACATCGTATAATATGCAACAAACGGCTCTCGTGTGAAACCATTGTTCTTATGTATTTGTGTTTGCTCGAATACTATCGCATAATTTTTGACAAGTGTCTTACTTTCGCATAATGTTAGAATTTTTGGTTCTAGTTGTTTGTCCCATTATTTTTATTAAAATGAAAAAGAATAACTGTAAAATCAAATCCTTTTTTTTTTGATTCGTTACATTTTTAGATCAATATCGGATAGTGCGTTTTCAACTGGAGGAAACGTTTTCTGTTAGTTAATAAAAAGTAACATGTTAGAAAAGCTTTAGTTTATTTACTATCATATTATAAGTCACTGACTGTGGGCGTAACCACTCTTAAATAATTTCTGTGATTCATGGTAACCTGACTTCCCGCATGTGTCATAACTGTCTCAATTATTTGAACAATTAATTGACCAGGGCGGCGACAAACTTGTTAATTTTCCACAGCACAATGTCAAGGGCTGCGTGAAAAATAAGTTGCTATTTCAGCTTACTTGTGTTGTTATTAAAATAACAGGTGTAGATAGACGCGTCTCGGCTGCTCATCTCTGAAACATAAAACTTGTTAACATGTATGCTATATAACTATAGTAATTTATTCAAATATGTATTATAAATAACTTAGGACTTATTATGGTAAAAATTAAATTCGTACCTACTACTCCTATTCTACATATCACATTTTTAATTGATATTATTTGATAATTAAAATGCGAAATTTTATATGTATGTATGAGTAAATGTTGGATTTTTCGAACGAATTTGGATGAAATTAAATTCACATACATTTTTAACCGGCCTCGTTATAATGAAACTTTCAATGTATCGCGATTGCTTTCGATTTTGACAGTCAATGTGTCTCCTATCGCTATCATATAAAACTACTGTGCACGGCTGTGCCAACCTTTTATTTATTATTTATTTAGTATATATTATTTATTTAAATCTTTATTGCACGTTAAAAACATAGTACGTACAAATGGCGGACTTAATGCCATATGCCACTATCTACCAGTCAACCATTGGGTTTGACAGAGAATTATTAGTGGCGGTGCTCATCGTAGCTACGAAAAAATATGAAGATAAAGTTCCAAAAAATATATATTTCATATATAATATAAACTAATATATACTTAGTACATGATGCTATTAAATTAAGTAAAGATTAATTCTAAAATATATAAACAAGTTTATTTTTTAATTACCAAAAAAAAATTGTGTGCTTGTTCAGACAAACAAACTGAACAACTTTCACTATGGGACCAACTTTGAAATCGCAAAAAATAAACAATGTTATTTACAAATGTTCTACATTTTCTGAACCTAGATGTATGGAACTGAACAGGTCGTTATAAAATACAAAAGGTTTGAATTTGAACCTGTCTTATCAACCGACGGCCGAGGTACGGGTATCCGGAGGTATTTGTAGGAATTTATCAAAATATACCATAACGTCCTCTGAATAAGCAATAAATCCAATTTATCACATATCATGAATGTTTCAATCAACAAACAATGACACACAAACCACGCAAAAAACACTTTTAACAAAAACAAAGAAAAATCGCTTTGAGGTTATGGGTAAGATAGGTCCTGAGGTAACTTGGTTTTGAAAGTTCTTAGGAAATAATGAATAAAGGTAGAACTTACGAGTAAAATACGGATTTCCTTAAAATCCACTAATTTGAGGAATTTTCTTGTAATACGGGTGGTATGTTGAAACTTTCCTGGCAATGTCCGTTTTTGCGAAAATATTAGGTATTTTTTTGGACTTCATGTTACAACATTTAAAATTTAAATATTGTAATTCATTGTAAACTTACATTTTATTAATATTTTATGTTTCAGATTTTACATTGATCACTGAACAATATTGTATTTTTACAGTGCAAACGCTTTTGATGCTCGTAATAACGATATAATTAATTTGATTATTTCATTTAATAAGAATAACTATATCAATTAATAAACATTGTGAATTACGCATAATTTAGATAATTCGGCACCCACGCGGAGTGTGATCAGATAATATTTTCATAACCAAAGTTGCTTTTTGTATACAAAAAGATAGGACTGAATACTGCTGACGGGGTCACATTGTCACTCAACAATTAGATTGCGATCGATTTAATCTGTCTTCAATGTTTTGGCTCTGTTGAATGATATGATACGTAGTTATACCAGGCCCCCGTCACTCGCGCAATGCAGCGTTATAAATACCTACCGCTAAGTAGCGCGCCGGCGCGCCGACCGGCAGAGGGCCGCCGCCACCCGCCGCGCCGCACGCGAGGCTTTTATTATTATTATCAAATCTTGTAACTTGTTTTTTTTCTCATAAATTTGTTTTTTATTATTTTGTTTTTTTTTGTTTATTATATTAATTTGGTTTTAATTTCGTTTTGCTTTTTATCAATTATTTTTTTACTTATAATTTTCTTTTCAGAAACGGGACTTTGAACTTGACTTTACCACGAACGGGATTTTGATACTTACCTAAATCGAATATTTTTCCGAAAATTTTATTTTTCAAAAATTTTTATTCTATTTTAGCAAAACTGAATAACCGTGAGTTCAAACATGAAAAAAAACATCGGTCATGTATTTTTCATAATAATTCGTAATTTTTGTAATCATTTGTAATTTGACAAATGAATAAAATCAATGAAAAAAAAAATCGCCTCGGGCGGGATTGGTAATTTTTTAATAATTTGTATTTTTTATAATTTTTAAATGTATTAATGACGATAAAATAATATTCTATTCTCTTATTTTTTGACATGTACTATTTTAAATTTTTAAATATTTGCGCACTGCCAATTTAGAAGTAGATTATGAGGAATAATGTGTATAATTTAACACCAATCATGTATTTTACCATATTCTTGCAAATAAAGTACTATTATTATTATCATTTTATAAAATTAAAGCACATTTGAGTCAGGGGCTTTCCTCGCAATCACTTTATTTCATTCATCCTACGTATACCATTTTGTGTATGTTCTTTGTACAACCATAAGAATAACTAATAATACTCGTATTATTAGTTATTCTTATGGTACAACCCTTAAGTTTTCGTTCGATGACGCAATCACGTGGTGTACGCGGGAATCCCGACTCTCTGCGCGCGTTCATAGAGACCTTTTCTTCTTGCAGCGGCTTTTGTCTGTTGGTTTTGGCTATTATTATTACAGCGATTCGAGCGTTTCTATGGGAGTGATGTATCTGTTACGTAGTAACTATTATCTAATCTGTGGTTATACTATCATGCACATCGATTGAAATGCGAGACTGTTGATTACCTACGAATATTTAACACAACTCGTTGGGTGACGACACGAACAAGTTTTATCTTACAATAATAATACACTTTTTCAATATTCAATATATTAATACGAATTTTTGCACCTCACTGTGTGGAGTTCATATGTAGGTCATCATCGGAAAAAAGTTTAATATGTATATAAACGCAAGATATAAAATAATGTTGGGGATGAAATGAAGAGTAAAGAAATAGACCTATTCTAATTTTCAACTGTAGAGTCAACTTTTAGTATCTCTTCTGCTTTTGGGGCACATAGAAGGACTTATTATCTTATTGTTCCATATCAAAGAAGATCCGGATATTTTGATTAGGTAATTATAGATTTTGGTATTTGTTTGAAATTATTGTATGCCCGTAAAGTCTTGTGAATGTTGAATATCATTTTTGAGTTTCAATTTGTGTCAAATTTCATCCAAATCTTTTTAAGGCTTTTTTATATGATTGCGTATGTAATAGAAAATAGACATCTCAATCTAAACATAAAAAATCACATTTCCATTATGAATATATTTGAAACGGTATTTATTCATTTAACTAAATTGTGGATACAAAGTTTAATTAATTCAGCAAAGGCACAGTTTCCTATCGCGGCAAATGTGGTACAGGATGTGACGTTAATGCAGCAGATACAATACTCGGTATCTTTCACGCCAACATTGTTATTTCTACAAAACCATATGTTAATAACCAATGTTAGCGACGTGCTATGAATATACAGATGATTTATTGTTGTTTTGTACTTTTGTGCCGTGTAGAATTTCCCGATTATAACGAACTGTTTGACATTAATGTTAAATGTCTACTTTTGTGCTTTTCAATATTTTATGCGTAAAACGTTGTTAAGGTTGAGTTATATCACAATGCTGTTGCATGGATTTGACAAATGATATTGTAAGAATGTCTCTAGACAATGTAAACAGCAACTGTGTTGTATTTTAGGGTGATTTTCATAGTACCTACTTACTTTAATTATGATTAACGCTAAGGTCGAATTTCACCAACATTTAACAGGCGGTTATAGTTAACAAACCACCGTTTTTTGACACTTATTGTATGAGTGAAATGTCAAAAACTTGTTTGTTAGTTAACTAACCACCTGTTAAAATATTGGTGAAATTGGACCTAAACGTCTTAAAACAATCGTTTTTCCTTTGTCATTATTTGAGATGAAAAGCAACAGAACTATGTGTTAAATGCGTTTACCGTGAATCGTTTTTAGCAGGGACTGTTTACCGGTATGAATACGAGTATAACATTTATCTGTATGACGTCATTTAAATAAATTTCGGTAGTAGTTTATTTCAGTACAGAAATTATTTTTCTGTACTTATTTTTTTTTGTACTTTAATCATAATTGTACAGATATCATTTAACTCTTATTATTTAAAATACTGAAATAAAATCAAACCATAATGGGTGGGACGAGGGCGGTCCTTTACGTTAGTTCATCTTCACGCGTCTTCGTGCCTTTCACAATTTGTGTGGTTAATGACACGTATTTATTGCTTTATTGGTTTGTATATACCGACGAGTACATAAAATTGCAATACAATTATATTTTTAAAATGCAGGAAGATAAACACCAGCGGTTAAAGGAGTGCATACGTCACGATTTTAATTGTTTAGGACAATGACGAGATATTTAGGAAAATGATAATGCTCATGAGTCTAGTTTTATACTTATAGAATACGCAGCTAAATGAAAATAAAAAGAATTTAGTATCTAGGTAATAATTTTATTTGGTTTAAAGTATCACAATGACCGTCAAAATATTAATATAAGTCGAACTTTTTAGACTTTTATAAACCTAATTGCTTTATTCAGATCTTAATAAAAGTTAATCGTGGTAGGATTGTCGTGTAGGATTGAATTTTTGTTATACATTAACAAATGTATAACAAAAAACCAGTTTACCTTGATTCTAAATAATATATATTATTATTATCATTTTATATTGAGATCTTATACAAATCATCCGAACCAAAAAAACTAAACGTAGTCATTTCTTTCATTTCCATAATTAGAAAACTTACTAATTTTTTACTCAATATGATCCTCGTTTATAAAAGAATATGCAGTCATAACAACTGTGATATGATATGATCAAAATAATGGTAAACATAAGTACCGTTTTTGTGTATAGGTATATGTTATTTTTTGTAATATATTTTATCTTGTCTGCACATTCTACGCTGTTCGCATATTGCAAATAAAAATTATTTGTTATCTAAATATCCGATGCTTTCTTACTTTTTTAACCTTCTAAGTTTTTAATTGGTTTCTCTTATCAGAGCACATGTATTTGATTGTGAACTTAATGAGCCTACATTTTGATTCTGTAAATTTATCACTCTGTTAGGAAATTAAGTACCTAGATTTTGTAGTAGCTTTTTTTTTGCTTGTGTCATTTTTTTTTCCTATTAACAGTTGTATTCTTCTTTGTATCTTTATATTGAATAGCTGCACTTTTTACTTTTAAATGATCCTTCTTTATTAACTAGGTTGCTATCCTAAGAATTACCCGCACCTTGCTCACTAGCAACTGCTTTTACTTTAACTGCTTTGAATGTTGATTGTTTTCCTTTTTTCGTTGTATGTTCCCCTAATAGAAAATTATCACTATTATACTTTGTTAACTACATATAACACTTAATCTTATCCCACGCTAAGCGGGGTTAGTACGCTATATTTTTTTCTCCCACTAACTTCTGTTATTCGTCATACTTACATTTACTCCTTTTACTTCATATCATTCCATCCATTTCTTCACGCATTGTATTCATTTATTCTTTGGTCTCCTACCTGCACATCCATTTACGTTCATATTCACTATCTTCATTTACATGGCATTTTTTCCTCCTCAACCCAAACCATCTTAACCACTCCCTAATCTTTTCTGTATTCGGCGCAACTTTCAAACTTCCTTTAATATCCTCATTTCGTACTTTATTTCTTGTCACCCCTATGTCCATCTTAGTATTCGCATTTCATTAACATGCACTTTTTTTTATCCTTCTTTTCCATTACTTACGTATAATAGTTACCTATCGTATAAATACATTCTAATAAATGTACTAGCTGAAGAAATTATTTATTTGTGGAATTTCCCTTTCACTTTTTGCGTTGCTCTTATATTGCGCGAGAGCTTTTTGCTGAATTATTTTCTTCTTTCTTTTTTAATTATTTCTGTCTCTTTTTTCTTTTTCTACAGTTAGCAATTCAGGATCATTTTTTCCTCAGGACAATAACTTATTGTTCTGAGATTTTTTATTTCTGCGTACCGTCACCTTTGACATAGGTTTTCAAAATCAAATCAAAATATTCTTTATTCGAATATGACTTCATAGAAAGCTCTTTCGAATCGGTCATTTAAAATCATAATCCATTTGATACCAATTTCCAAATTCACCATTTAAACACAAGAAATAACAATAAACTTACCTTTCCGACGTACAGGCTTTAAAAACTAAATGCTTGTTTATGGGGAAATGTATAACTTTTTATAATAATATTCCATAAAGTGTTACTGATTTGCATTTCATAAGTTTAAAGCGCATGTAAAAATACTCATAAATTGAGCAAAGGTTATTAATTACTTATTATAAAGTCAACGATTATTAGAATGATGCTAATGCCTGCTGTTAATTTGTAGATATTATTAGTTTTATTGTTAAGAATTGTTGTATATTAACTATTTATGTAAACAAATATTGCTGTGTGTGGTATTGATACACCCTTTTGTAAATGTTGGTACATTTCTGATGTAGCTGTTAAGTTCCTTGCGTCCATTCTTCTTATCAGCTAAAAGATGTCCTGAATGGGTATTCATATGGGTATTCAGGATTCATTTGCTGCAGAACTAAGTCTGTTTGCATAGGACTCAATATGTGGATCCCATTGCAACCTTGAATCTAGTGTAATACCCAAAAATTTGTAAAGTCGATGAATTCAACTACTTAATTATTCATTTCTACAATAGTATCCACTTTCCGTACATTTGGCAATGAGAACTTAATACATTTAGTTTTATTTTAATGATAAATTGTTCATTGTGAACCAATGCAATACTCTAGAGAGAGTACTATTTACAACGTCAATATTTTCGTTTCCTCTGTCAATCTTAAATATTAAAGAAGTATCATCTGCAAATAGTACTGTATCGCAAAGATTATAAGTGAAATGTGGGAGGTCATTTAATGTAAATTAGGAAAAGCAATGGTCCCAATATCGATTCCTGAGGCACACCCATAATTATAGGTGCACCAGCAGACTCAGTTTTATTAATAACAACTTCATCCCAAGAATTCAATATGTGGATCCCACTGCAATCTTGAATCTAGTGTAATACCTAAATATCGATCTAATTGTAGAATCGATGAATCCGACAGTTCGATTAATCATTTCCACAATAGTATCAACTTGTGTTGGCAATGAGAATTTAATACATTTAGTTTTATTTGAGTTTAATGATAAATTGTTCATAGTGAACCAGTGCAATACTTTAGAGAGAGAGTAATATTTACAACGTGAGTATTTCCGTTTTCTCCGTCAACCTTGCTCACTAGCTGTAAGGAATAATATTAAAGAAGTATCTTCTGCAAATAGTGCTGTATCGCACACATTGTTAGTGAAATGTGGGAGGTCATTAATATAAGTAAGAAGAGCAATGGTCCCAATATCGATCCTTGAGGCACGCGCATAATTATAGGTGCACCAGAAGACTCAGTTTTGTTAATATAACAACTTTCTGAACCCTATTAGACAAATAAGACTCAATAAGTCTAATTGCTTCTTCAGAGACACCATAATGCTTGAGCTTATTATAAGAGTTTGGTGACCAACGCAGTCAAAAGCCTTTGATAGGTCACAAAATATACCAATTACATCTTGTCTTGTCAATACCAGTTACACTCATTATAATATTGCCTTCCGTCAACAGTATACCGATTTGTACTAATTATTAAAATGTTATATTTGATCTTAAACAAATGCATTTACGAACTCTTATCATTATCCTCAAGATTTGTCATTACTATTCCACATAATGTCATTCTTCTCAATGCGCGTCATTATCCTGGCAGCCCAAATTCAGGACAATGACGTTAGGGAAAATGATGAAATCGCAAAAAACTTGACCTAATATGTTTTACGCAAGTGGTATTTCAAAAAAAAAAAATTGTTAAATTATGTTCACAAAACTTCCATATTTTGCAATATGAAAAAGACTTACAATAGGACAGAATGAATATACACGGTGTTTCATAATAACCAATAAATATTTTATCGTTATCTAAAGCTAATTATTAAATAGTTTTTCCCGTAATGTTATTCAACCCAAAATTTTAATGTATATCATAGTATCATCATCATGTCTATGATTTACATGAACATTTGGGTTGAATGACATTACGGGAAAACATAAATGACGTTTGTAATGAAAATTTTTGGAGAATTAATTTTAAAGGCTTCTTGCAAAAAACCAACGCTTTGTATCTTCACCAAAGCATGTGTCCGACTTTGGTGCGGGGAGGTCTGTTCACCCTGCCACAAGTTTCCTCCCCCCTCTCGTCTCTAACTCAACACTAAATTGAAAACAAACATTGCGCAGGACAATGACGCGCATTTTTGGAACACGAGTTTTTTCTTTATTGACTTAGCGGGTATTGGTAATTTTATCAAAAGTATGAAGCTTGATTAGTTATAATTACAGCACACAATAGCCAATAGCTCAAAGAATTCACCTTTTTTCATATTATCCAAATATAGTAGCGCATGAGCCGTGGCGACACGTGAAAAAATTGCAATTTTATTGGTTTTATTTTAACAACTTTTTTATTATTAATTTATTATAATCGAGGCTGAGAGGAACATTTTCGTTGATTATTTTACTATCAAAAAAAAATCTTTTAAAAAAATATACACACATTCTCGAGAAATTTTGAAAGACATGAATTTGGAGCCTTTCAAATATTGACCCTGTTATTCTAAGTGGTGGGATATAGATTTTTGAAGTGAGAACTTCTTTAGCGGCGTTGTACACTTTTTTTGTAATGGGTAAAAAAATGTTAAACTCGCGTCAGGACACGTGACCGTCAGGACACGTGACCCTGATCGAAATTCGTAAGACCAATTAAAATTAAAATGGCCGCAGGAACTGTCGAGGTGCGGTGAGGGGTCCACGTAAGCCGGCCGAGAACAATAGCGGCTGGCAAAAGTACTGGAAGTCACACGTCACTTGAGACAGTTTTAATCAATTTATTTACTTTGTTAGGAAAAATCTAAATTGTGCTTTTATTTGATTTTGTTGTAAATATTAATTAGGTAAGTTAGTATAAATTAAATATTATTTATTTGTTATAAAATTACGTTTTTAAGTAGTATATTAATGTCTGTTTTGATCATATTTTTAATTTAATTGTAAATATTTTGATTCATTATTACTAGTTATATAATTATGTACGCACAACGTTACAACAGGAAGTTGATTTTTCTGAGGGATAAACTTTTTAATGTAATATAAATTGTCATGTTTGTGTACGATAGCGCAATAAATAAATATTGTATTCTACCACATAAAAGATAGTACTTTTATTCTGATAATTAAAGCAATTCGTGCAAAATTATTCCATAACCATTCCAAAATATCCAAAACGCACAACGTTAATACTTAAGTTTTCACTTCTGCCGGCACTCCTGGAGTGCAACCCGTAATTTTATTTTTGCATTTCATCCACGTTAAGTGAAAGCATGTAAAATCAAACACAGCCCAAGCATAGCTTCCGTTTTTAACGTCATTCATACCCATAATTTATTAAATTTTCCGCAATTAACCTAGCTAGCACCCTGACACGTAGTTTTATATAGGCACATACCTAGTTAAGGTAGATAGGCCCTTACCTAGATAGGCACTTACCTACTATTAACATAGGTTACAAAGACTTTTAGAATAGGTATTCAAATCGTAAACATCGCGTTTTATTTTATTGAATACTATTAAACTTAACATAATAAATAAGGTAACTACTTGGTTAAATATTAAGACGAAGGTACTTATTTTTATTTTCATTGCACATCCTTCTATCAAACACGAAGATTCGTTGCTTGTTTTACAATATGAAAAATATCCGTGCACGGCATTTCTACGCTTCCTACCCATTGCACACAAAAATGATTGATATTGCGTTAATTAATATCCACTCTACAGTAATCAAAACATCTACGATCCCTTTATATGAGTTAGTAAACCTGTTGCAAGTTGCAATGTGCGATTTGAGCTCAGCGGCGGCGCGCATAGGCACATATTTTTCCTCACCCGTTGGGGCCCCTTATCCACCTGCCCCGCGGCCAGTGACGCCCGCGCGTATGATTTCAGTACAGAAATAAAATAAGGGTTAAATAAGTGTATAAATGAAGGATATCGGTACAGAAATTCGCCTTGTATAGAATTTTAGTACAGATATTTTTACTGATACTATATCAATATTTTATACTGATAAGCAGTCCCTGGTTTTTAGTGACTGGATCTAGACATTATAATAATTCTATATTTTTCATACCAGTGCTATTTTTATTGTGCTATTGTACATGTTATTGCACAAGTAAGTGAATATATTCTGCTTAATAAGTCTGACGTTGAGCCAAACACAAGTTATTTTAAAAATTTCGCCGTACCATCCGTCCAGTTTTAAATACAAAGAGTTGTTTAACATTCGCTCCACTTTCACCAGTTGGTGACAAGCTTATGCATACAACTCTTTGTTCACAAAGAATCCGTGTGTCCCAAGCGCAATAATTTATAATTGCAAATACCCAATGCTATGCTAATTTGCCCAGAGCAAATTGATAATTCATAACACTCTAAAGCTGGCTTAGTTAAGAACGTCGAAACGTAAAAACATGTTTTCGTTTAGTAGGTACGATTGTGCGAAGCGAATATTTCTCAAGCATAATACTCATTCATAATGATACTATGTTCTTTATAATTTCTTGATGTAATACAGTGAACAGAGCTTACGATGTTTATAGGAAACTGTTTAAAATATAATTTTCTTGTCTATACTTACGCACAATGATTAACTTTTTTGTGTGCCTGATTAACCACGTTTTGTGTGTACATACAGCAAAAAATCTTTGACCCGCACTTTTTATTACATATTATTATATTGTAGATTGATTAGCATTTTTAATAAATCATGAGGTCTTTTTTGTTTGAGAATCATGCATATTTATTGTGTCAAAATTTTTTGTTTCTATTATTAATAAATCTCTAGTTTTCATTTACGATATTTTTAATTTGCTTAAAGTGCAAAATATAATGTTATTTTGATTTTGATAATTATGAATAATAATACTATATACATAGTATATATATGGCACCCAAAATTATAAACATTTACTTTGAGCTTTGACGTTTTTATTCATTTTTATCCGGTACCGAACTAGGTGCGAAACCTGTATGTATCCGGCGCCTCTAGCTTCGGTAACAAAGTTTTACTTTTACCAGTAAACCCAGTGTGTTACCAGTTAATCTTATGCCGCCCTTTCCAAAAGTCCTCATCTGATTGTTATCAATAAAAAAACACAGTTATAAAAATTAAAAAAGATAAACCACTGGGTAAATAATTTCATTCATCATAGTCGTGATTATTTTGAACTGATTATTGCATCATAACAATACAATGTTAGTGTAATAATAATAATTATCAGCCCATTATTTGACGCACTGCCGATAAGTTTATCCGACAGAAATAGACTTGTTTCTTATAACAGAACGTTAGATAACCCCTGATAATCATCGTACTGTACACAGTTACAGTACGATGATTTATCAGGGTACGATCATTAAGGGTTTGGACGTCTACATTATGGTGTCGTCGTATGCCAACTTCACCCTTACACATCATATACCTACATGTTTGAATAATTCAGGTCGTTAAGCTGTTAACATATATTATTATTTTCGAAAAATATTATTATTTTCCCTATTCGGGGTACAATTTTTTTCTACAAAAAAATATAAGAATACATACAACATCACAGTTTTATATTGAAGTTGGTACCAAATTTTAAGTAAATAAGACTTTTAAGGTGATCGTTGCTTGGCACCGACTTCACATCAGTAACATGACATGATGACATTGATGACTACAAGACACAAATACCTGAATATCTTAAGAAAAGCAATGAAACACGTTGGGGGCGCCTATGAAATTTTAGGGTTTTCCTCGATTTGTCCGGGATTCCATCATCAGATTATGACATGGTGACAATGGGACCACCTCGGGAGTGTTCTCTTTCGATTACAAAAATAATTTTGAAAATCGCCCCACAAATGGCGGAATAATCGATCAATATACAATCGAACATAGAACCTCCTCCTTTTTCAAAGTCGGTTAAAATACGGTGTCCTGTCATGCATCGTGGCCATGATCTGATGATAGGATCCATTGAAAATCAAAGGAAACCCCTGAAATTTCATAGGCACGTACGTGTTTCATGTTTTTAACCGACTTCAAAAAACTTTTTACAAAACATAGAACCGACTTCAAAAACACTGAAAACTTAAAAATAATCTTCTTCTATATTGAAGTCGGCGCCAAACGATGATCTCCTAGAAAGTGTTAGAATTTGTCACCGACTTCGATATAGAAGAAGATTATTTTTAAGTTTTCAGTGTTTTTGAAGTCGGTTCTATTTTGTGTAAAAAAAATTTATTTTTAACTTTTTAGTGAATGAAATCCCATCATCCGATTCTGACTTTGGTGACCATGGGACCACCCTTGCAGTATACTCTATCAAATACAAAAAGAATTTTGGAAATCGGTTTAAAAATGACGGAGTTATGAGGTAACAAACATAAAAAAAAATACAACCGTATTGATAACCTCCTCCTTTTTTGAAGTCTGTTAAAAAGGAGGAGGTTCTCAATTCAATGCGTATGTTTTTTTTGTGTGTATGTTACGCGATTACGCCGCCAGTTGTGGACCGATTTTCAAAATTCTTTTTGTATTCGATAGAGTATACTCCTAGGGTGGTCACAAGGTCACCGAAGTCAGGATCTGATGATGGGATCCCATGAAAATTGAGGGAAACACTAATTAAATACCAGCTCTGGAATAAGAGCTGGTATTTAATTAGGGTTTCTTTCACTATAAATATTTTATTCACTAAAAAGTTAAAAATAAAAATATTTTACAAAAAATAAAAACCGACATCAAAAAAACTGAAAAGTTAAAAATAATATAAGAATAGGTACAGACAACATCACACTTCTATATTGTAGTCGGTGCCAAATTTTAAGACTTTCTAGGAGATCATCGTTTGGCACCGACTTCAATATAAAAGTGTGATGTTGTCTGTACCTATTCTTATATTATTTTTAACTTTTCAGTGTTTTTGAAGTCGGTTTTTATTTTTTGTAAAATATTTTTTTGCAGAAGATATTCAGGTATTTGCATCTGATAATTTCAGTGAAGCTTAAATTGGCAGCCGTTGGAAATCTGGCGATACCAACTATTCGTCTTTCATCTCTACACTATAAGTGAAACGTTATTTGACCACAGTGAATACGGGACAAAGCTATCATGATGGACTGTCTAACAAATAATTATAGTTCTCGTATGTTCAGTTCTCATACTATAAAAAGCGAGGCCACAACAGAAGGTCGTGTCAGAATAAAAGGCATCCGTGATACCGAGCCTCTGCGACGTTAAATACGCGCGTCCTTTTTGCAATTGATACATTTTTTTCTCTAATATTGATAAACAAATGGGTGCATTTGTGTAAATTTAAAAAAATAAACTTTTGTTAAACATAGTACGAGATACATCGAGATACATGTACGAGATACATGTGTCTCGTACTGAGAAACATTTCACGCCTTCTACACCCTTTTGAAAATAGAACGCGTAAGCATTCTAATATCATTATTGGAGTATGGCAAAACTATAATAGCCAAGTACGTAGTACAATGGAATAAAACACACTGTACTGCACAAATAAGCTATCCGTTATTGAGATTTATTTTGGATATTCCAACTAAAGGCACGTTATTCGAATAATATCATCCTTACAAAAAATGAAACCATAAAGATAGTCTTTTATACTGATCGCTATATAATGACTCTACATTTCAAAATCGGTTCTGATTCTGATTGTACTCTATAAAGTGTACTTGTGTATTTGTTATTGTACTGTATGTTATGATTTCGTTTCTTATAAACTGGGATGTTGAATTCTATAGTGACTGATTTGATTATAGTGAATACTCGAATATGGTTTCTTCTCAATGCCATCACATTTTAAATTCAGTTCACACCTACTTTTATTTTTAAAAGCGTATACACTTTTTTGATTGAATATATTTCGAGCGATTGTACTTAACCCTATACAGAATCGTATTAATTACACCTAGTTTAAAATTACAATCTGAAAATGACTTGTTAAGTATATCGTTATTTTATAGTATTTAAATGTATGATAAAATTTAAGTTTTTTCTCAAATATTTTGATCGTTTATTTCTGAGTTAAATGGCCATCGGAAATCATGTTATTGGGATAAGTACATAAAATTTTAAGTATATTTTTGCCAATCGCAACTCTCAGTGTTTACATCGGCGAGGCTATCGACTTCAGCTGGTTGTTTGAATGACGTAGATACTATCAGAGCCGCGGGCGATCCCCCCTGTATTTGATGATATCGAAACGCACAAGGCTTCGATTGTTTTAAAGCTGTGTGTTAGGGACAACGTTTATTTTTAAAACGTTGGTAACTGATACGTGAGTGACAGTAAGTTTGTGATAAGTTGATACGATATTTTTCATTGAATAAAGCATATAGCAAAATATATACACTGACGGAGTTTAATTCTTGATAGTTTTTATCATAGTAATAAAAAACATTCTTACAGAAAAATCAACACATTTAGATATATTAACCTTCAAAGTCAGAGTTGATTGACATTATGAATAATTACAAAGAAATTACTGTGAACTGTAACTTGGCATAAGTTACGTCATAAGTTGGCAATGTTCGTTGATGAAGCCCTTGTGGGAGTTGTAGATTTGCAAGTGTTACAGGAACCAACCCCATGTACTGTACGCGTCTGTGGCCACTTTCCGTCAGCTTGTTTGCCAAGTTTCTTGTATCAAAAAATGATGATCGCAATGAGAGCTAGATGTCGCTATACGACTCAATAGCGGCGTCCCTGTTTCTACATTGTTTTAACTTTACTCTAAGGACTCTAATGTCGTGGCTCCACATGCGCCTATCGTCCCGAAGCTTCGTGCTATGACGCGATACACGCAGATGGGACCAGTCATATTCGGCTATCGTCGCGAATATTCGGACTTCGTATCCGTTATCGGGCGTGTGGCGGTACATCAAAGGGTTTTAGCGCGCTAACGCGTGGTCACACTAGCGTTGTTCGTTTCGGCGGTTGCTTTCATTTGTTAAAGACGTGTGCGAATGACTCTAGTAAATGAGATAAAATGAAGGATGGATAAATGCATCATATAATTATTAGCACACATGTAGAAGTAAAGCAATTCGTTGTCTATAATTAAGCGTCTGGAAATTTCGGCCACCTTGGATTATGGCACGATTAATGGACGATAGTTCGTGCAAAGTGACGAAGCCGCTAATGGGACCACAGTATATACGCGATAACTTTTTAGCGTACAAAACGTCCGAAGCTTCGGCACGAATTGATTCGGGACGATAGGCGCATATGGAGCCAAAGAGTAAGCGATCATGGGAAGAGAAAAAGTTGGGTTTTTCTAGGCGTGAGTCGTACACGGCTTTTGCGTTAGTGAAAACCGTTGTCTATAAACTGTCAACCAGTTGGAAAACCAGTTTAGGATGTTAACAGATTTACAGATACGTCAACTAATCTACAACGTGTTAATTTAATAGTGCAAAACCTCATATACACTAACTTATTTTTATTATAAAAGAATTATATACATAAATGAATAAATTTAATTTTCATGGATTATTTTCGAAGATATGTCCAATTTTCTGTTTTGGTGCGTTTCTTGCAAATTTGAAACTCTATGGTAGCGCGCCTGCGAATACAACGTTGCCGCGTAGCCGTCGTCACACCACCCGGTAAGAGATAAAGACGATAGAGTTAAGAAAATAAAAAAAGCGGCGTAGTTGAAAATTTAATTTTGGATAAAATCTGACCCATATTTTTCATTAGTAGGATTGATACTACTCTTGATAGTGAAAAAACTATATTCAGGTTTTATGGAATTAAATTATCACGTTTTATACATTATAAATATTGAAAAAAACAGTCTCTATGTATATAAAGTAGCAGTCATTACACCAACTAAATCATCGTTGTTATTCTTGCAAACTGTATTTTTTTATTTAGGGTACTTTTAGCTAGAATTTAATAGCTCAAAGAATTGCAAACCTTAAGTGGTAGTGGGCAGGACACATCGCTCGTGGGACTGACGGCCGTTGGGGCGGAAAGGTCCTCGAGTGGCGGCCGCGTACCGGGAGACGCAGTGTTGGTAGACCCCCACAAGGTGGACCGACGATCTAGTGAAGGTTGCGGGAAACCGCTGGAGCGGGAGGCGCAGGACCGATCGGTATGGAGATCCTTGGGGGAGGCCTATGTCCAACAGTGGGCGTCTCTTGGCTAAAATGATGAAGCTAGAATTTAATGACAATTATTAATAATAATTTACGAACTTATTACAACATTAACCGTGAAAACATTCTATTATCAGTCAATTTTACTATAACTTTCGCGATAACAAAACTAAAACACGTTGACCTCAATGTGTCACTCAAAAGAACTAATGAAACGGATTTACACCAAACGGTTGAATGATAAATACTCATATGTAGTTTATAAATTCAACTAATTCTGCAGTAAACATAAAACGGTTAACAGTAAAAAACCGACCAAGTGCGTGTCGGGCCACGCGCAGTGTAGGGTTCCATAGTTTCAAATGCCAACTTTGAGTTCACACTCACACCTCACAACACGTTGCTATTAAATTAGGCATTATTTTTATTAAAGCTAATAATAATTATTATTAAAGCTGCAATGATGTTATATTTCCATAACTTCACGTGGTTCGTAAATTTATATTCAGTACTAATTTTCAATGAAATGTTACTTTTCCGAGTTTATAAGGTGATCGTCTATAACTTTTTAGTTTGTACTTAGTACCCAACTCTGATAGTTTTCCTTTAAGCTTCGTTGTACCTATATACTACTGTTGTAATTTTTTTCACGTGTCCATATATACCAAAAATTTGCACTATAAAACCAAACATTTCAGAAACGGATCCCTAAATCGAAAAATGTGTTCTGAACCTTACATTATGTTTTTTAAGACCTATTCAACAATACCCCACACGATGGGTTAGTCGAGAAAAAAAAATTACTCCCACTTTACTTACTACACCCTAAAAAATTTTTTTTTCAATATTTTTTTCTACCACTTTTTTGCCATAATTAATATACACATCAAACTACAGCTTTCTAGTACTAATAGTCTCTGAGTAAAACCGCGGACAGGCAGACACGGCGAAACTATAAGGGTTCCTTGTTCACTACGGAAACCTAAAAACGGTTTCAAAAACGGTTCATACATACAACGGCCACTACTTTTTCATGTTTATGTCCATGTCCATGTCCATGTCTCGTTAACCTTTCACTTAAAACGTGAACTGCACTTTAACAATGAACATATACAGCTTCAGATTAATCCATTTATAAGGCAAGGTCAAGGACTTCTCCGCGGTCAACATACTACGTTTAATGATTAAATAACATTACGCACGGAATGGAAAAACAAAGAAACACATTGTATGTATATCTACGAGTATATAATATTTTATTTATACAGATCTCAATTTGTTAGGAACGGGTATTTGGAAACACGAGCCACGCCGCGTGTTAGATACGCCATACTGAATCAAAACATGTGTACAATATTTTTATGACAAAATGGACAACAAACAAATAACCATTTCTGGAGAGGGTCACCCTTATCACCTAGGGGTAGGTGATAAGGGTTTAGAAATAGCCTACAACCTATATTCAGACCTAACAAATATACACAAAAAAAATCATAAAACTCGGTAAAGCCGTTTCGGAAGAGTTCGATTACAAACATTGTGACAATTACATATTTATAAAATTCAAACCTTACTTTCATAAAACCTGTTATTTTGATAGGATAATAAAGATTGTAATTAACTAATATACGCCTGATATAGAAAATAATAATCTGACTGAAAGGTTTCATGTTCACATTTTATTAATGAAAATCTCAAATATCTTTAATGTTTTTTTTTTCGCTATTTAATTAATGTTTAACTGCAAATCAAAAAGTCTTCCTTTAGTATAATAATATGCCAATCCTACTCAAAAATACTGATTTCACAACAAAATAGTTACCTCAAAATATTATTACTTTAGCATTAATTTAAGTTCGTGGCGCATCGCATTTTATTTAAATAAATTAATAGTAAGAAACATTCAGAAAACAAGCTTTTATGCTCTAAAAAGAGGTAAATAAACTTTAATTTATTACATTACATAATTTTTTTATGATAATATAAAAGCTTGTCGCGAGATTAACCTGTGTAGATAAACAATAATATTTACAATACCATTAAACTTGATCTTGATATTGGTATTTCTAAGAAATAATATATGTTTTTATAAATCACGTGAGCCCTTTTTTGGGATCACCCCCCTCTCCATAATAGGGAGGTCATAGTAACTATGTATTATCTAATCTGTGCACGAGGCACCCGGGAGGGTCGACAACTGGCGGCGACTTTCCGGACCTGCCCCCCTAGACAAGATGTCTTTCGATAATCGTTATCGCAATCGCTAAATCAACAATGTATGAGATTTGACAATTGCGCTCGAAAGCTAAGCGAGGGCTTATGTCAAATCCTATACATTTTGCTTCTAGCGATTACGATAGCGATTATCGAAATGCGTCTTGTCTAGGGGAGCAGATCCCCTAGCTAGCCACACGCTAAGTTTTCTGCAGTCGAGTCGTTCCGCAGAAAATATGTATGGACATGACATTAGCTGCGGAAAAAATAGCGTGAGGTTGTCGTAGGCTAATGCACAGTTTAACAATCATATTGTTTAACAATCATATTATTAAACTGTGGCTAATGTCATTTTTATACATTTTTTCTGCGGAACGACTGCGGAAAAGTCAGCGTGTAGCATTTGTCTAGGGCCTCTGCACCCTGTTAGTTGCCGTGAGGAGGTAGAAGGCGTGCGTAAGTCCACCTATTTCGCCCTGTTCTTCACGGCGAGCGGCACGGAGCGGTCAAAGGATCATCCTACGTAGCTCCTCCTTCTGATATATATCAACTCCTCTAAGAACCACAGTGCATAATTTACGTTGCCAACTTGTTATTTTTATAATATAAGATGTAGTTTTATCGGGGGATTACAAAGACCTATTTATAACTAGGTAGTATTGTCGTCTTAAACACTTATTTAAACTTACACTTACTTTACCGCGTTATAGCGTTTTAATGAGACTACATTGTATTATATTATAACAGTGGCTTAGTACGTACTAGTGCAATTGAATAGCCATCGACAGATCTCAGTAGTGCCTTCACATACCTTTTTAATCGACCTGTAAGTCACCGGAAGTGTTTCCACTTCCTAGTTGCACCTTTAACCTACCAACTGCAAGTGTCAACTTTTCAACGTGCCATTTATCTAACGCGCTTGTCATACATAGACATAGCCCAACGTTTTGTTCGCTTTCATTCTTATTTCGTCGCTTGTAAAATACAACTTTAATTGTTAATGTAATAAATATTCGTGTTTTCAATGAACGATACGAATTAGTCGAGTATAAATTGTGTATGCAAATAGCACTTGATTACCCTTGAAGCATTGCTAAGAATAGATTTTTTGCACATGCCAGTCTAAGCTTACATAAAATAACCTTTGAAAGAAAATTTGCATATTCGTATTGACATAATAATTTTACGAAGGTAACTAAAATTGTCTCAATCTTCAATTATTTTGGCCAAGACATGCACCGTCAGCTTCAAAGTGGAATAAGAAACAAGTTGTTCTTGTATTTGGAGTGATGTCTAAATATGGCCGCTAGTGAGCTAGTTTGAGGTTTGTCTTCGTGTGGGCATTGCATGTAGGTCGAAAACGTAATAGCAGTAATAACATGAATTGAAAATAGTAGCCGATTTATAAGGGGTCAGTAATTGTCAGGGATACAATATAGATTAATCTATAATTATGTATAATTATTATTAACAAAATAAATTTTCATATTAATGACTAGCTATTGCCCGCGACTTAGTCCGCGTGGAAGTCCTTTTTTATTGATTCCCTTGACCAATCCCCCCCTCCCCCCTCTTTTACACACTTAAGGAATGATTTCGGGGATAAAAACTATTTTTTATCCTTCCACACAACTCAAACTATCCCCATACAAAATTTCATCTATGTTGGTTCAGCGGTTATTGATTGTCCATACAAACTTCCACCCCTCTTTTCTCCCCCTTTAGGGTTGGTTTCTGCGATAAAAGCTATCCCATGTCCTTTTCCGGGACTCAAACTATGTCTATACCAAAATTCATCTAAATCGTTTCAGTAGTTTAGGCTTGATTGCGTAACACACAGACAGACAGAGTTACTTTCGCATTTATAATACTTATTAAAGTAAGGATGTTTACAATAAAATACTATTTTAGGTAATAAAAACCTACTCTAAACTAAATTATATATACAAAACTAATGTAAAGTAATATACGAACTTAAATAAAGTAATAGAATAAGCTAAATTAAAATGAATCTAAAAAATTAAGTCCTTGTTTCATGGTCCCCATCACGCAGGCAGCGTTTCCACGCTGAATCGCCAAGCTAAATTTTTTACATTAAGCAAGCCAAGCAAAATTGTCTACATTAGAATAGAGCCGAACAATATTAATACGCGGCATTTGAGATTCTAAATATAAGTTTTGTTGACTTGCTGTTATCTATGATTGAGTAGATTCATTCGACGATTTAATAATAAGGAACTGATATTTTTTATTGTTGAATTGATACACCAAAAGCAGCAAGTATGAAAGGACTACCTGTTAATCCTGAACAAAGGCATGTAGACAAAAACACAATGAGTGCTAATAAAATGTAATAATTATGTTCCACTCAATTTAACAGGCAGAAGAGGTACGTTACGACGAAAGGCCGTTAACCCAATAATTTTCAAATCGCCTCGTGGGTGTTTTTTGCTTGTGCGTTCCGTTGCGGAACGACAAGGTCATATCAATATGATTCAGTCCTGTGGTCAGTTTTTTCATGTTTCTGTCAACGGCACATTAGGCTATCCAAAACGGTGACTTTGCTCTATCGAATGTAAACTTAACGACTTTTATGCTACAGTTGGGAATAAGAATGATAGAGTCGACTATTTTTAATCATTACAAATTTAGAATTCACAGACACGGCACCAACCCATTCTTCGCAATTAAGGCGAGGTATCGGTAGAAAGCATTGACATATTATGTCAATGGTAGAAAGTGCAGAAACACTAATTTCCTGTCATGTACCAATGTGTTTTTCGTTTCACGAATTTCATATGTAGGTATCTGACGCTCCTATGGTGAAGGAAAAACATCGTGAGGAAACCTGCATACACCTGCGAAGTAATTCAAAGGTGTATGTGAAGTCAACCAATCCGCACTGGGGTAGGCTCGTGCCCCTCAGTGGGAACGTATATGAGCTGTGATGATGATGATGATGATGATTATAAGCCCATTAGTGAACCAAAGAGAAGAAATTTGAAAACACTGACAACAAAAAATTGCATGCTGTCAAGAGTAGAGGTATTTTAAAAAATGTATTCAAAAATTAAACCAGAAAGGAAGCAGAAAACAGTAACTACATAGTTTATTCCACTTATTCGATACGCTACGGCTAGTTACATATCGCAATAAAACCCGGCTGGAATGGAATGGAACTGAGCATGTGGTTCAACACGCCTATATCACTAAGCACAGGGTGTAATGGCTTATGTAAGCCTGTTTAAAAAAGACTGCACAAGACAGCAGCGGAAATCGCCTCATTGCGACCTACTTCGGATAAAAGTCGCATCTGCCAAAGTAGCTAAGTATTAGCATATGATTTAGATAAATTGTTAAATTATTTTGCTTCGTCATCAGACTATTGTAAATTGTTTAAAAAGTATAAGTAAAAAATAATGACTGTGGCAGTTTCTGCCTGCCTATTATGCAACTTCGGTTGCCAACTCCAAACTGTAATTTTGGAACACACTTAATATCCATTGCTGCAATAATTAATGCCACCGAAACAAAAATACTTACAAAACTAGTAGTGGATGTAAAATGAATTTCAAAATGTTAGATTAGAGTTAGCAAGCGGAGTTACATAATAGGGCCAAGCTACCAAACAAAATAAATATGTATGAGCTGCAGCAACACAAAAAAGCCATTTTCTTGAGATCTTGAGATCTCCACCTTCCTGTTATTATGCTTATTAATTTTTTGTTAATTATTAATGTTCTAACTTGTCTAAATTTAAATTAAATTAATTTGTATACGTGACTGAACTGCTGTTTAAGCAAACATTTTTCGGTATAAGTAATGCGGGATGTTACGTTAACTATACAAGTGACGTCAGTCATGCAATATAGTCTGATTATAATTTCTATGTTAAAGCAAATAAATTATGTGTTCTTGACGTTATGGTTCATATAACTTGAACTAGGTATTTGGGATAAAAATTACTAAATTAAGTTAGTCAACATATGAACTGCCTCCTCTCATATACCTATCCTGTATACTTGTGTCTCTTAATATAGCATACATTTCACATTTTTAATTATGGCCTCAATTTATTACTTAATCATTTACGTTTTTATTCTAAATAGCTGGCGAAGTTATAAACTGTTGCTCCTGTCACTCATATGACCAAGATAAAAGATCGTAATACTTAGCTATCGAAGGTTTCTAGTATGATTATGAATAAGGTGGTTAATATTAACTATATAAATGTATAGGTGTGATTTGCGTCATTTAATGGCATACCACCAGTTCTGAACACAATTAATTAAAAGTAATGCAATCCTATTCGGAAGTCCCCGACCACAGCGGATGAGATAAATGTATATGACGTCTAACAGCCCAGATGAGAGCATCCTGTTCACTGTGGTCATATCGTTCACCTTGCAGCGAAAAATTGCGGGGGCGTAAAATGCGCGCTGCAATAATCCTAAAATATGGTGGATATATCAATTGAGTGGATGGCTGTTTCTCCACTGCTCGGTCCGATACGGCTGTACTCAATCAGCACAATGGATGATATTTCGATGTGTGCGTTTACCTAGGTCCTAGAGGAAAGGTTTCCACGGAAGACTAGCGTCAAGATGCGTACAGTGCCTTCACAATTTCACATATGCTGATGCCCTCTTTTATGTCACATCAACACTGCCTTATTTGCGATGTGACCTCGTTGTGACGAATAAAAGATATTAAATATTATATTATTATTATATTTCTTTCTTTCTGCCTTGTCCCAACAACGACAAAGATATACTTACCTATAAAAATCGTACCGTTTGCCGGCTCCGGCAGATTAGATTTTCATGACATACATCTGATAAAATTTAATGAATATTTCGTTTT
Organism: Schoenobius gigantellus; assembly: GCA_963935595.1. Classification (NCBI taxonomy): domain Eukaryota; kingdom Metazoa; phylum Arthropoda; class Insecta; order Lepidoptera; family Crambidae; genus Schoenobius; species Schoenobius gigantellus. The sequence continues at coordinate 26,164,144 of OZ012547.1, read as the reverse complement.
GGTGTCTTGGTGGAAATCCTTAGACAATGTACCAGGTATAGGGCTTCGACATAAATATAGTTATATATATTTTTTTATTACACAGATTTGCTAAAGTAGAGAAAATCTAATTTAAAATCAGATTGATGTCACAGTGTTTTTTGCCAGAAATAAAATGTATTAAATATCTCGTTCGAAAAAAAATGCATTAAAGTTTTAAATAGCACTGAGCACGTGCTATACCAGAGGGAGTTGTATCAACGACGCGACGTCTGTATTGGTACTTCTATCATACCTCTTTCTGCCGTCAAGCTTCGATGCTTTATCAAGGGTAAAATATACAGTGAAAATGCACCAATTACATTAAGCTTAATGAATCTTGGACATCGGTGTACAATCCGCCTAAATCATTATTTAAAATTTAAAGGATTTATCTACGGATTTTGATATGTGAATTTCCCTCGGTTTATCACAGCAAATACCCATACAGGAAGTAATCAAATATTTTTATGAATAGGGTAATTACCTCACTGTTACTTTTGTTTTACTTGTTGTTTAATATGTTTTTACTTTTTAACTCAAATGGATATCCCAATGAGTCACAATATCGAATAGCGTAGTGTGTTTCAAAGAGTACACCTAAAGCTCCAGATGCTTCTGACTCCACACTAAGAATTAAAATCTCATTATTTTCTGTGATAGCGGTTTGTAATACATTGAAAGGGACTTTAGGCGCCACGATGGAAAGTTTTGCCATTTTCTCATTAAGTATTTATAACAATCTGTCGACTGCTGTTTACATCTCTCTACGCAATATTCCGGGACATATGAAACAGTCAACTGTTGTATTAATTTGACAGTGATTGTTTCGACTGTCTTTTATAATGCGTGACGCAGTTTGACTATCAAAACTGGATGCGATCGTGATGGATTTTGAGTAACAGAATCATGGGGTATAGGTTTACGATGAGCATGTGATGACTTCACATGATTATAAATAAATTCACAATAGCGAATATGCATAGAATGATAATTTAATTGACAACACATAATACATTAAAAACCTTAAGATTAAATTAACTTAAAATATTGTAAAGAAACAATGAAAAATTTATAAGTTATTTGATAAACAGATCTATCTGTGTATTTTATGGCGGACGTGTACGATGACGTCACAGACTATGTTGGACCTCGGACCTCTCTGTCTAGCCAGTAACTTAAAATTTTTGTATAAGTTTGCGGTTTTTAAAGTTATTATTTGAAATATAACTCCACTGAGTTGTTTGTATAATTAAAATGCTTTAGCTAATACAATAGTAAACGAGTGTGCACATTTCATTTTTGATCCGATGACACACTCTCAAGTTATATAACAGACAACAATATAACAATAAAATATATAAATAAATTATTGCTATTTTAAATACAGATCAAGGTATTTTTTCTCCACACAAAATATTTGCGAGCAAACTCCTCAGATGTCCAGAATTAATTTTGAGCTGATTTGTACGAATTTGTGTCAGTAACACCCGAAAAGTAATGCCGAAAGCTATCTTAAGTGGTAAGAAGTGTACAATCCCTCAGCTTGTTCTTTTTTCCAAAAATATTGCTGTAAAGATGATTTTTTTCAGTTCATAATTCATCCCAATGTGACATTAGTTGCATCTCTATAAGTGAAAACTAGTCTCTATAAGTGAAAATATCGTCAAAGTGTTTTCATCAAAATAGGTCAGTAAACAACAGTATTTTTTAAGAAGTAAGAGTTCGTACTTCTTAAAAAATACTGTTAATGTTAATGGCTAAAATAAAATTAAAAATATGAAATTACCACATATCATTTTTCACAAAATCTTAGTCAATCTTAATATTACTTTAGTATTTATGGACTTTACGTTTTTATTTACGAGTGCGTAGAGAAAAAGTATCATGTTTGTTTTCTTTTTGTGTTGTCCATGACACATGACAAACAGCCAAACTTTATAGTTTTACATTCGGACCACCCTTATGTCACTCGTAATAACGATGGTTTTCGTAGCGCAAGTGAAAGCTTGACATGCTGTCGACTACAATAAAAATTACAATAAAATATTCAATTCTACTGTTTGAAACAAATCAACAATTTTCACTAGTGAGATGATGTAACATGTTTGGCGTTGGCGAGGCAAGCCTACAAGTTGCCATGAAAACCAAATATTTATTCAGTGTGGCGAGGGCTATGAATTTCTAGGTACTTAGGTACATATTTGATTCCATGCATGTTTACGATCTCACCCGAAATAGTGCAGAATTTATTTCTCCTCATGTTACGTGTAAGGTCCCTGTTCAATTTTAATGAGGTTTCAAAGACAAATATCTGTTACGTTTACACTCTTGAAGTTATTGTGATTTATTCTCCAACCCAATACCGATTGGGTTTTATGCTTGCGCAAAGTACATAAATTGAGGAGGGTGGAAGGCACAAACAGTATCTGAACCTATTAACAGTCCGATGGGAAACAGTCGAAGTTACAAAGTCCAATTTACAAAGTAATGCTATTAGTGATAGTCAATAGTGATTTCTATAGTATCACTTAAAAATACAATGTGAAAAACTATTTATATAATACTATTTTAAAAGTTATTGTAATTTTTCGTGTCTTGAAATTATCTTCACGATAGAGGAAATCTTTAGTAATGTTTCCATGTTTTGAGTTAATATTAAAATATATAAAACATATTCAGAAAAAAATCCTGATAGCCGCGTAGAAGTAGAGTTCTTTGCTAGAAGAACCTGGCACATAAATTAGTTAGAAATCCTCGGTTTGCGAGTCAAACTCGCACTTGACGAGTTTTTTATGATGTACTCAATACACACCAAGATTAAATTAAGAGTCAGGAACTTTGTGCCGTAAAACAAATATCCGTGTTTTAAGCAATCTCTTGACGTTGTTTGGTAAATTTTGAATACACTCGCATATTTCTAAATATTGTACTCCACAATACTCCACATTCCCGTGTTACGTGTCACTTTTGTTGACGAAAACAATTACATTCAACTGGTTATTTAGTCTGGTAATATCATTACGCATAAATTCCCACGCGTTACAAAATCTGTTTATAGCACTTTAAATCATAAGCTGCGAGTTTGTCATATAGGTAAGGTAGTTTGTATGTCTGTATAGTGAGTATTTAATAACCGAAGGTAAGTAGCAGATATATGAGTGATCTATTTTAAAATTTCAATTCTTAAATTCGAGGGGTAATTAGATCCCCAATATAAGTTTCTAAATATAGTCGGCCCGTTCCAGATAAGCATTTTTAGCCATAAATACCAACATTTTTAGCAACTCTGCGTTCCATTAGCCGGTGATGCTAGTTTTTCTTGCTGGTTGTCATGCGTTTCATTTAAGCATTTTTAACACGAAATGCTAGCATCAAATACCCATGCTAATAGATGGGTCCTCTGATACCACTTTTTGACAGCTTTCAAATTTGACATTTGGAATCTTTTTTTCATGAATCAAAAAGAATTTTCAGCGGATTTAAAAAATTTATTGAAAGATATTTGTAGTATTAGCCAATTCTGATTAATATTATAAAAAAATTTTAAGTGGCTGGACTAATTAAGTGAGGTGTCAAAATTCAGCACGAAAAATCAGTACCTTGCGTTTCATTTGTAACAATTAGCGCGGCTAAAAATGTCAACATTTCTTAAAAGAAACGCAAAACGAGGCTAACATCAGATGTTAGCCTCAGAAAGTAGCAGTGCTTTATCTGGAACGCAGGGGTTAACTAGATCCATTAACTAGTGTATATAGTCACTGTGTGTATGTGTATATTGTCTGTGTGTGTATCTTTGTGTGTGTGTAATTGTCGATAGTAGCATTTAATATTCATCATCATCACCACAGGTCATATACTCGTATGTCCCCACCAAGGGATTCGAGCCTATCCTAAGTTAGGGTGTTTAGGCCTTGGACAACCACGCTGGCCCAATGCGGATTGGTATTCAATATTAGTCAACCATATTACCATAACTTTCACTGAACATGTCTTTGTTAAAATCCGTAGCATTGTCAGATATATTATCACAACCATATTTACACATAATTGATTGACATAATTAATTAGACCTTCTTTTGAAAATATTGAAAAATTGAGACAAATATAAATACTATAGATAGATTGTGAGAATTTTGGAAGGTTTGTGTTCCACCAAATAGAGATAAAATAGGCGATTCCTATTGATGTCCTCTATATCCTTGCCCTTTTGGTCTCTGAAATTCGATCAGCTATCAACTTTCAGAAATTCGTGGTTAAATAATGGGGGGTATGATACGTTGTATATTCCAATTGTAGACGAGCATGTAAGCAGCTCTTTATAAATAAAAATGTCAATAAATATTGATTGGTCCAGGGGACGATAAATTCAAAGCGATCTTTCGAAATCGCTTTTGAATAATGACGCACGCCGCAGCCTTGCGGGTTCTGCCCTATTTCGTAACTTGGAGACATCGCACGGCAAGACAAACACTGGATCTACATTTGTCGGGCCTTTGTATTGCAGTCGTGTCGAAGACTTATTTTACAGTGCTATTTAGGAGACAGGTGCGTATTTTTCTTCCACGCAGTCAGCATCATTAGGGTATGCTCCATTAATGATGCTGACTGTTCACTCATAAAAAAGTGTACAATATTTGGGTGTGGTCTTATTTTATGCAGAACAAGGTTTAACTGACGTTGTCACTCCAAGCTTGGAAATGAATCTAGGTAAGAAAAATACGGGGGAGCGCATCCGGCGGGTGTCACCCCTGCCGAAGTACGGTGTAGGTCAAAAAGCAAAATAGTGTAACGAAAACGCAAATAGGGTAACTATGACCACTAGGTACTGTGCTGTGGATATTTGCGAGTGAATTTTTTTCAATTTTTGTAAATAACATATCAAACAAAAAAATGAGTTTATTTATCTTTAATGAACTACAGTGTGATTTTGTATAAAGTGCACATACGAGGCAGGAGGCAAAAGGGGGTCATTGTAGTGAAAAAAAAATGGAAAGAAAATCCCACATTTTTTGTATTTTTTAGGGGCCATTTAATTTTTTTACCCTCCGTTGCGAATAAAAACGCGAATAGGGTAACTATGACCACTACTTTGCTGTGGATATTTTCGAGTGAATTTTTAAAATTTTTGTAAGTAACATATCAAACAAAAAAAATTACTCTATTTATCTTTAATGAACTACTATGGTACTCGCGTAAGTTTTGTGCACTGTCTCCAAAATATCCCTACATGAGCCTTGTCTCGTTATCACACATTTCGAAGATAAATATTCCTCTAATTATTATAATAATTAATTACTACATAATATTACAATACTCACATAACATCAAAGAAAAATAACTGAAATTATTCAATCATAATTAATATATTACACGTAAAATTAATTGACTATTGCATTTATTAGGTGGTACGTGTATTGTTTCTCTGTTGGGCACGTAGGGTATTTTAGCAATATAGTCACCTTTTATATTTTTTAGTGTTCACAATTGTCATAATTAATTATTATGAGTCATGGCAGTGATTCGCAGGATATAGTCTCATATTTTGTAAATTTTTAATATAACTACTTTCGGTGGGTTCAATGGACAGACAGCTGCGCCCGGTAAACACATGTGTTTTAACCGTCAGTTAATTTGTCTCGGTGATATAATCGTCAAAAATATCACATGAAATATTATCTTGAATTCCCCATATAAATTTCTATACTCCTACTAAATCCTACAATGGTTTATCGCACTCTACAACTGTTTCATCTCTATTCCAAAAAGAAATCTTTTTGTAGGTAATTACAAGAATTGGCTTAATAATTATCAATCAACAATCACCTATGCAGTCTATTAGATACGAGATTAAATAAAAAGGGCGTACAAATTAAACGAAGTAAACGAAATCATTTAAATATTTGGTTCGTACCTTTATAATCATGTTATAATATAATCGTTTTTAAATAATCTGTATTGAATAATAATATACAAAGAATTGCGCTATTTACTCGTAGAATTTTAATGAGTAATTTTATATGACGTACATACTAATTATTATTTTATGATTCACTAATTAAATTTATTACAATTGCCAATTTTTATTATGTGGCTAGCTGTGCTCGCGATGTATGTTTTGCGTTTATACGGTTTACCACTGTGGTTAGTTTAACCCCTATTTCACCCCTGTAAGCTTTAATTTGTGAGGCCTTTAAAGTTATTTTTATTAATTTATTTAGCATTAAGGGTGCAAACCATCTGGGCTTATGTGATGCCACGCCACGTTATGTGATTGGTCGCGCTAATGACGTCACGTCACATAAGCTAAGTGTATTTCTAAGTAATGATTTTTCATACATTTTCTATTAAGACCGATGTCTTCTGATGGACGTAACATCACATACGTGGCATCACATAAACCCAGTTTGTTTGCACCTTAAACGTATTTAGAAAGTTTGTTATCATCATCATCATAACAGCTCCTATACATCCCCACCGAGGGGCTCGAGCCTACCCTAAGTTAGGGCGTTTAGGCCGTAGTCAACCACGCTGACCCAGTGCGGATTGGTCGACTTCACATACACCTTGAATTTCTTCGCAGATGTATGCAGGTTGCCTCACGATGTTTTCCTTCACCGTTGGAGCGTCAGACAAATGTAAAGCTTGTGTGAGTCACCATTAATTTTTATTCGTAGCAAGTCACAAGACAAAATGGCGTGAATTTCACAGTCGTAGGAGAGATGAATGTGACCACAACAGACTATCCATTTTTGTACAAAACAATAATTATTAAAATATGTAGATCTTTTTTCATTTTTAAACTAATAAATTACCCGACCATTACACGAAATAGCATAATTTTTGATATTGTTCTATATAAACAAATTGAGTTCAATAAAAAATAATGAAAATGATTTTTGGATTTTTATATTGTTAATATTCAACATCAATGCTTTTCTTATACCTAATTGCAAAAAACGGCATGTTTTTGACCAGAGGTGCGATTTTATTACTCATCGACAGTTAGATTATGTAAAAAGAAGCATATTACTGACAAAAAAACAAAAGAAAAGTAGCGAGAAAATAGAATTTATGTACTAAATTCTCCATGATTATCGTACCAATTGGGATAGGGGTGCTGGTAATACGATTCCACTTCATGGGAAATCTATATTAATATTATAGATTATTTAATGAAATATATTTTTTACATTAATTTTAAACTGGCGTACGACTGTCAGAAAACGCCTATGACATTAAGTGCGCCTTGTAAACGTACCTACTCAAGCGTAAATACATAAATCAAAGATATTTACTTTTCAAGGAGTACAACCCCAGGCAAGCATTAGAAAAGAAGTATTGCCCTAGTTATAAACGATGAAACGAATTGTTTTTTGAAGAAGTAACATTGCAAAATGAATAAAGAAAAAATTTCGTCTCGGTCGGCATTTGAACCCACGTCTCCAATAAAGCGTGTTGACTCCTAAACCTCTCCGCCACCGAGCTCTTACCAGCTCTGACGAAATCTTCAAGCCATTGATATCTTTTTGAACTTTGTTAAGCCAAAGTTTCATAGGCGTAAATAGAGGGGGGGCGTAATAGGCGTAAATGATGACGTACGGAACTGAGACGTCGCCGTTTACAATGGGTCTCATCAGAAGGCTCAATGTCACTCAAAGGGCAATGGAGAGGGCTATGCTCGGGGTTTCTCTACGCGATCGCGTCAGAAATAAAGAGATCCGTAGAAGAACTAGAGTCGCCGACATAACCCAAAGAATTGCAAACCTTAAGTGGCAGTGGGCAGGACACATAGCTCGCAGGACTGACGGCCGTTGGGGCGGAAAGGTCCTTGAGTGGCGGCCGCGTACCGGGAGACGCAGCGTTGGTGGGCCCCCCACAAGGTGAACCGACGATCTGGTGAAGATCGCGGGAAGCCGCTGGATGCGGGAGGCGCAGGACCGATCGGTTTGGAGATCCCTGGGGGAGGCCTATGTTCAGCAGTTGGCGTCTCTTGGCTGAAATGATGATGATGATGATGAAATAGAGGGGGGGGGGGGCTGGAGTGCCCACCCCAGGTTGTAAGGCTACCCTTTCAAAGTTCTAGGATGGACGCCAAATAGTGATAACTTCATACCCACCCCAAAAGAAAACTCTAGATACGCCAATGCAAAGTTTATTGACTAATGCAAAGTTCTATACAAAATTTAGAAGTTACATTATTAAATATCATATAACGACCGACAAGTTCTCAGCTCAATTCAACAGTTTGCGAAGTTACCACCGTACATTCGCGAACGATCACTGCTGATGTGTGTTCAGTAACAAAAATGTTAATTGTGTGACGTCAATTCAGATTCAAGCTGATAATAATGTGTTTTGCACAATAACCAACCACATGTTTATTAGTAATAGTCATCAACTCCCACAGAGAATATTAAATTTTGCGAACTTACTTCCGTTTTAAAACGCTACAATTTCACTATATGAACCAGTTTTATATAAGTACCAGGTCAATTCATTGACTAACAAAGTGGAAGGAATTTTGTAAAGTCAGAAAATTAATGCAAAATTTATGCATATGACTCTATCTTCATAAGTAACTATGAATTTTTTGATACTGAATTCCAATTCAATACAGAATAATACGTAATAGCATATTTTGTTAGTCGTGTCTACCTATAGGATTGATGCTTTTTCTTGGGTAATTAATTATAATACTATAATGTACAGATGGAATAAGTAGTATGTTGCAAAGATGAATTTTGTCTTGTAAGAATTTGAGAGAAGGACATACAAAAATGGCGGACATTGAAGAAGACAGGAAAGGAGAAATGATGCATATTCTTCGAATTTATTGAAGCAACATCCACATATTTTTAGATGGTGTGTGCCTTCAACTTGATTATTAGGGTTCCGTACCTTAAAATCAATAAATGGAACGCTTATATGATCACTTCGTTGTCCGTCTGTACGTCTGTTCGCTTTTTCTCAGAAACGCGAAGAGATATCCAACTGAAATTTTTATCACATAATCGAGTATCTGGTCTCTTTCTGCTATAAAAAAATCAAACTTGAAGGTCATCGCGATTAAAAGATATGACCGTTTATGTCGCATATTTTGCGATTTCACATGGGCATCAAAATCTTCCATTGACGTAGAATCATGAAATTCCTATAGCACATGTTAAGGAAAAAATCTGAAAACCGTAAATATAATATGTCCAGCCGGCTTCAGAAGTAGATGGATGTTTTAGTACCATGTCACACCAACTATTTCTTTAGTTAATATGGTTACACTAATACTGCATTCTTAATAGTTGATGTGACATGTTACTTAAATGCTTATCTACTTTTCAAGCCGACTGTACATAAGAACTTAAGTACTTAGATAAGTTTGTACGGAACTCTCGGTGCGCGAGTCCACCTCGCACTCGACCGGGTTTTTCTATTTACGTTCCTTACTTTTGGTATCCATAAGTCTAGCCATATAGGATTGAAAATATCCAAAAAAGATTTTTAAAATATTTTACTACCGTATCGGAATTACTTATAGCTCCGATCAATATGATCGACTTTGTCAGAAGCACCATCTCTTACCACTTAAAAATCGCCGTAAAATAGCCGATATCACGTTTTTAACTAAGATTGCGTCCAACTATATCGATTGTCCCGACCTTCTGTCTTTATTGCAATTTAATGTTCCCACTAGAAACTTTCGTAATTTTAAACCAATTTACATTCCTTTGGCAGGAAGCAATTATAGGCAAAATTCATTTTTACTAAGAGCTGGCAGTTTCTTCAATAATTTGTGTGCGACTGTCGACATCGACATATTCAATGTAAATCACACTTCTGCACAAGACGCAAGCTTTTCAATCTGTATTTTGACCTATAGTGTTTTTAAGTTTATATAATCATGTTTATATTATTGTTGTTGTAAGCTCAACTTTCATTATTAACTATTGTATGTCTACCTGTGTGAATCTGTAATTGGTTATGTAGTTGGCTATCTGTGTTTTTTGTTTAAGTATATAAAACTGTAGATTCACCAAATAAATAAAATAAAATACCATTTTATATCAAGCTAGGTGTTAGCACCGTTTCTAATGCCTAGTTGTTAGCAACGGGCGTGGACCTAACGTAGTACCCTACAGACATATCATTATTTGTTCCTTATTATTTTATGACAATGAAATAAAACCACCACAGCATTCACAATTTATTAATACATATTTTTATGATTCAGTAGGAATTGTAATTGCAGTTAAAGTAGTTCCACAAAATAAGGTTGAGCGGGTGATGATAACCAACAATAATAATCCAAATGATAATGATCTTCTAATTCCAATATAATTTTCTGCTTAATGCGGCCTTCTTCAAAGATCCCTTCTGTCTTCCTTTTGCCACCACTCCTCCTCTTCAATTTGTTAGTCACTAGTGCCGAAAGGCGTTGCTTTGAACCACTATCTCTTGACCGATGATTATACTTGTGGTCGACTCTCATCCAATTTAGCATATTGACTCTGCAAAAAAACCTATCAACTTTTCGATTTTCATTCGCAATGAAATACCGAGCAAATGGAATATAATTAATAGCTCGTCTTAGTAGTTAACTCGATTAAACATACCGCCGAGTAGATTTTCCATTGTGATTTTGCCAGGAATTGACTCCAGAAGGTCATGCTCTTTAAACGATCAAGAACCTCGACAAATTTCGTTCAAGTAAAAAATCAGGTGTTTGTTTTCAATGACAATAGCACAATGAGTTAGGAGGTAAACACCTCCGATATATATAGACTATTGACAGGATACAGCCACGGTCGTTTCCCTGTTCCGATATTCGACTTGAATTTTGATTGAACAATTGAGAACAGCAAAGAATCCAAAGAGTCATTAACACCCATATTATGTTTATGAATCTGATACTGAATGATCCTTACGCTCACTGCTGCTCTAAACTTATCCAATAAAACAACTAAAAATACATATGAGTCCAGATCAAATAACTGAAGCTGTAGTACAGACATACAAAACACAATAGCTAAATGAATAAACCTGAACTGATGCCTAAAAAGTGTCATTGTAGAATATTTTGTTGTGTGTAGAAGTTTTATTTCAAACTGGTTGTGTAACCTAGTTGTCTTCGAGGAATAAAGATTTCTATTAAAAACCAATTTAATTGACAGGAATTATCTTTCCTGTTTGAATAATGGTTATCGAAGCGGATCAAGGGGGTTCAATAGGCAGAGGGGAAACTTGAAGACAGGTGCTCGATTGGTCCAACCAAACCAAAATTGTACTCCATAGAGCAGCATCAAAATATATTTGATGAAAATTACATAAAGGATGCATAAATGTTACCATAATTAAGTAACTCCCGAATTCAGTGTCAATCTTCTGTTACAAAATTTTTAGAAACTTGTTCATCATTTCTATGTAATTCCCATGATTCACAACATTAACATTCTTTATTAGTTTTACAACAGAACCTCTAGTCATATATAGCTTTGTAGGCTCCGACCGGCGCGGCGGTGGTTTAACCAAAACATTATTCATCTGAAATTGAGTTGTTATAAGCGCCATGAGTTTTTGTACGATTATGTTAAAACAGTGCTTTTTACAGAGTGCGCTGCCCTGCCTGCGCCCGTGTCGTGAACTCATCATAATTTATATCGGTGCTTGAACCATTAAAATGAACTTAAATAATCAACTGTATCTCACTTTTTATATGAAAATTGCAAAATTTCTCAGTCGAATAGTTTCCTTTCCTTGTTTTAATCGAATATTATGAAACTCAATAGACTAGATCTCGTAGAGGTTAGACTATCCTTTTGCGAAAAAGTTTTCGTAGAGTCGAATGGTTTCCAACAATTCCAACGTTTCTGTCTTGTGTGATTATATTTTTGTTTTCTTGTAGATATTTGAAATTTTCGTTACTGTCTACTGTTTGCATTTTAAAAACTCCATTCTCAAAATAAATTCATTAAGCCAATGCCAAGGAAAATATTCCTTCAAATCATAAAAGTCACCACTTAATCTATTATACTTTAAAAAAATCATTATCCACGAAGAATTTGGGGGATGGTAAATTAAGTCTATGTTTTGATATGAGAAACCCACTATAATACGTTTATAGATTTTATTTATTAGAATCCAAAAGTACCTCCTTTTGGATTCCTTTGGATGTCGATTTGGTCCGTACTATGTAATGATTATTCGTCAAATATTTATTTATAATTCTCAGGACCAACTTTTCTTGTGTGACTGAATGATTGATTTAGACTTTTGGACAGTGCAGCCAGTGGGTGCATGATATTGTTTCGCTTATTGCTCATGTTTTTTTTTAGCTTTACCATATTTAGCTTCTCGACATATACGAACTCTAAGACTCAAGGACGATATAAATGTAGTATGAGTATTTTATATATACCTACGAACAATTTAGATACAATAGAACTATTCTATATTTTCAGGAATTGTATTCAACAAACCCATCTTGTTATATGTTGACTTGACCCCGTTAGATGACCGCGTTATCCTCAGCTCCTGTGGTTCCGCCTATAGTGCTTACTCGTACTTAGTATTCGCGAGTGCTGCTTTCCGCCTGCTGATTATTAACATCTGACCCCCAAATACTTGATTGTCGAAATCAGATTGAACGAATCGAAGGCGACAGTCAACTGTTTTTTATTGACAGAAAACTGATCGTCAACTATTTTGACCGTTGCGGCACGAAGACATATATTAAAGCGGCGCAAAACAGACGCCTGTCATTTGTTTTTAGTGATATGTCATTGTCATTACTCGTCATTTCTGTTTCGACTAATATCATAAAATCATAACACTACTCGGGCCAAGATAACGATGGTTTTCAACTATTTTGTGATTTTTTTTCTAGATGTTTCAACACGTTTTCTCGTATCATTCATTAAATACTTAGAGGTGATTGTTCTTTGAAATAAATTGCTCGTAGTTTCCTCATCCTCCGGTCAAACAAATGAGCGGCTTGATGATTGTGTGCTTTTAACAATCGATATTGACCCCACATTTTTTGGGGGTTTGTCGAGAATTTATGTACTATCATTTATCTTCTACGAATCTAGAATCGGCACAGGTACTGATGCGTTATTTGCGTCGTTATATTATGATTCAATCAGCAAATATTTGTTATACCTGCTATAAGATTGTTACAGTCGTCGGCTTTTACTTTTATTTCAATTGAAAAACCTACAGAGCTCTAGTGATCCTAATTTAAAAAACAAATTACTTTTTAACCGACTTCAAGAAAGGATCTCAATTCGATGCGTATGTTTTTTTGTGTTAGTGAATGTTACGCGAATACTCCTCCAGTTTTGGACCGATTTACATTTTTTTTGTTTTTGAAAAAGAATATTTCTGAGATGGTCCCATTTCACCAAAGTCAGGATCTCATGATAGGGTCCCAGGAAAATCGAAGAAACCCCTTAAATTTTATAGACACGTCCAACGTGTTTCACGTTTTTCCGAAGCTTTCAGATATTTCCATTTGGTAATCATGAACCGAGCTGATAATGGATGAATAACTTTTAGGAGTAAAAAGTTAGTTTTTTAAATACAATAGGCACGTATTGACCCTTTGTCGTATTCTATAAAGTACTTCGGTGAGCTAGTATTAAATTCAATGGTAAAAATAAAAAACCAACTTCAAAAACACTTGAAAGTGAAAATAACATTAGAATACAGACATCATCACATTTCTATATTGAAGTCGGTGCCAAACGATGATCTCCTAGAAAGTCTTATTTGGCACCAACTTTATAATAAAAATGTGATGTTGTCTGCATCATTATAATTATTTTTAAGTAATAACTGTTTTTGAAGTTGGTTTTTATTTCATTAACGGACTTCTTCTGGTATGATCCCTAACCTCGCCTTGCATTTCAATTTCCGTCAAATCATATTACACTTATTGCTCAAAATGGAATGAATTGTTCCTCCGCGAAATACACTTAGAAGATAATGGCTCTCGCCTACGACGGAGTGCATTTATTTAATCTATCCGAACCACAAAACTGAAAAACAGTGGATGTTTCGATAGGTACGGAAATATTACTATAAGCATCGCTACCGCCAAATGGTCATATTAAAAAGTGATCGCACTTTCTACCATTAGGAAACATGTCGCCTGATTTGTCGTATTTTTGTGTACATTTTACTCAAAAACTGGCCTTAATAAAGCACGAGTATAAATTGAACGTACGTTATCATACAGTAGGACAGAATTTCTTTGATCTTATGATTTAGGTACATGTTCAAGTATGCGAAGCTATGGACACCTGGGACACGCTATGGAAGTGGCATGTGGGTACATGCCACTTCCATTGTTTTTTTTGTGTTCCATGGTCCAACTCATATAGATGTAAGATTGTTATAATCCAACGAAAATAAATCGAAGTAACGGTTGATTGGAGTGGTAATGAACTTTACAGTGATTAGATTTGCTTGACGGCCAGCACACCTTCGGAGGCCTGTTATAATTGTGTATCGACTATTGATTTTATTACTTCGAGCAATGGATACTAATTATTATTTTTATCGTCTGTAATGGGTTTTTTAATCTAGCCGTGCAATTATATTTGGCTTTAATGAGGCTATGTGTGCGGCGGCATTCCTTCACGGTCGCTTCTTGCGATCTAACGGCCCATTGTCAGACTTTTTGTTTTTTGGTCAATGCCTTTTGAGTTTACTTAGTACGTGTCCTTGCTTAGTTTCAAAAGATTCTTAGGTGGGTACTGATTCGAATAGAGAACATTTTACGTAGCAAATATTCATTGCATTAAAACTAAAAATCACTCATAATAAATTATATTCTTGTGCACTTATTAATTTTCTTTTTAATAATTAATTTCTACATTCCTTCTATACTTTTGCTTAGATTATTTTATCTTAAATTTTATGTTACGATTTGGCCCGATATGCGATCATCCAGTAAATGAAGTATCATTAATCCTATCCGAGCTCTGTTTATTAGTTCTACAATGAAAAACCACAACCAGTCACAGTTATTAAAGAAAAGTAAGTTATCATTCTGTTACGTCAACTTTTTAAAGTTCACAGCGCTTTAACACCTCGGCAGTCCCATTTGATAATTACGATCATTCCGACTTACTTATACGCACGCATTCAAGTTGGTTGGATCGGTCGAGTTCGTTGTAAGTAGATTATTATTTATTCGTATTGCAGAAAAAGTGAGTCACGCAGGTCGTGTTGAGCGGGCGCGCGGCTGCGTCAACACCTGCGCCTGAGCAAACCGCGCCCTGCGTCATCCAGGCATTTTGGAGTCGGCGCAACATGCTGCCGCACACGTGCCGTCGACAAAACCGACATATTTTAACTAACAAGACGCTTTCGGCCTTATTTAATGAAAAAAATTACTCATTGGATCGTCCTCGGATAAGTTACTCCGTGTGTTGTCTTGTTTTCGCACATGTCGGCTGCCATGTTATGTCAAAATAAGACAGAACACGGAGTAACTAATCAGAGGCGATCCAAGGAGTACAATTTTTATTAATAAGGCCGCTTAAGTTTATGGTTTCGAATGCTCACTTAGGGCCTATTTCATACAGTTTAAGCTATCTACTCGTATCTTGATGTATTTTGAATGTACTTACATTATATCAACAGATGAATAAAATACTTGAAGTTTTACTTATTTGCAAAAAGTATTACTTTCCCTAATGAGATTAGGGTCTTAGTAATTTACAGGAAGTAAAATATTGGCTCTTAATCCTATAAGGAAAAGTAGGTAATACTTTTTGCAATACATTTTTCACGGATGACTCTTTCCGTATCTATGAAAAGTATTATATTAAATCGAAGTTTGTCATTTATATTTGTGTGGTGAATATATGTCTAAACAATTTTTCAGCATAATTAAATAATTTCACATATTGACTCTGGTGATTACTTATAACATAATAAGAAAGGTTGATGAAACAAAAATCAAACATAGATCAAATAAAAACGTGAAAATTATTTTGCTTAGAATAGAGATTCATTGGTATCAAGCGTGGTTGTTATTATGTTACTACCCAAAACACTTCGATGTGTTGCATTAGTTGTAGCCTCATTGCTTAGTAAAACATGTTTATGACTGGGGAAATTTCGAAAACAACAGAACATTTACTCTCGTTCACCTATTTAGAACAGTGTAGTGTTGTGTTTGCTATGCGGATATAAACGTGTTTGGCATATCATACTTCCATTCGTATGTACTTTTTAATCTTAAGTCAATGTTGAAATAGTTTTTTGCGACTTCCAAATGGTTTGCATTATTCTGTGTCAATGGCAGTTTTTGGACCGAATTAGCAT
Source organism: Schoenobius gigantellus (assembly GCA_963935595.1). NCBI lineage: Eukaryota > Metazoa > Arthropoda > Insecta > Lepidoptera > Crambidae > Schoenobius > Schoenobius gigantellus. The sequence continues at coordinate 26,147,794 of OZ012547.1, read as the reverse complement.
CTTGTGCAAACCGTTGTCATTGAACCTGGGGCCAAAAATTGATGTTATATTCCATACGCTATTCATACAATTTTGCTTCTTAAATCAGTTTCTTCACAAATACTACATAAATACCGATAAACGAAGGCTAGATCATATCATTGTGAAATACCTTCAAAATTTTTGGGGCTCGTATGTTTTATTCCATTTTGTCCAACATATTATATTTGAACATCATTACTTCTTCATGTGCACCAGGATTTGTTGTAAGCGTTACCATCAACCTTATTACGTAACTTTGTTATGCAGCAGACATGCCTACGACTAGGTACTCCTATATCTATGGTATATCCAAATTGTACTGATGAGCGCAAGTACATCGCATGATGAGCACTATAAACTGTTTCAAACATATGATATCAGAATTAGCGTGTTTTTAACCGACTTCAAAAAAGGGGGAGGTTCTCAATTCGATGCGTATGTTTTACTTTGTGTGTATGTTACGCGATTGGGCCGCCAATTGCGGACCGATTTTCAGAATTCTTTTTGTATTCGATAGAGTATACTCCTGGGGTGGTCCCATGGTCACCAAAGTCAGGATCTGATGATGGGATCCCATAAAAATCGAGGGAGACCCTTAAATTTTATGTTTTTACGTGTTTTGTGTGTATGTTACGCGATTACTCCATCAATTACGGACAATTGTTTATCTGGCGTGCTCGAGCGGCCGGCAATGTATTTGAAAATGGAAGGAACCTCTTTAAAGCCCGTACATAAGCGACAATAGAGATAACTCACTTATAAGTCTTATATAAATTTTAAACTGGCTTTTAACTTTCAACTTAAAGAAAAAACATAGGTAAGCGTTTTCCCCCCTTTTGTATACTACGCAATATTACGATTAAATAATATACGCTTAAATGCTAATGCTTTCTGTTTACTTTTTATTATTATAAATACAACATTCACAATTTATACCTATCTAATAAAACGTTCATTTATACAAGTAAAATCAAACAAATTCGAAATGAAATGAGACATTTGTTAACGAGAAATTAATTTTGATTAAGAGGAGATATTCGAGGTAAAGTATTAACCTTACCTACCGCCACATCGACAGCGCCGGATGACGTGGTCGCAAATGTTTTTCGTCGGGTGAATGAATTTGGTTCATGTTTTCGATGGAAGCAGAAGCAGAGTGTTTATTTATTACGTATGATTTTACCTCATTTTATTTCGCGGCGCTAATTATATCTGTGCAAACACATTGACAAGTATTTGCACTCCAACACAGTTTTTTAAAATTTTCTAATAAGTTTGATCAGCTTAATGACACCTATCTGTGTAATCTAGGTATATTGTTAAGACCTGTATTTAATGTACTTAACGCCACTTTTAATTTTACTTGCTTTTAGGTACTTACTATAAAAAAACTATTTAGAAAGTTGTTTATTTTTGTCTACTCGAGCTATTCGAGTATTCTATTATTTCTATTCGAGCTCATGAAATTCTTGAATTCTCTAATTCGAAAATAAATACATATTATTTTAATTCACTTTATGTAACGTCTTTCATACCTAATACCGAAGAAGCTGTCATACAGCATTCATAGGAAAAAATTGTTTCAAAGTTATTTATTTAAAAATAGATGAAAAAGAGAAGTACACTTGCAGGGTGGAAACGATAAGGAAGTGAGTAATGTACGTATGTATTATTTATTGATAAATAATGTAAGATTATCTATTTTATTTATTTCATTTTAAAATTTTGTGAAACTCACAGCTTGCACACTACAGGTAGTATAAACTGGTTAATAATAACATGAAAGTTTCATCTATCTTCATCGTCATCCTTAGATATGGATGGACATAGGACTATAATTTTTCACCTATAGCTAGAATAAATTATCAATAATGTGTTGCACTAAGAAAATTAAATTCATTGGTTACATGTTATGTCCTTTAAAATAGTTATTGTTACTAGCAATACCGTCTTCGTAATATCTCTAATATTACAAACTGTCATTTTTGTAAGGAATTTAACATCCATTACTGCTATCATGAACGCTACCGTAACACATAAGATCACTAAATCAGTAATGGATATAAAGTGTCTTTCACAAATGACAGTTCTAGTTACCAACCGTAGTTAGCAAATAGGCCTGCTGAACGGTATGACCTCGTGTCTTAATTTCATTCGCACCAAACCAAAGTAGGTACCTATCTATAATAGAAACCATCATCAGATCGCTTTCAGGCAAAGAAATATCATAGACCAATGCCATTCCTTTTTTTGCGAATTTGTCATATTAGGCGCCTGTTGTAGGCAACAGATATATAATTTGTCTTGTAGGCATGTGGTCTTATTCATAAATAAAATAATCCTTCAATAGCTATTACGCTCTTATTCTAAGTTTTACTTTCATCGTTTTTCATACGAGTGACAGAAACATACCTGTATCCAGACCATAAGTCGACTTTACAAGTGTTTCCTTGTGTTTATATTTTAACCGACTTCAAAAAAGGAGGAGGTTATCAATTCGGTTGTATTTTTTTTATGTTTGTTACCTCATAACTCCGTCATTATTAAACCGATTTCCAAAATTCTTTTTGTATTTGATAGAGTATACTGCAAGGGTGGTCCCATGGTCACCAAAGTCAGGATCGGATGATGGGATCCCATAGAAAATCGAGGAAAACACTCAAATTAGGGTTTCTTTCACTAAAAAGATTTCTTTCACTAAAAAGTTAAAAATAATTTTTTTTTTACAAAAAATAGAACCGACTTCAAAAACACTGAAAACTTAAAAATAATCTTCTTCTATTTTGAAGTCGGTGACAAATTTTAACACTTTCTAGGAGATCATCGATTGGCGCCGACTTCAATATAGAAGAAGATTATTTTTAAGTTTTCAGTGTTTTTGAAATCGGTTCTATTTTTTGTAAAAAAAAATTGTATTCTTTTTTAATTTCGCTCTTTGCTTATTAAAATCTGTAGAGATCTGTAGAAATAAAATCTGAGATCTTTGAACGATCCCCTCCGATTAGATCAAACTTTGTATCAGAAATTGGATCACACACAACTCTCGTGATTTAAGTGCTAATAGGTCCATGTTTCAACGCCGACTTATTTTTTTGTAAATATTACAATTTGTGTCAAAGCCGCAACGCAGCTACGCATCACCATACGTAACTAGATCCCTTCGTTTATTTTTGTACTTACTGCTATTTGCTTGCGACACGATATTCGATATTGTCTGCGCGTGTCTAAGATAATGTAAGGGCTGCTACTTCTTAGAAATTAAAATTGCAGTTATAGATTTTCCGAATTAAAAATTTACACTTCAATCTGTAATTACTATTTCGTAATGTGCGGCTGGAATTCTTCATTTAATTAAAAATTTAAGTTCAGAATCAACTTTCTTTCCTTTTACTTGTATTTGGATACACCTTAACTATAGTTAGGATGTATTTAAATATGAGGATTAAATAATTAATTTTAAAATCTGAGTTAATTAGATTTTTGTATTTTGTTTGACATAGATTTTGCGTTTAATTTGACATAGTTAGTAATTAAGGATCGCATCCCTTAACATAATGTATATATGTATGTAGAGATTCTAAATTTAGAGCAGAGAAAAATATGTATTTTATGCATCCATAGTCTACCCATATCGATTTTTACCAAAGTGCCTACTATAATTTCTTTAAATTTAATTGGATATGAAATTCAATACAAGTTTAGCGCTTATCGTATTATCAGCAACGAAAAAAATGTTTGTTGGATACTGTTAAAAACTGTGAAAAATAACACGGAATTCTTAAAATTTTAGGTAAACTTTACTGTATAAAGGTGCCGATGATACCAGTCGGTACACTAGCGTACAATAATAGAGAATTGGTAAAATTTGCAATGATGACTTAATTCCTCAGGCGCCACCCAACTCTTTCGCATATGAAACAATAAAAAACTTGTATACACGACAATAGGCCAGACTTTGGTAGAGTAGGTAGTGTAAAGCGTGGTGTGTTATCGAATATAGGTACAGGTACATACATATTTAATTAATTATTGTAATAAAACAAACATTCTTGATCAAGTTTTAACACAAACCGGTTTGGTGATCACATTTATCTTTTTTACTGTGTACACTTTGATGTTAACGAGATATTATATGTATACTATCATTATATCAACATATCATTGGAGACTGCTGAGAGATTTTTAGTTGATACTTATAAGAACTTTAATGGCTGCATAAGTGCGTTACTTACATTTTTATTGCAATATACATCCCGTAATAAACTAAAAAACGCCAATTCGTCAACCCTACTCAAAGCACCGTGACGGTGTGGGTAATCTATACGTCGTCAGTGGCGTTAAACAGGGGTGTTTGATTAAGACATTACGATTTATTGCGCTAACTGGTTTGCCGGTCAGCAGCGGTAGCTCAAACAACGGAAAAGTACTAGTCGAGATGTTTAAAAACAATGCATTTAACTCATACAAAAGTTAACATTCAATGTTAACATTGTAGGGTTCTGTAGTTTAAAAGATCGTCACGCTATACACGAAGGTAATGATTTTATTTATCCATAGCTCTACTGGCCTTAATCATCCTCGGATGAGTTACTCCGTGTTTTGTCTTATTTTGACATATGACAGCCGACATGTGCGGAAACAAGACAAAACACGAAGTAACTAATCCGAGGGTGATCCAAGGAGTAAAATTTTTATTAATAAGGCCGTACATGTTTACAACCCGCTTAAAGTAAGTAACAACTTTTTCCTAATTTGAATTTTGTACCTATCTATAATATCTGACGTTTAACCTTTTCTAAGTTGAGCAGCTAATAATCTCAATATAACGAAGCTAACTTGGCCATTATAGTTTTCCTTCAAAGTCAATTACCTACATATACTGCCATTAATTTCTTTTATTGTTTTCAAGATTTTATTACTGATTTTTTAAAAAGTTACTTTATAGATATTTCAAAATGCATGTTACTCGAAAATATCATAAATGAAAATCATGAAGATAGTCGTTTCTGTTAAAATGTCTAGATTTTCAATGAGATTATTATTATTATTTCGCAATTGGCTCATTAACATGAAACTGTTGAGAGGAGCGTTGCTATTCTTTTTGACACGCACAGAGAACATGTAATTTCAGCATCTATTAAGATATAACTATGCAAATGAGTTGTCCGACTAGAGAAGTATAGTAGGCCTAGACAAAAGCCACACACATATTTTTCCGCAGTCGTTACGCAGAGAAAAATTATGGAAATGACATTAGCTTGTGACAACCTCACGATATTTTATCCGCACCAATGTCATTCCCATACATTTTTTCTGCGGAACCCATGGCGGAACCACTGCGGAAAAACAAGCGTTTACCTTTTGTCTATAGGCCCACAGCAACCTCACAGAGAAGTCATAATGCAATGTCACGTTGAGCTTCTATGCGTGAGTCGGTCACCAGTTTTTAACCGACTTCAAAAAAGGAGGAGATTTTCAAAATTCTTCTTGTATTCGATAGAGTATACTCCTGGGGTGGTCCCAAGGTCACCAAAGTCAGAATCTGATGATGGGATCCCATGAAAAGCGAGGGAAACCCTAATTTAATTAAGTAGCGTTTCTTTCAGTAGAAAGTTAAAAATAAAAAATATTTTACAAAAAATAAAAACCGACTTCAAAAACACTGAAAAGTTAAAATTAATATTAGAATAGGTACAGACAACATCACACTTCTATATTGAAGTCGGTGACAAATTTTAAGACTTTCTAGGAGATCATCGTTTGGCACCGACTTCAATATACATCTTATATTATTTTTAACTTTTGAGTGTTTTTGAAGTCGGTTTTTATTTTTTGAAGCAATGGTATTCCAACCAATCCAAAAAGCAGAAGATTCAAGAATATGGTTGGAAATGTACATAAAAGAATATTTTATATTTGAACACAATTTACAAATCTGAGAAAAGCTTATTATAATAATGTGAATAAAGAGACAGCAAAATTCGTATCCTTCCGAAGTGCGAAGGAAATTTGTGTTTGTTCTATGTAGATGTTTCACATCAACATGTAAAGTAGGTAATATGGCATTGTAATGCTATGGTGAAAATCATTGTCATCAATGATTGCAATATTTTATTTGAGTAATCGTCAAGTCACTATTTAAATTCAATATTGATTTCTGACAAATGAATACATAGATGTATTAGGCGATACGAGTTTTAGTACATTCTAACTAAATATTGTTACAGAATGAAATTACATACTATTACGCATATTTTATCGTTCCAAAGTACTACTATTTGATGTTTTATTGAAAGTGATGCTATTCTAGCTATATTCATTACATTAAATATAGAAATATTTGAGCGGCAGTCAATCAAATCACTCTCAATCAATCAGAGACCACATGATTACGCGCGGTAATATGGCAAAAGAACTAAACCAAGCATGAGCAATTATTATTTAACATTAATTTGCCCAATAAAATGACTCAGTGTATATGGAATGCGTGGAATAGAGTTAACATCTTTCCTTAATTACGTTATTTCTAGCACGGGATTTCAGGCAGCCCTGCATGCATTGAGACAGTTCTTTTAAAAATTTTCTATGTAACAATCAACGTATTCTTTATCCAGGCTTCATAATGTATTAGAAAGTTAGATTTTTTTAATATCACACGAAAACTATTACCCAATTTGTTTTAACGGGACCTTTTCAAAAGCTATGTGGACTGCGATCTGGTGATATGGGACCTATTTTGACATGCCGTGGGGGCCCTACTGCCACTCGAGGACCTTTCTGCCCCAATGGCCATCAGTCCTGCGAGCTATGCGCCCCGCCCATTGCTACTTAATGTTTGTAATTCTTTGGGCTATGTTGGTGACTTTATAGTTATTCTGCAGATCTCATCATTTCTGATGCGAGCACATAGAGAAACCCCGAACATAGCCCTCTCCATTTTACCATTTGAGTGACTAAGCATTTTTATGAGGCTTATTGTCATCATCACAGCTCATACAGGTCCCCACCGAGGGGCTCGAGCCTATCTTAAGTTAGGGTGCTCAGGCCTTCTCCTTCTGCGAGGACGTCATCTCGCAGAACGGGGCCGCAGAGAGAGAGAGCCGGAGGATGATCCTCAAGCCGCTCCCATCCGCCGCAGATGGACAGGCAAGCAAAGGCGGGCATTCGCGCAAGGGATGCCCGTCTAATGACCCTGCCGTGAAGGCCTGTGTGCGCGGTTGGCCCCGTGTACGCCGCCGTAAGGCCTCCCGTCAGGGGATAGGCCTGGTGTTCTCAAGCAGTCCCCCCTTGGCGATAGCCCGAGCAGTTAGGTCGAGCTAGCTAGGGCGCGTTGATACTGGTAGTCGCAATGGGAACCCTATCACGCGCACCCATAAGGGCAGGGAGAACACCGGGGGGTTTAGTGGGTAGGCCCGGCACTCTGCCGGGAGAGCCCCACACACGCTCGTCGTCTAGCCAACGGCAAGTACAGTGCGGTCACGCATTCCCTCGAAAAAAAAGGGTTTTCAGGCCTTAATCAACCACGCTGGCCCATTACGGATTGGTCGACTTCACATTACACTAACTGTATTCTTGATACTTGACATACTTTTATTGAAATGGAAATTTAGGACGAAAAACGACCATACGACACACGTTCACTTGTTTGCAGTACTGATGCCTTAATACATGGTTGATTGAGAAAACCTGCGGTATTTGGCTGAACGGATTACAATATCGTGGTCTTGCAGCGCTCTGCCAGTTTAACCTTCGTAAAGCGTATTAAGTCATAGTGCATCATTTCACAAACAATAATATTTCAGATATGAAACACCTACATAGCGCCTACATGCTCATCACAAATCATAATGGGTAAAATTATTATTTTCTGAATATTTAATACGCAACTTCGTTATTTATGCAATGTCATAACCGTTTGACAGGAACAAATTGTGTTTTCACGCCAATGCAAGTCTGAGGTCGGGTCAAGGACGGTGCATGAAAGTTGTAGAGTGCAATGCATTGCAGCTGCTTATGCACAGACGGCGCGTGGACTTAATGCGCGTCTCGAGGCCGTCAAATGCATAGATCTATAAGCTGCATTCGCCTAGGGTACTTATTCCACTGTCGGCGATGAACACGAGTGGGTAAAGCAGGAATTAGATAGCTACCACCGCAGCTACAGAGGCATCCTTCACCAACACTAGTTCGTTTTGCGGCGTGTGTCCCTGCCCGCTAATTGCTCAGAGAATATTTCCTTTAGCTCCTTGCTTGCCACAAATTAGAGACAGTGTCCACGTCTCCAGTGTGAATAGCAGGGGTCAAGCAGTGCAGTAGCAGTACTCCGAGCTTCACTTCGTTCAAAAATAAATTTAAAAAATGGCTTACTACACAAGCATTTTATGATATTCACGAATTTTAAAAAATAAGTAATAATAATTAATTTATGTATATATTCATTCATAATATTTAATGTAATAATATGAAATGATATAATACTGAATATATGTAATGTGAAAAATTGACCTGTAATTGAATAATCTAATATATAAAATTCTCGTGTCACAGTGTTTGTTATCGAACTCTTCCGAAACGGCTTGACCTTGAATTTTTTTGCTTGAAATTTTTTGTGTATATTCGGTAGGTCTGAGAATAGGTCGTAAACTATTTTTTATTATGGCGAAACGTAGTTCGCCGGCACAGCTAGTTATCAATAAATTATGTTTATGTCTATGTCAACTATTAATACACTTCTCCTTTATTGGCACGGAGGCAGACTCTATATCAAAGTCGTCTACATGTGTACATCTATTTCTGTCACCAAGCAGCAGTGCTTGCCTGAGGTGCTTACATTGCTGTGTTCCGGTTTAAGGGAGTGAAACTACTAGGAACTGTGGTTTGACATTTTATGCCACAAGTTGGCAATGCCTTGCTTACCACATGTATTATAGGCGATTGTAGCCACTTACCATCAAGTGAGCTCTACATTTTTGTCAACATGGTTGTATAAAAAAATTCATTTGTTTTTATACGTTTCTCGAGCGAGAATTAGTCAGTCGCTTTTTCGTTGACAGTGGGACAAATACCTTATTTGTGGGGGACATTAAAATTTAAATAGATAAGTCACTATGTCAAAATGACTTTTACCGATTTGGCCGTTTTGGTTAACTCTTTACGTAAATGTTTAATGCTCATTCCCTATTCGGCGGAACTTACCGTCGTCACGGAGCATATCCTGTGTTAGCCCAGGTCGCCCTGTTTTTGGTAATACATATATGTAGCTTGTTGAGGTATTTTCGGGGATTCGGCCGCTCGCTGACGCATTGATGTTCTTATGTCACCACGCTAAATCATGACCTCGCCAAAACGTAAGATGTATGTAGCATCACATGGGGGTCACCACTGTAAGGATTAATATATGTCTTAGGGTAATATGTACCTACAACTTAGGTCAGAAGGAATATATAATTAAACACGTTTGTTGTGTAACTCTGTGTATTTGCGACTGACTTAAAAAAGGTGAGCGGTGTAGGATAACTCCTTGCGTAGCAACTGCATTGGCATAGTGTGTCCCTACAATTAAAGACAAAAAGTGACAGCGTATGTCTTAGGAATTTCCTAATCTCAGATGAGGTTGGTGAAATTGGTCATTAGTCTGTGAAAATTAGCAACCAATCTGACCCGTATAATATATGGTATAAAGCTCCTCCTGATATATTTAAGGATAATAGTGCCAAAGTCGATGGTACCTTATTCTAACTCTATCATTGGTAAGTTAGCATTTAGAGCCCACTAGCGAGCTAGGGGATCACCCTTGATAAGTACTACTCTTTACATATTGGATAACGATTAGTGTTGCTTTTTATTTACTTAATAACAAGACAGATTAATCATCTTGAATATAATATTTTCGTAGAATTAATTATTCAAAAGAACTAATCAAATTGCAGTTAAATAAATTGATTCATTATTTATCATTTTCGACGTGAGTAAAATCTGTGGAATTTTTTGATCTGTCTTATTATTAAATTCACAGAATTATTGAAGATGTTGACGGTATTAAGAAGATATGGATGGCTCTATTTAGCAGTGTGATAGATCTTTTAAGAGAATCCATTGATAAATTTTACATATTCTAAGTCTAAATATTTCTAACTCGCCAAGGTCAGTCCGAAATTTATTTAATTATAGGTAGGTAGGTAGGTTTGATAAATTAATTTCGTACATTAAATTTTATTCATAAATGCAAGCGTGTGGCTGACTGAATCTATTTTTATAGCCACACATATCTCTGAAACGCGCAAACGACAAACTCTGAAACTTGCCGACAAACTCTAGACATTTTAGCGGCATACTCAAACAATCTATTATTCACAGTTTTTTGTGGCCCAGCTGGGGTCAGCCACACAATGCAAGCATAGAACTTTTGGTTTAAATAGTTGTAAATTTATTTAAAGACTAGCTGTGCCCGCGACTTCGTCCGCGTGAAATAGTAACTTTTGTTAAGGTTGATAAAAAGTAGCCTATGTTATACCTTATATAATTAGCTATCTATTAGTGAAAGTCCCGTCAAAATCGGTCCAGCCGTTCCGGAGATTAGCGGGAACAAACAGACAGACAAAAAAAAATAAATTGTGTTTTTGTTATTGGTACCCGATATATATTCATACCCATTTAGTAAAACCTTGTTATTTTGAAATTACAAACAGACACTTCAATTTTATTTATTTGTATAGATATATTGTCCTTTATATGTTTATGACTTACCCTCCACTTTTTCAGAGTATTTGGTCAAAATGGATTGGCCATATTGGCTTCATTCTGATCATTGACCGTTATTATAACTTTCGTCTTTTGTTTCGTAAAAAATGACGTCAGTTACATAATGACGTATATGCGAATATAAACAGGTATAATAAAGTCTTTATGGCCCTTTTAATATAACAAAATTCGTAACTCATATCTACAGTTACATCACAAAAAAAATTGCAAAGGGACACCATTCGAACTTGATAAATTAAAATATAATTATTGACGTCAACGGTTAACTTTGACGTTTTTTTTTTGATTTCAATGGGCATGAGTCACAGGTAATCGCTACTTAACCAATAGATTTATTTTAACTGTATCTTTTATGTGAAGTTTTTTTTTGTGTTTTTTAGTCTTTTGAGTCATTGGAACTCACTCATCGCGCGCACAAGTTGCAATGAGTCAATGACAAAAAATCTGTGACTCAAATTTTACATTATTATGAAGTATACTTTGACGAAGACTCTTTAATGATAGGTATTGTTGAATTTTGTACTACTGTTAGCTTGTTAACAATTCTCAAGCAGTATGCAAAAAATCTTGTATAGTCATACTAATAACATCGTTTTTTCCTGTCGTTTAATGCGACTTTGTCTGTCTTGTAATGTAATCCGATCTTGCAAATGGTGTAATGAAAAAAAAACGCTTAATATTCTTGCCTGATCTATTTATTTGTTTGTTAAAGCCAATGATGAGCAAATAACTTCGCTCTAACCTGAAATGACTATACAGTAGTATACACATACATTACATTATATTTGATTATATGTATGTACTTTATAAAAAACGAAAGGACTTAGGAGGGAAACTGTAACGGAAAAACTTCGTAATATATTTATTTTATTGATTAGTATATATGGACGTTAAGTAAAGCGGTTATAATATACATACAGTAAAAATGGACATAAAAATATTCTTTTGTTTAATATTTAAGTGATCGAATCTTAAAAGGGTCAATATCTTAATGGCTTGGTGTAAAAACTTATAAAGACTGTAAAACATCGTACTTAACATTCCCAGGTTTACGAGCGTTCCTGTAATAGTAATAAACAGGAGTATAATAAGGTTTAATAGGAGAGGTTCTCGGAAAGATTTTACGTTTATTGCTCGGTTTTTCTAATAGCCACACTCAATAGAACAGAATACCTATTACATTCCGATGAAATTAATTCTCGCAGGTTTGTCTTGTCGTCGTATCACTAATACCATCCATGGTACTACTAACACAAAAGTACATTTTAGTATCAGGTCCTTTATTGATACAAAAATGTGCTTATTTGTTCTTCCAAATTCCATCTTTTTGTACAAACTCTTCTCTAAAACCGTTCAGTTACATATTTAAGATTACTCGAACATCGTGCATTCTTTAGCTGAGCGTATTCAGTCATCACATCATGAATTCATTCAACTAAGCGGCTTAATTATACGCATTATCGGTCCCTTTGTCGGTTATAATGGGGTTATGACGTCACACTCTAGACCACTAAACTAGACCAGTCCGACAAGCCGGAGACGTTTGCACCTTGGTGATGACGCGCGGGTGCAGCTATTGTTATGCAATGCTGAGAGGTTGGTCTTATTCTGCTTTATTGAATACCTACTAAATTTTACTTTAGCAAAAACTGTTAGCGGAACTGTTCAAATAAAAAAAATCGCCATGGCATGAATCGAAATTCGCCGGTTCTACGTCAGAGCATCAAGACTTCGCGCTTGTCCCTATACGTCACTTTTAAAGGACATAGCTTACGTAATATCTACGCGTCTTTAAATTAGGCAAACAAGTCATTGTGCATTACTAGAAGCCGAGAATATAAAATATGCTTTAGTGTCATATAAGAAAAAATAAGTAAATATATGTAGTTCATTTAGAAATATTAATATTTAGCATGGCTATAAAAATACTGCATTAGTATCATTTTATGGGAAAGTTACTGTACTTGTGTATTGGTATGGCCGATTCGTATTCGTATAAATAAAATGTAAAAAACCTTTTTAAAAACAAGCTTTTATTTAAATGCGCTAAAACGAATTAATAAACTTTTACACTAAAACTTTTACTTATAACGTCATTTCACATTTGACACAATTTACATGACATAAAAGCTTGTCGCAAAATTTACTTGTGTGTAGTAACTTAAAAGTACTTAAAAGAGTACTTTTAAGTACCTACTCGTATTCACTTTGAAAATTGTAATGTATAAAATTATTCACATCAAATTATTTAACTTACTTGTTTATCTACAAAAGTAAATCTCGCGACAAGCTTTTATGTCATATAAATTGTGTCAAATGTGAAATGACGTTATAAGTTAAAGTTTTAGTGTAAAACTTTATTAATTCTTTTTAGCGCATTTAAATAAAAGCTTGTTTTTAAAAAGGTTTTTTACATTTAATTTATTTTTTACTTTTTAGTTATCACTGGACACGTTTCTCAGTCTGTTCATCTCATTCAACGCGTCATTGTTGCAAGGTCGTTTGCCGGAACGTCTATACAGAATTTCAGTTCAATCAGTTTAAGATATCTACTTCAAAATTGATTTTTAGCTTTAGAAGTACGACATATTGGATTAATAGTGACATCACTCAATTTTTCAAGTTACTCTTAGCAAGACCTTTTATTTGATACCCATATTGTAGGGGTGCATTAAAAATAATTGATCCGCCATCTTGGGTATGCCGCCATCTTGGATTTAAAATGACGTCACACAGTCAACCATGCATTGTCATCCAAACTGAACGTGTATACAAAATGTCAGCTCAATCGGTTAAAGATATCTGCTTCAAAATTGAGTTGCAAGATTCCACCCGAACATATATTACTTACATACATTGCAAGTTAAATAAAAGCTTGTAACTTGTAAAATAGAGGGAAACCTTTAAATTTTATAGGTATGTCCAACGTATTTTGTATGTATGTTACGCGATTACTCCGCTAATTGTGCACCGATTTTCAAAATTCTTTTCGTATTCGATAGAGCATACTCCTGGGGTGACCCCGAGGTCACCAAAGTCAGGATCTGATGATGGGATCCCATGAAAATCGAGGAACACCCTGAAATTTTATATGTACGTCCTACGTGTTTCATGTTTTTCTGAAGCTATTCACGTATTTACATCTGGTAGTCATGAACCGAGCTGATGATGGAAGGATCCTTAACTTTTGGGCTTGATCTGACCTGACCTGACCTTGGAACTGAAACCGACTTCAAAAACACTGAAAAGCTTAAAATAATAAAGGAATAGGTACCTACAGACAATGTCACACTTCTATATTGAAGTCGGTGCCAAATTTTAAGACTTTCTAGGAGATCGTTTGGCACCGAGTTCAATATAGAAGTGTGATATTGTCTGTACGTAGGTATTCTTATATTATTTTTAACGAATGTTTTTGAAGTCGGTTTTTATTTTTTGTAAAATATTATTATCTTTTTACACGTCTTAATCGTTCTTTGGAAAACTGGTGTACAACATAAAAAAAAATGTATTTTTGCAATTTTCTAGACAATAAAAATGCACCTCTGTTGGTAGGTAAAACTTTTATGTCATTGATTATTGTATTTTCTGATTCACACCTGTTTTAAAATATTGAAGAGAGTGATCAATGGATTTTTTTATCGAGTGAAATATTATTAATCATATTTCTGTCTTTACGAATTTTTAGATAAAATTTTCAAAACTGACATATATGAATTTGAAAATCGTGTGTTTTATATTTGTTGGCGATACAGTAAATCGATATTATTTTAAATATTTTATTTATTTTTTATTATGTATTATTTTAGTAGTGCCTTAAGTTTACAGAGTTGGTCTCGTAAAAGTTTTTATAGAAGGCCAAGCAAATGACCCCATTCCACCTGATGGTAAGTGGAAGTAGAGTCGTTGTTGTTGTTTGATGCTCTATACAACCCCCGAAATTTTCTTTTTCAAAAACCTAATACAATATAGAAGAATGCATTACATTATGCCTACACAAAAAAGCGGGAAAAATGTACACTTTTTGCAGTATTTAAGTTTAGTTGGCTATTTCTAAAGTAAAGCTCGATAATATTTTGATGTCGACATGTAACTCATACACACGTAATTAAACTAATTCTTGGAAAAAAAGTAAAAGCTAATTAATAAAAAATTAAATTATTCATTGAGTATAGTTTTACTTTTCACTGTGCCAAACCGTAGCACGGAGATAGGAGCTACGAGCTTATATACCGTTTCCGTCATTTCGTAGATACAATTTTTACGTTTTCTTAGACGTTCCACTTTTACATGACTTTAATCTAATTTTTTTTTTTGTTTTAGAAACGGAAGCAATTTTTTGCCGGATCATACCATTTTTGCTAAAACTTTTACAAAACAAATCACGCCTAATTTTAAGGCAAATCACGCCTAATTTTAAGGCTTTACAAAATAGCATTATAAATTAGATATACTTAGCTAAAACTTTGGTACCTATATGTACAAACTTGACATTCTATTAATATATAACAGATATAAGTAACGAGAATTTTTATTGCAGTCTTGTGAAACCTTGAACCGCAGATGTCGGTCAGTTCAGTGGTTTCCGTGACGACTTCGCGGCGTGATTTGAAATTGACATGATGAATACAATAGAATAGATAGAGAATTGTTACCTATCGAAATAAAACATAAAAAATTTGTCTGGTCAACGTCTTAAGAGCAAGACAATCTGATTACTGTTGTAAGTATTGCAATCATGTGTATTTTTTTTAATAATCAACCTAAATTTAATGCAGGTTAAACTAAATCAAATTATTTTTTTTGATCTAGGTTGCTATCTAGCTTATAATTTGTTTGATCTTCTAATCGTTTCTAGAAAATTGATAATTCTCCATACGTGAGTAATAAATCGTAGTCGTTAAAATCGAATCATCGAGCCGTGCAGATGCGAAAGTTGCGCGTGCCTTTCTCGGTGTCGATTCGATCAATGGTCAAAGGCAGGCATTCATCTTCGTGAAAAACGACGCTCTGTAGGAAAACTCAACCGCAGCGAAGGCGCGCGAGCGCAGCGGTTACGTCACAAGAAAGCCGAGGTCTCTATATAAGCGCTCCGTCCCTCCCACTAGCATCATTCGCAGACAAGCAGTCGTTCACGCACGACCACGCTCGTTTTCGTATTTCACTCGTTACACCTCACTCGTATGCGCTCTCGTACAAGATGACCGTCACCAGCAAAATGAACAGTGTCTCCCGCCAGTCGGTCCTGAGCCGCCTCGGCCCTGGCGGACTGCTCTATGCCGCAAATAAAATTCTAGCGGTACGTTTCAAAATTGTGCAGTGGTTTATAAAAAGTGATACTACAGATTTAGTGCTACGTTTTGTGATGAGGATGTGTGTTTCAACGTGCGTTTTCGTTGTCCTCAGGTCGCTGTGCCTGGTAAAGAGGAGGAGCACTGGCGTGGCAAGGATGAGGGCGCGCTGCTCTTCAAGAGGTGGCGACGCACCACCGCCCCTGTGGAGTCCTCGCCTACCCCTGCACCCGCTTCTCCCAACGCACAGTCCTCGGATCTACTCAAATTCTTAGCAATTGTAAGTATTCTATGCTTTTATTACATTATAAATTTTTATATTTTATTTTTTCACTTTACCTAATTTGTACAGTATTCAGTAACTTGTAATTTTTTTGATTTCCTATTTTTTTTCTTAATTAATAAAAGTAATTGACAACATTAGTAAACTCTTAGAATACTTAATAACTGTAAATTATTATTATCTACGTTTGGTAAACATAATAAGGAAAATATTTAAGTTATAAAAAATATTAAGTATTATGTAAATTGGTTATACAAGGTATTTTTTGTGATTTTTTTTTCTCTTTTTTGATCGGTTCGAACTTGGAATTTTGTAGTAATAGTCTTTGAAGGATTTAATTGGTTTGTTACAAATGTTACAATTTTACTTTCAATTGTTACAGAATGCTTTGGAGCTGTCCGCTCCTGCTTCGGACGCTCTGCTGAAGTCCCGTTCGTCGGAATGGTTCCAACTGTCCGGGCACCCCGGGTCACTGGCGCCCGCGGGCCCGGGCACCGTGTGGAAGCGGCGCGCGGCCGGCGACCACCCCGCGCACAGCCCCGAGCGCGACGCCTACGAGGCGCTCGCCGCGTGCCCGCACATGCGCTCCGCCATACCGAGATACTACAGGGAACTTGAATACGGAGGCGAAAGCTTCATAGAACTCCAGGATCTCCTGCACGGCTTCCGCGATCCTCACGTCATGGACATCAAGATGGGAACCCGCACTTTCCTCGAAGACGAAGTCAGCAATGCCCGCGCCCGCTCGGATCTCTATGAGAAAATGGTGCGACTGGACCCCGACGCGCCGACCGAGGCCGAACACGCCGCGCGCGCTGTCACCAAACTGAGATATATGCAGTTCCGCGAACAGCGATCTTCCTCCGCCGAGCAAGGATTCCGTATCGAAGCCGTCAAACTACCCGGACAACCTCCGCTCACGGACCTCCAGAACGTCCGTGAACCTCGCCAGCTGGCGGCCACCGTCGCCCGCTTCCTGGGCAAGGACGAGCGTGCACGGCGCGCCGTCGCCGCTCGGCTCCGCGAGATCAGAGACCTCTTCGAACAGTCGGAGTTCTTCAAGACGCACGAAATCGTAGGCAGCAGCATCTTCATAATCTATGACGATGAACGCGTTGGAGCATGGTTGATCGATTTCGCGAAGACCAGACGCGTGCCTGAGGGAACGCGAGTGGACCACCGCACCCCGTGGCAGCAAGGCAACCACGAAGAAGGTTTTCTGTACGGTTTAGATAGATTGATTCATACGATAGAAACTGCGAAATTGCCTTCGGGAGGCAACGAAGCAGCAGAGCCTGATGTGTCGCGTTGAACATTCGGCGAGAGACCTGTATGGACTCGCCCCTGCTCGCCACCGTGTCGCCGCCGGCCCCGGCTGACCGCGCCGCTCTCCCTGCGCTCCAGTCGACGCATGGAGTTATTCACAAACGTATTTGTGATTGTGCATATGACAGAGATTGCGATGAATCGCTTAATTTATGATCTAGTCGTTAATTGATTAATAAATTATCTTTTAATTTAATGCTTTGTTTTTATTTGTTAATGTCAAGTTAAGAATAATCAATAAAGAGCGCATATACATTTATAAAAAGTGTACATTACAGCTCACATATTTAAAATAGTTTTATATAGTAGAAATTGCTGTAGTTACAACCAGTATTTAATAATATGTCACGTGCCATCGATGCACAATATTGTCTGTAAATATTGGTTAATTACCTACTTTGAGCCTTAAATATTTAATAAACACATAAACCAAGTTCCTCGACCAACCATAAGTCTTACAAATCAATTTAATTAATAGAATAAAAGGACACATTTACTTTAGTTAGATTCGTCCTGGGATATTTTAAGCAAACAAAAACTTAAATTTGGCAGATATTACCTACACATAAAATAAAAAAATATTAAGACTTTTCAGTGGCGACACTGTACCCTGAGGCTATACCTGATTATTTGCAGCCTTAAAAACAACGCCTTAAAACAGTGGTTAGATCTGCGGAGTTTGCTACAAAGTTAATAACATATAAAGCCACTTACAATGCCACATACGAATTGACACGCTAAGCAGTTGGCCACGATATGTGATGTCAAAATTCGCAAGCGGAGCCGCAGCATTAGAATAACACCAGCAGGGCTCTCACAGGTCGTCGACATTCAGCCATTTTACAGTGCGCCAAGGATAATAATAAATAGGTATGACAAAAAAGAAAAGATCTTAGGAAATATCGTATTTGATGGTTTATTGTTAATGATTTAAGGACTAATTATCTGTGGTACTTCTGAATGATTTCCAAAGGTTTTTAATACTGTTTAATTTATATTCTTGTGGAACTGTATAAAATAGGACCTACTGCATACAGTTCGACAAGAATTTCTATGGTTTATATTACTTCTGTCTTCTTCACGTCGTAGGTTTATCTGGCAGTAAGACCCGGACTACACCAAAGTGGAGACGAGCAGTTGGAGAAAACATGTTAAAAAAACCAATACAAATGTCGTTATCTTAGTTCTCAAAACATGTCTTCTCTCCATTCGTTTCGTCTCCGCTTCGGTGAACTTATGGCTTGCGCCAGATGAAATGTAGGTAGGTATACTAATAGCACAGTTTAAACTGTGCTCATAGGCACAGATTATATAATTGTCATAGTCATATACCTCTATTGTCCACGTCCCGTGTTAGGTCTAAAGCCTCATAAATATTTGTGTTCGCGTTATGCTCGAAAGTGGCTCTCTGATAATAATAAAATAAGGCTCTTTGTAATCTGAATAGAATCTAATACCTTAAAAGATAAAAATAAATAGGTACTTAGCTTATATTTAAGCATTTCACACTATCAGAACTAGAAAAAAAAACTATTTTTTATGATACAAGTATGTACATGCGTAGTGCAAAGAAGTTTTGTTTTCATTTCTCGAGATTTGTGTTAGTAAATGGTTTTAGGAACAATTGATTTTTTTAGACTAAGTACAATTGATTGCCTTCTGGAAATGCTATAAATAGTAAAATTTCTAAAATGGGGTTGGAAACTTGAAGCAGATACAAAGATGCTACATAAAAAATTACTTGAGGGGTCATTTCCATAGCATATTGACCTATTAAAGAAATTAGTTGTATTTGTCAGTAATAAGCTATCCTAAGGACTTTACCAAACTGAAATTATAATAAAAGAATTATTTTTTATTTATTGTTTCATTTTCTCATGCCCATAAAAATAAATTTCAATCGGGAGCCAAATTTGAAATACGTTATGATATTTTCTGAAACATGCATTACCTATTATAATAGCCAAATACAGTCTATTTTTAAAGCCCTCTACTCCATATTTTACAACAGGCCCGCGTAATTTGCCAGTTTTCTGGAGTCCGACGTATTTTTTATTAAGGGGGCACAGTCAGTCCACTAGCGTCGCCATTAAAGTTTTTATTATGATGAATTAAATACGTTTCTACAAAAATCGCACAGTCAGGAACTCAATATAGATATTTGAGATTTTTGGGAGCTATAATTCAGGTACCTATATATTAAAAGTAAAAATATAGGAATAATTATAATCAGAATTAAGTATTGCTAAAAGTTACCACTTTCAGCAATAATTATGTTTTTTGACTATTATATACGGTTAATGGTGTACAAAATACGTAAATATATATCTGAACTATCTATATTGAGTTCCTGACTGTGCGATTTTTTGTAGAAACGTCATCATAATTAATAAAAAACGAATAGCGGCGCTTGTGGACTGACTGTGCCCCCTTGATGAAATTTAGTGATATTATTGCTACTAATTTTTTAGCGGTAGTGTAATTAAATTTGACATTTTCTACGTCGATTGGTTTGTTGCTCACATTGAGACACTCCTGTAAATTAAGCTCCTCGTTGAAGTTAACCCAAATTATGAATATGCTTCAATAAAAGATACTTACAAACTTTTAAGTAGGGATGCAACGATACCCATGCCGATAATCGTAAACCACAGGTTGTCTTTATTTTTGGCGATCATCCGTATCGTAAAAAGTATTACGATTTAAAACGATTCTTAAAACTAGTTTGATGTTTTGCGCGAAAAGCAATGCAATACAGCATCGCTAATTGTTGATAATCGATGGATACAAACTATTTAAGTTATTGGAGAAAAAATACTGTATTTCGTAACATGAAAAATTGTCCCACGAGTATTTGTCCCTCAAACTAACCGCGCTACTCTAAATTCCGAAAGATCGTTCTCCGTAGCAGGTTTATTCCATACGGATATAAGAAATAGACTGAAACCAGATAATTAAGTCTTATTATAAAACCTGGTTTAAAGTTAGTCTTGGTTTAAACCGAGGTACTTAGTTAGATAGAGACAGTAAACTTAGAGCAGGCCTATTCTCTAACTGAAACTGACATTTTTGAAAGAAACTTAACATCCATTACTGCTATCATGAACGCCGCCGTAACACGTAAGATCACTAAAATTAATGGATATAAAATAAAGTCTTTCAAAAATGACAGTTCTAGTTACCAACCGTAGTTAGGGAAAAAAGGGTAAAGGCCTGCTAGTTTAAACAAGGACTAAACTTAGACCATGTTTTGTAATAAGACGGTTAATAATAAACGGTTAATAAGTTAATAAAACAAATGCAAACAAAACCAAATTGATATGTTATAAACAATATATCGTTTATGTATGTATCGTTTATAACATATGTATTGTTTATAACATGATTTAGCAATGATTATAATATGTTAGGTATAAATATATACCAACCAACCTACAATAAATAGGTAAGTAGATAAAATATCGGGGTTACTAAATATTAGAAAGTGTATGTCTAATAAGTAAAGAATATGTTCACTTAGTGCAATTACGAAGAATGAAATTGTCTACAATTTTAAACCAAGTTGATGAATATAAAACACAATAGTTATAATGGTAGCTTAGAACACAAATAGTTACCTAGTTCACATTTTAAGACAAGTAGCGCCACCTATCCACTAACGTAGTCAACTTTCTACGCAGGTACCTAATTTTTTTGCCATAAACATGTGATGTCAACAAAAGACCATTAATAACTGTTAAAATACTATAACAAAATAGGTTTCGATTACCGTAATAAGGAAACAATATTTGTTGGACTAGTAGTAATTTTCAGCTCCAAATCAAAAAATAGGCAGTGGTTTTTAGCTGGTTGTTGGTCTAATGCGAGACGATTATCGTAACTTAAAAAGAGATTTTGTTTGGTTATGTTATTCGTATTATTTATAATAAAATTATTTCGGTTTATTCCCGAAATCAAAAACAAGTAACTAGCGCCATCTAGCTTACTTGAGAGCCAAGCATTACAAAGCAAAGCAAGGTTTACAAAAACTAATTGCTTTTACTATTTCAATTCAAACAATTAATAAAATGAAGAAATTTTATTGCTAATCCACAAAAACCTAAGGAGACCGATAATTTGTTTATATTTTTAATTTAGACTTATGGCACAAGAACCATTGACATAATATGTATGTACATGTTTTACTAATAGATGGCGACAAATATAGGTCCATAATAGGTTTGAATGAATAATAACAATAAAATACTAATTTATGAGTTCAAATAAAAATGACAATTATATTTATGAAAATACATAATTATATTTTAATGTTACATTGTGTGGATAGCATACTATAATTACAATCTCAAATGAAATAATATTAATTACTGGCTATCTAAAATAGAGATTAAAACAATAAAATCAACATGTCATATTTTGCAAATTAAGTATATCAATAATTAGTAAACTATTCTAAGTTCGGCACCAGATGGTGCTTATATCCATTTCCTTTGTTTTTTTTTTAATAAAAGAAAATGGTATACTTATCAATGTACAAGTCACTTAATTAAACAATATTATTACCACAAAAAGTCAATTGTTGATTAATCAAGCAACAACTTTACAATCTAAATTATGAGACATCAACCATGGTTAAGTTTTTCTTGGCTTTTATAGTTCTGCAGCTGTTAACTTTTGTAGCAAACCTGAGCGAGTTTAGAGTTTCACTAAAGCATTCATCAAATTGGTTGATATTTACCAACATAAGCGTTTTAGAGTTACCACCCAGACTTGGCATCAATAGATGTGTTAATTTTGAATTTCTATAAGGGATGTGAGACTGATTGGTCTGAAGTGACAATATGACCTTGGAGAGCTCAGACAAAGACCTATTAATGTGTTTAGTTTCATCCATTCTCTGTGTCGTTTTACCACTCTCAGAACCAGCCAAATCAACCAAGTTCAAATTGCTGGTAAATTTCTCTTTGCGCTTTTCATTTATGGCAGAAATTTTTATTTGTGCCACTGAGTGTGACCGAGAACTCCTTTCGTTGTTAAGTGTGGCTGCAGTTTGTCTATTACGTTGGGCAAATATCATTAACCTGATAAAATCATGTGAACTCTTAACTTCCTCTTCCCTCAAATTAGAAACATATATATCATTCCCTTTGGAATTTACCATTTTGATTTCATGATTAACTTGGTCTTTGCTGGAATTGAGGAGATCATAAATAATTTCATTGTAAATCTCCAAGAAAGATGCCTTAATGCTCAGTTCCCAACCCATTCTCTTCAAGTCTTCCATGCATGTAAATATCATGTTAAAAGCCCTCGGAATGATCCCATACTGTTCAGTACCACATCCTCCTTCCATGGTGTAAGTTTTTCCAGAACCAGTCTGCCCATATGCAAAAATACAAACATTATACCCGTCTAACGCTGACTGAACCATCGGTGAAACTTCAGCAAATACATCTTCCTGAGATGCATGTGGAGTAAATATACCATCAAATGAAAAAGCATGTTGAGATTTACCTTTCCTCGTAGAGCCAGAATTCAATTCAATTTTTTCCACTTCAATTGAGCACGCATCGAGAACATTCAAGTTAAACAAAGGCTTAGTACTTTCTGAATCAAGAGGTGGTCTAACTCTACAGTAAACTCTAATGTTACCTTTTAAGTCTTGTATAGTATTTCTCAAATCACGCTGCTCTTTGTACATAGATGCTAATATATTCTGCAAAGCTTCCGCATCAGTTTTATATTTCAAGATCTGCTCCTGAGCTTCTTTATAGTCTAGTTGCAATTTATCAAATTCAATAGATATCTTTTTGAGATGATCTGTAAGTACTCTCAATGCTTCTGTCTCTTCCTTCAGACTAGTATGACGTCTTGTCAAGTCATTAAAATCTGTCTGAAGCTGATTGAGTTCTGCAGATTTTTTCCTAAAATTTTCAGTTACTTCTTCTAATAGTTTAGTTTTACGATGCAAGTCTTCATTTTCATGTTTTTGAATGTCAAAGTCAATTTTAATTCTGTCAAATTGTGCCGATTTTTCACGTAAGTCATTAAGAGTATTCAATAATTTTTCCTTTAAAATATCCCTTTCATTTGATGAAGACTGTGCTGACTCTTTGATTTTCTCATAATCATCAGACACTTCTAAATGTTTGTCTTTTAATTCACTAAACTCCCCTTTAATGGCCTTATGTTTCTCAAGTAAATCATTAAATCTCGCTTTATAGTCATATGGTGGTATTTTAGGAGCAACAGCTGAAGGTTTTCTTTCCACCTTTGTTACCTTAGCTGGCAATGTAGTAGAGGATGGAGCAGTAGCAGCCCGTTTAAGCCGAGGTGCAGGGGCTGCAGTAGTAGTAGGGCCATTTCGCAATGGTCTTGTATGGTTTAACAATAAATTCTTTTTATCTGCATCACTCAAACCATTGGCAATAGTTCTTGGAATTGGACGGTTATTCAGGCCAGGCCTGTTTTCTTTCGTCGCAGTAGACGGAAATTTTGGTATTCTGGACATCTGAAATAAATAATATCATTCTATTACCTTCACATTTAAACATTGGTACTAATAATTTGGATAGGTTTCTAATTTACCTTAAATTTTCGTTCAGAAAGACTATCGTGGTATCGTGATATCGTGAGTCTATCTTGCTTCTGAAATTACAAACCACAAATTAAACAAAAATTGTTAAAAATATGAATTACTGAATTGAAAATTGCAAACGAAATTCGCGTTCAGACAAACGTTTCACAAATAACAATATCTATTAATCATCTAAACAATTTTACCAATTTATCTTTGTACATTATGTAACTTCTAAACAATAATAAAAATACTAACACAGGCTAATCGAGTCAAAAATATTTATAATCAAACGGCTTTCTGTTCAAAATTTAAAACTGACGCCTTCTTTGTATTGCCATGCCATGTTCTTTTTTTTTTATTCTCCATTTTTGTAATATTAAAGGAAGATAACCTATACAGCCATAGTTTAAAGATGTTCGTGACATTCTGAGGTGACATTAGAACAATAGTTCTAATGTCACCAGTGACATTAAAACTATTGTTCTAATATCACGAAAGCGATAGCAAGTGATCACTTTGAGATAGGCTGTAGGGCCACGGGTCCATACAGAAGGAGATTGCTATTCGGACCCGGGTCCCTATAGAAATAAATTGCTATTCGGACCCGATAGAAGCGTATTCGAATAATAAGAAATAGGAGAAATCTGAAAATGTAGATTAGGTTTGTCAGATATTGTGACCACACACAGTTTCAATCATTAATCAATTATTAAGTATAATCCGCAAGAATAGGGATCCGGGTCCCTATGCTATGCGGACCCGATAGTGATTTGTTATCGAAAAAAAAATAGGATCAAACTGAAAACTAGTAGCCACTGGAACGTCCTGGGGACTATAGTCCCCAAAATCGTAAGCTTCTCGATCGACCTGGGTACTATGGTACCCAGTTCCCTTTGCGTAAAACCGCGCGGTGTGATAAAAAAATCGCGAAAAATAAAATATTTTCTCTATGGCTTTATTCCTTTAAGTCCTTTGCCAATAGTCTCTTTCATAAGTTGACAGGTCATGTCCAATTTATTTTTAGTCTTAGATTGAAATAAATTTGTCATAGTCTGCGGTTTAACCATGAAGTTATAGTTAAAGATGGAGACCACATTTCACACAACAGCTTGAATCAAATACCTACATATCTCGATCTCGTTCTCTGTGGTCTGACCTCTCTTTTTAGTGTGTGGTCGGTATTGCTACTTCTTTATTTAAATCTCCCAGTAAAAACATTAAAAAAGGTAACACTAGCCCACAATCATTAGATTGTGGGCTCAATCAAATAGTTTATATTTATTAAAATTTTTCAACTACAATTACCGATTTCAAATACAAAGTTACATTAGATGATGGATTTATAAATGAGTCAATGAATTATTATTACATATCCTGCAGACTTGGTAATATCGTCGGTCGGAAACAGTAGGTGCCTAATGGAACATTTCAAAATCACATGTTCTGAGTAATTGAGATTTTAAGTTTTTGACAATATTCAAATCTTATTTTACTTTATCTTGAGACTTGTATTCTCTTATCTGTGCTTGAGATCATTTTGTGTTTTTTTTATTTACTAAATAATATGAAGATTATAGTCTAGTTTAAGTTTATTGTGTGTAACTAAGATTTAGGATGTCATGTGTAGTTTTTGAGTTATCAGCAATTTTGTGAAATATTCTAATTATTAAATTAAATAATTTCTGAAAATCTAAGATGTAGTTAATTGGAATATTTCTAAATAAACCAGTAATGAAATAAAAATACAATCAATTCAGAAATATTTTAGGTATAGAATTTCAGAGTCATACTGGAACTTTGAGAAATATTTCATTATTAAAGCCCGGATGCACTTTAGAATTTAGTGTCGCAGCACGGAACATTTCAAAATAAATTGATACTGAAAACGAAAAGAATACAAAATTTTTGTTTTCTTTATTGGAATTAATAGTTTTCTGTCAATTAGAACTAAAATTTAAGTTGTACCGTTGATGATTTGGAAAAAAATATTTAATTCCTTACCATTCTACATAGTTATCTCAAAACGTGCTCAAAACACGTAATTTGGAAATATTCTGGTAATGAATCCGACCGACGATATGGCAACATTGGCGCTGTTATGTCAATATAAATCGGCTCAATATGGCGGTTGTTTACTTTGCAGTTCACGACTTTGTTCAAGATTTTTCGCTATCGTTACGCTAATCATCGTTGATTGATATTGAAAAATGGTGCAATCTTGTGTAGTGATAGAGCGTGGTGTCCAGGAGGTGATATAAAATTTCACGCATAGATTTTTAAACCGTGATTTTTTAAATTGAATCATTGCAATTAAGAATCATAGTTTTGTTCGATCTTCCAAAAATAGTCGTTGGTGCTTCCAACAAAATATTAGTAAATGATTGATAAGTCAAGATCATATAGATATACGTTGAATTTCATTGAATTTGTGTAACGTGATTTTGTTTGTTTACAAACAGTCGTTTTGATGTAGAACGACCAAAATGTAAATGTATCTGAGACTTTCTTTGATACAAGATTTTGTACGAGATGTGCAATGCATACATTTCATGATTATGATTCTTACTCGTTATGTACACATACTCTTAATATAATCTCTTATTCTTTGTTATCTATACATTTTAGTTTTTTTATACAGTTATGTAATTGTTAACAATATTTTTCCTTTTTAGATTTCCTAAAGACAGTACCCGGAGAAAATTGTGGCTATCAATTATAACACTGAAGACAAAATTAGATGGACAAAAATGGAAGTGAGGATTTGCAATTTACATTTTAATGAATCTAATTATGACACTACAACAGGGCGCTTAAAACAAACAGCAGTTCCTTCTTTAAGGCATACAATATCTCCATTAAAGGTAAAGATTTTTAATTAACAATAAGTATATTTGTGAATGATTGGTTAGTAATACATTTAGTATCAAATTTCTGGCCCATATATTTTTTATGTATGCATACATTTTAAATACTTAGTATAGAAAATAATACTTTATTGTGAATTTTTATCATGTGCCACTCCCATCTGGATATATAATTCAGTTTGTAATTAGAATTGCATATCATCCCATTGATGAATGATTTATATTACATGTTTAGAATTTAAGTATTTTAAATATATGACAAAAATGCAACATTATAATATGTTTTCATCATAATGTTAACATTATTATTAATTTTCAGACAACAAGTGCCTTACATAAAGAGTAAAAGTTCCAAATAACTGATGTTGCTGTTCCAAGTACAGTTCTGGCATTTACAAAAGTGAATGTCCGTTTAAGGATACAAGACTGAAACGTGCTAGTTGCGATTTGGAAGGTCCAGCAAGTAAAATACAATGTCGTAATATCCTGGAAGACATAAGCAACCTTAACAAGTTAATTAATGTGGTATCACAACATTTTACGCCTATGCTTCAGCAAATGTTTAACCACTCGGTCACGGACTCAATATTTTGTACTGATTTGCATGAAACTACGATAGTTAAGCGATTAACTAAATCTTTCTTTTAATATGCGTATACGAGCTCACTTAAAGAGGAAGACAGAAAATATATTCATAAATTACGTGGAAATAGACAGAAATTACACAGAGCTGTGTAATATAATATCAACATTATAATAAATGATATTGATTTTAAAATGTTTTTTTTTGCACATCATCATTCCCCGAATTTTGTCCCATATAGTCGTAATATACTTTCTTAAACAGATGTTTTTAAAGTGATCCAAATTTTTTATGTATTTTTATTTGAAGTCTTTTTAATCTTATTAATAGTTAAATTAAATACTTATATTAATAGTTTAATTTAAAGTACTTAATAGTTTAATAATCAATTCCGATGTTGATTGGAAATTTCCCTGATTCATTTTGGGAGGCTTAAATCTATCAGTGGTGACTGCTGAGACGACAATTAACCTATACATTATACGTCGACGTGACGACGTGGGCCGCGGTCCGTAAATCGCTAAAAGCGATAATATCGCGAATCCGACCAAATTAAATAGTCACAAAATATAAGGGCTATTGAATCAGTAGGTTATGTTGTGACTTTGGTCAGATTCGCGATATTATCACTTTTATCGTTTTACGCAAAGACATTATAAGAGTAGACCAACAATGCAAACGAAATGTATGAAGTCCCCTTCAACCAATTTTGATATGATAATAGCTAAATAAATAAGCATAATTAAGACTCATCGGTAATAAATAATGTTACAATGTGATTTAGTTTTTATTACTGTTCGTTTTTTACACTACAAAACGAAGTTATTTGGGCATGTTTAAGTATTTTTATAACTTGACGCGCGTTCGACAGTCAATGCAGTACAAATACAGTATGAGTAGCGGCCGCCTGACCGCTGTTGTGGTTGAAGGGGGTTTCTTAGAAGCCGCGCGTATTGTCGGTCTATCTCTTATAATGTCTTTGGTTTTACGGACCGCAGGGGTGGTCATGATAATCAAAATTTCATCATACAGAATCTGTACGGTTAAATCGTAATTACGAATAGCGTAAACGGATACAAGGATTTATTTTATTTATTTATCTGTTGTATGTAGCGTTAACGGATACAAGGATTTATTTTAATTAATAAAATGTTAAAAAAAGTTAAAAAAAAAATATTTCGATCCGGTGGATGTGTGGGATGTGTATTATTTAGTGTGAGTGTGTGTTGAGTGTGATGCTCTGTTTACTGGGATGATTCACAAAATTGAGGCAGTCTCCGCACTACATGTGAGATAGGTATATTGGTTTCGTTTTAAAAAGAAAATATAGACGTCGCTGAATCTCTCTTCAAAAGTGTGCACGATTCTGTGCAGGACAGTGTGAGCAGCAAAGTTTGACCTAACGGTTTCAGTGTAGAAATTAAAGAATATTGATATGCAACATTTATACAGCTATAAATAATTCCCGATTAAAGTATAGCGATGTCCTGAAAAAATAAAACAAAGGTTACCCTATTTGAAAGAGAAGGTTAGCCCACAGAGAGTGAGATAGCGATACTGAGGTATTGCCTCAAATAGGTATTCAAGGTGTGGTCTCCATCTTTATCTATAACTTCATGGGTTTAACTTACTTGGCCGTATCCATACGTTTCTTACTCCATGACCGATGAGATTTATTGCGTACTTACTTAGTCTGTATTAGTATTTTCGTAGAGTGTTCTATATCAAAATAAACTAGAAGAATTGGGCTACATTATTATGTATGGTTTATGATAGTTTATAGTGTTATATTGGGGGTAATTCTGAAGTTACCTGCACTAAAACTAAAACTAAAATTAAACATATAATTTTAAATTAGTTTTAGGTAATTCGTATTCTGAAACGCCGGACTCTCTTAATTTAAACTGTATTTGACAATTTCTTAAATTGAATACACAGATTATAAATACACCTAGTGCTGTAGAAAAACGGGATAATTTAGAAACATTAAAAACAGCTATATTCTACTAATTTTACTATCAGAAATTATTAATTTAAGATTTGATCGTATTTGTAAATAACAGAAAAGAAAGGAGATGTTTCAATTTCGGCCATGAACATGTACAGTACATTAAAAAATGTAAAAAAATGAATAAAACTACTACAAATTACATTGCCTGATATTTTCAGCCGTTAAACCGTGTACAAAAATATTTTACAGCATCGAAATAAAACCAAACCTGGCAATAAAGGATGCCATACTGTTTCTGTAATCTGTGGCTGTGTTCTGTGAATAAGCGCGAGTACACACGACCGATAATCGGTAACCGATTTTTTGTGTGGTAACGTATACATTTACGAACGTTCCATTTTTCATCGATAATCGGGGTGGCTGCGATACACCGATATTTTTATGACCGACTTTTTGTAGTTTGCGTGCGTTGCAACGTAAAAATCCATGTCTCATTTTCCACCGTCAATAAATCGGTCACCGATAGTCGGTCAAGTGCGAACGCGCCAAGTCTGTCAGTGATATATTTCTTGACTTGATGACCTGGCTTTATTTATTATTTTGGACTTTTGTATGCTGCTAACTTGTTTACCACGGCTTAAGGATTATTTCAACGAACTACGATATAGCTCTAGCGACTTGGATTTTGACGATTATCATCATTTCCTTTAGCTTTTAAAACGGTGAGTATTCTTGTGTAAATGTGTAAAAAAGTTAACAAATACTTGACCACAATAGTTTCAAAACGTATTTAAGTTTTATCTTAACGATTTAATTGCGATTTCAAATAAATATTTATTACTCTTTTTAGTTCATGTACATAATAGATATTAACGTTTAATATTGGTGGGGAGTTTAACGATAACTACTACATGTGTTTATTTTCAGGCTCACAATAACTCGCTGTGTGAATTGTGACTCCCTTTTCAATGAAAATGGTAACCAACATATTTATCTTCTGACTGATATTGGAGCAGAATTAGTTTCCATCATAGAGCAAAAAATGGGTCATGAGGTAATTAGTGTTTACTAGACACCCTTGATTTTTCACAATATGTATAATATTAAAGTGTATCTGAAAAAATGGTTCTTGTTTTTTTAATATGACATTGCTTCATTCTTTTATTTTTAGATCGATCTTGCTGGTGTTTTGTCTGAAAACTGTTTTAATTCGGCATTACAAGAATTGCAGACTGTATCAACAACATCTCACACACATCAATTGCCTGAAGTGCAGTCTGCACCAGTATATCATGACAGATATGTTTGTGTTTGGTGCAGGTCAGTCATCATATCAGAGAAGAATATATCCTATAGTGGTCAGTTGACTTATGATAGCATTGCCTGCAATTCTTTGCAAGATGTCACACATGTACAGTAAGCTCCTTATAAAGCTGTTTGACCTTTGGACCGTTCTTATGTCGCTCGTAATAGTGGCGGTTTTTGTAGGGTAAATGTATGCTTGAATGGGAGCTTACTGTACCTACAAACAAATCTGTATCTCAAAATATTAATCATGTAAAAAAATTGTGCAAATTATATTCATTTTATAAGGTTTTTTTTCTATTAATAGATTCCAGATAATGCATATATCACGTTGGGTCCGAGTTAGATGAATTGTGCAGCAACACATGAAAATTGAACCAACATCAAGCCAATATTCAGTCAGTTACACTAACTCATAATATTAATGTATGTGTATGTTGTGGAGTAGCACTAGTCAATGGCGATCACATGCTCTGCCAGATGGCTCTGAGTGGAATGTAATAGCATCAAGAATTTTTCCCAGAGGTATGGGGTAATTTTAAAAAAATCATGCATGCATGAGTGATTTAAAAATTCATGGAATATTGTTTTGATCTGAATTTGTTTTTTGTATTTCTTTAGATAGCAGAGTTTGCTATGCATGCTGGGTGTCTGCTCAGCGGAATGCTCATTGAAAGACTGTCCAAGACGAACAGGGTAACTAGAGTCCACTACAATAAGATCAAAATAGGAATAATTGTGTTTGGTGGAGGTCTTCATTGATTCGAAGGCGTACACATTTATTGCGACCTGGACTTGAGATAGATTAAATTGCCACAAGGATTTTTCCTAGAGAGGTAACACTGTATAATTTAGTCTAACCAAAACACTAACATTGCCAAATAACTAAAGAAACACTGTACTTATACTATACTTTTGAAATTCACTTTGCCTAACATTAAGTTCGTTAAGTTTTTAGATGTC
Source organism: Schoenobius gigantellus (assembly GCA_963935595.1). Classification (NCBI taxonomy): domain Eukaryota; kingdom Metazoa; phylum Arthropoda; class Insecta; order Lepidoptera; family Crambidae; genus Schoenobius; species Schoenobius gigantellus. Next base: position 26,115,866 of record OZ012547.1, on the reverse strand, counting down.
AGTTATTAAGGAATGTCATTTATTTCACAGATAGAAGATAATGCACTTGCAAGTAGTGAGTGTTGGACCCAAGCTCAACAAAATATACTTCTTCACAATGTGGCACAGGAGGACAATATACCCACAGATTATATTGATTTGGATGAGTTCACACATGCCTGATTCCAGTAGCCAGTGTTTTATTCCTGGGTGTTTACAACCAGAATTGTAAACACTGTTGTGAAAGATTAAATGTTCCAGATTATTTAAGAAAGAGAGTTGACCACAAATAAAATATTTATTACTAAAACTGCTAGTCTATGCCGAATATCAGTCAGAGTATAATTGGAACATTTTGGATGAACATATATTTAGTAATTCTTTCAGTAAAAATACTTTGGAGGCAATTTTAAAATTAAGTATCTAAGGGGGTAGATACTTATCTTTAAAATTGCCTCCAAAGTATTTTTACTGAAAGAATTACTAAATATATGTTCATCCAAAATGTTCCAATTATAATATGCAATGATTTGATGAGTGACAGTATTTTGGTACTTTGGGTGGGCTCGGCATCAAGCTAACATAGAAGGATCGGCATCATTTCTAGATGGAATATTAATAAATGAAATAGAATAAACATTTTTAAAACAGTGTTTTATTTATCAGATTGAACCCTAACACTTTACACACTTTACTACACTTAAAAGGCAATCACTCGACTTCAACTTTAAACCTTCCCAATAACACAGGACATGCAAACAACTTTTAACAAAACTGAATATAATCAACACAATCTGCCTGTTGTGTACCATATTATTATAATATAAGGCTTCTTTAGCATTCACATACTTCAATTAGAACTTTGGTTATTGGGTTCAAGTTATGCACTAAAAATAGATTTAAGTACACTTTTCTGAGTGCTGGATCATTACTTGATCTTTTACAGTTTTGCGCTATAACTTTTAATAGAAGCACAAGCAGCTTTTCTGTAGACATAATATTGACTAAGGTGGTTTTGAATAACTAGTCCTATTTCATCATAAACACTTTTTACTACACTTGAAAGGCAATCACTCGACTTCAACTTTTAACCTTCCCAATGACACAGGACATGCAAGCCACTTTTAACAAAACATTCAATATAATCAACACAATCTGCCTATTGTGTACCATATAATATAATGCTTCTTTAGCGTTCACTTACTTCACTTGGAAGTTTGGTTATTGGCTTTTGGTTATGCAGTACAAATAGGTCTAAGTTCACTTTTCTGAGTGTTGGGTGATTACTTGATCTTTTGCAGTTTTGCACTCAAACTTAATAGAAGCTTAAGCTGCTGTTTCGTTCACATATCGTAAGGTTGTTTCGTATTCGTAATAGTCACAAGAACTGTTTAGTCATATTTCAGGAAGCTCATAAAGAAATCCGTTGATATAGGTATTGATAATGATTAATTATATAAATAATTGTACATATCTATTTACGTTCAATTCAGTTCAATTATAAGAATACGGAATTGTTTGTAAACTCTGTACCGTGTGTTAGTTTTTTTTTTCCAATTATTTTTTTACGTTACTGTGTTGCCATTATATTGATGTTATAAAACTGTCATTGATCATCAAAAAGTATAATGTACACGAAAACAACAAAAAAATAACAAAAATTAATTGCATAGTAATGTTTTATTTTTATTTCCCTAGCATAAAAACCACTGTACATACTCATGGCCGGGACTCCATACAAACCTGAAACATCTCCTTTATTATTTATCATTCATTTTATCACAAAAGAAAAATTATTCGACATTTATCCTGCGATTGTGATGGCTTCGCGCCTATGCCTTGAAATAAAAAAAATTACGTGGTAGTCTGTAGTTGTATAGATAGGTACTTCGTGACTTCCTCTGAATTTTAAAATTGCGTATTTTGTTTCATTAGTAATTTTTGTTTTCTTTTCACAATAACCGCTGTTATTTATTGCAAATAATAGTAATTGCTAGGCAACAAATTTTAGATAGGCATACTTCTATCTGCAGATAGAATATTAATTTCTGTTGTAAGAGTAAATACATACATAACCTACCTATCATCTAAATGTCAGTACTATTAGACTACTTGGGAACAAACAAATTACAACTCACGACTTGGCAATTGATGCTATAAAAGCCTTTCCTTATAAATGCCATAACAACCAATACATCATCCATTTGGCAAGTTGCACAAAAAAAATTGACTTCGGTAATGTTAGAAAATCGTTAAAAAGTAACAAGATAAATTTAGACGGCACCTAAAAGTTCACCTCCTAAAATTAGTTTGACATATTTAAAATTATAGAAAAAATTACATTTAGGAAGCATGTCAGAATACGAAAATAACATCTAACACTAAATTGAGTAGCTTAGTAACGTCACTCTTAATTTTAGAGTTAACTTGTGAGTTCTGAATACCAAACGGTGATTGACATTTCTATCTCTAATTTTATTTAGTTATAGTTTTAGGTGGTCGCTTCAGAATCACCCCCATTGCCACACTAAACGTTTTTTTCAAAAAGTGAGTATTTTTGAAATTTTAAGCACTTTAGTTACTATTCTCGTCATTATTCATTCAATTATGAATCCTTATCTAATTAACTATTATAAGTTCATTCCTTATTAAATTAGCTTTCCATACGTATTTTTTATTTAATTTTAGACACAATAATTTATTTTTTGCATTTTTTTTAAATTTGAGGTCGCGCGTGCGCATCTCGCGTATATAATTACGTAATTAATCGATTTTATTATTTTTTTCTTTTTTTATTAAAAATATTACCCAAAACTATTATATATCAAAATAATCTTCAAGAATAGGGCTATAATAATATATATGGTTATTTAAAGTTTTATAAAATAGTTTTTGTGCAAAAATTTTTTTTTTTCAAATCGGGTCTTCCGCGACCTTCCGAACATTTTCGCGCTTCATTCATTTAATTATTAATCCTTATCTAATTAACTGTTATAAGTTCCTTCTATATTAAATTACCTTTCCATACGTATTTTTTGTTCTCTTGTAGACAGTATATGTCACTCTCCGCAATTTTTTGAACACTCCGTACGCGCCGGGGTGAGTCATTCCGCAATGGCGGCACCTTTGATATTTGAGATATACTACTTTTTGCTTTTGAAACCCACCACGCTTCGCGTGGCGAACGTTCGAGTGGGTAGTAGGTAAGGTTAGCTTTTCAGATCCCTTGTTGAATCGTAAAGAGATTCCCCCGCCAAAAAAAGGTTCTTAGAGCATTTAGCCTATGGAGATTGCAAGGCTGGACGAACCCCTCTGCGAGTACGTTGACCATATGACCATGCATGTTATATAAAACTAGTTGACGCGCGACCGCCGCCATTTGGTGTCGTTTCATGTCGCAAGTAGGAACTCTTAAAAAAAGGCGATCCAGTGACTCAAATCTTCAAGACCATTGGCGTTTTCCATCACATGTAAGTATAAAATATACATTAACGTGTTTATTTAAATATAATTTTAAGTAATACTTCATAATTGTACCTAAATAGGTATGACACGATACATTATTATAAAACACGTCACGTCCGAATAGAAATCACCTTCTATAGGGAGTATAGGGACCCAGGTCCAAATAGTCACTGCCAAAGATGTTTTCGCTTAGATCATTTAACCTATGGATGTGGTACGCAACAAATCGCAGTGTAAATTTTTCTGCCACTTTTCGCGGGAGGCGAGGTAAACACGCACGCACACTACGAAAATGTAGAATACACTTACAGAGACGTTGTTCTTATGTTTACGAACACACACTATGAAAATATTACCCTACAATGAAGAAACACACACACATCGATAAATGAACGTGTATCTACGCAAACGCCCCACCACAAAGAATGAATGTCCCTAGTGATGTGACACAAAGAATGAGTAACTATTTGGGTCGTCGTGAGTGAATGATTGAAATGTAACCGTGCGTTTGCACTGAGAAACATAAAACATACAATGTTTTACAACTTGTTGTATGATACAAATCACAAAATTTGTTGTGTATGCTTTTGCGTTCGCACTGCCGAAAATCGTGTTGGATTCGGAACAAATAATAAGATTTGTTGCAGATTGCGTTAGGATCGCCTCAAAACTTGTTGTCTGTCAACGTTTTTTATGAATTTGTCAACGATTGCGTTCGCACTTTCGGCTATTAAAGACTTCATACATGTTTTGCAACATGTTGGGGTGTTGATAATGGAAACGCATTCATAAACATTGACAGAAACATGTTTAAAAAATATGTCTTTATGTAGATGTTTCGTCAGTGCAAACGCACGGTTACAATAAATTGTATTTTTATAATTATACCCTGTTCGGCTAGAGTTGATAAAAATACAATGAAGACAGGGTTTCTTAAATTAGTGCAAAGCGAGGCCCACTAATTATTATTAAAATGCTTTAATAAGTTTTTGTGTCAAATAGAGCAATTTTATTTGCTGTTTAGCTGATCGACTGAAATAAATATATATCTTCAGTCATAGGCTATAAGTATAATGTTTAATGGTATAGGCATGCAAGGTAATAAGGTATAATGTTTCAATGGGGAGGGGGGGGGACAAATTTATATTTTCAGTTAACGAAACACAGTAAGCGCTCCGATGCGTAATCATAATTTTTATCAGCTCTCGGGGAACATACTATTGATTTGATTTCTGATTTTTATTAGTTGTTGGTATCCCACAAGATCCTTATACTTTTTCAGCATGCATTTTATCCTAGATGTTGACAAAAAGTCATAAATAATAATAATAATATAAGACTACTTACGACGTCACAGTTTTCCATTGAAGTCGATACCTACCAAGCAATGATCACCTTGAAACTCTTTAAAAATATAAGAACAACAGTTACTTAAAATTTGGCACCAACTTCAATATAAAACTGTGATGTCATAATGTAGTCTTGTTTTATTATTATTTATAGCTTTTTGGTGTTTTTGAAAACGGTTTTATTTTTTATAATATGTAGTGATGTAGTATAGAGACTAGATTCCGACCCACCAGCGGTTTTGCCCGCTAAGTTTTAAATTTTCCAATGATTTTGAAAATTTTATCCGACAATCCCAGAAGGATAATGAATAAAGGGGTATCTCTTAAGGGTAATGTAATAAAGTAAGGTAAATAATAAATACGCATATAATCAGTCAGACATTTATTGTGTCAAATACTATTCTACTATTCTACACTTCTACCTGCCTGAACACGTCGAAACAAGCTAGCGCGGGGTGCAGTGGGAGGGTGGGGGGATACCGGGAATGTATTAGATGTTTTACGTGAGTATTGTTACTATACCAAGAACTGATTTCTGATTTTATTACATATCTACATAGTTATAAACATGTTTAATAGGTAGGTACTTTTTCGTTTAGCTTTGCTCATATGGCAGCAATTTGCTATATCGTGCAAGTAAAAAGCACGAGATAGCAACTTACTGCCATACAAACAAAATTAGTATTTTAGAAAACCTTTCATTTGCGATAGGGCCCAACGTGTTATAACGCTTGGGACGATATCGGGCATTTTCCTTTATGTTGCACCAAAAAATGTGAGTTAAAGTTAATTCGTATATGTATAACGTTAATTCTACCATTTTAGCTTAGTAGATAGTTACTACTATGAAAGTTTTTATTTACATGCAGTAAGACATATTATTCATTTGTCATACATAACGTGACGTTGAAAGTGTTTTTGTTTACATTGGCCGTACAAACTTCAAAGCCACTAAAATAAGAAGAAAAAGCTTTATTGTGTGATTTTAATAATGATGTGGCATTATTAAAATTTTCTCTGGAGTGCCTTTTGCAAGAGGAAACTGCACAATTAACCATTTTTTGGAGCTCTTAGTGCATCACGAAAACGACACCAAATGGCAGCGGCCGCGCGTCTACTAGTTTTATATAACGTGTATGGTCATATGGTCAGCGTAAATTGGCAGAGGGGTTCGCCCAGCCTTGCCGTCTCCCGTATCCCCTCGTTTACACCAAGGTATATTACATGTATTTAACAAGTTTTATGCAATGTTTTCGTTTATTGTTTACACTCGTATACATGTATAAAACTTGTTGAATACAAAACATGTATACAACTTGTTGTATGAAATTGTTTCTGAACTACTAGTTGTCTACATGTTTATGATGTCACGTTTTATACTTGTTGTAGATAAACTTGTAGAAAATGACACGCCAGTCCGGTAGTTTCATTAATATTTTCTACTCAATTGACTATTCACAATGTAAAGTAAAGATGCTGAGGAACTTTACTTCATGAGTGCAGTATACTTGTTTACACGGTTATTTTTTTATCACTGGAAAATTTTAGGGACACTTCAGGACACATCAATTATTACAAATAAAATAAAAAAAATGAATAAAAAAAATTTCTTTTTTGTTAATTAAAATTTTTTTTTGTTAATTATAATTTTTTTTTATAAAAAAATCTAAAAATGCTGCTCTCAACTAGTGCAGCATTTTTGTATTTTTTTTCTTCTCTTCCTCCCGTAAAATAATACGGTCCGTCCGGTAAAAGCTTAAAACTTTATCCAACAAGCATGGATAGAGTTTAAAACATGTTTTAAATTAGTACGATACATAAATTTCAGTGAAATAAACAAAACTTGTTAAAAACACGATTGCTTTTTGTAAGTGTGAACGCTGTCAATGTATCAGACTAGTTTGAATATGTCATAGATCTAAGTGTAAACGCAGATGTGGTTTATACTTGTTTAGAGACTTGTTGGCAACACAGTATGAACGAAAGAATGTTTGAGACAGTTGCAATACATGTATAAAACAAATAATTATGTTTTGACAAGTATTCTACAAGTATTGTATAAAACTAATATTTTACTTGTTTCTTGGTGTAAACGAGGGGTAAGAAGAGCGGTCGTACCATGAAAAAGCGGGATGAATTACGTAGTTATTGGATAATGCACACATACGCATGCAAACATACATTCACACACACACACACACACAACGAACGAACGTATACGTGCATTTACAATAAATACCTTCACAAATAAACACTCTACGCATCCACTTTTGTATAAGTAATAAAGTTGGAATGATCTCTATAATTACATTATGGCTTGTATTATTGAATTTATTTAGGGTTAGAGAGCTGGAGTTCTAAATGCAGGCAGAATACTGCCAAGTTTAGCCACAGATATGATGCAACTGTACTAAATAGTACGTGTTTAGAATGTGTTTATGTTTGTGAAGAGCAAATATTTTTTTTTATTATTACTATGAGAATTTCTATCTCATGGTGTTAAGAATATTTATGTGTAGGTGTATATGACTTCTATAGTCTATAATGGTGGCAATCCTGTTTGCACTAATTGGGTTGAAGTTAACTAAATTTAGCTTTAGTGCTGTCAAGTCAAATTGTGATTTCAGTTCAAATCGAACTAAAACACGATTTGACAACACTAAAACTAAAATAAGTTTAGTCTAAACCTATTAGTGTCAACAGAATTGACAACAGTATGCATTTGTTATAAACTTATGACTATATCGTATAACGTAGCTAGTTTACACACACACTCATTTTAACGAATGTTTTTTGCTTATGGATTTAAACATTTTCTTAATGTCTTTAAAGATAGTCAACTAGGTAGCTTGCTCTTGTGAGTCTTATCATGCCAATGTCGTGGAGCCTCCGCTAGGAGCAATTATATTGTGTGGACTAAATAAGTTAGAGCCTCCTTCACGAAAGAAATCCTCCAGACGCGGCGCTATAAGTCAAGGCAGGCGCGCAACGGATTGATGCTAGCCTTATCTTACCTCGGCTAAATACCGTATTCTATCTCTTATTACAAGTTAGTTCCATTTATTTCCGCAGGACATCTTTTAGGAGCAATTATGTTGTGTGGACCAAATAAGGTATCCTTCCTTCACGAAAGAAATCTGATAAAATAAAATATTCTTAGAATTTTATAAAACAAATCTATTTATTTTGACATAAGACAAAGTCATATAAAAATACAAAATTCATTGGGTCAATGATAAATTGCCTATACAACCTCTAACACTGCCCCTTTGTGTAGGTATTAAAGAAACAACCATCTAAAGCTATTGCGTATAATAATCTAATAAATTCGAAAAACAAAACGAACGTAATCAAAAAATATTTAAAAGTTTAATAAGCAATTGGTGCTTCTCTTTACTTCTTGGTTAGTAAATCCGCGGCTAACTCAGCTGAGGGTTTATATATTATTTTAATCATGCCTTCATTCACAGATTCACAAATGAAGTGGTAAAGTACATCTATGTGTTTCGTTCTTTTGAACGATTCATTATTAACTAATTTATGTGTGCTCTGATTGCCATTAAATATAGTTACTGGTTCTTGTATGTTTATGCTAAATTTAAACTCCCAAAAAAATTTATTAATGAATTTGGTCTCCTTGACAGCAGAACCTAAACTATTAAACTCTGCTTCAGTTGAAGATAAGACATTTTGCTTCCTTGCAGCCCAATTAACTAAAGAGTCTCTGTACATAGTTTGTACCGGAGTACGAACGCCTATCTATAATATCTCCTGCCCAATCAGTGTCACACATAATATTTATTTTTTGAGAACCTGTACGTTTAAAGTTTAATCCCTACTCTTGCGTACCTTTCAAATAACGTAAAACGCGCTTCGCAGCTACCCAGTGCATTTTATAAAAACATGTGTTGTATTGGCTTAATTTACTACACGAAAATGAAATGTCAGGAGTTCAGGACGCGTACTGACAGCTAAATACATTAAGCTGCCTATCAGCTCCGGATAAGGGAATTTATTGTCACATGTTAAAGCTTTCTCTAAATTGAATTTTATCTCCATTGGAGTAGAAATAGGCTTACATTCGTCCATTCCAAATTTTTTTAGCATATTTCGAACATACGTAGCTTACGGAAGTTCAAGACTGCATGCGCTCTATCTCTAAAAACTTTCATACCTAAAGCTTGCTCTACAGGTCCAAGTAATTTTATTTGGTAATTTTTCATTAAAAGGTTATAAAGTTCTTCTTTTCCTGTTTTACTGTTCGAAAAAACGAAAAAAATCATCAACATATTATAGTGCAATGATAACTGTGTGTTTATCAAAATTTTTCTGATAAACACATTTTTTAAATTTTAATTGAGTAAATCCATTAGAAACAAGAACATAGTAAGCTTTTTCATTCCAGGCACGACTAGCCTGTTTAAGTCCATAAAGACTTTTCTTTAAGAGCAAAACTTTATCCTGCCCCTCTATCTTAAAACTTTTCGGTTGTTCCATAAAAATCGTTTCATTGAGGTCTCCATTGAGAAAAGCAGTATTTTGGTCGATGTGTTCAATATCCATTTCAAATTCTACACCAATAGCAAATAATGTCCTTAGCGTGCTATAATGTCTCACTACAGGAGCAAATGTCTTTTCATAATCAACGCCATGACGTTGGGTAAAACCTTTTGCAACTAATCTTGCTTTGTATTTAGTGAGATTTCCATCAGCATCCGTTTTCTCTTTGAAAACCCATTTGCACTTAATGACATTTGTGTTCTTTGGTCTATCTGCTAAAGTCTAGACATTGTGTGATATGAGAAAATTATATTCATCTTTCATAGCTTCTAGCAACTCTTTGGCGTGAACAGAGTTGATTGCTCCACGATAAGTTCTTGGTTCATAAGTGCTTGATGTGTGAAATAATTGATCACATAATCATCGAACCATGCCGGAGGATGACGAGGAGGACGGAGGATGGCCTATTACTACCTAGTTGTTGTTCTTCAACAACAGCATTATTATCAATGTCAGTACATAAGCGTTCGTCATTTTCAGAGTTGTCAATAATTGCTGAAGTGTTCGTCGCATCATCAATAATAAGATCCAGAGCATCATTAACTACATCAGCATTTTCAGAATGTATCTCGGAAGCAATATCAACTAATTGTTCTGGAGCATTATGAACAATCATATTTGGTGTCTCATATGCAGGGCTGGGCAAAATACACGCTTTAATTTAATTGAAATACAAAATTACAAAATACTTTGCTGCATGTAATTAAAATACAAAATACTCGCCAGTGGTGTATTTAAAATATAAAATACAGTATTTGAGCAATTTTTATTATATTTAAAATACAAAATAAAATACAAAATACATTCAACCTTTTGATTCTTACAATGTTAATGTGTTTTAAATATTGCATGATACTGTGCGCTGCGCATTTATGTTATTTGTAAGTATACGTACATTGACATATAAGTACGTATTGTAGGTAGAAGAGAACATCCAAAAGTGAAAATGAATATTACGTTTTTAAAACTCCGAATCTTATTCTTATGAATCAAAATTCCTACTATTCAAAAACACGATATATATTGTACAGTCGTAAATACGAATTTTTAATTTTGCGAATTTCATTAGTATGAAGAATTAAAACTCCGTTGCATTATTGACCCGAAAACTATGAAGAAGAATTCAAATCCAAGATGGCCACCGTCACAAAATGGCGGATTACATAAAATGCTTATACAATTCCTACAATATGGGTATCAAATAAAAGGGCTTGCTTTTAAAATACAGTTACACCATTAAAAACGATCAAATCAAAGTTGGCCGCCGTCACTAAATGACAGCTTATACTGAAGGACCCACATGTATTGTCTTAGGTACAGTTGGCTTCATTTTGTGACTTTTGTATTTTGATGAAATACGTTACAGTAGCATTGGTTTGTTGTCTAGGAAAAGGGAAGCTCCCAAGAAACTGCGCCAAAAACTTCTGTAAAAGTCAATAATCCTGTTATATCAAAAAAGGTGCTTTACTGGCTGCCCTACTACTCTATTAGTAAGGAAGGCCAAGAGGCTGGGGCTCAACTCGGGTGTCGTGGGGAACTATTAAGGTTATAATTATGGTGTGCTCCCTTCACGCGTGTTTCAAAATTCATTACCGCATTTTCCAAAAAAATGTAATAAAATGAAAAATATTCTTGGGTGCTTCAGAATCTTCAGATATGAATAGTGTATGCGCCCCAAGTGTTTCTAATAACGGAGGAAAAATAATCTAACGGCTGAGGATTGCGTTATTTTATTAAGTCTGCCGGTTTGAATGATGGTGGTGGCTGTACGACCGGGTAAAAAATAGTCAGATATTCAGAAGCGATGTTAACTGAACCCTAAAGGAGCTCCTATTCAAAAGACTGTCGATTTAGATGTGACCAAAACTCAGAAGCGAGTTTTAAAAATGCAAAGAAAAATTAGTGATATTGAAATGATCGATATATACAGATGTTTCAGCTTGATATATCATATACTTGTTGTGCTGACCCATAATCTGAAAATTAAGTAGAGCAATTTCCTTAATCGGAAGGTTTAAAATAAATTGTTTGTGATTTTCCCATTTGCTTATTTCACGCTCTACAAATAATTAACTCGCCTTAATCTGACATTTGCGAATTTCAGATTAAGGCGAGTTAATTATTTGACATTCTCAAATGACATTTGAGAATCTGACATTCTCAAATGTCAGATTAAGGCGATTAATCTTGGAATGAAAAAGTTTACTATGTTCTTGTTTCTAATGGAATTATTCAATTAAAATTTAAAAAATGTGTTTATCAGAAAAATTTTGATAAACACAAAATTATCATTGCACTATATGTTGATGATTTTTTCTTTTTTCGAACAGTAAAACTGGAAAAGTAGAACTTTATAACCTTTTAATGAAAAATTTCCAAATAAAATTTTCCGCTTTGGTCAAGTAATGGATCCAAAGCAGTTGGTGGATCATTTACAACGTTCCACAATCGTAGAATCGATCGCTTTGAGTTCGATCGATCGTAGAAGTGATCGCTTTCGTGACATTAGAACAATAGTTTTAATGTCACAGGTGACATTAATTTGAACTATTGTTCTTTAGGTGACATTAATTTGAATTTTCGTGGCATTAGAACAATAGTTCAAATTAATGTCTCTTGTGACTTGACAATGATAATAATTCATCAATTATTAAGCTTTCCAATGATATTACTTTAGTCACTGAATTGCGAGCTAGGCTTAGGCACTTAAGTCTGTCCGTTTAATATATCGATAGACTAATAAAATTTTCACTTTAGGTATCTTCACTATCGCCCATAATGTATGTAAATTATTAATCATATATATAAAAAATTCTTTCACAATTAAAGAAAAATATTACTGCTGAACGCTTCTTCAAGTAAATTGGCAAATGAAATCAGAATATGAAACCCAAACTATATATTCCCAATTAAATTTTTAATAATTTTGTTTACTTATTTGTGAAGAGTTAATTGCGGTGTATTTTTGTTTTTTCTCGTACCGCATTGTATAATATTGTAAAAAGGCATTCTGTAGTCTTTTATTGTGGTGCACTGTAAAAAATATTTCTGTAAATTACTTCGAGATTATGGAAAATAGTCAAAATCCGAAGCAAAATTCACACGTTCGTTCGGCACTTAACATGTCGGACTGGTCACGGTAGGCAATTTTTGTGACGTCACAGAAAATACATGCCACAGACGAAACAGTATGCATCTCTTTCTACAAAAGTCATTTCACTTTTGTTAGAAGGAAACATAACGATATTTGATAGATACGTGTCAAGATATCAAAGAACTATTTAACAGGGCATCTCCATAAGTCTATCTCAATGTTGTTCTGAGACTTATGATAACTAAACTATAGTATAATCAAGATAAAAAGTTTTCCGTGACAGGTTGAATTTTTTCGTTTCATGCATACTAGTTTCCGTGATGAAAATAATTATGTTTGCAAAATATTACTTATCCCTTTAGGTTACGTTTACCAAAAATGCAATAATTAATTCCACATTAAATAAAAAGAAGAATAACAGTCCAGTTAAATGAAATTATAATTCTGAAATATATTTGTTTAAAGTTCACAAATAAAAATATATTCGTGTAAAGTATAAGTTCCAATTCACGAATCAAATACAAACTTAATTAAACAAATATTTTTTCAGAATTATAAATTATTAAATTTAACAGGGCTGATATTCATGATTCTATTCAATTTGGAATTAATTGTTGCATTGTTGATAAAAATAACCGAAGGAAATGTTATATTTTTTAAACATAATATTTTTAATCATGGAAACTAGTATGCATGAAACGGAAAACTTCGACCTGTCACCAAAACTTTCTTCTAGTAGGTACTCTGTACTAGGGTCGTCTGCTTGGGTACCTCCGTCTTACCTATTTCTGCCGCAAAGGAGCAGGGGCCTTACCATGAGCTTTTATAAAACCATCCATAATCCGTGCAGTTCTTAAGCAGGCCTTAAACAGGATTGCTTAAAATCGTACTATGAGCCCTGTTTAGGTGAACGGCTTATAGATTGCTTGAGTCGTAAGGTGAACGGTTATTTGTCTCTGGTCTGCCTTAATGTTAAAACGAGATAGCGCTATACAACTGTTGTATCTGACATCTCTGTTCTTCGGAAGCGTTCGAAAACCATTGAAAGATTAAAAACCGGTTGAACCGGTAAAAGAGAATATCTCAACATATTTACAATTATTTGTTATTTTTGTTGTTCGTTTTAATGTTTTTTATTCTCAAGATATGAGTTATTATATTTTATAGTTGTCTTTATTTTATTACATCTTTACTCTACATTCTCCAAGAATTTTCCAAGCTATTGATAGTGGAAGGAAATTTTCATAGCTTGTTATGAACGTACTTAACCTATGTACATTAATTTATTTTAAGTGGCAGAAAATTTTAAAGAATTACAGATCTTCGAAGTTTTGTATAAAATACACCTACTTATTGTACTTTCACGATCCATGTCAAGAAAGCAGTCTTACTTACAAGGGCATTACCATCCTTCTGAAAAACGAAAACAGCAAAAATCTCGATTCTGGGGAAATCCAAAAGGGAAACACCACCAAACAAAAAAGAATTTTAGACAACGACCAATCGTGTTCTAAAATACAGATGTTTTGTTTGTATTTTCTTCTCTAAACAATCGATAGAAAAGTGTGTCGGCAGTTTTTTGTGTTGATTCTTCATTGTACAAAGTGTTTGCAAGTAATTTACATCGTCGTGCTTTGTACAGCGATAAGAACTAAGAATATCTACCTATTACTTCCAGAGATTTCTCTGATTACTTCTGAATGAAATCAACTCGAATGGTATCTGGGTTCGTCAATGTTATAGATATTTTTTCGATGTTTGCATGACTTGGAAGACGTCTGGTAAAATACATATAACCAGTATATAGGTTTTAATAAGTCTGCACAAGCGAGAAGTGGAAAAAGATATGGAAAGCATTACACAATTTATGTTTAGTAAATGAATAATAATTATGATGTTACTCTTCAACACCCACCAGCTTTAGTCATCTCATTACCATGAATACTGAAAAGCAAACCATATGTGAGGCTAAATTATTGAAATGTTTAAAACCAAATAGGTATATGCAAATAAATCCAAAAAGTGTAAATTAATTTGAATGTGTCATGCGAATAAAAGACAGTTATTGTGAAGAAATAAATGTTTTATTATAAGTTGAATCTTAAAAACCTGAATTTTGTTTGCTTTATTGAAGAAACTCACTCACAGACAGCTAAATTTGAAAAAGTACATATATTTGTCATAGGATATCTGGTGAACAACCCAGAAGCGAACAAATTTCATTTTTGGCTGCTGCTTCATGTCTGCCACAATAGATGAATCTTGCACTGCAGTAGACGTTTGGTTAAATGCTTCTTGGATTAATCATGATTAGCTTCATTGCATAGTGTGAATACAGAGGCAAAAATTTGGGCCAAGAAAGATTGGGAATAAACTGAAATGATTGTTTTATTTTAAGACTAACATTGTAGTATTTTTTTGTTTCTTGTGTTTGATTTCATTGTTTTGAGCCTAACTTTTTATTATATTTTGGAAAAATGTTATTCGTTTTATTTTTACCAATAATAATAAAGCTTTATTATCTAGTGTATTTAAATTTTTTAAATGAGAGGATGATTTGTCCAAGTAAATGATTCGTGATTATACCCTAGATGATTTGCATCAACACATACATTGTTGTGATGTTGCAGTTAAGCATTTTTTTGCCCGAGCATTTCTCACAAGTTAATTTCTTTCTCTCAATCGATCATCAGTTGACCCTGGTGAGGTTAACTGATGATCGACAAGACTAATCACACACCCTTGTAGGTAGCATAAGAAACCTAATAAGTGTTTATTATAAACGTCTTTATGGTGAAATGATATATCGTCATTGAAGTTCTAACACCACGTAAGTCATTTTTGGCGGAAAAAAGATCACACGACGTTTTTTGAATACTTCGCATTAATCACAAATTCGTACTAACATTATAATGGTTTTATTTTTCCTAATGGATCCAATGAAATGTCTGTAAGTAATGGAATGGCATTAAAATAGTATATATTTATGTATAATTGTGCAGTTTTTTCACTCTTCGTAAAAGTTGCTATTTTGACATACACAGTGTGTATAGAACTTCAACGACGATATCCACTTTCAAGAATTGAAAGCTTAATTTCACTGAATGCCCTCCTTTCTGTGTCTTATTGAGTGTAATCATTATATGCTAACAACAATGTGCATATACTTAGATCTGTCTGTAATGCACATCTGAAATATTTTTTTTATTTAATATACCGGGTGTAACAGAATACCGCAATAATATTTAAGGTTGTTGATTTACAAAAAAAATGTATTGTAACTATTCTTTGTATTTTTATTAAATGCCTACTTTCGATTTAATACGCTCAACAGTTAAGAGTATTAAATCGAAAGTAGGCATATAATAAAAAAACAAAGAATAGTCGTAAAACATTTTTTTACGTTTACATTTACATTTTTTTACAAACAAACTTAAATATTATTGCGGTATTCCGTTACACCCGGTATATGTAAGTTTTTTTCTATGTAATACATAGAAAGCTCTCACTTCAAGTTTTATATTATTTATATCATTTCCCATAGCACAAAAATTGTTGAGAAGGTATTAATGAACCGTCATATTAATTATTTTGTAAACTGAGTTTTAACTATTTATTACTATTTTTCAACTTTAGGAAGTAGTGGGTACAATTATTTTTTTTTGCCACAAAATTAAATTCACATCTGCAGAAAGAAATTTTGTTTGTGGAACAAGAAGTGCCTTTTTGCCTCAAACTCACTTTCGCATTTATAATATTAGTTAGGATGGTAAGATATTATGTGTAGGTTTGGTAAAAGCTATAGAAGCATTTTGCAAAGTTAATGCTTATCCTTAATAATTTGGTGTAATGCCACCACCACTTCAACTCACCGCTGGGAACAGGTTTCTCCACAGATGAGGAGGAATGAACCTACTACACCATTATGGGAACATAGTAGGTAAGGTAGTAAGTTCACAATTTGAATCTTATTAGCCTTTATTATACACACCTTAACTCATACACATTACATTCTTTTAGCATATTTTTGGAAACCACATTTATTTCTTATTTGCACATTGTTAATGGTATCAATTTCTTGTGATAAAACGGGAAACCTGTCTGTTGAGCAACATTTTGGGGTTCCCCAGTTGAATTTTGGTATGATCCATGTGCATAAAGATGAACAGCTGTTAAAACCCTGTAACAGAAAAGGTTGTTTTTGCTAAGCTGTGAATTAAAGGTTGCTACAAAAAATGGTCCGAAGTGACCTTTGTTTCTAAATTAATTATTTACTTTGTTTCTATATTAATTTTCACTATCAGTTGAAAGTATAGTAAAAATTCCTAACCAACATTCTAACCATTCCTTCTAACCAAACATGGTTAGAATGAAAAATGTTACCTACATTATGCTTAACATTAGATAAAGTAGAACAAAATAAAATTAATGTAAAGGCAAGGGTTTTTAATATAATCAATAAACAACTAACATCTATCTATTATAATATAGTATAATAACACAAACTATGCAAAGGATTTCAATGCAGTTTCAGCAATAGATTACCCTATCTATTCAAGAGGAAGGTTTGTATGTAATATACATATAATATTATTAATCACTTCAAACTGCCCCACATTAGTATCTACATTGCACCCGTGCGAAGCCGGGGCGGGTCGCTAGTTGCTTAATAAATTCATTTTCACAGAGTAGGTACTTCTTTATACTGAAATTCATTTTCCTCTGAATCAAAGGTATTGATTGTTCTGAGGGTATCATTAGCTTCTCTCGATGTCACTTGTTTTAACTCCGTGCGGTGTTCACTCTCCAAAAATTCAAATATTTCATTATCGTCACATCACATCTCAAGCAATATCTCAACGTTCAAGAGTAATAAACACTGTGAAAACTATATAAAAATTAAAAACACTCGCGTGACTCGGCTATTAATTATACGAAAATTAGGGAGTTAAAATTAGAGAAAAAGTCACTACAGCCGTTTGAAAACATCTATAAAGTTAGTTTTAACAATTATCTTATGAAAATTCCGCCAAATTGGGCCTAATCCACTTAACAATCTTGTTACAGCGGCTGAAGAGCAACTTTTTAATGATTGCTTTATTTGACATTTGGGACGTTCAAAAGCAGTTTTCAAACTGTCAAACAAACGGGCGGTCATGGTACGAAAGTTCATACATAAAAAAAGGTGAACGGTTTCGTGACGTCATTTTAAGCAGGCCTGCAAACGCGCTGCTTTAAGCCGGTCATGGTACGGAAATAGACAGCAATACTGTTTAAGGCCTGCGATAAGAGCTCATGGTAAGGCCCCAGTGCTTGCATTGCTGTGTTCCAGTTTGAAGGGTATGGCAGTGAAATTACTGGGTACTGTGACTTTACATCTGGTGTCACAAGTTGGCAACGTACACTGGTTTTTGTGGGGGTTGCAGTTTTGCTGCGAATCTCACAGGAGCTACATGTATTATAGGCGACTGCTGGCTGGCTCGGCGAGGCTAACCACTGACCATCATGTGGGTAGTTTGCTAACTTTCTGCAATAAAAAAAAGGGATGATGGGAGCAATACGTGGGTTTCGGCTTCGGTATCTGTCACATTCTGTATTTTGTGAGTCCATTGGTTTCTTTGGTCTGAGGGAAATGTGTAGAACCGATATTATTTTTTGCTGGCAACTTATTTATTGCGTCATTTCATTTCATTTCTTTGACATCTGCATTTAGATTGCCATCTGTGATTGGTCGATTTAAAGTCACTTTTTGAGAATAAACCAATGACAACTATGGTGAATAGTTTTCCGCTAATGAAATTGTAATAATAAAACACTACTGTGTATATCTATCTATCACAAAATATCTTCAAATAAATCAAATTGCCATTTCGCTTAGCAGAAGTGTGCAGTCGGATATAAGTGTTATTGTAATTTTACCGTGATTAATTTGTATTAGTGAATATGTTAGCATAGATTTTTATGCTATGTTCGGTTTTAACAAGTGTTGTAATGCATAAAGTGAGTTACAGTAAAGTAAACAGATTTGTTAACCTGTTTATCACCATTGACGGATGTCCCTGTACGATTTGCAAGTTTAAGTGGCGGTAAATTTGAAATGTTAGTAATTTTATAATGTGCATTTTTCTTCGAAATATTATTCGTGATGGGCAGTTCTGAAGAATCTATACCTACGGCCGAAGGCGACGTTGTAGAAAACGAACCAGGTGAGGAAATTTCGGAAAATGAAGTAACTGATACTTCGGCATCTCTTCCGAATATATCAACTGGTCAGTCTGCTTCAGAAATAAGTACTTCCAAAGACGATACAGCGAGCAGCTGTTTAAAAAAATCAAAAAAGAAATTCCGTCATGGTAAAAAAGGCCAACCTTCCAAGGATAATTCTGATAGAAGTACAGTAAGAAGAGTACATTATACTGCTACAAAATTCAAACAAGGCAGAAAACGAGCTCAGAGCTTTCCCACAATATCAAAGTTCTTTTTGCCCCATAAAAGACCTCGAAAAGAAGTTTTTATTCCACCAACAAAGTTCCTTCTTGGTGGTAACATCTCAGATCCCTTAAACTTAAACAGCCTTCAGGATGAAGATATAAATAGAGCTATGAATGCTGTGACGCCAGAGTCATCTCCACTTCCCACACCTCCACGACATAAGGCAAAAATTGATGTGATAATACCTCCCAATATACAAGATCCATTGAACTTAATGGAGCGTGTAGATAATGAAGAGTATGAAAAAAGTATAGAAATGCAACAACGCAAGCCACGTAAGAAAGCAAGAATAAGACGTCGCACAACTGAAACTTCTTCATCGCCTGTGAAAGAAGTAGTTGATGTGAAAGATGACGGAATTAAAGCACCATTACCACCAGAGCCCTCAACATCAAAGTCCCGTAAACGGTCTTGCAGTGATAGTGAAAATCCTTCACAGAAGGCCAAAGATGCTAAAAAGTTGCGCAGAATGGATTCATTGGATAAAATTGTTAGTCCAGTAGTGCCTCAACCAGGGGCGTGGATGCGTGCCAGGCCCCAGGCTCGAACGGCGCCACCTGAGCGGCCAGCTTCACCAAATCGTACAAAAATCAAGAGCAAGACTGAAGGGGAACAAAAGTTACCAACATTTAACCCAAAAAATTCCAGATACCAGTATGGAAATTATGACAGGTATTATTATTATTATTTTTTACAGCAGTCACACAGCATGAACAATCTTAATGTTTTTGACCTTATCGTATATTATATATTAGGGGGGGCCCTTGGGGTCCCTGCACTTCGACCCTTAAGGATCTTTTGTGCTGTCCCTGTTTCCTTGTTTACTAGTTGCTATCACCATTTATGGGCCAATTGAGTTTACTGATAAGCTTCACAATTAGTGCAGGTGGGATAGCCCTAAAGTCCTCAGGTTTTGGATATCTTATCCCAAAGAGACACATTCCCCAAGCAAAGGAATCACAGTGGCACAAAAAAATACTCAGACCAACTGTTATTAGCATGTGATTAGTGCCAAATTGGCCAGTTAAAGCCCCCACAGGAGTCGAGTTTGCGTTCTGCCTGTATTCATAATGAATTTGTTGAAGTTATTCAGGCCCATGAACAGATTCGCGTGCGCCATACCTTTCTGTGCGACCTATTTAGTTTGGTGTCTTCTCCTTACCTGATCTCTGATAACAGAATTGATTGAACATTGCGGCAGACTCACGAATGGTTCCCGGTCGACAAAGTCAGCTTCCAATGCCTTTCTCACAAGATTATTTGACCATCTTTAAAAATGTGGCTAGCATTCTGTGTTTTGTCTTATTTTTATATGTGAAAGTCAACATGTGTAGGAAAATTACAAAACAGAATAGCAAATCCTAGGATAAATCAAGTAGTATTTTTTATTTATTATTAAGGGTTCTGTTCCTCAAAACGAGAAAAACAGAACCCTTATAAGATCACTTTGTTGTCTGTCTGTCAGTCTATCCATCCGTCTGTCCGAATAGGATCCAAGAAGTAAAATTTTTCTGAGCAGGACCATAAGTATTTAAGCGGCCCAGAGGCCGAGATCTTGATGAAATGGACAGACAGGCAAACAGATGGATGGAAAGATACGCACATAACTTTTGCCAAACAATGTTTGGGTCACACTGAAAATTAGTCCATTATACATTCATCATTCCATTATCGTTCCATTATACAGGGCTAAATTTCAATCTAAATAAGTATTTTAAGGCTGGATTCACACTACAAGGGCGATCACTGTTTGTTCGCAGCCCAATCTCGGTCTGTTAAAATATTTATTATTGTATGAAAATTCATTCATCCACTAGGATTCAATAGGAACTTGTCTGTTACGGATAGAATGAATGCACACATTGTTTTAAATTTAATAATATTTTACCAGACCGAGATCCGACTGTGAACGAACCGTGATCGATCTTACAGTGTGGATCCAGCCTTAAAATACTTATTTAGATTGAAATTTAGCTCTCTAATGATTGGGTGTTTGGGTAACCTAACTATAAAATGTCTGTAATTTAATTAATATATATTTTTTTCTACAGGTGATCAATTTATTCTTTGAACCTATAAGTACGAAATCTCCCTTTTTCATATGTACTTTTTTTTTATTTAGCTACTTGCTTGATACGTGTTATTGTAATGAAGAAAATTAAAAATCAGACCAAGACCAAAACTCTGTCTTTCTTTCCACTTTTATTTAACTATCTTTTTACCGCATCCATGGTCTAGTGGTGGTGACCAATGGGTGTTGATCGGAAGGTCTGGTATTCGATTCTCCATGGGGGCAGATTCAGAAGCTATTGTGCTTGGTTTGGTTGGTGTTATGACTTCTGAGCCTTTCTCGCTAGCTACCAACGTCTTACTCGCATTTGCTTATTATAATTTAATTTTTGCCAGGTATTATGGCTATCGCAACCTGAATGCCATGATGGACATCCGCCTGCAAGTTTTCGACATGCATCGCCATCTGTTCCAGCATAAAGATGTCCTGGACATAGGGTGCAATGTGGGTCACATCACAATAGCCGTTGCTCGCACGCTCGGCGCGCGGTCTGTTCTCGGCATAGATATAGATCCTGTGCTTATAGGTATGTATTATTCTCTAAAATTGCTGATATTGGTGGCATAATTTGTAAACCCGCCAATTATAATGGGTGTAACTGAACACCCCAATAACATTTAAGGGTATGTATCCATCAGAAGTAGAGATTCTGAAGGAAAAATATGGAGGAAAAATATTATTAAAATAGGTTTGTTAACCTATTTTTTTCCCCATACAAACTAAATAAATTATTTTTTGGTATTAAGTGCCGACAGCCCTACGTAAGCGTACGAGGAATACTACGCTCACGTCTGTCACGTGCCATTTTGTTTTGTGTTAAGAGCTGATTATGATTGTCACTTGAAAGTTTTTGCTTTCAGTTTAAAATCAAATAACTCTGAATGTATTGGGGCTCCAGGTCTCACACAAGCACCGAAGGTCCATTTAATATCTAACTTATATGCCCCTTTTGTTATTGGGTGTTCAGTTACTCCCTGTATAATATCTTTTGATGAATGTTTAAGGTGGCGGGGGTTACCCGCCGCGCTATATATTTATCCCTCCGATCCCAGTGTCTTCGACTTAGGGCTGGGAGGGTTCACAGTCTCAATCTGTTCCGAAGGTTAGGGTAGGGAGGTAAATTAAAGGCGATGGTTATTATAACAAATGGGTCTTACGCCCTTTTATTTATCTACAATGTCTATCCTAATTGATAAAACGTGGGGAGCGCGGCTATCCTGGGGGAGGAGGGTTAGTCGCGCGGGCATACGGTAAGTTTAACGATTCCCACAGGAGATCGGTCTCCTGGGGGCGAGGGCCGCTGTCGAGATTTATTTATTCCGTGGTGGTGCGACCCGAGGAGATCAGGCCGTCTGCATCTCCTGATGTTAGTAAGTATCTTATGGGTACGGTTCGGGATACGGTTAGGGGTGAATCCGAAATGGTATGACCCGAGTAGATCAGGCCGTCCGCTAAACCGGCTGTTAGTAAGTGTTTTACTGGCTAAGGGTTGATAAGCATCGCCTAATGGGAGCAGGGCGTAGCGAACGACCAGAGAAGATCAGGTCGTCCTGGCTAGCCACCTGAGCGTCGCGCGAAGCAATGCTGACCGGCAATTTTTTTTTAACCGCTATGCGGAGCGGAGATGGAGAATCGGATACCCGCACGGCCGGCCGTACGGGTTATGTGGGACTCTTACCGACTAAACTCTACCTTACACCTTTTACCCGAAGGTCATTAAGGCTTCATCGGATAGCGACCGCCCTCTCAGGAAAGGGGGCAATGCAGCGCTGCTCTAGGCTAACTAGGGCATATGCGCTTGAAAGCGATCGGGGACCAGAGTGGGCCGATCGTAACTGTAGGCTTACTCTCGAATCAATTCCGATCGATTGTCATTGGAATTGTGATTTTTCGTACGCCAGAGTAGCAACACTAGCGCCAAATTAGATGCAAATTTTGAGAAAATTATATAACACGGAGTTTGATTCACTCAAATCAGCGCAATAGGGTTTAATTTGGCGCCAATGCGCGGCAAATAAAGGGTACGAAAAACCACAATCCCAATGTCGATCGATCGCAATTGGTTTAAGAGTAAACCTGCTGATAGTGGGGACCGGCTATGCAGCCGTCCCTGCCTGTTTTATACGCTCGAGGGGCGGCGAGGTGCAGCGCAGGGGAGGGTTGTTGAAAATAAGTTGACTATAGTTTTTATGATTTAGGTAAAAAATAAATCCTTTCTTAATTCTCAATCATTTTTCAATACACAAATTGAGCAAAAAGTATAATTATGAGCTTGTTTTAAACATAAGGAATAAAAACACTTAAAATATATACACTTATACATATTCAAAATATTATATAAGTACTCAAATATAACTTGTTAGAATAGAAAGCTCTTTTGAATCATCCATTTTTTTACCTGCCACCCATTCAGCGCAGGAAACTTACAGCTTTATCAGAAGTACTGGCATTTACAATAAATTGTTTCATTACCAATACACAGTAGCTGTTCCATACATTTAGGTTCAGTGGATGTTGAACATTTGTATGGAACAGCAGATTCTTTTTCGTGATTTCGAGATTGGTCCCATAGTAAAAGGTCTTCATTTTGCTTGGCTGAACTGAACAAGCACACAAAATTTGGCTCCTGCTGGAAAAATAACCCGGTATATTTTGCTTGTCTGAACAAGCACACACACTTTGGCTCCCGCTGGAAAAATATACGCCAAATTCTAGTCCGCTCTGAACAGAGCACGATTCGCGTTGAACTGTTGTAATATAGGTATAATTAAATAAAATAAAATTGTCTGTCAGCATAAGTTATAAGTGAAAGATGAATGTCAGATCACTAAATACGTTTTAGCATGATAAGAATAAACTGAGTATATTTTATGTGCGTGAGAAAGAGGCGTGAGACCACTTCAGAGCGGACTAGAAGTCTGGCGCGCACTCTATACTCTCTATACATAATAGACTAGCTTTTCGCTCGCAGCTTCCCTCGCGTTATTTTTGTTTTCCCGTGGGAATTTTATATTTTCCCGTAGGAAAAATGATTTTATAGCCTATGTTCATCAGGGATAACGTAGGACTCCCAAGAAATAATTTTTTAAATCGGTCCAGTAGTTTCGTATATTACGAGTATAGTATATATCGTTTTGGAGGAGTTTGATGACAAACACAATAAAAAAAAATACGTTTTGCTCATTACTATAGGCCACGGTACTATAATAGCAATAATAAACTATTACCGTGACTAACCGTTAATGCCATTTACTTATTAATTAGTAACTCCTCCTAATCCTTTGCAAGGATATTTTTTACGCAGTAACGCGGTTACTGTCATTTCTAAACAGTAAGGCGTGTAGTGTGACGTGCTCGCACGCGTGTAGTATGTATGTCAACAATAGTCATTTGTCTCAAAACGTCGCAAGGTCGGTACGGTTGAATCACATAAAAGGCGTTACGTCACTCTATAAAACTCATCTGCAGAGAGCAAATGTTTGCTCTAGATAAATATAAATAATATCAATGCAAAATAGTCGCAAGCACTCCTTAGCAACATACGTTCAGCCCCGTTGATGGCAAACCAGTTTGGGGATGAGTGAATAAAATTGTAGAACTATATAACAATAGAAGAGATTTAAAAGCAGATGTTCGTCTGTTCATACTCGGCTCGTGCTTTTGCCATGTAAAGTGCGCTTTCCGTTTAAGTAGTACCGTTAGGAGCGATGTTGTTCACACATGAATTAAAATTTTCGGAAATACTGTATTTCATCAAAATATCTATAATTTACCCAACTAGATTTAGTTACTAAAAAGTTTAAATCACACAATGTCAGTAATAACAGATACATACCTATTCTGCTGAAAATAACTCGGATAAAGTCTACAAGCGACAAAACGAAACTACATATCATTAAAAATGCGCTTTATTAAGTAGTACCTACACTGAACTGAAGCTAAAAATAATGACCTATTTTCCTTATTGGATTCTAAGTTAAGGGCTGTTGGATATGAGTAGGTAGGTTTAATACTCGAGTTAAGCGAGAGGGCACTTTTACTCGGGGAACGACAGGCTTCTTATGTATCGTGAGCGTGACGAGCACGACTTAATATTTATTCATCTAATAGGTTGGGGAAAAAGTTTCTTCGCATTTTTTAAGAAAATGCAAAACATTTTTTAATATAGTTTATTTACATTTAACTAAAGTATGTAGGTACCATTTTGTTCGATAACTTTTTGCCATCTTGTAGGTAGGGACATGATCCCATTGCTATAGAAATTTTGGGACTTCTGGTCAAAATACCGCGACAAGTGGTTTTGGCAGTCCTCTCGTGATGTTAACCTGACACTGCCTAAAGAATTCTGAAGAGACCGAAACAGGTGGAAATCTGAAGGTGCAAGGTCAGGACTATACGGCGGATGCATTAACACCTCCCAGCCAAACTCTCTTAATTTTTGCTGAGTGGCTAAAGATGTGTGAGGTCTAGCGTTATCATGATGAAAAACCACACCCCTTCTGTTGATTAATTCCGGCCGCTTTCTCTCAACTTCTTGCTTTAATCTCATCAGTTGTTCGCAGTAGAGTTCAGAATCGATGGTCCTGCCTGGTGGTAACAGCTCATAATGAATAATGCCCTTCCAATCCCACCACACACACAGCATCACCTTGTTGCGAGTTAACCCGGGTTTCGCCACAGTCTGTGAAGCCTGACCGGCCTTTGACCACGACCATTTTCGCACGTTCTTGTCGTACGTGATCCACTTTTCATCACCAGTTATCAGCTTCTTCAAAAATGGTTCGGTTTCATTACGTCGTAATAAAGAATCACAAATGAGTACACGGTTCATTAGGATTCTTTCAGTGAGCTCGTGAGGTACCCAAATGTCGAGCTTTTTTGTGTACCCAGTTTTTTTCAAATGCGCCAAAACTGTTTTGTGGTCAATTCCCAGTTCTTCAGCTACGTCGTAACTACTGACATGCCGATCTTGCTCCACTTTTTCAAAAATGGCATCCATTTTATCTGTAATAGGGCGACCAGAGCGACGTGCATCTTTGACATCAAAATTTCCGGATTGAAAACGCTTAAACCAAATTTGTGCTACTCTCACAGACACTGCACTAGGTCCATAAACATCGCAAATTTTTTTCGCGGCTTGCGTTGCATTTTTACCTTTTTTGTAGTAAAATTTTAAAATGTATCGAATTACTTCATTAGATTCACTCATCTTGGCGGTACGAAAAACAAATGAAAATCACACATTTTCCTAACTTGAATTTGGAATTATGTTCTTTAAAATTTAAACTTTCAATGATACCAAAACCAGCCAGATACAAATAGTATAGCCAAAGAGATTTTATTACAAGTTTATACATACTATAATGCGAAAAGACTTTTTCCCCAACCTAATATTTCAAGAAGACTAGGTTTGATGTCATTTCATAATTTTAGTCTTTCGCTCGTGGCTGCGCCCACGCGAAGATTCTTGATTTTGTATTTTTATTTCTTCCCATTTTAAGACATGAATTACCAAAAATACTATGCATTTCTTTTTTTTTTGTAGGCATAATATGGATAATAGGAGGGAAGGAAAAAGTGTGTGTGTGGGGAGGGGGGATGGGTTGTAATCGAATATACGAAAAGTTAATTTAAAGGCTTTATCCCAAGACATCCACGAGAAGGAAAGGACACGTTATGTGTTATTTAAATTTATCACGACCTGCAGGCCTATTCTAATGTATCTTTCATCGTATGATATGGAAAAAAATTTAAAGTCATGAAATGCTTCATTTGGTATTACCGATCTCCAATGATATCATCACTATGGCATAATTTCATCATCATGATATGTCATCATGATATAATGAACGAATGATCAAAAATCTGACCGAAAATCTTATTATTCGTTTTGCACTATGATTTCATAAAAATGATCTAAGTTTCATAATGATATCATTTGAAAGTCGTCGTGGAGCGTAGGTGGCGCTGTGGATTCGGCACTTGCCTTCCAATCGGGAGGTCCGGGGTTCGAGACCGTCATGAACCAATGTGTTTTTCGAATTCGTATGTGCATTAGTCTGACGCTCCTCCGATGAAAGAATGCATCGTGAGGCAACCTGCATACATCTGCGAAGAAATTCAAAGGTGTATGTGAAGTCGACCAATCCGCACTGGGCCAGCGTGGTTGACTAAGGCCTAAACACCCTAACTTAGAGTAGGCACGAGCCTCTCGGTGGGGACGTATATGAGCTGTTGTGATGATGATGATCATTTGAAAATCATAAGATCGGTAATAGGCCTGCTGCAGGTCAATTATGGATCTTTTATCGTTAACATGGTATACATTTGAAAAAAAGAAGTCGTGAAATGCTGCATTTCGTTTTACCGATCTCTAATGATATCATCACTATGGCATAATTTCAATGATGCCATCATTCAATAATGAACAGATTATCAAAAATCTGACCGGAAATCGTTTTTTTCGTCTTGCACTATGATATCATATGATATCATTTGCAAAACCATGAGATCGGTAATAGGGCCCCTGGACTGCAACTGCATTTATATCATCCTTCATCCTTTTATCCATCACTTTATTTCTCGGATTTCTAAATCTACCGAAACGCAAATCGATCAAAATTTGACTGATGTCATTTTAATGTAGAAAGGTACCTTGTATTGATTTAATTTCGCAGTGCAGAGGTCTGTGATGTCGATGCAGTCCAAGACATTTCATTTCCTTATGCTAAGACTCCTAATAGCTCAAGTATGTTTGATGTTAATACAACATTTGTCATGAATTTACGTAAGATGTATTACGATACCGCTAAATAAACTTGACTCTAGTTCAATACCAGCTTAAAGAAAAGAATGCAGGCTATTCCACTTGTCCCTGACTGTGTATCCAAGCTACGGGGAAAAGTAGATTCTTTTCTACCTATCTTAACCGAAAAATTGTGGTTTTAAATGAAATTGTGGAATTATATTTCATGGATATGAATGAATATCCACGAAAATCAACAGCAAATGAGAAGCGGAGAAAACCATGTACGACAATAAATCAACTTGTGTACGCTTATTGACTTCTAAAGCCTGCGTATAAAAAAAACAGCTCACCGCTTAGTTACATGACATGACATGACTTTTAAATTTTGTAGCCTATTTAAGCCCGGATAATAAATTTCGTAGAAATTAGAGCTGATTTTAAATATTTTCCATAGAAACTTTCAGTCTCTATTTTGCACCCTAAGAGGTAGAATTCCAATAAACCATGAAACACGTGTTTAATGAAATATTTTTAAGAGCATGAATCTCAAGTTTTATCAAAATCGTTGCTAATTTAAAGATTTTTCCATACAAACTTGCAACCCCTATTTCATCCCTTTAGGGTTAATTTTTTTTTAAATCCCTTAGTGTGCGTCCGCATTTTGAATTAAAACAACTGTCCAAATTTCACGTTTCTGCCATTAGCGGTTACGACTGTGCGTGCGTCTATAGATGGGAACATCTCCTTTTATATATATGGATATTTTCTACACGATGTATAAGTTCCTCAGCTATCACCTTCGGGGTCACAGACCCCGTAACGATGTTAATAAACTATTTGGTGTGAATTGTGAATGTGTTTGTTGGCTCCTAGTGTTCATTCATATTATATAGATGTCGCTAGAAGATACTGCAATTTTGCCGTTCGTAACTTTCAGGGCAGAAAACACTACATGACATGACTTTTTATTTGTAGTATTTTTTACACGATGTATAACTTCCTTAGCTATCTATCACTTATAGGTCAGAGAGCCCGTATCGATGTAAACAGAATATTTGGTGTGAATTGTGTATGTTGACTCCTAGTGTTCACATCATAGGTATCGTTAGCAGACACCGTAACTTTGCCGTTGTTTATACCTTTCAGGTCAGAGAAACACTTTATAAAGGCTGTTTATTTCGTTGCTATTTTTTTTTAAATCTTGTTTAAAATGTATCGCTCTGGTAGGGATATATGGAAAAGCCGGAAAATGCTGAATAAGAGAGTGATAAGTGATAACATGTTAACATGTAGTAATGAATCTTCAAAATTTTAGGCGGTGCAGGAACTGTTTTTCTCTCTCCCTCTTTCCGTAAAGTCAAGTCTTCCTTCTGGTAAAACAATAAAGAAAAAGAAAACATCTGACATAGGTACTTATTAAAAAAAAACAAAGGAGATGTCCACAAGTGGGTTTTTATTAATTATGTTAACTAAAAGCAATAATTTATATACCATTGGAAAGAGGATCGAAACAGCATTTCAGTCATATTAAAAATATGCTTTTAAGTACCTCTGATTTGTATTAAACTGTCGTGAAAGTTTTGAAATCACATGCTTGAAATCTATCCAATTTACCCATATTAACTTCATATAATCTCCGAAATACAATGTATTACTAACATGTTAATGTATTTTCATATGAAAATCCATTTTATTCATGTTTTTAAGGAAAATCTACAAATCTTTTAATCAACTGGCAGTGATTGGCTAAAGTCTCTAGCTCAATGCTCAAAATTAAAAAAAAAAGATTTGACAGTTTAGTTTGATAGTTTTGGCACTGACTTGACACTGTGGCACTTCATGATTTATTTATTAATTATTATGTTGTTCATTAATTAGATTTAATGAAAAATAGGCCCTAATAGGCAGATTGTCTAAGAAAAAAATCCATCAAGGCGATCGGCCTTTATTTTGATAGTCAACTTCAACACAAACCATAACCACAGACTAGCATAAGTGTCATTGTATTTACAAATACAGATTACAAATAGATGTTTTTTGCAGATAATATAACACAGCTTTCGATCATTAAACAAAACTGTTGCCATAACTAAAATATACAAAAATTAAAATATTTCCAAAACGGAGGGGTATAAAGTTATGATTTTCACGGTTTTAGGACACTAAATATTAAACCTTTATAACAGGCATAGTTTCGTTTCATTTAGTTAGCAAAACCCAGCCTCCATACAAAAAGAGGACATCTCCTTTGTAATGTATTAAATTTGATTTTTTTTTCTAAATAAGTACATATTGCACATACATACATATATACACACATACCTGCGCACAATTGCATATAAATATATACACATACATGATATTACCGAACCCGCGATATACTCGTACCTAGTTTAAACTGTTATGCAACACAACTAGTTAACGGTTAAACGAAAGCTAAACGACTAAGTACTAAGATATAATAAGCTGTACATAAAATAATATTTGTAGGTATATTGTAAAATGAATACTCAAGGAAGCTTTTACATTGATAAAATGTGTTTTCGCTGGGTGACGAGTGGAAAAAAATTAAGCAATATAAGTATGGTATCACTTAATTTCTCTGGCGTAAAAGGGCTTAGCGGGTCACAGTATTCAAATTAGATACATGTTCCGCGGAAGCGTGTGATGAATGTAGGCATGGGTGCGACAGATAAAAAAATTTCGCTGCCTTTGGCTGCACTGCCTAGCTATAAAGAAATATAATCCTATTATTCTAGGATCCTATAATTCTAGGAAGCTGAGCGAATCCTCTATTCGCTCAGCTTCCTAGAAAGCGAAATGTCACTCACATATTAATCACGCTTCTCGAAAACATGTTTGACCTATGAACATGAAATTTGGCAAGAAGATCTTATATGGATTATGGATTTTACGAAATTCAACTCTTAAGGGGATGAAAAGGGGGCGAAAGTTTGCATGGAAGTCTTTCATTTCTGAAGTTAAAAGCATGAAATTTTGTATTGCCGATGATAGGTAATGAGAAATGAGTAAACAAGTGCTTTTTTTTCAGTATCACGCTAACATTCAACGTTGAAAATACGTTAAGCAGTTAAGTATTTCAACGGAGGTTTGAAGGTTTTTGCATTATACCTAGTTGGAATTTTTTTACCACGGGAAAATATAGTAGTCCAAAAAAGTCCAAAAAGAAAATAACGCCGGCGGAGCGGAGCTATGGGCGGAAAACTAATAAAATATAGAAACCAATAAAAACACCATATTCTCTTTCAAGTCAAAATTAAAAAAAAAATAAAACCGACTTCAAGAACACTTAGTCATAAATAACAAAAGTCATAAATAATATAATAACATTACAGTTTTATATTGAAGTTGGTGCCAAAATAACTAACTACATATTATGTACTATCGATGTCTCTCGTGCCTTACCACTTTGTAGAAATATTCGTTTGAAAGCGGATCGCATCGGACACGCCCACACTACCCATACCTATCCCTGATTGGCTACTTATTTTTACTACTATTTACTACGGCCAATCATAGATAGACATCTGGTTTCATTGCAATCGCTCTTGGTGTCAGTCTGCTTTACGCTTTACTATTGGTGAATGAATGGAGCGGGGCGTGGTCTGACGCGATTGTCATCGTGCAGTGTGCAAGCGACTTTCGACGTAGGACTGGTAAGGTGCCAGTGTCCTCGATAGTACCTACATACACTAACACCCAGTTTCTGAAAGGATGTTCAGCGATAAAATTAACTAACAAGCTGTCAATCTAATGCTAACTATGAATTGAGTTGCTGAAAGCTAAATCAACTTATCACTGTGTTAGTTGACACAGCTGTCAAATTTGTTGCAAAATTATTAAGGAAAGACCCATTTTGGGTTTCCAAAATACATATGAATAAAACAAAATATATGATTTCAGCAATGTGACCGTGTCTAAAAATATTTCTCACGAGAAATCAAATTTTTAGAGATAAGTAAATTTTTGCTAACCAACGTTTCGGAAACTCAAATTGATTTGACATTGCTGTTAAGATGACATGGATGTTAGTTGAACAATATTTTGATTAGCCTTTCAGAAACTGGGGGTAATTGTTCATTTTTTAAGACTTTCCAGTTGATCATTGCTTGGCACCGACTTCAATATAAAACTGTGTTGTTGTATTTATTCTAATATTATTTATGACTTTTTAGTGTTTTTCAAGTCGGTTTTATTTTTTTAAAACAATTTTTATTTTAATCTTTTTAGTAAATTTAATACATGCGTATTAAAATTTGAGCCAAGGCAAACATAACTTATAACTTAAAATAAAAACAACTAGGCCACACTCGATTAAGTTTTTATGGGACCAAATGGCGACTATTCTGCATCGAACGAAAAGAATCACGTTAACGTAATCGGTGTACATAAGTACATAAAAAACATACGCGTCGCATTAAGAACCTCCTCCTTTTTGTAGTCGGTTAATCTATACTATACTCTTTTTGTAGTCGGTTAATCTATACTATACTTACTTACTAATATTATAAAGCTGAAGAGTTTGTTTGTTTGAACGCGCTAATTTCAGGAACTACTAATTCAAATTGAAAAATTCTTTTTGTATTGGATAGTCCATTTATCGAGGAATGCTTTAGGCTACATAACATTACGCTACGACTAATAGGAGCTGAGCATCAATGAAAAATGTTGCAAAAACGGGAAAAAAATACATGGCGAAACGTAGTTCGCGGGCACAGCTAGTTAATCATATTTTCGTTTTCATTTCTTATTTGATTATACATCGTTACAGGGAGAGCCAAGAAGAACCTTCAATCGTTCGTCCCCGTGCCGTCTGAAACGGCCAAAACGGAAGATGACAAGAAACCGGAGGAGGAGGAGAAAAAATCTGATTGTGATAAATGCAAGGAGGCGAAGTGCGACGATTGTACAGAGTCCAAGCACGATAAGGATGATTCGCGGAAGAATCACGGCAGGAAGGTGCGGCGGCCGAGGAAGAACCGCAAGGCGACGCACGCGCACGGCCAGTGTTTCTTCCCTACGTCGATGTCGATGCTCTACGGGCCCTTGGGGAACTCCTCATTGAGCGTCACGCCGCCCACGTTCCCTTACAACGTCACTTTCAAACAGGTAAGACGATTTCACATTACCACAGATTATACAGGATATAAGTGACGGTGTCCCTTTTCTTTTAACAGCGGGTTCAAACCATGATCCTAATTTGAAAATCACTGTAATTTTCTCCCGGAAAATTCGTAAATTTTTTATTTTTTTTTCTAAATTTTGTCGTGTAATATTACTAAGTTAACGTTTACAAATCATATTCTGTCAAAAAAACATAATAAATACACAAACAATTTACTTCGCAATGTAAATCGTATAACATTTCCATCATAATGCGCGCGAAATCAGCTGTTCGGGTCATCGAACGTTAAGGCACCGGTGTGAGCGGAACAAAAATGATGCCGACGCGCCATACAATGCGTAACATGAATAAAAATTAAAAATGAAAACTCTTTTTTTTCGCTTTAAAAGCTTTTCCGGGAAAAGTAAACATCGTTAAATAAATATTAACATTGGTCTGAACTCACTGTTAAAAGAAAAGGGACACCGTCACTTATACCCGGTATACTATAGTCCGTTTTTTTAACAAACAACTACTGAGTATGTCTCTCGGACATTCTCAGTATTGACGGAGTGAGATGGGTCATTGTTACGGCCAGGGGCGGGCCCAACCCTTTGTTCTTTTTTTGAAATTGTAAAGGCCCGTTCTTATAGTACATGTGCCCACTCCCATATTAAAAATGAGAACCTTCTTAAGGAAACTATTTTTGGTAATTATTTCGTATTCACAGTTTCAATACCGACGCAGTACTCAACGCTACAATTTTATTATCAAAACCAAAGCACACCAAGACATGCTAATGTGAGCAATGTTTAAAAAACCAAAAAATAAATTTAATGCGCTTTTTTATATTTAAAAAATCAAAAACATAGTACAGATTAAAATGAAACATGGGCTTAGAATGCAAAACGTGTTTGCATTTTGCCCCGTTCATAGAAATAAAAATGTTACGTCAATTGTTGCACCAGTCATGTAAAAAGATAAGAAGATTTGTACTAGCTCTTCACGTTCACGATTTCGCGTGTTTGCTTAAAAAAATTCACATACGTAAAAAATTAACATTTACTTATCTCAAATAGGTACGTACGGTCGACCAAGAAAGTGGTTTACCACCTTTGACAAATCTTGCGTATAAGCACAGATAACATAATACTAGTAGTATAACCAAAATACCGCTAAGGTTGCTTTAACTTGAAATACGTACTAAAATGAGTTATTAAAGTGCCACTAATCTCCATTTATGTATTTGCAGAAGGAAATCGAAATTGTTGTTAGGTATATAATAACGCGACACTGGATTTCACTCTTAAATAACTAGGAGGTAAACTAGGTTTTTGACTGACCGTACATGACCAGGGTTGGGTGAAATAAAATCCACTTTTCTTTTACTAATACGGAGGTACTTTCGTAGGCATTGGCGTATCTATAGAGGTTTTTTCCATCAGGGGGCCTGGCCCATGATTTTGTGTGAAGTTATCAGTATTTTGGCGTCCATCATTGAACTTTGAATCGGTAGCCTGACATCCTGGGCTGGGCCCTAGACCATTCTGGGGTGGGCACGGCCCACCCGGCCCCCCCTCTATACCGTATAACAATAACATAGGCGTATATACGCTTATGTTCGTAGGGACCATTAGAATGACCCAATTATAGAATAAATGCATGTACATACAAATTATACATACATACGTACATCACACACATCACAAATGCACTAAATTCATAAACAATCGCGCCGTACATTGCGATATATTGCGCGTGTGTGGTACTCGTGAACTTGTCCCATAAGGGAATACACACTTAACGACCCCGGTATCCTCCGAGCTCATCATGGGGACATGTGAGATACGTAATCGAATTCGCCACTAATCTCCAGGCGACCGGATCATAGATACTGGAGTTCTCGTTTTATTACCACGACGAGATTGCTAAGCAAGCTGGAAAATAAATACTATCTTTAATTACTTATTCTTACATTACCATGACGAGATTGCTTAGCAAGCTGGAAAATAAATACTATCTCTAATTTCTTATACTTACATAGATCGTACATACGCCTATAATAGGCTAGATGACAAAAAATTTTTTTTTGCTTTAATAGAAGCTCATTCATATAATAAACAGAAATAAAAAATCGGTTTTTGAATAACTATAAAAGCAACCAAGATATAGGGTATTAAAGATTTTTCACCATCTCTTTCTAGCAAAACGGCAATTTACAAGGAGTTTATATGGCCGTACTCAACTATGACGTCACGGTTGATGTCGGATCTCTCTGTCTAATCGCCTTCAAATTAACAACTTAAAATGCTTGTATCTAATGTATTTCTTAGCCGATTTTAATTCTTATTTCACAGGACTGCATCTTTTTATATTTAATGGTATTTTATTATTTAATGACGAGACGTAAAAATTAGAATTCAGTCATCATCCCAATTATATCGTCTGTTAGATAAGAATAGGGCGGTTTTGTCAAGAAAATCCCAAGTCAAAAACTGAAGTATGTGCTGATGTTCTTTAAATACGTTTTTTTTAATTCAACAAAAACTCAACTTGTCATTTTTTTAAATTACTCGAGTCCAGTCATTGACTGAGATAACTTATGCATACCCTCCACTCCACTACCAGCACCACAGATCGTATTTGTCCCCACCGAGGGCCTTGAGCCTATCCTAAATTAGGGTGTTTAAGCCTTAGTCAACCACGCTGGCCCAGTGCGGATTGGTCGACTTCACATAGGTACACTTTTGAATTTCTTCGCAGGTTCCCTCACGATATGTTCCTTCACCGTAGTAGGTGCGCCGGACAAAAGTACATATAAAATTCGAAAAACGAAAAACATACTACTAGATGTATAAAGTTGAAAACATGTTTCTTTTATAAATTATAAATGTGCAGTTATGTGTTTGAGTTACAGAAGGTACTTGTACACGCTTTTAATATGTACATTTTTTCATACTACCTATAGATTTTTAATTTAAACTTTCTATGAACATACAAATCTGTAAAAAGTCATACAAACAACAACAAAAGCTTTCGAAACCGCATCACCAGCCCCTTATCTCGTGTTCTGAATTGAAGTTTTAAGTTCTCTGGTAGCTTATCGCGTCTGCTAGGCGGCAGGTAATATGCAGCCAACGTGCTCAGATCCCATCCCAAATTGTGAAATGGTTACGTTTGCCCGAGTCAAATATTGTATAATGAATGAGACTTAATCGTGTTTGTATTACGAAGATATGATGATTTAAGTGCCCTTGCTGTATATTTAGGTTTAATATGTAATGCCGGATCGACACTCTCGCGAGTGCGCCTCGCATGGGTGTAAAAAGCGGGGATGAATGCTAGCCATACACATTCTCGCGAGTGTTCTCATATAATATATGAGTATTATGGACGCGGGATTGGTTTATGTTCGTCTAGTAGATTACCTACTCAAAAATATTGCATACGTATTTTTTTACGTAATGAACAAATTTCGGCGATATATTAATTTGTAACCTATATCGTAGGAAATTTTTCTAGTAACTTGTAATGTACTGAGCTGCACTCCATAACTTTAATTCGCTTAACATCCAACTTTATACGAATTGTGCGAGAATTAGCCCCAATAGTAAAAAATCAACCGCTAGAAAGACAGCGCGTTAGATTCAAATTAAGCACGACGGGTATAATATTGGGTTGACAAATTTTTTTTAGTTCTAATTGCAAGTGGATCACAAACTTTAAGGCGCATAGTGGTCCTAATGACCTTGCTCGATCGTCCCGTACTGATTACATAGGCGAGTGAGGGGGATATTTAAGCAAACCTTTACGCGTAAGATGAATTATTTCAATTACAAATTAATAAAGGCGAATAAGAAAAATCTAAAAAACCATCCGCTAGAATATTGTTCACTTTATTTGATGAAATCGAAAGTATATGATTTTACCCAATATTTACGACGCGATTAGGTTTAAAGTTTTAAAATCGAGGCATGTTTGGGTCACATTTTAACCAAGTTTAAATTAATTTATCAAAAAATTAAAAAGACCATCCTCTAAAGAATGCATTGAATAATAACATATCTTTAAAAAAAATATCCAATATTTGTGAAGAGAACCGTTTTTTTCTGCAGTGATTTTTTTATGATTGACCCTACTATGCGCCTTAAGTCTTAATTTTTTCGCATATCTTTCACTTGTCCTAAATATGTATAGTATATTTTCACTTCGCCTAACTTTTTATCGCCGAATTTTAACTTCCAAAATTCGACATAGGCTGAACAATAACAATTTTTACTATTAATAAAATATGATTCGCACAAATGATCTCTCAAACTATTTTTCCTGATTTTCTACCCCGTCGTACGGACGCTCCACATCATGCAATATATGAAGCTAAGCATTTATTTGTGACTTTTAAAATTTTTGAAAAGCTGTACACGTCCTCCCTATGAGTAAAGGAGGGTATATCGTAAAACTTTTTTTTCTTTTTAGCATCTAATATTTACAATCTAATAGGACGCTCGAATAAATTGACATTTAGTCTCTTAGCCTCCCCTACTACCACAGAAGATATAATAGTACTACGTACAGAACGGCTACTCACCTCCCCGCACTCATTTCAAATACTTCACCCCACCCGGCACTTCGTTGTAGACATCACTGACACATAAACAAGGTCGCTCGGGCATGGCGACACTTCACGTTCATCGAGTAGACGCGAGCGCCGGCCGATAACAGAGACAGCGCTATGCGGGTAAAAGAGAAGGCAGTCGCTGCACTTCTCGCGTCATTTCGATCGATAGCCACGCGCTCAGCCCTACTAGATTCCACGCACACATTTGCGCGTATACAAACGTCATTTTGCTTAAGTAGTAGTAATAGGTAATTGATTTGCGAACGTTGTATGGAGTGTCCGGGGTGTGCTACTACTGTAAAAGTGCTGGCCATCCTCACTCCCGCACAGTTTGTCTTCTTGTCTTGCATCATGGAGAGTGTGGATTCGGCATAAAGTTTAAATTTCAAACACATTTTTAAATGATCTTTATGTGCGTTATACTTTCGATTGTAAATTGTTAATGAAGTTAATAGTGTAAACAAATCTACTTATAACGTGTAATCACTAGGTTTTGTAACTGGTACAAAAAAACATTAACTTTCAACCCGCTCCTCAGGCAACTTCAGACCTACTCTCCGAGTATGAGTAATGAAAAATCCATTTAGCAATAGTTGGCCAATTGGTCCACATCCACGGCATACATTATGCGTTCATGTAAGTCGATGCATCAGTCAAAATTTATGGTGACTGATGAATGAAGAAACAACGTCAGGCATCACATTCGACAATGGGTTATTCGTCAGTCACAGCAGTGACAGTGGCATAGCTGACAGGGCAATCAATGACCTACCCTGGCCGTCTAATGGGTGTCTTAAGAGAAATCCGTGTCCAAGAGTAGGTAGGATATATACGGGTTGAAGTGGTATTGACTTATTCCCTTCACTAAACAAAAAAATGTTTAACTGCCTCTTCAAACGACTTTTTATAATGAAACTAACCATCACGATGAATGTAATTCATATTGCATGCTTAAAAATACACGATACGCACTTTTATCATATTTGACTGATAGGACGACAACCTCTTATCACAAGCTATTTTTAGCTATTTTGTTCGGGTAGACGTTATTTATTTTTAAGTTTAGTTACTCAATCCACGAATTAGAATCTTTAAACTGCTTAATTACCTAAATTGAACTGAAATAAGCATAAGACATTATTGATGGCGCGAAAAGATGTTAAGCCGAGCAATATCGTTCTGCAGCCATTTTTACGTTATTGATTTTTAAAATAGCGTTCGCAGCTATTTGTACTGCAAAGTAACGTATTTTTTGGCCAACGTCCTTCTGGAAGGATATTTTTAAGGCGAAGGTTATATTAAGGTTATATTTCACCTATTTGTCACTCCCCGGAAAGAAGTGTTATTGAAATTTCCAACACAAAAGTTAATAAGTTATGTTTCAAATGTTATTGCAGATCAATTGTCCTGAATATCTTAGAAGATCAATTGTCCTGATTCATTTTCGTTCTAGTGAGATTCGATTTTCTTAATAGATCCAATTTTTGACATAGTGGATTTACAATTATCTTTCTTGCGTTTATGGCAATGGGACGAATAAACGTTTGTCTTCACAGAGTATGTTTTATTTCATTGTCCAGGGTAATTATGTCCCGAGGGAAGACGTGGCGGTGGGCTCGGGCGAGAGTCCCCAGTTCGACCTGATCCTGTGCCTGTCCACGACCAAGTGGCTGCACCTGAACTGGGGCGACGCGGGCCTGAAGCGCGCCTTCCGCCGCATGTTCAACGACCTGCGCCCCGGCGGGAAGCTCGTTCTAGAGGCGCAGAATTGGGCCAGCTACAAAAAGAAGAAACGGTTAACTGTGAGTGTTGTTGTATTATATTTGTTGTTGTATTATATCTACGGTTTCTAGTTACATCGCGACTTTTGCGCCCCGATTTTAGGGTCAGGTCGTTGCCAGTATAAAAAAGTATCCTCGAGTTTTAATTTTGGTCGTAAACATTTTATTAGCTTTATACAAAAACATTTATTAATGACCTAGTAGTCTTACTAAAATATTGATAACATTACATAATCTAGCTCGAGTTTTCAATATTTTTAGGTTTCCGTAACTCCAAATGGAAAATACAGAATCCTTACAGGATCACATCCTTGTCCGTCTGTCTGTCAAGACCCCTTTTTCTTAGGAATGCGTAGAGATATCGAACTGAAATTAATAATTATCAAATAGGTACTCGGATCTGCGGTCATTTACAGCTGTGAAAAATTCAAACTTGTCAGTCAACGTGTTCAAAAGATACGATCGTTCATGTTGCATATTGAGCTTGATATAAATTAAGTATTAAAATTGTGTGAAAGCTCTGAAAATAGTGCTACTGCAGCACATAAGTCTCATCGAAATGACTTTGTAGTTTTATAATTTTATACTTGAATGAAAAAAAAGTGAGCCAAAAACGGCTTTCGGGTCTCCAGTTGTTCTCATTCAAAGCATCAGCCCCCCTAGATAAATGCCACACGCTAACTTTTCCGCAGTCGTTCCTCAGAAAAAATGTGTGGAGATGACATTAGCTGCGGGAAAAATAGCGTGAGGTTGTCGTAAGCTAATGTCATTTCCATAATTTTTTTCTGCGGAACGCCTGCGGAAAAGTTAGCGTGTGGCATTTGTCTAGGGTCCCAGTTCTTCAGCGTGAGCATTTCATTAGTGATTCTTAAAGGCGAAATTCGACGGTTCATTAAAAGCGATTCATTTCTGCGATGAACAGTGAATTGCGTTGTTTGTATAGACGGTTCACTTTTGATAAAAGCTATTATTTCATTCCTCGTGGAATTCCCGCGAAAACAACGCCCGTGGCGACGCGGCAGTATGAGAAATGAACCACAAAATTAACTTTGCATGAGCTGTCGCCGTTTAGACGTTTCACTTGTCGTTCATTGCCGATAAACGATGAAAGATACTAGTGAAAACAAGTGAAAAAGACGGAAGCTTTCGTCGCCAAGGCACATTCTGATAAACGTCAATTTAGACATTTCATTTTCAGTCATTCATCGATGAAGCATTGAAAATGAAAGCAAAAATGAACCGTCTAATTTCGGCTCTAGCGTCGAAAAAACTGTAGTCTGGTTTCAAAATTTGCTCATGCCAAATTGGAACTCTTCCTACTAAGTACATATTGCATATCTGTGGCCGCATTCAAAATATGACGGTGTGGTGATTTCCAGCCGACGATATACGAGAACTTCAACAGCATCGAGATGTTCCCGAACAAGTTCCGCGAGTACATGCTGTCGCCCGAGGTGGGGTTCAGCAAGTGCTGCATCCTGGGGGTGCCGCAGCACGCCAGCAAAGGCTTCCGGCGCCCGATCCAGCTGTACATCAAGGGAGACTTCACTCCGAGCAAGGTGATTATTTGAAAGTAGCTGTGCCCGCGACTTCGTCCGCGTGGAATAGTAACTTTTATTGAATTTGATAAAAAGTAGCCTATGTTATACCTTATATAATTAGCTATCTATTAGTGAAAGTCCCGTCAAAATCGGTCCAGCCGTTCCGGGGATTAGCGGGAACAAACAGACAGACAGACAAACAATTTTTAAATTGTGTTTTTGTTATTGGTACCCGATATACATTTATACCCATTTAGTAAAAACTTGTTATTATTTTGACATTACAAACAGACACTTCAATTTTATTTATTTGTATAGAATAGATAGTGAACACTATACAGCATCCGGCGGCAAATGCTGCACTTGGTGCTTTAGAAAGTGAAGGAATCGATTTGATTTGGCTTTTGTTAGTGTTTTCTATGTCATACGCGTTAGATACGTGGGACGTTGAGTGTTTACAGAGCTGTGAAAATATACCCCAATTTTTTGGGGAAGGTTTTTACCCAGTATTGGACGTATAATATGGCTGATCTGATGATGTGAACTTTCATGATATTATAATGTATAACAAGCTAGCACTAATAAGGCCTTTTGTTCAATGGTTACCATAGCCTAGGAACATTTGCGACCACAGGGGGTTACAACATCATCATAACTCATACCCACCGAGAGGTTCGAGTTTACCCTAAGTTAGGGCGGTTAGGCCTTAGTCAACCACGCTGGCCCAGTGTGCATTGGTCGACCACACATACACCTTTGAATTTTTTCGCAGATGTATGCAGATTGCCTCACGATGTTTTCCTCCACCGTAGGAGCGTCAGACAAATGTACATATGAAATTCGGAAACGAAAAACACATTGGTACAGTAAGGCGCATAACACATTGCACCGGACACCGCACCGGTGTGCGGCGCTGCGGTTTTTAATTTTGACTGAAGAATCTTAATTTGTATAGAAAAATCGCAGGGTAGAACACACTCACACCGCATGCCCGTGCGGTGATGCGGTGCGGTCCGCGGGGTATGCCACACTGTGCCGCAGTATCGTACGGATTTTTGCGTAGAAAGGACGTGCATACGCGTAATAGATCTCGACATAGATAATGAGGCTATGCGGGGCGTCGTGCATCGCAGCTCCGGACGGTGATACGGAGCAAACCGTACGGTGGCACGGTTCCGTGCCACCGCAGCCGCATGCAGTTTTCGTCCCTCCGTACACCGCAGCGGTGTCCGGTGCAATGTGTTATGCGCCTAAGCTCCCATTCAAGCTATACATTTACACTACGAAAACCAACACTATTACGAGCGGCATAAGAACGGTCCAAAGGTCAAACAGTATAGCCTGATAAGGAGCTTACTGTACATGGCTCGCGGTCTCGAACACCGGACTTTCCGAATGGAAGGTAAATGCTGAGCCCACAGCGCCACCGACGCTCCTTCGCGTGCGACAAAGGAATATCACTAATCATAGTATATTCAGGATAAGAAGGTTCCTGTGACGGGTCGAGTATGCAGATAACTAGTATGCACGAAACCCGAACACTTCGACCTGTCACGGGAATCTTCTTATCCTGACTAGACTATCCTGTATAGTCTAGTCAGGATTTAACTTTTTTATCACCCAGGAAAATTTGAGGGTCGCTTCACGACATGGTAGTAGAATGATTGAAATATAAATAAGAAAATAATAACTCACCTCCTTAATTTTATAATAATTTTCTAAAATATCCAAAAAATG
This sequence comes from Schoenobius gigantellus, assembly GCA_963935595.1. Lineage (NCBI taxonomy): Eukaryota > Metazoa > Arthropoda > Insecta > Lepidoptera > Crambidae > Schoenobius > Schoenobius gigantellus. Next base: position 26,073,306 of record OZ012547.1, on the reverse strand, counting down.
CTGCACTAGTTGAGAGCAGCATTTATAGATATTTTTTTTTTTAAATTGTTTATTTCATTTTTTTATTTTTAAGTTATAATGGACGTGTCCCAAAGCGTCCCTCAAATTTTCCCGGGTGTTAGAAAAATAACCGTGTGTACAAGTAGCAAACGCAAATACATAGATTGCATTGTGTGGTCGCGCAGGCGCGGTGGTCGGACGCGCACGCGCCGTCGTCGCACCACGTGGCGACGGAGGCGTCGCCGCCGCGGCGCACGGTGTACGCGCCCGTCGCGCCCGCCGCGTACCGGCCCAGCGACGACGCGCCCTCCTGCGGCGCCGCCACGCCCTACTCGCCCAACCTCGAGTGCAGCGCCGACGACTCGCCCTTCTACAACCCGCGCAGCGACACGTACGCCCCCTCGTACGAACCGCCCCGCCCTACGGTCTACGCCACGCTGCCCTCCCCGCTGGGCGTGGCGTCGCCCGTCGCCTCGCCGGCCGCGTCGCCCGCCCCCCACGCGTCGCCCGCCCCCCCCGAACCACTCACCGCGAGACACTACACGCCGCGTCACGACGATTGATCAGCTGGGATCGAACGGTTTCGCACATTCCCGTTTTTACGTTTTCCAGTGTCAATGAGCTTAGAGAGTAGCGTCGCTCGCGGCGTTATGACGATCTCTGCCCCCCCTTGACAAGACGCATTTCGATAATAGCTAACGCAATCGCTAGAAGGAAAATGTATGCGATTTGACATAAGCCCTCGCTTAGCTTTCGAGCGCAATTGTCAAATCTTATACATCGCCATTTAGCGATTATCGAACGACATCTTGTCTAGGGGGGCTGTTCCGCTGCCTCAAAACCGTCTACGCTCGCGATAGCGTCGCCCGCAGCCTCAACCGCCGACCGTTTACGCCACGCTGCCCTCCCCGCTGGGCGTGGCGTCGCCCCCGCCCCCCCCCCCGCCCCCCCGAACCGTCGGCTAGCGTGGATTAGGCAGTCGGCTAGCGTCGAATGGTTGCGCACATTCCCGTTTTTACGTTTTCCAGTGTCAATGAGCTTAGATAATAGCGTCGCTCGCAGCGTTATTACGATCTGTAGCCCTGTCTCAAATACCGTTGCTGTCTCCGCCCGCAGCCTCAACCGCCGACCGTCTACGTCACGCACGCGTCGCCGGCCCCCGACCCCCTCACCGCGAGACACTACACGTCGCGTCACGACGATTAATTAACTAGGATCGAACGGTTTCGCACATTCCCGTCTTGACATTTTCCATTGTTAATGAGCTTATATAATGGCGACGCTCGCGGCGTAATGACGATCTGTTCCCGTGCCTCAAATAAATATCGTTGCCGTCTCCGCTCGCGATAGCGTCACCCGCAGCCTTAACCGCCGACCGTCTACGCCACGCTGCCCTCCCTCCTGGGCATGGCGTCGCCCGTCGCCTCGCCGGCTGCGACGCCGCCCCCCCCCCCCCCCCGCGAGCTCCTCACCGCGAGACTACACGCCGCGTCACGACGATTGATCAGCTGGGATCGAACGGTTGCGCACATTCCCGTCTTGACGTTTTCCAGTGTTAATGAGCTTAGATAATAGCGTCGCTTGCTGCGTTGCCGTCTTCGCTCGCGATAGCGCCGGCCCCCGACCCCCTTACCGCGAGACTACACGCCGCGTCACGACGATTAGTCAGTCGGCTAGCGTCGGACGGTTTTTCGCACATTCCCGTTTTTACGTTTTCCAGTGTCAATGAGCTTAGATAATGGCGTCGCTCGCGGCGTTATCACGATCAGTAGGGTTACTCTTGAACCATTTCCGATGGATCGTCATTGGGATTGTGACTTTTCATACGCTTGAGTAACAACACTAGCGCCAAATTGGATCCGTGTTATGAGAAAATTTAATAATACTGAGTTTGGTTCACCCAAAACCCGCACAATACGGGGTCAATTTGGAGCCAATGCGCAAAAATAAGCGTACGAAAAATCACAATCTCAATGCCGATACGCCACGCTGCTCTCCCCCCTGGCGTAGCGTTCCCTGTCGCCTCGCCGGCCCCCCACGTGTCGCCAGCCCCCGACCCCTTCACCGCGAGACACTACACGCCGCGTCACGACGATTAGTCAGTCAGCTAGCATCGGACGGTTTTACACATTCCCGTCTTGACGTTATCCAGTGTCAGTGAGCTTAGATAATAGCGTCGCTCGCGGCGTTATTACGATCTGCAGGCATATTATGGATCTTTCATCGTATGACATGGTATAAATTAAGTCATGAAATGCTTTATTTAGTATCACCGATCTCCAATGATATCATCATTATGGCATGATTTCAATAATGTAATCATGACATAATGAACGAATAATCAAAAATCTAACCGAAAATCTTTCGTCGTTTTGACCATGATTTCATCATGATATCATTTGAAAACCATGAGATCAGTAATAGGTCTGCAGAACCCTTAGACAAAAGCCACACGCTTATTTTTCCGCAGTCGTTCCGCAGAAAAAATGTATGGAAGTGGCATTAGCTTTCACGCTTTCACGCTATTTTTTCCGTAGCTAATGTCATATCCATAGATAGATAGAAACACTTTGTTTTGCACAATTTCTTACAGAACACAATACAATTCAACATTCAACACAATACATACACGAACAGCAATATAGGCGGCCTTATCGCCGTAGGTGAACTCTGCCAGGCAACCTTTAGGTTGAAAAAAAACATACGTTTTTAGTTTGGTGGTCAGAACATAAATAAACCCATATAGTTACCACATTTTTTTCTGCGGAATGACTGCGGAGAAAATAGCGTGTGGCTTTTATCTAAGGGTTCTGTTCCCCTGCCTCAAAATTACCGTTGCCGTCTCCGCTCGCGATAGCGTCGCTCGCAGCCTTAGCTGCCACGTCGTCCACCCTCGCCCACTCGTTGCCGCATCAGGACGATGAAACCTTTAAGTAGGTAATACGCAAGGAGCGTTTGCGCACATTCCCGTTTCAACGTTCAGAGGCTTGCGAATGTCATTTGTCGCCATCAACAACAACTGCAGTGTTACTTCAACTTACCTTCTATAGGCTACGCAGCGATTCATACGCGACGTTATGTCAACCGTCATGGTAGGTTATGTTACGTTGTCGCCTCCCGCAGCTTTGCCTACAGCGTCACGTGAAGTATGCCATATAATCAACGTTTGCGTACACTCGTATTTTCAACACCTATACAGTTCACTGCTCTAGCGAATCATCACGGTGACGAGGTTAGCCCTAACATAAATTGAGGTCAGGACAAACATAAAGACTACACTTTTCAATGTAATTGTGTATACTACTAGACATCTTGTGCTACAGCTACAGCAACAACTCGAATGCGAGCGAGTGTAAGCAACATTTGATGAGCTTGTTGTAGTCGTAAATAGTCTATTAAAAGTGTAGCAAAGAAAGCATTAACGAGCGCAATTTCAAAAAAGTCCTTTAAACATGTGACACAACCGCCATCTTAATTTTCTCATTTTCTTTACTCGGAACTATTTCCCCTTTTCCACTAACTCGCCATACACCCGCTATGATAATTTTGATTTCTAACGAGTCTAGAAGTATACATAGTTCTATATATGTATGTATGTATACTATGGATTATCGTTCAATGTCATGGTCATTATAGTCGGAAAAAATATTTTGTCGTCTTATAAAGAGCATAACGCGCATAAAGAGCATACGAAAACTTATGAGCTCATTACCGTTTTAATCTATGATGGCGTACCAGTCTAACTTATCTAGACATAGAGCTGATGCAATAATAAGTCTCGGTCACTGGACATATTGCTAGGATTCCATAAATTTGCAAGGCGAATAATAGGATAACAATATTTCCAAAAACTATACATGTCAAACTGGTGAATTAAATATTCTCTGTATTACATTGATATGTAGCATTTAAGTACAGTTGGATTTGCTTGCTAGCTACAAGTTTTTTTTATAATACTTAGCGCCATCCCGCTCTCAGCGCGGTTTTAATATTGTTTTAAGCGATCATGGTTAAGGGGCTGGTTTGTCTGTTATTAGATTTAAACACAGCGCTAGATAGAAGTGCATTTTGCATATTCCAATTGAACAAATTCGCACAGCCTAGCAAAATGTAATGAAGATTCAAAATAAATTGAATGAATGCACGCACGCCACGAATGTTCGTTTACTTTTTGCTCGGCCATTGATATCACAATAATTACGGTGTATTAGACTTTCTGTATCTGTTTCTGTTCGTATTAAGCTGTAAGTACTCGGTGCGCACGCGCACCTTTGTAGAGAAGTGGCATTCGATATCAATTTGTATCTTTCGAGGAAATCAGTTTTAAATATTGGATAAAATAAGTAATGGATGTAAATGTAGGTTATATTACTTGGTGAATGCCATTTTTCTATATTGCTTATAGGCAATGTACTGTTTTTAAATCGACAGCAAAAAATTGTGATGACATTTTGCGATCGAAAGATTTGTCGATTGTAAGTAGATTGCCTACAGGCACAGTGTTGGAATCTTTATCGCGATGCATGAGCGATTCCAAAATGATGTGTGTTGATTGTTAACTTGATTCAGTAAAAGCGGTGCAAGATGCGTGAGAAACAATCTCTTTTACTATTGTTTTCATATCTTTTTTTTTGTTTTAGTCTTTCAATGTGTTGAATTTACAATATTTCGAAATTGTTAAGCACTAGTGCCCTAGTCCATACCTGATTTTCATTACCTATATAATATAAATTCTGTGAAATGGTGGATTCTAAATTTTCCTTTTTTTAAAAATTTGTTGTGATAAATCAATTAAAAATTCTCCATTTATTTATGCGTGCGAAAAAATGTAAACTGTGAAAATTAAATATCTTTCTGTTTTTTTCATGTAATAAATTCAGTTGTTTTGAACAAATCCCGCAGATGTATGTTTTAGTAATGGAGGTGGCATTTGTGCGAAAGTGACATCGCTATGAAGGTTCCATGTTGCGATCTTACGTGTCGTGGATTCGTGTAGGAGTGAGAGGACGCGGCTGTTTTTATGCAATAGTTGGAATGTAATGGCAAATAATTACATAGTATTTAAGTCTTAAATGTACCGCTTGTTTATAATATATAAGTCGTCTGTAAGATATGTCTAGTGTTGTCATTCGGTTATAGATGTATACTTCTTGTATATTTGCTGTCATGAGATGACTGGGAATGGTGGTCATGAGGCGTATCCTCTCATTTCTTACCTCCACGCCTCCCGCCTTTTTTGTGTAAATATCGGTTTAGAACCATAGAATTATGTTTCTATAGGCTGAAAGTATTTTATAAACATTATACTCGCGAAATATACTTGTTGTATTATTTATCTTATGTCCCAAAAAACGATAATTTTATTAGACTCGGTGGTTACTGATTTTAACCCCATTCTCTGAAAATAGATCCAGAGGTCCTTAGCTCGATTTCCATTGGCAGCGGAAATTATTGTTTGCTGGTGGTAATGACTGTTACTGAGTTCATTTGGCAAAATGTTGTGTTCCGGTAATCCAGTTTCTTGCAATTTCTGTGTTCTATTCTTGCAGTCTGATTGGGAAATGGTGATTTGACAAAAAACTTTGATTTCTTTTGTATTTCCGAAGGTGCGTTGAATAATCGATTCTGCGCCTGTAGGGCAGATGGCGCATGGCCACTCCATAGGCACATTTATTGCAATAAGCGTGACGAATGAATGGTATTAGTGATATTGATATTTCTTGGAACACCACTCCATAGGCACATTTATTGCAATAAGCGTGACGAATGAATGGTATTAGTGATATTGTTCTTAGTTATCGTACAGTACTTTTTTGTGAAACCTGTTATTGGCATCCTAAAATGTATTATAATATGTAAATTTTGTATTATAAATATGCTGTTGGTTTCTGAATAAAATAAAATAAAATAAATTGATATTTCTTGGAACACCACAATTCACATTATTTGGTATTTACTGCGCATTGCAAGAGCTCGTACTTTTTATGAAATAGCATAATTTTCTTAGGCATATAGTCAACAAGAATGCCACGCTACTACAAGTTGATGCGCCTTGTCGTCTTAATTTCAGACATACTACGCACACACACGTGCGCGTACAGCAATCTCGGGCAGTGATTCGTCAATATCATGGTTATTTAGATATTTCCTGTAAAATGATTTGACAAAGCATTAATATTAGGTATTTGGTTTTCAACAACAAAATTTTTCAAACAAATTAAATTCAAGTATTAAGTCTAGAACTTAACAAACAAAATATTCAAAGGCAAAACAAATACATAAAAAACAAACCAAAATCAAATGTAAATACTAGAACTTAACACAGCAAAATAGTGTATTACAACATCAGCAAAAGGCATTTAACCACAATTTTTCATATACAATGACAACTAGTTAGAGAGATCGATCCACAAATGAGATTATAGTCGGCTTAAATTCAGCAATCAAAACCAATATGTATTGCCCGTTTGGGCAATCAATAAGATTACAATACTAATCAAAATGGCCTCTAACCAAAGCCAACCACGCTCTGCTACCAAAAGATGATGGCGCCTAAAGTCGAAGCAACCAATTCGGCGTTTCGCCGATTATTTTGTTTTGTTGCTGATACCATATCTATATGATCTCCCTACAAAAAGAAATATACTATCGCTTACCCAATACTGGTCGGGTGGAGCTGGAGACTCCGCATGTAGCCGGTGGACTTCCTGAGCTAGCTCGAAGGAAGCCGCGTTTTCTTAAGGGATGCTGTCAATCCACCGATCAAATAACCGGATGAACCACAAATAAACTTCCCTAATAAGTCACCAATTATCACCTTCGCCGATACATTTTAAGCCCTACTTTAAAAAAGGGTCAACTAGCCTATTAGGCTAGTTGACCCTTTTTTAAAGTAGGGCTTAAAATGTTCATAATTGTTGTATTAGACCATAGCACATGAATATTATTTTTTTATAAGTGCTAAAAATCTATTTTAAATTAAGATTTTCAATTTTGGACCGAAAACACGGTCAGCCATGATAGTCTGTTGATTATCTGTGGCAATGACGTCAGTCTTATAGTAAACAAAGCACGGGGGCGAAATAACCTCACAAAAACAATGCTTTCTATTATATATCACAAAATATAGTAAAACTGTATATGGAACGGGACAATAGAACAAGAATATAGAATTACCTCTTCAAAGACTCCAGGAAAGCTGTGGATTAGACGTACCCAGTGATATAGACATGCGAAATATTTGGTTAACACTCGCTTAAAGAAATCCTGTAACTATCTACTGAAACTCAAATGTATTTTTGCGAAAATCACATTAATGTAAGTACTATAACTGAATAACTCAATCTGTGTAGGTACTTCTATTTCAACTTAAACAAAATAGAAGTTTTTAGGTTGTATGTAAAATCATTAATTAAATTTTTATCTTTCAGTTAGAATGAAAACTGACTGCAGCCGACCAACCAAATTTTAACATGACCAGAAAACTGAGAGAAAACTTGACCATTCACGCCTTTTTGATTTAATCTAAGTTATACACTGACACTAGATGATGTTTCAAAGAAAAGAATATGTACTTATGTCCAGTTGAATAATGATGTAATTGAATATTTATAATTAAAAAGTATGTAATACAAAAATATCAAAGTTTCATAATGAATATATTTATCTAAACAACTTTTACTTGAATTTACTGAGTACCTAATTAAAATTTGTTGCTTTCAGTGGTTACTTGATGAGAACTATTGTGTACTAACCTGTTCTCCTCTTGACAACGAGATTGATAAGGCAGTAAAAGTTGTGCAACATAATACAAAGCAGTGCATGCTCAGCCACAACACCAGAATGTGACCCGTCAGCTAGAACAACATTATGTCAACAAAATAACTCAAGTATTCATATACCAAAGCACCATAGAAGTAAATAGGTCCAGTTTGGTAAAACTGAAAGATGTTATATCTTCACTGATTAAACCTGCTGGCCACCATGGCTGGTAAATTTCAGAACAGCTTACGCAAGAATATGCAAGTTATCCATTTTAAAGCCGTATACAAATATATTAAATGTGATTGCTGTGTTGTCAGCCTGTGCTCTTCCTAATTTACAAGACCCTTCTTATTAAATAAATAATATAAAGAAATTTTTTCTTTACTTTATACTTATCTAACATCTAAAGATGAAAATAAATTTTTGTACTACATTAGTCATTATGTTCTTCACTAAAAGAATGTTCTATGTTTATTTGACAATAATGACTTGTAAGGGTTTAAGTTGAATCAACATATTTTAATTTGAAATACATGTGTTTTATTTTCCGTTACACCTTAAAAGATTTATAATATTTTATAGGTTTGTTGCTCATATTTATCATTGTTACTCAAATATATATGTTCCAAAAGTACAAATAGGTTGAATAGAGTTAGATCAAATTTATTAATTTGTATATAATATTGCCTTAAGGTCGCAGGTAATAAAAGTCAAAATAATAGTAGTGATTTATTATGAAGTAATACTTTCATATAATTTAGTAAAAAATTATAGTTTCCAAAATGGCACTATTTGATCAATAAGTTTTTTTACATATAGATTGTTAGAACAAATACCTATTATAGCTAATATTGTCACCTTTTGAGTGTTTTCAAAATTACTGCTTGCAACACAAAAGTATATAAGTTTTGCTTTAGCACAAAACATCTGCATCTATACTTGAGTTAAGCATACTGTTCACAGTTTTCTGTCTTTGATAATTAGCATTTTCTTCAGTAAAAGATCATGACAATTTTGTATTAATCTAATTTTATGGATACCGTTTGTTGAACCGACTATTACAGGGTATTAATCAGAAATGAAGAGGTCACATTTTGCAAATTTCAACCCAAATCTTAATCTTTCAACTTTTATCCACATTTCATTATACTCGTAGGTGTCTGCAAGATTTCACACCAAAAATCTTCCCAACAAAAGAACCATCATGTGTTATGCACTGGCTGACTTTATAGCACATGGAAGCTGTTATTGTTTATAATGAAGCTCGAACTAAAGAGCACTTCTGTATTGATGATTCGTCGTTTAGTTTTCTATGCACTTTATTCTTTCTTCGTTGAAGAGGTCTTTTATTTTTTAAGAAATATGTTACAATCTGTGTTTGTGAATATATATATATATATATATATATATATATATATATTTTTCCTCCCAGTAATTTTCTTCATGCTTGACAAATGAACAACTGCCAATCTTTCTCTTTTTATGTTCATTTACAAATTCTTGCAGTACTACACTAGTATTTAACACATGATCCTGATGTTTTCTTTTCAACATTTCTCTTGAAGTTAATACTTTTAGTGTTTATTTGACTTTTGAGAGATAGAATTCCATCCCATAGCATTTAACTGCTGTACAAAATAGCTCCTCACTGTGATGGTGCAACCACACCAAAAATGCATGTTTGCAACTCGCTTCTGCCGTGTGACAATCTTGAAAAGTACACTTGTAACATGTTCTTCATTATAACAGTATTGAAACTGTACTTATATTGTTTAGAGTGATACACAAAGAATCTCCTGACCATCAATCTGTTGATTTTCGGAAGTTTTGTACTATCTGCTCTCACAAATCCAACATCAATGGTTGATTTTGCTATTAATACAAATAATTTACGATATTTACACATCTAATAACGGAGATTTGGACGATTTTTTGCCAGTTTTAGGAAAGAATAGTGCAAATCGACGAGTTGTTGAATCAAATTTGACATTTCTTTGTTTACTATATGAGTGACGTCACGGCCCTGACCACAGGATATCAAAGCGTTTACGGCGTGAGATAAAAAAATATTATTTCTAGCATTTTAAAATTAAAATTTTACAGTAATCATTCATTGTTATTTATTAAAATCGGTATATTGTGGAACCTTATGCCAAATACTGTTAGAAATAAACAATATTTTAATAAATTTTGATATGAGTCAACTACCCTATTAGTGGACTTTCGCGACAATAATAATTTTACTCGAGAAGAGGCGCGCCGCGCAAAACTCAGTTCAATGACATCAAAAAAAACTCGACTCGGCTGTCACACAGCGGCCGGCCACGCCACAGAATACAAACATACCTTGCGTTCCGAATTGCGATAAAAGCGATAATATCGCGAATCCGACCAAATTAAATCGTCACAAAATATAAGGGCTATTCAATCAGTAGGTTATGTTGTGACTTTGGTCGGATTCGCGATATTATCACTTATCGTTTTACGGAATGCAGGGATAATGTTTGCGAATTACAGACCGACTAGTGCTGCCACTCGCTCTTCCTCGAGCGTAAACACGTAGGTCCTTGAAGATTGCATGTGCAATTAATTCTTACTAAATACGATCAGGGCTTAAATATGTTTTCAACACACTTGCTCGTATAGTGGGTCTTATTATCTGGCATTTAGACCCGTTATTCAGTATATTAAACTCGAGTGCTTTTCACTTTACATAATCGCATAAGTGCGGTAATCTTAACACGACAAATTCTAATTTGTTCAAGATTGCAAAGTAAATGTGTCCAGTACGCATTCTTAAATTAGTCGCTTAATACTTTTTTTTAACACGACTTTATGCGGCTGCCAATTGGAAACAAATGAACAGCCTACTACTGGTTACTTAAATATTACATTAACAACGACATTTTAACACAAACATTTAAAAACAATAATTAATAACTATAACTAAAATAAATTAGTAAAAATTCACACAAACTTGTTTTTTAAAAACAAATATTCGGTTTATTTAGTTTTGAATTTTGGCTGTTTGGCCCTTTTTTGTTGGCTGTATGAAGAGATTAGCCATGCCCGGGCAGCGCGCGAAAAAAAAGGCGCGCGGCATTTTCCCGCTATTGAAATTTTTGCCTTTTTGTTGTAATTGATAACTGATTATCTACAAATATGTCGAGTCCAAGTGAAGAAGAATCCATATTATTAACTCCGCCGAAAATAATTATGAAGGCGCAAAGCGCGAGTAATAGTTTGTTGCCGCCCAAGTCAAAGGATAAATACTTGGCGGCATACGATACTTTCATGCAGTGGAAGATTGATAAAAAAGCGCAGTTATTTTCAGAAAAATATTAATACCACAAGATCTTTTATTTTCCTCACAAGTGTGTTGAAAAACGTCGTATGATACACGCGCGCATTGGTCATTACGACCTACTTACCTCACAATCGAGATGTAATGGCCGGTACACACTTTGTTTAGTGTTTAGTGCGAGTGGCTTGTTTAGTGTTAAGTGTTTAGTAAAAAACACGTTCGGACAGCTTCTGTTTAGTGTTAAGTGTTTAGTGTTTAGCGAATAGGAACGCGTTCTATTTTTTCTGCGAGTCGCCCCTCCCGCTCTCCCGCCTTCACCCCTCACTTAACACTAAACACTCACTAAACACGTCTGGACAGATCTGTTTAGTGTTTAGTCCATATAATGAACAAATAAACTAAACACCGTTTACTAAACAGTGTATGGACAGCACCTACTAATCACTTAACACTAAACAGTCTACTAAACACTAAACACTAAGCACTTAACTAAACAAAGTGTATACCGGCTATAAAGCAGAGTAGTTAGCTCGGGTGTAAGCACCAATTATCTCGGGCTGCAATTGATGCCTTACAGCCCTTAGAACACTCCACCTGCATCTGGAGCACGTACATATGTCAAGTATTCTCAATTTATGGTAAGCTATTAAAGGGAGCTAAAGTTGTATGGAAGCTCCCTTGAGTAGTAATGACATTTAAATGTGAAACGCCACAATGTCAACAAAAACTTCTATCAAAAATAGTTACGAATTACGTAAAGAAAGGTCAATAGCTAAGACATACAACCAAGTTTTTTTATTTTTCATCGGAGTAGTTAGGTACTGAAGTCTCTTTGATGTGTCGATTTTATCTCAGAAGAATAACTAAGTGATTGTTCTGAGGATTTTATAGTTGAAACTATTTTTGATAGAAGTTTTTGTTGAGATTTTGGCGTTCCAAATTTAAATGTCATTATTACATACAACTTAAGCTCCCTTTGGCTTTTAATTTCACGACCTCATATTAAATAAACAAACCAAATAAAAACATCACATTAAGTTTTCATAACGAGTAATGTTTCTAACATAACTTTTAATTTAAATAAACTTACTTTAATTTATAATTTCCTTATTTTATTTAACCTCACAGTAGGTGTATGAAAAAGAGTATGCTCCTAGGGGATAAAAGTGTCTTAGCCTCGGGCAAACTTGAATTCTTCGCCTAATTCAGGATTCTTACCATAATTCTCTCACTTCGTTCGGGAATTAACACTACAGGATCCTTCATTTCGCTCAGAATTCAATATGCTGCCCGTGACATAAAAAATTTGCTTTATCCCCTTGGTGCTTAATTAATTATTTTATCTTATTATTATGTTCATTATTGACCAGTCAAAGGTATATTATAAACGTGTTTAGCACTTAAATAAAACTAAGAGTGGTTACGCAAGTCGCTCTAAGTATTTTACGTTAATATAATTCAAATACGATGACATCTAAAGAAAAAGGATTTTAATTATGACCGTGAAGAATGAAATCCCTGTTTATGCTATTAAATTTTGCCGAGCAGGAAAGCACTTACCCTGTAATAAATTACATTAATAAGCTTTATAACAAGATAAATTTATTTGATCCCTCGTAGTTATTTTCATTCATTAGGAGCTCAAATTAATGTTGTACATTTTAACAACGTCTGTAGGCTAATTCACGTATTTTGTAATAGTTAAAATGTCGTTAACGTTTAGAAGTCGTCATATGGAATCCGTATTCACGTGTCATTTCGATAGAACGATTATTCGATAGGATCGCAACTCGGTGATTTGTCAACTATTTAAACTTGAAGTTGCCATTACAATTCTACCAAATAAATGCAAATACTTTTTGTTGACGAAAACATGCAGAAATGTTGATTAATTTTGAAGAATGATGTTTTTTTTATCAAAATTATAATGCACCTACATGACTTTCTGCAATACTAAATCTAAAAAATTACGTTAAGTTCTGTCATTTTATGGCTTTATTGGAAAGAAATTCGTTGATGACCAATAAAAAAAAATTCCGTATGTCAGTGTTAGTATCATTTTCTATTATTTGCTTAAGATTTGCGAGTTTCGAGTTTGTTTGTATTTTGTTATTTTGTTGTGATAGTTTCATAGCGTCAGACATATCAAAAGGATCTATTGAGCTGTTCCGGAGCTCGTTTCGACATCGGCGCCTGTCTCTCTCATTCATCATCATCATCATATCAGCCAAGAGACGCCCACTGTTGGACATAGGCCTCCCCCAAGGATCTCCATACTGATCGGTCCTGCGCCTCCCGGATCCAGCGGCTTCCCGCGACCTTCACCAGATCGTCGGTCCACCTTGTGGGGGTTTACCAACACTGCGTCTCCCGGTACGCGGCCGCCACTCGAGGACCTTTCCGCCCCAACGGCCGTCAGTCCTACGAGCGATGTGTCCTGCTCACTGCCACTTAAGGTTTGCAATTCTTTGGGCTATGTCGGTAACTCTAGTTCTTCTACGGATCTCATCATTTTTGATGTGATCACGTAGAGAAACTCCGAGCATAGCTCTCTCCATTGCCCTTTGAGTGACTTTGAGCCCTCTTATGAGACCCATTGTAAGCGAAGAAGACTTTCGTCTTGAGACACCACGGTAGATGGGTCGTCTCTCTAATTGGCTTGGTCCAAAAGTAAGAATCCTCATCCCAAACTCATTTTTTTACGGAAAGAAGCACACAATTTTAACAAATTATGAACTTCTGTTCAACGACTTAGAAATCGTTTAATTTGACGTTTAATCGCTGACATTCGATCAAAGTAAACGTCAAAATAATAGGTGAATACCGCGGAGGCAACAATCAAACTTCGATTATTGTACGGAAATACACTTAAACGAAATCGACTTAAACAAAATCGTGCGATTAATACGTGAATACGAAAAGTGACTTCAGCGATCAAATCGCTTGCATGTCGTTTAAGTTTTATTACGTGACTGGACAGAAGATCTACAAACCTTTTGGATTCGCTAATGTGGATAAAAGCAAAACATTGGGATAAAAGCTGAATAAATAGCGCCCTGAAAACAAAATTTGCAATAGCTAGTATGTATTTATAACTTACGCCACTGGCAGGTGATTTGTATACTTAGTTTATGTATTTTATTATCAAAATATATATTTTGGTTGAATATTAAAATATGTAGAATAGGTTTCAGTGATGTCGTATATAATAAAACTGCACTTCAGCAACAACTCTCGTTTATTATTCTCAAACTGCCACTGTATTCCTCCAATATCGTTCTAAACTCTAGCACAACCGCGTGTTCACTGACTAACAACTTATAATTTCTTGCAGACTTATATAACCACCAATATCTTAGGCCACCTGAACCAGACTGACTTCTTGAGCACATGTCTCCACGTGCCTTGATTCAATCGTCCGAGCACCGCCCCTCAACTTCCGTTTCAATAATTATTTTTAACGTTCGCATCAACACACATACTATTTCTTAAATGTTATCAAGTTAAATACCGATAAATATCTGAACCGAATATTAAATACTTATAAATATCTGAACCTAATACTCGACCATCCTGACAATGTGTATGTCCTCATACACATAGAAACCTAACCTAATACTCGGTCTATTGAATCACTGCTTGCTAGTGGTTATGTTGTTCAATAAAATTTAACATTTGAAGAAAAAAAAATAGGTGGTTTGAACTGTGAAACATTAACATGTGCATCTGATAACTTAATGATCTAGAGGGAAATTATAATGCAAAAAAAACAGTTAATCAGGTGATATTAAACTTAATATTAAAAGTCCTACATACTAAGAAAAGAAAAGAAAAATCAAGAGAGAAAAATAAATAATATTACAACCTATTACATACTTGCCTCTTTTTAACATATTGTGTGTGCCGCAATATTAACATTATTATGAAGTCAGTGCTATGATAAGTGTAACGTATAATATATAAATTGTAGTTATTACATCAATATTATAATTCACAAAATAAAATTAAATATAATCATATATGGCAAAATCCATTCCAAATATCATTTCAAATTCATATCATTTCATTCATAGTTTAATACATCACTACGCAAACCCATTCCTTTCTTGCGTATGATACAATCAATCCATTTCCATCAACTAGTCAATGTGAACCCATTCCATTTCTCACGATTGACATACAAAATACGTGAACCCTTTCCATTCTCACGTATTTAGTATATTAAACTGGTCAGAAATATCATTACTGTTTCTCAATAAATTCCATATTATTAAATAAATTCCAATAAACTTTCCTAATATTGACTAATATTAACATACATACAAAATAATTTCAATCATAATATAATCTCATTACGACATTTACTTTTTAAACATTTAATGATTTTTTTTTTACCTTTATACAATTAAATTAATATTACCTTTTATAATTAATTTTATATAATTTAAATAGAACAATAATATATTTATGAAATATCTATTACATAATACACTGACAATCATATTAAAAATTAGTGTGGTAATTAACAAATAACAAGGAAAATATAAGCTTCAGTTTCAGGCATTATGTGTCACAATCCAAGGCACTGTCAGATTCCGAATCAATTTCATCATCGCTCATTTTATCATTCATATTAGTATCATTACCTTGATTGTCTGTTACGTACTCAGTATCCTTCTTACTATCGCTTTTACTGTCGTCAATTGAAAGAGACGCTAAGTGTATCCAAGGGGACATTCTATCGGCTGACACAGTAGTCTTACGTTTATATTTTCCGCTACTTAAGCCAGGAATGGCAGCGATCTTATAGCGATCATTTCCAAGAGCAGCAATTACACGGAAAGGACCCACAAAGGATGGTAATAATTTTTTGCTTTTGCCATCATTATGAAAGGAAGTTTTTGTAATTTTTACTAAGTCTCCCTCGTTATATAAACGTGCTGGACGTCTGCCATTGTTATAGCTCGTGCGCATTTTTTCTTGAGCACTGTCAATCTTTTCTTTAATTTCATTTCTTATTGAGATTATATTGTCACCTTCGGCACACGTTTCTTGCCTAATTTCGTTGAGATTAGGATCAAGCCATCCCCGGGCCGAACATGGCCTCCGATGGTGTTCTACCAGTTGTTTTTTGAGTAGTATTATTAAGGCCCCATTGTACCTTTCCTACGTTATTGTCCCAAGATCTTTCATCTTTAGTAATATTCTGAGCGGTCAAGGAGCTCAAGATGGTGCGATTATACCGCTCAACTTGACCATTGGAGTATTAGGATTTAGGCTTGGGTCACAACGAAATAAAACTGAATATAGTTTGAATAAAATATAGTTAAATATATTCACTTCAATATTACTGGAAAGCTAATGCGACCGACTCCTAGCACAGTAGAGAAGTAACAGGGTGCTTGCTAGTCGATTTCAAGTTATTGACAACTTTAAACGGAAGCGTGGTGAGTGAATGTTTCTAGAAGAAACGAACGGAACTGTTAGTCATGCGACTTACTTTTTATGACAATACAATAACTGAAATTATTAATTTTTGCCATTAAAATAAAATATTAAATTCCACACGCCCCCTCAAAAATTAATCATTTTATACAAACATAAGACAGCAACTAAACAGTACACATAACTTTCCAGTGTTCCTGGGAGATACAATATAGCATAGCCCAACATTTGTTGCAAGGGTAAGGAAAACCCAGTAAAACCTTACCAGACCATTTGATATTTCTGTATAATTTATGAACAAAAACGAAAAATTATTTATTTAAATTATAAAAATACAAAAAAAACAAAAACTTATGCTAAGCCCATTTCACTCCTCATCTTATGAAATGTGACTGCAGGTAGAGGTTTAGTTAGTCCATCTGCCAGTTGTTTACCTGTGGGAATGTAAATTAATTTTATTACGTTTTTCGCAATTTGTTCCCGGGAAAAATGGTACTTAATATCTATATGTTTAGACCTGTTATGGGCAGTGGGGTTATTAGCGAAACAACCGTTGTTGTCCTCGTAAATAACGACTGGCTTTTCAACAGTAACACCAATTGAAGTTGCCAGAGATCTGAGCCACAGCGCCTCTCTAACAGCTTCATACAATGCCATGTATTCAGCTTCAGTAGATGAAGCTGCTACTGACATTTGTTTCTTTGTATTCCAGGTTATTGTACATGATTCAAATAATTTAAATAAATACCCTGTGGTACTTTTTCTATCATTGGTGTTACCACCCCAATCGGAGTCTACATAACCGCACAATGTATTATCAAAATCATATTGTTTATATACTAATTTTAGATTAATAGTACCTTTTAAGTATCTAAGTACCCTTTTCAGATATTGCCACAGCTGTATGTTCTGCTTATTTGTATATCTACTTAATATATTTACACTGGTACTTAAATCAGGACGAGTACATAACATAATATACATCAAGCAACCGATAACGTTTCGACAAGGTGCATTATATTTTTCATCGGAATTTAATGCTTTGTAATCTAATTTATTTTCTAATGGAGTACTCACAGGATTGCAATCAATCATATTATATTTATTTAAAACAGTTTTAATATATGCACTTTGGTCTAACTCTATTTTATTGTTATGTCTAGTGATTTTTATACCAAGGAATAACTTTATGTCTTTTAAATCAGACATATGAAATTTACTCATTAAATACCTTTTAAAATTATACATAGATTCATTATCACCACAAACTATCACGAGATCACCAACATATAAGACTAGGTAAATATTTTTCTGTATATCTCCCTTATTTAACATATATATACATCTATCAACAGATGAATTCTGAAACCCTTTTTCTAAAAGACATTGTTCAAATAATTCGAACCAACACCTTGCCGCCTGCTTAAGGCCATAAAGAGCTTTGTTTAGCTTGCAAACACGATTATTAGGGCTATTAAAACCGTCAGGAACTCGCATGTAAATTTCTTCCTTCAAAAATCCATTAAGAAATGCCGTTTTAACGTCCATATGATGAATTAAGAGATTAAACTGATTTGCAAAACTAATTATAAATCTTCTTGACTGAATATTCTTGACTGAAGCCTCTTGCTACAAGGCGTGCTTTATATCTTTTAGGGTTTCCGAACTCATCATGTTTGATATTAAAAATCCATTTACAATCAACAATGTTTTTATCAACTGGTGTAGGTACTAAAGTCCATGTATTGTTTACGAATAAGGAATTTAATTCTTCCATTATAGCACTTTTCCATAGAGCTCTATCATGTCTTGTTTTAATTTCATGATAGGAACGTGGTACGTCACACAAAAGATTGAGCACTTAATAAAAGATCGCAATTATCATCAATTTCTTTATATGATACAGGGGGACGATGTTTTAGCCTATCACTCCTCCCAAGTTCAATTATGCCTTCAGTATTACTAACATCATTACATTCAGCCTCGGGGATTTGATCAATTTTGCGAATTTTATTTGGACAATCCTGCTCATCAGATTTATTTACATCTGATTTATTACTGTCATAATAATGAGATTTTCTTACCACTGATTTTGACATATAGTCACTGTTATCAGTTTTGTCACGAGAATTATTGTCTTCAGGCTTAAAAAGAGGCCTGGTTTCAAGAAAATTTGTCTCATCTACAACAACGTCCTGACAGTAACAAATTTTTCGCAATCTGTATTCCAAACTTTGTATCCGTTTGGTTCATACCCTACCAGTATACCTTTCCACGATTTTTCGTCGAATTTTGTTTTACTGGTTTTATGATGTACATATACAGTTGATCCGAAAACCTTTAAGTACTCTATTTTAGGTTTTTTATCATGCCACATTTTGAATGGTGTCTTAGTTTGAATTAAAGCCCTTGTGGGGGTGATATTAATTAAATTTACTGCAGTTAAAACTGCCTCTCCCCAGAAAACTTTATCTAATTTTGCACCATGAATCATTGATCGAGCTTTTTCTGTAACAGTTCTTATCATTCTCTCTGAAACACCATTCTGTTGTGGCGTTCGTGGTGTTGATAAATGGTAAGTAATTCCTTTTTCAGAACAGTAATTTTTCATTTCAGTGGATAAGTATTCTCCACCGTTATCGCAATATAGATTAACTAACTTTAAATTGAATTTAGTTTCACTTTTAGCCACATAATCTTTAAAAGCATTAAACACATCTGACTTGTATGTAAGTAAGTACACAACACAGTAATGAGTATACTGATCAACAAAAAGTACATAGTAATTTTTGTTGTCAATTGTAGGAGGAGTTATAGGCCCACAAACATCTGAGTGAACAATAAACAATGGACGCTTAATATGCGTTTTGTCTTTACTTTTGTTGAAAGGTAAACGTGCTTGTTTCCCATTTATACATGGCTCACATAAATTATCACAAGGAATCACTCAATCAATTTCATTAAAATCGCTGACCATTTTATGTTTCTTTAATTCAATGAATTTATTTTTACTGATGTGGCCTAAGCGTTGGTGCCAAAGATCATAATTATGTTTATGTAATCCGTATATATGGGAAACCGATCGATTAACATTGGATACAAAAAAATCAATAACTATTAAATTATTTAAGGACCTACCTTTCATGAGGGTTTTACCATTTTTGCATATACGCGCTCCATCTTGATCAAATACGACAGTAAATCCAGCTTGCTGCATTCTTGACACCGATAGAAGATTATATGGGACCTCTGGACACAATAGGACATTCTCCAATACACCAGATAAGCCCATGTTGCTTGTAACATTAAGGTTGCCCTTCTTGGTTGCTGAAATAAATTGTCCGTGCTTAGCAACTGAAATTTTGAGAGGTACATTTAAATTTACAAAATTTGAGAACAGCTCTTCCCTATTTATAATGTGATCTGAAGCACCAGAATCCAAAATAAATGTCGTTTTATTTTCATCTAGAACCTGGTCTTGATAATCGCCAGTCATGAAAGCGAAGCTAGAAAATTCATTAGAATTTGAAGCTTCAGTTAATTCAACCGCTTGTACAGTTCTAGTTCTATCGATATTATTATTTGGCTTGTTCATTTTCTTAAAATAATAACAGTCATTCCAGGAGTGACCTTTTCGCCCACAGTGATAACATTTCATAAAAGACTTCTTTTTCGACTTATTTTTGTTATGAAAATTTTTCTTTTGGTTATTATATACTTGTGTTGAATTATTAAATCTATCTTTGTTGTAAAATTCCCTTTTGTTTTCTACTTGCAAAACTTTAGAGCTCGTATTACAACTTTCATTTTTTAATTTTACCTCGTGGTCTAAAAGCCGCGTTTATACAAAAGCTAAGGTTAAATTGTCATCAGTTAATGTTTCGATGGCAGTAATAACGCCATCATAATTTGCAGGCAGGGTAAGCAATAAATGTGACACTTTATCGGTCTCATCTAACTTTGCTCCAGCTGCAAGCAGCTCAGTAATCAAATCATCAAAAATAGAGAAATGTCTCATTAAAGCTACATCACCTTGTAATTTTAATGTTAATAATTTTTTTCGTAACGCCAATTGGGTAGCAATACTTTTACGCTCATAAAGTGAATCTAAACTTGCCAAAATTTCCCTCGCCGAAGCATCTTCTTTCGCAAATCCGAGGAAGGAGTCAGATAAGTATTCAATAATCACACTCTTCGCGATTCTGTTGTTTTTCTCCCATGAACTGCATCGAATTATCGGTTCTTCGTCGATCACTCGAATAACATCCAGTTCACATAACAATGCACGCACTCTAAACTTCCAAACGCTATATTTCTCGCCATCAAAGGGTTTTATATTAAGTTTGTTTTTCAAATTTTCCATAATGAAAAAAAAAAAAATTCTTTGCAGGTAGTTAATAATAAAAAAATAAAAATAATAAATTAACACTATTCACTTTTTAAAGGCGAGCACTGGGCCCATAACCTATTAGGATTTAGGCTTGGGTCACAACGAAATAAAACTGAATTTAGTTTGAATAAAATATAGTTAAATATATTCACTTCAATATTACTGGAAAGCTAATGCGACCGACTCCTAGCACAGTAGAGAAGTAACAGGGTGCTGGCTAGTCGATTTCAACTTATTGACAACTTAAAACGGAAGCGTGGTGAGTGAATGTTTCTAGAAGAAACGAACGGAACTGTTAGTCATGCGACTTACTTTTTATGACAATACAATAACTGAAATTATTAATTTTTGCCATTAAAATAAAATATTAAATTCCACATGGAGGGAGGACTAGCAACTGCATTCAAAATTTGTTTAATGCCTTTATCCAAACAAAATGTTTTAAAAAGATGCGACGTAAAGCATGAACCTCTATCGCTGATGATTCTATCTGGTAGGTATTCGAAAAGTATAGAATATATCTTCCAAGACTTTAATAACGTTTTGTGTATTAGTATTCCTTACAGGTCGAATAAAAATGAATTTGGTAAATGAATCTACAACCACCAAAAGATATGAATTACCATTTTTCGATTTAATGAAGGGTCCAAGGTGGTCAATGTGCAGAGTGTGAAATGGGACATCTATCTTTGGTATTGGGTATAAATGTCCTTCCGGTTTGGCTACATTTTTCTTCGCATATGCACATTGAATACATGCACTTACATATTTTTTTTATAACGAGACATCTTTGGAAACCAGTAAGACTTTTTGATTCGATCAATTGTTTTTTCTATTCCCAGATGCCCCATCTCATCATGATTAAGTCTACACAATTGCCATCTTGCGCCCTTCGGTACCACCCATCGTATATCAGATCTATCCTCACTCACGCATTTGTATAGTCTATTGTCCCTAATTACGAAGTTATTATTTATGTACATAAGAGCTTTCGTATCATAATCAGAAGTCAAAATGTCCCTAATGCGGCAAAGCTCGGAATCTCCCAACTGAAGGGTGTGTAGCCAATCGTCATTGCTAATCGAGAGTACGAGAGGATAGTGTGTGTGATCATTGGTTGAATCAGTTATAGAATTCCGAGACACTGCGTCCACGTGAGACATTTTGGCCCCTGGCCTATATTCTATTGAACATTGAAATTCTTGCAAAAGCAACCACCAACGAGCTATTCTGGGTATCAAGTCACGTTTGCCGAAAGTTCATATGAATGAAAGTTTTTCTCTTCCGGGGACGTTTGCCTACTGAAAAATGCAACGGGACGAAAACTCTCACTATTTTCTGATTTCTGTAACAAAATTCCAGCCACACCGATTTTACTGGCGTCCGTGTGTAATTCGGTTATAGCTGACGGATCATATATAGCTAAAATAGGTCTTTTAATCAACTTTTCCTTCAAGGTACAAAATGACTCTTCTTGTTCCTTTCCCCAAACAAATTTCGAGTTTTTCTTCAGTAGTTTACTCAGGGGATGCGCTATGAGCGCGATAAATTTTCTGAAGTAACTGGCTAAACCTAAAAATTGTCGCACGCTATGCTGATTAATTGGACTAGGAAAATTTGCAACGCTTAATATTTGTTTCTCTCCTGGACGAACTAACCTCATAACCTAAATAATCGATTTTGTCTTGAAGAAACTCGCATTTTGATAACTTGAGGGTCAAATTTGCATCTGATAGCAATTGTATTATATGTTCTAATTTAGATAAGCAATCAGATGCATCTTTACCAAATATCAATACGTCATCTATGTATGCGCTTGCCATATTATAGCGCGACGAGCCCAACACACGATTGATCATTCTCTGAAATACTGCCGGAGCTTGCCAAACCAAACGGCATACGATTAAATTCATATTGACCGTCTGGTGTGACAAACGATGTATAGGCTTTTGAAGACTCTTTGATTGGAACCTGGTAATAGCCTGAAACTAAATCTAGTGTAATAAAACATGCATGACCGGCCAACCGTGCCAATTCATCATCTATGATTGGCATAGGATATCTCTCTTTCACTGTAATTGAATTAAGCATACGGTAGTCTACACACATGCGAAGGGTTCCATCTTTCTTGCGTACCAGAATGATTGGGCTTGAATATTCAGATGTAGACTCTCTAATAATACCAGTGTCTAACATATCATCCACCATTTCTCTAACCTTATCTCTTTAATTGTGCGATAGCCGATAAGGACGATACACTACCGGACGATTACTATTCAATTCGATTTTCATTTCAGTAGCATCTGTACATCCTAATTCCTTTAGCGAAGACGCAAAACAGTGTTTAAATTTGTTTAAAATGAACATTAACTTGGATTCATCATCATTACTCACTGAAGATCCTATTCGAACTGCAGAGATATTAAGCTCATTAGAATTGCTAATGTCAGTAACTGATTTCAGAATTTTGCAAACGATGTTTATCTTAACGCCTCTAGCCAATGTCCCCTCATACAGTATACATGGTAAAACTAATGGTTCTACAGTGACATATATATTGCCTTCCTTTACTTGGTATACACCCCTATAAATAAGATACTGTTGGTTAGGGGCCCCAGTGATCTTGCTATTCAACAAAATATTTGTATTGACATTGACAGTTGTTCGTGCTTTAATATTAGCGGGACCATAAAGCTTGATCTTATTGTAAGAAATGACTTTAACCGATTTGTCCTGATCAATCTGTTCTTGTGAAAAGGGTAGCTCAACGGATATGTTTTAAAACAAAAGCTGTTCCGCGTCCTTATAGGCTATTATATGTGGTTGTTCTGTGAATGAATGGCCCACGAGCAACGATGATGTATCGAAATGAATATCCTGTACAACATGGCAAGGAACACAAGCTCGCACGTTGTCAATCACCATATCAACCTGAACCATGCCTAACGTTTCAACGAGGGATGAGGGAGGATTCCCAAAACCTTTAAGAGTTAATTTATTAGAATCACAACTAAGACCAAGTTTTAAAGCAACTGAATGTTTGATCAAAGAAACTTCGCTACCGAAATCAATGAAAATATCAAAGGGCTTATCATTTATTAAAGCACTTTTATTGTATTTCGAACTAAGAGAGGTAGTTGATATACACATAGTTTTCCGTACAGTGTCACTGCTACTGTTATTAGTTTTGCTGTAGCAATTTTCGACAGAGTGCCCGAATTTATTATAACGTGAACATTGTGAAATGCTGCAACCATCAGCTTTGTGTCCAAATCTGTTACAACGAACACACTTCAATAGTGGATTGGGACATTTTGAGTAAGGATGACTCTTACCTTTGCAGTTGAAACAATACACGTCCATAGAATGTCGATCTTTGGTATTTTGGGCCTTTGATGCGGTATTGTTTGACCCATCGTATTCCGAATACATCCTGTTCCTAGCAAACGGACGTTCGAAGCTTATACAATCCTTATTACTCATGAGAAATTGAAGCAGTTGATCAGGTTGGGTACAACGTAATGCTGAAGCACTTGATTTCATCGTTCGGTCAGTAATTCCATGAATGATGCAATCAACTGCTCGTTTTCCGCTAATATCACATCGATTTAATAATGCTAATTTTTCATAATATTAAACATCAATTGATTTATTAATTCGGCTGCGTCTTCTAAGCATCTCCTCCAAAACTTGGCCATAATTCTGTTCACACGGGAAAGCGTTTAACAATTTATCTTGCCATTCAGCCCATGTGAAAAGTATAGTATTCAAGCTCTCATACCAGGTTTTGGCCAAACCTTGGAGTTTTTGCATCGCAAAATGTATTATTGTTTTATCGTCCCAGCCATAGACCATAGCACATTCGTTAACCTTTTTAAGCCATGTATCTATGCGTTGACTTTTCGCGGATGGATCAAATTCTGGTAAAATGTTTTTGAAGTCAAGGTTTTTACTAGCTATTGTCGATGGCTGGGGTCCTACATTTTTAAGCGAACTAAGTGTATTGATAACATCTCTTGAGGAGAAAGTTGGGGTGCGAGATCGATTGCTGCGATCAACAAGGTGACCTTGAGTGCAGCGGGGACTAACCTCTGCAGTTGGAGATCGCACCGATGTTCTTGAACGACGCAGGTGGCGTTCCTCTCGCGCAACACTTCGTCGACTTGAAGTTCTGCGTTCGCGTTGCTGTAGACGGTCCGTTTCATCACGCAGATCTTGTTCCATTCGTCGTAGTCGTTCCCGTTCACGTTCGACTTCAAGTTCACGACTACGTAAACGACTTCGAGAGCGATGACGGCTGCGACTGCGGCTGTGGTCTGCCTTTTCATTGCGAACACGTGACGACCCAGGTTCAGGAGTTTTCAGATGCTTCCGCATGGATTCCGTGTCACGTTCCATAATCTGAAACTTAAACAAAAGTGTTGAACTACGAGCTTGAAAGTTAATTAGGTGGGTAGTCAATAATAAGCAAGAAATAGAAAAAGAGAAGATACTACATCTGTGTAAAAATTATATAATCCTAATGAATATTGCATTATATTGCATAAAATCTTATAATTAAATGCATTTATTTACACCATAGGCTAGTTAAGAGTGTAGTGAAAAGACTTCATTACAATAATATTAATAGCATATACACGCCATCACGTCCGTCACCACGTGTTAACTGAGATACCATGCTTATGTCGCGGCTAAAATAGCAGTATGGATTCCATAGTAAAAATGCAAAACTTAAAATGTTGCTAACTATTCAATTAATGGGAAGAAAGATAAATTCCTGATAAAGAAATAATTGCATCTACGTTAACATCACCAATATTTTCCTTGTTGTATTTTAAAGCAGATTTATTCAAATACCAAAATTTTACACACTTATGAATAGAAAAGTTATAATTAAACTAAAATGTGAGAGCTGAAGTATTAAAATATTAATAAACTAATTCATATAGGTATGTCTAACATCAAAATAATTGTATCATTATTTAAAATAGAAGTGTTGAACTTAAGGCGCATAGTACTCCCAATGACCTTGCGTCGATCGTCCCGCACTGATTACATAGGAGTGAGTGAGTGAGAGCGAGAGGAATATTTAAGCAAACCTTTACGCGTAAGATGAATTATTTCAATAAAAAATTAATAAAGGCGAATAAGAAAAATCTAAAAAGACCATCCCCTAGCATTTTGTTCACTTTATTTATTGAAATCGAAAGTATATGATTTAACCTAATATTTACGAAGCGATTAGGTTGAGAGTTTTAAAATCGAGGCATGTTTGGCTCACATTTTAAACAAGTTTTAATTAATTTATCAAAAAATTAAGAAGACCATCCTCTAAAGAATGCGTTGAATAATAACATATCTTTTCTTAAGATTTTTTTATTGAATATTTATGAAGAGAATCGGATTTTTCTGCAGTGATTTTTTATGATTGACGTTACTATGCGCCTTAAGCACGTATAAAAAAAGCGTGTTACTTACGTTAAATCTCACTTCTGAAATATAATAAAACTGCACTTCAGCATCAACTCTCGTTTATTATTCTCAAACTACCACTGTATTCCTCCAATATCGTTCTAAACTCTAGCACAACCGCGTGTTCACTAACTAACAACTTATAATTTCTTGCAGACTTATATAACCACCAATATCTTAGGCCACCTGAACCAGACTGACTTCTTGAGCACATGTCTCCACGTGCCTTGATTCAATCGACCGAGCACCGCCCCTCAACTTCCGTTTCAATAATTATTTTTAACGTTCGCATCAACACACATACTATTTCTTAAATGTTATCAAGTTAAATACCGATAAATATCTGAACCGAATATTAAATACTTATAAATATCTGAACCTAATACGTACCCGTCAATGTTTTCTACAATTTAAACTTGTCTTTACCTATCGGTTGCCTGGTGGAGATTGCTGTTTTGGCAATAAGGTTTTTTTTAACAATAATGTATTAATTCATTCATTCATTTAACATCGGACAATTTTTGTCCGATATCGTCTTTAGTGTCCTATTGTGGGGTGACGTTCTTTAAAAAAAAAGTGTCCTAAAGTCGATATTAGACAAAAATAATCACACCTTTAAAATAATTATAATTAATTAATTTTTGGGTACAATTAATTATTTGTACTTAATTTTAACGACAGAAAGGTTTATTTTGGCTTGTTCCACATGTTAGTGCTTACACTCACAGAGAAAATGTGTGTAAAATAAAATAATTCTGCATTTTGTGACCCTTTTCCACTCTTTTCGTTCGTTACTGATTTCTCCCGCTACACATAACGCTAGTAATCGCTATACCTACTATATCCTCTCGCAAGAAGACTTTTGTGGTTCACTTCACGAGAAAAACATTAATGACTTCATTTCCATCAAAAGCAAGGCTCTGTTCAATTGTTTAAAAATTGATGACAGTTTTCTCAACGAGTGTCCTACTTCATGGTCTAATAATGCTACTTTTCAATAAGTGAAGAAACAGGTGATGCACTGAGAGTCTTTAATGATACAGCAGAAAGAGCGGTTAAGTTAATGCAAGATTTCCAAGGAAAAATCACTGTTGAAGAGGAACAATAGTAGATTGTTCACCGAGGGATGAAATAATCAATTCCCGAGGTATTTAGATTTTCGATAACACAATTTGCCTCGTCTTTGATCGAATCTGGTCAACATTTCTGAATCGCTTGAACTCATTTTTAATATTAAAATCTTAGCATAAAAGATTATTACCTATTTTTTTGAATTCCGTCACAGATACATAACAGATTAGTATCCCGCCAATTTATATCGACTTTTTAAATTTTAAATATGGAACTCACCGCGTAATTGTTGCGGCTTATTCCGCTCAAAGAAGTTTGCGCTAAGTTCACACTGGCTGTTTAGAAACTGACATGACCGCAGCATTTTTTTTATTAGTTTTTTTTTACATAAAACTCTTCACAGCTGACAGTAGTTCTATTTTTAAAGTTCATTCCGGCCATTAGGTGGGAAGTAATTTGTATGAATTTTTCCCTCCCTATGGAGGGAAGCAGCATTTTCCACCCAATAATCAGATCAAAACAACACTACTTTCCGAATATGAGAAATGAAATAGTACATTGTTACCCCAGGGGTGAAAGCACTAATAGTTCGAGGGACTAAATAAGTCTTTAACCCGAGGTAAACACTGTACTTTTCATTACGAATACAAGGAAAGTAAAAATAAAACAATTAATTAGCTAAAGAAAAAACGTGTAAATTTTATTTTACACAAATCAACAACTTCAGCTTTAGCCCGCTTTCTCTAATATAATCAGGCGTTAACTCCATACCTGAATCAAATGAACTCATTGTGTTAATTATTAACACAATTTTATACACATATTATTAACAGTTAATACAAATCTCTGCTATACGGAAGTATTAATAAAACTCTACAAATGGAAAAACAAATGAAGATCATATTGCCGCTTTCCCGCTTATGTTGATTTTTTTTCTGTCGCCGGCCAGCTATTCAGCCATTATTTTTCATTTTCATAATTTAAAAAATGAGAATTATTTTGCCCAAATCTATTTTATTTTAAAGAAATACTTGAAAATAAATTATAATAAAGTCATTTAAAAAATATTTCTTTAAATAGGTACTTAACATTATGTTATTTAAATTTTACACTGCGCTGTAATTGAGTGGCTGTATAGAAAGTCGGAACATGGTTCAATAAAAATGTGAAAAAAAGAACTCGTTTCATTTTTAAAATTTGACAGCAGCTGTCAGTTGAAAGTGATTCTCCCTAGGGCTGAAAAGTATTACTTTCAACCCGCTCCTCAGGCAACTTTAGACCTACTTTCAGAGTATGAGTAATGAAAAAGCAATTTTTACTACGTACAGTAAGCTCCCATTCAAGCTATACATTTACACTACGAAAACCGCCACTATTACGAGCGACATAAGAATGGTCCAAAGGTAAAACAGTATAGCTTGATAAGGAGCTTACTGTACGTTGCGTACAGGAACACAGACTGGTACGAGTATACCTTGACTGAACTACTTATTTGATAAATATATGAAAAAGCTTAAATAATAGTGTTTAATTTACTAAATAAAAATTAAGTTCTAAAATGTCTTCTACAGTTGTCATACAAATATTTTGTTAAAAGTTTGACATCAAGTCTGCACGGGTAGACATTATCTGATTGCAATAATATTTCTGATTTTAGTTATTATTAGGGTAAAATAGAAAAAAAATATATAAAGGGTATGCATACTTAAAATCGAAAAAAAATCCTACTACACATATTATACATATTACATTAATATTATTATTTTTTTATATTAAACTAAACCTAAATCTAAACCATGTATATCGAGGATCATAGAATTAAGAAAGCTTAATTTTGCCTTCCAAGAGATCACTGATCATCTTTTTGTACCGGGCGAACCTCCCCACGAATATATCTAAGTCACTGTTACTCCGCGCCAACTCATTAAAAGATCTGCACATTCTTAAAAGGGGGTTGTAATAAGATGTGTTATTTTGGTATAACCGGACAGCAAACGTATTATAAGGCGTGGGCCAGATAGAAAGGGCGCGGGCGAGGCGCACCTCTGGTGCGCCATTGGTGCACCGCTTCTATCTGTTTTGTGCCCGTCCGTTTTCATACAATTTGTATGAAAGATCATTTGAGAAGCTTCCAGGTGGCGCACTACGGTTGCAGAGACGGGCGCGCCGGTGGGCGCACTGCTGGCGCGCAGCCGCGTACCTCAGTCTATAGTGAGTTTTGCGCGGGACCGGAAGTTTCTTCTCCTTTGCAAATTGGCGAGTTGCACCAGGGCTAACATGTCTTCGTCGTCAGAGGTCCGATGTTGTCCGATCAAAATCAAACTCTTTAATGGCACCAACGAACTCGCTCGCTGGCGCAGCGCGCCTGCCGCTTGCTGCGAGTGCGCCACCGGGTGCGTCCGATGCGCGCCGCGCCGGCTCTGTCTGTCTTGCGCCTTAGGGAACCGCTCCATCGACGTTTACCCTGTTTACGAGGAAACAATTAGATCTTTTCGAATAGATGTGATAAAAAATTCCTTATTCATTCGAATCGAAAGAGTATATTCCTAACGTGTCTTGATTGGTCACGAAGTTAGGATTTTTGATGGGATCACAAGAAAATCGTAGGTATAGTATGCCTATGAAATTTAAGTCCAATGTATTTCATGTTTTTTCTCAAGCTATTTAGGTATCTGCGTCTGGTAGTTATCATCTCAAGGATTCTATCACCGTCTTACCTATTTCCGCCGCATGGCGCCAGTGCTTGCATTGCTGTGTTCCGGTACGAAGGGTAAGATATGACAGTGAAATTACTGGGTAACGCGACTTTACACTGTCTCAAGTTGGCAAGGTACACTGTGGTTCTTGTGGGGGTTGCAGATTTGCTGCGAACCTCACAGGAACCTCATGTACTAATTAATATGTGTATGTTACCACTTACCATCAGGTAGGCATTATGTTTGTTTGCGAACTTTGTTGTATTAAAAAAACATGATGAGCTGGTAATGGAAGGATCATTGACTTTTAGGAGTTAGATGTTATGGAATGACGTATTTACTGTATTGATATATTGTATTGATAGAGATGGGATGCTTGGTTCGATAATGTCGATATTAAAACCCTATATATTATTTTTACTGATATGAGGTCATTTGAAAATTAAAGTCTGTTGTCAGCAAACAAAATTATTTGATTTGTCTTTTATTATTAACTACTCGTAGCTACACGGACAGACTTCGTTCTGTCTAAAGTTATTTACTCTGTTATTTGTATGTGAAAAGAAAAGTGTTGTTTTTACTATTTTCCACGTAATTATCGCCTTAAAGAAAATATGAAAAAAAAAATAGTCGATTCGGTCCACCCGTTCTCGAGTTATGCGCCTAGTGTGATACTAGGCGCATAACTCGAGAACGGGAACGAGAACGGCACGGGAGAACTTTAATACGATAATTACGTGGAAAATAGTAAAAACAACACATTTGGCGATCCATTGAACAAAATGAACAACTTTTACTATGGAACCAATCTTGAAATCGCGAAAATGATTAGCTGTTCCATAAATCTAGGATGTTGAAAACATTTATATGGAACAGTGATTTTTTTGCGATTTCATGACGCACGCAAAATTTGGCTCCTGCTTGAAAAGTAACCCTGTATATAAAAATCTCGTGTCACGATGTTTGTCCGGGATAATCTACTTAACCGATTTTGATGAAATTTGGCTTAATGTATGTTATTTGGTACAACTTAAAAGATATCTTGATTGACCTTAATACTCATAGTTGCGTTAAAATTTATTATGGCGAAAAGTTGTTCGCGGGTACAGTTAGTAAAATATACTTATATCACATGTTTGACAACATATGATATGAATATATTTAACTATCTGTACTATCTATTCTACATAGATTCCAGAAAATTTCTTCGTAGTAGATGCCTTATTACCTGCCAATCTTAAACTAGGAGGGAATTTATTTCACAAACTATGGCGGAAAGGGTAAATGATTCAGAGACGAACCCGGATTGGTGGGCTTGGGATGGGATTGAAATTCCAATTCAAGAGCAAGCATGGCAGCGAAGTGTAGGCTGTACGCATGGCCAGTGCTGGGAACCACCGAACGTCTGAAACTTTTTAAAAAATAATTAGGAGCATTCGGATCGTAAATAATAGGCAAACATTTAAGCTTATCGCGAAATATGGAAATGTGGTCATATTTACGTAGACTGAAAATAAAACGGATACAATAATTGTTAAACATTGGATACAATTTGTTAAGAAGGTCCTTGTTAGTATTGGTATGACACACATCAGCGTAATGTAGTATAGGAAAAACTAGGGATTGGACGAGGAGAGCATTGGTGCTGGGAGGAAGGAAATTCTTAAGTCTGTAAAATGAACGTAGAGAACCTCTTACTTCGTTTAAAGACAAAGAATTGCCAATAAGCAAAACCAGGTTCTTAACAACAGGCTCGAATGGGATTAACTAATTAATAAAGTCGTGACAATTTTTTAGTTTATTTATTGGGCCTACCAACAATAATTCAAATTTTAACTTTTTTTTGGGGTATTTATACAAAAAAGCATCACATGCTTAAACAAAGAACAGTATTACAACGTGTTTGGTACACCCCCCATCAAGCCGAAACCCACCCATGGCCACACATCACATAAAAGCCACGGCGCCACCGAAACCCGAAATTGCAAAATCAACTCTGAAATCCCCCACACAAATGGATCTGTGAAAAAGAATTTCTTAATCTTCACCAATTGACGCGAACTACTAACAATGAAAAATTTTCCTTCTTATTAGGATTTTGTTTTTGTTTTTTGACATCAATAAGTGCCTGTAAAGGCCTATGTTGAACAAAGTTTTTGAATTTGAATGATGGCTTGATATTTACTGGGGTTTACGGATACTCCCTATTTTGTGGACTTATAGTTGATACTTTTTTACATATGACAGGGAGGCTCTTGGCCTCTATCTCACCTGATGGCAAGTGAAGTGAACCGAAGGTGGAAGCGAGCTTCACCTGGACTCCTCAACAGCCGAGGAACTGGCTATTTCACCCCTAATGTCGGAACATAACAATGCAATTATCATTGGTAATGTGACAACAAACTTAGGTAAAATAGTGGTAGCTAGCCAGTCGGGCTCAGAAGCCTTAGCACCAATTGAGCAGAAAAATTTTTGCTCCCGTGAAATTTCTGTCGTTCATCCCACACTTGGAATTCTCTACCTGCGCACGTGTTTCCTCCATCCTACAACATGGGTTCCTTCAAAAGAGGCGTGAAAAAGCATCTTTTGGGCCGGCAAGGGGCGGGCAGGTAGGATAGTCGATGTCGTCCCTACTCTATCTGTCAACTCATTTGGGCCTCTTTCACCGCTTAACATCAGGCGGGAGGAGGTCATTTGCCGGGTCCTACATAAAAAAAAAATTAGGAAAAGGATTAGTGTAAGCATTACACCAGAGAGCGGAGAAGGTATCAGTAAACAGGAAATGGTTGACGATGGAAGTCAGCTGGGTAATTAATGCGTTCCAATATTGACTTTAACATGGTATGGCTGATTTAAACACAACCAACTGCCTTGGATTTAATTGAATGGAAAATCTTGGACACCTTGAAACAGAATCGAAGGAATTTTCTCTGAAACAGGATGCTTTAGGCTGATGACGATGATGTTTCATCCGAAAAAAAATGGTATTGATAAAACTATATCAATAAATTTCCTACTTCTCCAATTTTATTAATGTAATATATAGTAAATAGAAACAATTCTTCAATTATGTTTACCGGTGATTTGTAATTGTTGGACTTGCCATGATTTATTGTTTATTATTCTTTAATATTTATAGTAACGAATTTAACGCTGCTATAAAAAAAATAATTGAATCTCTTAAATAATTAATAAGTACTTTCACCAACGTGTTTTAACCTTAAATGGAACATTACAAATAATTTTTTTGAAAGAGGTCGACCACTCTCTTATTTACGTAATACGAGTATGATAACATAAATAGGTTGGGGAAAAAGTTTCTTCGCATTTTTTAAGAAAATTCAAAACATTTTTTAATATAGTTTATTTACATTTAACTAAAGTATGTAGGTACCATTTTGTTCGATAACTTTTTGCCATCTTGTAGGTAGGGACATGATCCCATTGCTATAGAAATTTTGGGACTTCTGGTCAAAATACCGCGACAAGTGGTTTTGGCAGTCCTCTCGTGATGTTAACCTGACACTGCCTAAAGAATTCTGAAGAGACCGAAACAGGTGGAAATCTGAAGGTGCAAGGTCAGGACTATACGGCGGATGCATTAACACCTCCCAGCCAAACTCTCTTAATTTTTGCTGAGTGGCTAAAGATGTGTGAGGTCTAGCGTTATCATG
Source organism: Schoenobius gigantellus (assembly GCA_963935595.1). Taxonomy (NCBI): domain Eukaryota; kingdom Metazoa; phylum Arthropoda; class Insecta; order Lepidoptera; family Crambidae; genus Schoenobius; species Schoenobius gigantellus. The sequence goes on along the minus strand of OZ012547.1, from coordinate 26,039,490 downwards.
ATGAAAAACCACACCCCTTCTGTTGATTAATTCCGGCCGCTTTCTCTCAACTTCTTGCTTTAATCTCATCAGTTGTTCGCAGTAGAGTTCAGAATCGATGGTCCTGCCTGGTGGTAACAGCTCATAATGAATAATGCCCTTCCAATCCCACCACACACACAGCATCACCTTGTTGCGAGTTAACCCGGGTTTCGCCACAGTCTGTGAAGCCTGACCGGCCTTTGACCACGACCATTTTCGCACGTTCTTGTCGTACGTGATCCACTTTTCATCACCAGTTATCAGCTTCTTCAAAAATGGTTCGGTTTCATTACGTCGTAATAAAGAATCACAAATGAGTACACGGTTCATTAGGTTTCTTTCAGTGAGCTCGTGAGGTACCCAAATGTCGAGCTTTTTTGTGTACCCAGTTTTTTTCAAATGCGCCAAAACTGTTTTGTGGTCAATTCCCAATTCTTCAGCTACGTCGTAACTACTGACATGCCGATCTTGCTCCACTTTTTCAAAAATGGCATCCATTTTATCTGTAATAGGGCGACCAGAGCGACGTGCATCTTTGACATCAAAATTTCCGGATTGAAAACGCTTAAACCAAATTTGTGCTACTCTCACAGACACTGCACTAGGTCCATAAACATCGCAAATTTTTTTCGCGGCTTGCGTTGCATTTTTACCTTTTTTGTAGTAAAATTTTAAAATGTATCGAATTTCTTCATTAGATTCACTCATCTTGGCGGTACGAAAAACAAATGAAAATCACACATTTTCCTAATTTCAATTTGGAATTATGTTCTTTAAAATTTAAACTTTCAATGATACCAAAACCAGCCAGATACAAATAGTATAGCCAAAGAGATTTTATTACAAGTTTATACATACTATAATGTGAAAAGACTTTTTCCCCAACCTAATATTTATACAGGCGCCGGCCACGTCGAACCTATGTAAGCTTATTATACCGGGTGTAAGTAAACATGCGATCCAAACTAAGGCTACGTAATCTACAATAATAAAGAAAATTTTATTATTTTATACCATATACAATTTTTTAAAATCAAATATTTCAAGATTTCATAGTTTGTCAAAGTGCAATGTAAAGCGCGCTCCACATTCCCCCCGAAACTACACGAACATTGGCGAATACGGGAGTGCGGACGGCGTGTTCGTGAATATTCGTGTTGTCCCGTTATATTAGCTTTCTATCCATTCCGTGTCGGTACCATCAAAGGATTCTCGGCTAGTTTCGTTAAGTTTCGTGCTTAGGCGAAACTATCTCTCCATATTCCCGCTGTCTAAGCGCCAGTCAGGCCCTTGGGTATATGTGTTCTGTGCGGGCGGGCGGCCGCGTAGGCTCGGCTCGGCTGTTGTAGTATAGCGCGCCTTTTAGCGGGCGGCTTGACGCGTCTTATTTTACGGTTTAATTTACATTGCGGATTTCGTAAAAAATCGTTATCTTTTTGAAACTTTAAAATATTGTTTTATGATGTTATGACTACACATTACTGTACGAAAAATGCAACAAAAAATTACAAAAAATCTATTTTTTTAAAGTTTTTTTTTCTATTTAGTAATGTTAAGCATCACTAGTACTATCATCTGACTCAGTTTGGGTCGCATGTTTACTTACATCCGGTATAGTGATGTAACTGATGTAAGTAGGTATAATGTAATGTGACAATTTTATATATCTATTTTGCCTAGTTGTTGACGCTTTGAGTTATAAGATTTTTGACGTTATTTGATAAAATTCTGTAATATTATTAGTTTCCTGACTGAGCTGCTTAGGAACGGCTTAAATACAATTCTCGTTGAGAGCAAAAACATAGGCATGTCTGCAAATGATTCTCCATTCTAAGAGTATTATTCAAAGCGTAAAGCTGGCTTCATTGTCTTTCTATTATCTTTATAATGAAACGAGGGCGTGAATAGCACAATAGGCAATGTATCTTTTGTCATTGAACAGGCTCTGATTTCAAACATGCATTTAAAACTAGAGCTTCTAGAATGCTGCAAAGACAAATAATGAAGTAGAAGATAATGGAAAGTCGCAAAGTGAATTGCAGTTTGTTTTGCAAAAAATGTTGAACCGATATTACAATGACCTTTGGAAATTATAATTGCCTTCTTTGGTCTTGGTACAGGTCTAACGCCATAGATTTTTGCTTTAACCTCATTTTTTCAAGAATATTAACAAAGTAAGTAAAAGCTTGGTGGCGCAGTGTGCTCACACACGCAAAACATGTGTGCAATGACAAAACATTACTGTCATTTCTTGAGTTCTAATATTGAAAAAATCTATGTAACAAAAAGGTTTTAATCTTTACAAAAAGATTTTAATCCTTATTCAATGGAACTGCCAAAAAAATTAGTTCTATAAATGAGTACTAAATGAGTATAATTAAATAAATTACTTAATTTTATATTTAATGCTATATTTTATTTTTGGATTTCAAAGTAGTATTATAGTAAAAAAATATTTGCCGGTAGTTCTACCGGCCAAGGCGGTAGAAACACGGTTAAATGAATTTCCCGTCTTACTACCGGTAGTAAGACTTGGTAGTAACAAGGGTAATAAACGGACATATTATGTTTGTTTAAGTTTAGCAATGTCGTCCGTAGTCAAAGTTATGGTGATCAAAAACACTTCAAGTTCCTTCGTGTTTCGGAAGCCACGTTAAACAGACCTTTTTTTTTCGGGAGTTAATGTGCAACCGCATCGTACCCGCCGTTGGCTAGACGGCAGGCGTGTGTGGAGCTGGCCCGGCAGAGTTCCAGGCCGACCTACTAAAACCCCCCGGTGTTTTCCCTGCCCTTGTGGCCGCGCATGGTAAGGTCCACACTGCGAATACCACTCTACCACTACCAGCGCGGCCGGCCGTTAACAGTCCTACCCTCGAGGTCAAATTCTACCAATAACGTACAGTCGAAGCGTACCAGCTATCTACCATACGGAGCGCATAGATTGACTTTCAATTATTCGATGACGTTATAATGTAGCGATCTGATAAGGGTTATTAGTAGAATTGGCCCTCACTTGTTTCGGCGTGTCGGTTAACCGTCCCATTGGAGTATATGAGATTACCGTGATGTGAGTAAGCAAAGGAACAGACAGGAGTGCGTTCAGAGCCTCGGAGTGTAGATTTTGTTGCTGCAATGCAATGCGTTCAACACATTGCAGCAACAAAATCTTTTATCTCCCTCTTGCGCATTAATTTTTATTGCTCTCTCTTTCTAGCAGATGACATTATAGATTGGCCGCATTCACCAGAACACATCGATAAGTCATCGATTGCGAATTTTCTTCTGAATGCACACAAAAATGCGATGACTGACAGCGATTGACAACAATCGGACGCCATTTTTTCCATCGCATTTCATTTTCGATTAGTGTTTACGCTCGAGGATGAGCGAGTGGCAACACTGCATTGTGGTCTGTGCAGTGAGAGGCTTTTTGGCGGCCGGCCGCATGTGAGATGTCGAGTCGGGTCGAAATGTCATGACATTGTTAGAGGTTATGTGCGGGCTGGAGTAAAATGTAATTTAAGTTAAATAACAAATTGTGTTTTGCGCGGCGCACCTAAGATCGGGGTGCGAAAGCCCGCTTGGTGTTGTGCAAAAGTATTATCGTCGCGTGTGTGAGCCGTGGTGGCCTAATAGGCATTTGTAGTGCTCCGGTCTCCACCGGTGGATCCACCGCAGAACTTCAGGAGCCGCGACTTCCTTCGAGCTAGCTCAGGAAGTCCACCGGCTACATACGCAGACTGAACGGAGACAAGGTAAACATTATCTGTATCGGTTTTTGGATTCAGCAATCAAAGAATCATAGTGTCGGTGAATCGCCGACGTGGTGGTGTCTACCTTGGGCACCACCATCTCTTGGTAGCAGAGCGTGGTTTTTAGATTTGAGTGGTTGATTAGTGTTGTACAATTAATATTGTAATCTTGTTGGTTGTCCAAATGGGCAATACATATTAATTGGTTTTTGATTGCTGATTTTAAACCGACTACAATCTCATTTGTGGACCGATCTCCCTAACTAATTGTCATTGTCATTGTATATGAAAAATTGGGGTTAAATGCCTTTGTTGTTCTAGTTAAGTTCTAGCATTTACCTATATTTGATTTTGGTTTGTTTTTTCATATCTTTGTTTTGCCCTTGAATATTTTGTTTGTTAAGTTGTAAACTTATACTTGAATTTAATTTGTTGAAAAAAAAAAAAAATTGCTGCTAAATGACTTTGCTGTTGTTGTAATACACTATTTTGCTGTGTTAAGTTTAGCATTTACATTTGATTTTGTTTTGTTTGCCTTTGAATATTATGTTTGTTAAGCTATTGACTTAATACTTGAATTTAATTTCTTTGAAAATTCTGTTGTTAAATGCCTTTGTTGTTCTAGTTAAGTTCTAGCATTTACACTTGATTTTGGTTTGTTTATATATTTTGTTCTGCCTTTGAAGTTCCTCCCGATCTGTTTTATTGTCTGCGGTTGTCGGTCTGTTTGTCCGTGTATTATTATAGTGTTTATTAATTTTGGTGCAAAATGGTCCCGCCAGTCAGCCCGCTTAGTGGTGCCCGCGCGGGTGCACAAAAGATTTTGAGATGGTTTGCTAGTGCCGTCGCTTTGGTAGACCGACCAGACCGAGAACAGGCCTTGTTAATTCGGCATGAGGGAGTACCTGCTCGCTTGAAGGAATTGGAGCAGCTTTTTGTTGCTCATCAACAATATCTGCTCGACCACCCAGCCGAGGGTGCCGCTGAGTTGCGGGCAGTCGACCAATTTAATGCCGATTATGATCAGTGTTTTGAACAGGCGGATGTGATTATAAACAAGGCTCAGGCAATCCTATCCGCCCGGAGGGGTGAGTCGTGCACGCCCGGGGAGGTCAAGCCTACCCCGGCCAGCTTGCTGGGCAGACTGCCCACTTTGGACATCCCAACCTTTGATGGGAACTTGGCTGCTTGGATGGAGTTCATTAACCTCTTTGATAGCCTGGTCCACTCGAGGGACGACCTGATCCCTAGCCAGAAATTGGCCTATTTGCTCTCTGCCTTACGTGGAGAGGCTGGTGTGCTTGTCCAGCATCTACCTGTCAACGATGACAGTTATGAGATTGCAAGGGCGTTGTTGACCGCCCGGTATCAGAATGTTCGCTTGCTAGCGGACACACATGTGGCTGCCATTTTAGGGCTGCCACGAGTATCGCGGGTCTCCTCATTGAGGAAGGAGATTTTGAACCCGCTGCTAAGCGCTATTAATGCGCTCAAACGACTTGACCTACCGGTGGACCAGTGGTCCTTCATATTGCTCCACCTCATCCTCAATAAGCTTCCCATGGAGATGAAGGAGCGCTTTGAACAAAGATACGGGGGCAATAGTGCCTCGTACCTCCCTCCCTTCTCGGATCTCCTCAGATTTTTGGAGGATGAGTGTCGGATGACCGACCACTTGGATCTGGCTCCTATACCGGGACCGAGTACAGGCCGCTATGAGGCGATCCGGGCAGCGCCACGGAGAGAGCGCCGCCCGTACAAGCAGTATACTGCAGTGCGGCAGAACTCTCCACACGGGGAGAGGCCGATGCCTTGCAAGTGTTGCAAGCGGGATGGCCATCGTTTGCCGGCCTGTCCCAAATTCGTTGGCCTACGCACCGAGGGGCGTAGGAATATGGCCAAGCAGCGGAATTGGTGCTACCGCTGCTTGGGGGCTCATATGGCATCGGCTTGCCCCCACTTGCCACTGTTGTGGAGGGGCCCATCATCCCCTCTTGTGCTTTAACAATAGAGACGCTCGTGAGGTGGTAAGAGAGAGGGACTCGCACACGGGCGGGGGCCCTCGTAGGTCACCCACATCTCCGAGGAGATCGGAGGGGCGTGCCACCCCTCCGCGGAGATTGGAGAGGCGCCCCCCCTCCCGTGAGAGGATTGGGCGCCCCACCTCCCCTACGGGCGGGGGGGATCGACGCGACGCTTCTGAGGCGTCACCGCGAGATTGGGCCGCGGTTATTAGGGACCCACGCCGGGAGCCGATACGCTTCTCTCCACCTATGATGGAGAGACCTCGTTTGTCACGGGCTCCCCCAACTTTCGCCCATCATGGGCACCGCCCGGCCCCCCGATGCAGCTTTGGTCGGGGTGTGTACGTGTCGGATTGGGACCCGCTCGAGCGCCTTGAGCGCCCTATTCCTCCGCCGCGCACGCATTTTTCTTCGGACCCCCCTTCCCCCCCGTTGCGGGGAATGCGGGAGGATTTTCATTAAACCAACTGTCGGCTGCAACCCCCCCACAGGAGCAGGTGCTGTTACCAACAGCCTCCGTACAGGTGTGGGGCCCGAGGGGCACCTTTGTTTTAGTTCGCGCCCTTTTGGATACGGGAGCTCAGGGTTGCATTGCCTCCAGCTGGCTGGTCCGGCAGTTGAGTTTGAACACATCTCCATACCTTGAATCGGTATCTTCTCTTCAGCGCCCAAAATTGGCGCTACCGCGATTGTTTATGAGAAGGTTGTTGGTCAGCTTCAGCACGTTTCGCGCGCTGTCATTGATGCGACATCAGGATTGACCTTGGCTGACCCTTCCTTCCACCGAACCGGTCCGATTCACTTATTGCTCGGTGCCGATGTTCTAGGCCGCGTGTATTGTGGGAAGAGGAGAGAGTTACAGACGGGTGGGCTGGTAGCCTTATCTACATCGCTTGGGTTTGTAGTGATGGGACCAGTTAGGCATAACCCACCATCTCCATCGGTGGACAGTTACATAACTGTTAGCTCCACCTTATCGGATGTCCTTCAACGGTTTTGGGAGGTGGAAGAACCACCTACCGTGAAGCGAGTGAACCCCTTGGACGAGGAGTGTGAGTTGTTCTACCAGAACAATACAGGTCGCCTTCACTCGGGACGGCTGATCACTCGTTTGCCCTTTTTGTCAGTTCGCCCCTCACTTGGCAGCTCCCGGCCGTTGGCCGAGAAGCGGCTGCTGTCCATGGAGCGTCGTATGAGTAGGAACTCCGACCTCAAACAGAAGTATGTCGACTTCATGCGAGAGTATGAGCAACTGGGGCACATGTCGGTCTCGCGACTGGACTGGCGAAACGAGGAACATAATTTTCTTCCTCACCACGCGGTTTTGAAACCTTCCACTGGGAAGATACGCGTTGTTTTTGATGGGTCAGCTCCTACGTCTACCGGAGTTTCGCTGAATCAATGTCTGCATGCTGGACCGAAGTTGCACCACGAGGTGGGCGATGTATTGACCAACTTCCGTCGCCATGCCGTCGTCTTTGTGACCGATATCCGGATGATGTTTCAGCAGACTGTGATTCACCCGGACGATAGACGATATCAGCTCATATTATGGAGGGAGGATCCCAGAGATCCCATGCTAGTCTACGAGCTGAACACCAATACATACGGTTTGCGTTCGAGCCCCTTTGTGGCAATTCTCTCACTTGTGGAACTCGCTGAACGTGAGCGGTTACGATACCCTCGCGCATCCTTGGTTCTCAAGGAGGATGCATTTGTTAATGATATTTGTACGGGCTCCTCTAGTGTCGAGGAAGCCTTGATTTTGCGAGATGAACTAATTGCTCTTCTCGGGGCTGGTGGTTATGAACTGAGGAAGTGGATGTCCAACTCACCTCAGCTTTTGTGTGACTTGCCAGACGACCACCAGCAGGAGCCTCATATTTTTGAGAATGCCAACACTCCAGATTTACTGTCTGTTTTGGGAGTGCAATACAGACCTGTCCAGGACACGTTCACCTATCGATTGGAGCTGCCAAGCCCCAAGGTCTGGACGAAACGGTTGGTTTTGTCTACAGTAGCTCGTACCTTTGACCCAAATGGCTGGATTAGTCCCGTAGTGTTTTGGATGAAGTGCTTCCTACAGGAACTTTGGTCAGCCGAAGTGTCGTGGGATGAGCCCCTCTCGGGCCGTTTGCTGCGAGATTGGGAGTCCTTCATGTCATCTCTCCCCGACATTAACCGTGTTAATATCCCTAGACATATACTGCCTAAGGGACGGTTTACGGCCAGCCTTCATGGCTTTTGTGACGCGTCTGAGAGTGGATACGCAGCCGTCGTATATATCCGGACGGTCGATGATAGAGGAGCTGTTAAGCTCCACTTGCTAATTGCTAAGAGTAAGGTTGCTCCACTTCGGACTCGATTAACGATTCCGAAGTTAGAATTGTCTGGAGCTACTCTTCTGGTTTCTTTTGATGAACCACGTTGTTGACACCCTGGGACGTAGTGTGGACTTTGAGTCGCTCTTTGCTTGGTCTGACAGTCAGGTTGTCCTGTGTTGGATTAAGAACTCCGTCCACTCCCTGGAAGTATTTGTGGCCAATCGGGTATCCCAAATACAGGCCTCGAAGGCCACGTTGATTTGGCGCCACGTGCCAGGTGAAATAAACCCTGCTGACTGTGCATCACGTGGCAGCGAAGCCCCTCAGCTTATTGACCACACTCTGTGGTGGGGTCCCGAATGGTTGTTACAGCCGTCTTGGCCTTCCACACCAGCTGTGGTGAAGGTACCAAATCCGGGCTTGCGTGTTCACGCTGTCGAGACTATGGCGGCTCCAGAGCGGGAATTTTTATTAGACCGCTACAGTTCTCTGGACAAGTTGCTCGGCGTGACCGCTTGGATAAGAAGATTTATTCGAAATTGTCGACGGCCTCAGGACAAAGATTTGTGTCCGGTCCTCTCTCCGCAGGAGCGCCAAGATGCTCTTTTGCATTGGGTGCGTATGACCCAGTCTAGAGCGTTTGAACCGGAACTTAAGATTTTCCGTACCGGGACATCCAAATTAAAGGGACCCTTGGTGCGTTTGACTCCCTTTCTGGATGATAAGGGATTGTTGCGTGTAGGAGGCCGATTGAGGCACGCTAACTTGCCTTATAGATCACGTCATCCCCTGCTGCTCCCCAAGGACGGACCATTGGTGCGATTGTTGATCATTGATCGCCATGTGAAGAATGCTCATGCCGGATGTAATGCATTGACCGCGCTCCTCCAACGGGAGTTTTGGATTTTGTCAGCGCGAAGAATAATCCGATCTGTTATCTTTCGATGTCTGCCCTGCTATCGTTTACGCCCCGAGACGATGCAGCCCCAAATGGGTGATTTGCCTGCTGATCGTGTGAACGAATCGATGACCTTCTTAGGAGTTGGAACTGATTTCGCGGGACCGTTCACTATAAAAACGTCGCGACTCCGTAATGCTAAGACTGAAAAGGCTTACTTGTGTGTGTTTGTTTGTTTGGCCACTAAAGCCGTTCATTTGGAGGTGGTGAGTGCGCTCACCATGGACGCTTTCTTAGCAGCGTTAGGCAGATTTGTCTCCCGCCGGGGACTGCCTTCTCTAATTCGGTCCGATTGTGGGACGAACTTCAAGGGCACTGATAGACATATAAGAGAAGTTTGTGAATTTTTAGATAAAAATAATATTGAGATCGGATCCACACTCTCCCGTAGGGGGGTAACATGGCGATACTCCCCGCCGTCTTGCCCTCACTGGGGAGGGATTTTTGAATCTGTTGTAAAGGCCGCCAAGACTCACCTTCGCCGCGTTATTGGGGAGACTATTCTCACGTTTGAGGAACTCGCGACGGTGTTTCATAAGATTGAGGCGGTTCTCAACTCGCGTCCGTTATGTCCGTTGTCTACCGACGCGAACGATTTGCAGGCCCTCACGCCGGGCCATTTCTTGATAGGCAGACCACTTAACGCCCTGCCCGAGTATCCGTATAGAGATATCAATCCAGGACGCCTTTCGCGGTTTGAGTTGCTCCAGCAGCTTACCCAGAGCTTCTGGCGCCGCTGGCACCTTGAATATTTACACATTTTGCAACAGCGCGTTAAGTGGTCAGGTAAGACAAACCCACCGAGGGTTGGAGACCTCGTGTTAGTGAAGGACCCAAACCTGCCACCCTTACGTTGGCGTCGCGGACGCATTGTCCAACTTACTCTAGGGTCTGATGGTGTGCCCAGGTTTGCCGAGGTCCTAGTTGGGGATTCTGTTTTGAAGCGCGCGGTCGCTACTCTTTCTCGCCTCCCCTTAGACTGATTTGGCGGACAGTCCGGGACTGTCCGGAGCGGGGGGATGTTTACGCTCGAGGATGAGCGAGTGGCAACACTGCATTGTGGTCTGTGCAGTGAGAGCCTTTTTGGCGGCCGGCCGCATGTGACATGTCAGTCGAGTCGAGTCGAAATGTCATGACATTGTTAGAGGTTATGTCCGGGCCGGAATAAAATGTAATATAAGTTAACTAACAAATTGTGTTTTGCGCGGCGCACCTAATATCGGGGTGCGAAAGCCCGCTTGGTGTTGTGCAAAAGTATTATCGTCGCGTGTGTGAGCCGTGGTGGCCTAATAGGCATTTGTAGTGCTCCGGTCTCCACCGGTGGATCCACCGCAGAACTTCAGGAGCCGCGACTTCCTTCGAGCTAGCTCAGGAAGTCCACCGGCTACATACGCAGACTGAACGGAGACAAGGTAAACATTATCTGTATCGGTTTTTGGATTCAGCAATCAAAGCATCAAGTCGGTGAATCGCCGACGTGGTGGTGTCTACCTTGGGCACCCCCAATTAGTATCAGCGATTAGTGATTAGTTTTACTGTTATCAAATTTGAATTGAATTTTGAGTTTTTTTATTTTAATAGAAATTCTTTGTAGAAAATCGTTGTTTGTATGAAAATGATATGGAATATGGAAATTTACACAATTTTGAACAATATTTTCTACGATATTAAAGTTCGGCGAATCATCCTCCAAAAAAAGATGTAAGATTTGATTCATTGTGCTGCTGTACAGAAATTCTTGGGTACTTTTATGGCAGTTGCAGTGATTTATATGCTCAGTGCTTGTGTTGACTCAGGTAGTTTTCGGGTTTCATTCAAAAAACCAAAACAAACATTAATTAAATAAATCCCAAAACAACCTACAGACATCATAGAACATAGACTATAAAAATATGCGTTCAGCAGAATGCATCGAAACTGGTAATCGGTCACGTGATCGATGACTTAGCGATGTGCTCTGGTGAATGCCATTGGAACTCGCTCTGACACTCAAACGTCTTGCACGGTCACGCTCGAAGGCATTGAACTAGTCCCCTGTTTCCTTCCTGCATAGTGGCACTAGTTAGTCTATTTTTCCCAATAAAATCAATGGCCACTATAAGCATGTTCCTATGTTTTCCTCTTTTTATTAAGTTAATTGTTAAAAGAGATTTTAAACCTTCAAAAACCTAAAAATCGTCCTATTTTTCTGCTGTACTCAAACGTCCAGGAAACAAATTAAAGAAGATTATATGAAAAAGGCAAAACATAGAAACACAGAGAAAGCCTTGCTTTAATTTTTAACGCAAAAAGTAATTAAATTGGTCAATTTTTTGCGAAGAAAGCAGGGGACTACGAAACATATATTTTGTGTACTTTTCATAGGTATTTTCGGTCTCAGCTGCAGTTGTCCCTATCGCGCTTAGTTCAGTTGTTCGGACACACAGCACGACAGCAATACATTTTACAAATACCTATTTTTGAATTCGCTCGACCTTGGTGTTTCCTCTTAAGGCTCTGAACGCGCTCCAGTGCAGTCGTGATCAGACACTTGTCTTCTTGTACGCTATTTTTCGCGCAGATAGTTAGTTTATGGTAAGAGGACTGTGAAGTGCTAATTCATGGGTCGAGTATGCACTTTCAAAAATGCAGTTTGTTGCACACAGTTTAAGAGTTGAAAGTCCGAGGTAAGTGCCTACATTTCTTATTGAAATATTGATTCGGGCGATAACTGTTTTCCTCCATAAACCTTTATGAAATTAGACACTTATGGCACAGAATGAGATTCAGTACATCTTAATCTATGTTTGTACGTTTTGCTTTTTTTGTAATTCAGTATAATTTAGTCAAAAAAGATAAAAATGCTCGAGGTAATTTTTAAGTCTAAAATATGGATATTTAGATGCTAATAATTTATATTCTGAGCAATATTGCTTCAAAATCTAAACGTACAAACCTAGATCTTCATTATATCTACAACATTTCCAAAAATTATCAAAATTGGACTATGTAAAGAGGGAGAAAAGCGTTATCGCTTTTTGTATGAAAATTTACAGCTTCATAATCTTCTTAACAGTGGCCGCCTTGACTGAATATCGGGTAGGAGGAGTATTTTAAATAACATTATTGAGTAACAGTTAAAAGTACTAGATAAATATGTTTATAGTTGGTACGTATGTACTGCCACATCACTATTCGATGTCATTTACACGACGCAAATGAAAAGTTCATATAAAACTTGTAAAGAATCGAGTTTTCTTTACGAGAAGAATACGAAATACGAACACAAAGACTTCAAAAGGAATTTTATTAAATATTCTGTACGTGTATTGAATTACATTTTCTCTTTGATTCATCGACAAAGCAGTTTGTACATGAAAAATTATATGGTTCTTAACTCAGAGTTGTTTAGTCGATTATAAAAGTAACAAAATTCTCTTTGAGCGACCTTATGTTTTGATTGCTTCCCCAAATCGGTAATATTAAAAGAAAAAGGCAAAATGAATGATTGTTCTTTTCAATTGTATCTTTTTGTCTAAGTACTCGTATATTTACAATTTATTGAATGGGAGAATTTGTGTAATAAAATCTTGGCGCACACGTATCTTATTTCAATTTGGGTAATCTTAAAGTAATCCACGAAGTTTTTATGAAGTATTTTGGCATTGTTCTCACTAGATAGAGAGTGATGTTATCTGATCACCTAGACCGTCTGGGGAGGATTCCGAAGGGAAAGATGGATAGAGAATAGTGTACCTGGATACCTAGATCGCAAAAAACTGGCTCTCTTTATTGTTAGTATATATAGAATAATGCTGATCAAAGAATTGTGGCGATAAACTAAGCTGAATTCTTGATAGCCTTTGCGGGCGCATAAGTTCTAACCAAACTAAAATCAACATAATATTCATAGTATTTCTTCACATTAGAAACAAAAGTCTTTTAGACTAGTACTCGTAAGTACATAAAAACAGGTACATTCAAACATATCATATATAGCAAATATACACGAGGGCATACGAGGGAATATCAGCATAGGTGAAACGAAACCCCCACCTGCATTATTATAAAACTTAAATTTCCTGCTCAAACTTGTACTAAAAATGCTGACCAAGGTACAACTGATCGACAGTGACCGGGGTACAACACTCCTTCAATGTTGTAGAAAACGGTTGATTTCAAATATTTTTAGACTACATATTTCATAAGTTTATCATCGTTTGATTTGATCGCATATAAAAGTTAAGTGAGTTTTATAAAACATACCTACCAGACTTCAAAGTATACTTATGAAAAAAAAACCTTTTTAAAAACAACCTTTTATTTAAATGCGCTAAAAAGAATTAATAAACTTTTACACTAAAACTTTTACTTATAACGTCATTTCACATTTGAGACAATTTATATGATATAAAAGCTTGTCGCGAAATTTACTTGTGTGTAGTAACTTAAAAGTACTTAAAAGAGTACTTTTAAGTACCTACTCGTATTTACTTTGAAAATTGTAATGTATAAAATTATTCACATCAAATTATTAAATTTTCTTTTTATCTACAAAAGTAAATCTCGCGACAAGCTTTTATGTCATATAAATTGTGTCACTTAATTTTTCAAGATATTCTTAGCAAGACCTTTTATTTGATACCCATATTGTAGGAGTGCATTAAAAATAATTGGTCCGCCATCTTGGGTATGCAGCCATCTTGGATTTAGAATGACGTCACACAGTTAACCGTGCATTTTCATCCAAACTGTGTGTATACAAAATTTCAGCTCAATGTTAAAGATATCTACTTCAAAATTGATTTTAAAGCTTTAGAAGTCCGCCATATTGGATAAATAGTGACGTCACATTATTTTTCGAGTTACTCTTAGCAAGACTTTTTATTTGATACCCATATTGTAGGGGTGCATTAAAAATAATTGATCCACCATCTTGGGTATGCCGCCACCTTGGATTTAAAATGACGTCACACAGTCAAACATGCATTGTCATCCAAACTGAACGTGTATACAAAATTTCAGCTCAATCGGTTAAAGATATCTGCTTCAAAATTGAGTTGCAAGATTCCACCCGAACATACATACATACTTACATACATTGCAAGTTAAATAAAAGCTTGTAAAAATAGTTACTTATTTCGGCAAAAAGGTTTCTACTTCGATAGTACCAAACACCGGCTTATTGACGGTAAGCGATTACTTCACATTGGAAAGTTCATCAATGTACCGAATGCCACAGACAATAGAATTTAATAGCGCGAAAATATATTAAAACGAGCCAATTGGTCTAGGTACACATACCAAGGTTCAGGTGACTTTTCGGAATGTGGGATACCCTTGGGGTAATGCCTGCATGTCTGCTAGAAACCAACCAGGATTGGTTCGCCATCAAGGCTTAAAGACCCATCAAACCTCTAAACCAATTCTATTTGAAGCTGTAAAGGCCACGAGCGGCCAACAGCATAGATAAAATAGTATATTACGACATAAGTGCGATATGTTGGTTGTAACCCACGAAGCGGAATTTCAGCCCGAGCCGAAGGCGAGGGCGTATAGAGCCGAGTGTGTAAAACCAATATACGCACGTATATTGTACGACGTTTTTCAACACATTTGTGAGGAAAAACTGATTTTTTTGATTAAATAACACAAATCATTGTTAATTTGCAGACAAACAAAATAATGGTATGAAAATAATCATTTGACAAATCATGTAGTTCGTTGATGTCTTTTATATTACCTCTAGCTTTAAAAAAATATAGTACATTACTGGCGCGGCCGGCAAGTGCAGCATTGCCGGACTCTGTGATGCGTGCCTCGGCTACACGCGTGTTTTATGAGCTGCTTTATGTATCTAAAACCAGTCAAATTTGATCAATTTTAAGAGCAAGTGTGTTGACAATAATGAAAGAGTGGTTTCCCACTAGCTTCCCGACTGCGAGTGACGGGTTGACGAATGTTTTCACAAAACACTGTCGGTGTAACTACAAAAAGTTTTAATGCAAAGTTAGACACTGTTAAACATGATGCTTTTAAAATCTATCTATCCTTATTTTATTTTTATCTATCCCTTGAAAAACAAAAAAAAAACAAAAAAAACCTTCTTCAAAAGCTCCAAAAAGTCATAAATAATAAAAGAATACAAATACATACAACATCACAGTTTTATATTGAAGTCGGGGCTAAATTTTAAGTAAGTACATTAATTGTTATTATATTTTTAAGACTTTCGAGGTGATTGCTTGGCACCGACTTCAATATAAAACTGTGATGTTGTATGTATTCTTTTATTATTTATGATTTTTTGGTGTTTTTGAAGTAGGTTTTATGTTTTTGTAAAAAAAATTTTCAATCTTTTTTGTTAATTACATATTAGAATTTGAGTCAAGGCAAACACCAGAATAACTTAAAATTAAACGTCTTTGGCTATAAACGGTTTCAAAAGAATTATTCCCGAATTTCTAAAGAAACCTTCAATCATCAGGTCAATAACATGACATGACGACTACCAGACGCAAATACCTGAATGAAGAAAGAAGAAACATGAAACACGTTGGATGTGCCTATGAAATTCAAGTGTTTCCCTCGATTTTCATAGGATCCCATCATCAGATCATGACATAATGACAATGGGACCACTTCGGGAGTATACTGGGAAAGATAGAATGTGGTAACTAGTATTTCTGGAACTCCGTCCTCTAAAGCGGTAAAAAGGGGAGAAAATGGGGTATGAACATTTGTGTGAGAAACTTTATAATACAATTCAGAATAGAAGTATAAAAATGTAATTGGTATGGTATTCTTAATTTAATTTGGTATTTTATGGGTTCCGTACCTACGTCAAAGGGGAAAAAACGGAATCCTTAGGGTCACGACGTTATTCGACTGTCCGTCTGTTTGTAAAGAAACTATTTCTCGGGAACGCGTAGAGATATCAAACTGAAATTTAATCAAATTCTTGGGTCTAGGGTCTTTCTAAGCTGTGAAAAAATCGAACTTGTCAGTCAACGTGATTAAAAGATATGACCGTTTAAGTCGCACATGTTGTGATGTCACAGGGGATCAAAACCTTTATTCTTCTGAGATCAAAAAAGAGTACTTTCCGTTGAACTTGACGTTTGTACGGAACCCTCGGAAAATTTATAAAACAAAAACTGCTATAATCGAGTAGTCCACGTGGGCCGAGTAGTAGGCGGAAGCCTTGTTTATTAAAGAAGACTATAAGCTATAACATCATAACATCACGTCACGCTACGACCAAGCTGAATTTCATGTAAGCGAAGCTGCGGGGACAGCTGTATTACAAGCTTTTATTTACTTTCACCTGTCCGGTCTGTAATGAAATCTTGCAAGTAAAATTTGACCCACTTCCCGATTTCCGATTGAGTTGAAATTTTGCATGCATATGTATATGATGCGTGACAATGCAATATTATGATGACATGGAGCTGATCTAATTCTGGAGCTGGAAGGTGGCCATAGGAACTCCACAATAAAATGACACAACCCCATCGAGTTTAGGCTCGTTTGATTCGTATTGACGAGTACCTACTAAAAGCTTGTATTTAAAAAAGTTTTTACAAGCTTTTATTTTATATTGAACAAATTAAACATTTGCGAAACGAAATTAAACGTTTGACCAATAAGTAGTGATGTACCTAGTGAATAGGTAATACTTTGTAAAAACGTTTAACAACCATCAGTTTGTAAAATTAAGTATTGACACACTTTGTATATTCACTAAATGTCGTAAATCTATGGATGTCTATCTATATCGAGTAAAGCTTTTTGAATTTGAATACATGCTCGCTTCCGTGTAACCTTTTAGGAATGTAAAATATTTTGACGCTCCTCTTTCGTGGCGAAGCTGAGATTTTCGGTCGTATTTCAAATTT
Source organism: Schoenobius gigantellus (assembly GCA_963935595.1). Classification (NCBI taxonomy): domain Eukaryota; kingdom Metazoa; phylum Arthropoda; class Insecta; order Lepidoptera; family Crambidae; genus Schoenobius; species Schoenobius gigantellus. The sequence goes on along the minus strand of OZ012547.1, from coordinate 26,022,534 downwards.
ATTTGCTGAAAGCTTACCAGCCCGCTTAGCCGGATGATGCTCGAAAGCATCGGTTTCAAATATGATACGAGCTTTGATATTTACTTTGTAAATATGAAAGCTCTTCTTTGATGCAAAGCTTCCTAAAAGTAGTCGATGCCACGTAAAAAATTTCTGAGAAAATTTTGTATATGGTGGCCAGAAAAAAATACGATGTTGTGTGTAGTCTTATACCTATGTCTTATATTGTTTTTACTTTTCGGTGTTTTTGAAGTTTGTTTTTTTTGACAATTATTTTGGTTTTAATCTTTTTAGTGAATTTGATATCGGTTAACCATAGCAAATTGAAAGAATACAACTTAGGTTCAATGTATTCAAATTATGTGTAAAAACTAACCTCTAACACCTAAAAGTCAATGATATTTCCATCGTCAGCTTAAGTATAGTGGAGCATTCCTTGAGACGATGATTACCAGACGTAAATACCAGAGTATACAGGGCGTCCCAAGACTATGGGTCATGAAGGGAAAGTACCTTAAATACCGTTGATAGGATATTTTGCTGAAAGAAGACTTTATGTTATTTTTAAATTTTAGTAATACTACATTCAAAGATTTTCAAAAAATTACATGCTTCATCTGGGCATCGAACCGACTTAAATGTGAAAAAAAATCACCCATATTTTTATGATGCCAATCGAAAGAATGGACAAAAAATAATAAGTCCTCTTAAGTAACATATTATGTTAAAAGAAAGGAATAACGTTTTATTAATCATTTTAATCAAATTAAAAAAATACTTGAAACCGCCGAAGTCAATTTAATTAATAAAATGCTCAAAATGTGATCCTTCTTGTCTTATGCAAATCGTCAATCTTTTAACATGTTCACTGCCTGTTGATTTTCTTATCATATTGTGGTGAATACTCACATGATGTGACTCAATTCTGTTTGTAATTCGCCCACGTTGTCGTATTGCTTTTTGTATAGCAAATTTTTCATGTATCCCCATAAGAAGTAATCTAACGGTGTTAGATCTTGCCGGCCATCTGATCGGTCCATTTGTACCTACCATAATCCAAGTAGGAAAACATTCCTCCATAACTCTGGCTGCTCTCCGACTATTATGAGCCGGAGCACCATCTTGTTGAAAAATTAAGTTTTGTTGCACCGCCAGGAAGAGATTTCTTATCTCGTCTCTTAAAATTTGAAGTATTTCTGAATACTTTTCTGTGTTCAAGGTTCCTTGGTAAAAATAGATTAAGAAAACCCGGTTTTTAAAATTCCGCACCAACAGTTGAATGAAAAACGCACCTGGTTATTCGCTTCGGGGACTCGTAGGGGATTTTCTTTAGACCAAATACGATTATTGCGGCGGTTGTACATACCGTTATTACTAAAGTTAGATTCTGTTAGAATCTGTCCAAATAATATTATCCAAAAAATCAGAATCTTCGAGCAAGTGCTATGTTATTTAAGAGGACTTATTGTTTTTTGTCCATTCTTTCGATAGGCATCATAAAAATACGGGTGTTTTTTTTTACACATTTATGCCGGTTCGATTCCCGAATTAAGTAATTTTTAGAAAATCTTTGAATGCAGTATTACTAACTTTTAAAAATAACATAAAGTCTTCTTTCAGCAAAATATCCTATCTACGATATTTAAGGTACTTTCCCTTCATGTCCCATAGTCTTGGGACGCCCTGTATACGAGTAGTGTCAAAAAATATGAAACACGTTGGACGTGCTTACGTAATTTATTGGTACCCATTATTGGGAATATTTGAGCTTATCTATACATAAAAATAAATAAAATTGAAGTGTCTGTTTGTAATGTCAAAATAACAAGTTTTTACTAAATGGTATGAATGTATAGCGGGTACCAATAACAAAAACACAATTTAAAAATTTGCCTTTATGTCAGTTGTACCATTGACTGTGACAAGTGATACAACTTTGTATCCTTAATACCATCAATGGTACTAATGACACTAGTTTAGTATCAGTAGTACCATCGTTAATATTGGCGTATCCATATGAATATTGTTGTATCGATAGTACCATCAATAGTACAAGTGAAACTATGGTTTGATGTACAACTAAACAAACACGAAGTAGGTATAGAACAAGGAAACTACTATAAATAAACAAAATAAAAAATATTTTCATCAGAAACTTACAAAAAATAAAGTAAAAAGCATTTTTAAAAACAAGCCTTTATGCTCTAAAAAGAGGAAAATATGCTTATGACTCAATTTTTTACGATACTATAAATGCTTGTCGCGAGATTTATCCATGTAGATAAACAATAATATACTTAATATCTATTCAACTTGATCTTAATATTGGTAAATTTAAAAAAAAAAATTGAATAAATTTCGCGACAAGCTTTTATATTATCATAAAAATTGTGTCATAAGTTCGATTATTAAGTTTGTTTTAAAAATGATTATTAATTTATTTTATGTTTTTCATTTTATATCGGCGGCCATCTTCGATTTAATGTACTGTATTCTATAAGTCATGCTTTTTCATTTGACTTTACACTTTTTAATGACAGATTACACGTTTTTGTACAAAAATAGAATCTAATGGCAGATTACACATTTTTGTACACAAATGTGTAATCTGTCATTAGATTCTTTTTTTTCATATAGTACTGTATTCTGCAAGTCAAGCCTTTTCATTAGATACCTATATTGCGAGGATTCTATAAAAATAATAAGTAGATAATCCGCCATTTTGTTGCAACGGCCATTTTAGTTTTACAACCATACTAATTATACATGATTGCATTATCATCGGAACTCAAGGTGTATTCCAAATTTAAGCTCAATCAGACACTGGCAAGTGGGTCACATTTAACTCGCAAGATTTGAACCGAACATACGTACATACAAATATACATAAAGACATTCTCTGTAAATTATTGTAATCGATATTAGTTACAATAATTTACAGAGAATGTGTTTATTTTTTTAATGGTACTAAAGATACAAATTTGTATCCCTAGTACCATCATTATTGGTTATAATTACGGGGAATATCAATAATTTTCTTTAATGGTACTAAAGATACAAAGTTGTATCACTTGTACCATCAATGGTACAAGTCAATGGTACTACTGACACAAAGGCAAAAATTTTTGTTTGTCTGTCTGTCTAATAGATAGCTAATTATATAAGGTACCTTTTATAATTAGCTATCTATTAGTGAAAGTCTTTTTATCTTGTAACTTTTTATCAAGATCTTAAAAAAATTGCCTACAAAAATCAAAATGCTGCCAAAAGTTACTATTCCACGCGGACAAAGTCGCGGGCACAGCTAGTACTCTATATATTACTAGATTAATGGGTACCTATGACCGCTAGAATTTCATTCTTGATTTTTATTTTCAGTTTTTTAAAATTTAATTCTCGTTTGTATGTCTGCAAAAATTCGCAGTGTATAAGGCCCTAATAAACACGGAGCATTTCAAATAAGTAGTGTTTTATTAAAACTCCAAATTCTAAACATCAGTATAAACTTATAGGATTTACTGAGAGCGAATACATATTCCACTTATTAACTAAGTTGAGACGAATTTCGTAATAATATTAAGCATTTCGTTATTGGCGAGTAATTTTAGACGCTTAATTAGGTTCTTCTATAAAATATTACGTACACATTGCTTTAGATATAGAGTAATGAAGAGTTGATTGTACAAATATTTACACATGCCAATTATAGTTTTATCACAGAATCAAGAAAATTATTAAGGCTTGGGCATTAAATTATACTTCGGAAGATTAATATGTCTAGCTTACTTTGTCTAACACACATGATGCATCATTACTAAGTGCTGTACTAAATCGTTTATATTTCAAACAATTACTGTTATCGATTGTTAAAAAAACCAGAAGTACTTACCTATCCCTGGTTGTTGATCAAAAGCAGGAATTGGTTTATTTGATGCCAAATACCACCATTTGCTTTATAAGTTCATATTGTTAGATCCACAATTGGAGCTGCATTCTTGATCTCTAATCCTTTCAAATATATATCTGGTTAAAGAAACAAGCGAGCAAGTGACTTCTCAGTATATTCTCATGGCCTTATTCATAAAAATATTTAAGCAATGTTTAAGTTTAATAATGTTGCTGTCACTTCCAATCTCATTACAAAAGAAAGGACATCAAAAGAGTCAGCAACATTACTTAACTTAAACATTGCTTAAATATTTTTATGAATAAGGCCATCAATGTCCGAAATTGGATCTACCGAATACAATATACCTCACTAGATCCAAAATGGAACTGACATTGAAGGAAAATACGTATGTTGTTCTGACAAGGCATGAAAAATTTGATGATTCCTTTCTCCATGTTCGTATAGACTAAAACGTTATCGTATGGCGTTATATTGTATACAAGTAGATGCTATTAATACAACAAAGTTCAAGTTAAGTTCAAACAAGAAGGAGTAATGGTGTACTTCAAGTGAACGCATCTTATCAACGTCATGACGTCATTCAATATGAAACACGTAGCGCCTCGGGGGCTAGTGAAGCAAGAATGTTAATTAAGGGTGTGTGTCTTGGGTGCTGAGGTCAAGCCATTTGTCGCTGTCTGAACGTACCTTCATTAGTCGTCGCTCTTGGCGTCTCGTCAATAAGATTGGTCGTCACCGGAAAGAAGTTTGCCTTGAGTGGAAAGTAAACTATAGTGACCTTAAAAAGGGCTTTTAGAGACATTGCGCATCTTTCTTTATTTAATCAGTGTCATTAATGGAAAAAAATTCACGAATATTTCTATCTATACATCTATACACACAAATAAATAAAATTGAAGTGTCTGTTTGTAATATCAAAATAACAAGTTTTTACTAAATGGGTATGAATGTATATAGGGAATGCAAATCTCGCGAGATTGGGGCTCAAGCGAGATCCCGCGAGTTTATGAATAACAATACTGCGAGATTAGATCTCCGGCACGCTGGACCGATTTTGACGGGACGGGCTAATTATACGAGGTATAACATAGGCTACTTTTTATCAACTTTAACAAAAGTTACTATTCCACGCGGACGAAGTCGCGGGCACAGCTAGTAATATATAAAGCTCGTTTTTCATTTATAATATTATTATTTTATGCAGCATAAAATTTAATAAGCGTTGTCACTCTATACGCTTAGGACTAAACTTGGGTCAGAGAAGTGCTGGGGAGAGGACCTTGACTGGCGGAGTGCGGTGCAGTATTCCAGGGGCCGGTTTTAAATGTTTAATATTGTTTTGAGCGAACATGGTTAGGGGCTGGGGGCTGTTCTACTAATAAGTTATAGTCGAACCGAAGTGCATCGTTGCGATCGACCAATCAGCCCCCCTAGACAAGACGTTTTTCGATAATCGCTAACGCAATCGCTAGAAGGAAAATGTATTCGATTTGACATAAGCTGTCGATTAACTTTCGAGCGCAATTGTCAAATCTCATACATTGTCCATTTAGCGTATGCGTTAGCGATTGTTGAAAGGCGATGCCTTTCAATAATCGCTAACTAGGTCTAGGGGGTCTGTCTAGGGGGACAGAGCGTATAAGTTGACTTTCAAATGTTTTCTTGCATCTCCTTTTCTCCTATCATTAACGTATAGTCGTATATGTAACCTAGGTCCGCTGTTGCAAAGAAAAATTGTGCCACACCGCGCCGGATGAGTAGCGGAGACGTAAGAGCAGCAATACAGGGCAAAGAATAATTTTGCGGTCACACAGATGCGTCACAAATGATTTTTAACTACCTATTTTTACAAGCTTTTAATTATTTTCACCTGTCCGGTGTCTGTAGTGATATCTTGCAAATTAAATTTAATCCACTTCCCGGTCTCCGATTGAGCTGAAATTTTGCATGCATATGTATATCGTGTGACAATGCAATATACGATTATTGAAAGGCATCGCCTTTCAATAATCGCTAACTAGGTCTAGGGGGTCTGTCTAGCGGGACAGAGCGTATAAGTTGACTTTCAAATGTTTTCTTGCATCTCCTTTTCTCCTATCATTAACGTATAGTCGTATATGTAACCTAGGTCCGCTGTTGCGAAGAAAAATTGTGCCACACCGCGCCGGATGAGTAGCGGAGACGTAAGAGCAGCAATACAGGGCAAAGAATAATTTTGCGGTCACACAGATGCGTCACAAATGATTTTTAACTACCTATTCTTACAAGCTTTTAATTATTTTCACCTGTCCGGTGTCTGTAGTGATATCTTGCAAATTAAATTTAATCCACTTCCCGGTCTCCGATTGAGCTGAAATTTTGCATGCATATGTATATCGTGTGACAATGCAATATATGATCATATAAAAGTTTGTATTTAAAAAAGTTTTTTTTTATAATTTTACTCTGAAGTTGCCTCTGAGAGTTTTCATAATATTTTATAGATTTCTTGGAAAATTATATTTGAATGTATTTTACACTTTAGTTCGTTTATAAATCAAACAAAAACTATTTGAATGTATAAAAGAAGATTAAGAAACAATTTCAGGTATGGTTTCAATTCATCTTATTGAGATTTTATCCGGTAAAAGTAAGAGAATTTCGGTCTAAAAAGAATACCGAAATTCTCTGTATAAGCTATTTACCTTCACACAATAGCTATTATAGGCTAACAGCTATTGTGTGAAGGCAAATAACGAACATCCTTACAAAATTTCGCATTTGGCGTAATAAATTTTATGTCTTTTTACAAGTCGACAAATTAATTTTAGAAATATAATAATTAGTATTCTCAACGTATTCAAGAACTTCTCCAACTCGAGCGAAATTTCTACTGTATCGATTTCTTTTTACCTCGGTATGCCAAAATACTCGTAGATCTTATACGCAGTTAACAATACGCATCAACTTCCAATTTAAAAATATTGACAAATATTTTTAAATTGGAAGTGAGGTCGAGTGATCACCTACTGCGCAACGGGTCGCGGGTTCGATTCCCGTACGGGACAAATGTTTTGTATGGCCTTCAGAAATTTGTTCCGGTCTGGGCGTATGTGCATGTGATATTCTATGTTTGTAACTGCACCCACGACACAGGAGAAAATCCTAGTGTGGGACGACGTTTTTTTTAAAGAAGAAGAAAAAGAAAGAACTTATGACACAATTTTTTATGATAATATAAAAGCTTGTCGCGAAATTTATTCAATTTTTTTTTCAAATTTACCAATATTAAGATCAAGTTGAATAGATATTAAGTATATTATTGTTTATCTACATGGATAAATCTCGCGACAAGCATTTATAGTATCGTAAAAAATTGAGTCATAAGCATATTTTCCTCTTTTTAGAGCATAAAGGCTTGTTTTTAAAAATGCTTTTTACTTTATTTTTTATAAGTTTCTGATGAAAATATTTTTTATTTTGTTTATTTATAGTAGTTTCCTTGTTCTATACCTACTTCGTGTTTGTTTAGTTGTACATCAAACCATAGTTTTACTTGTACCATTGATGGTACTATCGATACAACAATATTCATATGGATACGCCAATATTAACGATGGTACTACTGATACTAAACTAGTGTCATTAGTACCATTGATGGTACTAAGGATACAAAGTTGTAACACTTGTACCATCAATGGTATTAGTCAATGGTACAACTGACATAAAGGCAAATTTTTTAAATTGTGTTTTTGTTATTGGTACCCGATATACATTCATACCATTTAGTAAAAACTTGTTATTTAGACATTACAAACAGACACTTCAATTTTATTTATTTTTATGTATAGATAAGCTCAAATATTCCCAATAATGGGTACCAATAAATTACGTAAGCACGTCCAACGTGTTTCATATTTTTTGACACTACTCGTATACAGGGCGTCCCAAGACTATGGGACATGAAGGGAAAGTACCTTAAATATCGTAGATAGGATATTTTGCTGAAAGAAGACTTTATGTTATTTTTAAAAGTTAGTAATACTGCATTCAAAGATTTTCTAAAAATTACTTAATTCGGGAATCGAACCGGCATAAATGTGTAAAAAAACACCCGTATTTTTATGATGCCTATCGAAAGAATGGACAAAAAACAATAAGTCCTCTTAAATAACATAGCACTTGCTCGAAGATTCTGATTTTTTGGATAATATTATTTGGACAGATTCTAACAGAATCTAACTTTAGTAATAACGGTATGTACAACCGCCGCAATAATAGTATTTGGTCTAAAGAAAATCCCCTACGAGTCCCCGAAACGAATAACCAAGTGCGTTTTTCATTCAACTGTTGGTGCGGAATTTTAAAAACCGGGTATTCTTAATCTATTTTTACCAAGGAACCTTGAACACAGAAAAGTATTCAGAAATACTTCAAATTTTAAGAGACGAGATAAGAAATCTCTTCCTGGCGGTGCAACAAAACTTAATTTTTCAACAAGATGGTGCTCCGGCTCATAATAGTCGGAGAGCAGCCAGAGTTATGGAGGAATGTTTTCCTACTTGGATTATGGTAGGTACAAATGGACCGATCAGATGGCCGGCAAGATCCCCAGATCTAAGACCATTAGATTACTTCTTATGGGGATACATGAAAAATTTGCTATACAAAAAGCAATACGACAACGTGGGCGAATTACAAACAGAATTGAGTCACATCATGTGAGTATTCACCACAATATGATAAGAATATTCAACAGGCAGTGAACATGTTAAAAGATTGACGATTTGCATAAGACAAAAAGGATCACATTTTGAGTATAAACGTACGTAGTCTATAGCAGTAAGCCGTTTCTTTGTGGTTCTTTCTCCCAACATTCTAGAAAAGTTCTAGAAGGTTGGGAGTATAAATTAAGAACCCGCAATAACCGTTTCTTTTTCCGCTGACATCGTTTCGCCTGATAACATCATAAACGCTCACTTCATTTATTGCGCCCGATCCCCGAACTAGGGTGAGTGTGTATTCTTTTCCTATCGTTTTGCATATTTGTTTTTTAATAATTATAATTGTGAATTTGTAATTTCTGCGGAGCAATGCCTTCGTAAGAGTAATTTAGATTTGATTTTAATGTAATTTAGTGTGGAGGACTTGCCGAAAATATTTTCTTGTAGGAATTCCATTCCTACCTACCTTTTTATTGTTCTCTTAAATTCACAATTATGCAAAACGATTTTCTGCTTAATTGCTTTAAATCATTGTAATTTCCAGTAAAAATGAATTGTATTATAGTGAAACGTGTTCCTTAATAGCGCGTGGACATTCACATTTTATATTCTTTTTGTTTTGGTGAAATTAATTATTACGATTTTATAGGACGGTCCCTGCGTTCCGAACTACGTTCATATTAATGTCGTGCATTTAGTGATTATTCTTTGGAAAATTTAAATATAATTTTGGTTCATTTTTCTGACCATTATTTTACATTGATTTTTGTAATAGGGTAAAGTGACCTGATGTTTGCCTTAGTTTTATAGTTTATTGTTCTTTTTGCCTTGCTGTTTTATAGTTTTAAATCGGTCAATTTACCAATTTTAAATATTTTTAATTGCACAAATGGAGGTTCTTCAATTGTAGCAGCTTGCCCATTGCACCCTAACCCTATTCAATGGACTTTGGTGAACACCTGTTCATACCTTTCTAAAAACAATTACAGGGTCGTTTCTACGGGCAGCAGATCGACGCCTGTTCGAATTTGCTGACTGGATAAAGACCGCCTGCGTCTGTTCCGGTCCTGCCGAAAATCGCGACGCCTGTTCCGGTCTTCGTCTACCTACTTCTGGCCTCCGCGTCTCGCTTCAGTTTCTGCCTCCTCTAGGCAGAACTAAAGCTAAGTACCTCCCTATATCTCTGCGAGTCATACTGAGCGAAACCGTTGTACCCCCCCTGAGGACTTGTAACATACGCTGTACTTAAGACTAAAAATTCTTTTATTTCTCTCTTCTGAACCCTGGTCGTGCTTCACACGGCCAGAGCGTGTCAACTCGTTAATTTAAAGTCACCGAGGCGCTCTGGAAACGTTTCTCTGAGGGTCTCATTTTTGCTATCACCACACTATCACAGTTCCTAGCCTGAAATAACAATGTTGTTGATTGTCAACTGCAAGGAAAATATCTACCTGTATTGGGTTTATTATTTATTCTCACTTATGATCGACACAAATAAATAAGTATAGTAAGAATGTTAAAAGCTGGGTTTTTAAAAATTTGGAATGTTTTACCAATAAATATGAACTCATTCTAATAAACCCAATACAGGTAGATATTTTCCTTACAGTTGACAATCAACAACATTGTTATTTCAGGCTAGGAACTGTGATAGTGTGGTGATAGCAAAAATGAGACCCTCAGAGAAACGTTTCCAGAGCGCCTCGGTGACTTTAAATTAACGAGTTGACACGCTCTGGCCCTGTGAAGCACGACCAGGGTTTCAGAAGAGAGAAATAAAAGAATTTTTAGTCTTAAGTACAGCGTATATTACAAGTCCTCAGGGGGGGTACAACGGTTTCGCTCAGTATGACTCGCAGAGATATAGGGAGGTACTTAGCTTTAGTTCTGCCTAGAGGAGGCAGAAACTGAAGCGAGACGCGGAGGCCAGAAGTAGGTAGACGAAGACCGGAACAGGCGTCGCGATCTTCGGCAGGACCGGAACAGACGCAGGCGGTCTTGATCCAGTCAGCAAATTCGAACAGGCGTCGATCTGCTGCCCGTAGAAACGACCCTGTAATTGTTTTTAGAAAGGTATGAACAGGTGTTCACCAAAGTCCATTGAATAAGGTTAGGGTGCAATGGGAAAGCTGCTACAATTGAAGAACCTCCATTTGTGCAATTAAAAATATTTAAAATTGGTAAAGTGACCGATTTAAAACTATAAAACAGCAAGGCAAAAAGAACAATAAACTATAAAACTAAGGCAAACATCAGGTCACTTTACCCTATTACAAAAATCAATGTAAAATAACGGTCAGAAAAATGAACCAAAATTATATTTAAATTTCCCAAACAATAATCACTAAATGCACGACATTAATATGAACGTAGTTCGGAACGCAGGGACCGTCCTATAAAATCGTAATAATTAATTTCACCAAAACAAAAAGAATATAAAATGTGAATGTCCACGCGCTATTAAGGAACACGTTTCACTATAATACAATTTATTTTTACTGGAAATTACAATGATTTAAAGCAATTAAGCAGAAAATCGTTTTGCATAATTGTGAATTTAAGAGAACAATAAAAAGGTAGGTAGGAATGGAATTCCTACAAGAAAATATTTTCGGCAAGTCCTCCACACTAAATTACATTAAAATCAAATCTAAATTACTCTTACGACGGCATTGCTCCGCAGAAATTACAAATTCACAATTATAATTATTGAAAAACAAATATGCAAAACGATAGGAAAAGAATACACACTCACCCTAGTTCGGGGATCGGGCGCAATAAACGAAGTGAACGTTTATGATGTTATCAGGCGAAACGATGTCAGCGGAAAAAGAAACGGTTATTGCGGGTTTTTAATTTATACTCCCAACCTTCTAGAACTTTTCTAGAATGTTGGGAGAAAGAACCACAAAGAAACGGCTTACTGCTATAGACTACGTACGTTTATAGGTTCGTTCTGAAATACGATTCAACCTGGCCAAACCTCAGATTAAAGACACCAATGGATTCGCAATGTTATACTATGTCTAAAATAAATTTGCGTCCAGTTTTGTTTGTCCGCCATTACAAAGCACCGTGTTTGTTGTTTTGCTAAAATATCAGTCGGTGAGCATTATTTGTGAGTGCATTTTACAGTTATACGTTTTTTATTGATTTTTTTAATGAATTCTATAAAGAAAAACATAAAAAGTGTGGAATCTTAGATGCGGCGTTCCTAGTTTTTTCCGCCATCTTAGAGCACCAACCCAAAATGTTGGCACGCTTTTTTCGTAGGTATTTCTTGTCTATTGGTATTTATAGTCTAAGGGCCAAACGCATACAATTACAGAAATTAAAAATATTTATGTAGCAAGCTTAGGAAATCATCAGAAACATTCCTGTTTATTAATTATAAAAAAGGATATTAATATCAAAATTAAGCTTATCAATAGATTTCTGAACGTAAACAGATATTTATTTTGAGGGCACTTTCGTAACGATATTTTTATTTATACCGGCGTAAAATGTCAAACGCAGAATAAACAAAACAAGCTAGTTGTGTTGAACTCTTGTTGACAAAAAATTTATCAATAATTAGTTACGAGTGGTTATTACTGGTTATTAGGCATACTCATAAAATATTACCACATAATGACGTGTTTGTATGAAGTTGAAGGGATTACTCATTAAAATCAAGGTAAGTTTTATATTAAGTGGAGACGGTTTTAGAACCGTGACAGAGTCTTATTTCATAGTTGCCAAATATGTTTTTATTTCGAGGCAACGCACATTTAATGAACTTTGGATTGCTTTTACAATATTGTTAATTGGGGGCAATTCAAAACCATATGACACTAATTTTATTAGTTTAAATCGTAGTTTATAAGTATTCAAAGCCTTGACGTATAATTTTACTTTTTACTCAAGCGATTTTAAGCAAGCGGCTTATGGCTTACTTGCTCGTTTTTTCGTTAAAATTAGTTATTGTGATTTGATTGATGCGTACCCAGTGGTCGGAAACGGGCCTGGTGTATCTCTATATTAGGCAAATCGTCATACTAAGAAGATATCATTCCAAAAATCACTACTTTTTTCACAAAGGTTTTTCTGTTTTTCAACGGTGAGGTTTCTCAGGAAATCTACACGAGCACGGCGACTGCTATATTGCAAGATAATATAATTAATCATGTTTCTGTCTTTAAGAATGTTTAGATAAAATGTTCAACAATATCATATATGAATTTTTGAACTGTATGTTTTATATTTGGATGGATTGTGTTATTTAAAACCCCGTTATATGGGTTACAGGCAGCGTTGCCAGATATTTTTTTGGCAAGTCGTGACTTTGAAACTTTTTGATGTAAAAAAGCGGGATTCTTTCGTCGAAAGCGGGATGTAGGAAAAAACACGTGTATAAACATATGTTTTTAAATATTTATCTTTTTATTTGAGTTTTAAATTACGTTTATGTAACAAAAGATAGCAAAAATAGCAATAGAAAATGTCATCATCATCATCATCAACAGCCTTTAATTGGTCCTTCTTCGGACATAGGCCTCCTCCATCTCCCTCCACTTCTTGTCCCGGGCTAACATCATCCAGTTGAGGCCCGCCTGGTTTCGTATTTCATTGACCCATCTTTCCGGCGGACGGCCTCAGCCACGAGTCGTTTCTCGTGGCCTCCATTCCAATGTTCGTCGAGTCCACCTAGCTACGTCCATACGCGCAATGTGCCCTGCCCACCTCCATTTCTGTGCTCTTATTACTTCCACCACATCTCTGGCTTTGGTCTTCTTCCTAATATCCACATTCCTTTTCCTGTCCATTATGGAAATGCCGAGCATTGCTCTTTCCATAGCTCTCTGCGCAACTCGAAGCCTTTCTGCGGATCCCTTTGTCAACGTTGTGGTTTCCATACCGTAAGTAAGTACCGGCAGAACACATTGGTTGTGCACCTTGGTTTTTAGGTACTGGGAAATCGTCCTGGATCGCAGGATTGAGTTATTACACCCAAACGCAGACCAGGATTGGGCAATCCTTCTACCCACTTCTGCCGTTTGATTTTCAGAGCCCAGTGTAATTTTATGGTCTAGATATATATAATGCTCAACAATATCGAAGGGTAATTGATAATTGCTTACGTCTGGAATATTGGTCATAATTTTGGTCTTCGACTTGTTCATCGTAAGGCCTATTTTTCGAGATTCCGTCTGTAGATCTTCTATCATCGTAGGCATATCCTCCATACTATCGGCAAACACCGTCATCCGCGAAGCGCAAGTTGTTCAATCGCTCACCGTCAACATTAATGCCTTTGTGCTCCCAGTTCAACTTCCGAAAGACACTCTCCAGTGCTGCATTGAATAGTTTTGGCGATATTGTGTCACCTTGGCGTACTCCTCGGCCCAGTTTGAACGGTTCGGTCAACTCATGTAAGCGAACGCACGACGTAGCATTTTGTTGGAGATGCTTGATCAGTTGGATATATCTCTCATCCACTCTGCAGTCCGCTAATGCCTTTTCTACTGCCCAATGCTCCACTGAATCAAACGCCTTTTCGTAATCCACAAATGTGATTACGATAGGCTTCCTATACTCGTGGCACTTTTCTATGATGGTCTTAATTGTTTGTAGATGATCATTCGGTCGAAAACTAGCACGAAATCCTGCCTGCTCTCTCGGTTGGTACGAATCCAACTTATTTGTGAGCCTGTTCACTAATACCCTGGTAAAAAGTTTATACAGGTGAGACAAAAGACTTATCGGTCTATAATTATCCAGCTTCTTAATATCTCCCTTCTTATGCAGCAGGGTAATAAGTGCGTTATGCCAAGACAAAGGGACTTCTCCAGCCAAGATGACCTTGGTGAAAAGGATTGCGATTGCTTTAATTAGCGGATCACTTTTAATTTTCAACATCTCTGGTATAATGCCATCCTGGCCTGGTGCTCTACGATTTTTTAACTGTCTTGTTGCTAGACATACCTCATCAGTAGTTACATCAGGTATTTCCTCCGATCCAATATTTGCTATTACGGGACGTCCGCTGTTACCCGAAAGAATGACATGAGGATCTGGGTATTTATTTTCGTAAAGGTGTTCGTAATACCTTCTAGCAACAATCAGCAAATCCTCCCTATTGGTGACGCATTCACCTTTGTCGTTCATCAGTTGGAATATTTATTTTTTACCAGTGCCAAGCTGTGCGTGCAGAATTCTTCTGCTGGTGTTCGTCTTTAGAGCCTTGGTTATCAGGCTCTCATTGTATTAATATGACATAAATAGAAAATGTATTTTAATAAAAAAAAATGTTGTCTGTGCCACCCGGCCGTGCGTGCGTGCAGCGTGCTGAGAAAGCACTCTCAGCACCATGAAGCAAAAACAATTGCTTCATGCTCAGCACGCTGCACGCACGGCAGAGTTATTCCCGAAAAGCGGGACTGAGCCTGTCCCGCACGGGACATTTAATTTTGATTTTAAAATCGGGACATCCCGCCAAAATCGGGACGTCTGGCAACGCTGGTTACAGGCCTTTACCCACAGCGCCCGATCCGATCCACCGATACGATCCTAGAACGCATGTTGAGAGGCCTTTACCCACAGTGTCCAATCCAATCCACCATATGATCCTAAAACGCATGTTGAGAACGGATCGTTGGATCGCATCGCAAGGGTCTCTACACTTATGCGATACCAACGACAATACGTTCTGCGATACAGCAATCGTCCGTTCTCTGCCTCCAGAGAGTGATCGGCGTGCGATTCATGGAACGCGTGCGATCTAACGCAGGCAGTGGGAAGATGTACACATGCGGTCATAGGTTACAGTGATCTAATGCGCTCAGAAGGTAGCGGTATAACGTATCGGTGGATCGGATCGGGCGCTGTGGGTAAAGGCCTTACAACCAATCGAGCGGCGGGCGAGCTTGAGCGATGTCACCTTCAAACTCTATCAGAGGTTCCCAGCCTTTTACCCTATGCGCCTCGCCCAACATTATGTTGAATTACTACGCCTCCCTAGGGGCCGAAATGGGGAGCGAAGAAAATTAAGCAAACGATGCTCTATAAGATCACCTTTCGAACCGACCCAGGTAACAGTTTCGTTAGCCATGTTCTTTTTGTCCACCGGGGAAGCGAAGATTGACAAAATTCTTTCAAAAACATCCCAAAGTCTCAATTTTGCCATTTTTAACCGACTTCGAAAAAGGAGGAGGTTCTATGTTCGACAGAGGCGTTACTTTTTTTACGTATGTTCACCGATTACTCCGCCATATTTTGTGGACCGATTTTAATAGTTATTTTTGTAATCGAAAGAGTACACTCCCGAGGTGGTCCCATTGTCACCATGTCATGATCTGATGCTGGAATTCCGGACAAATCGAGGAAAACCCTTACATTTTTTATTCACGTCCAACGTGTTTCATGTCTTTTCTTAAGATATTCAGGTATTTGCGTCTGGTAGTCATCATGTCATGTAAATGAGCTGATGATGGAAGGTTTCTGGTAGATTTGGAGTTTACGAATAATTTTTTTAAAGCTGAAAGACGTTTTATTGTAAATTACCAAAAAGATTACAGAAAAATAAAACCTACTTCAAAAACACCAAAAGGTCATAAATAATATGAGAATACATACAACATCACAGTTATACATTGAAGTCGGTACCAAACAATGATCACCTTGAAAATCTAAAAAAAATTAGGAACAATTAATATAGTTACTTACAATTTGGCACCAAATTCAATAGAAAACTGTGATACAACATGTATTTTGATATTATTTACGACTTTTTGGTGTTTTTGAAATCGGTTTTATTTTTTTGTAAAAAAAATTCTGTACCAGGTACTGTCAGTGTAAACCGCTTTTTGCATTATATGAGAAGCTCGTATTGCATCCGAATTGCTCGATATACAATTCTCGATGCTTTTACTGTGTGATTTTACTAACCCGGAATATTTATTAATATTTTTACGTTCTACACATTCTACAGCATATTGGAACGAATAATAATTAATCATTTATTTCCAAAAAAAGTTTACAACTTAGATGCCGATAGTCTCCAAACTAGGTAATCCTGTCCCTTGGGGACTAGAGCTGATGATTACCCTACAAGAGTAATAATGTACCTAATTAAAACATCTGGCACAGTAAATCTTACATATTTTAAGTTATATCGCTGTGTGTTTGTGTGTGTGTGTGTATATGTGTGTGTATGTGTGCGTGTGTATATGATGTATGTATGGGTGTGTGTGTGTGTGCGTGCATTTGTGTATTTTGTTTTATGTTGTGCGTATATCTAATCTGTCATTGCCTAAACAAACAGAACCTATCTAATCTGATGATCATACAGGATTACAATAGAAGTTCCGTTTGTTCATAGCTTATTGGTAGAAGCCAGTCAAATAACTTCGATTTGGCAGCAAGTGGATGGTAGGACTTTATGTTACAGGAAGTTACTACTTTGTTGTTTTTTTCGGTGAGCATGAGTTAGAGAATTTATGTCAGGTTGTGGGTTATTATTTGAGAGATTTTAGACTAAGAGTATGGATATGTTTATCGGGCCTCCATACAGATGCAAGCAAACTTCAGATGTGGGATCTAATAAAGTACACAATTAATATAAACATGCAATTTTATTTTAAAGTACAAAAAAGCGAGGTGTAGGTACATATTATGTAAAATTTCTTAGTCTTAAATATAAGTAGGGTTAAAAAAATTTGGCACGCACCTTATTTAAATATGATAGACACCTAAGTATTACTATTGCAGGCTTAGACCCGAGGAACCATCTTCTTCAGACTGTCCTCCGATTGACTCCTCCAAGCAACCTCGAATGCAGGTACAAAAAATGGAACGGCGACTGATACCGCCTTCACATCAAAAATTTAATCCACATCCATGGACTAGGTGGTACCCACCAGTTACGTAGTGAGAAGGATGTTAAGTGAAATTAAGGGGGATTGAGAGGTTTCCCTGGAATTGCTCAATTTTTAAAGTTTAACTTAATTAAACAAGAACTAGGAACCGGTTACAAGGAACCCTAAAACAAAGTAACATGATTGTTAGAAACGTGGTCACAAAATGGCGAACCTACGCCACAGCAAAGTTGCGATGAAAATTACGACTTACCATGTTCTCCAAGGGTTTTATATAATAAGTGAAAGGAAATTCAGTCCAGCCTACTCTGGGCTGGCTCAGCCTTCGCTCCCCTTGAAGCGGCTGCTCCTTCACGCCACGAAACGGGAAAGGATAAATTTATTCGAGATCATCTTGTCGACGTCATAGCGGAAAAGGCGGTGGGTCGAGAGATCGGGTCTCAATACGACCGTAAATAATATCGATATACAGATCAAAAATACTGCTACCTCTTCCGATCCGAATAACTAATATCAGATCCAATATGATCTCCTGCTTCTGAGGAGTCATTGTAAAGGTACCACCTTAGGGGAGGCACGAAACTAAACCCTGAAGGGTAGCCGCACGGTGACCTACTATGCTATAATTAATACCAGCATAAATCCCAACAGTATTAACCTTGCGACGCAACGTGGTTTCCACAAGCATAGAGATTAATTTAATCCACTAAGAAGTATACCAAAATAATTAGAAATTAAAACCATTCCAAAACAGACATATGTAACTTGAGATAATTAAGCATCAGGGACTATTTGCCACCATCATGGGAAGGCAAAGTGAAAGAGATTAATAAATATTTTTTTAAGTATAAGAATGCGGTATCGATATACACCTACTCGATAAGCCGATATTTCTTCTAAATCAATACCGCGGCACTAGCTTCACAGATGATCAAAACACAATAATATTCTATCCACAGACTCAACATTAACCATCATACATCATAGACTTTCATGAGATAAATCTTAAGCTGTTCGAACAGCCCATCCCTTGGTCCACTCGCGTCGAATACCTGGGCGTCACCCTCGACTCCCGTATGACGTTCGCACCCCACATCAGTGCAGTGCGCAACCAAGCGCTCTTCATACTCGGCCGCATACGCAGTAGCAGTAAAATGTCACTTCGCCATAAGCTGACACTTTACAAGACCTGCATCCGACCCATCTTAACCTACGCTTGCGTAGTGTTCGCCCACATCCCCAAGTCTCGCCTTCACAGGCTCCAAGTGGTCAAAAACCGATGTTTGCGCCGCGCCACTGGCGCTCCCGCTTACATACGCAATGTCGACCTCTTAGAATAATAACACATAGAAACCCAATCGGCGCGCACAATTTAAAGCAACTAAAACTAAGCCATAAATGGCTCACTACGCCGGACAGCTCCGCAGTGTTCAAGGTCAATGTGCTTCGAATGTATCTCTCGTAAAATAATTAATAATGATGACTTGTGCAGTTAAATGGTATCACAAGACATCTGAAAAGATTATAAAGTGTAATAACATTATTAACACAGCAAAGATTTAAAAATTGTTTAGTATTTTATCCATATATGATAAATTATACGAAACTTTTCATTTCAATCGTTGTGTTGCCAGTTTGGAAACATAAATGTCCCAATTTAACCGACTAAACAGGTTATGACTAATATGAAAAATATTTAGGTATCTACTTATCTAGGCGACACTTATCCTGTTTATAATATAGGTTTAATTTGAAGTTAAAAAAAACAACGCATCGAAGATCGAGACGCAATGCGTATGATTTTTAAAGAATTTTCTAGAGAATCGATTGAGATTTTTAAATACAAGCCATATTGATCCAAAAATAGAAAAAAGGTTAGGGTGTAGCAAAGGGAGTGCAGCACTTAGAATTCACCGTATTTTGTAAGAAGCCCAGGACTTATTTTCGACTGTTTTTAGAAGGAACTAGCTTTTGCCCGCGACTTCGTCTGCGTGGACTTCAATTTTGAACAATTTTCTATTTTCCCTCGGGAACTACTTAAGGAATCGGGATAAAAGGTAGCCTATGTTCTTTTCCATGTCAAAGACTACATGCATGCCAAATTTCATCCAAATCCGTTCAGCCGTTTTTGCGTGGTTGAGTAACAAACATCCAAATATCCAAACATCCACACTTTCACATTTATAATATTAGTAGGACAGGATTTCAACTTTAATTATATTTCAAGAAAAGGATTAACAAAAACGCTTATAACTTGGAAACGGTGCATCGGAGCTAAAAATTACGAAATTTTTGACCCCCTCATACTCCTCAGATAATTAAGACACGAATAATGGACTTATCAAAAAATGGTCAAGTGTGAGTTTGCCTTTTTTTTCATACTACATTTTGATTTTTATATGGAGTTTAATCCAGCTACTACCTTGTGTAGCAACAGGGGGGCTCGAGGGGAGAAGTCCCCGCCATCACAAAAGAAAACAGGTGACGGGGTTGCGTAGTCATGTTCTGAATTATTCGACATACTTTTCTATGAGAACAAAAAAAAATTGTAAGTATTCTTTAAACTTTTTATGATATGAGTCGAAAAAGGCAATGTGGACATACCTAACAGCATTATCAAAGTGACATTTGTTAAGAAAACAAATACAATTAACGGATTAATGAAGATTATTATACGAGGTAGGTACGTACCTCTTTCGTTATTAGAAATAAGGAACTAACTATTTACATGACAATTATTTCATTTTAAAATAATGGCTTTAAAATGAAATAATTGTCAAATTCATTGTTAAATTCATTTTAAGATATGGCAGTGAAATTACTGCAGGGTACTGTGACTTTACATCTTGTGTCACAAGTTGGCAACTTACACTGTGGTTCTATTGGGGGTTGCAGTTTTGCTGCAAATCTCACAAGAGCCACATGTATTATAGCGCCAAGAGCCACATGGTGACTATTACCACTTACCATCAGGTGGGCAGTTTGCTTGTTTGCCAACTTTCTGAATTAAAAAAAATACGCTTTTTAGTACTTATACAGGGTGTCCCAGAAGCCGACGTCAAGCCGAAAGCAGGCGGTAGACTAACTCATATATGTTATCAGAAAAATATAAAAAAAATCTAAATCACCTATTTAAAAAAAATATAATTTACACCCTGTGACGGTTTTTTCACTCTTATTGCTACAAATCTTGACTTTTCTAAACATTTTCTTTTGTTTTGTAATCCTGAATAATGTTTCTGTATACTCTAATCTAAAATTTAAAGCCAGCTGCTCCAAATTAGAAGAATATGCCATTTTTATCTAAATGAAATATTCAAAATTAATTTTTCGCATAGCTTTAACAAACTGTACTGAAAAAAAATGTACTATGCGAGTTTGGCAAGTAACTGCAAAAGTTGGCGCATTCAATAAGGATTCCAATATGGTATGATACTTGGTAGATAATTTCTACGATTGCAGACAATATTTTTTTTTTCCAAAAACAGGCAGTTTTGAACAAATTTTTCTTAAGTACTTAAAATTTATTCTAATGTACCCATGGTTTGCTTTAAGGCTGTAACTTTAACATTCTAGTTTGAGTGAGACCGGGAGAGTCATTTTACGAAGTGTGAGAGCGACAGATAGTGACGCTAACGTGACAGAGACGGAGAGATTCGAAGTATGAGCGAGACAGATAGTGACGCTAACGTGACAGACGGCGAATCTCACATCCTCTTCGTAAAATGACTATTTTACGAAGTGGAAGTGAGACATATAGTGACGCCAATTATTCGCTAACGCACAAACAATACATATCAGTACGTTTCGCTCCTATGCTTACTGCGCATCTTTTTGTATTCGTTCGTGTTGATTTCGTGCTTACCACTTTCTGCTTCGTTTATTTTACTTAATTGCTTGTGATTTGGATTCGGACTGTTTAGTTTCTCTACCAACGACCTTTGCTTTGCTCCGGACTACTTATCGTTGATTGTGTAATTGTGTAGTGCCACCATGTCTGCGTACACGACACAAGAATACGCCAACATGCATTTAATTTATAGGGAATGTAGATGCAATGCCAACGCTGCAGCTAGACTTTATCGTGAGAGGTACCCAAATGCAGCTCGTTTTCCGGATCATCGAGTCTTTACAAATGTGCACCGATTACTCTTCTCAGATGGCCGACTACCGAACCAAGTACATAGTGAAAGAAGATTTCGTCCCCCTTACGAGGACGTTGTACTAGACATTGTCGAAGAAGATCGGAGTATTTCTGTACGTGGAATAGAGAGAAGCACAGGAGTACCCAAAAGTACAGCCCATCGGATTTTGCAAAGAAATCAGCTACACCCGTACCACGTACAGCGAGTACAAACTCTACTACCCCGGGACCATCGACCCCTTGTTGCTTTTTGTCAAACAATGCTACAAATACACAGAGAAGATCCGCGATTCTTCGAAAAAATTTTGTGGTCAGATGAGTCGTCATTTAAAAAAGATGGTTACATGAACCTACACAACTTACACGAGTGGCATATCGAAAATCCTCATTTGATGAGGCAAGATAGATCACAATATCGATTTAAAGTGAATATATGGACCGGAATTTTAAATGGACAAATAATAGGTCCTTTTGAGCTGCCAGACGCCTTGACTGGTGAAGTTTATTTACATTTTTTACAAAATGATTTACTAAATCTACTGGAAGATGTGCCACTTAACATTCTGAGAGATATGTGGTTTCAACAAGATGGTTGCCCAGCTCACTATGCCAGCTCAGTAAGAGAATATCTCGATGAGGAATACCCAGGCAGATGGATAGGACGATCTAGTACTATCTCGTGGCCAGCCCGTTCCCCAGATTTAAATCCATTAGATTTCTTTTACTGGGGAGTGGTGAAAGAAAAAGTTTACGCAAAGCCAATCGAAACTGTAACTGACCTACGGCAAAGAATAATAGAAGCAAATGATTTTGTTAATAATGGAAGATTCGCCCGCTTGATAGCCCGATCTTTTTTAAGAAGATGTCGAGCCTGCATTAGAGCTGAAGGAAGACAGTTTGAACACCTGTTGTAAATCTTGACATTTAAATAAATTATGTTAAACAATTTTTGTGTATTTAATTTATTTCACTATCTGTCTATAACTGTAAAGAACTATCGGAAATACGTAAATTGTCATTAAGTAATATATTTGAATGTTGTGCAGTGTTGCTTATTGACTATAATATTGTAATAATTTGTATCTATAGAATTCCGGATTCAAAGTATTTACATGTATTTTTTAATAAATTAGATAGTATTTTGACATCAGTATGCAGAATAAAATGTAACAAAATATTAGTAGCCGGAGATTATAATATTGATATTTTAAAAAGCAATAATGTCTCTCTAAACTTTGAATGCCTTCTATTAAACTATAATCTAAAATTAGCTCTTAAGAAACCGACAAGACTACAAAGTAATACTTGCATAGATAATTTTGCACATAACTTCAATAAGAAATGTAAAACTGAAGTGTTAGAATTTGGACTATCAGACCATACAGCGCAACTCATAAAGCTCCCAGTAAAAAAGATACCAAACATAAAATCTTGGAGAAAATCTATACGTGACTATAGCTATGAAAACATAAAAAAATTTCAATTATGCTTAAAAACTTTAACATTTTCCGAAATGTATGAGTCAAATGATGCAAATACTGCATATCAGCTATTTATTGAGGAATTTAAACTTTTTTATGATTTGTGCTTTCCAATGAAATATATCACAATCACAACTAAAAACAAGCCAAAATGGATCACGAAAGGTTTAAAAATATGTAGTAAAAAGAAGAGAAACTTGTTATGGTTATACAGGAAAAAACCAACAGAAAGTAATAAAAGAAACTACAAAAGCTATACTAAATTATTTAAAAGAATTATAAACTTAACAAAACGATCACAAAATAATCATAAAATTTACACATCTAACAATAAATCTAAAACTACATGGCAAATTATAAACAGATTAAAATAAAACATACCAAAAGACTATATCACAAAAATCAAAGTAAATGATAATCATATCTTAGAACCTTTACAGATAGCAAATGCCTTTAATAACCATTTTGTAGACAAAATACAACCAATAGTGAACAGTGGTATAAATGTTACCTCTCACATTAACCCAACACAACATTCTATGTTCATGGCACCATGCCTACCTCAGAATATTCACGAAATAATAAAACAACTAAAAAATACAAACAGTGTAGGCTACGATGGTATTGCAACCAAAATAGTGAAATCAGTCAATGAATTAATATGCCATCATTTATGCCACATTGTAAACCTGACTATACAATCAGGCACATTCCCCGAAGATCTTAAAACAACAATCATCAAACCTATATTTAAAAAAGAAAACAAAGAACTGATGGAGTTCTACCGACCTATTGCCATGATATCAATATTTTCAAAAATATTTGAAAAGTTCTACGTTAATGAAATCAATTCATTCTTGGATAAAAACAATATCATATGTAATGAACAAAAAGGATTTCGTAGAAACAAATCAATAAATATGGCTATCTATGATTTTATTAATAATATAATGGACCAAGTTGATAAAAACACACCAATATGTTCTATATTTTGTGACATGACTCAGGCTTTTGACTACTTAGACCATAAAATTTTAATTAGAAAACTTTTCGCATATGGAATAAGAGGCGATATTCTGAAACTAATTGAATCGTATTTGAGTAATCGACGACAAAGAACTGAAATATCTAGAGTAAATAGCCAAACAAAAACCCTAGTTGCCTACACATCATGTGAACGTGATGTAAAGTATGGTGTACCACAGGGAAGTGTTATGGCGCCATTATTGTTTATCCTTTATATAAATGACTTCCCAAGTGCAACCAAACACCCCATGACTCTGTTTGCTGATGATAGCACAGTTTCCATAAAATCAAATAATACACTGACACTGACACACTGACACAAATAATTGACTGGTTAAATAATAATAACTTAAAAATAAACTTGACTAAAACGAATATAATGCACTTTAAACAAAGAGGCTCACCCGTAGCAAACGTTAACCTAACATATAACGGTGTTAATATCAATAAAGTGGAAACAGCCAAATTCCTAGGCCTAACAATTGACCAAAAATTAGATTGGAAAAACCATATAACAGATTTAAGCAAAAAAGTTAGTAGTTTAGCCTATGTCATGTTTAAACTTTCGTCATCTGTTAACCTTGATGCATTACTTACAGCATATCACGGAATGGTTGAGTCAGTACTGAGATACGGTATTATATTTTGGGGAAATTCTACAAATAAGGAAATTGTATTCAAAATGCAGAAAAGATGTATACGAGCTATGTTTGGTCTGCAAACAACAGATTCATGCAAACCATTTTTCAAAGAATACAAAATTCTGACACTTCCGTCAATATATATAATTGAGGTAGCACTATTTGTTAAAAGAAATTTACATCTTTTTTCACTCCTGTCACATACAGGAAATCGTAGACGACGGCATGGTGACAAAATAATTATACCACTTGTAAAAAAAACTTTATTGCTTAAAAGTATAAGGTGCATGGCCCCAAAAATCTATAATAAAGTTCCTAACGAGTTTAAATCTTTGAACATTAATATATTTCGTGCCAAACTCAAAAAAATGTTGCATGAGAAATGTTACTATAGTGTACAAGATTTTCTAAATGACAAGCTTTAACCTAAATCATTAGTTTTGTATCTCAAAAAAAAAACTATTTGTATTATGTGACTTTGAAATAAAAATGACATTAGTAAATAATAATATAATTCGACATTTTACTATGTGACACTATTTAAATTTTAAGGTATTAATCATTGACATATGTAACCATTAATTATTAGATCAGATTATCATGATTAAATTTTTAGATCAGAGCCAACTTAATTACTGGCAGTTTGTGTGAAAACTAATCTAAATAAATATAAGTAAAATAGTAAACAAGTAGTAACATAATAGACCTTATTGTATTTGTAGTTTTTTTTTGTATTATTATAAATTTGCATACTGACAATAGTAAACATGATGGACATCAATAATATTGTAACAACAACGTTTGTACTTAAATCTTCAATGTATGGTACCTATGTTTTTTTTATACATGTTTTTGGCAAATAAATATCTGAATCTGAATCTGAATCTGAATCTGTCTCTCTCACACTTCGTAAAATGACTCTCCAGGTCTCACTCAAACTAGAATGTTAAAGTTACGGCCTTAAAGCAAACCATGGGTACATTAGAATAAATTTTAAGTACGTAAGAAAAATTTGTTCAAAACTGTCTGTTTTTGGAAAAAAAAATATTGTCTGCAATCGTAGAAATTATCTACCAAGTATCATACCATTTTGGAATCCTTATTGAATGCGCCAACTTTTGCAGTTACTTGCCAAACTCGCATAGTAAATTTTTTTTCAGTACAGCTTGTTAAAGCTATGCGAAAAATTAATTTTGAATATTTCATTTAGATAAAAATGGCATATTCTTCTAATTTGGAGCAGCTGGCTTTAAATTTTAGATTAGAGTATACAGAAACATTATTCAGGATTACAAAACAAAAGAAAATGTTTAGAAAAGTCAAGAATTGTAGCAAAAACAGTGAAAAAACCGTCACAGGGTGTAAATTTTATCCATTTTTTTTAATGCTAGATTTTTTTTTAAATAGGTGACTTAGATTTTTTTTAATATTTTTCTGATAACATATATGAGTTAGTCTATCACCTGCTTTCGGCTTGACGTCGGCTTCTGGGACACCCTGTATAAACAGAGATTTGGCAACTTTCATTTCATTTCTGTCTTTACATAAAGATAGAAATGAAACGTATTAGGTGCGACAATTGCGACATTCAACAACATGAGCACAAAATGACTTCCCTCATTTTGGGAAAACAACTCCTCGGTGGCGCGCACTGGCAGCCCCGTCATATCGTAGTGTGCGTGTGTCGCGCGTAAACAACTTCACACAGCGATGTCATTTTTGCTTCACTTTAATCATCGCGCTCAGTACCGGACTATCCTTCTATGCGTTATTATTCTAAGGTCGACCTTCATTACGACGTCGACCTCCCATCGGTTGAGGATGTTTCACATTCACGATCTATCCCAACGCTACTTCGTTAGCGCCACTGTCCACCCTAACTCCCTTGTTAGACAGGCGGCCGACTACACCCCCTTACGTAGTGTAGCGGCCAAAAATCGTCGACCGAGGAACATCCTCCTCGATCCCCACGACCCGATCACACGAGCGAACGATCTTCTCCCTCCGCCTTCCAACTCACTATCAAACACTGCATACTCACGCACTAGTCCCACACACCGCACTCGCAGAACAAGAGTACAAAGGCCCGGTCTACACATTTTGCGATATTCTCCCCACCCTCCACTACACAGCGAACTCGAGCGTCCGAGCCTTAGAGGTGCGCTCGCGTTGCAGCCGCTCCCCGCACCGGCTATAACCGACTGGTGACTCTACTCAGAGAGCGGGACACCCCCGTGGTGATGCCTCTCTGAACTAGAAATCCACTAGGTTAGGGAAGCCAAACGAGGCTTGAGGACCCACCAAAGTTCTCTTTTAAATAATCAAGGTGAAGCTGTAACAGCCATCTGCGGCTAACAGCATAACTCCTTCAAAAAAATATAGCGGGCTAAGCAACGCACCAAGCAATGCCGAGCGGCCGTAGGTATAAACTTTTAGAGGGGCCGAGTCGACATACTGTATATACCTACTATTAAACGCCGCCTAATGGACGCTTGTGAGTCTTGTGACCTTAGTTATTTGCGCGTTGCTAAGGTCTACTGTCTACGGAGGCGTCGCTTACTATACCCACACGTAATCATTATACGATTGGTAACTTATATACAAAGCTATAGAATTCTGTCAACAGAGTACGGCAGGCGTCATGAAGCCTGCAGGCAACAACGTAGTTGTGACGTTGCTACTTCGCCGACAGAGTGTCATAGTTTTGTATGGAAGGAAACTGCAAACAAGTTTGCCAAGCGTATGACGAATACGCGCGTCTATGAAGTTGCGCCTCCATGGACATTAGGTAGGTAGGATGTTATTAAATACCTTCAACATCCTGTACTGTGCCCAATTTATTTTGTCACGTAAAGACGTCTGATGTATGTAGTAGTGAACAGATCAGGTTAGAGATGCTTCGGGGAGGTTTATGTTCAGTTGTGACCTGCTCGAGATCACAGTACATTTAATTTCGTAATTCATCTACCAATGTGATCGGACGTGTAAATAATTAATTATAAAATAATCATCTGCAAAATTGCGACCTAGTTCTACATAACGCGGAAGAGATCTGCGCGTGTCAGGCTCGTACGTCATACTCGTGTTTTGTGTGACTCATTTGAATTAATTCGTGGTGATGCAAGTGTATATCAATGCACTTGTAACATATGGATAGCAGCCCTTTTAATCGAAGCGGGTTGACTCGCCGCAGCCCGCCCCCCACGCCCTCGAGACCACCACCCCAGCCCGACATGGAAGACGATGAGCACCCAGAAGTAGTACCAACAGCGGAGATTCAAAACTGGATGATCAGCATCGAGCAGTGTCTGAATGAGGTATGTGCCATCTCATGCGAAGGCAAATTAAATTCTGACCAAAAAATCAGAATTAACAATCTTTGCCGTAAAGTTAGTCACGGGGCATCTCAATTAGCCGTACAATACCAATCCCTTAAGCAGAAATCTATTTTAACACACAATTCTCTCCAAGCCCTAAAAGAGAAGCACAACCTCCAAGAAATGAAACTGAGTATCGATGAGTCCTCAAAGCCAACTAAAGAGTCGACTTCATTCGCCGATATGGTCAAAAAAAGCCCAAATAATTTTATCCGCCCATTTAATCTTAGTTCTGTTGCAATTTTTCCCACCGATAAAATGAAGTCCAGTGAAGACACTAAATCTCTTGTCCAAAAAATCATCCGTCCGGAACAATTGAAACTGCACGTGAGAGGGTTGCGCAAAACCAGGAATGGTGGTGTCATAATCAGTACCGAGACCAAAGACGATATTGAGAAGCTAAAGCAGTCTGAACAGCTGATATCATCTGGCCTTACTTTAGATGAACCTCAAAAAAGGAAGCCCAGAATTATTATCCTTGGAGTGCCCTCATCTATGCAAGAGTCTGTAGTCTTTAATTCTATTTTTCACCAAAATCTAGCCGACAAGCATCAAGGCATCACTCTAGAAAACTTTTTGACCTCAATTAGAATGAGTCACAAATCGGGGAAAAAAGAGTCCGACACCTGCAACTATATAATAGAAGTCCCTGCTCATATACGTAAGGTTTTATTAGCTAACGACAGACTTTTTATAAATTGGTCTTCATGCCCAATCAGAGATTTCACCCTGGTAACAAGGTGTTTCAAGTGTCAACAATACGGACACGCGGCGAAGACGTGCCGGGAAGAAGTGAACACTTGTGGTCATTGTGGTGAGATAGGTCATGCCATGAAGGACTGCACTAAAAAATCAGCACCTCCACGATGTGCTACATGCTGCCGTTTTAAGAAGCCGTGTGACCACAAAACTGGTGACAGTGAATGTTCTGCTAAGAAAATGGCAGAAAAGCGGTACATTAATTCAATAGACTATGAAGGCGCCTAAGAGCGCCACCCCTTAGTGTTATTTAGAACTTTTCAATTTTATGTCTGTTAGTATTATTTCTGATTTAGACAATTTTTCTGTATCGGAATCGAAGAGTTGTGACGTTGAAATGTGCAAACAATATCTTTCTTCTTATGATTACCCAATAAGTATACTAACACAAAACATACGCAGTATTTTTAAGAATTATAATAATTTTAGTACATTTCAGCAAATATTGAATGTTGATTGTGATGTGATTGTTCTTACCGAATGTTGGTTACGTGATAATCGTTCATTGCTATGAATTGAATTTGATATGAATGATATATTGATTGCAAGTTTGAAGCGAAAAACTTATAGTAAATTTTTGTTTAGAAAAGCTGATTTTGACGCCATGAACATGGAAATTGCGAACTGTGACTGGTCATTCTTGCTTGACAAAGTTGACATTGATACGGCTATAAGTAATTTCTATAAATTTGTAAATAATTTGATTTTAAAATATGTCCCTCAGACACAGGTATCTGGTACTCACCAATATCCGGTGTGGTATAATCGTGCCCTGATTCATGTCACTAAAGAAAAGGCTAAATATCATGCACTCTGGAAGCGTTTTAATAATCCGATGGATTACAATTCTTTCTCGGTTTTAAGGGCTCGTCAGAAGAAGTTGCAGACTGAATGTTATAATAACTACATCCTTTGGTCACAAAATATAATTAAAACATCAAGTAAGCATTTTTGGAGGTTTGTCAAGTCGAAAAGGAAGTGTAACTCATGTTATCCGGGCCATATGGAGTATGACGGTCGTAGTATCACTGGCGGATCGGATATTTGCGCCGCCTTTAACGATTTCTTCTCTAAAAATTTTAGTTTACCTCTCGACGAATATGATGAAACCCTTACAAAGCCGCGTAACATTGAGACTGATAGTCTAGGTACTCTCACCATTAACCACCAGTACTGCGAAAAGTTACTTAAAAGCCTAGATGTCACCAAAGGCCCGGGAAATGATACTTTGCCGCCCATATTTTTTGTCAAATGTGCCGGAAGTCTATCGTTTCCAGTTTCTTATCTTTATAATCGCTGTTTCCAGGAAGGTTACTTTCCAAAAGCATGGAAAACAGCACTTATAACACCCATACACAAAAAAGGGCCTAAGACGTTAATACATAACTATCGCCCTATATCTAAATTAAACATTCTAGGCAAAATTGCAGAGAGAATTGTATACGATCACATTTACCCCTTTGTACGTAGGCTGGTACCTGACGAACAACACGGCTTCATGAAAAATCGTTCTACCAATACTAATCTTGCAGTTTTTACAAGTCAAGTACTCAATGACATGGAAGGTGGGGGGCAGGTTGACGTGATCTACACGGACTGCGAAAAAGCTTTCGACCGTGTGGATCATGTTATCCTTCTACGAAAACTCCAAGAGGTGGGGATATGTGGCAATCTATTGAGATGGGTGGAGTCATACCTTCGTAACCGAAGTCAGGCTGTGCAAGTGGGTGGATATCGATCTAATTACATTGCTATTCCATCCGGTGTCCCGCAGGGCTCGATCCTGGGTCCTCTACTGTATTCAGTTTATCTTTATGACATAGGGCATGCATTACGCTATTCAAATTTTTTAATGTATGCAGATGACACCAAAATATACAAGAGGATTGGAAACCAGTCCGATAGTGTTAAATTACAGGAGGATTTGAATAGCCTGTGTAGTTACTTTACTAGAAATCGTATAAAAATTAACGGAGAGAAATGTTTGCATATTACATTTACTCGCAAAAGGCAACCACTATCGACTACCTATCTTATTGCTGGCATGTCAATTATAAGATCCAATTCAGTTCGGGATCTGGGTGTGCTCCTTGATGCAAAACTAAACTTTAACGACCATATCAAAAATATTGTTACAAAGGCTTATAAGCAACTAGGCTTTGTACTAAGGACTGCGGCTCCGTTTTCGGACATTATGTGCGTAAAGTTGCTGTATTGCTCTTTTGTCCGTGGTATATTGGAGTATTGTGGTTGTGTCTGGAACTCTCAATATGATGTCTACAAGCACGCAATCGAATCCATTCAAGAGAAATTCATCAAACACTTGAACTATAGACAGCGGTTGACTGACCTGCAGTATCCAGAAGCATGTGCGCGTCACCATCTGTTAACATTGGAGAGTCGACGTTGTTTGCTTGACATGCTGTTTCTACACAACATCTGTAATGGTTGTATTGATTGTTCCGAACTCACACAACTTACGGTCAATCTTAGGACCCCTTCCACAAGAACAAGACATACAACATTATTCCATGTTCAGTTCGCCAAAACTAACTATACACAGAACTCCGTCATTAATAGGTTACAGAATACTTATAACAGAGATTTCTCAAAAGTTTCAGATTTATTTCATGACAGTAAGGCAAAATTTAGGCATGAGATTGTAAACTCACTCTCACAATAATTAAGATACGAACAGATTTTCTACATAAACTCACACGTTTCTTCTTTTTTTTTCTCACACAAACAAGCGTACACTCACTCATGCACAAACACTTAACTTTAATTTTGACATGCATACAAATATTATCTACTGACATTTTGTTTGACATTTAATTATTTTTTATTTTATTTTAATTTTAATTGTATTTTAATGTTGATTTATTTTGAATTTAATTTAATTTTGTTATAGTTATGATTATGATTATTATATAGTTATTATTTATTTTAAAACTTTTCATATTCATACAATTATTTTATTATTTAATTTTTCGGATAAGTTTCAATTTATAAAATGTAAATCCTTAATTGGCTGTAGGTTTTAAGTTTAATTTGTTATTTACTTCCTCCAAGAGCTGTGGATTTTGTGACAACCAAATAAATAAATAAATAAATAAATAAATTGCCGCTCATGCCGGGCTACCGCATGCATCACAGTAGTGTTAATTATAACCAAAATGATGGAGTAGTTGTTTATACTAGAAATAATTTGATCGTATCGGTTGATGAACCTGATATGTCAAATTGTAATCGACTATTACTCAAAATTGGATCCGATATCGCAATATTAGCAATATACAGACCCCCGTCGTTTACCAATATAAGTAGTTTTGTTGAATCGCTGAATAATACATTGCAGCAACTCTCAAGTTATAAGTCCATAATTCTGATAGGTGACATAAACATTAACATTCTCCCGACTAATAATGACCCCGCTGCACATGAATACCTAAACCTATGCTCCTTTCATGGTTTGCTTCCCGCCCATGTGCTTCCTACACATCAAAGTGGCTCCTGCTTGGACCACATCATGCTAAAAACTAATTTTCAGTCAATTACACTGGTCACTAATTCGACAATAACAGATCATAAGGCAATTTTATTAACTCTTAATTGTAAGTTAGCGAAACTAACACGCATGCACTTATGCAAGTCTAAAATTAATTATAATAAACTGGAGAATGACTTACGCTGCATAAATCTTGACCCAGTGTATAGTTCTGATGACGCGGATTTCTGCATGTCGTATTTTATAAACAATATACAGCAATCAATATTAAATAATACGGTGCAAATACGATCATGTAATAAAAATTATAACATCAAACCTTGGATCACTCCGGGACTAATTCGTTGTATTAAAAACAGGGATAAACTTCATATGAAGGCCAAATCCAATCCATGGAATATAAGTCTTCAAGTTTCATACAAAAGATATAGAAATTTTTGTAACGACCTCTTGAAAAAAGTTAAGTCGAATTACGATAAGTCTGAATTAGAGAAGGCGGGTACGGATAGTAAAAAAGTTTGGAAGTATGTCAAGAACGTAACGTTTCTATTGCAGCAGCGTGAGTCATCTTCTGCATTATTACCCAAACATATATCTCAGCAGACCTCGGTCAACAGCGCTAACGATTATTTTGTTAACATTGGAAAAATTTTGGCCGAAAAAGTTCATAATCACACATTTACATCACCGTTTTTCAACCAGATCTCTACTAGAAATTCGCTTAAATCTTTTGTGCTGTTGAATCCCGATGAGGCCGATGTTGAACAGATTATTATGGGTTTAAACGACAATTCTGCTGTTGGCTGGGATCGCATATCTAATAAAATTCTAAAACAATTTAAATATATCTTGATTACCCCTGTTACATATATTTTAAAAAAATGTTTGGCAGACGGAATATTCCCAAAGTGTCTGAAAAAAGCAATTGTTATTCCGGTATATAAATCGGGTACCAGAGAGCAAATATCAAATTACAGGCCCATTTCGATACTTCCATCAATATCGAAAATATTAGAAAAAATTATTAATAATAGTCTTGTCCAATACCTAGAGAAAAATTCCATGCTTTCCAAAAATCAGTTTGGATTTAGATCGAAACTTTCTACAGCGGACGCTGTGCATCAGCTTACTGATTATATAGTACAGGAACTTGATGGAGGAAACCGGACGTTGGGAATATTTCTCGACCTAGCCAAAGCTTTTGATACTGTTTCTGTTCCCATCTTATTACAGAAGATTGAGTCATTAGGTATAAGAGGCACTCAACTAAAATTATTTAAAAGTTATCTGGAAGACCGCACGCAATGTGTAAAAATCGATAGTGTCGTCAGCTCTGAGATGAACAATACCTTTTTTGGTGTTCCCCAAGGAAGTATATTAGGCCCGACTTTATTTTTGATTTACATTAATGATCTCTGTAATCTGAATATTAATTGCGGAAAAATCATTTCATATGCTGACGACACTGTTCTAATTTTCTCTGCGAACACAGATGAGAATGTTTATAAATGTGCGCAGCAAGGTTTTAATATTGTAAACAATTGGCTTCAGAATCATTTACTAACGTTGAATGCTGATAAAACTAAATATATACATTTTTCTTTTCGTAAATCTAAGACTGCACTAACTCATCAAAATCTTTATGCTCACTACTGTAAGGATCATAATATGTGTAAATGTCCAAATATTAGAATCACTGACAAATTAAAATACCTGGGTGTTATAATAGATGAACACCTCACATTTAAATATCATATTGATGCTTTATGTAATAGAATCCGCAAATTAATATTTGTTTTTAAAAAACTTCGTGACATCGCAGATTTTAAGCTAGTGAGACAAGTTTACCTTTCATTATGTCAATCTATTATTACTTATTGCATTACGTCATGGGGTGGCACTGCTAAAACGCTTTTAATAACGGTTGAGAGGGCACAAAGAGCAGTACTAAAGGTATCTACATTTCGCACCTTTATTTACCCTACGCACCTCTTATATAAGAACTGTGAAGTATTAACTGTAAGACAATTATTTATTATCAGCACTATTCTCAAACAGTACTCTTCACTTACTTTTAGCACTGAAATTACTAACAAAAGACGTAAAGATATTGTTTGCTGCCAAAATATAGGAACTAAACATACTTTTCTGCACAGATTTTACGTGTTTTTGGGCCCATTTCTATATAACAGAGTAAACGCTAAACTGAGTATATATAGTTGTACCTATTATAAAACTAAGAGACTTCTCCAAGAAGCTCTCCAAAATATGTCGTATGAAGATACAGAAAAATTATTAGTAGTAGATAAATAATTTGCATTGTTTGATTTCTGGTGTGTGTTGTGTGTGTCCATAATAATAATACTTTTGTAGCTATTGTTAATGTTATTGATTCTGCATTTGATTTTCCGTTTTTTTTTATAGTAGGTGTTTGTTTGCCTGAAACAGGTTAATCCTAGTTCAGGCTCACGATTATACGTTTCCTATATTTAATCTTGTCTTGACTGTAATGTTGTAAAAAATGTTACCTATATGTTACTAAAATAAAAATTTATTATTATTATTATATTATTAATTTTTTTTTGTGTTCTGTGGTAGAGATGATTGTATTGGACGAAACCGTTTAATCAACTCAGAAAATCTATGGGCTAGGGTCCATGATGGATTCTGAACGATATTGGCCACGACATTGATTTCACTCAGGTATTAGAATGATACACATCTGATGTTGGTCGTAAATTTAACAAACCATTGCGATGCAAATGAAGCCATGGCTATAGTTGGGTGAATAAGATTTATCTTCTGCCTCAATGTACACTGACGAGCAATAAGTTTCCACACCCAAAAGTTCTTTCATAACGCCTAATGTATACAAGTTACATTTTCTAACACTAAATAGCACCTAAAAGAATACTGCATTTCAAATAAATAAGAACTGGAAGCTTGTAAAGAGTTGACTAAAAAACTTAAAAAACTAAAATATTACTTATTGCAATTTAATGATATAGGTATGTATGTATATATGCAGATAACTTTCTGAATTATGAATTGGAAGTTGTGAATTGTATTTTTTTTACATGATAAGAAAGTAACGTGTATTGTTTGATTAGGAGTTTTTAGTTTTGAAAGTTACCGCTGTAGAAGAGACCAAATTGTTTGAGTATTTCAATATATCCTACAATATTTATCGTACAATATGCTTATTATCCCACAATATAATAAGTCCATACATGTTTTTCAGTATTTATTTTAATTAATATATGTACTTGCTGTATCCGTAAGAATATTATTGATACGCTGGGATAATTTGGATTCGGAATGGGTAGATCGATGGTGTGTACTATCACATCCATTCAGCTACCCCAGAAACCTTCACATATTGAAGGATTTTGTGTACGTACCGGGATAATATGGACCTGGAATGGGTGGATAGATAGTGTGTGCTGTCTCATCCATTAATCCATTCCCAGAAACCTTCACATATTGTAGGTACTGATTCTCTCTGACCAGTTGCAGTAACATCACATTGCAAGTGACTTCTATTTTAGCTCTTCAGTGTATGTGTAAGGCCATTGCTCCGAGGACAATTGTTTGTTCCAGAGAATGATGAATGTTGTTATTCAGAAGACGTGGTCGCCTTTAACTTGGTATTTAAAGCCCTCAGTAGCAAACGCTGGAAATTCAATTGTTTCAAATAAAACTGGAGCGCGTATTCAAATAACGTTTTCAAGCGAAAAATAAATATACATCAGCCGATATAAATGTCTGATTGACATTGAATAAACTATTTTTCTTAAACATGCAACGATATATGACCATATCTTACACAATCTTCTTTGGGATAAATCGTAATTGCAGTACTGGGCCAGGCAGCGGCTAGCACCGTGCACGCTGCCATAAGGCCCTGGGAATTGCCCATTTGTTCTCGGGCAATCCCCCTTTGGCGAAAGTCGAAGTTTTCCGTTTCATGCATACTAGGTAGTTTCCATGATTAAAATATTATGTTTTAAAAATATAACTTAAGTAGATAGATAGATAGAACTTTATTTGGACTACAGACACACACACATAACAAATATATACAAAAAGGTGTAAAGAAAAATGAAGAAAAAAACTACTATTATACAAACTCAATCATGACAAAAATGTAGAACATGACAAAGAAAAACAAAAAGTAGTAAAGTGTGCTGCAGCAACACAAAAAGGCTATAGCTCAGCGCCTCAGCGCCAATAGTTGTTCATTAAGCAATGAGCAAATCGCTGATTTTCAGCTACAACCCAAGGGAGCCAAGGGTACGACACTCAGTTGACGTGCTGTTATTTAGTAATTGCAACTACCTAATCTACCTATATACATACGTGCTATTTAAAAGAGAGTATATTACATATAAATACCATGTCATCTTATACTTTATGGAAATTGGTGATTCATTGAAACAATAATTACAGAAAAAATGTAAATAATAAATAAAAGAATAGGAATAATAATATGATTTTACAAAAAAAAAGGTTAGCAGCATTCGAAACCTAAGCAAGATGTAAAGAAGTTCCTTTTTTTTGACAGTCAAGGAGTACATTTTTTATCCTGTTCTTAAATGTTTGCTTAGATTTTTAGGCTCGTATGGGCGGAGGGATATTATTCCAACACTTTGTTGCGTGGTAGCGAAAGCTGCCGGTGAATGCTGTTGTCCGATGCGGGTGTACACTAAGGGGAAGTCTTACTAGTCTGGGTTCAAAACAATCAGTTATGTTGTGGTGGAGAAACTTTAGT
Source organism: Schoenobius gigantellus (assembly GCA_963935595.1). NCBI lineage: Eukaryota > Metazoa > Arthropoda > Insecta > Lepidoptera > Crambidae > Schoenobius > Schoenobius gigantellus. Next base: position 25,985,359 of record OZ012547.1, on the reverse strand, counting down.
TTATAAAAAGGTGACCCGGTGTTTCGCACTTAATTATATCAAATATTAATGACGCCAGATGTAGCTGTCTGCGGGATTCCATGTTGAGGATACATGCGTTATTTAAAAATGGCGTGATATGGCTTCTTGGAGGTATATTAAAAATAAATCTACTCTGGCATTTTGCACGCGTTGAACTAAGCGGCTAGTTTTATAAAGAAGACGGGGCCCATAGACAAAGTCTCTATAATTAAGCCTGGATAGTACAAGAGATTCGCACAGCCTGATCATCACCTTCTCCGACAGTAAATTTCTTATTTTTTAGAAAACTTTTAATCTATAAAACGACGACTGACGACACGGTTAGCGCAGAGGTCGAGTGATCGCTTACTGCGCAACGGGTCGCGGGTTCGATTCCCGTACGGGACAAATCTTTTGTATGGCCTACAGAAATTTGTTCCGGTCTGGGTGTATGTGCATGTGATATTCTATGTTTGTAACTGCACCCACGGCACAGGAGAAAATCCTAGTGTGGGACGACGTTTTTTTTTAAAAAAAAGCAGCTTCTTACCAAGCTCTCAATATAGTTTTCGAAACGCAGCTGACTGTCCAAAAGTATGCCCAGATTTTTGACTTGGTCAACTCGTTCGACTGGTTCACGATTTATCTTTACAAGTGGATTTTTATTATTGATTTTATCAATCTGAGATTTTCAGCCAAGAACCATGAATTTAGATTAGGATTAAGAACTAATGAGTTCCTTGTTGACCATTCAGAAATAGCATCTTTAATGTTTTTAGGTACTTCAGAAATATAAATCTGAACATTGTCAGCATACATATGCAGTTTACAATGTTTTACTTCTTTTACAATATCAGCACTGTATATAATAAATAAAAGGGGTCCCAAGATGGAGCCCTGAGGGACACCACACCTTACCAAGTTAGGACTAGATATTAAACAGCTACCATCACGCTTTCTGATTTTTACCTTTGATTTGTACCTGTCACTTAAGTAGCTTTTAAACCACTGTACAGACAAAGGATCAAGGCCATAATACGTCAATTTAGAAAGCATGAGAGATACATAGATGGAATCAAATGCCCGGGAGAAATCTAAGAGTGCAAGAATAGTACGGCCAGCGTCTAGGTCTGCAATTATATTATCAGTGACATCCACTAATGCAGTAACGGTTCCACGACCCCTACGAAAACCAGACTGATGGGAAGGAGGGATATTAATCCTCTACGTATTTTATAAGCTGACAATATATGGCTTTTTATAAAATTTTAGACAAAAATGGTAATATGCTGATCGGTCTTAAATCTTTAAGTGCACGAGGAGTTTCCACTTTAAATAAGGGGATAACAACGGCGACCTTCCAACAGTTGGGAACTGTGCCTGAAGCAATTGATTTATTAACAATTGTAGTGATAATAGGAAGCGTGTTGGGAAGCGTAAGCAAAACCATGTCTCTGCTAATGTTGTCACATCCCATTGAGTTTGTATTGTTAGACATTATATACTTGGAGATATTCGCTTCGGTGACAGGTTTTAATGTCTAAGGTTTGGCTCCGAAAGAAGTGGCCTCAAACTTTGTTTTCTCCGAGCTAGAAGTATTTGGGTCATTATCTGAGAGATTCAGAAAGTGGTCATTAATTTGATCAGGGTCATTTTTTTGTTTTAAGTTCCTCCAAAATTTAACACACCAAGTATCTCTTTAGGTTATTTTTATCAAAAATGCAATAATTAATTCCACATTAAATAAAAACAAGAATATCAGTCCAGTTAAATAAAATTATTATTCTGAAAAAAATATTTGTTTAAAATTTACAAATAAAAAATTTATGTTGTGTAAACTGTATGGTACAGTCGGCCTCAAAAGTAGATAAACATTTTAGTAACATGTCATACCAACTGTCAACAATGATATATAGGTGTAACCATACTATATAAAAGGAATAATTGGTGTGACATGGTACAAAATCTGCTTATCTACTTTGAAGCCGGCTGTACATTCTTGAATAGTTTCGATTCACGATTCAAATACATACTTAATTGAACAAATATTTTCTCATAATTATAAATAATTATACTTAACGGACTGATATTCTTGTGACTATTTAATGTGGAATTATTGACCTTAAGAGATGTTATATTTTTATAACATAATTTTTTTCATCATGGAAACTAGTATGCATGAAATGGAAAACTATGACAAATGAAAACTAAATTATAAAAAATGTGATAAATTGTAAATACTGATGCTAGAAACATTTTTTCAAATGTTTCAATTTTAAGAACAATAATAGTGGACATTATTTTAAACCGACTTCAAAAAAGGAGGAGGTTCTCAATTCGATGCGTATGTTTTTTTTGCCAATAATTGTTTTTTTTTTAAGTAAACATACACGCTTCTTTAAGGGTTCACAGGGTTTTTGTTACACATTGTATAATGAATCATTTCTGTGCGGAGATCTGTGTTTAAATTCCAATTTTAAAAAGACAGACTGTTTCCACTTCCTGCGAATGCTAGATTCGTTTATTCGAGAGATGATTTGACATAATTTGCAGCTCAAATATTGAGCAGGCGGAATGTTGACGGATATTGGAAAACAGTTTGAAAAATTATTCATGATCAAGAGATAACGATGCCTAAAAGTTAACTATTATTATTTATTTCTCCAACGCTTAGTCTTAAATTAAAACATTCACGTTGCAAAATCACGTACGGTTGCAAAACTAAGTCTTGTATGATATGTGAAATTATAAACATCCTAAATAATATTAAAAAACTTAGCTTAAATTTTTAAGTTACAATTAAAGACGTACCTAAAAAAAGGCATTATTATAAAGTGTCTGAATTATGACAGATGACAAAACTGTTTGAGGAGATTGACAAAAAATGTGACAGTTCAAAGTGGACTTGGCACTTTGTGATTATTGGATAAATGTCATTCATTTGAGCTGTTCCAATTTCTCCAACAGGCATTTCTATAAGTAATATTTCTATAAAATAAAAATGTTTGTGAAATATTATAATTACATTAACAATTTAAAAAAGAAGACATACTATTTTAGACCTTCCGAGCTACTTGCCTGTTCTTCTCGAGAAGGCTCTCCCAATTTCTGAAAGGTCTTTCTTTTTAATTTTAAAGTCATTTCTTTTTAATTTTTGTACATACAAGGTTTACATAATTAACTGTTAAATATCGGAGTTAATTACGTGTATATTCAATTTTTCTTGTTTAGTTTGACATCAATTAGTAGGGTAAAAGTCTATATTGAAAAAAAATATTTTACAAAAAATAAAAACCGACTTCAAAAACACTAAAAAGTTAAAAATAATATAAGAATAGGTACAGACACCCGTGGGAGAGCCATGCTTCGGCACGAATGGGCCGGCTCGACCGGAGTGAGGCCACGGCCTCACAGAAGACCGGCGTGAAGCAACGCTTGCGTTGTGTTTCGCCGTGTGAGTGAGGGTACCGGAGGCCCAACCCCCTACCCCCCCTAGGATGGCGCAGTTAAATAGAGTGTTACCCCAGGAGGGTACCAACTGCGCTAGCGTTGGAGAATCCCTCTCTGGACGTCCACTTCCAGGACGTAACATACTTGGGCGTGGACGCCTAGGCCGCCCCTCGTATTCTGGGGGGGCAAAACCGCGCTAAGAGATACCTGGGGCAAGAGCAAACCCACGGCACCCCCTGCCACACTGACTGTGGACTTCTGTAACATTAGGGGTCTTCATTCCAACCTGTATGCTGTCCACCACTACCTCGAGACAGTAAAGCCGGCCTTGCTCTTTTTGACGGAGACGCAGATATCGTCTCCGGCGGACACTTCTTACCTTTCCTACCCAGGGTACGGACTGGAATACCTCTTCGCACCTAAGGCCGGTGTTTGCGTGTACGTCAGAGACGATATTTGCTCTCGGTGCCTCGGTCACCTTGAAAGTAGCGACCTCTCCACCTTATAGCTTCGTGTAGACAGCGATGACCATCCCCGCGTCTATTTGTGCCTCTATAGGTCCCATAGCGGTGATACTGAAACCGACCGACTCATCGAGCACGTTCAAATGGCTGCAGACGCTGTGCAGCAGCAGATCCCACTCGCGGAGATCGTGATACTTGGCGATTTTAACGCACACCACACCGAATGGCTCGGTTCAAGCAAAACCGATCATGCGGGGAGATCTGTTCACGCCTTCGCTTTTACATATAGCTTAACACAATTGGTTACTACGCCCACGCGAATTCTTGATGTGGAGAGCCAGGAACCTGTTTAGTTAGGAACCAACCACTGTTGGATCTTCTGCTGACGTCTCACCCCGACGGCTATCTCATATCTGTCGGCGCTCCTCTTGGCTCCTCGGATCACTGCCTCATTAGGAGTGCGGTGCCACGCTCGTGCTTGCAACGATTACGAGTTGCACGTAGTCGCCGCGTGTGGCACTATAAGTCAGCAGACTGGGATGGGATGCGGTCCTTTTTTGCGTCCTACCCTTGGAAGCAGGTTTGCTTTTCGCCGGATGATCCCAACATCGCCGCTGAGTCTGTTGCTGATGTGGTGTTGTAGGGTATGGAAAATTTTATTCCATCCTCAGTAGTCCCCATTGGTGGCAGGTTCCAACCTTGGTTTGGTCAATCCTCCAAAAAGGCTTCTCGCTGGAAACAGGAAACCTACCAAGCCTGGGCAAATGCGGTTACGTCTCGGGATGGAAATACCAGCGCCTTAAAAAAGCAGTATAACTATGCCTCCAGATCCTTCAAAAGAGACATTGCAAGAGCGAAGTCGGAGCACATCAGTAGAATTGGCAAGAAACTAGAGCGTCTTCCTTCGGGGACTCTTGCGTTCTGGTCTCTTGCCAAAGCTATTCAGGGAAATTTCTGCACGCCATCCTTTCCACCACTGCACAAGGATAACACATCGTTAGCCCATGCTGCAAAAGAGAAAGCCGATCTTTTTGGGAAACTCTTTGCATCCAACTCGACTTTGGATGACGGGGGGGCAGGAACCGCCGACCATACCGCGGTGCAAGAGCTTTATGCCAGATATTCGGTTCCACTAAAGCTCAGTGCGTCGAGCACTATTCGCCCTAGATATCCATAAGTCGAGTGGGCCAGATGGTATCCCTCCTATCTATTTATTCATTTATTTGTAAGGTACACAGAACAGCTTACAGTCATAACATTACATAATATTTACACATTATATTCAGATCTGTATCTAGACTGCAAGCCAAAATATGTGCACACAGCAGCTTACAGTGAAGAGTGGAACACACTCGTAATTCCATAGAGCATTTGATCAAATTAAGGCTGGGTTGCACCATGTTACTTCAAATTTATATTTTGTCAAGTACCATTACTAAATTAAAAATATTTTTTTTTAACAATACTAGTACTATAGTGCACGCCACCCTGTACACACACATTATATTTGAGCTAGTTTATTTTAAAACCTTTACGTAGCAGAGTAGAGAGTTGATATAACACATCGTTTAAAATGAGTGTGCTTAGGGTTAAATATGTCAATGTCAATATCTTTAGTTGATATATCATTAAATAGACGACACATTCTAGACAGGGGGTTAAAATAGGAAGTGTTGTTTTTAAAAGTTTCTAAAGCAAACGGCTTGGGAGCCCGGGACCTGTAATATGTGTTGATGTTTATGGACGCAAGAAGTGTTGGCGAATCCAAATAAGAGTGAAGAATCCTGTGTAATACTATTAGGTCATATTGCTTTCGTCGAGCTTCGAGGGTCTTCAGACCAAAATGGTTACATCTCTGGGTATAACTAGATAACGAGCGACTTAGATTAAAGCGAAAAGCTAAAACTCTCAAAAACTTTCTTTGTAGTTTTTCTAAATTCTTTATGTGAATTGAATAGAAAGGTGACCAAATGCAACACCCATACTCAAGAATACTCCTCACAAGACAATAATAAATGGCAAGATAGCTCTGGGGTTTCCTAAAACCTATCGTAGTTCTTGCTATGAAGCCAAGCAAGCTATAACATCTATTTACAATGCTTTCATAATGAGGTCGGAAAGATAATTCTTCGTCGAAGAGAATCCCAAGATCTCTCACAACAGTGCGGCGTTCAAGACTCTTACCTGAAAGTTCATACTCAAAAAGTATCTTATTTCGTTTTTTTGTGAAACTTATAACAAAGCACTTGTCAATATTTGAGAGTCATGTGATTATCGTGACACCAATTCGCTAGGATGTTAAGGTCGTTCTGTAAAATAAGACAATCGTTAACGGTTTGTACTCTTGCAAACACTTTCAAGTCGTCAGCGTACAAGAGGCACAGAGATGAAAGACGGTCAATTAGGTCATTTATAAATATTATAAAAAACAATGGTCCAAGATGCGAACCCTGTGGGACACCAGAGATCAGGCGGATTGGTGATGATGTGTAACCCCGAATCGCAACAAGTTGACTTCTTCTACTTAAGTAAGAACAGATCCACCGATACAAGTTTCCGTGTATGCCATAAAGAGATAATTTATGACACAATAAACGATGATCTACCCTATCAAAAGCCTTTGAAAAATCTGTATAAATTGAATCAACTTGACCCTGCGCAGAAAATACCTTACAAATGAATGATTTATATTCTAGAAGATTACTAACGGTGGATCTGTTCTTAACAAAACCATGTTGTTTTTCCGATAGATTACATTTGATGTGACTATACAGGTGATCGTACACTAAAGATTCAAATAGCTTAGGAATACATGACAGTATGCTGATGGGCCTATAATTCTCGCAGCGCGATCTGGACCCCGATTTATGAACAGGAATGACGTGTGCGGATTTCTAAAGCTTAGGGAAGACTCCATCCGTGAGAGATTTGTTAAATAGTATGGCGAGAGGAATGCTAAGCTCGTCCCCACAATTTTTAACAAAAAGAGGAGGAATTTTTTCTGGCCCAGCACTCTTATCTGCGTCCAACAGTTTAATTCTCTTTACAATATCCTCGCTGTCAATAGCTATCGTGCTAAAGACGTGCGCTCCAGAGCTGGCACCGGTTTTAACGCGTCTATTTCGGCTCTCTTATTCATCTAGCGTAGTCCCAACCTCGTGGAAGACAGCTTTAGTGCATCCGATCCCTAAGAAAGGTGACCGCTCGAATCCGTCCAACTACAGGCCGATAGCTATAACCCCTTTGTTTTCAAAGATAATGGAATCAATTATCAACCGCCAGCTCCTTCGGTACCTAGAGGATCATCAGCTGCTCAGTGACCAACAATGCGGCTTCCGTAGGGGTCGCTCTACTGGTGATCTTCTAGTTTACTTGACTCATCATTTGGCAGAGGCAATTGAAACGAAGGGGGAGGCGCTGGCAGTTAGTTTGGACATCGCGAAGGCCTTTGATCGGGTGTGGCACAAAGCGCTTCTCTCAAAACTTCCTTCATATGGGCTTCCCGAGAAATTATGTAGATGGGTCACTAGTTTTTAGTAGACGGAAGCATTAAGGTCTTAATTGATGGCGAATGCTCAGACTCACTGTCTGTAAATGCTGGTGTCCCCCAAGGATATGTGCTATCACCTTATGTTCCTTCTGCATATCAATGATATGCTGCAAATCAGCGGCATTCATTGTTATGCAGACGACAGCACGAAAGACACCTTCTATAACGGCCGTGCGAACATTTCTCGGGAAAACGTCATTGAGTGCCGGAATAAACTTGTGTCCGAAATTGAATCTTCATTAGAGAAAGTCTCTAACTGGGGTCGACTTAATTTGGTTCATTTCAACCCTACAAAGACACAGGTTTGCTCGTTCACCCCAAAGAAAATGCCATTTGTCGTATCTCCTCGCTTTCAGAGCATTCCTCTAACTGCCTCAGCCAATATTGAGATCCTTGGTGTCGACATAACGAGCGAAGTCCAGTTCCGTGGCCACTTAGAGGGTAAGGCTGAATTAGCTTCTAAGAAGCTTGATGTGCTCAATAGATCGAGACAGTATTTCACTCCGGCGCACCGCCTTCAGCTTTATAAGGCGCAGGTTCGGCCTCATATGGAATACTGTTCTCATCTTTGGGCCGGGGCACCCCAATACCAGCTTCTCCCACTGGACCGCATTCAACGAAGAGCGAATCGAATCGTCGACTGCCTGGAAATATCAAATCGGCTTGATACTTTGGCGCTGCGTAGAGATGTCGCCTCGTTATGCATCTTCTATCGCATTTATCACGGGGAATGCTCCGAGGAATTGTTCGGACTTATACCTGTCGCCTCTTTCCGCCATCGTTCCACGCGACAAAAAATCTATGCCCATCACTTAGATGGTTGGCAGTCCACAACTGTGCGATTCTCTCGTAGCTTCCTGCCTAGCACAGTCAAACTTTGGAACGAATTGTTGCCTGCGGTATTTCCGGACCGATACGACCTTCAAACTTTCAAAAAAAGAGCGTATTCTTTCCTCAAAGGCCGGCAACGCACTTGTAACTCCTCTGGGGTTGCGGGTGTCCATGGGCGACGGTAATCACTTACCATCAGGTGATACGCTTGCTCGTTTGCCCCCCTACCATAAAAAAAAGACAACAACACATTTCTATATTGAAGTCGGTGCCAAACGATGATCTCGTAGAAAGTCTTAAAATTTAGCACCGACTTCAATATAGAAGTGTGATGTTGTCTGTACCTATTCTTATATTATTTTTAACTTTTCAGTGTTTTTGAAGTCGGTTTTTATGTTTTGTAAAATATTTTTTATTTTTAACTTTTTAGTAAATGCAATCTTTCTAGTGAAACAAACCCTAATTTAATGGCAGCTCACCTTCGGTGAGCTGGTATTAAATTAGCGTTCCCTCGATTTTCATGGGATCCCATGATGAGATCCTGACTTTGGTGACCATGGGACCACCCTTGGAGTTTACTCTATAGAATACAAAAAAAAATTGAAAATCGGTCCACAATTGGCGACGTAATCTCGTAACATACACACAAAAAAAAACCATACGCATCGAATTGAGAACCTCCTCCTTTATTGAAGTCGGTTAAAAATGTTTTTGAGTTTGAGTTTATAAACAGGCAAGTTAAAAATTATCCGGTAAAATATCTCATGTTATTGTTTAAAATAAGTGGTGAAGTTTTATGTTCAAACTATACCATTGAACCATACCGTCTCCTGCCTGAGCAATGGGCATTATCATATTGTAAAAGTCAAATGAGTATCGAAATAACTAAAGAAAAATAATTCTAGCAGCAGCACAGTCAAGAGTTTTCGCATTGTCTCAAACAAATTTTCTTGGTAACTACATGATTACGGCCTCGCGACATTGACGGCCTATGCATAAACCAGTCGAAAAGTTTTTAATCGAGCCGACGATAAAGGCAGTGACAATGGTTTCATGTCACGTTTGAGAAATACGCTCAAGTTCGGAACAATCGTGAATTTGCGATGCTTCTAACGACGAGACTGACTGATTACGTTAAGGACTTGTGTTTGTCGAGTTTTGTTTTTATTGTATTTGAGTAACTCTTAATTCTTGTGACACGACACGATAATCAGAGTACAGGTTTTGTAGAAATGTATTGTCGTTACATTTACTAACAAAATATTCATGGTAAGTAATCTTCAGAAGCGGTCGATCATATCTAACATGTTGTCACTTTAGATAGTGTTGCAATTCTGACTCTCCGCGTCTTATATAGTTTATAGTTTGTTTATTAGGACAACCAGTAATTGTTACATTTATACTTATATCTATTATCTTATTGTAAACACAGAGTTAAATGCACAATTTTTTAAGGTGTCACAACGTGCATAATTAAGTAACACTATACAACTACTCGGCTATACCGTCGTTGCTTCCTAGGCTCCTTGTGGTTGAGATTTAAAGATCATCTGGCTTAGATCTGAAGATTAAAGGTTCATTTCCCCATGGAGTTGGAAACATTTCTGCTTGTTGCTTCTGAGTTAATCTGGCTAGCTACCCTGTCTTACCTAAACTTTCCATTTGCAAAAATAATTGCATACTTATTATTGCACATTATGACATTACTTAATGTTGTGTTGGACAATAATTTGCTTTAGTTAGCATTATCAATACAATCACTAGCACCGAACGAAATATCGAGTGTTGTCGTTATATCCACCAGACTACAGTACTTTATTCAAGATTTGTTTTTCACAAAAAGTGGACACTGAGAGCGAGCTTTGAAACGCACTCGAAAAGGTCTGTGGCGGCCTCAAGAACCTACACATTGTCGCGGAGACGTGAACACGCAATTTCATTGGACCGTTCTTATTTGAGAGGCTCGTTTACGTGCCACATTTCGAGGGCGCAGAATAACAATCTTCAACTCGTGAGGGGGAACGAAAAATCTTTCCCTTCCAATAAAGAGTGAATTCTCCCCGTTGAAGGCTATCAAGTTTGGAGATTAATCCCCCCTTTTAACGCTTAAAACGCGGTAATGATTGAAAATGTCTATGGATGCTAGGCGTTAATGACAAATCGTTCGCGTCGCTCGACCACACTGGTAATTGAGTCTCGTATAGTTTTATGTTGGTCGTTTGATAGTTAAAGTATTTGAGATGTTCTATATAGGTGTTTTAAACTTTGTTGCCTCTTGTTACTCTGTCGTCAACCACCGATGGATTTTTAAACTTTCTAGAGACGATGGCTACGCGTCAATATACCTAATAATATCTGGTCGTTGACTGATACCTCATCTTTTGCTATCATAATATATTTTGATAGGTACCAAATGTTAGATGGTTAAGTATTTTTAAAGACATCGTGTAATAACACTAGAACCGTGTAAGGATTTGAAAACCTATACCTCGTAATCGAATAATTAGAAGACTTCAAAAACACCCATTAATTTAGTTCATTGCACCGAAGAAACTTGAGTTGGAAATAATATATGCGTGTTTTCGGACAGAAAAGTCTATTGAGGAAAATCTCAACTGTTGTTGTTTTATTTGTGTAACATCATAACCAACACCAATGTTAAAGATATGTTATTTCTATTACCGGTTGCTTACCGGTAATGGAAATAACATATCTTATCTTATTAGCATTTTCGACACATTACTTAGATTTTCGCTTTAAGAGGAAATCGTACAGGCCGTTTTTCCATACAGACGAAGTCCCCTGTTTCCTTCCTGACATTAGTTGCTCTATTTTTTCCAATAAAATCAATGGCCACTATAAGCATTTTCCTATGTTTTTCTTTTTCATTAAGTTAATTATTAAAAAAGATTTTAAACCTCCAAAAACCTAAAAACTCGGGCTGTTCCCAGTAGTCTTACCGAGAAGTCTTACCAGTAGTACTACTGGGAATTTCCTTCCCAATAGACTTACTCATAGTAAGACCTCACTAGTGTTATATTTTGCCCATTAGTACTATCGCAAATAAAAAAATAAAACAGCCCCAGAATTGGTAGACAGTGGCAATTAATTTTAAATTAATAGTCAAATCAATGGGTATATCAAATGGTATGAAGAATCGACTTAATTTTCTGCTGTATTCAAACGTCCAGCAATCAAATTGAACAATTGCACAAGAAGCCTGGGGGGTCGAACTTCTCAAGACTTGTGTCTCTACGGAGGTAGAAGTATCTGGAGGGTTTTTAGCCGGTATTGGGTCTTCTACCCGAGTCCGGCATATCCTTGGGGTGGCCTAGTCAGCTCAAGTCCCTTGTTGAATACCGTAAATGTATCTTCCCTCAATAAAAAAAAATGTGCAGGTCTTCCATGGTATCGTTAATGTTCGGGAGGCTATGCAGCATATTCTCGGCACATCAACCGCTGTGGTTAACCTTAAGTGGCAGTGGGGCGGCCATGTGTTGGGAGATGCAGCATTAGTAGGCTCCCCACAAGGTGGATCGACGATCTGGTGAAGGTGCTGCTGAAGGAAGCTGCTGGTTTAGGGATTCTTGGGAGAGGCCTATACCCAACAGTAGTTGTAGTGACTGAAATGATGATGATGACGCGAAATTGTATTCCAGTACAAATTTTTAAAATGTATTTTGTTGAGTGCGAATATGGCGGATAACTGAATTTAGTAGGAAAACAAATTTCAAAATAAATATGCTTGGCTTAGATTGACTAGGTACGTTATGAATGAGCAAGTGACTGAAAGCTATATTTATAAAAAGCTTTGGTAATTGACTTACTGAGATATCAAGGTAGAGCCCAAACTAATGTAGCTAGAAACATGACATTCGGTACAGGGGTTTATTGACTTATAATGGCGTCCATTATCTACAGGATAATGAGGAATCCCCATCCAAAAAATAAGGAAAAATCGACGAAGCCAATAAAGTAAAAGAACACGGCGGGCGTAATTTTCTTGTCTGTCGAATCTACTATATACTTTATTGTCACATGTCATATCAATGAAAAATTCAACTTGTGTTTTTTTATATCTTTACTAGCTGTGCCGGCGAACTACGTTTCGCCATAATAAAAAAAAAAGTTTACGACCTATTCTCAGACATACACAAAAAATTTCATAAAGATCGGTCAAGCCGTTTCTAAGGAGTTCGGTAACAAACACTGTGACACGAGAATTTTATATATTAGATAGTAGTAAGGCAAACTAATCAACTACATAAAAGCAATTTGTTTACACGTGTTAATTTTTTATTGCTTATTTGTAAAAAGTTCTAACATAAAACTTTTTAGCAGTATGTCTTGCATGGTCAGCAGGGTGCACTGCGTCCAGGGAAAATTGCCGTGGATTTGTTTACATATCGTTTCCCCGACGCAATAGATGGAATAAAACGAAGAATTATATTTTCCTTCTCTTCAATAGGCAGTATGTGTATGTAGTAGAGGGTTCTTTTTACAAGCTTTTATTTAACTTGTAATGTAAGTATATAAGTATGTATGTATGTTCGGGTGAAATCTTGCAACTCAATTTTGAAGCAAATATCTTTAACCGATTGAGCTGAAATTTGTATACACGTTCAGTTTGGATGACAATGCATGGTTGACTGTGTGACGTCATTCTAAATCCAGGATGGCGCCATACCTACATATTTGAGTTCAAGACAAACCATGCCTAATAAGACAAATTAAAAAACGAATTGTATTCCTAGTAATCTACTAAGTATTTTAATGAAAAAATATATTTTTTAATGAACTACGATTTCTTTAGAGTATTGTTTATTTTCAGTAAGGTAAAGTGGCAACCGCTAAACAGATGCATCATACGGACTTAAAAAAGTATGAATCTCTGAGTAGAAAGAGTCCTAACACAGAACAACAAAGAGATTCAAATGACCATTAGAATTCCATAGCACTGTTCACAGTTCCTTAAATTAGTTAGACAGGCTGTGGAGCGGGATATTGCAACTTCACCCCTAATTTGCATAAATCTGCAAATTATTCACATTTAACCGCCCATTGGGATATTTTATCTGCCTTAAATGTTGTTTCGGCTGGCAAGGGGTTTCGTAACTAGAATTAAGCCTCTGTTGTTGTTACATGTTAAAATTAATTGAAGGAGAGCGTCGGCGGCACTGAGGACTTAGCACTGGCCTTTTAATCGGGAGTCCGGGTTTGATCCTGCCATGGCTCTCTATTTCTAGGCATAGAAATTATTTTCATAAAATGATATTCCATAATTTCGATTGAAATAATCGTCAAGACGCATAATAATCAGGAAACAGAATGGTAATAAGCATAATATTGTGTGGCAGAAAATCATTTGTCATAAGCATTAAAACCCATAAATTCAAAACACACAACAACTTGACGCATAATTTCTCGAAGCACAATTAATGTTTAGCATATTAATCACAACGAACAATACGATTACGCAGAATTTCTCTAGGCATAAACGTGCGCGCAAGCATGCAACAATGTAAGCAAACATGCAACATGCAAGCAAGCATGCAACATGCAAGCTAGTATGCAAAGTGCAAGCAAGCATGTACCACGCAAGCAAGCGTGCACCTTGCAAGCAAGCATACACATGCATGGTTTCTGTCACGGCTCCGACGCTGCGAGACTCCGGCGGTTCCACGCGAGCTTATCGTCGCAGATGGTTTTCGCTCACCACCGCAACTTCGGATTGCTGGCCGGCTTTGCCGGTCATCCTTAGCCGCAGCGGCGAGCGTTAAAACCACCTGTTCCTCAGCTCGCGGGCCGCCTCGCCCCTCCGCGCCTACGCGGGTTTGAATTACACTCTAGGGGTAGGACAGACAAGACTACGCGGAGTCGGTTTTGTAGCGATTCGTTTCCTTCTGTCACTAGCAGCATGAATGAATTACTTTGTTAAATAAAAAATCAATATATACTATGAAAAAATTATATCGAATGAAAATATAGAATATTGGTAGTATCATATTTGAATAAAATAATATATGAAATGTGTTGGCAATGCGTAAGCGTGATGAGTTGAGGTGGCGATGGAGAAATTAGAAGCGTAGACTTTCAAATTTTACTATTTAATGCGATAATAAAATACATGATAAATTTAATAGGTAAGTGTGTCCTTGCGTAGCTTGTGCGTTAATGACGATGATATTTTAAATATTGGAACGCTCTTCAGTTCAGTGCTTCGTACAATGGTAGTCCTCCAAGATATATGACGTCATTGAACGTCAATGTTGAAGTTGCTGTTGCTGTATAATGTCTATGGTATGAATGAACGAGTGGTAGGTATCAGTTCAACGCATAAACATACTCCCGGCCTTGGAAACTTCAGATTCCAACAAATCATTCATGCGAGGTATCATGCGTGACCTTAATTGGCTTGATGTCTTCATGAATAGGAAGTGGACAAATCTTGGTGAATGTGCTTCTCACGATGCCACCAGCCTTGCGTATATCAGACACACGAGATATGCCATCTTTGCCTGGGTAAGTCTTGACTATGCGCCCCAAGCTCCATTTTAACGGTGGTAAGTTGTCATCTTTAATTAGGACCAGCATATTCTCCTTGAGGTCATCCTTATGCTGATGCCATTTGCTTCTTGTTTGTAGCTCCGACACATATTCGACTGACCAACGTTTCCAAAACTGCTGTCGCATCTGCTCGACCCTCTGGTAGCGTGTAAGTCTATTCATCGGAGTATCGAGAAGTTCTGCGGTCACAGGCGCAGTCAGTGGACGGCCAATTAAAAAATGAGCAGGTGTCAAAGGAAGGAAGTCTTGAGGATCTGTGGACATAGGTGTAAGGGGTCGGGAGTTAAGGACGGCTTCTATTTGCGCCAATACTGTACTGAACTCCTCAAATGTTAAGTGTGCATTGCCCACTACACGTCGCAAATGATGTTTACAACTTTTCACACCAGCTTCCCACAAACCTCCAAAATGGCTAGCGTAAAATGGAATCATGTTAAATTTAATATTTTGAGATGTCGCATACTCTTTAATATGTGAAGAACATGTATTTAAAAAGCGTGTGAATTCGTTTTTTAACCCGACAAAATTTCGACTATTATCTGAATATATTTCAATAGGTTTTCCGCGATTAGAAATGAATCGTTTCAGGGCTAGGAGATAGGCGTCCGTTGACAAATCGCTAACAAGTTCCAGATGAACCGCGCGTGTGACAAAACATATGAACAGACATATGTACGACTTTATAACTCTCGCGCCCCTACCTTTGCGATTCAGAATGTACACTGGACCTGCGTAATCTACACCGCAACGCAAGAATGGAAACCCAGGCTCTAAGCGTTCTTTCGGCAGATTGCCCATCACTGGATTGACTGTAGACGGACGCAGTCGAGCACACTTAACACAAGCATGTACTATCTTTTTTGAAATGTTGCGACCTCCCACCGGCCACCATCTTTCTCTAATAGTAAATAGTAAAAGCTGCGGCGCTGAATGAAGTGTACGTATATGCTCAAATCGAAATAATAGAATTGTAAAATAATGTTTAGATGATAGTAAGATAGGATATTTTTTATCGAAGTTAAAATTCGGTGAATCTTGTATGCGACCCCCAACGCGTATTAATTTTTTATCAGCATCAATAAATAAATTTAATTTTAATAGTTGCGCATCACCTTTTATTTCAGTTCTATTTACTAAAGAATCATAAACATTCGGAAATGATTCCTGTTGACTTAATCGCGCCAACGTCAATTCCGAATCCCTAAGCTCATCTACAGTTAACATACCTGACCTACGATTAAGTTTATTACGTGTGTTAAATATAAAACGTAAAATATAAGCATTAGCTCGTATCAATCTATTGTATTGAGAAAACCGGGAAAATGGAAACAAATTAGTGTAGTTCCCTTTCGTTTCTAATTGGCAAACAATAGTCGATTTTAACTCAGGTAAGTTAGTGTATTCTAAAATATTACTATCTACTAAATTTGGTAATTGAAAATTAGAATCATGCAAGAATTGCGGGCCATTCCACCATAATGATGAACCACAAAGCATGTCTAAATTTTGACCACGCGACACTAAGTCAGCTGGGTTTTCTTTCCCGGAGACATGTCGCCAATGATACGATTTAGTTAACTCGTGAATTTCTACCGCTCTATTTTGAACATAGGGCTTAAGTAAATTAATCGGTGTTCCTAACCAACCAATAACGATTGTAGAATCTGTCCAGAACACTACCTTATCCAATTTAGACTGCAACGATTTGCTTAATTTATCGTGTAATCTCGCACCCAACAACGCACCGCACAGCTCCAACCTAGGTCTATTTGTAGGTGTAGTTGGCGCAACCCGACTTTTTGAAAATAGCAAACGAACAGTAACGTTGGGACAAGAATCTATCGTGCGTAGATAAGCGCACGCGCCGTATGCTACCTGCGAGGCATCGGTAAACACATGCAACTCGATAAGCGTAGGGTTGTCACACATTGCATAACGGGGCACGTCTAGGGTTTTGAGTAAAGGTAAATTAATATTAATATAAGGTTATTAATAAATCGAAGCCAACACTGCGCGATATCATTTGGAACCGGTTCGTCCCATTCTAACTTTAACAACCAACATTTCTGCAATAATAATTTTGCGTTCG
Organism: Schoenobius gigantellus; assembly: GCA_963935595.1. NCBI lineage: Eukaryota > Metazoa > Arthropoda > Insecta > Lepidoptera > Crambidae > Schoenobius > Schoenobius gigantellus. The sequence continues at coordinate 25,968,408 of OZ012547.1, read as the reverse complement.
TGATTACTAGACTAATTAATCCCATAGGATCAAATATTTGGGCGGTTTTCGATAAAATAGTGCGTTTAGTAATTGGATTCGAATTTTGATTAATTTGAGAGTAAAGTATTAATTTATCCGATTTATTATTCCAACCTATACCTAATGTTTTATTTGGGACGTTATCATTAAAAGAAAGATTCATTGTGATGTTTTGTTTATCTAGTTGACTTTGCGAATCAAAATTGTACACCCATTTTCTTAATGGAAAACCTGCCGCGCTTAACGCTTGACTCGTTTTTTCGCATATGTCAGTTAATTGTTGAATACTACTAGCTGAAACTACTAAATCGTCGACGTAGAAATTATTATTTATTGTATCTGTAACCTCCGTAATGTTACACTCATTCGCTATTTGTTTCAAACAACGACAGCTTAAAAAAGGCGCAGATGCGGTACCGTACGTTACAGTATTTAATTGATATACGCGTAATTCTTCAGAGGGATCATCCCGCCATAAAATAAGCTGAAGATCTCGTTGATCTTGATCGATTAATACTTGGCGGTACATTTTTTCAATGTCCGCGCAAGCCACGTATTTATTTTCGCGAAACCGTAATAATATCGAAATTAAATCGCCTTGAATTGCCGGCCCTATCATCTGCAAGTCATTCAAAGATACCCCCGTACTAGATTTCATACCAGCATCGAATACTACTCGTAATTTTGTAGTTGTGGCATGTTCGCGAAATACTTCGTGGTGAGGTAAAAAATAATGTGGCGTTTTGTAATTTTGTACGAGAGTCATATGACCCAATTGAATATATTCATGTATAAATTCTTTATACATGCGTTTATAATTAGCGTTTCGTTCTAGTCTCTTTTCTAGCTCATAGAAACGACGTTCAGCATGCGAGCGAGTTTCGCCTAACAGTGATGATTCATACTTAAACGGGAATCGAACAATGAATCTCCCGCTTGAGTCGCGTTTTGCTGTATTAACAAAATGCTCCTCACATGCACGCTCCTCGTCGCTGAACATTTTATTCGATTTATTCTGCAACTCCTCGGTCTCCCAAAACTGACGTAATAATTGATCTAGTGAGCATATGTTGCCTTCAATTGATTTTACAAAATTACAATTTATATTAGTTTGCTTTTGAACAAAGGAATGAACTTGACCTGCTACTATCCAACCAAATTTCGTGTTTTGGAGGTAAGTACCATTTTTTAATCTCATTTTGCCCTCATTCATTAACTCCCAAAATAAATCCGCTCCTATCAACATATCAATGGATTGACATTCGTAAAAACACGGATCCGCAAGTTGCACATTTTCGGGTATATTGAAATTATTCTTTAGCGTAGATATTGTAGGTAACTTTGAAGTTATTTGTGGCAGCACAATACACTGAATGCGCGCGCTGTAACTACCAATGCGTGCTCTTAGTTCGATATTACACGATTGGTTCGATTGTGTTATTGCGTTGCCAACACCTATAATGATTTGAGTGGACTGTATAGTTTGCGCGTTTAATAATTGACATAAAGATTGCGTAATAAATGATCTTTCGCTGCCACTGTCGAGAACGACTCGCGCTGTGTGGTAGCCACCTGACGGGGCACGGATTTCCACAAGTGCGGTCGACAGTAACACAAGACGAGACGGATCGGAAGATAGAACCCCTGGTACTGGAGATAACTGTGCGTGTGTGTTATTTTCGGTGTTCGAAACAACCGACTGTTCGCGAGTGTTAAGCGTAACGGATGACTTGTTGTCATTAGAATTTAACTCACAAATTAAAGAATTGTGCTTTTGCTCACATTTCCTACGCGGACCGAAGACACAAGTGATTTGAGCGCATACAATTAATACATAAATTCTTTTCGGTAACAAATTTTAGTCTATTTTGAACACGTATAAGGGATGAAGTTGACCTCACATAAGACAGTTTCGTTTATTGCGAACGGGTATATATTGCGATTTATTTTGAGCTTTGTTAGCGATTAAATTGCACTGCACTTTATGTGTTGACACCTGGTTGTAAACCGGTTTCCTATATTCGATACTAGTGGAATATGCACCCGATCTGCAATGAGACACAGCAAGCGTTTCTAAAATATCTGCCCTATTTCTGAGAAACTGCAATAAGTGTTCGTGTCAATTTTTCGTTTGGAGAAGAATAATTTTTTATTAAACTGCACTTATGTTCTTCCCAGTAGCGTTCCGTGGTAGAATCTAGCTTTGAAACTATAATAAAAATTATTAACGTGTCCCAGTGTTCGGTGGGTTCCCCAAGAATTTTGAGTGCGCGCATATTTTTTAATATGTTGTCGATTAATTTTCTCAACAACATCGGCGATTCCTTAGTTAATGACTGCATAGTAAATATACACTTTACATGATTGTGAACGAGTAACTTCGTATTGTCAAAACGATTCGTTAACAGTTCCCAAGCGACTTCGTAGTTATCTGAAGAAAATTCAAGTGAATCTATAACGGATTTTGCGCTACCCTTTAAAGACGATTTTAAATAGTGAAATTTTTGAATTTGCGTTATAGTTTTACAGCTATACTAAAGAAATGAATGTGTCACGGAATTCAAGCCAGTGTTCATACGAACCGTCAAAGTTAGGTATTGAGATAGTAGGTAATTTTATTGAATTGTTTGAGTCTGTAGTACATTCTGAAGTTGTTAGCGATTTGTCCTGAGCACTCGTCATACATTCGGCAAGCGCCAGTACTGAGTAATATTCGCGTTCAAATTCCTCACGGGATTGTAAATGTTTTTCAATTTCAGATTCGGAACTTATATCTTCTATCTGATTTTGTACACTATTGAAATCATTCATCAACGATTGTGAACCTACAATGCGTAATTTTAATTCTGCTCTTTGAGCCATAGATAAAGTAATATTTTCAAATGAATTCACATACTTTTTAAACAGCGTAAGGCGACACTTTATTGATGCGCGCTTTTTCTTCAAATCTTTCATATCTAAATCTAATTTCGAATCTGATGTACGAGTAGCCATTATGAGATATGTGGAAAGTAATATTCACAGTTAACGGTCGTTAAGCACTTCAAATAAAGCGAAACTGAAGCATTCATAAAACAACGCGTCGTGTAAGTGGGCAGGCGCTATTGAAATACACTGGAATATAGAAAGGCACAATATTAGGGAAGTAAACAACAAGGTTTTGGGATAATTTAGCTGGCACGTCTCACCAAAAGCACTGTAATCTTCCACAAGTTGTCTCCGCGAATTTCCAACGCCTTTGCGTCTCTCAACGGTTGGTTCAAATTCTTGAATCCGTTTCTTAATTCGGCAACGAAGGTCCAAAAATATGTTGGCAATGCGTAAGCGTGATGAGTTGAGGTGGCGATGGAGAAATTAGAAGCGTAGACTTTCAAATTTTACTATTTAATGCGATAATAAAATACAAGATAAATTTAATAGGTAAGTGTGTCCTTGCGTATCTTGTGCGTTAATGACGATGATATTTTAAATATTGGAACGCTCTTCAGTTCAGTGCTTCGTCCAATGGTAGTCCTCCAAGATATATGACGTCATTGAACGTCAATGTTGAAGTTGCTGTTGCTGTATAATGTCTATGGTATGAATGAACGAGTGGTAGGTATCAGTTCAACGCATAAACAAATGTTATTATAAAAAAATATTTTACAAAAAATAAAAACCGACTCCAAAAACACTGAAAAAAAGTCACTGAAAAGAAAGTCTCCTAGAAAGTCTTAAAATTTGTCACCGACTTCAATATGATGTTGTCTGTACCTATTCATATATTATTTTTAACTTTTCAGTCTTTTTAAAGTCGGTTTTTATTTTTGTAAAATATTTTTTATTTTTAACTATTTAACCGACTTGAAAAAAGGAGGAGGTTCTCAATTCGATGCGTATGTTTTTTTTTAATGAAATCTTTTTAGTGAAAGAAACCCTAAATTATTATGTGGTATGGAAGCAGCAGCATAAAGAAGTTGAGAGTCTTTGTTTCAAGAACATGGTGTGTGACAATGCCAAAACCAAATAAATTAGAGCCAAGAGCAAAATCATTCATAATGGTAGGCTATTGCGGCTCAGGCTACAAACTCTGGGATCCGATTAACAATAAAATAATAATTTCTACAGATATAACATTTGGTGAAAATAATTTTGTAAATATATGAAGCAAGATGTAAATAATGACAATAATGATTATAATAGATATGTAATAAATGAAAATGAAATGAATGTTGAAGAAACAACAAATTATTCTACCGATGAACAAGAAAGAGTAACAAGGACAGGTCGACAAGTTAAAACACTATCATATTTGAATGATTACGAAGTATATACTGCATATAACTTTAAAGAGGCAATCAAAAGTGAAGAATGGAAAAATGCTATTAATCTATACATCTATACAAATACAAATAAATAAAATTGAAGTGTCTGTTTGTAATGTCAAAATAACAAGTTTTTACTAAATGGGTATGAATGTATATCGGGTACCAATAACAAAAACACAATTTAAAAATTTTTTGTCTGTCTGTCTGTTTGTTCTCGCTAATCTCCGGAACGGCTGGACCGATTTTGACGGGATTTTCACTAATAGATAGCTAATTATATAAGGTATAACATAGGCTACTTTTTATCAAGATCGGTCCAGCCATTACTATTCCACGCGGACGAAGTCGCGGGCACAGTTAGTAAAGAAATAAATTCGTTAGAAGAATTAGAAACACGGACTGAAACAAAACTACCTGATGGAAAGAAAGCGATCGACACTAAATGGGTTTTTACGACTAAAGAAAATGGATTGAAAAATTTTTTTTACAAAAAATAGAACCGACTTCAAAAACACTGAAAACTTAAAAATAATCTTCTTCTATATTGAAGTCGGCTGCCGGCGCCAAACGATGATGATCTAGAAAGTGTTAAAATTTGTCACCGACTTCGATATAGATGAAGATTATTTTTAAGTTTTTAGTGTTTTTGAAGTCGGTTCTATTTTTTGTAAAAAAAAATGTATTTTTAACTTTTTCATGAATTAAATCTTTTTAGTGAAAGTAACCCTAATTTAGTGTTTTCCTGGATTTTCTATGGGATCCCATCATCCGAACCTGACTTTGGTGACCATGGGACCACCCTTGCAGTATACTCTATCAAATACAAAAAGAATTTTGGAAATCGGTTTAAAAATGATGGAGTTATGAGGTGACAAACATAAAAAAAAATACAACCGAATTGATAACCTCCTCCTTTTTTGAAGTCGGTTATAAAGCAGGTTTAGTTGCTAGAGGATTTCAGGTACAGGAGGAGAATTAATTATTTAATACTTTAGTGGGACATCTATTTAGTTCACAAACAGAACATTGTACATCTTCAACCCACAGTTCTTTTGAAAGATTAGTTTTAGCTAATTTTGTTCTAGACTTTTCCAAATGAGTTCGGTTCATTCTTTCAGATGCTCCATTTTGTTGTGGTGTATACGATGTTGTGTATTGTAGGTTTATACCTTTCGAATCACAGAATCCTTTGAATTGATTTGATGTAAATTCTCCACCATTATCTAACCTTACATTTTTAGTTTTAAGTTCAAATTGAGTCTTTATATGTTTAATGAAATTTACAATATTATGTTCAGCTTCCTTTTTGTGCTTTAAAAATTTTACAACTGTATAGTGAGAATATAATCATCTACTTGAAAATATGTTTTTCCATTCGTGCCAGTTGGAGTGATTGGTCCACAAAGATCTGATTGGATCAAATCTCCAATTTGCTTCTTGGTCTTCTTGTGGCTTTGCCTTGAATACAATTTTCGCATTTATCATTTGAATATGGTAACTTTATATTTTTAAACCCGTTTTATTCAATTGTCCAAGTCGTCTATGCCAAATATCATCTCCTTTTGTATTTGTTATCATAGCATCATTAGTATAATTCATAAAACAATCAAATTTTATAATATGTAGGTTTTGTTGCTTATCACCAGTCATAAAAAAGTTTCTTGCTTTAATGTGGATCAGTACAACTATCACAAACTTGTTGAAATTAGTATTCAAATTATTCTTTATGACATACGAATGGTATATGTTTTTGAATTATCGAAATCGGCCCATTAGTCACCGAGATATTGAGTTTTAAACCAACCCGTGCGGGCGGTTAAAGCCGTGTGCCGAGAATACGCGTGACGTCACAGGCTCCATGCCGTGCGTGCTCATTGTACGCTCACGCCTCAGTCCGCCAGGCAACGGTGTGAGTTAAGATGTTTCATTTGTGTATTAAGGTGTAATGTGTTTAAATATATTACATTGTGATATTGTATATCGAACTTGTACTAATCATGCCTAAAAATTACTTAAACATTTTTGTTTTGTGATTAAAATACTGTTAAGAGGCCAATCACAAAATCGCGGCGCGCGGAACTAAACAAGCAAACTTTTCGGCATCGCCGACGAAACAATATATTATTATATTCTAGTTCTATTTTATTCATAAGAAATATAGTATCGATTTATAACCATATAAATAACACAACAGTCTCCATCGCTTAAACGTAATTTTTATGCCAAAATATTTTTTAACAGCAAGGGTAAAAAAATATTTTGGCATAAAAATTACGTTTAAGCGATGGAGAACTTCGTACATAATCTGACTTGTTTCGACGGCTTTTCGTTAGAAAATTTAATTAGATTAAGAATTTATTTCTTTTCTTAGGAGCCACGAAATATATTAAATTTTTGTTGAAGTGAAGGATATAGTGTGACGTAAAATTAATATGTTGATAGTTAATATTAAACAGAATCTATAAAGAGTTCCCAAATCAGCTCCGCGTGAGTTTTTGCCTTAAACATGCTTCTGGTAAAAACTATGACTAAGTTATAAACCGCTTTATTGTTACTGTAGATAACAATATTATCAAGTAAATGCTTTTTATTGGAACCAACGAAAGGTATACTATTTTAACCATTAAAAACCTTTTGTAATAGGCCTCTTAAAAAATGTAAGCTCATACCATTTATGTTGTGTGTATGGGCATAGACGAAGAATAATATAGACTGCCACTGTCATACAACTATAAGAAAGGTCCTATTCCCGCCTTATATCTAGATGGCGCTGACCTATAAGGTTGCTAACTTAAATTTTGTTGATAATTTATACTGAATCATGCCTGAAAGTTAATAAAAAGTTGTTTTAATAATAGTAAATTACAAATAATTCTACAATATTCCGCCAGAACAATTTTAATCTTTATCAAAAAGTTTAATCCTATTACACGATTTCTACGGTTTCGCGCTAGATGGCGAATACAATTAAGCACGGTGCGGTCAGTCCGGTGCTTAGATTGTTATAATACTTTTTTACTAGATGGCGCTTAATTTAATGGATAATGTTACATTCAATAATAATTTTTTTTTAATTGTTTCTGTGTATATTATAGGAATTGTAAATGATATCTCATGTACACAAATATTAAAAGGAGTAACAAAAAGTGTATTTTAAGCTGTAAAAAAAGAAAAAATACACGCGGAGAAATTAACTTCGTTATACCCGATGCTCCGATACATTTTAATCTTAGAATAATAACGCATAGAAACCCAATCGGCGCGCACAATTTGAAGCAACTAAAACTAAGCCATAAATGGCTCACTACGCCGGACAGCTCCGCAGTGTTCAAGGTCAATGTGCTTTGAATGTATCTCTCGTAAAATAATTAATAATGATGACTTGTGCAGTTGAATGGTATCACAAGACATCTGAAAAGATTATAAAGTGTAATAACATTGCTATCACAGCAAAGATTTAAAAATTGTTTAGTATTTTATCCATATAAGATAAATTATACGAAACTTTTCATTTCAATCGTTGTATTGCCAGTTTGGAAACATAAATGTCCCAATTTAACCGACTAAACAGGTTATGATTAATATGAAAAATATTTAGGTATCTACTTATCTAGGCGACACTTATCCTGTTTATAATATAGGTTTAATTTGAAGTTAAAAAAAAACAACGCATCGAAGAGCGAGACGCGATGCGTATGATTATTTTCTAGAGAATCGATTGGGATTTCTAATACAAGCCATATTGATTCCAAAAAAAGAAAAAAGGTTAGGGTGTAGCAAATGGAGTGCAGCACTTAGAAAAATTTCACCGTATTTTGTAAGAAGCCCAGGACTTATTTTCGACTGTTTTTAGAAGAAACTAGCTTCTGCCCGCGACTTCGTCTGCGTGGACTTCAATTTTGAACAATTTTCTATTTTCCCTGGGGAACTACTTAAGGAATCGGGATAAAAGGTAGCCTATGTTTTGTTCCATATCAAAGGCTACATGCATGCCAAATTTCATCCAAATTCGTTCAGCCGTTTTTGCGTGATTGAGTAACAAACATCCAAATATCCAAACATCCACAATTTCACATTTATAATATTAGTAGGATTTTCTATTTTCCCTCGGGAACTACTTAAGGAATCGGGATAAAAGGTAGCCTATGTTCTTTTCCATGTCAAAGGCTACATGCATACCAAATTTCATGCAAATCCATTCAGCCGTTTTTGCGTGATTTTATACAAGTTGATTTTTTTGTCAAAACAAAAAAATCAACTTGTATAACGAAGTTTAAAGGAAAACTATCAGAGTTGAGTATTAAGTACAAACTAAAAAGTTATAGACGAAAAATTAGTACTGAATATAAATTTACGAACCAGGTGAAGTTAAGTAAATATAAAATCATTGGAGCTTTAATCATAATAATAATTATTAATTTAATAGAAACGTGTTGATGTGAGTGTGTTGTTGTTGTTTTTGTGTTTTGCAACGCGAACTTGCTTTATTTTACAACTGTTCTGCGCAAAGCTTTACTTACTATTTGCAAACTTTAACTTCTACATAAAAACGAAAGCCACTAATCACAGAACAATCATCAGGCGAAAATTACTCCACTTTGCTTCTCGAACGTTATCAATTACCTTGTTCTCGAATGAGAGGGAATGTCTGGCAGAAACTGTCAAAAATGTATATAGCGCCATCTATCGTGCTCTTGTATAACTACATAAATCTATGTAATCACTGCTGTGCACCCGAGGAGCGTGTGTGCTTTGTTGCTTTTAGAAATATCGACAAATTTTGGATTTGATACAGCTCGCTCCATCTATTGCTCGTGGTTATAACTAATTTTAGAAATGTTAGACATTGACAATCCTTTCTTTATATCATCCTTGGTATGGGTAAACTTATAGTATATCAAAATATGCAATATAATACATTATGACGATATGATATCATGAAAATTTTGGGTTGATTGACATTACGTGTAAACACATTTTAATGAGTAGTTTTAGATAACGCATTGATTATTTATTGGTTATTATGAAACACCGTGTATATTTACTTTGTATACGTAATAAAGAGGACAGGCTGTCTACATCGTCGGGCGGAAACAGGCTTACTCGTACATAGACGCACGCATACAGCGATCTCGGTGCAGTTAGGAATGAAGGATTCAAGCCCGTTTGTGATAGCGCGCGATTCACATATCGATCGCTCTGTCTCATGCTGTCAAGCTATTCGAGCCACTGCTGCTGAAGAAGATCCACCTCGCGGCCATAATAAAGCTGAATAACCACACCGTCGGGGTATTGTGGCCTCCCGGTCTCCTCTAGAAGCTGGCCGTCACCAGCATGTCGCCCGCTTATATGAGACTGGTGACGCTATTTAGGAGCTTCGTTCTCTTGGTCAAGGAGGCCACCTTCCAGCCACGCCCCATACTCGCAGGTATACCCCAGGACAGCTGCCTGTCGCCGTGCCTCTACGCATGCTACATCGAAGACATCTTCACCCTCCAAGACCAGCTCCAGGAGGGGCAGCAGGACTTATTGTTAGCCCTGCTCGCCGACGAAAGCGCCTTCTTTGCTTCGTCGCGAATGGTGAGCCTCGCAATCAGGCCAAGAAAGCCCGTGACATCCAGCGCCCGTTACTGACATCCTGGCTGCCGCTGCGTATGAAACTGCCATGTTCGTTTGCGAACGGTGAACCCGCTAGGACAACGTTTAATACACGGTGAGTAAGCCTCGGGTGTTATGACAACCTTAGCACTACTTCGAAGCATAGGTCAAAGTACTCGTCGATATCAACAACTAAGGTCGGTCTTCTGCATCTACTTGTGGTTGAGTCGTAGATCGATTTGCCCCTCTATTATGTATATGCAGTTGATGGATTGATCTGTCGTTTATACATCCATTTTACATCCAAAGCTGCTGCTCATATAATCAACGTCGCCAAAATACGTACAATAATAAACCTACCTACCACAGAACACATAAGCTAGAAACGCCTTGTTGTTAAACATTTAACTACAACTACCAATGTAGTTATATGGTGTTATTATTATTACATTTTTTTATAAAAAGTATCTTAAATTTAAGTTTTTACAATTCATACATGTAAAAACACAAATATTATAAAAAACATAAATCTAGGGTTCTACTGGCAGCGGAGCACGGCCCAAGCTACCGGTGCTTATTATTTTATATTAATATTATTATAATATTAATACTTTTCGCAAAAATAGTAATAATATTTTAATAGAACTGTTAAAGTTATTCAAAACGATAAAAATATAACTGCGGAATATTAAGTGTTAAAGAGCTGAATGAAAAACTCGTGTATTTTTAATCATCATGTGGATTGTATATTACGCATGTAATTTTTTTCCGGACGTTTACATTTACATGTTGTGTATTGCAGGGATTGAAAACCGGTTCCAATTTCGGTTCCGGTTCTTCATTTAGGTTCTTGAAAAGGGTTCTCTTTTCGGTGCGGTTCCGGTTTCGGTTCCGGTTCCGGTAAAGTTCCAAAGTACCGGTTCTTAATACAGGTTCAAACTAATAATAAAAAAAGGTTCTAATACCGATTCCATATATTGCTTAATAGGGGATGTGTTCGGCACGGCACGTCTCTTCTACGCTTGTAATTTTAGTTATTTGGGACTTTCTGGACACTGTATGTTGGTGTAGAGTTAGTGAAAGTATTGTAATTAAATAATATTAGTGTTTTAGTTATCCTGGACTAACTATTGAATTAACACAGGTTACACTGTAATAATTTAATATTAGAATGGAAAAAGGAAAGTTATATTGTATTGTATTATTTTGTGTATGTTGGTGTATATACCCTATTTATATGGAGATGTGTTTTTTTATGATGAAATGAATTTTGACAAGAAATTTATTATAATAGGAAAACAATAAAGACGACGTCATAAAAAAAAAGTTATAAGTAGAACTTTGGATAGTAGTTAAGGGCCAATTTCACTAACCTTAGCTTATGAAACTCCTAAGAAGTATGCCGTCACTTTTTATTTTTAATAAAAGAATGTGACAGTATGCCACCGAAGAGTAGGTATCCTAAGCTAAGACAAGTTGGTGAAATTGGTCATCAGTGTATCAATAAAACCATAAGGATACTCATAAGTAGTCTGCTAGATACCCAACTCCTCTACTGCTGATTGATACTGATTTAAAGTTTATTGTAATATACTGTGTCTTTGGTGGTATTTCCATGATATGGTAACCTGGTGGGTTATTGTCTAAGAAAAAAACAATCACGATGGCTTTTAATTTGACAACCATTGCGCTGTGAATACAAGACTCTGCGTCGACATCTTTTTATAAAGGAAAGGAGCGATGGATGGACGGCGACTGTCAAATTGTAAGCGATCACGATAGATTTTTTCTTAGATAATAACCCCCCGGATATGATGCGACAGCATCACGTAGTCTGCTAGATACCTAACTCCTCTACTGCTGATTGATACTGATTTAAAGTTTATTATTACTTTGATGATACTTGTAATACTCATATTGTACTTCATTTTCCGCTTCTCAAAATGACAAAATTTATAAATTAAATAAGACTTTACATCATTTGATTAGTCGTCATAGTGGTGACTTCCAATTATTTGACATAAATTTATTTAGTAAGAAAATTAAGATGACGAAGGATTACAATATGTATCTGGATAGACGATCTATAAATTATTTATCTTCTGTCTTAGCTCATAATTTAAATAAAGCGTACATTGACAACTCAGTGCCTATTAGTAAGGTTAACTCTATTAGACTTGAGACTAATCATTTTTTTGTGATGTAAATATGATCGATGAGAAGTGCGAAGTTTATCAAAACGTAAATCGCTTTTCTGGTAAAATTATTGACGTTGAATTGTTACTAGATAAATTTAGTATCGATGTATTATGCTTAACAGAAACTTGGCTAAAACCGGAAAATATGTGCTTTAATATAAAAAAACTACAAAATTGCTAGTATATTTAATAGTGTCAGCTATGGGTGAAGGTTGTCTTTTAATAATAATAATAATAATAAACACTTTATTGTACAAAAATTGTATTACAATGGGATACAAATGTAAAAAATATATATATGTACAAATAGGCGGCCTTATTGCTAAAAAGTAATCTCTTCCAGGCAACCTTTTACTGGTTAAAGATTCAGTAACTTATAAAGAACGTAAGGATCTTGTTGGGTATTCTGTTGAACGTGTTTGTGAGGTGGCTGGTGCGGAAATAGAGGGGTTTCTTTGTGTCTACCGACCGCCATCAGGAAATTTCAGCTCTTTTATTGGTGTCCTAGAGGACATATTGAACAAGGTATCAAACAATACTAAGCCACTTGTTATTTGCGGTGATTTCAATATAAATCTTCTCAGTGAATCTAATGAAAAAGATAGCTTGCTGACGTTGCTAAAGTGTTTTAACTTAGGTTGTCTCTTCAACGAACCAACCAGAATAACCCCTAACTCTTCGACTTGCATTGATAATATTATTGTTAATTGTAGAATTAAAAGTAAGTCTCTGATAAGTGGGGTGGGATAAGTGAATACCGTCTGATCACAAAGGTTTAAAAATAGAAATTGATGGTGATAGAACACAAAATGAAATTATTAGTTATAGGCCTTTGACAAAAAATAAGTTGAATAAGTTTAGAGAAAATATTGCAACATCCCTAACGTCTGCTAATTTTAATTTTGATAACCCAAATGAGTCTTATAATACATTATTATAGATTATGTCAATAAAAAAGAATTTGATAGAACATTAAGGTTAAACAAACAAAACTAAAGGGAAAAAATGTTTTTAACAAATGGGCAACAAAATGTATCAGGAAAAGTAGAGAACACCTATATGATTTGTACGACAATAAATCGTATATATTTAACTCTGAGTTTCAAGAATATGTCAGGCAATATTCAAAAATTTTTAAGAATGTTTGCAGACAAGTAAAATCAGATTACATAAGGGAGAAAATCATTACAGCAAACAATAAAAGTAAAACAACATGGTCAATCATCAACGAAGAGACTGGCAAAATAAAAAAAAGAGTCAAATATAACATTAAAAATAGACAACAGGTTAATTGAAAATAAAAAAGAAGTAGCTAACATCTTTAATACTTTTTTCAAGATGATTCCTATTGATACAATTAAGCACATAAATTCTTCTCCTGAACTTGCTGAAAGTATTTTAAGGGACAGTTTTGGTAACGTATTGACATGTTTTAAATTTAGGAATATTGATAAAATAGATATAATTAAAGCTTATAAAATTTTAAAAAAGAAGAAGACTGAAGATATTTGGGGGATATCCGTATCAGTGCTAGAACCTGTAATAGACCTTATAGCAACTGTACTAGCTATAATATTCAATCGATGTATAGAGGTGGGTGTTTTTCCTGATTTGATGAAAGAAAGTAGGGTAGCTCCAATATTTAAGTAAGGAGATACACACGATCCTTCTAACTATCGCCCAATATCTGTGCTACCTGTATTAAGTAAAATATTTGAACGAATAATTTATTCTCAATTCAAAAAATCAATTTGGATTTACAAAAGGTCTATCAACTACGGATGCAGGGGCTAAATTAATAAAAAATATTTTTTAAATTGGGAAAAAAGGTGTGACTCGGTAGAAATATTTTGTGACCTTTCCAAGGCGTTCGACTGCGTTGATCATGAGATTTTAATTCGAAAATTAAATTATTACGGTATTTGTGGTGTTGTTTTAGAAGTGATAAAATCGTATCTTTCGAATAGAATGCAAAAAATTGGGATAAAGGGGGTTGTCTCGGATGGTTCATTGGTTGAAATTGGACTACCACAAGGATCGATTCTTGGGCCATTTTTATTCCTTGTTTATATAAATGACCTTCCTTTCATGGTGAGGGATATGTCGGATATCGTATTATTTGCAGATGATACTTCGTTGATTTTTTCTTTAGATAGAAAAAATATCAAACATAGTGAAATGCATATAAATAACACTCTAAAAGTAGTCTCTCATTGGTTTTCGTCAAATAATTTGGTTTTTAATGCAAAAAAAACAAAATGTGTTAGATTCCTACCTCAAAATACAAAAAATAACCCCATAAATGTTGAACTGCACGGAAATAATTTAGAAATAGTTGATAATACTACTTTCTTGGGAATAAATGTTGACTCCAAATTACAATGGAAGCCATATTTAGTAATTTTGGCAAATAAACTGAGTTCGGCTGCATATGCTGTAAAAATAATTAGGAACTTAACAGATGAGACGACTGCAAGATTGGTTTACTTTGCGTATTTTCATAGTGTCATGTCATACGGTGTTTTACTGTGGGGATCTGCAGCTGACGTCGAAAAAATTTTTATATTAGAGAAACGGGCTGTTCGATTTATTTATAAAATGAAGCCTCGTGACTCCTTAAGAAATAAATTCTGAGAAATTGATATTCTGACATTGCCGTCTCTCTACATTTATGAAAATATAATGTATATCCGCAAAAATATACATACCTTTAAAAAGAATTGTGACGTTAGGGATTTGAATCATCATCATCACAGCTCATATACGTCCCCACCAAGGGGCTCGAGCCTACCCTATGTTAGGGTGAAAATAGTAAATAATTAAAATTAAAGAAGTAGTCTATTTTGCTATAGTTGGTATAAAGTATTGTAGAGTCAGTAATGACCCAATAAAACTTACATATAAAATTAAAATAAACAGAATATTATATTACTTATATTATATATTATTATTTTCACTGACAGTTATAAGAATTAAAATCGCGAGGTTTTTACAATGTATAAGACGTAATAAAAAATAGGTACTTTATTTTTTATTCACTCTCTCTCCCCACTCCCGTCGTCGGCCGCCGCACCTGCACCTCGGTATCGTTCCTATTCAAGTCCGACTAGTACGGACTTAATTTGTCAAGAACCGGTATAATAAGGGTTCTTAAAGGTTCTTGTTTGGGTTCCGGTTCTGGTTCTAGCACAGAAACCGTTAAATACCGGTTCTGTACCGGTATTCTAGGAACCTTTTCAATCCCTGGTGTATTGTATACCTTTTTAGCCTTTTCTGTGTTCTGTGATAGTTAGATCTAGTTTAGTACATACGTAGACACATGACAACCCAAACAATAATAACAAACATCAGTCGGACGCCAAATAAGTTAAAAACAACAATTACCAAGCGTAGGCACGGGCGCACAGTATCGCGACAAACGGCCCGCTGGCGGTCATGGGGCTTACGACGCACTATGTGGAGGTGCCTAAGAGAGCTTGGCCATAAATACATTTTGTAAAAATCGGCGCAGGTACTTGTATTATACCTCAAACTATAGCTAAGAAGTTGATCTACTATATTATGTGTATATTATGTATGCAACTAGTACTTTTTTATAGTAAAGAGCATCTAAATACGATGATTGAAAAATTATCACGAAAACATCATAATTTGTATTTTTTTCAGGATGATGTTCTAGTAAGCTAGCAATGAAAATTATACAAGTATTATACCATTTTAGAAAGCTTATAATATATACTTTTTTTTGGTATACACAAATATGCTATATATTTATAAATATATTTACTAGAAATATTTATCTCATGACATATCATTTTTGCGTATCTGAAACTTTCAATTAGAGTTTTGACAGTTGCCGAAATTTGCCGAAGGTCTGTAAATGATGTTATTTAATAGGAAATTTAATATTTTTATACAGGAAGAAAAAAAAAAGTTGCAACTTCATTGCACAACATAATGCTATCTATCATAACATGAAATAGTAATAATTTCTTAAAAATACGTGGGCGAATCTATTTGTTTTATTAGTTGATATAGGTTACACTTGTGATATATTATTAATTGCGGTTTATGTTTTGATAATGTATCGAGTATTTCTCACCATTTTTAGTTCGCCTACAAAATAAATTATCAATAAAACACATAGGAAACCGAGTAACCACATAATGATAAATAGTTTTTATTCCCATACTTTGCACACGTTTCAAATCAGTTATTTAATATAAAATAGAGCATCTGCATACTGAATAATTACATACTGTTTTTCGTTCGTTATTGTCGTTATTAAAAGTGTATCTAACCACCTACTCTCTCGCAATGAGTGAATTCCAATGTACCAGACGCGACCTATGTCTTGTTTTGATTGAAAGTGACGGGAATTATGTTGTTGCTTTAACAAGTTATATACGGAATAATTTTATCAACTTTTCTGAGGCAAATATCGCTAAAATTGTCGCGAGTGTACAAAAAAATCTTATTACGAACTTTCGTCAACGCTACACTAAATCTGGCAGAAATAAAGAAACATTTTTAAATCAGAATAGCCTGTGGTTGAATGCCACATTCACAGTAAATCTGGAAGATCCTACTTGTGAATCTGAACCTTCGACATCGACGGGGAAGCGAGGACGCCCTTCTAAAACCTACGAAGACAGTTCCGATAGAACACAAAGACGAAAAAACAAGGAGTTGCTTGAAACATGTGGCTTTGATTTTATACTGAATTCATATCTTCAAGGATTGAGATCTCAAGGGGAAACGGAAGAAGCATTCATTGTCGAAATTTTACGAGTATTACCCATAGATAAAAAAAGTGAAATACGTCAAAATCGTTTAAATGAACCGGCACATTTAACAGCGTACTCTAAAGATGAAGCTCTCAGTATTTTTATAGAGTTGGACCTTAACATGGCACAGTATGAAAACATGAGAAATTGCTTAATTGCGAAGAACTGCGTATTATTTCCGTCATATAAATCAATTCAGGAAGCTAAAGGAATGTGCTACCCACCAAGATCAAGCATAGAAATTAATAATATTACAGCAAAAATAAAACTGCAAGATCTGCTGGATCACACTATTGCAAGAATTTTGAAAATCAATGGTGTATACAAAGCTGGCAAAAAACATTTAATGCTGTATTCGAAATGGGGCTGTGATGGCTCAAGCGGACAAAGTGAATACAAGCAAGTCTTAACTGAAGAGGATGAGTTAATTTCTGACACAAATTTATTTATATCTTCATTAGTACCTCTGAAACTTGTTGATATTAATACAAATGAAACTTTGTGGGAAAACCCTGTTCCATCATCAGTAAGATTTTGTAGGCCCATTTTAATAGAATTTTCAAAAGAGACACCAGAGAAAACTACAAGTGTAGTTAATGAAATTATAGCTCAAAGAAACGCTCTCACAACAAGCTTAATCAATAAAAATGGTGAAAGTATTGCAATCAAACACACATTATTTTTGACAATGGTTGACGGGAAAGTGGCTCAAGTTTTGTCAGAAACTTCATCAGGTGCTGTATGTACTATTTGTGGTGCAAGACCTACAGAGATGAACAATTTAGAAAAAGTACAAAATAAACCTGTTGACGAAAATTCTTATCAATATGGGCTTTCGACTTTACATTGCTGGATTAGATTTATGGAACTAATTTTACATATATCTTATAATGTAGGCTTTGAAAAATGGTCTGCTACAACGACAGAAAATAAAGATTTGAAAAAACAAAAGAAGACATATGTACAAAGAAGGTTCAGAGAAGAACTTGGTTTAAATATAGATAAACCTAAGCAAGGTTCTGGTAACAGTAATGACGGTAATACAGCTAGACGATTTTTTCAAAATTATCAGTGCACTGCAGAAATTACCGGTGTGGATGAGGAATTGATAAAACGATTTTATGTTTTACTTCAAGTTATGTCTAGCGGAAAAGTAATTAATGCTACGAAATTTGGACAGTATGCTTTCGATACAGCACAACGATATGTTAGTAAATATATGTGGTATTATATGCCATCATCTGTCCATAAAGTCCTAATTCATGGGGAAAGTGTAATTCGGCATTATTCAGTGTTACCTCTTGGACAGCTCTCCGAAGATGCCCAGGAATCAAGGAACAAAGACTATAAACGATTCAGACTTCATCATGCTAGAAAATACAATACAATAATAATACATTTTATTGCAGTTATTACAGAGTTATTATAAGTACAACAGGTCTCATCTTTTAAGTTATAAACTTGTATTAGAAGAGACCCGCTCTTTCAACCGAATGCACTGCAGTACAGTTAACAATCTTATTTAATATTTACCTATGAGTAATTTATAACATTTAAAACGATATGGGTTATTATAGTATAATATTGACAATTATGTGTATTGTAATTACTTTTTCAACAGACTTGCTCGTAAAGTGGTACAACTCCATCGGATTTAGATACATGAGATAGCTCATACAGCACGCGTGTGTTATAACGCAAGTAGTACGGTTATATATTTATAACCGCACTACTTGCGCTAAAGAGTTCTTTAAGTTATAATATAAAATACATTAACGAACCACTCTGATCCATCGCAGGTATGTGGGTACATCATCTAGTGTTTGAAAAAAAGAAAGAAATCTAGAGCGTAAAATTAAATTAAACGAGCAAAGAGTTGCTTTAAAAACCGTAGGTAAATACATTTTATTTTGTTAATAAATAAACTCCATTACTTTAAATATAGCAACCAAACGTCCATCTTCCCACCACTATTTAGATTTGTCTACAAATTAATAATATGTGTAATTTAATTATAAAATTCCGTTTATTTAGTATTTTTTCTCACAAGTGTGCTGAAAAATTTAGTACAATATACGTGCGCACACCGACCACATTACGCCCTCGCAAATGGCCCGGGCTGAAATCCGGCCTCGCAAGTTATAATAACCACCATAACGCACTTACACTGCAATGTACTATTATTACATACATGGTATAGATTGATATAGATTTACTTCTCACGCCCGCGACCAACTAAACCAGATTACTCTTTCATTATTTGAAAAAGCAATCATGCTCAATCAATTGCAAATGTGAAGAGTCTAACTTGATCAATAAAATAAAAAAAAAAACCGTATAACAATTTAAAGTTTTACAAATGAGAGTTGTGTATAAGATTGGTTAATTGTAAAGTTATATTTTTTTGGGAATAGGTGTTTCGTAGTAGGTAAATAAAAAAAATATGTAGATAATTAATTTCTCGAGATAAAATTTTCAGTTTCGTTATAATTCAGTGTTTTGAGCCATTTTGTTGCGGTACTTTTACATTTTTGGAAAGTTAAGGAGTATATGTTCAAAATTCTGTTTAATGAAAATGCTCTAGAGTAGCTACAAATGAAGACGTTTTACATACACTTTTGTACACTTCAGACCCTTACATAATAAGTTTAAGAAAACCTTCCAATAAAAAGTCTATGGAACTTATAGATGAAGCTGTAGAGCTAGTAGAATAATATAATTCTATGTTATTTTCTTTTTCTTATTATATTTAATTAATAAGAGTAATTTTATGTGTTTATTTTGTATTAATTATAACATTTAGGTCACATTGTTTAAAATTAGTCGTAAATTTATGATAATTTTTCAATATTTCATGTTTTGTATTTTTTTACAATTATTAAATATATTTTTATATGCATAGACTGTATATTATTTTAAAGTACGTTTATCTCAGATTACCTAAAAAAAAAATCAGCTGTATATCTATAAAAACATGGAAGTAATAGATTTATGACCCGAAACCGACTCGATCTCCACATAGTGCGACGTCACGCTCTCTTGCCGCGACTTTTAACCGAGTGGCGCATTCATTTAATCGCTACTCACTCATTTTTGGTCGTATAAAAAAACTAATTACACCAATGTTCAGGACTTTTTACGGACTATAATTCTACATTCAAAACTAAAAACCGTGTTGATCCTCATTACTACTTTGTTTTCTTTAAATATTATTATATGTCCATTTTTAGTTATTAAGACAACTGAGAGTAAATTGTGGCACAAATTGTCTACAATAATAACTTCAAAGTCGTATGATTTTCCCTTTGGAATTCCCAATAAGTGTACCTTTTCTATTAGTATCTAACGTAGACCTTGCCGAGCTTAGTACGCTAGCCGGCAAACTTAGGAATGCGCGCACTCCGCGCGATAGAACTTTTGCCCTGGTCGAGCACTTGGAGCTCGTTAAATCCCTCACATAGCTTCGCCAATGCGAGTTTACTCAATTAGTTCGTCTTTCTCCCGAGCTGCATTCTGTACGCTCGATGAAGTAGGTCCCAATCAGATACGCCGGCCCACTTTGGTTCCCGGCGCCTTCAAGCGCATATGCCCTAGTTAGTCTAGGGCAGCGCTGCACCGCCTTCTTTCCTGAGGGGCGGTCGCCATCCGATGAAGCCTTAATGACCTTAGGGTTAAAGGTGTAAGGAGTTTAGTCGGTAAGAGTCCGACATAACCCGTACGGACGGCCGTACGGGCATCCATGAGGATTCTCCACCTCCGCTCCGCATAGCGGTTAAAAAAATGCGATATTTATTACAATTGGCCAAGGTAATGTTTTAATATTATGCATAAATTTTTCAAGATCTGGCTTAACCATATGCATCGTTGCACCAGAATCAAGAATAAAATATTGATTACTCATCGAATCATTGCAAATAGAATTTGCTGTCATTGCAATAAATAATGACTTCCCTTTATTATCTCTATAATCCTCACAATTAAATCTTCTGTTACTATAACCTCTTCTACCTCTATTACTTCTCCCTCTATCATTATTATCGTATGACCTTCTATAATTATTATGACTGTAGTTTTGACTTGTAGATGCTTTAAATATTGTATTATTATATTTATCTTTTAGTTTTAGTTCTTCATCAAATTAATTTTTATAAATTCAATTGTCATGTCGCATGACCATAGGCGTAGGTATAACTTTTCGATGGGGGGGGGGGGGGGGGAAGCTCTTGCCCTTCATCTCACTCGATGGTAAGTGACAATAAGGCCAAAGATAGGCTTCAACTGGACTCCGAAACAACTGAGGCAGTAGCTGTCTTAGCTTTTAGATAAGACTGCTGCTGCTGCTGCCCAGGCAGATGTATGCAGGCTGCCTCACGATGTTTTTCTTTACCGTAGGAGCGTCGGACAAATGTACATATGAAATTGGGAAAAAACTAAAAATATTGGTACATGCCAGGATCGAATCCCTGACCTCCCGATAAGAAGGCCAGTGCCGAGTCCATGGGGCCACCGATGCTCCTGATTGTTCCGTCTACGTGGAATTTAGTTATGAGGTCATATCATGCCTTCTTCAGGGAGCTAATTAAATATCGGAACAAAAAGCAAAGCAAATACGAAAGCTCTATACTAAATTTCATTAAAATTGGTCCGTATGGCGTCCTGAAAGCGTAACAGACATACAGATGGAAGATAAGCCGACAGATAGACAGAGTTACTTTCGAATTTATAATATACAGATTATTTGAAATATAACATCGATAGCCGGAAATTGTTCGAAATGAGAATAATATGCGGTCTTCTGAGATATCGGAAGTTAATTTTTGTCAATCTATCAAATATGCTCACTTTGTTCTGCTTTGTTCACAGCCATCGTATTTCACTCATTTAAACTTGGAAAGGGCTAAAAAGGAATTTCGTAACAGGTAGGTACTTATCCAAACTTTTAATTAAGCCGATGTCGATTTTTATCGACAAGGGAAATGAATTTTTTATTGGTTTTCAAAATACTTATTTAATTCACAAAGTAGATCACATTTCCAAGGCGAGGTTCTGTAAAAGCAATAGAAATTAAGATAATAGAATAGACGAGGAAATTATTAGGGGCAGTAAATATTTACGGGAAAATGGTATTATGTTTATTATTTTCCTTGTGGAGATGCTGGATTTTCTCGATTGCCCAAATAATGTCTATATTAAGACACTTATAACTTGTCTATGGCTTTATTCGATAAAAATATTATTATCGATGTCCAACAGTTACCTTTGGATCAAACGTAAGCCTTTTTTTTTTTTTTTTTTTTTCTTAAAGGGGGTAAAAATGCATTTACGCACTGTCCCGCACCGGAGGACATTCGCTGCGGGGGTGTGTGGAACTCGCCCGTTGGGAATATCCACTAAAACATCCCCCTGTTTTCCGTCCTCAGCGATGGGTCATGGGTTCGGAGTCACAGTCAGACCTTGTCTCCGAGAACCCCACAAACCATCGCTACGCCCGTCACCGGGCCCACCAACCCGCGGTTTCCCGCTCTACTCCGCGATGCAGCGACATACCGGAAAACGTGTATGTCGCCGCGCTGCCACTCCAACGACTGTTGTTCCGGGCGACAGTTGTCCTCTTCTATCGCCCGGAAGTCGCTACCACTCGCCCCTTAGGGCACCAGCGCTTGGGCATAGGCCCGACGCCGTCTTCCTACGCGACGTCTCCTCAACGGGTCCGCCAGGGGGTCCTCCTCACGGGACCGCTCCCTGGCCTCCTTCCCGCTCATGACCACCTCACAAAAGGCCTTTACGGCCCTCCAGGACTGTTCGCTGCTAACCATAGAGCGAACCACGGCCGACAGCGACAGATCACTGCCCACAACGGCTACCATTTCCGCCCTCTCAACTGCCCAAACTGGACAGACCTCCAGCGTGTGTTGCGCCGTATCATCAATCGCCCCACACTCATGGCAGGTGGTAGTTCGCTCCCTCCTCGCAATGTTGCCCAGGTACCTCCCGAAGCAACCATGTCCCGAAAGAACCTGCACCAGGCGGAAAGAGAGCGAGCCGCCCCGCCTCGCCATCCACTGCTCTAACACCGGCAATATCGCCTGTATGGTGCGGTGTCCGGCACTTGGCTCTTCCAGCCTCCTCCGCCACTCTTCGTGGCCTACCGTTTCGGCGTCTCTCCGCCAACGCTCTATCTCCTCTGGGAGTGGATTTCTGCCTTGGGTTCTTTTGTCCGCAGATTTGCGGTACACTGCAGCAAGCACATTGGCCTCCAACTCCCAGGGAGGTGTACCCGCCAGAACGCACGCCGCCTCACATGAGACGGTGCGATAAGCCCGTATGATCCTAGCCGCCATGACCCGCTGCGCGCGGCGTAAATGGCTCTTGTTAAGGGCGGTTAGGGTATCTGCCCAAATGGGCGCGCCGTAAAGGGCAATGGAACGAACCACGCCCGCGAAGAGACGTCGACATCCTGCTTCCGGACCACCGAGGTTTGGCATTAGCCGACTAAGAGCCATGCTCGTTCTTATCAATTTTGGAGCCAGTCGGACAAAGTGCTCCTTGAAGTTCCATCGGCTATCGAGGACGATTCCTAAGTACTTCATCGTCGACCCGACGCCGATGGACACTCCTCCCACTATTAACTGGGCTCCAGACGGCGGCGCGTTTCGGGGGCCACGAAAACAAATAGCCTCCGATTTATTTAGAGCCACCGATAGGCCTAGGCGCCTTATTCGACCCACCACTTGTGCCGTGCCTGCAGTTGCAAGGAGGCTAGCTTCCCTGTATGTCTTCCCGCGGGCTGTCACCAAGGTGTCGTCGGCGTAACACGTGACATCCACCCCTCGCAGGGTGGCGCCGCGCAACACCCAATCGTAACCGATGTTCCACAGGAGGGGTCCAAGGACCGACCCCTGTGGAACACCGCACAACACCGGCGCCCGGTTCAACCCGTTACTCGTAGGGTACACCACTGTCCTACCCGCGAGGTACTTCTCAACCACCTTGCACAGGTATATGGGGAATCGGTGGAAACGCATGGCCTCCAAAATGCATTTGTGGGGTAGGGTGTTGAAGGCATTAGAGATGTCTAATGACACTGCCAGAACCACCCCACCCCTTGAAACCTCCTCATCGGCTAGGGCCCTCACCCGCGCGATCGCGTCAACGGTGGACCTGCCCTGCCGGAAGCCGAATTGGCAATCGGCCAAATTTGGCCCCACGGTGTCTAGGTGCTCCTTTAGACGGGCGGCGATTACACGCTCAAAGAGCTTTCCGGCCTCGTCTAGGAGCACGATCGGACGATAGCCTGACGGCGACTCCGCCGGATGTCCTACCTTCCGAAGCAGCACCAACTTCCCGTCCTTCCACCTGCTGGGGAAGAATCCACCTCTTAGGCACTCCGTTAGTAGGGTCCGGAACCTAGTCATGAGTCCATTTCTTAGAGCAAGAACCCATGCTCTTCCAGGGAGTCCGTCTGGGCCGGGGGCTGTGTTCTTCGCTTGGAGGCGAAGCACTGCCGCATCCAGCTCAGCTTCGGACACTTCCGGAATTTCCCTGGAGATGGATGTCAATTCCTGCTGGCCCACCATAAAGGGAGCCGCACCCAGGGAAGGCACGGGAAAGAGTGCCTGCACTACTCTGGCAAGCGTGCTCTCCTCCATTGTCGTTGTAAGTGGAGGAGCCCAGGGGCGGAGCTTGCTCATAACGAGCTTATACGGCCTGCCCCATGGGTCTCGCGCCAGAGTGTCCAGTAGCTCCTGCCAAGAGCGTTCCTTGGCCGCACCAATCTCAGCCCTGAGGGCTTTTTTAGCCTCTTGGAAGGCCGCGAACAGACGACCAGCCTCAACCGCGTTCCTATTGCGACGACGATGTCTTGTGTACTGGCGACGTGCCGCCACACAAGCCGCGCGGAGTTGCGCTAACTCGGGCGACCACCAGTGCACCTGTCGACGGGGAGGCATCGCTCGTATTCGGGGCATAGACGCGTCGCAGATGCGTTCCATCGCCTCGCCGAACCATTGCGACTCTTGCTCCGGGTCTGGATGCAAAGGACCGTCTCCCCAGCTCTCAACCAGGGACGCTTCAGCCAGAGTGTCCTTGTCTAGGCTCTTAATGGCCCATCGTGGACCAAGCTCCGTCGCGGCACGGCGCGAGCTGTTTGGACTTATTGGGTGGGGAGAGACATCAAACCGAATGTATCGGTGATCCGACAAGGTCTCTTCCCCAGCCAAGACTTCCCAGCATCGAACACGGCGGGCTAGGGCGGGACTCGCGAACGTGATATCGACTATTGAACCTCCATTATGCCGCACGCACGTGTTTACCATACCGCGGTTCAGCACGACCAGGCCATTCGAGGAGAGCCACTCCTCCAGCACTTCGCCTCTGGCATCAGTGGCAGGACAGCCCCATTCCTTCGACTTGGCGTTCAGGTCTCCCGCGACCATGATCTGGTGCGGATGACACCAGCCAAGTAGAGTATCCATTCTCGCCAGAAAGCCCTCAAAGTCCGAGAGGGGACGATTTGGCGAGAAATAGACACCGACGACCATTGTGTCACCGCACAAGGCCGCGACAAACCCGTTGCCTCTGGTCGATTTCCCTATGAGAGGAGCGCCTTCACCTGTCGTCACCGTGATGGCGGCTAATCCATCGAGGTCAGCGACCCAGTTGTCACGGTCAGGCACGTAATAAGGCTCCGCGATGACAGCGACTTGGATATTCCATTGCGCCAGACTCTGGAGCAAGAGATCCTGGGCTCTGGCACAATGATTTATATTCCCCTGGAGGAACTTGATGGCCATTAATTATTGGGGGCCATTTCCACCTCCTCGGGCCTGTTCAGCGGGCGAGCTGGCTCTGCCTGGGATGAAACCACGGCAACTGCAGGCCTTCTGCGCGATAACTTGCGCTTGGGAGCCGAGCATTGAGTGCTCCCCAGACGATGGTTGGCTTCTTTGCCGGCCTCTGCGCAAAGAGAGCAGTGATAATCGGAGATACACTCCGCCGCCCGATGTCCCAACTGTCCGCAGCGGTAGCACTGTCGGCTACGGTCTACATCAGCAGTGCACTGATCCTTTAAGTGCCCGGTTTCCAGGCACTTAAAGCAGCGCATCGGCCGAGGCTGCAGGAGCTTTACTCGAGCCGCAGTCCACCCCACAAGCAGTCTGCCCTCGAGCACCTTTTTGGCTGCTACGATAGGGCAGCTCACCCAAACCGATCCCATACCAAAGTGGGTCTGCCGAATGACACCCACCTTGACTTGCTCCCGTGGGCATCCTCCCAGACTTGACACAGCCGAAGCGACTTCCTCAGCAGATACAGAGTCATCCAGGTTGGACACCAGCAATTCGGTGCTTTTTATAGGCCTGGAGACTCTAACGATATCCGCGCTGAGTGCTTCTCTAAGTTTTGCCGCCATTGCGTCTGCTTTTTGCTCGTTTTCCGAGCCCGGGACCTGCATTATGGTCGCGCCAGTGACAGCTCGACGAAAACGAACAAAAGGAATGTCGAGAGCCGCAATGTCAATTTTCCTCTTTGCCTCAGCTAAGACTGAGGCATAAGATAGCCCTTGTTCTCTGGCCCCAGGTTGCAGCGTAATGACAACTGCAGCGGTTTTGGGAGGCTTCGCCTTCGGTGACTTTGGAGGCAACCTCTTCGGTTGCTTCCTTATCGGCTTTTTGCCTTGGGAACGAGGCACGTTCTCTTTGTGTTTGCCCCCTTTGGCTGCGATATTCCACCGCTTTTCCATTGTAGCTGGGGCAGGAGGATGTGGTCGCGTATCACGAATGGCGGATCGTGATATAGAGCTCTCTGGACGCCCTTTGCGTCTACTCCT
Organism: Schoenobius gigantellus; assembly: GCA_963935595.1. NCBI lineage: Eukaryota > Metazoa > Arthropoda > Insecta > Lepidoptera > Crambidae > Schoenobius > Schoenobius gigantellus. The sequence goes on along the minus strand of OZ012547.1, from coordinate 25,941,671 downwards.
TCGTATACGTCTGGGGCGGCTGTCTTTCGCTGCCGGACAATCCTCTGCGGCACTTTGTTTGGCCGCTGGCTTCCCGCTGCCTGAAGTGGACGGCACACTCCGATCGGGGGCCTTAGGGCGGGTCTTGGTCCGGGGCTTCTCTTTCGAAGGGACAGCACTCGGTGGTTGTGCCGTCACCTGTGTCGTCTCTTCCAGCGGCTTCTCATGAGCCAGTGGAGGACGAAGTCGTGGCGCCGGATTCAGCCTGGGCTCGAGGCCATCAATTCGGGCATTGAGGCGAGCACTCCACCGACTCATTATCCGCGCCTCGCATTCCTCCAGCATCGCTGGAGTGACGACACCTTCTGTCACACCCTGGCCAGTAACAGGGACGCTGCTCCGCTGCTTAAGGCAGTCTTTAATTTCGGCGAGCTCCTTTCGAAGTTCAGCCATATCTGCTCGCAGCTTCGCATTCTCCCTTTGCAGGGTCCGCGTCTCCTCTGAGGTGCTGCGCGTAGCCAGGACCTGGGCATCTTGTTTGATGGCTGCGGCAGCGTCTTTGAGGGCCTTGACGTAGGTCCCCTTGAGCCTACCGGAGGTTGCCGCCACCTTCTCGATCATGGCGACGCTAGACATCACCCGTGATACGAGTTGTGCAGCCGTGCCAGCGTCGTCTTCGTCCATCACACTTAAGGACAATGAGGAGCGGGACCGAGTAGCTCGAGCCTTTTGTACAGAGGCGAGCATATCTTGTTCCGCTCTCAGCTCCATCTCTGCGCGTTGCGCCTTGACGAAGTCAGCCTTAGCCTGAGCTAGGCCGACATAATGCCCAGTAGTGGGCGGGCGTCCGCGACCTCTCTTATTGGGCGTCCCGGATTGAGAGTTCCGGTCGGGATGTGAGAGCTCGCTCCCCGATGATTCCGATCCGGAACAGCCACTCTCTCTAGCTCGTTTACGCCAGAACCTGCCTTCGTTCGGCTCCTGTCCATTTGAGGCAGATTTGACCGTCCGCATACTGCCCGCAGAAGAGTTGGACAGCATGAAGTCCTCCAACACCACGATTGGCTCTCTTATTTTGCCAGTCGATCCAACACGTCCGGTCACATTGCCGCCCTCTGACAGCCCGGGAACCGCTGCCGAGGGTCCACCCTCGCCTCTCTTGGCGTCACACCAAACACATTCACAGTTTTCTCCACACGCCTCGGTAACAGATTTGTCACCAGACAGCCCGGTTACTGCCTGGCGCCGTTGGCAAGACGGAGCACATGAGCCGCTCAGCGCATATTTGCCACCCGGGGTATGAGCTTCCCCCGAGCGCCCGTGGTCAGTGGGGGCGTCCGACAAAACCACATTATTCGCATTCGACATTTCCATAATTACGATAAGTGGGTGGATACCTACGGCCCTTCCCCAAGGAGCCGCAGGCGCTCTTTCGACAGGGTATTTAGTCCTGCCGGACTCGCGCTAGCCCTGTGTCGGGATATCCCGCCCGTTGTTCGGCACCACCCTCTCACGACTGAGCACGAATGCGCTCGGCGCCACAGCGCCCCAACTTGGACCGGACAAAGCCGGTACGTCGGGTTCCACCCGGCCAACCCGCGACCCGCGAACGGATCCACTGGCGACAGTCTTGCCCCTTCTTGACCAAGAAGGGGGGACTTCGCCCACCAGAGGGTAATTTTTTATAGAGGTTTTCTTCCTCGCAGCCCGAAGGCCCCCGACCCCACTCAATGTGGGGCTACGGGTTTGTGTGACCGTGCAATGCCCGCCCTGAAAAGGGCAGGCGGCCACACACCAGTTTTTGTCCGCGCCGGCAAGCCGGTACCCCCCATATCTGGGGGGCGTTCCCCTATCCGCAACCCCGGGGACGCGTCCGATGGCAGACTGGAAACTGCGCACGGAGATCAAACGTAAGCCTGTCCAGAATAATACCTTAAGCCTCGCTTGGTTTGAATAAAATATTCGTCTCTGATATGTGTTATTAATATAGGATTTAGGAAACATTGCAATGAGTACGGTAAATTTTATCACTAGTATAACATTTTGCTTATTTACTTGGTGATGCTTACTTAACTACGCTTACTCCATGTAACACTGTTTTTTCTTAAAATTTCTTAAAACACTAATTTTGCAAAAACACTTTGGTTTCACTGTAGTTTTAACACAAATTTCACAACTAAAATCATAATTACAATAACTTTGTCAATTAATTTCACAATATCAATGTCAAGTGTCAACGTCAACGTCGTTTCACGTCACGTCAGTGACATTTGCAATTATCTTTGGTCATTATTCACTTTTTGCATAAACAAAATAAATCTCGCGTTTATCCTGGCCTTATTTACAAAGATAGTTTTTTTTCGCCCAAAATCCCGTGCTTCCATTTAGGTGGGTTGATTTTCTCAAAATTCGGAATTTGACATTTGGACCGTTTGTTTTGATCATTTCTATAGACATATTTTAATAAAATACACTTAAACTTATAGATCATATAATTATAGTTTCGTCGAATAGAATTTGGAAAGCATTCACAATTTGTTTAAGGTTAATTTTTCATTACGTTTTGTTTTTCAACTAAACATAACTTTAGCTGGAAATACTTATTGCATAGGTATTGTAGAATTTCGAAAGATCCGTATGTTGACTTGACACACCTTGAAGCAAGTTAAGAGTCTTACGAGTGTTATGAAATGAATTTGGTTTTAGGAGAGGTTCCGTCGCCAATACGGCGCTTAACATTCAGCAAACGGACCTCGGCTCCGTCGCTTCCACATAAACGCAAATCTGCGCGCAAGTGGAGCGTTGGTTTAGTCTATCGTCTAGGTTATGACTAGTCTGTGAGACATCGATCGAAGTAATTTGTTATTGATTTGAAGATCATAAAGTTTTTATATATTTATTTCGTAGGTATTTCTCTCGTTTTCCGTGTGAATTTAATTCGAAAAGCCACCCTGAATTTAACAAAGTGAGTTATTTTTGTTTTCAGCTTGAAGAGTAAAAGCTCAATCATATTTATAATCGCCGGCGCGCGATTCGGTGAATTAGTTGAATAAATAAATTATATCAATAGATAATACTCCGCCCACACTAAGGTATCTGATTAACTTATTATATTTCATGATTTAAAACAGATTTTGTTAATTTTATTTTTATTTGTGGGTAAATTGATTATTAAATCAAACATATTACATTTCCAAAATTCGCCTTTTTCATCCCCTATTTCATTAAAAAACCTTGATAGTAAACGGCATCTTAGTGGGATTAAGGCATATATTGAGTAACACTTGCGAATTTCATGTTAAATTCTAAATTTTCACAATATTAAGTTTCACATCCTTCTTTGGCAAAGAACTCACAAATTAAGCTGTTTTCTTTTTATTAATAGCAATAATTATACACAAAATAGGTGCTCTCCCCTCCATAGGTCCTTTTTATTAACTAACCAATAAGACAATTTGTCGATTTATTAAAAATTATGTTTTAGAATTCATTTGCTATCTTTATTACATGAAGTTCAAATGTATTGACTGGGATTCCTTCAGAACTCAGTGTTAGACCCACTGACCTCAAGATCATAGGCATATTTAATTATATTTTTAACATAACACTGTGCTATGAATCTCCAGGGCAGTTCCCGGAGGCCGTAGGGCTCCGCTGCAACTAACCTACCTAATAACCTAATATCAAGGAGGAATTCTGTGGAATTACACAAATAATATTAGAAACAGAGAATAAGTTAAGAAATTGGAATATTATATCTCTGACCCGTGATCGCAGAAACTTAGCATTGAAGGTATGACCCACTAACAACCGCTCCGGGGAAGGCTACTAATTTCTTTTAAAAAAAAGGAAACCTATAACTATTTGTTCGTGTACTTTATTGCCCCTCATTTTGTAGTTTTGTACCCAATTTGAACCTGATTTTTACCTGCCGAGATTGATCAAACAAACCTGAACCATCCTGCCCTTGGCTTGTATTAAATAAAAATTTAGTTAAGTGCTTTGCATTGAGGGATTTTGTTAACTTCAGTAACATTATGCATAAGTGAATTACAACCATGTACCTACCAGAATAAAGCTTTTCATTTTGTATCGGACTAAAGGAATAAGTTTGTTTTTTTTTCCTTCAACTTTAAGATTTCCCTATATTACTACAATTTAGCAAGAAAAAGCATTACAATTTGGCGCCCGAATATACAGCAGGTTTTGTGGTATTATATGGCCCATTATTCTGGTCAAATGCTCAGATAGTGTTGATCCATCTCGGTATGTATCTTTAATAATTTTCTTTTTTTTAACGTTGTGTGTTAGTTAAGCTAAAACTCAAAAACGGCTCGACCGATTCTTACGAAATGTTATGTGTATTTGAATAGGTCCAGGGAAGGTTTAAAAGTACAACTGGACCCAGTAGGTGGCGCTGGAATCGGACAGGAGAACGTCTGCCGGTCTCACTAGTTATAAGATAAATAAGAATTCTATGCAGGTTTGGTTCAGATAGGTATAAATAAAAAACAAATTTTAGTTACAGTTGCAAAGGTGAATATATTTTAAGATTTTTTGTTCATAGTTTGAGTATATAACATAAATAATATTGTAAAATTAACTTATCATATAGAATAGAGCGTAGTATATTTTTACAAAAATGGAACAAAGACCAATTAGTTTTAATTTACTTAACAAAGATGAACTAGAATATGAGGTGAAAATCAGGGGTTCGAAACCAGCTGACACGGTGATGGCTCTGAGAGCACAGATCCGTACTCTCAATAAAGATCTGCCTTCTGATGAAATACTGACTTGTGATCTTGATGTCAATATTGAATTAAAAGTAATTCAAAAGAAATTAGATGATCTTGAGAAACTTATCACAAGTACTTCAAGTAAACCGTCATCACTTAAGGTGTTAAATAGAATTCAAACTCTTGCACACCACTTATTCCACAGAATTGGTCGCTTGTCTTTATCGGAGTATGATGATAATAATCTTACTTCTTTAATTACTTCTCTGAATAATAGATTAGATAGCATTCTTGTTAAAATAGATAATATTTGTCATAATTTTAAAAGTAGCTTGGCACCTGAACAACCTATTGAGCACTCCACTGCAACTACACACAACACAGCTAATGATTGCTCCGTGCATAAACTAAATTTACGCTTCAATGGCAAGACATGCATTAAAGCTTTCTTACAACGCCTCGAGGAATTATGCTTGTCTCGTGGCCTTTCAGATTCAAAGCTTTTCTGTTCTGCGGCTGAACTTTTTACTGATGAAGCGCTGTGCTGGTATCGAGGAGTAAAGTCGGACGTTCACAATTGGTCTGAGCTGAAGACCTTGCTTCTCGAGGAATATCTTCCATCTGATTATGACCATCGCTTGATGCAGGAAATTAGAAGTCGTACTCAGGGCCCCGATGAAAGCATTGTGAATTATCTCAGCATTATGCAAAATTATTTTTCTCGATTATCAAAACCAATCTCTGATGATGATAAATTGAACATTATCATGTTTAATATAAGACCTTTTTATACTACTCAGCTTGCTCTAGCCCCAGTGGAATCTTGGACTGATTTAAAGAAAAAATGTAGGTTATTAGAAGGTGCAAAGGAGCGATCGGTGCATTTCAGTGAACCTCCTAGGGTCACCACTTCTTCTCTGGCTCCCGATTTGTGTTACAAAAATACTAGTGGTAATAGTAGTAGCAAGGCTCCACCAAAAGTCTCTTCAATTCAGCCAGTGAATAATACACAAAATAATCTTTTTTGTGTCCGCTGTCGTAAAAATGGCCACAGCTTGAGGTATTGCAAGGCGCCTTGGGTACTTATTTGTTATCGTTGTGGAGAAAAGGGGTTCAATGCAAATAATTGTCCAAAGTGCACTTCTTCAAAACCTTCAACCGCAGAGATTCCAAAAAACGCCAAGCAGTGAACCGATGGCATAAGACAGTATATTTTTATAATAAACATTGTAATTCTGAACAATCAAGGCAGAAATACAATGAATTCTATAATAATGTAAATAAAGCTAGTAACATACATACGCATAAAGGTAAGGTTACATCGGTTCACGCTACTACTACCGCCACCTATAATGATACCAGAGCTTATCTGAAGATTAATATTTTTGGCTTGGAATTCAGAGGATTACTGGATTCAGGATCACAGATCTCCATTGTGGGAGGGCAAGCATACAAATATTTTAAAGATTTCGCTACTTTACATAAGTCTGAGGACTTAGACTTTATAAAAACTGCAAATGGTTCTACTTCACGAGTAACTGGGTATTTATTTTTACCAGTATCGATAGAGAATAAAACTCGTGTTATTAAATTTTACGTCGTCCCTGGAGTTGCTACAGAGTTGTTATTTGGCTTACATTTCTGGAAGGAATTTAATATTGCGCCAGATATTTTATCATTGTTAGAAGATAGCGGACATTTATATAAAAATAATAATCAGGTGTACACAGTTATGTCAGGCAGCCGTGCTTTACATGATTTTGAAACTTTATCTAAGCTTGAGCGTAGGCTGGTCAATGACGTCATAAAGCAATTTGATGACATTTCCGCAGAAAAGAAAGGCCTAGGTAGGACACACTTAGTGAGTCATAAAATTGATACCGGTGACCACCCACCTATTAAACAACGGTATTATGTAGTCTCACCCGCTAAACTGGCAGAATTAAATAAACACCTAGACCAAATGCTGAAGGATGATGTTGTGGAGCCTAGCGGAAGTGCATGGAACAACCCCGTTACTTTAGCGGTTAAATCAGATGGGTCATCACGTTTCTGCTTGGACAGCCGAAAACTTAACGCCATATCAAAGCATGACGCTTACCCTATGCCTTATATTAGCCATATTCTGGACCAGCTCAAAAACGCTAAGTACTTATCTTCTATTGACCTTAAGTCTTCATATTACCAAGTTCCTTTGGACTCTATTGAGTCCAGAGAGAAAACTGCTTTTACTATTCCCTGCAGAGGCTTGTTTCACTTTAAGGTCATGTGCTTTGGACTTACTGCAGCTCCAGCTACGCAGCAGCGGTTGATGGACCGCCTCTTTGGGCCCGAGTTTGACAATAAGGTGTTCGTATATGTTGATGATTTAATTTTACTTACTCCTGAAGGCCCAACGGCCTTCCAGGATCACCTCCAGCTCCTACGTAGGGTAAAGGAGAGACTTAAACTAGCCAACCTTACTGTCAACATGGGTAAATGCCAGTTCTTCAGGAGACAGCTGAAATTCTTGGGTCATGTGGTTGACGAATATGGTCTGCGCACGGATCCTGACAAAATTAAGGCTATAGTAGACTTTCCTATTCCCACCTGCAGGAAAGACGTCAAACGTTTCTTGGGAACTGCATCTTATTATAGGCGTTTCATAAAAAATTTTAGTCATAGAGCTGGTCCCCTTAATGCTCTTACTTCTACCCGTAAGAGCGCGCCCCCTTTCAAATGGACGACCGAGGCAGACGAGGCGTTCAACGACCTAAAACTCGCACTGTCTACTTCCCCGGTTCTGGTATGTCCTGACTTCTCGAAAGATTTTGCTGTCCACTGTGACGCTTCTGATTTCGGGTTAGGAGGTACCTTAACCCAGGTTGTAGATGGACAAGAACATCCTGTTGCGTACTGTAGCCGTTCACTAACACCCGCTGAACGTAACTATTCCGCTACAGAGCGAGAGGCATTGGCCGTGGTACATGTCGTTGAACACTTCCGCCCTTACCTTGAAGGTGGTCGACAATTTAAAATTATTACCGACCATGCTAGTCTAAAGTGGTTTTTAAACCTTAAGAATCCGACAGGACGACTAGCGCGTTGGGGGTGTAGGCTATCGCCTTATAATTTCATTATTGAGCATCGTAGTGGATCTCAAAACGTCGTACCGGATGCACTATCACGTTCTGTACCAGTGGCAGCCGTAGACGCATTTACTTCCAGCGATGCTTGGTATAACAATATATTAAAACGTTGCACGGATAGGCCGCGCGCGTGTCCCAATTTTCAAATTGTTGATGGTAGGCTTTTTAGATTTACAAAAAGCACTAACAAACTCTGTGGTGACTACCAGTGGAAAGAGGTTGTACCAAAGGAGCTTAGGGAGGATATTATGAAAAGTAACCATTCTGAACCAATTGCTGCGCACTTAGGCGTTGCAAAAACTTATAAAAGATTAAAATTACGGTATTTTTGGCCCGGTATGCATAAAGATACCGAGGAATTTATTAAAAATTGTGCCACTTGCAACTCATATAAACATAGCTCACTAGCGCCAGCTGGCTTTATGGGGGAACCCAAGGTCTGCTGTCGACCATTCCAGTGCATCAGCATTGATCTAGTTGGTCCACTGCCGATGTCTCGACAGCAAAACACCTTTTTACTAGTAGTTGTGTGTTGTTTTACAAAATATTGTTTATTATTTCCTATACGGCGTGCAACGGGCAAAGTTATAGCGCAAAGGTTAGAAGACCATGTATTTCTGGTTCACGGAATACCACAGACGGTGATGTCTGATAATGGCTCGCAATTTATAAGTCATGAGGTTCAGGCATTATATGAAAAATACAATATTCCGCAAGTACATTTGGGTCCAGTATATTGTCCACAAGTTAATACGGTGGAACGTTATAACCGCACAATAATCACTGCAGTTTCCTCGTTTGTTGAGAACGATCATAGAACGTGGGATATTAACATACATAAAATACAATTTGCCATGAACACCTCAGTAAATGAGTCTACTTCTTATACTCCTTTCATGCTAGTACACGGTAGGGAAGCTGTCACAGATGGTAGTATTTACCGTGGCTTCGAAGATCTCCAAGAGTTGGTTGTGGTACCACGCGATACTCATGCGTCTAATATTGGCCACCTCGGTGACATTTTCATCAAAGTCCGAGAGTCATTGCGTAAGGCCCATGAAAGGAATATAAAATACTATAACAACAAACGCAGAGATATCTCTTTTAATGTTGGTGATTTTGTGTGGAAGCGGACGTACAAGCAGAGTTCTGCTAATAAATATTTTACTGCTAAACTTGCCCCTAAATATGAACGTTGTAAAATTATACGTAAGCTTTCTCGCCTCGTCTATGAGCTCGAAGACGAGAACGGAAAATACATAGGAAAGTGGCACATAAAAGATTTTAAAAATTTAGATACTTCGAGTGACTAAATTACATACCTAGTAACATAATACCTACTTAATTTTCATTTTTATACTCTTATGAAAATAGCCATATTTTTATAAGCATTTAAACTATTTAGGCACCGCGGGTGCGGCGGTCACAGAATACCCACCCCGCCATTCTTCCTGGCGTCTCGTAGAACCCGAGTGTAGGATAACGCGCCATATAACATCTGGCGGCGTTTTTGCATGTGTCTGTCCCTGTCGTTTTTTTATTGATTTGCCTTGATACTTAAGTTTCCATTTACCTAACATCGTCAAAATTGATATTACCATTACATAAGTACATAAAGATCTAAAACACAAATATTATACGTGTCTTAGTTCATACCATTATAAATATATTATTACTACCATTATATAAAATGGATATTACTTCTTTAGTATCTGATACCAGAATTAAGGAACAAGTATGTACTTATTATAACTGTTATGTGGTTAGATAGATGCATTTAGCACAAGATCACAAATATAAACGTGTCTTGTTCATTATTTTTATATGTATTCTACTCTAATCAACAAAATTAATTTTGAATTCCTCACAGGAGCGGTTTGCAACTCTAGAAATAAGCCTTTGCTATATTCTTATAATGGAGGAAGTTACATCTAGCTGGAAACGTAGGAAAATCAATATCGACGATCAGGGGCAACGACACCATGCAACTCATTTTTTTTTTATTTCCTTTTTATTGTTTTTTTCTACTTATTATTTGACGATTAGAGTCAAAATGTCTGTAATAACGGCATCTACCGGTGGTTGTTGACATTACTTGCTATACACTGCTAGTGTCAAGATATACTTATTTAACAACGCCATCTCGGCGTCAGTCCTGACACTACAGTTTTTTTTTTATTACTTTCTTATATTTGATGGGCATAGGATATAATGCTTTTTGCCTATTTATCACAGCCATATAGGTGCTAGCAGAAGAGGTTTCGCTAGATTTTGCCACCTTATTGGTGAATATTTTTTTTACAACCATGTAGGTGCTAGCAGCAGTAGTTTCGCGCTAGATTTTGTCACCTTATTGGTGAATGTGGTTTTTTTTATTACAATCTTTAACATACCATATTAATGGATTTACGTAGATTTAAGGTACATGCATGTTAAATATTCTTTATTTACACACGTTTATATTTAAAGCTTTATTTTTTATCTTATACAAATAAATAAACTTATAAAAAAAAAAAAATAACGTTAGGCGTAATTGGGTACAGAGTTTATCACGAATGAATAGTTTTTAAGTACCTAATTGATTCTAATTATGATAATTTTGTTTGGTTGGTTAGGAGGTTTTGAGGCTGACGAGGCGTCAGACGAATTCCCTACGTGAATTCTATCGTGGTTGGGGGGATACTGTAACACTGTTTTTTCTTAAAATTTCTTAAAACACTAATTTTGCAAAAACACTTTGGTTTCACTGTAGTTTTAACACAAATTTCACAACTAAAATCATAATTACAATAACTTTGTCAATTAATTTCACAATATCAATGTCAAGTGTCAACGTCAACGTCGTTTCACGTCACGTCAGTGACATTTGCAATTATCTTTGGTCATTATTCACTTTTTGCATAAACAAAATAAATCTCGCGTTTATCCTGGCCTTATTTACAAAGATAGTTTTTTTTCGCCCAAAATCCCGTGCTTCCATTTAGGTGGGTTGATTTTCTCAAAATTCGGAATTTGACATTTGGACCGTTTGTTTTGATCATTTCTATAGACATATTTTAATAAAATACACTTAAACTTATAGATCATATAATTATAGTTTCGTCGAATAGAATTTGGAAAGCATTCACAATTTGTTTAAGGTTAATTTTTCATTACGTTTTGTTTTTCAACTAAACATAACTTTAGCTGGAAATACTTATTGCATAGGTATTGTAGAATTTCGAAAGATCCGTATGTTGACTTGACACACCTTGAAGCAAGTTAAGAGTCTTACGAGTGTTATGAAATGAATTTGGTTTTAGGAGAGGTTCCGTCGCCAATACGGCGCTTAACATTCAGCAAACGGACCTCGGCTCCGTCGCTTCCACATAAACGCAAATCTGCGCGCAAGTGGAGCGTTGGTTTAGTCTATCGTCTAGGTTATGACTAGTCTGTGAGACATCGATCGAAGTAATTTGTTATTGATTTGAAGATCATAAAGTTTTTATATATTTATTTCGTAGGTATTTCTCTCGTTTTCCGTGTGAATTTAATTCGAAAAGCCACCCTGAATTTAACAAAGTGAGTTATTTTTGTTTTCAGCTTGAAGAGTAAAAGCTCAATCATATTTATAATCGCCGGCGCGCGATTCGGTGAATTAGTTGAATAAATAAATTATATCAATAGATAATACTCCGCCCACACTAAGGTATCTGATTAACTTATTATATTTCATGATTTAAAACAGATTTTGTTAATTTTATTTTTATTTGTGGGTAAATTGATTATTAAATCAAACATATTACATTTCCAAAATTCGCCTTTTTCATCCCCTATTTCATTAAAAAACCTTGATAGTAAACGGCATCTTAGTGGGATTAAGGCATATATTGAGTAACACTTGCGAATTTCATGTTAAATTCTAAATTTTCACAATATTAAGTTTCACATCCTTCTTTGGCAAAGAACTCACAAATTAAGCTGTTTTCTTTTTATTAATAGCAATAATTATACACAAAATAGGTGCTCTCCCCTCCATAGGTCCTTTTTATTAACTAACCAATAAGACAATTTGTCGATTTATTAAAAATTATGTTTTAGAATTCATTTGCTATCTTTATTACATGAAGTTCAAATGTATTGACTGGGATTCCTTCAGAACTCAGTGTTAGACCCACTGACCTCAAGATCATAGGCATATTTAATTATATTTTTAACATAACACTGTGCTATGAATCTCCAGGGCAGTTCCCGGAGGCCGTAGGGCTCCGCTGCAACTAACCTACCTAATAACCTAATATCAAGGAGGAATTCTGTGGAATTACACAAATAATATTAGAAACAGAGAATAAGTTAAGAAATTGGAATATTATATCTCTGACCCGTGATCGCAGAAACTTAGCATTGAAGGTATGACCCACTAACAACCGCTCCGGGGAAGGCTACTAATTTCTTTTAAAAAAAAGGAAACCTATAACTATTTGTTCGTGTACTTTATTGCCCCTCATTTTGTAGTTTTGTACCCAATTTGAACCTGATTTTTACCTGCCGAGATTGATCAAACAAACCTGAACCATCCTGCCCTTGGCTTGTATTAAATAAAAATTTAGTTAAGTGCTTTGCATTGAGGGATTTTGTTAACTTCAGTAACATTATGCATAAGTGAATTACAACCATGTACCTACCAGAATAAAGCTTTTCATTTTGTATCGGACTAAAGGAATAAGTTTGTTTTTTTTTCCTTCAACTTTAAGATTTCCCTATATTACTACAATTTAGCAAGAAAAAGCATTACATCCAGTAATGTTACTTTATATTATTTTAATTAATACTTATTATCGATGATACCATATTTGATGCCACAGACAAACTGTGTAAACAGTTTTGTGGGACATTGTTTTGTCTTAAGATATGCTGTATTTATAATAAATAAATAATTTTAGACGAACATTTTTGCTATTGATATTTTTTCGACAGTAAAGGTTTTGGGAATAAAGGTGTTGCTGGGAGGCCTGATTTAAACACATGAGATATAACAAACTGTCCTCGTGTGTCATATACCGTTTCACCTCGATCAATGAGAAAAGCAAGGTACCTAAGTAAAAAATATTATTTTATAGTACAACTGATTGGAACAGCAGTCATTATTCCCACAAAAGTGAAAGAGGAAGTCAGTATTTTCTACGACCTAAATAAGCGGGAGGAAAAGTTATATGAAAATCCATTTCTATTGTGTTTTAGCTGGAGGAAAAGTGATACTAAATTCCATTTCTAACATGTAAGAGCCACCGCGGGGTGGAGGCGGGGAACGCGCTCCTCCATTCACCACGACCTGCGCTGAGTTTTGCCGCGCTGCAAGGTGGCTGTATGATCTCAGGCAGGGATTGAAAAGGTTCCTAGAATACCGGTACAGAACCGGTATTTAACGGTTTCGGTGCTAGAACCAGAACCGGAACCGGAACCCAAACAAGAACCTTTAAGAACCCTTATTATACCGGTTCTTGACAAATTAAGTCCGTACTAGTCGGACTTCAATAGGAACGATACCGAAGTGCAGGTGCGTCGTCGGCGGGACGACGGGAGTGGGGAGAGAGAGTGAATAAAAAATAAAGTACCTATTTTTTATTACGTCTTATACATTGTAAAAACCTCGCGATTTTAATTCTTATAACTGTCAGTGAAATTAATAATATATAATATAAGTAATATAATATTCTGTTTATTTTAATTTTATATGTTAGTTTTATTGGGTCATTACTGACTCTACAATACTTTATACCAACTATAGCTAAATAGACTACTTCTTTAATTTTAATGATTTACTATTTTATATATATGTGGTCCGCAAGAACGCAGGCCGCGCCGTGGATGACCGTGCGATAAGCTCGCATGGCCCGGGTCGCTATGACCCACTGCGGACGTCGCAGCAGGCCCATCGACCTTATCACCCCGTGATAGAGCCGACGACACGCCGATCCTGGGCCTCCCACATTAGGGAGAACGGCTGCGGCGATGCACAGCCGTGGAGCGAGGAGCATAAAATGCTCCTCGAAACTCCATCGGGGGTCCAGAACCAGCACGAGGTACTTAAGATGCGCCTCGACTGGTATGCTAACCCCTTCCACTCGGACTCGGAGCCTCATGTGAAAACTCCTCGCTTGGAAACTCATGGCCCTCGTTTTTTCAAGGGCAACATCAAAACCCAAGAGGCGGATGAGTCGGACAACCAAAGACGTGCCGACCGACGCAAGGTGGGCCGCCTCCTCCTCCGTTTTAGCTCTCGCCGCGACGAGCGTGTCTTCGGCGGAGCAGACGACCTCCGTTCGTGGCAGGAGGCCGCCTGGCAGAACCCAATTGTAACCCATGTTCCATAGTAGAGGATCTAGTAAAGAACCTTGGGGTACACCTGCCGTCATTGCCTACGTATGGACACGACCATCCGGCCCCTCGTAGAGAACTGATCTGCCGTCCAGGTAGCTGTCCACGAGGGCGCGGAGGTACGGAGGCATAAATGTTGCTTAACCCTAGCAATTGTTTGCTGAGAGCACACGCCAATACCTATCAGGTTAATGTAACCTGGTTGTAGCAATAGTCATAGTCATATTTTTTTCAATGTAGGCTTTAAAAGCACTTATTGACGTCATAAAAACAAAAACGAACATGAGTTTGAAACTTTGTTAAAAAAAACGACTACCTCAGTAAAAAAAAACTATTACTAGTTAAAACCATCGCCTGTATTAACTGCATTAACATGTAACATTCATTGCCAAGGATGTTTGTCTTCGACGAAGTCTTGTACCCTATAATATGCTTTAGCAATTAATTTTGTTTTAATTTGTTGTTTAAATTGTGTATCCCTCATAATTAAGAGTTCGTCAAGTATTTTATTGCAATAACCTTACGCTATTCCCTATAAATGAATTTTTACTCTTTGCAAGTCGTAGATCCGGGACCACTAATTTATTTTTGCTCCTAGTATTCAAATCCCCTGAGCGTCGGTGGCGCTGTGGACTCGGCACTTGCCTTCCAATCGGGAGGTCGGGGTTCGAGACCCGCCATGTACCAATGTGTTTTTCGTTTCGAATTTCATATGTACATTTGTCTGATGCTCTTACGGTGAAGGAAAACATCGTGAGGCAACCTGCATACATCTGCGAAGAGATTCAATGGTGTATGTGAAGTCGACCAATCCGCACTGGGCCAGCGTGGTTGACTAGGCCTATTCACCCTAACATAGAGTAGGCTCGAGCCCCTTGGTGGGGACGTATATGAGCTGTGATGATGATGATTCAAATCCCTAACGTCACAATTCTTTTTAAAGGTATGTATATTTTTGCGGATATACATTATATTTTCATAAATGTAGAGAATGTCAATGTCAGAATATCAATTTCTCTGAATTTATTTCTTAAGGAGTCATGAGGCTTCATTTTATAAATAAATCGAACAGCCCGTTTCTGTAATATAAAAATTTTTTCGACGTCAGCTGCAGATCCCCACAGTAAAATACCGTATGACATGACACTATGAAAATACGCAAAGTAAACCAATCTTGCAGTCGTCTCATCTATAAGGTTCCTAATTATTTTTACAGCATATGCAGCCGAACTCAATTTATTTGCCAAAATTACTAAATATGGCTTCCATTGTAATTTGCAGTCAACATTTATACCCAAGAAAGTAGTATTATCAACTATTTTTAAATTATTTCCGTGCAGTTCAACATTTATGGGGTTATTTTTTGTATTCCGAGGTAGGAATCTTAACACATTTTTATTTCTTTGCGTTAAAAACCAAATTATTTGACGAAAACCAATGAGAGACTTCTTTTAGAGAGTTATTTATATGCATTTTACTATGTTTGACATTTAATCTATCTAAAGAAAAAATCAACGAAGTATCGTCTGCAAATAATACGATATCCGACATATCCTTCACCATGAAAGGAAGGTCATTTATATAAACAAGGAATAAAAATGGCCCAAGAATCGATCCTTGTGGTACTCCAATTTCAACCAATGAACCATCCGAGACAACCCCCTTTATCCCAATTTTTTTGCATTCTATTCGAAAGATACGATTTTATCACTTCTAAAGCAACACCACAAATACCGTAATAATTTAATTTTCGAATTAAAATCTCATGATCAACGCAGTCGAATGCCTTGGAAAGGTCACAAAATATTCCTACCGAGTCACACCTTTTTTCCCAATTTAAAAAATATTATTTATTAATTTAGCCCCTGCATCCGTAGTTGAGACCTTTTGTAAATCCAAATTGATTTTTTGAATTGAGAATAAATTATTCGTTCAAATATTTTACTTAATACAGGTAGCACAGATATTGGGCGATAGTTAGAAGGATCGTGTGTATCTCCTGACTTAAATATTGGAGCTACCCTACTTTCTTTCATCAAATCAGGAAAAACACCCACCTCTATACATCGATTGAGTATTATAGCTAGTACAGGTGCTATAAGGTCTATTACAGGTTCTAGCACTGATACGGATATCCCCCAAATATCTTCAGTCTTCTTCTTTTTTAACATTTTATAAGCTAATAATAATATCTATTTTATCAATATTCCTAAATTTAAAACATGTCAATACGTTACCAAAACTGTCCCTTAAAATACTTTCAGCAAGTTCAGGAGAAGAATTTATGTGCTTAGTTGTATCAATAGGAATCATCTTGAAAAAAGTATTAAAGATGTTAGCTACTTCTTTTTTATTTTCAATTAACCTGTTGTCTATTTTTAATGTTATATTTGACTCTTTTTTTTATTATTTTGCCAGACTCTTCGTTGATGATTGACCATGTTGTTTTACTTTTATTGTTTGCTGTAATGATTTTCTCCCTAATGTAATCTGATTTTACTTGTCTGCAATCATTCTTAAAAATTTTTGAATATTGCCTGAGATATTCTTGAAACTCAGAGTTAAATATATACGATTTTTTGTCGTACAAATCATATAGGTGTTCTCTACTTTTCCTGATACCTTTTGTTGCCCATTTGTTAAAAACATTTTTTCCCTTTAGTTTTGTTTGTTTAACCTTAAATGTTCTATCAAATTCTTTTTTTATTGACATAAATAATGTATTATAAGACTCATTTGGGTTATCAAAATTAAAATTAGCAGACGTTAGGGATGTTGCAATATTTTCTCTAAACTTATTCAACTTATTTTTTGTCAAAGGCCTATAACTAATAATTTCATTTTGTATTCTATCACCATCAATTTCTATTTCTATTTTTAAACCTTTGTGATCAGACGGTACCCCACTTATCAGAGACTTACTTTTAATTCTACAATTAACAATAATATTATCAATGCAAGTCGAAGAGTTAGGGGTTATTCTGGTTGGTTCGTTGAAGAGACAACCTAAGTTAAAACACTTTAGCAACGTCAGCAAGCTATCTTTTTCATTAGATTCACTGAGAAGATTTATATTGAAATCACTGCAAATAACAAGTGGCGCAGTATTGTTTGATACCTTGTTCAATATGTCCTCTAGGACACCAATAAAAGAGCTGAAATTTCCTGATGGCGGTCGGTAGACACAAAGAAACCGCTCTATTTCCGCACCAGCCACCTCACAAACACGTTCAACAGAATACCCAACAAGATCCTTACGTTCTTTATAAGTTACTGAATCTTTAACCAGTAAAAGGTTGCCTGGAAGAGATTGCTTTTTAGCAATAAGGCCGCCTATTTGTACATATATATATTTTTGTATTTGTACATACATATATATATGTTTTATCCCATTGTAATACAATTTTTGTACAATAAAGTGTTTATTATTATTATTATTATTAAAAGACAACCTTCACCCATAGCTGACACTCTATTAAATATACTAGCATTTTGTAGTTTTTTTTATATTAAAGCACATATTTTCCGGTTTTAGCCAAGTTTCTGTTAAGCATAATACATCGATACTTAACTTATCTAGTAACAATTCAACGTCAATAATTTTACCAGAAAAGCGATTTACGTTTTGATAAACTAAAGTTAATAAATTTGTACACTTCTCATCGGTCATATTTACATCACAAAAAAATTATTAGTCTCAAGTCTAATTCAGATACAGTACTCCGCCACGGATATTATGTTGTCTGTTATCTTTGAAGGTTTTCGCGTGTGCAGGTATTGGGATACGCTTTGGATGGGCAGGAAGGCAAGTTTTTACTTGCCATCGAGCCATGGTGAAAGCATCAGCCAGTCTGCGTTACCGAGTCGTCGTTCATTTTTTTTAATTTCTTTTCATTTCAGTTCACTTTTATATGTATATCCTATTTCTATAATGAAAGCTCTTTTTTACCATACACTGCACATATAGCGATGGCTGCAATAGCAATCTTCACAGTTGGAGTCTCACTTACACTGACATAGGTGGGTGCCCACCACAGACCAGCATACTATGCTTATCTTCTTTCCTTTAATATCTCCTCCGAAGCGGCTTGACCGATTTTGTGCCGATTTTGTTTTGTGTTTTTAATGTGGCAAATGAAACAAAGGAGAAAAACTCTAACACAACATAACAATTGTTAGAACGTGGTCACGTAATAGCGGACCTACGACACAGTACAATTGCGATAAAAATTACGACTTACCATGTTCTCCATAGGTTTTATATTTTAAGAAGTATCAGAGCGTAGGTGGCTCAGGGCCATCTCCCTGATACTTCTGATACTTTTGGCCTTGGCACTGGACTGTGCTCCGAGGAGAATCGGGAGACCTGCGATCGATCCTGCCATGTACAAATGTGTTTTTCATTTCATGAATTTCATATGTACATTTATCTGACGCTCCTACGATGAAGGAAAACATCGTGAGGACACCTGCAACCACCTGCGAAGTAGTTCAAAGGTTTTGTGAAGTCAACCAATCCGCACTGGGCAAGCGAGGTTTGACTAAGGCCTAATCGCCCTAACTAGCTAAGGATGGCTCGTGTCCCTCGGTGGGGACGTATATGAGCTGTGATGATAAGTATCAAAATAGTAATTTAATAGTAATTAAAATAATAAAGTAGTAAAATACTCCAAGCATAGTATATGTAGCTGGAATTAATTAAGTATCAGACCCCCTAGACAAATGCCACACGCTAACTTTTCCGCAGTCGTTCCTCAGAAAAAATGTATGAAGATGACATTAGCTGCGGAAAAAATAGCGTGAGGTTGTCGTAAGCTAATGTCATTTCCATTCCATACATTTTTTCTGTGGAACGACTGCGGAAAAGTTAGCATGTGGCATTTGTCTAGAGCCTCTGGGCCGATTTGCCGCCTTGACGAGAAAAGGAAAATAAAATAAATCATTTAATGAGAAGTTTTTAAAGCACATGAATGCATTTTTGATAACCGCCTACTCGATAAGACGCTATTTCTTGTAAATCTATACCGCGGCACTAATTCCACAGATGATCAAGACAATAACATCCTATCCACGGACTCAACATTAGCAAGATTGTTCACAGAAAGAAACCAAATTGAAGGTTTTGTTCATTTAAGAATAAAATTATTAATAACTAAGTAAATATTCTGTTCTATTCTATACATAAAAACCGGATACAATCTTCTTTAGTTCACCTAAAATATTTAAATGATTATATCAACTCGGAGCAAAGGGAAGGCATAAAATTATTATTAACTAAGTGAATATTCTGTTCTATTCTATACATAAAAACCGGATACAAACTATTTTAGTTCACCTAAAATGTTTACATGATTATATCAACTCGGAGCAAAGGGTAGGCTGTATGGCGGTGAACCGTTGCTCGCAAAGAATGAGAAAGTTGCAAAAAAAACTACAACAGATGTCAGCGCTGTCATAACAATGATAAATAAAATTCTTCTGAGTTTTTGATGAGCTCAATGTTGAATACTTTCATTTCAGAATATTAAGAAAAGTGCTATAATGTCACTAATTAATTATAGCGAAATCAATGTTATTTTTATATGACTGATGTTAAAAGAAATAAACATGAAACAGTTATTCTGATTTCATTAATATTATGGTCACCCTTAACAGCAATTTCCTATGGAATATCGGAAAGTGTGTTTTTCTTCAGATCCTTAATATGTACACTGATAAATTGTACGTAGTTATTTAGTAGAAATTTCTACTAAATGTTGGCGCCCTAAGCTTTTGATTCCATTGTGATTTCGCGAAGATACAGTCAATCATTTATATGCAAAACGTCTGGATTGAGGAGCCACATATATTGCTGTATATTTTTAATTTCACTAAGTCCTCCAACATTATTTCTATACTACAAATTCTAGCAAAATTACTACTAAATGATCATGCACTCTAAAATAAAATTGCTCAATTAGTTTTGTGGAAATTCACGTTGACAAGTTTTGTACGTGTATGGACTGAGGAGCCACACATTTTGTATTGTATCTTCTCGAGTTTCAGCAGTATTCGAACCAAATTTTTTGTAGGTTCCAGACAAAATTACTACTAAATGATACTAAATTTTCAAAAATGTACATATAATAGTTTCCGAGTTCTAGGTGGCTCCTCAATCCAGATGTTTGAATTGAGGAGCCTTCTTTAAATTGATGTAACTCTTGATGTGTGTTGCTACAAATTCCAGGATTTCGCCTACAAAATTATTAAATTTGCTACTAAATCTGGGCGGGATTTCGATTGATTTCGTGATGTGGCTCCTCTATCCATACGCACACGCTTATTTGGCTTAGCCGTTTTCTGTTTGTCTTCCGCCACACATACCTAATAATAGTAAACCTAATATAGTCTAATAATGGCAAACCTGGCAGGTAACCAAGCGCGGATCCAGCCCTTAAAAAAGGTTCTGGTCACAGCCACCTGAAAATCGGCCAAGTGCGAGTCGGAGTATGAACTCACTCAGTCGGTTTGTTTTAATACCCACCCACATACCCACAGATAGAGATAATCTTATCGCAGTTTAGTTATAAAGCAACCTTTGTTATCTATATAAATAAAAATCAATGTATTACTATGTTTGTTTGTCTTCTATGCGTTCCGAAACCATTCATCAGATTGTATTGAAACTTTGGTAGGGTGTTATGGGGACACCCGTGAGGGTTCTTAGCAAAAAAAGGCATTTACATGGCATTGCAACGCATGCCGGGTACAGCTAGTTTTAAATAAAACAATAAAAAATGCTTAGCAATCAAACTAAAGTAAGCTTAATTACTCCTATACGTAGAAGATAGAATATTAAAACCGGCCGATAGTGAATTCCTACAAAGAAGATGATTACAAAACAAATGGAATACCTGACCAAAAATATTTATAATAACAAGAAAAAAATTTTTTTTTTTATTACGGCAATGGATATAGGTAATAATATAATCAGATCGATAGATATCGATCTCAATAGACCGTGAGATTGTGACGTCAAAAGTCTATTAGGGTTGTGGTGTGGGCATGCCCATCGTTCCCACAACGGTGGATCCGCGCTTGCAGGTACACCCTACCGTGTATGATTACCATATGGCTACCTTAAGTTGTTGGCTACATCACATCATGACGCAGGTAGAGAATTCTGGTAGCAATAATTTGTAGAAAAACTAAATTAATAAAAAAGTATGGACAAAAACAAACTTAAAATTCGAAGTTGGATGTAGAAAGAACTATAGACTTAATTCATCATCATCATCATCATCACAGCCCATATACGTCCCCACCGAGGGGCTCGAGCCTACCCTATATTAGGGTGATTAGGCCTTAGTCAACCACGCTGGCCCAGTGCGGATTGGTCGACTTCACATACATCATTGAATTTCTTCGCAGATGTATGCAGGTTGCCTCACGATGTTTTCCTTCACCGTAGGAGCGTCAGACAAATGTACATATGAAATTCGAAACGAAAAACACATTGGTACATGGCGGGTCTCGAACCCCGACCCCCCGATTGGAAGGCAAGTGCCGAGTCCACTGCGCCACCGACGCTCTCGCACCGACTTAATTCAATACCTACATATTACATGTACAGTCTAAGTTATTTCTATTTTTGTCTCACAGTTTATAAGTGATAGTCACTTTCTTTGTAATTCGTACTTATTGAGTATGCACTTATCACAATACTAAATAATGGAATTACTCAATGTTTGTTTTGTGTCTCAGAGCAATATAATTTTACAAGCAATTTGATCGTTTACAGGGCTGTTGCTGTATCTTGTTCGTAATATAGGTACTTTGCTATTATAAGAGGATCGATATAGATTAAAGAAAAACATCCTGGCGAGGTCTCCGTTGTATTTTTAATTTTGATTCCGACTCTGCATGGTACTGCGATGAGATAACTGAATAAAGCTCCGGGCCATAATTTAGCCGCTAGATAAAGTTGGAACATTAAATTTAACTGTTATTCTAAGTGAATTTACAGACGTCTTTTTTAACAAATTGCCTGGACTTTTAAATTTCTATAAGTTTGCCAAACTTTAACTAGTTAATACTAGCAAAGTTTTGCAAGCAAAATCCCTGACTTACTTAGCTCGTAGACTATCGGCATAATAACAACCTTACCAGCTTTGTTACGTATCTACACAGATGAAAATCCCCTGTGCTTGAAAAACTGATGAAGTTCTCTTCATCAGGACAAATGACATTTTTTTTTACTTTTATGAGTTACTCACCAACCTGCACAAGACCAGCGTGGTGAGATGGCTCAAATTTCCCCTCTAAGGAGAGGCGTCTGCTCAGCAATGTGCGACGGTGACGACGTCCATCCTCATCACCATCAGATGTAATACGCGCGAATTATGCGAGGCTTACAAATGTCAGTAACCGGGAATCAATGTGCAATTGAGAATGTGAGATCATAGCGACCACCAATTAATTTTGTATTCCTGCAAGGGGTATTAAAGTCTCGAAAAGAAATTCAATCTTTCTCTTTTAAAAATATAAGTTTTCATTTCAAGAATTTTCTCGATTTACCGCAATCCTGAATTTTATGAGAGAGTTGTCTGTTTCGGATATGGTTAAAACAAAGAGTAAACAAAAACTTTGCTCTAGACAGATTTTATTAAGTTTATTAGTACTCCGAATATAAATAAGTCCATAGCCGCGCGATTTTATTTGTATCTCAATGTTGTTAAGACTCATTTTGAATCGTTCTTTGCCATCGCTTTGGTTGTGGTACTAGTACCAATTCATTTTTTATGATTCGACTAGAGTTATTGAAGCTTTACAAACTCAATTATTTGTCTTGATTGTGTTTGACAGAGAGTTGGGTTTATCAATTTCACAGATGAACTTGCGTTATTTCATTTTTATTTACGTCTACGTTTCATTATTAACATATTTCAAAAATGTTCTCGATTTTTAATTTGGTATGTTGTTTTTTCTTTTGCAATCGGCCAATAATACATAAATATTTTTTTAGTAGAATTTTCCCTTTTTCTTTTTTCAAAAAGTAATATGAGGAAGCATGTTGTATGCAGTCCTAAAAATTTAAAGTTAAAATGAAACTAGTCGTTTTAAGAATTTTGAAATACTGAAAATTAACTGACAATTTCACTCACTGGAAGTAGGTACGTAGCTAACGTACTTCGTCTTTACTCTATAAACAACCAAACATTATTTTGCTCTAAAAAGTTATTTAAATTTAGTTTGACACAATGTCGGTTGGTGTTTAGATCATCATGTTAACCTTGATACTCGTCCACTGCTTGGACCTAGCTCCCCCCAAAGGAAAATGGGAGGAGGGTTTTAGACCGCCTCCCACTACGTTAGCCTAGTGCGTGTTGGTGGGGAGTGCCGGGGCTTTCTTTTTGAACCATTCCTCTGGCATCCAGCGTCAGGCCTTGAGTGCTCATCCAGCGTTTGTGTTCGATTTCCATTGATTTTCGTTTCATTTGCGATGAAAATCAACAGAGCAGGCTTTTCCAACCAGTGAGGCGCGCCTCACTTGGGGGGCGTAGAGTGAACCAAGGGGGGGCGCAGCGAGCGGCTCCAGAATTAAACTGTATAAAGAATATTTATAAAGAGGATTGTGAAGCTGTAAATTTTCATACAAAAAGCGATAACACTTTTCTCTCTTTACATACTCGAATTTTCATAATTTTTGGAAATGTAGATATAATGAAGATCTAGGTTTGTACGTTTTAATTTTGAAGTAATATTGCTCAGAATGTTAATTATTTGCATCTAAATATCCATATTTTAGACTTGAAAACTGCCTCGAGTATTTTTATCTTTTTTGACAAAATTATACTGAATTACAAAAAAAAACAAACGTACAAACATAGATTAAGATATACTGAATCTAATGAGACCAAAAGTGTCTAATTCTGTGAAGGTTTAGAGTGGTAAAACAGTTATCGCCCGAAACAATATTTCAATAAGAAATGTAGGCACTTGCCTCGGCCTTTCAACTCTAAGCGGTGTGCTACAAACTGCATTTTTGAAATTGCATACTCGAGCCATGAATTGGCACTTCACAGTCCTCTTAAAACTGTTCATATAAACTCGCGCAATGCGGACAGTGCCACCTATGCGAAGTCAGCGACACGTTGCAACCATCTTTTGAATAAAACTAAACACGCCAATATTTCCATCGTTTGCTTAATTTTCTTGACTTCCCATTCGGCCCTTAGGGGGCGTAGTATTTTAGCATAATGTTGGGTAAGGCGCTTAGGGTAAATGGTTGGGAGCCCCTGCAATAGAGCATTACGACAAAAATCCATATTATTTTAATTTTCGTCGAAAACAAAACGAAAATCAGTAGATATTGAATGCAGACACGCTCGACGAGCACCAAAATTAGCTCAGGTTCTACCCGGTTTTAATCCTGACCATTAAACCCCACTTTTTAGGAGCTTCGATATAATATTTATTCCTAAAATATTGCCAAAAATGTCACAATAAATCATTTTCCGTAACAATCCTACGGGTATACGAAGATTCTAGATTATTGATTACCTAACAGGGAAAATATTGCCTGTTTGATAGTGGTTTTAGATAATCTGGCTATGAGCCAATAATACCAAGTAACTTCGTTGGCCTAGTAACAACGTTATTGATAATATTCCTTAATCAAATGTTTATTTAGTGATAATATCTAAATACGTAAAAGCTTAGGGAGCTGTTTTATTTAGGTGATAATTATTGATTTTATAAATATTCATTCACACATAAAACACGCTTTATTAAAAATGTACACATGTTTCCCCAAACTATTTATGCAGTCTAAATAGTAATAGTTTTTTTTCTGAATAGACACGTAAAAACCTTATCGATTAGGTTTATTATATGGTTCGGAAATCTCACATTCACAACTAATCACTCACACTAATTGATCTGTGACTATAGCAAGATATTGAATCAACAAACATACCTTAATAGCATTGTGAATACAAAAAACTAAACAGGCCCAGAACATTATGGCGACACACCATCAAAATTAGTGTTATTTGTGTATTCCCGAAGTGAGATATCTGACAATAGATCGACAAACCCCCGCAAAGATAAACTGTTTTCGTTGTGCTCTCCCAAGATTTTCCACTGAACAGTCTGCGTGTCTCATACAAAAACATGCTTTGTTTTTTTTCGCACATGAAATGTTTGTGAGAGGGGGAGTAAATTTATTTTTATAAAGCATCTGCGCAAAACCGCGAGTTCTCACAATGTGATTCGGGTATCGGTTTCGTGGGCGAATCCCGTACAAATATTGTTTGGGTCTTTTAGGGTTGCCTTCGTATGCAAATGTATCCTCTCTACATACATGTATATGCCAGTGGGACCCCAGTCCAAGCGTTATACGTATTTTGGGTACTTGTGTAATTTTGTTTGTGCTAACACGCCACAACTCAGCCCTGAATCCTTCATTAAGTAAGATCGTTTAATGGAGGGTAGTCCGTATTCCTGTGGATACAGCCCGGGACTCTTCAATGCAAAAGTGAATGGGCTTTAGACCCATTTTCGCTCGGCATTGGGTGGCACAGGATCCAATCGCTAGGTACATACTCGTACAATAAGTTCGATGGGGTGATATAATCCTACAATTAAGTAATTGGAAATGTGTTGCTATTGATTATAAAGCGTATGAATGAATTTGAAAACTTTAGTAGGTGCAGTTTAATTAAGTATGAATCTGGGATAATTTTTGCGATTAATCTATCATCATACGAAGCTTTCACACCAGTGTCGAGGTAGGGAAATCATGCTGGTAGGTAATGATCTTAGCCTGTAAGCTCTCAATTTTGGTAAAGTATTGCTTTCATTATAATTCCGTCAATATACTGGACAATCTAATCATAAACAAAATCTGACACTTTGAAAAAGAGTGTGTAAAGAAACGTCGGTGCGGTGATGAATTTAGAATAATTGCATGTGATGCATGTGCATGTGATAACGCTCTGTTTCTCCGACTATGTTTCGCCTACTATGTCAACGACGAATTGGTGATTATGCTTCTGCTAAGAGATGGAATACTCGAAATAAAAAAATAAAACCTTACACCACCTCTACATTACAAGCAAAAAATGCAAATTCATACAACAATAAAATCGCTTCTAAGGAAACCTGGGTGTGCGGGATCGACAACACCTTTTTTTTAACGGTGGGATATGCATTACGTCGGACTCTACGCGGCCTCTAGGGGGGGGGGGGGGGACCGCAAGACCTAGGCAGCTATTTCATTTTAAATCGTGTCACAGTTTTGTTATCAAACTCTTCCAAAACAGATTAACTGATTTTTTGTGTAAATTTGGTAGGTCTGAGAACAGGCAGAAAACAATTTTTTAATACCTCTAGGTGATAGTTCGCGGGCATAGCTAGTCTTCTTATATATAAAAATGAAACGCTGAGTGTTTGTCTCGTTAAAACTCAAAAATGGCTCGACAGATTCTTCCGAAATTTTCTGAGTGCGTTCAAATAGGTCCAGGGAAGGTTTAAACGTATAGTTGGACCCGGTAGGTGGCGCTGTAATCGGGCAGGACAACTTCTGCCGGGCCCACTAATCTTCTTATATGTAAAAATGAAACGCTGTGTGTTTGTCTCGCAAAAACTCTGAAACGGCTCGACCGATTCTTACGAAATTTTCTGAGTGCGTTCGAATAGGTCCAGGGAAGGTTTAAACATATAGTTGGACCCGGTAGGTGGCGCTGTAATCGGGCAGGACAACGTCTGCCGGGCCCACTAGTTTTCTTATATGTAAAAATGGAACGCTGTGTGTTTGTCTCGCAAAAACTCTGAAACGGCTCTACCGATTCTTACGAAATTTTCTGAGTGCGTTCGAATAGGTCCAGGGAAGGTTTAAACGTATAGTTGGACCCAGTAGGTGGCGCTGTAATCGGGCGGGACAACGTCCGCCGGGCTCACTAGTCTATTAAATAAAATCTCGTGTCACAGTGTCTGTTATCAATCTTCTCCGAATCGGCTTCACCGATTTTAATGAAGTTTTTTGTGTATAGGTCTGAGAATAGGCCGTGGGATATTTTTTATACCCCTAGAGGTTAAGGGTGGCCCTCACTAGAATTAAATTCTATATCTTATCGACCATATTGTGCATCAAAGTTGTCCACCGAATGTATGGCAGCTGAGTAAATTTTTACAGCGTTTTAAAGTAGGTAAGAAATAATTTACTTAACTTTAATATCATTTAGATAAGTATGTATTGAAATTCATTAAGAAACTTCGTATCTGTTATTAAACATTGCAAATATATCGGTAAAATATTAATCATAAAGTAGTCAATATTTAACTTGTAAAGCAAAGCGAGCCTTGACTTCACAAATTAAATATACGTTTAATATTGACAACTAAGGCTTTGGAACGCCAGAGAAAAAGTACAATTAAAATGCTGACCTACTTCAAAGACCAACCTTGAGTCTAGCGTCATCTAATATTTCTTTTTTAATGCGTTTCAAATTTTTAAGTTGTATTATTTTATAGTTTAAAAAACGTTTATTTTGTTAAATTTGCTGTTTATTGTGTGGTTGAAAACACTGACCTTTTTAACCAAGTTGAAAAAGATTTTCAAGTATGTTTTCTGATTTCTTCGCCATTTGTAGACCGATTTTCGAAATTCCCATTCGATGGAGTATGATGCCAAATCGATAATGGAAGGAACCTTAGTGAGGAGTTAGGACAGTTATTTAGGTCCTTAAATATTACAACCAACATTTAAAAGCTTGGGAATATGTCTTTTTGTGCCGTTTAGAGCAAAAGTCGTTTTATTTCAAGTTATTTTGGTGTTTACATTTGGTCAAATTCTAATAAAGCATGTACATATAAATTATACAGTGTGTTTCTGTATCCAGTGCACATTCGAGGCAGGGGGCAAAAGGGGGTCATTTTAGTGATAAAAAATTAGAAAAAACATCCCACATATTTTTTTGTATTTTTTAGGGGCCATTTAATTTTTTTCATACCACCTGCTCGACAATGTTCAGTTAGATCCCCCTTAACTTCAACGTAAAGCAAGACATTATATCCCAAGGGATATAATTTTGTATGAAACTCCCAAGGGATTAAAGTGTTTTAAATATGGAACATAAAATTTGTATGAAAATTTAGCATACATGCTAGCTTAGGAAGGCAAAGGTTCTACGCCCATACAGCAGTAGCGTGCATCCACTAGAGACAAAGACATTCTACCTGTGTAAATAATGTTTTTATAAAATCTAAATACATAATTTCTTTACTAAAATTATAAAATATTTATCTTCATAACACTGCAAGCTAAAATAAACAATTACATTTCACTTTATTTTTTATTGATAAAATACGTTTTATGCAAAAAGCGCCATCTTTTGACGGCCACCATTAACTATCGATAAAAACAAATAAAAGTAAGACGCTGCCAGCGGATAAACAGCATTTGGAAAAATTACGCGGTATATTTAAAAATAAAGAATGTTTCTACAATTTGTTCCATAATTTACATCAACAGTATTCCGTTGTATTGTTTTCATAGCTAAAACTTTGCCGACAGTCACTTTACCTGGCGTAATCTAGTGTGACAGGCAATAATAACTAATTGGAAAAATGTATTATTTTCATACTGATAAAATTAATGTCCTGATCATTAAACCGTACTAGTAGATTAGTAGCTAAGGGCTGTAAGGCATCAATTGCAGCACGAGCGCAGCGAGGGCGCCTATATTTCGAGGGTGCAATTGGTGCTTACACCCGAGCTAACTACTCTGCTTTACATCTCGATTGTGAGGTAAGTAGGTCTTTATTACCCCCAAATAGGGCTTGTAGGTGACTAATAAGCGCTCTAGGGTAATAATGTAGCTTGGAAAGCCCTAGGGCGGTAAGTAATAAAAACAAACACTTCACTATTTCAAAAAGTTCGCGTACATCTAACCATCATACTGGCAATAAATTACTTACAGCCTCAGGGCTTTTCTAGCTACATTATTACCCTAGAGTGCTTATTGGTCACCTACAAGCCCCATTTGGGGGTAATAAGGACCTACTTACCGAACATGAGAGATGTAAACACTTATTACATCAAATTGATTTTTTAAAGCAAGACGCTGCCAGCGGATAAACAGCATTTGGAAAAATTACGCGGCATATTTAAAAATAAAGAATGTTTCTACAATTTGTTCCATAATTTACACCAACAGTATTCCGTTGTATTGTTTTCATAGCTAAAACTTTGCCGCCAACGCCATTACGTATTTCAAAATTGTAATATCTTGTTGCTTACGTTAATAAAGTGCTTAGTGGAATGTGTTTTGTGGCATTAATAATACAGTCTTTTTAGAAGTTTATTCAGTGTTTTATTGATAAAGTTAAAAAACGTAAGTAAATGTTCAGGTGCTACAGCTTTTTTTTATTTGGGGTCAATAGGTTGTCGACTATTTGAGATTTATTTCGACAGTTGTGTGTAGTAATTAATTGCTGTTTCAAAAGTAAATATACAACAAAGTTGAAAAATAAAAGAAATTTGATACCATTTTATTGTTAACAAATTAATATTCGTCCTGCGTGCTACTAAAGGTCATTGACAGGGTCCAGCAGCTAATCGTATCGTATTGTAAATCGATATGTAGACTAAGTTCATACTTGTTATATTATTATTAAATATGTTTTAAGTTTTTGTAATATTTAAGCTTTACTTAAGATATAATTATTGCGTGACGTGTTTGTGCTTGAGAAAAATAAATCTTTTTTTTTATGGTTTTCATGATAATATCATAATTTTAACCATAGTTATAGTGATAATGATAATGTGACAGTGTTTATGATGAAAATTACCACCTAAGTAATTGGTTATGGAGCCCTGAGTTTTTATTGTCTCGCAGATGGTATGAAAAGTAGAGTATTCACCTCTGGAATAAAGCAGTGTCTTCGTCTTAGGCGAATTGAAATCCCCACTTCACTTAGGACTCTACATAACTCGCTTCGCTCAGGAGTTAAATTTAAACTCCCTCGCTACGCTCGGGAGTTAACTCTAGAGTCCCTCGTTACGCTTGGGGTTCAATATGGCGCCCTATTACCCCCTGTTGCAAACCTGACGTGCATGATACCGTTATAACTTTTGAATGTAATAAACGCCAACGTGATCTTTAGAGATCAATAGTGCTATCAAAATACAAATATTGTCAAGTATTATCACACACAATTAATGACATAGGATTAAAGGAGAAAAAAGCGTTAATTTTTTGTTTTTTTTTATAAAATCTCATTTTTATAGAAAATATACCCCGTGTATATTGTTTTCGAGTGCTTATTTCAATCTGCATCATTTCAGTTATCAAATCAAACGCCATATAAATTGCGTTTCTAGGTCAATTGTAACAACAGCTATGATCATTCGAAACGGGGTGTTGGAGACCCCAGTACCATTAACTTCGCAAATTTTTCTATCAGAGTTGTGATCAGGGGACCCGTTTCGTCGAATTCTATGTTCGGGGGAAAGGAATCACTGCTCACTGCGTAAAAAATCAAATTCAAGATGATAAATAATTTATGGGTTTAATTTATTATACATTGAAACAAAGACATTATAATGAAATAACATTACCTTCTGTTACGATTATCCGTTGAATTTATTAAAAATCATTGTGTGGTTTTATGAAACCACGATGCAAGTGAAACTTTTTTCGGATCGTTGGCATTTAACTGGATGGATTGGGAATGAATGGATCATTGGATTTTGAGTATTAAAATCGTGTTTTTAAGCTTAACTTAAATCTTTTTCTTCTTAAATTTATATCAAAAAACTAATTAACAATAAAACAAAAAAGTAATAAAAAAAACAAAAAAGTAATTAAGAAACAAAATAATAACAAAACAAATTAATGTAAAAAACAGTGCTCTACACCAGAATCGAACCAATGCCACACTGATTTAAAGTCAAAGATATAACGCATAAATCAATCCTGACTTATATGAAATCGTGAATTTAAAGATCTCATTTATTTTGTGTAATGCGACATGCGATAGATGGACGAAAAAATTTGAAGCGATGTGAAAAAAGTTTCACTTTAAAAATGAGAATAGATAGAGGTGTTAATTATAATACGGCGACATTGTCCACGTGGATTATAAAATTAGAGTCTGAATATTTTGTGCTTATCGATGCTATAGTCGTCGTACGAGCTTTGGTGGCGCTTTGAACTCGGCAATCGGGGGAACCCGGGGTTCGATCCTGCCATGTAGCAAAGTGTTTTCTCGTTTTTTGAAATTGTATTTTTCCGACAATTCTCCTACGATGAAGGAAAACATAGTGAGGCAATCTGCATACACCTACGAAGAAATTCAAAGCTATGCTTGAAGTCGACCAATCCTCACTCGGCCTGCGTGATTTTACGAATGCCGAAACACCGAAACTTAGGGTAGGCCCTACTGAAATTCCCAAAGGTTTCTCGGCCCCAAGGCGGGAATGGTGCCAGCTTAATAGACTTCGCACAGGGCACGGACGATCTGGCGATTTCATGTTCAGGTGTGGGTGGAGAATCTCACCGGAATGCGATTGCGGAGCACCTATACAATCTTTCCACCATATAATTTACGAGTGGCCAAAGCGAATGTACCCTGGTGACGCTCTGGACTTAATAGCGTTAAGTGAGAAAACAGCCCAATGGGTGAAGAACTTGGATATTAATTTGTAAAAACTGTGGAACGACTCATAATGCCATACGAATAAATAAATAAATAAGGGTAGGCTCGAGCCCCTTGGTGGGGACGTATATGAGCTTAGATGATGTTGCAGACCTAAAATACACTAGATTTTTAACCACCTTCAACCCTATCGTCACATACTAAGAGATGAAGGCCAAGAACTTCCCAGTCTTTAGTTTTAAAAAATGTTTTTTTGAGTGTTCGAACTTTTAAATTATTTTTTTTTAAATTATATTCATAATTATTACAATGTTGAAAATCAAAGTGCATTTATCACTACTCTTTATGAGACATGCTTCACAGAGTATTGTAATGACGCTGCGATGAGTTTACCAAATTGTTTTTTTTCTAAACCTGGTTTCGAATTCGACCATTACACTGTCTAAACAATAGCATTGGAGGAATCGAAACGAAATGTTTATCGTCTCGCCATTAGCTGGATTTGGCTTTAATCAACACAATGGACATCCGAGCTGGCAGTTTTATTGCCAGTAATCCGTCTCTGTTAAGCAGCTCTATATTTTCTGCGAAACTTGACGATCGTTTTGGTATCGTATTTTTCTTTTAATAAGATCAGGCAGCCTAGACAAAGTAACAATACAACAACGATAACGAACTTCGAAAAGAACAAAATGTATGGGAATGAGTCCACATCACGAATCATTTTTAGGGTCCCGTAGCCAAATGGCAAAAAACGGAACCCTTATAGATTTATTATTATTTTTGACGACACGTTTAGCGCAGACGTCGAGTGATCACCTACTGCGCAAAAGGTCGCGGGTTGGATTCCCGTACGGGACAAATGTTTTGTATGGCCTACAGAAATTTGTTCCGGTCTGGGCGTATGTGCATGTGATATTCTATGTTTGTAACTGCACCCACGACACAGGAGAAAATCCTAGTGTGGGGCGACGTTTTTTTTAAAAAAAAAGATTCGTCGTGTCTGTCTGCCGGTCTGTCCGTCCGTATGTCACAGCTACTTTTCTCCGAAACCATAAGAACTACACTGTTGAAACTTGGTAAGTAGATGTATTCTGTGAACCGCATTAAGATTTTCACACAAAAATAGAAAAAAGCAATTTATTTTGGGGGTTCCCCATACATAGAACTGAAATTCAATTTTTTTATTCATCAAACCCATACGTGTGGGGTATCTATGGATAGGTCTTCAAAAATGTTATTGTGTTTGTGTGCATGAATGATAAAACTATAAAAAATATATGATGTACATTGCAACCTTCCACCGAAAATTGGTTTGAACGAGATCTAGTAAGTAGTTTTTTTTTAATACGTCATAAATCCTACGGAACCCTTCATGGACGAATCCGACTCGCGCTTGGCCGGTTTTTTTTACATACGATAGGGAAGCTCTTGGCCTTCACCTGATGGTAAGTGATGATAAGGCTGAAGGTGGAAGCGAGCTTAGCCTGGACTCCTCAACATCTTAGGAACTGGCTATCTTACCTCTAATTGTCGGAACACAACAATGCTATAAACATTGTTATTATGGCGACAAACTTAGGTAAGACGGTGGTAGCTAGCCAGTCGGGCTCATAAGCCCTACCACCAACCCACCGGACAGAAAAATTTCTGCCCCCAGTGGGCATCGAACCCCGGACCTCCCGATCAACACCCGGTGGTCTCAACCAGTAGACCACGGAGGCGGCGAATCATTCTCATATATTGCCGTTCCAGGTGTAGCGTAAACGAAACGAAAACGAAATGGACGCGAATGTTACTTTGACTAGGCTCCTTGACTTTTCTTTACTTAAAATAATTTCTAATAAAAATAAAATTCTGTATTTAGCATTAGCATATTGGGACCAAACCATTCCCGTGCGATGGGCATCGGTAAAATGCTGTTGGGTGCAAGGGGGTGCACTTGCACGGCTTGCACCCCTCTGTCGGAAAGGAAAATACATAGAAAAAATTACACATGTTTTACCCGACTACACTAGCGGGAGTAATGTTTTTCCAGTGTATGTATGTAAGACCATTTCAATAGCACGCGCTACATCCCAAAGGGCTAAAGATTCGTGAAGACCATGGGAGTTCCATAGGCTATAAATCATTTTCATGAGAAATCGAAAAGTAAATTTTTGGCAAAAAGATTACAAAATTATTGGCGTATGAAGTCACATTTTTTCACATAGTATACATGTATAACTCTATCTTAATTTTATATTGGTTCAGATGCTCCCCCTCAAAAATTTATCCTGGCGGCGCCTATGGCTGTGGACTAATCAGAAGGTCCGTGGCACAATCCTACCATGTATGTACCAATGTGTTTTTCGAATTTCATATGTACATTTATCCAACGCTCTTACGGTAAAGGAAAACATCGTGAGGCAACCTGCATACGTGTGCGAAGAAATTCAAAGGTGTATGTGAAGTTGACCAATCAGCTCTGGACTAGCGTGCTTATCTAAGACCTAAACACCCTAACTTAGGGTTATGTCGATCCTCTCGGTGGTGACGTATATACACGGTTATTTTTTATCACCCTGGAAAATTTTAGGGATACTTTAGGACACATCCATTATTATATAAAAATAAAAAAAATACTCTAAAAATGCTGCTCTCAACTAGTACAGCATTTATGAGATTTTTTTAGAAAATTAATATAAAATAAAGTGAGTTATTTTATCATATCATATTTAAATCATTGTAATACCATGTCGTGAAGCGTCCCTGAAATTCTCCAGGGTGACAAAAAAATAACCGTGTGAGCTGTGATAATGTATATTCCCGTGTAGTCTGTAATAAGTCTAAAATCGTCTCTGCAATATATTTATGGTATGTTCAGACCAAAGGCACTTAAGTTGAACATGAAAGAAATTACAATATACAACTTGGAGTTACTTCATAAAGGAATAAAAAAACAAGGTTGTTTGTAACTCTGACTGATATCGCCTCGACCGGCGGCGCACGGAATACAAATATAACAAAATAAAAATCTGTCAATAAGACTTGATGAAGGTAAATGGCATCTTTCTACTCGCAATTTGGATGAGAGTTTATCCAAAATGTGAACAAGACATTTTATTTGATCTGAATTTGTTTCACCAATATCTAGCAGAATAAGAGGCAAAGGAATAGGAACATAACGGATTTCATATTTGTTGCTTATTGAGAAACTGGCTTTTAGAAATATTGTACTTATCATTTTATTGAAGAGCATTATACTATACCTATTAGTCTAACTATATATTGCCAGCAGAACTGAAAATCTGTCCTTTTTTGTATTATTATTATTATCTCTTGCCATATATTATGTAAGTCCCACTGCTAGGTCCGAGTTTTTCTTTAGGGTTACTAGCAGAGGTGCAGTTGTGGTAACCACCCATAGTTAAGTTACTCTTTTTTTGGATGCCGGTTATTGCTTAAAGCATTTTAGAAACTAATGTTATTATATTGCAAGCACTGGTTAGGATAGTTATACACCGTGAATTTAGAATTACCCAAGAAACTTGAATATGTTTAAATAAAAATAGTGCCCTATAAACGCCGCACATTTGTATACAACATCGTTTCTTAGTACGTACATACAGCTATCTCAAGCCGTGTCTCCTGCACCTATTTTTTCGAAATAATACACCAAAACATCGAACGGAACAAAGAATGTTTTTCTCTTCCGTGACAGATGGAAAATATTAACCGCGTGGGTAGAGAGGGGAATGGTTTGTTTAATTTTATTACGACTGCCAAACCGCGCACATACTATTATCTGAGACGTACTCGCAAGCACACCTATTTTAGGGGTTGTAAAAAAGTTGTAATCACTTTGCTGTTTAAATTAAATAAAAACCTTACTGTGATAATAATAATAATAATATGGCTTAGGCCCGTGAGTCTCATTAATCTCTGAGAAAATCTATAAAATAATAATAATTTATTCACAAACACAGCTTAGGGACATAACAGACATAACAAAATTACGAATATGTGATGGATTAGTGTAGAGATAATGTTCTCTACTTTTTAAACTTAATCCGTGACAAAAAATAGAACCGACTTCAAAAACACTGAAAACTTAAAAATAATCTTCTTCTATATTTAAGTCGGCGCCAAACGATGATCTCCTAGAAAGTGTTAAAATTTGTCACCGACTTCAATATAGAAGAAGATTATTTTTAAGTTTTCAGTGTTTTTGAAGTCGGTTCTATTTTTTGTAAAAAAAAAATTATATTTAACTTTTTAGTGAATGAAATCTTTTTAGTGAAAGAATTTCTATGGGATCTTTTTCCTCGATTTTCTATGGGATCCCATCATCTGATCCTGACTTTGGTGACCACCCTTGCAGTATACTCTATCAAATACAAAAAGAATTTTGGAAATCGGTTTAAAAATGACGGAGTTATGAGGTAACAAACATTTTAAAAAAATACAACCGAATTGATAACCTCCTCCTTTTTTGAAGTCGGTTAAATAGCCATAGCACTCCCTGCCACCTAATTTACGTTGCGCGTGCTTACTACGGCTGTTCGCGAAAAGCTGAGGTCACGAGTCACGGCTAAGCGAAAGGGGTGAAGTACGGATGGATCAAAGCGTTGTTGCCAACTTTGTTGCTGTCGACAAAGGTGCCAATAACTATCTGTCTAAAGAAAGAAATCGGTTTCATTCATAGATATTTATGACCTTTATGGAATTGCACAATTATTGAAATAATATCGGAGACACATTTCGAAATAATATTTGAAAAAATGTGTTTTTTTTCCACAAATATAACCTAAATCGTTGCCTGAATGCGCTAGTAAAATCAAAAACAACTTATTAATTAGTTAAGTAAAACAAAATTTCTTGCTGCGAACCTAGAACTCCGAAAAACACCTGACTTCTATAAATACTATTAGCCTCCTTTTTACTACTTTTTTAATTAAAAAAAAAAACATTTTTAATTTGATTTTACCGTTATGAAAATAGTAGGAACTACTAGCCAAATTTTATTTCTAACTGTCTCACTCGGTGATACAGATAGAAATAAAATTTGGTAAATCATTTAGTCACAGTACTTTATATTTATTGATTGACGGATGATATCAGTTTCACTAATTAAAGGCATTGGTACACAACTATCTTAAAAAAACTGGAATGTTGTCGGTTTTGTCAGATCTAAAATAAGATTTTATGTAATTTATAGATGACCTCGCGTGTCAAGGCGAGATACGTAATTTAAGCGTGTGCCAAAAGCGCCAGCTGTGATGAAAACGAGTGAAAGCCACCTACCGCTTCCGGCTTCTATTATAATAGTAGAGGAAACGTCTTCATATTATTATCTAAGACCGTTAAGCTCTTCCTTCAATCTTTTATTTCGTCCTATAGTGATGTTGTTAGGTGTTAAGGAAGCTGTTATGTTGATGCACAATGATTAATGAGGGATTATTGATTTGGGTTACCTACTCTGTCGTCTTGGAATGGTCGCTAAGCTCTCCAAGTTTTCCAAACCTCGTTTAGATTTTTAGGGATAATAATTGATAATATCAACAGCTAGAAAGCACACATAAAGGAAATAGTTTCGAAATTAGATAAATTTGTGTATGCTTTGTATCGAGTCAGGCAGGTGGTATCCAAAGAAGTCGCCCTCACAGCATATCATGGTTATGTCAGCTCACAGTTGCGCTATGGTATAATTGTTTGGGGAAATTCAGTAGACATGATACGAGCATTTAAATTACAAAAAAATGTATTCGAGCAGTCTCTTATCGTGACAAATTATATGGACCTCTCCAGAGACTACAGGTATATTCGAACAATTATTGTTATTGTATGGCAATAAAAATTGGCCTTGGCACGAGCACGTCCATCACCACCGCATCCCCCCCCCCCCCCCCCGTCATCAGACGAGGAGGACACACCGGAGAGGGACGCCTCGTCACCGGACAAGGCCATGGGAACCCTTTTAGTCCAGTAGTGGAAGAAGTTTCAGTTATGAAATTCTTAAAGTTTCCAAATTTTTTATATTTTATGTAATACATATTTAAGAGTTATTTTGCAAAAAGTTAGAAAATTTTAATGGCTGCTTTAGGTAAAATTTAGGTATTTATATAATTCGTAAAAAAATCTGTGATTATAAAATTTAAGTGGAAGAAATATACAGGATCTAGTATGAAATAATGATATCATAATACTATTAAGTTTTTAGAAATTTGATGTACCTGCTTCATACCGAAACTAAAAAATGCTTATAACTTTGTCAATATAAAATTTAAGTTTCTGATATTGGGAAAATAGTAATAAAACTTACTACCGAATTTCCTTATGAAAGATTAGAAATCTAGAATTTAATCTTTTTTACTAATTCAGTTTTTTTGTCATATTTGATCTAATATTGTATTTAAGTTTTTAAAGATAATACCACTTCATCACAATAATGCTATTTATAACTACGCAAAAAATTAGAAGTGTAACATCTTTGCAAAATAAATTATAACAGATATTAAGTTATACGAATAAAGTGACCTACAAGCGAGCGCGGCACCGCGCGCAGGCACAAATAGCGCACGCACCGCTCCGCGCAACAAAAAACTATCGGATGTCCGCGTAAGGTACGTTTTAGCGTGCACAAATGCATAGGCTAGCCTCACTGCATTATCGGAGACGCATTTTTGAAATAAGAGAATTCAAATTCGAAATCGTAATATTGGAATACAAATTCACTATTTTTGAATATTCAATACGTGCATTCTGTATCTAGTGGGTACTACTCACTCGTCACAGAATACACGGAATGTGGGAAACTTCGAAACTACGAGTACTTAACCGATTTTGAAGTAATTTGGCTGACTGCATGTAGGTAATTTGGTCCAACCTCTTATAGAAGAATAATTTTTATCTTGATTATTGACGTCAATTTTTATTATTGCGTTAAACCTTATTGCGTTTAACCTTAGTATATGTGGTTCGCGGGAATTTGTTTTTAATGACAACACTGAATGCGAGTGATTTAAAAATATTTTAAATTGGCAACAGTAGAAAATAATTCGCATATTCGTGTTTGAATTCCAGGTTCACTTCTGTGAATCATTATTCAAAAATGCGTCTCCAGAATTGGAAGCTTGATAGTAACTGTAACAAATAACATCGTCTAATGAAATCAATAATATTGATATCATTTAGATAAAAATTTACATCTGCATTGTATCTAGAGCATACAAAACCGGTCCCGGTTCCAGTTTTTTGAAAACAGAATACACCCCAGAACTGGCAGATATAATTATTATTTTCATTACTATTAATTTCAACCATACACAAATTGAAAGCATAAGATGTTACGACAAGGAACACAAAACACAACTTTTAGGGCGCTTGCGCACTCATACATATTCGGTTCGTATTCGATTCGTGTTCGGTTTTGATCCGGTTTGGCCGGTCCTAGTGATTGTATGGACGCTTGAACACTCATACGTATTCGGTTCGTGTTCGATCCGTAAGTTCTCACTTCGAGTAATCGTTTTTAGGGTTCCGTAGCCAAATGGCAAAAAAACGGAACCCTTATAGATTCGTCATGTCTGTCTGTCTGTCCGTCCGTATGTCACAGCCACTTTTCTCCGAAACTATAAGAACTACATTGTTGAAACTTGGTAAGTAGATGTATTCTGTGAACCGCATTAAGATTTTCACACAAAAATAGAAAAAAGCAATAAATTTTGGGGGTTTCCCATACATAGAACAGAAACTCAATTTTTTTTTTCATCTAACCCATACGTGTGGGATATCTATGGATAGGTCTTCAAAAATCATATTGAGGATTCTAATATCATTTTTTTCGAAACTGAATAGTTTGCGCGAGAGACACGTCCAAAGTGGTAAAATGTGTGCCCCCCCCCCTGTAACTTTTAAAATAAGAGAATGATAAAACTAAAAAAAATATATGATGTACATTGCCATGCAAACTTCCACCAAAAATTGGTTTGAACAAGATCTAGTAAATAGTTTTTTTAATACGTCATAAATCCTACGGAACCCTTCATGGGCGAGTCCGACTCGCGCTTAGCCGGTTTTTAAATATAAAATGGCAATTTATAGTGGAAAGCATATGTTAGAAGTGGAATGTTAAAACACCTACAGTTTATTCAAATATCAATTAATTAAGCTGGAACTTGCTCGTAATTCCATTCCCATATTATAACAATCTTTCCTTAGTCCTAGTTCTGTACCCTTTCGCCTATTGAATATGCTGTCTCATTCTATCGGCCCAAGGTTGCCTGGAAGAGATTGCTTTTTAGCAATAACACCTATTTGTACTGGTCTGTTTTTTTGTAAAATATTCCATACTGTATTTGTTGCTTTTCCATTCATTTTTTTGTGCCATCGGAATTTAAATATTCGATTTTAAAAGAAACTACTATTAATTTCTGGAGGTAGGTATTAAATTGTGGTTTAATCTGTTACATCAAATAGTTAGTAACTTTAATGTTAGAGCATGATTCCGCCATTTTGATAATGAAAGCCGGATTTTGAAAGGTACCTACCAAAATTATAATGTTTGGTATCAATTAGTACCAAATGAGTACTAAATTGCAGTGAGTTTTTAAAAACAGGAACTACAGGAAGTGATCCCGCCTTCTTAACGTTTATCGCACAACCGTCTCAAACACGAATCGAATACGAATAAGTACGCAAACGTTAGGACGTAAATTTCCCGTTCGGTTTTTTCACGTATCGAACACGAACCGAATACGTATAAGTGCGCAAGCGCCCTTACTATCTTTCTACTAAGAACTTTCATCTTTTCGTCGCGAATCGCAATGTTTTCATCTGAATTAGTAATAATGTTACAGTATCTGTCTATCTGCATTCCGAGGGAGGACTTGGGGCGGCCGAAGAACGTCCCCCAGCGAGCCACTGCGATCTGTACAGATTTTTTTTAAAGGCCTATGGTCTCTTAATAGGCTCACAGCGGTAAAGTAATCAATAACCCTCTTTGGAGACAGAGCCTTCGTATTGAAGGGTGGCAAACTAGGTCCACCCAGAGCTGCCAGCGCAGCGAACTCAACGCTGCGCTGGGAGGCGGAGACCTCTCCTTTTGCAAAATGACGTCCTCGCAGAAGGAGGCGACATCCCCCCATTTCGCCTCGCCGCGGAGCATGGCCACCACCATGCTCGGTAGCGAAGCGGAATGGGAGGCTGTGAGGACGTCATCTCGCAGAAGGAGGCCGCGGAGAGGAAGCGGGAGGATGATCCTCAAGCCGCTCCGCCGATCCGCTTATTTATATAAATATATAAATAAATAAAAAAAGCATAGTACTCACAAAGTATGTGAATTGGTGGCTCATCATCCTCGCCTCAGAATCTACAATTAGTCAAGCCCATTCTGTGCATTCATGTTTGTTGAGTTTACAATGACCAGTTAAGGTTCTAGTGAGTGCCCTTAGTTGGCTTCTGCTTAGTTGGAGGTTTTGCATTGCAATCCTATATAGGCACTGACCCCACTGGAGACAGGCCTGTGTTTGCACCCACTTCCTGAGGACCCTGTTTTTGATCCCCCTCGAAACGCCACAAGCTGGTTTTAGTCGGATGAGAGCATTCTCAGAGCCAGCCCTCGTTAGTTCGTCGACAATTTCATTGCCTCGGATATTGGAGTGACCTGGAACGCAATCGTTACACGAGGTCCTGGTCCCGAATTCATTCTAGGCCTTTGTGCACTTCAAGTTGATTTTGGACTTGAATTCTACAGTAGCAAGTGCCCTTAAAACAGCCTGGCTCTCCAACAGAATGAGAATTTTTTTACTCTCACACGAACTGTTCGCGTGAAAACAGTCGATGATGGCATAAATTTCTGCTTGAAATATGGTGGCATGTGCGCCCAAGCTCATAGTTCTCCTGTATTTCGCAATAACTCCGAAAACACCTGCACCTATTGTGCCTTCTCTTCTGGAGCCGTCAGTGTACCATACTCGTTTCTAGTTAGTTTTCCTAAAGGGATCAGGGATTTCCTTATCTAATTCATCTCTGTTAGGAATCTAAACTTTGTAGTTCTTCTTGAACTCCAAAGCTTCAAGTATACTAAAGTTCTAAAGTATACCAAAGAACTCTGAAATCAGAACAGCTCTTAGTAAATGAAGAATGTTAAAGCTCCTGGCGAGGACGAAGTGGCCATCGAAGTGGTTAAGGAAGAAGGAAGGAAGGAAAAAATGAGATAGATTTCACCAGTATATTGCTGAACAAGTGTTTAGAAGAGTACCCGGTACCCTCAAGTCAGGAAACTGCACTTATCCTAGGAGACTTGCACTGCATTTGTTATAAATGAACGTTTCATCTCGCTTAATTAAAAGCTAATATGGGAAAGAAACGCATGGTTAGGGACCTTGTGAATAATTCATCATCATCATTTAAGCTAAGAGACGCTCTCTGTTGGACATTAGATTGCCTCCCCGAAGATCTCCAAATCGAATCGGGCCTGCGTTTCTCGTATCCAGCGGTTTCTCGCAAACTTCACCAGATGTTCAGTCCCACCTTGTGAAGTGCCCACCAACGTTGAGTCTCCTGGCACGCGGCCACCACTAGAGCCTTTCCACCCCAACGGCCAAAGACCACTGCTACTTAAGGCATTAGGCTTTCATTTTCCTGCGGTTCCCATCATTCTGTTTTGACAAAGTAAAGAAAACCCGAGCACAGCTCACTCCATTCCTCTTTGAGTGACCATAAGTCTTCTTTTGAGGTCCTTTGTAAGAGACCGCGTCTCAGAGGGCCTATTACCGATCTCATGGTTTTGCAAATGATATCATATGATATCATAGTGCAAAACGAAAAATACGATTTCCCGTCAGATTTTTGATCATTTGTTCATTATTTAATGATGACATCATTGTAATTATGCCATAGTGATGATATCATTGGAGATCAGTAATACAAAATGCAGCATTTCATGACTTCTTTTTCACAAATTTATACCATGTCATACGATGAAAGATCCATAATTGGCCTGCTGGTCCGTACATCATCACTGGCAGGTGGCAACACGCAAGTATTGAAGAGAACAATCTAGGTAGATTGTTCGAAAATATGCTGCGTAGCTGTAGCTTTTCGAACGCTGCCCACCCAAATTGGATTCGTCGATTAATCTCTTTCTGGAAGTTTAACTTACTGAGCTGGACTATTGCTCCAGGTAAACATATTCGTCAACAACTTTCAAAGTAGAACATCCAATATTTACAGGAGTGGGAACTACGAGTACGTGGGAATTCGACATGATTCTAGTCTTGTCCAAGTTAATTTTAAGATCGACTTTTTGGGTAACTCTACAGAGGTCTTCAGGAATTGTGCCTAGATCTTCCATGGTCTCAGTTATAACTACAATACCATCAGTGAAACGAAGGTGAGTCATGTAGAAGCCGAGCCCTCTCTAGTCTCTAGTATCTACAAAATCTGAAATACAGCCTCTAACGCAGCTGTGAATAGTTTCGGCGATATTACGTCGCCATGTCTCAAAACTCGCTGAAGTCGTATTGGTGTCCAGTTTTGGTCCTGAAGGCGAACTGATATAGTACTCTAAGCAATCTAAACGATTTTGCAACTTGAGTTGGAAGCGCTCGCTTGTGAATACCTGTGGGCCTTTACATCATAGAATGGAGAAAGAGATAGGGCCTTATTCGAGATATAAATATTGATGAATTGAACTGGCCTCTCCCTCTTGAGCCAATTGACTTTGGAGCACCACTCTTTCCGCCCGGGTGGTTAGGGCATAATAAGTATCCACCGTTTCCCCTCTTAGGTACAAAGGGTATAGCGATACGGCTGGCCCGCGATGGCTCCATGCTACCACAATAGGAAGATGCACAATAGCACTATTAAAAATAACTTATTTCAGTTATTTTATAAAATTAAAAGCAAGAAAATTATTAAGGTTTTAAATTACCGGTAGGACAGAGAGATCCGACATGCCGCGTGACGTCAAATGTGGAATTTTCATTTATTTTTAATTGTTATAAGAAGTTTCTTCACAGTTTGTTTTGTTTTTGAATCTTGTATGATGACTTACTACATCATATAATTGTATTCTGTGCATATTGTCATTCTGTCTAGAATAGAGAATTTAATTTGCTCCTTCTTGAATATTCCGTTGGCTGTTTCATTACACGAAAAGCACAAGTTAGTTATAAGATTCGATAACTGACTTCTCATCACGGCGGCTAATCTCGGCAGGGTCAAGAAATAATTTATTACTAATATGAAAGAAAGAAAGAAAGAAACGCCTTTTTACTTACTTTTCCAAGATGAAGTCCATAAATAAGACATCCCTTTTTTACCCCATATAAAAATCTTATGCTTACTTACTGATTAAGACTAATATCAGTGCAGCGACTGCAGCGCGTAGCTACTTTCCCGTTTTCGAACAATTTC
The DNA here is from genome assembly GCA_963935595.1 of Schoenobius gigantellus. Taxonomy (NCBI): domain Eukaryota; kingdom Metazoa; phylum Arthropoda; class Insecta; order Lepidoptera; family Crambidae; genus Schoenobius; species Schoenobius gigantellus. The sequence goes on along the minus strand of OZ012547.1, from coordinate 25,897,423 downwards.
GTTTTTGATTTGATTACCGCCACAAATATAAATAAAACATAGAGTTCTGAAATTCATATATATAATATTTTTTAACGAATTATCTAAACATTTTTAAAGACAAAAACATGATTAATAACATTTCACTCGATACAAAGATCACTCTGTCCATTATTTTAAAACAGCTGTGAATCAGAAAATATGTATAATAAATACATACATAATAATATACATATGACTGAAAATGTAAAAACACATTTTATAATTTTGAAATCCAGTTTTCCAAAAATTGATAAAACGTATTATGTTTCGATCACAGCGCGTAAGTGACATTAGAAGCAATGCAATTATCAACTGTACACCCTGCAATAAAGTAAGGACCGTCTCGTGCGTGAGTAGATTTTCTGCATACCTAGAAGTAATCGAGAACGGACACACGAGTAGGTACGCGGCGAGCGCGTGGCTCGCGCTGGGTTAACCTAGCCGCCTGTCCGCAATTATTAGAAAATTGCGCGCTTTTATAAATTCTTTGTTTTCTTCTAAAGCCTATAACAAAATTTTCTAATTTTTTGGATTAAAGCTTTACGCGTTGGCATAGAATAGTCAACTCATCTTTAATAACTTTAATACAGTATTAGGCTCACTGCGACATAAAATGTAATTTACAAAGAAAGCCGAACCTTCATTTTTCTAATATTTTTATTACAACATTTTTATATAGTCTTACAGCGTATTCAATGAATTTTAGAAACTTAAATTCAATATCGCTAAAATAAGTAACAATTTTTTACCTAACAGTATAGCAAGTATCTAAAATTTCTAAAAACTATAAAATATACAGCTGCTAACGTATAATGGCAGATGAAATCGAAATATTGCACTTAAATTTTATATTGCTGATTTTATTAAGAGATGTTGCAAATACCTAAATAATACCTAACGCCGATATAGAAAAATTCTAAAAAGTTGCAAAAGTGTCTATTAACATGTCCTTGACGATATATGTTAAAATAAACAACTTTAAAATTATCATAACTTTTGCGTTAAAAACACCGTCCCACTGCCCACTACTGGACTATTTCGGACACTTCCATGACCAATAAATTACCACCTAACATTAGAAAACTGACATACTCGAAATTTAAAAATGTAAAAACCAGCTTTTATTTAAATGCGCTAAAAAGAATTAATAAACTTTTACACTAAAACTTTTACTTATAACGTCATTTCACATTTGACACAATTTATATGACATAAAAGCTTGTCGCGAGATTTACTTGTGTGTAGTAACTTAAAAGTACTTAAAAGAGTACTTTTAAGTACCTACTCGTATTTACTTTGAAAATTGTAATGTATAAAATTATTCACATCAAATTATTTAATTTACTTGTTTATCTACAAGTAAAAGTTTTAGTGTAAAAGTTTATTAATTCTTTTTAGCGCATTTAAATAAAAGCTTGTTTTTAAAAAGGTTATTTTACATTTAATTTATTTTTTACTCTTTAGTTATCACTGGACACGTTTCTCAGTCTGTTCATCTCATTCAACGCATCATTGTTGCAAGGTCGTTTGCCGGAACGTCTATACAGAATTGCAGCTCAATCGGTTTAAGATATCTACTTCAAAATTGATTTTTAGCTTTAGAAGTACGACATATTGGATTAATAGTGACATCACTTAATTTTTCAAGTTATTCTTAGCAAGACCTTTTATTTGATATACCCATATTGTAGTAGTGCATTAAAAATAATTGGTCCGCCATCTTGGGTATGCAGCCATCTTGGATTTAGAATGACGTCACACAGTTAACCGTGTATTTTCATCCAAACTGTGTGTATACAAAATTTTAGCTCAATGTTAAAGATATCTACTTCAAAATTGATTTTCAAGCTTAAGAAGTCCGCCATATTGGATAAATAGTGACGTCACATTATTTTTCGAGTTACTCTTAGCAAGACCTTTTATTTGATACCCATATTGTAGGGGTGCATTATAATTGATCCGCCATCTTGGGTATGCCGCCATCTTGGATTTAAAATGACGTCACACAGTCAATCATGCATTGTCATCCAAACTGAACGTGTATACAAAATTTCAAACTAACTGAAAATACAATACAAAACGAAAATACAAACAAAGTTTAAAACCGAACCTACTGCTCAAGACAAGCGACGTTCCTTCAAATAATGGCGGAGCTCGACACAACGAGCAGAGATTGGCTGAGCTGTGACTATGACTCGAGAAAAGCCCTAGGCCCCATCACTATTTCACCATCTCTGATAGGTGCGACAATTGTCAAAAATATATGAAACTAGCTTTTGCCCGTGACTTTGTCCTCGTGGAAGTCCAATTTTATTGATTCCTTTTAATTCCCCCCACCCCCCCCCCCCCCTTTTACAACCTTAAGGAATGATTTTATCCATAAAACAATTCTTTATCCTTTTCCATAACTGAAACCAGCTCCATACTTATTTCCTCTAAATCGGTTTGGCTGTTGTTGATTCTTCACACAAACTTCCACCCCCTTTTTCTTCCCCTTTAATAAACTATTTACACAAATACAAAGTAAATCAGTAGGTAGAGAAATGACAAAGTATTGGGCGCTTAAGGCTTATGTTTGGATCAACCACAGACGTATAAAGGGAAGCAGACTTAACATAATTTTACTCACACATTTGTCATAAGTAATGTATATCGTTTGTTTTTCACTCCAAATTGACATGATATATCGCTATTTCTGTTTTTCGTCTATGGCGATACTAACGCACACATAAACATTTCCGAAGCCGTGGCAGACGCCATGTTTAGATTTGTCAAAATAAGAGACAAATGGCGTCGTGACATTATGTTATAATGTTTGTTCTGTGATTATAAATAAAGTCCGTATTTACGCAAAAAGGAACCACCCAACAAATACACACTTCTGAGATATCGAAGAATTTACAAAAACATGTGCAGCTCTGTTAGATGAAGTAAAATTACTATTTACTTTATTTGAATGTATTGATAGATTACTTATTTAAATATATGTATATAAATATGCTCCGAATACTCTTAAAACTTTCTAGATAATGAAAAAAATGTGAATGTGGTGCGTTTTAATGTTTACTAATTGATGGGTTTCTCTTATACAAAAAAGAACCACAATTGAAGCTTAAAATGAAACTATATATTTATGGTATGGTAATAAACTTTAATTCTCAAAAAAATAATACACATAGAGAGCTATTATTATACTAGTTTTCCTAAGTAACTTGTGCTAACATTTTCCTGTTTATGCATTTATATAGGTACATGTAGGTAACGTGTTCCCTTCGGGTTCCAGGGTTATTGTTTATTTTTAAAACTTGATGGGACTCTTTTTTTACTTACACCAAGGTCGCTGCGCTTGATAGTGCTCTTAGCACAATTTTATCATTGTAGATACTCTATGACCACTTCATCTGTTGTTGTGCTCGGAAAGGCAATGAGAGGTCTAATTGCGTTGTCCTCTTTCAGCTCCCCGTAGAAGTAGGATACCGTGTTTCTGGTTATGGCAACCACTGCGTGTAAGACACTATCGTGGACAGGGTTCTACGTTTATGCTCCTCTGAAGACAACCACGTGATCACACGTTAGTCCCTATGCTTCATGGATCGTCAGTAGTCTGCATTGTTCTCCGGTGCCGAACCCATCCCTCCCATACGCTTTTTTCTTATCTTAAGGTAAGGAAGATAATATTTTGGTCGCCCCTTCATAGTACCGCCTCCGATGCCATGCTGCATATCATGGACCTCAGTACTGTAGCGCCTTACACGCGCTCCGGGATCGTTGGGAACTTAGGACGTTAATTTAAACCATATAGGTATAATATCAATATGTTATACTACTCAACTCTCATTACAATGTGTCACGTTTTATTCTTGGTGATCGTCTGTCTAAAAGCTATTGATGCTCGTCCCTTAATCTTCCAGAATATTCTATATTTATAAGGGTGACATTCCTTGCCATCGACCATATCTACGCAATGAGGTGGATTGCGGTGACATAGACGCAAGGAAGTCACCGCAGTACTTACCGTGATGTGTAAATATTTGTACGTAGATGTTTCAGAGGGCGTACACTACATCCATCGGACTTCTGTGTGTGCACAAGAGCTTTTCTATATCAGACGTAATGGCAGCATAACTTCCGTAACGCATCTCGAACAGGCTGTCTCTGTATATGGAGGGTATCTGATTCGTATCAGTCAGTCTGAGTAGTACCTACCAATTCTAGCTTCATTCACCAAAAGGCACTTTGATGCTCCCACCTCATTGATGAGGACCGAGACAATGATTCTAATTTATCCTGTCTCAACCGTCTCGAGTTTGCTAGTGATGATCATGTCTTCCTTTAAGTTGGAAGTTGTTGAGGAGCCACGTGGTCTTCCCGCAACTCGGCACACCGGCACTTTAGTGGAAAATATCCTTAGGTATAAAAATGTATTAATATTAGATACAGATTTAATATTTCAAGTAAGAATAGATGACTAAATGTATTCAGTTGCTTTGACCTTAGAATAGGAGTGAAAAGTACCTAGTCGTAAGTCTTAATATAATAATAATATATAGAATAGATCAAAAAGAAAAGATATAAATAAAAAGAGTTTGTGAAGAGTTAATTTAGTAAAAAATACCTTAAAGTTTTTTCTACACTGAGCTATATACGCAATGAAATAAACTGTAACTAGTCATATCATTTTGGTACCTTTGAACGATGATAGGTTTCAAAACGTTATATGCATAATGGAGTCACAGACGCGTGGTTCCATTTTTTTTTTAAATCTGTATTTAAATTATGAATTATTATACGCGTAACGGATCCAGAGAAACTTGGTTCCATTTAGCGTTTTAAAAGTAATTGTTAATCATAGAAATATGTGTAATGTATAATGGTTCCAAGTAGGTGTGGATCTGTTTTGCATAAAATGCCCTGGTAGTAATATCGTTTATTTGTTTGAATAATCGAGTCCTATTGTGTTGTGGATCGGTTTTGCTTTATATGTAGAGTTTATTGTCGCTGTTGGTTCTGTTCTGCTTTTAGTATACCAAGTTTCCAAGGCAAAAATCATGTGGTTCATTTTTGTATAACAAATTTTGAGCGCGTTGATTCAGTATTCTTCAAAAAAAGTAAAAATCGAAATTTGTGGTGTGGTTCCATTTTGCATAAATACGGAATAACAACTGCTAATCGGACAAGAACAATGGTAAAGTGCTGTGCCCCGAAGTGTTCTAACGCATCATATAATAAAACTCCAGAAATTACAATAAAATTAAATTAATATTGTTTGTGTGTGAGTAATGTTTAAATGTGGTAAAGTTGCCACGCATTTTTGAACGATACGTTTAGTCTGCTTTCTTTATATGTCTGTGGGATCAACAACAGTGTATAAAAGTAAGAAAACTGCTGAGGACACATTCATTAGTTCAGCCTTTGCTAAGGGCTTAGCCGTCCTTTACCTCGAGCGACAATGTATTTCTAAGTCTTTTGCTGTCACTAATACGGGTTATACTGAATATATGAATACGAAGTACTTACGAAAACATTTCTTTGTTAGTCTTCTTAACTAAAGGGAGCATGGACTAGGAACCGTAAAGATCTACTCTATGTTTATGGATTTTTTTTGTAACACCAGGCACGTATTGACCATTCATTTTTGTGGGTTTTATATCCTCCCTTGAGTAGTCATCGTCACGTATGTAATCGAATAGAAGTTTCGCTTACGAGTATAAATTTTATTGCAGACCCTACTTATATTTTTAAATTAAGGCTAACGTAGGTATAGCAGGTATATAAGTAAAAATTATCTTATATAAATTTTATTCAAAAGAACAATATCCTATAAACCGCATAGTAAATTAAAATTTATTCAATTGAAATCGTTTATTTGTAGTATACAGTTTTATTGTAGACTAGCTGTGCCCGCGACTTCGCCCGCGTGGTATAGTAACGGCTGGACCGATCTTGATAAAAAGTAGCCTATTTTATACCTTATATAATTAGCTATCTATTAGTGAAAGTCCCGTCAAAATCCGGAGATTAGCGGGAACAAACAGACAGACAGACAAAAAAAAATGTGTTTTTGTTATTGGTACCCGATATACATTCATACCCATTTAGTAAAAACTGGTTCTTTTGACATTACAAACAGACACTTTATTTTATTTATTTGTATAGAGTATAGATGTACCTATAGATAAATCAACAACTTCTGCTTTAGCCTCTTCTCTTATGAAATCGGGCGTTAATTATCCATATCTGAATCAGTAGGAACTCATTATGGTAAAACAAATCTCTGCTATACGGAAGTACAAAGCTCTACAACTCGAAAAAACAAATGAAGATCGGATTGCCGTTTTCCTGCATATATTGTTTTTTTTTTCTTCTGTAGCCGACTCCGAATATTCAGCCATTATTTTTCATTTTCATCATTGAAAAAATGATAAATATTTTGCCCAAATCTATGTTATTTTAAAGATATAGTTGGAGGTAAATTATAATAGTCATTTAAAAAATATTTTCTTTAATTATTTAATTTAATTTAGAAAAATATATTATTTAATTAATACTTCTGTCAGTTGAAAACAATTCTCCTTATGGCTAAAGTACTACTTTCAACCCGCTCCTCAGGCAACTTCAGACCTACTATCCGAGTATGAGTAATGAAGATATATTTTTTATTACTCATATTCGGAAAATAAGTCGGAAGTTAAAACGATGAAAACCTAACGGCGCAGCTGCGAGTCGCGGGCAAACTCGCCCGAGACAAATAATCCGCGCTATTGTTTATGCTTCTGACATATTCTATACAATAATTATAGCCACTTAAAAACATGGAATACCTTTGTAGTCTGTTAGCCGTGACTTCCGGAATGCCTTTATGTGGTCCAAATATTGAAATCAGTGGTTTGTGGTCAGTTCTTAAAATGAAAGGATCGGAACGACCGTATAAATATTGGTGGAAACGCCTTACCCCAAATATTATAGCTGTAGCCTCTTTCTGGATCTGAGAGTATCTTTTTTCAGCTGAATTAAGAGTGCGTGACGCAAAAGATATAGGTCGTTCATTACTGTCGCAATCAATTTGGGATAAAATTGCCCCCAACCCCGTAGGTGATGCATCTACTGTCAAAATTATTTTTTGTTTTGGATTAAAATGAGCTAGTACCTGGTCATACGTAAGAACTTTTTTAATTTCAATAAATGCATTATCACATTCATTGGTCCAATACCATTTAACATCCTTTTTTAATAATTCGTATAGTGGAGACAAGATACTTGAAGCATTTTTAACAAAATTGCGATAGTAATTAACAAGTCCTAAAAAACATTAATTTGCTGACACTAATAGGTACTGGGGCTTCAATCATAGCTTTTATTTTGTCGTAAGATTTTTTTAACCCATATTTGTTAATGGTATACCCTAAATAGTGAATCTCGTCTTTGAAAAACTCACACTTATCCTTTTGTACCACTAACCCAGCACATTTAAGCCTTTTGAAAACTTAATGTAGTCTCTGAACATGTTGTATTTTATTCCCTGTGACGAGAATATCATCTAATAGACATAATACCCCCTCCATGCCCGCAAGTACACAATCCATCGCTTTTTGAAAAATAGAAGGTGCACTTGTCAAACCGAACACTAAACGGGTATATTTAAATAGCCCGCGATGTGTATTAATGCATGTAATGTTTTGGGAGTCCTCATCGAGTAAAAATTGGTTATAAGCCATAGATAAATCAATTTTCGAAAACAGTTCACCCCCATGTAGTTTTGAAAACAACTCATGGACGGATGGCAGCGGATATTGTTCAGCAATCAATTGTTTATTGATGCTTACCGAATAATCTGCACATAAGCGAATACTACCGTTCCGTTTTAATACTGGCACAATCGGTGACGCATAATCGGAGTGTTCTATAGGCACTAACACTCCTATATTTACTAACCTATCAATTTCGGTGTTTATCTTTTCTCGAAGTGCAAAAGCTACCGGCCGCGCTTTAAAGAAAATTGGCCGTGAGTGCGGTTTAAGATGTAATTTAACTTTAAATCGATTAAACATTTCTAATTTGTCAGCAAATACTTCAGGATAGAGAGCTTGTAATTTCGATGTAGCATTGTCTGCGTCATTTATGTAGTTACACTTTAATAAGCTTAACTTGAATAACGATAGAAAATCACGTCCTAAAAGTGACGGCCCACTGCCACATACTACATATATATCAAGGTCTTTTGTTAGACCGGAGTAAGTCACCGGCACACGAAAAGTACTGCTACAACTTATCTGATCTCCTGTAAATGTAGTTAATTTTTTCCTACCAGGTCTCAAACATATGTTTTTAAAATACTTATGAAAAATTGGTTTTGATATTACAGTAACTGATGATCCACTGTCCACTTCAAATTGTAAGTTTACATCAGAAACAATCACAGACTCAACCATTGGCTCTCCGTTTTTAGAATAAATACGAAATAACTTACCATCGTCGCCTCCCTCATCCACACTTTCACACTCAACATAATTCACTTTAGCGCACATATTGCCTAAATGACCCTTTTTGTTGCACTTTTTACATTTATAATTTGCGTAACGACATTTAGAAGCACTGTGATTAAAGCGACCGCACACTGTACACTTATCAACATATTTTTTATCCTTGGACGACGATTTTGTGATTTTATACAGCTCGCTGGAACCGCTCGCGCTCGTCGCCGCGTCAACGCCAGCGCGAGCGCTGCCAGCCACCGCTGCCGCGGCGCGAGCACCTCGCATCGCCTCCGCCAGCTCGACTGCTTTGGAGAGGGTCAGCTCGGCCAAATCTTGGGCAAACAGCTTTTCTTTCTCTGGGCCCGGAAGCATCCCCATTATAAATCTGTCGCGTAACGCTTCTTCGACATTTGAGAATGAGCAGTGCGCCGTTAACCCACGTAGCCTGGCAGACCATTGAATATGTGACTCATCATATTGTTGCGTAGCCGAATAAAATAAACTGCGAACGATGAACCCACAACGCTTTGGTATAAAATGTTTGTCTAATAGGCCGATAATATCTTCATATGGAACCTCTTGAATTCCTTTTGGCAAAGCCAAATCCGTTGCTCATTGATGGGTACATTCAGTGAGTGCGCTAAGCAGTACGGCTCGTCTTCTGACTCCTGTTTCATCTGTACTGTTTGTGATGTTGTTGGCTATAAACCATTGTCCCAGACGTCCTTTATATGCTTTCCATGACTGCATATTATGGTCAAACGATGTCAAAAACCCAAATTGTGATGTGGCCATTATGATATTTTACAAATGTGGTTAATCCTCGTCGCCAATGTTACGTTTGCCAAGGAACACAAGTGAAACCACTGCTTGCCAATAGCACACTGTTTAATGTCATAGAACGCGGGCGCAGCCGCACACATAGAAAGATGCATACACAACAAGTACTATGTCACATCAACTATTAACAATGCAATATAGGTGTAACCATACTAAATAAAAGGAGTAGGTAGTTGATGTGACATGGTACTAAATTTGCTAAAAATTCTTATTTACTTTTGAAGCCGGCTGTACATTTATCTAACGCTCCTACGGTGAAGGAAAACATCGTGAGGTAACCTGCATACATCTGCGAAGAAATTCAATGGTGTGTGTGAAGTCGACCAATCCGCACTGGGCCAGCGTGGTTGACTAGGCCTAATCACCCTAACATAGGGTAGGCTCGAACCCCTCGGTGGGGACGTATATGAGCTGTTGTGACGATGATGATGACATAGGTAAATCTCGCGACAAGCTTTTGTATTATCATAAAAAAATCTATTTTTAACTTTTTAGAGCATAAAAGCTTGTTTTTAAAAATGTCTTTTAATTTATTTTTTTATAATAACTGTGTCGCCTGTCGCCTGTCACTATGATTAAATTAATAGTTAAAATTATAAAAGCTTATACATTCACCATAGATGTTGTTTTTCACATGTTGCTATTTTTTAAGTCTATGTAGTTATTATTCATAGTCATTTAATTCAATTGGGATGTAATTTTCTATGCAACAGTTTTCCTCATCATAGCTTGAATAATTATTCATATCGCAAATATTTTCTTTGATATTTTAGCAAATTGGATGTACTATATATGACTATGTAATATAATATACCTATAATTTGATGGGCCCTTGACAAATAATATTTTATAGCCAGCTTAGTGTTTCCCAAAAAAAATTGAGTGGAAAGAATGTATTCTCCCGAGGACGATGTCATTGTACTGAGCCCTACAACAATGAATACATATTTGGTAACGAAAGTGAAGACTACCAAAGAGCATAGATAGGTAGATATGTCATACTTATATTATCATAAAAGTTTAGTCTAATGACCGATTTATTTCCTTTATTATCTTAAAAGGGAAAATCGCAAGAAAATTACAGAGCAATGAATATCCGGTTCATCGTGGCAGTTGTAATTTGTTTAACCTACGTCATATTATTATTAATATTAGAGTTATACGTATTACAATAGTTTTTTCATTACTCATACTCTGAAAGTAGGTCTGAAGTTGCCGGAGGAGCGGGTTGAAAGAAATACTTTCAGCCCTAGGGAGAATTACTTTAAACTGACAGCTGCTGTCAAATTTTAAAAAAGAAACTAGTTCTTTTGTCACATTTTTTTTAACCATGTTCCGACTTTCTATACAGCCACTCAATAGGGAATATGGTTAAAATTTAAATTTGTATCAACTATTTTTTTTAGATTCTTTATTGTCTTTTACATTATACTTAAAAGGTATTTTTTTATTTAGATGTTATTTAAACCCAAGAAATATTATATAAAAAGTGAAAATTATGGGAGAGAAATTCAAACTTACAAAACGCGCCACCATTGGTCGAAACGGAATGTGACGTCAGTGATTTATGTGATTTATCGGCGTTGATATTCATGTGTTAGTAGTGTTCGTGACAAAAATTGTTAAAAATTGTATTCCTGTGTGATTACTTGTGTATATATATTTGTAATCAATCTAGGACGATGACAGAATCTGGTTTTGTCAAAGCACAATCGGATAATCTACCGAAAATAAATGCATTTATTATGTCAGCATATTTTGCATTAAATCTCGATTTTACGAGCGCAGTGATCAAAGGACTGAAAGCAGCAAGGTAATTTTTATGTTAAATGGTATATTTAAGTCCAGAACATAGATTTTTATTCATAAATGTTTAAATAATACTTACAACAAAACATAACCTATACTTAAGTACCTACATAACCGTTTGTCATTAAAATTGTTCCTAAACTCCTAATTTACGTCTATATCATTATAATTTACACGTAATATTATATTATTGAAGCTCACTCAAGTATGATATGTTTATATACTTTTTGTCAAAATGAAATAAATACTATAATATTGCGATTTATATGATACATTTTCTTTCAGTATTTAAGTGCTTGTTTGTTTCAGATCAGCGGCCCAATCCAATAAGTTATAGCCGAATCGAAACTGAAACTAATTTGCTAACTTTGTTACAAAATTAACTTGCCACTTTAATACAGTTGCTCAAAAAGTAATATATTGCAGGGCTGTTTAGCGTCCGGGATGACCACCATTACGCACTAGTGCTTTTTCTTTACCAAATGTCAAATGTCCAGAATCTGACACACATTTTGCTTTTTTCCTGCTTTTTTCTAGCATGCTAAGTTAAGATTGCGCTAATCTGACTGGTCTACCAGATTTTGTATTGTAAAAGCATGCCTAAAAGCAAAGCATAACAAAAAGCACGGCCGGACCTTGCTTTTAAAAACACGGCAAGCAAAGCATAGCACGCATTTCCTTTGTCACTGCTGTGTACGTACAAAGACATATTTGGCGCCATTTTTCAAAAATTTTCTCTGCGTGATTATTGATTGTTGTTATTTGCTTAAAAGTTTAATCTATCTAATATATAAAATTCTCGTGTCACAGTGTTTGTTACCAAACTCCTCTAAACCGCTTGACCGATTTTTATGAAATTTTTTGTGTATGTTCATTAGGTCTGAGAATAGGTCGTAAACTATTTTTATTATGGCGAAACGTAGTTCGCCAGCACAGCTAGTCTAATATATAAAATTCTCGTGTCACAGTGTTTGTTACCGAACTCCTCCGCAACGGCTTGACCGATCTTTATGAATTTTTTTGTGTATATTCGGTAGGTCTGAGTAAGTGAGGTCGTAAACTATTTTTTATTATGGTGAAACGTAGTTCGCCGACACAGCTAGTAATTCCATAAAATGAGTGACTCTGATAACATATTAATTGATTTAACATCACCGGAATTATGTTTAATTGCTGAAAATGCGAGTGTGAGTATTTTACCTGTAAAGTCCAAAAGCAGGTACATTGCTACATATGGTTGCTACGTATTTATTGTTTCATTTTTTCGCAACTGTATTAAAAATAGTTGTTCAATACACGTACGGGACTGTCATTTTCATCCCGCACTTGTAGTGAAAATAACTAATATGGGGAATATTGTTTTTGCACTGCGGTACCATACAATACTTGTAAAAAGGTTTTTTAACTTCTTCCATGATTTGTATAACAATTAACTGAAATTAAGTCACGAAATAATAATAAGGGCGCGTTAACGCTATAGTAAACAAACACGGGACCAAATTTATATTTTTTTCTATGTTATAAAGATGTAATTGATTAGTTTATGAAATAAAAAAAATCATGCATATTACCTATTACAGCGCGGTGTAAAATTGAAATAACATAATGTAAGTATTTAAAGAATATATATTTTTAAATCACTTTATTATAATTTATTTTCAACTATTTCTTTAAAATAACATAGATTTGTGCAAAATATTTATTATTTTTTAAATTATGAAAATGAAAAATAATGGCTGAAAAGCTTGCCGGCCACAGAAAAAAAAAACAAAATAAGCGGTAAAGCGGCAATGCGATCTTCATTTGTTTTTTTCCATTTGTAGAGTTTTGTTAATACTTCCGTATAGCAGAGATTTGTATTAACTGTCAATTATATTTGTATAACATTGTGTTAATAATTAATACAATGAGTTCATCTGATTCAGGTATGCCTGATATTATAAGAGAAAGCGGGCTAGAGCAGTAGTTGTTGATTTATGTAAAATAAAATTTACACGTTTTTTCTTTAGCTAATTCATTGTTTTAATTCTACTTTCCTTGTATTCGTAATGAAAAGCACAGTGTTTACCTCGGGTTAAAGACTTATTTAGTCCCTCGAACTATTGGTGCCCTCGCTACGCTCGGGCGCCAAACACCGTCTCGGGACTAAATAAGTTACTTTCACCCCTGGGGTAACAATGTACTATTAACGTTTGCATTGCACATATTTACTTACATTTGCACTTTCAAATTTTATCTAGTACGTATTTTAGGGCATTTTCGGTATCGATACCTCTCACGCAAATAGTCATAGCATTTTTAAACTACAATATAGCATTACTCACCATTTATAAAATCAATACTAAGAAATTATATTTATTTCTAAAGGGAAACTACTTAAGAATACTTAGATATCATAAAACCTAGAAAATCATACGTATTTTTTAAAATAATACCCAAAATTTAAAGTTTCGACCTTATACATGTTAACCTAAGCTTCGTACTATATTGTACTTCCGACTATATGCGTTAAATGTTTTTATTTTATTGCGATGGTATATGGTCGTATCGGCAAAGTTACGACTTCGTGCTATGGAAACTGGCAAACTCCGACTTATATTATGAATAATTTGGAAGAAAACTATAAAACCGATTATCATGAATTTTGCTACTAACAATAGATTGGACATTAGAGTATATCAAATTGCTTTTTATTGTTTTTCTTTTGTGTAAAGATGTTGTTTTGTAATTTTATAAGTTATTGTGTTGTGATTGTGACTGTTGTTTGTCAATAAATGTTTTTCTATTCATGAAAACATTAAAGAATATGTGTATTGTAATATGGACTAAAAATCTTAGTCAAAAAAAGAGTTACGACCTTATGCGTTGGAGGTGTCGAATTATTGTTCTCACGATTATTTGGTGTAGGTACTATCAAAATGTAAAATATTGTAAATTTCATTAAGTTGCGCTGCCATAAGCAACGGTTTGGTAACATATCTGCCTATTTTTATCATTGACATCTACGCAATTTTATTTCAAATCATCACGCAGGCCGCCTCGACTAATATTACTCGCGGGAATAATTTCCATCCACGTATAAGTAAACTTAAGTACACTTTTTCACCGAAAACATTGTTATGTCTGGGTTTTTATTTCCGATGTCAATGGTTATTTTCATTTATCATTTTGAAATTTCAATGTAGAATTTTTATAATATACGTTTGAGTTATTCGAGTATAGTATGTCGTTGCTATGTCTTAGGCCATTTTGTGACTGAAATACGTTATCTAATCCGGGATACAGCCCAGTACCTAGAGTAGTAGACTACCTCCACCTATTCTTTGCTAGAATATCTTTATTGTTTACCTATTCTACAAATCCAATTTCAAGTCATGTACATCAATAAATACACTATTTTCCTTCCCTTCTTCTCTCCCTTTTACCTTTGCGACAGCAATAAAAAAAAATCATAAAGATCGATCAAGCCGTTTCGGAGGAGTTTGGTTACAAACACTATGACCCGAGAATTTTATACATTAAGATAGGTATATCGTGTAGTTGTCGACTTCACGCGACAAAAAATTGAGATCTAAATGAGTGCCAAGTTCTGTAGACAGTCCTGAAGTGACATTTATTTTTAAGGATCATTAACATAAAGCAAACTAAAGATCTATTAAATACAAACAATTAGGTCTGTGACAGGAAATGTATGGGGAATTAGAAAATTATTTTACAATATCAAATTTCCAATGATACAATAATTATCTTTTATATTATTATGTATAATATGTTAACATGGGTAGGTTTCGGCTTGATAGGGTGTTGACCAAACGAGGGTAGGACGACGGCGGAGGGGCTATAATGCTCTGATTCCGCCGTCCTAGTGGGGGATCGGTGGGCGACGCGGATGGGTATCGTGTCGCCTGCATTGCACTCGACCCCTGCGATGGTAGGGGCAGCTAGGGGACACTAGCTGCTCCCATGCTTCCGGCAGCGAGGTGTGCCCGTATCGTGTTTCGGTACGGGCCCGGCCGAGCGACCCACGCGAGCTCAGCGCTCTGCGCATGCTTGTGGTCGCTCACCATGGCCAGCGAGGTGTTCCCGTGGGGTTTAGTGGGTAGTTGCGGCACTCTGCCGTGGAGTCCCACACACCCTTGCCCCTAGCCCGCGGGCTTGGACGGTGCGTAAAGGCATTCCCCACGAAAAAAAAAAAAAAAAAAGGGTGTTGACCAAACACCTTAGCAGCAGCTTGTATATTGAAACTTGGCTAGTTTTCACAATCAGACTTATTTGTCTAATCATCGTCTTTATGCTATACGCAAGCTATTGTTTTTTTTACATACGACATCCCTGTCGCCCTGTCGTATTCCATTAACCCTTATCTCTTGTTGTGCAATCTACTATTTTATGTTAGTTTTGCTGTTTCTTGTTTCTACTCCTAATGCTATAGCTATGAACATTAAATGGTTAAAGGTTGCGACAGAATAACAGAGGTTGTCGCTAGTCGGCGACCACTGAGTCGTAAGCCGTTTTGTCTTTGTAAAATACTTATAAGTAGTACTTAAGTATGGAGAGAACAATATAATGTATGGAGAGACAAATAAATTAATTTATTATTAGTATTATCTCACCTGACGGTAAGGTAAGTGACGATAAGGCCGACGGTAAAAGCAAGTTTCATCTGGACTCCTCAACGACTGAGGAACTGGCGATCTGACCTCTAATAATTGTTGACACAACATTACTTATATGACGACGAACTTAGATAAGGCGATGGTAGATAGCCAGCCGGCCTCAGAGTCCCTACCACCAACCAAACCAAACAAAAAATATCTCCAATTTCAGAAAATTTGTCCCCATTGAGAATCGCACCCCGGACCCCTCATCAACACCCGTCGGCCTCAACCACTAGGCCACGGAGGCGGTTAAAAGTAATCAACTACTTTTAATAACTTTTGCTTGGAAAGAACTTAATGAAGTAAATGACCAGTCGTGATCTAAATGCACTAAACTAAACGGTTAAGTGCATAATAGTATTAATCAATTTAAGTTCAATGTCAAAATTATTCTCGTAAATCGTAATTACAGTACAGGTTAACAAACTATTATCTACTTAGCGGAGACGACGTCCACAATTACCCCACAGACAAAGGCTATATACCGATCGCTGTTGTTTCACGTCAAAAATAGTTTGTCTAGACAAGAGTTTGAGTTTCGAAAGCTTTGTAAGAATAATCGCGTTTGTATTCCAGTAGAATTGTGGATGAAAAAAAATAGGTAGTAACATAGGTACCTCTATCTACACAGAGGGGTTATAATATATTATCGTTAAGTTTACTTCGCAATAATATTATACACGGTGTTTCAAAATAACCAATGAATAATCAATTATTTATCGAAAACTCATTATTAAAATGTGTTTACACGTAATGTCATGCAACCCAAAATTTTCATGTAAATCATAGTATCATCATCATGTCTATGATTTACATGAAAATGGGTTGAATGACATTACGTGTAAACACATTTTAATAATGACTTTACGATAAAGAATTGATTATTTATTGGTTATTGTTGCTTTGCGGCAGAAATAGGTAAGACGGAGGTACTCATGCAGACGACCCTGGTACAGAGACGGATTTTACCCATGCAGATTTTTTTATTCACAGATTTCTTTATTGTAAACAATAACAAAATATAAACAATTCATCACGACGACGAAGCTTATTCTGTTAAATGGAAATAAAAAGTCGAGATACATTGACTCATTAAAACCTGTCATCAAAATTTCAAATCATTTGCGTCAAACAAAAGAATACAATTTCCGTCAAATCGCTCATTTAGGAAGAGAACTAAACTGAAAAATTTATCAACATTGATGCTGAGACATCATACTTATACGTACGTTACGTAATTATAAAAAATACGTGCTTATCTTACAAATTGCTACTAAATCCCTAGTCTCAACTTCTGTTTAAATAAGTAATGTGTTACTACTCAATCCTCTACCGACTAATAGACCGGTAATTCAATGTTGACTAATGGCTCATGTATCTACCCGATGTTTTAATGTGTACCTTTCCACGTGTTAGCGAAAAGCAAACTCAATTTTCATTTGAACTGTCGAAAAACTATTAAATGCGATTACCACAGGTTTGCTTATTTTGGAGTCAGTTGCGCAAAAATATACCTACCTACGTATCAATTCAACTCTGCATACTCTATCACCCGGTTGCATCAAGTTTTACGTTTTACGATTTTGTAAAAAGTAACAACTTACTACCTAAAATGGGTCGTTTCACTATTAAATATATGATTTACGCCGTACATTCAACCTTTTTAAACGTAAAGGATAACATAAAACTACAATTGAAACTAGATTATGGTCAATTCTTACTTATTTATATTGTTACTTTTACGAAATCGTAAAACGTAAATTTGATGCAACCGACCGTATATATACCTATAGGTATAGGTATTTGTAGAGTTGAATTGATATTGAGAGGAAATAAGTAAACTGACAGATCGAATGTTCTCAACTTTTTTATGAAATGAAAATAGTCATCTTTTTTTTTTTTTTTTTAAATATAGTTTATGGGTTTGCACTTGTCCCCATCTTGCCTGATGGTAAGCAAAGGTGGGGACTAAGGTGGAGCGTGCCTACTCATTAGGTGCCGATTCACCGTAGTTCTGAAAAGACCCGGGTTGTAGTGAGGTGGGAACACAGAGGACGGCAAAGAATTCCATTCCCTCGCAGTACGCATTAAAAAAGTGGAAGCGAAACGCTTCGTACGGGCAAGTGGAATTTCTAACACGTAGGGGTGGGTCTTTGCCGTTCTCCGGGTGCCTCGGTAATAAAAGGGAGACGGTGGAATAAGATCAAACAGCTCTTGGGAACACTCCCCGAAATGTAACCTGTAAAAAACCGATAAACGGGCCACTGTGCGGCGATGTTCAAGACTCTGAAAATTTGAAATTTTCAGAGTGTCTTCACCGATCATTCATTTTTTAGTTTTCAAATATCTTTATTTACCATGAATATTAACAACAGCATGTACTTAAACACTAAGTTACATTGACATCAAAAGATTACAATACTTTATAAGGCTAGTTCTTCACCGATCAACCTCTTCGCCCGGCGCTCTACCGAGTCAAGGGCAGATAGCTGGTATTTAGCAGAGCCGTCCCAAAGGTGGCTGCAGTATTCCATGCACGACCGGACCTGTGCTTGATATAGTGTAAGAAGCTGCTCCGGCGTAAAATACCTTCGAGAGTATGCCCAGTAGGTTTAAATGGTCCGTTAAAGGCAAGGGTACATTTCGGAAAGTGGGAACCAAGTTGAACGGGTTCCGCTTGGAGCTGAAAAGACAGGCCTGGGTCTTGGAGGCATTGAACTCGACTCTGTTAGCTTCCCCCCAATCCGAAACTTCTTGCAGGGTCGAGTTCACGCGTTCTACCATGTTGGCTCTGAGCAGCTCGATTTCATCCTTCCCAGCCTTAGCATTGGACATATATCTCTCTGCAACTGTGCTATCGTCTGCGTACCCAAAGATACCGGGTTTCAACAGATCGTTGATATGTAGCAAAAAAAGTGTTGCAGAGAGGATCGATCCCTGGGGTACTCCGGCATTGATAGCCAAGGGATCGGACGAGCAGTCATCAATGACTACCCGAATCGATCTGTCCTTCAGGAAATCATATATCCATGAGCAGAGGTTTGGAGGTAGTCCATATGAGGGAAGCTTGCTAAGTAAACCGTCGTGCCAGACCCTATCAAATGCCTTTGTGATGTCCAATGAAACCGCGAGAGCTTCACCGTACCTCTCAATGGCTTCGCTCTAGAGGTGTGTGGCATACACCAGAAGGTCCCCAGTTGATCGTCTTGACCGTAAACCGTACTGTCGGTTACTGAGGAGGTCGTTACCTTCTAGGTAGCCGATGAGACGAGCATTCAGTACACGCTCCATACTCTTACAGAGAATGGAGGTGATAGCTATTGGTCTGTAGTTTGATGGGTCAGCACGATTACCCTTTTTGGGTACTGGCTGCACATTAGCAAGCTTCCAAGATCTTGGAACTTGACCGGTGTTCAGAGAGAGACGGTATAGGCGTGTGAGAACAGGAGACAACTCGGGAGCACAAGTTTTAAGGACTACCGCAGGAATTCCATCTGGGCCACTGGCTTTGTTCACATTCAGACCCCTCAGTGATAGAAGAACCTCCTTCTGACGGATGCGAATCTCCGGCATTGCGGAACTGCTTGAGGATATTGTGGGTGGAGGTTGGCTTGTGGGGTCTAGATGCGAGTTTTCCGCAAAGAGAGAGGCAAATAAATTTGGCTTATCCTTCGCGGTGTGAGCCAGCGATCCATCAGGCTTCTGAAGGGGCGGTAGTGATGGCCGACAGAAGTTCATCTCGACCGATTTGGCAAGGGACCAAAAGGCTCTATTCCCCGATGGGTATGATGAGAGTCTGGCCCCAATACGACCAATGTGGTCGAGGCGAGCCTTCTTCTGTGCTTTTTTGCAGGACTTGGCGGCTTTATTAAAAGCTTTCTTCTTGGCTCCGAGGTCGGCAAGTTTTCTACTGTGCGCGGCAGCCCATTCCTGATATGCCGACTGTTTAAGGGCATCAGGCTTTGCGCAGTCGGCATTATACCAGGGACGGGCGAAACGTTCGGTGGTCACGTCAGAATAAGGAATAAAGTACTCCATAGCTTGCCGTATCACGTTAACAATGTTGTCAGCGCAGATCGTAGGGTCCTCGGATGCAAAGCACGTTTGCCGCCAAGGGTAAGATGCAAGAACGAGCAGACGAGCCACCTGATGGTAAGTGGTCATCGTCGCCCATCGACATCTGCGACACCATGGGTGCCGCTTATGCGTCGCCTGCCTTGAGTTTGAGGACACTAATTACTTCTTGCTTAAAGAATGCCATGTTGTAGCGCATTGCATACACCTCCGGAGGGAGCTCATTCCACATTTTGCAGGTTCGCGGGAGAAACGAACGAGACGCCCGCAGGGTATGCTGATGCCAGGCTTCCAATATGTGAGGGAGGTTGGGGTGAGTTCTACTTCCCTGACGAGCGAAGCGGTGGCGAAAGAGCGATGGAGGAATCAGTTTGAAAAGCTCCTCAGAACACTCCCCATTGTACAGACGGTAGAACACGCACAGAGACCCAACATCTCTCCGGTGGCTAAGAGGCTCTAATCCGTCTGTGAAAATATACGAAAGTAACTATATCTCTATATTTAATAGAATCAATCTATACATTGATTCTATTAAATACAGAGATATCAATCGACTCTCGATGACATCGCAAAATGACGGCAATTTTCCAAGGTAAAGAAATATTTAAATTTCGAATAGACTATGATTTTACTCTCGTCTATTTTATTGGCGTCCATAAATAATAAAGTTTATTATGAGAGAAGCAAGAGGTTCTACGGAAATGTAAAACGAGTGCTTAAGTACCTTTGAAATATTGTAAACCAGGGCTTGCTCGAAAGTCGTATTCAATTTGCCCTGGCAGCTTCGTCCATTTTCCCGGAGCTCATTACCCGCCAAAATTCACTTGTCCTTTACAAAACAAGCGTTCTGTTTATATAGCACCCTTCGTTGGGGAATATTTCAAAATGTTAATAGGTAAGTATATTATTCTATTTGAATTTTCTATTCCGCCCACGACCGATGGGTGATGATTATTACTTCCAATTTCATTTTCCATCTTACTTGCTGGTATATTTTTAAGATTGTATGGGTTTGGATGTTAGCTCAATGACGGATAATATAAAATTGTGTGGGCTTGGATCTTGTTCGAAATAAGCATTATAATTTTTTTAAACTTCACAATCTCTTTCTATTTGTTACGTCACATACAACTGATACGACTTATGTGATGGGATGTCGTTTATTTTAGGGGAAAATTTTACAACAGAGGTATTTCAAATGAAAATGTCTCATCCCCTCCGGACCACTTATATCAACGGTAAAATTGGTACTGATTTAATATACATATTAGTATCATTGATGGTACAACTGGTACCGAATTATCCCATTAGTACTAATGAAGATGGGAAGTTTTCTTATCTACTCTCTATTACATAATCTTCAACCAAAGTCCATTAACTTTGTCGCTGCAGACAAGAAAGCTTTTGACGTAATTGCCCCTTGAGTTTGTTCAAGAGTGGCTAATCTCGCGCTGATGATGAATCGTGTGTGTTTTAGATTAAGTAAATGTTTGCGACTGTGACTTTATGCATTTTGTTTTCCAATATTAAATTATTCCATAGGCTGTTGCTGTGTGCTTATCTTTTAAATTTTTAAACGTAACCAACTTTCTTTTTTAATTTGAATTAAAAGAAAACCTAAAAGTTACGTCCACAAACATTATACCTAAAACGAAGACAAACATTGTTTTCATATTTTTGAGTTTTACAGGTTTGCAATAATATATTCACCACTTCTTCTTTAAAAATTGTTTTACATTAATTAAAACCGTAGGGGAACAACGGACTTAAAGATGTTTAAGGCTTAAAGGTTTTATTAGTATTTAGACTTAAAGAGCCATTTTGAAGTCATAAGATTACTACTTTTCGCTACACTTACACACTCGTCTTAGCTTTATATTTTTAAGGTTTCAAAGTTACAAAGTTGTGCAAACGGAATCGAACTTAACAGCAAAAGCTGTCGAGGGCAAGTCAGTACAAGGCAGACATTTCAATAGTTTCGCAAAATTTAAGAGTTGCTTCAAGAATGAAAATAAATATTTGTAGGGGATATAAGATCTAGTTTAAAAACACTTTCGAATTAGAACGGTTATTAATAAATTTCAATCACCAGATGGCATGGAAAGCAAAGCGCAACCATCAAACGATACGATCAACTTAGTAGGAGCTTGTTTATTTAACTCAATACCTACTATTACTGTTTTTCTATACTATATTCTGTGTCTTTAGCTATACAGCGAATAAGATCATCATCAACAGCTCATATACGTCCCCACCGAGGGGCTCGAGCCTACCCTAAACTTGGGCGATTAGGCCTTAGTCGACCACGGGGCCATTTGGCCAAGTGCGGGTTGATCGACTTCACACACAACCTGTAAAGAAATTCTTTCTTCACAGGTGTGTGCAGGTTTCCTCACGATGTTTTCCTTCACCGTAAAAGCGTCGAATAAACGTACATATGAATTAAAAATTTGAAAACACATTGGTACGTGGCCGGGTTTGAATCGCTACCTCCCGATTGGAATGTGACAGCCTTACGCACTAGGCCATCGACGCTTATATATAGCGACTAGCGAATAAGATGCTGATACTTTATCCAGATAGGTGAGTTTGTAACTGAGCGTAAGAAAGGGGTTAGAAGATGATTAAAACTAACATCAGCTGCAACACTACCTACAAATTAAAACATCATCGGTGCTCCTTGTAGCTAATCCGCACAGGGCTAGGGCAGGGTGGTAGATGGTAGTATTCCTACTTTTTAGGAGGACTGATCCTAGCGTAGTATTCGTATAGTATCTGAGGTGATGACGATGATGAAGTGGGTACAAACGAAGGATTTGTGGAAAAATGTAATAGTTTGGAATTAAATCGTTTTATGACGATACAATTATACATTGAAGTGGAAGAAGTCGCGGATAAATCGCTTGTATATTTTTATGAGACATACTTATAATAAGCTCAACAATAAGAATAAGATTACTGTTTTAAAATTCCACACGTAATCCTGACAACTCTGTGTGGGGAAAAGGAAGGCTTTTTACAATTATTTCGACAAACACAAATACGTGCGGGCTTGATATGGTGAATATTGGAATTAAAATACCTACCTAGACCTATCTATATATACGTAATTTGCTACAGTAGAATTTGAAAACTTTAGTAGGTACAATATCATATTGTAGCGAAATTGTTGAGCCTTTTTTTGTGATTTTTATACGATTCAATAAAGAACCAAAAATGGCTAGTTAGTTGGTCTATGTAGATCAATTTAGCACTATTTACATATATGATCTTTATTTTTCATAATTACATTTTTGAGCTTACTAAAATAATATACAATTCTAAATCAGATATTGTTACCGACTCCGAGACTATGCTGTTACCGACTCCGAGACTATGCTGTTACCGACTCCGAGACTATGCTGTTACCGACTCAGAGACTATGCTGTTACCGACTCCGAGACTATGCTGTTACCGACTCAGAGACTATGCTGTTACCAACTCTGAGACTGCTGTTATCCACTGGGACACTATGCAATCATGGCCAAAGCAGAGAACAAGACTTTTTGAGGAGCCGCATTGACACTGTGTGCTCACTTTTTGTTTCTCTACGGCGCCGACGGTGAGTACTCGGGTGTCACGGAATTATTGCGTAGAATTATATGTCATTAGAAGTCGTTTTCCTTGTATTTAATCTAATTGTGTGGTTATATTATTTATCTTAAAAACCCATTAAAATAATTTTCAAACATTTGTCAAAAAATGTTTCTTTTACGCATGATTATTAAAGAACGACTATTAACATAGGTCACTTAAAACAGTACGTAGTGTTTCCCTATGCTTTAGTCAGTATATTGAACATTATTAGCAACGCAGTGATAACTTGATTACCTACTTTTTTGCACAACCAATTTTTATGTTTGCCAGGAAACAAATCAAAATAAAATGTATATCGAAATATATTAGGTAAAAATGATATTTAGATGGGAAGTTTGTTTCACATCACATAATCATAGAAGTAAAAAATATCTTAATAAGAAAATTTTTAATATCCTACATCAAATAAAATATATATATTTTTTAACATGTCTTTTATTTATAGACATTAAAAAGCAAGTGCCTATTTTGCCAGATTCCACGTTTATTTGCTACGCTATGTTCGTCATCACGCTTAAAGAGCATCAACTGAGTTAGTGGAAAGTCAAAAGCTTTGGACTTCTTTTGAAACAGGCCGCAACGGCATCCTACATTTTTTAAAATGTCTGGAACTATGTGCAAAATTGGAATGGCTCTAAGAGGATAGTCTACTTAGTTTAATGGAAAAAAATATTTGCCACGTACTTTTCACTTTAATGCTATTTTTTATTTGGAAGTGTGAGATGAAAATTCTCATCATCGCGTACTTTTGTATGGGGCTTAATAATACGAGTATATAAAAAACCGGCCAAGTGCGAGTCGGACTCACCCATGAAGGGTTCCGTACGATTTATAACGTATTACTAGACTACTTACTAGATCTCGTTCAAACCAATTTTCGGTGGAAGTTTACATGGTAATGTACATCATATATTTTTTTTAGTTTTATCATTCACTTATTTTAGAAGTTACAGGGGGGACACACATTTTACCACTTTGGAAGTGTCTCTCGCGCAAACTATTCGGTTTAGAAAAAAATGATATTAGAAACCTCAATATAATTTTTGAAGACCTATCCATAGATACCCCACACGAATGAAAATCTTAATGCGGTTCACAGAATACATCTACTTACCAAGTTTCAATGGTGTAGTTCTTATAGTTTCGGAGAAAAGTGGCTGTGACATACGGACAGACAGACGAATCTATAAGGGCTCCGTTTTTTGCCATTTGGCTACGGAACCCTAAAAACAGACGATTCTCTAATAAGCTTTTCTGTGAAAATAAGATTCTTTGCATGTTGAATCAGCTTATGATTAAAATTTGTTTCTTAAATATGTCTCACTGAGACATTTCTAAGAAACAAACTTATCTGGAAATTTAATAGTTATTTTGCTTGCCGACCGAAGCTTTGCCTGCGCTTATTTTCTTTTTTCCTGTGATGGATTTTGTTCATTTACCCTAGTTGCTATCTAAAATATACTTAAAGAAGAACCGCTCAAAACCTGCTCCATCAAAATACGTTCTAAAAGCTCAGAATCTCAGAAGCACAGCAGGGTGAAAATGAACCATACCGCGCAAGATGACTTTCGTAATGAGTCTCCATCTGATGCTATACATGTTAAAAAATAAATAATACAGTTTCTTTTGATTTTAAACCCTTGTCTTCGACAATATGTATTACTATTATTGTTTCTACAATTTTTTCTAATTTAAAAACATTGCTTTGGTGTGGCATATTATGTAGGGAAAATGTTCAAGGAAGGGTGCAGAAGTTATTATTATCAATGGTAAAAACGAAACATAGTAGTTTCGTGCCAATGGTGGCTAATGGTGTAAATGAGACAGCGGGGGATCGTAGTGACTAAGAAAGATTTGAAGTAAAATCGGCTACTCAAGAGATTTGATGAAGATATGCACCTTATGTCTCTGTTTTATCTGAAACGTGATATTTTATTACTTGGTGATACGTACGCAAATCGTAGACGAATCTGATCACTAGATGTTATAAGCATTGTTGATATGGCGACAAATCAAGGTAAGACGGCGGTAGCTAGTCAGATGAACTAAAAAGCCCTACCACCAACTAAACCAAGCAGAAAAACTTCTGCCCCTATGAGGAATTAAATTCTTGACCTCCAGATTAGGCCACGGAGGTGGTGACTAGACCACGTAGGCGGTCAAACTATATTCGGTTGGAAATAATTATAGATAGATTATATTTATTTAAACAAACAACACACAAACACATAAGAAGAATACATTTACAACAATTGACTCTTAAATTCTATTGACAAAAAATGACACATTTTTCAAGAAATGAATTCCAAGTGTGTGCTGCAGTTTAAAAGGGACTTGGCTCAGTGTTGATGCCCTGATGAGTACAAGGCAACACTGATTTTCAGCCAAATCCATAATAAATAGATATATTAATATCGGTCCCCTGACGTAAAAATGCTTGAATCAAAATATTACTAGATATATCAAAGTCAAAGGGCTAACCCACATATTTTACTTTTTACTTTTTGGAGGGTTTTTGCTAATCAAAATTCAGTGTAGAGGTCAACCAGATTCTTCAAACAGAATATTATTTGTGGTTTTCTTATGACAATATCAATACCCGTCTTTCAATTTTCAAAAAGAATTATCGTCAATATCATTCAATCCCTGGCACATAAATTTCACTGGCATTGCAAAATACGAATTTAATTTTAAATTTTTGCTATGAGATTTTGTTTTGATTCTGGTTATTTAATTCTAGTGGCTTGTGACGTGGTGATTGATGGTGGTGTTGTGAAGTTGTTGCTATGAGTGTGGAACTCTTGTTCGACAAACCGTTGTCCGACAGACGTATGAGCGACATAGCTTTTGACCGACACTACGTTTGTACGTACGACATGAATTTTGACCGACGCTGTTTTGAGCGACATAACTTTTGACCGACACCACAATTGTACTACATCAATATATGTTGTGCTCATGCTGATCCATTTCGATTCCTTAGTCAAACAATTATGGAGTTCTCTATACAAAATTTTCTCTCTTTCCTTTCAAATTAACATTCATGGAATCTATTTATTTTTATGGTACTTAAGTAAATAAATTATAGTTCAATATTGTTTCTACAATATAATTATCTAAACAGTATTCGATCAGTTTACCAGGCATTTCGATGTTACTGGTATTAAAATTTGCACATTTCATAAAGGCGTTTAAAAATTACCCTTTGCTGGTTTGTTTTATTTCTAAATACAAAATAATTTAAAATATAATATTAACCCAAAACTTTGGATTGGCACATACAAGTATCTCGATGGAATTAAATTTAAGTGTTAATTAAGTAAATGTAGTTAATTTTTCTATTTGTGTTGGTTCTTACAAAATACAGAGAGGTTTCTCGTTTTATGTAGCACAAAGAACTTAAATAAACTTTAACACTTACTACAATATTAACGAAAATACTTGAAATTCACAAACGAATTTGTCAAAATTAGTTCTCGAGACTTTCCGTCGAGTCTTTCATAAGTGGTGCTTCAAATCTTCTTCAAATCGTTGCAAGAAATTAGCTGCCTACCGACTGCTCAGTCAGCCAGTAAATATATGTCCAGTGTTAATAAAACATGAGGGAATTGTCTTTGGGTCCGGACACCCCCCTTTAAAATCAACCTACACACTAAATATTATTAATTTTTCCTTGAAGAAAATAGCATAGGTTTTGTAACAGTGGCACTACACTAGGCAAATTCTTCAAGCTGGTCCCCCTATTAATAAAAACGTAGTCAACTTTTGTGTAATTCGTAAAGTGAAAAGCATATTAATTATTTATGTGTTAGAGTCAATGTGGTAAGAGTCGACCAAGGAAGTTTGCTACAATCAGTACACCTGCAAAGAGGTAGACTTCGAAACAAGACTACATCAACTTGTCTGGCTAGTGTGATGTCGGTACTGAATGGGTTACATTCTCTTAGTTTAAAAGGTTTTTTGAAGGCTCACTTTAACTCACATACCTAATGCTGCGTGAACTCAAAATCTTGCGAAATCGAGTTTAAATAGACAAAATGAAAATGCATATGTAATCCAAGCCCACATCTTCAATGGAGGTTCGAGTACTGAAGTGTTAAATTATTGTAATACTAATAACCTATGTAAACGTCTCAATCCAAACGATATTGTTATATTGGGCTTTGGATGCCATGACAAAAATATTTATTTACTTCATTCAAATATTTGTATTTTGCCTAATGAGCTTAAAACTGCTTGTGTTATTCTATTACCTATATGCCAAAACATGTTTCTTAATGTAGCAACATTGAACTATAATATTAAGCTATGGACAAAACATTTTTCTTCTTGTAATTATATTGACATTAAACTAAATGACTATCATATTAATAATAATTTAAGAAGTATACTATGTTATAAAATAAAAAACTGTATTGACTATATTGCATACAAGAAACATTCTCTATCTTATGATTTCATT
Organism: Schoenobius gigantellus; assembly: GCA_963935595.1. Lineage (NCBI taxonomy): Eukaryota > Metazoa > Arthropoda > Insecta > Lepidoptera > Crambidae > Schoenobius > Schoenobius gigantellus. Next base: position 25,869,449 of record OZ012547.1, on the reverse strand, counting down.
TGAAATCATATTAAGAAGTTGAAAAAGTGCCTTGGCGAAAAAATAATTTCCATTCCAAAAAAAGGCACTATACCGTTTTATTTTTAAAAAATTGGAAAGAAATATCCAGTAAATAATGCTTTTGACAAGCAACAGTCACAAACATCAGATATGTTTTTTCGAGAATGATTTAGGAAATCTTTTCACAATATTTCATAAAAATATACATAGCATAATTTCTAAAAAAGAATTGTTCGAGTTAACACTTTCAAGTATCAGAAAGGACACCAACTCGGATGTAATTTGTCTTACGGAAAGCTTTATTAGGCAGGGTGAAGAAAGAAATGTAAACATTCAAAACTACATACTGCCATCTAGCTTCTCAAGACCAAATAAACGCGGTGGATCTTGCATTTTAATAAAGAAAGGCCTCGAATTCAAAAAAATTATATGTTTTGATGAATTTGGTATGATCTTTCACTTTGAATGTTGTGCTGTTAACTTGACTACGAATAATATTATAGTTATATGTATTTACAGAAATCCATTAAAGATTAATCGACATATTGAGTATTCTCTTGATAAAATTGACATGTTATTGTATAAATGCTTTATAAAATTTCCTAATAAGAATATAATTATTACTGGCGACTTCAATATTGACATGCTTAAAACGAACAGCACGACTATGAAGTTTCGTGACTTATTAAAGAAATATAACTTAAGTTTGAACATAAATTGCCCCACAAGAGGTGAAGCATGCTTGGACTTAATAATAAGTAACGTTAATAGCGCCATTGGTTCTGTTTTGCCGTTGTGGTTATCTGACCATGATACTGCTCAAGTGTTGAAGTTTAATATCAAACATAAAAAGGAAATTCCTCAATCAGTATTTGTTTTTAAAAGAGACTAGAGCTACTCATTAGAGAATATTGAAAAGTTTAAACAATATCTAAGCAGTCTTTCGTTTTCTAATGTTTACAGTCAAAGCGACATAAATGTAGCTTTCAATGAATTTCATGAAGTATTCACTCTTCTATACAAGCTGTGTTTTCCAAAAATAAAAATTAGACAAAAATTGACCTCTAAGCCAAGATGGATGACAAAAGGTCTTAAAAAGAGCACTATTTCTAAGAGAGCACTTCGTTATAAGTACTACTCCAAAAAAACTAATAAAAATAAATTATATTTTAAATCATTTTTAAAATAAAATAGGCTATTGAATAAATGTATTAATTATCTAAAAGAGTCGCGAATCAAAAATATGTGTCAAGGAGCAACAACATTTGTAAAGCTACATGGTCTATAATAAAAAATGAAACATTTGGACAGTCTACTCAAAATAACCATATAAATGGCATTATTAAAAATGACACTGAAATTACAGATCCTATATATTATATATATATTGCTTCGACATTTAATGATTTTTTCACTATTGACATAAATTCAATTGACAATTATAACAATAATAATCCATTAAAAACTAATTTATTGAATAGTATTTTTCTAGCACCGGTAGATGAGTACTATATAATTAAGGTCATAATGTCGTTAAAGAACTCATTGTCTGAGGGGCATAATGGTGTATGCACAAAAGTCCTAAAGTCTTGCAAGAATGAACTTGGTAAAGTTTTAATCTATCTTGTTAATTTGTCGTTACAGACAGGATAGTTTCCCGATATATTAAAGTTATCAGTTGTGAAACCGTTGCTGAAGAAAGGTTCAAAATTGGATTTAAACAATTATAGACCCATTGCAATCTTGTCCGTGTTCTCCAAAATTTTTGAAAAAACTGTACTTGCTCAGCTAACGGCATTCTTAAATCAATTTAACGTAATTAACCAAAATCAATACGGCTTTCAAAAACATAAATGGGCAACATCTGCAGCCTTTGATCTTGTAAATACAGTTTTGCAAAGTGTAAACAAACGTAACTTTACGACGGTTTTGTTTTTAGATATGTCGAAAGCTTTCGACTGCGTTCCACACGATAGATTATTTAAAAAACAAGAATGCATTGGAATTAGGGGGCTTGCCTTGAATTGGATAAAATCTTATCTATCTAACAGAAGTCAATGTGTAGAAATAACCCAAACAATACCGTTGAAGCATATCGTTCTGACTACACAATATTTTTGGCGTCCCGCAAGGGAGCGTTCTTGGTCCTCTATTATTTCTCTTGCATATTAATGACTTGCCAGATATAACGGAACACAAAACTCTTTTTGATGTGCTCTGTTTTATCTGCTGACGATATTTCTTTGATAGTTACTAGTGATTATACTTCTTCGTTGGACCAACATAAACACGAAATAACGAATACACTGACCCTAATAATAAGATGGCTCCGAGACAATAATCTTAAAATAAATCTATCCAAAACTAATTTAATTAATTTTAAAAATCAATCAGTTGACATGTATTTTATTGGACAAATTCTGCGGAATGCAACAAATGCAAAATTTTTAGGCTTAATAGTTGACCCCAAATTTTGTTGCAAAGACCACATAGCAAAGCTATGTAATAAATTAAACAGCTTTTCTTTCGCATTATTTAAACTAGCTAGAGTTTCCAGTCAAAGCACAGCAGTTACAGCCTATTTTGCATATGTCGAGTCAATACTCAGATATGGCTTATTGATTTGGGGCAATGCTGTCGACTTAAACAGGTTGTTATAGCGCAAAAACGATGTATCAGATCCATTTGCAGTCTGAGATCTGACATATCATGCAAACCCTATTTCACATCCCTCAAAATATTTACTCTGCCTTGCCTTTTTATATTAGAAGTTGGAATCTTTGTCAAGCTAAATTATAGATTATTTGCTCAGGCTGGCAATTTGTGTCAAAGAAATGTACGAAAACCAAATAGACTGGTACTCGAGACTGTTCCGAGAACAGTACGATTTAACAGAAATTGTTATGCTATGTGTATCAAAATTTTTAATAAAATTCCTGATCACTTCAAGGATATTCCGTTAAAACGTTTCAAATTCGGTTTCGGTTATTGGAAAAGGCGTTTTACTCTATAAATGATTTTTTGGAATGTTAACATACATGTCATTGTTGTTCCAATTTATTTAAACACGTTATAATTTTTGACATAATAAATAGTGATGATATATTTTAATTTGGAATATTAACCTACATGTGCTGTCTTTGTTTATTTGAAATTTATTATTTGTAGTTCATTATTGTATTCTTTGACATTTATAAGTTTTCACATACATAATAAATAACGGTAATTAATTTTATTATGATACAATATTTTGAGATGCCGAATTGAATTCATTATAAGAAAGTGATCCTAATATTTGCATGCTGTAATAAATGGCTAAATAGGTTAAGTTCACATTTTAAAATTTTAAGAACACGAAAATTGTTAACCCTATTTATGGCAAATAAAGTTTTTCGTATTTGTATTTTTTGTATTTGAACACAAGTCTCTCTGGTGGAGAGACTTGTGTTCATGCAGCAAGTGATCCTTCAAAAAACCTTTTAAACTAATTATTTATGTACATTTTAAGAATAATGGCTTTTATACTACTAGACTCCTTTAAGCTTCCTTTAATCCAGCAAACTCTTACGACCAATGGAAATTTTCAGATTGATGACGCTTGAGAATTTGTGAGAGAACAAAAATGTTATTTGATAGAATCACGATTAGATCTTCAAAGTGTTACAGAAATCTTTCTTTTTTCATAATAGTGCTGAGTAGGTATAGTGGATATCTTTAACGTTTAAATGGATGTGAGGTGCGAAAATGTAAAAAGTAAAAGGTGTTTGGCACCCCTTTTTTTCGTTGGGACATGCGTTACGCATACGATTACCGCTATAGAATGACAGGAAAAAAAATTGCGAGGGTCCAAAAATAACCCTGTATTTACTATGACACTGGTTGTTCTAATGTTGGCAATAAGCTATCTTCTTTAGAAACTTTTATGGAGGGATTATAGCATGAGTATAGATAAAATATAAATTAATTCATTAGAATAATATCACAAATGACATGGCAACAGCACAGATTTAAAGCAATTTAGTTGCTACGTGATCAACGTGATGCGGTAATACGGCCGTGCTCTAACGAGACCACACGACGTTATTAATGGCTAATTAATATTTTATCAAATATATGAATTCGAGTGAATTGTGCAGCATGCGTGGTATTGATTGTGCGAGAAAATGAAGTGGTTTAAAAACAGGTTTGTATGGAAGATATCAAAACTATTAAATGTAGAGAAAACCAACGAGATCTATGAGTTTATGTAAAATCTACAAAATTATTATATTTATATTAAGGTTGGAATATCTTATTCCAATCATTACTAAATGAATATTAATAAATGTTACAAAAATAAGAAAGCTTCGTCATCTAGAATCTAGATTCTAGATGTTATGGTTACCGTTTAATTCCCGCTGAGGATTTCCACGATACCCACCCACAACCCATTCGGGTATAATCATAAGGATCAGCATGTGTCGAAATAAGCCCCCTTAGTTACTATCTAATTTTACACAGACACCAATTACAACAACAGACAGACACCAACTCAAAGTTGGAAAACCTCAATTTTGAATGATATTTTCGGCTTCGGCTACTTTTGAAACTAATGATTCGAAACCAGTTTCGAATACAGAATTATTTTCTTTTATCGAAACCCAGTTTCCAATAAAGAAAAATAATTCTATTTTCGAAGCTGGTTTCTAATAAAGAATATTGAATCTTTTTTTGAAACTCTTCCAATAAACTTACAACTCGGGAAGGGATATTTTCATTTCAAAATTGTGTTATAGATAGTAGAGTTAAATATAACATTACCGTATTATTAATAAAAACCTTATCCTTATGAAAAAGGATAAAGATAAATTATATAATAATAATTTATTTCCACACTAGCTGTGCCCGCGAACTACGTTTCGCCATCAAAATGTTAAGTGTTTAGTTTTTTCCTCCATTTTATTCCATAATGATTCAACTTTTTTCTGCCTTTTTTAAGCAGCGGCGATTTCGAAATCTGGAGAATTTTCGTAGGTTCGTAATGCTCTAGGGACTCTTCAGGGCCTTTCATTTAATAGCCATATTACTGGGTTTGAAAAGCAACTTTCATCCGCCAAGTTGAATTTACGTCAATGTTGCTACGTTCATAGTGCTCTACTGATCAAGGCCTTTCATTTGATACCCATATTGCTGGGTTTGGAAATGAACTTTTATCCGTTTTTTTTGAGCGGCGGCCATATTGAATTTTGTACGATTTTCCTAGGTTCATAGTGCTCTTCTCATTAAGGCCTTTCATGTAATGCCCGTATTGGAAGGTTTGGAAACGAACTCTAATCCACCTTTTGTAAGCGGTGGCCTTGTCGAATTTACGTCAGTATGGTTAGGTTCATAGTACTCTACTCATTAAGGCCTTTGAAATGAAATGAAATGAATAAGTTTATTAGTGACACAAGATACACATAAAATACATATTAAAAGCATCATGCAAACAGCAATGTATCACTAAAAAGCCCACTCAGCATATGCCACAGCATCAGATGCCATGACGCTGATCTTCCGTGGGGCTCACGTAACTACTAATACATCTCAATAATTAATAATTACTACTGTGCGCTATACCGCTACGAGCTTTTTTTTAAATGCATGGTAAATCTTATACTCGTAATATTTATATCTACTTGATTTAATATATATATTTTTTTGCAAAATACACATCTCTATATCACATCACACCTATATCACATATTAAAATAACTACATCTATAAATATAAAGCATAATAAAGCAGATAGCTACCTACAAACATAAGGCACATTATATTCAAGTCTCATTATAGTTATATTAAGCAATAAATAAAATAAAATAGACTACCATCACCAGTATATATAGCCAAACATTTATAATATTTGTATATAAGATCGTCTGCGAAGGCTTTGTCCATAACATAACAAGCATTTAAAATTTGTTTATGTAATACAAAAGTAATATATTTTGCTTATTGTGGACTTAGCAAGTATTTTTTATATTTATTTTTAAAAGAATGTAAAGTGTTGCAATTCCTCAGAGGTGGTGGTATATTGTTCCAGCATTTCGTGACTGAGAAGCGAAAGCTACCACGAAATGCCGTTGTGCTATGCTTTGGACAAATCAACCGAGATGCGTTTCTGACTTGGCGTTGCGAAAATGACAGTTTGTTGTACAAGTATTCTGGCGACTTCCGCTTCACTATATCAAAGAGCAAGCAAGCAAAGTGAAGCGAACGCCTGGCCTCCATGTTTAAGAGATTTTCTTGGTTCAGGTATGGAGTTATGTGAGCTCTATGAGGGATATCGAAACAAAACCGTGCACAGGCATTTTGTACGCGTTGTACTACTTTATTAGTATAGCCAAGGAGACAATGTCCCACGACAGTATCTGCATAGTTTAATTTCGATAATATTAATGACTCGCAGAGCTTAATCCTAATATCAACTGACAAGTATTGACGCAGCTGATATAACACCTTAAGTCTATAAAAACAACTCTTAGCAGTATCAACCATGTGATAATGAAAGTTTAACCTATTGTCCATGAGTACACCTAAGTTTTTTGCTTGGGGCACTTGTTCAATAACTGATCCATTGATTTCAAGTACTGGGTAATAATTACTGATTCTATCTATTTGCCACTTAGATCCAAGTATCATAAATTTCGATTTCTGCGGATTCAATACTATGCAATTCTTATAAGCCCACTCACTGATACGACTCAGATCTTCATTAATTCCACTAAGTGCTGTTAATGTATCACTGGGCTTAAAAGATTTATATAGTTGCAGGTCATCAGCATATATGTGATAGTTACAATACCTGATATTATTAACCAAATCAGCACAATACAAAATAAAAAGAACAGGACCCAACATTGACCCCTGAGGAACACCCCTGCACATAGGAACAGCTGCCGATACAGATTTACTTCCAGTATTATTACTAAGCTCAACATGTTGCTTACGACCACAAATATAACTGGAAAACCATTTTATTGCACAAGTGTCGAATCCGTAATAGTACAATTTTGATAACAGGAGATCGTGATTGATAGAATCGAAAGCACGGGAGAAATCAAGAAGAGCCAAGATCGAGCCCTGTCCTATATCCTGACCAGTCAGTAGATCATCCTCCACATCCAGCAAAGCTGTGGCTGTACTACGACCAGCTCGAAACCCAGATTGTTTCTGAGGTAAAATATTAGCCGTATTCAAATACTGTGTCAGCTGCTGGCAAACAACTTTTTCGATAATTTTGGACATGAAAGGCAAAATACTAATAGGTCAGAGGTCTTTCATTTCCATGGGATTACTTATTTTAGGGATTGGCATTACACGTGCTTCTTTCCATAGTTCGGGGAATGTACTACTTTGGATCGATAAAGGAGATGTTTCAATTTCGGCCATGAACATGTACAGTACATTAAAAAATGTAAAAAAATGAATAAAACTACTACAAATTACATTGCCTGATATTTTCAGCCGTTAAACCATGTACAAAAATATTTTATAGCATCGAAATAAAACCAAACCTGGCAATAAAGGATGCCATACTGTTTCTGTAATCTGTGGCTGTGTTCTGTGAATAAGCGCGAGTACACACGACCGATAATCGGTAACCGATTTTTTGTGTGGTAACGTATACATTTACGAACGTTCCATTTTTCATCGATAATCGGGGTGGCTGCGATACACCGATATTTTTATGACCGACTTTTTGTAGTTTGCGTGCGTTGCAACGTAAAAATCCATGTCTCATTTTCCACCGTCAATAAATCGGTCACCGATAGTCGGTCAAGTGCGAACGCGCCAAGTCTGTCAGTGATATATTTCTTGACTTGATGACCTGGAGAGCTATTTTTGAATTACGTATGCGACTTCGAAATCACCGATGAGACTAATAATCACCGATTTTCAATAATTCTTATTTTTGAATATCACTTATGTGACTACCTTAGTCACGGATGTGATTTCATTACGAGTGCCCTCACCCACTCGTAAACAAGTCATACATAACTGTGGAAACGTTATCTGTGTTTTGTTTAGAGAACATATTGACAAGTTTGAAGTTGGTGCTTTTTTTTTTTAAGGCAATTGATGTATGTTGATTTTGAGTTGGATTTAAAATTTTTAAAATTTGTCAAATAAGTAAATATAAGTACACGGTTATTTTTTTATCACCCTGGAAAATTTAAGGGACGTTTCACGACATGGTATTAGAATGATTTAAATATAAATAAAAAAAAATAACTCACTTAATAATTTTTTTTATTTTTTTTTAAATACAAAAAATGCTGTACTAGTTGGGAGCAGCATTTTTAGAGATTTTTTTAGTTTTTATATATATATATATATATATATATATATATATATATATATATATATATATATATATATATATATATATATATATATATATATATATATATATTATATAATATTGGATGTGTCCTGAAGCGTCCCTAACATTTTCCAGGGTGATAAAAAAATAACCGTGTATAAGTTTAAAATCTTTTAAATTTGTGTCACAAACAAACTTAGACCAGTATTTTTTTATTATTTTGGCCTAGTTGCAATGAATTTTTAGCCGTATAATAACCGGTATATACCGAAAACGGCTACATTCTCTACATCTATGTTGGCAGCTCTGCGTTCGACTTTCAAAAATAGGATGTTTAGGAATTCGTGACTTCAAAGTCATCGCTGACTATTTAGTCAGCGGTGATTTCTAAATCGCATACGTAATTCAAAAATAGGTCTCCTGGCTTTATTTATTATTTTGGACTTTTGTATGCTGCTAACTTGTTTACCACGGCTTAAGGATTATTTCAACGAACTACGATATAGCTCTAGCGACTTGGATTTTGACGATTATCATCATTTCCTTTAGCTTTTAAAACGGTGAGTATTCTTGTGTAAATGTGTAAAAAAGTTAACAAATACTTGACCACAATAGTTTCAAAACGTATTTAAGTTTTATCTTAACGATTTAATTGCGATTTCAAATAAATATTTATTACTCTTTTTAGTTCATGTACATAATAGATATTAACGTTTAATATTATTGGTGGGGAGTTTAACGATAACTACTACATGAGTGGCGCGATCGCGAAAGACGTCTAGCTAAGTCTCCCAATAAATAATTTCTAAAATTAAGGAAAACGCTACTTTTCCTTGTAAAATAATACTAAATATTAAAGTATTAGTGTTTGTGATATAAACTGAGAAATATTTCCTCATTATTCTTGTGATTAAGTGCTTCTTTTCCTAAATTCCAGTGGTAAACTGTGGGTGATTCGACAGTGAAGTGCGCATGAATTGTTAAATTTTAATAAGCTGCCCGATATTGTTGACTATATTATAATTTCGTGATCTCTCAGAAACAAGACCACCAATTTCACACATCACGCAAGTGCGCAAACAGTTGATTGCATCGAGACACGCAATACAATCCAGCGGGCCCGAGTTCAAATCTCGTCGGTGACATTCTCTTTTGTTGTTTGTATTTTTCTATTACAAATATTTTTATCCATGAAGAATTTTATGAACCAAGTATCAACATCTTAAAAGGGTTGTTTAGAAAAATATATATACAATTAATTAAATATTTCAAGAACAGAATGGAATACCAAAATGTCACCCAACGAACCAAGAAAAAGAACATAAATGACTCATTAAACCTATCATTTATTTCCAGTACATCAGATTATCGAACAAAAAGTCTCCCTGATTTATCAACAGGTAATGAAGAAATATATTGTAATGAAGAGGTCCAGAGATTGAATGAACAGTTACAGATTGCCCACAATGAAATTGAGAATTTAATATTGGAGAACAATAAATTGACACAAAAATCTATGGAACAAGAAAAAATAATTATACAGTTAAAGAAACTCTGTTCCAAATCACCATATACTCCAAAAAGTTGCAACTCCTTAAAGAAACGTAGAAAAATACATCAACTAAACTCAAGTTGTGAAAACCTGCAAAAGTCGGATGATAGCTCTGTGATAATGGACAAAGGGTCAATAGAACAAACAGTAAATACGGAGAATGGGATACTTCGAGCAATATCGCAAGACATGACTCCACCTACAACGAAAAGGCAGCGTTTCATAAAGGATAATAGTAGCACAGACTATACATTTTCAAAAAAATTAATATCGGAAAAGCTCTCCACTACTTTGAGTGTTATGTGTAGTAGACCAGAAATACTTATAATTGGCGGACAACAAATATCAGGCCTGTCTTCACAGTTAATTCAAACACGAATAAATAGCAAGTATGAAAACTACCAAATATCATCTGTCGTGAAACCGAATGCAACATCAAGTGAACTGTTGAAAACATGTCAAAATATAAAGGACAGTAGTGATAATTATCTATTGTTATGTGTAGGTGAAGATGATAAAAATCCTACTAAATTAATGTACGAATTGGTTGCCTGTCTAACATCTTTGAAAAAAATTAATATATTTATTTTAAATATAATTGAAAATAGGTATTTAAATGAGATTATGCTAAATAACACCTTAAAATCAGTTTGTCATAACTTTGAAAATTGTACTTTTCTGAATGTAAGCCCATACTTTTTTCATAAAAAGCATTACTTGGTTAATGCCTGCTATAAAATTAACTTCATGCTAGATTCAATATATTATAAAAAGAAGTACTTGAGTTTCTCTAATTTACAAGACTTACAGAAAACACACAAGCCAATGTCGGCAAAAAAGGGTACTATTCCTTATTATTTTCCGTCCACAAAATGTCATGTTAGTCAAAATACAAATAATACGCCACACCGTAGTGCACCTGATGAGTTTTTTCTGTAAAAAATGCCCTAATAGAACTAACACAGAACAAAAAATTACTTATACTTACACATTGCTGCATCAAAACATAGCAGGACTTTTAAATAAACTAGATCAAGTAGAAATATGCCTAAATGAATTTAAAGATAAGAAAAACGTGATAGACATCCTGTGTTTAACTGAAACTTTTGTTAAACAAGGTGATGAGCCAAATATTTACTTACAAAACTTTAATCTAGGTAGTTACTTTTCGAGGAAAACTGAAAAACGTGGTGGTGTTTGTATTTTAGTAGATAAATCTATAAATTGCATACCGCTACAAATGTGTCATGAATTTTCCAGTGAAAAATGTTTCGAATGCTGTGGAGTAGTTATACCATCACTTAAATGTATTGTTATATGCATATATCGAACACCTACATCTAATATTCAGATGTTTTTTAATAAACTAGAACTACTTCTAAATAAATTAGACCTAAAAGATAATAAACGTATCGTCATTGCAGGTGACTTAAATATAAATACTATTAGTCAAAAGGACTCATCAGCAGACATACTTAAAGATATACTACAAACTCATTATTTAAAATTACATATAAATTCACCAACCCGTCAACTTTCCTGTATTGACCATATTATTAGCAACATGAGGGATGCAGTGGGGGCCGTTCACAATCTATACCTATCTGACCACAATACTGGCCAAAGCCTTGAGTTTTCTACATCCCATCAACCAAACCCTACATATATGTATATAAAGAGGAAAGATTACGGTGAGAATAATATCTTAAAATTTAAGGAATATATTTCAAGCTTGTCATGGTCTAATGTATTTACCGAAGAGGACTGTAATAAGGCCTTTAACATATTTCACGAAGACTTAGTATTACTGTATGAATTATGCTTTCCATTAAAGCGGATAAAGATTAGAACTAAAGTTGGTGGTGGCCCTAAGTGGTTGACAAAAGGCATAAAAACATCTACGCAAACTAAGAGAAAACTAAGATATGAATGCTATAATAATCGTAAAAATAATAATATTAAGTTAAATTATATGAAATATGATAGACAACTTAAAAAATGTATTACTTTGTCTAAGAGAATAGAAAATAGCAACTACATCATGAAAGCGAAAAATAAATGTAAAGCGTCATGGGACATAATTAGTAATAAACAAAATAAAAATATGTGCGGCTACGACATTAAAACGATTCAATTTAACAATAATACAATAAGTGATCCAACTAATATTGCAAATATATTTAATGATTATTACATAAATAAAACTAATAAATTTAATGACAAATATCCAAATTATAAACAAATAGATTCAATTAATTCTTCAATATTTTTAAGACCTTGTACGGTAAGTGAAGTTGTAAAAGCAATTAATTCATTAAATAACACAAATTCTGTAGGTTATGACAATATATCGACCAAAATACTAAAAATGTGTAGTCAGGAACTTGCACCAGTACTGAGTCATTTAGTAAACATGTCCTTTAGTCACGGTGTCTTTCCAAACAAGCTCAAAAAATCTATTATTAAGCCGATACATAAAAAAGATGACAAAAAAGAAATCGGTAACTATCGGCCAATTACGCTAATACCAATAATTTCAAAAATTTATGAAAAGCTAATGCACAGTCGTCTCACTAGCTTTCTAAACAAAAATAATATATTAAGTAATGATCAAAATGGATTCCAGAAAAATAAGTCTACTACTCTAGCTGCTTTTACTTTGATTAAACGTATTACTGAAAACCTAGATAAAAGAAAACAAGTTTCATCAATATTTTTCGATATGTCCAGCGCATTTGATTTTGTGGACCACAATATCTTATTGGAAAAATGTGAGCGATATGGCATTCGAGGTCAAGCAATAAATTGGATCGACAGTTATTTAAATAATAGGAAACAATGCGTAGAAATAAATCGTGTTGATGATACTCAAACCTTATCCACGTACAGATCTGCTTACAAAATAAATAGATTCGGTGTTCCACAGGGAAGCGTCTTGGGACCTCTCCTTTTCTTGATATATATAAACGACATACCAAAAATCACCAATCATAAATGTACATTGTTTGCAGATGACATTTCCATAGTTATACCAGAAAATACCAGTTATGAAAGATCAATAAATAGCACGGTTGAGGATGTTACACATTGGCTCAGCTGTAATAATCTATCTGTAAATCTAACAAAAACAAAATATTTGCAATTTAGAAATTATAATAGCACAGAAAAAAATCTCACAATCAACTATAACGGTCATGACATTGAACAAATAGACACTGCAAAATTTCTAGGTATAACATTAGATAAAAATTGTAATTGGTTAGAACAAATCAAAACTGTGTGTAGTCGGGTAAATAAATTTGTGTTTGCGCTTAAAAAAATAAGGAAAGTTACAGATGAAAAAACTTCTAAGATGGCTTATCATGGTTATGTGGGCTCAGTTTTAAGATACGGATTACTATTATGGGGTAATTCCTGTCATATTGATAAGGCTTTTTTATCACAGAAGAAATGTGTGAGAGCAATATGTGGTGCTGGTCCATTAGATTCTTGTAAGCCTCTTTTTAGGAAACTCAACATACTAACATTAACATCACTTTATATTTTAGAGGTAGGTATGTTTGTTAAAAAACATCCAGATTTATTTACCAAATCTAGTACATTTAAAAAATACTCGTCACGGGATCAAACTAAGCTAGAGCTTCCAATGATGTCAACGCAAGTGTATAAAAGAAATTGCTATTGTGCAACGATTCGAATTTTTAATAAAATTCCAAAAAATATAAGAGAGCTGCCACTAAGTCGATTTAGAATTAGCTTAAGAAAGTGGCTCAGCGAAAAATGTTTTTACTCTATTAAAGATTTTATGAATTTCCGTGACAAATAAATACGAATCTAATGCAATAATAATTAAAATATGCTTATATTAATAAAATATAATAAATACTGTAATTGATAAATAATTGATAATAATAATGATTTAGGATAATGGTATTACAATTTAATAATAATTTCAATTTTATGTGACATGTATAAAATAACGTAACAATTAATTTCTAGTTAATAAGTTCATTATTGTAACATAATTGTAGCTTTAATATTTGCATGTTGTATAAAACAGCGAAATGTGTTGCACTTAAATTAATGACATATCATCTTGTAATAACCATGTTTCATGCGAATAAATTTGATTTGATTTGATTTGATTTGTGTTTATTTTCAGGCTCACAATAACTCGCTGTGTGAATTGTGACTCCCTTTTCAATGAAAATGGTAACCAACATATTTATCTTCTGACTGATATTGGAGCAGAATTAGTTTCCATCATAGAGCAAAAAATGGGTCATGAGGTAATTAATGTTTACTAATCACCCTTGATTTTTCACAATATGTATAATATTAAAGTGTATCTGAAAAAATGGTTCTTGTTTTTTTAATATGACATTGGACTCAATTCTGTGCGCCCGCCGTCTAAATAACCTAAAACTAAAATTTCTAAATTTAAACTTAATTTAAATGGCCGGTTAAGCAAGTGCTATTCTGCGGTGAAAGGCCAACTAAATTTAGGCAGAGCTTAAGCGTAATTCTAAAATGTCTAAGATTAGTTTTAATTATGTTTGTGTTGCTATCGTAAAAATATTAAAAGTAAAATATTAATAGATGGGATTTGTTAAAGAAACTAAAACGGGTTTATGTTTATATCAGTTAATACATTTAATGTACATTTTATCTTATTTTTAACAATATAATTGTAACTACTAAAAAAATATTATTATTTTCCTATTCATTTAAGGCGAAAACAATCAATTTGGGCAACATAAAAATTTCTACCTCATTTGTTACTTGGATTTGTAGTTTTCATTACCATAATGGCGGATTTTAACAAGGTTCTAATTTTAATCGGGATGATTTTAGTCGCCGCTAAAATTAGTCAGTTTAGGAAGTTCACGCGTAAAAATCTCACGCCTGGAATAGCGTTTGGACGGCTAAACCTAAGTTGAATTGACCGTCTAAAATTAGAAACGTCAGATTCAAATTAGCAATGTCAGTTGAGTTTGACAGTTACCGTAGAATAGGAAAATGGTTTAGCGACACCTAAATAAAATTAGTAAATTTAGCGGCCGCTTCAGAATTGAGTCCATTGCTTCATTCTTTTATTTTTAGATCGATCTTGCTGGTGTTTTGTCTGAAAACTGTTTTAATTCGGCATTACAAGAATTGCAGACTGTATCAACAACATCTCACACACATCAATTGCCTGAAGTGCAGTCTGCACCAGTATATCATGACAGATATGTTTGTGTTTGGTGCAGGTCAGTCATCATATCAGAGAAGAACTCGATTCTCTTTTAAGAAGGCCCAGAGAGAAATGAAATCACTTCAAGAATATATCCTATAGTGGTCAGTTGACTTATGATAGCATTGCCTGCAATTCTTTGCAAGATGTCACACATGTACAGTAAGCTCCTTATAAAGCTGTTTGACCTTTGGACCGTTCTTATGTCGCTCGTAATAGTGGCGGTTTTTGTAGGGTAAATGTATGCTTGAATGGGAGCTTACTGTACCTACAAACAAATCTGTATCTCAAAATATTAATCATGTATTTGTGCAAATTATATTCATTTTATAAGGTTTTTTTTCTATTAATAGATTCCAGATAATGCATATATCACGTTGGGTCCGAGTTAGATGAATTGTGCAGCAACACATGAAAATTGAACCAACATCAAGTCAATATTCAGTCAGTTACACCAACTCATAATATTAATGTATGTGTATGTTGTGGAGTAGCACTAGTCAATGGCGATCACATGCTCTGCCAGATGGCTCTGAGTGGAATGTAATAGCATCAAGAATTTTTCCCAGAGAGGTATGGGGTAATTTTAAAAAAATCATGCATGCATGAGTGATTTAAAAATTCATGGAATATTGTTTTGATCTGAATTTGTTTTTTGTATTTCTTTAGATAGCAGAGTTTGCTATGCATGCTGGGTGTCTGCTCAGCGGAATGCTCATTGATAGACTGTGCAAGACGAACAGGGTAACTAGAGTCCACTACAATAAGATCAAAATAGGAATAATTGTGTTTGGTGGAGGTCTTCATTGATTCGAAGGCGTACACATTTATTGCGACCTGGACTTGAGATAGATTAAATTGCCACAAGGATTTTTCCTAGAGAGGTAACACTGTATAATTTAGTCTAACCAAAACACTAACATTGCCAAATAACTAAAGAAACACTGTACTTATACTATACTTTTGAAATTCACTTTGCCTAACATTAAGTTCGTTAAGTTTTTAGATGTCAGTTATTAAGGAATGTCATTTATTTCACAGATAGAAGATAATGCACTTGCAAGTAGTGAGTGTTGGACCCAAGCTCAACAAAATATACTTCTTCACAATGTGGCACAGGAAGACAATATACCCACAGATTATATTGATTTGGATGAGTTCACACATGCCTGATTCCAGTAGCCAGTGTTTTATTCCTGGGTGTTTACAACCAGAATTGTAAACACTGTTGTGAAAGATTAAATGTTCCAGATTATTTAAGAAAGAGAGTTGACCACAAATAAAATATTTATTACTAAAACTGCTAGTCTATGCCAAACATCAGTCAGAGTATAATTGGAACATTTTGGATGAACATATATTTAGTAATTCTTTCAGTAAAAATACTTTGGAGGCAATTTTAAAATTAAGTATATAAGGGGGTAGATACTTATCTTTAAAATTGCCTCCAAAGTATTTTTACTGAAAGAATTACTAAATATATGTTGATCCAAAATGTTCCAATTATAATATGCAATGATTTGATGAGTGACAGTATTTTGGTACTTTGGGTGGGCTCGGCATCAAGCTAACATAGAAGGGCCGGCATCATTTCTAGATGGAATATTAATAAATGAAATAGAATAAACATTTTTAAAACAGTGTTTTATTTATCAGATTGAACCCTAACACTTTACACACTTTACTACACTTAAAAGGCAATCACTCGACTTCAACTTTAAACCTTCCCAATAACACAGAACATGCAAACAACTTTTAACAAAACTGAATATAATCAACACAATCTGCCTGTTGTGTACCATATTATTATAATATAAGGCTTCTTTAGCATTCACATACTTCAATTAGAACTTTGGTTATTGGGTTCAAGTTATGCACTAAAAATAGATTTAAGTACACTTTTCTGAGTGCTGGATCATTACTTGATCTTTTACAGTTTTGCGCTATAACTTTTAATAGAAGCAAAAGCAGCTTTTCTGTAGACATAATATTGACTAAGGTGGTTTTGAATAACTAGTCCTATTTCATCATAAACACTTTTTACTACACTTGAAAGGCAATCACTCGACTTCAACTTTTAACCTTCCCAATGACACAGGACATGCAAGCCACTTTTAACAAAACATTCAATATAATCAACACAATCTGCCTATTGTGTACCATATAATATAATGCTTCTTTAGCGTTCACTTACTTCACTTGGAAGTTTGGTTATTGGCTTTTGGTTATGCAGTATAAATAGGTCTAAGTTCACTTTTCTGAGTGTTGGGTGATTACTTGATCTTTTGCAGTTTTGCACTCAAACTTAATAGAAGCTTAAGCTGCTTTTTCGTTCACATATCGTAAGGTTGTTTCGTATTCGTAATAGTCACAAGAACTGTTTAGTCATATTTCAGGAAGCTCATAAAGAAATCCGTTGATATAGGTATTGATAATGATTAATTATATAAATAATTGTATCTATTTACGTTCAATTCAGTTCAATTATAAGAATACGGAATTGTTTGTAAACTCTGTAGTGTCCGTGTGTTAGTTTTTTTTTTCCAATTATTTTTTTACGTTACTGTGTTGCCATTATATTGATGTTATAAAACTGTCATTGATCATCAAAAAGTATAATGTACACGAAAACAACAAAAAAATAACAAAAATTAATTGCATAGTAATGTTTTATTTTTATTTCCCTAGCATAAAAACCACTGTACATACTCATGGCCGGGACTCCATACAAACCTGAAACATCTCCTTTATAATATTAGTTATAATTGTGCGAGTGCAGGGTAGAGTTAGCAAAATCATATTACGTGTAATACCATCAACGCCTGCAGTATTGCTGGATATGTTCAAAATAATCTTGGATACTGCTGCCTCATCTACAGGTTGGATGGAAAAAGAATTTGAACTGAAACGATTACACTGAAAAAAGGCCAATTCAGCCGCTGTCACCACATTACAACCGGGTACCTCCAAAAAGTGGCTGTTTATAACATTGGGGTCATTGAAATGATTAGGTAGTATATTTTTACTGTTCTTAAAGTCAACTACGTTATCTTTAATGTTCTTCCATAGTTTTCTGGAATTATTATTATTGCGATTAATATTATTTTCGAAATATGCAGTTTTTTCAGCATGTAGTGCTCTATTTACTACAGATCTAAGTTCTTTGTAATACTTGGTATCAGACTCTAACCCAGTGTACCTGCTCTTCTTATAAGCATCATCTCTTAGTTTCATAATTTTCTTCAGAGTTGGTGTTATCCATGGATAACTGTGGCGTCTAGCGAGATATTTTATAGTGGGGGCATAAATATAAAAAAATTGTATAATAAATGTGTTAAAGTTCAGAAGGGATTCATTAACATCAGTTCCCAACAGGGATTCCCAATGAATAGAATTAATAAACGTATTAAAATCATCAAGATTTATATCTTTTAAAGGCCTGTAAACTATCCATTCGGGCATTGGTTTGCATTTTATTAACTTCATTTTACATGTAATAAAAGCATGACTACTTAAATCTGGTATATGAGTGACGGATAAGTCGATTATTTTACTGGAGCTACATATTAAATCGATCAATGTTTCTGAATGGCTTGTATAATGAGTTGATTCTGTTACGTATTGAACAAGGTTTGTATATTGCAAAAATGCTAAAAGTTTTTTTGTATTTGAATCATTGGATTGCAAAAGATTTAAGAAGTCTCCCAAGAGCGCAATGTGTTCAAACTTAGATAACATTACAAAAGATTCTGTAAGGCCATCAATGAAAGTGTCCACGTTCATCCATGGAGGGCGATAAGCAATTGCCAATTTTGTGCCATTAAATGTTACGTTTAGCCATATTTGTTTAACGGACGAAGTCAAAGGAATAAAATTTGTCGCACATGAATACCCAAGCGAATATAGAAACCCACACCTCCCCCGCGCAATCGCACACTGGACGGTCGTGGAATATGCAGGAGCCTGTAACCCGATGGTGCAGGTGCACGCCTCTCCTTCATCCCTCAACCAAGTCTCATTAATGGCCATAATATCGACGGATTCTCTTTCTAAAGCTACCACGAACTCATCATGCCGCGTTCCAGGTGAACCTGGGTTTAATAAACCAATTGTTAAATACTTATTTTTAGTGAACTGAATAACAAAAGAAAAGGAAGCAAAAATAAATTTACAATTACAAGCATAAAGCTTTATTACTTCACGGTGACGCTCATCAATATAAGTAAACAATGTACAAAACATAGATAAATTAATTAGTATAAGCCTGGTGTACTCACTACGGTAATATCCAACTGTGAAGAGTTGAACAAAAAATATTACCACTATCATGCCTAAATGTAAATAAAATTGCACAACGAATCAGTCTCCGATACTGGGTAGATAAATTTATTGCTAAGAACAGATCTGGTGGGTGATTTTGTAACTCATCGGTAATCGGCCATCGTATAGATTTGATAGTTCTGTTTGAATAAAACTGATTTTTAATATGTTTAACATTCTGTAAAGTCATCTTGGTGTATTTGTTGAATAAATCGACCAATACTTAAAGCAAATTAGCATAATTCCTTTAACTGAATGCCCTAATGCCTTTCAGCATTTATTCAGTCTGATATTGATTGCCGATCAATAGATGAGTTACAAAATCACCACCCTGATCTTAATTTTTTGGCTGTGCCGATAAAAGTGATATAGAAATACAACAGAACAACCAAAGCATATATCACTATTACAATCAACAATGTCATTCAATATTGAGATTAATATAATTTTGGTAATTAGAATAACCATACAAAAAAAAACGCAGATATTGTGTTTTAATCGATAACTTTTCTGTAGTAATATGTGTTTACGCTCGAGGAAGAGCGAGTGGCAACACTGCATATAGTCTGTGCATGTGAGAGCCTGTGGCGGCCGGCCGCATGTGACATGTCAGTCGAGTCGAATACGTAATGACATTGAGAGAGGTGACCGGGCGGCGCGTTTTCGAGAAATATATAATTGATTGTGTTTTGCGCGGCGCACCAAATAATTGTGTCCGTTAATTGAGTTCGGGAGTGTTGGTGGCCTAATAGGCCTATGTATTCCGGTCGGGGTTCGGTGGATTGACAGCAGCCCTTCAGGAGCCGCGACTTCCTTCGAGCTAGCTCAGGAAGTCCACCGACTACATACGGAGACCGGACCGGATTCAAGGTAAATATTGTACTACATTAGATTGTATTGTCGACATCAGCAATTAAACAAAACATTAATCGGCGAATCGCCGACGTGGTGGCGTCTACTTTAGGCGCCATCATCTTTTGGCAGCAGAGCGTGGTTGTTGTTAGATTTGATTGATTGATTAGTATTTTGATTAGTATTGTACAATTAATATTGTAATCTTGTTGGTTGTCCAAACGGGCAATACATATTAATTGGTTTTGATTGCTGATTTTTTTTTCTCTTTATTTTAAGGCTATACATCTTATAGATTAAGTCAGCCTAATAGCAAATAACATATATTAACATTATACTATTATCTAATTTAAATCTAATTCTCTTAAATATAATGAATGAATGACGAAACTGAGAATTCTATCACTATAATTAACATCGAAATTGGAACTAAAAATATTATGCATTATGAAAAACAAATTGATTCTATTACAATTGATCTCATTAATTAGTTCTTGTCTCAGGGATTCGTTTCTCTTACATTCCAACAAAAGATGGTATAAATCCTCGTAACGATCACATGCTGTACAATTAGGATTATCAACCTTACGCATTAAAAAAGAAAATTGTTTAATGGGATGTGATTCGATCGAATACGGAAGCAAAGACTTAAGTTCCATTTACTGAAATTAGCAGATATGAACCATGGATGTTTCGGTGGTTTATTTACAATAGTTCTATACCAAATGCCAGAAATGGCAGATTTTTGTTTAAAATAAGAATCCCATTCTTCATAACTTCTATTTCTAACTATTATTACATAATCACTGAAATGAGATGCTACTTCAATTGGAATTCCCTCGGTTTGTGCTGCATTCGCCAACGAGTCCACTATTTCATTACCAACAATCCCGACATGTGACGGCACCCATTGCAAACGGACATTTACCCCATTACGTATTAGACTATAAATACATTTAATAATAAGGAAAGCCTCGTTTCTACCCATGTTGCCCTTGCCACAAGAAATCAAATGTTGAAGACTACTTTTAGAGTCTGTCACAATCAAAACATGAAGATAGTTCGTACTTCTTATGTATAACAGTGCTTTCAAAATTCCAATTAATTCGATGCTCATTATCGGCAAATTTTTATTGTCAATTTGAAACTGAGCTTTTATGTTAGATTTTGAGTCATAAAATGCACATCCCCGTATTCTAATAACTTCGACCCATCAGTATAGATGTGTGCATAATAGGCTAGTTGACCCTTTTTTAAAGTAGGGCTTAAAATGTTCATAATTGTTGTATTAGACCATAGCACATGAATATTATTTTTTTCGATGGCTAAAAAGTGCAAAAAATTAAATTAAGATTTTCAATTTTGGACCGATAACACGGTCAGCCATAGTCTGTTCATTATCTGTGGCAATGACGTCAGTCTTATAGTAAACAAAGCACGGGGGCGAAATAACCTCACAAAAACAATGCTTTCTATTAAATATCACAAAATATAGTAAAACTGTATATGGAACGGGACAATAGAACAGGAATATAGAATTACCTTTTCAAAGACTCCAGGAAAGCTGTGGATTAGACGTACCCAGTGATATAGACATGCGAAATATTTGGTTAACACTCGCTTAAAGAAATCCTGTAACTATCTACTGAAACTCAAATGTATTTTTGCGAAAATCACATTAATGTAGGTACTATAACTGAATAACTCAATCTGTGTAGGTACTTCAGTTTCAACTTAAACAAAATAGAAGTTTTTAGGTTGTATGTAATATCGTTAATTAAATTTTTATCTTTCAGTTAGAATGAAAACTGACTGCAGCCGACCAACCAAATTTAAACTTGACCAGAAAACTGAGAGAAAACTTGACCATTCACGCCTTTTTGATTTAATCTAAGTTATACACTGACACTAGATGATGTTTGAAAGAAAAGAATATGTACTTATGTCCAATTGAATAATGATGTAATTGAATATTAATTGAAAAGTATGTAATACAAACAAAAATATCAAAGTTTCATAATGAATATATTTATCTAAACAACTTTTACTTGAATTTACTGAGTACCTAATTAAAATTTGTTGCTTTCAGTGGTTACTTAATAAAATAAATAAAAATAAAATAAATATAATAAAATCGTTTTATTGCAGCCAAAAAAGCCATAGTGTAAAAATATAAATTCACAATTAAATGATACAAAACAATAAAAATTAAATAAAATAAAAATAAAAATACATTTTACGCAAAATTCGTCGTATGTATTGCAAGGAATTGCAACTGTAATTTTTTGTTCCCGTCCATGTGTACAGAAATCCAATGTTTAAAGATTGGATTTCTTACATCGTCAAAGATAGCCATTAGAATTTTGTTTCCAGAGCGGCGCAACCGGCTCCAAAAAGATGCAATACGCGATCTTATTATTGCGAAAAAATCGGGAACTCCCGCTTCAGAAAACATGCTCGACGCGCTGCAGTATCTCGGTAGCTTCATAAGAGCCCGGTATGCATCATTATACTGGACTCTTATCGTGTTGATGGCTTTCCGAGTGAACGTTGTCCACAACTGACACGTGTACATGCACAGACAATATGCTTTAAAGAGAGTGGTCTTTACGTCCTTACTACAGTTAGCAAACCTGCGTGCGAGCATATTACTTCTTACAGCGAGAGCTCTCCTCTCGCGCTCAATATCAGTGTCATCCTGCAGCCGCTCCGTCAGCAAATGTCCTAAATATTTAAACTGGTTAACAACAGTAATGATAGTACCATACATATAAACTTCAGGTATTCTCTCCGGGCCTTTTCCCGACCGAAACACCATCACTTGAGTTTTTATCACATTATATTTCAGCCCATGAACATTAGCATAATGTTCACAGACTGAAATTAGTTTCCTCAAGCCCTTGATCGAGGGGCTAAGGAGCACCATATCATTAGTGTAGCTGAGATTATTTACACAGACGCTTCCTAGATGGCAACCTATCTTGGTGCTCCTCAGCTCCCCGATCAAGTCATTCACATATAGGTTAAAAAGGTCTGGAGAGGTTAACCCTCCTTGACGAACGCCACATTCTAGTATATAATCACTAGACGTTGTGTTGCCCCATCTCACATTGTTTACTTGGTTTCCGTACCAGTATCTCAGCAGATTGACGACCTGAACCGGTACCTTTGATGACAATAATTTGGCCCAGAGAATGTCGTAATTCACTAGGTCAAATGCACGGCTCAGGTCTAGAAAGCACGCATAGACAGTGGTGTTTTGCGAAGTGTAATAAGAGATAGTACTCTTAAGCGACATGATAGCAGCGTCTGTTGAGAGACCGGCGCGGAAACCAAATTGCGCATCATCAATCTCAATATTTTTTTGCAGTCCTGGATGAATAAGACGTTCTAGTATTTTACCAGCTATCGTACCCAAAGATATGGGTCGATAATTAGACGCACAGCTAAGGTCTTATTTTTTATTATAGGTACAACATTAGTCCTCATAAGAGCTTCTGGCAAGTAGCTATATCTAATACACAAATTAAAAAGACAACACAGACGATCATAAATTTTGCTACCAGCCCCAAGTACATGCTCAATACTGAGCCCATCATGTCCAGGCGATTTACCGCGTTTCATATTTCGCACTGCTTTAGCCACATCATTCGGCGTAAACTCTATACGTTCACTGTTTGTAGAGGGTTCAGTATTGAGCACATACCCCGCAGGCAAAGGATCAACTTTAAACATCTGTGCGAACAACTCAGCAATTTTTGAGGGTTCCTGCAGGCCATTCACGGAAACCGGTAAACTTTGCTTATAGTTAAGCTTTTTAGTAGCATTCCAAAATTATACGAATTTTTTTTCTTTTTTGTGTGAAGCTAATATATTCATTTTAATATTTTCCTCGTTTTTCTGACACCACTTAATTTTGTTCTTAAAAACAGCACGGCTAGTCCGCATATTATGAAATAAAATACCGTCTGACGGCCTGCCAGCAACCACCCAACACTTAAAGTGACGCCTAGCTGTGTCATGGCTATCTCTAACGTGGTAATTCCAGCCAATCACCTTTTTATGTTTAATCTGACCACTCGGACGGGAACTTAAAATAGCTACCTTTTGCACCACACTAATAATATGACTATAGTACTCTTCAATATAATTTTGATACACCTTATAATGAGGACATTTTAAACCCACTCCACCCTTACAGTCACAAGTTTTTAAATCAGAAAACAGGTCAAGGTTCTCATAACAAAATACGCCGTATATATTTATTTGTTCCGTATTTCTTTCACCCTATCTAACATTATTAGAAGCATTGCTACCAGATATGGCTGAAGCGGCCAGTCCTGATATGTCACATTCAATACGCAACGGGTAATGGTCCGACCAAAGCACGTCGTATATGACACTAGCGCTAACCACGGTTTCCCATGCCGCTAGAGTTGTAAGACAGTGGTCGAGCCACCTTCTAGTACCATGAGCTTCGCTAACAAAAGTGTACGTCGCCGATTCCGATCCGAGTAACTTAAGGTCAGCACACTCCCACAATATGTCCTTACAGAACTTTGACAGCTCGCACCCAAAGCTCGAATCTGGATGAGCGTTAAAGTCGCCAATTATATACGCACATTGAATGTCGCATTCTTCAATTATTGCACTTACTTCGGCTAAACAAGATGTAAACTCCGCGAGATTCTCAATATTGTCTACTGGCATGTAAACATTCACTAGCAAGAACTGACCTGAACCTACTAACACCTTTATAGCTGAAATCCTATCATTTGAACAGTTCACTGGAGTCACATGAGGTAACTTAGTCTTATTCCACATAATGGCAAGCCCTCCAAAAGGCCTCCCCCGAACAATACCTGCAGACGGATCCATAGAAGACTTGGCAACGCAGCCGAAGGATTGATTGATCGATTGTTAATGAGAACTATTGTGTACTAACCTGTTCTCCTCTTGACAACGAGATTGATAAGGCAGTAAAAGTTGTGCAACATAATACAAAGCAGTGCATGCTCAGCCACAACATCAAAATGTGACCCGTCAACTAGAACAACATTATGTCAACAAAATAACTCAAGTATTCATATACCAAAGCACCATAGAAGTAAAAAGGTCCAGTTTGGTAAAACTGAAAGATGTTATATCTTCACTGATTAAACCTGCTGGCCACCATGGCTGGTAAATTTCAGAACAGCTTACGCAAGAATATGCAAGTTATCCATTTTAAAGCCGTATACAAATATATTAAATGTGATTGCTGTGTTGTCAGCATGTGCTCTTCCTAATTTACAAGACCCTTCTTATTAAATAAATATATACTTAAAGAAATTTTTTTTCTTTACTTTATACATAACTAACATCTAAAGATGACATAATAAATTTTTGTACTACATTAGTCATTATGTTCTTCACTAAAAAAATGTTCTATGTTTATTTGACAATAATGACTTGTAAAGGTTTAAGTTGAATCAAAATATTTTAATTTGAAATACATGTGTTTTATTTTTCCGTTACACCTTAAAAGATTTATAATATTTTATAGGTTTGTTGCTCATATTTATCATTGTTACCTACTCAAATATATATCTTCCAAAAGTACAAATAGGTTGAATAGAGTTAGATAATATATTGCCTTAAGGTCGCAGGTAATAAAAGTCAAAATAATAGTAAAGTGATTTATTATGAAGTAATACTTTCATATAATTTAGGAAAAATGTAGTATAGTTTCCAAAATGGCACTATTTGATCAATAAGTTTTTTGACATACAGATTGTTGGAACAAATACCTATTATAGCTAATATTGTCACCTTTTGAGTGTTTTCAAAATTACACACAGCTAGCAACACAAAAGTATATAAGTTTTGCTTTAGCACAAAACATCTGCATCTATACTTGAGTTAAGCATACTTTTCACAGTTTTCCGTCTTTGATAATTAACATTTTCTTCAGTAAAAGAGCATGACAATTTTGTATTAATCTAATTTTATGGATACCGTTTGTTGAATAGACTATTACAGGGTATTAATCAGAAATGAGGTCACATTTTGCAAATTTCAACCCAAATCTTCATCTTTCAACTTTTATCCACATTTCATTATACTCGTAGGTGTCTGCAAGATTTCCCACCAAAAATCTTCCCAACAAAAGAACCATCATGTGTTATGCACTGGCTGACTTTATAGCACATGGAAGCTGTTATTGTTTATAACGAAGCTCGAACTAAAGAGCACTTCTGTATTGATGCTTTGTGGTTTAGTTTTCTATGCACTTTATTCTTTCTTCATTGAAGAGGTCTTTTATTTTTTAAGAAATATGTCACAATCTGTGTCTGTGAATGTATATATATTTTTCCTCCCAGTAATTTTCTTCATGCTTGACAAATGAACAACTGCCAATCTCTCTCTTTTTATGTTCATTTACAAATTCTTGCAGTACTACACTGGTATTTGACACATGATCCTGATGTTTTCTTTTCAACATTTCTCTTGAAGTAAATACTTTGTGTTTATTTGACTTTTGAGAGATAGAATTCTATCCAATAGCATTCAAATGCTGTACAAAATAGCTCCTCACTATGATGGTGCAACCACACCAAAAATGCATGTTTGCAACTCTCTTCTGCCGCGTGACAATCTTGACAAGTACACTTGTAACCTGTTCTTCATTATAATACAGTATTGAAACTGTACTTATATTGTTTAGAGCGATACACAAAGAATCTCCTGACCATCAATCTGTCGATTTTCGGAAGATTTGTACTATCTGCTCCCACAAATCCAACATCAATGGTTGATTTTGCTATTAATACAAATAATTTACGATATTTACACATATAATAACGGAGATTTGGACGATTTTTTGCCAGTTTTAGGAAAGAATAGTGCAAATCGACGAGTTGTTGAATCAAATTTGACATTTCTTTGTTTACTATATGAGTGACGTCACGGCCCTGACCACAGGATATCAAAGCGTTTACGGCGTGAGATAAAAAAAGATTATTTCTAGCATTTTTAAATTAAAATTTTACAGTAATCATTCATTGTTATTTATTAAAATCGGTATATTGTGGAACCTTATGCCAAATACTGTTAGAAATAAACAATATTTTAATAAATTTTGATATGAGTAAACTACCCTATTATAATACTTAGTACAAAGGAGATCGTCAGTGGCAGATTTTAGTTCTAACGCAGATGCATTTTTTAGATTTGCTAATGGATGGAATGTCCGTTAAACAAATGCGTTCAATCGGTTCATCAAAAGAGTATAAAGAAAGTGTAAATGTAGGCCAGATCTCATATTGTGTAACACTAAGCTCTTTAAGATTTCTATAGCTGTTGACAATGCTAGGGGTTCCATGTTTATTCCAATATTGTAATCCTGATTGAAGACAGTTTTCAAATTTAATTATACAATCATACAAATAATCGTTTTGCCTCCAAATAATATTCAAGAAAAATTTATTGGTTAAAAATGATCTTCTAAATTTTAAAGGAATTACACACATTTAATTTTCCATAACATGGATAGGAGTGGACTTAATAAAACTACCACAGAGTCTCAGCTTGATTCTGGATAAGATCTAATTTCTTGAGTACATTTGGACTGGCGTTGGCAAAAGCAGTACATCCGTAATCTAATCGACTTCTAATTAAACTTAAATATAGTCTTCTTAAATGGAGAGGATGAACTCCCCATTTATAATTACAAACACAGCTTAAGATATTAATAAACATAGAGCATTTATGTTGAGTTTCATTCATATGTTTATTCCAGTTTAATCTGTAGTCGATATTAAATTAGATTTAGGTAAAAGGATAAGTAATGAAATATTTCTTTGATGCTAGACAATGACAACTTTATTGACATCTCATACCAGAGAGTAACATAGATAAGGAGCTGAGCATACACAATAATATCCTAACACACCCCCTCAAATTTATAACTTAATAATCTAAACTTGTAAACTAAACATAAAACAACTTTCACATATTAAACTTACATATTACATAATCAAAATAAATCAAACTTCTATAAATCAATCAGCTCATTACACACAATTTAATTCTAAGATATTCATGTTTTGGGGTTGGCAGAGACTTAGTAAAAATATCCGCTATATTTTCATTAGTAGGAACATAATTTATTATCAGAGTCTTAGAGTTATAGATATCTTTAATAAAATGATATTTTATATCTATATATTTAAATACTTTACTGTTTACATTATTTTTAATCATGGAAATAGTACTCTGATTATCCATATATAGGTAAGTGAGAAAAGAATCAACATTTACACAAGCCAAATCTGAGATGAGACCTCTAACATAAACAAGCTCACTCACTGTTAAAGCACCAGCAACAAACTCTGCTTCCGCCGTTGAAAGCGCTACAATTGTTTGTTTTTTAGAAAACCAAGAAATAAGGTTCTTACCGTGAAAAACTGCACATCCACTCGTACTTTTGCGGTCCGTTTTGTCAGCTGCCCAATCAGCATCCGTGTAGGCTCTCAGTTGAGCTAGTTCTGATGATTTGTTATAAATTAAACCGTAATCAATAGTAGATTTTAAATACCTTAAGACTCGTTTACCAGCCTTCCATAACTGACTTGTAGGTCTATCCAAATATCTACTGAGATATCCGACGGCATATACTATATCTGGTCGACTGTTTGTAGAAATGTACAAAAGTGATCCTATGAGTTCTTTGTAAGCTCCCATTCAAGCTATACATTTATACTACGAAAACCGCCACTATTGCGAGCGGCATAAGAACGGTCCAAAGGTCAATCAGTATAGCTTGATAAGGAGCTTACTGTACATCTATTACTTCCTCGTTTATATCAGGACTGAAATTCACTTCCATTGGAGTGTTTGCACCCTTGCAATCGGTCATCTTAAACTTTTCTAATATCTTGTTAATCATATTCTTTTGATATATTTCTAATGTTTCCCCTTTTCTGGTAATATCTAATCCTAAATAATTATTGACAGGTCCCAAATCCTTTATATTAAATTCTTTCTTCAATTCTTCCATTATTTCCTTGTCTTCTCCAAGTAATAATATATCATCAACGAAAATCAGTAACCATGTCTTCCTCTTACAATATAAGCACACGTCATATTTAGATTGTGTAAATCCATGTCTTACAATAAAATTATGAAATCTATCGTTCCAGCACTTTGGTGCTTCTTTGAGACCGTACAAAGCTCTTCTTAGTCTTAGTACTTTACCTTCTTCTATGTTCATTCCTTTTGGACATTTTATGTATATTTCATGTTCCAGCGTAGCATTCAGAAATGCAACAGGCACATCTAGCTGTCTCAATTTGAGATCCTCTTGTACCGCAAAACTTAACATCAATCGTATAGTGGACATACGAGCCACAGGTGAGTAATTGTCAGACGAATACGTATTGTATTGCTGAAAACCTCTTGCAACTATTCGTGCTTTCTTTGTTCCATCTGTTTTAGTCTTAAAGATCCACTTGGTATCTATTGTCTTACTTCCTTCTGGTAAATTGCTTACTTCCCATGTTCCTAATCTTTCTTGGTCATTCAGTTCCTTATTCACTGCTTCTTCCCATACTTTCTCTTTCATAGCTTCTTCAAAATTTTGCGGATCTCCTGTAATTAAACAATATGCTATAAGTGAATCGTATTCTTGCAAGTACTGTGGCCTTTTTATTATCCTTCCTGATCTTGTCCTTATCTGTTCTTCTTCGTTGCTGTCTACTCTTTCATTTCTAATTTCTTCTTCTCTTTCTTGTATCTTCTCAGTTTCGTTATTTCTTTCTTCATTTTCATCTACGTTATACCTCTCATTATTCACCTCGTTTGCTTTGTTCTCATTATAGTTTATGTCATTTTCATCAAATCCAACATCCCTCGAATTTATTATTTCATTTGTCTCTGGATTCCACAAGCGATACCCACTTTGGGTATAGCCGATAAATCTCATTTCACGCGCTCTTTTGTCAAATTTTCCATGCTTGGGAATCACAGCGGCCCACGCTTTCGATCCGAAAACTTTTAGTTTGGTCCAATCAACTTTACCATGCATTATTTCTGCGGGGATTCTGTAGCTTACAGCAGAGGATGGAC
Organism: Schoenobius gigantellus; assembly: GCA_963935595.1. NCBI lineage: Eukaryota > Metazoa > Arthropoda > Insecta > Lepidoptera > Crambidae > Schoenobius > Schoenobius gigantellus. The sequence continues at coordinate 25,839,035 of OZ012547.1, read as the reverse complement.
ATCGATTTATCTGATACACAGCACACTTAACAGCTTCACCCCATAAGAACTTTGGCAGATTCGTTTCTAGCATTAGAGTACGTGCCTTATTGTAAATGGTCCTGTTCATCCTTTCCGCAACCCCGTTGGACTGAGGTGAGTAGGGTTGCGTAAACTGTAATATGATACCACATTTAGAACATTCGTTAATAAGTACATCATTTTTAAATTCTCCTCCGTTATCACTTCTTATTTTCTTTACCTTATTGCCTGTTTGCCTTTCAATGAATTTTATATATTCCAATATTTTGGCTGTAGCTTCACTCTTCCTTTGTAGTAGATAAATTACACAAAAATGTGAAAAATCATCAATAATACTTAAGTAATACAATATACTTCACCATTAAGTGTAGGTGTGCGAATTGGTCCTGAGATATCAGTATGCAAGAGTTCTCCAATATGCCTTGACCTTGGCTTAGATGTAGGATAGAAAGGTAATGTCGTAGACTTACCTTCCATACACGGTGTACACAATCTTACGTATCGTCCACCTCTTGCTCGTCTCTGGTTACCTCGCCCACGATATTGTTGTTTCTTACATTCCGCAGCTTTATGACCTATTTTTCCACACGTGTAGCACTTCATATTTTCGTGCCCACTAAAAGATGCTTCGCCTGGTTGTACATGTACCTCTTCTTTTTGTATATTTATTTCTACAAGGTAATAATTATAAATGAGTAAAAGTCGCACGGAAAAGCGATATGAAAATGACGTCGGGAACTACCATTTTGCCTCGGTTAGATGAAGGAAATTTTGCTAATTGGAAATTTAGAGTAATGTTGATATTAGTAGAAAAGAAGGTGGCGCAGGTTCTCGAAGAAGATGGTAAGAAGGAAAATTATACAGAAAATGATGCAAAAGCGCGAAGCCTTATTGTGCAATGTCTACCAGATCGATATCTAGAAATAATTAAAAGTGCTAAGTCGGCTAAAGAAATGTTACAATTATTAGAAAATACATTTGAAAGGAAAAGTGTAACGAACAAATTATTCTTACGGAGGAAGTTAATCAATCTGAAATGCCAAACGAAACTACAGGATCACTTCTTTGCATTTGATAGCTTAGTGTCCCAAGTAGAAGGAACAGGCTCGAAACTTGAAATAACAGATAAGATATGTTACTTGCTTTCTTCACTACCCCCACAATATGAATCAGTGATCACTGCAATCGAAACCATGAGCACAGACAAGGAGCTGACATTAGATTTTGTAAAGAGTAGATTGTTGGATGCAGAAGTAAAGCAGATACAAAAAGAAAAGGTACATGTACAACCAGGCGAAGCATCTTTTAGTGGGCACGAAAATATGAAGTGCTACACGTGTGGAAAAATAGGTCATAAAGCTGCAGAATGTAAGAAACAACAATATCGTGGGCGAGGTAACCAGAGACGAGCAAGAGGTGGACGATACGGAAGATTTAACCAAAGAGGTTACTCAAGATATGACAACAGGGACTATGGAGCGACAGCTCAATGTGAAGATTTTTCTTTTTCAGTATTTGAAGAGCGCGTAACATTGAACGAAACTAATAACAGTATCAAATTCATAGTAGACTCCAGTGCTACCCAAAATATGATAATGAGCAAATATGAAAAGGATATGAGGGATATTGTTCAATTGAATAATCCTATAAAAATATATGTTGCTAATGGCGAGTATTTGGAAAGTTACAAAATGGGTAAGAATAAGTTATGTTATAAAAATAAAGATGTTACTATAGAAGCTTTAATTGTAAATGGTTTATATCATAATTTACTGTCTGTTTCAAAATTATTGGAAAAAGGCTACTTTGTAAAATTTTATAGCAAATCTGTTATTATTGATAAAAATAATAATGCTATTGAAGGGTGTATGTATGGTAAACTGTATATAATTGAATTAAATCTGCCTAATATAGATGAGATGATAATATAGATGTAATGTAGCACAAGATTCTCTCTGGCATAGGAGACTAGGGCACGCCAACAGAAAGCATCTCCGAATTATGAAGCTACCATACTCGAGGGCTCCGTGTACATCGTGTATGGAAGGTAAGTCAACGAGATTACCTTTCTATCCTACATCTAAGCCAAGGTCAAGGCATATTGGAGAACTCTTGCATACTGATATCTCAGGACCAATTCGCACACCTACACTTAATGGTGAAGTATATTGTATTACTTAAGTATTATTGATGATTTTTCACATTTTTGTGTAATTTATCTACTACAAAGGAAGAGTGAAGCTACAGCCAAAATATTGGAATATATAAAATTCATTGAAAGGCAAACAGGCAATAAGGTAAAGAAAATAAGAAGTGATAACGGAGGAGAATTTAAAAATGATGTACTTATTAACGAATGTTCTAAATGTGGTATCATATTACAGTTTACGCAACCCTACTCACCTCAGTCCAACGGGGTTGCGGAAAGGATGAACAGGACCATTTACAATAAGGCACGTACTCTAATGCTAGAAACGAATCTGCCAAAGTTCTTATGGGGTGAAGCTGTCAAGTGTGCTATGTATCAGATAAATCGATGTCCATCCTCTGCTGTAAGCTACAGAATCCCCGCAGAAATAATGCATGGTAAAGTTGATTGGACCAAACTAAAAGTTTTCGGATCGAAAGCGTGGGCCGCTGTGATTCCCAAGCATGGAAAATTTGACAAAAGAGCGCGTGAAATGAGATTTATCGGCTATACCCAAAGTGGGTATCGCTTGTGGAATCCAGAGACAAATGAAATAATAAATTCGAGGGATGTTGGATTTGATGAAAATGACATAAATTATAATGAGAACAAAGCAAACGAGGTGAATAATGAGAGGTATAACGTAGATGAAAATGAAGAAAGAAATAACGAAACTGAGAAGATACAAGAAAGAGAAGAAGAAATTAGAAATGAAAGAGTAGACAGCAACGAAGAAGAACAGATAAGGACAAGATCAGGAAGGATAATAAAAAGGTCACAGTACTTGCAAGAATACGATTCACTTATAGCATATTGTTTAATTACAGGAGATCCGCAAAATTTTGAAGAAGCTATGAAAGAGAAAGTATGGGAAGAAGCAGTGAATAAGGAACTGAATGACCAAGAAAGATTAGGAACATGGGAAGTAAGCAATTTACCAGAAGGAAGTAAGACAATAGATACCAAGTGGATCTTTAAGACTAAAACAGATGGAACAAAGAAAGCACGAATAGTTGCAAGAGGTTTTCAGCAATACAATACGTATTCGTCTGACAATTACTCACCTGTGGCTCGTATGTCCACTATACGATTGATGTTAAGTTTTGCGGTACAAGAGGATCTCAAATTGAGACAGCTAGATGTGCCTGTTGCATTTCTGAATGCTACGCTGGAACATGAAATATACATAAAATGTCCAAAAGGAATGAACATAGAAGAAGGTAAAGTACTAAGACTAAGAAGAGCTTTGTACGGTCTCAAAGAAGCACCAAAGTGCTGGAACGATAGATTTCATAATTTTATTGTAAGACATGGATTTACACAATCTAAATATGACGTGTGCTTATATTGTAAGAGGAAGACATGGTTACTGATTTTCGTTGATGATATATTATTACTTGGAGAAGACAAGGAATTAATGGAAGAATTGAAGAAAGAATTTAATATAAAGGATTTGGGACCTGTCAATAATTATTTAGGATTAGAAATTACCAGAAAAGGGGAAACATTAGAAATATATCAAAAGAATATGATTAACAAGATATTAGAAAAGTTTAAGATGACCGATTGCAAGGGTGCAAACACTCCAATGGAAGTGAATTTCAGTCCTGATATAAACGAGGAAGTAATAGATGTACCTTACAAAAAACTCATAGGATCACTTTTGTACATTTCTACAAACAGTCGACCAGATATAGTATATGCCGTCGGATATCTCAGTAGATATTTGGATAGACCTACAAGTCAGCTATGGAAGGCTGGTAAACGAGTCTTAAGGTATTTAAAATCTACTATTGATTACGGTTTAATTTATAACAAATCATCAGAACTCTCAGCTCAACTGAGAGCCTACACGGATGCTGATTGGGCAGCTGACAAAACGGACCGCAAAAGTACGAGTGGATGTGCAGTTTTCACGGTAAGAACATTATTTCTTGGTTTTCTAAAAAACAAACAATTGTAGCGCTTTCAACGGCGGAAGCAGAGTTTGTTGCTGGTGCTTTAACAGTGAGTGATCTTGTTTATGTTAGAGGTCTCATCTCAGATTTGGCTTGTGTAAATGTTGATTCTTTTCTCACTTACCTATATATGGATAATCAGAGTACTATTTCCATGATTAAAAATAATGTAAACAGTAAAGTATCTAAATATATAGATATAAAATATCATTTTATTAAAGATATCTATAACTCTAAGACTCTGATAATAAATTATGTTCCTACTAATGAAAATATAGCTGATATTTTTACTAAGTCTCTGCCAACCCCAAAACATGAATATCTTAGAATTAAATTGTGTGTAATGAGCTGATTGATTTATAGAAGTTTGATAAGTTACTTAATCTTACCCATTTTGTAACTTTCCAAATACTCGCCATTAGCAACATATATTTTTATAGGATTATTCAATTGAACAATATCCCTCATATCCTTTTCATATTTGCTCATTATCATATTTTGGGTAGCACCGGAGTCTACTACGAATTTGATACTGTTATTAGTTTCGTTCAATGTTACGCGCTCTTCAAATACTGAAAAAGGAAAATCTTCACATTGAGCTGTCGCTCCATAGTCCCCGTTGTCATATCTTGAGTAACCTCTTTGGTTAAATCTTCCGTATCGTCCACCTCTTGCTCGTCTCTGGTTACCTCGCCCACGATATTGTTGTTTCTTACATTCTGCAGCTTTATGACCTATTTTTCCACACGTGTAGCACTTCATATTTTCGTGCCCACTAAAAAATGCTTCGCCTGGTTGTACATGTACCTCTTCTTTTTGTATCTGCTTTACTTCTGCATCCAACAATCTACTCTTCACAAAATCTAATGTCAGCTCCTTGTCTGTGCTCATAGTTTCGATTGCAGTGATCACTGATTCATATTGTGGGGGTAGTGAAGAAAGCAAGTAACATATCTTATCTGTTATTTCAAGTTTCGAGCCTGTTCCTTCTACTTGGGACACTAAGCTATCAAATGCAAAGAAGTGATCCTGTAGTTTCGTTTGGCATTTCAGATTGATTAACTTCCTCCGTAAGAATAATTTGTTCGTTACACTTTTCCAAAATGGTAGTTCCCGACGTCATTTTCATATCACTTTTCCGTGCGACTTTTACTCATTTATAATTATCACCTTGTAGAAATATATATACAAAAATGTTTATTGATTTACCTTATTAAAATATATTGCCCCATATTTATGTTTTTTTTTTTTTTTTTTTTATTAACACTAACGACATTTACATTACAATAAGAAAAACGATGATACCCGCAATAGTGTATAACACTGTGTCGCGTGCATCAACGCCCTCCTCCGAAACAGTAGCAATCAAGAAAATTTTAAAATAATTACAATAATACTTAAATAACAAAAGCAAAAAGTGATTAGACTGTTAGAATATCAGAATATATGAATATGTAGGTATGTGTGTATGTGTGTATGTGTGTGTGTGTGTGTGTGTGTATATGCGTGAGTGTGTGAGTGTGTGCGTGGGTGTGTGAGTATGCGTTTATGATATAATTTTTAGCAGGTCTTCAGTCTCATCATATGACAGTGATAGCAGCCATTGTATACATTTTGTTTTGCATTTAAATGAAGAGAGTGGATAAATATGTAACTGTTTGTTAACTTTATTATATAGTTTTGGGCTCAAATAGCAATAATGTCGAGCTGCCAGAGCCGTACGGTGACGTTCAGTGAAACAAACTATATCGGATCGACGTTTCGAGTATACAGTTTGAGGGTCAAAATCAATTTCACCGTGTTTCTTTAATACTGTGTAAAGAATAAAAAGTTGTCTAACTGTAAGGACCCGGCAAAGAGAGTATAAGTCAGAAGTCCGGAAGCGAATAGGTTTCTTCGAAAGTACTTAAGAGTTGCTCTCTGAGCTCTTTCCAAGCGCAACATATGAGTCTTTGCTGATCCTCCCCAAGATGTAATGCAGTACGATAGCACTGATTGGGCGAGAGCAAAATAAATAGTTTTTAAATATTTGAAGTCAACAACCGATCGGAGACTCTTAAAGGTATAAATTAATTTACGCACTCTCGACACTGTGTATTCGATGTGTTGCTTCCAATTCATAGCGCTATCAATCATGACTCTCAGATATTTAGAAGATGAGACAACTTTCAATAATGTACAGTTACAGGGTACCGAACCATTCACATAAGGACAAACATGAGCTCGAACGGAGAACGATGGAGGATTTTGTGAGGCTGCTGTGGGAGCGAAACCTATAACTATAGTCTTAGATAAATTGAGAGTGAGAAGATTTGCACTAAGCCAGCTCATAATAGATCGCAGGGCATTTTCTGTGTAAACACGAACTTCGTCCCAGTTTCGACCATGAACAAGAAGTGCTGTGTCGTCAGCATAGGTGATAATTTTGGTGTTGGGAAGTGACATGTTGCAGAGTTCATTTATGTATATTAAGAATAAAGTGGGGCCAAGAACGCTTCCCTGCGGGACGCCAAAGCTAAGTGATTCCTCCTCACTCTCAAATTTATCTATAACAACAATTTGCGAACGATTTGTGAGGTAACTGTTAAATAAATCAAGGGCGATGCCTCTAACGCCAATAGAGTGAAGTTTTGATATAAGAATGGGGATAGAAACAGTGTCAAATGCCTTTGACAGATCAAGGAACACTCCTGCGGATTTGAGTCGTTTGTCAAAGTTTTTAATAATGTGATCGGATAGTTCCAAGACCGCGTCTTCCGCAGATTTAGATTTTCGAAAACCATATTGATTTGCAGACAGTATATTCTTAGCATTTATGAAGTTTAATAATTTTACATTTAAAATTTTTTCAAAGATTTTGGACAAAACTGTTAAGACCGAAATGGGCCTGTTTATGGCGCAGTGGAAGCGTATTAAATTAGATTTAGGTAAAAGGATAAGTAATGAAAGATTTCTTTGATGCTAGACAATTACAACTTTATTGACATCTCATACCAGAGAGTAACATAGATAAGGAGCTGAGCATACACAATAATATCCTAACAGTCGAACCATAATCCTAAGAATTTTATAAACTTTACAACCTCTAAAGACATATTGTTAAGCCTAATATCAATATCAGGGATATGATATTTTCGAGTAAACACACATAATTTAGTTTTATTTATAGCTAACTGTAAACCAATATCATGTAATAGTTTTTCAAATTTATCAAGAGTTTTTTGCATGTTTGTAGAACACTTATTTATGTCTTTGCTTGAACAGTAAAATACAAAATCATCAGCATATTGTATTATGTTCATATTGGCTGTATTAAGACATAAAATTGGGGACATCGGGTCACCTTGAGCTAGTCCATCACGACATATCCTACATATATCCTTGCCACTCGTTAGTTCAAAGACAATAATTCTATATTTAAGAAATTCTCAGATATATTTACAAATAAGTACATCAACACCATATTCAAGTAACCGTTCAGTTACTCGTAGTACCTCGACTGAAACACCATTGCATGCATCTTTTATATCTGTGAAGCTACACAAAAGATATTCTTTTTTCATGAAACTTAGTTCTATATCCATAGAGAAACGCGTCAAGCCATCTGCACAAGATCGTCCTCTGCGAAATCCGACCATATAATTATGAAATAATTTATTATTTTCAAAAAAGTTCTCTAATCTTCTTGTAATCATTTTATTGTAAATTTTACAAATACAGTTTATCAGAGATATAGGACGATGTTTCAATACAGCCCCGTTTCGTTTTGGTATCGCAACAACTTTGATTTTTCGCCATTGGTGTGGTATTGTTGAGGTAGAATATATTAAATTAAAGATATTCAGTAAGACTATAATAGCGTTATCTGGGAGTTTGTGGATCATGGAGTAAACGATACCATCAAAGCCAGCTGAGGTGTCTTTATGGTGCAAAACAGAAGTTAATTCTGCTAAAGTAAAAAAAGAGCGATTACAGTATTCGGAATTATTTTTGGTCTGATTAAATGGAGGGAGATCGACACCATCCGGTGTTAAATTATTGACGAATTCGTTTGCATCTTTTTCAGAAAGTGTTTCTGACTTACTTGAATATCCTTTGACCTAACGAAGTTTCCGCCACATGTCTGTACTGCTGCTAGTTTGGCCATTTACACTGTCACAGAACTGTTTCCATGAATTTATTTTTGCTTGACGAATTAGTTTACGTGCTGTTGTTACTTTGATTTTTAAATCTAGATAATTATCTAAAGTGCGATTCTTACGAAGATTTTTTAATGCCAATCTTCTTTCTGCTACTGCTTTCGATAACTCCTGATTCCACCAAGGCTTGGGTTTGAATTTAGAAGAACTATTGTTGCAACGGTAATAAGAAATAAACTTATCTGCAGAGTTATTCATTAAATCTATAAAACGATCATAGCTTTCCTGAACATTTGCAGTGATAGAAAAATTTTTACATTGAAAATCTATGTCTTTACTATAATTTTCCCAGTCTGCCTTTTTGATATTGCGCTTAGTTGCCGGTTTGTGGAAGTAAGCAGATTCAATTTTTATACAAATAAGTAAATGGTCGCTACCTAGATTTTTTATAGTAAATTATGTAGGTTTCTAAGATTTTTTCTTGCGAAGCACTATGCCAGTAGGTATATAAATACGTATGTTGTAATCATATTTTCTTAAAATATTATTTTTTTAAGTTTAAGATACTACAAGTAGTGAACGATGACGAAGATTTGCCAAATTTTTCACTGACGACCATGCGAAAAATCATAAGCCACTTGAATTTCAAGTACATGACACGATTACGATGCAGCATGCTGATTGATAGGCAAGATATAATTTCGTGGCGGAGGAACTATTTGTTGAAAATTAAAGATTTCAGAAGAAAGGGTGCAATGATTTATTACCAGGATGAGACGTGGCTCAATGGAGGTAGTACGTGGCTCAATGACACTATAGTAGACATTTATATAGATTTATTCAGATTTTTTTTGGACCCTTTATATAACAAATTTTGCAATTCCTAGGTCATACAGTGAAGAAAGTGTGGACAGACCTGAATATTAAAACACCAAGGCAAGCATTCCTGGAGGGCTTATCCACAGGACTATAAGCTCCAACTGGTCAAGGACGACGTTTGATAATTTCTCACATTGGAAATGAAAAAGGGTTCCTGAATGAGGGCTTGCTAATGTTCGAGTCCAAATCAGTAAAGGAGGACTATCATCAAGATATGAATAGTAAATGTTTCGAGGAATGGTTCGGGCATATTCTACCTAAATTCGATGAAAATGCTGTCGTCGTAATGGATAATGCACCGTACCACAGCAGAAAAATTGATAGCATCCCCAAAATGAGCTGGACTAAGCCAAAAATAGTGGAATGGATGAAAAGTAAAAACATCGCATATCCAGAAACAGCCACTAAAAATGACATTATGGACTTGGCTGAACCATTCAAAAAAGACTCGGAATAATACGTAGTAGACGAGATGGCCCGTGAAAAGGGGATAACGGTTTTGCGACTGCCTCCCTACCATTGCGAGCTCAATCCCATAGAGCTCGTATGGGCTCAAGCGAAAGGGCATGTGGCAAGACACAACAAAACATTTAAAATGGTGGAAGTTAAACAATTATTTCTAGACGGGCTTAACACAATTACCCCAGAAAAGTGGTCGGAATTAGTAAACCATGTATTAGAAACAGAAAATAAAATGATGGATCTAGATCACTTAATAGATTCTGTATCTGATAGATTTATTATCAATGTTAACGATGACGAAAGCGAAAGTGACAATTCTGAATAAATTACTGATGAAACAAATATGCTGTTTAATTTAGTACTCTCATAATAGTTAATTGTAATTTCGTCGTTTATCTAACAAAACCGCCCAAGTCGATTTTTTGGCGGTTTTTACTTTTGGAACATCATTGAATAAAGTTTTTTTCCTGCACAAAACTACAATGTCGATCTTGCGTTATTCCACCAATCAGTTCCAACATTTTTAAATAAAAAATACAATAACTCTTAAAATGAATAAAGTTATGCAGGTTTTTCCTCTCCTGTAAAGTTTATTCAAATAACTTGAGCGGTGTTGTTAGATAACCAACGATTTTATACTTAGACCGGATATTCTGTCGATATTATGTACTTAAGGAATCGGGATAAAAGGTGGCCTATGTTCTTTTCCATGTCAAAGGCTACATGCATGTCAAATTTCATCCAAATCCGTTCAGCCGTTTTTGCGTGATTTAGTAACAAACATCCAAACATCCACACTTTCACATTTATAATGTTAAGTAGGATTTTCAGAGGAATGTGCCCCATGTCGCAATTGCAGTAGCCATGTTGCAAGCGTTTAGTTTGTAAGTTGTCATGTCAGTTTGTATATAAATATTGTGTAGTAATGTGTATATTGTGTGGTGAATTATTTTTGTTTTATGTCTTTACTTATGTTGAATGCTTATGTTTACCATTCCAGCGCTTTTCTATTGATGTTACATCGGTAAAAGGTTTACACAGAATATCAGTGTCGTGGCACTCTTTGTTACGAGTGTCACGGCGTACGCTGAGTGTAGACCTTTTTGCTACATTACCTACTTATAATTTGAATTTAGTGTATAAGACCTGTTGTATCCTAATGTATCAAAAAAAAAATATTGATTAACCTCATCACTATACCTCATCACTATTTTATTTACTTATATAATAGTTTTCAATGGATGAAAGAGATTAATTCCTTAGTCATAATGTAAAAACATATAACACCTTTCAAAATGACTTGAAAAGGGTATCTTCACTTTTCAACATTTCAAAAATTGTACCGATTTTGTTTAAATTGGTCAAGAATTAAACCAACCTACAAATTTTATACTTCTGACGTGATATTATCATAAAGAATGCTTTATACATTGGTTGTATGGCTTGATCCTTTTGCCTTACCACCCCGGTAATACATGAGAAAAAGACAACTTAAACCTCTGATCTGACAATTTGTCAGTGTAAATGGTGAAGTTTTAAAAAAAAAATTTTTTTTGGTAACATCGGAAAAAATCTCAAACATTTTAAAACCGTCGTAGCTCGATAAATAACTGTTTTTGACCCCTGGTTAATTGGACTGTTTTTGTTGCTTATGACCTGTACTATAACACCTTTCAAGGAATACGTCGACTTTTCCTGTCATCCTGTATATGTATAGAGATTATGTTTACAACACATTAAGTCATCTTTTTGATCACTACATGATCATTGGCTATGCCTGTATCGTAGGAGGTCCTTAAACTAAATTATAATTTTGTTATAAGAAGTTATACCATGCAATTGAAGATTTATTGCATGCTTATGAATAAAGAGGTTAATATGCAAACATAAGTAATGAAATATGATCTATGAACATGTATAGCCAGCCCATAGACATATTTTGTGATAGCATATTTGTACCGGCCGGAATTCGAATCAAAGTCCACTGGTGTTGTAGTGTGGGTCGCTAATCACCAGCCACACGTTAACTTTTCCGCTGTCCTTCCTCAGAAAAAATGTATGGAGATGACATTAGCTGCGGAAAAAATAGCGTGAGTTTGTCGTAAGCTAATGTCATTTCCATATATTTTTCTGCGGAACGACTGCGGAATAGTTAGCGTTTGGCATTTGTCTAGGGCCTGTCAGACAGTCACGTACGTCAGACATACGTAGTATCTCTATATAGTTTGTGCAGACAGTCATCGAAGCTATCGAACTGTCCAGACTAATTTTGCAAAGCATAACGAAATAACCAATGCCTTTGCTGCAGATGGAAACAAAAAACAACACTGTTGGCCAATTATTTACGTACGTACTACGATACGCGAAAATTCAGTGTTACTTTAGTAAAGGGATAGACGTAAAAAATAATAAAAGCGTTGTGTTGTGCGATTCGTTGCCCAACGCCTCGTCGGCTATTTCTTTTTCATTTATTCCGTTGTCGGGCTGCATCACACGCGTGACTACGCACCATAATGGCTACGGATGAGTTATGTAACGTACACAGTTGTTAAGCCCAGCCGATATCAAAGTAGCAGAATAGGTAAGTGGACCTGGCTTAAATGTCCAATAGGACATGAAAATGGTAAAATCGGGGTCTATTTTCCCCTTCCCTTCATTCCCCTTTTATAATACTCAGTCATTTCAGCCGCTATTCGTTAAGAGGACTGTGAAGTACCAATTCATGGCTCGAGTATGCGCTTTCAAAAATGCAGTTTGTTGCACACCGCTTAGAGTTGAAAGTCCGAGGCAAGTGCCTACATTTCTTATTGAAATATTGTTTTTGGCGATAACTGTTTTACCCCCCTAAACCTTTACGAAATTAGACACTTGATATAATTAGATTCAGTATACCTTAATCTATATGGTTGTACGTTTTGCTTTTTTTGTAATTCAGTATAATTTAGTCATAAAAGATAAAAATGCTTGAGGTAGTTTTTAAGTTTAAAATATGGATATTTAGATGCAAATAATTTATATTCTGAGCAATAGAACTTCATAATAAAAACGTACAAACCTAGATCTTCATTATATCTACAACATTTCCAAAAATTCTGAAAATTGGACTATGTTAAAAGGGAGAAAAGCGTTATCGCTTTTTGTATCAAAATTTACAGCTTCACAAACCTCTTAAGGCCGATCTCAACAAAAACAGACACTTTATTTGTGTGGGGTAAGTGGGGCCCGCCTGAGATTAAAAAACTGGGGGTTCCGTCAAATCGCTACCACGACACACGAATTGGACTTAGTGCAATCGCTTTATGTGTTGAGAGCGGTGCTGCCCTGCTACACTTTCAGGGTAGGGAGTGTGGAACTGAACTCCTTCAGATACCATGAGAAGAGAGGCCAACCCCGTCAGCGCAACCCTGCGGTAGCTGGTGGTGAGTGTACATTCGGTTTCTCCTATCCGGTCACCGCCTCCGGGACAGGTCCGCGTAAGTCGCTTGCTCAAGAGAAATTGCCCTTGTTTTGCCTTGCCCAAACGCAGATGCACTCCTACTTTCACTCGCATAGTTGAGTAGCATGGTTGACAGAGACGACTGCAGTAAGACCGGTGATGCTATTTTTTCATTCGCTGGCTTCGAATGCTCTCTGGGCGTAGTCTGCGTAAGATTATTCAATTTTGGATTATTTTTTGTTACCCTGTATGTTGTATTTTTTGGATCAAAATAAACGTCTATTTATTCTTTCGTTCATATATACCAAACTTCATGAGTAATGAAGTTTGGTAGTAAAAGAATCATTACGCAACCTGACGACTACCTTTTCACGCTAGTCGTTAAACGGTACGACTCCTATGACACGGTATGGCATTGACATGTCTCCCGGAATGATCCTTGCAAAACAATAATCTGTAGTTTATATTACTACTTCAGTACGTTATTACATTTGTTTTTGCCATTAAAGCAGACCCTGGTGGTCCCTCAACGCGCAGTTTTTGCAGCGTATATTTCCGCGTTGTTTCTTCCCGTATGAGGGATTAATGGAATGAACGTGTATGAGTTTCTGCTGATTTTTGTGTTGATAATGGGATAGTAGGACAAGTGTTTAATCTAGAAGGTTTTCTTATTCACTCCATGATAATAATATTTTATATCTCAAAATAATATGCATCTGTACATTGCTGGCTAACAACGAAAGCAAACCTTTATTCTAGTAAGCAATTGCTTTTTGACAAAAAGTTCACGGGTTCTCGTCTGAATTTCTAGGGTATTTCAGAATATTGTCTCTGATATAAAGAATTAAACTCACCCTAACTCCATGACTATCATGATTGTTCTTTTCAAATATTTTTTTTTATATACATTGCTTTGTAAATGCAAAATGACTATTTGGTTTGTATATTGCAATCGGAATGCTGGTAAGAGATGCAGAACAATTATTTTTGAAGAATTTCTAGCATTGATTTAATCTAATATGCCAGTTACCCTGAAGTTGGAAGCGAAGTTTTATTATCGTATAAGAATAATTGCTTGGTAAAACTGCTGTAAAATTAAGGACTATTATTAATAAGGCAACTTAACGAAAATGTGCCATGAAAGAAATTATCTACTCCTATTTCATTTGACTATAGACTTAGAGCAATGAAATCTTGACTATCCAATAAGTAAGTATAGCTTGTAGTGAGTTTTCTAGCTCCTCCGTCATAGACCCTTCGGACACTTGAAACTAATGATTCGAAACCAGCTTCGAAAACGGAATTATTTTTCTTTTAAATCAAAACCTGGTTTCCAATAAAGAAATGGGGTAAAACTTATGATTAGGCAAAGAAAAACAAACAATTTTTTTTATAAATACAATTATCAACTTTATTTTATTGATTTACATAAAATATTTATAATTTCTAAATATAACCTGGTATAAATGAAAATGAATATAAATATATAAAAGAAAAGGGCGTCGATCGGCAATTGCCTTTCAATCGGGAGGTCCGGGCTTCGAGTCCGTCACGTATCAATGTGTTTTTCGTTTTTCGAATTTAATATGTACATTTGTCTGTTGCTTCTGCGGTGAGCAAAAACTTTGTAAGGCAACCTGCATACTGCATACATCTGCGAAGAAATTCAGAGGTGTATGTTTTGTCTGTTGCGTTTAAGTATGAATTGGTGAAAAAACGTTTATTAGAAAATATTTGCAAAGATTATTCACAACTACACAATACACAAATGAATGAGACCACTAATAAATAAGTTCAGATAGTAAAGATTTAAAGCAAGCCATAAACTTTTTTAAAGATTTACTTTTCGCGCTTTCTTCATTGCGAAGTCGTTGATATGATAACTTTTTCATACGACAGGCACCCGTGCTATGTAGCGTTCAACCGACAAAATCGCTATAGGCCGGTCAACCCTTCTTGGCCAATCGTCGAGCGCAAGTAAGATTTTATTAATTTGAGCTTACTGAATGATCTTTCGCAGGAAGCTACAGTCACTGGCATTGTTAATAAAATCTTTATAGCGACTACTACATTGAGAAACATCTCTTTTAAATATACTTCGACTATAGCTTTAAGAAAACCCAGACTTGAACTACGGTCACATTTATCAAATAATGTAGTCGTTTCAACTTGACCTAAAGTGTCTAATTCAGCCCAAAATTCAAATTCAAAATGCAAGTTTTATATCGATAATTTTCAGTATGTCGATATTAAGAGGTCGATAGTTTTGTCACCACTATCATTACTTAGCATGACATTTCACTACGAAACGGCTGTTGTAGGGGTTGATTCCTATCTGTATCAGTAATATAATTTGTGCGCTTGACTTCGATAAGCACTAACACCAATACGCTCGTGCGCTCCTAAAAAAATGAGCGCGATGTTTTGTCTAATTATACATGCCAGTTTCATCAAAAACGTCTGTTCAATTACGCATGTGTTGGAATCGAGCACTAAGGGCGCAGCGGGGCCGGGTACTTATCAGGAGCAATCAACTTATCACGAAAAAATTATATTCCTGGCCTAATCTGGCTATTCTTGCGCCCTCCAGAGTCTACGCCCTGTGCCTGGACACCGGTGACACCGCCCTACTCGTATATACGGCACTGACAACATATAACGAAGTTTATCCGGGCAGCTACCAAATAAACTTTTATGGGTAGAATACGCCCTTGTTTTACATAAACAACGACAGTCAGGTTCATTTGGTCGATCTCGGTAACGCGTAGGTTACGCATATGCAAAACGATAAAAAATACTCATGAAAATTTAACGATAAACAGAAATTTTACTTTTTAAACCGCAATTCTACGAAACTCTAGTTTTGATGTAGTAATTTAAATGTCTTTTGTTTTCTGCCTTTATTCAGTTTGATCTATTAATTTAAATGTGTTATGTTATAAATGACCTTAAAAGTTACAAGAATAACGAACTAAGTGTCATATTCACAGTTTTTTAAATAAACCACCGAATATACGTAGAACGGGTTTAAAATTTTCTTTGTAGATTTCGACTGAGAAACGCGAACTTTATTTCATTTAGTTAGTGTTAGTGTACACTGATCGAAACTACTTGCAACTGTCAAAGTGACGTAGACATTAACATTGTGAAATTAATTGACAAATATTAATGTAATTAAGATTTTATTTGTGAAAAATGAATATTAATAATAATGAAACGAAAGTGTTTCAGCAGATTTAGTATTTTACGAATTTTTCAGAAACAACGTTGCTACAAGCTTTGCTTTATAATTTGCACAGTATAAGAATATTGGAACACACATGTTTAGAAAATATACGAATGCATTCGTTAGTTACTTCCTTATATTTGGAAATATACATCGATCTGCTGAAATTTTATATTAAAAAAATATCGGTGCATATTTTTTATTCCGTAAGTATATTTATTTTTCATTCATATTATAATAATATCTATGTTCAGTCAAAGAATTTGAATGTTTAGCAGGTTGATGATTATTTGTGTATTGTCGTATAACATTAGGATATTTTGACAGTTTATTGTTTTCGTAGTTGGCGTTTTGCATTGTGCTCAGCGATCTTCGAGAGTGGATCATATATAACGGAATTTACGCCAAACTTCTTTGGTTTCGTAGTGTTTTATCACAAAATTTCAATACATAAATTAAAAAAAGATATAAATATATATTTAACCGGAGATGCGCCAGTACGTCGAGTGTAGCAATCAGCAGCCCTAAAAAATTCCCTATTTACGGGCAAAATCAGTATTCATAGTGACAATTCAAATTCAAATTGTTTATTTTATCAACATACTGTACAAATATAGCTTAGTGTCTAGGAGCTTCCTTTTAAGCTAGAAAAAGCCTGTATTAAGAAGCACCGCTCCTCCATATCATTAAACATTATTAATAAAAATAGCTACCTTATTAACATGTATTAACAGGTAAGAAAATGG
Organism: Schoenobius gigantellus; assembly: GCA_963935595.1. Lineage (NCBI taxonomy): Eukaryota > Metazoa > Arthropoda > Insecta > Lepidoptera > Crambidae > Schoenobius > Schoenobius gigantellus. The sequence continues at coordinate 25,821,980 of OZ012547.1, read as the reverse complement.
ATATTATTAGATTGAATTAGTCTAACATATTTTATTCAGTGTGTGTGTGTGTGTGTGTATGTGTGTGCCTCAGTTGTAGTATAATTAAGAGTCTTGAGCCAGTTAGTTATTAGTTTCTTTGCTTCAGCGTACTTTTTTGGGTAAATAGATAAAATTTTATTACTTTTATTGTATAGTTGAGTGGAACGTTTATCGTACTGAATACTCGCAAATGATGTATTAGTGTGAGGAACAATTGTTACAATATCAATGATTTGTTATTTCAGCTTACCTTACACACAAAAGCTGGTTTGATGATAAACGAGCAAGATTGATATGCTATGTACGTACATAAACTACTATTTTACCGAATCACTGATCACGCTGCATCAGTAAGAAATTAACGACATAGCATTAGAAGTTTCTGAAGAATTATAGGTACTGAATTTCTACGCTTTCCCTACAAAACGGTGTTTAACTAAATCAAGTTAGGTATATTTTAAAGGTATATTTCAAAAATAATGTATATTCGAACCCAATAGCACAAAAATTTGCCCAGGAAAGCAAAAAATATCTCTTAGCTAGGTTAATACGTTCAATACAAGGTATAGGTAGAATAGTAGAATTTTTCTAAGTGCATAGTGCTGTTTAAGGACTGTGCTCATTATAAATAGTTGTCTAATAGTTAAGATTTTACAATTCTTATATAAGAGGTGCGTGGGGCAAAGAAAGTAATGGAATGTAGATACTTTTAGTACTGCTCGTTGGGCTCTCTCCACCGTTAGTAACAATGTTTTAGCAGTGTCTCCCATTAGTGTTATTACACGGTGTTTCATAATAACCAATAAATAATCAATGCGTTATCTAAAACTAATTATTAAAATGTGTTTACACGTAATGTCATTCGACCCAAAATGTTCATGTATATCATAGTATCATTATCATGTCTATGATTTACATGAAAATTTGCTTTATTCGCAGAATACCAGATTCTCAAAACACCAGATTCTCAAAATACCAAATTCTCAAAATACCAGATTCGCAAAATAGGAGATTTTGGACAGTCGAAATTAAAATATTATTAACATTTATTTATATGATGGTAGGTATTTACATGAAGTGATTTATAATATTCTCTTTTGTCTGATTTCCTTTATGATTTATTGACAATGTCACTTTCCTATAAAAGCGAAGTAGAACTTGATTTTTTCAATATAATAACATATTATCCCGGAAGCGTACTTGCAATAAATGAAGAGGCGCTAAAAGACGAGATATCCTCGAAATTTTTAGAGTACTTCAGTAGCCAATGGAAACAGAAAATCACAAATGAAATGCTATGAATTAACGCTATTATTTATGTGTTTTTTTTTTGGTTTTAGGACTTTAATATTTCGATTTTGATTTAAGTATTAACGAAGGATGTAAATATTACTCTTCAAAATTATGGTTAAATGAGAATCTGCTATTTTGAGAATCTGGTGTTTTGAGAATCTGGTATTGTGCGAATAAAGCGAAAATTTTGGGTTGAATGACATTACGGGTAAACACAATTTAATAATTAGTTTTAGATAACGCATTGATCATTTATTGGTTATTATGATATAGACACTATTACTAGACACCGTGTATAGTAATAGTAGGCTATTATAGATTGACTCAGGGAAAGGGAAACTTCTTTGATTAGTTTCAAATCTGCGCTATCTCGAAGGTTTAAAAAAAATAGTTTTCGAATTCTACCACATAGAACATCTTCATAGTACTTAAATTTGAGATGCCCATCAATTATAACATCCAAGTATTTTAACCTCTCATGGCATGTATTATTTTGATCCTTACAATAGCGAGCATGAATAAAATTAATTGACGAGGACTTGTATTTTCGCATAGAAAAATTAATATACCTTGCCTTATTAGCGTGTAATGTATGTAAATGATGCTGAAGCCAATTATTAACAATAATAAAACCCTGCACAGCAGGGTTTTAATATTGTTATATACATATTCACTTCTGAGTTTGCAGAAAAAAATTGAGCAGTATCACCAGCATAATACATAATTTTTTTGCAATTACTATTAAGATTACAGAGATCATTAATATAAATTAAAAATAACGTTGGGCCTAAATTACTTCCTTGGGCAACACTAAGGGAAGTATTTTTCAACTCAGAGCTAACTACGTTGTCATTTTGCAATCGTACAAATTGACAACCCAAGTGAGTGCAATCGTTCCATTGATTTACTACCAAACGTTTGGTAGTAAATTAATGAATTGTTCACATAACTTTCAAATAATTTCAGCTGAGTGCCTTCTTATACCCAATGATTCAATCTTCTGCAATATGATGGAAACAGAAACGTTGTACTAAATACAAAATGGCCGCTGCAACAAAATGGCGGATTATATATTTTGTACAGCCTACGCAATATCGATATCAAATGAAGGCGCTTTATTTTAATTGCGGATTATTTTCATTGTATAAACTATACAATATACTTAGATAGGTATCAAATGTAAGGGTTGGCTTGTGAAATACAGTAAACCATGAAAAAATAGTAAACATATATTTTTAAAATAAAGGTTTTATTTTAATACCAATAAAAGAGGAAATATACTTTAATTTATTACATGATACAATTTTTAATGAAAATATAAAAGCTTTGATGCGAGATTTAGTACCTATTTTATAAAATCAATAATTTTTCTAAGAATTACCTATATTAAGATTATGTTAAAGAGGTATTGTATTATTGTTTATATACATTATTGTGACAAGCTTTTACATTATCATAAAAAAATTAGGACAGTAAAATACAAGCTTGTTTTTTAAAATGTTTTTTACTAATAATTTTCTAATATATTATACGTTAGGTAAAACGCGACATCCCCATTAAAAACCTAAGACGTTTTTGTAAAGGTCTAAATACACTTTCTATCATCAGAAAACCGGCCAATAGTATGAGCAAATTTTGTAGCTTTACTTAAGCACTTATGTTTGTAACTTAAGCTTGAGGCAGGCGGGTAGCACGTAGCATTTACTCAATATGTTATATGACGACAACATTTTTTTCTCTATAAGTTTGAATTAAATCTTAAAAATGTTAACTGGACTACTGACTGATCTAAATCCATGTAGAGGGTCAATGATTCATCTGCAGAGAACCTGTTTAGATTTATGGTTTCATGGAATATTTTCTTAATCACCTTTTCTCGTTTCTATTAGAGCTTCGTATCATGGCAACAATCGAAGCTTCTTGCCTTTGCATAATTACAAATCCGACTAACAAACTTAAACTAAACACAGTGCTAAACTCTATCAAGACGAAGCGTAGTTTGCGGGGACAACTAGCAAGTGGTAAAAATGATTATTTTAGTCACGAAAAGCCGTTGTCCGAAAAGCAAAATTGGCACAGCATTGACCAAAATCACCATACACAGGTCATCAGGTCAATTTATTTTGGTTTAAGACCTTTTTTGTGTACATATGGTGCTTTAATTACTATTAGAAAACTATGGGCAAGTTTACTCAATCAAGTGACTACGACCATTAAACTTTCGCCAAGATAAATACGTTCGGGACAGTTTTGGAGAGGTTCGCCATTTCCGTCTTTCCTCCCAGCTTTGTTGACTTCTGCTTTAATTTAAATTAAATTAGGATTTGAGTAGTACATTGAATTACGAAATGTTATTTTATTAATGTAATTCTTAGAGTCAGTCTTATTTCCGAGCTGTAATCTTATACACAAAGTCAGTACGACTCTTACAAATGTTAGTAAAAATGATTAATTTTCGGCGTACCTACCGTAAATATGGGAAAACGTTGGTGTTTTCGGGCAATCCCCCCTTGGCGAAAACCCGACCAGTTGGTCGGGCTTGCCCTGGCGCGTGGGTAGTGGAGTCGCAGTGTGGACCTTACTTAGCGCGCCCATAAGGGCAGGGAGAACACCGGGGGGTTTTCGTGGGTAGGCCTGGCACTCTGCCGGGAGAGTCCCACACACGCTCGCCGTCTAGCCAACGGCGGGTACGGTGCGGTTACGCATTTCCCCCTGAGAAAAAAAGGGATAGTTTTTATTGCGACGTAAATGATAGTCACAAAAATTAATAAAAATAAAAAGGATTAAGAAGGTAAAATGTTTTTCCTTTGCCACCATGAAAATGTATCTGTTAAATTCTTGTTTCGCGTAAAAACTGTCATATCGTGAAATTGCTTCGAATTCCAAGAAAATACAAATTTCTTTCCGTTAAAGTGGCACGCGTTTTTTTCCTTACCCTTCTCGTCATAAATGTCAGTGATTGAGACTAAGTTATATTACTTCCTTATCAAAACTGGGAAACATTCTGAGAAATTCATCACACTGTCAAAATTACTCAACCTTACATTGAACTGAAACAAAAGCCTGCTTTTGAGATTCAAAATACCCGTTAAGGGCCCTCGCAGAGGGTCTCGCGCCCACTCATAACCAGAAACTCATAACTGGAATAAAATATGGCGACTCATAACTGACTTGAGGACCCACTCATAATCATGGTTATGAAATATATTTTAAACCTATAAAATATTTAATTTAGAGGAGTAAGTCATAACCGAACATAAAAAAAAGCAAATACCTAAACTGTGAACTACTTTGAAGTACATTTGAGACCAATAGTGCTTGCTTACTATTATATACTTGCATACTAATTTTAAAGTAAGTACTTTTTGTTTTATTATTTCATACTAAAAAGAAATATTTATAGTTACAGTACAAACGGCAGCACAGTCTTAACTGTCATTTCAAGACGCAATACATAAAAAATTCAGTGCTTACCCGTGGTTCTACTCACGTGTCCGGTAGTACTACGGGTGATTAATTTTGCCTATAGTACTAACTACTTATTATCTTTGACAATCAAAGAACACCATGTGGGTAACTATCGGTTTTAATATTTATATTATTTTGAAGAAATTAAGGAACGCTTTAATAAAACTATTTTAAAAGCAACTTTAACGCAACTTTCAATTGCGGGTCATTTCATTTTTTAACCGCCTTAACAAAAAGAGGGACTTTATCATTTCCATTGTGTTCTTTTTTTACGTTTACTACCTCATAACTCTGTGATTTATTAACCAATTTGGAAAATTCTTTTTTTGTTTGAGGGGGTATAGTTCTCGATTAGTCTCATTGTCATCAAATCCGGGATCGGGCAACAAAAAATACCCACAGTACTATACTAACAGTAGTACCAACGGTAGTACCACGGGTAAGCACTAAACAAATCTTAGTGCGAGGAAGGTATAAATTGTTTCTCTCCGTGACATCTTCAACAAAAATAACAATATTGAGAAGTGATTGAGAATTAGTTTGTCCTGATAGCTACATCTCATCTACTCTTTCAATCGCCGCATAAGAGAATACTATCTATCCAAGTCCTAATTATGATATATAAAAATTTAATAATATTCATATTATTTGTGTAATAGGTATTTCTAGATATTTTTTATTTAGTATATTATATAGTATGTTTTTTTTTACTATTTGATCGCCTTCTAAGCTGCTATACACGCAAATTCTAATATATTACAATTTCTCCTTTCGCAGGTCTGCTGGAACAATTTTTTATGAAATAAGCAGTTCCTTTTTAACGGACTTGAAAAAATAGATACAGTCGAACATAGAACCTCTTCCCTTTTTCAAGTTTCAGTTTGACCTGAATGTTTGTATGTATGTTTGTCCGCGATTATCTCGCGTTTAGCTGAATCGATTTTGATGCGGTTTTCAGAAAAGTATTTGTTATATTTAGGATATGGTTTTAGTATTTTAAATTAACTAAAAAGATTGAAAAGATTTTTTTTTACAAAAAATAAAACCGACTTCAAACACACCAAAAAGTCATAATAAAGTCGGTGCCAAGCAATAATCACCTGAAAAATCTTGAAAAATATAAGTACTAGTTAAAATTTGGCACGAACTTCAATATAACACTGTGATGTTGTTTGTATTCTTAAAGTTTTTGAAGTCGGTTTCATTTTTTGGAAACAAAAACATTTTGTCTTCTGTATTGCTTGTGCTGTCTAATTTTAATGCGGGAGAGAGATAACACACCGCATTAGCCACCCTCACCTTGCCGACCAGCAAGATGCCAGCTTTACACCTCTTTTATACCAAGCTTTACTTTGATTTAAAATATTATTCACCCTTTTTGTTAATGTTGTTAATAATTATAAAAGCGACTGTACATAACTGTGTAGTTGTGTTGGTTATGAGTTTCGTCTTCTCACATCAGCAGTTATGAGTGGGACCTTTACGTATTGGTTATGAGATTTTTGGTTATGAGTGGGCGCGAGACCCGCAGAGTTGGGTAATTGACACTGACAATAATAAATGTTGAGTTATATTATAAATTCATTTACTAAATATGACACCGACTGACAGAATTTTGGAATTAGAGGTTTCTGGCGCGGAGGTAATGAATTGTATTAAAATGTTGTTCACGATTTGAAATTAAAAGGTAGGATTTTTATGTCGGAATGATGTGAAAAACGCATGTTTACAGATTATAAAATAACCTTTGTCAACGAGTTTTACCGATTGTGGCCAGAATGTTCCTAGGTATCGACTAAACTAAAACTATCCTGATTGCCACGGTGAATGATAACTGTGATAATGTTTGTAAAAGCTGTTATAATCAAGTCTAAGAAAAGACAAACTAAAAATTTGGGCAAACAATTATGAGTTCCTATTCAATTTGAATTCAACTTTAATTTCAGTCCCAATTTATGCTCATATTATGATTTGGATTTATCAGTTCATCATATTTGTCATAATTATGTATCTATTCTTATTATGAAAATAATAATCGTTATAGTTGCCGGCACCTAACTTGGCAAGATTTTGACGTCGATTTTTTGATTTTGCGCGTATACCTTCGTGAGCAAAATAAATTGTTACTGCTTTTCATTTAATTCTAATTCTGGCCAATAATATTTCAGTATTTTTATTATTCACAGTGTCCCCCATTCGAGCCAATATTAGTCATACTATCCCCCGTTCTTGCCAACTTACGTGCCGCCAACTATAAAGAGCCCTGTAAACGATCAAACATGTTTGTCAAACTTGCTCGACAAACTTCACGTTTTCATCAAACACGACGTCAATCCAGATTCTTTTCAAACGCATCAAACACGTAGCTTGTTTGTCAAACGCATCAAACACAGCCCTACACGAACAAACATGTTTGTCAAACATGTAAAGGAGACTGGCGGGTTTCGGCCTGAAGTCCTACAAGATTGAGACTTTTATGAATAATATGTATATTTTTTTGTAGATTTTATTTAAGTAATAAACACCTTTGTAGAACTTCGCAAACTCAAGAAAAAAATCCTTATCAATGAATTAAATCGATACATTTTAAGACTCGATTTTAGCGAATTAACCAGTTTTACATAGAAAATAATACATTTACATATTATTGAATTATAATGCTTCATTTATTTAGTACAGATTTATTTATATTTTATCTGAAATTAATGTTTTTAAAAGATTTGAGTATAAATGTAGTAGATCGATGAATCGATTAATCTATTAAATGCTACAACACTGATACGATGTTTGATCAGAATGTCAACAAATGTACATTATTACTCGTCTGTAGTAATTTGTGTTTGTGCGATTAATTTTATTTTCACTAACGTGTGGTGTATGTGGTGTATTTCCCATTGTGGTATTAAAATAGGTATTTATATCTTTTATACAAACTAATTTTTATAAGTTACTGTTAATTATACGACAAATTCGTGAATCAAACCAAAACATAACCAAAGTAATTTGTCAACATTAAACACACTATATCTAATTTTCTCCAAGTTCTTGGCAAAATATTAAATTATTTTCATTTATCTTATAGATTAAGCTTTGACGAGACGTTAAAAGTTTTTGTGTAGGTAATCAGGCCGAATACTCCTAAGACACCCGCCAGTCTCCTTTGACAAACATGTTTGATCGTCTACAGGGGCCTTTAGAGATGTGCAAATTGTACGTTTGCAGTTACAGGAACTGGGTATTCAGTTGAAATAAATGTTTGCGTGACTTGGTCGCGTTCGGGTTTGGTTAATAATTCGAATAGTCACGTAAATGAAGATTTATATAAGGTGATTACACGTTTAGGTGCACTAACCTTTATTAAACCGTAGCCACCCCTGTTTCTGAGTTAAATGAAAATATGATGTCAATAAAATTTCAAATATCTTATTTATTACTTATTTCCAACATCGTAACACAATTTAAGTCTTAAGCATTTTTTTAGATTCAGAATAGCTTAATGCTATTACAAAGTAAAAAAAACTGTAAAAGCACTCAGGTTTTTGACTTAGGTTATTAATAGCCTTATGTTAGAATATTAGTCTATGAAATTAAACCTTTCGAGTTTCAAGTCTTATCCCTTTCGCAAAGGCTCTCTCAATTTACGAACAGATATTTATTTTTGGAATGGATACGAATGAAATTTTAATACTTAATTATATTTTAGACGTATATTTTCATTCAACTAGTTTTTTGACGTTAATAAGTGTCTATTTAATGTCTATTTCAATAAAATCTATCTAAAATTAAAAAAAATCACAAATTTTGTAATTTATGGTATGCTTGGTATGCTTTAAAATCGCGCTTTCATTTCGTGTTCCATCTGGAGTGATTATTAGCTATTTTAAGTGTTTTCCTTGGAGTAGCTTAAATTAAATGAATGCTATCTTTTGAAATGTAAATGTAATTTAAATTCAATTATACGAGTAGCTTGCATCTTCATTATCTACTATCGTTATCATCGCGTCGGTGGCGCTGTGGCCTCGGCACTGGACTGTGCCCCGAGTAGAATCGGGAGACCCGCGATCGATCCTGCCATGTACCAATGTGTTTTTCGTTTCACGAATTTCATATATGTATATTTATCTGACGCTCCTACGGTGAAGGAAAACATCGTGAGGAAACCTGCTTACACCTGCGAAGTAATTCAAAGGTGTATGTGAAGTCAACCAATCTGCACTGGGCCAGCGTGGTTTGACTAAGGCCTAATCGCCCTTACTAGTTAGGGTTGGCTCGTGCCCCTCGGTGGGGACGTATATGAGCTGTGATGATGATGATGACTAGCGTTATTTACTTTTTTATAACCAGTCAATAAAAATATTATTTATCCATTTTTGTTAGTGGCTTTTAAAAATCAGCTATAAAAAGCGATAATTTTTATTCCGTGAATATTTGAAGAACTATACTTATGAAGAATAGTAAATCCATGCTCGTGTCAGTGGGATAACGGAACTCTTATAACCTTATAGATGTCTGTCTGTCTTTCAAGAGCTAATAAACTACACTAAAATTTATGGCATAGACATAACTGGTTATTGTTCAATGTGAGTTTTGGTCTTTGAATCTCCACCATTACAACAACTCACCACTGGGTTACGGGTCTCTCTCCGAGAGGAGGAGTTTTGCCTTAATCACCGCGCTTGGCAAGCGGCTGGCCAGTGATAGTTTCGAACATGGATTTGATAGTTCTTGATTAATAGTTACGAAACGTATAAATATGTTATGGCTCTTTTCAAGACTTGTTCTAAAAGCCTTTTACAAAAATGGGAACATATTTTTTAAATAGTGACATGAAAAAGTGTGTAATATAATATGTTCTTTTGTAGGTATTAGCTACACAGTTACAACAGTTGACCTCGATAGAGTACCTAGACTACCTTTAGATAGAGGAGACTGCGTACTATGCTGCAGATGTTTTTCTTTTAATTTCTATACTTACATAAAATAAATGTGTAGATACCATATAAGCTGCAAGTGGTAAATGTTCTCAAAATTTAGCCAAATAATAAAGTTGAATCTATATACGCATATTTTTTATTGGAATGTAATTCATGAAATAATTTACTGAAATCATTTATTTATTTCATTTATTGAAATTCTACACTAATTCTTGCACGAAAAGGACTTTGGCATAAAATATTAAGAGAAATCCGTGGGTTGGTATTACATAATTATGTGCCTATCTTTTATCGGTTCACTGCGTTTTGTAACCACAAGAGAGGCCCGGGAACCTCGGTTCTTTTGACACAAACCAAAAGATCTTTGTTAATTCACTGAGCATGATTGTGACAAAGTTTCTACTTTCGTATATAAGATGTTTTAAGACTCGGTAGGTATCTTTTATTCCTTAGCTATATTGATTTGAATAAAATAATGTTTATTTTTTTCAATTTTATAGACATATTTTTATTGTTGTTAGATATTTTTAAAACATTTATAATTATTACAACATAAAGAAACTGAGCTGAAAAATCTGGAGATGTATATACCGGGTGATCAATCCAAATAGATCAATAGAGAGAAATCAGAAACTATCAAAGATAGCGAAACCTGTTCTTATAGGAACCATGGCGTCGATTTTAGATTTAATAATAATAGCATTCAAATTTGTTTAAACATTTCCTACGACTGTGATTTACGCAATTTTGTGTTGCGACTTGCGACGGATGGGGACTTGGGGTAACTCGAGCTCTCCGAATACCTTTAATGCTAAATGTGTTAATAAAATCATTTTGACACTGTCTTTTGTTTGAAATCGATAGAGATAGAACCATGTCTTAAACGCGTATAGTGTTCAGTGTATTTATAAATATTGTGTGCGCATGATACTCTACAAATTAATATGGTATTCTAAGCGCACATCGTAAACTATGAAATTAATTTAAAATAATAAATTAGTCTATGTTAGTAAGGTATAGTAGTAATGACACTTGCAGAACTTATCTAACACTTGAAGGTATGTAGGTACGTCAATATTCACCCACCGAATTTGTTGGTGTTGATTTTAACCTTCATTTGTTTCATAGAAGAAGAATGATTTCAATACAACATACACCGTCTTTGGTCAATACCCTATCAAGCCGAAACCTACACACATACATTTTTTTCGCAGACCCAACTATATTTTGTATGGGATTTAGAAAAAAATTTTTTCATACCACCTGCTCGACAATATTCAATTAGATCCCCCTTAACTTCAACGTAAAGCAAGACATTATATCCCAAGGGATATAATTTTGTTTGAATCTCCCAAGGGATTAAAGTGTTTTAAATATGGAACATAAAATTCGTATGATAATTTTGCATAGATGCTAGTTTAGGAAGGCAAAGGTTCTCTGCCCATACAGCAGTAGCGTGCATCCACTAGAGACAAAGACATTCTACCTGTGTAAATAATGTTTTTATAAAATCTAAATACATAATTTCTTTACCAGAATTATAAAATATTTATCTATATAATACTGCAAGCTAAAATAAACAATTACATTTCACTTTAATTTTTATTGATAAAATACTTTTTATGCAAAAAGCGCCGTCTTTTGACGGCCACCATTAACTATCGATACAAACGAATAAAAAGCAGAGTAAAGCAAGAACACTAACGCTGCCGGCGGATAAACAGCATTTGGAAAAATTACGTGGCATATTTAAAAATTAAGAATGTTTCTACAATTTGTTCCATAATTTGCACCAACAGTATTCCGTTGTATTGTTTTCATAGCTAAAACTTTGCCGCCAACGCCATTACGTATTTCAAAATTGTAATATCTTGTTGCTTGCGTTAATAAAGTGCTTAGTGGAATGTGTTTTGTGGCATCAATAATACAGTCTTTTTAGAAGTTTATCCAGTGTTTTATTGATAAAGTTAAAAAACGTAAGTAAATGTCCAGCTTTTTTTTTATTAGGGGTCAATAGGCTGTCGACTATTTGAGATTTATTTCGACAGTTGTGTGTAGTAATTAATTGCTGTTTCAAAAGTAAATATACAACGAAGTTGAAAAATAAAAGAAATTTATTTGATACCATTTTATTGTTAACAAATTAACATTCTTCCTGCGTGGTACTAAAGGTCATTGACAGGGTCCAGCAGCTGATCGTATCGTATTGTAAATCGATGGATAGACTAAGTTCATACTTGTTATATTATTATTAAATATTTTTTAAGTTTTTGTAATGTTTTAAGCTTTACTTAAAGACAAAATTATTGCGTGGCGTGTTGGTGCTTGAGAAAAATAAATATTTTTTTTTGTATTTTATGGTTTTCATGATAATATCATAATTTTAACCATAGTTATAGTGATAGTGATAATGATAATGTGACAGTGTTTATGATGAAAATTACCACCTAAGTAATTGGTTATAGAGCCCTGAGTTTTTATCGTCTCGCAGATGGTATGAAAAGTAGAGTATTCACCTCTGGAATAAAGCAGTGTCTTCGTCTTAGGCGACTTGAACCCCTCGCTTCACTAAGGACTCTAGATAACTCCCTCGCTTCGCTCAGGAGTTAAATTTTAACTCCCTCGCTACGCTCGTGAGTTAACTCTAGAGTCCCTCGTTGCGCTTGGGGTTCAATATGGCGCCCGTGACGTTAGACTGCTTTAATCCCTTGGTGCATAATATACTATTACAGTTTCAAATGTTCAATTATGCCATAACTTTATATGGCTATGTTAACATTGGTAGGTTTCGACTTGATAAGGTATTGACCAAACACGGTGTATGTATTAAAATCATTGCACATAAAGATATTGAAACAAAAAAACAAAAAAATCATTCATCTTCTATGAAAGAAATAAAGGTCAAAATGAACATCAACAAACTTAGTGGGTGAATATTGACATACCTACTAGTGTTAGATAAGTTCTGGATGTGTCATTGTTCAGTGTTACTGCCATCAACCCATATTATACTCAGGCTTCGTCCTCGAGATTAGCATTCAACACTTGTAGTATCGCATAACGTGTTGCCATTCCACACTATTTTGAGATGTATTAAAAAAAAAACTTATCTTTACTGGCAACCCTATTACTAATGTCATTCGCGTTCTTAGTGCGCTGCCATTTCACACGGCAATCCTTTCTCTTGGAAATTGTAATCGTTTTTATCAGCAACTATGCCAAAACGTAAATTTAGTGAACAAGATGAAGAATATATTAAATACAAAATCAAAAAGTTGGAAAGAAAATTACTCAAAAGGCGTATAAAACACGACGACCAAAACTTGTCACGCCGCCATCTTCACTCATCAGATCGTTCAAATATCGAAGGTACGTCAAATTTACATTTAATTAATTATAGATGTGTTATAAGTTTAAAATATGAGTTTTTCTTTAAGAAACATATTTCTGAGATTTTCCTTTTTTTATGACTCTCACATCGAGTCGCCATTTTGTTACATTTATTACTTATTTTTTCAACGCGAAAACGGATATTATTATGAATAATTGATTTTGCATTAAGCTTACTAATTTCTTTTTTCTTGGAAATGAACTATTTGTGTGACACAAACTCATCTGAACAACAATACTGTGGGTAGTACTTGTATATTATCTTGAGACTATCTCTTTATTTAATTTATTTATTTTTCAACTAAAAAATCATGGCGAACAGTACACTGATAGGGACTGTTTCCTGTCATTCATTTAAATAGTTGGCGGACAGTACATAAATGCATTGTCATTAGGGACTGTCTCCTACTTACCTACATTGTATACGGTTTTGTGAATAGCATTTAACTGATGCTATTTCTTAACTGTTTTTTTTTCCAGAGATTGAAAACATTGAACTAGTGTCAATGTTATCTCCGGTGGTTCAGGAGGTTGTACTTGAGGAAAATGTTGCTCAAGAAATATCCATACATTTGGATGAGGATATTGTCACTGCTTCTACCAGGAAGGATACTGCCAATCTTGAAGTAAATTGAGACTACTGTACTAGAAGCCATTGACACTGATATTTTAGAAATTTTGGGTGAAGACCCTACATCAACAAAAATATATGGCAAAGACATCCAGGCTGATTTGGCACTTAGACTAAAGCATTACACAACCGAAGGGTTGTCAAAAGAAATGAGAAAGGACCTTACTACAAAACATTTAACACCCAGCAATTGTACTCTCATCGACCCACCAGCTTTGAATGCTGAGATTAAGGCAGCCGTTTCCGAAACCATTATTAAAAGAGATATATCGAGTCAAAACAAAAAAAGTTGTCATCTGCTATCTCCGCCCTAAGTGAGGCAATAACAGCATACATTTCAGATAAAAATAAAGACCCTAATATTTTAAGACTGCTGATGGACACAATAAGAATTTTGTGTGACTGCCAACATGATGAGTCAATAACAAGAAAAAAAAAATTTTATTTGCATTAAAAAAGGAGATAAAAAATCAGCTGCAAACAACAAAAATAGATAAATATCTATTTGGAGAGAACCTACCAGACATTCTCAAGTCCGCCAAGGCTATTAACAGATCGGTTTCAGACCTGAAGCCTGCTCCTATCCCTACTACGATGCCTAAACCACAGGTTCAATATAAAAAACCAGCAGTATCACTGCCAAAAAACTGGAAGCCTCCGCTTCAGGATCGCAGGCAACCGGAGGCGCAGAGAACAATGAGGGAGCCTGCGTTCACAACATCGATGAAGAATCGGCCAACAACATCTTCGAGGCCATTGTCACAACGTCCGAATCAGAATCGCCGATAGAAACGGTAAAATATGCCGGTAGATTATCACATTTTTATAATAAGTGGTCTTTATTAACTAATGACTCTATTGTTTTGTCATACATTAAGGGCTACAAAATCCCCTTTGCACGTCCAGTAACTCAAACAACTTTACCTCCTAGAGTAATGTATTCTCAAACTGAAGTAAAGTATTTTAACGATGCTATTAGTAATATGTTAACTTCAGGAGCTATTTCTGAGTGTCAAGAATGTCCCAACCAATTTATATCTAGTGCCTTTTTAGTACCTACGCCAAATGGTAAAAGAAGGTTTATACTTAATTTAAAATCTTTAAATAATTTTATAGACACAGAACATTTTAAGTTAGAAGATTTGCGAACTGCCTTAAAACTTTTAACTCGCAATAGTTTTATGTGCACATTAGATATTAAAGATGCATACTTGTTTGTCAACATACATCTTGATTTTCGAAAATATTTGCGTTTCAAATGGGGTAATAAGTTATATGAGTTTAATGTTTTACCATTTGGTCTTAGTACTGCACCTTTTGTGTTTACTAAAATAATGAAACCAGTAATTAAGTTACTAAGACTCAAAGGCTATCTCTCTACTCAGTATCTTGATGATTATTTCCTTCTAGGTAATAATCACAAAAAATGTTTACAAAATGTGTTGCACACAAAAATGATTTTACGTGCACTTGGTTTTATAATTAATGAAGAGAAAAGTTCCCTTATTCCAAGTACCACTTGTAGGTTTCTCGGTTTTATTATTGACTCAGAATCTTTTCAAGTCAGTTTACCAGTTGAAAAGGCTAATCATATAAAATCAGAAATAGACAGATTTTTAAAAATCAGACGTTGTAGTATTAGAGACTTTGCAAGGTTTGTAGGCCTGTTGATTTCTGCCTGTCCAGCCGTAGAATACGGATGGATGTATACAAAATGTTTTGAACACTTTAAATATTTAAAGTTAAATGAAAATCATCAAAATTTTGATGTTGTTATTAATATTCCTGATACAATTGAAGCCGACTTACTCTGGTGGAAATCGAAAATTGGTTCGTCTGTTAATAAAATTAAAGATGACACTTACTGTTTAGAAATTTTCTCTGATGCCTCAACAACGGGATGGGGCATTGCTTGTAAGAACGAGACAGCAAGCGGTATTTGGAGCGAAAAGGAACGATTATTGCACATTAACTATCTTGAAATATTAGCTGCTTTTATCGGGTTGAAGGTATTCGCCAAGAATCTTTATAGGTAATTGTCAGTTACTTCTCCGTATAGACAATATAACAGCAATATCCCACATCAATCGCATGGGAGGAATACAATATCCGCATTTAAATGCAATAACAAAAGATCTGTGGCAATGGTGTGAACAACATTCTTTACATGTGTTTGCTTCTTACATCCCATCAAAAGAGAATTCCATAGCTGATGCTGAATCTCGACGTAATCATCCTGATATAGAATGGGAGTTGTCTGACTCGGCTTTCCAGCTTATAAAAATAAAATTTGGTGACCCGCAAATTGATTTATTTGCGAGTCGAGTAAATAGGAAATGCGAACATTTTATTTCATGGCAAAAAGACCCTAAAGCATTTGCTATAAATGCATTCACAATTTCTTGGAGTGATTATTTTTTTTACGCCTTTCCACCATTTACAGTGATTTTAAAGGCCTTGCGAATCATTATTTTATTAGTTAGAAGTTTGATTCTTAAAGTTGATTGTTAAATTTGATTTTTAATAAATAACATATTTTTTATTTTTTAACATTTGTGACTCTCAATATCTACAAGTGTTGAATGCTAATCTCGAGGACGAAGCCTGAGTATAATTAATGATTAAACGAACTTACCTGTACGTGAAGTTCTATCATAATTATACGATTGGCTTCGTCCGAAGAGATTAGCATGCCCCCCCACCCTACCCTGATCATCATAATAAATATATATATATATATATATATATGTATATCCCAGTGGTCTAAGAATAGATCTCTGGACTAAATGACATTAGTAATAGGGTTGCCAGTAAAGATAAGTTTTTGTTTTTAATACATCTCAAAATAGTGTGGAATGGCAACATGTTATGCGATACTACAAGTGTTGAATGCTAATCTCTTCGGACGAAGCCAATCGTATAATTATGATAGAACTTCACGTACAGGTAAGTTTGTTTAATCATTAATTAAGTCTCACAGTACGGTCTTTACTAAAAATTGTAATTGAAATTTGTAGTCAGGAAACCTAAAAGCTCAGTAAAGCTTTTATCTTTCTACTAATCAAAGCCAACAAACAAACTCGAAATTCTCTAGTTGTACACATTCCAGCTGTTTAGCGTAGTGCTGTTTAATGGCTTTCATACTTGGTAATCTCGAAACTTCTACGATGTAAAATCGTCGTTAATTAAAATTGTTGCAATATGTAAGCAAAGATTTGGCTGTTAATTTACGGAATACAAACGGCTTTGATCATGTATTCTAAGCCGTTCTTTAACGACTGTGAGTAATAAATCATGACATTCATTTTATATTACAAGCAATTATATTATGATTTTATTTTAATGTCTTGATTTCTAACTTACTGCAAAAAATATCAATACAAAACATTGAAAAATCTTTACTCAACATTGAATTTAAAAAGGCACTCAGTGACCTCAAAATCATATTGCTAAAATATAGACAACATGTATTATAAGGTGACTGATACCACTTACCATCAGGTGGGCAGTTTGCTTGTTTGCCAACTTAGCAGCAATAAAAAAAATACACAATTTCAATTTTCACAATGTCTACAGATACAAGTAGAAGAAAGAAGATGACTCTGCATTTGTTCCAAAACTGGGAGAGCCTTCACGAGATGAATCAGGCAATAAACTCGGAAGGTCAATTATTTTGTCTCTTCTCTGTTATTCGAATGTTGTCACATATCATTGTATCTTCTCATAAAATTTGTTGTAATGCTCTGCTGTCATAATTAATCAATGAAAAAAAATGGGATTATAATCTGTGTCAACTGGTCAATTTTCTGAATATGGTTATAATAGCAGTAAAATAGACTACCTCTAAGAATATGACCTACATTGGGCTGAAATATATTCAAGTTATTGTCTCCAACATCTGTGTAGAATTTACTGTTTCAAAGTTTTATTGCCCACTCGGAGAAATAAATGGGCTATGGCGTTTGCCCCTGGCTGTTCAGTAAACCGACTATGAATAATATCCATTAAACCATTGCATTACTAATATTTGAAGTATTAGTTTAGGTTTGTACGTTTATCTTATACAAAGTTGTAGGAATGTAAGCTCTTAGGGAAAATAATTTACTAAAATAGTAGTAAAGAATTAAAAAGAAGATTAAACGTAAAATAGTTGATACTCCCGTGTTAGAGGAGATCAGGTGGAGCTCGCGTTCATCGGCATTTATCATCAGATAGCAAAAGGTTAAAAGGTTTACAATTTTTGATGAATAATTAAAATAAAAATTCATCATAAGTGTATATTTTTTACGTAAAATTTTACGAATATTATTTAATTTTACTTATACACAGATGCTACATTCATGCTA
Organism: Schoenobius gigantellus; assembly: GCA_963935595.1. Taxonomy (NCBI): domain Eukaryota; kingdom Metazoa; phylum Arthropoda; class Insecta; order Lepidoptera; family Crambidae; genus Schoenobius; species Schoenobius gigantellus. The sequence goes on along the minus strand of OZ012547.1, from coordinate 25,803,897 downwards.
CATTTCAAACAAAAAACTTTGAAATCAAGTGAACTTATTAAAATTAAACCGATGAAAAATAGCATTCTACAGAGTGTAAAAAGACATATACCGAAGCCCGCGTCTACGCATTCAGGGCATTAAATAAAGCAATATAACGAAAAATCAATGATGTGAAACGAAATTAATTTTTAGCCTTAAAAAAACAACGACAACAAATACTACGCAATGTAACGCCTGCGTCTGGCTTGTGCGTCCGGATATCGCGTCAGTGTTAGTGAGTCAGTGTGAGTGCGTGTAAAACAAGACGAGTTTACCCGCGCAAGAGATTCTTTTTCAGTCATAAATTTTGGAAATATCGATTTTTCTCGTAGATGTTACAACGAAAATTATCAAAATACATTCGAACAGTTTTGTATAAAAAACTCGAAAAAAAATTGTAACCTTGAATATCTCGGCAACTATTAGTTTCACAACCATGGTCTAGAAGAGAAAAACTATAGTGATGATGGAAGCAATACGTGGGTTTCGGCTTCGGTACCGGTCTTTTTACATCCTGTATTAATGGTTTGACTTCACACGAATATACATTGAACAACTAACATGCAGGACTCATGCTAGATTTGAGAGTGGGTTTTGACACATGATGACCACACGCCAATCTCAAATGTTACTCCTAGAAGTATCTAGATAATGAAACCTTTGTCTTTCAGAATAGTAATTTATGAAAAACTGATTCGACTAAGATTTGTTTTTAAAACACTGAAATAATTTGCTCAGCATAAAATCCGACCCTAAAACAATGATCTAATAAATACTTAAACAAAAGTCAAATAGATATTTACGAGTATTTGAGTGTCTTCGATAAAGTGAAAACTGCATAACTAGTAATATTTATATTACCTCTATAGCTTTTGAAAAATGATAAGGAAATAAAGAGGACAAATTTTAGATACCTACATTTCACAATCTATGTAGGTATCAATGAGCTAAGTGACGTATTGGCTGCTCGGCTAGTATTGCTAAAGATAAGAAACGTTGGCCGAGATCTGACCCTTGATGGGTAAACAAAAATATGAAGCATCATGAGTTATTCCGTAATTCGGAAGGCATATTATAATACTAGCTGTGCCCGCGACTTCGTTCGCGTGGATGTCCGAAAATAATAATATCGTGATGTTATATAGCCTAAAGCCTTCCGTGATATATGGACTATGTAACACAAAAATAATTTCTCAATTCGAACCAGTAGTTCCTGAGATTAGCGCGTTCAAACTAACAAACAAACTCTTCAGCTTTATAATATTAGTATAGATACGAGGGTGGGTCAAAAAGTTCGCGGAATGGAGGGTAAAAAGTAAGAAATAAAACATAAAATTATTTTTCCTTCTCAATGTATTCCCCCTTAACTCTAATACATTTATTAGACCTATCAATTAATTTATTAATACCTTCGAAAAAAATGATTTCTCTTTGTCGTCAAAATAGGCCGAAATTGTGCTCTTCACTTCTTCATAGCTGGAAAATTTCTTCCCTAGAAGCTCTTTTTTCATTTTTGGGAACAAATAATAATCACTTGGGGCTAAATCTGGGCTATAGGGAGGATGTTCCAAGATTTCGAAGCCCACTCTTTGAACAGCAGCCATCGCAACTTGCGCCTTGTGCACGGGTGCATTGTCGTGCAAAAGGAGCACACCTTTAGTCAATTTTCCCCGTCTTTTTTCTCTCACAGCATCTCATAGACGTTCTAATAGTGCAGCGTAGTACTCTCCAGTGATAGAGACACCCTTTTCTTTATAATCAATAAGGAGAATTCCCTCTGAATCCCAGAAAACAGTAGCCATGACTTTTCCAGCCGACGGAGACACTTTGAATTTCTTCGGAAGTGGTGTGCCCTTTTTGTGCTATTGCATGGAGTCTTGTTTGGACTCAGGCTCATAATGATGAACCCAAGTTTCATCTCCAGTCACAATTCGGTTCAAAACTTCATCCTTTTGTTCACCACAGAGCGCTAAAAACTCGCGACAACACTCAACTCGCCGCTGCTTCTGGTGTGGCGTGAGCATTCTCGTCACCCATCTTGCACACACCTTTGACATGCCAAGATGGTCGTGTAGGATGTTCAAAATGGTTGTAGCTGATACTCCAATCATTTCTGCAAGCTGTTTCTTCTTTAAACGGGCATCTTCCAATATGATTTTTTCAAGTTTTTCGACGTTTTCTGCCGTGGTTGCCTCGACAGGCCGCCCTGGCCTCGGATCATCTTCAATCGAATCCCTGCCTTGCTTAAACAGATTGTGCCACTTGTAAACCATGGTTTTACCAGGGCAAGAGTCCCCGTAAACAGAAGACATCTCTTCCAAAATAGTCTGGGGAGGTTTTCCTTGTTTGGTAAGGAACTTGATGACTGCATGAAACTCAATTTTCTTAATGTTGCAAATTTTCTTCCGGATTGACTTGTTGATTGATGTGTAGCTCAGGTAATTATGACCTATTTTTTTTGAAACTTAGTATTTATACTCTTAATGAGTGTCACAACTAGTGCAGGTAGTAAAAAGTCACCTTTGCCCCCTCCATACCCCTCATTCCGCGAACTTTTTGACCCGCCCTCGTATAGTGGGTCGTGCGCCGGATCTCGTTTAGGCCGTTTTGGCCAACCGTTTCATAGGAATAATTATGCGAGTGAAGGAACAGCCCCCCTAGAGAAGACGCATTTCGATAATCGATGTCGCAATCGCTAAAAGGAAAATGTATGGGATTTGACATAAGCCATCGCTTAGCTTTCGAGCTCAATTGTCAAATCTCATACATAGTCCACTTAGCGATTGCGATAACGATTATCGAAAGACATCTTGTCTAGAGGGGCAGAGACTGCACATTTTGCGCGAAGACTGTGAAGTGTATTCGATTGAGATTTTCCGCCGTGTCCAAATATCGGTGAGTAGGACATTATTATAACAAAGTTGAGAAAGATTGTGGCTCTGTTACTTAATCATGAAACAACTGCTAAACGCATGTCTGGCAGTTGTTGACATACAAGTTGACAGTTCAAGATTAAACTTAACACCCGGAAATGGTACCTGGGTACCTAAAAAATACTCGTACGTGGCCTTTAATGAAGTCCCTAGACGACCAAGTATATTTGGCAAGCACGTATAATGCAACCTCAATGCAAATTCATTCTAATTTTAGTTGCCATGTAACATGACGCAAATACATGTCAAGATATCAAGCTTTGTTCCAAAGGGCCAAAATTGCCAGATACCCTCGTGAATTATAGTCTAGGGAATCCATTATGCTTTAATAAAGGATAATTCTGATATTTTAGTTAATGGGGTGAGTGATAGGTCAATGACTCATTCCACATTGCACTATCTATATCGTACTGAACCTTTAAATCAACGTTTGCAGTATAAATAATCCATATAACCTTAACCATTTCAAATGACCCTTTATGCAACAAACAAATGAAGTACTCTCATAAAGCAAAGTTTATGTGCCAACAAATATCAACGGAAGGATTTCATTGCATGTTTTATTGCTTCATTGCTGTTAGCTGTTATTTTTATAGGTAAAGTTAATTTCTCCTTAACCCGTTTGATGGTTGAATGATAATTGTTCTTATTATTGCATTCTCAAGGAATCAGTTCTGATACAACTGGGGAATAGTGTGACTTTAGTTTCAAGAGAGGAAAAGCGTTGCATTCATTTTTGTAAAGGTAAGTAATTTCTTTTTACAAAAGACAGCAGAATAACAACGACATATCTCAGAGGAATACAATTTGGAATAGCAAATACGTGATAAATACGTATAAATAATAGCGGATAAATACGTGAATTGCGTGAAAAGTGCAATTCTGGCAAAAAAATAATGAAGAGATACCCCACTTATAAATGTCTACACGAACCTTGTTTAGGACCCCGAGTTAAGTGAATCTGTAGTCCTGAGTTATGTCAGCGCACGTCCATACCGAGCATAGTAAGTAAGGTATCGCCAGTAATAAGAAAAAAATAGTAGATAATAAAATGATATATAATAGAACTGGACTGCTCTGCAGCCTCAGTCTTGTGTCTTGAAGAGAATGAAGGGGCAGGAATGGTGACGTTTAGGCGGAGACCTGCGTTTTTTGGTATTGAAATCAACGCAAACTTTTTCACACAGAAGCAAGATATACAAGCTAAATATACTTTGCGGCATAGGACACTGTTATCGTTACCTCAATCACAGATGAAACTACATTCAAGCAGTCCGTTCGTAATGTGTATCAAGATATTCAATAGGCTTCCTACAAATATTAGTGATATTCCAGAGGAAAAAATATACTTAAAACAAATAAAAATGTTACTGCTTCAAAAGTGCTACTATTCAGTAAAAGAATATATGTGCGATAAAAAACTATAAAAAATACTGGACAAACAATAAGACTTAAAATAATGATTTGACATTAATTTTTTATATTATATAATAATTTGACATTAATTTTGAATATTATATTTTATAAGTAGGTACATTACTAAGTAAGAAAAAATGCAAAACTACATAAAAATACACTAATAGACATATGATTTAGTTATTCAAATATAATTTATATCAATTCAGGCGACTATTTATTAATTAATTTAAAATTAAATTAATAAATTATATGATAAATTAGGTATAATAATGAAATTGATAATAGGTATAATAAAATAATAATATAATAGGTATAATAATGAAATTGATAATATAATAAAAAATATAATATAATAGGTATAATAATGAAATTGACAATATAATAATATAATTAATCATATATAATTATATAGTTTATATAGTATAGATAGGTAGGTAGGTACCAATCATTTAATTATTAAAATATAAAATCATATAGGTACATCAACTGCCAAAATTACTATCTGCGATGATATCTTCTAATAATGTAAAATGAATTTAAATAGATAAATAAATTAAAAATATTTACATCTTATTTAACTGAATAAAATATATACAAATTATTTTATAAATCAATAAACTAAAATGTATATTTAAGTACATAAATCAAAGGATAATAATCTACATATATGTATAATATTAAATATGCGAAATATGAAGTAAAACTAGTATGACAGATAATAGGTATATAGTTAACGTAAGTACTGATTTAATATTATAAGTCATCCTCTCTCCTACTTTTGCCGTGCCCGACAGGGTCCACAATGTACTTAATTTATTTGTAATACCAAAAAATACCATTGTGGAAAGCAAAATAAATGAAATGAAATGAAATAAACCAGGTTCTCTGTGCCCCATTTGGATTTTGAGGTTCAAGACCCGGTTGAGTTCAGTAACAAATTTTGGCAGATTTACGTCGAATACCGCTTTGCTTCTCATACAACATACCTATGTTGTAGGAGGACTGGTTTTGAGCGTTGGTCAAAGAGGCGGACTATATATATTTCGCACTTCTAGAAAGGCTGAAGAATTTCTTAGAGTCCACAAACGCAAAGTATAAAGGTTTATACTCACCGACCTTCTAACTACTAATTTTTTTTACAATAATCCAGTTTGGACAAAAGTCGGAAAGTACATAAACAATAGGTACGTGCGAGATAATTTGGTTATAACTTAATAGAAATTTAAACATGACACATGAGCGTAAAGAGGTTTTATTCAAATAGGTTTAGTCTTATCGTGCTTTATTGAAAAAGAGCGCCTACGTATCTGTGCCACACTATTGACGATTAGCCACGTGTAGGCCGAAGATGAATAGCCTTTGAAGAGCTTTCAGGATCGGCCGTTCACCTGATTATAGAACCTGCTTATTATCTATTATATCTACCTATCAATACTATATAAAGCTCGATTCGCATCTATACTATATAGAGATCGTCTGTAAACTTCCTGTAAGTTTCGTATATAACAAACCCCCACAAGGACCAAATTGCACTTTGCAAACTTTGGTCAAAAGTGGTACAGTAACAGTACCCAGTAATTTTACGGCCTATCTTATCTTTCAATCGGAATACAGCAACGCAAGCATTGCTGCTTTGCGGCAAAAGTAGGTATAATAGAAATACTCGTAAACGATTCAGGTACAGGGTCTTCCTCTCGCAATAAAATTTGTTCCAGAAACTTCTCTTATTAACCAACTAAAACATTCGTAGGTTGGCTGATAAATTACTACAGAGCCCATTATCTAAACAAACACATCAAAACTGTTCCTTGCCGACGCCTATTTTTAATAGAATATAATGCTTATATTGGTAGCATAAGAGGCATTGTTGTAAATTAACTATGAAAAGATCGTCCAGAAATACTTTTCAGGAGAATATTAATATGTGTATTGTACAAAGCCATCCATTTCATAGATTAAATTTCATAGAACGAAACAAAGCACCATGGCAATATTTCATACAATGGAATTTCCCGGGAATCGATTTGAGGCTCCATGTTTTACTAAATATTTATATGATAATAACATATACATAATCAACAAGAGTATCATTTCAGACGCCTGAAAAAAAACATTCGTTTTTGGATTTTGTATTTCCATAGCAAGGTCTTATTTTTTTGTTTACCAAAGATGTTTTCAATTTTATTAATAAGATTCTTTAGACACAACTGTGTATTCCTGATAAATCAAACGTATCGTATTACATTTGATATTTTTTATAATGAGGTGGAATGGGTTGAGCTAGTTACTTGTAATCGAAAATAGAGATGATTGAAGATTGTCGGGTTAGCGGTTTTCTAAACTACTTGTAGTCATTGGATTTGATTTAAATATGCAGGTAGGTACATAGTCATTTTAGGGGGCGCAATCGGGGAATGGCTAACGCCGATCCCGATTGTGTCCCTACGGAGGTAGAAGTATCTGGAGGAGTTTTAGCCAGGTATAGGGTTTTTACCCGAGTCCGGCATATCCTTGGGGTGGCCTCGTCAGTCGGCCCCTTGTCGAATCCGTAAGAAGGATTTCCCCTCCTAAACAAAGGTACATAGTCATTTTAATAATTTATTGGCAGGTAGTGACTTTTTAATGTAAAGGTCTTATGGACAATTTCGCCAACCTTAGCTTAGGGAAGTCCTTAGATGTATGCTGTCACTTTTTTTCTTAAACTATCTGTGCCCGCGACTTCGTTCGCGTGGATGTCGGAAAATAACAACATGTCGCACATTTTTTTCCTGTTTTTGTAACATTTTTCATGCTCAGCACCTATTAGTCGTAGCCTTCATCGATAAACGGAGTATCCACTACAAAAAGAATTTTTCAATCTAAATCAGTAGTTCTTGAGATTAACGCGTTAAACTAAAGAAACAAACAATCAACAAACTCTTCAGATTTATAATATTAGTAAGTAAGTATAGATGAAAAGAATGTGACAGCATGCCACTAAAGAGTATCGTAAGCGAAGACAGGGTTAATTGGTGAAATTAGCCATTTTATATCATCGTAAATAATAATATCTTAATGGAAAAAATACAATATCATGTTTCTATGAATCACATCAAAGGGCGGATGTCCCTCACAATAGACTATACAAAGCCAGCATTATAAAATTATTTTCCTTCAAATACCTACGTTACAATGGCGTCTGTACTGTTTATTTATTTTTGGAGAAGTTGTTAAGAATTCTTTTTATAATTACAAGACATGAAATAAAAATATTTCAACATTGTTGACAAACCATACTTCTTCACTCAGTATAATGTACGTGATAATCTATTTTTAAGCAATTGACAAATTTTATTCCATTTTAATGTTATAAAAAAAATAAACTTGCGTTGCAAAAAAGTATTATTGAATAATATAATATACAAAAGTACCTAACTAGTACCTATGTAATATGTATATCATCAAGAACTTCATATTTGGATTAGATGGAAAATATGAAAGCAACTGTAGATTTGATGTGAAATTAAATCTTCAATTGCTTTTTTAATTTAATATTTAGTCTACTTTACGTGACTCTTGGCGAAAGCCCGAATGGGTGGTCGGGCTTGCCCAGGCGCGTGGGTAGTAGAGTCGCAGTGTGGACCTTACCTAGCGCGTCCAAAAGGGCAGGGAGAACACCGGGGGGTTTTAGTGGGTAGGCCTGGCACTCTGCCGGGAGAGCACCACACACACTTGCCGTGTAGCCAACGGCGGGTACGGTGCGGTTACGCATTTCCCCACGAGAAAAAAATGGTAACAATGTACTATTAATTCCACTTTGGATAATTAGAAGTCTAATTATCGACTTTCACACTTACAACTTCAAACTGATCATTTTCCGTTACAAATTGTCGTTTTCATTTTCACCCCCAAAGGTATGCAATGCGAAAAATGTTGAAACATCATTTGCAAATGCAAATAATAGCCTACATATCATGTCCATACTTTGTAAGACTAAAAATGACGATGCTCTATGCAACACCCCCTCCCTTCCCATTGTACCCTTTAAAGGGGGAATTTGTAACAATCCTTTACTAATAACTTTCAAAAATAACACCGCCCAATTCATCGAGGGTTTACTTTTTTCAAATAATTACCCTAAATACAAAGCTTTGTGCTTGTAGTTTCAGAAACGAACCACTCTCATCCATTATGTCACCCTGTCAGGGATTGAATGTTTAAAAACCAGTTCATAGCGGATGCATATGTCACAGTAAATATTCTTTTGCCAATTTTCAGCCCAATACGTTCAGCGCTTGCCTGTTTTTCCACGGCCCCACCCGGTATAGCATGTCTGTTGTCTGCCTACGCTGGCAACGGAACCACTAAAAATAATATGAATATTGTGTTGTTGTCCGTGCTGCTCAGTAGAAAAGTCTTCGTTCGGCCGGCGCTGTACTGTTGCAGTGTTGTAACAGCATAACAAGCATAGTGGTCCTAATGTCGACCTTGTTGCTCGATCGTCTCATACTTCATACTTGATTACATAGGCGAGTGAGGGGAATATGTAAGCAAACCTTTACGCGTAAGATGAATTATATCAATTAAAAATTAATAAGGGCGAATAAGAAAAATCTAAAAAGACCATCCACTAGACTATTGTTCACTTTATTTATTGAAAACGAAAGTATATGATTTAATCCAATATTTACGACGGTATTAGGATTAAATTTTTAAAATCGAGGCATGTTTGGGTCACATTTTACCCAAGTTTTAATTAATTTATCAAAAAATTAAAAAGACCACTTTTAAAGAATGCTATGAATAACACCATATCTTTTTTAAAGATTTTTTATCCAATATTTATGAAGCGAACTGGTTTTTTCTGCTGTAATTTTTTTATGATTGACCCTACTATGCGCCTTAAGCTATGAGTTAAAATATCAGTCAGTCACGGTTTCTTTTTCTACATAGATATAGCGAAAAGGGCACAGTACCTACTACTAGCGCCGCCATTAGTTTTATGATAAATTAAAGACGTTTCTACAAAAATAGATCAGTCAAGAACTCAATACAGATATTTCAGATTTTTTGAGCTATTTAGGCATATATTATATGCTATTTAGGCGTATATGTACGTATAGGAATAATCATAATCCGAATTATTGCTCAAAGTGACCACTTTTAGTACTCATATGAAATGTATGATTCACAATAAAGACTACGTCTACGAATGATTACGTAAATGTTAATTTTATTTTATTTATTTTAATTCTTTATGTACAAATATTGTTGAACATAGGCTGACTTAATGCCTCAGGAATTTTCTGCCAGTCAACCTTCGAGTGATGCAATGTGGTAGATGTACCGAAAACCCGACAAAGAGAAAAAAAATATTTTACGTTAATAATAGATACCAAAATACACATAGACATATAAAAAAATCCTAACACACATAAAATATATTAATATATATTTCCTTAATTTTCTTTAATGAAAATTTATAACAGACTATAGCCTACATACGAGTATTTCCGTAATAGCCTAAGTTTTATTGCTTAAAACTTTGCTCAAAGAAAAGCTTGCGCAATTTGTTTTTAAAGCTATGCTTGCTTGGGGAGTTGCTCACTTCTTGAGGAAGGGCATTCCATAAAAGGATAGACTGAACAAATAAGGAAGAATGAACAGTATCAGAATGGTGAGAGGGACATTCGAGAAGGCCATTAGAGGCAGAACGGAGGGTCTTATTATGGGAGGTATACATAAGTACTGAAAAAGGGTACTGAGATAACTAGGTGTAAAGGGGTTATTAAGTAGGGAATACAGAGTCAATAGTCAATAATTTTAAGTCAGTTGGTATGAAATTCTTTAAACGGTAAAGGTTCCTTAAAATACCAGTCACCCTTTAACAAATGCTAGTAATCTGAGGCTGCCAGCTCAACGCTGAGTCGATGTACAGCCCCAAATCCTTCACGCTGTTACATAAAGAGATAATTTCACCGTCAAAGACGAAAGAATGTATCGTTTATGTAAACTTTATTCGAATCTAAACCCTTATAAGATCACATAATATAAAGAAAATATTTTCATTTTGTAAATTATGCAAACTCTTCCTGCAGCCCTCAACAACCTTCCAACTTCTTGAAAATTCAATTTATCGTCATTTGACAGCGTAAAAGGTTTGTTTACTTGACAAAGTGAAATGGTCTGCAAAAATAGATACGATAAAGCGGAAAACTCAATATTGATACAATTTAACCATTGATTTACTACCAAACGTTTGGTAGTAAATCAATGAATTTAACAGATAAAATTGTGACATTCAAACAAGACATTATGCTGTTTTGAATTTTGCGAGTTTCTATATAGTTGTTATTTATTTATTTATTGATCATCAACATAATATACACCATCACTAACAATAACCTGTATTTCTTAAACAGATTGAAATGAACTAAGTACCGTACCTACAATTATAGGCGATGACAGTATGAAATAGTAACAAATTGCATAAAAAAAATTCATTAATTATTAGTTAACTAGTGGAATATTACATTAGATTAAATTTCGTAAATATTGGAAATTATAATATAAATTGAGATAAATGCATAATTCGTTAGTTCCGCCTGTGATTTATAAAGCAGTTAATTAATACGCTAATACTTCATTGGTGGTTGCGCTGTGTACTCGGCACTTGCCTTGCAATCGGGAGGTCCGGGGTTCGAGACCACCACAAATGTACATATGAAATTTGAAAAACGAAAAACACATTGGTACCAATGTGTTTTTCGTTTTTCTAATTTCATATGTACATTTGTCTGAAGATCCTAAAGTGAAGGAAAACATCGTGAGGCAATCTGCATACATCTTCGAAGAAATTCAAAGGTATATGTTAAGTCGACCAATCCGAGTGGGCCAACGTGGTTGACTAAGGCCTAAACACCCTAACTAAAGATAGCTTTAGGCCCCTCGGTGGGGACGTATATGAGCTGTTATAATGATGATTACTTAATTAAGTTCATGTGCAGTGTGGGTTTGCCTGTTCAGATCGAAAAGCCAGCAGCCAGCCCTATTCCACCATCTCTAACAGGTGGGCAAATTATCAAAATATATGACATACCCCATTTCACCATCTCTGACAGGTGTGACAATTGTCAAGACATATGCACTTGGAGAGCGTCGGTGGCTCAATGTTGTCGGCACCCGCTTTCCAATCGGGAGGTTTGTGGTTCGATCCCAAGCCACGTATCAATTTGTTTTTCGATTTCCTAATTTCATATATTTATCCGACGCTCTTACGGTGAAAGAAAACATCGTGAGGAAATCTGCAAAGCTGGAAAATGTGTGATCATTTAAAAAAAACGCTTGCCCAAAACTTACATAATCTTAGAAATAAAAGGACTCTAGTAACAATCATTTAATTGTTTTGTATTTTCTCCCTTACTTCGCCGTTAATTATTGGAAAAATACTGTATGAAAGTTAGCGTACAAATTAGTAAAATGACTAACTAGTTTCATAAGCTTTCCAAAAAGGTACAAAAGTTATTAACTTTCTTAGCTGTTTTAAAAAAATTTACAGAAGGGCGCTGTAGGTTAAACTTTTCATTTCGATTTGTAAATTTAATTTTGCCCGAAAAGTAAACAGAAACGTAGTAAAATAATGTTTGTTTTCAATACTGTCATATTGACTGTGTTACTTTAATTTTAGTTGTCCCAACTAAAATTTAAAATAAATTAACTGACAACGATATTAACTTCTTCAAGCATTGCAGAGTTTTAACTGTTTATAATAAATTAAATTCGGCCATTTTAATGGACGAGCATAAAAATTGTCAAAAAATTATCACCCACAGACGACCGCCAAATTTAAGAAACTTGCATCACAAAAAATTTATAGTACCCAAATATAAAAATTTCTACGGCAGCAGAAATTGGAAATGTTTATTGCCAAAATTGCTAAACGAAATGAATGACGACTTCGTTCAGAATTATATTTAAAAAAAAAATGTTAAATCAGTTATTAAAAAACAATTTTATACTAAAGTTAAGAATAGAAATGTTCCTACCGAAGTCATGCAAATTAGAATAAATTAAATATACTTGGCATGCCAATATAAAAAATGGACCTGTACTCCCCATCACAGTTTTCCCATCCCATCCCATCCCATCACAGCCAAAAAGGCTTTTGTAGTGGTGTTTGTTTTATCAATATGTATTTTTTTTAATGATTTGAACAATAAATGAAAAACAAATACTACTTAATAAAGACACTCAGCTACTACAATTTTAAATTTCAAACATTCGCGTTGCATTGAATTAAATTTAATTTACAGGTTAGGCGCGATGTCAGTGATAGACATTTACACCAATAATAATGGGCGGCGGTAGCTGGAAAAACTGTTCGCACATAATAATACCTGTACTACAATTTGGTCTTTAACTTATTGTGACGACTTTGTCTTTGGAGTGCAGATCGTTCATAATTAAACTACGTCGTTCATACTTAAAGACGAGTGGCAAGGCGACTGGGTATATCGCAATGGAGAGCCTGGTTTGTAGCACATAGAGCAAACCTTTATTTTAACTACTACACACCAGTTCAAGCCATTGAAGAGGGTGATCCTGTGAGGAGAATGGTTTTTTGCAGATTTTTAATTAATGCCGAGATTAAATACCCAAATTATCTAAAAAAATTCTTTGAACTGACAAGTCGACGTTCGATCGTGGTGGCATCACATATTACTATAATTTCCACTTTTGGGCTCCTAAGTACCAAAACCCAAAAAAAAATAAAGAAAGAGCCGTTTATTGAAGAGTTGAGGGAGAGGATATTGGCAGCTTCCGAATAAATAAAAACCTCACTTTTAGCGCGAGTGACAGTGAGTGAAGTACACTGTAGGCTCCGGGCTTGCATACAAAATAATGGTAGGCAGTTTGTACACAATTTGTATTTTTTGTTTAGGTACTGTTTTTTTCAACCACATTAAACTTTATCAATCAACATTGAATTTTATTCACAGTGTAGAGAAACACTATTGACTTTTCGATCTGAATTTAATTCACAAATCAAAATGAATAGTTTGCTTTACAGCGCCCTTTTGCTAATTTTTAAAAACTGCTAGGAAAATTAATAACTTTTGTACCTTTTTGGACAGCTTAGTAAACTTGTTAGTCATTTTACTAATTTGTACGCCAAATTCCATACAGTTCTTTTTGCAATAATTTACTGCGAAGTTCAGGAAAAATACAAAAATAAAAAATTATTGTTACTAAAGTCCTTTTATTTCTGTGTTTTGGGCAAGTGCTTTTTTTAAAGGATCACTAATTTTTCAGCTTTCAATAAAGTATCACTTCAATGTTTAGAGTGGAGTCGTTTATTCACAATTAATGGTTTTTGGTAACAATTCAGAAAAAATCTAAAAATCGAAGAACCGTCACAACTCGGTAACCATCGGTTTCGGTTTTGACCCCTAGTTCATTGGACTTAATTTGTTGCTAATGATCTAGGAACAGGTCGGATAATAAATTTCATACAAATTGGAGCAGATTTTAAATATTTTCCATATAAATTTTCAACCCCCGAATTTCAATAAGCCATGAAACATGTATTCAATGAAATTTTTTTAAGAGCATGAATCTTAAATCGTTTTTTTTTTAAATACATAGTTAACTCTCCACAGACTCGTGGTCCGTGCCTTTTTCATTTTTATAGGTTTCTTTTTGATCCATTCTATATAATATTAAATTATATTAAGACTTACGACTACTCTTATTTTAATGTGAGTTGCGTTGCGTTTTAATCTTAAATCGTTGCTAATTTTAAGATTTTCCCATACAAACTTGCAACCCCTATTTCATCCCTTCAGGGTAAATTATTTTAAAAAACCCTTCTTAGTGTGCGTCCGCATTTTGAATTAAAACAAATGTCCAAATTTCACGTTTCTACCGTTAGCGGTTACGGCTGTGCGTGAGTCTTATATACCAGTGGGAACTTCTCCTTTTATATATAAAGATTTGTTTACTGGAGATTGAATTTTGACGTTTTTTGTATAGATCTAATGTCTAATATCGATAGCTAGTAAGTAAATCGTAAGTAGTTGACTTATATCCTATGACCCCAAGGTGGGGCAGAGGGCGTCCACAGTATAGTTCCTCTATCACGTTCTATCCTGCCCCCTTAGACAAGATGTCTTTCGATAATCGCTAACGCAATAGCTAAATTGACAATGAATGAGATTTGACAATTGCGTTTGAAAGCTAAGCAAGGGCTTATGTCAAATCGCATACATTTTCTTTCTAGCCATTGCGTTAGCGATTATCGAAATGCGTCTTGTCTAGGGGGCTGGACTACGCTTTTTGTCTCGGACCCCGTTAGTCTGACAGTCCCGTTAGTCTAGTAGTCTCGCTGTTGCCACGGAGCGCCCCATGTGTTCTTGGGGCGACCGCGTTTCCTCTTCTCTCGTGGAGTCCATTCTAGAGCTTGCCGAGGGAAGTGATTTGAAGCTCTTCTGAGGGTGTGACAGATCTAATTATACCTTCATAATCAGCTCTTCTGGCATTTACGGGAAGTAAGGGAGCGGCAACACGTACATTCTACGTCACGTGGATTTTATTTTTCTCGAAGTTTCTTTTATTGAGTGAGGTATTTATTGAAAAACCGTTAAAATATCTCTCACGGAAATCATTTAAAAAGACATGAGAGCACTACTGCACGTAAAGAGTATTCAATTACGTTGTAAGAATGATACTTCCTTCCTGTTACTGCTAATACTTTATGCCGTGATTTTCCTTATACATTCGTTGGGTCGACGATGGACGACAATTGCCTCTTGGGGCATGTAAATATTATCTTTGCTTTGTTATAAACACAGGACTGTTTTTTTTTATTTTCTGTGTCTAATTGTTTATAATATAAATTATGCATTTTGTGCAACCGCACACAAAGAATATTGTGAGTCAGGGTAGATGTTAAATAATTTGGTACCGACTTCAATATACAAGTGGATTTTTTCTGTAAAATATATATTTTTTGTAAAATATATTTTTTTTCACTTCTCATGCTCTGAAAGTGCTTATTGTGCAGGATATAGGCTGCACAAAATCGAATTTTGTGCACAAGTGCATTAACGTATCTACTCAAACATAAATGTATCTATATTAAGGCAAAGAAAATGAGCCATACAGCCAAACACAATAAGAAGTTCATAGATAGAATTTGTTATTTTATTATATTTACTTTAATTTATTTGCCTTATGTGTTTTTTAAGACATAAAACAATTTCCTTCAGTATTCAAACCTGTACTAATTTCACTTTGAATTTTAATTAAAGAAATGTAATGTTATACGACATTTTACGGTGAAGGAAAACATCGTGAAGAAATCTGCACACACCTGTTAAGAAAGAATTTCTTTACAGGTTGTGTGTGAAGTCGACCAACCCGCACTTGGCCAGCGTGGTTGACTAAGGCTTAATCGCCCTAGTTTAGGGTAGGCTCGAGCCCCTCGGTGGGGACGTATATGAGCTGTTGATGGAATGTTACACAAAACCATTTTATCCTCGGCTCGGGCTTCTAAAAGTTTCGGATAAAAATGGTTCGTTTTGTGCACTTGTAGTAAAATCTACTATTAATTAGATTAACGATATTTCACAAAATATAAACATTATACAAATAAAAATAAAATAGTTTTATAACGGTCGATTACAGCAATTACGGTAGGAACTTTCTAGCACAAAGCTTTTTGACACCACACACTCAGTTTCAACAATAGCATTCATCATTTCGATGTAAGAACATGTTATTCGATATAAATAAACAGTAATTATATAGGTACATAATATCGCCGTTGCACGCTTACTCAATATGTATTCAACTAAATTAATAATATCTTTGTCCATGTCGTGACGACTAAGGAAGTTAACCACACGCCGGAAGGTAGGCGGCGATGGAGGTGCTACAATGCCCTGATTCCGCCACCCTAGTGGGGGTTGGCGGGCGACAGTCCTTTTGGGTACCGATTTGCTTGCACTTTACGCGACCCCTGCGATGGTGGGCGCAGTTATAGGACACTCGCTACTCCCAAGGTGGATAAAACTTTATTTTCAAACCTAGCAATATGGGTATCAAATGAAAGGCTTGAAGAGTAGAGCACTATGAAAATAGGAACATTGCCCTTAATTCAACATGGCCGCCGCTCAAAAAAAGTCGGATGAAAGTTCGTTTCGAAACCCAGCAATATGGGTATCAAATGAAGGCTTTTATGAGTAGAGCACTATGAACCTACGCAACATTTACATAAATTCAACATGGTCGCTGCTCAAAAAAGGTAGATAAAAGTTCGTTTCCAAACCTAGCAATATGGGTATCACATAAAAGGCCTTGAAGAGTAGAGCATTATGAACCTAGGAAAGTCGCCCTAAATTCAACATGGCTGTCGCTCAAAAAAAACGGATATAAGTTCGTTTCCAAACCCAGCAATATAGGTATCAAATGAAAGGTCTTGATCAGTAGAGCACTATGAACATAGAAAAATCGCACTAAATTCAACATGGTCGTCGCTCAAAAGTTGATTTTCAAAGCCAGCAATATGGGTATCAAATAATGAAAGGCCTTGAAGAGTACCTAGAGCACTACGAACATAGGCTTCGGGTCCGGACACCCCCCATTGAAAATCAACATACCTACACTAGATAGAATTAACTTTTCCTTCCATGTATCAGTATGACACTAGGCAAACGAAGTCTTAATCTGACCCCCCCCCCCCCATATACCAACGGCTCAAAAAAGGCAGTATAAAGTTAAAAACTTTATGCAATAAAATGGAGGAGAAAAAACTAAACACTGTTAAGCATTATGATGGCGAAACGTAGTTCACGGGCACAGCTAGAAATACATAAAAGGAAATCCTTCCCTCGACCCCCCTCAGTTACAATAAGGGGTGGAAAGGGCAATGCCCATTTTTGGCTACCAGTGAACACAATGCCACAAGGAAAATGATTTTCAAATTAATTATCTTATTATTTTAGTAAACTTATACTTAAACAGATTTGTATCAAACAACACTTTTGTGAATATATTTTTTTTCAGTATTTATTTTATTTATGCGATCAATAGCATGACATCTTCCGGCGTAGCGCACGGTATTCTATCCAATAATAATTGCTACTGTGCGAGAGATTAAAATGCTGCGCTCTGTTAAGTGAAAATAATAAAGTTGTAATATTTTTCAGTTTAAATCAGTAATACAATAATAAAATATGAATTAAAATAAATAGGAACTGTTTCTGACTATGATTTTAATATTTTTGACATATAGCAACACTAATACGAAAACAAGAAAAAAATATATCATGCCATGTCAATTGTCATTCGCTTTGTTTTTCTACATCGTTATTGTTATTTTCGTGATTTATGCAACGCCGACTTTGTTAATTTATAATGGACCTCGATAATTCTCTTTCCTTCGCCATCCCACGGACATCGATTCACTCTCATTCCGACTCTTGCTCAGCTAAGGACACCAAATGGAAGGTTGTTTGTTAAACATTTATTTTTCTAGCGCTTACCAAAGCGCTAGAAAAATCAATTTAAAGACTTTGATACTAATTCTTGCTCAAATTTATTTATATGAGGCTACTTACTAATTAATTATTGTAAAAAAATAATTGTAAATGAACGTTCATCATTAGCCAAAGTCTCATACAAAATGGACAATCCCCTTTGTATGGTGTTTTATAATATGTGGAATAAGAAGTAGGTATGGAAATTCATCACCACATCATCACCATACAATCACTACTCCACCAATAGCTAGCATAGGACCAACGATGGTCATGTGGGTTGCGGAGTGTAGGATTAAAATGGCTATACGAGTATGTCACTTTGGTTCAGACGCATTTTTGAAACAATAGAATTCAAAATCGCATTCGATATCGTAAGATTCGAGTACGAATTTCCAAATTCACTATTTTTGAATACCTATTCTTTTCGTGAATTCTGCAACAAGTGGTCCTTCAGTACTATTATTTATTCCCGCGCCCGCGACTTCGTCCGCGTGGAATAGTAACTTTTGGCAGCATGTTGGTTTTTGTAGGCAATTTCTTTAAGATCTTGATAAAAAGTAGCCTATGTTACCCTATGATACCTATATATCTTATATAATTAGCTATCTATTAGTGAAAGTCCCGTCAAAATCGGTCCAGCCGTTCCGGAGATTAGCGGAAACAAACAGACAGACAGACAAAAACAAAATTGTGTTTTTGTTATTGGTTCCCCATATACATTCATACCCATTTAGTAAATACTTGTTATTTTGACATTACAAACAGACACTTCAATTTTATTTATTTGTATAGATTTATTGTAGAATAATAAAAAAGAACTTAACGTATATACAAGTACGCTCCCGTATACATGCAATTCAGTGCCAGTTCTTTAAATTAATGAGTTATTGCGTACCAGATTTTATTTTTCCTTCGTGTAATTGTTTCTAATGTAGAATTTGTTTTTAAATACATTACTGAATTCGAGTGATTGAAAAATCTTTAAAATTGGGAACAGTAGAAAATATGTTATTTTTTATTTTAGGGTTACAAAATTGGAAACAATCAATTAGTACGTAACCATTTGCATTTACTAAACATTACTCAGATCGATCCATCTCGATGTGAGCACAGCATGATTCAATGTAACATTATGACTACCTTATCCGGTAATCTAAATATAATAATAATACGAAACATTGAACATTGGATTGACATTACAAATTGCAAATTGCTTTTCTTATACTTTGTTTCGCTGAGATCAGAGAATCATTAAAAATGTCAAAGAGGATGCGTATGGAGTTATAGGAGCTACACATGCGATACAACGGAGAGTGCTGACCAAGACGTGTCTTATAGAAGGGAAGGGTAAATGTCATTCGGCTTTAGACCCGGCTAGCCAATCTAGGTACTGTAAATTGCAAACGTTCTAAAATACTAGGTGAGAGTACACGAATTTTAAAAAGAAACAAAATATCTGAAAAATTTCTACGGATGTCGCACACGATATGTATTCGTGTTCGAATTTAAAATCCACATCTAATGATACAACAATTATCCAGTTTATATTTAAGTCGCCGACTTTGCTTTAAAAAAATTCTTAATAAATTTAATCATTAATTAATCCATAATAGAAAAATATTCAGCTTAGCCAGAATACGAACTTGCATCTTTGACTTATCCAGCATATGTTATGGCGATGACGCAGTTTCCTGCCCGAGGTGTATTTTTTTCACACATTGTTTCATTTTTGACATTGAAGTCAAATTCAAACTTTAAGCTTCGCTGTTCATTTTTCCTTTTCCAGTGAAGCAATATTGTGTAAGCTTTTCCATTTTGGATAGTACATAGTTGTCGTAGTATTTTTTTGGACTTAGTTCCTTAGTAGTGTTTTGGCAACATTATTTTGAAGAAATATGATTTTTATAGAATTAATTATTTTATTTAGTGACTAGCTGTGCCCGCGAACTACGTTTCGCCATCAAAATGCTTAACACAGTGTTTAGTTTTTTCCTCCATTTTATTCTATAATGATTCAACTTTATTCTGCCTTTCTTGAGCAGCGGCTATTTCGAAATTAGGACAATTTTCGTAGGTTCGTAATGCTCTAGGTACACTTCAGGGCCTTTCATTTAATACCCATATTGCTGGGTTTGAAAAGCAACTTTTATCCGCCCTTTTTGAGCGGCGGCCATGTTAAATTTACGTCAACGTTGCTACGTTCATAGTGCTCTACTGATCAAAGCATTTCATTTGGCTCTCTATTTCTAGGCATAAAAATTAATGTAATAAAATCGTATTCCATAATTTCGATTGTAATAATCGTCAAGACGCATAATAATCTGGAAGCAGAATGGTAATTAGCATAATATTGTATGGCAGAAAATCATTTGTCATAAGTATTAAAACCCATAAACTGTAACACCGTTTTTTCTTAAAATTTCATAAAACACAAATTTTGCAAAAACACTTTGGTTTCACTGTAGTTTTAACACAAATTTCACAACTAAAATCATAATTACAATAACTTTGTCAATTAATTGCACAATATCAATGTCAAGTGTCAACGTCAACGTCGTTTCACGTCACGTCAGTGACATTTGCAATTATCTTTGGTCATTATTCAATTTTTGCATAAACAAAATAAATCTCGCGTTTATCCTGGCCTTATTTACAAAGATAGTTTTTTTTCGCCCAAAATCCCGTGCTTCCATTTAGGTGGGTTGATTTTCTCAAAATTCGGAATTTGACATTTAGACCGTTTGTTTTGATCATTTCTATAGACATATTTTAATAAAATACGCTTAAACTTATAGATCATATAATTATAGTTTCGTCGAATAGAATTTGGAAAGCACTACAATTTGGCGCCCGAATATACAGCAGGTTTTGTGGCATTATATGGCCCATTATTCTGGTCAAATGCTCAGATAGTGTTGATCCATCTCGGTATGTATCTTTAATAATTTTCTTTTTTTAACGTTGTGTGTTAGTTAAGCTAAAACTCAAAAACGGCTCGACCGATTCTTACGAAATGTTATGTGTATTTGAATAGGTCCAGGGAAGGTTTAAAAGTACAACTGGACCCAGTAGGTGGCGCTGGAATCGGACAGGAGAACGTCTGCCGGTCTCACTAGTTATAAGATAAATAAGAATTCTATGCAGGTTTGGTTCAGATAGGTATAAATAAAAACAAATTTTAGTTACATTTGAATAAGGTGAATATATTTTAAGATTTTTTGTTCATAGTTTGAGTATATAACATAAATAATATTGTAAAATTAACTTCTCATATAGAATAGAGCGTAGTATATTTTTACAAAAATGGAACAAAGACCAATTAGTTTTAATTTACTTAACAAAGATGAACTAGAATATGAGGTGAAAATCAGGGGTTCGAAACCAGCTGACACGGTGATGGCTCTGAGAGCACAGATCCGTACTCTCAATAAAGATCTGCCTTCCGATGAAATACTGACTTGTGATCTTGATGTCAATATTGAATTAAAAGTAATTCAAAAGAAATTAGATGATCTTGAGAAGCTCATCACAAGCGCTTCAAGTAAGCTGTCATCACTTAAGATGTTAAATAGAATTCAAACTCTTGCACACCACTTATTCCACAGAATTGGTCGCTTGTCTTTATCGGAGTATGATGATAATAATCTTACTTCTTTAATTACTTCTCTGAATAATAGATTAGATAGCATTCTTGTAAAAATAGATAATATTTGTCATAATTTTAAAAGTAGCTTGGCACCTGAACAACCGATTGAGCACTCCACTGCAACTACACACAATACAGCTAATGATTGCTCCGTGCATAAACTAAATTTACGCTTCAATGGCAAGACATGCATTAAAGCCTTCTTACAACGCCTCGAAGAGTTATGCTTGTCTCGTGGCCTTGCAGATTCAAAGCTTTTCTGTTCTGCGGCTGAACTTTTCACTGATGAAGCGCTATGCTGGTATCGAGGAGTAAAGTCAGACGTTCACAATTGGACTGAGCTGAAGACCTTGCTTCTCGATGAATATTTACCATCTGATTATGACCATCGCTTGATGCAAGAAATTAGAAGTCGTACTCAGGGCCCCGACGAAAGCATTGTGAATTACCTCAGCATTATGCAAAATTATTTTACTCGATTATCAAAACCAATCTCTGATGATGATAAATTGAACATAGTCATGTTTAATATTAGGCCATTTTATACTGCTCAGCTTGCTCTAGCCCCAGTGGAATCTTGGACTGATTTAAAGAAAAAATGTAGGTTGTTAGAAGGTGCAAAGGAGCGATCGGTGCATTTCAGTGAACCTCCTAGGGTCACCACATCTTCTCTGGCTCCCGATTTGTGTTATAAAAGTAGTAATAGTAGTAGCAGCACTAGCAAGACGTCACCAAAAGTCTCTTCAATACAGCCAGTGAATAATACACAAAATAATCTTTTTTGTGTCCGCTGTCGGAAAAATGGCCACAGCTTGAGGTATTGCAAGGCGCCTTGGGTACTTATTTGTTATCGTTGTGGAGAAAAGGGCTTCAATGCAAATAATTGTCCAAAGTGCACTTCTTCAAAACCTTCAACCGCAGAGATTCCAAAAAACGCCAAGCAGTGAACCGATGGCATAAAACAGTATATTTTTATAATAAACATTGTAATTCTGAACAATCAAGGCAGAAATACAATAAATTCTATAATAATGTAAATAAAGCTAGTAACATACATATGCATAAAGGTAAGGTTACATCGGTTCACGCTACTACTAACGCCACCTATAATGATACCAGAGCTTATCTGAAGATTAATATTTTTGGCTTGGAATTCAGAGGATTACTGGATTCAGGATCACAGATCTCCATTGTGGGAGGGCAAGCATACAAATATTTTAAAGATTTCGCTACTTTACATAAGTCTGAGGACTTAGACTTTATAAAAACTGCAAATGGTTCTACTTCACGAGTAACTGGGTATTTATTTTTACCAGTATCGATAGAGAATAAAACTCGTGTTATTAAATTTTACGTCGTCCCTGGAGTTGCTACAGAGTTGTTATTTGGCTTAAATTTCTGGAAGGAATTTAATATTGCGCCAGATATTTTATCATTGTTAGAAGATAGCGGACATTTATATAAAAATAATAATCAGGTGTACACAGTTATGTCAGGCAGCCGTGCTTTACACGATTTTAAAACTTTATCTAAGCTTGAGCGTAGGCTGGTCAATGACGTCATAAAGCAATTTGATGACATTTCCGCAGAAAAGAAAGGCCTAGGTAGGACACACTTAGTGAGTCATAAAATTGATACCGGTGACCATCCACCTATTAAACAACGGTATTATGTAGTCTCACCCGCAAAACTGGCAGAATTAAATAAACACCTAGACCAAATGCTGAAGGATGATGTTGTGGAGCCTAGCGGAAGTGCATGGAACAACCCCGTTACTTTAGCGGTTAAATCAGATGGGTCATCACGTTTCTGCTTGGACAGCCGAAAACTTAACGCCATATCAAAGCATGACGCTTACCCTATGCCTTATATTAGCCATATTCTGGACCAGCTCAAAAACGCTAAGTACTTATCTTCTATTGACCTTAAGTCTTCATATTACCAAGTTCCTTTGGACTCTATTGAGTCCAGAGAGAAAACTGCTTTTACTATTCCCTGCAGAGGCTTGTTTCACTTTAAGGTCATGTGCTTTGGACTTACTGCAGCTCCAGCTACGCAGCAGCGGTTGATGGACCGCCTCTTTGGGCCCGAGTTTGACAATAAGGTGTTCGTATATGTTGATGATTTAATTTTACTTACTCCTGAAGGCCCAACGGCCTTCCAGGATCACCTCCAGCTCCTACGTAGGGTAAAGGAGAGACTTAAACTAGCCAACCTTACTGTCAACATGGGTAAATGCCAGTTCTTCAGGAGACAGCTGAAATTCTTGGGTCATGTGGTTGACGAATATGGTCTGCGCACGGATCCTGACAAAATTAAGGCTATAGTAGACTTTCCTATTCCCACCTGCAGGAAAGACGTCAAACGTTTCTTGGGAACTGCATCTTATTATAGGCGTTTCATAAAAAATTTTAGTCATAGAGCTGGTCCCCTTAATGCTCTTACTTCTACCCGTAAGAGCGCGCCCCCTTTCAAATGGACGACCGAGGCAGACGAGGCGTTCAACGACCTAAAACTCGCACTGTCTACTTCTCCGGTTCTGGTATGTCCTGACTTCTCGAAAGATTTTGCTGTCCACTGTGACGCTTCTGATTTCGGGTTAGGAGGTACCTTAACCCAGGTTGTAGATGGACAAGAACATCCTGTTGCGTACTGTAGCCGTTCACTAACACCCGCTGAACGTAACTATTCCGCTACAGAGCGAGAGGCATTGGCCGTGGTACATGTCGTTGAACACTTCCGCCCTTACCTTGAAGGTGGTCGACAATTTAAAATTATTACCGATCATGCTAGTCTAAAGTGGTTTTTAAACCTTAAGAATCCGACAGGTCGACTAGCGCGTTGGGGGTGTAGGCTATCGCCTTATAATTTCATTATTGAGCATCGTAGTGGATCTCAAAACGTCGTACCGGATGCACTATCACGTTCTGTACCAGTGGCAGCCGTAGACGCATTTACTTCCAGCGATGCTTGGTATAACAATATATTAAAACGTTGCACGGATAGGCCGCGCGCGTGTCCCAATTTTCAAATTATTGATGGTAGGCTTTTTAGATTTACAAAAAGCACTAACAAACTCTGTGGTGACTACCAGTGGAAGGAAGTTGTACCAAAGGAGCTTAGGGAGGATATTATTACAAGTAACCATTCTGAACCAATTGCTGCGCACTTAGGCGTCGCAAAAACATATAAAAGATTAAAATTACGGTATTTTTGGCCCGGTATGCATAAAGATACCGAGGAATTTATTAAAAATTGTGCCACTTGTAACTCATATAAACATAGCTCACTAGCGCCACCTGGCTTTATGGGGGAACCCAAGGTCTGCTGTCGACCATTCCAGTGCATCAGCATTGATCTCGTTGGTCCACTGCCGATGTCTCGACAGCAAAACACCTTTTTACTAGTAGTTGTGTGTTGTTTTACAAAATATTGCTTATTATTTCCTATACGGCGTGCAACGGGCAAAGTTATAGCGCAAAGGTTAGAAGTTTATTTCTGGTTCACGGAATACCACAGACTGTGATGTCTGATAATGGCTCGCAGTTTATAAGTCATGAGGTTCAGGCATTATATGAAAAATACAATATTCCGCAAGTACATTTGGGTCCAGTATATTGTCCACAAGTTAATACGGTGGAACGTTATAACCGCACAATAATCACTGCAGTTTCCTCGTTTGTTGAGAACGATCATAGAACGTGGGATATTAACATACATAAAATACAATTTGCCATGAACACCTCAGTAAATGAGTCTACTTCTTATACTCCTTTCATGCTAGTACACGGTAGGGAAGCTGTCACTGATGGTAGTATTTACCGTGATTTTGTAGATCTCCAAGAGTTGGTTGTGGTACCACGCGATACTCATGCGTCTAATATTGGCCACCTCGGTGACATTTTCATCAAAGTCCGAGAGTCGTTGCGTAAGGCCCATGAAAGGAATATAAAATACTATAACAACAAACGCAGAGATATCTCATTTAATGTTGGTGATTTTGTGTGGAAGCGTACGTACAAGCAGAGTTCTGCTAATAAATATTTTACTGCTAAACTTGCCCCTAAATATGAGCGTTGTAAAATTATACGTAAACTTTCCCGCCTCGTCTATGAGCTCGAGGACGAGAACGGAAAATACATAGGGAAGTGGCACATAAAAGATTTTAAAAATTTAGATACTTCGTGTGACTAAATTACATACCTAGTAACATCATACCTACTTAATTTTCATTTTTATACTCTTATGAAAATAGCCATATTTTTATAAGCATTTAACAGTTAAGCACCGCGGGTGCGGCGGTCACAGAATACCCACCCCGCCATTCTTCCTGGCGTCTCGTAGAACCCGAGTGTAGGATAACGCGTCATATAACATCTGGCGGCGTTTTTGCATGTGTCTGTTCCTGTCGTTTTTTATTGATTTGCCTTGATACTTAAGTTTCCATATACCTAACATCTTCAAAATTGATATTACCATTACATAAGTACATAAAGATCTAAAACACAAATATTATACGTGTCTTAGTTCATACCATTATAAATATATTATAACTACCATTATATAAAATGGATATTACTTCTTTAGTATCTGATACCAGAATTAAAGAACAAGTATGTACTTATTATAACTGTTATGTGGTTAGATAGATGCATTTAGCTCAAGATCACAAATATAAACGTGTCTTGTTCATTATTTTTATATGTATTCTACTCTAATCAACAAAATTAATTTTGAATTCCTCACAGGAGCGGTTTGCAACTCTAGAAATAAGCCTTTGCTATATTCTTATAATGGAGGAAGTTACATCTAGCTGGAAACATAGGAAAATCAATATCGACGATCAGGGGCAACGACACATGCAACTCATTTTTTTTATTATTTCCTTTTTATTGTTTTTTTTTACTTATAATTTGACGATTAGAGTCAAAATGTCTGTAATAACGACATCTACCGGTGGTTGTTGACATTACATGCTATACTCTGTTAGTGTCAAGATATACATATTTAACAACGCCATCTCGGCGTCAGTCCTGACACTACAGTTTTTTCTTTATTACTTACTATTTGATGGGCATAGGATATAATGCCTTTTACCTATTTATCACAGCCATATAGGTGCTAGCAGAAGTGGTTTCGCTAGATTTTGCCACCTTATGGGCGAATATTTTTTTACAACCATGTAGGTGCTAGCAGCAGTAGTTTCGCGCTAGATGTTGTCACCTTATTGGTGAATGTTGTTTTTTATTACAATCTTTAACATACCATATTAATGGATTTACGTAGATTTAAGGTGCATGCATGTTAAATATTCTTTATTTACACACGTTTATATTTAAAGCTTTATTTTTTATCTGATACAAATAAATAAACTTATAAAAAAAAAAAAAAAACGTTAGGCGTAATTGGGTACAGAGTTTATCACGAATGAATAGTTTTTAAGTACCTAATTGATTATATTTATGATAATTCTGTTTGGTTGGTTAGGAGGTTTTGAGGCTGACGGGGCGTCAGACGAATTCCCTACGTGAATTCTATCGTGGTTGGGGGGATACTGTAACACCGTTTTTTCTTAAAATTTCATAAAACACAAATTTTGCAAAAACACTTTGGTTTCACTGTAGTTTTAACACAAATTTCACAACTAAAATCATAATTACAATAACTTTGTCAATTAATTGCACAATATCAATGTCAAGTGTCAACGTCAACGTCGTTTCACGTCACGTCAGTGACATTTGCAATTATCTTTGGTCATTATTCAATTTTTGCATAAACAAAATAAATCTCGCGTTTATCCTGGCCTTATTTACAAAGATAGTTTTTTTTCGCCCAAAATCCCGTGCTTCCATTTAGGTGGGTTGATTTTCTCAAAATTCGGAATTTGACATTTAGACCGTTTGTTTTGATCATTTCTATAGACATATTTTAATAAAATACGCTTAAACTTATAGATCATATAATTATAGTTTCGTCGAATAGAATTTGGAAAGCATTCACAATTTGTTTATGGTTAATTTTTCATTACGTTTTGTTTTTCAACCAAACTTATAACTTTAGCTGGAAATACTTATTGCATATTGTAGAATTTCGAAAGATCCGTATGTTGACTTGACACATCTTGAAGCAAGTTAAGAGTCTTACGAGTGTCATGAAATGAATTTGGTTTTAGGAGAGGTTCCGTCGCCAATACGGCGCTTAACATTCAGCAAACGGACCTCGGCTCCGTCGCTTCCACATAAACGCAAATCTGCGCGCAAGTGGAGCGTTGGTTTAGTCTATCGTCTAGGTTATGATTAGTCTGTGAGACATCGATCGAAGTAATTTGTTATTGATTTGAAGATCATAAAGTTTTTATATATTTATATAGGTATTTCTCCCGTTTTCCGTGTGAATTTGATTTGAGAAACCACAGTGAAACTACAAAATTCAGTTCTTTTTGTTTTCAGCTTGAAGAGTAAAGCTAAGGGGAAAAATACTATATTTACTCGCCGGCACGCGATTCATTAAATTAAATGGATTTATTGTATCAATAAGTGCAAAAAATCAATAAGGTATCTAATTAACTTATTATATTTCATGATTTAAAGCAGATTTTGTTAATTTTATTTTTATTTGTGGGTAAATTGATTATTAAATCAAACATGTTGCATTTCCAAAATTCGCCTTTTCCATCCCCTATTTCATTAAAAAAACCTGATAGTAAGCGGCATCTTAGTGGGATTAAGGCATATATTGAGTAACACTTGCGAATTTCCTGTTAAATTCTAAATTTTTACAATATTAAGTTTCACATCCTTCTTTGGCAAATAACTCACAAATTAAGCTGTTTTCTTTTTATTAATAGCAGTAATTATACACAAAGTAGGTGCTCTCCCCTCCATATGTCCTTTTTATTAACTAACCAATAAGACCATTTGTCAATTTATTAAAAATTACGTTTTAGAATTCATTTGCTATGTTTATTACATGAGGTTCAAATGTATTGACTGGGATTCCTTCAGAACTCAGTGTTAGACCCACTGACCCTAAGATCATAGGCATATTTAATTATATTTTTAACCTAACACTGTGCTATGAATCTCCAGGGCAGTCACCGGAGGCCGTAGGGCTCCGCTGCTTGACCTTACAGCTAGAAACCATAACAAACTAACCTAACACAAGGAGAAATTCTGTGGAATTGTACATATATAGAGAGAATAATCTAAGGAATTGGAATATTCGAATACACCGTGATCGCGGAAACTTAGCATCGAAGGTACGCTCTACTAACAACCGCTCCGGGGAAGGCTACTAACTTCTTTTAAAAAAAAAAAAGGAAACCTATAACTATTTGTTGGTGTACTTTATTGCCCCTCATTTTGTAGTTTTGTACCCAATTAGTACCTGATTTTTACCTGCCGAGATTGATCAAACAGACCTGAACCATCCTGCCCTTGGCTTGTATTAATTAAACATGTTAAGTGCTTTGCATTGAGGGATTTTGTGTACTTCAGTAACATTATGCATAAGTGAATTATAGTTATGTACCTACAACAATAAAACTTTTCATTTTGTATCGGACTAAAGGAATAAGTTTGTTTTTTTTCCTTCAACTTTAAGATTTCCCTATATTACTACAATTTAGCAAGAAAAAGCACTACAAAACTCGAAACACAGAACAATAATTTTTCAAAGCATAATTAATGTTTAGCATATTAATCACAACGAACAATACAATATCGCAGAATTTCTCTAGGCATAAAAGGCGTGCTAGCATGCAACAATGTAAGCAAACATGCAGTATGCATGCATGCATGAAACATGCAAGCAAGCATGCAACGTGCAAGCAAGCATGCAACATGCAAGCAAGTATGCACAGTGCAAGCAAGCATGTACCACGCAAGCAAGCATGCACATGCATGGTTTCTGTCACGGCTCCGACGCTGCGGGGCTCCGGCGGTCCCACGCGAGCTTATCGTCGCAGATGGTTTTCGCTCACCACCGCAGCTTCGGATTGCTGGCCTGCTTCGCCGGCCATCCTCAGCCGCGGCGGCGAGCGCTATAACCACCTGCTCCTCAGCTCGCGGGCCGCCTCGCCCCTTCGCGCCTACGCGGGTTTAAATTACACTCTATGGGTAGGACAAACAAGACTATGTGGAGTCGGTTTTGCAGCGATTCGTTTCTGTCACTAGTAGCATGAATGAATTACTTTGTCAAATAAAAAATCAATATATACTATGAAAAAAATATATCAAATGAAAATATAGAATATTCGAGTATCATATTTGAATAAAATAATATATGAAATGTTATTATAAAAAATTTAGTAAAACAGAGAGTAAACATTGTATCTAATGAACGTGATATCCCTTTAAATAAAATCATTTCTAATTATAAGAAATGCCCCAAAATATTAGAGATATCATTAATTATGACACTTAAAATTATGGCAAAACATTTTAGGACTAACAATATTATGTCAAAAGAAATTAGGGATTTCATTAATTATGCTTCATAATTGTGCCTTATACAAATTATGCAAAGAAAAAGTTATGTGACGTTAATGTTATGCTTTTCGATTATTATGCTTAGTGATTTATGCCAAGCGTCTTTATGATAAACAACATTATGCCAAATGAAAGGTCCCCCATTTGATACCCATATTGCTGGGTTTGGAAACGAACTTTTCTCCGATTTTTTTGAGCGTCGGTCATATTGAATATTGTGCGATTTTCCTAGGTTCATAATGCTCTACTCTTCAAGGACTTTCATGTAATGCCCGTATTGGTAGGTTTGGAAACGAAATCTAATCCACCTTTTTTGAGCGATGACCTTGTCGAATTTACGTCAATATTGCTAGGTTCATAGTACTCTACTCCTCAAGGCCTTTCATTTGATACCCATATTGCTGGGTTTGGAAGCGAACTTTTATCCACCTTTATAGAGCGGTGGCCATGTTTAATTAAGGGCAATTTCCCTAGATTCATAGTGCTCTACTCTTGAAGGCATTTTTGATACCTATATTGCTAGGTTTGGAAACGAACATTTATCCACCTTTTTTGAGCGGCGGCCATGTTGAATTTATGTCAGTGTTGCTACGTTCATAGTGCTCTACTCATCAAGGCCTTTCATTTGATACCCATATTGCTGGGTTTAGAAACAAACTTTTATCAATATTTTTGAGCGGCGGCCATGTTGAATTTATGGCAATTTTCCTAAGTTCATAATGCTCTACTCTTCGAGGCCTTTCATTTGATTTGATACCCATATTGCTAGGTTTGGAAACGAACTTTTATACACCTTTTTTGAGCAGCGGCTATGTTGAATTTATGTCAATATTGCTAGGTTCATAGTGCTCTACTCATCAAGGCCTTTCATTTGACACCCATATTGCTGGGTTTGAAAACGAACTTTTATCCTTTTTTTGAACGGCGGCCATGTTGAATTTATGTCAATGTTGCTAGGTTCATAGTCTTCTACTCATCAAGACCTTTTATTTGATACCCATGTTGCTGGGTTTGAAAACTAACTTTTATCCATTTTTTTAAGCGGCGGCCATGTTTAATTTTGGGCAATTTTCCTAAGTTCATAATGCTCTACTCTTTGAGGCCTTTTATTTGATACCCATATTAC
Source organism: Schoenobius gigantellus (assembly GCA_963935595.1). NCBI lineage: Eukaryota > Metazoa > Arthropoda > Insecta > Lepidoptera > Crambidae > Schoenobius > Schoenobius gigantellus. The sequence goes on along the minus strand of OZ012547.1, from coordinate 25,772,743 downwards.
TAGGTTTGAAAACGAACTTTTATACACCTTTTCTGAGCAGCGGCTATGTTGAATTTATGTCAATGTTGCTAGGTTCATAGTGCTTTATTCATCAAGGCCTTTGATTCGATACCCATATTGATGGGTGTGGAAGCGAACTTTTATCCGTGTTTTTAAGCGGCGGCCATGTTGAATTTAGGGTGATTTTCCTGGGTTCATAATGCTGTACTCTTCAAGGCCTTTCATTTGATACCTATATTGCTAGGTTTGAAAACGAACTTTTATCCGCCTTTTTGAGCGGCAGCTATGTTGAATTTACGTCAATGTTGGCAGGATCATAGTGCTCTTCATTTGATATTCATATTGCTGGGTTTGGAAACAAACTTTATTCGGCAGTTATGTCGAAATAGGTCAACGTGGCTAGGTTCAATATGTTCTACTCTTTAGGTCCTTCGTTCGATATCCATGTTCCTTGGGTGGATCCAAAAAAATGTGATCCCGTCATTTTAGACATTAGGATCAAGAGTCCCGTACTCATAACCCAGAATCATTGCAGTCAGATATTTTTTTAATTATCAATATTAATCAATTACTTTTAATAATTTTAAATGGATGAAAGAGTTTGATTCCTTGGTCATACATAATTTAAAAACATATAACACCTTTCAAAATACATTGAATAGGGTATCTTCACTTTTCAACATTTCAAAAATTGTACCGATTTTGTGAAAATTAGTGAAGAATTAAACCAACCTACAAATTTTATATTTGTGACGTGATATTGTCATAAAAAATGCTTTATACATTGGTTGTATGGCTTGATCCTTTTGCCTTACCACCAGGGTAATACATAAGAAAAAGACAATTTAAACTTCTAAACTTCTTGGTTGGCGAAATACTGGGATAGATGGACACAGCCATTAACAAAAAAAATAAATTTTTCTTTGCACTATGTGACAGACTTGTCAAAATAATTTCACGTGCGCCATGTTGATTTTCTACTTAAAAGCATTGTTCGAAAATTTTATATGGTATTTTTTCACAAAAAATAAAAAGTGAATTTAAACAAATGAAATTATGCCTAAATGTTCTTCCGGAAAATTCTAAGCATTGTGGTGTAAGCCATATTAAATTCTGTCCAGTAGTTTCGGAGATCTTTCCGGACAAACAGACAAACAAACAAATAAACAAACAAACATTTTTTTAAACTATTCTACCGTGTTCTGCTAATGATTTTAAGGCGACCTGTGTATTTTTTTTCTTAATATTTCGCAATTACAGATTTTTGTACCCCTACGATTTTATTATATTTAGAGATTAGTATTTGGGCAAAATAACTTTCGTGAGCGTTTAAGCTAAAGCCTTTAAAAATAACCATTTATACAGTTTTAAGTCCATTAGTATAAAGCTTTGAAACTGTACAGCCTAAAGCGTATTATTTTTAATTTTGCAGAAAGTTAATCCTTGGAATGGCGTTGAAACTTTCACAGCCAGTTGTCCCCCATTATTCAGGCAACTTCAATCGAAATTTCACACAGGCTTGTCTTTACTTACTCCAGATTAAAGGCTCGAGTTACAGCCCTTCACTAACAACATACACAGAATACAGTTCTGTTGTAAAGCAAATTGACACAGAAACAATTAGTCTTTAATTAAATCAAACAAATTTGATCCACCCATTCAATTTTAATGATTAAATTGTTAACTTGAATCATTCGATATAAGTAGGTCAACAGAATGTGGGTGTATGTTCAAATGTATAGAACGTAATACTAGATATTTCAGCAATGTTTTGATTATTTTTGATATATAATTTTGAATACCTACTTATGTATTTGTTTTTTTTTCATTCACTTAATCTATATACATATACTCAATATGTGACCTAACCACTTTTGATTTGCCTAATTTTTGTTCCATTATCATAAGAACAGCTACAGTTTTATTCCAACATGTCACGGCAGCGTTTTTTAAATCGGTCCATTACGATGGTCCTTCGGCACCATCCTGGTTATACGCGAATAATCGCGAGAGACGCATGATAAATGTGCATGCAACCTCTATCGTGCTATGCTGCTGCACTTTATCCCATAGATCCTACTATTGGGCACTTGCAGCATCACGCTGGCCATATATCGCAAGGGCAGGTAGAGTTCGTCTAGCTTGAAACGAAGCGATGGCGCTACTTAGGTAATTTGTAGATTTAGTTGTGAGAGTGCAAGTATAAATAATGACTATACGTCATCTGTGTGAGAGCGTTGTCTATTTCGTGAGCTATGGATCTGTACGGTCGATAAGTCTACGTGGTCTACGGTCTCCCCGGAAACTGAATGACCATATGTACCGTTTTCGCTTGGTACACCCATCCCGCGGTATCATGTCTGTGTTAAGAACACTTAAATCTACTGGTAGGGATAAATGGAAACTCTCAAATTCACCTATCCCTGATTTAAAACAAATAAAACAATTTTTATTAATCATTTTTATATTATTGTGATGAAGCGATTCGATTACTCACTGCCCCGGATACCATAGTAGGATAGGTGTACCAGGCACACCAGGCAAATTTGCTGCAGTGCGTAAGTTTCTGGTGGGGCATGTCATTTCAACTTAGATAAACTCTACCCACAGTTAAACGAATGATATTGTAGTGGAACATACACATTTTTAAAATATAACAAATAAACATTTAAATAGATTAAGCCTAGGTGAAATAAAATGAAAGAAGCCGTGTGGTGTCGTGGGACTCCCGATAGGAACGAAGTTATTAAATTGACAAATATATTATTAAATTTATTATATTTAAAGAATACATTTTTGGTCGGGATGTCGCAATGGGGGTGTAGCAAAAATACTTATATTTTTTACTAAATTGTCGAAAATCATAGTTATCAAAAAGAGATTCATATTTGTGTCATTATGCGTGTGTCGTTGCGCGAGTAGTCATTTTGCGTAATTAAATATTTTTAAAATTGTGTCATTATACCTACTTATGTGTCGTTTTGTGTGCGGAGATTAGCAAAAAAGCACTTACAAAAATTTCACTGTACTTAGTATGGATCAATCCGCTAACTTAGGGTAGGCTCGAGACCCTCGGTGGGGATGTATAGGAGCTGTTATGATAATGAAAAAACTACAAAAATGCTTATATAAAAACAAAAATTTCAACTCCTGTATACTCCATAGTCAGGACGCACATAATTTAGTTGTCAAAAAATGGTCAAGTGTAAGTTTGAATTTTTTTTATACTAATTAATTTATTTTGAGGAGACTCATGCTGCCGGTTGCACCAAGTTTTACGTTGTACGATTTCGTAAAAAGTAACAACTTAATACCTAACAATGGGTCGTTTCACTATTAAATATGTGATTCGCGACGTACATTTAACCTTTTTAAACGTAAAGGATAAAATAAAACTACAATTGAAACTAGTTTATAGTGCAATTCTTACGTATTTATAGTTACTTTTACGAAATCGTAAAAGGTAAATTTGGTGCAACCGGTCGATAGAGTTTCCATTGGAAATTAAATAACATTTCTAAAAATAATGTTTTGGTACTTTGTGTCTCATAAATTAGCATATTCCTAACATCAAAATAGTTTTCTCTATTATAATTTGATTTCAGTGGTATAGGTTCCCATAGAGTAGTATGACGCTCCGCTACGCGTAGTCATGTTGTGAACCTAAACTAATTGTGGAATATACGAAACCAGAGATGAGCAATTCACCCACCTAAACACTTTTTTTTTATTTTATGGATGGCCCGGTAAATGACCTCCTCCCGCCTGATGTTAAGCGGTGAAAGAGGCCCAAATGAGTTGACAGATAGAGTAGGGACGACATCCACTCTCCTACCTGCCCGCCCCTTGCCGGCCCAAAAGATGCTTTTTCACGTCTCTTTTGAAGGAACCCATGTTGTAGGATGGAGGAAACACGTGCGCAGGTAGAGAATTCCAAGTGTGGGATGAATGACAGAAGAAGGAATCTTGGAATTTCTTGGTACGGTGTGAAAAGGAGGACACAGTGTACGGATGACTCCGAAGGCCCTTACGCGTGTTTCTGTTAAGGAATGGAGAGGGAGGGATAGGGTTAAAGAGCTCCTCAGAGCATTCCCCATGGAACATTCGGTAAAAGGCGCTAAGAGAGGCGATGTCACGACGAAGTTGTAGAGGCTCGAGGGTGTTAGTTGCCTCTACATCGCCAATTATGCGAATAGCGCGACGCTGCAATCTGTCCAGAGCATCGAGGAGGTACTGAGCGGAGCCGTCCCAAAGGTGCGAGCAATATTCCACGCAAGACCTAACCTGAGTTTTATACAACAAGCATAGTTGGTCCGGCGCAAAATACCTACGCACCTTGTTCAGGACACCGAGTTTCCGTGAGGCAGTAGTTATGACGGATTCGATGTAGTCTCTGGGGTTCAGATCGCAGCGAATGTTCATTCCGAGCAAGGTGATGTTGCTCTGTGTGTGAAGGGTTGTGCCCTGAAGAGAAGGAAAGGGGAGGAAAGGTGACCATTTCGCCGAGAACGCGCACACCTGTGTTTTCTTAGCATTGAACTCAACAAGATTGTTGGAGCCCCATTCGGAGACGAGGTCCAGCGTCCTGTTGAGCTCAATGATAAGATTCTGCCTTTCCCTACCAATATCACCACGAGCAGCCCCTGAGCTTCCGTGATATCCCCCATGCACTGTACTGTCGTCTGCATAGCAATGTATAGCTCCCAAGGAAAGCATATCATTGATATGCAGAAGAAACAATATGGGGGATAGAACGGAGCCTTGCAGAACACCAGCGTTCACTGTCACGAACCGCGAAGCGCAGCCGTCAACGACAAAACGCGAATTCTACGCTCGTGGAGGAAGCTGGCAATCCACGTACAGAACTGCGCGGGTAATCCGTATGCCGGAAGCTTGGAAAGAAGAGCCTTGTGCCAGACTCTATCAAAAGCTTTGGCGATGTCGAGACTAATAGCCACCGATTCGCCGCGCTTATCGACAGATTCACCCCATTTGTGCAAAAGGAACGCTAGAAGGTCACCTGTTGACCGTTTAGGACGAAACCCATACTGTCGGTCATTAAGTAACGAGTGACCTTCCAGGTAACAGATCAGCTGGGTATTAAGGATCCTCTCCATGATTTTACACAAAATGGAAGTGACGGCTATAGGACGATAGTTAGCCGGATCAGAACGATCTCCCTTTTTGGGAACCGGCTGGACATTGGCCTCTTTCCAAGATTTCGGCACACAACCAGCAGAGAACGACAGACGGTATAGACGCGTAAGGACCGGAGTCAACTCCGCTGCACACTTCTTAAGAACAATCGCAGGAATGCCGTCTGGTCCACTTGCTTTTCGAGTATCGATCGACTGGAGCTCCGCCCGCACATCACGCTGTCTGATACGGATATCGGGCATGGTGCTGCCACAATGGGACAGTTTCGGAGGTTGTGTACCACAGTCATCAACACGGGAATGAGCCACAAAGAGTTTTGCCAGGAGGTCGGCTTTCTCCTGCCGCTGATGAGCAAGTGAGCCATCGGCATGTCTCAGCGGTGGCAGCGAGGGTTGGCAGAAGTCAGATTGCACAGCTTTGGCCAGGCGCCAAAAAGAACGGCTACCCGTAGGGTGCGATAGCAGTTCCTGGCCCACTTGTGCAATGCGCTGAGCATCCGCTCTAATGTAAGCCCTTTTACACAACTTGGTGGCATTATTGTAGGTTGTTTTCAGTAGGCTTGTATTGGGATGGCTGCCCTGCCGGCGTGCTCCGCGGCGAGGCGGAATGGGAGGCTGTGGCCTCCTTCTGCGAAGAAGTAATTTCGCAGAAGGAGGCTGCGGAGAGGGAGCGGGAGGAAGATCCCCAAGCCGCTCCCCTCCGCCGCAGACGGATAGGCAGGCGAAGGCGGGCATTCGCACAAGCGATGCCCGTCTAATGACCCTGCCGTGGAGGCCTGCGTGCACGGTTGGCCCCGTGCACGCCGCCGTAAGGCCCTCCGTCTGGGGATTGCCCTGGTGTTCTCGGGCAATCCCCCCTTGGCGATAGCCTGACCAGGTGGTCAGGCTTGCCCGGGCGCGTGGGTAGTGGAGTCGCAGTGTGGACCTTACCATGCGCGCCCACAAGGGCAGGGAGAACACCGGGGGGTTTTAGTGGGTCGGCCTGGAACTTCGCCGGGCCAGCCCCACACACGCCTGCCGTCTAGCCAACGGCGGGTACGGTGCGCTTACGCATTTACCCCCGACAAAAAAAAAAAAAAAAAAAAGGCTTGTATTGGGATCCTTAGATGCTCGGCCTCTGATCCAAGCGCGGTAAGCCAGCTGTTTGTTTTCAACAGCAGAGGTTTCGCGATTGAACCAGAGGTTACGTCTGCCTCTACTGACGAGATTGGAATGCGGAATATAATATTCCATTCCTAGTATGATCTCGTCAGCAACAAAGGTAGCGCAGGAGTCCGGATTCATCCTATTGAAACAGCGCTGCCACCAAGGAACAGATGCGTAATAATCCCGCATACCATCCCAATCTACTGACGCATAGTGCCACAGACGGCGTGCTGCAACCACAGGCGACGGTCGCGACGCCTGAGGCACTGAGACGGATACCAGGCAGTGATCCGAAGATCCTAGTGGAGCTCGAACCACCACCTGATATCCATCAGGGCGATTTGTCAACAGAAGGTCCAATAAAGATGGCGCTTGACCGATAATATCTGGTACCCTGGTGTGCTGGGTGACAAATTGTGTCAGGTCGTGCGTGAGAGCGAATGCGTGGGCAGTCCTACCCGCATGGTCAGTTTTAGAGGAACTTAACCACAACTCGTGGTGAGCATTGAAGTCCCCTAAAAACACCAGCTCGGCGGAAGGTAATTGCTCCTGCGCGTCATCTGCCACCCGACTTAGATGTTCAAATAGTCGAGTTGTCTCCAAGTCACCACGATGGGAACGGTAGACGCAGACGTAGACACGGCCATGCGTGCCAAAATCGACGTGTACCGCAAGGATGGAAAAGGAAGGTTCCTCCAAACAGCGCAGGCGACGACAGCAAACGTCCGCCCGGACGAACAAACAAACACTATAAGCACTAAACACTATAAGCACTAAACACTATAAACACTATAAGGCTCAAAACCACGAAGGTGGCGAATTCGGTTTGGAAGCTCGTAAAATCAAATATACGAATGAATAACAGTAAATAAGAATTCAATACTATCGAGATCAATTAGATGTATCTATACCTAAAATTTATGATTTGAAAAATAAGTAATTTTAAATAATTTAACAAGAAATATGTGTAAAAAGTCAGTTCGGGAACGCGTCCAAAACAAAAACTTCAAACTTCAACTTACGTTATTAAATAGTAGAATCATACATTTTATATTCTCAATGTTCATTAGAGTTTGTTTGTTTCCTAAACAATTATTATTCTCAGCCAAAATATAGGAAATAAAATAATTTTAAACACGGCATTTGTCAAAAGTTTGTCCGAGAAATCAAACGTCATATCCGTGAACGCAGCATTAGGTAGTGAAAACTAATATTCTTGAACGTGACTTGCGGTGCTAGTGTGCTTTAGTAGCGAGCAATAGTGTTGTGAGGCGGGCGTCATTTGTTTTGTGCGTAAATAAATAACAATTCAAGTGGTAAGTACTGTTATGTTCATGTATTTTTTTACCGTACCTTAATTATACGTCATCACGGGAATGGGTGGAATAGTAAAATAACAGTTAGCAAATGAGTATTTTGTAAAACTATCATTGTTTACTTCACAATAACCTTGAAATAATATGTGTAAGATGGCGATCATCGGAATTGTAGGCGCGAAGTTTCAAAAACGTCATTTCGGGAACAGTCATTAAGGGAACGTTCCCGGACATGATGACGCGTTCCCGGATAGACGTAGTAGTTTCTGATATGACTTATTATTGGTAACTTATTCATCAATTAATTTATATTTTGTTAAAATTCAAAGATCTTTTGTTTTCAGTAAAAATGAAACCAAACGAAGATGAGAAAAAGAAGAAAACTAAAAAAATACTTCAAAAAATAGTTCAGTTTATATAAAACAAAGAGAAAAAGCCAATGCAAGAAAGCGGAAGTTCTTAGACAAAATGACAGAGGAACAAACAGAAATAAAACGAGCTAAAGATAGGGAGTACTACCAGAAAAAAAAAGCTGAAAAGAAGGTAAAGAAAGCAGCAGATATAACAGAACGGGAATTACGTAAGCAAAGAAAACAATGGAAACAAGCTTCAAAGAAATATAGAGACAGGAAAAAGATGTTAGAAAATGTAGTCAGCAATACACCTCCGTCTTCAGATACGGAGCTAGTAGGGTCTCCTCAAAACTCGGTTAGAAGACAGCGCGCAAGAATTTTTTTTTTATTGTAGATAAGTTGGCAAACAAGCAAACTGCCCACCTGATGGTAACAGTCACCTATAATACATATGGCTCCTGTGAACCTGTCCTGTGAAAGACCGGGCAAAAGCATACAGACAATGAAAAAACAACAAGATATAATAACAGAAATGAGACGTAAGATTCAGGCATTGAATAAAAAATAAGCAGAAAGGAAAAGACAGAAAAGAAGAAGGACAATGTGCAGATGGCTCCCAATAATAAAGTGAATGACTTAATCAAAGATATACCAGTTGTCATTTGGCGAAGTATTATCTACTTAATTGAAGGCAAAATCAGCTCAGAAAAACTCAAAAGAGAGAGAAATGTTTGAAAGATGTGTTTTATTTTAATTTTATGCGGTTGCATTACCTATTTTGTTTATTTTATTGCGTTAGTTCAAAGTGTAATACTTAATTTGATTATTATTGATGAGACTAAAATTAAGGACTGATTAAAATTAAAGGCGCTAGGCATAGTTAAAACTAGTTCAAAGTTGGGTTTGTGAAAATTTTTGTTTGTAAAAGTAAGTAAAGTATAAAGAAGAGTTTTGTTACCAGTTTTGTTTTTATAATTTTCGAATTCTATGTCGTGTGATTATAATATTATAACAAATAAATAATAATAGATATTTCTAAACAAGATTGAAGAAGTTACAAAAATTAATTTTCGCATTTATTACTTAAAAATACCTTTAACAGTAAGAAAATCCCAACTGCATCAGTCAGTGAACACCTTAGTCATTCCGGGAACACGATATCATTTTCGGGAACTTTACTTTTATTTGCCTTTATAATGCTAATTTTAAATATTATCGAACATGTAAATATGCACATACAAACATAATAAAGTTATTATTATAGTAATATCGAATTTTACTTCTTAAGTCATCTATATTTTGTTATATTTTGAATTTTGTGCTTGAAATTTGAAACTTGGCTACTTTTTAATTTTCAATTTGGTGATTTTTATAAATATCCATGTCTATTCACCAATTTTCCATTTGCATTTAAAAAATATAGTAAAATGCTATTAAAAATAATAATATTTTATTGTTTTCTATAAACATTATATTTAAAAATAAATATTTAGTTACGTTCCCGAAATGAGGATTTTTGCTGTCGAGTTACCTTAAAATCGCTGTAATTTGAAAAATTGTGAAATCTGTGCGCGCCCCTTTTAAATATGTTAACTTTAATAACAAACCAATCATTTATACTTCTTTATTTGGCTATTGCTTTTAACATTTTATGCTCAAATTGCAAACTTGAAATTCGCCACCTTCGTGGTTTTGAGCCATAAACACTATTAGCACCCAGATTTTTGGGTGTTTACGATTTTTAACTTAAATTCAAATAATTATGCTACTTCTCGACCTGACCAAATGCAAGCTGGAACAGTGGGCCACCCATTCCACGCACCCAGTTCCAGCCACCCATTTCCGTTTCCCCCCTCGCTCTCATTAAATGGAAATTATTTGCGATAGAATGCGTCGATGTCATGACCGGAAATGGTTAGCCTGAGTTGTGGTCTTTTGTACTCACGTGGATAAGGTCTGCACTGTGTAGTTATTATTACTAAAGAATGTGCAACAATGTATGAAGAAGAAGATAAAGAGTATTTTGGTCATGTGTGTGCAGGAGGTGTTTTGAAGATATTTTAAAATATCTACATCAAGCAAAATGCCAATATGTTGGTCAACTGAAACATGAAAATACAGAAAACTAAGTATTTATTTTCTCTTCGGTTTTTATAATATAACTAGCTGTGCCAGCGAACTACGTTTCGCCGTATATTTTTTACCCGTTTTTGCAACATTTGTTATTGATGCTCAGCTCCTATTAGTCGTAGCGTGATGTTATATAGCCTAAAGCCTTCCTCGATAAATGGACTATCCAACACAAAAAGAATTTTTCAATTTGAATCAGTAGTTCCTGAGATTAGCGCGTTCAAGTAAACAAACAAACAAACAAACTCTTCAGCTTTATAATATTAGTATAGATTATTGTTATTACAATGATCAATTTAAAAAAATAAATTTAAAAACTTGTTTTTAATATTATTGAAGTATTATTACAAATTAAGTAAACACCTAATTTTTAGGTGTTTGACGATACGTCGCTGGTTTGGTTTTATAAATTAATGAGTTATTGCGCATCGGTTTTAATTTTTTCCGCGTGAAAAGGTATCTCGTTTTTAACGACATCATTAAATTCGAGTGATTCAAAAATCTTAAAAATTGTAAAAAGTAGAAATATAATTTCATACATGATTTTTTTTTCAATTCAAAACTTACTTTTAATGATCCAAAAATGCGTTTCTTGGGTCTGTAGCTAAAGTAACATTCACGTTCGTTTCGTTTACCTTATACGTTCGTATCGAACGGCAATGTATAAGAATGATTCGTGATTCATACATACACCTGCGAAACAATTCAAAGGTTTATGTGAAGTCAACCAAACCGCACTGGGCCAACGTGGTATAACTAAGGTCTAATCACCCTAACATAACTAGTTAGGGTCGGCTTGTGCCCCTCGGTGAGGACGTATATGAGTTGTGATGATGATGATGGTGATAAATTCGTGATTCGGAATTATTCCTACACATTTTGTTCTTTTATGACTTCGATATCTTCCTTGAATTACTACTTTGTTTAGTCTCCCAGGCAGAGACGTTCTTTTTGTCGGCCGAGGTGGAGTGATCGGCCACCATCGCATGTCCCGCGGTGTCCCACAGGGGTTCATCTTAGGGCCCCTGCTATGGCACGTGGGATATGACTGGGTGCTTCGCGCTGCCCTCCCCCCCCCCCCCGAGTGAAAATTCTCTGCTATGCGGATGATACTCTCGTCATCACTAAAGGGAACGAGCTTGATGAGGTCCTACAGATGGCGTCCATCTACACCACGCTTATAGTTCAGCGTATTGAGATGCTGGACCTAAAGGTAGCACTACGGAAGACCGAGGCCCTTTTGTTTCATGGGCGTCGTAGAGCTGCTCCGGCTGGCACAGAGGTTACCGTGGACAACGTCAAGGTGCCACTTCGGCCACACCTTAAATACTTGGGTCTGGTCATCGATAGCCGCTGGGGGTTCGACGAACACTTTCGCCGCCTCGAACCCCGCCTTCTCGGCGCTGCCGATGCACTCGGACGCCTTCTCCCCAATGTGGGGGGCCCGAGCTCCAATGTCCGGCAGTTGTATGCCGGCATTGTAAGAAGCATGGCCCTGTATGGGTCTCCTGTTTGAGCTGACGCCCTGGGTGCTCGCGCCATTGCGAGCCTTCACAGAGCCCAGCGGGCTATAGCACTGAGAGTCATACGAGGCTACAGGACCGTCTCACACACGGCGGCCTGCCTGATTGCTGGCACCCCTCCTTGGGAAATAGCCGCGTACGTGCTAGCAGCATCTTACCGTGTCTGCGCAGACGCAAGGGACGGCGGCCAGCGCTTGGCACCTAGAGAGAGGGCCTCCGCCTTAACGGAGGCCACAGTGGAGGCGTTTCGCCTGTGGTTTGAGGAGCTTGACGAGCAGAGGGGTTCGGCCTCGATTTCTGCTACTTTGTCCAGGACCTTGGAGGCCATAAACCCCTTCCTCACCACATGGGCGAACAGGCACCATGGGTCGCTCTCATACCACTTGGTGCAAATCCTAAGCGGCCATGGTTCTTTTGGCCGCTATTTGCACCGCATCGGGCGAGAAATGACCCCAGAGTGCCACCACTGTGGCGCAAGCGAGGATACCGCGTAGCACACTTTAGAGGTGTGCCCCGCTTTCTCCTCACAGCGCCGGGAGTTGGCCGCCGTCGTCGGCGAGGACTTTTCCCTCCAGAACGTGGTTAGCGCCATGCTGGCGGGAGGGTACGCGTGGGGTGTGGTAAACTCTTTCTGCGTCGACGTTATGACGCAGAAGGAGACGGCGGAGAGGGCTAGGGAGGATGACCCCTTGGCCACTCCATGCCGTCGCAGAAGAACAGGGCGGAGAAGGCGGACTTACGCACGCCTTTTACCTCCTGACGGCAACCAGTAGGGTTCAGGTCCGGGAAACCCGGACTCTGCATTGCACAGGTCGCCGCCAGTAGTTGACCCCCCGGATGCCTCGGGAGATATTCAGCCTTCCTAGTTTGGGAGAGTGAGAGGGGCTAGCCATAGGCGAGCAGACGCCGACGAGGTCGTGGAAGTATTCGATAGAGTTCCCATGACCTTGTCAGGTAGTGACACGTCCCTCCTCGACGTACCCTCTTCATCTAATGATGGATAGGATGCGGCGGTGATGGACATGCTCGCGCCAAGGCATTTGTGAGGGGGCATCGTTGGGTTTTAGTCGGTAGGCCACTGCCGCTGGGTAAAACACTATCCCAGTGGCAGCGGAGAGCCCGACATAACCTTGCGTCTTCTCAAACGCGAGGTATGCGTAATGCATTTCCCAACGTTAAAAAAAAGGTTTTATATAACAAGGTTATAAGTAACACACAAAAAAATATAAATTATTGATTTGTTTAACTTTTGTTTGGGACGGGATACTTTTTTAATATACTTCCTTATATCCTTAAGCAACATATTTGACGATATGTGCGGTTGTGTAATTTCCTATATTTGGTTAGGTCCTTTGGTTTTTTCGTAAGACTGATGGTAGCAAACTTGTTTAATGAAAATTACATTATTTTTTTCATCATTTCAGCCAAGAGATGGATACTGTTGGGCATAAGTATAGTCCATGTTATAATATAATTATACCTACTATAAATATAGGTAAAAATCTGACATATAAATTAGGCAATTCCAAAGGCACGGACCACAAGTCTGTAGTGTCATAAAAAAGTACTTTTACCGGCAGGAAGTGTGATTTTAATATTTGCAATACAATACCGTTTTTGATCTGTTATGCATACTGACCCACTCCCCTTGTCTAGTAATGGACAGTCTGGTTTGTTATGCCCCTATTTTCCACACTTGGCATATTTTTGACGTGCATTCTCTTTTCAATTTTAAATTTCATAATTTAAACACAAGATATAAAAATAAACTTGCCGTTCCAACGTACAGGCTCCAAAAAACTAGAGGCTCATTTATGGGGAAATGGCTCACTTTTTACAACAAAGTTACACAGAGTGTTTCTGACTTACCTTTTCATAAGTTTAAAGCGTTTGTGAAAAAGACTCTAATGAGTAAAGAATATTATATAGTCAAAAAATGACTATCTGAATGATGTCAATGTTTGGTCTTAATTGTAGACTTAATTTATAGATTAAATGATAATGTACACTGACACATTTAGGTAATCTTGTAATGGAAGTTGAGCTCAATTTTTTACTTTGAGTTCTGCTTCCAATTGACGACTCTGTAACAATACAGTAATAAAAAAGTAGCCCTTGCTGGTTTTCTTGCTGGTTCTATTCAGTACAATGTCTCCCGCCCCGTAGACTTGTGAACCAATGGCGTAGCTTCTCTGACGTTCAAAAGTGATTGTAAAATCCTAATTGAATAAAGGATTTTGAATTTGAATTACGTTTAGAGAGACAAAATTAAAATCAGTTATGTTTTTCGAATTGGCATTTAATTAATAGAAAAATTGTGCTTACACTGAACACACATTATTTCATTCAATCAACACAATTTTAAAGGAATACTACCATTTATGCATTATTTACAATAACAGAATTTTACACTATACAAAATCATTACATCATATCTAAACGGCAAAGATAAAAAAAATTTACAATAAATTCTTCAAATAGTTTTATGACCTATAAGTTTACCTATATGTTTACCCTAATCAGTTATTTCTATTTGAAATATATCTAGCTCAAGATTTCTTTTAAAATATTTAGATTAAAGTACTTAACATTTATTTATGTGCAGTAAAAAAGTGGATGAACACCAACAAAATTTATTGTATATTAAAACTATGGCATATATATTATCTATATAAATGCAAAATCTGCATATACAATTACTAACAAATTACAATTTAAACATTTTTGGACCCTAGCATTAAAATTCTTACCTCGTATCTCGTCCGACATATAAATTAGGCAATTCCTATTTAATAAACTTAATAAAGTCGCAATTCGTAGGTCTTGAATCATGGCTCATTAGACGCAAGAACTAGTAATTGTCTCGAAAATTTACGTACCTACTTACAATAATTTACATACAGTAATTACAAATTGAGATTAAGTATTTACACAATAATTATACATCACATGATAGGTATTCATTTAAAAAATCTTAACAGCTAAAGCTTTTAAACCAGAGAGCGAATAAGGTACCTGAAACAAGAGAACCTATTATTAAACTAGAGTCATAAAACAATTCTTTAATATAACTTTATTTTTAAACGAAAAAAAGCAAAAGAAGCCATCCCCGTGGTCTAGTGGTTAATACCACTGGTCATTGATCCGGAGGTCCGGGTTCGATTCCCAAAGGACAGAAGTTTTTCTGCTCGGTTTTGTTATTGGTAGGGCTTCTGAACCCACCTGGGTAGCTATACCGTCTGATCTAAGTTTGTCGTTATAATAATAATATTAATAGTATTCTTGCGATTCGATAATAAGAGGTAAGGTAGTTAATTCCTCAGCTATTGAAGAGTCCAGGTGAAGCTCGTTTCCACCTTCAGCCTTGTCGTCACTTTCCATTAGGTTTTTTTTATACAACTAAGTTGGCACACAAGCAAACTGCCCGCCTGATGGTAAGTGGTAACAGTCACCTATAATACATGTGGCTCTTGTGAGATTCGAAGCAAAACTACAACCCCCACAAGAACCACAGTGTACGTTGTCAACTAGTGACATCAAATGTTAAGTCACGGTACCCACTCATTTCACTGCCATATCTTACCCTTCAAACCGGAACACAACAATGTAAGCACCATGCTGCTTTGCGGCAGAAATAGGTAAGACGGAGGTACCCTAGCAGGCGACCCTGGTACAGAGTCTCTTTTTTTATTGCAGAAAGTTGGCAAACAAGCAAGCTGCCCACCTGATGGTAAGTGGTAACAGTCACCTATAATACATGTGACTCTTATGAAATTCGCAGCAAAACTGCAACCCTCACAAGAACCACAGTGTACGTTGCCAACTTGTGACATAAGATGTAAAGTCACAGTACCCAGTAATTTCACTGCCATATCTTACCCTTCAAACCGGAACACAGCAATGCAAGCACTGCTGCTTTGCGGCAGAAATAGGTAAGACGGAGGTACCTAAGCAGACGACCCTGGTACATAGTCTCCCTCCAGTAATGTAATGTGGGAGGGATGAAAAATAAGAAATTGCCTGGCGAATGTACTTAAATAAATAAAAAATCGCTGGTTGTATGGAATATTGGTCAAAGTGAATATTCATTAATTTGTGCTAAACAGTAAATATAATCTGGTAGTAGGTAAGTGTTAATTATGTTATCAATAGTAAGTGTTATTTTTTGGATGAGGATTTCTCAGTTTCCTGAGGGAAAATTTGAAATATCCTTTGTGTGAGAATTATGCTTCTAGCTCCGTTGTTTGGGCCCTGCGTTTATACCTCAGTCAGGCACTCACCAAAACCTTTTTATATAAAAGTGTCGATGTACAAAAATGTAAGTGTCACGTGCAAGGTATATTATATGTATGTTTCAACATTTACATTTTATTTGATACTAAATCACGCAGACCCGCTTATAACATGGATTAAAACGTAATAAATGTTGATACTGTTAATGATCTTCGTCGACGAAGTGTCCGGCGACGGCTACTGAAAATATATTTTTAATTACGTTAACAATGCTTTATTTTCGTGTTGCGTACACACAACACTGGCTAGCAACGGATATTATTTCTCAAAGGAATACCACATAATGAGCCCGCTTACACAGTGTCGTGAAAACTTTCATTTTGGGTTTATTTGACGGAAACATCCTTTACTTGCTGGTAAATTGTAATGAAGTTTATGTGTACTTGCACACTATGAAGTATTGCTGTAATTAAGTTCGAATATAATATTTTATTTGATTGATACTAATATGTTTAATATTACAAACCAATCTGCTGATAGATATTATTTTTATAAAGTTTCTGATACACGTAACATGTTCGTCTCTAATCAAAAAGCCAAAAGAAATCCTTTTTGGATGGGGAGTTTGAACTGACTCCTACCTTCCGCAGTGTATAAGTATCGATAGCTGTCTTATCATCTGTGCTCTTATGCGTCACCCTTAAATCTATTGCAAGTTTTTGGTCTTTCCATGAGTCAAGAGAAATGCTGCCAAAATGCTGGGGTTCCTTTGTAGGTGCAACCGCACTTTTCATTAATGTAGCCGGTTACTCTTTATCAATAACAGTTCTCTTGTATTATGGGGTATTTAGTATTCGGGCTTTTGAAATGGTTCTGTCAAGTATCAGCTTCGAGCATTGGTCAAGCTATATAACATAGTTATTAAGTTATTATTTAAGCTTTAAATGTGCTCATACAGACATTGTACCAGCTACTTATTGTATTATCACAAATTGTATTCTGAAAATCAGATTAAACATGTAATAAACATGTCCAGAAAATTATTGCTTAGATAAGTTTCTGGCGTCCATTATTCCATTGAGGTAAGTTCATTGTTTCACCAATTTACTTTTTGTGGATATTCAGCAAAAAGATTCCCAGCGGAATGTGCCACGAGTTATAAAGGTTTAATTAAGATCACCCTTGATGTGTGTGGAACATGAAATGTAGTAGATGTGTTTATTGTGCGTAGGCTCTAAGCTTTATTATTTCCCTTTGGCGAGAAATAGAAACAGGATTAGCCATAGAAAAGCTCGGTCGATTATTCATAAATTCTTGTTCGCTTCCTTGTAATGAGGATATTTTTAATGTGAATTAAAGTATAATACCAAATGAAATGATTATTTTCTATTAATAATTATAGTTTTATCATTTGATCATAGTGGTATTTTATCAGTTTAGGACAAACTATGACAGGGGTATGGTATTGGTAACTTTGTATGGACAAGTGGCATAATTTTTGTTTTTAGCGGTTTCGTTAATTTTTATACTAATTTGTAGGCCTATTTTAAGTGAACATATACATAAAAGAAGTTTTGTCATAAGTAATATTGGAGCTTAGTTATGTTCACTTCAGTAGCGATATTGATGAGACAGAAGCCCACATTTTAATTTAAAACACAACTATTAAGATAATTAAATATGTATTTATAAAATGGTTTGGTTTTTTATACATTTTGGTGAGGGAAGCATTAAAAAGCCGGCCCCTACCCTAACCTAACCGTGCACAGTGATTGGTTGAAGGTAAAATATCCCACTTGGGTCACTTCATGTTTCTGGCAAACAATGTCGTGTGGTGTTTATCTTGACTAGTATTAAAAATAACCTAATTAGTAGCAGTTTTCATTCACTTCAATAATAATTATTGGTTTTTACGAAGAAACTTCAAAGTGTGAACATCTTGGCTCCGATATTATCTAGCATTTATTTCTTTCGAATTATTGTTATTCCAAAATTTACAACTTTCATGAATGGCCGCCAATATTGAAAAAGACGCCAGCTTTACCCATACCCATTTAACAATAATATTACCATATTTCTCGAAACAAAATGTTTCTGTAAACGAGTGTAAATGTTAGATGTTGGTATAAAAGGAATACATGCATCATGACCATTCAAGTATATGCGCATACATCATGTTCGATGCTTATATATCTAGGGGTGGGAGACCGAATAAGCAATCGATCGCGGCTATTAGTCCAGTCGATCGTGGCAAGAATAACATATTGTTGTAAAAATACGCAGAATGACTGCCCAACGTAATCACCAATTGCTAAATGGTATATACCGACTATCATCTCGTAATATTTTTCAAGCGTTGTTCTAACCCTCGGGTTATATTTCCATTCTGCCACGCTTTATGTGGTTGTAATTGGTAGATCACACAGAGTTTTGTTGGTAAACAGTATTATATTACTTCATGATTCCAGGCTTAAGGCACCTTAAGGCCAGTACCCAGGTTTTGATTGTTTTGTGAAACAATGTGAATCCTTGGACAAAATTTGTTGCAGTACAAAACACTACTTAGATAATACCTAAACTGTATCTAACCAAATACAATGTGTATTTGTGGATCCACTATTTTTACGAGACAGCTCATTATAGGATCTGCACGTTCTAACAAGAGGGATTCATAATAAGATATAATCGATCGGAAATGTGCCAGAGTGCATTAGAAAGAAATCTGGTATGAGTAACACTAATGGGCCGCCAATCAAATAAATTACAAATACTTCGAAATAGATTTTTTCCAGTCCAGCATTGTAATATGGCAATTATATGGCTGACAACAATATTAAACATTATACACTTTTCGTGATTGTACCTACCAAATACTAAAGTCCATGATCTATAGATTTCATATCACCACTCCTACGAGTTAGCTCATAAAATATATGTAAGCTGGTTTTTCTTCAATAAAAGTGGCCAGCGTGAACGTATTCACTATTGAAATTTGTGTCTCCTCGAACTCATCCATAATTTGATTGTCCTCATACACACACGCCCTCTCTCTCTCTCTCACACACACACACACCCATACCATCTCCGTGCCACCTTACTCGGTATCACAAACACCCCCACACCCACACATTTACTCTCGTACCTGCCCACACTATCATAGAAATTCGTTGAGTTTTGCGCAGTCCATTAAAGCTAGTGTTATTCCTTCAATGTTTTGTACTAATCAAATTATGTTAATAAGATGATTCATACCTTGTTTTTATTAATTAATATTGTTAATTTTTTTTTCTCTTTTTTTCATCGGATATACTTGTTCAATGTTTTTATTGACTTTCCGCTTAAAGAAGGCCCTAGTGATCTGTAACACAGTCTTTACCTATTGTCCATAACGGGCACCAGCTTCTCATAATATGGGATTGTGATAATAAAGTATGTGCTTTTCCGTTTATTTCCTGATTTTGAAACACCATTTCTTTGTTTTTTACGGATTCCGAACCTGCCTACCTTGTACGGGCCCTTGCTTTCATATTAGACACTGAAGATTGTCCGTACGTTTGAATTGGAATTTTTATTTTGGATTTTATCGTCGGCTTGAAGATTGGATATTGTTGAAACTGAATCGCTGTGTCAACTAGGGGATAGTAACTAGTTTCTGCAATAATATTTTAGACGAACTAGACTATAAAGATTTTTTTTATGGAGGGTCCCGCACATAACCTCCTCCCGCCTGATGTTAAGTGGTGAAAGAGGCCCAAATGAGTTGACAGATAGAGGAGGACGATATCCACTATCCTACCTGCCCGCTCTTTGCCGGCCCAAAAGCAACTTAACCTCACTTTATTAAAACTGCAATATCTCGGCTTTCAGATTGTCGAAACTTACAGAATTTTCAGTAAGGTATTTATAAGTTTGAACCTTTTAATTCACCCCATTTTTATCTCTTTACATAGTGGGCCCAGATTTGTATGGGGTCGTTTCAGTCTTCTTTCAAATCGGCTATGCATCTTCTATCGCATTTATTACGGGAATGCTCCGAGGAATTGTTCGGACTCAGTACCAGCCGCCTCTTTCCGCGACAAAAAATCCATGCCCATCACTTAGATGGTTGGCAGTCTACAACTGTGCGTTTTTCTCGAAGTTTCCTGCCTCGCACAGTCAAACTTAGGAATGAATTGTCGCCTGCGGAATTTCCGGACCGATACGACCTTTAAACTTTCAAGATGAGAGCGTATTCCTACCTTAAAGGCCGGCAACGCACTTGTAACTACTCTGGGTTTGCTCGTTTGCGCCCTATCCCATAAAAAAAGTCTCGAGGATTGTTGGTTGTTGGTCCAGCAGGACGGAGCAACCGCTCACACAGCTCGGGCAGCAATGAAGATTTTGAGACTCCAATTTCCGAGCCGAGTGACCTCTCGTTTTGAAGATTTGGACTGGCCCTCCGGGTCACCAGACCTAACGGTACCAGACTTCTTCCTTTGGGGCTTTTTGAAATATCGCGTTCACCACAGCAAACGCACCAGCAAACACCACAGCAAAGTTAGCTTGCAAGACTTACAAACCTTGTAAGTCTTGCAAGCTAACATTGAAGAAGAAATCGCCAGTTTGTAGCAAGTTGTTTTTTGCGAGCAACAATTCAAAATGCTGTAAAACGGGCACAATTATTGTGCGTCAATTTGATAGGTGGTCATTTGAGCGATATCATTTTCCACCTTAATAATCAGTTTTACATCTTCAAATAAACTTTTCATGAAACAGGAGCATTTTTTTTCATTTCTAAGCTAATTCCATACAAAACGCAAAATTTACAAAACGTTGAATTCAGCGTGCGGTGGTGTAAGCTAAAAGATGTACGAACCAAACTGTGTTGTGAATGAAAGTATAAATAGAGAACCTTTAAAATCGAAGTTTATTGCAGAAAATTACTTATTTGACGTTTGACGAGATAACTACCAAAAGATTCTGTTTCGGAGTTTTTACAAATGCTATTGTGATAAAAAAGCCCATCGAAATTATGTAAATGAAAAAAGAGTAAATGTATTTGTGCAACTCAAAATAACACAACATATCACCTGTCTAAATTAAAAAAACAATATTAAAACCGCACAGAGAGCGGGATGGCGCTATAGCAGCGGGCGGTGTCCCTGTTTCAATATTGTTTTAACCTTGCTATAAGCTATCATGGTAAGGGCCCCAGGTTAATTATAGAACCATATGAACGGTCGCGCACATGGTCGCAGCGACCAACGACCACAAACAATGGGCCATCATGACTGGTCGCTGTCGTAGGTAGTCATCTCGAGCGCTTAAGGCTTCATGTCAGCCATTAGGTTTGACTAGTTAACGACTTGCTGTTACCGACTCTAGTGAAACCTTAGGAGCGCCGGTGCTTCAACATTTGACTATAAAAAAATATTGACGCCTTAATTGGGATGATAACTGAATTCTAATGTTTACGTCTCGTCATTAAATATTAAAATACCGTGGAAAAAGTTGCAGTCCTGTAAAATTAGAATTAAAATCGGCTTAGAAATACATTAGATACAAGCATTTTAAATTGTTAATTTGAAGGCGATTAGACAGAGAGATCCGACATCAACCGTGACGTCATTGTTGAGTACGGTCCTTGTACGGTCATATAGACTTCTTGTAAATTGCCGTTTTGCTAGAAAGAGATGGAGAAAAATCTTTAATACCTTACATCTTGGTTGTTTTTATAGTTATTCGAAAACCGATTTTTTCTTTCTGTTTATTATATGAATGAGCTTCTATTAAAGCAAAAAAATTTTTTTTGTCATCTAGCCTAAATATTATAATTTAATTATGTGTTTAAATAGTATATGTCTAATTTTGGATACTCTTCAAAGATATCTCGGAGGCTTTGTACACGATATTATACACATTATATTATGCACCTACTTATTGTTACCACGCCGAATGAATAGAAATAAAACAATATCATCATCCAATCCGATTTCGACGCCGTCTTTATATAGCTATTTGAACGTTGAGTTCTGGTATATTTGTTCTTTATTTCCTTTGATTCCGGAAAATAATAACATATTATACAGGCTACAATTTTAATCATTCCGAATTGAAGATTATTGCTTATTATTATTGTTTTCGTGATTTAGAGCGAATATTATTGATATTTACTATTTATATAATATGAAAAAGGAATGAGTTATTTCCTGCTTGCAATGGTTTGGTCAGCCGCTATTACGTGAGACACAATGTCTGGCCAATGCTATCTCTGCAACCAGATATCAGCTAGAGAGACCAGTTCAAAAAACGCTGACTTGATGATGTCAAAGATGACATGCATGCCAACGAACTCTAGCAAGGATGCCTAAGATTATGTAAAATGCAACCGAAAGGTGGACCTTGGCGCTCGCGTGAAATCGTTTAGGGCATACCTATACCTACTCTAGTCCTTCGCCATGGGATTAGCGCCATGTACCTACTACACATATATAATATTGATTACTATAATATTGAAATGATTTCGATAGGGTCAAGCAATCAAAACTTTAACAAAGTTGTCGAGGAAGCTTAAAATGTAACACAATTATCACATTTTAAGCTTCACCGATATTTTGTTTAAGCTTATTGAACGTGGCTAGAACAATTGTGTGGAAAATTCACAATGGACTCTCCTTTATTTTCAATTAATTTTATTTCAATTAATTTTGGTTTTAGTTTTTGGAATCATCATTTCCAAAAAAGGTCTAGTTTTGTCTTTGTTATTAAAATATTTCGCTCAAGAAACGAGAATCCTTGATGTTTAAAAAATCAACTTACTCTTTGTGTAAGAAGCGACCATTCAAAATCAATGTCAAAAATGCTGCAGTTACAATAATAAACAATTGAGAGCTTGAAGACTTTGTTAAGTTAAGCTTGAAATTCACCAAGCACTCCAAATTAGCCAATGTACAAGAAACGAGCTGTTTGGCACAACAATGAACATTATGAAGTAACACTTGAAAATAATACTTGAACGTTATTCAGACGCGCAATAAACTTGTTCAGAGCTCCAAGTCTACTTGAAAATAAGTAATTGTTTGAATAATCAACAAGGTTCAACTGTTCACTGGCGAATCAAAGACTTTACCTTCAGAATGTATTTTCACCTTGACAAATCGTTACTCATAATAAAATATAAATATGACCTCAATGATATTGGCAGAAACTGGCATGGTGCCATGAACGTTAAACAGGTGTGGTAGTTATAAATCATGCATGAGTATATGCAAGAGTTAGTCCTAACTGAATAATATTCGATGAGCTGATTACAATAGCCGTCCCATAGTTATGGTATAGTTTGTATAAAAAGATTCAATTTGTTATAGATAAATCAATGAAAATTGTTGATTAGTTTTGACGGTTACAGTGCTTTTATTAAGGAAGTATCTAAAATATGTAGGTTTTATTTATAAAAGATAAAGATTTTTTAAACGCCATTTAAAGCTTCCTCGCGAAACAAATTAAAGCATTAAAGTGTAATAGGTAGCGACTAGTAAAAATAAGATATTACCGAGAGTACCATTAATAGTACAATGACAATGTACAATGAGGTAATGCAAATTCTTTATCAAATCACATTTTTTTAATTGAAAGCAATTTTTAGTCTCAATAACAAAATCAACCTATATAAATAAGAATGATTTTAATCTTATCATATTAATTTATTTCTATAGGCCTTTGAAATAGCACGTGTGTGAACAAAAACTTATTAAAAATATACAAGAAAACGGAGGAATTGAGTGGAAACGCTTTAACAGGTGCGATCACTACTAGATCTAGATTAAATCTAGATGTCGGACAATGAGAATCACAGAATGCTTTATAAGCACATTCTGTGTTTGCAATGTGCAATTGATTAGAAAGTCAGTAAGAATTGACAACAATCTTATTTCCCCTCTAAAAGCTTCGGATTTTGGAAGTCGACTCTATAAATTACCATCGGTGATAACGCTCCTATACTCATCCTTAGTGTAGATGTGGTCGTATATTAGCACTTCACGGAATAATATCAGGCACTTTCATTAGGTATTCTATATTAATAAAGGTTACGTGTCCCAAAACCTAACCACGAATAATGTTGGTATCGTCTGATCTATTAAGGGATTCAAATAATGTCGGCGCTTTGTTGCTGATATCAGATATCTGGACACGGGTATTCCATATGTCGGGAGTGTTAATTGGTTTTGATATCGAAAGCACTAGAATTGTCCATTGACTAAACATAGACATTGATAACAACTTTTTAGTTTTTATTTTGATTGGTTTCTATTTTCATTATTGAGTGCCTGAACTAACAAATTATACAAAATGTGAGTGTGACAAAATTCTGTGACGTCAATGATTGCTTTTCACACAAATGCGCCTTATTAGTTACCTATCTACCTGTTAAACTATTTCGTCGGAGTTAGAGTTGTGAAAAAACCAGTTTAAAATCTTTAAAACTGAAAAGCACCGTTTAAATCCCGAAAGCCACCGTTTTAAATGGTGTATGGAATACCCGACTGCGGAGACAAAAGAGATGTATGTATTTAGAATTGTAAAGGCATTAAATAACGTACAATATTTTACAAGCTAGTTACTTGAATGGTTTTATTTGTTGAAATAAAATATTTACAAGTAAAAAAGAATATTACTTCTTGTTATATTATTGGTTACTTTAAATAATTGTTCTCTTCGCACTTCATACGAAAAAATATTTAACTTCCTACCTACAGACCGCTAATATGAAAATACATAGTTTGGTACTCCGTTGCATGGCGAATTCGATAAAGTAATGCATTCTGAGTTCATATAAAAAAAAACACTGTCTCTAACCATTACAACCCTAAAACTCCGTTTTAAACCAACATTTTGGTTTTAAACGGCATGGTTTGATTCGTTTTAAACCGACCTTACAACTATAGTGTATCGGTTGTCCCTTTTTATCATATTATCACCGGTGCTTACAACCCGTTGATGATCATTAACACCAGATGGCAATTTTAGTGGTATTATTATTGTTTAACGTTTCAGCAAATTCATATTTTATTATATTGGTTATTGTATTGAATTCAAGTATCTAAATTATACATAATAATATAATATTTAATATTATATAATACTCATTGGCGCTCATAAACACCAGATGGCATTTTTACTGTTATTATTATTGCTCAATCTTTCAGCAAAATCAAATTTCAGTTATTGTATTGAATTCAAGTATCTAAATTATACATTATGATAATATTTAAGTGCAGATTCTTACCATTTTAATTATATAATACTTTCTTCTACCACCCTAATTAGGGCGGGTATCTGTCGCTATAGCGGCCCGGTAACCTGCAACAAAGAATAATAACGAAAGTCAATACATTAACTTTTTTCAACTAATCGATAAACAACGCCATTTCAATTAATTTATTACATGTTTAATTTTCGGTAACCCTGCCCGTCTGCTAACATGGCGATTAAGACCTGACCGAAACATTAGATCTCCTAGAAATTTACCAAAAATACACGTTCTTTTCTGTATCATAATGATAACGAATTATTTGTTTAGATATCTATCGACTGGGTTTAGAGAGAAATTCTTCTTTTCTCTTTGTCAAAAAAAATAGAGCTACGGTAAAAAAAACGCATAGAAAATCATTGAAGTTACAAAAACATATTACGGTTACATATATAACAGTGCTATATGTATTTCTATTATTACATTACAGCTATAATTGGAACATAACAGTACTGAGTGAGACACCGGCAACCAAAAGTGAAAAGAAAGTAAAATTGTTTTATTAATTTTATGAAGAATAAAGAACAATAACATATAACAATACTTGCAAGCTGTACCTACTGCATATGTCACAAGTTGCCAACGTACAGCCGGCTTCAAAAGTAGATAAGCATTTTAGAGCATTTTAGTACCATGTCACACCAACTATTCCCTTTATTTAGTATGGTTACACCTATATTGCATTGTTAATAGTTGGTGTGACACGGTACTAAAATGTTCATCTACTTTTGAAGCTGGCTGTACATTGGGATTCTGTTATTAAGGTTTAAGATTTGTAAATTTTGTAGGAGCCACATGGACTACAGGCATATGTTCCCGTGTTTGCCAACTTATATAGTTAAAAAAAGTCATCTGGACAAAGACTGCTATTATTTATAAAGCAAATTACAATT
Source organism: Schoenobius gigantellus (assembly GCA_963935595.1). NCBI lineage: Eukaryota > Metazoa > Arthropoda > Insecta > Lepidoptera > Crambidae > Schoenobius > Schoenobius gigantellus. The sequence goes on along the minus strand of OZ012547.1, from coordinate 25,746,704 downwards.
ATTTATTATTAATACTCAAGTATCTATGGACATTCTGGTTCAAAGTACAAATTATGGATGTTGCATTTGATGATGATGATGTTGCAACTGAAGATATGTAAATGTAAATACTTAGTACATCACGGAACGAAACTATTATAAGTAAGTCTGGAGCACGTGGTACTACGCATATTCTAAAAGCTTCTTATAATATTGGATTACAAAAGGTTGAAATCCAACCGATAAATCCTATCAAACAAAAACACGAATGGTATACGCATGAGCATAAGCATGTAAAGTAGACCGTTGAGAGCGTTGGTAATACAATTTTATAAAGACATTTTATTTGTGTGCCAGTTGCGTTATAATGGCTCGGAATCTTTGTGCCGAAATAAAATCAAACTAGCTTTATCTCATTCGATGTACGGAATGAGATAAAGCTAGTTTGATTTTATTTCGTTTGAATATCGTGAGCGACATTGACTCGCTGTGCCTTATTAAGTAATATTGCATGATAAGTACTTTCATTGTATTGTGTAAATCATTGTGTATAATTTTTAGTAATTATAATAATTCGCAACACTTTTTATATTTAACGAATCACTTTTTATAATTAACGAATGACCAATTTCACAAAACCTTGTCTTAGGTAAGACAATCCTAAGAAGAATGCTGACACTTCTGGTCTTTAATGAAAAGAATGTAATAGCATGCCACGTAAGATCGTCCTTTTTTTGGGGAAGGGGAATCTCTTTACGATTCAACAAGGGACTGACAAGCTGACAAAACCGCCCCAAAGATATGCCATTGGACTCGGATATAAACCCCAATACCTGGCTAAACCACCCTCCAGCTACTTCTACCCCCATAGAGGTACGATCGGGATCGGCGCTAGCCATTCCTCGAGCGCGCCCCCTGGCGACAGACCCAACGGTGAGCTAGCACTGCTAACCCAAGCGCTGGGGCTACTCGACTCTTGGCGACCGCCAAGTGCCATAATGCGACCCCCCTGCGAGGACGTCATCTCGGACGTCAGAAGCCGTGGAGAGGGAGCGGCAGGCAGATCCTGAAGCCGCTCCCATCCATCGCAGATGGATAGCGCATCGCAGATGGACAAAAATAATTTTTCAATTCGAACCTGTAGTTCCTGAGATTATCGCGTTCAAACAAACAAACAAACTCTTCAGCTTTATAATATTAGTATAGATATTATAATTGTTATTAACAATGGCCTCAATGTCATAGAATATAAAAATATCCACGTGTACAAGTACCATTCTTGATGATCTTTAATAATCTAAGATTTTTATTCATTTTTCAAATTCTATTGTGAACCTAATATTATGACTGGTAATATTTACCCGGCCATCTTAAACGCCTACAATTTATGAATGTAATCGTATCTAAGAATAACTCCTGTTGTCCGCTGATTACGGTTTCCATCAATACTCTCCCCAGAGATTCATTGTATAATGATGGAGATTGGAACAGGTGGCTTCCAAAGCGTCAAACTTTTTACGTTTTAATATTCCCGGTCGCTACAAAATAGCAACATAAGTAGGTGGGTACTTAGTTGAATATTTAACTTAACAGTAGACGTCCGTTGACATTTGAACAACTTTTGTTTTATGAGTTGGAAATTCTGAAGCTTAAAGTTTCTTTTGACGCCTCATTAATTGAAAATGTGTCATTTATGACGAGACGGATATTCTGAATCTTTTGAAATTGAAACGGTTCACCAACAGTCAATTGCCATGAACCATTGGTCAACATTATCTTTGAACCATAAACTTTTCACCCACGAACGTTTCGCCGACATAACTTTACGTCAGTAAAAGCTCAACCAAAAGAATGTTTTGACCAATTACTTTTCACTCTAAGAACTTTTGGCCCATGAACTGTTCTCCGACGGAACGGTACGTCGATCAATGTTTAACAACAGAATCTCTTGACAATTTCTTTTTTCCATGAATTTTTTGCAAAAGTTATAAAAACATTTGATTACCTTTGCATAAAAAATTAAGAAAGGCTTTGTGTGTCGTGTGCAATGGCTATGTATTTAAAAACTATCATATTTAATAGTAGTTTATGAAATAGTCACATAATAAAACACTAGTGTGTGTTTAAAATTCGAGGCTTGCCGAGAATTTTAATAGTACGAGTGTTTTAAGACCTAATTATGTTCAATTTCATACACTACTTTATCTACACTCATGCAATCAGTGGTTACCTAAATTAAATAAAAGACACAAAATTAAAACAAAATTCAAACTCATTTATTCTAATAAATGGCGAAATGCACGCGCCGCCATAGACAATGTACTGGCACAAAAGAAAATTGTGACAAAACCTCCTTGGTCGGGCTTCGTCAATCGAGCTGTATTTTATTGGAATTCGAGTTACATTAAAGTACTGGTTTTGTATGGCGAACCTGTATTATAATGTAATTTGTAAAAGGCCAAGGGCTTTAAGTTATGTCTTTAAAATATTATTGTTGAGTTCTTAATATTACAATTAGAACATGAGTGTGGATAAAATTTATTTTTACATGCATTTATTTAGTAAAGGCAAAAATAATATAGACACCTGTCTCGGTGTCTATATTATTTTTGTTCATAAAGTTTACTGGTACAGCCTAGTATTAAACTGACAATTAGATAGGTACTTATTAATTATTAAGTAACATCAACAATAATAAAATGAAATGTTAAAATAAGTAACATTATTTACCAAATCAGTGGATATTATATTCAGGAAGGATGTTTTTACAACTTTTGCAAAAAGTTCATGGGGAAAAGAAATTGTCAAGAGATTGTGTTGGTTAAACACTCACTGACGTACCGTTCTGTTGGGGAACAGTCTATGGGCCAAATGTTCTTAAGGTGAAACGTTATTCGTCAAAACATTCTATTGGTTAAGCATTCACTGACGTATAGTTATGTTAGCGAAACGTTCGTGGGTGAGAAGTCCTTGGGTGAAAAGTTTATAGTTCATAGATAATGTTGACCACCGGTTCATGGGTCAATCGACTGTTAGTAAACGTTTCAGTTTCGAATGTTTTTATAAAAAAACACAATGTTCGTTTCATAATACAACAGAACCGATTTTAAAACGTGAGGTTATATAAAATGCGCAGGATAGTTGTAAAACAACTCCGAAATATTAAATAACATTTCATTAACGCTGTTTTAGTAAAGTAATGCTAAGTTCTTTCACCCCGGCCCGGGAAAAGAAGTGTTAAGCTCGCACGCAAGAGTAGGTGTGCCGACTATAATAACATTATGAATAAGGTGTAGTCAAAAAGTGTGGACATAAAAACCTCGCGGTGACGCTTATGATATCATTTCTCGCCTCATGGGTATAATTTGTCTTGTAATATGGGGTTGAGTGTCAGGTGTTTTATAATACAGGCTTGTAATAGTAGGTATAGACACCAGTCTTTCTAAAATATGTGGAAAGAAAATAAGTTAATTTTGATTGACTGATTTGATTGAATCGTGTTATCCATAAACTTTCGCAGCAGTGTTTCTTTTGCTTTACTATCGAAGTTTTGTATACCTACAAGCAGCTAGTCAGTAAATATTCTCGTATCAATCCGGGTTTAGATCTAAAGGCCTCAAATGAAGTCTTCATGGAGGAAATTGATTTGTTTCGTGGTAAAACTACGTCTAGATCTGTCTGGCTAGCTAACTATAGCTTAGGTACATAAGTCTAGCAACATGGCAATAATCGAATGTCACTTTTGTAACAATTAGAAATAAGATCCTCTGTAGGTGCTCCTTCCCCTCTGAGAGCCTTCGGCATATTATTGCCGGTCACGCATCAATAAACGAACCCATAAGTGACTTCGTGATGCGGTTTTCCAGTGTCAGTTTTTTAATGCACATCAAAGCGTGCGAACATCGAACCTTCGCGTAGTTCCCTCGACATTCGTGTCCCCAAGCATATTCAGTTATACGAACCCATATGCATATTCGCCGTTATATAAATACCGTTATCCAAATATTCGTTCTACGGTTGTACAATGTACGTATACGTCCGTTCAAACTTTGCAAAGTATTTTAATGTTCTCTCACTTGAGAGAAATCGGCGTTATTTGCAAACAAGTGAAATGTAGATTCAAAGACAAAAATAAATCATTTACATATCACTGTGTAGTTTATACCAAAAAGTCGCCGGAAAATGTCAAGCCATTTTCTTAACGGCGTTCCCTTTTGTTTCACAACCCCATGTCAGGTACCCAGATTATAATATTGATTAATGTTGAGCACAGCGCTGGGCAGAGTTATCTTAGTGATCCTTTCATTTGTTTGCATTAACGTGACACAAAGGACACATGCTTTGCTAAGTAATGCGCATACAATGATTCTTCAGTCATCCTAAATAGTAACAATGCCAGTGATAAACTGACCCAAAATGTGAAATTACTTTGTATATGTAATAAAAAATATCTTGGCCGAATCCAAGAATAAAATAGGCAAGTAATCTGTACTTGGATTTTTGGGTGAAAAACAAACATTAAAACTGAATTGATCTTTGGTTCAAAGAGCAAAAGAAAGAAGATGTCATTGAATTTATACGTCTTCTATATGTATATTGTATCTCCTTTATATTAAGGTTTAGATATGTAGACATTGTCCGTCTTATTACAAAACATGGTCTAAACTTAGTCCAGGTCCAGGCTGTCTCTCGTATATATGAATACAAGTGAAAGCGCACAAGGTTTTAAACCAAGACTAACTTTAGATAATAATAAGACCATATAAGACAATATATGGTCTTATTATTATAACTATCATAATAGCATTTATTTATTTATTTATAAATGGCTCTCCATGGTTGGTTACATCAACACTCAAAATACAATCATGTTAATTACTTAATTTGCTAGATGCACCAACTATTAGAGGAAAGCACCACATGCAGCATTAGAAATAACACCATTCATCCTCATTTCGGAGATGAAATCAAATGATACGAATTTTATCTTCAAGGTTAAGAAGCGTTAGTTGAATATTTTTTTGACAACAGTCTCTGAGATCTGTACTTATACTTAAATGTAGTTTGTGATGTATTTGATGCCAGTAAATAATTAACAAGTATGAAAAATGTAATAAAAAATTGAATGAAAATTAAATACACGGAGTATAAAACGAAATGAATAACATACTATATCCAATAGAAAGTTTGATGACTATAATAAAATTTTCATCGACTATATTTATTTGGTTTCGTCACTATATCGGGTTACACTATAATCAGAAGCCAAATTTCCACCAGTGACACAGTATTAGCTACATGATCAAGTTACGTAAATAAAGTAATTGACTGTAATACACTGAAACACGGAAAAGCTAGCGAACTACGCTGTGCAATTGAACAGTACTCACAGCTATAAGGTAAATACACAGTTTTTACGTCTGAATATTTTTTTTTATGTATAGGGTGTAAGGGGTTGCAATTTTTTTATTGCAATTAAGTTGGCAAACAAGCAAACTGCCCACCTGATGGTAAGTGGTGACAGTCACCTATAATACATGTGGTTCCTGTGAAATTCGCAGCAAAACTGCAACCCCCACAAAAACCATAGTGTACGTTGCCAACTTGTGACTTAAGATGTAAAGTCACGGTACCCAGTAATTCAAGTGCCATATCTTATACCCTTCAAACCGGAACACAGTAATGCAAGCACTGCTGCTTTGCAGCAGAAATAGGTAAGATGGAGGTACCCGTGCATACGACCCTGGTACAGAGTCTCCCCCCTCCTCAAATAAAGCCTCACGGAACCCAAGCCAACAGGACATGAGCATGGGAACATGAGCAGATGATGCACGTGGTACCCTGCTGATGTACGTGTAGTTGGAGATGACCCAAATCCCCGCTTCTTGGGGAGGATTATGCCTAGAAGTGAAGTGAGCGTATTATGGCTAATGATGATGATGATGTTGATGACGTATTATAGACAATGTTTTTTTTTAATTTGATTCCTAATTGAAGTGTAACCCACTTTAGCATACTTTTTTAAAGATTTCCTTGTTAACTTTTATATGTATATCATATCACTATGAACAAAATGCATAAACTAATATACACGTACGGTTTGGGTTATTGTGGCATGATTTTGGAAGTCCAAGACCAGTGACGAACATATTGTAGTAAGTATATAGAAAATAAAGAAATACAAATGCTTTTGGCAGGTATGTCCAAAGTGAATCGAAACGCAGAATATAAAGCAAAATGAATAATAATTTAGCATATTCTATTGTATTTAAGAAACCTCTAACTCATAAAAGTTCAGGATTCTTCAATCACGAGCTCGGTTCATGACTACAAGGCGTAAATACCTGCAGGTCTATTACCGACCTCATGGTTTTTAAATGATATCATTATGAAATCACAGTGCAAGACGAAAAATAAGATTATCGGTCAGATTTTTGATCATTCGTTCATTAATCATGATGACATCATTGAAATTATGCCATAGTGATGATATCATTTGAGATCGGTAATATGAAATGAAGCATTTCATGACTTCTTTATCTGAAAATTTAAATCATGTCATACGATGAAAGATCCATAATAGGCCCCAGAATAGCTTCGGATGAAACATGAAACACATTGGACGTACCTGTAAAATTTAAGGATTTTCCTCGATTTTTCTAGGATCCTATCATCAGATCCTGACTTTGGTGACAATGGGACCACTGCAGGAATATACTCTATCGAATGAAACAGTATTACGAAAATCGGTCCACAATTGGCAGAGAAACCGCGTAACATTCACACAAAAATGCCCTCCTCCTTTTTCGAAGTCTGTTCAAAATCAATGACTATAATAGCAGATTATGTGCATACTTTGACGATTTAGTAATTGTTTCATTTGATGTCAATGATCATAAAGCTGAAGTAAAACACTGTATTTACAAATCTACTATATTGGTTATCACCCTTGATAATTTTATTTTAAAATCAACATCTGGTTTTAAGAAACCATAATATATCATCATCATCATTTCATCCAAGAAACGCCCACTGTCGGACATAGGCCTCCCCCGAGGATCTCCATACCGATCGGTCCTACGCCTCCCGCATCCAGCGGCTTCCCGCGACCTTCACCAGATCGTCGGCATACCAACGGTGCGTCTCCCGGTACGCGGCCGCCATTCGAGGACCTTTTCGCCCCAACGGCCGTTAGTCCTATGAGCGATCTGTCCTGCCCACTGCCACTTAAGGAAACCACAAAATAGTACAAATTATACCAAATCGCAGTACTGCGTCGTATTAATATTCATAGCCTTAATGTGTCTCCTGACGACTTTGAGATCAAATGTTTTTCAGTTCCGACATCATCTACGGCAAAACTGTTACATCTACGATAATCTGCTATTATAGACTGTCAAACTGTATTAAATATTTCAGTGGCCGCGGCAAAAAAAAACGCAATTTAATTTCCATACAAATTTACCCAAACCCCATTAATATCGGGGTATTCTTTTTTTATATACGACAGGGAAGATCTTGGCCGTCATTTCACCTGATGGTAAGCGATGATTAGGTCGAAAGTGGAAGCGCGCTTCACCTGATGAATAGAACGTAATATCAAATCAAAATCAGCGTGCTGGTAGTGCACGCACTCCTATTCGATGTTATAAAATGGGATGGTGTTAATTAATGCTGTAAGTTAATTATGAAATAAAAGTTATTTCAATGGCCAGTGGAAAACCTTCATAAAAGTATTTAATAATGCTACGCTTATCCATTTTTTTATTATGTCTGAAGAGACTTTAATTAGTCTGCAATGAAAATACGAATCATAAGATATCAAGAAAACATGTTTTTAATAATAAATCAAAAGCTTAAATACTTCCAATCATCAATAATACTAGCCTTTTTAAAATGGTTTAGAAAAGCCGTAGTGTTTGATACTCGTAGATACAATAATGTACATCGTTACTATGACCACTTTGCCCATGCTTAACAATATACGTCGCAATATTAAAAGATATTCCTACCTCAATAGAATTTTGGTTATTTCAGTAGTCATATTTTGTCGAATATTGGAGTAATAGTTTCTGGAACAACTTGTAAGCTATAATCCTAATAGGATCGTGAAAATTTTCCTGTGTTTTCCAATAAGGAGCAAGGGTCATGAGACAAGCAATTCTTAGTTTTTAATATTAATTCACTAGGACTTCCAACCAACTTTGTTCTAGCCCTTTCTTAACAACTTTTAAATGAAGATAGAAGTTTAAAATGTTATTAAGGATTTCTTTCGCAGATTAATCGCGAAGAGATCTTTTCCCCGAGTGTGCTGGGTAGCCAATTCTTCATCAACATTACTATAATAAACAAGTTATAAAGGTATTAGTATGTTCACAAGGTTACTTTTTTTCATTTTCCTTTCAAAACGGTATTATAATCATCGAATTATAAAATCAAGATTTTAACAAAAAATACTAAATATAAAAAATCTAATAAACCCACATACAAAATTATTCATACTAGCTGTGCCCGCAAACTTCGTTTCACCATAATAATTGTCACAAAAATCTGGAGAGGGTCACTTTTATCACCTAGGGGTATAAAAAATACCCTACAACCTATAGGTACTCAGACAGACCTACCAAATATACACACAAAAAATATAAAAAAATCGGTCAAGGCTTTTCGATCGGAGGAGTTCGATAACAAACGCTGTGACACGAGAATTTAAGATTTAAATTTATAGCCATTCTGTTATACGCGTTATTATTTAGTGAGTTTTTTTCATCTACGTCTCTATATACTTACTATAGTAAAATTATCTTAATAATTTACAGTTAAACCAATAAGGATAAGCAAAATTATTATCGCTCAAACATAAAAATTGCCTAATATTGTGCTTTCTGTGCTTTCGAAGATCTATATAATGTCATCATCATATTTTATGATAGGTAGTTGTTGTAGTGACCTCCGTGAAAAAAAATCCTCTAATTTAAAAAGCATAATGCGCTTTTTCAAGTCATTTAAAATAATTTAACTATTCGTATGAGAGAAAACTCTAAAACTGTCTAAAAGATATAAGTCAAGGAAAAAGTCATACTATAAATGTTATAAAGAATTTATAAATTCTAATCAAATTTATTAATATTCCTAATCATTAAAAAAATTGTTTATTTATTAATTCAGTACTTACTTATTGGAAATCTACCTTCATCAATTGCATAATAGTTTGAATGCAACATTACAACACATCACCAAATTTTGTGTCATATAGCTTATCTTACTTTTGACTTTTGAAACTTATGTACACATTGTGTTTTTGCTTTCCCCATATGCACTAGGAGGGTTAAAAAACTAGTGGTGGGTGACAAACACGATAGGACAATACTACAATATTCGTAAATGGACCTGATAGCAAGATAATTTTGGGTGTTAAAATTTTTTCTAGTTCACCATAGTCAAAGAATACGAGCATATACAGCTGAGTAAAAGCACTTCACTTCTAAACATTTATGCATTCACTTCCAAAGTTTCCTTGCTTAAAGAATGTTGTTAGGATATCTTTTTTTGAGACTTCTTAACACGAAACAAGTACTTGACGTTACTTTAGGCGCAACTAAATTTACTTGTCAAAACTTTCGAAGATTAATGAGTTCCAAGCAGCAAAATTTTTTTTTCTATAATATTGGTTAGTTTTTGTTATATTTAATCTGCTAATGTCCTTGCGACAATAAAGTGTATGTATATTTTTCACTGTATACATCTTATATACGAATTCTATTAATTTGTATATACCTACATATTTCTTAAAGGAAATAGATAATGTAATAAGTCATAATAACTTAGATTTCAAGACCTCCTGATTAGACGGCCAGTGCCAAGTCCACAGCGCCACCGACGATTTTATCCTTACAGACATAATATTATAAGTATAAAACAAAGTCCCCTGCCGCGTCTGTTTGTCTGTCTGTTCGCGATAAACTCAAAAACTACTGCACCAATTTTCAAGCGGTTTTCACCACTCGATAGCGTGATTCTCGAGAAAGGTTTTAGTATATAATTTGTTAAGTTTTTGTATTTATTTCTTTGTACATTAACGATATTTGTTGAAGATGTCGGGAAAAAATAAATTAACGCGAAACGTAGTTCGCGGACACAGCTAGTTATGTTATAAACTGATCAACAATTATTTTTAATATAATATATTATATGTGACTAAGCTCATTTTAATTTGCTGGTCTATACTACAAACATATAAATGAAATGCCACTACTGCCGCGTATTTCAAATAAAAGTTTTAACTAAGTATATACGAGACAGTTTATGGTAGCAGCTTGAAAGTTTTTGTTTCAGTGGTAACAATGGGTGGAAAATAAGAATGCTTTCTGGTTAGAGGTTTGCCACGCTATTTCCAGCCTGAAACGAATGATAATAACTTGTTTTTCCTTTGCGTGAGCATAAAAAAGTCGCTATGACATGAATAATGATTTGTCCTTTCTGGTCTTACGGTGTTCATTAATTGACTATTCTTTGCGTGGTTATCACATGGTAAAAAGCATAACTGGCCATAATGCATAACCCATCAGTCTATCGGTAAAATAATCATAATATACTTTTCATACCACCTGCACGACAATGTTCAATGAATACCACCTTAATCTCAACGTAAAACAAGACATTATCTCCCGAGGGAGATAATTTTGTTCGAAACTCCCAAGGGAGTAAATTGTTTTAAATTTTGATGATGTGGACCAACCTGTATTCCGTTGTATATTTTTTTATCGCTGAAATTTTGTCGCCATCGCCATTATGTGTTTCAAAATTGTAATGTATCTTGTTGCTTACGTTGATTAAGTGCTTAGTGAAATGTGTTTGTAGCAACAATACAGTCTATTTAGAACTCTATTCAGTGTATTATTAATAAAGTTTAAAAAACGTAGGTAAATGTTTAGGTGCTTCAGCTTTTTTATTTGGGGTCAATAGGCTATCAACTATTTGAGATTATTTCGACAGTTGTGTATAGTAATAAATTAGTGTTATAAAAGTAAATATGCCACGAAGTTAAGGAATAAAAGAAATTTATTTGATTACATTATCTTGTTAACAATTTAACATTCGTCCTGCGTGCTACTAAAGGTCATAGACAGAGTCCAGCAGCTGATCGTATCGTATCGTAAATGGGTAGACTACGTTCATACTTCTAATATTATAATTTACATCTTTTAAGTTTTAATAATGTTTTAAGCTTAACAGAGATAAAATTATTGATGCGTGACGTGTTCGTGCTTGAGAATAACAAATCTTTTTTTTGTCTTTTATGGTTTTCAAGAAAATGTGATAGTTTTATCCATAGTTCTGCAAGTCGTTCTGCGAGGCGAAGCGTCTGCAAGTTAGTGTATGATACCACCACTGGACCACAAAACACTCGCCAGTACTATTTCTACCGTACAACCTAAAATGTATCGTGATATATTTTACTTACAATTCCTACCACAGTAATAGTATATACAGTAAAATGACTTCATAGAAATAGTCGGAACCACGCGCTATGCCTTCGCGCCTCGATCTGGGATCGCACTCGGATCGCATAGCTACAATACAAGGGCTGTCACGAATGCAGTTCGCCGCAGGGCATACGCACGAGTCAAACGGAGCGCACGGTCGGTAAGCGAGCAGCCCTATCGCGGGCCACGCATCAAGCGATGCCGAGCGGCCGTAGTAGGTATAAAATTTCAAAGCCGCGTCCATATTCTGTATTATACTATACTATTACCGTGCAAATACTTTGCTATTCACATCATTAACGCTTGAAACAAACTATTGTGTCGTGTTGTGTTGTGACGCGTCAGAAGCGTATCGGTTTCATATACATTTTATATGGCTAGAAACACATTAGCGCCACGACACAACACACTGTAATAATGTGTTTCTAGCCATATTAAATGCCATATACACAACACGACACAATAGTTTGTTTCTGCCTTAATCCTTCGAGCTGTTTCTAGTACTGGTGCCGCGTTGCAACTAAGGCTGCTATCCTAGGAGTCTACGGGTTTGCAGCCGGTATATCCGGGCTAAGGGTTTAACTTCGATGTCTCCGGGTCAAGTAAGGTGACAGCGAAACAACATTTTTGAGTGGTTGTTTGGAGGGAAAAATTTTGTTGGGAGGGGATAAAACAAGTAGAAATACTTAACAACAACAAAAAGAACAACAAGAAAAAGTTAAACACCTTTTTAACCGACTTCAAAAAAGGAGGAGGTTATCAATTCGGTTGTATTTTTTTTATGTTTGTTACCTCATAACTCCGTCATTTTTAAAGCGTTTTCCAAAATTCTTTTTGTATTTGATAGAGTATACTGCAAGGGTGGTCCCATGGTCACCAAAGTCAGGATCGGATGATGGGATCCTATAGAAAATCGAGGAAAACACTAATTTAAATTAGGTATTAAATTAGGGTTTCTTTCACTAAAAAGATTTCATTCACTAAAAAGTTAAAAATATTTTTTTTTTACAAAAAATAGAACCGACCAAAAAAACTGAAAACTTAAAGTAATCTTCTTCTATATTGAAGTCGGTGACAAATTTTAACACTTTCTAGGAGATCATCGTTTGGCGCCGACTTCAATATAGAAGAAGATTATTTTTAAGTTTTCAGTGGTTTTGAAGTCGGTTCAATTTTTTGTAAAAAAAATTTTTTAGTCTTGAAAACTGCTCTTTTTCCTAATTTTGAGTCTGCCACAACTTAAACTGTATGTAGGCCATAATGTAAGCAATCAATGTTATAAGCTTAATTGAAAAGTCCTAAAAGGTGTTTCATATTTTTGCCTTTGATTTCCTTTTGCGTTAGTTTCATTTTGTTGTAAAGAAAAGCAATAGTTCCGGAAAAATGCAATTTTATATTCTCTCTCTTTCACAAACTTGCACCTATTCCCGCTCCCGCGCATCTTTCAAGCTCATCAGAAATATAATGATAATAATAATGTCCTCCTAACCGATATTCGGTCACGGCGGCCAATCTCCACAGAGACTAGCCATCTGCGCAGGAGATATTAAGGTGCACAAGTGACTGCGCAAACGCAAGTGCACTCTCTGTTTCTTCACTCGCCTAGTCCGGTGGGACGGTTAGCCGACACGACCGGGGCGAGATCAGGCGCAGGACCCACTGTTTAACGTGCCTTCCGAAGCACGGAGGAGCTTGAGATGTTTCTTATTTTGGTCACCCATCCTAGGACTGACCACGGCGGCGTGCACGGTTGACCCCGTGCACGCCGCCGTAAGGCCCTCCGTCTGGGGATTGCCCTGGTGTTCTCGGGCAATCCCCCCTTGGCGATAGCCCGACCAATTGGTCGGGCTTGCCCGGGCGCGTGGGTAGTGGAGTCGCACTGTGGACCTTACCTAGCGCGCCCATAAGGGCAGGGAGAACACCGGGGGGTTTTAGTGGGTAGGCCTGGCATTCTGCCGGGAGAGCCCCACACACGCCCGCCGTCTAGCCCACGGCAGGTACGGTGCGGTTACGCATTTCCCCCCGAGAAAAAAAAAAAAAAAAGAACTGACCACAGCGAACGTTGCTTAATCTTAGAAATCGTTCGCTCAGCGCACGCGCCAATGCGCCACCAAGCTCCATCAAAAATATATTTCACTAGCTGCCTGCCCCGGCCTCGCACGGGTATATTAAAAACCTTTTGAAAATACAACAATGTAAGAAAGCATAGACTTCGAATAACCTGAATGTCCATCTGTCAATTTCGACACTTTTTATAATATGATTTTTTTTAAATTCATAATTTTCACTTTTTCGTATTATTTCGTATTTCGTATCGTATTGTTCGAATATTTTCTTTTATACAAACCTTGTCTTGACAATAACGAACACAATAAAATAAGAATTAATCAATTTGGTACAGTCGTTTGAAGTTATGCGCCTACATAAATTTTGACGATTCATTTTTATTTATACAGATTAACAAAAAGATATTTCTAAAATCTCCGGGTCTACTTTTTAAAAGGTTTTGAAGGAAAAGGCAGTCCTAGTATATATTTGTTAATAATAGCGTGATATGTACATTTTTGATGTGATATGTTTATTTTGTGAAGAGAAAGATGTTAGGAAAATATCAAATAGTACGCAAACAAGTGAATCGCTAAATTAGAAACAGAAATACAGCCTAAATCTTCTATATAAATAAAAAGAATCGCTGAAATATTATGTACGCGTAGGATAACTAAAGAACAAAAACACCAAATTTGAATCAATCCTTTTTTTGCTGTATTAGATATTGTCAGGGTCACCAATAAAATTATAATCCTAATACAATTTGCAATAATATGTATATGCCTAAAATTTATTTTACGATAGTCCACGAAAAGCCATAGGCTATTTCCTAAATAGCCTAAGTTTTACTTTTTTTAAAAGGTTCCGCATTATATTTTAACGTAAGTATTTTTTTTGCGAGAAAATGTAGAATTTCCACGGGAAAATCGAAAATAACGCGGGTGAACTTGCGACCGGAAGAATTATATAAAAATCACGACCACTAATAAATTTTGGGACGGAATGTTAAATTCAATAAATAAATATTTTACATAAATAAACTTACATTAATTATTGGGAGACATCAGGCATGTCATAAGCGTGAACGGCGTAGTGAAATCTTTTGAAAATATCTTAATCATTAATACCTACTTGCTAAAATAAATATTGTTATTATTATTATTTGTATATCAATTTGATTGTCTTCCCGGGCCCTCGATAACTCGAGATTATTATTATTATTAAGTCCTTAATCCTACAAAGGCGGTCTTAATACCATACTGCATTATGTGACAGTCAATCATCGGGGGATGCATAGAATATTACATAGTTAGTAGATAGAGTAGACAATCAATTATTTTACAATTGAAATAAAAAAAGGCAGATTATACGATAATTGTGTGCTTTTCTCGGGTAACGTTTTGTTCAGATCATGCAAATATGCAATCCGAGACTAGATTAAAACAAATTTGTTGGAGTAAGTACATAGTTAATGAAGAAATATAGTTAACAACTAGGCATAGTTCAAAATTGGGTATATAGTTCTACATATAATCCATTTATATGTTGAACTATGAATAACTAAAATGAATAATTATATCTTTACATTTAGTATAAACAATATTCCATACGAGTCACTTGCACGTCTTATAACTGGATTTTGGTTGAGACGCAATTGAAATATGTTTATATGGCACTCAGATAGGCGCACAATAAATCAATTGGAGTATTGTGCGAAGAGCCCTTTTAATTAGCGCTGCGGTTGTAAATCAACAAGGCACAATATTGGTTTATTCCTTGCTATTGCCAGAGATAAATATGAAGCCACATGTAAATTCGAGAGTTGGAATAATAATATGACACCGATATAGTACAGTATTATTCGTACAAAGCCTACGTTCCGATTGATCTTCCATAATTGATCGGATAAAATCTAAATATAGCTCGTAATTTAGATATCTATAACTATAATTATATTTCATTAAATGTCTTATCTCAAGCTTTCTTTATTACAGCGATCTAATCAAAATGTGTAAAACACCCACCTTTTACTGGTTAAATTAAATTTAGTAGATTTAATAATTCAATATGATAAAACACAACAATGCATTTGGTCGCTTTGGGCATGAATCCGGCCACGGGAGCATTTAGCGAAGGAACTTGCTTGCGACCATATAAACTGATGAGGTTGTCAAAAATAAATTTGGCAGCACAATTAATTTAATTTCTTATCATCGGACTCCAGCGATGGGACGTTCGCTGGAGTAATAATAAGGTCTTTCATTTTTTGTGTAAAAATACGAGTATATAGCTTATAACTTTGATTCTGCTTATGTTATGTTTGCATCACAAAATCTGATTTCAAGTAAATTAATCTTTTTTTAACAAATCTAGGATTATAAGACAATTTATAAACTGCACAGGTACCATTTTTCAAAGTTAAATTAAAATTGTCGTTAAATACTAATAATTCTTTATCTTACTCTTTAAATCGTCTAATTAATTTGCTAATGTCCTCGCGTTTACGCCACTAAGCCAGCCGTATCAGATTTATGGTCGATAAGAGCCCGAGTTCGGCAAAGCTTTTAGACAGAATGCGAATCCGACCAATAGTTCGGGATATTGTAACACAATATTGCTACTAAAGACAATGTAATATTTGGTATTGGACTTTATCAAGATTTAACGATACAAAAATACCAAATAATGTAATTCCTGTGCGCCAAATATATTACAAATTAATTAAAGTAGTATCTGCGATAAAGATCTTGGGGTGAAAATTTTTGATGATCTATGATGACTTAGTTATCATCTCAAATGAAAAAACCAATCTTGAAAGTTATGGTGAAACACGAAGCGTATATACGAGTAGAAGGCGAGCACCTCTGAGTGAACGATGGTCGTCGCAAAGTTTTAGCTGCTAGCACTTGACAGGAGTTCGATATAATTCGGTTACGACCTCAATCGTGACTAATTAACCTAACGCTCAGAGTATCTTTGGGAGCGCGGGTGAATGTACTCATAGGTGTACTTATCAATAAATAAATAATAATATGAATTTTTCAAATGAAGATTTACCTTCGAGGTGTATTACCATCAGATGCTATGCGGTAGAATTTTGAAAGGGGTCATCCTCTATTATCGTAACCATAACGAAATCTGAATTAAAATTCTACCTGTGTCGTGGGCTCCATCTTGGTGGCGAATTTCGCTGGCTCTTCAGCTGCTGACAGCATCCTCCTTGCCAGTCTTGCGAAGGTGCACCGGAACTGTCGGCTCATGCTGCAGTACAGCACGAAGTTGACAGACGACGTGAAGAGTGCCAGCATGTCCATTAGGTCGCCTGGAAGACAACATTAGTTGAATTTCATTGCAAAGGAACACCTCAGTCATGGTCCATCTAATGCTAGTAGCGTTACCAATTTGATATTATAAATGTCGTTCTCATTTAGTTTGATTGGTGTTTACATTTATTCGAGAGGTATCATAGTGAATTAATTATATGAAATTAAATATATAAAATAAATGTGTTTTTCGTTTCACGAATTTCATATGTACATTTATCTGCCGCTCCTACGGTGAAGGAAAACATCGTGAGGAAACCTGCATAAACCTGCGAAGTAATTCAAAGGTGTATGTGAAGTCAACCAATCCGCACTGGGCCAGCGTGGTTTGACTAAGGCCTAATCGCCCTAACATAACTAAATAGGGTAGGCTCGTGCCCCTCGGTGGGGACGTATATGAGCTGTGATAATAAAGTATTATAGTCCTGAAATAATTTAATAAATCACGTCCTATTTATTTCTCCACCTTTTGCTTTGAAAGTATCAATTGGAAGAATAAAAAAATAATAAAAAAGACATGATTTTGTTATAAAAAAATTAGTTCAATAAGTGTATGCGACATAAGCGAATTTCTCATGGCAGTAAATTACCTCGTCCCACAACAAACGAAAAACAGGAAAAACGTAAAGCTCTATTGTGACAAACAGTTACTTATTTTCTAGACAGTAAAAAGGGAACAGCCTTTTATTCTCCTTTTTTCTTTGTCAATACCGCTAAGAATTTCGCTGGCAAGGGCTCGGTGGCCGAAATGGTCAAGGCGTCAACGTACGGAGACGCGGGTTCAAATCCCGCCCGGGACGATATTTTTTTCATTATTGGTTTATTCGTCATGTTTTCAATTTAATTATCATTTTTAAAGAAAATGCAGTCACATATAAAAAATCCTTACCATGTGCTACAAGATCTTGCTTCTTGCAAAATTTTAGGATTTTAGGTAAATGAGATGTACCCTATAGGTTTGGATCCCTTTGTGTAATCGGAAAATATGCCAAAATATGCGACATAAAGGGTCATTTATCTTTGATTGCTTTGATTACTAACAAGTTTGATATTTTCACACCTGTAACAGACCGCAGACCAAAGAATTTAATATAAATTTCAGTTTAATATCTCTACTTTAATACTCTGCTCCTAAGAAAAAAGGTCTTTCTTGACAGACAGACAAACAAACGAACGAACAGACAACGAAGTGTTCTATATGTTCTGTTTTTTCCTTTTAAGGTACGGAACCCTAAAAATTAACCAGCCTTGCCTAGCCAAAATAGACGTTACTCCTTTATAATAACTTCATGTCACATCCAATTTTCAGGATATGTGTTAAAATGTATAAATGGATGTTTGTGATCGAACGCAAAAATAGAAAAGTCTTTAAACATACACTGTTAAAAGTTCTATTTATGACCTGCTACATAATTATTATCTGCGGTATCGCCATGGTTAATTTAAAAAAAAGTTGAAAAGTTTTATACACGCCAGAGCAAAATATCCAATTTTCAGCACACCATAAAAAACACCGCCTTTTGAGCCACTACAATAAGTCAGGACATTTTTCAGTTATTTCCAGAAAATATCCTGGTATTTCTGGTTGCGTTAAAGCTATTTTAGTTTGTGCTTGCAACATTAAGAACACAAGCCACTGCTCCCTCCATTTGTTACCGGGCATGATAAAATCAAGGAAAATTCATTGACCGAAAAACCGTTTGATCCTCCGCACTTTAGAGGCAGCTAGGGGGTGAGTGGATTTTATACGTGTAACCGATCCAGCAGATAACCAGCTATTTAGTTATTTCTAAAATAGTTGATGATGCTTCTGAATAGTTGATAAGTCACGAAAGAATGAATTCTGCAATCAAGATCAATTACAAAATATTAAAAATTAACCATTCTCATAAAATTAACGAACCCAACTCGACTGGGCAGCATTTGAGACGCTACGCAGTATATTCTCAACCCATCTTCTGTAGTGTATCTAGATGAAAGTCTTCAATTCGTGCGTGTTGCCAGTGATGACGTACGAAACTGAGACGTGATCGCTTACAATGGGTCTCATGAGAAGGCTTAAAGTCACTTAAATGGCAATGGAGCGGGCTGTGTTTAAGGATTTTCTTCACAATCACATCAGAATCGCATGGTGAGATCCACAGAAGAACTAGTCACTGACATAGCCCAAAGAATTGCAAACATTATGTGGCAGTGGGCAGGCACATTTTTCGCAGGACTGACGGCCGTTGGGGTGGAAAGGTCCTCAAGTGGCGGCCTTATACCGGGAGCCGCAGCGTTGGTAGCCCTCTACAAGGTGGACTGACGATCTGGTAAAGGTCACCGCCGAAGCTGGATGCGGGAGGCGCAGGACCGATCGGTTTGGAGATCCCTTGGGAAGGCCTATGTCTAACAGTGGGCATCTCGTGGCTGAAGTTATGGTGATGATGAACCATCCTCTTCCCACTTCGTCCCATTGTTGAGCACGAGTCTGCCTTTACGTCTTGAAGGAATTGAATTTGGCCTAGGGCTACGTTTCGAGTTTTTCATTCCTGCTCAGCGATTCAGAAATGTAAATGAGAGAAAATCTCTGCCTATGACCCTTTGCCTTATCATTTTTGTGAACGTTCATGGCTATCTGTGATTTTATTAAAGTCATTCATTACGTAGTTGGCTTTAAAAGGGGAAAAATATAAATTGTAAGGTAACATTTGATTTACAGCATTAATAACGTGTCGAGAACGTGTCAGATAAAGTACGCGTGACCCATAACTGTTAGAAGGGTTTTACTTGATTGGATAATATTGTAGGCGTTGTATGAAAATGAACAAATATGCAATTTACATAGTTAAAATAAATGTAATTGAAATAATCTAAGTGAAATGATTATGCAATATATAGTGAAAAAAAGCACATGTATGCGATTTTTTGCATAATTTTTTCATTGCCATGCTACGCTAGGATTATTTACAAGCTCTTTTTATTTGTTACTAGGTGCCCGCCCCGGTCCCGCACGGGTATACTAAAAAACCTATTGACAATCAACAGTGTAAGAAACCATAGATTTGGAGTAGCCTGAATGTCAATCTGTCAAGTTCGTCACTTACGTGAACATATTTTAAATTATTTTTTGTTCCTGTAATATTTTTTCAAATATTTACTTTTATACAAACCTTGTCCTAACAATAACGAATATATAAAACCAAGAATCATCCAATTTGGTGCAGTCGTTCGAAAGTTATGGGCGTACATACATTTCGAAGATCCATTTTTATTTATACACGGTTATTTTTTTATCACCCTGGAAAATTTTAGGGACGCTTCAGGACACATCAATTACTATAAAAAAAAAGAAAAATAATCTCTAAAAATGCTTCGTTCAACTAGTGCAGCTTTTTTTGTATTTTTGAAAATTAATATAAAATTAAGTAAGTGAGTTATTTTTTTTATTCATATTTAAATCATTCTAATACCATGTCGTGAAGCTTCCCTTAAATTTTCCAGGGTGATAAAAAAATAATTGTTTATAGATTATAAATAATAAAACATAAAATATATTATAATATATATGCACTATGTTTATCGTGTTTATCGTTTTTTTCTATATATATAACTATATGTGTGGGGAAAACAACTGAATCTTTCTTTCAAATAAACAAGTGTATTTAAAAATTAAAGATTATATCTAAGTAAATTTAAACTAGATGAACATGCAATGATAAATTATTTTAAGAAGCAAGGAACGAATTTTAATTAAAGTTCTGAAAGAAATAATTATATTAACCATGCTCAGAAACAAACAACGCCAGTACAGGGAGTTCAAAAAAGGCACGTCAGATTTTTTATTTAACTGGTTTTTTAACTCCCTTTTGCCTGTCAGGCAAGTTGACGTTTTTTGAAGCGCGTAAATTCAATTAAGTTATACCCTTTGGAAACTATTATGATTAAAACAGTTCTTGCATGTTGCATCCATGTATACTTGATACAGATTGTTCTTATTTGCATTGAGAGGCCGGCGCCGCTCCGTTTCTTCACGTGGATGTGGTAAGACCCGACTACGCCAACAAGGAAGCAATTTGAAAAAAAAACCCTACTCCAACCGGTCTGTCCAGCGTGATGTAGCTGGCCAATCCCAACTCGTCTGATATCCGTCCCAGCAGTGGGATGTATATGGGTTGAAGTGATTGAATGATTGAGTTTGTCTACTTTAAATTAAAAACCTTGAAACTTCGATCCCCTCGGTAAAATACTTCTGATTATAAAATTATTATTCTTAAGTATGAAAATATCTTAATATTCGGTTTTAATGTTTCCTACACGATTGCCAAAGTTAAGTCTTTTAAAAATCATTACATCACGTAAAGCGCGCAACTATCGCGCGTAATTATCTCTGCAAATATGAGATTAATTGCCGAAACAAGACGCGGGCCTCTTCTTCCGCTCTAAATCACACAATTTGATTATCCAAATGGCGAGTCTCCCTAAGAGAGTCTTCTAGTGATTATGTTGTGTTGTGCGAGGTAATGCTTGAAGGAAAAGTGACCTGCTTCCTCTTTAATGTTAAAGTTTGCACGTATAATATTTTTGTGAAACAAATTTCACGCAGGATACGCGTGAGTCGAAAAATGCGATTGCGACACTACAAACCTCCTGTGTATTTTTTGTGAAGATTACCTCATTTGTTTGACTTTTGCTCAAGTTCAAGCACTGACTAATTTTTATTTATTTAGGGACTTTAAACATTTCTGAATATGCCAGCCCCATCAAACCCTTAATGCTAGTTTCTACATATCATGATTTTCATTGTGAAAACATTATTTTGGATACCATATTGTAAAGCATTACCACCTCATCCGACAAAGATTTGGCAATAATGCAATACGCCTACTTCGTTTTTACTGATCCCGAGAGTAGTAAAACAATGAGATCCCTCTGTAAGCACTAACTATTAGAAAAAAGAAAAGTTGCTCGTAATTTAAGAAGGAGACGCATTTCTTTAAGTGAGTTTAAGTCTGTTATTTTGAATATATTTTATTCATAACTAGTGGGCCCGGCAGACGTTTTCCTGCCTGATTATTGCGTACATATAAACCTTCCCTGGACCTATTCAAGAATCTGTCAAGCCGTTTTTGAGTTTTAGCAAGACAAACACACAGCGTTTCATTTTTATATATAAGAGAAGAAGATTATATCATTCATTTGTTCATTAGTGATCACATTCTTTTGTTTATCTTGAGTAATACAGTGTATGTCAAAATGTACAAATATAGTAATTCGCAAGTTGACAAATACTAAAAGAATGTTTTAAGTATCCTGGACTAATACTTGTAACTTTGCCGCGGATTCATCTTTCTTTGATCATTGCTTAAACACTTAGGAAAACTTTGGATCGTTGTTATTACAAAACTTAAGCTCCATCAGTTAAGCATGAAATTGTTGAAGTAACAGCTTCAAAACGAAAGTATTTATAAACTTTAAATCAGAAGTGATTTTATTAAGACAGAGCTATTTCTGATCAAGAAAGGCATCCGATTACAGACGTACTCAGGCGCTGATTAGGTGGTAGGATTATGTGAGAGTTTCACAATGTCTGATTATGACGTAGGGATACAGGGGTGACTCTTATCGGTTTTCTTGGCTCCGTGAAATATAGTACTTTTAAGGTTGGTGTGGTAGCACGCAGAGGTCATTTACGCGAATTCAATCTTATTGTTACGAGAGGTTGCAGCGGCTGGGTCTAATCTTCAATAAAAAAAATACGCCAAGTACATTACCTCATATGTTATCTGTGCCTCATAGGTTGTGCGGAAATGTGTGCATATTAACACAAAATTATGTAGAATATAAATTTTTCAACTATTAAACCAGTGATATCTCACGAATGGTGATTCCTACGAGAAAAAGTATCTGAACAATTTTTGTAAAGAATTGTATGATCTACAACTTTTGTTGGACCTATTTTTACGACACAACTTACCGTTTCCGGGAAAAATGGAAAAACCGGAATTTTCATCTTTGACCTTGGCTTTTTTTTTTGCAGAAGTAGGATCATAAAGGATTTTTGACATATCATTTGTAATGATTTATTTGAAGTCTATTTTCAGCTTTATGCGAATTTTGGTTAAGTAATAACTTTTTTGTCTATTTTGACTGGACTATAACTACGAAATCCGCACGTGATAAGGGCAATTTTCATTTATTATATAGCCTGGCGGTGACCGTTTAAGAAAATTTGTGTTGCCGTTCCTTTTTTCCCGTGGTTGTCGTAAAAATCGACTAATGGAGTTCAGTGCTAATTATTTTACACTTTAACAAAAATATGAAAACCTATAAAGAAAACTCTCCACCCACCCGTCTCGCCAGCGAGATCGATCTGACCAAGCCCTCCTTATCTGAGGATAGACCCGAGGGCCTTCTCCACGTCACGACGTCGTCAACGTGGAACGGTGCGGTGTCGCCGCGCGGTACGTTGACGTGACGGTGCAAATTTATGTTACCGCATCATAAAAACGCACGTCACGATGGCGCAAGGTCATTGTCATGCCTTGTAAAATTCCGGTACAATTGTCCCTCATGTTTTCCATCCAATCGAGAGGTCCGGGGCTCGAGACCGCCATGTACCAATGTGTTTTTCGTTTTTCGAATTTCATATGTACTTTTGTCTGACGCTTCTACGGTGAAGTCAAGGAAAACATTTGCGAAGAAATTCAATGGTGTATGTGAAGTCGACCAACCCGCACTGGGCCAGCGTGGTTGAATAAGGCCTAATCACCTTAACATAGGGTAGCTTCGAGCCTCGGTGGGGATGGGGACATATATGAGCTGTGATGATGATGATGATGATAATGTCCCTCATGAACTTGTGAAATAGCAGTCTATTTCTAGATATTGACCGCACAAGTCGTTTATTTTGGTTTTTGAGGTTAAATTTAACTTATAAAATTTGACCCAAACACATACATTGCAAGTTAACTATTGGATATTTTGGCCACCCTGGAGTTTGTCTGGCTGGCCAGCTTTATGGTCCCGAATTCCAAACAAAAGCCTTCCGTCAAATACGGAGATTTTAGCGTAATCCTATATAAGGTAGTCGTTAATATAGTAACTAGGCCAAAAGAAAGCCATTACAGAGTAGTCTCTCTAATCAGTAATGGATTACAATAAAAAAAATAATGTCCACTTCACAAAAAGTCCTGTTTTCTATACGTGGATGTAGTCGCTATAGTAATAATAATAATACAATAATAACCTTGATTCATTTTATATATGCTCTTCCATCTTTAATACATCTTTATAATATAAGAAGACAATAACAAAAAAAATAATAGGAAGTTACATAAACAAGACTAGCTAATTTAACAAAAATATTAGTAACATTTTTTTTCTTATTCTATTAGTTGGTGTGTGTGTATATTTGTGTGTATGTGAGTATGTGTGTATGTGTGTGTTAGATGTGCGTGGTGTACGGATGTGAATATGTGATAACACTTGTATTATGACTGGCGTTGCAGTAGAGCCTCAGTTTCCTCATAACTTAAGGGTTGAAGTAGATTGACAACTGATTTCTAAAGGCGCCTCCAGACTCACGCCGAGAACCCCCAAGAACACCCGAGAAGCGTGAATGTGATAGGTTTCTCGCCTTCTCGTTCTCGGGCTCGCCTGTTCTCCGATCGGTGTCGGTTTTTATGCCCGCTTCAAAAGGTTTCTCGGGCGAGAAAAGAGAACACTATCACATTCTCGTTTGTTCTCAGTGCGACTGCGACCGTGGCGTAGATCGCATATTAAGTAATTTTGGACATAGGTACGTGTAAAAATTTGGAACAATGAAACAGAGTTAAAGTTTATAGAATATTTTCACGCAGAGCCCATTTTGTGGGATGGAGAAAGTTTTCTATAAAAAAGTACTTTGTAAAAAACCACCATCGTCTAGGCCTTCTTTTTCTTATTTTTAATTTTCGTGTTAACGAGATTATAATGTGCTAACGCACACTATACCAAGTCAGTAGTACTGTCGTCCATTCCGGATAACGACCGAGAATGTAAATGAGAAGATCGCTGAGTGTGGATACCTTCTCGCTTCTCGCGCTATTTCTCGGCGAGACTTCTCGCGTGAGTCTGTAGTGGGCATTACATACATGAAATGTTTTACTGTATATCTCTGTATAACAATTAATTATGTTGTATAGGTGGATCGATCTTTGACTATATTGTTTTTTTAGCAAATATTGTCTTAGTTGTTGTATTTGATTGAAGACTATTTTTTTCTTTCTCTTGAGTTTCATGCGTGGATCATAAATTGTGTTTTTGTGTTTTTTTAATACAGTTGATAAAATATATTTTCTTACGGATAGTACTTGACTGGTTGAATATAATAAGTCTGTTGGGTATCTTCTATTTTTAAAATGCATCACTTTCAGTAATGCGCGTTGAGCTCGCTCCAATGCGATTATTTTGGTTTTATCTGCACCTCCCAAGACAGGTATACAATAAGATAGGACTGATTGTACTAAAGAGACATAAATTTCTTTTAGTATGTTTCTTGGGCGACCATTGCCAACCAACCGCTCACCAGGCACAATGTGCCTTAAGGTTTTAAATATCCAGACCATTTTTCGTATTCTGGTTATAATTTGGTCTAAGTGAGCTTGCCAGGGTAGACGCTGGTCGATCATGACGCCCAAATACCTTTGTTCAATTTTTTCTAGAATAGGGCAATTACAATTACTAGGGATCCCAGTGAAGTTGCAAGAGTAAAATGCAAGTTTAATGTCATTTCTAGGCTGTGATTGGTTTTTAATACTAAAACAAATGTAATTTTTTTAGCTGTGTTTAATGTGAGAAAGTTAGAACTCAACCATTTTGAAATTGAAAATAAACCTTTTTCTGCAAATTTCTTGACGGTAACCCAGTCCCTCCCATAAAAAGCTACAGCAGTATCGTCAGCGTATGAAAAAATCTTAGCATTATTAATTTTCATGCTACAGAGGTCGTTAATATAGACGAGGAAGAGAGTCGGTCTCAAAACACTACCCTGTGGGACCCCATAATACATTTCAACATCATCACTGATGAACTGGTCCAACTTTACAGCCTGTACTCTTTCAGAAAGGTAACTTTTGAAGAGAGAGAGAGTGCATTAGCTCTAACACCAATATTTTCCAGTTTTTGTACAAGGATGGGGACAGAGACAGTATCGAAGGCATTTTTGAGGTCTAGAAACACAGACAAGCATTTGTTTCCTTTATCTAATTGGTCTGTTACAAATTGACTGAGGGCCAATTACTGCATTCTCAGTTGAGTAGCCCTGTCTAAACCCAAATTGTGAGGAAGACAGTAGATTGTACTTATTAAGATATTGCACAAGTCTGATGTTTATAAGTTTTTCCAAAATTTTTGAAATAGCCGGTAATACGGAAATTGGCCTGAAATTACTGACGTCATCTCTATCTCCACCCTTGTACACGGGAGTTATTACAGCTTTTTTGAGAGAGGCCGGAAATATACCTAGCTGAAGGCAAAGGTTTGCAAGATGCGTAATTACAGGAATGACCTCATTCTTTGCGTGTTTTAAGAAAGAGATGGGGATTTTGTCCCAACCGGAAGCACTATTTGTTTTCAAATTCATGATTACTTTTTCAACTTCGCTATAATCTGTGTCTAGCATTACAAAGGAGTTAGGCTGCAAAGAAATGTTTGTAAGCGTGTTTGTTGAAGCTTTAAATGCTTTGGTTTGTATTAAATCGGCAAGATGTTTTCCAATGTTTGCAAAATATTTATTAATACAGTTTACAGAGTCTAGGGGATTTTTCTATAAATTAATTAACTCCTTACACTCGTCATGAGATTTATTCCAGTAAGTAACCTGTTTAATGTTTTTCCATAACAGTTTATTATTGTTTACAGAATTAGCAAGCAAATTTCGCTCATACTGGCGCTTCAGTTTTTTTATGAGGTTGTTACAGTAGTTACGGTATCGAGTGTAGGTTATTTTTAAAGTATGATTTTGACTATCTCTACTTAACGACCTCTGGAGCTTGTTCCGATTATTAATTCATCTAAGAATGCCAGGAGTCATCCACGGTTTTATTGTCCGCTGACTTTTAGATATTCGAGGGCATGTAGTATTCGCTTGTATGGACTCAGTAATCTTAGCTATAAAGCGGCCGGTTAGCTAAGTAGGATATCATTACACGTTAAAAGCTCAGTTAGGTTTCTACATTGAAGGTTTTCAACAGCTTTTTCAAAATCGATAACAGTTTTTGTTTGATTCCTTGCGTTACTAGAAAACTTTATTTTAGATAAAGAAAGTAAAGTAGTGTAATGGTCGGTTATGGATGTTTCCAAAACTGCTATAGATGCTTCTATAGTGCTCAAAGGGGAGATACTGATAGGTTACTGATGGGACAGAGTGTGGGATTTCAGGTTGTCATGTCAAGTGACGTCACAAGATGTGAGGTCAGCTATAAAAAGGGATAATACCAGGGGGGTTTCACTCCGCAGTTTAGGTACGTTTGGACCGGGCGGTCCGACCGGGCGGTATGTGGCAAAAGCTTGCCGCTCGGCTCGCACGCTGGCCGCGTCGCACGTAATTATTGAGGTCATTTTTGTAACGATAACTGTTCTGCATATCGGTGAGTGGGACTCTGCGCTCTTATTGCCAAAT